>JBANSL010000019.1:5000-2505000 GCA_037127255.1 Persicaria tinctoria | reverse complement strand
TAGATTTTGTCATACAACATTTGAGGTTGGATTTGATCTTGAAGAGAAGTATGTCATCCATATGCAGCTACTTGTCAGGCAAAAGATGATTCAAATGTGTTCCCAAAGCACAAGCCCTCAAAGCTGCAGTCCATGCAACTGAGGTGAGTTATCATCTGCTAAGAATTGAAACTGTGTGTACGTATTGTCTGTCTTTCTTCTATTATTGTTAAAGGTCAAATGAAGATTATCGTTAAGGTTCTCTTGAGTGGGATTAAATCTAAAAACCTATTTGGGAGGATTTGTGAGAAAGGCTCAGCTGCCACAAGTGCATTTCGTCCAGCTGAACCAAGGAAAGTGGTTGAGAACCAGACAGTCTCTAACAGGGCCGCTCTTAAGGAGCCGACTGCATCCAAACCGGGTCGATCATTCTTGGATATTGATCTCAACAGTGGACTCATCACTGTACAACTCGCATGCTCGTGGGAACATCCCTCCACAACCTACATTTGGGTTGAGAATGAACAATGCGAGATGGGCGAGCTGTCAGTACATATATTGTGCCAAATAGATCAAGCTGAGCGTGAGAGGATAGAGATACTGAGAGGATGCCTCTAGTTTTTGCACATTGAACACTAATTCCCTCCCTCGGAAAGTTGGAGCAAGCGACGCAGATTTCTGTTGTTTTCTTCTGATTCCGTACCAATGTCACATTACTTTGGTGTCACATAAGTATAACTGTCCTGTGTACACACACAAACTAATGATTCATTTATACAGAGAACAAAAACATTTTGCTGCCTGATAAACAACCACTTTTAAAAGTTTTTAGGATACAAAAAAAAACAATTCCGGACACCTTATCAACTTCTTTTGTAGCACTTAAATATGATTATATCGACAAAAAGCATGTGGCAATAAACATATCACCCCATAGAACCTGATTGCTATGACTGTTGCTCCGATGACGTTGACCATGAAAAACATAGACAAAAATCAGCTTCCAATATGGAGTCACTGTCTAATTTTGATAATAAGTGGTTTAGAAGCAAGGAGAATGTACCTTCCAAGATAGAGTCTATCTCCAAGGAAGATAACACTCATTATGACAGCAATGGCAATCCCCAAAGGCGAAAACATGGATAGGAAAACTGGCCCTTTTTTATGTATGCACCATGTTTGTAAGTAGAAGATTACCATGCTTCCTAGAACCGCCTAAATACGCGACAAACAGTTAGTTTGGGCTGAAACTGACCACATAAACTTGACCGGTTCATCATTTTGATGGTTACTGAGTAGATGATGGTCATAAGCTCAATATCCGTCTTTAGTTTCCAGGCAGACAGATCTCTTACAAATGCCAACGCGACAACTGCTGACTGAATGGAGCCGAAGAGGCAATAGAAGAACAAGAAAGTGATCTCTGACGGGTATTCTTTAAGTATCACACAGCCTTCAGATGTCATAAAACAGAAATCCACCATTTTTAGTGCAACGGAGAATGAAATGCAGTACGGAGAATAAAAGGAGAAACCCATTAATCTCATACTTGAAAGATGCTCCACACCAAGAAGGCGATACCAGCAACTGCAAGAAGGATACCTCCAATGACCCAATCCTTTGAACCAGCACTTCAACTCCATTCTGGTTGAGAGGTTGTGCTTCTGATGAACCAATCGGAAAGCCTCTATAGAAAGTTACGATCACCCGACATTGAAATGATTGTACCAAGGACTTTGATCCAGCTTCCTAGGCTCCCTATATCCAGCCTCTCCATCCTATTCATCGATCATAATAAAAGCTTAAGTCGACATGTAGAAGCTAAAAAAATAATCATACATGTGAAAGATACTCCTCAAAAGCTAAAACTGTACTAACCTGAAGAGGACAGAGAACAAGAAAGTGAAAGCCGGGCCAAGGTTGGAGATAGCAAGGGCGAGTGTAGGGGAGCTGTATCCCACACCCGCAAACGCACAGTTGTACATAACTGCAATGCTACAGCAAAACAAAACAAATTCTTACATCACCGAAACGAAACCCATTTGGCATATAAGCAAATTTGACATACCCAATGAGGCTAGAGTTGGATTTGTGGGAGCCTTTGTGGGAAAGGCTCAATGCAGTGTTGTCAATGTTACCATGTACTTCACGCAACAGCTCCTATTGAAGACAAGCAAAATGGCCACTTGGAGACCTGTGAGGAGAATAAGGATTCAGAAAGCAAAGAAGAGAAGATTCCATGTGAGGAGATAAAGGAATCTTGAAGAAGATCTCTGTGCTTGGCTGCTAGCTACATTGCATCAATTTCCATATGTAATTTGTTGGAGTCTAAGTTTTTGGTGTGTTTTGTAACCTTTCGTTTCTGGTTTGATTGATGAATTTATAGCACATGTGTGCATAAATGAGGTAACGATCCGAAACCTCCTCCAAATGCCATCATGAGGCATACTCTTCCATTGAACTTCAGTGAACTTGGGCTTATAGTGAAGATTAATTACCTCCAACAGCTGTTGTGAATATTATTGGTTGGGGCAGTCATGTTTGTAGATGTTTGATCTTGAGAGACGGAAACAGCCTCTACAACAACTAAGAGCTATGTCGGCAATTTGGAATGAACCTGCTATGTCAGCAATTGGTTTTCACTCACAAAGGCCAAAGCTAATTAGCCGTGCTTGGAGTTAATCATCTCATTAGCATTTTGGGATTCATCTACATTAGAGGCATGAGATTGATCATTGAGTACGATCGTTCCCTAGGTGTCAAGCCGAAAAAGGTAGTAACGCTTAATTTTTTTCTTCAAAAGATGCCTAAATAACTAATGAATATTTGTTTTTTTTTTCTTCAAATGATGCCTAATAACTGAATTGAGGTTTTTTTTTTCCTTTTCAAATGATGCCTGATACATTTTGGACAACTAATGTATAATATCACATGAAATTGGAGATTAATGCACACCACTTTGTGTGGTTTTACTCCAATGGTTCATTGTGTTTTTTTTTTTTGCACACTCTTCTTTAATTACCTAACTAACTTATGTATATCTTTATATTTTAATTATAATAATTATTTTTTAAAAAATAAATAATAATATTTTTTATATTTTTTTATTACGAATATTTTGATGTAAAAAAATTAATTTTTGAACACTATTTGAAAATTTTGAATTTTCAATGGTGCCTAAAATTTTTAAATACAATACTTGTCTTTATCTTAATTGCCCATGACATGAATGTTTGCTTCGATTGAAGGATTTAAGATATTCTTCACATTTCTTTTGAATCCTTGGCCAAAATGAATCCAACGATTGATTTGTGTCGATCACTCCATCTTGTGAGATTGAAATCCATGCTTGGCATAAGATTATATCTTCTTGTGCACTCCATTTGAGATCTCTAGAACTCATGATTAACAAATTTTAAAGATACAAAAAGGGTGGAAGAGAGACCAAAATGTATAATGTGATATGGAAGTATATGAGCTGATGTATTTATTTTACAAAATCTGACCGTTAACTTTTTGTAAAAATTTGCAGTTCAATAAATAAAACCATTTTAACCGTTGGATTTAAATTTCACCCGTTGAATTACATTTTTTACCGTTAGATAATCATACTTAAATGAGGTGGTTGAAATCAAATTGGATTTCATTGATTTAAGAAAATAAACTTTAAAAAGCAATAAAAAAAAGCAAGGTTTTTCTGCCAATGGCCCACCCTCCCAAATACTTTTTGTAAACCCACTCCCTCTTCCTTGGGTGAAGTACACATGCCAAATTTAACCACACGTGCGTACGTACAAGCACAACATTGCTTTTCATTTATTTTTTCCACTGCTCCGAAATTAGGAAAAGTTTTTGCAAAAGGGGGGTTTTGTGCTCAAATTTGCACATTATGTGTCCAAATATATACATTTGAACACCCATAAAACAACCATTGGAGTTCAAAAATGTGCAAAAAAATATACATTTGCACATTTGCACACCACCATTGTGGGTGGTCTAGGGGGGTTTGTTGGTGGAAAAATATGAAACATTCTTCCTGTGTGTATGTGTACACTACTCATGCTCTTTAGAGTTAAAATGGTGTAGGTGGTTTAAATGTATAAATACAGTAGAAGTTGAATTGATTATTTATTCAATTAATTAAGGACTTTTGTGATAATTTTTAAGAAATAATAATATTTTTGTAATTTTATAAATAGGGAATAGAATAAAAAATTAAGAAAGAGAAGTGCATCTTCGAAGCCACCTTTTTACTACATGGTCATTGCACCACCTTCTGTGATCGGGTGGCCACAAGTCCGATCATTCAGGAAGAAGATAGCGGCGAGCAACAACACCATCGGATCCAAAAAGCGGTGTCTTCAAAAAAGAAGACAATGAGCTGAAATTATTCGTCGAGGACAATAAGTAAAGACCAGATGTTTGTGAAGCTCAACATGGAAGGTTTTCCAATTGGAAGGAAAGTGCATCTCATGAAACATGACAACTACGAATCCCTCTTCTTTGCCTTTGATCACCTATTTGTATCAAATAAGAATTTATGGTGTATTTTTTATGATGAAAATTTGTAATGTTGTAGGTCAAGGATCCAATCGAGATGGAGGATTATGCTCTTGTGTAAGAAGACAATGAAGGATATATCGGCGACGTGCCTTGGAAGTAAGCTATATACACATATATCTACATTTTGGTTTTGTAAGATTGTAGACTTATGATGATTGTGTCTTTGTTTGCAGTATGTTTTTGTTGTCGGTGAAGTGACTTCGAGTGTTGAAGAGGACTAAACTCGGTGCCAAGCACCAACAAATCATAATGGTTAATGTGATTTTGTTGTATAATTAAGGGCACAAAATCTACATATTACGTGAAAGGGGGAGATGTAGGAAAGGTTCATTGTATAATAGTTAATAGGTTGATAATTTGAGTTTGTACTCATAATGCATTCACCATGTTTGATTTGATGATTTAATAATAATAATAATAATAATAATAATAATAATAATAATAATAATAATAATAATAATAATAATAATAATAATAATAATAATACATTATGTTATACATACTACAATATATATAATCTATATATAGATTACATACGCTTATACAGTGTGTATATGCAATTATGATATACATTATGTAGTACATACTAATACGCTACTGCATTCCAACAAAAAAAAGAAAACTAATCTACTGCATTCCACATTTCCACCCACAAAAAACTCTAATGGTACTGCATCAGTATATATACGTATATTATATGTGTATGTATATATATAGAAAACCTGTAAAATATAATTTTTTTTATAGATTTATGTGTTACGTTTTTTAAAATCGTAAAATATACCGGAAATTTTTTACTCTTTATAATTTTTTTTATTTAAGGGACAAGGCCCGTACGGGACGAAGAAAAAAAGAGTAAATCCCGTCCCGCAAAAATTACGCGGGACGACCTCCGTCCCGTCCCGTCCCGCGCCCACCCCTATGTGTATGTATAAGTTTTGAGGCCTTTGAGTTTATTTTATTTTAGGGTAAACTGCAGAAAACCACCCCTTAAATAAGTCATATTGCTCTAAACCACCCCTTATATCTGAAATTGCAGAAAACCACCCATTAAAAACAAATTGTTAACAAAAAGCCACCCATCACCTTAACTCCGTTTACTTTCCGTTAAAATAATTGAAATTACAATTTCACCCCTAGAAATCGTAGCCTTCAAGGAGAAAGAGAAATGGAGGTCGAGCTGTCGTCTCAGATCAAGGAGGAAGAGAGGTCGGGACGCCGGAGAAAGCACTAGGAAGGAGGAGACCTTCGATCAAGGAGGAAGAGAGGTCGCTTCCTCTTCGATCTAGATCTGGATCTGGATTTAGGCCACGTTTGGAAGCGACCTTGGATTGGGGACGACTTTGGATCGAGATCTGGAGGAGCAGTTGCAAGTTGGGGAGGAAGGAGGAGGTCTCTGCAGCCAATCGCCGACGCCCCATCGCCCAACAACCTCGCCAATCTCTGCAGCCCCGCAACAACAAATCCACCTCCTCCCCGGATTCCCACACCTTCATCCCCCACCCCGTCGCCGGAACGAGGCTCTCCGGAGCCCTGCCCGCCTCGCCCGGACCTCTGCAACAACCCCAGCCCCAGCCTTCTCCTCAGATTCACACCATTCTCCCTGTGTGTGTGACCCCGTACCAAACCCCATCAGTATCCCACCCACATTTAATTATTTAATTTTCAGAAAGTATTTAGAAAAAAAATTATATTTTATTTACATTTTTTTAGTTATCTAGTAATTAAATAGCTAATGAAAATATAAATTTTCCTCCAGAAAGAAAAAAAAAATACATGTTTCATTTATTTTTAAATTCTAAATAATAAATAAAATTTGCTCACAAAAAAAATGCACTTTATTTTGTAAAAAAATAATTGAATCAAATAATTTTGATCAATAAAATAAAATATCATCAAAAATAAAACATTTTTTATAAAAATAGAGATTGATATTTAAATTGAATGGATTATATTCTATAAAAAAAATTGTTAAAAAAATACAATAAAAGATTTTGTTAAAAAAACTATTTTTAGGGGAAAAAACTCTAATACTAACAAAGATAAGGGTATAATGGTAATCTAACATAATTTTATAAACTACTTAACATTTACTTAACGGAATAGTAAAAACGGGTGGCTTTTGGTTAACGGTTTGTGTTTAATGGGTGATTTTCTGTAATTTTATATATAAGGGGTGGTTTAGTGCAATGTGGCATATTTTAAGGGTGGTTTTATGCGGTTTACCCTTTATTTTATGAAGCTCTTCTTAAATTGAGCTTTGGGGCCCAATTATCGTAAAGTCCAAAATCTTCTTTTATTATTCATATATGGTGTGTATGAGGGTTTTAAAGTGGTTGGAATTTTTAATTTCAACCACTTTAAAATTTAAAAGGTGTATGGGGGATAGATTTTAAGTAGATTTTGGTTTAAATGTGAGTTTATATAAAAAGCTTCTTTTTATAGCTTTTTAGTAGATTATTGGGAGATTGTGAATTATTTTGATTTGAAAGTACCACAATACCCCTAATAACAACCAAATAAACTCCACTTTTTACAAATAAACTGTTTTTCGTCTCATACGGAGTTTATATTTTTTCATAAATTTTTAACTACTTTTACCAACAGTTTATAAATTTTTACCCTATTTATAATTTTAGTCAGTTTATTAATCCTTCCCATAAGAACCCATAAACTTTTAAGGTATTTGATTGCCTTTATTTTATTTTGCCTATTCATCACCAATATCCTAAACTCTTGATAATTCTCAAGTGTTTTATTATTAATTTAATTGGTTATAACTTATAAGTTAGTCATCACATATTTAATCAAAGTCGAGGTTATCCTATGTTTTCATTCTTCACCTCTCATTCCTTTCCTTAAATAGAAAATGAAAGCGGTTGAAAAGCGATTTTCCCTTTACCCTTCAAATATAATAAAATTATAAGGACAAAATGGAAATTTTACATGTTTAACAATATTTAACGGCACTCTTAATGAAAAAGATGACATTGAGGGTCTTTTACAAGTATCTGGCTAAGTGGCTAGAGTGGTTTCTTGAATTTTTTTTAATTGGGCTTTTGGGCCCAATTATTGTGAAGCCTCTTCTTTGTTGTGGCCCATTTGGAACTTTAAACAAGTGAAACTAACATCTACAACAATTTACAAATTGAGCAAAGCAATATATATGTGAGAACCACCTTGGGAACCTTCATCGTAGCTTGAGAAAGTGTTGTGGTTGGTAGACGGATCGGAAAGATCAAACATTCACTTCGATGTTGCAAACGAGACCAATCGTCACCTCGGGGATGCTGGTTTAGTTGTTTTTGGCAAGGCATATGCTGAAAGAATTGGAGGGGGTCATGAGGTATGAATTGAGGCGTGCTCGTTTGTCGCTGATTTTATTCACCAGTAGCGTGTCTTGGAATCACTCTTGCACCGAGGCTATGTGTAGAATCAAGTCTATCACGCGCGCGAACTGCCCAATTCATCATAAACAAGAAAAAATCGACATTCATAAAATCAAACTGATATTAAACATTCAACTATACATAACACAAGGCAAATCAACTCAATGTGGACACCTGGTTAGAGATTTTATGTTACTTGTAAGTTGTAACCCCATTCCTTGTCGTATCACGACACCAGCTTGACGAAATTGCCATTCAAAGCAATTCCAGACATGGCATCGAAGATGCTTAACCTATGAAAGCCAAAAGCATAATAAGCAAACAAGGCATAAGAGCTACACCGTTCAGTTCAGTAAAAACAGCCAAGTGAGATCGCAAAAGTAGTACCTGCTATCACCTAGAAAGTTGCTAAATACCACATCTGCTTTAGTATAACCAGGGATGCCCTTCATATTGGTCTCGAACTACTCTATATTTAGATCATAACCCTGCCAATCAAGATATAAAGTGTAACCATGTTATCAGCTCTCTTTCATAGGAAAGCTACGTTCTACGGGGAAAAACATTCCGTTTCCTTTCAATCTTCATTCAAGAAACTAAGAGAGAATACAGAAATAAAGAAATTCCGCAATTGAATACAAACTTGGTGTTTACTTAAAAGATAGGGCACAATATTTTTTAGCATAAAAACATAGACATGATCAATAAGATCATGAAAAATAAGATGCTATGAACAAATATCTTTTCAGTGAACTGTTATCAAAACAAGATGCTGAAAAAAGGACCTTTAAAGAAGCTACTGAAAATAAAACAAAAGTACTGATGAAGTCATATTCATCTCCATGCATTGTCAGTTTGTCACCTAGCACCTTGCAAATAACCAGTAAACTCTTCAGCTGATCCCAGGCAGTTCGCACTTACATATGATGCTTGGATCATTAAATAATAGCAAAATAAGGGACTTCTCAATGTGATTTCCATTGTTTTTTTAAATCCAATCTTCATGCATCTAGACAAAGTGGCCTATTTTATATTTTGCTCTTACGCCTTATTCGGGAAATGATAGTGTGTCTTTATTGTCAATGCCTATATAAGCTCCTCAGAGTTGTTTTTCCATCTATTCAAGAAACACTACAATGCTTGCTGTGTATTTTAGTGATTTTAGAACTTTGAGTAATCTAAATCAGTTAACAAGTAAGGACATGTCACAACTGAACAAAGCAAATATAACAGACAGAATACAAGATGGAGCAATATCTGCAAGTATGCTGAGGTAGAGGAACACCAATTAGACGTTGTAAAAACCGCAGACAACATTTGAAAAAGCCAATACCATAAAGACACAATGGGAAATTTCCAAGAAATAATTTATGGGAGTAAAAAGAAATTATTACCAATCTAAAATACTAAAATCAAACAAAAGAGAGCATAAATCATCCCTGTCTATGAAGGGAATACCTGAGGAAGTGCAATGATAAATTCATGAGCATTTGCAGCTTTGGCTGCCTTTGTTACATCATCCTTGGACACATCAGCATCTGGTAAACCATATTCAATATTTTCTCTAACAGATACTGAGAAACTGGATCCTGCATCATAAAATCTCCTTGTGCATTTGCAAGTTCAATTCTTTGTCTTGTGAAAGTAAGAATGAGACTAAGATTGGGTCTATGTAAACCAGTAGACTGGATTTTATATCTTGAGAAAAAAGAAAGCAACATTCTTGGCTGCTATTATCTAATAGTATAGTTAATGCTGAATGATAATCATACCAGATTTACAACTGAAACAACTCGTGCCCATTCACTTTTGTCAAAGGTCCTGATATCTTCACCACCAACAATTATATGTCCACTGGTTGGCTACCAAACAGCATTCATAGAAGTGAGTTATATACACATAAAAACAACTGAATGGCTAGATATTTAAAAGCTCCGAAAGCAGCAAACCTCATAGAAGCGTGCCAATAACTGTACGATTGTACTGTTTCCTGCACCAGTTGAACCCACAAGTGCAGTGACTATGCCACATTTCAGTGTCAAGTTAAGACCACTAAGCACCTCCACATCAGGTCTCAAGGGATAAGAGAAGTGCACATCTGAATCATAACAATCACATACATGAAAGGATGTACATATGAACAATTCAGAGAAAGAGAATCATATTTAGAATATTTTCTTTTGTCAAAGTTATGTGGTTGAAATTCTTAGGGGGGAATTGCAACAAGAGACAGAAATCAGTACTAGAGCTAATTATGTAGAAAAAACTTACAAAAACAAAATGCAAATCTATCACAGAATTAAAAATTGTTTATCCAAGAAAATGAAACACCAACTTTATTGGGGAAAACACAGCGAAAGCTACAAATTAATCTCCTAATATATGTTTAAACTCATTTTTTGTGCTGATTTCACATTCTATATTAACATACTAATATGTCTCTTTCATCCTATCAGTGAATCTCAACAAAGCTTATAATATTGATTTTGTAATCGTAAGCAGAGAAATTTAGCAATACCTACACTTTCGAATTCGAGTTTGATGAATTGATTTAAATTGAGATTTATGAATTTAATTGATTGAGGCTAGGTATTCGTTTGCGATTGAAGATTGGTTAATTTAGGATTTAGATATTGAGACTTGATTTTATTTAAATTTACGCCTTAAAGGTGTTTGTAGAAATGCTTAAACGAGCTTTTGAGATGGAGTTTATCTTCGGATTACTTGAGGTCTACAACTCCTATATTTTTCAAAGTCACCACTTCTGGTTAACCTTCTTTAATTATCTCCTTAAATTGCAAGACAGATTAAATGTATCTTTCTCCGTAGCTTTTTTTTGGGGGGTAAAGATCTTTTTCCCTAGCTTATTCTGTTAGAAGCCTCTCAATTTGTTTGGTTATTAAACTGTTTAATTAAGGACTCAAGGCATTCATTGCCACAAGGCAACCAACTCTGTTGTTAGTATAGTCGGAGTAGCTAATAAAGTTAGAAAATGATCTTTCTCTACATGTACCTTCCAAAATAATTTTTTTTCCTTAGGTTAACCTACAACCTATTCACCTGATATAAGGAAGAAATTCCAAGCCTTTAAGTAATGTGTTCACTATGTCTTCCCCGTGAGAATTTTACAAACATGTTAAGATTCATGTAAATCATAATGCTTTAACAGTTCTATTGCAATAGTTATGAAGGGAAATTGGATACACATTTGGTCACTTTATACAGTATGAAAAAGTACATAATTTGGGAAACAAACCCGAAGATCGAATGCACCTAACATCCGACACTGAACCGGAGCACAGGAGGCGTCGAAAGGAAGGGCTAGTCTCTTCCTTTGATCACATCTCACACTGAATCGGAACAGCAAACGCAGGCATCCTGCATCGAGAGGGGACTCGATAAGCAATCCTGAGTTCTGGATTATCCAAAGCTCAAAACCTCTAAGGGAAGTGGTTACGCTAACATTCCTGAAACTTGGCCCTGTTTGGGCGGTAAAAGGAAAGACTAAGACAGATAAAGGAAAGTTGGGCATATAGCCACTTTCAACAACTTGTTTTGCCCATTTGAGTGCTCGAAAAAGCTTTGCCATCCTTTTAGGTTCTTTCTTTTGTTGGAATTGCGTGTTCCCACCTTCGGTGCCCACAGCTTCTCCTATTTGCTGCTAGCAAGCCCTTCCAGATGCAGACATTGATAACTGATATACCCAAAACATGTCCAATATGCCACACAGTTTCTCGTTTTGTTGTACATGACTCCTTACACCTGTAATATATCAAACCTTAATAATTTCATTCGCTCACAGCTATTGTATTCCATTAAAATTAAAAAGGGGGAGGGGGGAAAAATACCCGTTTCCCCCATTGGAAACAAACAGCTTCAAATTTGCCAAGGCTGTGAATCAATCTGCAGAAGTTTTGTTTTATAAACTGAAATAAGAAGGCAGGTTAAAAATGCACAATTGGTGTTTGGTTACAATGAATAACGTGCACCGGTAAGGAGATTATACTGAAATTACTGAATGATATTTTTATGCCAAACAAATCCTTTATCACAAATAACCAGAGATGAAAATTTTGGCGGTAAACCAAATTATTACCCCTGCCATTAGCTTATGTCAAATGTTTTACAGCCATAAGTTTAAACCATCATTGACATATCGTGTAAACTGCCCTCCAGCTTCTCATATTTTCCCTGTAACACTACATAAATTAACATTACTGCTACTGGCTGAGGTGGCACAAAAAATTTATGCTAAAGCATAGGTGGAGATCAACAACTCATACATCCGTAGCAAATTTATGCCGAAGGCAAGTGATGATCCCTAACAACTTTTCAAAACAAGCTTGGAAGAAATAGCATGTTCAAATGGACTCCAATTTTCAGACGTTCTAGAAGGGTGGGGAAAAAAACCTCTAGCCCAAAAATCCTTGGATCACCAAAGAAAGAACGATTGTCAAATACTGCCTTTCTGGCTTTAGACAATAATTACCTACGTTGAGGTAGAGTTTATAAGAGTTCGGTCTTTTCCAAACAGCGAAACCATTAAAAAAAAGTACTAAAAGTTGACAAGATACTTACCATTACAGCAACCTTGTAGTTCAAACTAGTGATTGTGCTGCACACATGTGAAATAATGCATGATAGAGGCCAAGCGTTCCCTGACCACCATACCTGACAAAATCTTCTCTGTTCAACCACGTAACGTAAAGATTCCATTCAAAGTGACGGAACACCATTTTCTGTGCAAATCACAACTATAGCGAGAAATGGAAGAATATTAACCTGTCTAGGAACTAGGTCACTCTTGGAGTTTATCTGAGTGAAGACTGCCAATAAGTGAAGTATACATGGTATTATCAGGAGTAATACCGGAAGCTCTCATCTCATCGTATAACATAAAAGCCTCATCTGACTTTCCCTCTTTGGACAATCCTGAAATCATGGCTGTGTATGTCACCACATTCGGGATTAATCCCTTACTAGAAATCTGATTGAACAATTTCAGCGCCTCATCCACCTTTCCAAATGTGCATTCACCATGTATGAGTGAGGTGTATGTGTAGACATCAGGAATCAATCCCCTTTTCTCCATCTCATTTCTTTGCTCATAAGCTTCCTTCAATCGACCTTTCTTGCTATATCCATCGATTAACGCATTGTAAGTGACAACATTTGGGCCCTCTCCATCCCTTTCCATCGTTCCTAAAACCCTCTTTGCCTCAATAAGGTCGCCTTCCTTGCAGTGTATAGCAACCAAAGTTGTGTAGTTTACGGTGTTCAGAGACAAGCCCTTATCTTCCATTGAATACAACAACTTCTTTGCTTCCTCCTGGCGGTTCAATCTACAGAGCCCAGTAGCGATTGTATTATAGGCAAACACATCTGCCTGCAACCCTTTCCTCTCCATGACATCTCGCAGGTATAATGCTTCATCGACCATCCCTTTCCTACAGTAACCATCCATTAGTGTATTGAAAACCACCTGATTTAATTCAATTCCTTTGCTTTGCATCTCATTGACTAGCCTCTCAGCTGCCTCCATCTGCCCTGCCTTACACAACCCATTGATCAAAGCTCCATATGTTCGAGCATTTGGAGAAAGGCCTCTCTCAACCATTTCATCAAACAGTTGGAATGCCCTCTTCAAATCCTCTCTCATACAGCTCCATTTAATCAGCGCAGTGTACAAGTATACATCCCCTTGAATCCCTCTCTCACACATCTCATCAAACAACTCCTCTCCCTCCTTAATCTTTCCACTATTAGCATACACATCAATCAAAAGTGTGTAGGTAGCCACATTTCGCCCCACATTGTCCTTCTCCATAATCCTCAACACCTTGTGGACCTTTTCGAAATCATTCTTCTTAACATACCCATCTATCAATGAATTATACGAGTACACGTTGGGCTTAACTCCTCTTCTCTCAATCTCAACCATCAACTTCTCAGCCCCCTCAACATCCCCTTTCTTACACAGACAATCAATCACGAGCGACAATGAAAACACAGTTATCTCAACACCAGAATCAGCCATCCTCTGAAACAGCCTGTACACCATATCAAACTCCCGAGATTTCTTCATTTCAACTAAGCAGAACATACAAGATCTCTCTTCGATCTCAACAGTGCCAAAGCTGGCCTCATAATCAAACACCTCCATAGCCCTACAGAAGAGCTTGTTCTCCGAATAAACCCGAAGCAACATATCCCAGAACTTGTCTCTGGTTTTGGGCTCATCGGAGAACTCTTCCACCAAAGAAGCCAAATCACTAACGGAACATTTCAGAGCATCATCAATTACCATTGAATTCATCAATTTCTTCGCAACTGCAAACTTTCTGGCTCCCAACAGCCTGAAAAGAAGAGTGATGTGGGCGGTGAGATCAGGCTTTGGGGAAGAAGGGATAGATGGGGTTCCGAGTCTGTGTAATATGTTGAAGAACTGCAAGCAGGATTCAACTGGAAGCTGCGGATTAGAGAGAACCAACTGGGTAATGCTAGGGTTTATGTGAGTGAGAAGGGATGAACTCTGGAGTGCTCTAGGGCCATTGTTGGTTTCCAGAACATGGAAGATTTGATCTGCAATTGCTTGACTGTGTCTCAAACATGAGTTTGATGAATTGTTGAAGATTCTAGTTAGTTTTTGCATCCTGAATTGAAATGAATCCCTAACTTCTAGCACCAATCTGCATATTTTACGACATTATTCAGCAAGCATACAAATTTAAAATTCCAAATCGATCTTAGCAAACGTCACATTTCCTGAAACTGGTACAAATAGAGACCAACTCCTTATGTTAGATCTCTCACATTCTTGGGTAACCTCAATCAAAATGAGAAGATGCAGCTCAAATCTAAGGACTCGAGTTCATTTCACCCACAGGATAACAAACCCTATTAATCTCGATATTCATTTTCCTTGTTATGGACAGGGACTACTCTAACACAAATGTAACACAAAACTTACTCCTATTAAGTCCCTGCCTAAGCCTACAAATTATCAAAACAAGAGGAATTAATCTACTTAAGCCTTTAACGTGAACAGCTCAAGTTACCAAAGCACCCCATGGGATCCTCTATTACTACTGCAATAGGCAAGATCCTTGAATCCATGAAGAATTGCAACTAAGTCACGATTTAATTTTATTTTCTATGGAGGGTGCAAGCCAACAAAATTGCACCTGATGCAACACATCTATATCCAGCAACATCAAAAGAAACAAGTAGTATAAAAAATAATGTATTTTAGTATATATGTAAGAAAGAAACCCTCAACCTCCAAGGTAACTAAGCAACAATCACAGATTGCATAGATAAAATAAAAGACAATTTACTGTAAAAGTGTAAAACGAGGCTAAGGTGTTGGAGCTGCAGGTGTTGAAGTCCAACATATTCAAAGAGTGACAGGATTCGATTATGAACCAGGTAGATGGAAAGGGTGACAAGCACTGACTGAAAATTTGAGGCTAATCTTTATTAGACATTTTATCAAACACCTTGAGTGACAGGATTCGGTTATGGTTTTTATGGTAGCATATACAAGTGTGTTCCATATTGGCATATTTCACTTAATCAAGGCACACTAAAGTGCCTCAATGTCATCAAATGAGCCTAGCTTCTCTCATCATATAGTCGAGAAATTCAATGTACAGTACTACAATGTTTTGATCACAACACAAGAATTCAGTGCTTCAAGCAAGGAAGATGACATATAAAGGTTAGACAGCATTTCCCCATACCAAACTATCAACCTAGTTTTCTCCCATGAAAGATATTGCCATATGAACTTCAACATTGTCATAAAAACAACTAATACTAGTATTTATTTCCATTGCTCAATTATAACTTATCCATTTCCCCATACCAAACTATCAAAGATCTTTGACAAAATCCCTTGGAATTGTACTGCTTGCAAACTATCACAATTAGCTATTCCCCTTTGGAATTGTACTCCTATCCAGTAATTTTAATCACAATTTACTACAAGGTTCTTAAGAATTCCACTAAATTCAACTCAATCAAAGTTCATTTATCAAAATACTAAAGAATGAGGAAAAAACAACCAGGCAAACATACGAAAGATAACTAGCTGCTAACACCCCTCGGCACAGGCAACTGAGATCATAATACGAACACAGCAGGATATTTTGCACCCAAAATTAAAGTTTAGATTGCAATGAACCCAGTTATTACAGAGATACGCAGTAAACACGCTATTATACCTTTTTCCGCTCCGAATTCGAAGGTGCCTTGATTAAAGGGGTAACAGTGTCATAAAAACAACTAGATTCATGCCCGGCCCGGCTGAACTCCTGAATAGGTAATATATAGATATGGTGGTTAAACCAAGGGTACAAAAATAAATACGGAACAAGACTCCACAATTGTATCTCTCACCTTCTATCTTACCCTCAATCCTAACCCATACCGTTAGCTAGATTCATGCCCGGCTGATCCATATTATAAAAGCATATAAAACCATAATATTATATGCAATTATAATACGGGGCCGAGCATGAAGAGAATCCAACAGTAACGGAACGGGTAAGAGAAAATAAACTCCCCTCATTATAATTCCACTCAATTGCCACTCTAATATCCGACCCAACCAGACTAACTAACTTGTCTAACCCCTAATATCCGGTCCAACAAAGAGATATCAACCTCTAGTATGACAGCAAAACAAATCCTCACTATATCTCACAAAAGTATGACAGTAGAACAAATTAAACTCCACCCAGCTTGAGAAGCAAAAGAAATCAGCCTCTAGCACCACACCGCAACCAGATATGCGCCCCAGCTGCCACACCAGTCTCCATTCCTTTGTGACAGCAACGACAACAGTCCACCCCACCAAAACCTCAACGCCAGATTGCAGGAGCCCATCACAGCCCCTCCGATCTACACATTCTACTAACAACCCCTAAATACTAATTTGCAATTTATGGCCACAAACTAGCTTAATTCAACATGGTTTTAGACAACACAAGAGAGAGGTTCACTTACTTGAGAGAACATTCAACTGGAGAGGCTGAGCAGGAGCAACGGTGACAGAGTTAGGGTTGAGCAGAGGAGAGGCGGCGAGGCTGAGCATGAGCAACGACGGCGAATTAGGGCCGGCGCTTTAACAAAGAGGCCTGGGAGGGCCGCCGGTGCTTCAACGAAGAGGCATGGGAGGGTCGTCGGCGCTTCAACGAAGAGGAGCGAAGAGGTCGAGAAACTGAGGGCTGCCAGGAGCAAATTGCTCGATTAGGGCCGCCGAAGAGGAGCGGCCAACAAGATCCCGACGAGGACCGCTACAGTGAAGACCGCCGACGAGGAGGAGTGGAGGGCCGCCGGCTGATTTGAGGGACTGAGGGCTGTGACGAGGAGTGGAGAACTCTGAAAACTGTTTCGAGGGTTTGGGTTTGGAGAGACAGCGAGCCCTTCTTCTTTCCTAAAAATATTAATTTTTTTTATGCCGGAAATAAAAAGTTTATTTATGCCGGATATTTATATTTGGTATAAAAAATGTCTAGGTAATAAAATTGACACGCCCGGCATAAATAACTAGGGTCTTTTAATATTTCGTTGTTATTTATGCCGGACATAAATTGTAATATCCGGTAAATATTTAATTTTTAGTATTTAGGAGAATAAAATAAAACCATTTTAAGCTATTTATTTCACAAATTAAACAATCCGGCATAAATAATTATGTAATAAAATCTCAATTTTGTACCAGTGCTTCTTCAAGAAAACATTGGTGTATAAATACTCATATCAAACAATCGGAATATACAGTGCGAGGAATATCAAATCATTCAGCAATCATTTGCAAATCATTTCTATCTAACCTTTATACTATAAATAAGCAACAATCACAGATTGCATAGATAAAATAAAAGACAATTTACTATAAAGGTGTAAAACGAGGCTAAGGTGTCGGAGCTGCAGGTGTTGAAGTCCAGCATATTGAAAGAGTGACAGGATTCGATTATGAAACAGGTAGATGGAAAGGGTGACAAGCACTGACTGAAAATTTGAGGCTAATCTTTATTAGACATTTTATCAAACACCTTGAGTGCACCATCAACTCACGTATCTAAATTCAAAACTGCCTCAAAGAAGGTGAACGAAGGGTTCCTAGTCACTCAACAAGAATGAAGGAATTGGAAATCGAACGAAATTTGGTAGAATAACGTACCTCTTGTGTTCTTCTGATCACCGTTGTAGTAAGCTACAAAATAAACCACGCAAATTAGGCAGATTTGTAAAGCACAAAATGAAAACATTCGATCAACTCAAGTGCGAGCGGAATCTGAAATTTAACCTGCGATTGCGAAATCTCTCCAGGGATTGATGTCGAAGCGGAATCCGAAATTGGAATGACTTACGGATGGTGTTAGAGAACGGTTTGACTGGAGAACTCGAATCAGGATAGGGAAGGAGAATCAAATCAGTGAAGATCGAAGAGAAGGTAAGGAAAGAGAAAGCGGCGTCGAAAAGGAATTCGAGCAGGATGAATAAAATGAAAAGACCGAACTGTACATTGAAACAAAAAAATACTCATAGTTTTAAATGGAAACTTTGAAGGGCAAATACGTCAATATACCTCTGATCATTTTTGGGCCATCGATCAAACCACTCACTAATGATGGACGGTCAAGATTACCTAATTTTAACTATTATAGTGAACGGGATTTATAATTTTATACGTATCCCATATGGCACTTAACTCAATTAGTCATTTTAAATGTGCTTGTTTTAAAAGTGCTTGTTCACTTGTTTTTAAAATTGCTTATTCGTTGCCTAATTTTCAAGTTGTGTAAAAATGGAGGATGGCAATAACTAGAAAGACTATAACTTAGATCGTATAACCGAATTCGTAATTGAACTTGTGCTTTGTTTCAAATCTATAGTATATTTGTTTGCAACAAGTGTGTTTTGTTTCAAACTTTTACATTTGAGATTATGTGTACATTTTTGGGTCTTTTGTTGTATAATTCCCAATTTGAACACAACCAAGCTCAAAAACCAAGCTCAAAACGAGCAACCAAGCAAATGAGGTCGTACTCAAGCTCAAAAGAATGAGCTAAACAAGCTCGCAGGGACGAAACTAGGGGTGGGCTGGTGTGTGCTGCAGCCCACCCCATTTCACTAGTAATATATCTAATATAGGTGTATTAATAATTACTCCCTCCGTTCGGCAAAACTTGTCATTTTAACTCTCCACACAACTTTTAATAAAACTAATAATTACACTTGTTTTTTACTAATTTACCCTCAATTATTACTCTACTTTTTACTTTATCAAAAACTACAACTCACAACACATCAATCAAATCAAGAGCATTTTAGTAAAGTAGAAGCAAAAATACCTAAAATGATAAATTTTTCCGAACAAAAACAAAACTCTAAAACGACAAGTTTTGCCGAACAGAGGGAGTATGTTGCTTGTCCAGTCCAGTTGGTAAAGAGAATAGACTGGAATTATGCAGTCCCGGGTTCGATTCCACCTCGCTTCCACAAGTTTTTGCCTGTTTTTGTGGGGTCCATTTTCCACCACACAGTGCCGTTGCTCCATTTTCCAATCACAGACAATATATACTCTCTCTATATATATCAAATTTAAAAGATACGGAGGCATCAATATAAAGGGAAAACTATAAAATTATATGCAAATACTCCAAATAGTATACTCTCTATATATATCAAATCTAAAAGACACTATAGGAAAACTATAAAATTATATGCAAATAGTATACTCTCTCTCTATATCAAATTTAAAAGATACGGAGAAATTAATATATAGGAAAAACTATAAAATTATATACAAATTCAGTCTATCCAAGATTATATCCTGGTTCCGTGCCTGCAAGCTCGAGCTTGAACTCGGCTCGAACACCATTCCCAACTCATGAGCCGAGCTCAAGCACCTGCTTGAGCTCGTTTTCATATGGAACTCGAGCTTGAACACCAGCTACTCGAGCTCGTTTGCTTGTATATCAATCCTAGACAGGTTTTCACCATGGTGAACTCGTCCTCACAAGTGTAACTCTCCTCTCTCGTCCGCCATTTTCAGAAACATGAGGAAGCGTTCTCTGTACTCTGAAGACCTTCACGAAGGTTCGGTCTGAGAAGCGTGGGCTTTCTCTCTCCTCTTCCTTCTCTCTCCTCTTCAATTTGATAGTCGATCAGTCAAGTTCCATCAATTTGAAGGGCTAGTGTTTCATGGCATATGTGAATATATGGCATTGTGTCCCACCTATTGATGAGGTTAGGGTTGGAGAATGTTAATTTGAAACTGTATATTTTTGAAGATCTTCTAGCTATCGATTTCGTCGCATTCATATGTTTTGCTAATGTGATTTGATTGCAGCACAAGATGATATGAATTCATGTTCATTTTATTGCTATACTTATTTGGTACGTATAAGAAGCCGGTAGGGATGTTATTCGAGCCGAACGAGTTGAGTTTGACATGTTCAAGACCCTTGATTGTAATTGGGGAAATCATCCAATCAATAATCAAAACCTTTCCCTTTTCCTCTACCTCCTTCTTCTCTTAATCTTTCTTCTTCTCCCTATTCTCCTCAAATCCACCATTGAAAGCCCTAGCTTTCTCTATCCGACCTTCGGGTCATTACAGCTTGGTTCGTTTATTAAACGAGCCGAGTCGAGTTAAATTTTTAAACGAACTTTATTATTTAGATCTAGTTTAACTTGTTTAGCAAATGAACGAGCCGAACTTTCAACTGGGTTTAAAATTCTTTTCATGCTCGGCTTGTTTAGGTAAGGGAGCGAGCTCAAATCGAGTTTTTTTCGAGTCGAGCTCGAGCTATTCGATAAGTTTATATAACAATCCTAGAAGCCGGTACGAGTTCATGTGGTGTGATGATTTAATGCTTTCTTGCAAGGGGCTAAAAATAAGCTGACAAGAAAGAATGAATTCATATCCGATGGACGTAGTTTGATTCATATGTCATATAAAGTTTCAAGATATTAAAGAAAATGGTTAATTGTATAGAAACCAGCAATGGGAAAGAAAACTCATGCATGCTATATATATACACATTTAGACATAACCATTGTGGATGGTCTAACGGTAGTTTAGAACCTCTTTGGGAACAGAGGGGAGCCTAAAACCGCAGACTGGGCAGTTGCAATGTTCAAGGAACCAGATCAATATGCAGCTACGGCTGTAAAAAACATGAGAGCAAGGCAGCTGTATCGCCTTATCATAACCGATTCGGAACTCCTCCAAGCAGAACACACAGCTGCTAACCCTCTCCTTCACTTGTGGCGTGATGGTCACATACTCCAATGCCCCCAGGGCTTCTTGAGACATCGGCACGTAGTCGCCATTATCATCCTCATCGCTGTCCTCGTCGTACTCGTACTCGCCATCGCCCACAGCCTCATCTGCGGCTACTTGTGCCTCGTAATTGTTATGCTCCTCCACATCAGGCTCCATCTCCATCCATCTTCTTAATAGGTATCCAATTCCATCCTTTATATTGAAAAAACTCATACTCATTAACATCCAAATTCCAAATCGAATCATTCTGTTGGAATAGTTTGCCGAATACAAACCCTAGCGGGAAAAGGAGTCGAAATCGTATACCACTTCCCATATATGATTGTTCTCTATTTAACAAAATCGAGACTATACTTATATACCAATGGCAATTCCTACCCCCACCCAATCTCTATCATCTATCAACAATCTCTATTATTGTTATTATTATATCGATATACTACTTACCTTGTACGATACTCTTATATATCAATATCATCAAAATCACATTTTTTTTAGAAAAAAATCTTATGTCTATCTATCTATATCTATCATCAATCACTAACATTTTTTTTTATCTATATCTAATCCTTTATTTTTTATAATTATTTCATCACTGTTTAAAATAAAAGTATTATCATTATATGCAAAATTCTATCTATATACCAAAAAAAAATGCAAATATATCTAATTTATTATAAGCTTTCCTTCTATATATAAAAATATATCATTTTATTATACATGTAAAGTTCTATATATGGAAATTAAAGGAAATTAGAGGAGAGGAGCCTTAGCACGAGACTGAGGACAGGGGTGTATTAGCATTGGGCTTGTTTTGTTCAGATATGATTGGGCTGCAGGTTGGGCCTGGCCCATTTTTGTTTTGCTACCTCAGCCTTGATGTATAAATATCGAGCATTGTATTTTCCTGAGCAATTAATTCAGAATGCACATTTTCCCTCCTCCTTCCACATACCTTGTTCTTGAGTGTTCCTCACGAAGCTCAAGTTCAGATCTACAATCTCACATTGTATATATATGGTTTGGAAAATAAGAAGACATTAATGGATGATCTTAGGTGATTCAATTTGATAGTCGACTAGTCAAGTTCCAACAATTTGAAGGGCTCCAATTCTCACTCCTAGTTAGACCAAAAGTAACAAGATCAGAGAATTCAGAAGATCTTAAAGAGGCTCAATCATGTATATATACTGGAGGTAGATCCATCGATAAAAAATAGATATACGGAGCAAATTTAAAACAATTCGATCAAACAGCACATAAAATAAAATTGAATCTGATGAAATAACAAAGTAGAAATTGATGGAATCGTATGGAGATCGATCGATCGATCAGGTGGACGACGGGCGACAATCCTAAAAGAATTTTAGGCGTTAGTGTGCTGGTTTATTCGGGAGTAAATGTTTGGGTTAGTAAGCTGACTAGTTTATCTTCCTTGAGTTTTTTTCATCAGTTAATTACTCGTAATGCAGTTTTCAATTTCCATTTTTGTTCATATGTGAAGCAAGAA
Source organism: Persicaria tinctoria (assembly GCA_037127255.1). Classification (NCBI taxonomy): domain Eukaryota; kingdom Viridiplantae; phylum Streptophyta; class Magnoliopsida; order Caryophyllales; family Polygonaceae; genus Persicaria; species Persicaria tinctoria. The sequence continues at coordinate 2,482,256 of JBANSL010000019.1, read as the reverse complement.
CGGAAATTTTTGTAAGCTCTTATTGTATTAAGAATAACAAGAAGTAAGAATAGCAATGTAACAACTCTCTTTTTCCATTGTTTTCATCTACAAAGTGTTGTTGGTCGCCGGAGATGAACATGGCTAAGCGATCTGCCGAAGCTGTGGGATGGAGTCTCGGTTGGATACCAGCGATACTAGAAATACCACTATTTTATTCTTCTCTTTCCACCACATCATCCTACTATATCATTATTATTTTTCCCATTTTATCAATATCATTCTTCTTCTTTTTTTGGTAGTGAAAACGAGAGCAAGACTCTCAATCGGTAAGAGCCGAGACAAGCTACATACGAGTGAGGCGGGGAGTAGCCCATTCCCTAATGTCTTCATACCCACTTCCTTGGTAATTACAATTCTAATCCCTAATATTCCCATTCATTACAAGTCACCCCTGATAAAGTTGAATAGAACGAATGATCTGAATAGAATTTAAGTACCCATTTTTTCACTTATAATTGCAACTCATTTATCACGTTAATGCTTGTCACTCATATGTGCTTCTCATAAACTCCAAAGTTACTGAAATGTATCACTCAATCACTCGTAAAGCCTAGTAGAAAACAGATAAATATTCAATATAATTGGAACTCTAAATACCCCTTAGGCCTTAGATGCTATACAAACAAAGAACATGTTGGAAGTGAAAAGCTTCGAGAAATTGGCTATGGCGGATGAAAAGAGATTTGGGGAAGAAGGAGAACGGAGCGCGGGAAAATTTGTTATTGCGCAAGTGAAGTCAAGTATACAGAGATTTGGGATTTTATACACTTAAGTCACACGTGCTAGTCACGTGACTTCTTTTGCTCAATGTACAGAATTAAACGACGTCGTCTTGATCTTCATCTTCTCCAATCTTCAGGATCGAAGAACTCGGACGAGCTGAGCATGGTTTCTCCCAACAGCCCCCCTCAAGTTGAAGGTGGGGAAGTTAGCTTCAACTTGCCAAGTAGCTCGAGATGGCGAGGACCAGATAAGGCTTTGGTAAAGATGTCTGCGAGCTGTGTGGCGGTGGGAGTGTATGACAAACTGATGAGCCCTTCACTGAGCTTGTGGCGCACAAAATGGCAATCCAGATCAACATGCTTCGTTCGTTCATGGAAAACTGGATTCCTGGCAATGTGAATTGCGGCCTGGTTATCACATTTGACCGGAATTGGAAGAATATCATAAACCCCCAATTCGGATAATAACCTAGATAACCAGGCTAGCTCAGCTGTGAGACGCCGAAGGGAACGGTATTCGGCTTCAGCTGAGGAGAGGGAAACAATAGATTGTTTTTTTGCTTTCCACGATATGGGACAACCTCCAAACAATATGAAGAAACCACTGACAAAGCGTCTTGTGAGAGAGCAAGCTGCCCAGTCGGAATCGCTATAGCCTTGCAAAGACAAATCTGAAGAGTTGTTGAGTAAAATACCCAGATCAGGACGCCCTTTCAAGTATCTGAGAGTGTGACAGGCAGCTTTCCAATGGTCTTCACGAGGAGTCTGCATAAACTAGCTTAAGAACTGAACTGAGAAAGCAATGTCTGGGCGTGTGTTGGTTAAGAAATTCAATTTTCCAACCAACTTTCGATAGACAGTGGCATCAGGTAACAAAGGGATCTTGGAATCATGGAGTTTCAAATTCACCTCAAGGGGAGCAATGGTGGGTGAGGCAGTGTGAGATCCATACTCAGTAAACATTTCAGACAGGAACTTCTTCTGGCTGAGAATGACTCCTTCAGGAACTCGAATGAACTCAATGCCCAGAAAATAATGGAGCTCTCCCAAGTCTTTGATTTTGAACTGATCATCTAAAAATGATTTGAGAGCAAGCATTGCAGGAATGTCATTCCCTGTCAAGAGAATGTCATCCACATATATGGCCACAAAAACAACTGAATTCTGGGACTTTTTGAAGAATAAAGAACGATCATTTTGAGAGTGGGAGTAACCCTAAGATCTCAGATTATCAGATAACTTGGCATACCATTGACGTGAAGCTTGTTTCAGTCCATACAAGGACTTGTTGAGCTTGCAAACTAGATTGGGATGAGGAAGGACAAGGCCAGGAGGGGGCTTCATGTAAACATCCTCATGAAGATCTCCATGTAGGAAAGCGTTGTTGACGTCGAGTTGGAAGATCTTCCAATCCCTTTTCAAAGCAACTGTGACCAAGGCTCTCACTGTTGTCATCTTAACTACTGGAGAGAAAGTTTCAGTAAAATCAATGCCGGCCTTCTGAGTACACCCTTTGATCACTAAACGGGCTTTATGTCTCTCAATTGTGCCATCAGCTCTCAATTTGAGCTTGTAAACCCATTTGCAGGCAATGTGTTTCTTACCAGAAGGAAGAGGGACAAGATCCCAAGTCCGGTTTAACTCTAAAACTGCAAATTCCTTGTCCATAGCTTCCACCCAAGTTGGCTCAGTGACAGCATCCTTGTAATGAGTAGGCTCATGTGCAACAATTAAATTTGCAAGAAATTGATGAGATAACTTGGATAAAGTACTGGCACAAACAATTTTTGGTGAGGGACAAGCAGATGTTATGGTATGACAGCAAAGGTGAGTGGGGATGCTAGTACCATAGACAAAATCATCCAAATATGATGGTGGGTTGTGCACTCTGGAAGACCGACGAGCACCAGGGTTGGGAGGGACCACAGGTGGTATGGGAGGGACCACGGGTGTGGTCTCAGGACAAGGGGTAGCAGTGAAATCATCAATGGGATAAGGAAAGGTGGGTGTGGTATCAGTTGTGAGAGGAGAAGAAATGGACTGAAAGGGGAAATCTGTTTCATAGAAAACCACATCTTTTGAGCAAAAAATGGTTCTGGTCTGGAGATTAAGCAATTTGTAGGCTTTCATTCCAAAAGGAACCCCAAGAAAGACACAAGCCTGAGCTCTAGGTTGAAATTTGTCCCTTCCTTTTGTTTGTGTGGAAGCATAGCAAAGGCAGCCAAATGGCTTAATATGATTGTAGGATGGGGGTGTGTGAAAAAGCATCTCAAAGGGGGTAGAATTTTTGAGAACCTTGGAGGGAAATCTGTTAATGAGATAGGTGGCAAAAAGAACACACTCACCCCAGTAAGCAATGGGTAGGTTGGACTGAAAGAGAAGGGCTCTGGATGTCTTAAGCAAGTGTTTATGTTTGCGTTCCACCACACCATTTTGTTGTGGAGTGTAAGGACAACTGGTTTGGTGGAGAATGCCAAGCTTTGTCAAAAATTCAGTGGCTTGATGACGGACCCCAATTCAAAGGCATTGTCAGTCCTGATGATCTTAGGTGTGCAGTGAAACTGTGTTTGGACCATGGAAATGAAGGCTTCTATGATGGAGAAAGCAATGCTTTTATTGCTCAAGAGATGTGTCCAAGTACATTTGGTGAAATCATCAACAATGGTCATAAAATATTTATGGCCATTGTGGGTAGGGTGGTGATATGGTCCCCATAGATCAATGTGCACTAAAGCAAAAGCATGTTCAGAAGTTATTTGACTGTGTGGAAAGGGCAATTTATGTTGCCTCGATTTATGACAAACATCACATGGCATATTGTTTTTGGAAACAAATTTCACATTGTCAATAGGCAACAGTCTAAATTTGTGAAAAGGTAAATGGCCAAGTCTCAAATGCCAAAGCATGAGAGAATCAGAAATGCAAGAAAAAGTTTTACATGGTGCAGTCAAGCCATCAGAGTGCAAAAGAGGTAAGTCTTGGGTCTTGGAGTGCAGCAAGTAAAGGCCTCCATGATGCTCACCAATTACCAGTGGCCTCTTCAAAGAAAGGGCCTGCAGTAGGCAATTATTTTGTGAGAAATGAGCATCACAATTTAATTGTCTGGTTAATTTGCTAATGGACAAAAGATTGAATTTGAAATCAGGTACAAAGAAAACATGCTTTAGAGTGAGGTCAGGCAAGACTCTCACAGTACCAGAAAACTGCACAGTGATGTATGAAGCATCAGGCAAGGTGATTTTGTAGGGTTGAGGCAATGGTTCAAGGGAAATAAAAGAGGTTTTGGTGTAACACATGTGGTCTGTTGCACCAGTGTCTATTATCCAAGTAAACTCATCAAATCTTGAATGAAATTGTGCACTAAGAGCAAGATATTTATCATAATTTGGCAAAAAGTATTCAATACCTGCCATAGAACATCCTGCCAGATCAGTGTGCACATGCTGGTTGCTAGTGGATCCCCGATTCCCCTTCAGAAGATTCATGAGCTGAGCACACTGTTCAGCAGTGAAGCCAGGGAGAGGTGATGGCTTTGGATTCTCATCACCACCAGAGGCCTGAGCAGCAAATCTCCTATCCTTTGAAGACTGTCCTTTGTTGTTGTTGCCAGTTCCATAAGTTTGTCCTTTGCTATTGTTGCCAGTTCCATTTCCAGAGTTGTTGCTGTTGTCTGGATAGCCAATTAACTTGTAGCAGAACTCAACCTTGTGTCCAGTCTTTTTGCAGTGAGTGCAAACATAAGCTGGACGCTTGGTTGGAACAGATCCATCAACTTTCTGTTTTTGGCTTTGGCTATTCATGGCTGAAGACTCGGATCCAGGCTTCAAGTTTCCTTTTGCTTGTCGTTGCTTTTCCTCATGATGAATCATGGAATAGGCCTGTGAAACTATTGGAGTTGGATTCATCATCAACACGTTTCCTCTCACATTGCTATATGAATCATTTAACCCCATCAAAAACTCAATAAGCTTCTGTTCTTCTTCAATCTTGCGTGCAGTTTGAGCTGCACCACAAGTGCACTTCTGAGCCACCTGTAAAGATTTCAACTCGTCCCACAGGCGTTTGATCTTTGTGAAATAGATCTGGAAGGAATCATTTCCTTGCTCGATTGTGCAGAGATCCTTTCGATCAGTCAAGTTCCATCAATTTGAAGGGCTAGGGTTTCATGGCATATGTGAATATATGGCATTGTGCCCTACCTATTGATGAGGTTAGGGTTGGTGAATGTTAATTTGAAACTGTATATTTTTAAAGATCTTCTAGCAATCGATTTCGTCGCGCGCATTCTGTTCTAGATGTGTTTGAAGATCTTCTTTTGCTTTATGTGATTTGATTTGATTGAATCACAAGATGATATGAATTCATGTTCATTTGATTGCTATACTTATTTGGTACGTATATAAGAAGCTGCTGGTAGGGATGTTATTCGAGCCGAACGAGTTGAGCTTGACATGTTCAAGCTTGGTTCATTTGTTAAACGAGCCGAGCCGAGTTAAAATTTTAAACGAGCTTTATTTTTTAGATCAAGTTTGACTTGTTTAGCAAATGAATGAGCCGAGCTTTCAACTGGGTTTAAAATTCTTTTCAGACTCGGCTTGTTTAGGTAAGAGAACAAGCTCAAGTCGAGTTATTTTCGAGTTGTTCGATAAGTTTATATAACAACCCTAGAAGCTAAAAATAAGCTGACAAGAAAGAATGAATTCATAATCCGATGGACATAGTTTGATTCATATGTCATATAAAGTTTCAAAGATATTAAAGAAAATGGTTAATTGTATATATAGAAACCAGCAATGGGAAAGAAGACTCAAATACTCAATCATGCATGCTATATATATATATATATATATATATATATAGGGTGAGTTTAAAGTGAAAAAAGGACTTAAGATGAAAATTTCTCTTAAAGTGAAAATGGTCTAATTACTTAAAAAAAAAAAGCTGAAATTGGGCCAACGACCCTAATTGCAATTAGGGTCCAGGGAACTTCCCAAACCCTCGCTCTCAGCCGACCCAAAAAAAAGCAAACCCTAGCTCTCTCTATCTGTCGTCCGCCATGGGAGGCGATTCGGAGCTGAAGAAGGAGAATGGGGAGACGAATGTGAATATCAAGACGGTGAGGCTAACCTGACAAAATCGATGCTCCTCAGAGGTGAAATCCGTGCTCGGAATCTCGCAGGTGCAACTCACCTACCTCGCGACGACGTCGAATTTCAGCAAGGCGGTGGCCTGTTCATCAGGCCTGTCTCTCCTCTACCTCCCGCTGCCGGTGATGATGGTCTTGGTCGCGCTCTCGACCTTGACGTGATGGCGGATTGAAGCCATAGCAGGCCATTGACACGGCTGAGCAGCGCATCGCCTTCGATCTCCGGATCCTTTATCGTTCAGACCCTGCTCCTCTTGTAAGTGTCCAACATAATTAACTTGTAGTGTGATTTCGGTGATGTGATTTGATTTGAAGAGGCAATCAGTTTTTGTTGTTGGTGAATTTTGCTTCTAATTGGATTTAATTGGCTAATGTCGGTATTTCTTGGGGCGTTGGGCGGTGCTCAAATCCCCACTTGCTAGCTAGTGAATCCGTAATTGTCATTAGGCTGCATTTTGTTGAATTAGAAAGACATTGATTGAGATCTATTGCTAGAATTGTAGGTAATTCAAATGAAATTATTTAGTCAATAAAAGATGTTGTAAAAGTGGGGAAGAAAAATAGCGAAATGTGTTATTCTCATCGATATTACGCTGTTGATTGAGATAGATCTGTAGTAATTAGTGAAAAGACTCGAGAGAAATCTCTTGAGGACATCTATGGGTGTATGGTAGCTCAGCTAACTACAAGTCTACATGCATAACAATCCATCTATGGAACAATAAAAGGCCTCAAGTTTTGGTCTTGGTTTGTTATTTGAGTCACGCCTTCTTTATTTGCCGATTTTTTTTGGTTGAGTTTGTTTTACATGCTTCAATAATGTGTTACTTACCACAATTGAATGCCACTATATATGGGCAGCAGATGTATTCTTCAACTCCACTTATCACTGTATCACTTTCATGCTTTGCAGGCGCATTAATGTTTAATAGGCAATTAGGCATCAAATATTTGGAAACAATCTCATTGGAATTTGAGGTTATTTGATCTTATGCTGTTGTAGGTATTCAGCACATAGTCAACTCAGTTTATAGACTTATAGTTTAGGTTCTTGTATATTTAAAAGGACATATCCTGATAGATGATCTACACAATGGGACTAGTCTTTAAATGGTTACAGGAAGTAGGTTCAGGTTATCTTTTGTTTTGTTGTACGTTTCTTTTTCACAATATCTGCCTCTTTGTTTTGCCTATCACTTGTCATTGATTCCATTAAGTAAGCTTCATGAAAGAAAATATAATGATTTATCTTATTTCTGAAACCATGATCTTATTCATAACTAATGTTTCTTTTGCTATTGTGAAATTAATCCCAGGAAAGTGACTGATAGTAGATAAATGCAATCTTATTCATTTTTTTAGTACATATATCCAGCTCTTTCTTAGAGATTTCACTTTCTTGGGTTAGAAATAGAGGTAGAATCTAAGCTTAAAGGACAAGCTAATCCTATGTTCTCAAGGTAATTTTTGGATTTGACTAAGTGGAAATTGATGCAATGCAAGAATCGTTACTCTTAAAGATTTATTTTGATGAAGCCTATTAGCTCAATGATAGAGCAACGTGCTTATGCGCAGAGATGTGGGTTCGACTCCTACATAGGCTAAATTACTTAATTTTAATAGTTTGTATTTTTTTTTTGAAAATTTCATAATATTATTCAAGCAATTCATCATTTTATTCTTGCACTTTATCATTTTATTTATGCACTTATAATCTTAATTGTGCACTTCACGATCTTATTCACGCACTTCATATTTTTATTCATACAACATCATTTTATTTGTGCACTTATCATTTTATAATATTATCATTTTATTCTTGCACTTTAACATCTTATTTATGCACTTTATCATTCTATTCTTGCACTTTGTCATTTTATTTGCACAACATAATATTATATTTGCACAACTTAAAGTTATATTTGCACAATACAATGTTATATTCGCACAACATAATATTATATGTGCACAACGTAACATTATATTATTAGATATGCACAACATAATGTTACATTTGCAAAACATAGTGTTATATTTGCACAACTTAAAGTTATATTTGCACAATATAATGTTATATTCGCACAACATAATATTATATGTGCACAACGTAACATTATATTATTAGATATGCACAACATAATGTTACATTTGCAAAACATAGTGTTATATTTGCACACCATAATGTTATATTTGCACACCATAATGTTATATACGCATTATTTCATCTTATTTGTGCACATTATCGTTTTATTATTGCACTTTATAATCTTATTCATGAACGGGAACAAAAAGAAGACAATCATAAATAGCCTATGCGGGATTTTGAACTCGAACCTTTGTGCATGGGCACATCGTTATACCATTTTGAGCTAATAGGCTTTTAATGACACATGTCGCATTAAAGTACAAAACCGCCATAAAAATAGCAACCCATAAAGAAAATATTTGGTAGGAAACTTACTTTACATTAGGAAAATGCACATTTATTAATAATAATCTTTATTGTATTATTTGTTCACTTTATATTTTATAATCTCATATTTTTCACTTTTTAAAATAAAGACAAGAAATGTGATGTAGCATATTTTGTTGCATTTTGTAATCTTTTAGATGCACCTTATAATATTATTTCAAATAAAAATTACGGGCTAAAATATGTAATTTTTATAATTGAAATAAGGGCAATATTGGTAGAAATAGAAAGTATGGGAGAGGTGGTGACATTTATCTCATATTTAGGGTTATTTACCCATTTATCCATTTACCCCATAAAATTAGGCCCATTTACACATTAAATAGGCCCATTTATCTATTACTCATTTAATTAGGTCTATTTACCTTCAAATTGGATCATTTTCACTTTAAGCAAATTTTTCATCTTAAGCCCCATTTTCATTTGAACCTTTACCTATATATATATACACACACACACACATTTGCACTAGGACTGTTATATGAACGGAACAGCTCGACTCGAGCTCGTTCATTTATTTAAACAAGCCAAGCTTGAACAAAATTTTAAGCTCGGTTGAAAGCTCCGCTCGTTCGAATAAAGCTCGAATAGCTCGAATTCTATGAAATTTCTAAAATTTACTTTAAGTTAACATGTTATAACCAATTAGAAATATTTAAAGCTCAAAAAAAGATCGGCTCGAGCTCGTTCATTTCCTAAACAAGCCGAGTTTGAACAAAATAAAAAACTCGTTTAAAAATTAGGTTCGGCTCGTTTAAAAAATGAACAAACTTGAACATGCCAAGCTCGGCTCATTCGGCTCGAATAACACCCCCGATTTGCACATTTAAACATAACCATTGTGGATTATCTAACGGTAGCTTAGAACCTCTTTGGGAACCGAAGGGAGCCTAAACCCGCAGACTGGGCAGTTGCAATGTTCAAGGAACCAGATCAATATGCAACTATGGCTGTGAAAAACATGAGAGCAAGGCAGCTGTATCGCCTTCTTGTAACCGATTGTGAACTCCTCCAAGCAGAACACACAGCTGCTAACCCTCTCCTTCAATTGTGGCGTGATGGTCACATACTCCAATGCCTCCAGGGCTTCTTGAGACATCGGCATGTAGTCACCATCATCATCCTCGTCGTCATCCTCGTCATCACCGTACTCACCATCGCCCACAGCCTCATCCGCGGCTATTTGTGCCTCGTAATTTCTATGCATCTTCTTAATATGTATCCAATTCCATCCTTTATATTAAAAAAACTCATACTCATTAACATCCAAATTCCAAATTGAATCATTCCGTTGGAATAGTTTGCCCAATACAAACCCTAGCGGGGAAAGGAGTTGGAATCGTATACCACTTCCCAGATATGACCGTTCTCTATTTAACAAAATCGAGAGTATACTTATATACCGATGGCAATTCCTACCGCCCACCCAATCTCTATCATCTATCAACAATCTCTATTATTGTTATTATTATATCGATGTACTATTTACCTTGTACGATATTCTTATATATCAGCGTACCAAAAAAAATAATCTTATATATCAATATCATCAAAATCACATTGTTTTTTTTAAAAAATCTTATGTCTATCTATCTATATCTATCATCAATCACTAACATTATATTTTTTTTTATCTATCTCTAATGCTTTATTTTTTATAATTATTTCATCATTGTTTAAAATAAAAGTATTATCATTAAATGCAAAATTCTATCTATTTTAAAAAAAAAAACTCTGCAAATATATCTAATTTATTATAAGGTTTCCTTCTACATATAAAAATATATTTATACATGTAAAGTTCTATCTATGGAAATCAAAGGAGAGCAGCCTTAGCACGAGACTGAGGACAGGGGTGTGTTAGCATTGGGCTTGTTTTGTTCCGATAAGATTGGGCTGAAGATTGGGCCTAGCCCATTTTTGTTTTGCTACCTCAGCCTTGATGTATAAATACCAAGCATTGTATTTTCCTGAGCAATTAATTCAGAATGCACATTTCCCCTCCTCTTCCACCTCCACATACCTTGTTCTTTAGTGTTCCTCACGAAGCTCAAGTTCAGATCTACAATCTCACATTGTATGTATATGGTTTGGAAAATAAAAAGACATTAATGGATGATCTTAGGTGATTCAATTTGATAGTCAATCAGTCCAGTTCCACCACGGTTTCATGGCATATGTGAGTACAATTCTCACTCCCAGGGATGCGACCGCTCTTCGTACTCCACGCGAACCCCGTCCGCTTCCTCTGTGCCTTTTCTCTTTCAGCCGATTCCATTTGCAAAGCCCCTTTCAATCATGAAAGTCGTCAAATTGAACCAAACCCTTACGCCTTGTTGTCGATAATTAGAGCTTCCAATGATCAAGGTCGGGTCTCCCATTGCAAGCAGTTTCACTCCTTCGTCTTACGATCTGGATTCCTTTCCAATGTCTTCGTTTCCACTGCCTTGCTCAACGTCTACCCCAAATTAGTGTCATTGAAGGATGCACATAACCTGTTCGATGAAATGCCTCATCCAAACATTTTCACCTGGAATACCATCATCACTGGCTGTGTCCATTCATGGCAGGTCAATGAAGCCAGACCCGCCTTGATGCCTTCTCATACACCGCCGCTTATCTCTCTTGAAATTGGGCATGACCATTCACTCACATATTGTGAAATCTGGCTTAGATTTGGGTACCTGTGTTGTAAATTGTTTGATTGATATGTATGGCAAGTGTGGTGCAGTAGAAGAGGCTGCCGATGAGTTCAATAGTTTGGTAGACAAGGATCTGATTTCGTGGAATTCCGTCATTTCAGCAGCAATGAGAAATCGGAGAATCGATCTTGCATTTGAGTACTTCAACTCCATCCCTAACCCTGATATCATATCATACAATGTGTTAATCAATGGCCTTGTTCAATTTGGTACCATGGAGGATCCGGTTCGTCTTTTCAAGAGCATGTCATGGCCGAATACTTCCTCATGGAATACGATCATAACGGGATATGTGAATCGGAACAGAGCACACGAACCACTGGATGTCTTCAAAACCATGCAGAAGAAAGAAGTTCGCATAGATGAGCACACATTTTCGAGCATTTTGAGCGGGATTGCACACATTACAGCTTTCACTTGGAGTACACTGCTTCATCGTCACATAATGAAGTGTTGGGGATGCATCAGTTGTTGTAGGGACTGCATTAATAGACATGTACTCGAAATGTGGTCGGGTAGAAAAGGGAGAGCTGGTCATTGCCTAGCAAGAACATCGTAACATGGAACACGCTCATATACTCATATCAGGATTTGCGCGCAATGGAGAAGCTGAAAAGGTGATCCAGCATTTGGAGAAGCTAAAGAGGGTAAGCAATCTCAAGCTCGATGAGATCACGATTATAAAGGAGAGGTAAAGTGGAGGGGGTGGGTAAAAGGGCTGTGTTTGGACTAGGATTCGGTATCGAAGATGTGAATGAGAATTGTCTTATGAAAAATCACATCTTGTCCACCCAATCATAACACACATACCCTTTTTGATGAGAGCCATATCCCAAAAAGATGGTAGGTTTTGAGCGAAAATTGAATTTGTGGGGATTATAGGGCCTTAAATTTGGAAAGCATAAACAACCAAACACCTTAAGAAATTTGTAATCCGGATTGTGTTTAAAGAGAGTGAAATATGGGGACTCATTTTGGAGGGTGGTAATGGGAAGTCGGTTTAGAAGGTACACGGAGGTTTGGAAGACATAGTCCCAATAGGTGAGAGGCAATGAGGCATGCTTAAGAAGAGTTAGGCCCATGTCGATAATTCGTCGATGACGAGTTTCAACACTTCCATTTTGTGGGTGTGAGTATGGACACGTCAAGCGATGATTGATCCCCAATCGTTGGAAATGAGGAATGAGAGACTTAAATTCCGTCTCATTATCCGTTTGAACGGATGCAATAGTTCGCCCAAAAAAATTTGTGACAAGGGACATAAAATGAAAAAAGATAGTGGTAACTTGGGATTTTGCTTGTAATGGAAAAATCCGTAAAGACTTGCTAATAAGTTACCTTGGAGGTTGAGGGTTTCTTTCTTACATATATACTAAAATACATTATTTTTTATACTACTTGTTTCTTTTAATGTTGCTCGATATAGATGTGTTGCATCAGGTGCAATTTTGTTGGCTTGCACCCTCCAAAGAAAATAAAATTAAATCGTGACTTAGTTGCAATTCTTCATGGATTCAAGGATCTTGCCTATTGCAGTAGTAATAGAGGATCCCATGGGGTGCTTTGGTACCTTAAGTTGTTCATGTTAAAGGCTTAAGTAGATTAATTCCTCTTGTTTTGATAATTTGTAGGCTTAGGCAGGGACTTAATAGGAGTAAGTTTTGTGTTACATTTGTGTTAGAGTAGTCCCTGTCCATAACAAGGAAAATGAATATCGAGATTAATAGGGTTTGTTATCCTGTGGGTGAAATGAACTCGAGTCCTTAGATTTGAGCCGCATCTTCTCATTTTGACTGAGGGTACCCACGAATGTGAGAGATCTAACATAAGTTGTTGGTCTCTATTTGAACCAGTTTCAGGAAATGTGACGTTTGCTAATATCTTCTGCTGTGCTGTTCTAGCTTCCTCGAATCATTAGAGGAAACTAATGTTTTTTTTTCATTGTCTAGAATTCTGAGATGCAACATAGGTGAAATGAGAAGAACCAGCACATTGTCGACTTAAGGAGAAGATCACTGGTTTTTGTCATTAATTTGGGTACTTGATACTGGCTCCAAAAATTGGAAGATGCATTGACTTCTGCAAGGAAGGTCTATTCTCTACGTCAAACACAATTGATTACGGTATTCTTTCTGCTTCTGTTATTTAGTTTTTCAACTAGAAGATTATCTGCACATCATTTTTCAAATTGGTTTTATACTTTTATCTGTAGGTGCATAAATGTTTTCTACAAGTGAAGGATTATGGTGAAATATTGAAAAACTCTGAAGTTCTGAACAGGAACTCCAGGTCTGTTATAGTCAGTAGCATTTAGTATTTAACCATTTTTTATGTAATTATAAAATGGAAAAGAACTTTACAGACAAATAGTTTGCTTTCTCCATCTTTCTATATGCTAAACTTTTTTTATGTTCCCACCAACCCTCGTGGTACAAAGTCATTACCTCCTAGAAATTCGCAAAAAAGTTAGAAGGGGGGAATTTGCAAATTAGCCGCCGTAATTCCGTCTTCTTCAGCTACACTGCGCGCTGCACCACCGATCAACGGCTCAACCCACCGCCGTACCCCCATTTTCCACCGATTAAGCACCGCACCGTATGCTCTGGTGAGATCTCGCTTCAATGTAATTGCAACTGTTGTTGGAGCCAGGTTTGGTTGCTTCCTTCAATCGACCTTTCTTGCTATATCCATCGACTAACGCATTGTAAGTTACAACATTTGGGCCCTTTCCATCCCTTTCCATCATTCCTAAAAACCTCCTTGCCTCAATAAGGTCCCCTTCCTTGCGGTGTATAGCAACCAAAGTTGTGTAGTTTACGGTGTTCAAAGACAAGCCCTTATCTTCCACTGAATACAACAACTTCTTTGCTTCCTCCTGGTGGTTCAATCTACAGAGCCCAGTAGCGATTGTATTATAGGCAAACACATCTGCCTGCAACCCTTTCCTCTCCATGACATCTCGCAGGTATAATGCTTCATCGACCATCCCTTTCCTACAGTAACCATCCATTAGTGTATTGAAAACCACCTGATTTAATTCAATTCCTTTGCTTTGCATCTCATTGACTAGCCTCTCAGCTGCCTCCATCTGCCCTGCCTTACACAACCCATTGATCAAAGCTCCATATGTTCGAGCATTTGGAGAAAGGCCTCTCTCAACCATTTCATCAAACAGTTGGAATGCCCTCTTCAAATCCTCTCTCATACATCTCCATTTAATCAGCGCAGTGTGCAAGTATACATCCCCTTGAATCCGTCTCTCACACATCTCATCAAACAACTCCTCTCCCTCCTTAATATTTCCACTATTAGCATACACATCAATCAAAAGTGTGTAGGTAGCCACATTTCGCCCCACATTGTCCTTCTCTATAATCCTCAACACCTTGTGGACCTTTTCGAAATCATTCTTCTTAACATACCCATCTATCAATGAATTATACGAGTACACGTTGGGCTTAACTCCTCTTCTCTCAATCTCAACCATCAACTTCTCAGCCCCCTCAACATCCTCTTTCTTACACAGACAATCAATCACGAGCGACAATGAAAACACAGTTATCTCAACACCATAATCAACCATCCTATGAAACAGCCTGTACACCATATCAAACTCCCGAGATTTCTTCATTTCAACTAAGCAGAACATACAAGATCTCTCTTCGATCTCAACAATGCCAAAGCTGGCCTCATAATCAAACACCTCCATAGCCCTACAGAACAGCTTGTTTTCCGAATAAACCCGGAGCAACATATCCCAGAACTTGTCTCTGGTTTTGGGCTCATCGGAGAACTCTTCCACCATAGAAGCCAAATCACTAACGGAATATTTTAGAGCATCATCAATTACCATTGAATTCATCAATTTCTTCGCAACTGCAAACTTTCTGGCTCCCAACAGCCTGAAAAGAAGAGTGATGTGGGCGGTGAGATCAGGCTTTGGGGAAGAAGAGATAGATGGGGTTCCGAGTCTGTGTAATATGTTGAAGAACTTCAAGCAGGATTCAACTGGAAGCTGCGGATTAGAGAGAACCAACTGGGTAATGCTAGGGTTTATGTGAGTGAGAAGGGATGAACTCTGGAGTGCTCTAGGGCCATTGTTGGTTTCCAGAACATGGAAGATTTGATCTGCAATTGCTTGACTGTGTCTCAAACATGAGTTTGATGAATTGTTGAAGGTTCTAGTTAGTTTTTGCATCTTGAATTGAAATGAATCCCTAACTTCTAGCATCAATCTGCATATTTTACAGCATTATTCAGCAAGCATACAAATTTAAAATTCCAAGTCGATCCCTCTCGAATCAAATGCCGAGCCCAATTATTCGCATCAAACCTGGCTCCAACAACAGTTGCAATTATATTGAAACGAGATCTCACCGGAGCATACAGTGTAGTGCTGAATCGGTGGAAAATGGGGGTACGGCAGTGGGTTGAACTGTTAAATTTAAAATTCCAAGTCGATCCCTCTTGAATCAAATACCGAGCCCAATTATTCGCACCAAACCTGGCTCCAACAACAGTTGCAATTATATTGAAATGAGATCTCACCGGAGCATACAATGTGGTGCTGAATCGGTGGAAAATGGGGGTACGGTGGTGGGTTGAGCCGTTGATCGGTGGTGCAGCGCGCAGTGTAGCCGAAGAAGACGGAATTACGACGGCTAATTTGCAAATTCCCCCCTTCTAACTTTTTTGCGAATTTCTAGGAGGTAATGACTTTGTACCACGAGGGTTGGTGGGAACATAAAAAAAGTTTAGCATATAGAAAGATGGAGAAAGCAAACTATTTGTATGTTAAGTTCTTTTCCATTTTATAATTACATAAAAAATGGTTAAATACTAAATGCTACTGACTATAACAGACCTGGAGTTCCTGTTCAGAACTTCAGAGTTTTTCAATATTTCACCACAATCCTTCACTTGTAGAAAACATTTATGCACCTACAGATAAAAGTATAAAGCCAATTTGAAAAATGATGTGCAGATAATCTTCTAGTTGAAAAACTAAATAACAGAAGCAGAAAGAATACCGTAATCAATTGTGTTTGACGTAGAGAATAGACCTTCCTTGCAGAAGTCAATGCATCTTCCAATTTTTGGAGCCAGTATCAAGTACCCAAATTAATGACAAAAACCAGTGATCTTCTCCTTAAGTCGACAATGTGCTGGTTCTTCTCATTTCACCTCTGTTGCATCTCAGAATTCTAGACGATGAAAAAAAAAACATTAGTTTCCTCTAATGATTCGAGGAAGCTAGAACAGCATAGCAGAAGATATTAGCAACGTCACATTTCCTGAAACTGGTACAAATAGAGACCAACAGCTTATGTTATATCTCTCACATTCTTGGGTAACCTCAATCAAAATGAGAAGATGCAGCTCAAATTTAAGGACTCGAATTCATTTCACCCACAGGATAACAAACCCTATTAATCTCGATATTCATTTTCCTTGTTATGGACAGGGACTGCTCTAACACAAATGTAACACAAAACTTACTCCTATTAAGCCCCTGCCTAAGCCTACAAATTATCAAAACAAGAGGAATTAATCTACTTAAGCCTTTAACATGAACAACTTAAGGTACCAAAGCACCCCATGGGATCCTCTATTACTACTGCAATAGGCAAGATCCTTGAATCCATGAAGAATTGCAACTAAGTCACGATTTAATTTTATTTTCTTTGGAGGGTGCAAGCCAACAAAATTGCACCTGATGCAACACATCTATATCGAGCAACATTAAAAGAAACAAGTAGTATAAAAAATAATGTATTTTAGTATATATGTAAGAAAGAAACCCTCAACCTCCAAAGTAACTTATTAGCAAGTTTTTACGGATTTTTCCATTACAAGCAAAATCCCAAGTTACCACTATCTTTTTTCATTTTATGTCCCTTGTCACAAATTATATAGAAACATAGGTACAGATATGATCCAAAGTCAATGGCTTGTACTTGAATAATATCAAATTATTGATTTATGACACTATGGGAACTCATATCAGTGGTGAATGAATACCACAATAATTGGGGCTTAATTACCTTCTTACCAATAAAATAAAATATAATTGTCTAAGGAATATAAATTGGATTATATCACTCGTTCAAACCCAAAAAAAAAAAAAGTACATTCGAGAGTGGCTGATGTGAATAATCAAGTCGAGCTTGTTTGATTAAATTGGAAATTTTTAAAAACACTTTGCTATGTTTGTTAGAGCACTTTTAACAGTGTTCAAGATGCTTGACGGAAAAATATTAGTAAAATATTGAAGGATGGGGGGAGACGCGTGTCACGCTTTCACTGGCGGTGGGAATAAATGGTGTGGGGGGGAGGGACGCGTGTCACGCTTTCACTGGCGGTGGAAAGGAGCGGTTGAGATTGAAGGGAAGCAACCATTGAGATTTAATCTAGCACATTTTAATCACATTCCAATAATGTTATTTTCGCTACTTAAAATGTAAAAAAATTTTTTAAAAAAAATTACCACAATACTAGATTCATTTTTCTCTACACATAGACATTAATTTTGAATATGTTTTGACATATTTTGAAAAAAAATGATTTCTTTCGATATAATTATATTGATGGTAAATTGGATCTTGGGCGTTCGGTGCTTGATTGTTTATTACTCCGTATCTTTTAGTTTCCTTTTGTTTTATCAACGAAGTTTGTTATTTTATTTTAAATTTCAAAAGTGGATCGTATATACTTTTACTTATCATTTTATAAATGATCTAAATTTTATAATTAAAATTTAGTAATTAAATACTAATATAATAATATAATCATATTATAAACATGTTGGAAATAATTGACTTGGCCTTAAAAGAATACTCCCTCCGTCCTAAAATACATTGTCTTTTAGCATTTTGCACAAGTTTTAATAAAACACTTTACTTTTAACAAAACATCATCATTACACTAACTTTTTCATAAATTTTATTATTTTTCAACACCCACTACACATTTTAACCAATCAAATTATTTTAAAAAGTCAACATCACACAAACCAATACAAATCATTACAACTTCCTACCTAGAAAACATAAAAGGCCATCTATTGTTGGACAAAACTTTACCTCTAAAAACCCATGTATTGTTGGAACTGAAATTATTTGTGTTAAATATAGGTTAATAAACTAGTATGATATTTGACAAATCTAGTTTTTAGGATAGTTGATGGAAATTTGTAAATAGAAAATCAAAAACTCCAAAAAGTTTTGATGAGTAACTGTATAAAAACTCTTATTCTAAAAAGTTAATTAAACTAAAAGTTTATATTGATTTTATTTAAAACTATATAATTTCAAAATCTTAAGGTTTAAATAGGTGATTGTGCAGTTTTATGCCAAATATAGCCTTTATGGATTTATGAATTTCCAATTTTCATGAAATCAAATTTATGGGAATTGTGAAATTATATTTGAGTGATTTTTTTTTGTTTAGAGAATTAAATAAGGAAATTGGAAATTTTCATATATAAAAAGAAGGAAGTTAAACTTACTTGGATGGTTAGCTCGGTGAACCATTTGGATCCCGTAGAGCTTTTTTTAAATTTATTGGTAGATTTGATAAGATTTTAACCGTTAACAAAAAAAACTTAACGAATAAGATCTTGCCCTTGCCATTTCCCCAACCCCACCAACCCGGATCTCACCAACCTAAATTTAGTTTTTAATTTTTTTTACAGGAAAATCAACTCTACCATATAAAGTTTTCCCACAAATCCACCGGATCCGAACCGGTGAGCGAACTTCTTTTAAAACGAAGGAATTTAAATTTCTTAAAAACTGAATTCTTAAGTTTTTATGATGCAAAAATGTCAACTTAGCACATCTTTCTTCCACTTCGTGCATTTTAAGATTGTCCTTTGTTTTTTGATATTTGGTATTTACAATCCAAGATTTCCATTTTGGTTATGCTTGATCATTACACTCATCTCATGATACCCATCTTAAATTTGAAATAAGAGATTTCAATTCGAAACCATTTATAACAAGAATAAATAGGCAAAGAACAACATAGAAATTTAACGTGGTTCGATAACAATGTATATATATTTGTCTATTGATAGAGGAATCAAATTCTTTAATATCTACTTACAAATTCTATATTTCTTGAGTATTTCAGTATTTGTAGACGCAGGTTCTTCAACTACCTAATCAGCTACCCTTTTACCAATCATAATTTTACATGTTACAACCACTCGGTTAGTAAATTAAGTAGGGGTGGGCACAAATCCCGCAAATCCTGATCCCGTCCCGATCCCGGCGGGATTTAGGACAAAATAGCGAATCCCGTCCCAGTCCCGTCCCGATCCAGTCCCGATCCCGGTGGGATTTAGGACAAAATAGCAAATCCCGTCCCGATCCCGTCCCGCAAAAATTATGCGGGACGAAACGCGGGACGATCCCGGTGGGATCCTGCAAATCCCATCCCGTCTCGCATATTATAATAATAATACTAATAATAATTTTTATAATAATAATAATATTATTATAATATTATAGAATAATAATAATATATTATTAGTATTATTATTTTGAGCAAATATTATAATTATAATCATAATCTTCCATTTATAATAATAATAATATTGTTTATAATAATAATATTATTATTATTTGAGCAAATATTATTTCTAATTATAATAATAATTTTCAATTTATAATAATAATTGATTATAATAATATTATTATAATATAATTTAACAATAATATTAATTTATAATAAAATTATTATTATTATATTATATTATTATATCATATTATATTATATTTTTTCTTGTAAAGTATAGTTATTTTATAATAATAACAATAAAAATAAGTATTATTATTATTATTATTATTATTATTATACCCATTTAGAGCTACAAGAGGCAAATAGCTAAATACAGTATTCTTCCCAACTATCAATCGATAATGAGACAGTATCTGGTGAATCTCGTCTCAATCCCTTTCCATCCCGATCTAGTAAGACAATATGTAGCCAAATATGTTGAACATTATAATTAATTATACAATCATTGTATGAATTAATAATAGTATTATAATATTATTATTATTATTATTATTGAATAATATAGTTGAGAAGAATACCGTATTCAACATATTATACAAATTAATGAATTATTAAAGTATTTTTCACTTTGCAAATTTATATAATATTTTATTATTTTTATTTGCGGGACAAGGCCCATCCTGTCCAAACACCATCCCGTCCCGATCCCGTCCCGTCCAAACACCATCCCGTCCCAAAAAAAAAAGCGTCAATCCCGTCCCGATCCTGTCCCGTAAAAATTTCGCGGGTCGAGTCCTGTCCCGGTCCAATCCCGTCCTGCGCCCACCCCTAAAATTAAGATAGCACATTATCAAACAAGGTGTGATAAGCATATCTCCCCAAGGATGCACGTGCCTAAGTTCATTGAAAAAGCCAGAATGAGAAAGAACGCACCGGACGCGCCTCTCCCAACCCCCTTCTCGCCCCAAATCTGCTCCCCAAAAAACTCCTCTGTTGAAAACCCTAGATCTGAAATCGAATTCTCAGAAGAAATTGCTTTATGTCCAATCCCTCCCAAACATGCCTTTTGGCGGATCAAAAGTCCCGATCGATCTCTCTGTAAACCCTTTGTCTTTGGCTATTCATCTCTAAGAGGGGATCTTTGCATCCGGCCTTCCGGCCTTCCGCCGAATAACGTCTTCTTGCCTGGGGAATGCTCAATCGCTGTTCCTTCTGCCGACCTCTGTCGGAGGCTCCTGTCTAAGAGCAGATCAAATCATGGGGGTCAAAGTCTGGCCTGGATTGTGAGAGAGAGACCCCCTCCTTGGCCGCTGTGCTGTGGTACGGTGCAAGAGTCCGATGTAATCCAAACCGGCGCTCCCTGCTACTTTGGAAAGTTCTGGTCGGGGTTGTCTCCCTGGCTCTGGCTCTGGGTCTCTTGCCGGCTCAAGCAGGGTGAGTTCTGTTCCCAACTTCGCCCCATCTCATCTCCTCACTTCTATAAGAACAACGGAAGCGATCCCTTGCTTCTTCACACCACTGCTTCTCTACTTCTTCTCATCTTTTACTATTCTCAAGATATTGCTTCTAATCACTCTCTTGTGGTTGTTTTGTGTATGACATCCTCTTCTCAAAACAAAGGAAAAAAACCCTTGGGGGATATCATCCCCCAACAAAATGCCCCCCAAAAGGGCCTCCTTATGGAGAATCTGGGTGAAAACCCTCCCAAGACGTACAACCCCTCTGTCGAAGGCGTCGAAGGATGCAAAGTAAGAGCATGTAATTCCGAAAGAAGCATCAAAGATGAAACCACTAGTTCAGGGCTCGGCTCTGCCGTGTTCCTATTGAATACCTCCCGAAAGGGCCCAAAACATCTCTATGAGAAAAAAACTCCCATGGGTTCTCTTGGCCCCGGAGATGGTGGAAGCAAACATAGGAAATCATTGGTCGGAATCAAGGCCATAAAACTGGCTTTCAAGCCGGAGAAATTGGTGCCTCCCATGGAAACTGCTTTGTTGAGCATTGTAAGGGTTGCGGCTTTCCGGGTAACAATCTCTTCTAATTACAACTGTTTCTTAGTTCAAACGTTTTCGATCTGTGTCTACATTATTTGGAAGGGTTATTGCTCCTGTGCAAGGTGCCATTGTGGATTCTCTGTTGACCTGTCACTTGAACCGGACAAGCAAATGAAGGTAGGTGGTACTGTGTATGAATATGATATTAATCCCTCTATACATGAAGCTTTGGGAAAGTTTGCTGCATTAAACTGGGTCATGGTAACAATGAGTGAAACCGAAATGGGTATGATTTTTTTCTCCCAATTCGTTGCATACAAGCTTACTAGAAGAAATCTGCAATTGATATATTTTCTTATTTTTTCCATGTATCTTCTCCTTGTGTCAAACTCCTTCAATAAATCTAGCCTGAGTATGGGGCAAAGGGGATTAAGAAACAATGAGCTGCGTATTTGCTACCTTGATATTTGCTCTAGGTGGCTTGTGGAAGTGATCTGTTTACACTGGCCTACAAAAACCCACCAGCAGCTGCCTTTTAACAAATCTTGCTGGTTCTTTTGGTACCTTTGGCAGCAACTTCTGTGGTATAAAAACAAGACAACTGATTTTCTTCTCTCCGGGTGGATGTCGTTTCTCCTCAAACAAAAACATGCTTATTTGCTTGAGAATCCATTACATATTGTATGCACATAGTTTGAGCTGTAAATTTTGCTCCTACTCTATTGACTACCTTTCGGTTTTTTTGGATATCCAACAAATAGATTTAGATAATGAATATGGTCTAATTGCCTTGGCTAAACCTCTAACAAGGATGAAAGGTTGCATTATGATGGATCGAGTAGCTGTTCTTGGGAAGACGTTTGATTTTCACAACTCTTTCTCTCAAGAAGCTTGGTTTGTTGGTGTAATAGGTCACTTTAATCCCCCCTCACCTGGATACTAGTTTTTAGTAACTCAAGTGGGAGTTGATCAAAAAATCAAAAGGCAAGGGAGGCCCCCTTCACTTGCTCCTCATCAAGGTGTTACTGTCACAACCCATCGAACAACATCCATTAAAATAAAGCCCCATAAATACTTTTTGGATTTGGATACTTATCAAATTGGTGTTGTATACTCCCTGAACTTGGCTAGAACTCCATGTGATTGGCTTCACCATAAGAGCTCTTTCTTGGGAATCATAAGCTTCTTCCCACCACTATGGGGGAACAATTTTGCAAGGAATATAAAAAACAATTGGGAGATAACCTTTAACAACTCTTCTCTTCCAAACTATCGGTTAGTAAAGGAGAAACATCACAAAAAGGGCAAGATATTTGATTAATTTAAAATCCTTTAAATTGAGCTTATTTATTTGTTGTCAAATGCATTGCGTCAACATAAAGAATTGCAGAGTATATGAGAAGCGGCTAAACGACATTGATCTCATTATTATTAATAGAGTAAAGAGTGTTAGGAGTGCTGATCTGAAGTACAAAAACGCTTTCTATGACCGAAAGGTAGGTTTCTATATGAGCAAGTGTATCCTAACTTGACAACCAAACCTGATTCCTCGCCAGAAACTAAAAACTATTAGTGAAAGGGATTATCAGAAGGTGAAATGAAAGTTGGCTCTTGGAATGTAAGAGGGATGGGGAGACCAGATTTTTGGGCAGAACTGGGTACCTTCTGTAATATTCAGAGAATACAAGTGATGGCGATAATGGAGACTAAATCGGAGAAAGTTCCGGAAGAAAAAATGTGGCAATCAGCAGGTTTTGATGAAGCATTTTGGGTGCCTGCGATAGGCAAATCTGGAGGAATAGGGGTAATGTGGAAATCTCAATTACTCACCCATGAAACTATTACAATAGACCACCATAGTCAACGCCACATTTGTGTTATATATTCTAATTCGGATCTAAACTTTCGGTGTCAAATTCTGTTTATTTATGCCCCTGCACAAGATCGAGATAAACCTCTTTTCTGGGGAGAAATCATTGATAAAATAACTTGTTCCAGTCTCCCGAGCTTTTTGGTGGGAGATTTGAACGATATAGTCTCAAGTGAGGATAAGGTTGGTGGTGCACAAGTTTCCTTAGGGAGACTGCAAAGATTAGCGGAAGTTAAAGACAAATGTGAACTTATTGATCTCCCGTTTATTGGGAATCGATTTACATGGAGAAAAAAGAAAGATGGACCTGATAACATTCACGAACGACTTGATAGAGTTCTAGTCCAAAATGAGATCCTTGTACAATTTTCGAGTATTCACATTACCCATCATGCGTTCTCGACATCTGATCATTGTCCAATTACTATAAATCTTAGCGTAGGAAACATTCCTCCGGCTGCTCCATTTAAATTTGAGAACATGTGGCTAAAAAGAAAAGATCTAAGAAATATAGTCAAACAAGCGTGGCGAGCTAACTGTGGAGGTTCTGCGATGTATCAATTAGTCTTCAAAACTAAGGTACTGAAAGCAAAAATTAAAGCTTGGAATCAAAAAACTTTTGGGAATATCTTTAGACAACTAAGGGAAGTAAAAGAAGAACTCATTCTCATTCAAGGAAATCTCAGTTACGGATCTGATGCTATCACAGCATCAAAACAAAGAAATTTATTAAGGAAAAAAGAAGCCTTAATAAAATTTCATTAAACATACTGGAGCCAAAGGGCGAAAACCAAGCATATAAAACTAGCTGATACTAATTCAGGGTATTTCCACAAAATAGCTTCCGGGCGAAGAAATAGTAAAGTAATTAGACATATTATATCCGAAGATGGTACCCAAATAATTGGTGAAGAGAACATCAAAAACGAGATTCATCATGATTTTGAAAAATGTTTTAGGAAGGAAAGTAGCAACCAATTTGTGGGGAGTAGCCAATTAGATTTGATATCGCCATAAATAAGTGATGAAGATAATTATGAACTCATAAAACCTGTCCTCAATAGTGAAGTTAAAAATGCGGTATTTAGTTTGGGAAGAAATAAGTCTCCGGGGCCCGACGGATTTACTGCAGAATTTTATAAGAATTTCTGGGACATTGTGGGTCCATCTGTAATTAGAGCAGTGAAAAGTTTCTTTCTCTCTGGAAGGATTCTCCGACAAATAAATCATACATTTATCTCATTACTTCCCAAGGTCGATAACCCTAGTACAACCAGTAACTACATGCCAATTAGTTTGTGCACAATTCTTTATAAAATTATATCAAAAATACTAACAGAAAGACTAAAAAAGGTTATAGGGAAATTAATTCATCCCCTGCAAGGTGCATTTGTAGCAGATAGAGCCATTCAGGATAATGTTTTGATAGCTCAGGAAATTTTTCATTCTTTCAAATCATGAAAGAGGGTAGAAGGTTGGATGGCTATCAAACTTGATATGGAAAAAGCATATGATCGGTTAAATTGGGACTTTACGATAGAAGTATTGCAAAGATTTGGCTTCCACCCAACTTTTTTTGGATGGATCAAAGAATGTATTTCGACAGTCTCCTTCTCAATCCTAGTGAATAGCTCACCTACGAAGTTGTTTGACCCTTCTAGGGGGATTCGTCAGGGTGACCCTATTTCCCCATTCATATTTATTCTGGGAGCGGATATTCTAGCAAGAAGATTACATCAAGAATGGTTAATGCCAATGAGTAAAATAGGATTTAACTTGGGGCATAATGGCCCCCGGGTTCCTTTTCTTGCCTTTGCAGATGATATTATCATCTTTGCCAAAGCTTCGTTGAGCGCCAGTGAGAAAGTTAAAGAAATAATAGATGAATATTGTAAACTGTCAGGACAAAAGATGAATTTTCACAAATCAACGTTTCAGACAACAGGGGGTGTTCCCAGCTCAAGAATTCAGCTACTACAAAATTCTTTACAAACTTCTCACACGAGGGTACTGGAAAAATACCTAGGGTGTCCCATTATTAATGGAAGAGTCAATCGATCGACTTTTGAAGACATAATAGGTAAAACTAAAAATCAATTAGCAAAATGGAAAGCTAGCTCCCTTTCTCAACAAGGTAGAACAATTCTCATAAACTCCAATTTAACGGCTAAACCGTTGTATGCAATGCAAAGTTTCATGCTCCCATCATCTTTGCATAAAGAATTGGACCAAATAAATAGGAAGTTTTTCTGGAATAAAGACCTTCAATATAAACCGCTTATAAGCTGGGATAAAATATGTAAACCAAAGAGAAAAGGTGGGTTGGGTATTAGAAAAGCTTGGGTGATGAATGAGGCACTCCAGATGAAATTACTATGGAAAACTCTTGCGGAACCAGATAATATATCGGTAAAAATTATCCGGCATAAGTATTTACGAGAAAATGACATCTTAAATTATGAGAGGGTTAAAAACTCCTCTTGGCAATGGAGAAATGCCACTTCTCTAATCGATAAATTTAAAGACGGACTAATTTGGTCTATTGGGAATGGTAGAACTGTTAGGTTCTGGAAGGACCCTTGGATTTCTTTAAAACCTCTCATTAATATGGTTAATTCCACGCAGATTAGTGATGCTGATGCTCGTGTTAGCAACTTCGTATTGAATGGGAAATGGTGGAAAGAAAAACTAGAAGAAGTTCTGGACTCTGATTGGGTAAAACGAATAATGGATATACCTCTTCCCATCCACCAGATGTCGGACCGGTTGTACTGGAGGATGGACAAACTAGGATGGTTTACGACATCTAGTGCTGTCAATCTCTTATCAAACAATGAGGCCTTTGATGACAACCTATGTAATTGGATTTGGAAGGTGAACACATTGCCTAAAATCAAGAATTTTCTCTGGAAATTTTCTCAGAATGGACTACCTACTAGAGATAGATTAAGCAGAAGAGGTGCATCGATTCCGAATGCTTGCGATTTCTGTAATTCGTATGGGGAAGATGAGGTCCACTTATTCACAAATTGTCCTTTTGGACAAAGCCCACTCTTAAAAACAGGTAAATGTGCAGAAGTGATCAACTAACTTTCTTATCAAAACAGAAACGGCAAAACTATAATGGAAAGTTTAGGTCAGTGCTTGAATAAAAAAGAAAATGAGGAAATGACAATAAAATGGTGGTTTATCTGGTATTACAGAAACCAAGTAGCTTTTAGAAACCTAAAGGAACCTTCACAAATAGAGGTACAATCTTTCCTAAAATCTGTCAAGGAAAATTGAAGAAGGGCAGAAATGGATGAAACAGATGATGAAGTAAGGACGTCTGACTATAAAGTTTCCTCGGGTCGCAAACTAAGCAGAAAGAATGTCAAATGGAGAAAGCCGGTGAAAGGTTATCTGAAATTAAATTTCGATGGAGCTATAAGTAGGACTGAAGGAGCAAGTGCAGGATTTATAATAAGGAACTGGGAGGGTGATGCTATTAAACTAGGCTATAAGGAATTAGGTGTTATTTCCCCGCTTATGGCGGAGACGATCGCTCTTAGAGAAGGAATTATTGTTGCAAAGGAAAATAATTATCAAAAGCTCATTATCGAAGGGGATTCTCATATTGTCATAAATCATCTTAAATCAAAAGGCCCTTGCCCCTGTGAAATTGAATTAATTTTGGGAGATATCAAAGGTCTGTTGCAGACCATTCGGGATATCTCCTTCTCCCACGTGCCCCGTGAGGGTAACAGGGTGGCTGACAAGGTTGCACACCTTGGCCGTCTTGTTAACGGGCTGGCACTGGAGTCTCATCCAGATCTTCTAGATCTCATCCGTCGGGATGCTATCGGTTAGGTTTTCCAACCGAATTCTTACCTAATAATAATAATAAAAAAAACAGGGATGCACGTGCCTTTCATCATCATTTATTGAATCACCATGAGAAAAATGATCTGGGAAGAACGCGCCTCACGCGCTTGCCTCCCTTCTCCGATTAGGAGATTTGCGAAACTCATCTATCGCCCAGAAATCCCTTCCTATCGAGGGATCTCGAAACCTAATTCTAGCCTAGCCCAATCTGTCCACCCAACTCAGTTCACAAGCATTGTTTGGCGTCCTGGGTTTCTTTCTCGTCTCGTTGTCGGGAATCGATTTGGTTCATGTGGGGGTGAATCTTGGTTACACCTCTCAATCATAATAATTTGGGGCTTTTCGTTTCAAAGCAATCCTACGCCTAGATCGAATGGATCTAATCATCAAATCGCCGTTTTACTGGGGAATATGTGGGCGGCGAGTCAAATTAAGAGAGGGCGTCCTCCGCCTTGGCCAAATCCGTTGAGAACGGAACCAAGATCTATGGTATCGTTGATGGGTGCTGGTGTTTCCCCCCTTTGCTGGTTTGGCGGAGAAGGGCTTCTACTCTGCAACAAGGTTTCGATCTGGTGGCTTCGATTGTTCCTCTGTTGGGTGTGTTACCCTTCTCTCTCCTTCGATTCTTCCTTTTCTTGGAGTTGTGGGCAGTGCTGGCTTGCTCACTCCTCTCATCTTCCCTCTTTGTTTCACTTTCTGCTGAAAATCTTACCGTCTGCTAATCCTCGTTTTCATTCTGTGTATTTCATGAATTCTACTGAGATGGATAAAAGGAGAAAAACCATGGGAACAGATGATCCTGTTTCCCAAAAGTCTAACCCCCGAAAGGGCTTGAAATTGCCGGAGGGCGCGCACTAAACTCCCTGGGGAGCGTAATTGCTTCGTTTGTGAACAAAAATCAAAATCGGAATCCAAAGCGGAGAAAAGATTCAAGAGGCGCACAATCATTGGTGACCCAATTGAGACTAAACAGATCGGGGAAAAGTTTAGGTACGTTTGGAAAATTCTGTCTAGTGCTTTTCAGATAATCTCTGTTGATAAAATTTGGTTTGAATGGAGGCTTGACATTAAGGAGGATCCCACCATGGTCTGGAGTAATCGCTCCTTCCTTGTTGCTAGTCGATCTATGCTTCTGTCCCTATACATCCTTGTTGTCACAATTAGAATTATCAACCTGATTATGGTAGTAATTTTCACCTGTGTAATCTTAGACCAGCATCTCTATAAAATGGGTTTCCTTTATTTGAATGGTCTTGCGTATACTTATGCTTTGATAAACTATTCTCTAGGCTTTTCATCATTGTGTCTTCATATTCATATTAACTTCATAATTGAATTGTGGGCTAATAATCCTAAGTGTGGAAAGGGTAAGCTATTAAACTTAAGTGCCACATACTTGATCACTTACTTAGCTATGGTTATCTTTACATCAACACCTGCTATTGATTTTTGGATACTGGCTTCCGGCTACTGCATCTTGTTAACCGGTTTTGAATTTTTCCAAGTGCAATGTGGTGCAATGGTAGGTAAACAAAGCAATCTCTCCGTAAATACATGTGCCCCCTTCACAGGCCTTCATTCAATCAGGTGTATCATATATATTAATCAAGGTGTCTCATTTCTAGGTCAAGCGCAACTTTGCAAGGTATGTATTATTTTAGAAAGAGCTAAAATGAAGATTAATGTTAAAATATCTATGACTAAACTCCCTCTTGCTGATGGTTTCTGTCGTTTTCTTACGGCATATTATTAGTCTAAATTGAAGCTTGATTTGGTAGAGGATCGCATGTTGGTTGTTGATCTGTCGAAATGGATTAGTTTTTGGAGAAGGTGTAATGGTATCTTAATTGCTCACAAATATAGAGTGATGATTTATTATAATCACATACTAAGAGTAATATGTTTAGCAAATGTCCAAAGGTATTGGGAGCAGGTATACAAGTGTCCTCGGTTCACAATCATGTCGCATATCATCTCATGTGTGTTTCTTTTGGTAATTGCTACTGTGTGTTATATGTCTTGGACTACAGCTTGGTGTTGGCTTTTCTGCAGAAGATCTATTAGAATTTATATCTATGATGTAGGGATTACTACTAATGGGAAAATAACAGTGTTTATGTATGTGAATGTGTGTTTAGGCATAAATGCCCCTTACACCTACTTGCTATGGTCTCAAATGGACTCTAGGGTCGGTTTGTTAATCTGGTTTAACAAAAGATGGAATGAGAAGTATTTTTATAAGTATGTAACCATGCTTAGTACTAACACTTTCCGGCAAACGTTTAAATGTGTACAAGTTGTGGGTATGAAGAGGCCACCCTCTCTCTTAGTACGACTAACGGGTGATAAATGAAGATGTGCTTTTGGAACATTCGGGGTTTAGGTACCCCGAACCTTTGGACTGATATCAGAGCTATGAGAGCAAACGAACATATAGGTTTGATGGCAATTGCAGAATTTAGGACAGATAAGATTCCACATGACAAAACATGGTCTGAGAGTGGTTTCAATAACGCGGTATGGTCAGCCGGTAGTGGTCGAACTGGTGGTCTAGGACTAATGTGGAATGATAATTATCTCCTAAATGAGACATTATCCGTCGAAATTATACTGCCAAGAATCATTGGTATCAAGTACTCCAACCTTAGCAACAATTTTGTTGGCTTGATCTTCTTTGTCTATGGCCCCCCGCAAGCGATAGACAAAGATGCTTTTTGGGAACAACTTACAAATATTATTCTTAACGAACCACTTCCGTGTATGGTCATTGGTGACCTCAATGAAATCTGTAATAACAATGAGAAATTAGGAGGTGTAACTACATCAGAAGGAACCCTGATCATTGGCGAAGAGAATATTCGAAATGAAATTAGAAATGACTACATGGCTCGGTTTTGAAAAGAACGCATCAATAAGACCCTACTCAACAAATATCTGGAGCTGATTCCTACATCCATTTCAGATGTGGACAATGCACACCTTATTGAGCAACCATCCAATGGGGAAATAAAAAATGCAGTGTTTGCTTTAGGACAAAATAAATCTCCTGGACCGGACGGAATGACTGCAGAATTCTACAAAGCTTATTGGGATATAGTTGGAGTATATGTAATCTGTGCAGTCAAAGCGTTTTTCCATTCGGGCAAGCTCCTCCGACAAATAAATCATACGTTTATAACACTGTTACCTAAATGTGATCAGCCTACAAAAACCGGGGACTATAGGCCAATTAGTTTATGTTCCACCATTTACAAAGTCATCTCTAAAATTTTGACAGAACGTTTGAAATTGGTGATTGGTAAGCTTATCCACCCACTACAAGGTGCGTTTGTTTCAGATAAGGCAATACAGGATAATGTACTAATTGCACATGAGATCTTCCATTCTTTCAAATCCCAGAAAGGCGTTGATGGTTGGCTTGCTATCAAACTAGATATGGAAAAGGCATACGATAGGGTGGATTGGGATTTTACCGCCCTTGTGCTCCAGAGATTTGGGTTTCATGAGAAATATATTAACCTGGTAATGGAATGTGTAACAACGGTCTCCTTTTCCGTTCTCGTTAATAATGGTCCAACTGAGGTCATTCCAGCCCAGAGAGGACTAAGACAAGGCGATCCTCTCTCCCCCTTCTTATTTATTCTTGGGGCTGAGGTGCTTGCCAGAAGACTTGCATATGAGGCAAGCTTAAGTAATTCGGGAATAGGGTTTTCGTTTGGACGAACTGAGATGCGTATTCCCTTTCTGGCATTTGCAGATGACATAATTATTTTTTCTAAAGGTAATCTTGAGTCGTGTGAGAAGGTCAAGACAATTATGACAGAATACAGTCAGATCTCTGGTCAAAAAATCAATTATGGAAAATCGGCCTTCCAATGTTCTCCGGGGATTACTAGAAATCGTATCCCGAGCATTGAAGGATGTCTGAATATCTCTAACCAGGCGAAGCTGGATAAATACCTAGGATGCCCTATTGTGAATGGACGATTCAATAAAACCACCTTTGAGGAAATTATCAATAAGAGTACGACGCAACTATCTAAATGGAAAGCCAACACCTTATCCCAGCAGGGACGAGCAGTACTAATCAATTCAAACCTAGCAGCGAAGCCATTGTATGCAATGCAAAGTTTTATGTTGCCAGTCTCAGTACATTCAAGTCTTGATAAAATTAATAGGAGTTTTTTTTCTGGAATAAGGATCTACAATATAAGCCACTAATTAGTTGGGACAGGATCTGCAAACCAAAGGGGTCAGGAGGCATGGGTCTAAGAAAAACTAGAGAAATGAATATCGCTCTTCAAATGAAATTATTGTGGAAAATTCTCGCAGAACCAAACAATATTTGGGTCAAAATTGTCACCCAGAAGTACCTCAAGGACACCCATATACTTAATTATCAAAATCTAGGGAATGCGTCCTGGCAGTGGACACAACTCAGGAAGTTAATCCCCTCCTTCAAAGAAGGTCTTATTTGGTCGGTAGGTAATGGTAAAAATATTAGATTTTGGGAAGACAGTTGGGGGCCGCCCCATCCGCTATGGAAGCATAGTCTTATTAACAATAGTGTTAACATAGATACAAAAGTCAGTGAGTACATTTCCAATGGCTCTTGGTGTAGACAAAAACTAAGTCAGGTCCTCCCCCACAATATCGTTGAGCACATATGTCATATTCTGCTCCCTACCAGTAACATTGAGGATAGATTATATTGGTGGCCGGACTCTAAAGGGTGGTTTACAACGTCAAGTGCATATAAACTAAGTACCAATTCCACTAAACCCACGACTGGCGACAATGCTTGGATTTGGAAACTCGATTCTCCACCAAAAATTAAGAATTTTTTATGGAAAGTTTGCTAGAATGGGCTACCCACTGCAGGGCGTCTTGCGGGTAAAGGACTTTCCGTTCCCCCGTACTGCGCCTTGTGTAACCACCACCAGGAAGATTCAGTGCACCTATTTTTTGAATGTAAATACAACTCGTTTTTTGTAGGTCTCAAAAGGGAATTGAAGGAGAAAATAGAATCTGAAATCAGCTCTTCTAGAAATATTAAAGTAATAATGTCCATACTTGGTAATAAACTCACCGCTGAAGAAAAACAAAGAATGGCATTTTATTGGTGGACAATCTGGTTAGCAAGAAATCTCTTTGTCTTTCAACGGGAAAAACTCCCTACGTTGGTGGGACTCACACAGAGTGCTGAAATGCATAGGCAAAATTGGAATGGGGCAAAAACGTTTCAAGAAGAGAAGGACCGACTAGGACTGAATAAAAATAAGAAGGTAAGTGGAATATGCTGGAATAATAAAAAGGCGAAGTGGAAAAAACCACCGGTAGGATGGGTGAAACTCAATTTTGATGGGTCTGCAAGCCCAGGAAGGCAAAGCTCATCAGGGTATGTACTACGAGATGACAAAGGAATGCCAGTAGCAATAGAGGGGAAAATTATTGGTGATCAGAGTCCGCTCTTAGCAGAAGCGATTGCTCTCAAATTAGGTGTGCTTAAAGCAAAACTACTAAATGTGAAAAAACTCATCATCGAAGGGGACTCTCTCATTATCATCAACTATTTCAACAAAGGACTCAGATACCCGTGGGAAATTGAACTCCTTTTATCCGACATCTGTACACTTATCTCTGGGATTGACAAAGTCTCGTTCTCACACATTCTTCGTTCCGGTAATTGCGTGGCTGATCGGGTTGCACACCTTGCCCATGCTACCGTTATTCCCAATATAAAGAGTGATTCTGGTCTCTCTGACCTCATCCGCAAGAATGCCATCGGATAGTGATTCTGCCACATCCGAATTCTTACTCAATCAAAAAAAAAATAAAAAATTATTGAATCACCATAGGCTTGTAAGTTTGTTACGTGTAGTGGGTGTGATTTCAACCCCATTTTGCCAGCCAATTAATGTTACCGTACTATATGCACGTACCTTTCATACGGATCTCCTATCATTTATTTTGCATTCACTCCCACCAACCCATGCCAGTACAGTACTTCCCGATATCCAAATATTATACTCCGTAATTAGTATCTCTATAAACCATAATTGATTTTAGAAGCTTATCTCAACCCTAATAAAGTGGTTAGAGCCCCCAAAAATAACGCTTAAGATATCATTATATCGCCATTAGCCCGTCCTTTTTTATTACTCCCTCCGTTAAGAAAAACACGTCATTTTAGATATTTTGGTGTTTAATTTTCAAAATTACCCTTACAATGATTAAGGATTTGTTAGTTGTATTTTTCAGTAAAGTGAAAAGGTAAAGTATTAATTAGGGCTATAAGTGTATTTTTATTTGCTTTTTTAAAAAAATATGCAAATTTCTAAAACGACATGTTTTAATTAACGAAGGGTGTATTAAATTAAAAATTCTTCAAATCCATTAAAAAAATTACATAAATTAAAAATATCGATTATTTACTTTTTTTAGCTTAATTAGTCTAGTTCGATCAATTAGTTTCTCTATATCTGCAAGTCTTGTTCAACTCATTTATGGGGTTAACCCTACTATTCACAAATTACAATATTTCTAACGAAATTTAAACTTCACCCGCTTGTGATTGATAATACTAAATATTTAATGAAATTGGGCATGGGTCTATGTCATGAAAATGGGCATCTTTGGTTCCCACAAAACGTTGCAATTGGTAAAGGATTAGGAGTAGAAGTAGATTAGGAGTAGAAGGTCAATCTATTTCTACTCCATATCGGACCCGATATGGAGTAGAAGTAGATTGAATAGTGACGAAATCGATCAAAAAATATCTAAAAATGATGAAAGCACAAAAATAATAATAATAGGGGGGGGCGCCACTTCATCCGTGAACAGAAAAAATGGCCACGTGCCTTACATGCCCTCACACCAACACGTGTCTAAGGGCAAGAGACCCCCCATCTACTATAAAAGGGGAGATCTGAACAGTAAGTATGGACTTTTGGCAAAAAGAGAGGAGAGAGGGAGAAGAGCGGATAAGAATGGAGAAATATATAGAAACATTCTCGGAAAAAGACCAAGAGGAAAACACAACATATGGATAGAGAAATCCGCTCCGCGGGTGAAATAGGGCCACATCCGTGTCAAACTAAAGAAGTTCCGTCGGAAAGCCATCGGTCGGAGGAGGGGATTCATAAGTCTGCGGTCAAGTTCGTCGAGTCAAGCGGTGAACGACAGGTAAATGATGAATCTCCATTACGTTGATGAAACTCCACAATAGGGGAGGCCCCCAAGGGGAATTAACATACTCGCGGCACAAGTTGGGCTGCACCAGGATTATCGGCGTGGGTCATGTAAGCCCGTAGAGAGCGCCTTGGGTCCCTCGGGGTCAACCCTTGGGTCCCACCGAAAGTGGAAACTTTATAAACGAGTTTCGTCACTGACGCCGTCTGTGGGAACCCTCTCACACTAAGGGGTTCCCGATGCATTGTAAACAAAGGAAAGATTAGACTCCCGACACCAACGGGCAGAAGGGAGTCCGCGTCAAGTCACAAGAAAGACTGATTCAATAGAGAATTTATACATCAAAACAATTGCGTGACAGGAAAAATGAGTTTTTTCCAAGATGACGTGTCGGATGAATTGAGCCAGAGCGTACATCTCGAGCAGGAAGTTTCAAGCATGTACGCTCCACCATCCTCTCACCCAGACATACAGGGTGACGCTTGGGAGCCACCGCAAGATCCGCCCATCCATCATTATTACAATCAGTATGAGGAAGCCTACATTCCCCCGAACTTTCAGCACTACGAAGTTCCTCACGAGCAACCTCATTTCCAACAACTTGGACATGCGTAATACTATTACTATGATTATGGCGGCCCCCACATGCATCAACAAGGAGCAGCCTACCAGGGTTATCAATATGACGCGTATGGACGCCGGTATACCGCGTACAACAACCCAGATCGACAATGCTTTTGGTAATCCAACTTATGGATTCCAAGGCCCGGGTCACGCCGAACTGTATCAACCTCAGCAGAATGGGGAAGAGCATCATGTGAACAAACACCGGCGAGGGGAGCGATCGTCCGACATTTCAACTTCCACCAAGTCAGACTCGACAAACATGAAGAGCACTCCTGGGACGCGTCTCACTTTACAAGTTCCAGATGGTGGTATCAATTTACCACTTTGTTGGAAAATCCCCACTACCGGAAGGTGGAGTAGGAGAAGTCCGCGACCAACAACCTGAAAGACGGAGTTGCTACCTAACCTCTGTTAAAAAGAAGAAAGAAGTAATGTGCATCGAAGAGCAATGTGTGTCCATGGTGGGAGACAGTTCCCCGGCCGAAACATCGAAAGAAGAGCTCGAAGTCAGACCAGTGGCCAGGAAAGTGCCAACCACGGATGAAAGATCTGCCTGTCTACCTTTCCCCAATCTTGAGGAGAAGGTTTACTTGGGACAGGCGCTGGGACCAAAAGAGAAGGAACGAGTTTTGGAAATCATAACAAGATCAAGGGATGTCTTTGCATGGACTCCGCGAGACTTCCTAGGGGTGCCACCTGCGATCGCAATACACACCTTAAGGATTCATCAAGACGCAAGGCCTATTGCACAGAAGAAAAGGAAGATGGCCCCTGAAATAACAGCAGCCGCGAAAGAAGAAACTGATAAACTGTTAGACGCGGGTTTCATTGAGGAAGTAGAAGATTCTGATTGGCTGTCAAACGTAGTTCTAGTGAAAAAGTCCAACAGAAAATGGAGAATGTGTGTTGACTTCTTAGACCTCAACACGTCTTGCCCCAAGGACAGTTATCCGCTGCCATCTATAGACGAACTAGTTGACGGAACCACAGGGAATGAGATCCTCAGTTTTGTGGACGCGTATTCAGGGTATAATCAAATACGTCTAGATCCACTTGATAGGAAGGCCACAACTTTCATCACCAACCAGGGAATATTCTGCTATCGAGTTATGCTCTTCGGACTTAGGAATGTTGGGGAAACTTTTCAAAGAGCAGTAGATCGAATCTTCTGCGGGCATATTGGAAGAAATGTATCCATATATGTTGATGATATTGTTATCAAGAGCAAAAAGATGGAAGATCACGCGACAGATCTATAGGAGACATTTGACTCACTTCGACGAGGAGGTTTAAACCTTAACGTAGAAAAATGCATTTTTGGGGTAGACTCTGGCAAGTTTCTTGGTTTTATGGTCAGCCATCGCGAGATAGATGTAAACCCCGAGAAAATTACAGTTGTTCAGAATCTTCAGGCACCACGGACCATAAAGGAGGTACAGTCTCTGATTGGGCGGTGAACTATTTGAGCAGATTCTACTCGTGCCTCGCGGATAGGTCCCCACCTTTCTTTTCGCTCCCTTCATTTTGAGCAGTCTCTGATTGGGGCGGTGAACTCTTTGAGCAGATTCTACTCGTGCCTCGCGGATAGGTCCCTGCCTTTCTTTTCGCTGCTCAAAATGAAGGGACCAATACAGTGGACCCCAGAGCTATGAGACGCGTTTGAAGGGCTGAAATGCTTCTTGTCGGCACTGCCCACTCTGCAACAACCGAAAAAGCATGAAGCTTTACATCTGTACCTGGCAGTAAAAAGCATCACTATCAGCGCGGTCCTCACCCGCGACGAAAAATACCCGGTGTACTATATCAGTAGGGTTTTGGAAGACGCTGAGACGCGGTATGAGCCGGTTGAGAAAATGATCTTGTGCTTAGTGTTTGTAGCACGAAGGTTACGACCATACTGTAACACTCCTTTTATAACTCAAGGGAATGTCACACCGCCAGTGATTACTCGGACTTTAATGTCCTTGTAACCACCTTAGGCTTATAGGGACATGCAACCATGCTCCCATAAACAAGATGATAATAACTAAATACATAAAGAAAATACAATTAAATAGCGGAAGACTTGAATAAAGAAAAATAACTATTTATTAATCTTTACTCTAAAATTGAGAATTTAATTACAAATTGAAAACAATGCAGCGGAAGAATTTTAAGTAAAAGTAAACAATAGAACTTCTATACATTATATCTAGGAATTTAAAATTTAAACATAATGTTAAACTAATTCAAATGTCTTCTCAACTTCTCTTCGTCTTCTCTTCTGAGACTCGACCTAAACCTGCCGTCACAAACAATAGGACGGTTAGTTCGTAAGAACTAGCAAGCAACGGCTCGAAAACCGGGACTACTTTGGATTCAAATTCAGTGACCATGATAAGGTATGAATATAAACCCAAATGTGATTATTGAGAATATTTTATGTAGGCTTAATATTTTAAGACACGACTCCTGTGACACGGATAATCCAAAAGGATTGAGTAACAAAAGATGCGAGCGAAAAGCACTCTTAGGAACCATACTCCGATTACAGATGGAATATGATATAGCTTGAATTAATTGTGATCACTATAAAACTTTGTTCTCACTATGTTAACAAAACATATGTATATCACACACTTCACTCACTTCCTCACGTTGAGTAGCTTAACCACAAATTTATATAACACACTTCACTCACATCCTCACGCTGAGTTGCTTAAACACAAGTTATATGCTTTACACTTTTATCACTCTTAATATGAGTTGAATGCTTTACATCACACATTGTTCGTTATAATATGATACCGGCCCCGCTCTCACTAGCAGATAGCAGCCTACTACCGGAGGTAGTGTAACATTTCTCTACGGAAATGTGTTAGTTTCTTGAAACCCTTTATAGACCGGGTACACACAGTCCCGACCTGTTTCCATTATTATTTTTTTATTACTTTACATACTGCATTCACTTTGCTCTACATTGATTGACGCGTTTTACTTGATTGATCTTGATTCAATTGAGTTCCAGTCGTAACACACAATCCTCACATTATTACTATTTACTTTTACTTAAGATAACTTAGGTGATCACACAACACACGATAACCCATGTTATTTATAGGTAACATGGATGCCAAATGAAATAAAAGCAATTAAAATAAAAGGATGGAAACATCAAAGAATAAGACATGTTCCATTCCTAACCAATCAGCATGAAAGAATAACAATAAATCATGCTTTAAATATTATCTTATCTTCAGGTTACCCAATTAAACTTGCCAAATTCAAACTGAACGGTAAATAAATCACACAAGCAGGTGAATTGTAATTTATTTTATTTAACTTGACAAGAAATCAAAAACAGGAAAACAAACAA
This sequence comes from Persicaria tinctoria, assembly GCA_037127255.1. Taxonomy (NCBI): domain Eukaryota; kingdom Viridiplantae; phylum Streptophyta; class Magnoliopsida; order Caryophyllales; family Polygonaceae; genus Persicaria; species Persicaria tinctoria. Next base: position 2,443,747 of record JBANSL010000019.1, on the reverse strand, counting down.
GACACGAAGGCACCAATTGAGCAGAAAGGCTCGGAATGTCACTTGCCTGATTCGTCTTGTTGGATTTCGGTACCAACTATGGACTTCAAAGCACTTGATGACAGTGTTAACGAAGTGTACGAATGAATCAATGCTATCTTCTTTGGAATCTTGACTCATTGTGGATGGGTAAGGATTTGACGATAACGCTGCGGATTAAAGAGATTACCGGTTAGAACAACTTCTAAAACTGTGAGGTAATTTCTGAAATTTTAGAAACTATAATAGGGGCATATTTTACAAAAACTGAAAGTGTGGGAGGTTTCGTGTAAATACCCACAAACAGGCCTCAGCCCGACAGCCCCTTCTCGCAACTTCAACAGTGGTTTTGGGCGATCTTCCGACGGCTCGTTCTCCTTGCACAGAGCTTCGATTGATGCGTATGATATATCAAACTGACAAGTGCAATCTCTACTTCAGCCTGGATGTGTTAGTTTTGTCGAAGGGTGGACGAAAATGTCGAGAAAAGTGCCTGAACAGTGGCTGCGATTTGAACAAAATAGCACACAGTAAGTTCGACTGCAATTCGACGTCAATTAGGGACGCCGAAAATGGGTCTTTCAAACTTACCACTGCTCATTGATGTGCAAGGTTTCTGTGGAATTGATTCGGGGTCGAAGGCGTTGAGTTATGGCTGCGGAAATGTGGACCAACGCACATGAACTAGATTAGTTTAGAATCCTGACAGACCTTTGAACATACTTTCATAACTCCTTCGTATGAAATCGGAATTAAGAAAAACTGAAAGTTTTGGAAACTAGACTTACCGAGCTTCGTTTTGATATAAAGAACAAGGGATTTGAGCAAAAGACAACGGAGAACGAGGTCCTGCAATTAAGTCGTCGCAGTTATCGCTCAGTCTGGGATTTTCCTGGGCAATTGCATCCGCCTTGATGCTTCTAAAAATCTTGAATCGTTTAGAATTTGGCCATGACTTGTGAATAAAAGTTGTAGTACATGGAGTTGTCTTCGAAACGTGCTATCAACGGATAGAGATGACTCATCACAGCCTCCTAGGGACATCCCGCAAGAACCTGTCGACAGTTGTTATAGTCTCAAACGCTGCTGTACTTCAGCATCCATAATTTCCTAATGCCAGATCGGAATTGAATGAAATTAGAGGCAATGGAAAGTAGACTTACAGATCTACGATTTGGTATAAAGAATTTGAAATTCCGTGTAGAAACTAGAGAGAACGAAGGGTCGGAAGTTGCTGCAGAAACCAGTCAACACAGTGGGCTTGATTCGAATCTTGAGCGGCTACTGGGCGCCGTGTGGAATGGCGTCGGTCAACCTGGCCGCTTGGTACCTCTCCTAGGGACTCCCAGGTGCAGTGGTGGTCGACAACGGTGGAGGAGCAGGTGGCTCTGGCGAACGTAAGCGGAGGAGCGAGAGCGTGTGTTATCGAGGAGAGAAATGGTTGTGTTTGTGTGCAGAAAGGTAGGATAGGAAAGGAGTTAGCGGATTAAGCGTGATAGGCGAGAGATTGAAGGTAACAGTCGGATAACTCCGAATATTAAAACGGATTACCATTTTGAATTGGAGCCAAATCTTCCAAATTGGTTAAAGAAATATGTTCTATAATATCGAGATCTTTTTAGAATCAAATTTGGGTAAATTTTGAGAGAGATAAAAATCCATCTGTTTTACAGTGGAACCGAAATAGGAGGAAGAAGGAAACGGGTTCAGTGGCCGGTTCGGCTATTTTGTTTTTTTATGGGTCTGGTTCAACTGAATCGGAAAATAGAAAACCGTCGGTTCAAACCCGATTCCTATTTATAAGTATGTATATCCGAAATTTTATTTATTTAAATTAGAAAAGAAATACACAAAAATACTTTGGGGTATTTCATATCTCCCTACTTAAAAATAAGTTTCGGGACTGAGATGTTTTAACATTGATCACGAAAGAAACTAAGAGTTAACGAGCAGAAGCTTAGAATTGAATGTGAACGATCTCTCTTTATTTTAAAGTATATGTAATGTTACCTTATAAAATAATTATGTTACTAAGTATGTATATATTTAATAACTACAAAGAAAATGAAATGTTCCGAAAATAATTTGGGGATATAATATAAAGAAAATATTATTATTTGAATTATAGAAGAAATACCCAAAAATAATTTGAGGTATTTCACATACTTCCAAGACCATGTCATCCGGGTGGTGACGGATTTTCCGCTGAAACAAATTCTCCATTCACCTTGCTTATCAGGAAGAATGACAAAATGGGTGGTGGAGTTAACGGAATTTGAGATTGAATATGTCCCGTGTCGCGCGGCACTAGCTCAAACATTGGCGGACTTTATCTTTGAAACAAGCTTTGAGTCAGGAGACCAAGCGGAAAAGAAGAATGGGTTCCCAGGGTCGATGGGGCCGCCAACAAAGACGGGTGTGGAGTCGGGGTCACCCTCACCACACCCGATGGGCAACAACTCAACTATGCTTACAAGTTGGACTTCCAAGCTACGAACAATGAAGCTGGGTACGAGGCTCTGCTCGCGAGCTTGGAGATAGCTTTGGTCCGAGGCGCGAGACAAGTGGATGTCTACACAGATTCAGAAGTTATGACACGACAAGTTGCAGAAGAGTACGAAGCAAGAACTGGTTTGATGCCTGATTACTTGAGAAAGGTACATGCTTTAAGAAGAGCGTTCATAGGGTTCAACTTGACAGCACTCTCAAGGGATGATAACCTTCGGGCAGACGCGCTCGCCCTAGTAGGAGCGATCATGCCTACGAAAGTAGGGGAAGAAGTTTTCTTCGAAAAAAGGAGCAATCGCAGGCTTATCCAAGAGGTGTACCACGTCCAAACAAGCGAGAAAGGGGACTGGAGAACCCTACTCGCAGACTACCTGGGAAAAAGGGCCCTTCCACCTGGAAAGGACGCAACAAAACAAGTCGTCACAAAGGTTGCTCGATTCACCATTAGAGAAGGAAGACTCTATAATTAAAGAGGCTAATGTCTTCCAGATCTGTTATGTGTCTCAACGGAGGAAGGTAAGACCATCGTGGAAGAATTACACGCGGGCAATGTTCCAAAAAACGCTTGGCGGATGCTCGGCGGAGAGGTGGGTTCAAGGGTCTAGGCGGACTTTTTATTTTAACATGTATTTTTACTTGTAAGTCATGTCAAAGACCTAATAAAGGCTATATAAATTAATAAACTTTGATAATCTTCATAGTCCATATTGTTCAAGCTTTTCCAAAGGCAATAAGCATAAACCATAATGCTTCCTATTCAACCGGGAAAAAAATAATAATATAAAATATAATCAAAGTCTAAAACAACCTAAAAGCTGTATAATAAAACTTAAATTTTAAAATATAATCATGGTTGCACATTAATCTTCTAGATTTTTATATATTCATTTGGGTTAAACCTTTGAATTTGCTTTTTTTAACTAAACCGCCCAGACCCGCCTAGACTCGCCCAAAACCGCCTAGACCCGCCCAGACCCGCCCAGAAACCCGCCAAGCTAGCTCTCCGCCAAGCCAAGCCCGCCAAGCTCCTTGGCTCGAAGGTCAAGGACCGCCCAACGTCTAGGCGGGGTCTAGGCGGCCGCCCAGGCTGTTTTTTGGAACAATGCACGCGGGTGTCTATGCCCACCACCAACAGGACATCCAAACATTCATCCAGAAATGCGACGCGTGTGGGGAATAGACATTTGGGGCCCTTTCCCAACAGTCACAGGACATTTGAAGTATGTGCTCGTCCTAGTGGACTATTTCACTAGGTGGGTGGAAGTCGAAGCCATGAGGCTCATAACCGCGGAGAAAGTTAGGAGGTTTCTCTGGAAAAATATAGTGTGTCGTTTTGGAGTGCCGGATACAATAATCACTGACCATGGTCTGCAGCTTGATTGTGAATCTATCAGATACTTTTGCACGGGCCTTGCCATCAATCTCAAGTTCTCATCTGTGGCCCAATATCCCCAGACGAATGGCCAAGCAGAGACAACGAACCGGCAGATACTACACGGAATAAGAAAAAAGCTAGGAAGCATGGCAAAAGGATGATGGGCCAAACTCCTGCCATTGGTTCTGTGGTCTTACAGGACCTCGGCAAAAACTCCAACGGGGGAGACTCCATTCGCCTTGGTTTACTAAGTAGACACGGTCATATCGACCGAGAGATTGGTCCCATCGGCGCGCTGTAAAGAATGGAAAATTTTATAATATTAAATAATTAAAATAATGATTTATAATCATCTCGATTTCTAAGGTTCGGGAGGGTTGGAATTTCCGTCCTCAAGCTATTGGTTTACTCTAAATTTTTCGAAACAAGTTCCGACATTATTTAGTTGAAAATTTAAAATATGCTTTATCCCGCTTTCATATACGAAAATTTAAAATAATATTTGGAATTCTTTAATAAACAAAAGAGATTGGGTAGGATTGTCTAATTACTCGATAAGGTAATTTGATGACATTTCATACCTCCATTTAGTTTTATATGCCCATTAGAGGTATATATTTTTTTTTTTTCGTTTTTATGATGTTTTTTAAAAATAATTTTTATTTCCTGTCTTTCTCAGTTTCTTGTAAGAACTATATATGGCGAAAGAGGAATTTGTGTAAATCAGAGATTGTATTGTACTGTATTAATCAAGTGGTCCAGTATTTATACAAAATATGAAAATTAAATGAATCTGTAACTAACGTACTTCCTCCCACTTAATTGTGTACTAACTACTAAGGGTGTTTGGATTCCATTGCATTTTCATTATAATGCAATTATTTTACCTCGTCTTATGTGTCCGTTTGGTTTTAAAAATAAAAATCTCGTAAAAAACGAGGTAAAACCGTAATTTAACCAAATAATCACATAAATCGAGATAATATAATTGTATTTTAATTAATATATCGTGGAATTCAAAAATATCATAATTTAAACGCCTTAAATTTTTTGTTAACCAAACACCGCCTTAGTAGTCAGTTACGTACGTACTAACAAGTATTGTACGTTGTTATCATATGTAATAAATATACTCTGTACATCATATTTACGTACGTAAGTAATAAATCCCCAACTACTACGTAAGTACTGTTACGTTTTCACCTTCCTCACATTTAATATAGATACAAGTACGTACGTATACACGTACTCTGATCGAATCCTGCATGCGCATGCAGGATCACGTGCATGCTTCGATCAGTCCTCCCTAGCTAATTAAAATGGAAAAGAGTACGTACATCAGTGCGTTTTATCAATATAGAGTATAGCTAATTAAAATTTTTTGTCATATCTATTAACCCACTCAGCTAAAGCCCGAATGTGTATTTGCTTGTATCCGTGATATTAGGTCCTAAATATCCGTGATATTACAATTTTGTACTAGTCCATGTGCATTTGATTTGATTTTGATTTTGAATACTCAGTTCTAATTTTTCATCCCTTTCCTGACAACATGATTCCATGATCCATATTTTGCTTGTGTGTGAGATTATTAAGCTTTTTCTTTGTGCATTTTCATGAATTAATCATTTACCAGTACATGTTTCCAGCCTTTACTTCACTACTTACCCTTCACATGTTCTCAACCCTAACGAGTTGTCCTTCAAAGTTTTTATGTATTGAGAGATTGGAGATGAAAGGTTTAATTTTATTCTTAAGCTAACCCTGATATTTATAATTACAATATAGGGATAGACCTTGCAACATACTCCTAGAAACTCTTAGAAAAGCTAGATAATTAATCTAAGGACTTGTCTAAAAGCTTTATTGACACTAACACTCCCCCACGAGCTTGGCCATTCAGATCATCCATGCCAAGCTTGGATGCGAGCCATTGAAATCAACACTTGGCAGCACTTCCACCCTCAAGTACGCTGGCAGATGAAAGTCCAAGACTTTCCTTCAGATAGGCTGCAGCTAGAGCATTTACACAACAAACCACAATTGCATTGTATCAGAGACATGCATGGAGATGAACACAACTTTTTTTATCTACACAACCAAATAGCCAATGTCAGATCAACGTACAAGAGATTATTAGGCAAACCTCAAAGAGGTATAAACAAAAGGTTATCAATTGGGTAGGAGTGTCTAATTACTCGATAAGATAATTTGATGACATTTCTTACCTCCATTTAGTTTTATATGCACATTAGAGGTATATTTTTTTTTTTTCGTTTTTATGAGTTTTTTTAAAAATAATTTTTATTTCCTGTCTTTCTTGTAAGAACTATGGAGAAAGAGGAATTTGTGTAAATCAGAGATTGTATTGTATTAATCAAGTGGTCCAGTATTTATACAGAATCCACTTGTGTACTAACTACTAAGCAACCAAATGTAACAAACTGGAGTATTAATTATGAGTGTACATGTGTGTGACGTTGTCACAGTACGTGGGTTGTTATAGAAAGTTTGTTACAACCAGATGCAAGTGGGTGTGTGCCTACTTTACTCTTCTATAATAAATACATGTAAAACAAAGACAATTTGAGTAATCAAAGTTTTCCCCAATTAATTCTCTTGTCTGTATTCTTCCACTCAACCAAATTTGTTCCTATTAATCTAATTATCATTTTGATTTTTAAGATTTAGGAGGTTTGGAATTTCCATTCTCCAGCTATTGGTTTACTCTAAATCCTTCAAAACGAGTTCTGACATTATTCTAAAATGGATTTTTATACGAAACTGTGTTCCGCTTTCAGGCTCGGAGATTTGGGAATATGGTTGGGATTTAAGCATTTTATATCGGGTTCGAGTTTTCGATTTCAAATTTATGTTTGTCGAGATTGAGTCGAGTGAACGGGTTTTGGATCTATTTCGCTATTTTGAATTTCATCTCTCAATTTATGTTTTCTTTTCCTTCTCTCTCTCGTTTCTTCAGAAGCTGTTGGGGAAAGCATCCCCATCCTCTATTGTAAATTTCTTCCTCCTCCTCATTTTTATCCGCTCAGAAACCCATTAAACCCTTAATCCCCTTCCTCCTATTTCCTTTTGTGCCAGAAACCACCGCCGGAAGGCGGAAACTGTGGGAGCTAGAAGATGCTTGACCGGTTCGGTTTAGCACTGGTTCGTGCGTCCGGTTCGCGCTTCACCCATGCGACGTCGTTCCATCTGTTTCCCGCTTATGTTTGTAAATGAAGCACATGTTGGTCACGTGATCTTCTTCTATAAAAGCACACCTCCTGTGTTGTGTAAGAACTTGATTTTCTCAAGCTTCTGATTCAATAAGACCATCTCCAACAGCTTTTCTAAAAATTTTCCAAAATGGAAAAACAAAATACATTTTCTCCAAATTATTTTTGCTTTAAATCCAACAACTTCCCCATTTCGAAAATTTGGAGAATTATTTAGTTTGGAGAATGCTGCAGATTTAGAAAATCCTCTCCATTTTTTCTGTTGGACCAAAAAATCCCTTAAAATTCCCCAAAAAACTCCAAAATCTCCAAAATGGGGAAACGGTTGGAGATGCTCTAACACAGCTACAAATCTCTCTCTTCCATTTCTTGTTTTCCAAATTCGGTTACAAATCAACAGAAACACCTCTGAATCACCACAAGCAACCACCTCCAATCTCGTTCATTCCAGACACCGAGAGCCGCCACCGCAGCGCAGCCCTGTTTTCTTTCCGAGCACCTCCGTTCTATCTCCTTCTTGCTTCGTTGGGCAGCAGCAGCTAGCGGCCACCATTCTCTCCCACCGAAGGCCGAAGACGGAGCCGCACAAAGAGCCACCTTCTTCCCTCCCTTCCCCTGATTCCGTGTTCAAGGCAGGTGAACTTTCTTCCTTTCTTCTTTCGCACTCAAACACTGTAAAGGTTTTACCTTTATGACCCCTTCAGTTGTCCCAGGCTAGGATCGACTCGATCCCACCGCCGACGGAGCTGGACGGAGCCAATCGGCCGTTTTCCGGCGAAGCTTTCGACCCTCGGTGAGATTTCCTTTCCTCTTCCTCCTCTCGTGTTCTCGCTTCTCTCTGTGCGTGTGTGGTCTCGTCGGATTTTGTCTTCGATCAGGTGGGAAAGGTTTGAGTCGGAGAGGAGCCGCCGGAATCTGGGTCCTCTTTTCTTTCTTCCGTTTCCCGTCCGATTGAGAACAGAGCTCTGTTCAGTTGTGAGGGAGATGCTATGTTGGGCGAGTCCTCCTCTCCGGCGTGAGGGTCTTGGTCGGAATGTAGTTCGGTCTTCTGGGTGTGGGTGGAAGCCGGGAATCCGTCCGCCGGAACCTGGATCTTCTCCTTCTCCGTTTCCCGTCGCCGTTCAGGGGCCCTGGTCTCGTTCTGGGGAAGGGACGACCCTATTCCTCTTTTCTTTCTTTGGTTGGGCCGGGTTTGGGCTTCAGTTGGTTAATTATCTATAATTTTGTTGTATACTATAGCTAGATTGGTTAATTTGATGTTCAAAGCCATAATGTAGATCTTGACACTCATTTGATCTTTCGTTATTATATGTTTAGGTTCTTGTAGATCCGACAAAATGAAGGAAACAAAGTTCAAGCTATCGTTGCCTGAAGCTAACGGGTTGTTCAAAAATTTCTCAAATCTCAATTTTAGAGATCGTTTAAAGGTAAATAAATATATAAGACTTTCAATAATTTACTATTGATAATAATATTTAAAATAATGTCTCTTAATTTAAAATAGGATAAAATGATAAATTCCTTAGTACTCCTTTTATTTTTAATTAAATGTCTTTTATTATTCATATACATTTAAAAAAAAATTATTCATTTTTTTTATTTATTAATCATAAATATAAAATTATTTAAAAAAATATAATATAAATATTTTATATAATTTTTATTTTAAAAAAGTGTATATAAATATTATATATATTTAGAAATAGAAGGAGTATTAAATGAGGAATTTATCCTATGTAAAATTAAAAGACATTATTTTTAAAATTACTATGTACTCCATATTTTAAAAAGTCTTCCTGCATCAAATTTCCTGCAATTTTTTAACAAAAAAAGTCTTCCTGGATAAAATTTTCAAAAAGACAAAAAAAAAAAAAAAAAAAAAGTGGGCACGTGCGAAGTATGATTGACTCCGCAAAGCCTACAAAAATGATGACCAAATCCCCACAGAATAGGATCACCATGTTAAAAATGAATTACTGTAGTGTATATCGGTTGATCAAGTAATTTAATGAATGGTGTTTTGTAAAAAAAATTATTTAAATTTAATTTAATGATTGTAATTTAAATTTTTAAAATAATTTTCTTAAAATTCCGTAATAGCTATTAAGATAATAGTTTGAATTTCAAACTAATCGGTGCAAACATCTAGTACAGTAGTGTTATTGTTGATAATATGATTCGAATAGTATCCAAAATAAATAAATATAGTGAATCTAAACCTTATACATAAGTTGATGAATTACTCCGCCTGATGCCTTGGTTTTATGATTGGATTATTGAGTTTCATCATTTCTAATGTGAAGTCAATAGGGTAATGAATCATCTTGCTTCTCTATCGTTTTCTTTTAATTTAGAATTTCATGTTCTTAGCGAATCTTCATGCTTCTCTTTTAATTTAATATCGTTTACTATATATATATACATATATATTTTATATTGATAAAACCTCACACTTTTTATTATTATTTTTTTATTATTATCTTTATTTATTCTCTCGAACATATTTGTAATTATTTTGTAAAATGGAAAGTATTTGTGTACAATTTTACGAAAATGATCTGAGAAATAGTCATTTTCACATTTTGCCAACAACCTATGAAAATATATGTAGGCTAGTCTATAGAAATTGAGTTCTAGTATTGTTGTCGAGACCCATCATAAATTGTTGTGTGCTCCGTGCATTTTTCCTCCCCGAAGAAAAAAAAGCCTATGATTACTTTACTTTACTTTGAAGCATCTTAAAAGTCCATTCAACCTCTAATTTTGTATTGTAATAACTTAATTTGGTTCGCAGACGGGGAGCATATGTTCAAACATATGCACAAAAGAAAAATATTGAGTTGCCCATATACTCCGTTGAAAGAGTAGGCCCTAGTCACGTAGCTCGCTTCAAAGGTACAGTGGATTCTAAAACATATGTAAGTGAAGATTTTTTCCCCAAGCGTAAAGAAGCTGAAAGTGCAGCTGCACAAGTTGCTTTGGCATCAATCTTTCATAGTCGGATTGAAGAGGTTAGACTTTTCTATTTGATGTTTTCTACTCGATCTTGCTTTGGTATCTACTCGATCTTTAACATCTACTTTTCATGTTATTAAAACCAGGATGATCCATCCATATACAAAAATCTTCTACAACAGCTTTTGCATAAGGAATTCAAACAAGGATCATGTTTTCCGAAATATACTACATCCAAGTTGGGGCCCCCACATAATCCAACATTTTTTTCAATTGTAGAAGCTCAAGGAGAGACTTTTAGGGGTGGAGTTCCAGTAGAGTTTCTAAAAGACTACCCATAGAGTTGCGAGCGCTGAGGAAGACGAAGTTTCTCCAAGCCGCCGCTTCCTTCGACGTCGATTGGGTTGGAAGATCAAAGTTCCTTTCAAGGGGATTTCTTATCTTTCCTTTTGGCTGTCTACTTACACTTGCATGCTATAGACTATGATCTGTTTGTAAATCTTTGCTTGTTTGCCCCTTCGCTTGAACTCTTTTCATAGTGGATCTTGGGTCGACTCTTGAGGCCCCGGGGACGTAGGACTGTTGTCCGAACCTCGTAAACAAACGATTTGTGTCCTTTACATTCTGCAAGTTTGTTTATTGTTCGTTTTTCGATTCTTTTCTACAAAACGACTTCTCAAAACTTAGATCTATACGAGATCTTGTTTTATCACCAAGCTCCATTCTGATCAACCTTTTCATCTCTGTCTTCGCATCACCATCCTCAATTTTTTTTTCTTTTGTTTTATTTTTTGTGAGAGGAAAGGGAAAGAGTTTTCCTTGAACTTCACTGGATTGAGATCCAACTTTTAGTGGAGAAGAAGTGAAAACAAAAAAGCAGGCAGAGATGAATGCAGCTGAGGTTGCATATATATGAATGCAGCTAAGGTTGCATATATTACTCTTAGAGAACGTAAGTACTTTCCATTTCAACTTAGATTCTAAATATATATGCATATATATAAAAAATCTGCGTTGCTTGCTTTGGTGCGATTTTCTTCTTTCTGTTGATCTTGAGAGTGCCTAGTGTGAGCTTCTTAATTATTCCATTGCATTGTATCAGATATTTAGTCTATGATAAGAACCTTGAGTATTCCGTGGCCATCTAAGAGGTAGTTTTTTTTTTTACTCTAGAGGAGATAAATATATACAGAAGTCAATAAAATAAAGAAATTGTGGATCATAATTAGATTAATAGGAACAAATTTGGTTGAGTGGAAGAATACAGACAAGAGAAATTGGGGAAAGCTTTGATTACTCAATTTGTCTTTGTTTTACATGTATTATTTATTATAGAAGAGTAAAGTACGCACACACCCACACTTGATTCATTTTCATATTCTGTATAAATACTGGACCACTTGATTAATACGTACAATACAATCTCTGATTTACACAAATTCCTCTTTCTCCATAGTTCTTGACGGGAAATAAAAATTATTTTTAAAAAAACTCATAAAAACGAAAAAAATATATATATACCTCTAATGTGCATATAAAAACTAAATGGAGGTATGAAATGTCATCAAATTATCTTATCGAGTAATTAGACACTCCTACCCAATTGATAACCTTTTGCTTATACCTCTTTGAGTTTTGCCTAATAATCTCTTGTACGTTGATCTGGCATTGGCTATTTGGTTGTGTAGACAAAAAAAAGTTGTATTCATCTCCATGTCTCTATCTACTTTTTGTTTTTTCACCACAATTTGAAACAAAGTGTTTATGCTAACTCAATATGAATAGGTTCTATCACATGTCAAGTGTCAGTTGGTTGAAAGTCCCTCACTGAATAAAAACTTTCCAAATGATGGGTAAATATATTTTGGTGTTTGCTAATATATTTTGGTGTTTGTCCGTGCAGGTAACAGCAACTTTAATGATGATATTGGGGTTGAGAACATGTGAAGGCCGGTAAGTTGAAAAAATGATTGCCGGTTTGTTAGAAAAGTGAAGTAAAGGCTGGAAATATGTACATGATTAATTCATGAAAATGCACAAAGAAAAAGCTTAATAGTCTCACACACAGCCAAAATGGATGGAACGAAGTTCATGGAATCATGTTGTCAGGAAAGGGATGAAAAATTAGAACTGAGTATTCAAAATCAAATCAAATGCACGTGGAATTGCTATCCCTTGAATGTTATTTGTTTTTTGAATGTGTTATTTAAATCTTCTTTGTAATTAGGCATGTGTGAAATAATGAACTCGAAGCTATCCCTTGAATTCCTTTGTGGGCTTGATTACTGTTAAATGTTCAATGAATTAAGTAGCTAGGCATTCAGAATTTCAAATGCAACAACCTCAAATCCAAAGCATATTTAAAATTACAACTGAATAATATAGTGGGGCATTAAAAAAAACCAAGTATTCTTTATGTAGGATATACACACACACATATATATATATTACTGTATACACACACAATATATGATTTACACACAATATATATAGACGTACTAAACAATATATATATATATATATACACACTGCACATATATATTTTACTGTATGCGTGTATCCTTCAAAAGAAAAATTGCTAAGCATGTACGTACATACCTAGTATACTAATGTATTTATATATACATATACCACTGTATTTTATTTTTTGATGAACGTATATATATGTATATATGAAGACAAGGTGCAAAGTTTGTTTTCACAATTAGATTGAGATACATTAAATTAAAATTAAAATTTAATTCACCATTAAAAAATTAAATTGCAATTCTTCAAAATGGAGAACTTGTTGGAATTGGGTTAAAAATTTTGTAGGGAAGATGGGTTGTCATTCTCCATATTTCTTAAAATTTGGGGATGCTCTAAGAACACTACTTTGCCGCTCTGCTATGCTTGCACATTACGTTGATAGAATCTCGGGTCGTTATTGATCAACCACCCTACCATCCATAAATTTGGTAATCACACTTGCGCGAGCATGGAAACTTCCCGCAAATTGGTTCCCGTAAATTCGATGGAAAAAACAAAAAAATTGGTTCCGTAAGAGCCTTCCCAAGAGTTTCCCTAAAACAATCTCCAAAATAGAGAATGAGAAATTAAATATTTTGAATATATTTTTGCCTCGTTCCAACAACTTCCCCATTATAAAATTCACCCTAAAATATATAGAGTTTGCTCCAAATTTAAAAAATGACCTTTATATTTCCCTTCTATTCTTTATTTTGAAGAATATAATAGGGATCTCAAAATTCTTCAGAAAATGAAGATAGGAAATCTGTTGAAGATGCTCTAAAGTTTATTTAACCCAAAAATTTAGAAAAATGTAGAAAACGACAAACATGTGGCCATGTGGGAGGTTGAGTTCATACATTACAATATTACATCGTCGTAAATGGTACTCCCTCCGTTTCACAATACATGTCCTTTTAGTTTTGGGCACGTTTTTTTATGAGCGAAAAACTCTATAAAATATTATTTTTTTAATTAATTTTTTTATATAATGTGATACTTATTAGTAATAAGTATCAAATTATATAAAAATAATAATTAAAAAAATGATATTTTATAGAGTTTTTCGCTCATTAAAAAACGTGCCCAAAACTAAAAGGACATGTATTGTGGAACGGAGGGAGTACTGTAATTAATCTGGCAGTAGCGTAGAAGTCGGTAGAAGTGGAGAGTTCTACTGGGCGCTAGCTTAGAGCCTAAAGGAACGACGTGGACGGTTGCAAGGTGGGCCCCGCTACTAGGACCTGACGAGTGGCGCTCGTGTCCTCTTCTTCTTTCGTGGCTCACGTTCGCTCTCGTGGGGTGCCAGGTCAACCTCTCCCGATTATTTAGAGGCTGACAGGTGTCCTCTTTGTGGGTCCCTTCCCTCTCCCCCGTTCCATTTTCCCCGTCCAACAAGCTACCGCCGTGGGGGAAATGTTGGTTTTGCTGACCTAATTGACTCAGACCTGATTGTTTTTTTTTATTTGTTTTTTTTTTTATTTTTAAAAGAATCCCAAAGATACGATGGGTACGAAATACGCCCCCACTCACTATTTTTTTTTTAACGGCAGGACAAACCTAACTCTTCCCGGCCTATAAAGTCGACAACCGATAAACCATCAAAAAAAACAACCTAATAAATAATTAATAAAAATGTGAGAGAATGTATCTTTTTTAGTTTTGTTTTTGGTAATTATATCCTCTCATTTTTCTTTTTAGTAATTGTACTTTTTTAGGGTGGGGTTTCCTTTTAGTAGAATTTTTTTATCTTTTTAAAAATTAGAAAAAAAAAAGAAAAAGATAATGATAAGATTATTTATATAATATAGAAAAGATTTGTTGAATTTACCCTTAAAATTCGATTGTTCCCGTTAGATATTCATCTTCAATAATCTAAGATATCTTCCCTTGGTTTTAGGTGTATATGGTTTAATCACCGCCATTTTCTCACTTTGCTAATTGTAACTCTATATTAGTGCGTGTAACCTAGATTCTGGATTTGCATATATCATCATGCAAACAATAAGATTACGTTTTGGTTAGTTAGTTATTTTAGATATTGCATATATCATCATGCAAACAATAAAATTTGGAATGGACCAATCAATTAGGTTAATTAGTAATTTAATTTTTAAATCTAATTCTTTTTTATTATTAATCTTATATTAAAAAAAGCCAACAAATCCTAATAATTAAAAATTCTTAAAAAAAATAACTAACAAATCCTACTTTAAAGGAGAAGCCGCCACATGTCGTAGGCGACTTCTCCTTTAGTATTATAATTATAATATAGATATAGATTGAAACCTTAATTTTATTGAAACCTAATATTGTAACCTATTGTAATTAGGGATGGCAACGGGGCGGGGAATCCCCGCTGCGGGGACGGGGATGGGGAAATTAAATGGGGACGGGGACGGGGATGGGGGCCAAAGTGACTCCCCGCGCGGGGACGAGGATGGGGACGGGGATAGTAGTCCCCAACCCGATCCCCGCCCCGCCTCGCCCCCGTTGGGGAACCCCGCGGAGATCCCCGATGGGGAGTATCAAATACCCGTTTTTATTTACATCTTACCTAATTTTAAATAATTTTGTTTTTATTTTTAAACTTTTGCCTTATAATTTACATTTCTGAGATATTATATGTAATATTTATATCATATTTTTTACATAATTTTAATAATATCTTATAGTTTTTTTATTAAATGAGGAGAATCATAAGTTTTAAATGGGGAACCCGACGGGGAAACCCGCGAGGAATGCAAACGGGGAAAATTACGCGGGGACGGGGATTCCCCGATGGGGATGGGAACCCGACGGGGATGGGGACGGGGGGTATTTTTGATCCCCGAACGGGGACGGGGGGACTTTTTGCAAACGGGGACAGGGACGGGGAGGGCACTCCCCGCCCCGTTGTCATCCCTAATTTAAAGAACATATATCGAAAACTATTGTAATCTATAGAGATCTTAATTACTATATGTTAAAACCTTAATTATAATTTTTAAATATAACCCTCGATTAGTGTAACCTTAGTTTGTATATTGTAGTCAATTTCTTGTAATCGTCCTTAATGATTGTAACTATAATTATAATCAACACAACCAAATTATTGTAACTAATTCTTGTAACTAATTCGTTATAGGTGATTTGATTCTTGTAACGAATTACTTGTACCTAAATTATTGTAACGAGCGAATTCTTGTAACCACAATTGACGGTTGGACTTTAGTTACAAGAAATCGTCCACATGAATTAATCATTGTAACCACATGTAGCGATTATAATTTCCTAAACTTATTGTAACTACAAAAATCGGTTAATCAAATTAGGGTTTACACCACGATAAAAACAAATTAGCATGAATTATTCTTGTACGTATTCGCTCATTCAGTAGAGATATATATGTGAGATGGACGTACATCTACTATCTAGTGGCCGGCCATGCTGAGTGCCATTGTTGATGGTGTATAAACAACCCATTTTTGTTAAACGTGGCTTCACTATTCGACGATTCGATCAATGGTCAATCACACAAATTAAAGCGCAAAACGAAATAATCAGGAATCGAAAACTATACGCTCATTCAGTACGTAGAATCTATAGAGCAACTCGTGGCAGAAACTACATGAAAAAAAAAAACACAAAACTAACTTCGAATACCTTCGTAATATACGTAGTTGAATGAAGCTATTTTATAGAATAGGAGCATCAATTGATTGAAGGAGAGTTGGTGGAAGGGAAAATATTTTTGTTACAATATACGTAATTGAAAGAAATTGTTAAAATATGGGTAAAATTGTCATTAGAGAAAAAAAAGAGTATAATGAACAAAACAAAAACTTAAAAGGTATATTTACCAAAACAAAAACTGAGAATAGTACAGTTACCTAATTATCCCTAAATATTACTCCTTCCGTTCGCGAAAACTTGTCGTTTTAGACTTCTTATTTTGTTCAACAAAACATGTCATTTTAAATATTTTTCCATTCATTTGCCAATTTTACCCCTAGTTTGAATTTGAATTTGTTCATTAAATCTTGGCTCCAATTTGATGTGTGATTGTACTTTGTTTTAGGGATAATAAATACAAAAGTTAAGTAAGGGCAAATTAGATAGTGTAATATATTTCTTAATAATTGTGCCCGAAGCTAAAACGACAAGTTTTTTGAACGGAGGGAGTATACAATTGCAAGTAAATACACCCGGCCGAATAAACACACCTAATCCTAACATATAGAGGACAACGTAGACTAAGAACCTGAATTACACACTTTTACGCAGAGATACCGCTTACCAGCGGTATAATATGACGCCCTACTCACTTTAATTTCCCGTTTATTATTCAGCCAATATTTTAAAGATTATAAAAATTATTTACATTATTTACAATTTACATGTGTTTTTTATAATGATATAAAGTTGAATAATAATGCTTTTGTCCATTTTTAAAAGACTTATTTACATTATTTACATTTTACAAAGTTGAATAATAATGCTACTTCCTTTTGTCCATTTTTAAAATACTTTTTGGGTCTAACATAAACAAAAGGGAATAAAACGCACAATTGAATTATACTCCGTATTATTCACTACTCAGATAAAAAAAAAAAAAATTAAATATGACAATTTAAATTTAACCAGATATAGAGAGAGATGATTAACTTTAAATTGTTCTTTACCC
This sequence comes from Persicaria tinctoria, assembly GCA_037127255.1. NCBI lineage: Eukaryota > Viridiplantae > Streptophyta > Magnoliopsida > Caryophyllales > Polygonaceae > Persicaria > Persicaria tinctoria. The sequence goes on along the minus strand of JBANSL010000019.1, from coordinate 2,426,484 downwards.
TAAAATTTCAGAGTATAGGTTAAATCTCCATTTAAAATTTACACTTTTTAAAAATAAAAATTAGAAAATTGTCATTATATTTTAATCTTTACTTCACGCTCATATTATTATTAATAAATTATTAGTTGTAGTTTTAAAGAAAGTAAAAAAGTAATACAGTAAAATTATATTAGTAAAATTTTAAAAAAAAAATATGAAACAATTTCTATGATATGTACAACTGCTTTTAATTGAGATGCAGTCACCATTTTCTTCCTCCAAAAAATATATGTAATCCTCACAGCGTCATAAACTTATCAAATTAAATTGATAAACGTTGAACATATCCATATCCATTCAAGCATTTGGGTTATATAAATACTCCGTATAAAATAGATTAGTGAGATAGTGATTAATTTATTTTTAAAAGACTTTTTTTCTTCATTTTTTAATCTTACATTTCAAAAAGATTATCTTACATAGCAAAATACGTTAACAGGCAAAATGTTAGTTATCGGTCATTTTCAAGTACGTGTCTTTATCGTATATTACATATATACAAGGTTCAAATTTTATCTAACCTTTTACTTGCCTCCATATATATAAAATTTAATAAAAATAACAAAAATTCCGCCCCTTGACGTTAATATTTTTTTCCCTTCTATTTCATTAATTCTCTTACGAATGTAATTCTTGTTATTTTATTCTAAAATAATATTCATTGACTTGCTATTTCTAAGTCGAGGCTATTATGGCCCAATAAGCCCATTGGGCTCGAGGCCCATTTCTTTATAGTTCCATTTTACAGCTGGAAAAGTGCAACTTATTGGGGTTCGGCTTGTGGATAGTCTAAATGTGAAGATCATCCAGTCTCTTCCACAGAACCCAATATATAGGACGATTCGACCAAAAAGAGAGAGAGAGAAAGCAATACAATACGACGAGCGGGTCACTTCCAGAACGTTCCCTCAGCCGCTCTCTCCACCGTCGATTCAAACCTCTTCCACGTGGCGCTTGCACAGCCCTTGATCAACACATTCTTCTTATTCCCGGCAATAACCCCCCTCCTCCTCTATATAAACCCAACCCATCTTCCTCAATACTCCCACACCGAGCTCAAAAATTCCCCAAATCTCTCCCCAACCAAATCCCTAAATCGAATCGGACCTCAATTTGATACCATGGCACCGCAGCTGATCAAGATCGGAGCCGACCAGGCCATTTCGAAGGCGAAGGCGGCCGCGATCCCGCCGAGCCGCGCCTACGTGACGTTCCTCGCCGGCAACGGCGACTACGTGAAGGGAGTCGTCGGTTTGGCCAAGGGACTGAGGAAGGTGAAGGCGGCGTATCCGCTCGTTGTGGCGGTGCTCCCCGATGTGCCGACGGAGCACCGCCGTATGCTGGAGGCGCAGGGCTGTATTATCAGGGAGATCGTGCCGATCTATCCGCCGGAGAACAACTGCCAATTCGCCCATGCCTACTACGTCATCAACTACTCCAAGCTCCGTATTTGGGAGGTATGTTACACGTGGCATCTCCTGATGCTTCCCTGGTTTTCTTTGTTTGTCGATCTGGATTACACAGTAGACTAGATATTTGCTTTCCCGATACTTTGGAGTTACTCCATTTGTTTTTCTGATAAAAAAAAAACTTTTATAAATTATTTTTTGATAAAATAAAGAATCTTAATCCCATCATATATATTTTGATTGTTATGGTAAGGATTTAATTGGCCTAATTGATTTCTTATGTGAAAAAGTAAATAAATTGATTGTTTCAGTTTATGTTTATAATTTAGTGGTATGGCATAAGCAAAAATAAATATCAATTTTGTTTAATTAAATAGAAAAAAATATATTTGCAAATAAAATGATAGGAAAATTAATTTATCCAATCAAAATAATTGATATTTTAGCTCGAAATTGTGTATAGAAATAGGTAATATATCAGTTTTTTTTTTTGCAAAGCTCAATTAAAGATGTAATTAATAATTGAAAAAATATTTCATCCACAGTTGATAAAGTAATATTTGATATTTTTTTATTAAGTGTATATTGTACTGTACTTTGGATCCCATGGAGTTGTTAAAATAACTCTATGTGAAGTTGATTAAATCCTAACCAATTAATTCTAAATAAATGGTTTAGATTTAAATGTCTTTACCTATTTTTTAATTTATTTTTTTTGGATCGATACATTTCTATAGGGAAATCCTACCAACTCCGTGGGATGCTGACCGGTTTTAGTGTTTTCCTGTAATACTCTTAATTATGATATAAATCATTTTAGAGATTTACACATTTTTTTAAGAAAAGCAAATAAAAATATGCTTATATTTCTAATTATCACTTACTTTTTCATTTTATCGAAAACTATAACTAATACTTTAATTAAAATTTTGGAGATTAAACACAAAAATACTTAAATAACAGTTTTTTCTTAAAAGATTTTCCCCTAAAATGGCTTGTTTACTTAACCGCTGGAGTGTACTATTTTGGGATGTCATTGGTTAGGGTGAGCTATCTCTGTAAACAATGAGGTTTCACCTGCTAATACGACGTCGTATTGCTTTGCAGTTCGTGGAGTATAGCAAGATGATATACCTTGATGGGGACATACAAGTGTACAAGAACATTGACCACCTGTTTGACCTGCCGGACGGCTACTTCTACGCGGTGATGGACTGCTTCTGCGAGCCCTCGTGGAGCAAGACGACGCAGTACAAGATCGGCTACTGCCAGCAGTGTCCGGAGAAGGTGGCGTGGCCGGCTGAGCTCGGCCCCAAGCCTTCTCTCTACTTCAATGCCGGGTTCTTCGTGTACGAGCCCAGCCTCCAAACCGCATGTGACCTCCTTGCCACCCTCAAAATCACTCCTCCCACCTCCTTCGCCGAGCAGGTATCTTCTAATCTCTCATTCGAATAAAGTTATACGAATTGACATATTGATCCAATTGGTGATAGTTAGATTGTCACATTTGTGAATGTTTAAGGCCTAAGTTATCACAAATTATTTAGCCTTGTTCCTTTTTGAGTAAGGAGGAGATAATGTGAATCTAGAACATGTTGAAATTTCAATGAATTAAATCCACAAGGAGAGAGACAGAGTCGATAGGACTATGAGAGGCAGCAGATTCTGCTGGATTATTTGTACTCCTTCCGTCCAAAAATATATTGACTTTTACTATTCATGCACGCTTTTTTAGGAGTTAAAAACTATATAAAATATTAACTTTTTTATTAATTTTTTTAATAATTACAAACTTATTATCAATAAGTTTGTAATTATTAAAAAAAATTAATAAAAAAGTTAATATTTTATATAGTTTTTACCTTCTTAAAAAAGCGTGCGTGAATAGTAAATGCAATGTATTTTTGGACGGAGGTAGTATTAAATATATGTTAATAAGTCAATATAGTGTTTGGCAGAGGCGGACCTAGGGGGTCACGTGACTCCCTCCTCATCCGACAAATTACCTAGGTGTATTCTCCTCGTCAATAGCTTTGTTTTGATATATATCACGCCATAATCCGACATCTGAGTAAAAAGTTATGAATGTTTGAAAATTACTGCAGTATTAATCACTTTAGTTTTATTTCAATATACTATAATACTTTAATATCTTACTTAAATTGACATATTCACATATTATAATTCATCTCGAGAGCTTCGAAACCATAGGTTATATTACTTATTTTGAGAATATGGTAAGAAGTTACGCAAATTTAAATTTTTTTATATCTAATTATACATTATTACATGTTAATAATGCAATGTTTATTTATTGCGTTTCATATCTTTATTTTTCGTTTTTATCCTTATTTTCGTATTACATATTTGTAGTATTTTCGAAACTATAGGTTGACACTAATTTGTACTATCGATCACGTTGTGTTTTGTGATTTTTTTCTCGATCTTATTGTCGACTACTATGGTGACCCTCCTCTAAAAACTTTCTAGGTCTACCCGTGGTGTTTGGTAAATCTATTTGTTAAGGTAACGGGTGAAAACCTGAGAATAGAATATCAAAAGCTTCTAAAAAATTTGGGTAAATAGCATCTCTATCACATTCTAGACAAGTATAAAAAGCTGTCAAATCTAACATCTTGGTCCCTCATATGGGAGTATGGGACCAAGTTTTGGCGTTGTACATTATTTGATTCAATCAATCAAATATAGAGAGATTCATCAAAGTGTTTCTTTTTGTGGCTGTGATTGGTTTTTTGCAGGACTTTTTGAACATGTACTTCAAGGACAAGTTCAAGCCACTCCCCATAGACTACAACTTGGTCTTGGCGTTCCTTTGGAGGCACCCGGAGAAGGTGGACCTGAACAGGGTCAAGGTGGTCCACTACTGTGCCGCTGGGTCCAAGCCCTGGAGGTACACCGGCATGGAAGAGAACATGGACCGCGAAGACATCAAGCTTCTTGTGAAAATGTGGTGGGACATCTACGACGATGAGTCCCTCGATTTCAAGAGCTCCGCCCCAGGAACCGCCCACGTTGCCGCCGAACCGACGGTGAACGTCGAGGCGTTCAAGGTGGCGCTCTCGGAGGCCAGGCTTGCCAAGTATGTGGCGGCTCCCTCCGCAGCCTAAGACTCAATAGGAATGTAAGTGTATTTTTGTTTGTTTGTTTATATACAGAAGAAAAATTGGCAAGAGTTTAAGGTTTGTGAGATTAGGCAAATGGTGATTAGTAATATAACTAATAAGTGGATTTTTAGTGTATGTTTTGTGTAATTTATCCATTGTGTTGAAAGTTCTGTTTGGTTGTAACGCTTTCACTGAAGGCTAAGATTTTCAATGAAAGTTTAGTTTATATATGTTTAATTTCTTGCCTTTGAATTCAAACGTTACAATGGCCGGTGTTTTGTTTGATTATATATGCATTATTTATGAATGGGTCCTTTTTAAAGGTGAATTATTCAAATGAATAATGGATAAATAATAATTTAGTTACGGTCCTACTTGTTGGGTACGTGAAAATGATGTGACATTTTTAAACTCACAAAGGGTTGGAAATGTTTGGGGTTAGAAATTTAAGAAAGGCTCAATTTTATACTTTGGACTTTTCCCACCACGAAAGGGGTCACTTAATGAGTATTTGACTATTTGGTAAATAATTTTCAATATTATTGTTATAATAGGGAATTTATAACATTGTTTTTAAAATTAATAAAAAGTTAATTTATAAAGCTTTTAACTCATTAAAAAATAAAAAAAATCGTATACATCTAATCATAATTTATCAGTCACGATAAAGACTTAGGCGGTAGGGCCTGTTTAGCACGTCATAAATTAATCTAGCTTACAATTAAAATCTAGATGAAAATTTTGATAAAATTTTAGCCTTTGTAGATAAATTAAAAGAGTAAATTCTTATTTAACACGACAAATTACCTAAAATTTTACAAATCTATTTTTTTGAAAATTGTGAAAAGCTTTGCTGCAAGCCTGCAACTATTTAAAAAATTTCAATAAACTTGTGCCAAACAGACCTTAGTTATTGATCCTAATAATTCAACTCATGCGACTCGGTTCGGATCACCTATAACCTACAATGTAACCTTCTATGTTACACGATTTCTATTGGTCCACCTATAACTAATTTATCCAATTTAAATTATTAAAGTTATTTAAGAAAATCTTAAATAAAATATATTCTTATTTCCTAAATTAAAATAAAAATAAAGATTTTGTCTTTGAGTCAAATTCATCGGCATTGTATCACTTCACCCTCATTAGCTCTCAATTCACCATATATATCATTAATTAGCACAAATTATATGCAATTAAACATCAAGTTCCAACATCGTCGTTGTCGAGCCTGATTTAGGTTGGACCTTCTTCTCTGTCTAAGCGCCCTTCGAATCAAATTTGTAACCTATAAATTACCGTATTCGTCTTTGTCGAGCATGATCTATGTTGGACCTTCTTCTCCGTCTAAGCGCCCTTCGAATCAAATTTGTAGCCTATAAAATACCGTATTTGTCGTTGTCGAGCCTGATCACGGTCTGACCTAGCTTCTTCTCCGTCTAGGTGCCCAATTGCCCATAAGAATCAAGAAGGGGAAGGAGAAGGATATATCTTATGCGGCTCGAGAAAGGTTTGGAGACATCTTTTTGAACGGGAGAGAAACAACGTGACCTTCTCCGCCGAGGCGCACAATCGGAGTAGTGGGAAAAGAGAGAAGGGTTTATGCGGCTAGGGATTGAAAAAATATAAAGAGAAAATCTTTATTTTCATTTTTAATTTAGGAAATAAAAATTATATTTAAATTAAGATTTTTTAAAATAATTTTAATAATTTTAAATTGGATAAATTAATTATAGGTGAACCAATAGAAATCGTGTAACATAAAATGTTACATTGTAGATTACAGGTGATCCGTACCGCGCACGACTTGATTGAAAAGATGTTATTTAAAGAATTTAGAAATATCTCACTAATGACCTCTTGCCCTAGTGGTAAGAGTGAGGTGCTTCCTTGTGCCTCACTACCTTGAGGTCAAGGGTTCAAATCCCACTAGGCACAATTTGTGCTTGAGTGGGTACTCATGCCTTGGTTTACCTTGGCATGGGTTAGCCTGTCTTGCGGCTTGCCGCTTGGCTTACCCGGCTCGAGTGCTTTGCAGGCTAGTGCTCGGCCCGTGGAGGACTAGTCGATAACCTCGGAACCTCTACGTCATAAAAAAATAAAATAAAATAAAAAAATAAAAATGGATTTACTTATGATTATGATTATGATTGAGAGTTTCAATTATTAGGTCAATTAGAAACTATAAGATTAGAAAAATGAAGAAAGACGCAGCGATATAATATCTAATTTAAATGTAAAACGAATAAACACTAGTTGGTAATGGAGAATATTTTTTTAAAATATTCATAAAAAAATAAAAAATTACAAAAAAAAAATCACAAGTTGTAAATATTTACAAAAATATTTAAAATTTGCAGGGGAGTCAGAAAAACGCGATCTAAGACCGCATTTTATTCACAAGAAGGAAAATCTGAAGAAAAAAAAACAAATGAAAGAAACGTGTTAGGATTAATTTTGAGTAAAACGCGGTTTGAAACCGCGTTTTTACCTATTTTTATTTTTAAATTAAAAAAAATGGGGAGATGGAAGGCAAGGGAAAGGCGTTTCATTCCTTTCCCAGAGAACCAGAGAGAAAGGGGAGATGGAAGGCAAGAGATGGGGAGGCCGCCGGCGGGGATCCAGAGCCATGAGCAGCCACAAGCCTTGTCCACCGCCGAGAGCCCGGAGCCTGTTCCTTTCCGATCGACAACGGCCATCGACTTCACTCGACCACAACGGAGGCAACCTTGGACGACCTCCCTTCCCGATCCAACGGCTGTCCATCCAGATCCGCACCTTCACCGGCGCAGATCTCGACAATAGGGCTCGTACCCGGCGACGGAGAGGCCAGCGGAGGCTGTTTCCGGTTGGGTGTAGGGATTGGCGGAGGAAGTGGAGAAGGGAGATAAGGCGGCGGATTGGCGGAGGCAGCGGATTGGCGGAGGTGACGGTCGATAGCCATGGCGGAGGCGACGATCGATAGCCATGGCGGCGGTGACGATAGCCATGGCGCCATGGCGGAGGCGGCGGATTGGCCTCCCTCCCTCTCTCCGACCTTCGATCTGGCACCGGTGGGCCGCTCCGCCTCCATCTCTTGCCTTCCATCTCCCCTTTCTCTCTGGTTTTCTGGGAAAGGAATGAAACGCAGCATCAGGCCGCGTTTCAGCCGCGTTTTTTTTTTTAATTTAAAAATAAAAATAGGTAAAAGTGTGGTTTCAAATCGCGTTTTACTCAAAATTAATTATAAAACGCGACGCGGTTTAAGACCGCGTTTTTCTGACTCTCTGTAAATTTTGAATGTTTTTGTTAAATATTTACAATTTGTTAATTTTTTTATATTTTTTTATTTTTTTATGAATATTTTGAAAAAAAATTCGGAAATGGACTCCACTCGATCTATAGTGATGCGTAGGCAAGCCAATTGAGGTCATTTTCTATTACTACCTCCGTTCCATAATACATGGGCTTTTCCTTTTTGACACGTTTTTTAAGGAGCGAAAAACTCAATGAAATATTATTTTTTTAATCAAATTTTTTATATCATTTGATACTTATTACTAATAAGTATCAAATTATATAAAAAATTTAATTAAAAAAATAATATTTCATATAGTTTTTCACTCCTTAAAAAGCGTGCCGAAAACTAAAAACCCATGTATTTTGGAACGGAGGGAGTATGGTTGATCGATTAGTATCTATTGCCAAAAAAATCACCCACTTAAATGGCTACTTTTACATAATCATTACTCCGTACTAACTACTACTTGTAATATGCCTTGTTATAAATACGGTTTGATATTTTTATTATCCTAGCAATGATGAAATAAGTGTGACATCATTCCAGTGATATGGGAGTGATGTCACACCTCTCCATGGTTTAATTATGTCGACCATGTGATGTGGTTGTGTATAGCTCTGTACATTGTGATCTTGCACGTCTGAATCCAAGGTGGGTAGCACAGAATGTGTTTGTCACTTCTAATAGTCGAGCAGATCGAGTTTGATTTGGGGTCGATTTGAAGGAAAAAAAACTTGATTGAAGTATAGAATATTCAAATTGAGATTTACATCGAATTAGGTTTGAACAGCTCAAATTTTATGAATATGAACGTAGTTTTAAGTTCAAATTTAAATTTAAGTTTGACTTGATCTCTACTCAATCTAACTGAACCGAACATGAGCAACCACATTCCTAGCTTTGTCATTTCCTCTCTTCCAACAATCTCCACTATATAATGGTATAAAATTACAAATAAAAACCCCTTAAACATACTATTTCATTTAATGATCATCAAAAGTACGATAAATGTAAAAAATATCCGAACTTCATCCAAGAGTTAAGCGTCAAAACTATCCCTCAAACGCAATAAATCCCGCTTAGAGTAGGGTATGTGGTCACGACATACACACCCTTTCCACAAACAAAAACAGACGCAAAGACAATGTAGTCCAACAAGGGTACTAAAGAGGAAGAACAAAAAAGGGGAAGTACAACCATATCAAAAAAAAAAGAAAGAAAAGAAAACAATTGTATTAAAATCATGATTCAGAGTACAAGCCTAATACACAGCCATTCCTCAGGAACTAAAGAGAAGAACACCAGTCAAGAGGAACTAGGAAGTTTCAGAAGCTACAGAAGAAATAAACGGCGATATCTGTATGAAAACCATAAACAAATTGCAAACCTTGCAGGGCGAAAGCAATGGATTCCGCGATCCCAAAAAATAACACTATAGAAGAATCTATCTTCATTGCAACGGCAGTTCCAAGTATCGTTTTCTATGACTGCAAACACAGAAACAACCTCATGATGTTTAAGGTGGAACAAGAGTTGGAGGCACAACAAGGTACAATATGTTACTATGATTTGTATTGTTGGGTAAATTAGTTTTAATATTCTGTCCTAGTTAGCTGGGTGTTGTATTTATTGTGTTAGGCCTGTGCTGCTTTAGGTTTAATTTTCTAGCCGTTGGTGTATATTTCCTAGGCTCTTTTAAGGTAGTTATTATCTCTTTTCAACTTCTTTTTCCTCTATTATTAATTCATTCTAGGTTTTTCTCCATTTGAAATACAACCAAAAAGTATCTTTCTTCTTTTGGTTACTCACATGTAGTGATTTGCCGGAGCCTGCGATGTTGTTAGAGAGCCAGTCCAGACCCTCATACAGTCCTTCACCAGACGGGGCGCATGTGCTCTGGATATACCTACATTTTGTTTCAAACTTAGTAGATGAAACAAGACAGCTGCATTCAGAAATTGAGCAAGATTGTGTGAGACGAAGAGAAAGAGTACCAGTGTCTTTGGCGAAGAGAGTGAAGGCCAAGCTTGTCTGTGATCTCTGCAGCATTCATTGCATTCGGAAGATCTTGCTTATTGGCGAATACAAGCAGAACAGCATCCTTCAATTCATCCTGCAGATCCAATAAAGTTGATCAGATGAATGAAAAGGCTGATCTGATGAACGAAAAAAAGCCTCTAAATGGGAAACAATAACCTCATTCAACATCCTTTGCAGCTCATCTTTAGCTTCAGCAACACGGTCACGGTCATTGCTATCTACCACAAAGATAAGCCCTTGGGTATTTTGGAAGTAATGTCTCCACAATGGACGGATCTGAACTCAACACAACCAGCAAACCCGATTACTCAATACTCATCAGTAGATCAGTTCCATCACAATGTAAACAATCCACATTATCCACATTATAGTTCAATTAGCTTTTCAACCGCCACTCATCCAAGCTTTTCAAAGCTTTTCTTTTATATTCACCAAACATCTTGCTTGCTTATGGAACAGTTTAATTTAGCATACATTTAACATACTCACATAACTCATTAGATATGTCATACCAAATAGAGCAAATTTATATTAGTAAACAAAATTTTGACACAACATATATAAGTACCTTGTCTTGACCCCCAACATCCCAAACGGTGAAGCTGATGTTCTTGTACTCGACAGTCTCCACATTAAATCCTGACATCGGAACAAATGTGTGGAAATTTTGAGTAACAAGAAAAAATATGCGCCCAGAACATGATAAGATAAACCATGAATGTGAATAGAATTTACCGATGGTTGGAATAGTGGTGACGATCTCTCCCAACTTGAGCTTGTACAGAATGGTAGTCTTACCGGCGGCATCGAGACCTACCATGAGTATACGCATCTCTTTCTTAGAGAACAGGCGGCTGAAGAGCTTGGTGAAAGACAGGCCCATGCCCTTCTTGAACAGGTGAGCTGAAATCGAATGAGGATTCCATCAAAATCGACGAAATAGAAAGACAATTCAAAACCGGCGAATCACGAATTCATCAACACAAGGCAAATCGCCACACGCATTAAACGAAATCGGAACGCAGATTATTTCATTAAGGCTACGAATCCAATTGAAATCGAATCGCCGCACAATACCTATAGATCTCATTTCTAAAAAAATCAACAAAATTCAACAATGTCGATCAAATGCGGGACCGATAATCAGATGCAATTTAAAATCAGAATCGCTGACGAAACAACACGAAAGGAAGAACGCAGATGGAAACGATCGAAAAAAAATAAAGGAAGCAAATGTGGAAGAGAGGAGAATCGAAGGGATAATTACAAAAACAGCTGAACATCGCATCAGATCGAATGGGAGACGAGATCAAAACGGAGAGAGATAGAGAGAGAGATAGGGAGAGAAACCTGGAGGAGAAATGGGAGAGGAGATCTGGAAAAGGAGAGGAGACGAGTAAAGGAAATCGAAATGATCGGAGGAGAGTTTCATTCCTTTCAGCTATTTATACTTCCCCCTACTTTTATACCCCACCTGGTTTTCATACTTTAAAGGGTAGGTTTTGGCCTACTTAGAATTATCTAGCTTAATATTAAAATTTTGATGAAATTTTGGATTGGGTAGTGTATAATTCATTTAAGAGATTCACTCTCCACTCCAAGTATGTTATTATATATTGTGCTTAATAGGGTTTGATTCTCTGTCTCACAATCAACTAATCTTTAATTTGTTTCGATTGATTATCTTGATCTTGATTAAGCTTATGGGTGTTGACATCGAGGCAAAGGTAGCTGCGATGATCAGACGGATAGTCTAGGAAGACACATGGAGTGGAGCACGGGTGAAGCTTGTGTGGGGCGGTGGAGGACTGGTTTGGAAAGCACAAGCACCCAAAGGTACGAAGATGATCATACCTAGGCAAGGTGCAATAGAGCGCCTGAGTTGGCGAGCGATGGTGTAGGGTACGTAGTAGATGGTAGAATGTTGAGGAGATAGCATGTGGGTGATAGGGCGTGAGGCTAATTGGTAAGGAGAATGGATGCGTGGAAGAGGAGAAAGCGCATCATGTTGGTTATGGTTTTGATGATTCGTTCGGCCTTGCCATTCTGCTGGGAAGTGTAGGGGCAAGACCAATGTTCCAAAAAACGCTTGGCGGATGCTCGGCGGAGAGGTGGGTTCAAGGGTCTAGGCGGAGTAGGCGGGGTCTAGGCGGACTTTTTATTTTAACATGTATTTTTACTTGTAAGTCATGTCAAAGACCTAATAAAGGCTATATAAATTAATAAACTTTGATAATCTTCATAGTCCATATTGTTCAAGCTTTTCCAAAGCCAATAAGCATAAACCATAACGCTTCTTGTTCAACCGGGAAAAAAATAATAATATAAAATATAATCAAAGTCCAAAACAACCTAGAAGTTGTATAATAAAACTTAAATTTTAAAATATAATCATGGTTACACATTAATCTTCTAGACTTTTATATATTCATTTGGGTTAAAACCTTTGAATTTGCTTTTTTTACCTAAACCGCCTAAATCGCCCAGACCCGCCTAGACCCGCCCAAAACCGCCCAGACCCGCCCAAAACCGCCTAGACCCGCCCAGAAACCCGCCAAGCTAGCTCTCCGCCAAGCCAAGCCCGCCAAGCTCCTTGACTCGAAGGTCAAGGACCGCCCAGCGTCTAGGCGGGGTCTAGGCGGCCGCCCAGGCCGTTTTTTGGAACAATGGGCAAGACAAGCGATAGGAGATCTCATTTGTGGCGAAGAAAGAGTGAAAATCTTTGTTGTCAAATTCACGGCCATTGTCACATTGAAAACATTTAATGGATGTGTGAAACTTTGTTTTAATGTAGGCATGGAACTTGACAAAGACAGGAAACACTTGAGACTTGAAATGCAACGGGAAGACCTATAAGAAATGAGTGTAATCATCAAGAAACAAGAGGTAGTACTTGTGACCCTCCTTGCTAGGCACAGGAGAGATCCGAATGTCACTATGAATGATATCAAAAAGAGCAAGGGTGGTGTTCAAAGACCATTGGAACGACAGTCGGGCATGTTTTCCTAGCTGGCAGGAAGAGCATAAACTAGAGCGCAGGTCTTTAGGATAAGTGACAAGACTATGAGAACGGAGGACATCTAGAACGGCAGCACTGGGATGGCACATGCGTGCATGCCACAGGCTATACGATGATGCCGAGAGGGCGACCGGGCACGACTGACTGGACGCAGGAGGTGGTGTGACAGGGTAGAGCTCCCTGGTGCCGTTGCATCTCATGCGAGTAACCCTCGTAGTAAGATCGTTCACAGAGAAACCAAAGGGATCTAACGCAAGAGAAACGTTATTGTCAATAGTGAACTGACGGACATAAATAAGGTTTTTGACAATCTTTGGGGCAATAAGGACATTGTTAAGGTGTAGTGGGTGGGTTGGGGTCTGTAATTTGGCGTGGCCAATCCCCGAAGTAGCAAGACGACCACCATTGCCGACGATAATAGAGTGTTTAGGGCATGTAAAGAAAATAGAAGAGAGGTTACCTAAGGAGTTTGTCATGTGGGAGTTGGCACCAGTGTCCATGTACCAAGAAGAGTTGGGAGATGTCGGTGGCATAGCGGAGAAGGCGTGATGCCCAGCAGGCGGAACATAGCCTTGATCAGACGATGTTAGATAGGCCTGAGGATCGGCATGTCGAGAGGCAGGAAAGCCGGATTGCATCCAATAAGGGTTGAAACCAGGCACCGGGAACCATCGAGGGTCACCAGTCCACGGATATTGCGGGCGACGCCGGGAGCTGCGGGTGGTACAGATGTTGCGGCCGCTGCTTGTGATGCGCACGCAAAGGCTGTCGACCATGGGGAAGTGAACGGTGACGTGGGAGGGCCGGTGAGGAGAGAGGGGCCGAGATGGAGGCCGGTCGGCGGCGGGGAGGGGTTGGCCGGTGAGGCGAGGGGGGAGAGAGAGAGAGAGAGAGAGAGAGAGAGAGAGAGAGAGAGAGAGAGAGAGAGAGAGAGAGAGAGAGTGAGAGCGGCGGCGAGGGGACGACGCCGACGATGGTGAGATGAGGGGTGGGGCGGGAGGATCAAATTATGGTTCCGTGAGTAAGAAAAGGTTGTGATACAATGTAAGATGATAGAATTGATGTAAAGTCCTCTTTGATGGTTTCATTCATTAGACAAAGATGTATATAGGTTACAATGTATTGGGCCTTTGGGCCCACTATACAATATGAGACCTATGTAATTTATCAATTTTTTTTCCGAAGCAAGAGTAAGAGTTAGGGAGGTTCCCAGCAAGCCGAGGGCCTTCCTAGAGCGTCCAAACAGAAGAGATCAGCCAGCAGATGGTTCAATGAGCAACTATCCTCGATAGGGTATCCGTAAAAAGACGAGCAATCCTGTCTATCACAATATTTGATTCTATAAAGATATGACGAATAGCAACATTAGTGAAGTATGATAGATCAACCCTCGTATCTAATTATAGCAACTCAATATTTTAGGACCGAGACCAGTCACCCAAAAGAGCTTTAACAATCATGATACATTGATACAATTATCATACGTCATATATCATGGTTGTTTGAACTAGATTCAAAAAACAAAAAAACCATGCATATTGAAATACGGGACATAATCATTTGCAATTCAATCACCGATCACTACAGACTACTCCTCAGTACTACTCCTGTTCTGACAATAAAAACTATATAAAATATTTATTTTTTAATAAATTTTTAAAAAGTTTGTACTTATTAATAATAACTACGAAATTGTTAAAAAAATTATTTAAAAAATAGATATTTTTTAACAAATGTTTTCGAACGGATGTAGTACTTACATAATTAGACAAATAACCCGAGTGTTTGAAGCTTTATATTCCGGATCACTATTTACTCCTACATAATTACATAAATAACCCGAGCGTTTGAAGCTTTATAATTTGGATATGATCTATGTTTTTTTTAGCAAAACCAAATCATTCATTAAGAAAGATCATTGTCTAAGAGCATGTTTAATTCAGAAGTACGTAAATCGGAATGAACTAAAAACATAGAATTTGTAGGCTTATTCAAATATCTTTAAGGTCTAGGTTATATAATCTTGTTTTTTTTTAATAATACATAATTCATACATATATTTGGATTTTGGACTTATCAAGCAGTTGTTGAAAAAAAAAACATGGGAGCAAACGCTCCCTTTTTATTAAAACCTAACCTAATACTACCACCACCACTCGACTTGTGCTTGCCTGCGCCTCCGACTTCCTCCATTTGGATCGCAGCTCCCCACCATCTTACACAACCCTCCATTGTCTGCCCTTTGCCTTCATGTCATCGTCGCAGCCATGCCACCAACAACCTCGCCGACCGCCAGGGACGGAGCCAAAAAAAATCCGAGGGGGGCTCAACTAAATTTTCGGGATTTTTTTTTGAAGATATATATAAGATATAATTTTTGTTATAAGAAATATAGTATAAAACACACTAAATGTATGATTTAAATAGCTATTTTGAGTTTAAAATGCTAAAAAGAGAAAAAAATCCCTAAAATAATGCTATAAGGATTCAAACTCAAGACCTTATCACTCTATTCCTCAACCCATACCAACTAAGCTAAGCAAACTTATTGATTCAATGCTCTTTTTAACTATTTTTAACCCTTAAATTATCAAAAATTACAAAAAAAAACAATTTTTTTTTTTTTGCGTTTTCCCCCGACCCGGGGGGGCTCGAGCCACCTCATGCCCCCCCTCCATCCGCCCCTGCCGACCACCTTCCTCGGCTCCACTGGCCGCCTCGGATCCACCGCCAAGACTCCGTTCTATTTGCTTCAGTTGGGTCCGTCAGAGTTAGAGAGTGTTATCTCTCCAATTCCCTCTTTACCTCGCTGGGTTGCAGCCACCATGGCTCCACCACCTTCCTCTTTGGCTCGCCGCCTATCGGGGCTTACCACCGCCACCTACCGTGGTTTCGTTGCCATTTTCGTCTCCACCTCGGCTTGGTTTCAGCCTTCCCAGCCGACAGTCTCCGCACCTTCCTTTGGTTGGTGTCGTCCTTTGTTGTTAGCCCACGTGCCCACCTGACGGTGCTCCGGGGAATCCTCCTGGGCCACCAGCCTTTTAGATTGTTGTAGTCCGCTCATTCATTCGCTTTTTGGTTCACTACTGCTCTTTTTGTCTTCCTTGTCTTGTTTTTTATCGCCTCTTTTTAGGCTTATCCTTGTGGTAGCCTGCCCACGATTTTATTATCGTCCTTGAGGGTTGAGATGAGTGCTTGGGGTTTGATTAAGCAATGCATGTTGTGGTTTGTAGTTGAATTTGCGGGTTAGTGTACTGTGCTGTTCTTGTTGTGTTGCAGGCTTCTTGTGAGCGATGGTTGATGTGTCATGTTCGATGACGTCGTGGACGTGCGATTGACATCTGAAGGCTCTTTGAGTCCATAATCTAAGGTGTCCGCTGGTCCCCAGAGTTCGCTGTGTGCGTTGTCCTTTTAACCGATCGTTTCGTTGTTCTTTTGACTTGTGTTTCGCAGTGTAGGATGGCTTGTGCGTTCCTTGTTTTTTATTTATATTATTTGCTTCTGTAATTTCATTTTTGTCATTTGCTTCAGCAAATTGCTTCCATTTGTACATGATGGTTAGTCCATCTACTGACTTATCCGGTCTCTCGATTTCTCTATACTTGTTTAAAGAACTGAATTTTTTTCTTGCTTCAAAAAACAAAAAAAAAAAGAATTGTTGAATTGCAAATTTTCTGAAATTAACCCGATTTGACTCAAAACCGGATCAAACCCAAATTTAAATGGACCTGACTCTACCGAACCCATTTTACCGACCCGAATGACCGTTCTAATGTCGGGTCTTCCTTCCTACCGGCTACCTCTCTCGCGTTTCTCTTCACTTTCCCTCTTCGCACTTCTCAGTTCTCACCTTTAGCAGGTGCGAGAGAGGAGGAAGCACAAATCGATCACAGCAATCGCTTGAACCTCGGCGACATGCCCTTGAAATCGATAACCACAAGCACCGCCACAGCCACAGTCGTGCTAGCAATGGTAGCGATCTCGCTATTCCTTGTCTTCTTCTTATCGGGCACTCCCCAATTCCCGTCCGCCTCCCCTTCTCCTCCCTCTGAACTCGCCGCGAAGAGGTCAAACTACTCCAACCCGCCCGATCCCTTCACCGACCTACTTGCCGCCTTCAGAAAGTGGGATTCTCAGGTCGGCTGCCCTAGATTCAGGGAGGAGTACAGCGGTTTCGGCTCCAGCGGGTCCGCTTCCTTGCAGGGCTTTGCGGGATCCGATTGTCGGGGGATGAAATTAGGGTTTGTTAGTGTTCTGGTCAAAGGCTGGACTTGGATTCCTGATAATTTGGATAATTTGTATTCTTGTGATTGTGGATTGAGCTGCTTGTGGACCAAATCTGATCTCTTGGCTGATAAGCCCGACGCTTGGTTGTTTGAGACAACTACTCCCCCTTTGCAGGTCAGTTTTGTGTTTGTCGAATTTGATAAAAAAAAAATTTGCTTATTTATTGAATCTGTTTTTAGGGTTCTAGCTGATCTCTGTTTCTGATGTCGAATTTGGTGGAAATGATGGAACCTTGAGAAAAATGTTGCCTTCCAGGGTTTAATTGTACTGAATTCGGTGGAAATGATGAAATATTTTATCCCTAATTAGTGCTTAAACCTTCGCAATTAACTTCTCAACAGCATCCGGTTAGCTTGTGATGATGCTTTTAAGGTTCATAGTTTGTGTATTGGTGTGTGATTTCTGCCATTATTGCTGCTTTGCAGCTCATTGGCAGACTCAGGATTATCGCAATGAGGGAACAGAAATAAAATTTCTACAGGGAACATGAATTGCCAAACATATTGAAAACAAATCATAAAATTGTAATTTAAATGTGTAATTTCTGTAATAAAAAAATTCTAGATAAGAGGTATCAATTCTTGAACCTATGGTATTTGCCTATTTGGGTTAAAGATTGCTCATCCTTTCTTAACTAAAATGACAAATTATTTATCATTTTACTCTTTTTATTACTAAATACTCGTATATATAAAAAAAATACAATATTACATATATATTACCTAAAAAAAATTGATTGCGGAGACAATGGCCATCTGTGGCCCATGGCTAGTTTCGCTCATAAGAGTGGACATCTCATCCTATTATCTCGTCCTGTTAGATAGAGGAAAGCAGTTTAACTTACTCTTTGCTTCAAGTGATGTATTGTATATACAATTGGAGTTGATTTTTGGTGATTCTTGTGTCTCATTTCCATGAAATGATGCTCCTTCAGAGACGAGTTGGAGATCCGCTTCGTGTGTACATGGATCTCGAAGCGGGTAGGAGACGATCTGGCCGTGAGGATATTTTCATTAGCTACCATGCAAAGGATGATGTTCAGGCAACTTATGCTGGAGCCCTTTTTCATAACAACCGAAATTATCATATCTCTTCTGAGAAAAACAATGTCAGTTGTTTGTTTCTGTGTCCCATCCTCCTATGCCCATCTTTGTTCTTGAATGTTCTATTTTGCTTCTTTACTTGTCACCAGGAAAACTGATATGGGTTCCCTGCTCCAGGAGATTCTTGTATATTGGTCATCGTCTCGGTGCCTTCCCAAAAGGAACGAACTAGCAAAGAAGCTTCTTGGTTTGTTACCTCACCATTCATTTGGGAAATGTTTGAACAATGTTGGTGGCCCGAATATGCCTCTCTCCATGTACCCCGAGTGTGCAAGCAGTGGAAGCGAAGCCCCTAGGTGGTGGGACCACTTGCATTGTGCTATGTCTCATTACAAGTTTGTCCTTGCAATTGAGAACACCAGAACAGAGAGCTACGTAACAGAGAAGTTATTTTACGCCTTAGACTCGGGTGCAATTCCTATTTACTTCGGCGCCCCAAACGTCTGGGACTTTGTTCCTCCACACTCTATAATAGACGGGAGTAAATTCAGTTCCATGGAAGACTTAGCAGCCTATGTGAAGGCACTTGCAGATGACCCTGTTGCATATGCTGAGTATCATTCTTGGAGAAGATGCGGTGTCATGGGTAATTATGTAAAGACACGGGCAAGGAGTCTCGACACTTTACCCTGTAGACTATGTGAGACTGTGAGTAGAAGAGGGGGCCGAGGTGCTAGTGCCCTATAAGGCTATAAGTACTATTAATCTATCTAATCCTTGTTTTTATCATTGTCTTCTACCTACCGGCGGATGACTTGTGGATTTTCAGAGCTCTTTCACCAACTCTGTGAGTTCATTCTTTTTCCTTGTAAATGTAGTGGTGTTGTAGTAGAAAAAAAATTCATACATGATGTGAAACATTACATATTTATGTATGATGCTATTGCTGGGAAATCAATACAGATTACAAAGTATTATTCCTATTTGCCTTGTTAACAGAGAGTAGGAAAATGTTATATACCATATGTGTCTCTAGAGTTGTCCACACTACACTACCAAACCCGAAAATCATTTATTTTGAATTATTAGGTAGGGTGTTAGATGATGAAGCCATTCACACTTAACACTGCAATTTATGTTGGGGGACCAGAAATCTTTTGTCTGTGCTTAGTTTGTCATTTCATGAGTTTGAAGTTCATTATTCACCAAACGTCGTAGTTTTTTTCCTTTCCCCAGAAAACTTTGATGCCTCACTGCCTCAAAACAATCGTAGTGGGGTGATTGGTCTTCTCTTCAGTAGCCGATTTACATTGCTTTAATTATGGTGCATATGCATTATTTCACTCTTATACTTTTGATCAATGTACTGATGGAGTCTGATGCTGATGTCTCATAAAGATGTGAATTCATAAAAGAAACGGAGATGACGACCATACAGGTATGTAATTAGCTTTGATGCTAGTGATGTATAACTAATTTCTGTCCTATGCTGTTATGCAGTATTATTACATTGAAACAAATATCTCTAAAAATGATTATGATCTTTCCTAACAAGTTCATGCATGCTGCAGCTCTTTTTTATTCATGTGACAGAAATCATTCAATTCAATCTATGCCCTTCTTATCTTATTATGTCCATGCAGTCCCATGTGCTAGAGTTCCGTATTCGATTCATGCATGTGCTGTGCGTGACGATAATCACATTGAAGCTGCTAAAGGACAGTTTATAGAGGAGAGCTCTGAAGCAACACGAGAAACATATTTTGAGCATTTATCTGTTTATTTATTACAGTAAGTC
This sequence comes from Persicaria tinctoria, assembly GCA_037127255.1. Taxonomy (NCBI): domain Eukaryota; kingdom Viridiplantae; phylum Streptophyta; class Magnoliopsida; order Caryophyllales; family Polygonaceae; genus Persicaria; species Persicaria tinctoria. The sequence continues at coordinate 2,406,441 of JBANSL010000019.1, read as the reverse complement.
ACAGAGAATGACTATCAATCAGCAAATAGGCCTAACTGACTTGACTACTGATTATTGAACAAGATTAAGTACTTGCTTATCTTGATTGATTGAACGATTAGACGTTTGATTACTAGCAAGCATTACTACTTGACTGACTGACTGCTGACTGTTGTCTCCTTACCAGTGTTCCGTCGTCTGTTGCAACTGTGAACATGCTGGGTATGGAAGCTTGTATCTTTGATGCTGATGGCCATGTGCAGCCACAACCATTCATCATCAATTCCTCTTCAGAGTTTCCCATATGCAGGTAAAAACTAAGACTACTCTTCAGCTAGAGCAATTTGGATTTTTCTTATATGGAGCCTTCAATGCTCGACTTCTAGTCCATGTGCGCAACTTGTCATCTTACGAGTACTCTTACGTATCCTGATCTTGCTGAATAAAGCTGTTATTTTACCATTCGGATAATTCTCTGGATGTCATTTTCATAGCCATCTGCATGGAAGTATACATAATACATGCATGTATTGTACACTGAGTGTCCTCTCTGCGCAGTTCCTCCATCTTTTTTGACAGCCACACACTCTCGGCCTCTCATTCCATCTATAAATACCGACTACGTACATTCCCCAATCTCGGCATCCAAAAGCACAAGCAGTAGATCAATGGCTGGAAACGGGCAAGGAAAGAGGGCGCCAAAAGGGCACTTTGTTGTGTACGTAGGAAGCGAGATGAAGAGATTTGTAATGCCCACTTCTGTGCTGAACAACGCCGTCTTTCAACAGCTGCTAGATAGAGCAGCCGATGAGTATGGCTTTCATGGGCGCGATAAGATTGTTCTTCCTTGCGACGAGCTCACTTTCCTTCAACTCGCGGCTTTATTTCTCCGCTAAGCTAGCAAGTCGTTTTTCCCGGTTAAGTTACATCTCCATTGTGAAATCTAAGCTATATGATGTATATTGCTCTAGTATATATATTGGTAATAACTTTGTGAGGCAACTCAATGGTAAGTGGTAAGCTTCATTATTCCTATGATTTTCTTCATCTTTTAGCTTGACAATCTAATAATTTAGGTTATTTAGCCATTAATGTTAGAAACTGTCTTTCTAAAAAAAAATTGTCTTAGAAAACCCAATAGGATAAATACAAAAAATAAGAGAAAATTAGTAAAGTTAAAATGTGTTATAGGAGTATGATTTAATTATCCTATAAAACCTGATCGAAGGGAAAACGACCTAGTAAGAATTGTTATATACTATTATTTATACACATTCTTCTATATTTTAATACTTAGATAGTTAGATGTTGTATATGTTAAGCCTCCTTTTTTTTTTTTAATCTAAAATCTATTAATGTTACGATTCGAATGCTTTTTTTTTTTGGTTGGTATATTCAAATTTATAAAGTAACAAATAAAAACTTGAGAATTGGGCCAAATAGAATTGAGTAGAGTTCAGCAGCACTGCAACCATCTCACTCGTGGGTAGTTGGTTATTGGATAGAAGAAGGTCATGGTGGTGGATCCGTGGGAATGTGGGATGATGTAGTCTCAACTCCAATCGACCTATTATATATTTAGAGCTAGAGTTGGCAAAATCTGAAAAAATCGATTCGCATCCGATCTGATTTAAGTATGACTCCAAAAGTAATCCAAATCCGACAACAGCCTGAACTCGTACATATCCAAATTGACCAATCCGAAATCAACCGACCTTGATCATAAATTTATATCTGATACCGGGTGGCTGGTGTAATCCGAATCTGATTATATTCGAAATTCAAAACAATCTAAATATTTTTCCTAAAATATCTCATGTAGTATCCAAAAACCCAAAAATATCCTAATTATTTGCTTACTTAATAACTAATTAAACTAGGGGTGGGCGCGGGACGGAACGTACGGGATTGAGGTGTCCCGCGTCCCGTCTCGCGAAATTTTTGAGGAACGATGTGGGACGGGCCATGTCCCGCAAATAATAAATATGTAAGAAAATTTTAAAATTCGTATATATTTTACGGTTTTCAAACGCGTAACATATATATATATATATATATATATAGGGATTGACTCCGGTGAAAACCCCAAATTGTGGTAAATACCGTGAGGACTATTTTATAACTTGGTTTATTTGAAACCTATGCTAAAAACCTCAATCACACAGTGACTTTACAACTCGGTTCAACCTAAAAATCGTGCTAAAAACTCCAATTTTAAAATAACACATGACTTTATAGTTCGGTTAAGCCTAAAAATCGTATTAAAAAACTCATATTTTAAAATTATATAGTGACTTTATAGCTTGATTTTATTCAGAACCGAGCTAAATTTTGTGACTTTATAGATCGGTTCTATTTATAACCGGACTTCAAAGCAAGGAAACCGGACTAACAAGCCGGTCCTCACGGGTTTTTACTGCAATTTTGGTTTTCACCGGAGCGCACCCCTATATACACATTTATAATAATTTTATATTTTACGATTTTTGTTATATATATACACATTTGATACATTATAGTATTATACATATAATTACACTATATATATGGCCACACAGTGAGTATATACCGTATATTATAAATATGGACACATGCTAATACAATTGTATTAAAGTATACGGTGAGTATATACCTTAGTGCTGCGAGTATATGTATACATAATACATGCACTAGTATATATATACATTATATAGTGAGTATATGTGTATATATACACACCGTAGGTACATAAATATATGTTTCTAGAATATATAGTGAATTAATATATTATATTATATTATATATATATATATATATATATATATATATATATATATATATATATATATGTATAATATGCGGGACGAGATTTGCGGGACGAGAAATTGTTATCCCACATCCCGTCCCGCATAATTTTTACGGGACGGACTGGAGATTTACGGGATTTGTACCCGCCCCTAAATTAAACATGATATTGTATTGATTAAGTCGACTCGGCCTAATAGTACAATGGATTTTAATCTTTAATTAAAACAAATGGATACGACTTATTGAGAATATACCAAAATTATACCCCGAATGGAAAATCGACACGACAACTAAGATGATGAATCGACCCAATTAAACCCAGAACGTGCCTAACGCCAGCAACTATCATTATAATTACATCGTAAATTGTAATTAAGCCTCGAAACTTAGGCACTTGATTCGTTGACAAACGCAATTTCTGATGCAATAACACTATAAAGTAACGGTTATATTATTTATGGGATGATCCTTATCATACACGTACTTGGACGGTTTTGATTATATATTTTAACAATATTAATTCCATATGATAACGGCGTAACGCTGAATGTTTATATATTTAATTATATTATTTACAGTGTAGTATTCAATTTGTCAATCACAATAAATATGTATATCTTCTTCCGTACGAGACTTGAGAGTGAAATATCTTACATACCCATCTAACTAAGAAAGAAAAAGGAAAAAAATAATATTATTGCACTATTTTGACCAAAAGCTGCATTATTGATCTAATGATCTAATTGTCGTATAAAATGTAAAATAACTTAGCTCTTTTTGGCATCATTAGTTAGATTTTAAGAGTTTTTTTATTATTTATTTTAATATTATAGTTTTAAATAAAATAAATATAGGATTTTAATTTAATTCATTTTTAGAATTTGAGCTTTTGGTTTTCTATTTACAATTTTCGATTAGTTATTCTAACAATCAGGTTTACCAAACATCATACTAACTTATTTAACACAAATAATCTATTAGTTTCATCTATACAACCGGCTACTCTTTTAGCCTTAGTCCAATTATTTTTAATTTAATTAAATTATTATTCCATCTTATTCAAATTAAGTAATGTTTTATATTTTTAAACTTGGTCCAAAACAAGTGTATTTTAAATTTTATATACAATCAAATAAGAGTGATTTAGGAGAAATATTATTGAAAATTAATATTTTTACTGACTATTATATTTTTCAAACTCTTTTCTCATTGAATTGGTTTAACAGGTTGCTAAACCATAAATAAATAATACGGAGTAAGATTTATAAAATTTGTATAAGATTAAAGTATTTAATACCTTATTTGAAAAAAAATATCAAAAGCTAAAATATCAATTAATTTAGATCGGAGGGAGCAGATCGCTTAATTTGTAAACTAGTCAATAGATCGTTGTATTATTTGTGATGAATTATTGTCATTTCATCACAGATTGTCAATATCTATTAATATTACTAATTCTGCTAGCATTTTGCTGACGTGTCATGCCCACAATTAAAGTTGAATTTTTTATTCAAATGAGATTTTCTTATTGGTCAATATTATTATGGAAACTTTAAAATATTTGTTTCCTATTTTAAATATGATTTGAATCCATTCTTTTTTATTTATTTTCGGTTATATTGCCGTAAATATTGAGACATGTTTCCATTTTTTTTCCGGTTGCAATATATCTATCTATTATCTATTAATATTACTAATTCTGCTAGCATTTTGCTGACGTGTCACGCCCACAATTAAAGTTGAATTTTTTTATTCAAATGAGATTTTCTTATTGGTCAATATTATTATGGAAACTTTAAAATATTTGTTTCCTATTTTAAATATGATTTGAATCCATTCCTTTTTATTTTTTTATTTTCGGTTATATTGCCGTAAATATTGAGACATGTTTCCATTTTTTTTTTCCGATTGCAATATATCTATCTATGATCTATTATCTATCTATCGATTAATATTACTAATTCTGCTAGCATTTTGCTGACGTGTCACGCACACAATTAAAGTTGAATTTTTTATTCAAATGAGATTTTCTTATTGGTCAATATTATTATGGAAACTTTAAAATATTTGTTTCCTATTTTAAATATGATTTGAATCCATTCCCTTTTTTTTTTATTTTCGGTTATATTGTCGTAAATATTGAGACATGTTTCCATTTTTTCCCGATTGCAATCTCTTTTCAGTTATATTGCTGATGTGTCACGCTCACAATTAAACTTGAATTTTTTTATTCAAATGGTATTTTCTTATTGGTCAATATTATTGCTGAAATTTTAAAATATCTGTTTCCTATTTTAAATATATTTGTTTCCTATTTTTATACTAAAATATTATTTAATTTGATATGTTGTATGTCAATTTGTGATCTATTTTAATCGTCTACGTACATTGAACATTCGTCAATTCTTGGCTGATTTTATTCTTGGATATTGAAATTGTCGATTTATCATTTTTAACCGATTGCAATATTCCCACAATGTCTACATACAACGAACATGTAATAATCAATTTGTAAATATTCGATTTCAAAAATTAATTATAAAAATCAATTAGAGCCAAATAAGTGTTATTTTATAATTTAATTATTTTAGACATCTTAAATGACTATCGAAAAATAAATAATATTTTAAGACTCACAAGCATTACTAATGCTTATTTTACATCTTGGATGAGGCTTCTTAGATCACTTTTCTACCTTTAAGGATTTTTTTTACCATCTTACCTTTATTTTCACTATTAATTTCTCTATCTTTCTAACCATCTTTCTCATGAAAATAATCAATAAGTTATATACATCTACATATTTAACTTCAAAATTATTCACACAATCATGTGCTTATGATTTTTTAATATTTGTACGGGAGCTTATATTTTACTTTTTTAGATATATGCTAATGATAATAATTATATATTTATTTCAAATTATATTCGATGGTGTGTTTGAGTATTATTACTACTTTACCTTATTAAATCATTTTCAAAATTTGTATCGTATCTCTTTCCAACTAATTTATAAATTATAAAAAAATATTTTATACATATTTTTGTTGTAAACACGTATATATATATATATATATATATATATATATATATATATATCAATATAGTATTATATAGATATATAAAATGATGTTCAAATTAAAATAGATCAAGCTCCCGTGCCTTCAAGGCACGGGTATTACACTAGTATACTCCTAAAACTAATGCAAATTGACTATAAAGAAATATATCAATATATAAAAATATGCATATTTAAGAAAAATGTGTATTCTAATATAATTCAAATAAGGTATAACCTTACAACTTACAAGTAGTGTACATTTTATTGAAAAAAAGATGTACATTTAGGTTGATATATTCACATCTTAGAAAAATGTGTATATTTTAACCCATACTATACATGTATAAAATGAAGTACATTATAATAAGGTTTCGATAAATTGGATAGTGCAACTATTTAGTAAATGAATATTAATTGTATCACATTTGATAATAGGAATAAATGAAAACTTTATATAATAACATCATATTTATATTCACACGCATACAAATAACCTTTATTATTGTAGACTAACTATATATATACTCCATATATTATAATACAAATAGCCTTATTTTGATAAGCTTCCACTTGTCCACTTGTTTGATTTTTTTTTTAAATCAATTTGATCATCATGTTGGTTGGAAGTATATCATTAACTTCTGAATAATTTAATACACTTGTTAAGGTCTAATGGACTATTAATTAACGACGTAAGAGCAAGCCCAACAACTTCTCTAAAATAGAGAAAATGGTAGATTTTAGAGAAAAATATCATTTTTTCACCCCAACAGCTTCTCTAAACCCATCTCTAAAATAGAGAAATGGATGGAGAAAGGGAAAAAATCTGTAAAATTGTAGGAAGAGAGGTTGATCTCTATAATTTAATGTTCACTTGTCCCTATATAGAATTTAATGAAACAACCCCACATTTTCACCCATAATATAGAAAAAAATATAATTTCATACTTACTTGTAATAAAAATATAATTATTTTTTAAAATTAATAAAAAAAAAATTAATATGATTTGATATAATATATAAATTAATTATGTTAAATCAATATAGATAGATAAACAAAACATCATAATTCTATGTTAACTTTTATAAATAAAATAGCATAACTAATTTCATCCAATTTCATGCTATAAAATTCACATTAAAAAATTATTCTATAAAATTTTCACTTCAAAAAATATTCACTTGAACTCATAAATCATATTGGAATGATTTTATTTCTATAAATTATAAAGTAACCCTTATTAGTTAATTAATTTAATTGATTAATCATATATGAATATATGATCAATCACCAATCTAATTTATAATAAAATATATATTAACCAATTGAAAATAATAAGATTAAATTTGAATAATATTTTATCCAACTTTATGATAACTTTTATAGTAACAATCTAAATTTAATATTAATACCATTTAAAATAAATATCAAATTTATCACTAAAGTTTGTTTTTAAAAAATATCATGTGAGAATATAATAATAATAATAATAATAAAAATTAATATGTCGTGCAAGAGGATGGGTAACATGTACTAGTTCACCAACAAATGTGAGGCTAAATGTTAGAATTAAGTTTAAATGAAGTTTTTAGAAATGTAGAATTAAATATCTTTAATAAATGCATTTATTTATTATAGTCTTTAATAAATGTAAAAATCTGTAAAATAGAGAAGCTGTTGGAGTTGGAGTGAATTTTTTTTTTGAGATTTTGATATTTTAATATCTATTTTAGAGATTTTTTACCAAAGCCGTTGTGCTCTAAGTACAGTCAAGTTTTTTTTTCTTCCAATTACTCCCTCCGTTCAAAATTATAACTCATTTTAGACTTTTGCACACATATTAAGAAAAGTCTAAAAATATTACTTTTATACCCCTCATTAATTATCCACTACCATTATCAACCAATAACATTTCACAAAACAATTAAAAAAATTACTTTTCTCTTATCCCAATGCATCTAAAACCTAAAAAGACTTATATTTATAAACAAAATTCTAAACCTAAAAAGACCTATATTTTTAAACGAAGGGAGTATTAGATAGGGGGTAAATTGGTTATTATTGAATAATACTACTATAAAATATAATTAATTACTACAGTAAATCATACTTAGAGAGTTATTAGGCCATCCACACCGGTGAACATTTGGCATGTTCTTAGAAGCTACGTAGGACAAATGGAAATAAGAAAAAAAAAGTTGAAGTACAACACTTCTGCAAGAACAAAGTGAAGTGCACAATTGTCCACCGTTCAACAAACGAGTCTTAATTTTATCTACCAAAAAACACCCATTTTGTATATATTTAAATTAAAAATAACAATAAAATTAATAATAATATGTTATTTTAATAATTTTAAAATATCATTTAAATAATACTACGTATTAATATCATACTTTGGAATAATTATAAATAATAAATTTATAACGTCGGGTTAGTAGATAAAATGCAAATGATTAAAAAGTGATTGAGTGAATTTGGAGTGTAGTACACAAATGTTGGGGTAATTGATAAAAATGTAACAGAGTGTTCTTATGCTGATGTGGCGAAGATAAAGTAGGTGAAGTACACAGGGTAGATGTACACCATTGTACATTGCCTTAGCAAGACGATTGATCAGCCCGCTTACCAAGGGGTAAATTATTAGATAGGGGTAAATTGGTTATTACTACAATAAATTGGTTATTACTTATTATTGAACAAATTAGATTGATCAGTCCGCTTACCAAGGATCAACTCATGTGGTGTCATACGAAGAATGGTATGTTCACAGTGAGGTCGGCATACCATTCGCTTCTGCAGAAGGAGTTTAACGAGAGTGGGGTCGCGGGGCCGTCTGATAGCTTAATTAAGAGCAGGAGTCTGGAAGGACATATGGAAGCTCAAGGTCTTGCCAAAGGTGCAATCCTTCATATGGAGAGCTGCAAAGGAGGTTTTGTCATGCAAATCAAACCTTCTTAGAAGAAGAATTACATCGGATGGATGTTGTGATTGTTAAACTCGGTTGGTCCTGGTGCGGGTCAAGACGCTGGAGGGAGGTCGTGTGTGCGGGCCCACATACGGGAGACTCGAACAACACATAAACTCGAACGGGGTTCCATCTCAAAACCAATTGGCAATGAGAGGAGTAGCCCACCAACCTTATATGTTGTTCAAGTATTCTCTAAATTACCGATGTGGGACAACCACCATTCCAACACGCCCCCTCAAGTGCAACGGCATTTTTAGCCAACAAGTTGCACTTGCCACATGCGCTTATATGGGAACCAATGCCCGCGACATGCCCACAAGGCCAACCACCGACCCCACCAATCCGAAGACCGAAACTAGCTGAACCCGGCTCTGATACCATGTTAAACTCGGTTGGTCCTGGTGCGGGTCAAGACGCTGGAGGGAGGTCGTGTGTGCGGGCCCACATACGGGAGACTCGAACAACACATAAACTCGAACGGGGTTCCATCTCAAAACCAATTGGCAATGAGAGAAGTAGCCCACCAACCTTATATGTTGTTCAAGTATTCTCTAAATTACCGATGTGGGACAACCACCATTCCAACAGTAATTTGTGTGGCAGGGAGGAAACGAGCTACCACGCTCTATTTGAGTGTCGAGTGATGAGGAGGGTTTGGAGGAAAGTCCCAAGTTTGGAGAGATACTGGCTGAACTCGGAAACCACACAAGGGACTGTTGCGACTGTGCTATTGGGGGCTTCGATCAAGGATAGACAACGATGGGCCACACTAACCTGGCTGTTGTGGGGAACTAGGAACAAGCGAGTCTTTGAAGGAGTGCATAAACAGCCGCGTGAGATCCTACGAGAAGCTGATGACTTATTGGCTGAGTTTGAAGAGCACAGGGACGTTGTGACAGCACCTAGCTAGACATGAACCACAGGTGGACAGAAGGAGGGCTAAGTGGATGCGACCACCTGAAGGGACTTTGAAGATCAATTGTGATGCAGGCTTCGCAACCGAGTTCAGCCAGCGATTGGAGTGATATGCAGAGACCATGGGGGTGAGCTGTTGTTCGATGCCCAAAAGGAAATACAACAGACGACCAGCGTTGAGATATCAGAAGCGGAGAGCGTTCGATGGGCGTTGCAATTGGCCAAGGAGAGGGGTCTGCAACACATCCTGGTTGAGTCCGATTGCAAAGCACTCGTCTTCAAGCTGCAGCAAGGGGTGTCAAGGGCGAGGGATCCTCTACAATCTGCTTTCGGATACAAGGGCTTTGTCGACTTCTTTCGATTCGATTAATTGGGGTCATGTTAGGAGAGATGGGAATAAGGTAGCACATGAGATTGCGTCCATTAGGCATATTAGTTATTCTCTATTTTTTTTCTTTCCCTACAATACCGATTAACATTGTTTCAATCATTTTAGAGGAAATGGAATGATTAGCTGATTTGATCTAAAAAAAAAACAAGACGGTTTTTTATAAAATTGCACAAAAAGCTCTGAACCCGATACACACCAAGAGAGGATCACATATAATAAGTAGTTAATAATACTTTATATATATTTGTCTCTTCCAACTCATCGGGGCTACATATATATTTACACACATTTGACATATCAATTCGATCCCTTTAGTTGTTCGTCATGATTTAATTTGTCGGAGTGCTATTAAATTGGCAAATACGTACACATATTATATGGGCTTTTTTTTTTTTTCCTTCTTTTTTTTTTTTTTTTTGTTGAACCGGAAAGAATTCGAGTACCAAACAGACTTGGTAACTCGAGGGACCGAAACAACGGTAACCGAAAGAATCGGAAGGAACATCACACAGGCAACAACAAACCGACCAAACAAAGTAGAAACAAACAAAACTGGACAAAGGACGGTGCAGAGATCAGACGCAGAGTGTAAAAGCAAAGACCGCATGAGCTCAATCGTGGAAGTCAAAGAGGGGAGAGGTGACACAGGCAAAGTCCTGGGAACAACAGTGGAGACCTCAGATATGGATTCGAACCGTAGCGAGCCGACAGACCTCGATCACAAATCCACGATCAAACCGCAACTGAAGAAGACGAACCACGAGCGCAACGAAAGACCACAAACCGGAAGCTGGAAAAAAAACACTGCAATGAAGGCACTAAACATAAGTTTCTAAAGTCGATCTAAAAAGTGGCGGGTTGTGCCGATGATGAGTTATCCCTCTCGGGAAAAAAGGTCAAACCTTCACGGGAAAATCTTAAACTGGTAATGATCATATATGTATCTAAAAAGAGAAGTAAATAAATAACCCGTTTATATTAGAGTTTTGAAATGATTTGTTTTGTAAGAGGGGTTTTTTATTATATTTTTAATTAAGTTTGTCAAAAAAAAAAAACCAAGTTGATAGAAGAAGTTAGGACAAATTTTTTTAATTTTTTTTTTAAGAATTAGTGTTATAAAAATAGATCCTCATCCTTGGGTCCAAAGGGCCCAAACTTGGACCCCAAGGACCAAGAACCCAGGCCCAAAGGGTTTTTGCTTTCTATTTTTTATATTTTGCGGTAGGGCGACTCTTGAAACATATATGACTCATTTTGATTATTTTTTTTGGTGGGAATATGACTCATTTTGATACTTCCCAAGTGTTTGTCTTTTTAGAATTTTAAGGTGTGCAATTTACATATTATAATTGTTTACAAGATTGTCTGTAATGATTTTAAACAAATTTAAAAAATAAAGTAATAATTGAAGGATAATTATATATTCTCTTTGTTTGTTAAAACATAATATTACTAGTTTTATTACCCGCGATCTTCGCGGTTTTTTCATAACTTTTATCTATATAAAATAAATTTTAATTATTTTAAATAATTTTGAAAATATATAAATCTCGCACACGTTTATTTGTGCACATATATAAATATCATATGACATTTTTATAATTAAGGTATTTTAATTAATTATCTTATAACAATGTGTGTGTATATATATAGGTTATGATTATGAAAGGGTATAAAATAAAATTAGGCTAAATCTTTAATAAATAGATTGTAAAGCCTGCTTATTCTAATTAAATATTTAGTTGTACACATGATCAAACATTCGATCGTATACATTTGAAAGAAAAGAAAATATTTTGTTTATATTCGAACAAAACATAGTTACATAAAATTAAATATTAATATACAAAAATTGAAGCTATAATCATATTCATTGTCGAGAGTGTTATAAACATTGGATTTTATATTCATGCAATTTGTAATTAAATATACTTTATTATTATTTGTTTAAACCTTATTTAGAATGTTAGGTAACAATATCCTTATCTTTATTAATATCTATGTTACTATTGTCACCTCTTAAAGTTTGTTTACTATTTTAATCATGTTAATTTATTTTTTCTACCAAATTATTAGAAATTAGATTTTCATGTTATGACTCCATTCAATTTGAGGATATAGATCGGACCGTGAATAACCACCACGCAAACCCGGTCATTGGAATTTGATTTCACACATTCCGGGTTAGATAGATTTGTTATAGATTTATTTTCATCAAATAATCCCGTTAATATTTTTATAAATAATACCAATGTATTTATTTTTATTTTTAAAGATATGGATAAAACTAAGCTAACCTTTTTCATATAAATTAATCTAATCTAGATTTTTTCTAGATAAAATATTTATAAAATAACTTAACGTAATAAGATATCATTTATTGATTTGGCTTAAGTGAAATCTTATAAAAAAAAAATTTGTGATGAAAACCACAAGTTTATAATAATTAGTGCAATGGTTATATTTATCACCGCAGTATCACCGTAGTATTTAAAATTAATTAATGTGAAATCATTCAAACTATATACATTATCACCGTAGTATTTAAATTATTCAAACCAATAAAATTAATGTGAAATCATTCAAACTTATAAGATATTGTCACCGTAGTATTTAAATTAATGTGAAATATATCTTATCAAATATTTAAGTTAAAGATTAGTGCAATGGTTATATAACATCACCGTAGTATTTAAACTAAAAATAATTGATATATAAAAATAATTTAAATACTTCACATTAATTTGAAAATAATTGATATCATTAATTGGGTGGAAAAAATTACATTAGATTTATTCAAAAGATCGAATTATAAGATTATTTATTAGTAATCTCATCCAATTTTTAGTTTCTAATTACTGTATATTTATAAGATTATTTAGTACGTCAAAATTCATTAGATTTATTCAAAAAAATTATCAAAATCTAACTAATTTAGATATGATAAAATTTTATTATTTAAATTAAGTGTGATTGTTAATAATGATAACTTCAATGATGTGGCTAAAAGATATGAAATCATTAATTGATGTGGCTTAAATTTATTGGATACTCATTAATTGACGTATCAAAAAAACTCGGTCAGGATGCACCAGAGAGCGACACATAAGCGAATCGCATCAGAACCCGCCACATAGGATTTCCACGTCTCTGTTTTAGTATTATACTAGCACAATACCTGTGCGTGGCGTACGGGATTTGTAAAATATATTATGTTGTTCTAAAAGATATTATCATAATTTATCTACATTATAAATAATAATATTATGATAATATGAAAACGATGTCTTCCCTCTGCGTGTATGTATTTATATATATGTCATGATTATTTAGATTATTAATTATCATTGACTAAAAAAGACTATTAATTAATTAATTCATAATGTAGTGTTAATTGAACAATGTTCGAGGGAGGGCTATCTCGAGGCTTGTAACTTGTAGCGTGGTTCTAGAATAAATCGCCCGAGAGCCTTATCTCTTGTTTCACCAAAAAAATAGTGTTGAGTATATAATGATAAAATCATGTTTTCTAACCGAATTCTAAAAACATATAGCTTTTATTTTAAAAAATTAAGGAATTTTTATTTTTAAATTTGCAATCTAAGTTATAAAAAGAGTCCTAAAAGATTAAAAAATTCAAATTAAAACAAAATTGTGTAAATTAAATATACCACATAACAACTATAAAACATAATTGAATTAAATATGTACCCTACAATTGTTCAAACATGGTAATTATGAACCGAATTGGGTATTATACCCATATATTTTTAATTTTTTGGCACACTTTTTAAGTAGCTAAAATCACTATAAAATATCAATTTCATATTTATTTTAATTTCATAGTTAACGATAATAAGCATGCAAATTGTATAAAAAAATATCAATAAAGAAATTAATATTTTATATAATTTTGATTATTGTTAAAAAGTGATCAGAATAGTAAATGCGTTATGTTTTGAGACTGAGGTAGTAACCTATAAAATAAATTATATAAGCATGGATCCTTAATTAAAAAATTTATATATTTGAGTTTCTAAATTAAAAATTAGGTAATAATTCTATAAAATATGGTTAAAAATATCTAAGTGATGATTATCTTATTTAAATAAAATATTGAAGTGATACTTATCTTAGTTTTGGTAGATTTTTTTTTTAATTTATTATTGAAATAATTGGTGATAATTAAGTGAATTAATAATTTAATTGGTGGGTAAAATCAATATCAAATATTCAAATGAAAATTTGTTTTAAAAAATAAAAAAAAACATCAAATTTAAAACCTGGGTTAGTTATAATCAATAATAAGATTTTTATTTTGTAGGCACAATTTTAAAAAATATTAAATAACTAAAAAATGTTTAAGTTTCCTACATTAAAGGAATAAAGATGGAGCATATGAGAGGGATTAGAACCCGAAGGAAGTGGGATGAAAAATGTGAGTCGATTGTAACTTTCATTTTCAATTTATAGAGGATTATTTTAAATTCGAGTGGGTTGCACATGCTGAAACATAGTGTTAAAATATATTGATTTTATGATAAATATGCAATCTTTCGAATAAGAAGGGATAAGTATTCATAGTTGGTGCGATCTTCCTACCATATGAATTATCAAGTGTGCCATGAAGTTTTATTTCTTAAATATTAAATAATTATTTTTTATTAGATATTGAATCTTTTAGTTGGTAAAGAGATAAACATTCCACAAAATGAGGGATTCGAGAAATAGAAATAACTTCTCTACGGCTCAATCGCTAAGCATTTAACAGCTACATGGTTGATAATCACCCACTAAATTCACCCTTGAGGTAAGATGATCACATGTAATATTTTCTTACAAACCTTCAAATATAAAGCAAATTTTAAGAGTTGAAAAATATGAGACACTGCCTGGCTATACCTATTTTATAAGGGCTGAGATTTAATTCAATATACGTTTATTGCTAATTTTACTGTTGATTTTTTGTTTTCTCTGTTTGATTGAGTTTATGAGATCTGGATTTCAAGTTAATTTGGTTATTCTAGATCACCAGAGATGACTTCCTCTCGGCATTCAAGGAAGCAATTCAGAAAAAAAGACCCCTGGATGCATACTCAATTTGTTGAGAAATTGTGTACCTATAATAATTCTTAATTTCAGTTGCTTTTAGTTTTTATTCTACTCGAGATTTAATGAATACTAATGATTATGTATGCAATTTTCTGATGTTGCCGATGCAAAGTAGGAGGCTCATTACTTCAATAAACAAATTGTTTAAATATTAGTATTAATTTATTAAATGAAACAAATCTCGTTGTTATGTTTTTTCAAATCATTAGTTAAAAAATCTTGGATAAATTAATTTAAATTTATTAATAATATATTGATTTATTATTTTCTTCCTTAATAATAATATGCAAATTTGGAGAAGCTGTAATGATTTGGTCAACAATTTCAGTATTTTAATTAATAAAAAATAAATTTAAGTATATTTATTTTAAATATATATGGGGGCATGTTAAGCGAATGACTGCCACGTGTCACTTTCAACGTGAGGCTGCCACGTGTATCATTCGCAGCTGTTTTAGTATTATACTAGTGTAGAGCCCGTCCTTTGTACGGAGAATGCGTTAATCTAAATATAAATTATTTTTTCCTCCAAAAAATAATATAAATATAAATAAAATTAGTTCGGCAGGTTATATATAATGTAAATATCTTTTAATTAGATTCTCTCAAAATATAAATAAAATTCACATTTATAAGGTACTATGGAAAAGTTTTTTTTTTCCTAATCTATGGTTAATTAAATCTCATGTAATTTAATTAGATAGTTGATTTTTAAAATTATTTTAATATTCCTTTTTATTAAATGTATATAGTATATATTTATTACATTAGTTTACTAAAATATCTATGTACGGATTGTGGGCCGTGGCTACAAATATGGCTATATAATATTTTAATTAATTATTTTGGCCTCAAAAAATAATATAGATAAATATAAAATATTAAATGATTGATTTTGAAATAAATAATTACTTCCACCAAAAAATAATCTAAATATAAATAAAATAGCACATATCAAATATTACATATTTATCTATTAATATTTTTGGTAAGTATGACTATGAAAATTAGTTTTATTAATTATTTTTATTATTACTACTACTACGTTTAATTATATTGATATAGTTTTTTCCTTATATAATATTTACCTTTTATAAGATATTTCATCTATCCAATTATATGTGTTAATGGTAAAATAAAATAATTATTTTTATTAGATTTCCTTTTTGACGGGAGAAAGCTTTGCGAGACGCACTCTCACGCCGCCACGTAGGCAGATTCACTCACGTGCCGCCACGCAGGCACCAATGCATTGGTTTTAGTATATGTGCCACGCAGGCACCAACGCATCGGTTTTAGTATATGTATATAGATATAATTTTTTCCTTATATAATATTTACCTTTTATAAGATATTCTATTTATCCAATTATATGTGTTAATGGTAAAATAAAATAATTATTTTTATTAGATTTCTTTTTTGACGGGAGAAAGTTTTGCGAGACGCACTCTCGCGCCGCCACGTAGGCAGATTCACTCACGTGCCGCCACGCAGACATCAATGCACCGATTTTAGTATATGTATATAGATAGATTAGATATTAGAAATTGATTTTAGCGTATATCTCATTTATTATACTACGGAGTATTTTTTACTTTTTTAAAAAATAAGTAATAATATATTAATAATTATAATAATATTTCTTTATAAAGTAAATACTAAAATTTGTCTGTATGTTGCACTTTCTTTGTATTATTTTATTTTACGGTTTTCCGTCGGTCGACTTGTGGACCTTCGAGGACAATCGAGGTCCAGATATGTCTGGTCTTGAATTATTTTTTAATAAAAAAAAAGTAAATACTAAAATAATTATAATATTATTATTTTTATGAATAAAAATAATATTTTAAAATTGCATTTTTATCGAATGCCGAATTATTAGTATTAATTGCTTTTGTTCATTCAGTCGATTTGAGGGTTTGACTTTCAGACATCTTTTTCTTTCTCTCCATTATCACCGTTGGGCATTTTCTATTAGTCAATGCATATTCTTTTATATTTAATGAGTGTTTTTTTATAAAAAAAAATTAACATGATGAAAATGCAATAATATAGACGGATCAGTCACCGACAGGGTTGGATCTGAGATTTTAAGTGTGCGATGCGGGATATAAAAATGGGGTCTATTACTATTATTTTTTAGGAAAATTTTCTTTATCATTTCATCACTTTAATTTAATTAATTAGCTATTTTTTTATATAAAAAATCTCAATATGGGATTATGGGTGGTTTTAAATAATTTTTTTATTTGTGATTTTGAGTAATTATTCTTTTAAAAAGGGTTTGGGAAAATCTAAATTTTATGTTTAAAATGCGAAGTTGCACAAGATAAAGGAAAATAAAATATTAAGAAAATTTTGTTTATTTTTCATAACCATGCATAATGGATAATTTCTATTTTATTGGTGGTTTTTAGTGATTATTAAATGAAATTTTGGAGGAAAAAATGTAACAAAATTAATAAGTGACAAAGAGAATTAAACATTGGACTAATTAATGAGAAAGAGTGAGATTTTTAACGAATATACTATAATGACTTTAATTAAACTTATTAATAAAAAAAAATATATATCTACAAAAAGTTAGGCCCCTTTAAATTTTGGGCCCGAGGCGGATGCCTGTTTTGCCTCCCCTCAGGTCCGGCTCAGGTCACCAATGATGGGGTGTGTAAAGTAGGAGGGATATATTGCTAGGAACTGGTCGGGAGAAGTAATTGAAATCTTCTAAGAAAACATTCCCAAGGGATCAGTAGTACAAACTGAATCCCTTGTTGTATGTAGGGGGATAGAGCTGGCTTACAGAAGAGGCTAACATAATGTCATGATTGAAGGAGACAATCTCATTGTGATCAAGGGGATTAATGAAGATAAAGCAGTACCATAGGAGATTCAGAGAATCGTTGAAAGAATGAGAAGACTGCAGAATCGCTTCACCACCATCACGTTCAGGCATATCTTTCGAGAGGCAAATTCAGCGGTAGACTATATTTCTAGGACTCATATTGATTGTAATCTCAATACCCTTCCTATAATTAGAGATCTTTGTAACATCATCTGAAGGGATGATCAAGGGTTTTCTTTGTCTTGAGAGACGTCCTAATGTTTGCCAAGTGTGGAAAAAAAAAACATCCTAAGGGTGGTAATGATATATCATTCCACGCCAGATGCTTGTAGCTAGGTTGAGAATTTTCACCGCAAATTAGTTATTATTTCGTATTTTTTTTATATTTTTTTAATCTGTAAGTGGGCATTCGTCCCTTCAGTACACCGGAACCAACCTCTCTCTATATATAATTTTCTTTAGTAATTAACCCTAACACACCCCTATTGGAATCTTACATTTTTTTATCTTTCTAATTAACACGTACACTAATAGTTGTCGAACGAAGCGAGTATTATTATGGTTGCTGGCGTATAGTTTACCTAACTTAATTACTTGTGTCATTTTAAGTTTAAACTTGGGCTAAGTTTAACAGTCAAGTGAGTTACAATTACAACATAGCTCAAATTTGGGATCCTCATTTTGGTTAACTGGCCGTGGAAGCTTTTACTTGAAGCGCTGGCCCAGTAAACCCTTAAACAGATCACACAATACCTAGTCCATATCTAGATGTAGAGTGGAATGCATTTTTTAGCTAGTGATGTATAACTAACCAGACGAAATGTGGATTTTTTTTAACAAAACTTTATGTACATTTTATAAAAACTGTAAAGAGGGTATGAAAGTAGTACAAATTTGGGGGAGGTCTCCATTGACATTGCTTTGTGCCAGCAAAGAGCTGGAGGACAAAAAGTTAACAGCTTGGTTTGTTTTTCTTCCTCCTTGGCATTTAGTGACACTACTTTTTAGTAGTATAAAATATATTATGAGCTACTGAACCCACCCCAATTTGATTCTGTTGGCTCATATAGTCATATATATACCTTCATAATTAAATACACATTATCTAGCTCAGCAGTTGGTGTATCAGTATCATCTTCAAAGGCAATCAACTCTTAAATCAGTTTTAATTTTTCTTTTGCTCCTTTTTTTCCTTCTTCAATTGGCCTCTGATCCCATCTGGGTATTTGATATTTTCCCCTTTAAATGTAAGATACCCATTTGGCTACTGGTTTTCTTGCTCCTAAGAGTGGGCTTCATCAGATCTTGAAGCAAGCTCCTATCCATGGAGGAAACATTTGTCCCCTTCCAAGGGATCAAGAATGATCTCAAAGGCAGGCTTATGTGCTACAAGCAAGACTGGACTGGTGGCTTCAAATCTGGATTCAGGTATCTTCCTTTCTGCCTTTTATAATTTCTTTTTTTTTTACTAATTTTACATGGTTTTATTTGTTAATATAATCATGGGTTTTCCACAGGATTTTGGCTCCCACCACTTACATCTTCTTTGCCTCTGCAATCCCTGTCATTTCATTTGGTGAACAACTGGAGAGAGATACAGGTATTGGTGTTAAGAGCAAATAGGTTGAATTATTTTTTTAAAAAAAATTTATAAAATTTTTGAGTTTTTTTTGGGGTTAATTTGTATTTGAGATCAACCAGTTTGTCAACCTAAAGAGTTAGTGTATTGTGATGGCAGATGGTGTTTTGACAGCAGTTCAAACATTAGCATCAACTGCAGTGTGTGGCATAATACACTCCATCATAGGAGGGCAGCCTTTGCTGATTCTTGGAGTGGCAGAGCCCACTGTGATAATGTACACATTCATGTTCAACTTCGCGAAGGACCGGTCCAATCTGGGCCGGAGTCTGTTTCTAGCTTGGTGCGGATGGTGAGTTTCATGACTTTCCGATGTGGGATATTTGTCCTCACATCTCAACAGCTGCAAAACCCGGTCTCTCTATTGAATTCTATGTTTTCACAGGGTTTGTGTATGGACAGCAGCCTTGTTGTTCTTGTTCGCCATCTTGGGGGCTTGCTCTATCATAAACAGGTTCACCCGTGTGGCCGGAGAGCTTTTCGGTCTTCTTATTGCAATGCTCTTCATGCAGCAAGCTATCAAGGCAAGGCGAAACTATTGACTCATCTTTTGTTGTTTGTTTGAGTTGTTTCTGGTGTTAGTTATTTCCGTTTCTACTTCTCTGTGAGATATACTGGGATGTTGTTGTTGTTTTTGTTGTAGTTGAGTTGTATGGAAGTTATCTGTCAAAATCCGTTGTTATGTAGGGGTTTCATCGTTCCTTATCGGCTTTGGTTTGTTTCTCTCAGGGACTAATCAATGAGTTCCACATCCCTCAACGACAAAATCCGAACTTGATAGTGTTTATACCTTCATGGAGATTCGCAAACGGAATGTTTGCATTGGTTCTGTCATTCGGCCTCATGCTTACGGGGCTAAGAAGCCGGAAAGCAAGGTCATGGCGTTACGGGTCAGGTAAGCATCCCTATTCGAATTCTTCTTGTTGGGATGAAAAGATTGTCAGCCCACATTGATTGTGGGTGGTATAACAAAATATAATCTAAAAAAGAAAGCCCCTATACATTGACTAAACTTTTGTGTTAGAAAGGTGAATCCTGACCTTATAACCAGAAACAAAATAAACCCGATACGACTCGTGTTTTCAGGCCGAGGTTTCTTGGAATTTCACAAAACTCAAAAGTACAAACTACAATTCATGGATCAAACATATGTATTCATATGTTTTTCGACATGGCTTTGTCGTTGTAGGTTGGCTTAGAGGCTTCATAGCAGACTATGGTGTGCCACTTATGGTTCTAGTGTGGACTGCTGTTTCCTACATCCCATCAGGAAGTGTCCCACATGGGGTCCCTCGTCGGCTAAATAGCCCCAATCCTTGGTCATCGGGTGCATACGAGAACTGGACCGTCATCAAGGCATGTCGAATCATCAGCTGGTTTTATGGTTTGAGTTTCTATGGTAGCTATCAAGGCCTAAACAACTGATGTTTGATGCTTCATATGTACAGCAAATGCTTGATGTTCCGGTTGTCTACATCATCGGAGCTTTCATCCCAGCAACCATGATTGCAGTCCTCTACTACTTCGATCACAGTGTCGCGTCTCAGCTTGCTCAACAGAGCGACTTCAACTTGAGGAAGCCGCCTTCTTTCCACTACGATTTGCTCCTTTTAGGGTTCTTGGTATGTCATTTTCCCTATTGATTGTGTTCAATTTCTCAGGAAATTTTGCTGACAAACTAACCTTTGCAGACATTAATGTGTGGACTTATCGGTATACCTCCAGCAAACGGAGTCATTCCCCAATCTCCGATGCACACGAAGAGCCTTGCAACACTCAAACACCAGGTACTATTTGTACATTTCAAAATTGCCCAAGTATGAAACTTGTTCCTTAACCATAGACACTTTGTATGTTTCCAGCTTCTAAGAAACCGGCTTGTTTCAACTGCGCGTAAAAGCATTAGAATGAACTCAAGTCTTGGCCAGCTATACGGCAAAATGCAAGAAGCATACCAACAGATGCAGACGCCGTTAGTCTACCAGGAGTCCTCATCTCGGGTATGATACGAAGATCACAGTCGTTGCTACGAAACAGCAAGGCATGTAAACTAAACCTTGCAAGGTGTTGTTTTCCCAGGGACTGAAGGAGCTCAAGGAGTCAACAATTCAAGCAGCACAAAGCATGGGACACATTGATGCTCCGGTTGATGAGACAGTCTTCGATGTTGACAAAGATCTCGATGATCTTTTACCGGTTGAGGTGAAAGAACAACGGCTGAGCAACCTCCTTCAGTCAGCAATGGTAGGTGGATGTGTTGCAGCCATGCCTGTCCTCAAGATGATTCCTACATCGGTTCTTTGGGGATACTTCGCTTTCATGGCCATCGAGAGCTTGCCCGGTAACCAGTTCTGGGAAAGGATTCTACTTTTGTTTACTGCACCAAGCAGAAGATATAAGTCAGTTACTCAAAACATCACATTTTCACTTTACACTTAGTTTTTTTTTCAAGTTTTTTGGATGATGGTTTTTTCGATGCAGAGTTCTTGAGAAGTACCACGCCACCTTTGTCGAAACCGTGCCATTCAAGACCATTGCCTTCTTCACAATCTTCCAGACACTGTATTTGCTGGTGTGTTTCGGAATCACATGGATTCCGATAGCAGGAGTCCTTTTCCCTATGATGATCATGCTGCTAGTTCCAGTTAGGCAGTACATTCTGCCTAAGTTCTTCAAAGGCGCCCACCTTCAAGACTTGGATGCAGCCGAGTATGAAGAATCCCCGGCTCTTCCATTCAATCTTGTGGCGGTAACAACTCTCAATCCGTACATTTAATTTATTGTAAGTGACAGAGTGACCTTCCTGCTACGATCCACTGAGCTGAGGTGTCCTGTGCAGGAGACTGAACTGGGTTTCACCCCGGCTTGTGCTGAGGAGGGAGAGCTCCTGGATGAAATGGTTACAAGGAGTAGAGGAGAGGTTAGACACCTTCACAGCCCTAAGGTTACAAGCTCAACCACCACTCCGGTCAGGGATCCCAGAACCCCACAGAGCCCACATCTCTCAAGATACAGCCCCCGGGTGGGTGAGCTACGCACCGAGTTGAGTCCAAGGGCATACAGCCCAAGGGCCGGACCTTCCAATCTCGGTAAAAGTCCAAGCAGCAGCTAGCACTTGACAGTTGACACTTAATCAGCAAAACTGTTATTGGGTGGTGGTCCAATAGTGTCTGACTCTACCCAAATTTTTATCTTATTAAAAAAAAAGCAAAACGTACGGTTAAACTTGGTCGGCTTATCCCTTAGATGTTTCAATGTGTGTGAAATTGTGGTGGTAATAAATATGTAAAATCTCAATCCTCTTTCTGTTTGGAAATCTGCAGCTGTAATGTTAAGATTCTTAGCTAGATTTGCCTTAAAGATCATATATATCTTTCTTCAGTTTTTTGTGAGTGTAACTACATAGTGCATTATCTGATAGTCTTAAGAGGTGCTAGCTCATTCCAACACGAGGACTTCTCAGAAGGTCACATGTCTGTCTATCAAATAGTTATCTAAATCATGTATGTATGTTCGTGCAATTACGTGTTTGAGTGAAGCTTTCGTATCATATTGATCATCCCGCGACAATTGCAGTTGTCTTGGATCGCGATAAGTGGAAAGATTGTACACAAAAGCACTAATCAATTCATCCTCCATCATTTTGATTCTTTGAATGTGAAGGATTGATCTTTAGGAGTGCAGATGAATCTGTCCAATTCAAATAAGTCCTACAAAGCAACTCCAAAGACCCATCAAACATCACCAGATGAGTAGATAACACATGTCATAGAAAAGGGTAAATTTCAATCCATGAAGAAAACTATAACAAAAATTGACCTCTTAGACAAAGCTACAAAATCAAAAGCTGCTCTATTTGGTGACGTGACTTCGGCTCCAGTCGGATCAGATTTCTCTAACTTCGACGCTATTGATTGGTGGTACAATTGAGGCTGACACCAATCAAATTTTTGTCTTGTATAAAAAAAAAGTTGCTCTATTTTCTTCGTTATGTTACCTCTCTCGGCTACTTGCAGTGTTCCTCACGATTATGCCCTTATTCCATCATCGACTTCTCTTCCATAGCCTGAGTTTAATATCTCCGTCATGTATTTCCATTTTGATTGCTTTTTTTTTAAGTTGTATTTTTCATTTTTCAACGTTTTTCAGATACTGATTCTTCAAGAGACCATGTTTGTCTGGTACCTCGAATCATGTTTTGTTTAAAGCTGCTTTATTTGAACAGTAAACAAAGAAAAAGGAGAGGCTTGAATTGATTTACAAGCAATTACAAGCAATTGCAATTTTCAAGCTTGAAAAAGCCTATGAGTTTCTGCCTTTTTGTTTTGTATCTTTTAGGTGATGATCATGAACTTGGTATACTTCAGCATTGACCTTCAAGAAATAAAACCTCCTTTTTTTCTAGGGTTGGTGGATTTCATTCATCATGTCTACCACTTGGATTTGATTTTTGGAGCTTTTTACTCTCAATGTTTTTGTTTTTAATAATTTCAGTATCTTTGTCATTTGTGCTTGTATACATGTTCATGCTATGACCCTTGATAACACATCCTATTGAAAGCCTAGAAAGGACACATTTTTATCATCTTGGGAGAGGATTGGACACATTAGTTGACCAAACTTTAAGCTAATCTCTGACTTTAATAACCTTTCAACTCCAAACTATTGTATTATCTTTTATCTAAGGAGGGTTTGGATTACACATCTATAAACATTAATTGTAAAAAAATTAAGCTTTAAAAATTATTAATAATTAAAAAAAAATTATTTTAGTAAATATTTTTTCTATTTTTTTTAAAATATATATTTTTATAATAGAAGTTTATAACATTAGAATATAAGTATAGAATATAAATATATTTTTATTATGTGAAATTACACCTAAAATAATTAAATATAACTAGGATATACAGTTGATCCATTCTCTTCTAAGGAAGCTAGCTAGTAGCTATAATGAGTGAAATCTTCAATCATCAAAGGGAATAAGAACATGAACTATGGTGTCATCATGGCATTTCCCACTAATTAATTTGAGCAATGTGAGTAATAGGACTATAGGAGGTCTAGAACGATCCAAAATGGTGGGCTTAAATCTTTTGTCAGCCACAAATTTGGAGGAGGAGACATGGGGAAATGGGTCATTTTGAGTTTGATAATAAAAACATTTAATTAGATTGTCATTTTAATTTACTTGTTGTGACTAAGCATACAAAAAGCTTTGAGGGTATATGTTATGCCAAAGGAATTAAAGTACCTAATTTTGAGAATATAAAGGAAGTATAAGTGCCTAACTTGTACCATTTTACAACAAATCTATATGTACTAGCTTGCTCTTGGCTGAATTGGTTTTGTTCTCTTTCAATGATTTTACGATGTCATTTTCATTTGGAAATTAAGTTTACAAATCATTAAATTTACTGATTTGCAAACTTAATTTCCAAATAAAAATGGCATCATAAAATCATTGAAAGAGAACAAGATCAATCCAGCTAAGAGCTAGCTAATATTTATTTTTGAGTAAAAAAATAGTTCTCTTTCATAAGGATATGTGATGCTACTTAACAAATATGGTATAAAAATAGAGGATTTTCATGAGGCAAATTTTAGTTTCAAATTTGACTCTAGAAATTAAGAAGATGTGAAATAATAAACAATGGGCCTAATTCTACAATGTATAGAGTATCTAAATCGTTTTAAATTATAAAATAGTGTGATACAAAATGAATAAAGTGCAATAATGTGATTCAAAAGTAATTAATTTTTAGATATCTCCGGTTTCTAAAATCATTTCTACTTGAAAAATAATTAGAATTTGAGATTATGGACTTGAATCAATTTTCTCTCTTTAGCAGCGAGACACTCCGTTAATTTCTGATTATCTTATTACTCTACTTTATACAGACCATATACATCCTCGACGTCGAGTTTCTCATGGTCTCTACCCAATGTCGGATTGTTTTTGACATTTTGTGTTCAACTGGTCAAGTTTTCCTGATTGTTTTGTTTCTCATATATTTTACTTTTTTTATGTTTTGCTTAGTTTTTTTTTGTTGTTAATTTCAGTTGTGTCATGACATTCAATTGTTCGTCTATTTTTCGATCTCTTGATTTAACTGATATTTCAAATCTTTTCTCCTAATAAAAAAACCTAAATCATAACTATACTCACTATAGAAAAATAGAACTACTAAATTAATTTATTCTAAACAAAGTATAAGTGATGTAATCATATGTTAGATACGATTTATATAAAGTTATATAAAGTTTCTTTATGGTACGAGGAACCTTATGATTGTTCGATCGTGGCACTATAATCACAATAATTATAAGATTAAATTACTTGGATAATGCTGGTAATTAGCAACCCCCAAATGTAGATTAATTCAGGTGATCATGCACTCACCAATTATTCAGAGCTATAAATTAAAATTCGGGTGGATTAAACATTCTAACTTTTTTCTAATACGCATATTTTTTATTAACAAAAACCCTTAAATAAATAAATAAATAAATAATTTTTTTTAAAAAAAATTCTATTATTTTTTTTTTAAAAAAAAATGGGACGGTCGAACCAGACTCAAGCATGCCCCTCGTTCTCATAATTAGGGATGAAAATGGATCGGGTTATGGGTGGATATACCCATTCCATCACCCGATCCGTTAAAAAAATTCCCTTCACCCGATCCACCCATCATCCACTAACCCTTGCATCCATATCCGATCCATCCATCATCCGCGGGTTATTGGATGGATCGGGTGAAATCTATATGGGGGAGAAACTTCATGTAAATGTCCACCGTAATTTTTAAAATGGAAATAAAACTTAATAAAAAAAATTAAAATTTTAATATATTAAATTTAAAGTACTCATCATTTTAGTGGATCGGGTGGGTGGATAAAAGATATTATCAAAGTTCATATAATAAACAATTTTAGTGGATTGGACACCCCTTCGTCCATATCCAATCCGATCCATCATCCATTAATCCATCATCCACTTATTTATCTATTTATTTGGATTTTCATCCATATATTCGGGGTGGATTAATGGATAGATCGGGTCTCCGCGGGTTGATTTCTATCTCTACTCGTAATGCAATTTTTTTCCATTAAAAAAAGAACGAGATGAGAAATAAATAAGGACAATTTATTTGTGTTTTCTTGTTTGCAGAAAGGGCCTAAAAAATAAGGGCCCAAAGGCCAAAGTATCATTTTGGTACGAGCCCATAGCCCAGTACTTAATTGATATACATCTTTCAAGGCCCAATTCACCACAATTTTTAAATTCAAAATAAATTATCAAAACTCAAAAACCCATTCGATCAAAATAAATTATCAAAAACTACAGATTTTAAACTTAATTTATCAATAATAGGCGGGTCCGAATCTTATGTCCCGGATGTTTCACAAAAAAAAATATTTTTTATTCTTTTAATCTATTGTTTTAATTTTAATTTATTTTTGTTTTTGTTTTTATTTTAAGTTTACGAGGGGAGGGGGGACAAACTACGGGATGGAGGATTTGGAGCCATAATAGGCTCACATTCAGACATTACCAAGTTAAAAGTCAAGTTAAAGAAGGCTTAGTAAAAATGATGCGAGATTTTCTACCACTATCCTTATTCCTTACTCCTCCGTTCGGCAAAACTTGTCGTTTACTATTCATGCATGCTTTTTTAGAACGATAAAAACTATATAAAATATTCATTTTTTTATAAATTTTTTTTAACAAGTTTGTACTTATTAATAATAACTACGAAGTTGTTAAAAAAATTATTAAAAAAACTAGATATTTTATATAGTTTTTATCTTCTAAAAAAACTAGATATTTTATATACTTATTAATAATAACTACGGAGGTAGTATTCACTAATTTGATGTTCGATGTCATGTTGGTATGTACAAATATATGAATATCAATTTCTAATAATAATTAACAGCTAAAGAATGTACGGGCGGGTATAGTAGATGCCTAGATGATGGAACTAAACCGTATGTCCTGTAGAGTTTGGAGATTGTCTTGTTTTGAAGCCCCACTTGACACTTATGTGTGTGTAATTCATACCTTTCAACTTTTAGCATTTACTACATTTTGCTTTCCATGGGACAACCTAACTTTGATCTGTCTATGGGGCATACCACTAGTGTTAAAAGAGACATGTAATTTTCATATTGCAAGTAAACCATGTGAGTTCGATTTTCGTGAGACATAAAAATGCTTTTTTTTTTTTACTTTGAAAGGCTTTCGTCCTCGCTTTTACAGGACAAAAGTAAGAGTCTATTTCTACTCTAATCGTTGTGGTATATCTCGCGATTTGCATCACTTCAAAGATTAGTCAAATGTAAGTTTAGAATTAGCATCGATTATATATATAGATCTCTTCCATTGCTTACAACTTATGTAGTATGGACACTCCTACATAGAGAATATATCTGTGTGGCCGTGTCTAACTCTCAGGTACAACATGATACCTGTCCCTTCTCCCGTGACTTTTTTTATATATTAATTTTATTAAAATCTTAATTTAATTGGAATATTAGGTGTAAAATTTAGTCACAAGTCCATCAAAATAGTTTTTTTTTTAGTGTTGCTTTAAGTTCGAAAACACAAGTTTAGGGTTCGTATCCTATATTTTTGAAGGTTATATTCCCGTATCATACCGTAGTCGTTTCTTACTTTCCCCTTTGATTCCTCCCATAATTCCTAAAATCAGATTCGGATATCATCAAGTTACATTGTGATTTGTTTAGTTTTCTAAAAAGATTTTTAATTGAGCATTCAAAATTGTCAAATTGAACATTAATGTACTTTGAAAATCTACCATAATCATGTTCTCACTTGAGTGTGAAAGTTAACTTTACAACAACTCAAATCAACTCAATCAAAACTCAAAAACAAAAAGCAACCCCACAAAGTGGTCAGACACCCAACTCATTCAATTCATGAAAACTACAAAGAAGTTGCCATACTCCTTCCATAAACAAAAAGCCTCACATGGAGATGTTGTCTTGCCTTTAGGCAAACTTGGCCCCTACACAAACACAACATGATCACCTCCATCTTAAATCATCAATGTTTTGGACTTGACAATCACACAAACTCATCACCACTTAGTCATCTCCTCCACATCCAATGGTCCATTTTACCCTATAGGTCCACATTGCCCCCAAACCAATCAACAACCACACTTCCAATGTCCTTCCTTGGTCTCCTAACCAAAGAGCAACACACCGCGAGGTCTTAGCTAGCACGACGCGATTGCACACTTGGGTTCGGGCCCATAGCCCTCGTGTGTTGACACAACAAGTTTCATATGAACCATTCAATATATGTTCAAGTAGATACTTGCTTTATTTTGTCTCCCCTTGTTGAACCTCCCTAATATATAACATAGTTTTTCCTTGACAACTTCCAAAGCAAATCACATAAGCAAAATTGCAAATTGCATCACATTCAACAACATCAAAGTATGGCCAGGCATGAGAGCTATGACGAATGTAGGCTCAATCTCAAGGCGACTGAGCTGAGCTTAGCCCTCCGCGGGAGCAATGAGCCAGAGAAACTGACAAACGCGTCTACTTGCAACGCAAGTAAGAAGAGATCCTCGCGAGAAGTGGATGATGATAGCACTCCTCCTACAAAGTAAGGAGATTTGATTGGTTATGTTTACATGAAATTCAATTCAACAAGAACAAAATCTTACTCTTTTTGTGCAAATTAACAATTTCAGGGCACAAATTGTTGGGTGGCCACCGGTTCAATCTTACAGAAAGAGCAATCTCCAGCATAAGAAATCCGATGGGTTCGGGTTATATGTGAAAGTAAACATGGATGGAGCTCCATACCTAAGAAAGATCGATCTCTCGGCTTGCAAGAGCTATGGCGAGTTGCTAGAGGTGTTGGAAACCATGTTCAAGGTGAAAATTGGACGATACTCGGAGAGAGATCAAGGATACACACCGAGCTATGAAGATAAAGACGGAGACTGGATGCTTGTTGGCGACGTGCCATGGGACATGTTCGTGTCGTCCTGCAGGAGGCTAAGGATCATCAAGTCTTTCGAAGCAAATGGATCATGAATATATGAATCTTATAGTCTAATTTATATACCAACACATTACACATTCTTTTTTTTTCTCCCCTCTTTGTATTCGGATCGTTCTTACAAATTAATCGAGAAACGATTTGGAAGAAAGACTACTACTAAAACCTAACGATCCAAGCAACGTCGTTTTACAATAGTAGGTGAGACAATCTTCGAATCATTCACAAGTTATAGACATTTCTTTACGAACACAGGTCCCCTTTTAATTTGGATTCGTGTCGATCTTCTTAATCTAATGTGTTCCATTCACGAGTTATAGACATTTCTT
The DNA here is from genome assembly GCA_037127255.1 of Persicaria tinctoria. Classification (NCBI taxonomy): domain Eukaryota; kingdom Viridiplantae; phylum Streptophyta; class Magnoliopsida; order Caryophyllales; family Polygonaceae; genus Persicaria; species Persicaria tinctoria. The sequence continues at coordinate 2,376,369 of JBANSL010000019.1, read as the reverse complement.
AAGAGATTTAGAACCTCTTACAATATTTCCCTACTGATCTGTTGAGCGAAATCTACACATACATATAGGATTGATGGTTCTTTGGGTCAACTAATAATCGATGCTGTAGTAAGTAATTCACTGAATTTTGGGTAATTTTCCTGAGGATGTGTCCGGTCAACTCGCCAAAGTGTCACCTCATTCACCTGTGAGGTTGTGACCAATGATCATGCTTCCTCCTGATCAAATGGATACGACTATATATGATCAGAAATCGGAAGAAAGAGCTGCTGCCAGTTGGGCGTCTTCTTCTACATCATCATCATTCATCAGATCCTTTTACCCGATTTAAAGCTGCAAGCTTTTTAATCGCCTCCTTTACTAATCAAATCTTTACTTCCAGAGTTTCGATCCTCAGAAGTCAGAACCCTTTGCAACCCTTCAAAATCCACCAATTTCGGGCAAAACCCCTCTGCAAATCAAACCCCCGACAATCCATTTTCAACGAAGAAACTGTGAAGCTCAGGGATTCGCAAGCTACCGGCTTTAGGGTTTCCCAATTTTTCAAATGGGAAATTCAGACGAAGTGGGATTCGATTACTGGTGGAGATGGCAAGTACCTATTTGCGCGATTATAATCGCTCTCCCGGCTGTAATCTGCGGGATTCTGATTAGGAAGAAGAAGCTGAAAGCTGGTGATCCTCTAGGTTATGGCTGTTTATGGGTTCCTTGTTGGAATGCCCTAAGCCCTAAATGGCTTTTCCTGTACAGGGCTTTTGCTTTCTTCTCCATGGCTTTTCTGCTCTACCAGATTGTTGCCTTTGATGGCCTTTTCGCCTTCTATTTCTACACTCAGTATGATTTCTTTCCCCTCTTTTCTCAATTTACATTGCAGTTAGATGCTTTCAGCTTGAGTGATTTGCTAAATTGACCTGTTTTTGAAATTGATTGGCAAAACTACTTTAGTCAAGGGTGATAGTTACTCAATTTCATTGAATTTGATACTACATCAGAAAGGGGATTTAGGGTTTAGGGCTGTTTTCGGTACGAGGAATGGGTATGAAGGGCTGTATGATGATGCCGGAATGGGGAATGGGAACGATCCTAAAGAAGATCTTGGATAGAATGAGTCTAGTTAGGGACTTAGGGGAAGTGGCAATTCTGTCATCTGTGAGGTTTTCATGAAATGTGGTTCAGTGTGTGGTAATTCAGATTTGCTACTCGAAGAAAACTGGTTGTTTGTTGTAGCAGCAAAGATGATGAGAAACAATTTGGCTGATGATTTTGAAGTTCTTGCTTCTGTGTAGGATTTATTTGTTTAAAACAGTGGCTGATGTGATTAGATTTGATGTGCAGGTGGACATTTACATTAGTTATGGTTTACTTTGCGGTATGTCTGTCATAGTTCTTATCAAAATTTGTCAGTTTTTATTTCTCATGATCCTTGTGTGAATTTTAAAATTCTTGTTTGCAATTCGCGACATATTATCCGTAGGTTGGCACCATCATATCTGCTCAGGGTTGCTGGTTTAATTCGGAAATAGGTCCGCTTAAAGACGAAGAAAAGGATGGATTCCTCTACCCTGAGCCAGAAGAGATGACGAGCTCAGCTACTACTGCAAATTTTAAAACACATGAGAATGTCTCGAGAAATTTGCAGAACCAAAAGCAAGCACGATTCTTGGGGTATCTTTTGCACACAATATATCAGGTGTTCTCTTTGTTGCTTGGTTTTAAAAATCTCAGTAGATTTTCCTCCATTTATTTGGATCTTGATGGAAATGCTAAGTATACAAGAAACAGTTTAGCGTTCGGCTTTGAACTATGGCCTATGTAGTCATCGGTAGGCTAAACACATCAAATCCGGAGTTCAATTCTTGGTAGTTCATAAGGAATTTTTTTCTCTAGAGAAGCTAATTTCTTTGTACATTTGATCAGATTTCCGCAGGTGCTGTCATCCTTACAGACATAGTGTTTTGGTGTGTACTAGTCCCATTTCTATCCGGAAAAGCATTTAAGGTCACCCTAGTGAGTTTTCTTCCCTTTCGAACATATGAAACATTCACTCTGCATCATTTCATTCATTTTATATCATATACCGAATATCTTGATCCTTGCGTTTATCACCTGCCAGTTGCGTGGCCTCATCCACTCTCTTAACGCTGTCTTCCTTATCATTGACACCGCCCTCAATGATCTTGTGAGTATCAGAATCTATCAATAGTCCTGGTTTCCTTTCCGCTTTTAACAAGTTTTCAATTGATATGGTCCATTTGAATCCCATTTCAGCCATTCGAGTGGTTTGGATTCGCTTATTTTGCACTATGGAGCGTGGTGTACATTCTTTTCCAATGGGTTCTTCATGCTTGTGGTTTCACATGGTGAGTCAGTCTTCTTCTCTATACTATAGAATCATTTCGACTGTGGCAAAAGAAACCAGATGCTCACCTGTTTAAGCTTACCTCACAGGTGGCCGTACCCTTTCCTCGAGCTTGCAACTCCTTGGGCACCATTGTGGTAAAACTTCAACTAAAATCCCAACCCGATTTACGACTCTATCCTACATTTACATTTTCGCTATAAAGGATGGAACTGGTTGTCTTATCTTGTAGGTATATCGGGTTGGCGGCGTTCCACATTCCATGCTACGGAATCTTTATACTTCTTGTGAAGGCTAAGTCATCGGCATTATCAAGACTATCTCCCAATGCATCCGTGGTTAGCTAGGCCGAGTCATCGTGTATATATCAAAGCCTGTAAACCACCTGATTTGCACATCATAGGAAAGGATCAACATAGAGCTTGCTGTAATTTGACTGCAAATTCATTTACTCAAGTGTGGCCATGAATGCATCTTCATCAATGGCATTGGATATCATGTAATTCAGATCACTAGAATCATCTGTCATGTAGTATTTAACTCGGGTCAATCGAATCATCAGCCCCCAATTCTTGATGCTGAAGGAGATAATATGTAGTATGTAACTGAATTTTACCAAATGGTTAGATTGAGAATGAAGTTGGGAAGGGATTTGGTTTTGTTCGTTCAAATCATCAAAGAAATAAAGATATTCATCCAATTTCCAGCCGCAATCGAAAAAATGACATGATTCCAAAACCTAATAGATTTGAGGGTTGGATGGTTCTGTGCGAAATTTTGGATTTTAACGGGTGGTTTACTGTAATTATGTGTTTAAGGAGTGGTTTTGGGCAAATTAAGTTATTCATGGGGGATTTTCTGCAATTTGGCCTTGCTACAATGTTCTCTTAAATGGGCCTGGGCTTAACTCGATCCTGGTAACCTCCAACACCAACCGAACACCCACCGGCGCCGCCGAAAGAGGGGAAACCGGCGGCATTCAGCCGAGGCTGGGAAGAAATTGAAGAGACGATGGACAAGGGAAAGTGCAAATTTTGGGTGGCCAAGAAGAGGAGATTCTGTGCAAACTCACCTCTGGATGGTTCCTTGTTTGTATTACTCTCTGATTTTCGGTTTTACCGTTCCGCACTTGCTTTGTTAATTGCTAATTTCTGTGTTCATCCCCCAAAATTAGGTTTTGTGGAAACCATGTAAAGAGGGAGGACGGCCAATGGGTGGCTTGCCCAATTGACCAATCACAGTAAATCAATCACTCTCCCTTTTCAAATTTTTTTCTTTCTTTGCTCGGACATTTCAGGATTTGATTTGGTTTCTGTTGGTGGGTGTTACTTTTATAGCTCTGTGCTGAATGAGAAGCTAAAGAAGCATATAAAGAAATGCCCATTTCTGAAACAAGCTCAATCTTTATCAGCTCAGCCTTACTATCAAAAGGGGATTAATTGTGGTTGTGCCAATGAATTGGAAGGAGTTAAAGAAGAAGATGAAGAAGAAGATGTAAGTTCTGAATTGAAAAGGAAGGTTGTGTACTCTATGACAGCTCTTCAATTCACCAACTTACTGAACAAACTCATGGCTGTTCATCAATCCATTTGTTGTGATATCCCGGATTCGTATAAAGCCCCAATGGCTTGTGATATGTGGATCAAAGGCGAAGTTGACCGGTATGGAACCCTCTTTCCATGGATAACATAGTGGAATAGGCCAGATTAAAGACACAATTTGGGAATGTTTCATTTCTATTATCTTGTGTGATAAACCCATTGCCAGCAAAAAAAGGACCTTGTTGTATTTAGCTACATAGGGATGGATGAATTATTTCGATTGTTTGGTTGTTGGTGGCAGGAAGATACCTTATGAAGAGAAACATGTCCTGCAACAGGCGTCAATTCTTGGGAATCTAGAGGAATTTGGGGTGTTGAAGAATTATTTGAAGACGTCGAAGGGGGATCACTTGGATTCTCCAGCGTCATGTGAAGTTCGAAATGATGTCCCTGCTGTTATTGAATTTGGAGCTGGGAGGGGTTACTTGACACAAACACTAGCGGATTGTTACGGGATAGAGAGGGTCCTTTTAGTTGAACGGAAGGCGTACAAGCTGAAGGTTAGTAAGATTTTGGATGCACCTATCTATGTTGTGTTTTCATATGAATTTGATCATGTTTTAAGACTAATTGGAGGGAGTCTGAATTGTCTGCTCATTAATGTTACTTCTAGGCAGATCGGAGCCTGAGACAGAAAGATTGTATGCAGTTGGAGCGATTACGAATTGACAGTAAGATATCTATCAGAGCTTATTTTGATGTTGATGTTAGCATTATTATGGATTACACGAAACATGGAACTCGTGGGTTTTGCTTATATGTTCACAATTTCACAACCTGTTGCATTAACTGCTTACATCTTACTTAATTTATTTACTGCTATTCTCGGCTTCAATTTTCCTATGGGATTCAAATCTCAGTGGCAACACTCGTGTTCCATGTTGAACAAGTGCGCTGCCTTGGACCCTCAGATATTTTATATGGCTCTTTCAAAACAACTATTATTTGGTGACTTTTGTATGGAATTTATCGATATCATGTAGTTGAAGACTTGAATCTTAATGCCTTGGAGTCGTTGAGGGGAGTTCCTTACTTGGCCATTGGTAAACATCTGTGTGGACCTGCAACAGGTGACCGAAATCATTACATTTCATTTATGTTATATGATGTGTGACCTCTAATCCATATTGTCGAAGGTAACGTTTGTGACTATAAACGCTGCAGATTTAACACTAAGATGTTGTCTCAGCAACAATGGCACTGGTCCTCGGCTATCTGGCCTTGCTGTGGCCACATGCTGCCATCATCTTTGCCAGTGGAAACACTACACAAGTGAGTCAAGTGACCCGTTCCTCCATTTATTGCTCGTTTTTACTTATTCTCACTGGGGACTTTACGCGACAGATAAAGCTTATCTATCGAGTCTGGGGATCAGCAAAGAAGACTTCCATGCAATGACGTGGTTCACTAGCTGGGCAGTAGACGCAAAACATGACTCAGATGTTGCAGCACCTGAAGATAGTGAAAACACTGAAGCACTGCCTTACAAGTGATACTCCATTCACTCTTTATCAGAATCAGACAAGTGATTCGTCTTAAGAAGCTACTAACAAGTGTCTCAAAATTGTCATTGCAGTGGTAATGAAGACGAACACGATGAGAACTCAAGCGGGTTAGAGGAGATCAAGAAGATGAACGCAACGGACAGAGCTGCAGTGGGGTTCAAGTGCAAGGATATCATTGACATGGGGAGATTGAAGTGGGTTAAGGAGCGTGGCCTGGAAGCTGCACTCGTCAACTACGTACCCTCGAGCATATCTCCGGAAAACCATTTACTTGTAGCTAAGCATTGCTGCATCTAGAGCCGAGTTGTTCTTATTAGTTACAAAATTTTGAGTCCAAGAACTTGTTGCTATTATTATTTTGCAGGCCAGTAAACAGTTTATGCAGTTGTTAATGCAACAGAGCTTGCCTGGTTTGAATTTTCAATTCTTTCTGATTTCTGAAACTGAAAGCTACATGCACTAAGCACAGGTGCTATATGCACTCAACACAAACGGATCCTAAGTCAGTTTGACCCTTAACTTGACACATGTCCAGTATTAAAGGCATATGACATTTAAAAAGTAACGAACGGATCTTAAATCCGTTCAATATGACTAACGGATTATAGACTCGTTCAGGTGTTTGTTTTAAAAAACACAAGTTGGATATTTTTGGGGGGGGGGGAAATTGTGTCAATAGAATTATTGATTCATATTTTTTTAGGTCTCAAACTTTTTTCAAAAAAAAAATAAAATGGACATGTCAAAGATCCGTTCGTTATATTAAACAAATCCTTGATCCGTTCGTTAGTTTTTTAATGTTAGATGTATTTAATGTCGGACACGTGTCAAGCTGAGGTTCAAACGGATCTAGGATCCGTTTGTTTTGAATACATATATCACATGTACTTAGTGCATATAGCAACATCCTTTTGTAATCTCGCAGAGGAGTGAGATCTAACGACGGTGCAGATTTGTTTGCTCAGAGGGGTCATGAATGTAGGATCTTTTTTGGCTTATGTCGAAATATGAGGTTTTCTCAAACAAACCCACCCAGCACTAAGTTCGGGTTTGGGTGCGCGTAAATTCGAAGAATAGAGAAATGGGGGCCCAAGGGCCTTACATCAAACTACAATCCTTAAAAACAAGGACGCAGTTTAACCTTTCCAAGGATTAGTAGCAAAATAAGTCTCAAAGTGTATGTCTCTTTCAGCACATAGGCCTTCAGGACACATACAAAAGCAAAACAAAACAAACAAGGGCATGTTTCGGGCACGCATGCCCAAGAACCATGCCATAAAAACAAAAAAAAGAGTCATGTTCCAAAGGGACGCAGCCCCAATCGGACACATGAGCTCAAAACCTAAATCAAGGGAGGGTTGCTCCCAGGAGCACTTAGGCTCCGAAGGCACGCATGTCATAGGACACAACCCTAAAGTCACTTTGCATCTCAAATCGTACTTAGGCCAACATATTCTCGACATTAAGGACGGGGAAGGAATCATATGTAAGGCGGTATACATGGGTGAGGATGAGCTTTACAGTGACATCTTCATGGATTCTGTTGCCATCCATGACAAGTGCATTTCGAGCATGCCAAAGGAGATAGACGGTGGTGGAAAGGGCATGTCGTCGGCTAAGGTTAAGACACATTTTGGCTTCAGCGAATCTCCGGAGCCATCGCAAAGCCCTATGGATGCTATCAACCTCGCACGGGATCCTGAACTTGCTTCTAACTCTCTCTCAAATGCCCTTAGTGAAGGGGCATTGGAAGAAAAGGTGCTCGTGGGTCTCTAGAGTGTCATTGCTACAAAACTTGCAAGCAAAGTCAATGTCAAGATAAAAGAGTCTATCTTTAGTTGAGAGTTTACCGAGGGTGGCAAGCCATAGGACGAATGAGTGCTTTGGAGTGATGTCAGCAACCCAAACCTCCCTATGCCACCTAACATTTGGCTCCTTTTTTCTAATAACCTCATATGCCTTTGACACTTTGAATTTATCGCCCAAGCACCACTCATTCAACCTATCCTCCAAGTTATCACCGAGGGAAGACACCATGTTCTTAGCCTCAATGATGCCTTTGATAAGTGGGGAGTCCCTCGCGCCTCCCAACCCTGCACATTAGTTATATTAAGATATTTATGATGTAGCCACCTTACTCCTAAGCTCTCCTTTCTCTCCACAATCCTCCACAAGTGCTTGCACATGAAGGCCAAATTCCAACTCTTGAGGTTCAAGAAGTCGAGATCACCCTCCTCATTTGGGACACAAACCTTGCTCCATCGAACCTTAGGTTGTTTCCAAAGGAAACCACAGCATAGGCTCTCCACCGATTTCAACACGGCCTGCGGGACGGGAAGGATCGAGAGCTAAAAGCCCTCGATACCTTGAAGGACCGAGGAGATCAATTCCTTCCTTCCTGCATAGGAAAGACATTTACTAGACCAAGAGTTTAATTTTTTTACCAATTTGATCAATGAGAGGTTGACAGTGCCAGAGTCCATAACTTTCCTTCTTTTATTCACCCTCTTTTGGTTCTTCTATGACGGCCGTCAAACTCTCTGTTTTATTGGGCCAACGTTTATAATGATGACGTCACGCCAACCAAACAGTGGAAAACGGAATGGAGGGTTTCCTACTCCCTTTCCCTTTCCGTACCCAAACGACTCCTAGAGAAGCCGTGACAAATAAATTTGAACCAGGGATTACTTGATAGCCGAACGGCAGACCCTATTGTTTGTGGGTTGGTGGCGGTGGAACTCTCCAATCTCCCTCTGGATTACTCGCTCGTTCAACTGCCGGATTCCTCGATTCAGTGCTCGTGCGATCGAGATCGCCACCAGCTGCCGATCGGATTTCCCTCGATTTTGGCTTTTTCTGAAACCCTAGGGGTTTCCGGCTTCTAATCGATCGATTTCTGCTGTTCCTATCCATCTCCAATCCCTAGATCCGTCCGATTTCGTTCCTCCGACTAGCGTGAATCCAATCCAGAAGAGACGATGGACGATTGTTGTGTTGTGTGCGCCGAGCCTCTCGAGTGGGTGGCTTATGGACCGTGCTCGCATCGGGATGTTTGCTCTACCTGTGTCGTGCGTCTTCGCAATGTCTGCGATGATCGTCGCTGTTGCATCTGCAAGTCCGATTGCGCTCTCATCTTCGTCACCAAGGTCTTGCTTGATTGCAATTTATCCACTAAATTTTATTAGGTTAGGGTTTGCTAGAAATTCTCAATCCGGATAACTCTTTTTTTCTCCTGTTATTTGCAGGCATTGGGAGATTACACCAAAAATATTGACTTCTCATCCCTTCCAGCAGAGGTAAGGGAAGGTCAAATCGGACGCTACTGGTATCATGAAGCAACACAAGCCTTTTTCGATGACGTTGATCACTACAGGATGATCAAGGCAATGTGCACCTTCTCATGTAGTGTTTGTGACAAGGAGGAACATCAGAATGAGGGCGGTAGGAAAAAGGCTAAATTCCGGAGCCTTGAACAACTGAAGGGTCACTTGTTCCATAGACACCGGCTAGTGATGTGCAGGCTTTGTTTGGAAGGCAGAAAGGTAGTTCTTCAAGAACTTTATCCTGTGGTGTCGCTCACTTTACCTTTTTCTTGCTTGTGAAATTCATGGCAATGTTTACCCTACTGTGAAGGATTTTTGTTTTGAGCTGTTTTATCCTTGATTTCACCTTTTGTGTTGGAGCATTTGTTTGTGGTGAGCTGGTGGCAAGTGGCACCTGTTGTGTGTTCAGTCGTTCTGGGTAGAAAATTCTATAACCTATATTGTTTACCCAGTTATGTTAATTTCTTTCACATGGATTTTGTTCCATCAGTTATCGAAACAGTAGGCATTTTGGGGTCGGATGCGGAGTGCATTGTTGACTGTTAGTTTATTTAGGGGTAGTTTTTGGTGGCTTTTATATATGATCTCTGGCATTTCATAATAATTTATCATGGGATGAGACCAGACAACTTTTTCATCTTCTGTGATCTTCAATTCATAGATGATGTGTGTTATTTATATTTTTTTCTATGGTGCACATGAAATCCCTCTTTTGAGAACTTGATACTTGCATGGTTGAATTTCTGTTTACTAATAGTCATTTACATTTTGTATTGGAGTAGGTTTTTATATGCGAACAAAAGCTTTACACTAAAGCACAGCTGAATCAGCATATAAGCACTGGTGACTCTGAGGTTGATGGCACTGAAAGTGAGAGAGGTGGTTTCATGGGTCATCCCACTTGTGAATTTTGTCGAACCCCATTTTATGGAGAAAATGAGCTATATACACATATGTCAACTGAACACTATACCTGCCATATGTGCCAAAGGTGAGCCATTGGCATATGTTAATGCTGATAATACAGTAGTCTTGTTTCTTTGGGTTTGCTGGAGCGCTTCATAATAGAAAATATGCATTGATTTTTTTTTATCCATCTCTATTGAGTGCAGGCAGAACCCTGGGCAGTTTGAATACTACAGAAATTATGATGACTTGGAGGTAAGAAATAGCCGTTTGATCAAATACATACTTCTTATTACATACTTTTGTTTTAGGATCCCTGTTCTCATTAATAGATCGGTTGCTACAGATACACTTCCGGCAGGATCATTACCTGTGTGAAGACGACGGATGCCTTGCAAAGAAGTTCATTGTGTTCCAATCTGAAGCTGAACTTAAGGTTACATCTGCATTGAGAGTGTTGGAAGAATAAAGACAATTTTTCATCTTTTCTGAAATGATGCACGTCAATTTGATTATACTTGCTATACTGTTTCTCATGTTCTGATTGTCCCCCTTGGATTATTGTTTCTTGCAATGAAGAGGCATAATGCTTTGGAGCATGGAGGTCGCATGTCCAGATCAAAGCGTAATTCTGCTCTACAGGTCAGCCCCCATGCTTTAGATCAGTGTTTTCCTCTCTTTCCCATTTGTAAAGTAATTTTCAGAGATTAGTTATTTCTTTCTTTATCGAATCTCTACCTAAAACTTTGTTAACTTTGGAGAGCTAGGAAAATATTCTCCCATGCTTTCTGTGATCTATTTACCGATATGTGGTTTTTGCTTGCAGATACCTACTAGTTTCAGATATCGAAGGAATAATGAATCAGGGTCTCGTCGCGGAAGAGGGAGAACCTTCCAGAGAGATTTATCACCGAACAGTCAGCTTAGCCAGGCTATTCAAGCTAGTTTGGAAAGCGCTTATGCAGGGAGTAGATTACCTGATCCTCTGCCCTCATCTTCGACTACTCAACAAACCTTTGGTGATGAAGAAATAAGTCTCGTTGATCCTCTTGTGCCATCGCTTGAATCACTTGCGGTTGATTCAGAGCCTCCTTCAAGGTATCGTCAGGCCTTGTCGCAAAACTACACCAGTGGGCCTATTAGAGAATCTTCCTTTCCTCCTCTTTCCGCACCACCCAGCAATGGACAACAAAGACCGCAGCAGGATGGAAATGGCTTGCCCCAGAATACAATGGCTGCACGCTTGCGTCAAAAGAACAATAAAGCGAAGGTGACTGTGGCCCAAGCTTGGCCTGGTGCAAACCGTGGACCCACCTTTCCACCAGTTAGCTCAGTATACTCCCGACCCATGGTGAATAACGCATCAGTGCCTGGCTATAGCCAACCCACCGTTGCGGCACCTACTGTGCCGAATTCATCTAATTATGCTGGTTCTGTGCATGCTCGGCCAGTGATTAACAATGGACCTACCTGGGGTGGATCCTCGAGTTCCAGAAATCCTAGCAGCAATGGTAGGTTAAAGCATTCAACGTCTGCTTCTAACCTGGGGGGAAGTGGATCTTTTGACCCTGATTCAGATTTTCCTCCAGTTTCGAGTGCACAAGCTCAAAGGTCCGGTGGTAGTAGCAGTAGTAGTCAGAATGTGAAAGTGGAAAGTGTTCACACTGCAAACAAGTCATTGGTAGAGAGGATTCGCACCGCACTTGACTTTGACGAGGACAAATATGCTGCTTTCAAAGACATCTCGCAGGAATATCGGCAGGGTTCTATTGACACATTTGCTTACTTGGACTATGCCATGCAGTTTGGGTTGCTGCATCTTGTTCCCGACTTGGCAAAATTGTGCCCAGATCCTCAGAAGCAAAAGGAACTAGTTGATGCTTATAACTCTACCCTGAACAGTAATGAATCGCAGGACATGTTTTGGGGCAATGATAGCTTTCAGGTGAAGGAAAAGAAGAATAATTCCAAGTCGGCTAAAGGGAAGAAGGTTATAGATGCTGAAAGCAGTAGGCCGAAGGATGCGTTGGCAGACAACATCCTCGAAACTGTAAGGAGATTGCAAACTAGCTACAGGCAATCCGAAGGTGAGGTTGAGGTGCTAGAGAAGGATGGGTATCGAGCCTCAAAAGGGAAGTCACAGGCGAATTCAGGAGAGTGGTCGGCCCAGAATGACGCCCCATCTAATGGTGGAAGTAGTAAGCCATCTGGAGACGGAGGAGGAAGCAAAAAAGGTAAAAAGACATCAAAATTTCACAGAGCTCGCTTGGGCGATGGCTCAGTTGCAGCTCTTCTAGATCTGAGAAACCCTGCTAATGATCCACTCCAAGATTCAGCAGATGATGCATCCGATAGCCAGAGCTCAAATGCAGCTGTACCTGTTCGCGGTGTATGGCGAGGTGGAGGTGGTCAGAAACTTTTCGGGACTCAAAAGAAGTAATCCTTTTGTCGGATTGCCAAGAACCAACACTTTTTGGAACTTCAAAGAAGCAATGCTGTGGCTGCTTATCAACTTTTTTTTGGTCAGTAATCTTGTCGTCGCCTAAGGTACAACAAATGTCATCACTATATCGCAAATAGAACTGTTCGAGAACCCGGGTTTTCATCATATGGTTGGTTTGTGTTGGTTTATATCAAACTACATTTTTTGCTTGTTTAGCGAGGTTTTCTTGTGTTTGCTCTTTGTGATCTTTGCACTCCCTAAGAAGCCCAAGATGATTGAAGTCGGTTTCGCTTCTTGTATACCTGCGACTGAAGGTACATATCGATGCCTCACTTCATTGTAGTGTTTGTTATTGATTGCCCTCGCCTTATACAACAACCATGACAATGTCCAGCAGCGGATTTCATGGCTAACTCTAGTCTTGCGAACTTGGCTAGTTTGCAGCCATTCGAAGATCTTCGAAAGCATTCCAACCTAATGTGATGTGTTGATTTCTTATACATAGTAAAAAAACACTATTACACTTGACATTAAGATCGAATACATGATTAAAAAAAACACTCTTACAAGCACAAAACACACACTTACAATAGAACACATACTTTTACTGAGTAGTTCGACACATACTCTTATAACAGAACACCTGTTACGTTACTTTAGAGAAAAGGCTCATTCGTCGCATTAAGCAGGCAAAATCATCAAAATGTCGCATAAATCCGAGGCAATTAGGCACAAGAGCTCCCAAAGAACGCATCTTTGAGCCTAGAGCAATCCACCAAATAAGCAAAACCATAAGCCATGTTCATCAAGGTGGCCTGATGGAGCTCCGGCGATGAAGTCGCCGTCGCATCCGTGGAGAAGAAAACCCTAAACCCCCTCCCGAACCCCTCCCTCGCCGTCGTCTCACAGCAGAGGTTCGTCATCACGCCCGTCACGATCACCTCCTTCGCCCCGACCTCCCGGAGCTTCGTTTCCAGGTCGGTCCCACCGAACGCGCCGTACTTGCTCTTCCCCACCACAGCCTCCCCCTCCCCGGGGCCCACCTCGGCCAGGAGCTCCGACTCGGGTGTCCCCTCGAGGATGAGGTCCCCGTCCCACCACTCCGCCATCAGGGCGTCTTCGGCCGGGGAGGTGTGGCGGTGGCGCGTGTAGATCACGGGGACGCCGGCGCGGCGGCAGAGGTCGATTGTGGTTCCGATTGGGGCGAGGATTGGCTCGGCTATGGCGGAGAATTTGTTCTGCATATCGATCACGAGGAGTGCTGCGGATTTCGGATCGGGTTTTCGGGTTCTCACTTCGAATTTCTTGTAGGAAGCCATTGATTTGAAGTTTTTGTATAGTGGTACTGATTGGGATGAGAAATTGCTGCATTATAAATAGGGCTTGGATGATCAAATTGCATTTTGTGTCCTCATTTTTCATAAATTATTTTTTCTCCCCAAACATTTAGGACAATCAAGATCCTCTGCATTAATTCATGCTCTATAATCTATTTATCCTACGTAACACTAAGGGCGTGTTTGGGAACGGGATGGATTTTTGGGGATTTGGTGGATTTGAGGGGATGTGGTAGATGGGAAGGGATTTTTAGGATGTAAAAGATGAAAAGTCAACACCTAATTTTTTGGGTTTTGTGTTTGGTTGTAATTTAATTTTTTTGGTGATGGAGTGACGGACAAAGACCGAAATAACCTCACTTACCCACATGAAATGACCAAATTGCCCCCACCCCATACCCCTCTTGATTTTCATTACAATCATCAGGTTGTCCACATTATTGGCGGAGGGCGTTACCTGAGGAGTCCGAGGAAGAGCGGCGGCGATTGAAGCTGCTTCGAAGGTCGAAGAAGGAAGGAAACCCCACCACCGGCGCCGGAAAGCCTGCAGCCGGGGCGGCACCCTACGACGAAGCTTGGACTGGTCGCCTACCATGTAAGTTGTTCCCTTCTTCCACTTTACTAGTCCGAATCGATAAAAGATGAATTTGTTAGGGTTAGGTCGTAATTGAAATGGGGGAATAATGGGGGTTTGTTTCTGATTGGGGCCGGTTGTCATATGGAGTCGAGTGTTCTTCAGGAATTGCATGATTGTTGAGGGCGGGGATTCTTGAGCACATCTTGTGACATAACCAATTGAGTTTTCGGATAGGGCCAGTTGTCGTATGAAATCACCTATTGCTTTTTCGGATTGGGGTTGTTATGTTGTGATTCCTGAATTACCTGATTGTGGGCTGGCTTGTTTTCGTTTCGATTGAAGTTGAATTGCATATTAATTTGGCTTGGAAAAATCGCATGTTGTTGTGAATCGACGTCCATCGGCCCATCGCATTCATCGTCATCCTTCCATTCCAGATTGCGATGGATTCCACGCCCGTTCCCAATGATAAAGGTAAGCGAAAGGCGACGACTAATTGAAGGGGAAAAGCTAAGACACTCGCCAGTGGTGACGACAAGGTCCCCGTTCGAGCCGCCTTCTACTGGTCGTATGACCTCACAATCAAGCTCATGCGAGTTCTCCTAGCATACTAGAAAAAAAAATGGAAGGGAGTGAAAACATGTGAACGGGCAAAGGGGTAAGCGACAGACATCATAGGGCCCTCACTGTATACATATATATGAAACCACAACCTGCATTTCTGTTACAAAGCAGTTCAGTAAAGGCAAAAAATTCTTTACACATTCATGAACACATCCAAAGGGGTAAGCGACAAAAAGTGACAGTGGGAGATGGTGTGCATTCAGTTGTGCTTTTTTGATAAAAGACAAAGCTTCAGGCAAAGTATTCAAAAAAGGAAATGGAAGACACGAGCATGGGTACGAGAAACAAGTACATGTTCCCCATCAATGACCCCAAAAACCGAACACTCCACAGTTAGGACAACACTGAAGAAAGCCTTAAATCGAAAATCCCCAAATCTTGTATGAACAAACCTTAAATCGAAAACATGCATATGAACAAACGAACGAAGGATTTCGAAAATGGCAGAAGGAAATATGAAATCCCCAAACATCATATCAACAAACCCTAAAAAGTTAGAAGGACATCGAAAATCCTAAAAAATGCGGAGATGAACAAACCCGAAATAGCAAATGCAGAAACCCTAAAATCAAAATCCCCAAAAAATCATATGAACAAACCCTAAAATGTATGAAGAAAATCAAAATCCCCAAAATCAGTAGAACAAACCCTAAATCGAAAAGTGCAAGAGAACAATGAAAACATCTGTACACACAGTCGAAGAGAACAATGGTGGAGGGCGTTTTCCGATACCTCATGATGACGGCGGAGGAGGACTGGTGGCTTGGATCGTCGGCGATCACGTTTCGCTCGCTTCGTCGGGGTTGTCGCTCTCAATCGGCTTCCAGAAAACTTGTAAGAGAAGAGTGAAGAGAATAATGGAAGTATTTATGAGGGCGTGGAAGACGAAGGGGCAAAATGGAGGGTTTCAGATTTCCCATCCACCAAACCTTGGTGGAGGAGGGGGGAAACCGCATCCCATTCCATCCAGCAAACCCTCTATTTCGAACACTGCAAACCCCTTAAACACCACCACCCAAACACGGAGGTGGGATTCCCGAGGCGAAAACCGCATCCACCAAACCTTGTAAACACTACACCCAAACACGCCCTAAATTATTCTAGCCTTTATTTAATTTAAAAATATATATATATATATTCATATTGTAAATATCTTTTTTTATATGTTCGTATCTTGAAAAATAGTCCATTAAATTTTTTAAAAAAAATGAAAAAGTAATATTTTACAAAATATATATAACAAAAATTTTAACATAATTTTTCAAAATAAAATTTTATAAATTTATAAAAATAGTTACTAGTAATATAAATATAATTTTTAAAGATTTAATAAATGTTAAAATAATTTAGTCATGAAGACTATGAAGTGGAGAAATAGGGAGTGAAGTAGATTATTTTGATTGTCTTTTATTCAATAAATAATATTGCTTTTCATAAATTGTGTTGCTTGTAGAGAGCGAGGCCGGATATGGAACTAAATATTTAACTTTTAATTCATTCGATAATTAATATCGAATTAAAAAATGTCTATATTCTATTTATGACATTTACATCAATATATTTTCAAGTCTTTATAACTCAAGTATTGATTAAAAGCATGTATTTTTATACTTTTCTTTTATTCAAGAGAGAGGAGACATTCGATACAATTACACATATTTAGATATATCTCTGCGCGATTTTTCTTTTCTTAAAAAAATTAAACATAAAGCGAGAAGACAAAAAAACTATCAACATTCGAAATTGAACCATGAAATCAAGACACCACTATAGATATATCAAATTTGATCCAAAAAAAATGTAAATCATACATTCACTATCACAACTCTACCAAACTAGCAATCAATATTTGTTTTTTTTTTTTTTTTTTTTTTTTTTTACAGTAGGCAATAAATTGGATGTACTACCGACATCCATGATCATCTCGCAAGATGATGTTCTGAAACTCACAACAATAGGCACTCAAAATAAAATTACAATTGAACTGAGATTAAACAATAAAATCAGCTGCATTATTGGCTTCTCTATAGCAATCAATATTTGTTGAATCACCGTCCCTCCGTTGGTGAACAACTAAATTTTAAACTGCATAAAAAAAATCAATTATTAATGGTATTTGTGTATATTTTTTATGGTAAGCTTAATGGTATTTTTTTTATTTGCACATTGGAATTTAAATCAGGCAAAAATGCATAAAACCACCCAATATTTATTGTTGTTTGCAAATAACCACCCCTTATTAAAAAAATTGTCAAATAACCACCCACTATTCATTGTTGTTTGCAAATAACCACCCCTTATTAAAAAATTGTCAAATAACCACGCATTAAATATAGGTTGTTTGCAAGTAACCACCCATACCCCTTTTCTTGTTAAATCTCACTTAATTTAATATGAAAAGACAATTATACCCCTATTTTTTAATGTTTCATTTTTAGTAAAAAGACAATTACACTTCTCTTTGTTGCTTGATTTTTTAGGTATTACAATTAGACCTGTCAAGTGGGTCATTCGGGTAGGGTCACTTCAGGTCCCGAGTAAAACGGGTTCCGGGTACATCCAAGTTGTCTCGAACCCGGGTTTGACCGAGTTTTGGGTTATTTTGGATCGATTTTGGGTTTGTCAATTTTTAAATAAATTTTAATAAATTTTTAATCTGGGTTTCGGGACATTTGATTTACCCGATTACTCGGAATTTTTTTTTAATAAATTAAAAAATGAAAGATCAAATGTTTTTAAATAAAAAAATTTCCGACCCAAAATTAATCATATATTATTACATTTTATTAAAAAGAAAAAATTTGATATTTTATATATTATTACATTTTATTAAAAATTACGTCAAATTAAATAATAAAAATCAAATGTTTTTAATAAGATGTAATAATATACTCCATCCGTTCAACAAAACTTGTCGTTTACTATTCACGCACGCTTTTTTAGAATGATAAAAACTATATAAAATATTCATTTTTTTTAAAATTTTTTTTAACAAGTTTGTACTTATTAATAATAACTACGAAATTGTTAAAAAAAATTATTTAAAAAGTCGATATTTTATATAGTTTTTAGCTCCTAAAAAAGCGTGCATGAATAGTAAAACGTCAAGTTTTGTTGAACGGAGGGAGTATAAAATATCAAATTTTTTAAAAAATTGTTTAAAATTTTGATATTTATATATTATTACATTTTATTAAAAATTACGAGAAATAATAAAGATAAAATATTTTAGATCAGATATAGTATATAATTACAAGGACTATGATTTATGAACAACGTCTTTAATTGTAGAATTTTAAAATTATCCAAAATTATCAAACCATGATTTTTTTTAATTTAAAAAAGAAAAAATTGACAAACCCAAAATCGACCCAAAATGACTCGAAACTTGGTCAAACCCGGGTTCGAGACAACCTGGATGTACCCGAAACCCGTTTTACTCGGGAGCCAAAGTGACCCGACCCGAATGACCCATTTGACATGTCTAATTGTAATACTTGAAAAATCAAGCAACAAAGAGAAGTATGTCTTTTTACTAAAAATGAAACATTAAAGAATAGGGGTATAATTGTCTTTTCATATTAAATTAAGTGAGGTTTAACAAGAAAAGGGGTATGGGTGGTTAGTTGCAAACAACATATATTTAATGGGTGGTTATTTGACAATTTTTTAATAAGGGGTGGTTATTTGCAAACAACAATGAATAGTGGGTGGTTATTTGACAATTTTTGAATAAGGGGTGGTTATTTGAAACAACAATGAATAGTGGGTGGTTTTATGCATTTTTGCCTTTAAATTATTTAATAGGTGATTTTTGCTAATTTTGGACATTTCGGGTAGTTTTTTTGCAAATGTTCTTATTTAGCGGGTTGTTTTTTATAAACCACTAGATTGCATAAACCCTTGCTGGGTTTCCTTGAGCTTGCGAGTTTGCAAGTTGCAACTGCTCAAACCCATCGCCGTTCTGTAATCTCCACAAACAATGGCGGATTCGATCAAATGGAGTTTGGAGAGGAGTCAGTACTTCGGTGAAGTATCAGCTCTCTCCTTTCTCCCGCTCCCTTCCTACTTCTCTCCTCTTCCTTATCTCCTCGCCGGTACTGTACTCCTCTCTTTCGGTCCTGAAGCTTTAAAAATGGCGAAAACGATTGCTGAAATCTGCACTAATTCCAAGCCTTTTTGTTTTAAACAGGAACGGGATCACAGATTTTGCTATTCGACTTGAATTCGGGGAGGCTGCTGAAATCGTTTGACGTGTTTGAAGGTATTCGTGTCCACGGAATTTCTTGTGGCGTCGTGGAGTCTGTAGAAGATCAGCCGCACGCCCCGGTTTCTTCTAAGATTGTTGTTTACGGGGAGAGGAAAGTGAAAGTGTTCGCCCTTCGATTCGAGTTGGTGTCGAAATCCGAAGGCCAGTTTGATGTCTTAATTGATATGCCATTGTTGCAGTTGCTGCCTAGGTTTAGTCATTGGGTCCTGGATGTGTCCTTTTTGAAGGTCAATTGGAAATCATGATTGGAAATTGTGGTTGTTGGATATGGTTTTCAAATCACTGGTCTACTGAATTTGCTTTTCTGACTTCACTCTTGATGGTTTTTGTAGGGTGAAAATGGATGCCAATGTCTTGCTGTAGGTTGTAGTGATAATTCTGTCCATATCTGGAGCGTTTTAGCATCATCTATAGAGCTTCAAGTTAAATGTTCAGGTTCGTCTAACTGTTGCCCTTGCCTTGATTTCATCTTCAATTTTTCAAATTTCAAATGCTTGCTGTTGTTTACTTATATTGATTTTGTGTGAGGATTCATCTTGTTTATACTTTCAATTTATTTGTTCACTCAAAATGCAGAGAAGTGTCTTCTTTACTCAATGCGATTATGGGGTCACGAACTTGAATCTCTCCGTGTTGCTGCAGGAACTATTTTCAATGAGGTAAGCACATATATAAGCAGTTGATGATCTTAAGCTGCCACTATCTTAGCAATTATTGTCCAAAAAAATGCAATAGCACTTATAATTTTGCACTTAAGAGAGAGGATACAAATCATACAATTTTATTTTGGTCAAGAGATTGGAAGTTTGGAATTTATGGTTTTCAACTCTTGCTCTGTCATTTTGCTTTTGTAATTATTTTTATACTTCCTTGCCTTATGTGCAGTAGGTTTTGTAATCTATAGTGCTATATGTTTTCTACTTATCAATTGCCTTGTCACTTGACTCACCTGCACTAAAATTATTTTTGAAGAAGCAGTAATTTCCTGATAGTTGAATTTTATTTAATCAGGTTGTTGTATGGAAAGTGATTCTTCAACATTGCACAAATCATCTAACAAATACAGCTAAAGATCCAGAAAGTGGAAGTCCATATGAAGCCACTCTCCAGGTTGATTCACAAAAATATGCAGCCAGTATTATCTGTAGACTTTTGGGGCATCAGGGATCAATATTTCGCATATCCTGGTCTGCCAATGGATCCAAATTGGTTTCAGTCTCTGATGACCGCAGGTAAATTGATGTGCCACTTTCTTGTGCACTTTCTCTTGTGCACTTTCTCTTTCCCCTAGTCTCTGATGGAGACTGATTTATAATTTGCAGTGCACGAGTCTGGAATATTGACGCAGAGACAAATCCAGATGATGATTCAACAAATCGTGATAGTGCTTTCTCATCCAGTCTTGTGCTATACGGACATAATGCTCGGGTGTGGGACTGCTGCATATCGGACTCTGTAAGCTCTGTGTAGAAGCACTTTCTTATTTGCACAATAACTTCCTCACATTCGCTGTGTCTGTATCTGACTGATATTGCATTACACTAGTATATCATTGTAAGCCACCACATGTTTTGACTTCCATATTGTTGATCTTTTCAGTTGCTTTCCCTTTTCTCTTTGGCACTTGTTGGCTTTACATTTCCACATGTTCCTTCGTTATTGTGATTGTTGGCTTGAATAAAATGGCTCTCTGTTCACCAAGCTCCGTATTCATTCAAAAATGATTTGGTAAGAATAGGTTGATTTGTTCATTTTCATGATGTTGTTTATTTCTAATTTATTTGTTGTTTGTGGTGCAAGCTAATGGTAACTGCTGGAGAGGACTGTACATGCCGCTTGTGGGGATCAGATGGTAGTGAACTGAAGATTGTTAAGGAGCACATGTGAGTTGAAATTTGGTTTGATGGAAAACAATCTCCATTGAAAAGCCATTATTTTTTCTTTTCCTTTCCCTTTTCCTTTATTTGATTGAAAGGGAAATCCTCATTTTACCAAATAGCCAAAGTGCAGAAATTTAATTTGGATCCATCCATCCATATGAGCCTAAATTCAAACAACATTTGAGTTCAAATCAAGCATTTAGAGCTTTTCCTTGGCCATTTCACTTCTGTGTGTTGTTCTCTGTACTGGTTTATTGGCTTTGCCTTTTGTAGATTTCACGAATCATTTTCTCCCATTACTCCTGCTGTATGAAACTCATCTTACATTTTTAAAGTAGGATATAACACCAACCTGTTTATATCTTAATATTAGAATAATAATGTCTTGATTATCTTGGTATCTTCTCTGTCTTTCTGTGTCTTCTGACTTGGATATTTAGAATATCTCCAATAGTTCAATGCATGAATGCAGGAATGAAGCAACTTAACACTCAATGGAGTTATGATTGAGTTTCTCTATACTTTTTAAATCAGGTGATGGATATATTTGTTATCATGCAGAGGAAGGGGCATATGGCGATGTTTGTATGATCCACTGTATTCCCTTCTTGTTACTGCGGGGTTTGACTCTGCAATCAAAGTTCGTCAACTCAGCACCTCCTTGCCTAAGAGTGTAGAGAACTTTGATGAGGCCACTGAAGGAATGAAAGAATTCCTTACACTTTCTCTCCCAAATTCATCAGAGTCTGCTGGGTTTATGGACAGGTCAGTGACAGTCTTTATGTTATTTGTTCCCGTTAGTTTAAACTTTAAATTCTAGGATAAACCTTTTTTTTTTTAAAAAAAAAATGCTTCTTATGCATTCTGAAGGTCAGTGTAAGTGATTATCTTATGAACACCCTGTTCTCTCTACACCAAGATTGACCCTGCCGTTAGTCATCTAATAGATATTGATGTGAACATTTGGCGATCTTCATATGTGAGAAAGACTTGGGATGTGGGTGTCTATAACATTGATACATCCTACACTGGCATTTGTTATTATAGTCTCACTTTACCTTTTAAATTTCCTGTAAAATTTTCCTTTCATGTCTGTTACAGTCTCGCTTTTAACTTTCTTGCAGTAGAAGTGAATATGTACGCTGCTTGCAGTTTGCTTCTGATGATATGATATACATTGCGACAAATCATGGTATTGTGTATCATGTTCAGATTTCTGAATCTGGGAATGTGAAATGGAACCAATTGTTCCATGTGAGTGACGGAATTCAAATAATCTGCATGGATTTGTTCGTGGATAGCCTATCAGTGCAGTCCACCGGTGTTGAGCATTGGGTTGCTGTTGGTGATGGCAAAGGAGGTGTGACTATTTTAAAGATCATATTTGAAATTTGCTCTCCCAAAGTGGATCTTATAATCAAGTGGCAAGCTGAAGCAGAGAGACAGCTCTTAAGGGTATATTGGTGCAAATCACTAGGAAATGGGTAAGGATCATCTCAAGCGTTTAGTTATGGATTTTTCAAACATTTCTACGAGTTTCTAGGTAACCATATCTATCTTTATGCTCTAGAAACAGTTGACCTTGAGTACCACACTTTGTTATTGTCTCCGATTTTATCACAGCATCCTGCCAATCTTTAATGTTCAGGGTTGTAGAGGTTTCTTGGGCTTCCTTATATCATCTTTGAAGGATATCAAAGCTCAACTATCATTTTAATCACTACTTTCAGGTATCTCTTTACATCAGACCCTAGAGGAAGTCTGAAGTTGTGGAGGCTACTTCATTCTCGACAAGCTTCTTCAGAGTGTTGTATGATCGATCCTAGTGGATGCCTTGTAGCAGAATTCAAGTCCTCTTTTGGAGCAAGGATTATGTGTTTGGATGTGTCAATTGAGGAAAAGGTATTTGTTCCTCTCTTCTTGAGTTAGAATGATAGGTTAGTGGGTTCTAACTACTTAGTGCTCCTATGGGAATAGTCCTCTAATGTCCTGTGCGATTTTAAAGTTGTGTCATATTAATTAATAGGGGTGCCTCAATTAATTTTGGAGGATTTGAGCCTGACTTTTGCTGAACCATACAAGGTATTATGATAGCTTATATAAACTATTACAGGTGCTGGTGTGTGGAGATTTGCGTGGCAATCTAACCCTGTTCCCGTTGTCAGGGAGTAGATTGCTTAGTACATCTGTGGAACCGATGGAGAAGATACCTCCTGTGACTAGTTTCAAAGGTGCCCATGGAATCTCCGCTGTGGCCAGCATTTCATTTGCTAGATTCAGCTCCCAGTTGGTTGAAATTTGCTCGGTACGTTAACCGAAGCTCCCCTACCCCAGCCACTTTTGCTTTTATTTTTCTTTTCCTTCTTAGGAAACTTATGGTTCTCTTCTTTCCTACTTCTTCAGTGCTTGTTGTTGATAAGTTATGGCATTTTCATTGTCATTCTTGAGTGATGATGTAATAAGTTTGCCTATCCTAAAGTTCCTACACCCAACTTCCCAGGATTAGATACATCAATGGCTCTGTTATTCCATTTCATTCTATAAATTGTAATCACTATATGATCTATCAATGATGTTTAGATTTTTATTTTATTTTGCAGAATCGTTTATTTATTTTTGGGGTGAATTTTTGGCCTTTAATGCACTGACAAATTCTTAATCAGTTGTGCAACTTGATCTCCCTCACATCACATGTATCCCATAGTTTTCTCTCACATATATTCTAAGTTCCTTCTTACATCCTTTTTTGTTTATAATATTGTTAGTCATATACATCCATCTTCTGATTTTGTAATTTTACGTGTTTAGACTGGAGCTGATGGATGCGTCTGCTATCTTGAATATGATCAAGATCAACAAATCTTGGAATTTGTGGGAATGAAGCAAGTCAAAGAACTAAGTCTGGTCGAATCTATCTATACCAGCAGTAGTTGTCTTGATTCAGCTGATAGCAGTTATGCTGTTGGTTTCTCATCAGCAGATTTTCTGGTGTGGAATTTACTGACAGAAGCAAAGGTATCACATCCTTCATTCCTTTCTCTATTCATGTTATAAATTTCAGCACCTGAAGAATGCATGTTTGGTACAGGTTGTGCAAGTTACATGCGGTGGATGGCGACGTCCCCATTCTTACTACCTTGGTTGTATACCTGAAAGGAAAAATTGCTTTGCATACGTTAAGGTATGGTTGTTGTTGCTTCTTCTCCTTCTGTTAGGGGTTAATGATTTAATTCAGTTTTTAATTTTCAGTTGTAGACATTCTTTTCAGAAGGCAATTTTTCATTTACAGAAAATGGGAAAACTTGAAAGTTCTGTGATATTCTTGTACTTTTTTCTTCCTTTTGTAGGATGAAATCATTTATGTTCATAGGCAATCACTAAAAGAGGTTGACCAGATGATTCTGCCTCGAAATATCCATTTGCAATTTCACGGAAGAGAGATACACTGTGTACGTTTTATTTTAACAAATACAAGGCAGAATAGTTGCTCCAAGTTGAGCTGGATTGCTACTGGCTGTGAAGACGGTACTGTGAGGTTGACCAGGTATATTACAAAATTTGTTTTCTTCCAAAATTGAGGCATTTGTTTCCGATCTTCTTTCAGTGCTTCAGCAATTAGGTTATTATTTTGTTTTAAATGTTACATCTTATTGGATGAAATGAGTTGTTCAACTGTGGGGAATTAATGCGCTATGTAATGGCTCAGGTATTGTTCTGGTATTGAGAACTGGTCTGCATCAAAGTTACTAGGGGAGCATGTTGGTGGTTCAGCTGTGAGGTCATTATATTTCGTTTCAAGTATACAGTCCGTAGGAGCTCATGTAATGAATCCTCCAAATGGAACACCTATCCCGAATGTTGCTTCAGAGAACAAGGAGCATCCATGCTTGTTGATATCTGTTGGAGCAAAACGTGTCCTAACATCCTGGTTACTGAGATCCACAGAGAACAATGAAATGAAGTCTGCCAATGGTATAAATGGTGACTCTGGTCGCTTTGAGTCTCTCCCTGGCGACTTGGCATCAGTCTCCTTTAAGTGGCTTTCAACTGATATGCCTACAAGAAGTGGTCCTAATCATAAGAAAATTGATGGCGGTGATATAGATGATAATGACTGGCGATTTCTGGCAGTGACTGCATTTTTAGTGAAGATTCCCAATTCAATGTAGTTCCTTCTTCTACCTAACTTATACTTCATTCTTTTTACTTGAACTGCACTTTCTCTTTGTTAGCCCTCCTGAAAGCAAAAATTTAATCACTTATCCTGGAATCTCATTGTATTAACCAACCTGTTGCTACATTCCCTTGCAGGTTAACAATCTGTTTTGTTGTGGTTGCTGCTTCCGATGCAACACTTACTCTGCGTGCCCTGGTTTTACCCCATCGATATTGGTACATATAGGTGCACCTTAAATGTTTAATGTACATAATATTCTTCTCAATGCATGCTTACTTTTCTACTTGCAGGTTTGATGTTGCGTTATTGGCTCCCTTGTCGTCACCTGTTTTGACCTTGCAGCATATTGTCACTCCCTTGTACTGTGCCTCTGAAAAATTATCTGGTGTGTGAACTCTTGGCCAGAATGATTTTCTATTACAAGTTTAATTTTTATGACATGTTGCTCAGAGCTTTTTATAGCAGTTTCTGTTGAACATGCTTTCTTCTCTCTCGAATTTTTACCTGACAAACTTACTGCTAAGTAATCACTTCAATCTTTGATGAACTATAATCACTTAGGATTCCCCTATCTAGCTAAGAGATTGGTAACTTGTAAGAAAAATAAATGGTAAAATGACATTTAAAGAAAATTCTGAACTGAAAAAGGTGGAAATTTTGTGTGAGGTGGCTTCCAAATGAATAAAAATTCAGTTATATTTTTTTTCATTCTTGTGCTTGTGTTTTAATGTATGATAATCAGGTGATGTGCAGACTAAGAGCATGTATGTTGTCATAAGTGGATGTACAAACGGAAGTATTGCGTTTTGGGATCTGAGTGAGATAGTGGAAGACTTTGTGTACCAAGTTTCATCTGTACATCTAGAAAATTCCCTCGATTCCCAGAAACGTCCACGAACTGGGAGAGGAAGCCAGGGAGGGCGATGGCGCAGATCCATTGCTGCAGTAAAAAAAGCTGCTGGTGGCAGTACAACATTGGACTGCCAAGCCAGACAAGAGGACAATGGGCTTCTCACAACAGCATCAAGTTCAGTCAATTCAACGAATGATGCAGAATCTTATGTGGGGACCTTGAATGCTTCTTCCACAGAGGCGGAAGCATCTGATAATCCTATGCCCAAAGCTCAGGAAATATCACCCTTGTGTGTGTTGAATAAGGTTCACCAATCTGGTGTTAATTGTCTCCATGCTTCAGAGAACAAGGGCAGTCAAAGCTCCCATCATGGAGTTATATATGACGTCGTTAGTGGTGGAGATGACCAAGCACTGACCTTCCTCAAATTTAGTGTAGCACCTACTTCAACTAGCTCCTTACGTGACTACAGGAGAACAGACTTGAACATGTTAACCGACTTTGAAAGCCTGGGGAACAACTCTGTTTGCTGTCAAAATCAAAGCGTTACGATCAGATTCTTATATCAGAAAAGAATAGCATCAGCTCACAGTTCTGCTGTGAAAGGTAAGAACCGAAACATAATAAAAGTGCCTTGACGCTGCCTCATTCTCCGGTACGCTGATTATGCTGGGATATCTGTAGATTTTGATCTCTACTGATGTCTGATTATATAAAATTGTGAAGTCGACTTAGCAAGAAATTTTGTCTTCATATTGTGCTCTTGCTTTTATTGCAATTTCAAACTTTATATTTTCTTTCCATGTTGCTGGTGCAGGCGTTTGGACAGACGGCACTTATGTGTTCTCTGCCGGTCTTGATCAGAGGGTTCGGTGCTGGCATCTTCAGGGTAATGGGGAATTAAACGAGCATTCTCAATTGATAATCAGCGTACCAGAGCCAGAAGCTCTTGATGCTAGATCCTGTGGGAAGTACGTCTGTTGTTACAGCAACTGTTCACCATATACTCTTTGATATCATCGTCCGTATCTTATTCGTATTCTTGCATTTCTTCTTCCCCAGGAACTGTTATCAAATTGCTGTGGCTGGAAGAGGGATGCAGATGGTTGAGTTCTCCGTGTCTGATGACATGGATAATGGTGAATGAGTGTATGTATGCAGTATGTACCCCACTTCTTCCGTCAAGACACACGTTTCGTTTCTTTTTCCCCAAATCTTCATCCATTCGGCATTTAATTGCTCAACGAACAAATGTTCTGTGGTTGTTTCATTTGTTTGGCACTGTGTTGCAGGTTTAAGCCTGATTTGATTCTTCACAAGCAGTTGCTTTCAGGTCATCAAATGCTTAAACTGAAGGCCTGGATAAGGGTAAACCTATCAGACCTTGTGCGTGCTTTATAGAACATCAGGAAATAGATTGCATAGCTCTTGAGATTGTTTCACTACAAAGGACTTGGCTGAGATGCCCGAAATGGCGGCACCATAAGGTAACACAGTACAACCCCTAAATTGTTCGAGATGACATTGAATAGGACTATTAACATCAAAGAATCCCAGATTCAAGCAAGTTTTAATACAAACCATCTAAGGGTGTTATTAGTTATGTGGAGCCTCCATGAAGTTGAACTCTACGGGATCTCAACCGGAGCTCCATATTGTGGAACATGGAAACAGGGACACCCATATCCTCATGTAAACATACCCTCATTGGTATCTATGTTTTCTTGTGTCTGCAGTGTTTTCCTTTTAGACCCTATAAAAATGGGTCCTGGTTGTAGCAATCAGGTCTTTCGTTTTGTCGGTCTTTCTGTGCTTCAGCCTACCTGATCTGCCTTTGTTTGTTTATGAAACACCCCGACTAATTTGGGGTAAGAACGTGTACATTCTAACCCTTCAGACCCTACTTCATTGCGATGTGAACCTTGAAAGCATAAGGTGTACACATATCCTGATTTGATTGTAAGCTTGTAAGAGGTGTTTTGGGAAATTAGGGTTTGGATCAGATCTGAAGTGCAAGCTAAGCAATGTGGATGCAGAACATGTTAGTTTATTCCGCCATTGCCCTCCTGGAAATGAGTCACACAGTGTCACATGGTCAGCTCATCAAGACGGTGATGGGCGGTGTCACATCGGACCGGTAGAATTCATTTAATTATACACAATACAAGTTGGTAGTGTTTCTATTCTTAGATCTCCTTCTTCCTCTCATTTTTCCTGTGGATTTTGGATTTTGTCTGCCCAAAATGTTGCAACATTGATTGGATTTGTGTCGGTAGATTTAATAGGAGAAAAAAAATAATTTTCGATTTTTTAGGGCCCATATCGTATCGATTTCAGTGTTTGGCTGTGGGTCCCTAGGTCCAAGTGATTAGAGAAAAATATCGGAAAGAAACCCCATCCTTGAATACCAGAGAAAAGGAAACTAATCTTGACAATGGGTTAAACTAATGGAAATAAAAAAAGAATTTCACAAATGACTAATATGGCAAATAGGAAATGGAAAGATGATAAAATTTTGGAAAGACGCATGGCTAGATGGAAAGCCACCGAAAGGCCGACAACACCCTAACATCACAATCAACGAAAATGACAATGTGGCAAAATACATTGACGCCAACAAGAAATGGAAGATTGATGAACTATCCAACATCCTTCTAAGGGATGTGATCAACAAGATCGACGACATCTACATACCAGAACATTAAATAGAAGACAAACTATATTGGAAATCAAGTAAAAATGGCTAGTTCAGCACGGCAAGTGCCCTAGCACACATCACAAAGCAAAACATAGGAGAAACTTGTGATACGACATGGATATGGAACCTAGATACATATCCGAAAGTCAAAAACTTAATCTGGAAAATTACACTAGATGGAATCTCGACAAGAACAAGACTAGCAAACAAAGACATACATGTCCCACTATCTTGCGCCCTGTGTGATAGGGTGGATGAAAGCCCAATCCATCTATTCACCGAATGCCAAAGCACCCTATAACTGATTCACAAAATTGACCCAGCCACTGAAAAGATGATCCGAGAAATCGACAAAAGAAACAAATCCATTAAAAACATTGTATGTGAAATTTTCACTAAACTAAACCACGAGCAAAAAGGGAAACTTGCAACGACATGGTGGAGCCTGTGGACAAGCAAGAATCGACAAGTATTTGAAAACCTTAATACTACATCTGCCCACACAATGGAGAACTATACCAAAACACGATTACAGAACTGGGATGCCTCCAAAGTGACATTTGAAGAGGAGGCTACTTACCAACGCCAGAAAATTCGGACAACTCAACCACGAAAAAGGAAGAACTTGAGATGGAGCCCATCGAAAGAGGGCTCATACAAAATAAATTTTGATGGATCCAAACTTTCTTCAGGAGAAGCTGTTGCAGGATTCATTATTAGAGACCACAATGGAGAAGTCATCGAGAGTGGCGGCTTCAAATGTGGACACATCTCAGCATTAGCGGCGGAGGCTATGGCGATCAGAGGAGGCATCGCCAGGGCAAAGTAACTCAGCCTCTCGAACATCATGATCGAAGGCGACAGCCTCACCGTCATCAATTGCTTGCAAGGCCTATGGTGCATCCCGTGGGAGATTGAGATGCTAATTTCTGACACCCCGCTCCTACTCCGACACTTTGCTAGGGTGAGATTCAGCCATATCTTCAGGGAGGTCAACTCGAGCGCGGACAGGATCGCACAACTCATCCACACAATGCCCATACGAGACCTCCAAGCTGATCATACTCTGCGTGTACTCATCCGCAAGGATGCCCTTGGGTGGTGGTCCAGCAGGGTCTGACCTCACCCAAATCTGTACCTTGTCAAAAAAAAAAGTGTTTAGCTGTGGGGTTTTCCTGTTGTATTCCTTGTATAATAAGACTAAAATAAGAATTATTTTTTTTCAAACATGGAAAAATAAACTGATTTAATAATACAAAAGTTTGATATTTGCTCTATGATTGCAATTATAGAAAGTAGGAGGGAAGGAAACACAACTTAAAACTATAAAATAAAGACCTTTTTTTTCTTTTCTTTTTTTAAAAAACAGAAAGAATTTGACTCACCAAAAATATAAGAAGCAAAAGAAAACCCGCTCACAACTGATCATAATAAAAAATAGCCCAACCTATAAGGAAGTCGAGGAGGCACATGGGTAGACAGTGAATGTTGAGAACACGGGAGAGTCAATGGACTAACATGGTGTCTTGACATCGGGGAGACGAGAATAGAAAATAAAGAGTTTTTCTAATATGCGTGCATAGATACACATTAAAACACGAAAAAATAAAGAAAATCCTAGATTAAATTCATGAACTTTATAGGTTTTTTTTTTTGGTAAAATACCTTCCCTACTAAAAGAAACTAAACCTTCCCAAAAAATTTATGAAAAAAACCCTAATAAAAAATCCTCACATAAAAAAAGGTAGTGAAGCACTAAGGCCAACTAAGGATCTAAACATGATAAATTTGGTCAAGTATGACAAATACGTGTAACATAAAATATGTATTAACTCGGCCCACATACTCCTTTCATATAATCATAAAAAATCATTTTAGTTAGTTTTTTACACAAAATTGTATGAATAATAAATGAAAGCACTTATCACTTATTTTCTTAAATAGGAAAAACCATTTTAGAGAGTAAATGTTTGAAGTTCCATTTGTCTAGTAGAAAGTGTGTGTTAGACAAGAACTTGTACCTTTTCGATCCCAATTTATGTGGTTTTAGCTTGGCCTTCACTACATTAGATATGTTGTCTTTACTTTTTTTTCTTTCTTTTTTTTTTTTGTCAGGAAATTTGGTAGTCTTTATGTTCATGTCATTGGCCAATATATTTAAGCTATAGACTAAAAACTTTTTATTTCATTTATATAAAAAAAAAATACAAAAAGGTAGTCTTTTTTCCCTAGGTCTATACATTTATATTTAAAAAATTGGTTTTGATATCCAAATGGGGTAATGGTGCAATTTTTTGTTTATAATAAAAGAAATAAAAATGGGGACAAAAATCTCATATTTTCAGCTAGGCCACATATTTCATGTAATTGCCTTTCATTTTAACGGGAGTTTGAAGGTAGATGGTAATGATATTATGTGTTGTTTTTTGTTGACATAATCATATATGTTGTTTTTTCGTAATTTCAAATTTAGCGGGTAAAAAAATACGAGCTTATATAATTTCCCAATTTTTCTTTTAAATTGTAACTAGTATTGTTCCCGTGCCATGGCGCGATTTAAAAATAAAATTTTTATAATAAAATAAATTAATATTATACAATTAAATAAAATATTATTTTAATATTTTGAATTAAACTTATTAAAACAAACTCATAAGAGTAAGATATAATAAGCTTAATCAAGATGGACTCTATTGTGATAGTAAATGAAGATTTGCAAATAGACATAGGTTTATATAATTTAACATTTTGAGTTAAACCCATTGATTATTTTCAAGATGAAAATCAATTGGAAAAATTAAAAAAAGGGGGGGGGGGGGGGGGGGGGGAAGGAAAAAATGATTAGTTGAAAATGAGAGAATTAAGGTGGATGTGACACGTAGGCGCAAACTCTTCTGTTATAAGAGTTTATATATATATATATAGTTATATTATATTGAATTCAATTTTTTGAATTAAGCCCAATAGTTAGTAAAATTAAAGAAAAAAGATAATTAAAGGAAAAAAAAGAGAATTAAAGAAAATCAAATAAAAATTGCAAAAAAAAAAAAGATTGGTTAAGACTCCTAATATGGCTATAAGATTGACATCATCCTAAACTATTCTAAATTAAGAGTTTATATAGATAGTTCGCTCTGTTGCTCACTATCTTTTTCTATTAATATATCGATTTTTTTTAACCTAAATAGTTAGAATTATTTTTTGCTATGTTTTTCTATAATATCTTCACACATTTATTTCATTGTTAAATTATTTAGAATGAATATATATGTATATAGTGATTCTTTAATGAGAGAGAGACTTTAGGGCCACAAAATGACTTTCCACCCACCAACGAGGGTAACGCCCTACAACCAACATCGCATCACGATCACATGTTTAAAGGTAATTCTTAATTGGCTCCCAACAAATTATTTAATGATTTTTTTCATCCACCAACTCCTCTTATTATTTTTTGTTTCATTAAACTATTTTTAGGGGCTCTACATTTCACTTCATTTGATTTTTTTTTCTTTTTATTAAGTAAAAATTCGAGATCAGATTTTGATAGACTGACAACTCAACAGACGAAAGACCGTCGAAATATATAATTAATAGAAAACAAAAAATGTGCAATAAAATAAGGGGAAACGCACCCCACAAAAGACGAATCAAGGGAAACCAAAATTAAACAAGTTGCGGATGTAGACTAGACGAATCCAATAAACTATATATATATATATATATATATATATATATATATATATATATATATATATATATATATATATATATATATATATATATATATATATATATATATATATATATATATATATATATATATATATATATATATATATATATATAGGGTTTACTTCAAATGTAAAAAGTCCTTATTGTGTAAAATATGCTTAAAGTGTAAAATTTCCTTATTCATACTACACGGGTTATTATAGCGCGGGTTGGGCTTGGCTTGTGTGTTGGGTTGCCGGTTCTGTTTTGTTTGTCGGGTGTAAACCAGCGTCCGTCCTCTTCAT
Organism: Persicaria tinctoria; assembly: GCA_037127255.1. NCBI lineage: Eukaryota > Viridiplantae > Streptophyta > Magnoliopsida > Caryophyllales > Polygonaceae > Persicaria > Persicaria tinctoria. The sequence goes on along the minus strand of JBANSL010000019.1, from coordinate 2,343,797 downwards.
TCATCTCAATCTCCCTCTCGACTTCAATACGGTGGAACGCTGGTGAGAAGTGGGGCTAGGCGGCGCCGGCGCTGGTGGGGATGCGGCGAGGTGTCCTAACCCTAGATAAACCACAGTCTCTCTATCGTCGATCTACATGTATGCCTCTTCATTGTCTTCTCTTTTTGTCTTCTTCGTCTGATATGGTGTCGCGATAATCTCAGTCCTCTCTTCCATAACTCAAATCTCTGGTCTCGTACCCTACCTCTTAGCCAGAACCCTACCTCTTGTCGGCCCTGCCATTGCGACATGTGTTCAATTGTTGTGATTGGGCACCTTGGTTGCTGTTTGATTGCCCGACTGTTGTTCGATTTTGTTTTCCCCTAATTGTTGTTCAATTGCCCTTGGTTTGATTTCTTTCTGTTGAAAATTTTCCCATAATTCTCATTTTATTGATTGATGTTTCCCTTGGTTCAGTTTATACTCTTCTATTATTTTACTAATTTTTTTTAATAAGATGCAACCCGAATCGGATCCAGGCTCAGAGTCTAATTGTGATGGCTTTGAGGTGCATTTGAGTTGGCTTTAAGGCACATTTGACTGACATCATCAAACCAACTAGGCTTAAGTGTTGCCATCTTCCTGGGCTCTAGATGCTTTTTAAACCACCCTATTTTTAAGGAACATGGAGGTTGAGAATGGCAAGTTTGAGAATTCTCAGGTTTTGAATCCACTTGATAGCAAGTTTGGGAATTTGGACATGATGAGTCTTCAGTCTAGAAGTTGCTTATGGATTCGGAGATTGAGCACGATAGGGTTGGTCTTGAATTTTCTGAAATTTTGAGGCCTAAGTATGCACACAAGTTGTTTGTAGAAATGACTAAGTGAAGTATGGCTCCATAGACAACTATTGAGATGGCCTCTCTTTACCTTTATTTGTACTATCTACTAAATATACAAAGATGAAAATTGATTGATGTGATCCAAGCATATGTCAAATAACTAAATGAATCTAGCCGCAAATGTTGATGGTGTGTGTTCTTGTTTGTAAATTTTATGCAGTAGGCTTTCTTTTGAACTGTATAAATTGCTTGCTTTGATCTATTTTTATGCCTTTTGATCCTTTGATGAAATATATCAAATTTTATGCAGTAGGCTTTCTTTTATGTTGTAGGCAAACCATGTTTTTTTGCCCTCTGCCGATAATCAACTCTTGAATGATGCTTTCTTTGTGCTTTAGGGAAATAGGTTTATATGATTCTACCATTAGTCAGTATCTCAGCAAACCAGTTAAGAGCTACAATTTACTAGTGCTTGAAGATTCTGCAAAACCCTAAAACCAGTTGGCAGTTAAATCTTCCACCCTTCTTTTGTCGCTTTATTTAGGTGAGCCTCTTCTTGAAGATGAATCTGATCGAGATTTTGGCGATGAGATGTTACCGGTTGCAGAAAAAGCAAAGGTCTGAAACTGAGCTATCCCTACTTTGCTTTAACTTTCATCACTAACACTAGAATGACTCCGACTTAAAGACGCATCTGGTATTTGTAGCTCAATTTCAGATTGAGAAAGGGGCTTAGTTTCTGGTTCATCAGTCATGCCATCTTCCTCTATAGGTACAACTGTCTGTCTCTTGGCTTATTTTGGTCGAATCATCTTACTGACCTTGCCTTCTTTTCTTCCTAGCTTCCTTGGTCCATCCATGTAGTGCTTCTCTTACTCTGAGGAATTATAGCTGCCTTGTAGTTTGTTCCCATCTGAATACAAGTCAAGAGATTTCTCAAACATGGGAAAAATGGTGAAACTTTCAAGTATTCGTATTAACATTTTAGCTACAAAGAATCTGTCCATTTTTAAACGAAACACTTTCTCTTTATTTAAAAATGCCCATTTTTGGGCATTCCTATAATGACTAAATTCACAAAATAAGATAATATGTCACCAAATTACTTGTTCTTTATTTAAAAATGCATGCAATTATAACTTTTAGCCTATTTTTGCATTTAACATAGTTCAGATTGCACAATTGTATTATAAAATTGCATTAATATGCGTGATGACCGATTATAAGCCTATTAGCTCAAAATGGGAGAGCGATGTGCTATGCACTTGGATGCGGGTTCAAATCCCGCATAGGCTATTTATGGGTGTCATATTTTTATTTTCGTTTATGCTATTGTAAGATGCATATTGGTTTTTTCTGCTGTTTCTGTTATTGCCTGCACACTTGAGATCAAGTTGGAATTGCAATTGGCACATTATAATAAATGAAGAAGTTGCATGTTTTTTCTTTATTTTCCTTACTGTTTTTTCATGGTAGCTAGTTGTTTTCTTACCTCACTTAAAAGTCTATTAGCTCAAAATGGTAGAGCAATGTGCCACGCACGAAGATGCGGGTTCAAATCCCGCATAGGCTATCTATGTTTATCGCTTACAAGTACTATGTTTCTCTTCATGAATAAGAGTGTAAGGTGCATTTGTGTAACTGTAAAGTGCAGTTGTGCAACTGTGAAGTGCATTTGTGCAACTGTGAAGTGCATTTGTGCAACTGTGAAGTGTATTTGTGCAATTGTGAAGTGCATTTTAAAGTGCAAATATAAGAACATAAATTGCAAAAATAAAATTGTAATGTGCACATTTAGAATACAAGTGTGCAAAAGTAGGATAAAATTGTGCAAATTTAAACTACAATTGTGCAAAAGTAAGATACAATTGTGCAGATTTAGAATAAAATTGTGCACATTTAGAATACAAGTGTGCAAAAGTAAGATACAATTGTGCAGATTTATAATACAATTGTGCAAAAGTAAGATCATAATGTGCATGAATAAGACAAAAGATGTGCTTTTGAAATCGATGTTTTAATTTTGTTTTTTTTTTTACTTTTGAGAGTTTGGGATCACCTCTCTCATAATTTAGGTTTATAGATGTGAGTTTGAAATCGATTTTTTTACGTATAACAATTTCAAATTAAAGTGCATACTTAAGGTTAAAAAGTGCATAATTAAGGTTAAAAAGTGAATAACTAAGATTATAATGTGCATGATTAACAATTTGGGATTGGTGTGTTCTTGTTTATAATATAACCTATGTGGGATTCGAACCCACATCTTTGTGCATACGCACATCGCTCTACCAATTGAGCTAATAGGTCAAAAATATTCTATCAATAGTTGTAAAAATCAAGCAAATAAGTATAAGTAATGCAATTTATTGTGCATCATAACTGATGAGAGATTTAATGGAAGCAACCTACTTCCCCCTTTTCAGAGCAATTAGCATGGTAATGTCCCTACAGTTTGCCAAAGAGTGCTTACCATGTTGCATCTTACAATGAAACATAAGAAACATATATTGGTCACATAGCCACCCTGTCAAAATAAAATAAACTAATTTAGTCATCCTGTCAGCTTGGAAGTTAGCTTGTACTTCAATGTGGTTCTAAGAACAGCTTCTATCGAAGCATAGCTGACACCCATGCACTGGAGCAACCCTTGGTTCATTTCCATCAGTTCTTTCAGCTTCTCTTCCTTGTCAGTCAAAGTAATCTCATCGGTGGCAGTTGACTAGATAATCATGGCCAGGTCTTTGCTGATGGAATCAACAGCACTGAACACCGAAGCCATTGCATCTGGGTGCCTCGTTGTTCTCTCTGAGACCCCAGCAACTAATGCTTTGTTGTTCCTCCCAACTCTTGTATTAGTGATCATCATTTTCAGAGGCATGCTCGACTTTAGGCGTGTGAGTTCACCAGATCTGAACTTGATCATATTGCCTGATACAACACAAAGTTTAGTCTCCAACATGTTGGGAAGTACTTGAATTAGGAAGTTGAGAACCACTAAGGCTTGAAAGGCAGCTGCAAGGGCTCACAGATTACAAAATTGTGGTCTAGTGTTGGATTTGTGTTATATGATTGTTATCATGACTGCACTAAACGCTAGGTATCTTACGAGATTCCTGCTCACATTATTATTATTATTGTTGAGATGCCGATATCACAAATAGGTTTTTCAGTTGTAGAAATTTCTTAATGCTAGTATGTTATGAGGTTCCTGCTCATATTATTGTTATAGTTGAGATCCTGATATCACAAATAGGTTTTTCAGTTTTAGAAATTTCTTAATTTCATCAATTTTTCTTGCTTTTGGTTAACTGAAAAAATACTTTTTACACATACATCTATGTACATAGAGTAAAGATCATGTGAATGATTTAGATGACCTCAGCTGATCATTTTATCGGATGATCCTGGATGGCCTAGTACTGGAATATAATTTCACTGGCTCTTTTTTGTGTGTGTGTGTATGTGTGTGTTCGGTTTTTTTTTCTAATCTACCATACTGTAGCAGACTATAGTTTCAAAACAAAGCACCTGCATAATTTCTCATCATTATTGCAAAAAAAAAACAAAAGCAGCACCATAACTACCAAGAACTGAAATTACTGACAGCAAGTATCATAAATGATGCTTCTAAGACCACATACCATAAGTGCTTACAGTGTTGTCTATGCCTGATGGCCTCCCATGGATTATATTTTCACCTTCAAAAGCCCATTTATTGACCAAATCAAGCTCACTTTCATCAAATGACAACCACTCATTTTTGCTGCTATCTTGGCTTACTCGTCTCGATAGCGCAAGCAGGGCTCCTGAGAGCGAGACACAATATGCAACAGATGAACCAAGTCCTGCACCGAGCGGCAACTCAGATGATACTGTCAGTGAAGCAGATCTACACCTGTGTTGGATAAAATTTTCAATCAGAAGGCAAGCAAAATCTGGCATGGATGGTGCAAAAGACAAATTAGGCTTGTATATTAAAGGCTATCAAGATTTCCATAAAGAAACAAATCAACATCATGTAGAACTTCATTCGGCTTAATTGTATAAGCTCAAAAAAGGGAAACGGACTTGTATTTACAAGATCATACAATCCAGGCCAAATAAATGTTAAATCCTGTAGAGATTTTGTAGTGGCGCATACCCATGGATGGAGGTGTATAGCCAGAGAAAGGCAGTGATCCCGGAAGCAAGTGCGAGTTTCGCCTCTGGAAGATTATGCTCTTCTACTAAAGATCCTAAGACCTTGAGGCATTCGGCTGGACATGATTTCGGTATTAGAGGAGCATGATTGCCAAAATCTGCTACAACTGTTTTAATTCTATCAATTGGCCATGAGAACTCCAAATCTACATCCTTAAGGTGGAGCTTAAGCAAGCCATCACACTCTTAAAACAGACAGAGAAACAAGTAACAATTTCAGTAGACAGAAAAAATTGATTAGATGCTTCTCAGAGATTTGAACAAACACACAGCGCAACCAATTCAGTGAAAAAGCGGAACTAAACCTAATCACATCATTAATAGGCGGAATACAGAATGTGAAAAATCAAACAAAACTACAAGATAATCTACAGATCAATTCAGGGATTTCGATCAACAACACAACACCTAGTAAATTCAGCAACAACGAACAATTTCTAGGTTTTCCAATCGAAATAACTCAATAGTCACAACATAGCTCTGTGGAATTAAACTTGCTCCGAATGAGAGTAAGAGACATTTTGTACCTTGTACTTGGTAAGGAACAGGTGAGGAACCTCCAGCAATCGCTATTTAAGGCGGAGGCGACCTTTCGAAATCGACTGAGTAAGAGAGGCTTCCATGGGCAATTCCGGCAAGGGAGGAGAAGATGGTGCTGTTGCCGGCGGTAGGAATTTTGAGGGAGGGCGGCGCGAGAGAGAGGGCGGCGATTCTCTACAATCGCCCTTCGCTTCTCTACCATCGCAGAAGAAACGGTCTGTCAGGGAGAGGGCTTTGTTTTTTTCTGGATCGTTTTCTTCTGTTTTTTTTTATTATTTCCGGTTCAACCCGGTTTTTTTAAACTAAATTCCGGCGCGCGCCCCATAAACCCAAATTTTACACGTTAAGCGGATTTTACACGTTAAGTAGTTTTTACATTTTAAAGCTTCCCTATATATATATATATATATATATATATATATATATATATATATATATATATATATATATATATATATATATATATATATATATATATATATATATATATATATATATATATATTTATTTGAGTTTTTTATACGCGATACGTATCTAACTCTGATACCAATATGATCCACTCTACTTAAATAAGGAAAACTTTAAATCTACTAGTTATCATAAATTAATGTTAAGAATATAGTTAGAAGAACCATATATATTGACCCTAACTAAACAAATAAGTTAGTTCTTACCTAATATTTTGATAGAAAAATAATAATTCTTACCTGATATTTATTTATTTATAATGAAAGTTCTTACCCAATATGTAGTATACAAATTAAAAATGCCTCAATGGCCCAAGTTCACAATAATGTTAATTACCAACACTGTATAAAGTAGTGACGATCTATGATTTAATATTTGCTAATCTCTTTATAAAAACTACCTTGCATTAATTAGATATTCTATATAAAAAATGTTATTAATAATTAAATCTTTAAATAACTGTCCAATTATAAATAATTTATTGTGTATTTCATTTCAACTAGGATTACACTATACCTATAAGTAAAATTTTGTTTTATTTGGTATCTCGATCAAGTTATAAGACAACCCTAAGATCATCTGATATTTCAATAAACAATTATTTTATTAAATTTATCCAATACGAAATAGAATAATTAATCATAAAAAATAATTTTTTAATTTTTTTTTAGCTTTTGCCTCCTTTTCAAAAGTGTTGGTAACATTTGTAAGTCAAATTCCAATTCAAAGCATTTGTAAGTCAAATTTGCATTGTCATTATCATATGATTCATATCATTGTTAGTAGTTGCCCATTTGACATCTCCTCACCTAAAAAAGGATTAAATAAAAATAAAAATCATACCTTTCAAATTCCTAATTTACGTTCAAACAAAGTTCCAAATTTCTTGTTGGGGGGAAAAGGATATTTACCAATCCATCATGAAAATTCCAAAAATAATCAGATTATCTTGCATTTCTTATAGGTAAGATTAATGCATATATTATTATTGTACTTTCATAATAGGAATTTTATTTTATTAAACTAGAAGCAAAATACTTTCATAATAGGAATTTGAGTTTGTTGGAATATATAATTGAACTATAAACACATATCCCTCAAGTCAAAGGAAAAATATATTATTTACTATTTATGAAAGTTTTTTTTATATAATTATAAAAAAAACCGCGCTAATAATAAACGACAGTACTTGCTTAATTAATTTGAATATTATGAATTAAAATAAACACATGTTGAAGTAGTTGTCATCATGAATTTGCTAATGAGTTTCTCTTTGTTGAAATTTTGTTACATGCATTCCTACTCACTAGGAATATTTGATCACATATACTATGATCAAGTCAAACGTCCCAAGCCCATAAATATAATTTATTTTTATTTTACTAGAAATCATAATATAGGTATTTTGAAAAAGCACATATAATTTATATGGAAACATAAATACATTTTTTCCCAAAATAATATTGCTGAAATTTAATAAAGGAAAATAAATAGAAGGAGATAATTTAGTTCAATAATAAAAATGATATTTTTCCATTTATTTTCCTTCAAAAAAATTTAACAATATTTTATTTAGAAGAAACGTATGTATGTTTCTATATAAATTTATTTTCATTTACACGTTTCATAAATTAGTATGTAAATTATTTTTGGGAAATTCCGTTTGGTGCCCCTGAGGTTTTGGCAATTCCGCTTGGTGCCCCAAGGTTTTTTTTTGTCCGGATGGTACCCCTGAGTTTTGTCAAAAGTCCGCCTCATGCCCAAAACTCATATTTTCACTTTTTAAAATGAATAAAATGGCCCATTATTTTTCCTTATTTCACAAAACCTCTTTTACTTTTTAACAATGAACAAAATTACCTATTATTTAACTAAGTTCAAGATAAAATTGAAAAAACCACCTTTATTTCTAAAATTTAACAAAATCACATATTATTTCCAAAACTTTTTATCACAAAATCACCCTTCTTCCAAAAAAATTTAAAACAAAATTATGGGGTTGTGAATATTATACAAAAGACATATTAGTTTCCAATTTCCATACTTTGAAAAAATAAAATAAAAACGCTCGTTATTTTTTCCAAAAAAATATTTAACACCTATTATTTTCCAAAATAATATTTTACCTATAACTCACTAAATTTTAACAATTGTAAATGCGGCTGCTCATATGGTGGCTTAATATTTTGGTAGTATATTTTTTTTTCGGGTCGATGCGTAAACTCGGACTTATTTTTTTGTAATTTAATATTTAGCCACAATAGTTCATTGTACAAGAAAGAAATACATTACAACTATCGTTTTCTTTTAATATTCGGTCTTCGGGTTTGACCTGACCTAAAAATGTCGGATCGAATCGAATTGGCCCACCATGAACCATCCTAATTGATCAATCTAACCCAATACTTGATTAGAATTTTATTGAAAAAGTAATGTAAAAAATAAAGGGTTGATTTTTTTTTCCCAATACTCAATTAGAATAAAGAAGATTTTTTTATCCAAAGTATGGTTTTATGATTTTTCTTTTTCTTTTTGTACTTTATAGGCCAATTTTTTGAAAAAAAAAATTGGCCTCTAAATTAAAATAATGAATCTTTTATAAATAATACAGTAAGTGGTATTTTTTTTTCAAAAAATATAAGGGGGAATTGATGCAAATTGTTTATAAATAATAAGTGGTATGTTATGTATGTACAATGTTTGGAAAATAATGAGTTTTTTTTTTTTTTTGCAAAATATTAAAATAATGAATCTTTTATGTCTTGTTAAAAATAAATGTTGATTTTCTTCAAAAAAAAATTTTTAACAGTGGGTGAGTTTTTGCTAAAATTTTGGAAATTATGTGTGATTTTATTGAAAAAATATATATAAGGTGTTTTTTTTTTCACTTTTATGTTGGATTTAGTTAAATAATGGTTAATTTTATTCATTGTTAAAAATAAAGGTGGTCTTGTGAAATAAGAAAAAATAATGGGCCGTTTTATTCATTTTAAAAAGTGAAAATATGAGTTTTGGGCATGAGGCGAACTTTTGACAAAACTCAGGGGCACCATCCGGACAAAAAAAAACCTTGAGACACCAAGCGGAATTGTCAAAACCTCAGGGGCACCAAACGGAATTTCCCATTATTTTTTTTATAATACAAAAAAAAAACATTTTTAGGGGGTGCTATATTAGTGGATGCACACCGGCTGGTGGTAGGTGATAAACCGGCGCTTCCCGGTAAAACCTAAAATGATTATATGATTTCAACAAATGAAAGATTCAAACTTGGATTAAAATTAATCTCACCAACCCACAAAACCCACAAATCGAAATGACACATCCAAAACCCCCAAATCCAACGGCTCTAATTCGTTGCGGATATCCGAGATTAAGCAGATGATCAATTCCACCAACCCATGACCGGTTACGCCGGTAGCCGGTCGAACTGACTCCTCAGAGTCCGAGCAAATCGCCACTATAAATTGATAGGTTTGGGATCCGATTTCAGTCGCTGCACTTCGATTGCCCTCTTTCATTCCTTGCTTCTTGGGAGGTCTCCTTTTCTTCCTTGCTTCCGGATCTGTTCTTCACCGTTCCCGGTAAGCGCCATTTCCAAAGATCCAAGCGTTGTTCTTGTTTCCTGGTTGGATTGCGGAGGAATTTCATGTGGATCTAGGATTTGGTGTGGTGGGTTACTGGGTTTCTTGAGAACAGACTGAAATTATGTGATGGAGACGGTGAATTAGATCTGGATTTAGTGTTTGCTGTTGATTATGAATCAGTGGAATTGAATCAGTTTGTCTAGGGTTTTCCTGCTCATCTTATTTAGGGGTCTACTGTCTAGATTTGGTTTGAATTGAATGATTAACAGTTTAACATGCTGAATTTGAACTGCCAAATGTGAGCCTTTTTGCTTATCCTAGATCTGCATAGTGTGATTAATTGCAAACCCACTTGACATCTGAAGCTATCTCTTTCTGTTTAATCGCCTTAGACTTGTGTTGAAATTCAGTTTCTGCAACAGATCTTGTCTCCATTACTGTACTCTACAGTGTCTATCATCTTTTAATTGATTGTCCTCTTTTGTTCTGATTCACTTGATAAGAGTAGTTCATAGCCTACAGAACATGATGCCTTTGAATATAGGGATTAGCAGATTTAGTTTCACAAATCTTGAGATATTTGTATACTATGATGCATAACTTGATTTCCTAGTGTGATGACATTGTGAATGATCTAATAGAGTGAAAGGCGTCGAGGGGGTTAGTTTCATGGTGTGCTGATCTTATGCTTGTGGTGCAGATTAAGAGATGGCGTTGGAGACCTTCCTATTTACATCCGAGTCCGTGAATGAGGGACACCCCGACAAACTCTGTGACCAGATCTCCGATGCAGTTCTGGATGCTTGCCTTGCCCAGGACCCCGAGAGCAAGGTTGCTTGCGAAACCTGCACCAAGACCAACATGGTCATGGTCTTCGGTGAGATCACCACCAAGGCTAATGTAGACTATGAGAAGATCGTGCGTGACACCTGCCGTGAGATCGGGTTCATATCTGATGATGTGGGTCTTGATGCCGACAAGTGCAAGGTTTTGGTGAACATTGAGCAACAGAGCCCGGATATTGCTCAGGGTGTTCATGGCCACCTTACCAAGCGCCCCGAGGAGATTGGTGCTGGTGACCAGGGCCACATGTTTGGGTACGCCACTGATGAGACCCCTGAGTTCATGCCGCTTAGCCATGTTCTTGCTACCAAGCTTGGTGCTCGCCTCACTGAGGTGCGCAAGAACGGAACCTGTGCGTGGCTAAGGCCTGATGGTAAGACCCAGGTGACCGTGGAGTACCACAACGAAAACGGTGCCATGGTCCCAGTCCGTGTCCACACTGTCTTGATCTCCACCCAGCACGACGAGACTGTCACCAATGACGAGATTGCCGCTGACCTCAAGCAGCACGTGATCAAGCCCGTCATCCCTGAGAAGTACCTCGACGAGAAGACGATCTTCCACCTCAACCCATCTGGCCGTTTCGTGATCGGAGGACCCCACGGAGACGCCGGCCTTACCGGACGCAAGATCATCATCGACACCTACGGTGGATGGGGCGCTCACGGAGGAGGTGCATTCTCCGGAAAGGACCCAACCAAGGTCGACAGGAGTGGCGCCTACATTGTCAGGCAGGCAGCCAAGAGCATTGTCGCAAACGGCCTCGCAAGGAGGTGCATTGTCCAGGTCTCCTACGCCATTGGTGTCCCAGAGCCCCTTTCCGTCTTCGTCGACACATACGGAACCGGAAAGATCCCTGACAAGGAGATCCTCAAGATTGTGAAGGAGACCTTCGACTTCAGGCCCGGGATGATTGCCATCAACCTTGATCTGAAGAGGGGCGGAAACGGCAGGTTCCTTAAGACCGCTGCCTACGGTCACTTCGGCAGGGACGACGCCGACTTCACCTGGGAGGTTGTCAAGCCACTCAAATGGGACAAGCCTCAGGCTTAAGAGTGAGTCTAGAAGTAATAGATGATCATCTTTTATATGTAAACCTTGAAAATTGCCTATTTTTCATTTGTCTCAAATTTTATTTTTTTGGCTTTTCCTTGTCATGCCAATTTGATTTTTTTTTTTGCCTGCTCTTTTACTGTTGGTGCTGGGATGTAATGTTGGCAATAACTACTTAAATTTTTGCTATGAAAAATGGAAGTTTTGGCTTCAGAAAATGGCACTCTTTATTCTGCATATGGAAGTAAGTAGCATTTGAGTGATTGATCTTATTGTACTTTGTTTATATGATCTATTATAGTGTAAAGGGTATGCCATGATCTGAATAAACTAATCCAAGATTTCAACAGTCCAAGTTCACAATAGGTGTCTTACCTGAAGTTATAGGTAGAGGCGTAGAGCATGAGGCCTGCGCTTATCAGAAGACATGAACAAAACCCTTCAACTTAAACTTCTCTGGAAAATCCTAACAGAATCAAATAACACTTGAGTTAAATTAATAACTCAAAAATATTTAAAAGATAAACAAATCCTTAGTTATGAGAAAAAAAGAAATGTATCATGGCAATGGTCAAAACTGACATCTCTTATTCCTCTCTTCAAAAGTGGTCTCCGTTGGGGCATAGCGAATGGCAAATCAATAAACTTTTGGCATGACAATTGGTTTGGGGAGGACCCTTTGGTAGCTCAAATATCAAACTCAAACTTATTAGACAACAACCTAATGGTTGGCAGATTTATTTATGAAGACCATGTATGGGACACCAATAAACTATATAATGATCTAGGCAACCTAGTCAGGAGGGAAACTCTGGAAAAGATTACACAAACGCCCATCCCAAAGCACATCCACCAAGATAGACTATACAGTCTATACTGGACCCCTAGTAAAAATGGTTGGTTCTCTACGGCTTCATCTATTGATCCCATCAACACAGTAAAAAATCACTCAATGTCTCAATTGCACTGGATATGGAAACAAGATGCAGCCCCAAAAACCAAAGACTTCTTGTGGCGAGTCTCAAAAAATGGACTACCGACATCTGCCAAACTTGCATCTCGAGGGGTAGGCATCCCCACAGCCACAGGCCACAGACTGCCCCTTATGTGGAATGAACTTTGAGGACAAATATCATCTTCTGTTCCATTGCCCAATAATAACACAAACGATAGAACACATCTCCCAAAAAATCTATAACACAATTCGATGTGCCTACGACTCTACTTCCAACACAAATGAAACAATATGCGCCCTTTACACATCACTAAGTAAAACAGAATTCTCATCACTTTCTGCAGCTTGGTGGTGCTCTTGGTATTTCAGGAACAAAACCCTTTTCGACAATGTTACTCCTAACCCTAAAACAATAGCAACATTTACAATAAACCAAATAACTAACTGGTCGGGAAAAGGCAAAAATTGATGACTTAAGTACAGAACAGAGCATTCACAACAAAAACCCAAATCTAGGGAACAAAAGAAAACGCATAGCTAAATGGACAAAACCGAGAGGAGACTAGTACAAGCTTAACTTTGACGGTGCTTTATCCTCCAGCAACATTGGTTCATATGGATTTCTCATCACGGATAGTACGGGGCGTACTCATTATGCAGAATCTGCCCCTTCCCCTTTTCCTTCTGTTCTTGGATCAGAATGTTTTGGTATGTGGAAAGGAGTGCTTAAAGCAGTTGAACTAAAAATTTCGCGTATCTGCATTGAAGGCGATAATCTCAGTATTATCAAAAGTCTCAATTCAGGTATGTCTTGCTCGGGTGAGATCGAGATGCCGGTATCCGACTCACTGTATGCTCTAGGCATGCTTTCAGAATATGAGATTTCTTATGTATTTAGGAATGGTAATCAAGTAGCTGACCGTCTATCTCACCTTGGGATCATCTTCTCTGGCTTGACTTACCCTTCAGATGCAGTTTTCAGAAGTATCATCCGCAAGGATGCTCTTGGCTAGTTTGCCTTGAAGGATGCGCTTGACTTACCCTTCAAATTCTTTCTTGTTCCAAAAAAAAAAAGGTAGAGCATGAGGTTATTTGCATGCCCAATTTATTTTGTATGCATCATGTATTCATGTGTGTGGGCAATGGTTACAGACTACCTATATGTGTTTTATTTGATAGTTTCATTTTGATATATTATATTTATATGTTTCAATCTGATATCCTAGTAAAAAATTATAAATATTTAAAATTTTTAATCATATTTCAATAAACTAAAATGGTTTTGTATATATTCTCATACTAAATTATTATGTTCAACTCGACAACTTCGTAACAAGAGGTTATATTACTCATTTTGATAATTGGGTAAGAAATTGTACAAATTTAAAGTTTTTACATTTGAATAGATATTATTAAAGGTTAAAACTATAACAAGTTACATATTGTCTTCTGACCAAACAAAGTTACATATTTAATGGTTATTATATTGCTTTTGCTACCTTGTTTTATTCTAATAGGTAGAATTTAGAACAGATGAACTTATTACAATAGGAGACCTATTATTGAGACCTATTGATCACTTATATCATTTTTACAGTTAAGCTAATAAGGCGTGACTCACCTAGATTTTACCTTTTGCGGTTGTATAAATGTCATCATTTTCACATAAACTTTATTAGGTTTCGATTGAGTCGGATCACGTAATAAGATCCAACCTTTGAGATGCCAGTCATTTCATATCTGGGTCATTTCAAACATCATTTGAATTGAGTTAGGTTTTGGACGAGTCATTTTAGGTTTCTGATCATATCAAGTCGATTTCGAATTTTCAAGTTCGTGTATGATTTGGGCGTAATCCTTTTTGGGTTTTGTCATTTCGAGTTTCGGATATGTTTCAATGAATCTTCGCCAGGATCAAAGCCAGGGAGAGCATAAAACTTGAGACATACTGTATAACAAAGCAGTTTCCTTTACAGCTGAAATCTCCCCCTTTGATGCATTACAGTACAGAAGCCTTAAGAGGCTATACATTACAACAAAACCTAACAGAGACAGAAAGGAAAACTTAGATGGAGCCGAAATCGAGTGACTCCCAGCAGAAAGGGCGGAGAACATAGACAGCAGGCGAAGTCTTGAAGAACAAGGCGACGCATACGCAGACTGCAGCAATGGCAACCATTGACAGCATCGCGGGCCTGTAAGCCCGAGACCTCCCTGCAACTCCATATGCAATCTTGTTTGCACAACCTTTGCAGCTCTGGCCAAGGTTCCGCGACAAGATTGTGGCGATCTCAAGGCTTGATATGCCACTACCAGGACGATTCGAGCTGCCACACACGTTTGTATCCTCTGGCATGTTAATCACAACGCATCCGGTTGATGAGCTGCTGCTTATTTTCCGCTCAACCATTCGGATGTACGTGTAATGGCCCCTCAAACGCGCATAGTCTTCTGGGGTTGCGCCTGTGCTGTCGCGGGCAGACTTCCATGCTTCGATTCCCACCTATAACAAGCCAAGCCGAACAACCACATGAGCTCATTCAAAGGAAACGCGTCAAGTAAACAGATAAGCAGGGCCTGGTCAGATGTACGCACTCTTTCCCCGAATGAGTCGGGAGAGTGTTTCTGAAAGACCCAGAACGAAAGGAGACAGGAACCACATGGAAACAGGTCACACAGCAGAAAAAGGAGCAAGTATAGATGCATAACAGAGGTCAGAAAGGAAGCATACACACACGGACACAACAGAACACCCCCTAACTCTAAACATCAGCAGCCCGAATGCATCTCCTACACTACAGCGTCAAGTAAAACAGATAGCGCGAGAAATCATACCTTCCCAGGATCATCGGTTAGAGCATCTAGCACAGCTTCAGAACCATCTCTACCGGCTGCAATGTGAAGAGGTGTCAAACCAGCTGGGCCTTTAACGTCTGGTCTGAACAAAAAGTGCTCAACGGAGTCTTTTGATGAGCTCACCGGAGTGTATCTTAACAGGAGCTCTACGAGAGCCCTGCAGTCTCTCCGTACTGCTCTATGTAGGAGTCCCATCTCAGACAACGCGACATCTAGAGAAGGATGATCGCCATGACTCACACTTCCTTCAAGCAAAATGTCTAACAATTTCTTAACAACGGCACACCAGTCATGGTCCATGGAGAACTCCATGAGCTGCCGAAACCTTTTCAAAGAGAATAACTCAGTGTTGGGATTTTGGTGACCGAGTCTGGACTTCAATTGAAATCGATGAAGCAGCCATCCCATTTCATGTATGAAGTCCATGGCTTGGTGTCTGGCTTCCCATTTTCTGTTGGGCTCTTGACTATCAGTTGACTCGAGTATAGATTCAAGCATACGGATTTCAGAACAAACGTCTCTCTCAGCGACGATAAAGGGGAAAAAGCTGCTGCTAAGACCATCATCTTCAACCTGTATAACACACAAGAACATGGATCAAAACAAATGCAGTTAGATAGTCATAAGAACAAATGAATGTTCAGGAAAAATTCCAGCAGGTAGGCGCGGTTTAGATGGTAAGACTAGCTTCATACGAAACAGTACTTAGGAAGACGAAAGAGGCTTTATACAAATGGTAGGCCAAGATGGAAACAGTGAAGCTCAAAGAACACACAAACATCACAAAACAAAAGGTGCTGATGTTGTCAGTCGGATTGTGAAAATAGCCAAATAAGCCGAAGCATGTGAATTGTTCTCTTTTTTAACAGCAATGCATCAGAAAGTAGACAAGTTACTGAATTCAGATAGAAAGGAATAAGATTACGATGCAGGAATAGAGTGCGCGCTATACTACCTCAATAAAGCCTCTGCCTGTCACAGAAGGGATCGAACAAGACAAATCAAGACACTCAATATCATCATCTGACTCATCTCCCGTAAGGGTATCCTTATCTGTTGTTGAATCTTGATGGGGTTCCAAGGCAAGATACTTACCCTCTAGTGCACATAGCAATCTGCATATATAAAGGGCAAAAAGAAATTGCTGTCATATTTATGTATAGAATATTACATTATCTAATCAAGCTGCTAAGTGTTAAGTACGCGGACAAGACAGTACCTTGTCGAAGGTCTGGAAAGGTTGGAACCCGTAATTTGGAACTGAACTCGTTCGGATATAGAAACAGCAATCGGTGTCACACTCAAAATTCTACTAGAGTAACTATCTTGGCCCGGTAATGACTTATTGACCACAATTTGACCTGAAAGAGGCAATAAAAGATAAATGAATGAGCTCGAGTTTACTTGTGCTTGTTACAAGATGGGAAATCAAACAAGGTTACGAAACTAACCATTGTAGCAAAAGACTATCTGATTCTCCACCCTTGTATACACCCATCCACTTCGCCAGAATGAGTCATCAGTAATGTCCAAAAGTCGAGATAAGCTGGAGCCAAGATCAGAGGAAAGCTGTGCATTGAAGATCAAACAGAATGTATATTAGAATTATCCAACAAAGTAAAATACAAAAAAAAAAGATATTCTTTGGAAGACACCATACCTCTTCCCAAATGGGCTCAGCCAACCGAAGATATATGGTCAGGATTACGCAACCAGGTCTGATATAACTTTCCATGTCGGTAGGACTGTGAGTTAGCCAGTCAAGGATCTATGGATTGGGAAAATCAGAACCAATCAGACCTTTGGTATAAAGCAATTATTAGCTTGTAATCAAGGTTGGAAAATATATATTATATTCACCTGCCCTCTCAGCACCATTGGAAAATCACTTGGTTCTTTACCGAAGAGTTTGAAAACGATTCTATCAGTACGACCCTGGATAAGCAGCAAGAAAGCAAAATAGTAAGAATAACTAAACAAGTAGTACATCGTCACAGTAGAATAGACGATGTGAAGGACTCGTAACATGAGAAACACAGCAGTACCTGAGCGTCTCCACTCGAGCTAGAAGGCGATGGGGCTGAAGCTGAGTCAGAGTTTCCGCTAACTTGAGGAGGGCTTGACTGATGGGAGTCTTGTTGTGCCCATGATGGGCAATCAACAGACCCGGTCCCAAAAGTACCTGTCACAGGTGATCTCTCAAGGTCTTCTGCACCGTCATCTGAATCGATATAAATGTCATTCAAGTCAAAGTTATTCAACTTTGTCGTCGTTACAACACTATCCCTGACTTCTGAGTAAGTTGGGGGGCTATCCTTCAAGAAGATGCTGTCTGATTTCTCATAGGAGGCTGCCTGTACATTCCCACCCCTGCAACCATCTGTGTGCATTGGTTTGTTAGGGACCGCCAAGGCAGGCTGACCAAGATGTGTGTTCGTGGGCCTGGGAGGACGTGGCGGCGTAACAGACAGCAAAGCTGAAATCCTTTCCATGTTTCCTTCTGGTATCGAACCGTTCAGTAATTTCTGAGATTCATGGAGCAGTGCAGGTAAGTCATTCAAGCCGGTTGAGCCAGACTGACTTGCAAGGCTCCTCAAAAGATGAGCAACCAGGTCCTGGTCAGTCGTTGGGTCTGATCTATTGTTACCTGCAACGACCAAAACCATAATTTTTATCTCACTGCACTGCACCTCCTAGCAATGATTTGCATGTATTTGATGATGTAATTCAGCAAGGTGTTTAGGATCTTGCAGAATTGGATTTACTACAAATGATTGAATTGTAGTTTCACAAAAACAAATAAAACAAGGAAACAAAAGGCAATCTATAATGAGTGTCATATTTCACTGCAAAATTTTAACAAGTTGATATTAATCTTCTGTTGTCCAATGCCAAACAAAAGTACTCAGTAAGACATAAGCTGAGATTTTATTTTCCATTTTTCGGCACATTTTTCTAAAAAAGTAAATAGTTAAAGCGTGTGCATCAATTCAGCATATTACAACTGCACCACAGCACCTCCCATGAAACCTAATTCACATCTACATAAAGAGCGGATCACATGGTTTGGCATTAACAGGTTGTCCCCATATGCAGTAGATGCACACATAAAGATCTCAATAACTAGCATAAAAGCAACGCAACAGAACATGCTGTTTCTCACAAAAAAAAAAGTAGAAACAAAAGGGATGATAATGGGGGAGCCCAAAAGGGAATAACTTAGTGTTTGATGCTAGTGTCTTTGGCAGTATTATCAATCTAGATCGAATCAAATGCATTATGCAAACACCATCAATCAGCTAAGAACTGGTTCTTGATTAATCACTAACCATATCTGACTCTGGAAACCTTGCAAAAACAGTGCTATCGGGCAATAGAATTGGCGAAAAAAGGAATAGTTATTGTAGTCATATAGGTAACTCACTTTGCATATTGGAAAGTACTCTCAGAAGACTGATCAAGATGTAATTGCTGGCCTGCTCATCGTTGGCAGGCGGTCCACTCATGATGGGTTCGGGCTGCGTCTTCCTTCTCCTCTTATTATGGCCTGCTAATCGTCTTCTACAACTTCGTTTCCCTTCATCGAATTCTTGAAGAAGATGGAATCTAGCAATAAATCAATAAACAAATCAAATGAACCATCACAGCAACTAACCACAAGGATTTCCCTCAGCTATCTTATAGGATTTTGCCTAAATCATACCAAATTTCTCAATGTGCACCAAATCCAACAAACCTAGAAACAATAAAACATTCAAAATTGAAACTAAAATTACAGAACCAAAAATTCAGCACCATATATAGAAAAACAAAAACTAACCTACTGCACTGCTGACAAAACCGCTGCATAACATTCCCAACAAGGGCTTTGGAGACTTTAGAGTGCATCTCACAGACCTTATGGCGCCTGTGATAGTCCTTAGCATTACTTAGATCAGCACAACAACCTACAACCTGGCAAGCTGCACGGTTCAAAGAACCACCACCACCACCAGCACTAACTTTAGTCCTCTTACCCATTGTTTCATCCTCTTGGGATTGAGCAAGGGGAGGGTAGCCACCAAGCTTGAGTGATAGGTTCCCACCCTCATCATCATCTTCTTCATCATCAACCACAATCACCCTTCTCTTTCTGTCCAAATGACCTGTCTGAATCTCAGTTTCTGGGTGCAGATCATCTGAGCAAGAGGATGAAGTGTTGGATGATTGCCCAACAACAACTGGAATCTGGAAAATTTTGCGACCATTGACATTGGAAGGGACTGAAGCAGGATCTAGGTTGCTAGCAATGAAAAGATCTCCATCCCACTTCCAATTGTTCAAATCCCACTCCAAATTCCTCTTCCCCAGGGCAGTTACGCCATGGAACTGCTGAGCTTGCTCCATTAAACCCGGAAATTGAACCCTAAAGATGGAAAGATTCAATCTTGCACCGGAAATTCAATTCAATCAAGGGGATTTTGGCCCAAAATTCCAAAAACAGTGAAGAGACTGATCCATATGAAAATTAACGCAAATTGGGGCTCGGAAATTCCATAACCCACACAACAACAAAAATGAATACCCAACTAAGCCAAGACCTTAATGAAGCTGTAAAGGAACAATTGAAGGAACACAGAAGCAAAATCTAAGCTGAAAATTGGAGGGAGAAAGGGGAAAAGGAAGAGGGTGAAACTGAAAGTGACTCAGAAGAGAGGGAAATGGGGAGGGGGAAAAGAGTGATCATAAACGAAATGGGAAACGGTGATGTGGAGGGAGTCCGGACAATAATGGAGGTGAGAGGAGGTGGGGTAGTTGCTGCCGGAAAGCAAACAGACGAGGGTTGCAAACAAAATCAAACAAAACCAATCAGCCGTTTGTAGAGTGTGATGAGGTACTGTATTCAAATTCTGGTTTTGTGCAAAATCTGGATGGGACTGGGAGGGACTGAATATTGTCCGTTGATATTCACCTCCTTTAGATATTAGTTGAGTGAGTTAAACCTCAATCAAAATTGATTAATGATCCAATTTTGTTTTCTCTTCACCGATCGTACCATTTCCTATCTTTCGAACCCACAATTCAAAACAGTGTAAGATTAGAAAGAAGGGGGCCCACAATGCACGATGGATGTCTGGAGACACCCATATATCATTTCATATCATATCGGTATGAGGATTCGTTGAAGTTGAACCTCCTCCATATCCAACCTTCAATGAATCCCATGCCACCACCTAATTAATCCATTAACCCCATTCATTCCCTTTTATCTTGGTGCTTTCTACTGTTTTTTTTTCTTCTGTTTTGCCTACGTTCCATTCCACCTTCTGTCATTCTTTTTATTTGTCCAAACTACATCAACAACACGCAATACTTGAATTAGTGCTCGTTTAACGTAGGAAGTATACTTCTCGGGAATTTAATTCATGGGAAGTCTACTTCCCATGAATTACACTTTCTGGGATTTTATGAAATATGTTTGGTTGAAAAATGAAAAAATGGTGGATTTGATATATTGAGATAAATATGAGATTTTTATTAGTAAGAAAAGGGTGGAAGTTGTCTTACCATGTACCCCTTGGTAATTTCAATTCCTGTGTTTCACAGGAAGTTAAATTCATGAGAATTTCAATTCCTGGGTTTTTTGAGAACAAATTTTTTAACCAAACGCAGATATTCTATCCAACTTTCTGGGATATTCCACTTCCTGGGTTTTTTAAACCAATCCAAACGAGCACTTAGCCACAACTATAGAGTATAGACTATAGACCTTACCTTTTGGTTTTCTTTGTTTGTGACAGTGTTTTCGTCTGTCAATTTTATTGGTCTTCCAAAAATCGGGCTTATTTCATCTCGAATTTTTACTTTATAAATAAAAAACTTACCTTTTAGTTTGATGGAGCGATTTTTGAAGATCGGTTTTTCTAATTCATATCCTTAAGAAACCATATTGGAAAACGTTTTTTAAATATTACTTATTTTTAATTATTTTTATTTAGGTTTATCCATTGATATTTAGAAAATCTTTTCTAATATGATTTCTTTAATCTATGACTTAAGGATATAGGTTAGAGAGACTGTTATAAAATATAAAATTGAATATAACAATATATATATTGTTTTACATTTTATAATAACACATATTTGTTATTAAAATTTGCTAATTTTCACACTCTTTTTTCCCACAAATTGAATGCTAAATATAATGACTATTAATAATTGATAAGGTTGATTTTTTTAATAAAGGAATTAAAGTGAAAAAAAATCCTTGCCCAAAAAAATAATTTAGAAAATCCAATTGAAAAAATCTTGCTTCCCAAACATTATTTATAACTATTAAACCATGGGGAACGTTAATAAATGAGAAAAAGGGCATATGGCATATATTTAGCCCTTGCAATTGTAGTAATTAGTACTTATGACTTATGAGCACGTTGCAGTCAAGTAGGATGCACAACTTAATGAAAAAAAGTCCAAATTTGAATTAGCTAGACAAAACCCACCCTATTACAAACCTTGGATAAATGATTGAGAATAAATTTGATATGCAAAACGAGTTTTTTTTAATTAAAGTAATTATTATTATTATTTACATAAAAACAACCGGAATTCTTTTCACTGTTTCCAGGGTAAAATTGCTGTTTAACACATGATTGATCGCAACGACCATAGTAACAGCTAGTCGTTGCGTTGTTGATAGTTAAAAGAATTGGGTTTTTTTTAGCTCGATTGTTTTTGAACCGGACTAAAAGAACGCATTAAAAAAAATTGTCTTCTGTTCCCCATCCGATCCTCTCCTATCCAGATCGCCACCAAGGACCTTTTGACTTTTCCATCCAACCAAGAACACCATCTAAAATTAAAACTGCAAATGATCTCATCCCGCCTTCGATTAGAGAAAAACAAAACCTCACTCTCATCCCACCTGCCATTTCATTCACGATCCCCAGCCATTGGCCCGAGTTGAATTCTAATTAGCTGAATATGGATTGTCAGTGTGAGAAATAGAATCCATTAGATATCACCATTTTCTCTAACAACTCGTTCTTACAATTGTGTCATATATATTCTCCGAAAACAAGGTAAACTATTACTCCGTATTAGTTTCTATATATAGTTAATTGTATTATTTTATGTTGTAAGGAAAAAGTATTTAAGAATATAATTCAATTTAATTCTAGTTTTATAAATTGAAATTTCGGCGGACAAAGCAAGGTGGCCGGTGGTGTGTACTTTGTAACTTGAGGTGACCATTCAAGCCCGACCATGTGAAGGAATGACATACAACAATTCATACCCTTCCATGTTCTATAGTATGTGTTCTTTACACTTACAAGTTCTATGTACTTTACATGTTCATCTTGTGGAATCTGTGTGGGAAACCAATTCAAATTGTCAATTGCTTGACACTATTACTTTGAGAATAATCATATTTTCCATTTTAACTTTTGGATACCAATTCCAATTAATTTGGTTGGCATAGGCTCGCTGGTAGTATGTTGTGTTTCTGTTTCGATCTATTTCGTCTAAATAAGTACTGATTCAATAAACATATAGAGAAAAACAAAATATGTCTAGTATATTGAGAGGCCGAGAAACGACAGATGGACGTACAGAGAAAAACAAAATTATAGAGTTAATTTGGAAAGACAAAAGACAAAAGACTCCAAATGGAAAACTATTGATTTAATATATAGGTGTCTGGTTGGAAGGGATACAATACAATGATATAGATCGGATCTATACAATTCAGTGAACCTAGCTAGTTGTTGATTGGGAGTACATGGGCCATCATGGCTCCTGCTGATTACAATTTTGACCAGTCAACTTAAGTGTTTTTTTTTTAATTAGTTTGTCCACAAGTTTGCATTTTAAAGATATTTTTTTTTATACAAGTAAAAATTTGAGAAATCATACATTTTAAAGATGTTTTCATAACTCTTGTCTTTATAAACTGAGTTAATTTATGTTCACACTTGAAAATTTACTTTGATTTTCTTAATTAGTTGTACTTGGGGAAAATATGTTAAGATTGGTGAATCCTACTTTATATATAACAATAACTATAACAATCTAATCTATTATTTTCTGCAACAAGCTGAGTTTAAGCGTTAAAATGTACATATTTTTTTCTCAGAATAAGTTGAGAGGGTGTTTTTGATAGATCTATATACAAATTTGACATACTAAAAATAAGGAAAAACTAAGTAGAAGAAGCTGGTTGTTATTCGAGCCGAGTATTGCTCGTTCATATTTAGCTCGTTTAGAAACAAGTCGAGCTCAAGTCGAGTCTAAATTTGGATCTGAGCTTTAAAATGTGAATGTGCTCATATTCGACTCGTTTAGGAAATGAACGAGCTCGAACTAAGCTTTTTTCGAACATTTGCTCAAAATATAATAACTTAAAGAAATTTTAAAAATTTCATAAAATTCGAGCTTAAATTAAACGAACTGAGTTTTAAACTAAGGTTAAAAATGTATTTATACTCGACTTATTTAGAAAATAAACAAATTCGAGCCGAGCTCGAGTAACTTAGCTCATATACCAACACCAAAAAAAAGACCAAACAAAAGTAAAAGTATAACAATAAAACCAATAAAAAAAAAGCAAAGATAAAAACAGAAATAACTGATAATAAAGACTAACCTCCAAAACCTTTTCAAGGGTGAGTGGAACCTCTCCATTAATATATATACTCCTATTCCTAATAAAAAAAAAAATACTCCTATTCCTATGAGTCTATGACAGTATATATATATATATATATATATATATATATATATATATATATATATATATATATATATAACATGTAACACAAACCAACCCATTTCCAAATCGTGAATCGATTTTTTTATCCTATGTCCTCATGATGAGACTCTAAATTTGAAAAATTTTAAATTTTTTTCATTTAGTATTTTTTTAATTAGATTTTTAGAATCGCTTGTCTTTTTTTTTACATAATTTTTCTCAATTTAGTATTTTATATTATGTCCCCAATCATGAATTTATACAAACTGGAATTCAATTTCATCTCTTTCTAAATTTAATGCACATTGTATACAAGAAACTAAATATATGCCTAATTTAACAGATATTTTTAATATCTCCCACACCCCCAAAAGCAAAAAATAATCAAAACCCTAAGGCCTAACCTGATTATTTTTCTTTACAAAAAACCAACAGAAGTGATTTTTATCTTTCCTTAATTACATTACTAAGTACAACCTACAAGATTCACAACAACAAATATATTTAAAACAAAATTAAAAAAAAAAAAAAAAACCCTAGTGTGTATCACACATTTTGTTAGGTCTTGAAACCAAGGTAATATGGGATACCGCTAGGCTTCAACCAAGCTTCCGCATCCGGCAAGAACAAGTTGCCCGTAAACTTCTCGGCCTCGACCGCTGACAACGTCTTGACGTGCGGCCACTTCACCCGTTGCTTGGTGTCGGATCCTGGTCCGGTGTTGGCATACTCCCCCCATATCGAGTCCTTGGCATTAGGCGTCTGCTCCCATTCTCGGTAGCCTTCGGGAGTTATCATGTCTCCGATTTCGCTTTCCATGAACACCGTCCTTGCGTACACCTTCCACGGGCGTCCTAGGAAGGTTTTGATCTTCTGCTTGTCCAAAGCAGGGTCGGCCTGTATCTTGCAATCCTGGATGACAATGCCGGTGGGCATGCTGAAACCCGTCCGGCCCTGAGCGGTCACCGCGTTGAACTGGTTTGGCAAGGGTTGCCGGACTATGATGGTGCATTTCTGGAAGATCGTCGCCCCGTTTCCGAAGATGAAGTCGACTGTGCCCGTGATGGTGCAGTCACGGAAGAATTGAGATCCGCCTTGCACGTAGAGTGTGTCTTGGTAGCCATTAAAGGCACAGTTGTGAAACACCTGTTAGTCAAAACCTGATACCGTGTTAAAGTCCGATGGTACCAAACCAAACCTGCATTAACCCCTACCTGTTTTTCACCATTGGCCCTGAGCGCCACTGCCTGGTGGCCTTCAGGGCCAGCAGTATTCTCAAACCCCATGTCCTTGCAGAAGAAGCCAGCCCCTTGGACCGCAAAGGAGGCGGTTTGGGAGGTGGTGGTCCGACTAGGTTCAAAGCACTTCTTTCCGGTGACAACGGACTTTGTCGGACCGTCACCATACATGAATATATTCGCCATCTTGCCATCCATTACTATAAATTCGTCGTAAGTACCTTCTTTAACATATATAACATACCTGCAATGCCGAGTAAGAGCTTATGATATTTCGTCGTCGTATATGATCACATTTTATAGTTCATATTCGATGCGAAATTCATATTCGTATGGACCTGATTGATTGATTACGTACTTGCCGCCGGCAGGAAGGGGGGCCTTCGGGTCGAATGCCTTGAGGGCCTCCTGGATGGTCTTATACTGACCACTCCCGTCCTTCGCGACAACCGCGTTGGGGGTCACCCCATCGAGGACACGCCCCTGTCGATCTTCGTCACTCCCATCGAGGCCCATCAACCGCCTATCCGCCTTCGACATCCACCTTGGGAGGCCGTCGCCGCCCAACATAGCCGTAGGCCCACCGAGCAACCGCCTACCGCCTGTCTTCCCATTGATACTCCCATTCTTAAGCAAATGAAAAACCTTATCTGTGTCCACTTCGAACCCCACCTCGGTAAGCACCTCGGTAAAGTACGTTACGACGTCGAGGATGCTCATCGTGATCTGCGTGGCGTTCTTCGCGCTGCCGCTCATCTTGCTTTCAAACGACGTCGCATTGACGTTTCCGAGGCCGTCCCTACAGTCTTCTTGGTACGTCAACACATCGCTCAGCCACAGCCTTAAATCCCACGTCAAGCTACCATCCTTGTAAGTGTCCTTGTTCCCGGCATTGTCGAGCGCCCTCTGGAGCTTCGCAATCGAGGATTCGTAGAGGTCCTTGCAGTCGTCGACTGCCATCTTCGTGCCCTGCTCGTTCTTGGTCCCGTTCCCTTTCAGCTTAAACGTTTCGGTGAGGTTGAAGACCTTGATGAAAGCCTGTAGGGCGACCCTCGCCCCGTTCTTGATAATGTCTTCGGTGCTGGAGCTTTCATTGTGCGCCGCGGCGTTGAGGGTCTTTACACATGTCTTTTGGTACATCGCGGGTTCGCAAAGAGCCGAAACGCTCTTTTGCGTCGACGTGAGGTTCGCATTCTTGTCGCCGTTGTTGCTGATCACTGCCACCACTCCTATCACCAACCCCACCACACATATGAGGGAGGCAGCACCTATAACGGCTGAACCCATCAAGGTTGGCTGCCTTTCTCTAGTTTGATATATCCTATGTATGTACAACCTAAGGTAATTTTTTTATAAAAATAAATTAAAAAACCTCGGTAAATACCAATTGATTAATTAATGGGTTAATTGGATTTTTGGGGGTGTTATTTGTGGGAATGATTTGTTCTTCCTGGTATGAATTGAAGGAGAGATATGGAGAACACAAATTAGGGTTCTCCTTACTGCATTATCTCCCCTAATTTGATTCTATGTAATTATTCAACTCTGATCTATCTGTTGGCTTTGATTTTTGCAGTGTTTAGAAATAGGGTTATTATTATACTGTTGGGTTATATTCTAAGATTAGAGTTTTAATCCTACTTTTTTGCCTTTCTAAAATAGAAAATGTTTTTTCATCATTTTTTTTTTTGGGTTTGTGGCTTTGAAGGGTGATCTAAATGATTGGTGCAGGGGTTGTTTTATATACTTAGTTATTTACATCAAACTATGCATAATAACATGTCTCCAGTACTCAAACTAAGGCTTATTAGAAAACCTAAAGTGCAGCAAACAAAATCTTATAGAGATGGAAATGAGCTCTTCTAACTATAGAGGTGTCTAAGTTTGAATCTTAGAACAAAGCACAGTTAAATTAAAGAGCGATTACCTTTGAAGCGAAGAAAGTCACCACCATCCCTTAAAAACAGAAAACCCAGTAGAATTATGGATGTGAAATCCAGATCACAGGCAAATTTTACTGCTAAAATACAAAGGCAAACAAACTGTTTTTGCTTTCCCTGTCTAGTAATACAATATATACCTCCAAAGAGGTTTCAGTAGGTCAATCCCTAACATTCCATTTAGAAAGAGAAAAAAAAAAAGGAAGTTTGTTACTTGATTGGCATTCTCAGTCTCAGTCACCTGTCGATACATTGTACTGTCAGATAGGAGAGTAAGTATATCTGCTGATTCTTGAGCACAATAGTGTTGTCCAAAAAATTTCTAGGTTACGTACGCATCAGTTGTCATTCTTCGTGAACAGAAAATAAAAGGCTATGTAGACATGAGAACAAAAGGGTCGCCATTTTGAACAAAAGATCGAGCCTATGATACGTATACTGATTTAATCGAGAGTAGACCTCTTGATTACTGAACTCTGCTACTGTTGTGTTAAACCTAGTAGAGACTAAAGGATACCGGACATGTAGGCGATTCACAACATCTGAAAAACTGAAAATAAAATTCATCTCAGTCAACGTTAATCCATATGCAAGAATGGCCATAGCCGCGTCTTTCCAGTTTGCTAAGTGTAGTCGGATGCTCCTCGTAGTGATTAACTCTTCTAATTCAGAAGTTAGTGACCTTGAAAACGTATTGTCTGTGGTAATGGATAGCTAGCTGCATACCTCAACAGGGTCTCAACTCAGAGCACCACGTGTTTACTTCAATTGAATCAACAAGCAGCCTCTTGGCTTGCTTCTGCAGGTACCTCGTTTACAGTAATGGTAACCGGCTGCCAGATTTTTTGTGATTAATCCACCTTTTCGGTCCAGCTATAATGTTTATGATCCGAATAACATCTCCCAGAGGACGATCATGGAGGCATAATTGCTTCAACTTTACTGCTGCTTCATACCTAAGTTGGAAAAATACCAATCTGGTTCAATTTATGCTCCAACAACTCAATTCAAGCAAGCATCAAGTAGAATCACATTTGATAAAGTACCAAACTTACTTGCATGAAGAAGCAACTATAGTTGTTTGTCCACGGGAAGAGATAAGAAAATGTTGAATTGTCTCCCATATTGCTTTTGGATACTCATTAGGTTGATCATGTAAGACATGGGGTCTTAAGAGGTGTCAGCTCATGCCACCAAGCCCTCTCAAGTCCGTTGTCCTCATGGAGGCATAATTGCTTCAAGTTTACTGATGCTTCATACCTAAGTTGGAAAAATACCAATCTGGTTCAATTTATGCTCCAACAACTCAAGCAAGCATCAAATAGAATCACATTTGATAAAGTACCAAACTTACTTGCATGAAGAAGCAACTATAGTTGTTTGTCCACAGGAAGAGATAAGAAAATGTTGAATTGTCTCCCATATTGCTTTTAGGTACTCATTAGGTTGATCATGTAAGACCTGAAGTATTAAGAGGCGTCAGCTCATGCCAGCAAGTCCTCTCAAGTCCGTTGTTCTCACTTGAAACCTGAAAATAAAGAGCTCTTGTGTCATAGGTAGGGCTTGAATTACTTATAAATCACTATGTGCATCCTTATTATATCCAATGTGGGATGGGGGTGTTACAATCAACAATATTTGCTTCTGTGGGTGAAATCTTCTCCTTTTTAAGTTGGTCTAAAGCAACCAGTACAAACCCCAAAAGCTCGAGTTCATAATCTGAAGGGTGTGGTGCAAGCCCTCCAGCTTCATATACGCCAAAATTCGAAGGGACATTTGCAAGAGTCGTAAATTGCGAACCAGATGAGGATTCAGGGGGAGGTACGTTTGAATTCTCTATAGAATTCAACTTCGACACCTCCCCAGTTTGTTGGACAAGATTCAAAGGCCCTTGAGCATCATGTGGGTAATCAGAAATGCTTAGTTTATCAATATCAAGAGAACTAGTGGGCAACAATGAGGATGAAAGAAGGGTATAAGGTCTCACAAGCAAATGGAAAGAAGGATTTATTAGGCTTAATCATTTTTCCCACTGATAGCAGATGGATCAGGATTGACAGAGAAATTACTGGGAGCTGACTGATTCATAGAGATGGCATCACCACTCGGGTGAAAGAATTCATGAGGGGCCTTCTCTTATGTGGCCT
The DNA here is from genome assembly GCA_037127255.1 of Persicaria tinctoria. Lineage (NCBI taxonomy): Eukaryota > Viridiplantae > Streptophyta > Magnoliopsida > Caryophyllales > Polygonaceae > Persicaria > Persicaria tinctoria. The sequence continues at coordinate 2,314,415 of JBANSL010000019.1, read as the reverse complement.
TAATACTCCATCGCCTGATTGATAGTTGCTATCCTGGACCCTCCTTTGTGTACTATGGGCTTTTGCCATATGCTGATCTAAGTGTTTCTTGACGTATTTTTCGATGTACTTGGGGTCAACAACTTTCATAGGAGACACAAGCTTCTTGTTTGGCGCAGCAGGAATATTAAGCTAGTAAACCACCGATGGATGTGCGTGAGTAGGTTAAGAACTATAGGTCTGTATCACCTCCTGTTTGACTTAACTGTTGACAATCCCAACTTGTGTTGATTCATTCTTTGAAATAGGGGCACCACCGGTTACTATATTTGACCAGTACCAAACGCTCTTAGCTGTAGAAACAAGGGCAGGAGATGCTCTACTAGGTTGAAATAGGGGTCTTAAGTGGCGTCAGCCCATGTCACCAAGCCCTCTTAAGTCTGTTGTCCTCACTTAGAGCCTGAAAAGGAAGAGCTCTTGTGTCATAGGTAAGGTTTGAATCACTTATAAATCACTCCGCACATCCTTATTATATCCGATGTGGGATCACTACAAATAAAATAGGATTTGGCTATGGAAGTAGCAATAGATTTACCACACATTTAGTCACTCATGGGCCATGGAATTGGTGACACACAAGGTTTAGTCATGACTTTAGCAACAAAAGGCAAATCCGTGGGATTTTTGCTCGTGACTAAACAAAAGGCCAATCTGTGGGATTTTTGCTCGTGACTAATCTTAGTCACAATGCAACAGTGGCAATAGCCACGACAAATGATCACACTTGAGGGGAGCTAAAATAGTCATGATCGATTTGTGGTAAGAAATATGAAGCCATTGGCAATGCATTGGGCATGACGATGGCCGTGGCCAATATTATTTAATATTTTAGTGAAATTATATTGTTAATTATAAATTTTTACAATTGTACTCCATTTTTTAGGTCAATAAAGGTGTGGTCGGATTTGAGGCTAATATAGTTTTATTTTCATATATGCTTATTAAAAATATTAATTTTTGTAAAATAAAATTTATTTATTAGAAAAAAAAACACCAAGGCATGATTAATTATAATAGATAATTATTAACAAGATACCTTGATCGGAACATTTATAAGTTCTCTAAATGATTAGATATAAATGATCTCATAAACATCACACATAAACTTGTAAACCATAAAATCATGCTAATATCCCATCTGTTACTAGTTAGCATCTTATCCCTAGAGCCTTGATCACCACCATCCTCCCGAGAGACCCTTGATCATCACCATCCTGAAACCAAGTGACTTGATTACTAGTTACCATCTATGATCGTCGAAGACTCCGTGAAAGAAAGATCAACCATGCCGAATTCCCCCCGAATCTTCATCATGAACCACGCTGTTCATAGCAAGTGAACTCGATCGAACCATAAAAAAACATAATCATAGAATACAAAAACGTAGAGATTGATTTTAGTGGGGATGAAGACAAGGAAGATAATTAGCAAGAATTAAATAAGAGAAGAGATTATTCACATACCTCATAGAAGGAATGATGGAAACAATTAGCAAAAAGGCGATAGATTTATCGATTTCTTCAACACTATGATTTTGTAAGGAATCAATCAAATTATTTCAAAATACGGAGTGGAGTACATTTGGAACGGAGTGGAGTACATTTGTAATTAATACAGAGGAACTAAGAATTAACTAGATAGCGAGATTGATGCATCTATTTAAGTAAAGCATATCCCTATATATCCAAAAGACGCGGTAATTTAGAATCGCGATTCACAAACGAAGCTGAGAATTAAAGGAGATCAACATTTAAAAAGAAAGAGGGTTTTGTTTTGGGTTTAAATTTTGATAAATAAGCATAATAAAATCAAGTCAAATCTTAATTATCCTGAATTATAACTAATTATCAACTTTGTAATCTAAAATCGGTCATCCATGTATAGTACGGAGTATTTTTTATTTATTTATTTCATACTACTATATTCATGCTAAACTAACCAATTAAATGAATATACATGTCGAAATATAAAACATAATAATAACAGAGTGAGAATAAGTAATTACGTACCTCTAATCCCAAGGTTGTTCAATTAACGGATGATCGAGATTCTCAAACATATATATATTGAATACTTTCATAGTTGATATTCAAATAGACAGAAGAGCTTTAAGTTTAAAAAAAATGGAGCTTTTCGGAGAGCAGAGAATGGGGGAGCAATTTTGGAATTCAAAACTTATAATTTTTTTTTTGATGAAAAATCAAGCTCTTATTCAATCACCAAATCTGCAAAGATAATGTCAAACTACACAGAAGGAAAATCAAAATCAAATTCTGAACCAAAAGACAGAGGTTCCTCCGGCCGAAGCTGAGCAAGAAAGTGAGCAACTTGATTTTCCTCCCGCTTAACCCAACTCCAATTGCAACGCCGGAATTCAAAACTTATAATGAAAGTGTGAATCAGTATAATTAAAGAAAAGGTAAGTAATATTGTGTTTATTATCTTGGACATAGCCATGGAGTTTAGTCACACAACTAAAGAGTGGTCGTCTATTAGATTTACCAAAATCGTGGCCAAAACAACTTCGATTTAATAGCCATTACTTAATAGTGTCTAAATATGGAGATGCATCCTTAGCCATGGATGGTAGTGATAAAAGTTGGTGTTTATTTTTTACAAATTTAATGCTAATTAAGTTTTTGCTATGCCACGTATGTAGCCAACATCTATGACTAATTTTATAGCAACGAATTTCAATAACGGTGTCAAAATTCATTTCTAAACAACCATGGTTTTAACTCGTTATCCTCTATATTATTGTAGTGGATGTGGTGCTACAAATTTACAATATCCCCACTTAAGGTACCGATGATCCCGTCGGACCCAAGGGACTGCCCTCCGGGAGGAGCATACCCGAGCATACTGTCGGCGCACATCCGAGTCCGGAGTCAGCTCTGATACCATTTGTAAGACCCGGGGTCTTAAGAGGCGTCAATCCATGCCACCAAGTCCTCTCAAGTTCGTTGTCCTCACTTGGAATCTGAAAAGAAAGAGCTCTTGTGTCATAGGTAGGGCTTGAATCACTTATAAATCACTCCGTACATCCTTATTATATCCGATGTGGGATGGGGGTGTTACAATCAACAATATTTGCTTCCGTGGGTGAAATCTTCTCCTTTTTAAGTTGATCTAAAGCATCCAGTACAAACCCCAAAAGCTCGAGTTCATAATCTGAAGGGTGTGGTGCAAGCCCTTCGGCTTCATATACGCTAGAATTCGAAGGGACATTTGCAAGAGTCGTACGTAAATTGCGAACCAGATGAGGATTCAGGGGGATGTACGTTTGAATTCTCTATAGAATTCAACTTCGACACCTCCCCAGTTTGTTGGACAATATTCAAATGCCCTTGCACGTCATGTGGATCATAATCAGAAATGCTTAGTTTATCAATATAAAGAGAACTAGTGGGCGACAATGAGGATGAAGGAGGGGTATGAGGTCTAACAAGCAAATGGAAAGAAGGATTAGGCTTAATCATTTTTCCTGAAACGGGATTTAAATGCATTGGAGTAAACCTTGCTCTATTATGAGAAGGATATTGAGATTCTTGCTTTCCTGCTTCCTTCCCACTGATAGCAGATGGATCAGGATTGACAGAGAAATTACTGGGAGCTGACTGATTCATAGAGATTGCATCACCACTCGAGTGAAAGAATTCATGAGGGGCCTTCTTATGTGGCCTTGATACTCCATCGCCTGATTGATAGTTGTTATCCTGGACCCTCCTCTGCGTACTATGGGCTTTTGCCATATGTTGATCTAAGTGTTTCTTGACGTATTTTTCGATGTAGTTGGGGTCAACAACTTTCATAGGAGACACAAGCTTCTTGTTTGGCGCAGCAAGAATATCAGGCTGGTAAACCACCGATGGATGTGCGTGGGTAGGTTAAGAACTATAGGTCTGTATCACCTCCGGTTTGACTTGACTGTTGACGGTCCCAACTTGTGTTGATTCATTCTTTGAAATAGGGGCACCACCAGTTACTAGATTTGACCAGTACTAAACGCTCTTAGCTGTAGAAACAAGGGCAGGAGATGCTCTACTAGGTTGTGCTAGAAGGATATTTTATTTTCTATTTCGCAGTTGATGAAGTGCGTAGGAGAAATCTTGATCACCAGAAATCAACAAATAGTTAGTAGGTGCAGGTTGTCTATCGCCCAGAGCAACATATCCACTAAAATCTTCTTCTTGTCACTTGCATCTTTAACACCTATTAGACCCAAAAAAGACAAGCTGGAGGAAGGTTGTGTGTGCGGGCCCACAAGAGACTCGAACAACACATAAACCCAAATGGGGTTCCATCTCAAAATCAATTGACAATGAGAGGAGTAGCCCTTCAACCTTATATGTTGTTCAAGTATTCTCTATATAACCGATGTGGGACAACCACATTCCAACACGCCCCTCTATATAACCGATGTGGGACAACCAAAGACTACATCAAATTGAAAGAAAGCACCACACAGATTTTACGGAATAAAAAAAAAACATCAAATTAGGGCACGGAATGAAGTGGAATCGACTTCAATTTCAAGAACATAGTAGCACGAGAAATTAGGATACAAGAGTTCGCGTCAGCAAACATGCACTCAGAAGAAGCGGAATCGACTTCAATTTCAAGAAGATAGCAGCACAAGAAATTAGGGCACAAGAGTTCGCGTCAGCAAACATGCACTAAGAAGAAGCGGAATCGATTTCAATTTGAGAAAATTCAAGACAAGATTAAAACCTAACCATGGAAAATCAAAGAATCGAGGTGCATCGCAGAAGGAGAATTACCGGCAGGAACGTGATTGAGCGCGATACCAGTGCTAGAAAGGGACCGTTGAACAGGAAGAGGGATCTGATTGGTGTCGTCGTAGGCGGAAATGGAGACTTCTCCACAGTAGCCAATCTTGGAGAGGGCGGAGTTGATATTCCGAGCGATTGCTAAAGTGTCGCAACCCTTTGTGACCGAGTAGTTTTCTATGTCCCACCAAACCGATGTCCTCACATCAACGTGACGTGGCTCCGCCGCCGCCGCTTCTAAGCCGCTCATGCCTTACCTCCGGCGACTCGTTTCTCCACTTCGGTCGTTCAGCGTTCTCTTTCTCTCCCACTCTCCCTCGTCTCACCAATACTTTTGATTTTGGATCAATTTATAACACTTGGAAGTTTTTTTTGAATTTAGGATATACGGAGTAGTTCATATCAAATCTTTTTAATTACAATATGGTTGATTTATATAATTTTTTGTATAAACAAAATTATTGAAAAATGGCATCAAGTCTTGATGTTACATTGTTGCATACTTTTGAAACATATCATTTGCCATTTAAGTACGCTTTTTTAGAATGATAAAAGATTATTTAATCCCTAAAAAAGCGTATGTAAATAATAATACGTCATGTTTTAGTTAACGGAAGAGTATTAATTAAACCATTTCGGAATGACTCATCAGAAATGACTAGTGGGTAGTACCCATAGGTCACTGGTTCAGACTCTGGAATGGATGCACTTTATTTACCTATTCAAGGAAGATTATTAATTAGTTTGTAAAACATGCATGGAGATTTGTGTGAAGCCAATGAAATCAGTGTTGTAGCCTTCCTCTGACAGCCCGACTTCGATTCTGAGCACGACCTTGGTCCAGTTCGATCAGACTCAAAGGCTTTACATCTAGACCAGTACTATGTAATGTTTTTAATTCGTCTCATTGAGTTTTTTCAAGATACGGTGTAATGTTTTTAACTAGACAATTTTGACAATGTATCTCTAAAATCAAATGATGAAGAATCCATTAAGTTCCTAAATATCTTATGTTAGAGCAACTCGACACCAAAACATACCAAGCAATGTTAATGTCAAAGAATCCATTGAGCTTTTTTTTTTCATTAGGTTTTTTAGACAAGATTTTTAACTAGTCAGAAGCATATGTAGAATTAAAATAACATCATCACCTGTTTACCACCTTGTCAAACAATGCCACTGCAGCGTCATGGAGAACAGCAACTGAGAGATCAAGATTTGCAAAAAAAAAAAGAAAGAAAAGAAATATATATATATATATATATATATATATATATATATATATATATATATATATATATATATATATATATATAAGAGAATATTATAATATTATATATTATAAATATTATGAATACACCTATTTTACCCTTCAACCATGCAATCTTCTATATCAAGGGTATATTCAAACCCTAATGAAAACAACCGATTGAATCCTCTTTCTATATACCTCTATTTCTTTACTATGTACCCAAAAACCTATTGTACATATCTGATTTACTAGGTTGTATTTTGTATTTGCATTAATTAAAAATATGACAACAATTCAGGGCTTGAAACCAACGTAATATGGCACACCGGTGGGCTTCAACCAAGAATCGGCTCCCGGCAAGAAAGAGCCGACGGTGTAGGTCTGAGCGATCTCGGGGGGTAGCTCCCTATTTACCTTGGGCCATTGCACCCTAGCGTTGGTCACTGATCCCGGTCCCTTGTTCATGTACTCTCCCCAAAACGAGTCTTGGGTGTTAGGTGTCTTGTCGAAAGGCGTGTAGCCTTCAGGGGTAATCATGTCACCTATTTCATTCTCCATGAACACAGTCCTCGCAAACTCCTTCCACGGCCTACCTAGATAGGTTTTGATCTTGGCCTTGTCGAGGAGTGGGTCCGGCATTATGGTGCAGTCTTGGATGACAATGCCGGTGGGCATCGAGGGACCGGTCCTCCCTTGGGCTGTCACCGCGTTGAACTGGTTCGGCAAGGGTTGGCGGACTATGATGTTACATCTCTGGAAGACCGTGGCTCCGTTCCCAAAGATGAAGTCAACTGTGCCAGTGATGGTGCAGTCGCGGAAGAACTGGGACCCGCCCTGCGCGTAGAGGGTGTCTTGGTAGCCATTGAAGTGACAATTCAGCAACACCTGAAAACACAAACATGTATAAAGACCGATAAAGTAGCAGGTGATCAATGATAATGTACTACATTCATATATAGTAACATCACAAATGCATGCATACATGTTGCTCACCGTTGGACCTGAAGGCAACCGCTTGATGGCCTTCAGGCCCAGCGGTGTTCTCAAAGCCCATGTCCTTGGCAAAGAAGCCAGCTCCTTGGGCGGAGAAGGAGGACGTTCGCATGGTACCGGTTAGACTAGGAACATAGCACTTCTTGCCAGTTACGATAGTCTTTGTAGGACCGTCACCGTACATAAATACGTTCTTCATCTTGCTATCCACTATTATATATTCGTCGTAAACGCCTGCTTTCACGTATACGATGTACCTGTATTGTCACATTCAGATTTTAATATAAGTTCTCATTTATATATACAGAAAAAATATTGAATTGATTGATTGATTAATACGTACTTTCCACCGGGAGGTAATTTAACCTTCTTAGGGTTATAAGCCAGAAGGGCCTCTAGGATGGTCTTAAACTGGCCACTCCCATCTTGGGCGACGATGACGTTAGGAGACGGGTTCGGAGCCAACCCTTTACCATCAAGGTTCAACAACCGTCTATCAGCGGCGGACAACCACCTTGGGAGGCCGTCGTTGCCCAACATATCGGCAGCCCCTCTTCCGAGCAACCTCCTACCGCTACCCCCAGCATTTTCAGCATCACTTGCGGGCTTTTCAACGGCAACTGTTGCGGCCTTATTGCCACCCTTGTCGTCCCCGCCCACGACGCCCTTGATTTTGTCGACAATGGTGTCGGGGTTGAGCTCGAGGCCGGCCGCGCCCATAGCCTTGCTGAAGCCGGTGAAGACATCGAGGACGACCATGGTGATCTCCGAGGCGTTGGCCACCCCGTCCTTCATCACGTCTTGGAGGTCGACGGCCTCGGCGCCACCGAGGGTTTCCATGCAGTTATCCACGTATGTTAGCACGTCGGACAACCACAACCTTAACGTGAACGACGTGCACTCGGCCTTGTATGCGTTCGGGTCTCCGATTTGGTTGATGGCTTCCTTGAGCTTCTCCATGGCGTTTGTAAAGAGGTCCTTGCAGTCATCCACCGCCATCGTCGCCGCCTCCGGGTTCTTCGAGTTCTTCGGCTGCAGCGCCCCAGTTAGGTTGAAGATGTTCTCCATCCCCTGCAGCGCCAGTGTCGCCCCTGACTTGATCACCTCCTGTGTCGATCCGCTCCCATTGGCGAACTTGACCAACACTGTCTCGCACGAGTCCTTGTACATCGACCCTTGGCACAATGTCCTTACACTATGCTCGATTGCAACTGGCCCTCCTCCGCCTTCTGGAACCACCATTGGGCTCCCGGATTCACCACCACCACCACCTCGAGCACCACCAGTGTTGTTGCCTGCGCCGTTCACCACCACCTCCACCACCACGCTGCCGCCTACCATATATACATAACATTTAACATATCGTCGTGATATCACAGAAGGTCACATATAGTGCAACATATTACGTCGCGATAATGTATAAGGTCGTTACATATAATGCAACATATTAGGTCACGATAATGTATAAGGTCACCTTTAGGAGTTTGGAGCTCGCACGTGCCGCACTGAGTTTGGCAGTCGGCAGCGGTCTTGCCCTGAGCCTGACAGTTCTTGTGGCAAACGTCGTTGCAGTTTTTAATGGTGACGGAGACGTCCGTCGCCGAAACGTTGATCACGGCGGAGGCCACCGTGATGCACAAGAGAAATATTCCGACGACATCCCCCTTTTTATTCTTTTCCATTATTTTTTTAATCTATTTTAAATATTTTTTGGGGGGGATTTTGTTTGTTATTTTCGTTTTCCGGCGATTATATATAGTTTTTTTTTGGAGGGTGAAAGAGAATAAAGAAATACCTGGAATTAATGACTCTAAATTAGATGGATACTAATTTGGTTTTGTGATCGAGGTTTTCAGGCATAAACATAGAAAACGGATATCTCATCTTATTTTGCCTTATTCCTTGCGTGTTAAATCTTTATTTAATTTAGAAATTAACTGCTTAATTTTGGAGAGATTAGTATTTTTTTGGTAAAGATTGGAGAGATTAGTATACATAATTGATAATACATGTGTGGTTTAAAAAAAATCATTAAGTATATCAACAAGGATCCTCTATATCACTCTATGCTTCACAATATGTATCACAAAATTAATTTAACATTAATTTTAAAAAAAAAATTATATTAATATTCTAAACTGTATATTTATATGTTTATAAACTTTTATTTTGAAAAACCATTTTTAAAATAAAAATAAAAATTGAAAAGATGATTATTTGAAATATATATTTTTAAAATTTTATAAAAAATAAATTTGCAAGATAAATTTTTATAAATATAGGTCTTTCAAATATAAATATTATTTTATTTTATTTTTTAAAATTACATTTTAGATGAAAATAATGTTGTGATACATGTAGTGAAGCACACAATGATATAGAGGTTCATTTGAAATTATTTTTGTATTTTTAATTAGATAAAATCTCATTTGGATTGACACCTCTATTATATTTTGGTGAAAATCAGGAAAATAGATCCTATCACTAATTTTGAAAACAAATAAAGAAAACTAATAATCTAATGGCTACGGATCCTCTAATCTAAATTTATGGTCTCATAGCAGATTTATTTTTCAATTGGTTTTCAACTTCAACAAAATCATCCATCTACCCTATGGCTATTTTTTCAAGTACTTCTTATGGATTTTTGGCGTACGTATAAGCGTCAAAAATCCATAAGAGGTGCTCGAAGAGAGAGCTGGGGTAAAGACATAATGCCTTGTTAATTAAGCTTTGAAGAGATATATAGTTGATTAATTTTACCATCCACATAACGGCTACAACTTAAGGAGTAGTCAAATGGCCTTGAAAACAAAATGCAAAGTTAAGCAAAAATGTTTTGCATTTTGGTTTGAAGACCGCCTGACTCCTCCTTGAGGGTGTACAATGGAAAGGAGAGGTTGTAGCCATCGGATTTGTGCTTCCGATTACACGGATGGAAAAATCTAATACCCCTTTGTAGACTCACATAGTAGTCTCTTGCTCCTCCCTTTAACCCTTGCTGCTGCAATTTTAGAATTGTATGAGCTGGCAAAACCTTACCCGAACCCGTTATAACCGAAACTCGAAATAACCCGAAATTTAAGATACATTCTCATAAAGTTTTAAAAATGAATATTAAAATAATGAAAATTTGAGACAATCCAAACTCGAAATAACCGAAACCCGAGACAATCAAAAGTCGAAATAACCGAAACATGAGACAAGCGAAATCCAAGATAACTGAAACCTGAATAATTGAAACCTAACAAGTGCTCTGGGTGACATTATACCTTTCCACTTTGCTCAAAAACTGGAAAGATTATACTAAGTACAGTATATGTTAAGTATTCACACTAGAGTCCAGAGGAACAATTTAATGCATATGAAAAACATGGGGGAAACATAGTATATCCAATTTCTTCATTACATCGACAACCACATTATTATTTTTTGAGTAAAAGGACTACTTCTGTATTACTCTAAATCAGCCAAAAGAATAGCATCCAAGCCCATAGGCAAACTAGTAATCAAATTAGAAATAAAACCCACAGGAGGGCGTAATTGAGCTAAATCTCTATTTCCACTTCTCTTAATATGCCTCCAGCAGCATCCTTCAAAATTGGATGATTTCCTCCCTATATCATGTATGAGCACTCCCAACACTCCTCGAGGCCGGTCGTTCCTGCTCAGCCTACCAACCAACACTTGGCAGTCCGACTCAACAACGATCTTAACAGCTCCGAGCTCGGCGCGCGACAGCTTGTAATGCCCACAGAATTGATTCCGCCTCCACCTCCTCGACCTCCATGGAAGGTTGTACTCTCTTCGAACCCATCAACACCACCTCCCCTCCCGCATCTCTAGCGACGAACCCGATTCCACATCCCCTCGACCTGTCCACTGATGCATCACAATTCACCTTGATGGTCCCGTCCGGCCTCTGTTTGTTGTCCCCTCTCTTTGGTTGGCTCCCTCTTCACGATCTCCCTGTATTCATACAGCAAAAGCTTCGTCTCCCTCGCAATCCGTTCTGGCTCCGGTTGTCGTCCCTCGAAGATCCTCTCGTTTCTTGCTCGCCACACCGCATCAAGCATGAACGCCCACATCTGCAATGATCCCTTCGTATGGCTCCGCTGCACTTGCTCCATAAAATCCATGAGTGTGTTGCACCCTTTACCCCAGCGACCCACCTCCGGGGCTTGCTTCCACGCACACTCGTACAGAGCGTGAAACCCATTCTCTACACCTCCACACACATCGCAGCGACAACCACATTATAATTCGTAGTGACATTGTTCACTGTTACAACTTGCACTCATGAAACTATAGTATATCCAATATGACTAAATCGTCAAACGTCCAAAAAGGTTAAGTAATTAAGATACCAAGAAACCCTGGTCGAGTCTAAATCGTCAAACGTCCAAAAAGGTTAAGTAATTAAGATACCAAGAAACCCTGGTCGAGTCGTATGTTTATTTTGTTTTTTGGTAATTATAAGGTCAGAATTTACCTTTTTAACCAAAAAACTTAAGCCATTGTGTAGAAACTTCGCATCTAAATTTTCCCTCTCCTTATATTTTGTTGTTGATTTTTGGTCAACCACCGATGTGGGTCACTTTTTAATCTCAACATACTTTGTTACTTTCTAATTAAACTTATAGTAGATGCACTTAATAACTTATTTGCTAACTTTTATAAATATTTGATCTATTGAACTTTTGATTTACTTTCATTCATTTGCAAATATAAAATGATAGAGAAATGAAGGTGTATTCAAATTCGAAATACGAAAATGCATGAACGCACCCATTTGACCGACAACTCTAATGGTTTATTGTGTTGGTCTACATATAAAGTATTTGGAGCACTGGTTTAGATGGTGATGTTGCTGTCTCATTGAATTCAATATATCTAGAGGTATAAGAGACATAGGAGCATTTACTCTCATTATAGATGATCTTGTTATTATTTTATAAAAAGAAGGTACATTTACAGTCACACTTATAAAGGATCTTCATGTCCTAGCTAAGATTCTCCGATCATTTCAGTAGATGCTCATATGAATTTCAACGATCTTATAAATCATTGTTTTACTTGAGTCACCGATTATAGAATGCATTATGCCACGAATGAAAATATATATATTTTATCATCAACTAACTTGTATATCAATTTCAATGTGGTAATTAATTAAGTGTGCAAGTTAATAAATAAAATGTATTGATTCTCATTTATCTAATATCTGTCCAATGTCAACATCTTTTATTCAGCCTCAATTAGTTAGGTCATCTTTGTTCTTGATTGATTCCTCGTTCAATTTCATCCAATTTTATTGAAATTTTCATGGCGGTTTTCCATAAAAGTTATGGCTGAAAATCTCGATCTACAAAACCAAAATTAATTAGTTTTTGTCCTATTCCTTCGCAAGAGGATCTAAGCACGAATTAGAATCCACCAAAAATGAGAAATTTCAGGCATTGTTTAATTTTTTTTACCCTTCAAAAAACTATATATAATGGCTGAAGCAACAAGAATAAATCGAAAAACAAAAATCCCCAAAAACAATTTTATATTAAAAATTGAAAAAAAAGATAAAATAATGGGAAAAAATAAGAAGGGGGATGTCATCGGAGTAGCTCTCTTGTGGATCACGGTGGCCTCCGTCGTGATCACCGTCTCGACAGCCGACGTCTCCGTCGCTGTAAAGAATTGCAACGACGTTTGCCACAAGAACTGCCAGGGTCAAGGCAAGAGCGCCTCTGAGTGCGAAACTCAATGTGGCAAGTGCGAGCTCCAAACTGCTCAAGGTATATATAATAATAATACTATATTTTTGTAACAACTTTATAATTATAGTAACGAAATATGTTGCACTATACGTGACCTTATGTTCTATTGCGACGCTATATATGTAACGGTAGGTGGCAGTGTCGTGGTAGAGGTGGTGGTGAACGGTGCAGGCAGCAGCAGCGGTGGGGGCTCGGAGAGCACGACGACGACGGAACCATCGGAACCGTCGTCGCCGACTCCAACGGCCCCTTCGACGACTCCTTCAGTCCCAGCGGAAGGCGGGGGAGGGTCGGCTGCGGTCGAGCAGAGCGTAAAGACGTTGTGCCAAGGGTCGATGTACAAGGAGGCGTGTGAGACGATCATGGTTAAGATGGCCAACGGGAGCGGGTCGACGGAGCAGGTGATCAAGGCTGGGGCGACGCTGGCGCTGCAGGGGATTCATAGCGTCTTCAACCTTACCGGGTCGCTGCAGCCAAAGAACTCAAAGAAGCCAGAGGCAGCGGCGATGGCGGTGGATGACTGCAAGGAGCTCTTTACGGACTCGATCGAGAAGCTGAACGAAGCCATCACCCAAATCGGAGACCCAAACTCGTATAAGACCGAGTGCTCGGCGTTCAAGTTGAGGTTGTGGCTATCCGACGTGCTAACGTACGCGGATAATTGCATGGACACGCTAGGCGGCGCCGAGGCCGTCGACCTCCAGGACGTGATGAAGGACGGCGTGGCCAACGCCTCGGAGATCACCATGGTCGTCCTCGATATGTTCACCGGCTTTAGCAAGGCTATGAATGCGATCGGGATCAACACCGACAATGTCGTCGATGAGATCAAGAGCTTTGTAGGCGGCGACGAAAAGGGTGGTGAAAAGGCCGCGGGTGGCGATGCAAAGGCCGCAGGTGGTGAAGAAAAGGCTGCGGGTGGAGAAGAAAAGGCCTCGGGTGGTGGTGAAGAAAAGGCTGCGGGCGGTGAAGAATCGGCCACGGGTGGCGGTGAGAATGCTGCAGGCAGCGGTAGGAGGTTGCTCGGAGGAGGGGCTGCCGAAATGTTGGGCAGCGACGGCCTCCCTAAGTGGTTGTCCGCTGGCGACAGACGGTTGTTGAACCTCGATGGCGGGCGCAACGAGCGTCTCCTAGATGGGGTGCCTCCGAACCCGCCTCCTAACGTCGTCGTCGCCCAAGACGGAAGCGGTCAGTTTAAGACCATCATTGACGCTCTCAAGGCATATGACCCCAAAATCATCCCTCCCGGCGGCAAGTATGTATTTCAATCAATCAGTCAATCAATCAATCTGTTATACTAATATTAAATTCATATGTGTGAAAATATTTCAGGTTTGTCATATACGTGAAAGCGGGCGTTTACGACGAGTATATATTAGTCGACAACAAAATGAAAAACATATTCATGTATGGTGACGGTCCTTTAAAGACAATCGTAACCGGCAAGAAGTGCTACATTCCCAGCCTTACCGGGACCATGAGAACGTCCACCTTCTCCGTCCAAGGAGCAGGCTTCTTTGGCAAGGACATGGCCTTCGAGAACACCGCTGGACCCGAAGGTCACCAGGCGGTCGCCTTCAGGTCCAACGGTGACAACCATGTATGCATATCTGTGTTTTATATCATCGATCACCAACTTCTCGATAGATCAATCGTTCTTATACATGTTTATGTTTGTGTTTATGTTTTTAGGTGTTACTGAACTGCCACTTCAACGGCTACCAAGACACGCTCTACCCGCAGGGCGGGTCCCAGTTCTTCAGGGACTGCCTCATCTCCGGCACAGTCGACTTCATCTTCGGGAACGGTGCCACAGTCTTCCAGAACTGTGAAATCGTTGTCCGCATGCCCCTACCGAACCAGTTCAACGCGGTGACCGCACAAGGGAGGACCGGTCCTTCGATGCCCACCGGCATCGTCATCCAAGGCTGCAGGATCGTGGCCGACCCGCGCCTCGACAAGGTCAAGATCAAGTCCTACCTCGGGAGGGCGTGGAAGGAGTTCGCGAGGACCGTGTTCATGTTCACCGACATCGGAGACATGATCGCGCCCGAAGGCTACACGCCCTTCGACATCCAGAAGTCGCCCAACACCCAGGACTCGTTCTGGGGAGAGTTCAAGAACACCGGACCCGGAGCGGCCACCGGCGCCAGGGTGAACTGGCCAAAGGTCAACAAGGACTTGCCCCAAGACCTCGCCCAGACTTACTCCCCCGGCGCCTTCTTGCCCGGAGCCGATGCTTGGTTGAAGCCCACCGGTGTGCCGTATTACCTTGGCTTGACCCCATAATTAAGTTAATTAATCGCCTCTTTTATTTTATTTTATTTTATTCGATCCGAAATACAACAAAATGGCTATGTACTTACAATAGGTTTTTCGATTTTTATTTTTTGTTAGTTTTTAATTAACTCTTTTTCTCCGATGTGAGAGACGGAGGACAACAAGTTTTAGGGAAAAATAATGGCAAATTTTGTTGGTTAATTTTGCTGATAGATTAGGGTTTTTGATCGATTTATTTGAGGGTGAGAGAGACACTAGTCGATCTCCATCTCATTTATATTCTAATTAATTAATGTATAAAGAATGTATTCCAGTGTTATTCATTCATCAATTTGCTAGCTATATATCATTTTTTTTTTTGGTTTAATTCAAATGTAGAATCATAAAATAGAAAGATTTATTGAGTTTATCGATCTATTTTAATTTAGATCCAGATGTAGAGTGATTAAATCAATCGAAATGACTTAAGATAAAAAAAAAAGTAATTTAATTAGTTAGTAATCCTGGTATATATATTAGTTCATGTGTGTGAGATTTATAATGAGGTTGAATTTGATAAATAAAAATGTGATAATCTTAAATTTTCTTAACATTTTTAGCACAAAATTGGTTACGGCATTACATGTGTTTTCTATAAGGCCATGACCAATTTTGTGTTAAAAATGTTTATGAAAATTTAAGATTATCACACTATGCGTGCTTTTCAGTAATTTCCTAATTTAAGGGTAATTTTTTTGAAAACTCCGATATTTTCAGGGTAGTTTTCTGTAATTTACCCGTTTTCAGGGTAGTTTTCTGTAATTTACGCTTGACTAAAATGTCGAGTATCTTATGTACCGGCGAGGTTGATAACACATTCCCGGTTTCTACTTTGATTTCTACTCGTCGGCGATAATCTTCTTCTCCGACTACACCGTCTTGATCTAGGTTTTTTCGGTAGTCATGGATTTCGGAAACCTTTGCTCGTGTACGAAGTGCGCGTCAAGTTCCTCCTCTTTTCTTTACGGCGTTTTCCGATTACGGGAGCTGGTCTTCACTCGTCGGAAGATGAATCGCCGGCGTCGAGATCCTCAGAGGCGGTATGACGCTGATGTGAGAGTATCTCCGACTTGTGCGTTCAGCCAATTCGCCCAATTCCATCTTATCCCTAAATCCGCCGGCCGTTGTTGGCGATTACTGATGCTAGGGTTGTTGCTGGAGCTAAATTAGATATGGAGGTAGCTGTGGCGCTGTCCGGCCAAATTGTGGCGGGATTGAGAGTACTGAAGACTCATCCATCACCCGCGCACTCGTAAATTGTTGTTTGAACACGTCTGATTCGAGGTACTGTTCTGATTTCATTGCGATTGGAATGCTTATGCTGTCTGATCAATTTCATGTTTTATTGGTAGATGTTTCTAAATCATTGAATTGTGAAGTGATTTTAGAAGTTGCTGAGTTGAAATGGAGTTGAATTTGCCTCGTACAATTCGGCAGTTTACTGTTTCTCTCCCTTATCATTGATTCATTGTTTCCATAAACATGTAACATTTCGTTTTGAGCTTGCTGGCTTTGTAATTTCTTTGTTAAAATGAGTATTTGTATTAGATGGGGATGCAATTGTTTTATTTCAATGCTTTGTGCAGTGGGAACTTCTAGATAGTGTGAATTTATAACTTGCTTGTTTGAAATGGAGTTGAATTTGTTAGGTCATGCTCAAACTAATATATATTTATGTTTCAAAAACTAAAAAGAAGTTTGTTGTTTCAATTTTGGGAATGTGATATATGAAGAGCCACAAATTTAGGAACTCATGATGGAGCCCTAAAAGTAGCAGTAGTGTATTACTAAAAAAGGAAAAAACAGGAAGGGGAAAAGGTAAAGTAATTTATCAAGGGAAAAGCAAAATAAACAAATTTCTTGTTCCTTTCCGGATTCATCTTCCTCAATCATATCCAGAAATCCTTTGTTAGTTGATTAAATTACCTGTCGAATTGGATTGAAAGAGGAGTTGCAATCATCCCCAGAAAGCTTTTGTTGGTTGATTAAAATTACCTGTCAAATTGGATTGAACAGAGGAGTTACATGAGAAATGCCCATCGACAATAAGTTATGCATTTTTTTTCCCCATTTTAAAGAGAATTTTTCTTGATCATGCTTCCATTGCATTTTGAACACATTCATTCCTGTTATATGAAATTTGAAACAGGGCAGGAGGGACATGGGAATTTGATAGGAAGGAGTGTTTGTTCTTGAGGTAGCTTTTGGGCAGGTTATCCCATAGGTCACACTAGGGTGGTGAGGCCAGACTTGGAGTGTTTGCTCAACCCGGGCACGGGGCTAGGTGACACCGGTACGAAGTCAACCGGGGCTAGACAAATTCTAGCGCAAAGCCTAGTGGATTGTTGCATACCAATCCCAAGGTAAAACCCGCACCATCGCCCCATATAGTCGATGTGGAATGCCCAAAAGGTATGGGACATGGACATCCCATACTTGGCATTGGGCACCAACTCCCCATATAGTCAATGTGGGATCCCCAAGTCCTAATACATTGACAGGTTTTATAGACTTATTCTCTCCAAAGTCCAACCTCTTCGGCTAGATTATTCGGATAGGTTCTCCCATGGGCCTGCACCGGTTTGCTTAGGATGTAGTAAGGATAACAATTGCAAATGGATATTGTCTAATTATCTTTCTCACGTGGGTACGTTCACAAATGTGATTATCTAACTATTCCTAATATACCATAACACCAATATTTGATTCTACTACCATCTTTAGAAAAACCCTTCCATTAAACTCTGGCCTCGCCCCCTTCTAAAGGCCAAAAATGAGTCCTCTGAGGCTCTGATAAACTTTTATCAGATTGATTGAGTTACAGTTTGGTTGGTAGATGTTTGGAAGTTGATATCAGTTTGCGGACTCTGGCAACTAGATGAGGTTCCTTTATTCTCTATGCATTCTGCTTTGCTTTGTAAAGAGTTCCAGAATTTCTATTTTTCAGTTTTGACTTTAGCAATAAGCTGGATTGTTCTTTCTTGTATATGACAACTTGTACCCCTCCCTGACACAGGAATTGGTATTCGGTAGCAGTTGTTCTATATTGTTACTTGTATATTCAATTGTGTTAGAATCAAGGGAGACCCCATTTTAACAGCCCGGTACAATATTGCCTAAGTATTCTTATCACATCTCTTTCTTGGATTTTTTATAGTTTTTTTTTTCCTGATTTCTGCAGACATCCTTGACAATTTCATCGTTGTTTTAAGCAAAATTTGCAGTTGTAATTTCGTTTGAAGCTGTCCTGATCTAGGTTAAACTCATGGAATCACCTAGTAAGCAGCTCGATCCATCATTTCGCAATTCCTTATGTGATCTTGCTCTCAAGTATCTTGCTTTGCTATTCCTTGTCATGTTCACATGTGATTCTTTTGGCGGCAGGTGGTCGTTTGAGTTATACATCTGTTGTCATCTTAACCCTGGATTCTGGTGAGGTATATATTGTTGCTAGTCTGTCCATTCGGTCCGACACTCAAGTAATTTATGTTGATCCTTCTACTGGAGCTCTTTGTTACAACGGAAAGTGGGGCAATGATATCTTCAAGTCTGAACGTGAAGCCTTAGATTTTCTAATGAATAGCTCAAGACAGTCGTGCAAAACCATTAGCACTATTTTTGCAAGAGCAGTCTTGGGTTATGCTGCACTGGGAAGCTGGGGGTTGCTTCTTGTTGCTACAAAGTTGGGTTCTAGCATTCCAAATTTACCTGGTGGAGGCTGTGTCTACACGGTGATGGAGAGCCAATGGATAAAAGTGCCACTTCAAAATTCTCAACCCAGAGGAAAAGGGGAACTGGAGAATATTCATGAAGTGACGGAGCTTGAAATTGATGGAAAATACTACTTCTGTGAGACAAGAGACATAACTCGGCCTTTTCCAAGCCACATGCCCATGGAGAAGCCCGATGATGAGTTTGTTTGGAATGGATGGTTATCAACTCCTTTTAAAAGAATAGGCCTGCCAGAGCATTGCGTTGTCCTTTTGCAGGTTCTGCATCACAATCTTGACTCTTCTCATGTTTCTTCTCTTCGATTCCTAACCTTGCTAACAGTTTTATCAGTATATATTGCTGAGTGTTGTAATTTAGTTCTCTCTGTTGCTTTCCGTTGCATTTGATTTTGGTTCATGAAGTTGATCCTGATAGTTTCATGTTTTGAACCTGTTGTTACACTGGTGCTACCTTTGGCCTTTGTGCTACCTATTGTTATACTGGTGCTACCTTTGGTCGTGGTGGTCCACATCTTGGCAACACTGCTGATGCACTTCTGGCTACTCTTGAAACCCAGGTTGCAAGCAAAATGCAATGATAACTTTGATTGGGCCAAATCCCTCCTCACGGAATGATTCACTAACCTGTAGTGCACATTCTAATCACTAGGGAGTTATAGTGAGGAGACGGTTTATTTTCTTTCATGTAAAATCATGTATGTTCAGTTGTTGGATGAAATGCCAACTCCAATGCTTCTAACAATTGACATCCAGGCGCATAGGCAATCTTATTTCCTTGACATTTTGAAGATAGTTGTTTCCTCTTCCTTTTTAGAATGGGATGTTTATCTTTAGTATCTTTTGCAAGATGAGAAGTCACTTTTTTTCTTGTTTGCATTTAATTTTGACTTAATTATGGAGTTTATGTTAGCTTACAGGGCTTTGCCGAACATCGAAACTTTGGGAGCTTAGAACTACAGGAAGGTATTGTTTCTCTTATAGCTCGTCGAAGCAGACTGCATCCAGGCACTCGATATTTGGCAAGGGGATTAAATTCATGCTCCAGCACTGGTAAGATAAATGTGTTCAGAGAAACCCACCCGACACTAAGTCCGGGTTTAGGGTGCGCGTAAATTCGAAGAATAGAGAAAGGGGGGCCCAAGGGCCTTACATCAAACTACAATCCTTAAAAGCAAGGACGCAGCCTAAGCTTTCCAAGGATTAGTAGCAAAATAAGTCTCAAAGTGTATGTCTCTTTGAGACTTATTTTGCTACTAATCCTTGGAAAGCTTAGGCTGCAACATTAAAAATTGAACTTTTTAATAAGTCTCAATGTGTTCAACAGGCTGTAGTGTGGGTGTCTTTGGTCAGTGACAATTTCTTTGTGCCAACATCAGCAAGTGTAATGGTACACTAGTGTGGGTTCTCATGAGAAGAAAAATTGGGGTGACTGTGAGGATGAATTTGAATTGGATCTGTTGTAACATTAAAAATTGAACTTTTTAACATAAAGCATTGAACATGTGACCTAAAAAATTGAACAGGAAAAAATGAACCTTTGACATAAAAAATTGAACCTATATTAGTCCTTGCAGTCCTCATTACAATAGTGGGGTTCACCAAAGTGTGATCAATGGTACAATTACGTATTTTGAAAATAATCAGATGGACAGTCTAGTAATCTTCTCACCTTGTTTTCTGCAATTTTTTAAGTTTAGACTGAATATCAAACTTAGACAACAGTTGGTGCTGTATTTTGCAAATTTTTCCTTTATTATCTAAATCGTGCATTGAGTTGAGTATCAAATATGTTCAATATGCATCCAAGGAGTGGTGGTATCATAATAAGATACTCATGCTGCAAGTTATCTTGTGTCTGCTAAGTTGCTTAGCTGTTTATTTTGTATACTTTTGTGTTCTGCCTCTAATCTCTATGGTAAATAAATTGGATAAACTGCAAATGATGTACAGGAAATGAAGTCGAGTGTGAGCAACTGGTTTGGGTTCCCAAAAAGGACAGTCAGAGTGTTCCTTTCAGCAGATACATTTGGCGGCGTGGCACTATTCCTATCTGGTGGGGTGCTCAACTAAAAACGATCACTGCAGCTGAAGCAGAAATATATGTTGCAGAGAATGAACCTTACAAGGGAAGTCCTCAATACTATCAAAGATTGAGTAGAAGATACGATGCTCGAAACTTCAATCTTGTATCTGATGGGAGTCAGAAGAAAAATCTTTTGGTCCCCATTGTGTGCATTAACTTGCTCAGAAACGGAAAGGGGAGATCAGAATCCTTGTTAGTTCACCATTTTGAGGAATCTATCAATTACGTTAGATCAAGTGGAATGCTTCCCGACACACGGATAATGTTGATGAATTATGATTGGCACGCGAATATCAAGTTGATAGGCGAACCACGTACAATTGAAGGACTGTGGAAATTGGTTAAGGAACATATTATATCCATTGGAATCAGTGAAGGGGACTATCTTCATTCGCGTCAGGGCATTCCAAATTGTAGAGGGCAAATCATCCACACTGATGAGTATGAAGGTGCATTTTGCCTAAGATCATGTCAAAACGGTGTGTTGCGCTTTAACTGTGCAGATTCTTTGGATAGGACGAATGCTGCCAGTTTTTTTGGAGCCCTCCAAGTGTTTGCGGAGCAATGTAAACGGCTAGGGATATCTCTTGACAACAATTTGTCTGTTGGTTGTGATTTGTTGGACAATGAAACATGTACTGCTCCTCTACCACTTGGCTGGGAAAAACAATCTGATGAAGTGACTGGAAGGGTGTTTTACATTGACAGGAACACTAGTAATACCACCTGTAATCATCCCTGCCCGGATAAGCCCTGGAAGAGATATGATCTGACCTTCGAAGAGTTCAAGAGGTCAACTATGCTATTACCAGTGTCTCAACTGGCTGATCTTTTTCTGCTTGCTGGAGATATCCATGCCACACTGTATACTGGTTCTAAAGCTATGCATAGTCAGATACTTAGCATTTTCAATGACGAAGGTGGTACGTTTAAGAAGTTTTCTGCAGCTCAAAGCATGACGATAACTCTGCAGAGAAGATATAAAAATGTTGTGGTGGACGGCTCGCGCCAGAAGCAATTAGAAATTTTCCTTGGGATGAGGCTCTTTAAGCATCTACCATCTGTCTCTTTCTTCCCTTTGCACGTATGCCATTTTGCTATTTTTATACATTGGTTAACTTGCTTGTTTAACTTGTATAAGGACAATCCTCTTTTTACATGTTTTAATCGATTTATCTATTTATTCATGAGATTGATAGACAAGCCATTAACTGATAAAACTGATATAATAATTATGTTTTTCAACTCGGACGAGGAGGCTAAGTGATATGGCCCTTAATATTTCAAATTGACTACTCAGGTACCATCCCGACCACCTGCTTGCTTTCTCAAACCAGTCCCTGGGATTCCAGATTCTACTGGTGAAATCAGTCTTCTGAGTTCCAAGCGAAAAAACTTGATCTGGGTATGTTAGCTTCCTTCAAAATGGAAAGATCAGTTTCATATCACAAGTTTCTCATTTTCAAATAATTTGTCTTTAATTGATCAAATCAAATCATGCATTTATAGGTTTGCCCAGAGGCAGCTGATGTGATTCAACTCTTCATTTATCTTGGTGAGCCATGCCATGTTTGTGAGCTACTTCTTACTGTATCACATGGTGCAGATGATTCAACATTTCCCGCAGCCGTTGATGTGCGAACAGGGCGAGATCTTGATGGACTTAAGCTTGTTCTTGAGGTACTCTACCATATTCAATCAAAGTCAACTTACTCATTTAAGAACTATGTATAAATCTTGCACACATCAGTTGTTCAGGGTCATAATTCTCTCCAAAACTTTAAGCAAGGAACCATGAAGGTCATTCAGTACACGGAGACATTTGTTATTGTCTCAAGTTAGTCTGTGTTATTTTTACATTTAACATTACCCAAGTCCATGGACTGCATACTTGCATATATTAGTTTTGTTTCGTTCATATTTTGTTTTGTTATGTTGAAATTCTTGTCTGCTAGGTATGTTTTAGCAACCAGCAGCATACCATATTCCTACTTGCCCAAGATTACTTCTTTTGATCTTCATAACAAAAAACTTTTTTATTTTCCTTGTATGCCTTCTGCTAATGCTGATCAGAGAAATTTATCATTTCTTGTATGTATCGGACATCGACGACAGTGTGGACCTATTCCTCATTGTGCAAATGGGACGAGCATTTCAATTCCCTTACCAGGGCCTGTGAGCTCAAAGGACATAGATGTGACTGGTTCTGGAGCAGACCTTCACAGACCAAATGTTTCCAGGCATTCTCTCCTATATGATTTCGAGGAGTTGGAAGGAGAGCTGGACTTCCTTACACGCGTGGTTGCCCTGACATTCTATCCTTCTGTTTCAGGAAGAACAACAATTACTCTTGGCGAGGTACAAAGTCTAGGAGAACTCAGTTTCTTATTCATGATTCTTGCATGTTTGATGCTTGGAGATGGTTCAAATGGTATTTGTTATTTAGTTGCATAAATCTGAAATGAAATTTGATACAGGTTGAGGTGCGTGGGGTCTCTATTCCATGGAAATCTATGCTTACATGTGAAGAACCTGCATCAAGTTTATTAGAGCAAGCTAAAAGGAAAAACAGAAGCAATCCATTTATGCATGATTTGGATACCAGTTTACACCCTCCTCATTCACTCACAGAGGATGTACCATCTCCACTGCAACAAAATAATCCTTGCAATTGGAAGGGGGATGGACTAATTTCATCAGTTGATGCTGTTGATACTGGGTCCTCCCAATCTCAACATGTGGAACTACAACCAAGTGGCACCAGGCAATATACAAGTTTGATAAAATCCTTTATGGAGTTGCAAACGGTATGTGGAACACCCTATCTCAACTTAGATGTGTCTTGGTAGCTATGTTTCAATTATAACAGCAAAGCTACTGAAATGAACCATTAAATTAACCATTCTTCAGAAAAGAATGAAAAAAGTAAAAAATGAGCACTTCAAAAACAGCAACTTCCCTGGTATGGTGGTTCAGTTATGTTCACAAATGATTATTTACTTGTTGCAGTTACATTTACCATTGTCTATTGATGGTACTATTAAGTCATAGACTCATTGTGCAGCATGTTAAGATTACTGGGGCTATTTTTCTTATCAGGTTGATTTTTATATATACATTTATTTCATACTAGTGCATGTCTCGTACCATGCACATGAATATGTTAACACAATATTTTAAAATTACATCTATTATCTATAAAAAAAACCTATTAAAAATATGATAAAAATAATAAATATGAAATACAATATGAGAATTAAACTAATAACGATCAAAGTGTGGGAAATATAAAATAAAAATTAATCTATATATAAATAATTCATTCTACCAAAAAATAATATAGATATAAATAAAATAATAGTATCAACTAATTAATTTTGATAAGTAATTCTTTTCACCAAAAAATATTCTAGATATAAATAAAATAAAGCCTATCAAATATTTATCTATTAATATTTTTGTTAAGTATGGCTATAAAATAGTTTTGATTAAGACATATGATAACTTTCTATAAATTATGACTACATATTATTTTAATAATTTTTTGGCGAATTGTTTTTTCTAGGCTCAACCACAACACGCCATGTAGGACCCTATGCATCAGTTTTAGTATATGTATATGTATATAGATTTCATGAAAATTGGTTTCTTACTCAAATCGTTGCTTCATATATTAGGGGTTTAGTTGGCTACTCTAGAGACAATTAACAATCGGTGATTTCTTGCTGCTAGATTTTTTATGCTTTCAATTGAATTGCAGAGAAGTAAGCTAGATTTTGTCGAAGCTATGAAGCTTGAAATCGAACGTCTACATCTTAATCTATCTGCGGCTGAACGAGACAGGGCCTTATTATCCATCGGCATTGATTCAGCTTCTATAAATCCTAATCTTTTGGTTGATGACTTATACATGGTAAAAATTTGCCGGATGGCAAGTAGTCTTGCAGTACTTGGACAAATAAAAATGGAAGACAAAATTAATGGATCCATTGGTCTAGAATGCGAAGATAATAATGTTATTGACTTCTGGAATGTTGTTGGAATCGAAGAGAACTGTTACGGTGGGAAGTGCAAGGTGCAAGCTGAACGGCAAGGGAGTGAAACATCATCAGCACAATCCGTGAAGTCTTCTTTCTTTGTGTGCCATCAATGTGGGAGAGAAGTTTGCAAAATCTGTTGTGCTGGAAAAGGAGCACTTCTTCTCGGAAGGCAAAATCCAAGGCAGTCTGGTAGTGCCTTCCAAGGCCACAATGGATTGAACCATGGCCGTGACACTGATCCCTCTGGAAATCAGTATTTGGCATCAGAGGAGATTATTTGTAAACAATGCTGCAAGGAAGTCATACTTAATGCTTTGATCTTGGACCATATTAGGGTGTTGCTTAGCTGTAGGAGGATTTCTCGCATGTTCAAGGCTGTTGAGGAAGCCTTAGACCTTGTCATGGGTTTTCCACTTATTGATGGAGTGGCTGAAGGATCTAATACGCCTGATCCTCTAAAAGCTGACATGGCGCTTCGGAAGTTGCTCAATGGAGAAGAATCACTTGCTGAATTCCCATCTGCCAGTTTTCTGCATCTGGTAAGGGCCTTTGTCTATCATTCTCTGTCCCATCCTATAGGTTTGATTCTTTGAAGGGCAGTGCCAGTAATCAATGACCATACATCTATTTCTCCTTGTAATTTTCTCTATGACAGATTGACATGGCTATTGATTCTGCACATCCCTTGTCGTTGCTTGCCCCTCTGGGTTGCGGACCACATGACGCTTACTGGAAGGCTACAGCAAACTCCACCTTTGTTGAATTCGCCATTGTTCTTGGTAATCTTTCAGATGTCAGCGGGGTGATCTTAATTGTTAGTCCTTGTGGATACTCAAAAGCTGATGCTCCTTCTGTAAGTTCCTGAGGTCTCCCTATTACATAAACATATCTCAGATTGAAATTTAAAAGAGTCCGTAAAATGTGAGCTGTTATAAGAGATTAAGAGGTCATAACTTGATAACTTTTAGTAAAAGCATAATTCAGATAATTTCTTGACCCTCTAGATGCCAAGGCAGGTAAGGCTACCTTATCAAACATGTTATATTGTTATCATAATCTTTCTAGTGACCTTAGAAGGCCTTTATCAGAAAAAAGTAAAAAAATAAGAAGGGACGAGAGATTATTTTCTCGTGTCAGGCCTTCAGTTTGCTATTGTACTTGATGAATTGTCTAGCTGCTCTTCTAAACATGTTTTTTTTTTTTGGGTTATTGTGGTTTTCAATAACACGCCATCTGCAAAATTTGCCATAGGTGCAAATCTGGACCAGCACTACAATAAGCAAGGAAGAGGACTCATGCATGGGAATATGGGATGCCGACTATCTGTTAAATTCGTCACAAGAGCTTTATGGACCTGAAGAGCATGAAGTTGGGAAAGTTCCTCGGCATGTAAAATTTACTTTCAGGAAGCTTGTTAGATGTCGCATAATTTGGATAACATTATGTCTCGATAGACCTGGATCAAGTTCTTTAAACTTTGAGAAAGATCTTTCTTCAGATATCAATCCTTCGTGTCTGCATGCCAAAAGAATTCTTGTAGTTGGATCTCCGGTGAGAAATGAAATAGACATTACAGCAAAAGAAGCCTCCAACCATTTAAAATTGAGGCAATCGTTGGAGTCTCCACCACGGCTAAGTAGATTTAAGGTGTAACTTAATGCTCCATTCTTCATTTGTTTCGTAAATTGCACTACCTTATGTCTGTCTTATGGATCAATAAGTTGTTTTCACTTGCAGGTTCCTGTTGAGGCTGAAAGGTTGATAGGCAATGATCTCACATTGGAGATGTTTCTATCCCCAACATTGCCCTTGTTGGGTGGATTTCGGCTGGATGCTTTCTCTGCGATTCAACCCCGACTCAGACATTCACCGGGTTCTAATCTCATGAGGGCTTGCACATTTTCTTTATTGGACGAAAGACACGTAAATCCCGCGGTACTTTACATCAGAGTATCTATTCTACAGGTAAAAGTGGCAGATGAGCTCATAAATATGGTAATATTATCATTTTCCTAGCTTTCTCAATGTATGTTTTGATGTTCTTCTCAAAAAAAAATTGGGGAATTTCATTTTCAGGAGCCTCAGCAAAAGACGGTTAGAGTTGCACAGTACCGGCTGCCAGTGGTTAAACCCGGAACCGTCATGTACTTTGATTTTCCCAAAGAGTTGCAAACCCAGCGAATCCTGTTCAGCCTTTTAGGAGATGTTGCCGCCTTTACCGATGATCCAGCAGAACTAGATGATGCCGAGTGCAGAAGCTCACTGATTCCAGTGGGTTTGCTATTGTCTAGCAGAATTAAGTTGTACCACTATGCTGATGTATATGAAGTTGGCAAATGGGCTGCACCAGCTTAAAATATATCCTTTATTCATACCATATTCAGATGAGTTTCCACAGGTGAGGTAATCCCTATTTCCCGAGTCTTGTGAAATGTCATTTTGTAGTATTACAAAACTGTGTAATCTATGTTATTGTAGACTGTAGAGTGCTATTTGGTTTGTTCACTACATCCAGTTAATGCTTTTAAGTTTCAAGTTTATGATGTTATATATGATTCTGCGTCAGGGGACCAGCTCGGTTGATTCATTCACCCTGCCACATCTTTGCAGTGTCGACAACTTAACATTTTCGTAGAGAAAAACTATGGCTAGGCCGATCTTAGAGAAATGGCTGTTGAAGTTGTACAGTTCCGGCACAACTCAGACTTCCAGCAACAGCCAAAAAAGGCTCATGGCTAATGATTTGGAAGAAAAAGATCCCATCACAGATTTTTACTGTAAGTGCCGTTTCCTTCTGTTGTATCATGATTTATATAGCATTTGCTATTCATTCATTGAATTATGTGGATAAAAGCAATAAAATGCCCATTGAAAATTACAGTATTTTGCAGATTCAGATAAGCGACTGTGACATCATTTTAAGCCTTTTAAGGTAACAGATATATTCTGCTTCTAAGAAGTAAACAACAATAACATACATCTAGTATATCCCGCACAAAGGAGGGTCTGGGACTCTGGGTGGTCGAGGTGTACATATCATTCCCTGATTCTAAGAAGGAAAAAAGCTGCAAAAATAATCCATCAGATAGTAATGAAACTCAAATCATAGGAAGAGAGAAAGAGACAAAGCCAGGGAAGAGGCAGTGCAAGGGTAGAGCAAACAACAGCTCATCTGTTACTATGCTCCATCCTTGCTCAGCCTCTTCCCCGTCTTCGTAACATACCACTTTCACACGATCCGCAGGGCGGCTTAACTTCCTTGGACCTGCAATTTGAAATCTGGGTATCTAGAGGGTTATGATATCTTTAGGAAACTATAGCTTTCCATTGGAAATTTCCATTCTCAATTTTGAATGGAAATTGGGAGATTGGAATCATAATCTATATAGTAAGCAGCAATCAAGCCTTAATGATGAGTACAAATGTACAACCGTTTCATACCATTTTTGACTGGTACTCTGGTTGTTGTACTGCTATATGCAAATACAATAAATGCAGTACAACATTCAATTTGCTGCCTGTACTACCTGTTGCTGCATTGATTTTCTTCAAAGTGTAATTTCTTTATCATTTCTTCCCAGCTTGTTGTACTTCCATAGATGCAGCTGCTATATGAATTTCTTTTCAGTACAGAACTGACAGATTATTTCTTTACTGACCGTTTTTTTGTATGGTCAAATGTAAATTCTTTGAAGGTTAAACAAACTTTGCCATATTAGAAGTTTTAATCATATTAATACTATCAATAAAAATATACTCCCTCCGTTCGTGAAAACATGTCATTTTACTATTTACGCACACATTTTTTGGGGGATAATAACTATATAAAATATCTAGTTTTTTTATAATTTTTTTTAATAATTTCATAGTTACTATTAAATAAGTATGAACTTGTTAAAAAAATTATAAAAAGATGGATATTTTATACGAAGTATAGTTTTTATCATTCTAAAAAAACGTGCGAATAGTAAATGACATGTTTTCGCGAACGGATGGAGTATATGATTTGAAATTGAACTCAACGTAACAATTTTTCTACGCGAAATAGTTATCAGTAAGACGCGCACTTTGTTTAGCCAAACTTTTCAAGGAAAAGTCCTTTGCTTGACAGCACTGCATTGTCTTTATTTGAATACACTCACAGGAACAAAAGCAAGGAATATAACTGTAGACTGTAGTTGCTCATGACAGATTATGGAGATCCATGTGCTAGAAATCTTGAGGTAAGTGTAATGGAACCCTTACCTAGGCCATTCCAATAAGCCTAAGCTGTTGAAACTGGTACTGTTGTACCGGTTTCATTTTTGGTTTGTCTTAGGACAAGATTGGAATCATCCGAGTTTCGGATTGGAAGGGGTTAGAAATTTGGAAACGAGTGGTCGAGTAAAACCCTTCATCCCCGGATCCATTCCCCAGATCCGGGGATGACACATTCCTTTTTCCCAAACATACCAAACGGGCCCTTAGATTACAACACACTCAAGAAAAAGAAGATTTAATGTCAACACAATTGAGGCTTTTTTTCTCTTTTAGTTGTTGCTTCAATCAAAGTCCTCAACTGCAACCAACCAATTTGATTGAAATTGGCCACAAACATCCCTATCCTCAATTTCTGTAGCAATAATGTACCAATAAAGATATTCCCATACAGATGCACAGCTAAGTAGATATGACAACCTTTACTTTTTCTCATTGCTTTCATTACTGAATCTTGAGTGTTCATATTACAATGTTAGTCAATCCACAACAATGAAGCACTGCCCTTGTCTAGCTTGTGCTCCCAATCAGTCAAGAAAACCGATTCGAAAAGAAAAATCGGAGGGAAAAAAATCGTAAACTTATGAAGTAAGAATAACATCGAAATCGCTAATAGTCCATTCTGCAACTTCATCTTTGTTGCTCACAAAAATCTCAGTCCCTGTATCAATTGAAGCCCACACCCTCCTTGCAGGCTCCGTCCCGGGATCCTGCAACCGAAAAAGGAATCAAAGATTCAAAATCTGATTCATACTCGAAACGGAAACAAACATTTGGTATCAGAAATCGATAGCAAGGAATGTAACCTGATAGAAGTAAAGCCTGCTAGAGAGGCCTCCGACATCGAGCTCCCATGTTCTCGGGTCCCCGATCCAGCCCTGACCGGGCTTTGTAGGGTACCCGTACTCCGCCCATATCGGGTGAGGAAGCAACTGCACAATCTCCTGTGGCTGAGGGTTACTGTAAGGGTCACAAGTATCAGCTGGCTGTTCCATGTGGAGGGCATTCCCCGGGCCGCAGTAGTAATGGTAGGCTCCGTAGGGGAAGTTTGCGGTGTCGTTCCTGTGGATTTTGGTGTCGTTCGGAGTAATGTGGTACGGAGGGCATGACCTTTGGTTAGTAGGGCTGCACCAGGCCGGAGTCTCCGGATTTATGATCATCTCGCTGTATCGGGTGACGTCGGTTTGCGTGTCCCCGTCACAGGGCTCGCCGTTGTTCTTCCAGCAGCTGCCTATGTCTAGTAAGTAGAACTGGCTCTTGGGCCCTCCCCCTTGCTTCACATCCAAATGTAGCTTCACCTTGAAATTCGGCGATTCCGGAGGCTAAAACCGAGTTTATAAACAAGTTAATTAGTTCGATGGATCAACCGACGTTGAGTGCAAATACCAACCTCCTTAAGAAAAAAATAGTCATCTTGAATCAGTGGAATGATGATGTTTATTGAGGAGTGAGTATTTTATTAATTTGCGTTTATTGAGACAGTATACCCACCAACAGTTTGGGCGGCAAACTAACAGCAAGCACTAAAATTGTTGTTATGTGAGGAACATAGAAAGTACTGTGCTAGTAGAACATGGTCTGGTTGATTACTGTGAACTTTAATTTTACTACTTTAAATATTTATATTACAAACATAATAATGTATTAATAGGACTAATCACTGATGCTTTTTGACCTTTGCTCTATATACTAACAAAATACAACTTGTGCCCACCATCTTCAACCAATAGATACAAGGTAACACAAAATGTCAGATAAATATCATTAATAAGGTATAGTCAATAGTCCTGTGAAAAATGAAAATGTTGGCCCATCCAAAAACCCAATAATTTGAACTTCAACTAGGTGCTCGTTTGGATTGGTTTAAAAAACCCAGGAAGTGAAATATCCCAGAAAGTTGGATAGAATATCTGCGTTTGGTTAAAAAATTTGTTCTCCAAAAACCCAGGAATTGAAATTCTCATGAATTTAACTTCCTGTGAAACACATGAATTGAAATTACCAAGGGGGTACATGGTAAGACAACTTCCACCCTTTTCTTACTAATAAAAATCCCATATTTATCTCAATATATCAAATTCACCATTTTTTCATTTTTCAACCAAACATGTTTCATAAAATCCCAGAAAGTGTAATTCATGGGAAGTAGACTTCCTACGTTTATCCAAACGAGCACTAGTTTTTGTATACTAGTTTTGAGTTTTTTTTTAATACTAATAATAATTTGAACTTCAACTAGTTTTTCAACTAGTTGTCAATCAAAGCTAATTAGACTTGGTTAGTTTTTTTGCTATTGAAATGATGCAAAATTTGATTAATCTAAAACTAGTAACTGGAATCTTAAGATTGTCTGACCCAAATCTAACCTACCTAACTGATTGGGTATGGGCATATAATAAAGACCCAATCCACCCTTTTTTTTTTATCCGCATCGGTTTATTCGGTCTCTCGATCTGTATCAAGACTTATTATGGATCAAAAAAAAAAAAAAAAAGAGGAGATAGACTTACAATTTTGAGCATTCCGCGGGTGTCGTAATGGTAACCACCGGAGAAGCCGGAAGTGGCATCAGCTCTGAGATACAGCATCAGCCATGGATACTTGGATGAAGTCTTAAGCTTATGGCTAAAAACCCAACTTTCATCATCACCAATTTGCTTCTCCCAAACCACCTCATAGTATGAGAGACCTTGTAGACTCCCTCCACCACTAACATCACTCCCCAAATCATAGGTCCCACTGAAGCTGCCCTTGAGGGTTCCATCCTCA
Source organism: Persicaria tinctoria (assembly GCA_037127255.1). NCBI lineage: Eukaryota > Viridiplantae > Streptophyta > Magnoliopsida > Caryophyllales > Polygonaceae > Persicaria > Persicaria tinctoria. The sequence continues at coordinate 2,282,371 of JBANSL010000019.1, read as the reverse complement.
GTGGCCTGAGTTGGGCTATGGTAAAGCAATGGTTGGTTCATACACCCATGCCCAAAGCAAGGGAACCTCCCACCAGGGGGTGGGAATGGGCCCACCTTCTTGCCATTTTGTGGGCACAAGCCAGATTTTGTGTCAAAGTTGCCATTTTTCAGCATCACCATCCAGAAGTGCCATGGGCTTTGGTCTTGATCTTCCATCACTTTGCACTTTGAGCCTAAGTAGATCTCCTTTTCAGCTGCATAAAGATCTGGGTTTTTTAAGGCAGCTGGGTTTATGCCTTGGAAGGGCTTACCCACACCTAGCTTGTTCTCATCTTCCTTCACCTTGTGGAGCAATGAGTAATTGCCTAAAAACCCACATCAAAATCACACTCATTATTGCATTTTAGTATTCATAGTACCAAAAAAAAAAGTCTAATTTTTATAAGAAACCGGCAATTAGCGAAAAAGTTTGATTCACAGGCGAAAATTGGAACAGAAATATCATTTGATTTTTCGATCCTAAAAGAAAAAAATAAGGAAAGTCTTTTTTTTTTTTAATGATCATTTTGCAAAATAAGCCAATGGAGAGTAATAGGCGAAAATTGAGACAAAAATATCATTTGATTCGTCGATCCCTCAAAAGAAAGAAACAAGCAAAGTTATATCCTTGAACGATAAACCGGCGCTCTCTATTTACCAAAAATCAAGAAACTGAAAATCCATATGGGCCAATTCAAAATCCCATTGTGGAAGATAAGTGAAATGATGAATCAAGAACGTACCATTGGTTTTTGAAGGAGAGGGAGAGAGATCAAAGCAATCAGCAGCTCTAGGACTGCCCATATTAGGGGCTTCTTGGCCAACTTCATTGCAGAAATTCCAAGCTTCAAAGGCAACTCTAAGGCCATCTCTCCTCATTCCAGGGTCTCCAACTGCAGATTGGGTTTGGCTTCCTCCTCCAATTGAGCTTGTAATTCTGAATGCAATCACATTTGCTATCCAAAACACTATCATTGCTATGCCTTTCTCCATTGCCATTTTTTCTTCTTCTGATTCTGATGATGATTTTCTTCCTTGTGGACACTAAAATGTGTTGTTTTGTGGACAGGTGGGTACAGGAAGAGACCTTCACATAATCACATGTGTGTCTCTTTGCATCTAATCTATGCTTTGGTTTTAGTATCCCCTTTTTGTGAATTAAATAAATATATATGTTATGATTTTTGAAAAATAAAATAAAAAGGAAATTGGAGAATGGGGAAATTGACATTTAGTGGATACCCAAATGGGAAATTAAAGAGGGAAAATTGATGAAGAAATGAGAATAGAATAAATTTTGCTTTCCCTCCCACCTTTGCTTTCCTCTTCCCTCCACAAAACCCAAATTTCCCCCACCCTTTTTTTCCCGCGAAAAAATTAAAGACAATCTTGTTGGGTGCTTTTGTTGGGATCTTATCTCCCCACAGCGGCCATATCCGGGGTTTGAACTGGGGACTTTTGAGTACTACCCGCAAGTCCTTTCCAGTGAGCCATTACGGAATGGTTAAAAATAAACTATGTAAAATCCCCACCCTTTTTCCATAAAAAGGAATTTAGCGAGCGTTGGATTGAGAGGTCAAAAAGATTGATAATAGAGAAATTGTTATTAAAACGAGCCTAAAATATATTTTCTCTGTTCCAAAATAGTTGATCATTGATTGTATAATTTTTTTTATTTTTTTTACATAATTTATACTTATTACTAATGAGTATAAATTATATAAAGATAAATGATAAAAATTAATATTTTATATAAATTTTAAAGTCATTTGTTTTAAAATAGATAAAACATCTAGTAAAAACTTATGGCCCTAAAAAATGTGCCCACCAAGATTCAGAAGAGACCAATTGTTGGACCTCTATCTCCTCTCTAATGACAGACTTGCAGTCCCATTTATTACTACACAACCCCTCCTTTTTGTTTTCTTTCTTCAACAAGTTATATTTATTTTTTTTAAAAATAGATTCTATATTTCTATGATTATGTCTAACTCATAGAGTTACTAGTTATTACCACTAGAATAAGAAATCATTTATTATAACTTATCTTTTTACATAGTAGGGAAATAAAAAAGAGCAATATAGATTTTAGGATTTGGTTATAAAAAAATCTTCCAAAATTTATAAACTTTTAGACTTTTGAATTGATTGCAGTTTGTAACATGGTGGGCATCTTGAGCTAAAATTATTTGTAATGGTGCTACTACAATGGATTGTTCATTTATTCACAATCAAATGAAAAATCACATCATAGAAAATGATTGTAGCTCGAGGTAGTCGGCAATTTGTCCCATAGTCTCTTATCTTTTTCCAATAAATATAATTATATAAATAATAGTATAAGATTATTTTTGTTGTCGATTTTGACTTGAGATAAAAGCCAAGAAATCAGAGATTAGGTTGGCCCATTGTAATTCTTTCAAGAGGGTTTCTCCTTTTCTTGCATGCCAACTAAAGTATATTTCCCCTTTCTTGCCCCTTTCAAGCAATACCCACCATCCAGAATTCAACATAGCCAAATTTCTTTTATTTATTACAATTTTGAAAAGATAATTCAAAATAATACAGTGTGGATTAAAACAATCAGTTTTCGGGATTAAGATCGTCTGGTTGGCTTGGGCTGTTTGTTTGTCGGTTCTTGTAGTGCACCGTTTTCTTTTTATTTCATTGTATGTTCGACGGTTCGCTGTCTGTCGACTTTGTCGGCCTCTCGAGGGTCCAGTCCTGTCTGGTCCTCGAATTATTTTCTTATCAAAAAAAATTAAAAAATGATAATTAAATTGTTATATTATAGCGTGGCGGATTCAGGAATTTCTTTCGAAGGCTAAATTTTTTAAATGGATATATGCGGAAAAAAAAACATTTCCTTAAATAGGGTTTGAAGTTTGAACACATGACCAAAAGGTTCATACATCTTCTCTTTATGAATTAAACTAAGCTATTTTTTTTTATATAATTACTATTTTTTACCTTTTTAATCCTAAAATTAGTTACAAAATATTACTTGGAATTATTTAACACATGACCAAATGGTTATTTAATATACTTTTTTAATCCTAAAATAAGTATATTAATTAAATGACCCTTTTAAGATATATTGGTATATTAAAAGATTCAGAGACAAAAAGTACACTCGCCTTTGATCGACAATAGATGGACTTGTACTTTTTGGTATATTTTTAAAGAAGTTAATTAAAAATTAATTTTTTATAACTAATAAGTATGAAATTGTATAAGCAAATTAATTAATTAAAAATTATTACTTAGTTTTTATCTTCTTAAAAAATGTGTTAAAAAGTAACTATTTTTTAATTGATCTAGTATTAAAAGTGCTCTGGTACGGTGGATGTACAAATAACCATTTTACCTCACTAAAGCATTCGATTTTCTTTAATAAAATCATTTTTATATATTTTTGCAACTATAAAAAAGAATCTAGAAACAAACAAGTATATGGAACTTTGTAAGATTGGAAGGCTAGAAGGTAGGATTGTGACACTGGTGGTGCAGGTTTGTGAAGTGATCGAAGTAGACAACCCACCTGCCTAATCAAACCATCTTAGTTGCACTACCTTGCAAGCTTTGTAATTAACTACCTGCCTTGTTCACACTTCACATGCATCTTGCACAATAATTTGGTGGCCACAGTATATCAGTATCACTGTATCACAATGCTTAATGATTAATTAAATTGTACATTTTATTTGAAATGATTTAATTAAAACTTGCAAGTTTGTGCATCAATCTATTCTTGGTAATTTAATACAGCTATGTGGCTTGATTTAATGTGTTCACTGCTTTAAAAGAAAATTCAACAGTGACTCACTTTAAGTTGAATAGTAAGTATGATAAAGTTATTTTTGCGGCACTTAGAGTTAGAGGAGGTGGGGTTTCGCAACATCTTCAGAGAAGTCGGCTAACAGGGGCACAGATTGTATTATCAAGATCTTTCAAACTACTATGAAGTCATTACTGCGCCAGGATAGAGAACTTTGTATCTATATCCGTCAGAATACTCTTGGTTGATGGTCTAGCTAGGAGGGGCTAGCCATCAGCAAATCCTTGTATAAATAAAATAAATAAAAATAAAAAGTATGTTTAAGTATGATAAAGTGGCACGAGTGGTATGTTCCCTCACATGCTCTATTTACAAGATTTTAGAACTTAGTATGCCTTTATTTATTTATTTAAAAAGTATATTTTGTTATTAACTCATCTCATCCATTAGATTGTGTATTGCTTGGATATGGGAGGACAAAAGGCACATGTATTGAAGGAATGACATATATGTAAATGGGAAGACCTAGTCACAATAACTTATCTTGTACCCTAGGCTTTCTTTCCATAAACAAGTGTGTAAAATTAGATGAGTCTAGTGAGATTCAGAAACTTGAGGGTCGTGTATGGATCCGCATATAAGCTCGAGTATTCTAAAACTAATCTAATTTGAATACAAAAGAAAAACAAACAAGTCATAGTAATTTGCAAAACTCATAGACTTAGCTAAAGGACGAATTCTGTAAAAGACTGATATGACAAATTGAAAATGGAAAAACAATCAAATTTGATAGACGGGTTGATGGTGAACCATTGCTAGGAAAATAACTAACACATAGATATCGGGGGAATGAAGGAGACAAAGTGGAAAATTTTATGAACCAAAATAAAGAATGGAGGATATATGGATGGTCTTAGATGAATCCTTCCAAGTTCCAACCGTACTTGTAAATAAAATACTCCATAACAAAAATATCCCGTTAAGGATCGTATTGGGATATACTGTATATCCCATTACGATCCACTTATCCAAAGCTTAGCTCATCAAGATTAAAATATTTAAGGAGGGTCGCGTGTAGACCCATATATATAAACCCAATGAGTCCAGCATACAACTATCATATAATGTAACTTTAAGCAAAAGATTAGGACACATCTACTACTACTCTGAAGACAAAGAAAAAGTTGAAATAAATAATCACTACAACTTAATAATGTGAAACTCCGAGAGTCTCTGATCGGAGAATATGAAATGGGAGTTGTGTCGAGTCTATTTTATTTTAAATTATAAGGTCGAAATTCACCTTCTACCACAAAGTCATTATTTTGCGATTTCACCCTCCCTTATATTTTTATATTCTTTATTTTTACTCCATAACCAATACAGAATCCCAACAAATTATAAATCTCTGAAGAGAACACATCATGTATTGTAAAAAATTATGTCTATCATATAAATCTGCACCTTTACGACTACGTTACAATACATTCGTTAAAACTTTTAACTTTTTAAGGATAGGTCAGAAACCCATAAGTGCTACTAGCTAATTCTTGATGGGAACAATACCAAAAATATTCCAATTATCAAAAACAAACTTCCAAAAAAAAAGCGATGAAAATGAAAAAGATACATGCATGAAACAATGTAACGACCCATTAAACATCGGTTCGGATCCACTGGCCCAAAAATACTGTCTCTCCACTGTACCACTCATTTTTAATTGGGCCACCTGTCATCTTTTTTTTTTCTTCTTTTTTTCTTTCATTAATTTATTTAACCTTTAAAATTTATGTATAATATTTTCTTTTCCATCAACTCTCCCCTCAAAGACCGCTCTTCCTCCATCCATTGCCGGCAACCTCAAGCTCCAACCTCCATGGATGATGGTGACCAATAGCAAAAGTTTGGTCAACAAGAACAAAGGTTAGACTCTCTAATTAATTTTTCTTTCTCTTTGTATTTTATACTCCGTGATAATTCAAAGAGGGGTACTGATTTTTCTAGGGTTTTATTTAGGATTTGGGGTTTTGTTTAAAATTTGGGGTTTTCTCAAAATTGATAAGAGGGCTCCCTACTATATGATCGAATTCACATGGTTTTCTCAAATTGAAGCCTTGTATCTCTTGTCACATGATTTTTTGAATGATTCATTCCTTAGTTTGATAAGCTTGCGATTTGCAAACAGTGAGTTAGAAATAGAAGGGGAGGACTTTGCAGACACAGAAAATGATGGTGTTGAGGTATGATTCATGTTCCATCTTGCTTTCTTTTAGTTGTCCTTCAAACCTGTGTAATGCAAATTTTTATTGTCCTTGGATTAAATTTCTTTCCTGATTGTTTTCCTACTGTTTTGAACCAACATGAACTCCTAGTATGCTGATAACTTTTGGTGTATAGTTCCACATGGATTACTTGTTGGCTGGAAATATAGTGGCTGACAAAATTTCATGGTGCTGATGCTCTCAGTTTATAGGTGATCTTTGCTCATTGATAGATTTGATTCCCTCTTTTGCTGAAATTTGTTAAACTGAGAAATATGTTCATGGTTTTTTAAGTGGAAGATTTTAGTTAGATCGGTTTCAGTAATGATAGATAAAAGAGATTGGTATTCGAGTAAAGGACATGAGAAACTGTGAAATTTGTATGGGTTGATCTCTGATCAATGATGTATTTAGTTTCCCTCTCTGCTGATATTTATCAAACTGTGAAATCTGTGAACTAACAGGTAAATTTTGTCAAGAATCATTTTAGCTATTTTTCCTTAAACTTCTAGCCTTTTAGCTCAATTGGCAGAGCATTGTGCTAAAGCACAAAGACGTGGGTTCGAATCCCGCATGGGCTTACATCAAATAATGTAAAATAGTAAATTGAAATTCATAAGTAAAATGCAACAGCAAGGCCAAAATCAGATTCAGTAGATCACTTGCTAATCCAAAATATGTGGCTTCAGACAATCAACTTTAATTGAATTCATCAATTTACAGAATCAGTTGCATTTGAATTCACCCATTCACACAATCAGCTGTAGTTGAATTCACAAAATCAGCAGGTCACATATCACCAAGTGTTGTAGCAGTAGCATAATAAAGCTGTAGTTGAATTCACAAAATCAGCAGGTCACCATATCACCAAGTGTTGTAGCAGTAGCATAATAAAGCTGTAGTTGAATTCACAAAATCAGCAGGTCACCATATCACCAAGTGTTGTAGCAGTAGTATAATAAAGCACCACAAAATGCAGCAGCAACTAGCAAGAGTCTTCAAGACCAACATCTCACCACTTGAAATATCAGGTGTCCTTACTTTGAAGGAGTTTAGCATAAGCATATATGTCATTACACTAGAATCAACAAGAGACTTAATGTAAGAAATACATTTAAAATTGAAAACCATATCGCAATAGAAAGATTATAAAACTTCAATACCTGTGGATGTGTCAACAAAGGAAGCAATGCTAGCTGTTGAGATGGGACATTCAAATTGTCAACATGAGAAGCAAAATGGAATTGAACTTGCTCTGGAGCAGAAGTATCTAGCTGAGATGAAATACACTTAAAAAAAGAAACGAATTAAATTATTTCACGAATTAAATCATTTTGGATTAGCAAAAATGAATTGAACTTGCTATGGAGCAGAGAAATATAATTTGGATTACCAAATTTGTAGGGTGACCATGCATGGTGTCTTGCTCAGTATGATAATCCATAGAACTTTGTCTATCATCAGGAGGCAATGGTTTCTTTTTCCCTCTTTGATATTTCCTCTTCTTTTCAAGAGAGCTTATGATCCTTTTACTTGACCGATTTCCAGGTTTTGGCTTCAGCTTTACTCCCTTCACTTGCTGCATCAGATCATTATGAGTAGGATCGCTTTCTACCACCTGAACACTCCTAGAGAGGGATTGGGAAACCTTTTCTGCTAATTTCAGATCGGCTTCTTTTAGCAAATTTATTAGGCCCTCTTGCACAATGGCATAAACATCATCAAACTCTGCTGCTTTTGTGGCTAGCCGAATAGATAAACGGCACAAGTTTCTGTAACGCCTTCCCATCACCACTTTAGGATCTGCGGTTGAGCTCTCTCCATTAACTCTACTACTTCGTTTGTTGGCATCTTTTGTCCATCTCTTCAAAATGTACTTTTCAGACACTTTTTCAATTCTTTTGACGGAGAACATCTTCAATATATGACTGCATAATATACCAGCAAACTCAAATTTTCTACAGCTGCAGAAGACTTCTTCATGTGTTGGATCATAAGACACAACATGCTTGTAGTGCTTCCCATGGGGGGTGACAAAATATTTTACAAATCCATCTACCTCACCACAAAGTTCAATGTGGCAGTCATAAGATTTACACAATTCTGCCTGAAACAATTTCAAGACTTTTGGTGTATACACAATCGCAACATGCTTCAAAATTTCAACTGGAAAAGACACTACCTCCTTACTTTGGCTAGCCTTGAAATCTGCAACCATTTCATCATATCGCCGATTATACAGTAATCGCTGAAAGTTCTCGAAAAATCTCCTCATATCATGCTTGTAACTTACATAGCTTTTGATAAGCTTGTTCATGCTCTCACTCCGCTGGGTAGTGATCATGTCTGCGCAGAAGGTATCTCTCCCATATACTAATGCCCATTTTTCTTTGATGCTAAACATCCTCTTTAGCCAAGCATTGTTCTGCAAGTCATACTTACGAAGCATCTCACTCCAAGCATTCAAAAAACCTTCTTCATGGTCATGATCATAAACACAAGAACTAAAATCTGTTGCAAACTCTTTAAAGCCATTAAACACATGACTCAAATGAATGGCTGCATTCTGAAATATGTGCCATAAGCAAAGTCGATGGTAGCTATCTGGCCATTGGGAAGCAAGTGCACTTGACATTGCAGCATCTTGATCAGTAAGGATTGTCTTTGGTAATTTCCCCCCCATAGCCCTCTTAAATGTGTCAAACAACCATATAAATGAACACGTTGTTTCATCATATAATAATGCGCAGCCAAAAATAACACTTTGCTTGTGATGATTCACACCAACAAACAAGGCAATGGGGCGACCATCTTTATGCTTCCGATATGTAGTATCAAAGCAAACTACGTCACCAAAATCATCATAATCAGCCATCATTTTTGCATCAGCCCAAAATATATTAGTAATCAAATCATCTTCATCCACTTGAATAGCATAAAAGAAGCTAGGATCATCTATTTGCATCATTTGCAAGTACTCTAAAACACCACCTGTATCTCCTGATCGCATATGCAATGTGCGCTTAGTTCGCAAGTAATTCTTGTAATCCACATGAGCAAATCCAAGATTTTCGCGACCTCCAGCTTGGTTAGCCATGAACTCAAATGCATTTTTTGGAGCAATCCCCGAAATCTCAGCCATATCTACTTCAGATGCTTGAGAAATTGATATCCTTCGATGTGATCTGAATAAATGAGCTTTACTTGGACTTGCCAAGTTGTGATTATGCTCTGCAATGAACTTGACGACACAATACCTATCGGTTTTACGACAACGGATTTTTAGCATAGCCAAGCATCCACATCTTGTCTCCGGTCGATGTGATTTATAGAAAGCATCTCGCTTATCCGGACCACGTTTACCTTCACACGAACACACAAAAATCCTGTCAATCACCTTCCCCTTGTAGCTATGTGACTTGCTTTTCCGAACAGAAAAACCAAACTCTAAAGCATAAGTGTTGTAAAATTCATAAGCTGCTTCTTCTGTTTGAAACTCCATTCCGACTCTGGGCACCAATGCTTCAGATATCTTAGCATCCATCTCATCCTTGCTCTCTTCATCAACGGTAAGGCCATCATCTTGCTCAAATTCCAATCGACGTCGGGATTGTGCTTTTTGGCTAGCGACATCAAGTCCATCCATAACCTTGAAATTTATATATATATTAAAAAAACAATTGATTACACATACTAATGAATTGTATAAAGAATTATTCTAATGATTTTATTCACAAAGAAAATATTCAAAATAGGCCTAAATCACCCAAAAAAACACAGATTTACCGAATCTAAGTTTTCACTATTGATTGTCGACTGCTATTAGAAATTACTGATGTCCTTGGTCCTTGGTTGCATTTAATGTGGGTTGAAAGTTCAAATTTTTTTAATGGAATGACAAGGAATTTTGGGGAGGTTGGAACTGGAACTAGGAGGAGGGAAGATTGAAGCGGGAAAGTGGGCGGGAAATGAGTAATGGGTTAATGGTTAATACCCGTACAAAATTAATTTTTTGGGTTAAGTTAATGAAAAATAAAAAGAAGTGATATGTGGACCAATAGAAAAGAAGTGACAGTGGGGAGATAGGTAATTTGGACCAGTGGATCCCGACTGATTAAACATAGTTGATTATTGTTACATCAATAAATGTAACGCCCCCATGGCTTAAGGTAAAATTTTGATTAAACTCACCCATCTAATTTCATCCATCAAATGGTTAAAATTTGCTCATAAATTACATGATAAGTCTTGGTTACATAGGAACTATACTCTATATTGATTTCGGTGTACACAGGTCTTATCGTATACGCATAAATTATTCGTCTATTTTTTCATAATTATTCGCCTGTAATTGTGTAATTATTCGTCTCTACTAAGAATGTAAAAAAATGCATTTTTTTTCTATTGAATAAATGCTAAATACCACCGAATAATTTCATTCCAACGAATAGTCTCTTGATACTGATGAATAATCAGAAGTTACTTTTAATCCCATCCGTTGATCTTCTTAGTTCAATGATCCAGATTTGTTAACATGATACACCATAAAAGTTGTGTACATATGATATATTGTCTATATACACACACTATGGTATTTGTGTAGACCAATTTTGTGTATTTCCATATTTAGTTTAGGCCCCAAGATCACATCTTTTTCTGTTAAATAATCTTATTCGGATGTTGTATCATCACCTGCAATGTAAATGGTATGATCCATATATAAGTGGCATGAAATTGGCTTTTGTATGGAAGCTGATTGACAACTAAGTTACATTGTCCTATTGAGACACATTTTGCGATTTACATCTCTATTTGGTCTCGTCCTTGAGGCTAGATAAACAATGTTTCAATTACGAAATATGAACTAACTTGATCCTTGCACCCGACCCGAATGACTTCCATGACCTCCCTCATCCAATGTTATGTGTACTAAAATCGACTAAGCCATAGATTTCGCTTTCTCTTTCCTGTATCTCATGGCTCGGTGTTTTGAGGCCCGACACTTTTGTTCGTTTGGTGCTTATTTTGTCGTCTATGTTTTTTAATGTCGTATTATTTCACAACGATTTATTTATTTATTTTTGCTAATTTGTTTCGGCCTCTCGATCCACGTCACAAAATTTAAGCTGTCCCGTAGTCTTATTTCCATTGAACTTCTTAAATGAATTTGGGCCCATTTGGGATGTCAAATAAAGGCCTGGCCCAGCCCGGAACCCTAATATTGGTCAAATGACCCCTCCCACGAATCTCATCCGGCCCAGCCCAGCCCATTATTTCTCACATTCAATTGGATCCTCCCTCTCTATATAGTCTCTCATTCTTGACCCGTGTTTTTTTAAGTCAAACGACATTTTTTTTTTTTTGATTATGAAAAAATTTAGGTGAACACGCTCTACCCGAAAGCATCCTTGCGGTGCGGATGAGGTCTGTAAGACCGGAATTGTTAGAAATATCAATACCCTTGGCAAAGTGGCTAAGGTATGCAACCTTATTAGCCATTCTATTGCCAAGACGGGTACATAAATGAAGGAAATATCTTTCATAGTCGATAGAAGAATTTATACATCAGACAAGATAAGTTCGATTTCTCATGGGCATCTGAACTTGTTGTTGAGATGGTTAATAATTATGCTGGAATCCCCTTCAATATGGATTTTGTCGATACGTAGTTGTAGGGCCAGTTATACCCCATGTTTGAGTGCTAGGGCTTCAGCTTGAAGTGCAATTTTGATACCTAATTTTTTATAACCTATGTGTATTGGGTGTCCATTCCAAACGACATATTTTAAGACAGAAGAAGTATTGTTTTGTTTTATTTTACATATAAAAAATAAACATTATTTTCTTTTTTAAACTCGCAAAAAATTATCTATAATAAATTTTTTCATATAAAATTTATATTTATTTCATTAATATTACATTAACTAAGTCTGTTAAGACTCGTAACCGAAGAATCGTGTGTATACATGCATTATGCATATATGCTCCAAGTCTAATATATAAGCACGATGAAGTTGTATGTTAAAACAATTGATGATAGGAAAAGTAGTTAATTGAATTATATACTTAAGACTTAATATTTATCCAAACTCTATATATGTGACAATGTTGTATACTTGTATCTTCACTGTTATACAAAACAGATCTTTTTCCAATAGCTCTCACATGCCACTAAAATTATAGTGTAAGATTGCAGTGGGTGCCATTAAGGATTCCATTGAAGCTTCTTTAATCATGATTTTAGCAAAGTCAAGGGCGTCGCCTACTTCCTTCCACATTTGCAGGATCCAGAAAAATTAGGGCAAAAAAATAATTTATGAGTTTTATTTTTATAATTATAAAGGCGAAATCGGGTATATATCCATGAAAACTTTATTAATTGGATATATACCCATTAAAACTTCAAAATTGTTCATATACCCATCAAATCATTTAAATTTTGTTTGATTGTCCATAATATATTTGATCTAATATTATTGAGTGAAAATTAGATTAAAATTTAATTATATACTAAACTTAAATAATTAGAAAATAATTAGAAAATTTATCACTTTACAATTATTGGATAGAAAATATAATTAAAATTTTAATATAAAAGTTAAACTTCAACGTAATTATAATTAAACTTTTATCCAATGATCTTATTTTGAATATCAAGTTTCATGTATAAGTTCAAATTAATTAGGTTATAAAAATGACCATAAACCATAGTAAAGAAATAAAATACATATTTTTTTAATGTAAAATCACATCAAATTAAAAAAAAATTACTTAGTTCGAGAGAAATTGAAATTAATGTCTCATTTTAATAATTATTTGAAAGTTAACTAATTTTGATATTTAAATAATTAAATTTTAATAATTTTTACATTTAATAGTATAAATTAGATATATGATGGACAATTAAACAAAATATAAATGATTTAATGGGTATATAAACAATTTTGAAGTTTTGATGGGTATATACCCAATTAATAAAGTTTTCATGGGTATATACCCGATTTCGCAATAAATGGGGTGTGTATGGCACCGGTATAAACCGGTTACAAAATAGAAATTATTAGCTGTTAAAAAAATAAATCGGTTTAAAGGGTGTATGGGAACAACAAATAAGCTATAATCAGTTAAAAAAGGGGTTTAAAAATAAGCTGTAAATTGAAGCTTATTTTGGGGTTTATGTGGTTTATTTGATTTGCAAATACCATAATACCCCCAATAATAACAAAATAAACTGCATTTTTTTTTACAAATAAACTGTTTTTCACCCCATATGGAGTTTATATTTTTTCATAAATTTTTAACTACTTTTACCAACAGTTTATAAATTTTTACTCTGTTTATAATTTTAGTCAGTTTATTAACCCCGTCTCATACGAACCCATCAGAAGAGTAATGAATTATAACCTCACCTTTTTTATAAAATCCAGTTGGCACAGGCGAAATGATTAACCAAACATACCATGTGAAAGTGTGAAACCAGCACAAGCATGATGAAGTTAAGAACCCATTGAAAAATAAAATAAAAATGTATGCGATCATGCTAGCACTAATGCATTAGATCTCATCAGAACTCCGAAGTTAAGTGTGTTTGGGCGAGAGTAGTATTATGATGGGTGTGTGTTTGAGCGAGAGTAGTATTATGATGGGTGACCTCCTGAAGTTAAGCGTGCTTGGGCGAGAGTAGTACAAGGATGAGTGACCTCCTGGGAAGTCATCGTGTTGCTTCGGGGTGGCTCACTGATGAGGAGCAAGGGAGAAAGTTAGGAGATCTCGGATTCGATCCATATCTTCGTCCATTTTCTTGGGTGAAAATTTAAGGTTTGCCTTGCTCCCTCTTTCAGTGGGTCGAATCGATCGGCGTAAACCGGTTTATCTGGTGCGTGACTCTTCATCAAAAAAAAATATATAAAAGAACCCGTTGAAAATTAATTCAAGCGAACCCCCAACCATAATGCTTATTTTAATACTGTTTTTCAAAATTTTGGGAATTTATTTTTCTGCCTTTTAAAATTAGGGTGTGGTTATATACCACAAACTAATTAACTTTTTAAAAAAATTAATTAACCCTTTTTAACCATGCAAGTTCTTAAGGACGTGCTCACGTGCATGATTTGGGGTGTATATAGTCAGCGCGTAAAATTATATACGCAGTATATTCGTATGGAACATTGGAACGCTATTAGACCATCCACAATAATTTCGGGTAAAATAGAAACATTTGTACAAGATGTATAAAAATACACATCACTTTTTAACAATTTAATTACTTCATTGGTCAAATGTATATTTTTTTTATACATCAATCAAATACAATTTATTTGAAATAAAAAGAAAAATAATATCATAAAAAATCTGTCAATGAAATTGTCTTGCTTTTTGTAAAAGTTTTTGCATATATGCGAGGTGGTGTGCTCAAACGTGTACATTTGCACACACAAAAAATAACCAATGAAGTTAAAAATATCTAAAAAATACACATTTATACACAACCATTGTGGATGGTCTTATAGTCTATTTCGAACGGCTCGTATGAAAACGGGAGTCGTGCCGGGATTATTGCAATACAACAGTACAATAACCCCATTAATATCTTCCTTTGACATTGACTATTGATCAAACAGCTGAAAACTTGAATGCCACATCGCTTTCGTTTACCGAAGAATAGCTGAAATTCTATAATTAGTGATTGTATTTAATCAATCTTTCAAACATTTTTTACACAACTAAAAGCACTTCTTCAATGCCCAATATGTTACGCTTAATTTTTTAACTTAACTTAATAAAAATATGCATCGTCAAATACCATTAATTGGACTTTTTTTTTTTGTATTTTAAACAGACCCAAAAAAAAAATGGTATTTTTAAAATTCAGGGGAGTTTTTATTAGGTTTTTTAATGTTTCAAGATCAAATTCTAAGCTATTAGTCCATCCGATATAAAATATCGTTTGACTTTTTAACACGTATTTTAAATAACTAAAAACTATTTAATATATTAACTTTTTTTTTTTTACAATTTAATACTTATTACCAATAAATATTAAGCTGTAAAAAAATAATTTAAAAAAAGTTGAAAAGTCAAACGATATATATTTTAGATCAGATGTAGTATATATTTATCTCTAAAATATTTTGCATCGCCGTGACTTTCTAGAAGCTAATTAAAAATTTGTTTGTGTAATAAGAGATGAGGATCTGAGAAATGGGTGATTTCATTCTCAATTATTTGAATAATTATTTTTTTCCCTTTCAACTTTCAAACAGAAGATAAAATTAATCCAAAGTTGAAATTTTCCATGACATCCTAAAAAAGGAATGCTAAAGTTCATGTTTTTAAACTTATATTATAAAAATCTATGTTTTAGAAAAATCAAAAATTTATTTAATAAAATAATAAATCTTTTAATTATTAGTAATTTTTAAAGGGCAATTTTTCATAATAAAAGTTATAAATATATCAACATAAATGTAAAGAATATAAATATACTCAAATACATAAGTAATTAAGTATAACACCGGTTACCCTTTTTTTTCTTTTCTTTTTTAATACAAGGAAATAAATTAGGAGAAGCAGACTCCCGAACGATCTAACCCCAACCTAGCGCGTCCTTCCGGACGAGAACCTTGAGCTCTGCATCGTACATGAAATCCTCGTCGACAGGGATACAGTAAGCCAGATGCGCGATTCTATCTGCAACCTTATTCGCTTCCCTGAAAATATGACGAGTAGAAACTGAATTAAAGAAGACCGATAATTGTTTAATATCAAACATCAGAATTTCAATATTCCAAGGGCATTTCCAATCTCCCAAAATGGCATTGATAACTATTAAGTTATCTTCTTTTATAAGAATGTTATGAATCCCTAATAATTTCGCACGTAAAAGACTGTTACGAAGACCAAGGGCTTTTGCAAAGATCGTAGGCATACCATCGCATAACCCTCCACCCAAAGCGACTGGATGGGCATCATGATCTCTGATAACAAAACCAAACGAGGCCTTTCCACATGACAGTTTTGAACCATCAAAGTTTAGTTTGTACGAATTCAAAGGAGGTTTATCCCATTTGGAATTGTTTCGACGAAGTTTCCCCGTAGGGAAAATATAACGATTAGAACATGTAAGTTGTTTATCTGACTGATCTTTCCATTCATCCAGAAGGAGGTTAAATTTAGAAGCATGAGCCCAGGACTGCTTAACTGTAACTAATAAAGCTTTGGTACTGGCCAGATTAGGTTTGTTTGTGGGTGAGAAAACTAGCTGATTTCGTTGAACCCATAAGCTCCATCATCCAAGAGCCACATCTGACATAGCACGATGCCCAAAAGAGTAATATATGATTTGTCGATTTGTGTGAACAGTCACAAAACATACACCCCATAGGCACTGAAATATGAGAGCGTTGGAGTCTGTCTTTAGACGGTAGGCCGTCGCGAGCAATCTTCCAACGGAAGTGCTTTACCTTCGGTGGAACATTTAGTTTCCAAATCCATGGACAATGGAAATCAGTAAGTGCGGCTCCGTTAGGCACAAATCGATGTAGCCGTTCTAGTAGTAAACCAACCAGAAGAGTTAGGCCCCAATACAGGCGGTCCGTAATCTTGGATACAGGAAGTTGGATTCTACAAATATGATTGATGGTCTCAGTCGGAAGTAAACCAACCAGCTCCGTATACAAGCTAGGCATATCCCAAACATTATAGGGTGTAAGCAGTGGCGGATCTAGTATTTTCATTAGGGGGGGCTGAAAAACACTTATGATAAGTTGCGAATCGAGATCAAGGTTAATATCAAGAATCAAATTCAGTATAGCCATTTTTTTACTTGCACTTAAATAACAAGATACTCACCTTAGCGTGTTGGACTTCTAACCGATTTCAATTTGTTTTTTTTTTGGTGAGTTAACCGATTTCAATTTAATTACAAGTAAGGTTATTTTTAGGTTAAGTCAATTTGTGTTTAGAATATTTTTACAATTGAGTTTAATCAAATAACATACCTATTCAAATAATCACAACCAAAACTCTAAATCTTGAATCAAAGGAGAAGAAGTTGAGGGTCAATTAATGATATTGATTGTTTCTAAATCCTCTTGAAATTCATTTGTTAGTGTTCGAAAGGATTAAAGTTTTCCTAAATTGCTCACAGTTTAACTTTGAAGTTTGGGATTTTGTAAAGAGATTGTCCTGATTTGTTTGGTGAATTTTCAATTTGAATTTTCATTGTTAAATTTGTTAGTGGGAGGGAAATAAGTTAAATGAAGAAGGGTTGCAGCAGAACGGTCGTGGGGAGGACTGGAGGAGGAGCTGCCGGTGTCGCCGCCACGTCGGAGTTCGTGGGCAGGCTGCCGAAGCCGAGGGTCTGGGTGCGGTGGTCGGTGCCAAGGCCGGCAGGAGGTGAAGCTGGCAGCGGCGGCGCGCTATCGCTCGGTCACGGTGTTAGACTGTTAGAGTTGCTGTAAAAAAAAGGATGGCTTTTGAAGGTTGAAAAAAATAAGTGTAGTGAGTAGGACTCGAACCCGCGTTCACTGACTTCCCGTCTAAAATTCCTCTCCGCCTGTCCTTGTAACCACTGAGCCAATTAGTCTTTGTGTGTCTTATACTACTTTGCTTATATATATTACAAAAGTACAGATATATAAATAGCGGACAAGCGGGGGGCTTCAGCCACCCCGAGCCCCCCCGTGGATCCACCACTGGGTGTAAGAAATTTGTTAACTTTCCACTTCAACTGGTCATCAGATAAAGGAGTCAAAGCTTTATCTAAAAGCTTCAAATCAGAAGCCCAACAATCAGACCAAAAGTTGATAGTATATCCATCGCCGACGGACCAACATAATCCTTTAAAAAATATAGGCCGAATAGGCATGAGCTTGGACTACTGCCAGGAGGTTCCTCCTTTTTGTTGAAAGGAAAAAAGATCGTTAGATTTAAGATATTTTTCAGTAATAACCTTTACCCAAATGTTGGACAGTTCCGCAATGATTTTCCATAGCAATTTTATTTGCAATGCAATATTCATAGTTTCAGCCTTATACAAGCTGAGACCACCAGCCGAAACATCGGTACAAATCTTATCCCAACTAATGAGAGGTGTGGAAGCAGCATGTTTATTCCAATAGAACTGTCTATAAATCTTATCCAGTTCAGAAAGAATGGAAGAAGGTAACATAAAAGATTGCATTAGAAAGGACGGTTGAGTATTAAGATTTGATTTAATAAAAACTTTGCGGCCTTTGGTCGATAAGGAGGATGATGATTTCCATTTTGTCAGTTGTGATTTAGTTTTCAACACTATTTGAGCAAAAGTATTTCTATTTTCCCGCCCATTAATAATAGGGCAGCCTAAGTATTTTTCAATCGAGATAGAATGGGGAACACCGGTTACCCTTGATTACAAAAATGATCTCTATTTTTGTTACTCAAATGCCTATTGATAGATTACGTAGACAATGAAACATTATTGTCAGTGGTGAGCCGACGGACAGAGATAAGGTTTTTGACAAGTTTGGGGGCAATGAGGACGTTGTTGAGGTGTAATGGGTTGGTTGGGGTTGGTAAAGTGGCGTTACCAATGCCCGAAGTAGCAAGGCGACCACCGTTGCCGACGATAATAGAATGTGCAGGACCCTTAAAAGAAAGAGAAGAGAGAGTACCTGAGGAGTTCGTCATATGAGAAGTGGCGTCATATGTTTATCAATGAATGGGCACCACAATGCACGATCACCCCTTCCTCTCGGCATGACCTCGTCGCTTACACAGATGCGGATTGGGCTGGTTGTCCTGACACCCGTCGCTCCACATCTGGCTACTGTGTCTTCTTCAACGACACCCTTGTGTCGTGGTCCGCGAAGCGTCAGTCTGTGGTCTCTCGCTCTAGCGTCGAGGCTGAGTACAGGGGCGTCACCAACATTGTCTCCGAGTGCTCATGGCTGCGCAATCTCCTTCTTGAGCTCCGCTGCCCTCTTCAGAAGGCCATCCTGGTCTACACCAACAACGTCTCCGCCGTCTATCTGGTCAGCAACCCAGTCCAGCATCAGCGCACGAAGCATATTGAGATTGATCTCCACTTCGTCCGGGACAAGGTTGCTCTTGGCCATGTTCGTGTTCTACATGTCCCGTCCTCCTATCAGTACGCTGATATCTTTACCAAGGGTTTACCTCGTCAGTTGTTCCTTGATTTTCGGTCCAGTCTCACTGTACGAGACCCTCCACTTTCGACTGCAGGGATTTGATAGATTACATAGGTCTTATATTGTATAGTGGGCCCAAAGACCCGATACCTTGTAACCTATATATATCATTGTTTAATAAATGAAAACCCTCGAGGAGGACTTTACATCAATTCTGTCATTCTACACCTCTAATGTATTCAAATAAAATTTAAAATAAATATATAAATTCGGTGTCAACCATGAAAAGTTGACTTCGACAGCGATCCCACGACTAATAGTAATAATAATAAAAATCAATAGAAATTGCTTGCATTTGAAGACAACCCAAAAACAAACATCTCTATTTTTATACACTACACCCTCCGTTCTAATTTTCTTTCACTTTAAATAATAATATACTTATTAATGCTCTTTTCATTTCAAAATAAAAGTCGTTTTTCTTTTTTTATGCACGTTTTTTAAAGAGATAAAAAATTATAAAAAATTATTTTTTTAATCAATTATTTTTAATAATTTCATACTTGTTAGTCATAAGTATGAATTTATAAAAATAAATTAATTAAAAATAAATTATAGAGTTTTTACCTCTTTAAAATACGTGACTTTTAATCAAGTGACTTTTATTTTGGAACAGACGGAGTATTAAGTATAATATTATTTTAAAATTTTAATAAAAAAATTAATATTTTATATAATTTTTAGCTTTAGGTATATATATTTATTTTCAAAGAAAAACTTAAAAAACCTGATCCTCACGGAACTCCGAAAACTTGAGCATAAGATTTTCAGTCGATTTCATGGCACGCTGTTTAATTAATAATCACATTATTCAAGTCCCAATATTTCCACAATTTTTATACTTAATGTTGAATCAATTGCAGGACACGTAATCCGTTACGTATGACGATCGAATCGATTCCTTGAATTGCAATTAATACAGTAAATAAATAAACATGAAATAAATGAAATTCCATTAATAATATAATCTCTACAGCTGCCCAGATTTGAAGCTTTTAAGGCCCTTTCCTTATGATTTGGAGCACAGAAAGGCAGTCCTCAAGAAGATGAATTCAATCAACACCTGACCTTCATTTCAATCTGATTTTGAAGACGACCACCCGGATCTCAAAACGGCGTCGTTTCGGCCGCTAAATCAGTTGGTGGTGAGTTCCAAATTCCAGCTTTTTTATTTTTCTCAGTCAAATTCATGGTTAATTTTATGTATGGTGGGGTTCTTGATTCTTGATTTCCTATAGTGGGTTTCTTTCTTTAATTTATTGCATCCAATTATTGAATTTTGTTTTATTTTGTTCAAAAGTTCCTAAATCCGAGTTTTTCAGAAACTCGGATTTAGAAACTTTGAGATCAAAGCTCACTACACTCAATAGATGCAACTGTCAACTGTTGGGTAGGCTCAATGAGGGATAAAACCTATGAGAAACGGAAACAGAAACGGAAAATCAGAATTTCAATAATTTTACATAAGAATGTATACTAAAAATCAGAATCAAACGAGCTTTTATCCTTCTGTTTCACGCGAGATGAACTTCATTCATATCTTGATTCATAGATTCAATTGATGCAACTATCAATGATCCTAGATGAAGTTCTATTATCAGCTGAATCAGATGAGCAGCTTTTTTCTGAATGATTTTGAGTTCCTTTCAGGAGTGATTTAAAGATGCCGGTTGAAACTCGGGTGGAGGATGAGGTGACAACGTCGAGTTCAGCTGCGAATGCAGCTCCATCGATGGAAATAGAGACCGACAAAAGCTCGAAGAAGGGCCAACCGACTGAGACGGTTCCCTTCTACAAGCTGTTTACATTTTCGAACACCACTGACAAGATCCTGATGGTGATTGGCTCCATTGGTGGTGTTGGCAATGGTGTCTGTATGCCTCTGATGACCATCCTTTTCGGTCAGCTAATCGACGCCTTTGGCAAGAATCAGGACACCAATCATGTCATTCATGTTGTTGGCAAAGTACACACTTAATCCCACTGCACTTTCCGCCTCACGAATTGCATATTTTGATCATCTAATTTGCTCAAAATGTGTTCTTAGGTTGCCCTCAAGTTCGTCTACTTGGCTATTGGAGTCGCGGTTGCAGCATCTCTTCGTAAGCAAAACTGGTGTTCTATTTTGAAATTCATTGATTTTGAGTTCATTTAGCAACTCGTCTACTTGCTCTTGCTCATATTCATTTCATTTAGGATATGTACGAGCTCCAGCCGAGCTTTAAGCAGCTCTACTTGTTGATTATACCTAACTTAAATGAAATTTTAGAAATTCCATAAAATTCGAGCTATTCGAGTTTAATTCGAACGAGCCGAGTTTTGGACCGGGCTTAAAAATGTGTTCATACTCTGCTCGTTTAGAAAATGAACGAGCTCGAGTTGAGTTTTTATCGAGCGAGTACAAGTCGAATTCTGAGTTGAGTTTATAAGATGATTGACTGATGAGACATAAATTTGTTAGAGGTGGTTTGCTGGATGGTAACCGGAGAGAGGCAATCGGCGAGGATAAGGAATCTCTATCTGAAGGCTATACTAAGACAAGATGTGGCCTTCTTCGACAAAGAAACAAACACCGGAGAAGTTGTTGGTAGGATGTCCGGAGACACTGTCCTCATACAAGACGCGATGGGCGAAAAGGTTGGCAAGGTTATTCAGCTGGCAGCGACATTTGTCGGAGGCTTTGTCATCGCATTCATCAAAGGATGGCTGCTGACACTCGTCATGATGGCCTGCATTCCCCTCCTTGCAGCTGCCGGTGCAGCCATGGCCATCATTGTAGGGAGAACATCGACTAGAGGGCAGGCTGCGTATGCTAAGGCATCCATTGTCGTCGAGCAAACCATAGGCTCCATCAGAACCGTGAGTTTCCCGAGTTAAAGATAAAAGCTACTTTAATTCACTTTTTCAGCTTCAGCTAGATTATAAACCCGTCCTCATATAGGTTGTATCGTTCACTGGGGAAAAGCACGCGGTGGAGAATTACAACAAGGCGATTTCAAGTGCTTATGACTCGGGTGTACACGAAGGATTCGCTACTGGGCTAGGTCTTGGATCACTTATGTTATGCGTCTTCGGAAGCTATGCTTTGGCTATATGGTTTGGTTCGAAGATGATCATCGAACGAGGCTACACCGGTGGGACTGTGCTCAATGTGATCATTGCTGTGTTGACTGGATCCATGTGAGTTTTTAAGCATTTAAAGTCTTTCTTTCTTTCTTGCAAAAATGAGTACTAGTCTATATGCTAACCGAATTGATATCCGAAAGCCAAACACATGGTGGTTGCTACGGTTTTCAAAACCGTGGGAAAATACTGCTACTATGGATTTGAAAACCGTGAGAAATGATGGGCTTATTGATTCAGTAATGGCCCATTACTGAAGTTGGGCCCATGTTGAACCTTTTTCTGATTTCGATATGATGGGCTTTGCAAGCCAATATTTTCTAAAACTGTATAACATTTCAATGTTATACAGTTTTAGAAACCGTAACAACTAAACTTCTTACGATTTTTGAAACCGTAGCCACTACCTGTGCAGCGGGCGAAATTTTCACCGTTTCTGTAGTAGGTCCCTATGCTAATGGTATGATCATATTGTATCATCTCAGGTCGTTGGGTCAAATATCGCCATGCTTGACAGCATTTGGCGCAGGGCAAGCTGCAGCATACAAGATGTTCGAGACAATCAACCGAAAGCCAGAGATAGATGCATCTGATCCGAGCGGAAAAGTACTAGATGATATCCATGGTGATATCGAGTTAAGAGACGTTCACTTCAGCTATCCTGCTAGACCGGATGAGCCAATCTTTAGAGGGTTCTCGATTTCTATCCCTAGTGGAACAACGGCTGCATTGGTCGGACAGAGTGGTAGCGGGAAATCAACCGTTATCAGTCTTATAGAGAGATTTTATGATCCACAACTCGGTCAAGTCCTCATTGATGGCATCAATCTTAAGGACTTCCAACTCAAATGGATTCGGAACAAGATTGGCCTTGTCAGCCAAGAACCTGTGTTGTTTGCTTCCACTATTAGAGAAAACATTGCTTATGGCAAAGATGGAGCAACGGAGGAAGAGATAAAGACCGCTACTGAGCTTGCAAACGCTGCAAAATTTATCGACAAACTCCCACAGGTTGGAAAACCAAAACAGAAACATTTGTTTTGAACTAAGCTAGCTTACAATGTGATCTTACCTTTCACTTGGTTTCAGGGACTAGACACTTCGGTTGGCGAGCATGGAACGCAGCTTTCGGGAGGACAAAAGCAAAGAGTCGCTATAGCGAGAGCAATCCTTAAAAACCCAAGAATCTTGCTTCTTGATGAAGCCACTAGTGCACTTGATGCGGAGTCTGAAAAGGTTGTGCAAGATGCATTAGACAGGATAATGATCAACCGAACAACTGTCATTGTTGCTCATCGCTTAAGCACGGTGAGGAATGCTGATATGATTGCTGTCATTCATCAAGGAAAGATGGTTGAGCAAGGTTAGTCTATCCCCTATTATCATATTGCATAGCATTCCCAAATGCTCGTTTTCAAAAAAGCCGACACCGACTGTCAACAGCTTCTCCATTTCGAAAATTTGGAGAAGCATTTATGTTTTGGAGAATGCCGCAGATTTGGGAAAGATTCTGAACCAAAAAAGCATAAAATTCTTGAAAAATTCAACTTTCTCTATAATGGACAATCTGTTGAAAATGCTCTATCACTTTTGTACTGGTATGAAAATGTCGGAAATCTTCGTGTAAAGATGAAATGTTCATATTCCCTATTAAAAAAAAAGGTGAAACTAAACTATCTTGGAAACAAAAGTTATATTCTCTATAACAGCTTCTCCATTTCGAAGATTTGGAGAAGCATTTATGTTTTGGAGAATGCAACAGATTTGGAAAAGATTCTAAACCAAAAAAGCATAAAATTCTCAAAAAACTCAACTTTCTCTATAATGGACAATCTGTTGAAGATGCTCTAACACTTTTCAACTGGCATGAAAATGTCGGAAATCTTCGTGTAAAGATGAAAATGTCGGAAATGTTCATATTCCCTATTAAAAAAAAGGCGAAACTAAACTATCTTGGAAGAAAAAGTTATATTCTCTATAACAGCTTCTCCATTTCGAAGATTTAGAGAACCATTTATGTTTTGGAGAATGCAACAGATTTAGGGAAGATTCTGTACCAAAAAAAATGCTCAAAAAATTGCTCCAACACTTTTGTACCGGCATGAAAATGTCGGAAATCTTCATGTAAAGAGGCAATAGAGTACTATATGTAAGTGCTTAATGTCTTCTTGGATGGTTCAGGAACACACTCAAAACTACTCGAGGATCCAGAAGGCGCGTACTCTCAGCTTATAAGGCTGCAGGAAATGAGAAAGGAGTCAGACCAGCCAGATTTCTCTAGATCGTTTAGCCAACGACAAGCATCTTCTTTAAGATCATTGAGTAGGGGATCATCGGGGAGAGGTAGTAGTCGGAATGCATCATCATTTAGGTTTGGTATAGGCATTGATGGTCCGGAGACTGTGTTGCCCTTGTCAATAGAACCTAATGACATGGAGGATTCGGACGAAAGAGAAGCTGCTCCAGACGTGCCTATTAGTCGGATTGCAGCTCTTAACAAGCCTGAGATCCCGGCATTGCTTCTTGGTACCTTAGCTGCTATTGCTAATGGTTGCATATTTCCGGTGTTCGGTCTCCTGATCTCTAGTGTGATCAAAATGTTCTTCGAGCCACATGATCAGCTCAAGAAGGACTCCAAGTTCTGGGCTGGCATGTTTTCAGTCCTTGGGGTTGCGTCGTTGCTGGCCTATCCAGGCCGGACCTATTTCTTTGCTGTCGCGGGATGCAAGCTAATACAAAGGATCAGATCCAAGTGCTTTGAGAAAGTGCTGACCATGGAGATTTCTTGGTTTGATGACCCCAGAAACTCGAGTGGCTCCATTGGCGCGAGGCTCTCAGCTGACGCTGCAGCTGTTCGTGGTCTCGTAGGGGACGCCTTGGGCTTGCTCGTTCAGAATGCTGCCACTGCAGTGGCTGGTTTGGTCATTGCTTTCACTGCCAATTGGATCCTTGCATTCGTCATCCTTGTACTGTTACCGCTCATCGGTATCAATGGCTATGCTCAGATGAAGTTCATGAAAGGATTCAGCGCGGATGCTAAGATGAAATACGAAGAGGCAAGCCAGGTTGCCAATGATGCTGTTGGCAGTATAAGAACTGTTGCTTCATTTTGCGCTGAAGACAAAGTGATTGAGCTATATGAGAGCAAGTGCGAAGGGCCTATGAAGGCAGGCATAAAGCTTGGCCTGATCAGTGGCATAGGTTTCGGAATCTCCAATGCATTTTTGTTCTTGGTGTATGCACTCAGCTTTTATGTAGGAGCACAGCTTGTTGGCCATGGAAAAACGACGTTTTCAGCAGTTTTTCGAGTAAGTCGCTACCTCCATTGTTGAGGCTTTAAAGCCCTCACATTGCACTGAAATCACAGGTTTGTCATTTGTTTGCAGGTTTTCTTCGCATTGACGATGGCTGCCATTGGGATTTCCCATTCGAGCTCCTTTAGTCCGGATTTTAGCAAGGCCAAGGGCGCGGCTGCTTCCATATTTGCGATTCTTGACCGCGAATCCAAGATAGATGCAAGCAAGGAAGTGGGAACAACTCTAGATGAGGTTAAGGGAGAGTTTGAGCTAAGGCATGTTAGCTTCAAGTATCCTACAAGGCCTGATATTCAGATTTTCCGCGATATCAACTTGGCAATTCGTGCTGGCAAGGTAAGTTGTCGAGTGAAATCTTGTGTGTATTGATGTCATGGTTTGCCATTTGGTGTGCAACTAAATACATTGTCCTTTGCTTGTTTAGACGGTTGCTCTAGTCGGAGAAAGTGGGAGCGGGAAATCAACGGTTATCTCGTTGTTGCAAAGGTTCTATGAGCCTGATTCCGGTACCATCACTCTTGATGGCGTCGAGATTCAAAACTTGAAGCTGAAATGGTTAAGGCAACAAATGGGTCTAGTGAGCCAAGAGCCTGTTTTGTTCAACGAAACTATACGAGCCAACATTGCGTATGGGAAGGAAGGAAACGCTACTGAAGCTGAAATCGTCGCGTCTGCAGAGTTGGCAAACGCGCACAAGTTCATCAGTGCACTGCAGCAGGGATATGATACAGTAGTAGGCGAGCGAGGAACTCAGTTGTCCGGAGGACAGAAGCAACGAGTTGCCATTGCTCGCGCCATAGTGAAGAGCCCGAAAATACTGTTGCTGGATGAGGCAACGAGTGCACTGGATGCGGAGTCTGAGAGAGTAGTTCAAGATGCATTAGACCGAGTCATGGTGAACCGGACAACAGTGGTGGTAGCTCATCGGCTGTCCACCATTAAGAACGCAGACCTCATCGCTGTGGTGAAGAATGGAGTCATCGCAGAGAAAGGAAAGCACGAAACTCTTCTTCGGATCAAAGATGGTGTATATGCATCCTTGGTAGCCCTTCACATGAGTGCATCTTAAGACTGTTACAATTTATTTTTTGTTTTTGCTTTGATCTGTTCTGTATTATTGTTGTAAAACTGAATCATATGTATACATTAACACACTATATACACAACCACATCAGCTCAAGATCAAAAATCTTTGGCTAAAATCTTCTCACAATAGCTTGATGAATTGTTGAATTTTTCTCAAGTCTTTTGCAGTGCAATACAATCAATCTTCGAAGACGGAAAATACCATAAGGTTTCAGTGTAGAAGTAAACCAAGTAAGGTAGTATTTGTGCATTGATCCTACATTTTACAAAATCAAAACATATGATTAAAAAAAATGCAATTAGCTGATGAAGCTGGACAAAGATTGTGAACTGACCATTCAGTTTGACTGATTTGATCACTTGGAATACAACTTCACCATTGTTTCCCATTCTAATCTACTCTAATCTTCGTCGCTTTCATCGCTGTATGACACAAGAGAAGTTTTTACAACGGCATGGGGCTTGTCTGAATTATCAATAGGTTCTGCAGGCTTAGCTGTATTTTTGTCAACCTCTGTAGCAGTTTTTTCCGTTTGTGAAGTTTGAATGCCTTCACCGTCAAGTTCAGATTTTGCTGAGCCTGATGAATGATCCAATTTCGCTTTCTTTGCTTGTGGCTTTACCTTTATGACCATACCTATTGGACGATTTGCTGCCTTCTTTCCCGTCAATCTTGGTCTTGTTTCCTACAATTAAGCCGTTGTAGCACGAGAACAGAACAAAGATGAATCTCATACTGGTTTTCTATGCACCACGAGCAAGGATAAGATCAAAAAACATCAGACAGAAGTCACAGAATCCTAGCATCTTCCAATGGTATGGCAATTTCCGTCATGGGTCTCACCACATTTTTCTTGAACAGTCGAAAAACTCAAACCCTAACCAAACGAACAGTCACCTAAAACTCCTTAAGGCCTGATAATGGGAATAGGTATGGTAATTGGTTAGCACCAAGATTACCTAACTTTTCCATTTCACCTAAGATTTGTTCTTATCAATTTAATTCAAGCCCGGGTACTAGCCGAGACAGTTTGTGAAGAATCAACTTGATTTAACACTTCTAATTACCCTTAACATATACTCCCTCTGTATCGCAATACTTGTTGTTTTAGAGTGGCAAAGTTGTATAATTTTTTTTTTTGTTTTAGCTATAATTATTGTCTTTATAGGTAATGATTGCTCTTTTTATAGGTAATAATTGCTCATTTTAGGTATTTTAAGCTATAAAAGTAAAGTAAAGATAGGTTTTATTAATAAGTGTGCATAGAGCTAAAACAACAAGTATTGCGATACGGAGGGAGTAGTAGAAAGGCTTTGTTCTATGTTGTTCAGCTATTTAATCAAGCAACATTGGCAATGATAAGTTGGTAAACATATGATGACTGGTGAGAATTAGCATACTCCCTCCCAGCATCCTTGGTTTGTGACTGACCTCAACGTTTGAAGGAGTTGTTTCTTTGATCTCATGAACAATCACAGTTTGTGCTACAACTGCTTCCTGAAAAATAGCCACAATATAAATAAGAAATGTAATACCAAGAGATCAAAACCACTCCCATTCAGAAGAAAAAAAAACGATCAAACCCACTCAAGAGATGTAAATGCTATCAGTATTCAACAATCCAGTACACACCAAGATTCTACTTTAGGTGCTAGAAGCTGTTTCACAAGCTTCGCAGAGAATGTTTGACTGAAATTTCCTCAATGCTCTTAAAGCCTTGATAACCAAGGCTTAATGATCATTGGAAGTATGAACCTTATACAGATCAAATAAGCAAAGCAAGGACCAATTATGGATAAAGTGATAAGACATTAATTCCGACATTAATATAAGGAAAAAAAATCCTTAGGGTGTTGGGGCTTACACAGAAGAGAAAAATATAGCAATGAGGAAAGAAAGTAAAGAGAACTGAAAGCTAAGGCAAAAGAAAAAGGTAAAAGAGGAAGCACATTACTTGAAACTTCTGGAGCTCTAAAGCTTCTTCATCTGCAACGTGTCGTTCATATTCCTTCCGTGTCTGCAAAAAATTATCTAAATTTTAGAATAAAGAGCATAATGAATCAAAATTGGAATGTGTTCCACCCTTACACACTCTCATAATAGTCTCTGAAGCTCAATTAATAATTGTAGTGACAGAGAAGCTAATCCTTCAAAACTAATGCTCAAACTAATTGGATTATAAATTATATTCAAGGCATTTCCAGCAGGGGTTCCCAGGCATCAACCATGAAATAGGTATACAAAGTTGGTTTATAGCATAAGACTAAACAAAAAAGGCCTATTTACTCTAAAAGTTATTTATTATTTTTATTTTATTTTTTTATAACTACTTACTCAAAAAGATTGAAAATGGAATGGCAGAAGTTTATGACTCACAAAAAAAGTGAAGTTTAATTACAAAAAGGATGCTAATAAATTTTAATGACCAATGCTCTATTGATGGTTGACATCATGACATGCAATACTAATGACTATGAATATCCACCATCGTAAAATGACTATAACCCTATAGACACTAATTTAGCATTATTGATATGCAAGCAGCCTAACCCTTTCAAAATTATCAAGGAACTCGGTTTCATCTTCATCTAAAGCTTTAGGTGGTCCTGCATCCAAAAAAATATGCGTTGATTGTCCAGATATTTAAATGAGGAGGCTTTAACAACCAAAGCATTGAGATATACTGATATGCAGCAAAATCTGGTAATGAGAAGAAATGTCTTACAGCACAGATATTTCTAGTCTTTCAAATGAAGCACGGGATGACTGAATGTAGACCAGATCATGGTTCAGTATTTTGAAGACCGGAAATTTGATTTCAAAATCCTTCTTAAATGGAAGAAAAACTCATTCAACTCTGAGCGGAAGAAACTAGATTAGCTAGAAAGCACTTTCTGTTTTAAATGGCCTAAAATCAGAAAATTAAGTTTCTACCACTATGCCTCTTTTATACACAAGCTTTCCACTAGTTACACAACTACCAGTTTGGTTCAAGATTATGGAAACTGGGAAAAGAAACAGAATTAGACCACTTTCAAATTATTATTCATTAATCATAATTTTAACCTCCTCTATCATTTTCTATATAAAATTTGGTTTCATCTCTAAACTCACAAAAATTAAGCACTTACACAAGAACTTAAGCAGTCCTCATTCAAATTAAACCATCCAAATTCCTGTTCAATTTCCATAGATGTCAACTAAATGGACAAAAATCTCTAACTACATGTATTACACTAGACCAGATATATACTTCACAAGTATGAACAACTGAACAAGGCGACGAGTACAAAATCTGAGTTAGAATGCGTACTGTGCTTGAACCGCTCGTTGAATTCTGCGTCACGTTTATCTTTATTCTCCTTCAAAATCTGAAACAGTCAACATAGAATTAAGGAACAGAAATCGCATCTCTAACAAATAAAATCCCCACAGAGAAAGGAGGAAATAGTGAAGCGACCTCGAAGAGAGGGCGATCCCTCTGCGCGGTACCGTCTTCAACTCTTTCACCTCGGGTTCTCTTCACCTCGTCTAACTGCCATCCAATTTGCAGCAGCCATAGCCAAAACTCACTGATTCAATCGTTCACACTGATATACAGAAAAACAGAGGGAGATAGAGAAAAAAAAATAAAAACCTCATCTTGCGAGACGAAATTGACAAGCCTGATAGGTGCTGGTTTATCTTCCGCCATTTTTGCCAAGCTCCGATTTCCGAGCTTTGCTTGCTTGCCCTCGAATCGATCCTCGATTTTCTGTTTGCCCTCGTCAATTTGAGTCTCCCGATTCTAAATTCCGTTGCCAGTTCTTCCCCAATTGAGACAACACTCCTAATCGGTCGGGCCTTGATTTTGGGCCTATCAATACAAACGGCCCGCATTCTGGCCCATCAATCGATTATTTAAATCTTTCTTTTTTTATCACAAGGTATTAAACTATGAAAAAGTCATTATGAATCATTTAAGAGTTTATACTTTGTAATAGTAGAATTTAAGAGTTTATACTTTTTTTTTTATTCGAATTTAAGAGTTTATACTGATTAAGGTATTAATTAGTACTCCATCAGATCCAAACTAAAAAGACAAAATGACATGTATTTTGGATTAAAGGGAGTATGTCTTTCGTTATTATACCAAGATAGGATCTAGATCTTTGACTTTTTGTCTTGGTTAGTTTGTCTGTTGATCTCTTAATTTATACGAGTATAATATAGGTGATGTTTGATATTTTTAATCTTTATATTTATTTATTTTTTCAAAAAAGGAAGTTTATACTTTGTAATCATTTAAGAGACTAACATGTGAATCTCTTCTTCTTTCTTCGATAGAGAAAAAATACTCGTAAATCATTTATGTTATGCGCCATAAAATTGATTGACTAAGAGAGTTGGGATGTACCATCTCAACATCAATGTTGACATGGCTGGATTCGTTTATCATATTCACTCTCTTTAAAACCGTCAAAATGAAGAGTATATTTTGCCGGATAGCATTGTACACCTTCATTTCTGATGATATGGGGTGGGTGATAATGGGCCTTCGATTGGGGATGAATGGTTAATTAGTTCTATTTGACTTTGTCATCAACTTCATCGCACCATTGACATCCCTATAATCATTCGGAATAAAAATAGGAGAAACTTTAAATTGATTTAACCAAGAAAATTCAATATAGCACCCTTGTCAGAAAAGATGCAATTGGACAGTAGTTCAGCAGGGCCTCAATTCAACCAAAATCTTAACCTTTTATATTTTAAAAAAAAAAAAATAGTCAAAAATAATACCAAGTATTAAATATTGGCAAAAAATAATACCAACTTTGAAATTGACTATTTCATATACAAACTATCTCCCTATTAACCGAAAATAATACGTATGTGTATTCCGGTGAATTTTCCGACCAAACACGCCACATAGACGTCGGAAAACACACGTGGCATCCATTTTTGCCACCTCACCCAAATTATAAGTTTGCCATGTCATAATTTTTTTTTTCAATTCTTTTTTAAAAAAAGGAAAATGGAATAAAAAAGCTACAGTTCCTCGAGAAGCTTGGAGGGAGCACGAAGAACACACACGAAGACGCCACTCGATTGCACTGGAATCTGCTCGGCAAGTCGGAATATTTGAAGGAGACAAAGGTAAGGGGTTTTGATTTCGGTACTTTCTATTTTTTGGCGTTTCAATTTGGGGAAAATATTAGGGTTTTCGAAAGTTTCGTTCTTTGTTGATTAGGGTTTTCGAAAGTTTCGTTCTTTGTTGATTAGGGTTTTCGTTTTGATTCGTTATTGTTGTCATAGATTTAGTTTATCTTTGCTGTCCTGATTCGTTATTGCTGTCATAGATTCGTTCTTGCTGATCTGTGGAGACATTTTGATTCGAATTTTTGGCCTTTCAATTTAGTTTATCTTTGCTGTCCTGATTCGATCGTGTTATTGCTGTCATAGATTCGTTCTTGCTGATCTGTGGAGATGTTTTTGCTATAAGTATAGATTTTTCGAGATTGTTGAGCTGATTCACACGAAGACACAATGAAGATCATTGTTGTTGCTTGTGAGAGGGCTGTTGAGCTGATTTTTTGAGAAAGCCTTTGCTGTCATAGATTGAGCTGATTTTTGTTCATTGTTGTTGCCTGTCATAGATTTTTTGAGATAGCCTTTGTTGTGAGATTGTTCATTGTTTAAGTTGGTTTGATTTTTTTTTACTTCTTTGTAGGAAGATGAAAAATGCAACTACTTCAAATGGTTGGATGCTCATGACACTAACAAGAGCATGAAGGTCCAAAGAGAGAATTATGGTGTTGCTATCATAGATGAAGATCACGGAGCCTCTGATTTTTTGAAGCTGAGCACTGATTTTGTGAAGATCCAAAGAGAGAATTTTGTGCTGAAAATAGTAGTAGGTGTGGTGTTGGTTATCGTGTTGATTGTGTTGGTGAAAATTTGACAATTAGATAGGTTTATGTCTTCAGGGAATTGTAATGGATCTTCTCAAATGTATTATGTTCTCAAGCTTATGTTTTTAGGGAATTGTAATGAATTGTTATCAATAGAATCAATCTTTTATATCCAATCTCTCTCAGATGGTTATCTCCATAATCTAGCTACTGATTTTTCTTTGTTTTGGAGGTCAGATGCCCTTGATGCTTCAATTCCAGCAGGCTATTAGTAACATGGAACTGTGAAACTAACATCTGTTAACAGTTTGCCAAGCTTCTGATTGCCTCTACCTACTAGTCATTAGTTAACAGTTTGCCAGGCTATTAGTAACATGAAATTATGAAACTAGCATCTGTTAACACTTTAACTTTGGTGCTGTCAATTTTTGTTCAGAATGTGAAATTAAATAGAAATCACTTCCATTCAATTCTGTCAGTTTGGCTAAAACTGACAGAATATTGATGCTTCAGTTCCTGAGCTAGAACTGAACATTTTCAAATTCAATTCTGTCAGCCATTCCAAATTAATAGAAATCACTTCATTTGCCAGCTAGAACTGAACATTTTCCAGAACTGAACAACATTTTCCAGAAGCATGCATCTCAGTTCCTGAGCCGAAGCTTCATATTCTGTCAGTTTGGCTAAAACATAGATGATTCAATTCCATTCAATTCCAATACATCATAGTTTGGCAAAATATTGATGCTGCAATTCCATTCCAATACATCATTCAACATTTAAGCTTGTTGTGGTGTAAGTTCACCGGCTAGACAACTAAAGTATGTACACAATCCTCTAATTCCATTCCAATACATCATTCAACATTTAAGCTAGCCATAATCCTCTAATTCCTCTTCTTCAGAGGACTCCTCAAGTTCATACAGAATCCCCCCCCCCCCTTAAAACTCCTCATTGTGCGAATTTTGTTTCTTTTAGAAGTACTATTGTCTTCTACTGCAGCTGCACTGTTCTCTTCCTCATATGCACCTTCACCATCAGTTTCACTTGAAGAATTGAATCCAGAAACCACAACAGATGCCGAAACAACAACAAATATCAAATTGAATCCAGAAACAACAACATATGCCGAAAGGTTCAAAACATAACAAAGATATCAAATTGAATCCAGAAACAACAACAGATGCCGAAACATAACAAACTGAAACCAAGCTTCTTGACAAACCCTAAACTCCACTCGAAATTGAAACCGAAACCGAAACATCTTCACCACATGAAATCAAACCCCTACATTTTAGAACAAGTTTTTCATATATAAAAGGGAATACCGAAAAACCCTAAACTCGAAAGTTGCCGAGCAGATTCGAAAGTACCGAAATCAAAACCCCTTACCTTTGTCTCCTTCAAATATTCCGACTTGCCGAGCAGATTCCAGTGCGATCGAGTGGCGTCTTCGTGTGTGTTCTTCGTGCTCCCTCCAAGCTTCTCGAGGAACTGTAGCTTTTTTTATTCCATTTTCCTTTTTTAAAAAAAATTGAAAAAAAAAATTATGACATGGCAAACTTATAATTTGGGCGAGGTGGCAAAAATGGATGCCACGTGTGTTTTCCGACGTCTATGTGGCGTGTTTGGTCGGAAAATTCACCGGAATACACGTACGTATTATTTTCGGTTAATAGGGAGATAGTTCGTATATGAAATAGTTAATTTCAAAGTTGGTATTATTTTTGGCCAATATTTAATACTTGGTATTATTTTTAGCCAGTTTTCCTTAAAAAAAAAAATATATAGCATTACCGAATTGATTATCACCACTAGCACAAAGTTGGCTCACACCATATGAAAACAACTCACTGTAATAAAAATTAGTAAACCCACGGAAACGTAATCAGGCGGCAGGTCATGGTACTTTGTAGATGGAGACCGTTTAATGGGCGATTTTTTTAATATAGCTATACAACCGGCGGTGACTAATAAATTTTCATATTTAGCAGGGGTTTTATGTACATTTTTCTAAAGTTTATGGTAACTTTTGTAATTTTTCATTTTTCTCAGAGGCTTCATCACTGACGTTTTTTTGGCTTGTTTGTAAACGTTGAGAGTTGCTGATCTCTCTTGTCCTCCATATCCGACCACGAAGCTCCCCCTCCTGCGTCTTCATCTGCCGCCTCCCTCGCCGCCGATCCACCGCCAGTTGCCCCGCCGCTGACTCCTCGAGGCCCCGACGTCTGTAACCCGATCCTTCGGTCTCTCCAGGTCTGTGATTTCTCCCTCTCCTTTCTCGTTCTAATCCTTCGGATTGGTGATCCTGATTCGAATTGGATTGGGATTAGTGCCACCCCCGAAAAGTGATCTGGAAAGCTGAGTCCGCGGAGAAATACCCTGCTTGTCGAATCGAAACCCTAATGTAGTGAAATAGATGATTCTGGATTTGGGGGGATTATTTGATTTTTTTTTTCAGATTTAGGTTTTGTTCGATGAGTCGAATATTTTTATTCCTTTTCTCCTCTCCCCTTGATTAATTGTTTGATGCCGGAAACCGAGATCTGAGACTCTGAGTTGCATTAAAAATGCCTAGTTTTATATAGGTTTTCTGTAATTACCGATTTTGATTGCAGAATCAATAAAATCCGTTTTACTTTAGCTGATCAAGGAAGAATCTTTGATCATGGCTGAAATAGAGAATAATCTTTTAATCAGTGTAGACTAGATGCTTGTACTTTTAGCCTTTCTCAACTTCGTTGATCATGGCATTCAGTATTACTTAGATTGATAAATTTTCCCAGGGTTGAATGTTTGATTATAATTTATAATGAGTGCTGATAAGGAACTTGTAATGAACAGGGTGTGCTGATAACGAGATTATAGTGTATAAACTTCTGCCAAACTAAGCCTTAATATTAAGAAACAATTTTCATGACAAAAAAATACCATTCCTTGCTATGACCATATGTAGTGTTGTTTTTTGGGATAATCCGATTGAAATCCTTCAGTCTACTTCCAATAAATCATATAGTCCTCCTCAAACTACTCCATAGAGACCTCAATATCCAGCTTCTTTCGTTGATAGAAAGTCAATCCAAAACTTTGCTGCAGTGTTGGTCTGCAAATTGGTAAATATTTTTATGGGATATCCGGGTGAAAAGTACGCATAACTTATACTGGGAGAAACTGGTTTGCTCTTCTAGATTGTAAAGGAAATATATTCATTTGTTTAGTATTGATTAATGTCTTAAAACTAAAAGTGTTTAGCATTTCATAATCAATTTTCACTTCATGGTCTTACTATGGATGCAGCTGTGAAGATGAAGAGGTCTTCCATTGCAGCCCTCTGTGCTTTATCTACTGTTTTACTACAGTTCAGTGTGATTTTGGGATCAACTGTCCCTGCATTTATGTGGTCACCCCACGTTGATATGTATGTTATCTTTTCCTGATGTTCTTTTGTCTTGTTTTTTCATTTCATGAACTTGGGATATATAGCAAACTTTACTTCTTTAGGTAATATTTTGTTAGTAAATGTAGTGATCATTTGCCATCTGATACTTAATGTGGGCATTGCTAGGGGTTTGCTTTTTCTTTCTTTTAATAAGGATGAACTTAATGCATGGCTCGTATTTGTAGAGCAAATCACTTGGTAGATGTGTTATAAACTTGTAGGACTGACAAGGCTAGATAACTTGTGTCATTCAAGTTCTTTTTCAGAAATGAAATGAGTGGCAAGCTCATATTTGAATTTTCCTTTTTTTCAAAAGTGGGCTATACACCTCTTGTTTCGATCTTTACCATTTATCATTTTGCAGATCAGCTATTTCAGTTTATATAGAACCACACTTTTTTTAGTGACTTGTAGCTATGTTTTCACTGCCCCCACATTTTAATGATTATGATCCGTGGCTGTGTGCTGCCTTTTTTCACAGATGATGTTTTAGATATTCTAATTTTGGGTATTATGTTGCATTAACCTATCTGAATAGGTCACAATCTGTGAATTATCAGACCATCTCTTCAAAAGATTTAGCCAAGTCTGTGCTGTCTGAAGGAGGCTGGTCAGAGTTATTGGTACTTCCCTGAGTTCCCTCTGTTGTTACTTCCCTGCACCAGTTGGCTTTGAGTTGCAAGTCACATTTTATTTCCTTTTGTTGCAGTGTGCTGGGAAAAGTTCGCATCAATCAATTGATGTTGCTCTTGTTTTTGTCGGCAAAGAGGTACAATTTCAGGATAAACTTCAGCTGTTTGATTTGTTTATAGAACATATCAACAAAGGGATGATAAGAACATTGGATACTGACTCATATGAGTGCACATTTGCAACAATTCAAGGAATCCCTTATTATACTATGTTCTACCAATGACGTCTTGTGAAAATTGCGACCTATGTTCTTTAGTATTGTTCGAGTCTCATCAGGAAAATTAGCAAGTTGTTTGCACGTTCTCCTCCAATTAAGTGCATGAAATAAATTGGGTTTCTACCATTTCATGTTTATCCCTGACACCAACTATTTGTAATCTGTAGTTGCAATCTTTTGATGTTTCTGCAAACTCATTTCCAAAGGCAGGTGTAGTGGATTTGCTCCAGGTACATTTCAGCTCTTTTGGATTTAGTTTAGGATTCAAATTTTGTCAATTTGGTTTGTGGTTAATGATCCCTTGTTTGCTATTGAACAGGCTTCTTTCACAAGGTCCAATTTCTCCATGGCATTTCCGTATGTCACAGTAACAAATGATGAAGGGAAGGTGGAAAATTCTTTGCTTGCAGATTTTGAGGAAAGTTGTGAGCATGGCATGGGAGTTGATAATGTTATTCTCGCTGGTTCATGTTCCGTGGATGGAAAAGGATATAAGAAAGTTTCAGAATTGGATTCCATCCATGTAAGTTGGATGAATATTTCTCATTCCACTATACTACGTAATTCATATCTATATACTTGACATTATTTTTGCATTCCACATTGAACATTATAGGATCATCTCATCTCTACCAAAGAGAAGGAAACCGGTGGAGTACGGAATCTTGTTGTATACTGTCATGAAGAAAACCACCCACATTCAGAAAGTAAGCAGACCCTGATACAGAAAACGTGCTTCTTGCCAAGAGAAATCTTATTTATCTTCTTATGTGGTATTCTAAGCGAGTGCCCTTTAAAATTGCAGGTGATGTTTTGAACAGTGCCATTACCTCAGTTGGTCAAGCTGGGTTAAAATACACAGCTCTTTACGTGGCAAATCCATACTACTATGTTGAGTACCCTACGCGTCTTCAGATTGAAAGGTTTCTCGCTGAAGGGTCACCTGGAAATGCATCGTCAAATTCAACTTGTGATGGAGTATGCCAGATCAAAACTAATCTTCTGGAAGGAATTTTCACTGTAAGTTGTTTCAAGAACCGCTAGAATGCCCTGGACATCATCTCATCACCGCCATTGCTTTCTGACTTTTGTTATTGCTCATGTTTCAGGGCCTTGTCCTGCTGATAATACTCATATCAGGACTTTGTTGTATGATGGGAATTGACACTCCTGCACGATTTGAGGCCGCACAGGAGTCTTGAGCCATTCATCGTTGCAACTTCACTTCATAATTCATGTCAAGTTAACAGTATAGGGTCTATTCAGGTTTTGTGGCTTGCCCAGAAGAAGGAAATAACTTTTTTGTACTGTTGATGGCTGTGTACCATCTTTGCCGAATAATAAAGTGCATTGTTGAGTTTGCTGTGTAATGTTGGTGATGTTTCATGTCTCCTCCCATCACATTCTTTACTTAATCCAACATCAACAAGCCATCAAACGCACTTATGTTGAAGATGCACACTGACATACGCACGTTACGAACCCGCAACCATATCTATTTGATAAAAATGTTGCCATTCATTCTTGTGTATGAGTGAATGCTTAATTCTGATCCCTTCTTTTGAATGCACACACACTAAGTGACTCAGAATTCAATATGGCATGAACAAAAATAGGGTAATAATTTATTCTCCGTAATTACGAAAAGTTCGATAACAAAAATGGCGGGCAGATATCTTATCAACAACTATAACAACAACATCCCAATGCATCCTGCCAAGGAAGGGGCAGGGCCTAGAGGGGGTCTGGATGTATGGAACCTTACCCCGACAAATCAGAACTACCGAGTGCAAAAAAGGATGATTGAAGATGTGGCATTATTAAACAACTAAATGAAGTACCTCTAAGCTTTTGTCCCATTGTTCTTGACAACACAGGAAGCT
This sequence comes from Persicaria tinctoria, assembly GCA_037127255.1. NCBI lineage: Eukaryota > Viridiplantae > Streptophyta > Magnoliopsida > Caryophyllales > Polygonaceae > Persicaria > Persicaria tinctoria. The sequence goes on along the minus strand of JBANSL010000019.1, from coordinate 2,243,469 downwards.
TGTGAGTTGAAGCTACATATATATCAGTGACAGTTTAATTTAGTCCCACCTACAAGCGTGAACCGGATGAAACATGCTGCAATATAGAAGCAGAAGCATGTGAATGAGCTACCAAAGATAAGCTGATTCTCCCCGCTAATCACACAAGCTCCTCACATCATAGCGATGCACGAAACCGAATAAAATTGAATGGGCGTTCAGTTGACTGCGATCTTATCACAGAGAGATTGATATGCTGCGGTGCAGAGCTTGAACTTCTCCTCTGCAGCATTCTGTTGATAGCAAAATATATCAATAGTTTGCACCTGCGATCTAGAGTCCTAAAATAAGGTCCAAATAGTTTACATACCTTGGAGGGGCCTTGGTGCCGATCCGGATGATATTTCAAAGCACAAGTACGGTATCTGGAATTGAACAAAACAAGATCAGGTCAGTGATGTGGGGGATATTACTTTGGTGAAAACCGAATGCATGGCATGCCATGGACTAGTGTGGCTTGGGGTAACTTACGCATGCTTAATGGTATCTAGTTTTAGAGGGCCATAAGGGCTCAAACCAAGGACCAATCTATCCGAGGTTGATGTTGATTCGGAACTATCAGTATCTGACGATGAGTCCTCATCACTTTCACTATCAAATCTCGAATGCCAGGAACTACCCCTATGACCATTAGTGTATGCTGATGAGCTCCTCCTATTGCCATTATCCTCCTGAATGAAGGACCAAAAGGAAATCCGCTCTCCACCAAAAGCAGCTCGAAAGATGGTCTCAGCATCGATATCATCATCACTACAGAATTCAAAACCTCCTGGGAAGGATCACAAAGCCCATAAGTATTCACAAGTAACAACACGTGCTTACAATAGTCCTCTAGCATTGAGAAATGCAATTATATGTCAAGCATTTGAATATTCGTAGAGATTGAATATGTTCCTATGATGAAAATTAACAAACAAAAAACGACATGCATCTAATAATACTAAGGGTGTGTTTGTATCACATGCATCATAATATCATTATGTATTTTGTGCATTAAATGGAACAGTGCACTATAATTATAATGTCATTATGTTTAATCCCTAAAGATTGTTTGACCAAAAAAAAAAAAAAATGCTTTTGCCAAAGGTGCATTATAATTAGAATTTATTCCTGAAAAAGTGCATCCAAACTCCCATTATTTTGTAAGTGCATTATAATTGAAATTGCAATGTAAACCAAACACACCCTAGGATAAATCCACATAATAAATATAATGAAATAATCAATGATACTTGACGAAAAAAGATGCAACAATTTGAAGGTAGGAAGCATGTTGCCCTCACTTGTTCTCCTTCCCTTGCCTACATTAGGACTCCCTTGCCTTCTTGATCCGTTGCGCCCCTGGTCCGGTCTAAACCATGAAGGACCCCTATTATTCAGATCTTCTTGTTCTAAAAATGGTATCCAACCCTGTATTTCAACATAATTGGATTGCAGAGTCACAAGACAAATAGGAAGGCGCTCAACTGCTAGTTGCACTAAGCAACTCCAAAAAGTTCTACTGTTAAAAAAATGGTCGGCTGAACTAGAACAACGTATAATAGGACCAGGCACGGAACCAGGAATGAAAATCGGGGTAGGCTATAAAATCGCCTTATACAATGAACAAAATTTTAAGAGTTATTAATATCACATGTATACCATAAATATACACACCTGGAAAAAAACTAATAAGAAAAAAATAAAATATATATAATAATCAAAATTTTAAGAATTATTAATATGATATATATATATAAACACTTAAGTAAAAGAAAAAACTAATTAAGAGAAAAATAAAAAGCTATAGGGTAAGGCAACTTCATGTACTACAGGTCAGCATTGAAAGTGCGTGAAGAGTGCAGTGTCAAAACAAGATGAAAAAAAAACCCGCCCCGAGAATCGAACTCTGGTTGGTAAAAACTGACCCATATTGGACTTTAAGGACAAACCAGCTAAACTACACAAACTTTGTGATACATCTTACCCATAATTATATCTGTTCTGAGATATTGGGGTGGGCTGCAGCAAAGCCCAGCCCACCCCTAGGTCCGTGCCCGAATAGGACCCTTAAGGGCTTAAGGCAGTAACAAACGAAACCGACATAAATGAATGACATAAACAGTGACCAACTGTGCCATAGCATTGGATTAAGTCATATAGGTTCAAACTTTTGAACCAGGGAATTGTGGACAACTAAGGCAGTAACAATCGAAGCCAGCATAAAAGAATGAAGTGAAAAGTGACCAACTGTGCCAAAGCATTGGATAACTCATAATTTAATTACACCCTCGGTTCAAACTTCAAAAAACAAAGCATTGTGGACGGCATAGTTACTCACCTGGAAAAACTCCTCTGCGTGGGTATTAAAGTTGCGCAGAACATGGGGTTTCCACTGTTTTTTCTGGTGTCTTCTAGTGGAGGTAGATCTCTGCACATTTAGATCAAAACAATGTCAAAACATATAATTGCAACGATCAAACTGACAAAGGAAGCCATAAAGATGCAAAGAATAAAACATTTTTCTTTTTTTGAGAGCCCTTAAAAATATATATATATATATATATAATCACAGCAAACATAAATTGGCAAAAATGGAGATGTAACCTCCCTTTCGGGCGTCCAATAATTTTACTTTGGTGGATAAAATTTAAAGAGCAAATACGAAGCTAAATGGAGATTGTTCCAAAAAGGATTTTAAATAATTGAAAGCAATAATACAGGTAGAACCAATGGAAAGTCACAAATCTTAAACAAAAGATTGAGGGAAGAAAGGATGAGAGAAGTTACAGGCTGCCAATAGTTGCGCCGTCTGCGCTCCAAAACGGGAGTAGAATGGAAAAGAGCCCTCAGCTGGAAGAGGGTAGGCCGGGAGCCTTCCGCAGCAGCTACCGCTTTCAGCGATGCATTCATCTTCTCTCCAATCTCCACTGAGTAACAAAAAGGAGAAAACTGGAAATTAGTGACAGTGGCGGTAACAGGATTTAAGCTCGGGGCCACAAAAGTGTTCAATTGCTACAAACAAGTTCAATACTTCAAATGAGTTCAACACTACAAACGAGTTCAATACTCTTTCGATACATCATCTCTAATCAAACTAAAATTATCATATTTCTTAGGTTTCATAATATCCTGCTCACATACATTTCCATTCCCCTACCATCATCTCGATCCACGTCATCTCGAATCAAATCATCTCTTGGTATCTTACAACATCATCTTCAATCATACCATCTCTAAAAACACCATCTTGAATATAATCATACAACAAAATTTCTAACCACATTTTCGTCAACATTTCAAGATGGATTAGTCCGATTAACAAATCTGTAAATACTCCTATCTAAAAACAATCCACAGATAATTAAACCAATCCATATTCCAAATCCAATAAAACCAAAATTCAACCAAATTCAGAAGTTTAACAAACTTTCAAACCCTAAAAAGCTAAACATCCAATGTTTCAATTAACATAAAGGGGAAACAAACTTACATCAGGGGATCGGGGCACGCTAGTGAGGCTGAGTTCTGGAGAGGAGCGGACTCGCGGCTGGCCGGCGGCGTAGGAAGAGCGGCCGGTGCGGCGTTTGGCGCTGGTCTGTCTGAGATTCTGTCCCGTCCCTGAGGAGTCGTGAGTCGTTTGAAAAGAACAGACAATGAAGGAGAGAGCCCTAAACTCTCTCAAAACGACGACGTTTTATATTTGTTAAAAATATACTTAGTTTTTTTGCTTCATTGTTTTTTACAAAAAGAGATTAAACACATAAATTGTGTTTGGTTAACATAACATACAAATTATTTAAAATAAAAGTTAATTTAAAATACAACATCAACCAAACACTCATTATTATATAAAGTTTATAATTACATTATAAATGTAATCGCAATTTATAAAGTATTTTATTTTAAATTCAATTAATTGTAAACATCTGTTTAAGTTTATAATTACATTATAAAATTAAAATGAAGTAGTTTGAATCCAAACACAACAAAAAAAACTCTTAACTATTTAGCATGTGTTTGGCAAGAGCTTTGAAAAGGTTTTGGAGGTGAAAAAAAAAGCTCATGGCAATGGTGTTTGGCAACAGGTTTTGCAAGAGCTTTAGGAGTTGAAGTTGGAGGTTTGAAGAGGTTAAATTTGGTGAAAATGGAAGCTGAGGGAGTGGAGCTTCCGGAGTTTATTTTGAGAGGTGCCAAAATTTTGTTCAATTTTGCCCCCATTTCTTTCTTTCTTTCTTCAATAGCCCTCTCCAATGGACCATCAATTCACCCTCTCCAAATTTGTTCAATCGCATCTCAGGCTATCCTCTCCACCGCCGCCGGCCACCCTTATCGCCTCCTCTCCTATTGCCGCTGCCACCACTGCTATCGGCTATCCTCTCCATCGTCGATGGCCCTACCTTCATCTCCGACATCCTCCACTACCTCCGCCGACGACCCTGTTGCTAGATCGGCTTTTGCCCTTGGTTACATCTTCGTCAATACATCTCTGAGGGAAATGGATGGGGATATGGATGATTGGTGCTACTGGAAATACATAGTATTTTGGGGAAGAAGGCATTTGTCTTGAAAACAAGCTTATCTGCCAGTTAAGGGTGGAGCATTAAGGCCATTTATTAAGGGTATTTTGGACTTTTTTTACAAAAATAACCAGTTATAAACCTTATCACTATCAAACATCAATCATGTTTTTTACAAGTTTATTTAGAAAAATGAACTTCACCTCCCACACCTCCATAAACACCAAAAATAATCTTCACCTCCTAAAAAACACACAACCTCTAAAAAAAACCCATTTTGCCAAACACGCGCTAAGGCTCCGTTTGCATTACCTTCATTATAAGGTAATTATGTTGTTTCAGAGTTTATTTTTTAAAATGTATTATTGAGTTATAAAACTATAATTATAATGCATATAAAGTAGATAAAGTGTGTTTGGTTGGATATGATTTTAATACATCCTTCTTATTAGTTACTCTTTACTTTCTCCACCATCGCTCCATCTCCTTGCCATGGCTTCCACCTCCCACCTCACCGGCGTCACCATCGACCCAGATCTGTCACCTTTGCTCTCTATAGTCTTGATTAACCATTGTCTCTCTATTTTTTTTCTTGTGTCGAACACGCCCAAACGGGGCATATTGGAACAGCACAAAAGCATCACAACGACCCACCAAACTGGCAACCGAACAACGTCGGCGCTGACGACGAGGAGCAGCACAGGAGACAACGCCCAGCCGGCCACTGGCACACACCATCGAACAGCCACAGTTGGAGAAAGAGGGAGGCAACCAGATCGCAGCGGACAAGGAAACCCAAACCGCAGTGGTACCAAATCGGCAGCCTAGAAACCCAAATAAGCAACCAAGACTACCAAATCGAAAGATGGACACCCAAAATCGATCAAAAAAACAGACCGAAAGGGATTTGGGAAAGGTGAATCTAAATCTAGGGTTCGGAAAGGGGCAAAGAGCCACGAAGGAAGCTCGAGCCAACAACACCCGGGACGACATAGATGGTTCGGAGAATCGAGGTGGTTGGCAGAATTTGACGGTGGAGGACCCGGATTCAAGGCAAGGGCAGTGTTGCCGGCGCGGTTTCGGGGTGGATCTTCTGGTGGTTTATGGGGGATGAGGTTTCTTTATTTGGGGAAGAAGATGTTTTTGCCAAATGAAACAATAACTGTTTTAATTTTGACAATCCAAACGACATTGTGGAACAGTGGTCATTAGAGCAACTCCAACAGCATCCCTATTTTGGAGAAAATTCTGAATTTGGGGAATTTTGGGCCATTTTCAGGTCCAACAGCTTCCCCAGCCCATTCTCCAAAATAGTGTGAGAATGAGAAAACTAGGGTAGCTTCCCCAAATGTGGAGCAACGCTAAATTTTTTGGAGCAACCCTTTTTCCCACGTTCTTCCACTTTCAACTCTCAGAAACCGACTTTCAATTTGGATTGCTGCTCAACAAGTTCTCAACAAAGAAGACTCTGCTTCTGAAGGTGAGCCTTCTTGAACTATTTTTCTCTTCTTCTACCACCTCTGTTGTGTCAATTAATAAAAGAATTTTTTTAATACTCTGGTGAAATTTTTTTCATGCTCTGGAGAAATTTCAAAGTTAATTGAGCCTTCATTGTTAAGCAATTCAAAAACGTTTGTGATAATTCAAAGTTAATTGAACCTTCATTGTTTATTTTGTGATCGATTTATCGATTTCTGGTTTCTTGATGCTTTTCTGGATTTTATCACGATCATGTGAATTCATCTGTGTTTGACTGTCTGATGCGATTGTTATGCTGATGTGGTTTAAGATTTCAGTTGAATTTCTGGATTTTACTTGCTACGATTATGTGAAATCAGCTGCGTTTGGCGTGATCCAGAAATAACCGGTTAAAGTCAATTGTTTTGATTGAACTTATGATTTCAATTCAATTTCCGGATCTAGAAGTTACGTATTTTGTTTCTGTCAGATCTTAGCTTAGGTTTATGACTGCATATCAAAATTGATATTTTCCATAGCGTTTCTTTGATCCAAATTACAAGTAAGGCTTCGAGTTCGAGTCAAAATTGATCTTTTCCCTAATGATTCCATAACGTTTCTTTGGTTGCAGATCAATCGTATTGTTTGAGCTTTATGATTACAATTCAATTTCCATAAAGTTTCCGGAGAAACTCAATTTCCATAACGAGTTCGAATCTTATGCATTTTTCTTCTATTTGAAAAAGTAATAATTCTTCATATTCATCGTCAAGATTCTCCTCGTCATCCATGAACATGTCAACTAGATAACGACTAGCGACCGAACGACGATCCATAAAATAGACGTTCAAAGTGAGACAAATATAAGAAAGCAAATATTGAGAATGAGATGATAACAGTGATGAGATTGAGTGGAGATGCTTAAAATAAAAACTAGATTATCTCTCTTAAATATTGACAAACCTTGTAGAGAAATTGAGATCCCGTACAATAAGCGATTACACTAATAATCAATTTGACTTAATCAATTGTGAATAAAGAATTTAATTATCCCTACCAAACCCATTGCATTGCATGTATGAACAAGTCAACAATTAATTATCCTAGCTAGCTACCAAACCGATTCTATGTGTGAATAAGTCAACAAAAATCACAAATGGTGTACAATAATTTTAAATAAATTATTTTTAAAAAATTAAAATGAAGGTGAAGTTCTCTATTACAGGGAAGCTTTTGGAGTTTGGTCTAAAATAATTTGGAGAAACTTGGTATTGATTCCCCATTTTAGAAAAACATTTGGGGAAGCTGTTGGAGAAGCTCTTATAAAACAAAAACCATTAATCATAAGTGATAAGCTTGACATGCAAACGGAGACTAAGATAAGTAGTGCTTAATTGCTCACCATTTACAAAATATAACCTAGTGAAGTTAATTGCATTATGTTTTATTTTGTCATTGAAAAAATTAACAAAGATTTTAGCTTTTCATGATATTTGAACATAATCATAGGGAAGATTATATAGATTAGAGTTTAGAGGATAGGATTGTTCAGAGTGACTCTCTACCAAGTATTAGATACATCGAAATAATAAGATAAATACTAAAAATGTCCTATGATCTAATTACAAATTAAATAAAAGTATTTTAAAATAAGTAATGTACAAAAATTGAAGTTTGATGAATAAAATTTCTCCCAATATTCATAATTTTATTTGTGATAATTATAATAATAATAATAAAATAGTAGAGTAATACATTACAATAATTATTGAAATATGTAACATATTTTATTATTTTTTCCAACAAATCTTACATTCTAGGTTGACCCGTGACCCGACTTACAATTTGACGGGTTCAATTGCGGGTCGGATTCTCGGATGACGTCACATTTTGACAGGTGTACTCAATCTCCTTTTTCTTCTCCCACATGTACAAGCAAGTCATCGTCAATCGATCATCCGAACAGCCAACCAAGCACGTCGATCTCCGGCAGCATCACCGGTGTAGATGCGGAAGTAGTAATCGAGTGATTGCTTGATCAATTTTGAGGATTTTGCGAGTGAGTCTTGGTTTCTGAGGCATCAATGGATGATTCTGATGGCGGTAGAGGGAGGAAGGTAGAGGAGGAAGTAGCGACTGTTCTCGAGCAGGCCAAGGAATTGCAGGAATCGGCGGCGGCTTTCATTTCCAACGCATCCAAGGATGAGCAATCTCTTCGTCATCGCGCGCTCGCTCTCGATGCCTCCATTTCCAAGCTTCGCTCCTCCGTTGATTCACTCGTGTTTGATAAAGTTTTGGATCCCAAACACGCCGAGAAGGTTCTTCTCTTTGATCCTTCACTCTCGCTGTGAAATTTAGGTTTTCAGTTTGATTTGTAATTTGATTTGCTACTGTGGCTGTTTGTAGTTGGAAGACGAATTGAACCGAGCTAGATGTATCCTTGTCGACGGAGATGCGTCGTCCTTTCTTCCGGGAAAGCCTCAAGGTTCGTTGCCTCCTTGATCTGGATAGTATGTTTAGGTTTACAAGGGATCCAAAAGCGATTCATTCGTACAATTTTGGATTTTTTGGATACGTAGGCAGGTTATTGAGAATGTTCGTAGGCCCTATCAATGTCCGAGCTACCAGAAAAGATGTGCAGTTGAAGGTTAAAGAGGATTACAATAGTTTCAAAGTAAACAAACTTCATACATTTCTGATTTCTTCCATCCCTCTACCTGTTTTATTTTATTGATTCATCTTAATCTTGGTACTTAAATTGTCTCTTGTTTGAACAGGATAGAACAGCACTGCTCTTCCTTCTTTTCCCATCGATATTACTGATTTTGAGATCTTGGATATGGGATGGATGCATGCCAGCATTTCCTGTCCAACTCTATCAGGTATTACACTCGAAGATCAAGCTGCTGATTTGTGTGTTTAGTCACTTACTGGTTAAATATGTGTTTTGTTTTTCAGGCCTGGCTTTTGTTCATTTATACTGGTTTAGCTTTGAGGGAGAACATTTTGAGGGTGAATGGAAGTAACATTCGTCCATGGTAATAGCTCTTACATATTGCTGCCAGTTCTTGTTGGGTGCTCCATTGTTTGTAGATTGAGTATCTTTTGTCGATTTATGTTAAGACTGTGGATCTCTCGATATGCAACACTCAGATCTATGTTCTGTTATTGTTTTGATAGGTGGATATATCATCACTATTGTGCTATGATCGTGGCCCTTGTGAGTCTCACATGGGAAATTAAGGGGCAGCCAAGCTGTGCACAAAAGCAGGTAATTTCCTGTTCAAGCTTGAAATAAACTTCAATAACTGCTAGTTGCGAACATACAGCTGATACTTACAAACATTCCTTCTATTTCTTCCTTGTTTCACTAGTTGTCTTGATATACTGAACTGTTTCTTCCTCACTTCACGAGTTGTCTTGATATAGTGAATTGTTTGTACAGTATTTTGAAGGATTTAGATGTATAGCAGTAATAGCGCAATACTAGGAAAAAGATTAGTTAATTCTCACTGTCCTACATCTTCTTCCAACTATATGATGTTGATTTTTAAAAAAAAATCTATATAAAATCAAACCTAAAGTGTTTCTTTTTTGAAGTCCTTTCTGTAAAATGTAAATCAGAGCTTACCTTAAAAACTTCATCTGTTTTAAAAATGTGCAATAAATATCATATTATCGAAGAATCCTTTGTTTAAAGAGGTCTATTAAAAACTTCATCTGCCCTTGGTTTTTCCATGTCCACATGAGCCTCTTTTGTTCGGTACTTATCCAGTGATCTCTTTATCTCTAATGATGTGTGAATCTAATCAGCTCTGTTATTGTAACCTGAGATGGTACATCAGATTATGCTATTTTTATAGTTCATCTAAAGTGAACTGTGGAAAAATTTTCTTGCAGAGAGGAGTCCAACTTTTTCTACAATGGGCCATGATGCAAGGTGTTGCAATGCTATTACAAAATCGCTATCAGAGGCAGAGGTTATATACCCGTATAGCACTTGGAAAGGTGCCTTTCTCAGTTCTTACACCATGAATCCTTTGTTTTCATTGTCTGGATGGAACTTTTGTTAATAGCTGCGCATCTGAAGCAGTTTTATACTTTTATGTTGGCAATGTGGTTAAAGCCGGAAAACAATCATAGATCGAAAGCTAAATGATTTTCTTGTGAACTGCTGATGGTTATTAGTTCAATTACAAATGAATAATTGGAGTACAGACTACAGAGGATGAAGATGAACCAAAATTCTTCAAACACTTGGTTATCTTAGCACTTTCCAGTACAGTCATGGAACACCCTGTGACAATCTTTTATATCAAAATTTTAATTTCTCTCTCTTTTTAGTTATGCGGTTGTGCCTTTTCTTGTCAACATATCTGTGATTTTAGGAGTTTGATGTATAAATACGTACAAACATTGTATCCCTGACTGTTTATTACATGTATTGCCAAACCTACTAATGGAATGAGAATTATTTTTTGATCTTTTTATTGTCTAGAAATACTTTCTATACATTCAACTGCAAGAAAGATAAATAATCCCTAGTAATGATTTCAGGCAAAGAGGATGGATGTTGTTGGGGGAGAGTCAGCTGGAGTGGATGGCCAGTTATTGCTACTATGCCCCATATTTTTCACTTTGCAGGTATTCATGTGGTTAGATTAGAATCTTCTGTCTAGTGACTAGCAAAATTGACGACCACTGAGCTGATATCTGTTATCACACCTGGTAGTCTGTTCATCTGGTGGCATATATTATATTCTTATCATAACATAATAAGAGATGGAAAAAAGTTCAATTGAAGGTACTGCAAACACATTGAGGTTCTATATAGCAGATTAGCAGACAGTGAAATATCATGCTTGAATTGCTCGTTGATATTCACGTTGGGAGCACTTTCTACTTTCTAATGCATTTACCAATCTGTGTTGCTGTCAATATGTAAAGGGTTTTGAGGCATATGTTGGACTGCTCCTGCTTCAAACCGCATTTGTTGGAGTTGTGCCTGAATGGCAGGTAAAGATAGAATGCATGCTACTTTTCACTTGGTATTTCTACTTCAAACTACATTTTCCCCCATCTTTTTGTTTTTCATAAGCAACTCTGAATGACAATTGACAGGTTACATTTTGTGGGCTTTTGCTTGTCATAATGGCTGTTGGCAACTTTGCAAATACTGTGGAGACGCTTCTGGTTAAATCACGATTCAAAGCAAAGATGAAGCAGAGTAAAAGTAAACAAGAGTTGAATCAGGGGACTTAGGTTAAAAGTTGACATCTTTCCAGAGCTTTTAGTGTCTCGAATCCCATTCTCGTTTCCCTGGTTGAATTAAACCTCTTCTTCACCCGAAGTCTTTATCGCCTTCCACCTTCCCCAGTCAGTATTTCCGAATGCAGCTTTGAAACAGTCGGGGGTTATAGAAATAACATCAAAGTCTTGGTCTACTTTACCATGTTGAATGTAATGTCGTGCATTCGTTGTTCAGGTTGGCAATCACGGTGTTTCGTATGTTTTAGTTCAGCTACTAGTCTTTAGAAACAGCTGGCGACTCGTGATGAAGGTGTAAATTGGTGGTGCCTTTGCTGATTTACTTTATTCTTTCTGTATTTGGTTCTTGTAATTGTAATGTTTACTCAAGCTTAGAACTTATGGTAGAGAAATTTGTTGACAGAGCTGTTTTGTGTTGAGTGAATGTGATTGTTCCTTTCCCTCTTTAAACCAAGGATGGAAGATGGATGTAATTTGAGCTTGATTTCATCACATTAAAGTGGAAAAGATATGATTCACATCATTGAATGGCCTATTCTATATCAGCATTCAGCCTTCACAAATTCACAATCAAGCAGCTACGTCAAAAAAGGCAGCACAGTGAGTGTCATGGGAGTTGTTCAGCGAACTGACAAAAATGACACATAGATGAGGTAATCGTTTAACGTGGCTTAAATACATTGGATCATCATTAATCGATGTGCCAAAAAAATCCAAGTCAGATTGCATCAGAAAACGACACATAGATAAAGAGTTTAGGTCTCTCTTTTAGCATATAGATATAGATATTAGATAGATAGATATAGAATATATAGCTAGATATAGATGGATATATAGATATTGATAATTTGTATGTTATGTTAACAAAAAACAATTCAAGTGTTTAATTTTATAATAATTGCATTTACGTTGAATCTAAACACATTCTTAATCTTCTTTTTTTTTGAAAAAAAAATCTAATTTTTTACAATAAATATAAAACGTCGTCGTTTTGAGAGGTTAGGGCTCTCCCTTGTAACTTCTTTTCAAACGATTCACGACTCCTCAGGGACGGCTCAGAACCTCAGACAGACCAGCACCAAACACCGCACCGCCCGCTCTTCCTCCGCCGCCGGGGAAGACCCCCCCCCCCCCCCCCCCCCCCCCCCCAACACACACACACACACACCCTCTCTCTCCGCCGGGGAAGAACCTCAGACAGACCAGCACCAAACGTCGTCGTTTTGAGAGAGTTCGAAGCTCCCTCTCTCTCCTGCCTTCCTGGAAGAACCCCACGAGATTCATCTCGCCCGCTACCATGGCAAGAGGCGATCTCGATGATTACAGCGACAGCGATGACGAAGACGATCGTTTGCTCTCCGACATTCAGGCTGTTTCCAAGGCCTGCTTGCACTCCGCACCCGGGGACGCCGCCGGCACACACAACAAGTTCGATTATTTCGCCGCGGATTCGTCTGACTCCGACGACGATTTTGAGTTCCTGCGCGACGTTCAGGCCAAGTATGGCGGTGGCGGAGGCGCCGATTCTTGTCTGCCGTCCTCGCCGCGACCTAATTTTGGACTTCCTATTGGAAATTCTGAATCCGACGATGAGGATGATTTTGAGATACTGCGGGCGATTCAGCGAAGGTTCGGCCAGTATTCAGCTTCCGGGACGAATTGCACTGGGGTTGCAGACCCTGAAGGTTTGGTAAGTAATGGCGATTTAAATTCAAATTCACCTGTCGATGGAATCGTAGACACTAGGGTTTGTGATGGATTCGATGGCAATGGGGAAGGTTTGTGTGATTCAGCTATGGATTTGGAAACTTTAGATAATGGTGTTGAAAATCAACCCTCTGAATTACCGAAAGCTGCACTCGCTTTTATTGATGCTATTAGGAAGAACCGGCTGGCACAAAAGCATCTTAGGAGTCAGATGACGAAAGTTGAAGCGAGGATGGAGAAGATCAAGGAAACGATAAAGGGGGTTAAGATCATGTTGGAATTTGATGTACAAGGGAGGAGGAAGATGACTGTGAGAAGGCAAGATGATAAGGTGCAATTGATTTCATGCCCCAAAAGGGGCAAGAAAGTGGCTTCTGCAATGAAGAAGGGCCCAAAAGAGAACTCTCGTGTGGTCAATTACAGGACTGCTTTTGAGGAGTATCCTCAGTGGGTTGCCAAGGAGAGGTGGACGAAGCAGGAGCAGGGTAATCTGCGGAAGGGCATAATCCAACAGCTTCAAAAGTGTTTGCTACTTAAGTCGATGGATCAAATGAATGAGTCTGAGGAGGGACCTGGATGTTCGTATGGAGTGGACGAGGTCATGTCCAAGATTGGGAATCTTAAGAAGGATCCAGAAACCTATAAAAGAATTAGATCATTTCTTCCGAATGTTGACTGGGAGGATTTGGCTTCCACCTATGTCCCCAAGCGATCTGGGCGAGAATGTCTAGCTAGGTGGATAAACTTTGAAGATCCGTTGATTAAGGACCAGGACGAGGGCTGGACAAGCCTGGAGGATAAATGTCTCTTGCATTTTATCCAAAATCTGGGACACAATTGGGCTGCTGTTGCTGAAGCTCTAGGGACTGATAGGACCCCATTTCAGTGCTTGACGCGATATCAGAGGAGCCTTAATCCAAGCCTAATCAAAAGAGACTGGACACCTGCTGAAGATGCTAATCTCACAGCTGCTGTTCAAACTTATGGAGAGAGTAAATGGACAGTTGTTGCTAGTATGTTGGAAGGACGAACAGGTCCACAATGCTCAAACAGATGGTTGAAAACCTTGCTCCCATCCAAACAAAAGAAGGGCCGTTGGAGTCCAGACGAGGACAAACGTCTGAAGATTGCTGTGATGCTGATGGGTAGCCAATGCTGGAATAAGATTGCTGAATTTGTGCCTGGCCGAACACAATCAAGATGCAGGGAAAGATGGGTGAACAATCTTGACCCCTCTTTGAACCTTGGTAAGTGGAAAGTGGGGGAGGATGCAAAGTTGAAAGAGGCTATTAGAGTACATGGGTATTGCTGGGCCAAAGTTGCGACATGTGTGCCTCCACGAACTGATAATCAGTGCCGAAGGAGATGGATAGCTTTATTCCCAGATGATGCTCTTCGAGCCCAGGCTCAAAGAAAGGTGCAAAAAGCTGCACTTCCTTCCAATTTTGTGGACAGGGAGCCCAATCGTCCTTCTCTTGGGGCAAAAGATTTTATACCATTGGCCCTTGAATATACTAATGTGGAAGATGCTGATAGCTCGAGGAAAGGGAAGAAAAGGTCAACCAGAGGGAAAAAATCTTGCAAAATCAGCGATACAACTTTCTGCAATATTCCGAAGAAGCCTAGATCATCCAGAAGATGTCGGAGGGTGGATGTTTGTTGGGAAGTTCCTGTGTTACATCTTGGCCATTCTTCTGAAACGATTGATATGTTATCAAGTAAAAGAAGAAAGGCTAGAGGCTTTGATTTCAAGCGGAATAAATGTGCTGAAAATGATCTAACTTTAGCAGATTTCATGAGATCCTTTAAAGCAGCTCGTAAGAAAAGAAAGAGAGGGGAGGATAAGACTAAAAGTCGAGGCAAACATGGTGAGGTAGAAGTTCAGAGAGAAAGTAGTGTAAATAGAGATGAAGATGCCGGATCTGTCTGCACAAGTGGTTCAGTGGTCAGGGGCAGGTTGTCCTCAGGAGCCGAATTGGATAGTTCTTCTGTCCTGTCAGGAGAAGAACATCAACAGGAGGGCTCTTCGATTGGTTCAGGATCTGAGCTGGTAAACTGTTCTGATGATAGCACTAAGCACCATGATGGGGATGAAACTGTTGTTAACCAAAGTGCAGTCACTAGGAATCAGCTGAAAAGGAGGAAGCGAGTGGACCCTGTGGAGCCAGAAGAGTGGGAAAATGTCCCATTAGCAAGTCTATTTGGGAAAACTGCAAAGTTGAGGAAAAGGAAGTTGTAACTACATCATATGCTGGCTAAGCTTGTAGGAAATTTGTTGTTAATCAACTGATATTTATTACTGATATTTTGACACTTGGTATTTTTCGGCTGTGATTGATAGTTGGGAGAAATTGATGCACACATTTCTCATTGCTTTTCCCATCTGATTTGCACTGTAAAAGACGCAAGCAGGTTTTGTTGTGCTGGAGGTTGTATATTTTGCTTTCAAATAGATGATCCAGTTTTGATGCTATAGAAGACCCTTTGAGTTCAGCTTTTCTGGCAATCTTTACTGTCCTTTCATTGTCTCAGAAGCTCTCAGGTTTGCCACCTGAGACGATTTTCCACCCGTTGCTCAAGGATAACCTTGTGGCCAAAGGGCTAGTTCTCACATTTATCACTGATCTCTTCAAAGAGTATCTTCTTCCCTTCTTCCAAGCGATCAGCTGAAGCTTTCTCCGAGCATTTTACGTAAGTCTTGTAAACATGAGCATATCACCAATATTCTGTTATTACTTGCCGGTGTCATACATCTGCTCCATGTTTGATTTCAATTAGTAGGTTGTTTACTACTTTGATCGTCTTATTTGAATCATCTAGCTACTTCCATGTGACTATGACTTGAGCATTCTGAGTGTGTTACTTTGAGTGATCCAGAATGGAAACGATGCATTAATGTTGATTATCTTCTGATTATGGTTCATTCTGACATACAAATGTTTGTTTTATACAGCAAAGAAGGCATGATCCCACTGGTTGAATACAATGAAAAGAAAATATTCGAGGTGAAGCTGAAGGAAATGAAATCTGCATTGACCACTCAAATCTCAGAAGAAGTTGATATAGATGAAGTCATTGAAACGGTTAAACATCAGTAAGAGAAGTTAAGCTTCCGGATGCTGAGGTTGTGAGTGTTTCATGGGATGTGATCATGGATTCTGTTCAGTGGTCGGGGAATAACCAGCAACAGAATGCAAATTCTGCTCTGCGTCAGGTATTCTTTTATCTCATTCCACACAATATATGCATTTTGCTGATATTTTTGGGTCCATATGTAGCATGGTATGAACAATATCATTGTTCTTTCTTCAGAATAACTCATGAATTTGTTAATACCCTTGGATGGAAGGTTAAAACGTGGGGAAAACTGCTGAATACTTTCTGTACGAGTGGGAAGCTTGAGCTGGAGCTTATTTACAAGGTTCAGATCCAATGCTACGGGGATGCCAAACTGATGAAGCTGTTCCCAGAAATGGTGAGGTCTCTTTATGACCTTAAAAAACTTCATCTGTTTTAAAAATGCGCAATAAATATCAAATTATTGATGAATCCTTTCTTTAAAGAGGTTTATTAAAAATTTCATCTGCTCTTGGTTTAATGGTTTTCCCATGTCCACATCATGCCTGTTTTGTCCCAGAGGTACCTATTCAGTGATCTCCTGATCTCTAATGATGTGTGAATCTAATCACCTCTGTTATTGTAACCTGAGATGGTACATCAGATTATGCTATTTTTATAGTTCATCTAAAGTGAAATGTGGCAAAATTTTCTTGCAGAGAGGAGTGCAACTTTTTCTACAATGGGTCATGATGCAAGGTGTTGCAATGCTATTATGGAATCGCTATTAGAGGCAAAGGCTATGCACCCGTATAGCACTAGGAAAGGTGCCTTCTCTTACACCATGAATCCTTTGTTTTCATTGTCTGGATGGTCCTTTTGTTGATAGCTGCGCAACTAAAGTAGTTTTATGTTGGCAATGGAGGTATAGCCGGAAAACAATCATAAATTGAAAGCTAAATGATTTTTTTTGTGAACTGCTAATGGTTATTAGTTCAATTACAAATGATTAGTATTCAAAAATATTGGCCATGTCATATTTTGGTCAAGTGTTTTCAGTCAGTGCCTCTTTTTTATGGCCTCATTTTGTTGACTCCATTCCCTCGTGATAGATTGACAGCTTTTTCTTTTTCATAATAAGCAATCAACATCAATTGCCTGATGTATCATAGAGGATGAACCAAAATTCTTGAAACACTTGGTTATCTTAGCACTTCCCAGTACAATCATGGAACACCCTGTGACAATCTTTTATATAAAATTTGTAATTTTTCTCTTTTTTTTAGTTATGCGGTTGTGCTTTTTCTTGTCAACATATCCGTGGTTTTAGGAGTTTGATGTATAAATACATACAGGCATTATATTCCTGACTGGTTATTACATGTATTGCCAAACCTACTAATGTAATGAAAATTATTTTTTGATCTATTTTTTGCCTGGAAATACTTTCTATACATTCAACTGCAAGAAGCATAAAATAATCCCCCTAGTAATGATTTCAAGCAAAGAGGATGGATGTTGTTGGGGGAGAATCAGCTGGAGTCGATGGCCAGTTATTGCTACTATGCCCCCATACTATTCACTTTGCAGGTATTCAGACCACTGAGCTGATATCTGTTATCACACCTGGTAGTCTGATATCATACCCGGTGGCATATATTATATTCTTATCATAACACAATAAGAGATGGAAAAAAGTTCAATATATTGAAGGAACTGCAAACACATTGAGGTTCTATATAGCAGACAGTGAAAGATCATACTTGAATTGCTCGTTGATATTCACATTGAGAGCACTTTCTACTTTCTAATGCATTTACCAATCTGTGTTGCTGTCAATATTTTAAGGGTTTTGAGGTATATGTTGGTCTGCTCCTGCTTCAAACCGCATTTGCTGGAGTCGTGCCTGAATGGCAGGTAGAGACTAGAGACAGAATGCATGCTACTTTTCACTTGGCATTTCTACTTCAGTTTGGCAATCATGGTGTTTCGTATGTTTGTTTTAGTTCAGCTACTAGTCTTTAGAAACAGCTGGCGACTCGTGATGACGGTGTAAATTTGGTTCTTGTAATTGTAATGTTTACTAAAGCTTAGAACTTACGGTAGAGAAATTTGTTGACAGAGCTGTTTTGTGTTGTGTGAATGTGATTGTTCCTTTCCCTCTTTAAACCAAGGATGGTAGATGGATGTAATTTGAGCTTGATTTCATCACATTGATTTTGGTTTTATTCTTTATGCAATCCTGAATCCTAAAATCACTCATTATTTGATAAACTCTTTACAAAAATAAGAACACAAGCTTCTCACTCTTAGGTGGCTGTACCATAATGCTTAAATCCAGTCAGCCACCAAAATCTGTGTCAAGTCAGCCATGACTCGGAAACCGGCATAGGTGGAGTACTAGCGACCTCTGATGATTTCGCCGAGGGATTGTTTTTAGGGTTCCACCTGACGATTTGGGGGTTTCTTCTTATCCTTCTCAGCCATGGTAACTTCCTCTTCTGATTTCAATCAGCGAATTGGGGAATTGAACTTAATTTTCAGGCTTCTGTATCCTAATCCCAGCCATGGGAGAAAGATTTTCAAGCTTTACCCTTTCTGTTAAACCCAAGCTTCGATGCAGATGTTCACTTATAGTTGTGCACAATAGCACGAGTTGGCTTGTTCCAGCCTTTGACCTCCTGGTGAGCCTCTCCAACCTTAATCTAATTAATGTGATCACCCAACTATCTGATCTTCATCTATATTGGATGATTTCCAACCTGACACAACCATCTTGCATCATATATACAACAATAATTGATCAAAGTCCTATGTCACCAAAAAATTTCAGCTCATCTAACATGAGATTGAGACGCAGAGCTCTTCAACTATATATATAATCCTAAAAATGCTAAACCTAATAAAAAACTAAAAATGCTAAACCTAATAAAAAAAAGTTCAATCTCTTGCATCCCTCTTCCATTCTCACAGTTCCTGGATGTACTTGTGCACGATGTGATCATAGCGCAGCTCTCCCTTCTCGTCGTAATGCAGAAGGTAGTAACAGTTGTCACAAAAGTAACACGGATTCTCCCCAGCCCACTTGTCATCAACTGTGAAACATGTGGCCTTGTAGACTTGGCATACGCTGCATTTCTGCACCCGAAACTTGTGCTGAAATCCCACCAGGGGATAAGCCTTTCGGTTCTGGCAATCCTCCGGGTGTACCAGCCTCATGTCTCTAATCACAATCTCGTGCTTGCAGTCACCCTGTTTAATGCAGCACACAAAACCATTGAGAAAGTTCGTACGTCGCTATTGGCTAGTATCACAAGCGTTGTCAAATTCGTTAAAATGTAATCAGTTGGAAGAAATTTGTGGAAAGATAGCTTTGAGACTACCTGGTGGCAGTAAAGGTATCTAGCACCCACATGAAATTCAAAGTCACAGAAGCGTGTGTTCTGCATTTTAGCGGCTCTGAATTGAGGCACGTTGGGTGTTTCCCTTTTACCAAGAAGAGCCATTTGACTTGCCTTCCTCTCTCCGTATATAATATGTTCCCATTTTGCACGTGCTTCTTCCTTGGAGTTTTTAAGCCAGTCAAGGATAGGTATACTATAGTCAATGGCAGACGGATCCCTCGTATCATTGCAGAATATATTCTGTACAACATCCAAAGAAAGAGCAAAAACAGTGATGCTAAACTGATGACAGAAAAAACAAATTTTAGTAATTATTTGAATGTGACTGCAATAAGTTCCAATATAGGCTAGGTTGTTCACCTCGATGAGGAAATACCCAGATGGATCATGCTGCTTAGCTTCTCTCATAATCACATCAGTCAAGCAATGGATTGCATCCTTCAGCTCTGTAAGCTTTTGCTGTCCTAAAACCATAATCTCCTGGGTCTGCAGAAGTTACCATACACACAACAAGTACATTAGACATTTAGCCTAGGATATTCACTAATGGGTCATAAAAGGAAACGGGAGTAAAGAAAGACTATACCTTTTGTGTAGAACTTTTGTTACTATAAACCTCGATAAAAAGAATAACCTTTTCATCGCGCATGCTCACATGCTCACGGGTGGTTGATGGCTTCACCTGGCAGGCAAAGTTAACAACCATTTGACGCATCAACAATGTTAGTTTAAGCAGTTTTATCTTTCAAATTTGACAATACCAAAAAGAGAAGGATGAATAGAAAATTTTCAAATCGCATTAAAGGATGGATATGATAATCGCATTAATGTAACAAACCTTTGTAGGGCATCTTAGTGACTCAAGAGATTTAACCCTCTCGGAGTAGTCTAAAGATATAGGAGGACGTTTATCCTTGTTGCTATACTTAAGTGAGTGAAGTCGTGCTGCTGCCCTATCCTCTTGCTGCCTTTGTCTGATTTTAGCAAGTTCTTCGATTTTTTCAAGATAACTCTCCTGCTAAAACAACTCCAATGTTGGATCACATAAATCAATTACATATTCCACCTTCGTAAACAAATTACATAATCTAAACTTCATTTTCCAAATGAGCAGAAGTTCCCAAATTTTGATATAGAGAGCAAGGAAATAAATGTACCTTCCTTGAACTGGAACTCTCTGGGGGTTGTGAAGAATGTCTGTCATCCTACATATACCATGATATACATAAAATTAGATTCAGAGGTCAATGATAATGGCATTTGTTGTTGTTGTATGGGGGGTGAGGGGTGGGCTGGTTGGGTAAGGTCTTTAGGCATTCCAAATGGAAAAGGAAGGCTGCTAAAAGGTAAACCAAAAGCCCAATCTAAGTGCAGCAAGCAATCATTACCTTAAACGCTTCTTTCATACCCTCGCATATTAGCTCTTCATCTGTGAAAACTCTAAGTTCATCCACCCTGAAAACAAATAGATTACAAGTTCAAAAGACCAATAAAACCCATAGCTGCCTAATTTGGTATATACAATAAGGAAATGCCATTAACGGAGAAGAGATAAAGATGTTACGAAATATCTTCATCGTCATCATCAAATGGCGATTCAGGTTGTAAAGCATCCTGTAATTCCTTAAGCTCGCCAAAGATTTCGCCTTCAAACTCATTAATACTAGTACGAGGGCTGGCGAGTTTAGGAACAAAGATGGGTCCTCCACGAGGTATTGAAACACTAGTGCCTTCATCTCTCTCCATCGTACTCAGATTCCAAGCTAGCAACAGTAGTTCTTCAGATGCACCAAAGAAAAGTGATTATGTAATGTAAAAGTGCTAAAAAAAAAAGGAAAAAAAAAGCATGCTTCTTTTTTAACTGTGGCTGAAGTAAAATTCTCAAATGGAAAACAACTATTCCGTAGCAAATTAACTGACCTGATTTCAAAGGCCCTATGGAAAAAAATACTAAGCCACCAAAAAAAAGAAATCCTCCCGCCGGCAAGAGGATAAAGATTCATTTAGTTTATACATCTAACTAGTGGCGGACCCAGGTTTTCCGCTAGGGGCTGAAAACTATATTGGATTTTTGTCTCCCACTATTAAGTTTCTAAGCATTTGCCTAAGCTATCCCATATAATCTCCGGAAAAATGGATTTTCTATGGACAACCTTGGGGTGAGTCATGAGTTCCTAGTGCGTACTAAGATATAGATCTTGAACAAAGTCCTTTACCTACCGCTTTCGTCTTAACATTGGACCGAAGAAAAAGTACGACAATGAAACCAAGTGCAAATTCAAATGCATTTTTACCGAAAAGTATGTCTACATTCAAGAAACCAATGCAATGTCGACATAAAGATTCATCATATTGGTTCTCTCGAAATTCAAATGCATTTTTATAGCAAATAACAATGATTCGCAGAAGTATGTTTTTGGAGGGTATGTTTATTGAGCAGCTCGTGTTTTTGGAGGTAGTAGGTTTTTTGAGTCGTTAGCTATTTTTGGAGGGTATAGAGGGCCTTTTGGGTATACGGTGCCCTTTTACATGAGTCTCTTTGTTTGGGCTCATACTTTTGTAACTATGGTGTTTACCATCTTATCTCTATATTTACCTTTACAGACATAAGTATGTTTTTATAACAATCCTGTGAAATTATTACAACCTAGTGTTAATATACAAACACAACAGTATTACTACATTGATGCAAGGATGGATGCTAAATTCAAATCCCCGAAATTCAATAATTCACAAACCCTAATGAAAATTTCACAAAATTAACTCTCAAAATTCACAAATCCTAATTTCACAAAATTGGTTTCCAAAATCAAAACTCTAAACGAATTCCCATATCCTACATATAAATTCACAAACCCTAATCAAAATTTCACAAAATTGATACTCAAAATCACAAACCCTAATTCTACAAATTTGGTTTCCAAAATCAAAACCCGCACAAATTGACAAAGTATAAGCTATAAGTTTTTAAAAAAAAACTAACCTTTTCAAATACGAATTCGGATCTGGGGACTAAGTGAGATTCCTCTTCAAGGCTGCAGCGGTCAGCGGGGAGGAGGACTGAGGAGCCAGCAGCAGCCGCCAGCCATGGAGGGAGGATCCTTGCGGGTCGCCGCCGCGTCGGAGAGGAGCCAACAGCGTCGCAGCAGGGTGCGGTGCGGGGCCTTCTCTTCGGCTTCGCCAACCGGGGATTTGTGTTTTTTTGTGTGTGAACTGTGAAAACTTGAAAAGCGTGTAGTAATTAGTAAAGGGGGGAAATTTTAAAAAAAGAGGGGACTGATGGGGATCGAACACAGATTTACTGTTTTAGACTTTTTTTTTTTTTTAACGGAAATTTCGCGAGGTGTCCTTGAGGTATTGTAATTTTCGTGAGGTATACAACTTTTTTACATATTTCGCGCGGTACCTATGAGATTTTCAATTTTTTCGCCCCATGCCCTTCCATGTTAAATCTAACAGATTTTTATATGCTCCGTTAGTTTCAATAAAAAAAACGGAAATTTCGCGAGGTACCCTCGTGGAATGACAATTTTCGCGGGGTATACAAAAGATTTACATATTTCGCGTGGTACCCCTGACATTTGATAGAAATTCACCTCGCGCCCCCTTATGGTTAAATTTGACATACTTATCTCATCTTCTTTAGTTTTGAATTAAAAAAAGAAAAAGAAAGAACGAACACTGGTCTGTGCGAACGAACAAGGGCGAAGGCAATGCGGACGAACGAGGACGAAGTGTCTGGTGTCTGAAGCAAAGAAGGTCAACGTCGGTGAACGAAGTCCTCCGATTGAGCCTATGGGCGACGCCGAGCTGATAGGGGGACCAAATTGTAATCGGGCAGAAAAACCCGTGGAGATGGAGGCGATCGACAGCGAAGGCAACGGTGACCGGATGTCTATGCCGCCGACCGGAGTTGGGGGCGACGGTGGCATCAAGTTAGTTGTCGAAACTTCTCCCCTTTCCTGAAATTACATGGGTTAGGTTGAAAATTGCAGCACACTTTTAGTTTGTCATGTGAAATTGGGGGTTTCCCTAAAATACCCACTTCCCAAACAAATTAGGGTTTTGTGAATCAATTTGCTCGGCTAATAATGCCAAGGAGAAGTTTGCTCAATTAATAATGTCGAGAATTAGATGTGAACTCAAGACCACAAGTTGGGGACATCCTCCATTAGTTATTGACAAATTTGTTAGTTTAGGATTTATGCATCAACTTTGGGTGGAGCGGACAGGTCAAGAGGGGCAGGGTGAAGCTACTAGAGGGCCGAAACCAAAGGTAAGAACTTTTGCTAGTTTTTTCAGCACAATCGCAATATCAGTCAAGCTGTGAAACTGTTCGTGCACTCTGATGTTGAGAGAGGTAGAGGGATCTGAAAAGAGGATGTGTGTGATACAAAAGAGTGGAATGGTGTCTTAATAGGGGTGGTACCAGGAAATTCAATTCAATATGGGAAGTGAGATACCTGCTGCAGGAGAAGTGTGTACAGTTCAGAAAACAGGAGCACAAGACAGCGCTGTTACATCAGGAAACAAGGAAGCAAAGGCATCAACTTAGTACAGAAAACGTTTATTGATGTTACAGAATGAGGAATACCGAGCTTTTGAAGCAAAGGCATCAACTCTGTGCACTCTGATGTCAAAAGAGGTAAGAAGAACTTTTGAAGTGGATGTGCTGAAGTCTTTAGCAAGTCATGAGCATGGAAAATCGGGTAGTGCTGAGCTTGGAAAATCTGTTTGATGTGTGTAGACCTAGTCTCAAAACTATTTGACTTATTAGCTCAATCGGTAGAGCATTGTGTTTAGACAGAAGATGTAGGTTCGAATCCCACATAAGCCATAAACGTGAGCAAGTATAGCACCAAGCCTATTTTTTTTACAACAAAAAATATGCTTGTGTTTACAACCAAAAATAGAGAGAGAATGAAAGAAGCAGTCAACATTTTCAAGCACCGCATGATTTACAACCTCCATGGGAAAAAAACAAGCAAGAACCAAAACCACATATTACAATAACCACATAATCCATTAAACGCTACAACCAGGCCTTCATATTGATATATGAGCTAGTTATTAAGCATAACAACATACGCAACTTATTGACTTTGTTATATTTTTAGGCTCAAATGCAACCTGTTATTAAGAATATATAGCAGGTTATATTTTTAGGCTCAAATGCAACCTGTCATTAAGCTACAACAAGGCCTTCATATTGATATATGCCGCCTATAATGGGAAGCTCCCCTTGGTTTAGTTGTTGATTATTCAAGAAATGAAGAAAGAAACTAATTATCTATATTCTCGACAACCTATGTGGGATTCGAACCCACATTTTTGTGCCGAAGCACATTGCTCTACCGATTGAGTTAATATGCTTTTTTTTTAATTAAACATTAATAATCCATGTGAGCAGCACAAGTAACTTAGCTACCATACTTGGCTTTCACTGTCTAGGCAATAGTCTACAGATTAAAATGAATTGAAACTTGAATGTAATGTACAAAGTGCTGAACTTCATATTACTGAAACTTAGAACTTTAAATTGATACATAGATTGTTGAAACTGAAAAGTTCAACAGAACAACGTACGACAACTTAAAATGAATACAACGCTTCCCGTAGGTGGTGTTGGATTGGACTCGTCCATGGCCAAGATTCCAGGCCCTGGTGATGCAATAATTTTCTATACCAGACAAACACCCAGTAGAACAGAGATTAGGTACAAATAGTAACACTCCCTTATTAATTATTATTATCATTGTGTTTCGATACTTCGCCTCATAAACTTGTATGGTTTCCTCTTATTTGGAGTACGAATGCCTATAATGGATTAACACAACCTTTATTTAAATCATGTCAACCGTATCAGCTAGTTTTCTACTCCCTCCGTTCGGAAATATAAGATCTTTTACTTTTTGGCACGTAGGTTAAGGAGCTAAATACTGTATAAAATATTAATTTTTTTAAAATTAATTTTTTACAATATAACACTTTTTATTAATAAGTATTAAAATGTAAAAAAATAATTTTAAAAAAATCAATATTTTATATAGTATTTAACTCCTTAAACTACGTGCCGAAAAACAAATGATCTTACATATTTGAACGGAGGGAGTAGCATTCATTTCAAGGAAAGACACTTTTTTATGGAGGGACGGGTTAACACACGAATTGCTAACATGAACTATTATTCGAATGAAAATAGGGTGAGTGAATGAACAATAGGAAGAAAGGTGATGTTGTATGACCCAAAAATCATTGGTCCATTAGATTTTAATATGAACCCGAAAAACAGGTTTCAATTTTCAACTTGCAAGACTAATAACACAATCCAAATTAAGAATGTTAAAATTCATAATGTATAACAGTGTCCTGCAATTTTATAATACAAAACCCTAACCCCCAATTTCACATCACAAACTAACATTGTGCTATAATTTTTAACCTAACCTCTGTAATTTCAGGAAAGGAGAGAAGTTTCGACCACTAACCTGATACCACCGTCGCCTCCAACTCCGGTCGGCGGCATAGACATCCGGTCACCGTTGCCTTCGCTGTCGATCACCTCCATCTCCATAAGTTTTTCTGCCCGATTACAGCTTAGTCCCCCTATCGTCTAGGCGTCGCCCATACGCTCAGTCGGAGGGCTTCGTTCACCGGCGTTGACCTGCTTTGCTTCAGTCACCGGGCACTTCGTCCTCGTTCGTCCGCGTTGCCTTCGTTCTCGTTCGTTCGCGCAGACCAGTGTTCGTTCTTTCTTTTTATTTTTCTTTTTTTAATTCAAAGCTAACGGAGATGAGATTCTTTTTTTAATTCAAAGCTAACGGAGATGAGATAAGTCTGTCAAATTTAACCATAAGGGGGCGCGAGGTGAATTTCTATCAAATGTCAAGGGTACCACACGAAATATGTAAATCTTTTGTATACCCCGTGAAAATTGTCATACCACGAGGGTACCTCACGAAATTGGAGAGGAATGCTCGACGCTGCTCGAAGGTGGTCGCTGCCAAGTCAATCGGAGCTGTTGTGCTACTCGAAGAAGATCGTTGCCCGAACGCTGTGGAAGAAGGGCGGTGGCGAGGCTGTTGTCGTGGGAGTCGAAATCATTCACTGCCTGAATCCCCCAATCCCACTACCCAATCTGAATCCCTCAATTGCACAACACAGTCCCACCAACCCTTTCAAATCTCACATTACCGACTAACCCTTCAAGACTCAAATTTTACATATAATCCAACTCCACTCCATCTCCCCTTTTCTTTCTCTCTTTCAAATTCAAATCAACCCCTCATTGAAAAAGATGGGTTTCTCTCTTTCAAATTCAAACCAACCCCTCATTGAAAAAGATGGGTTCTTGCATCAGGAAGTGCAAACCCACCTGAAAGAAAAATTCATCAAAGAAACAGGAAGACAATGAGGAAGAAGATCATGTCAATCGCAGTGTTGTTCAAGTTGAAGACAAGCTCGTGATCGCTGCCTCAGAAATTCCGCCATTGAAATCTCCTCCTCCTCCTCCTCAGAAACTCCAAAACCCTAACCCTTTTCTATCTCCCCTTCACATTCCTCCTGCTCTTCATCTTCATTCTCTCGCAGTACTAATTGCTCCAATTCGTCGTCCTCGTCGCCTTCTAATCCGTCGTTGTCCTCCGCATCTTCATGTGCTCCTCAATCTCAATCTCAAAACACAATTCAGTGAAGCAATGAAGTCCAAATCCCCGGCGAGCGCCCCGTGCCCTTCCTCCTTGATCCCAATAAAATCGCCGGAAAATGTGTTGGAGTCTCGCCCCCTTCTCTCCCCTTCTCTGCAGCCCTACCACCACCACCCAATGAAGCCCAAATCCCCGGCGAGCGTCCCCTTCTTCTCCTTCGCTCTCTATTCTTCGCTTCTTGTTCTTTTTTCTTTCTTTTTTTTTTAAATTGAAAGTAAATATAAAAATTTGTTAGATTTAACATGGAAGGGTATGGGGCGAAAAAATTGAAAATATCAGGGGTACCACGCGAAATATGTAAAAGAGTTGTATACTTCGCGAAAATTGCAATACTTCAGGGTACTTCGCGAAATTTTCAATGAGTTGTCATTACATTTGGTTTTTAACCAATCAAATTAATTTTTTTTTTAATTTTCTAATCAATTGGTTCAATCTATCTATCTATTATCTAACCATCAATTTTGATGAGATGTCAACAAGTGTCACCACTACCATAATTGTAGGGTTTTTAACTAATCAAATTAAAATAGTTTTATTTATTTATTTTCTAATCAATTGGCTCAATTTAAAACAATAAATTAGCACATAATTATTTTCTTAGTACATTATACATTTTCTAATAAATTGATTCAAATCAAGGCATTGAATCAAACATATTTCATTTTAGTTGATAGTAATTTTTTTTATTATTATGATTTTATTTATTTACATCTATAATCTAAAATCTATAACTGACTATTAAAAGAGACGCATTTTTTATGAGGTGTCATCACCACCATAATTATAGGGTTAACCAATCAAATAAAAATAGATTTTTTTTAAATTTTTGTTCAATTTAAAACATTAAATTATCATATAATTTATTTCTTATTACATTTTCTAAATTGGTTCAAATCAAAACGTTGAATTAAACATACTCTGTATTTTATTTTATGTTACAGTAATATGTTATTCTGTTACGATTTTATTTATAAAATCGTTACCTAACCAATAGGTCACGAGTTCGAATCTCCCGGCGCACTCATCCTCGCCTGCGTGAAAATGCCGGAGTATGAGGCGGAAATCCGTCAAAAACCCTTCGAATATGGACCAATTGATGCAAGTGCTGTCATCCAAATATTTGCAGTCCTGCATCCAGATGGAAAGTTTCATAGATAGCAGCCCGAGTCTTGGAATGGTGTTTATCAATCATAGTTTGCAACCACAACTGAAAAGAGAAGATGGTGACCTGAAGAGCACTTCAACAATGTCATAGGAATTCAGTTTGCTAAGGAATCAGTTTGTTGTAATGAACTTGAATTTGCTGACAGCTTATGTATATGCTTAAGGAATCAGTGCTCAAACAACAATTAATGCTGTATTTGCAAACTGAATTCCAAAATAATCTTGCAACAGCTCATTTTAAACAGCAACAAGGCTGAATTGTATTTTGCAAACTGACATTCATTTTAACTTCGACAAACTGAAATTGTATTCGCTATTATCTGTGATTTTAAACAAAGTTTAATAGAACCATGGGTAGAAAAAAGTGGTAGCACTCAAGCATATACATAATATTTGATCATATCTGAGAGAAAAAAGAGTATGCCTAGATAAACGTTTTTGCATTCAAGCATATACATAATATTTTGACTCTCATCCTGACGAGACCCCAATCCTCACAAATGTGGTAGCACTTCAAATGTTGAAGATGAGAGCCAAAGTCCTCACAAGTGTGATCATATTGCTTTCAGCATTCAAGCACATACATACTAACTGGTTTCAATTCGCAGGGCATCTTCATTAGAATTTGTGCGATTTGCGATTAATTTTCCCCTTTTGTATGTTATGTTAGGCAAACATTTGTCGAGTCTCAAGAGCCCTTTCGAAAAGCCTTGCTCGATTGATTCCTTTGTTATGCCTGTGATATATGCCTTTTCAATTTTTTTAACTTACATTTTCGTCTTTATTATATATAAAATAAAATAATAATAATAATAGATTGAAAATTTCTTATCATAAATCATTGGTTTATTTTCTCAATCTATAAAACGTGTTGCAATTACCTATTAGGGTTTCTTTAATTTGAGAGTTGAGAGTTAACAATGGCGGAGAAAGGAATCAGTATCAGCCCCCATGGAGACGGAGACGGAGATGGATACGGAGGTCTCCATCAAGACCTATGGATACACATCTTATCGCTGCTCCCCGTCAAAACTCTCTGATCATCCTCCGCGCCGTCTGCAAATCATTCCTTTCCATCACCGACGACTCAAGCTTCGCCTCCTTGAACCTCCGCCGCATTCCCATCACCGTCAACAACTCCGAATCCGATCACAGACTCAAAACCTCTCAAGGCCTTCACATCAGCTTCCATGAATTGATCAGCAAGAGTCGACCCCTTTCTCAAAGCCTCTATAGACGGACTAGTCCTACTCGTCACGACTCATCGTTCGCGTGACGGATCTCAAATCGCCGAGCTGTTGAATCCCTCCATCCGGAAACGCCGCCCACTGCCCCTCCCTTCGCCGGAGCTCACACAATTCGGCCTCGGATGCCACCTCAACGATTACAAGGTCATCGCGGCGTGTCCATCGACCGTCGACGAAGCTTGGATTTACAGTGTAAAGACGGGATCTTGGATCGAGATTTCGAACACCGGCCTTCATTCCATTGCCGGAAGGAAATCCAAATCCGTCTTCTCTCAAAGCTTGTCTTTCAAGGATATGGTGTTCTGGATCGAGCTCCATTGCAATGGATACAAGAACCAACAACGCGAACACTTAGTTTGGTTCGAGTTTGGATCTGAGAGGTTCCGGTACACCAATGAACTAACGTTCAGAGAAAACTTCAAGGCCTTGAAAACTTCGGTTGGTGTGGTGGGGTGGGGTGGGGTGGTGTTGGGGGGGGGGGGGGGGGGGGGATCGATGGCGAGAGAAAAGTCGCGATATGGGCCTTGGAAGCCAACAGAAAAGTCGTGATATGGGCCTTTTACTCTCATCTCTGTCTTTACTCGGTTTTGAGGTTCCTAGGTTCCTAGTTTCTGTGCTCTGTCTGTTTTTGCTTAGCTTGTAACTTCATTTGCAACATAGTGGATATTGGGATCGGATCTCCCCTCTTGAGATCCCACAGAGTACTAGAGTAGGGTTTACCCGAACTGCGTCAACAAATCTTGTGTTGTTTCTTTTGTTTTTCGTTATTTTCTTGTGTGTTATGGCGAATATACGAACTACACCATTTAATGTCGAGCATGTGATTAAGCTCTCTACTTTAACTGAATGTATTCATGTATGAATGAATGATGTACTTGAGATTTCAAAAAAATAAAATAAAATGAATGATGTACTTGACAATCCGGCAATGATGAGATGGTCTTGTTTCAATGAAACTAAGTCACTTTAATCACTTAAACATTTATGAGACTGTGTGATCACCTTTCGTTAATATGTTTTTAGCAATTTGTAAGCCTATTAGCTCAAGTGGTATAGAGCGATGCGCGCATTCATATTCTAACTAGTACTGAAAGATTTAAAGATTACCAAAACTTAATATGATGTGTGCAATCAAATTAAAATAATAAATATACAAACCCCAATACCAAAGCACATCCATCAAGATAGGCCATATTGGGCCTATAGTAAAAATGGTTGGTTTTCAACCGCTTCAGCGATTGAACTTATTCACAAAACAAAAAACCATTCCACATCTGAATTTCAGTGGATTTGGAATTTAGATGTGACCCCAAAAATAAAAGACTTCATGTGGCGAGTATCCAAGAATGGCCTACCTACCTTCGTTAAACCGGCCTCCTGTAGAGTTGACATTCCCACTGACTGCCCTCGGCCTCTGTGGTATGAACTATGAGGACATCGATCATTTCTTATTTTAGTGCTCTACAAAAAAACATGCAATACAACAACTCTCTCCGATAATCCATAACACTTACTCTTCAATGTATTTACGACACCGCATCCAACACAAATGAAGCCTTATGTGCCCTTTTTGCCACCTTTGGCAAATCGGATTTATCTACACTTGCTACAACTTGGTGGTGCTCTTGGTACTTTAGGAACAAAGCCCTTTTCGATAAACTCAATCCTAACTCTAAACACAATAGTATCCTATATAAAAGACCAGTTATCTAATTGGGAGAAAGCAAAAATCAATGACATAAGTTCAGATCTGGAAATACAAAATAAAGATATCGGATCTCGCAAGACCAGAAAACGCATACCCAAATGGACTAAGCCACGAAACAATTGGTATAAATTAAATTTCAATAGAGCCCTGTCCTCTGACAACTGCATCACTTATGGATTTCTTATCCGAGATAACTTGGGTAGTGTTCTGTTTTCAGAATCTGGTATCTCTCCTCTTTCTTCCGTTATTGGATCCGAATGTTTCGGTCTGTGGAAGGGTGTTCTTAAAACAGTGGAACTTAACATTATGCGTATCTGCATTGAAGACGGTAATCTCAATATTATCAAACGCCTTAGTGCAGGCGCTTCTAGCTTTGGTGACATACAGATGCTCTTATCCGACTCTCTATGCGCCCTTAGGCAGTTTTCTGAATTTGAGATCTCTCATATTTTAGGGATGACAATCGAGCTGTTGAGCGTCTATCTCACCTCGGGATCGATTTCTCTTTTTTTTTTGGTCCGTAAGCGGGCAAGGCCCGAGTTTTATTCAATTAAGCAAAGTTCAAACAACTAGTGGGTAGTTCCCAAATTCAGAGGCTATACAAGCAGGAGGAAAAAGAAATTCCTGGTAGTTGGTTGATCTTCCAAGAGCCCATTGTGCTAGAGCATCTGCAGTAGTGTTTGCCTGTCGACGGATCCAACGCAGACTAACCTGCCCACCATCAACCTCCATCAGCTGTCGACATTCAAGCAAAAGATAGACGTCCGGATGCGTAACTGGTGGCTCTGCCCTCAACAGATCCACAATTACCTTGGAGTCGGTCTCCACTTCCAGGAACGGGATGTGTAGATGTTTGCTTAGCCTTAAGCCGTGAACCATGGCCCAAAGCTCAGCCCTCAGTGCAGTGCACTCCCCACAATTGAACCCAAATGCCCTCCAGAATCCTCTCGTGTGGTCTCGGAAGACGCCACCACCACCTGCAGGCCCTGGATTCCCCTTCGATGTTCCATTGACATTTAGTTTAATCCACCCTTCCGGCGGCTTAGACCACGATGTAAGTGTGTCAACACTCACCACATTCGGCCCTGCAGGCAGATCTAGTCTCCCTTTCGACTCCGAGTAGCATCGTGTGGTTTCACGAGCTCTCCCCGCTACCCCACTGCATTCATCCCTTTGTTCATGGACAAGCTTATTTCTGCACTTCCAAATTAGCCAAACCATAATGGCAAACATTGCAGCGTCATCCCCACCTCCTGGTTTCGTGTTTCCGAAAATCCAGTCTCGAATGTGTGTTGGCGCAAAGAACTCTCGCCTCTGGTCCGGCCGGATCACCTTCAACCATTCCTCCTTTACCGCAGAGCAGTCCCGCAGTAGATGAATACCAGTTTCAGCTTCCGGACATCTGGGGCAGGTCTCCGACGTTGCTAAATGTCGCCGGACTCTCGTGCTATTTGATAGGAAAGCATCGTGTGTTGCTAAATAAACAAAAGACCTTGCTTGTTGTTGCACTGGCAGCCCCCAAATGATCTTCCATTCCTTTGCAAAAGGACTACTTCCTTCACTCCCTCGGATGACCCGGAGCGCGGATTTGGTAGTGAATAGCCCCGATTATGTTGGTGCCCAAAAGAGCTTGTCCCTCGCCTCCTCATGGTCGCTGACATGAATTGACTGCAGCATCGCCAGGATAGTCGACGGAAGCAACTTCGACAATAGCGGCCAGTCCCATGAATCCCCATTCCACAGCTCCGCAACCGTGGCCCCCAACAAATCCTCCGGAACAACCGAAAAGGCCATATCGACTAGAGGTTCTGTTGCTAGCCAAGAGTGCAACCAGAATAGTGTAGATCTCCCATTACCGATTGATGCACGAAGGTTCGGCGTAAGCACCTCTGCCCCATGTAGAACCGCTCTCCATGTCCTAGACGCCTCTGTTCTCCTCTCGAACATATCAACATCTGACCTCCCTTTACAATATTTCCCACGCAGCACCCTACTCCACAGCGCCGCCGGGCTCTGGAGGAGTCGCCAACTCAGTTTCGCAAGAGTGGATTGATTCGTCGCCCGCATCGGTCGAATTCCCAATCCACCTGCTTCCACCGGGCTAGTGATTACCGATTGATTAAGTAGGTGGATCTTCCTGTTTTCGCTCGTCGACCCCCAAACAAAGCCCCTGACTTTACGATCAATGGCATCACAAATATCTCGAGGAACAAAAGTAGACTGCATCACATAGAGCGGCAAGCTTGTGAGCACCGCCTTTGCTAATGTAATCCTTCCGGCGAGAGACAAAGTCCTCGACTTCCATCCATTTAATTTCGATGCTACCTTGTCTAGGAGGAAGTTGTATCGATCAACCGTCATCCTCCCACATGCCGTGGGTACTCCCAAATAGTTGCCAAAATCGGTTGCTATAGGGATTCCTAACTCAGCACTCACCCCCGGCTTGACAGCTGCACTCACATTCCTTGAGAACAAAACACTTCTCTTTCCGTAGTTCACTTTCTCCCCCGACATCCCACAAAATTCGTCCAGTATCTGTCGGATCAACCGACTTTGGCTCACCGATGCCTCTGACAATAGAACTAGATCGTCAGCGAAGAACACGTGTGAGAGCGCTACATCCCCCACCTTAACCGGTTTCCATTTTCCTTCGCGGACATCCCCTTCTATCAAATGTGAAAGCCGTTCCATGCACAATACGAATAAATATGGCGACAACGGATCTCCCTGCTTGATGCCCCGTGTAGCCGTGAATCCGGAGGTCTTATCCCCATTCCACCGAAGCTCAATTTTCCCCGTTGTTTGGCTCTGCATAATCACCTCCTTTAGTTTGATAGGGATCCCTGCTTCCATCAAAGTCTCATGGAGAAACTCCCACCTTATGCGATCATAGGCCTTCTCTAAATCGATTTTAATCATCATCCATTTCCTCCTTTGACGTTCCGTCATTGAATGCAGAGCTTCTTGTATAATGACCACGTTGTCGATAATCTGCCTTCCTGGAACAAAACTAGCTTGCGTCGGCGCAATGAGGTCCGGCAACACTTGCTTCAAGCGACTAACAATAGCCTTGGACACCATCTTGAAGACAACATTTAATAAAGATATAGGGCGAAATTGTGCAGGGGAGGTAGGAGCGTGAACCTTAGGCAATAACACCAAGAGGGCGTCGTTAGCTCCACTTGAAATACCCCAAAGTATTTTTGGGGATTTCGTTTTAAGAAAATATATATATTTATAAAAATTCTTTTATTTTGAACTTAATAAGGATTTTTGAAAATTAAATATATATAAAGTTCGTAACTATTTTGACGCATTTCATTTTATTCATTTGAGTGAAATTTAATAAATAAGTTATTTATTTTAAGTTATATTATTTTAAAACAACTGCATATTTTTCTTCAAATAAAGAGGTGTAACTTATTTTAGTTTCCGTAAAATATAAGTATATGAGGTTTTAGGAAAAATATTGTATATAAAATAAAATGTATTTCAGTAAATGTTTTGTTAGTTCATTATTTAAATTGTGTGGGTTTTTAATAAAAATTTATTCGGATATATCTATATATGCATATATTATAAACAAGTAAGGGCTAAACCGGTTTTTCTTTGAGTTGGGTGAACCGAACCGGATTTAAAAAAAAATGTTGAACCGGGTGGGCTAAACCCTTCTTCTTCCTCTCCTACGTTCAGCTTACTGTTACACGCGGTTGAAATGGGTGATTTTTAACCTCCCTCAAATCTCGCCCAAAGCTCAACGATTTTGTTTCTAGAACGTTCTTAATCCGATGCTAATGAGATTTATGCAACAAATTTGAAGATTCAGGATCGAATTGAAACCGAACGAGCTTATCCCCAATTTCGAAAATCACCCCAATCCGCTCCAGTCAGGCCGAATCTCACCAAATTGAGGATCGGGATAGCGTTAAGAGAGATTATCTGATCGATTTGTGGAATTATTTTAATTCAATTCGTCCCCAAATCCTTCTCCTATAAATACCTCTTTCGGGATCATTTTCGAAGCACACCATCACCACTCCTCTCCATCTCCGAGCTCTCAACCTATTCCATGGCATTCTAAACGCCTCTAGCAACGTTTCCCTTCACAAAGTTATCAGAAAATCATCCCGAATCCAAAACCCCCAATTTCGAGTCTCCTCGTCGGAGCCACTCGGTAGCCCTCGTCCGCCTCTGCCGGAGACACCAGCCGCCACACGGAGGAGCGCTCAGCCTCCAGGAAGCCGTAGCCGCCAGCCTCGTGCGCCGCCGTGAGCCGTACCGCCGCCAGGATCTTGCCGAAGTGCGTCGGAAGCCTCGCCGGAAAGCTCCTGTGCTTGAAGACGTATCGGATTGAAGGTTGAAGGAGGGTAATTACAGAAAACCTTCCTAAGTTTTGGTTTTTGTCAAAATATGCCCTTTCCCAGTTTTCTAAAATTCCAGATTCTAACCCGTATTTTTATGTGGGTATAAATTGCTTCCAACTCCGTTAAATCGCAGAGGCTCATCAACCCATACGCCGCTACCGAAGAATTCGAATCCGACCAACTGTCAACGCTTGCAACTCCAAATCGAAGCAAGTGACCTTCCGAGCTTTTCTGCTCACTTGTGCCTTCGTGTCTTGTTGTTTTCTTTCCGTTGGAATGCTTGCCAAATTAATTAAAATAAATAATGACATAGATACCCACCTTTTTATTAAAGCATGATTTATTTTGTTCTTTCATTCTAACTGGTTAAGAAAGAGATATGTTTCTTTTATGTATCCGTTTTGCTTAGTTCATTTAAATTGTAATGATGTGAAGTGTATGTTGCGAGTAAAACTCAATTGAATCCAAACCAATCAAAGTAAAACATATCAATCATCGAAAAGCAATGTGAAATGGTAAAGTAATGTGTGAAGTAAAGTGAAAGTGATGTTGTAAAGTGTAGGTCGGGGCCGTTACTCCTCGGTCTTAAGGTTTCATGAAACTACACTTCCATGCGAGGTGTTACACAACCAATGGTTGTAGGTCGCTATCCACTATAGACAGAGTGGGACCGGTAATAGTCGATAAAAAGATAAAAGACGTAAAATGCATATCATGTGAGTAAGTGAGTGAAGAATAATGTACAAGTAACAAACATGGTTTGAACTAGGTATTGGGGGACACAAGATCAACCCTTAATCGACTGTCTCAGCCCGCAGTTTAAAACTCTCCGGAAGAGTCCTGCCCTCTGGGTCGATTTTTGGCCACATCGAGTACCTTTTGAACCAATACTTAGTTTAGACATTATAATAAAAACGTATTAATAATGTAATGGGTAGTAATCATGAATCGTTTCAAGCTATGTCATATTCCATCCTTAATCGGAATATGATTCCTAATACATCTTTTGTTACTCAATCTTTTTGGATTATCCGTGTCACAGGAGGGTCGGGTTACAAATAAGCCAATTCACTTCAAATATTCAAATCTCATTTGGATTTAATTCTTACTGTTTCATGGTCACTTGAATCCAAAGTTGTCTCTGCTTTCGTGCCGTCACTTGCTAGTTCTCGCGAACTAACCGTCCTTTGTTTGGATGGCTGGTTTCCACAGGTTTAGATAAAGCACTACAAGGTCGAAGGTCGGAAATGTGAGTCGGAATCGTCTTCAAATGTTTTTAGTATTTTACCGTTGTTTTGATTCAAGAGTCTCTTTTATCATTAGTGTATAAACGTTATCTTAGTTTTGCTATCGAGACATTGTAACGACATTATTGTATATTTAATTATTTGTTTCACTTAAAGTCTTCCGCGATTTAATTGTATTTTATTTATGTATTTAATGTTATCATCTTGTTTATGGGAGCATGGTTGCATGTCCCTATAAGCCTAATGTGGTTACAAAGACATTAAAGTCCGCGTAATCACTGGCGCTGTGACATTCCTTTGGGTTATAAAAGGGGGTGTTACACCACTCGGAAACGCTCCATCATTCAGCATACCCAACACGGTGCTAGTGACCTGTGGTCCTATGATGTCCCAATTTCGTTGATAAAAGATGGCCGGAAAACCATCCAGCCCGGGCGCCTTGTATGGACCCATGCCCTTGACTGATTCCCATACTTCCGAGGCTACAAAGGGGAGCTCTAGCATCTCTCGTTGTCTAGCACAGAGCGGCGGGAAACCCGTCCGATGCAGCATCATTCTGGGACTACTCGACGGGGGATCTGCAGTGTAAAGGCCCTTGAAATACTCGACAACCATCCTCCGAACTGATGAAGCGTCAGTCACCCATTGCCCATCGCCATCCAGCAGAGCAGAGGTCCTGCTTGCTTTCCTCCTTGCTACTGTCGAGACATGATAGAATCTTGTGTTTCTATCACCCTCGATCAAAAACGACGCCCTCGATTTTTGAAACCATAAAGCTTGCTCCTGCGCCAGTACTTCCTGCAGCTGTTCATTGACCTCTCTCTCCAAACATAGGTAATGGGAAGAAGGGCCTTGAGCAAGCTTCTTTTGGATTCCTTCCAATCTCCCCCATAAACATCTCTTTTTCTTGAATATATTCCCATAAACTTCCCTGTTCCAAATTGAAAGCTCCTCTGTTAAGCTCACCAAGGCATCACAAGCCCCTACGTCTCTTCGCCACTTAGCGCTAATCATGGGCTTAAAATTCTCATGAAGCATCCACGCAGCCTGGAATCTGAATGGGCGATTGCTGCCCACCGGGTTGCTATCCGAATCTAAACGGATTAAGATGGGGCAATGATCAGAATGAGGGGCCGTTAAATGCCCCACCATAGCATCCGGGTATCTCTCGCTCCAATCTGTAGTGCACAGAGCCCTGTCCAGTCTCGCAGACTTTCTGTTTGCCGCTGATCGGCCATGATTCCAAGTAAATGGAACCCCTTTAAAGCCCAAATCCACCAGCTGCAGTTGGTCTATATGCTGCCTGAACCGAACTGATTCTCTATTCGATCCAACCGATGAGCTCGACCTTTCCTCCGGACCCATCGTGGCATTGAAATCCCCCGCGAGAAGCCACGATTTTCCATTATTCCTTGCGAACTCCTCCAGTGATTGCCACAACTCCAATCTTTGAGCCGACGCCGGTGATGCATAAATTGCAGACAAAATCCATGGCATGTCCCCAACACGTTCAATCTCCGCAGTGATGTGTTGCGGATTCGACGATCTTATTGTGACTGTCACCTCCGAATCTCTCCAAAGTAACCATATTCCACCAGCAAACCCTTCAGCCTCCACCCTTCTGTATTTATCAAAGCCCAATCTTGCACAAACTCTGTCTGCCGACTCCCCACTGATGCGAGGTTCGACCAAAGCCACCACCTTTGGGGCATACAACCGTATGAGTTCTCGAAAGGAATTCAAGAATCCATTAC
The DNA here is from genome assembly GCA_037127255.1 of Persicaria tinctoria. Taxonomy (NCBI): domain Eukaryota; kingdom Viridiplantae; phylum Streptophyta; class Magnoliopsida; order Caryophyllales; family Polygonaceae; genus Persicaria; species Persicaria tinctoria. Next base: position 2,204,847 of record JBANSL010000019.1, on the reverse strand, counting down.
TTGCCGCCTCGCAAACATTCCATACTAATATGTTTAAGCTATTCATAGAAACTATGATGTTGTTCATGTTCTTTAAAATTTCCTGATGACTCATTGGAAAGACCGCGGAGTACTCAGCAAGGGCTTCAGCAAGCCTATCAAGCGCTTTGTCCATCCGTGCCGGTAACGACACCTTGCATAACATCGGCATTGTTTCCGCTATCATTGGAAGGAATTCGCACCTCACCTTGTGTGCTATTCGAGGCGGAATGATCTGAAACGGCCCCGTCCGGCGATCGGACAGGAGGACGCTCACTGCTCGCTCGAAGTGGATCATCTGGAGCCTGGGGATCGGCTCCATTGGTGAACTTGATGTTATCGGTTGAGGTAGATGTTTTGGATGAATATGACGGTGGAAATAGAATTTGGGTTTGGATATTAGGGTTAATATTTTACTGATTTAGCAAATGATTGATAACGGTCTTAGTGGTTGACTTTGGAGTGGGCTTAACAATTGTCTTGAGTACTTGAGCTTGTTTTGGGGCATAAGTGGGCTTAACAATTCTCTGACTCCTCTCTCCCTACAGATGCAGTCCTTTGTAGTATTATCTGAAAAGATGCTCTTGGCTAGTTTGCATTGCATACATCCAAATTCTTTCTTGTTCAAAAAATAAATAAAAAAGAGGTTTGGGGATTGAACACAGATTTACTGTTTTAGACTTTTTTTTAAAAATATTTTTAATGAGGTTTACATCATAGTTATAATAAAGCTTTCAACCAATCAAATTAAAATAGATTTTTTTTTCTAATCAATTGGTTCAATTTAAAATATTAAATTAGTAATAATTTATTCCTTGGTACTTTATGTTAATGTCTTGTTTAAGACCACTTTCTACTGCTTAAAAGCTCGATAAAACCTCGGCTCAAGCTCGTTCATTTCCTAAACAAGCAAATTTTGAACAAAATAAAAAGCTCATTTAAAAATTAGGCTCGGTTTGAACTCGTTTAACAAACGAACCAAACTTGAACATGAGATCTATAACCGGGATATCCATGACAGTTTAAATTTCAGTTTTATTTGTATCTGTTGTTTTGGGTCATTTCTTGGGCTTAGCCCTAGTTGCTGGTTTTGGGCCGTGTCTTCAGAAGTGATTGTATAGCCCACAAAGAATCATCGTCCCCAATTTAGCCCCAATTTATCAAATCTGTCATCCTCTACAGCGTTTAGCGAAATCCCCATCACAGGCTCGATTGATTCCTTTGTTATGCCTGTGATTTGCTCTTGTGATATACCTATTAACTAGGGTTTCATTAATTTGAGGGTTGAGAATTAACAATGGCGGAGAAACGAATCAGAATCAGCCCCCTTGGAGATGGAGGTCTCCATCTAGATCTATGGATAGACATCTTATCGCTGCTCCCCGTCAAAACTCTGATCATTCTCCGCGCCGTCTGCAAATCATTCCTCTCCATCATCGACGACCCTGATTTCGTCTGCTTGCACCTCCGCCGCTTCCCCAACAACCTCTCCCAAACCCTAATCCTCACCGCCGACCAAAACAACACAGATAAGCGCGGAATCATAACCTATCACGCCCTTGACAGCGTCAATAACTTGTCATATCCGATCACCAGCTACAAACTCAGCAGGTGTCAGTTTCTCAGAGCCTCTCTAGACGGCCTACTTCTCCTCGTATCGCATCATCCGTTTGACGGTCGTAGACTTGCCGAGCTGCTCAATCCTTCCATCGATAAACGCCGTCCGCTGCCTCTCCCGTCGCCGGATCTCACTCAATTCGGCCTCGGATACCACCGAAACGACTACAAGGTCATCGCAGCAAGTGCATCGAGGGATGAAGCTTGGCTTTACAGCGTCAAGACGGGATCTTGGACTGAGATTTCGAACAGCGGCCTTCAATATTGCGAGAGTGGCGGAAGAAGCAAAAGTTACTTCAGTAAAAGCTTATCTTTCAAAAACGGAGTGATCTGGATCGAGGGATTCGACTCCTGTTACAATCGATTCCATAACGGTCGTTTGGTTTGGTTCGATTTTAGGTCGGAGAGATTCCGATACACCACCGGTGAGACGTTCTACGAAAACTTCAATCCTGAACAACTAGTGGTTCTCGACGGTGGAGCTTCGGTTGGGGTGTATGGGGTCGATGCCAAGGAGCAAGTCTCGGTGTGGGCCCTGGAAGCCGACGGATCGACGTGGACTAGACGATACGAGATCAGTCACCGGGGGCTGCCATATGGGGTATATGCCTTTAGCATACGTAACATTTTGTGCGTTGAGAAGGATGGAGTGTTGGTGTGGAGGTACTTGAGTTCGGAGCAGTATTGGGTAACGGTCTTCACATACGACATTAAGACGAAGACGATCAACCACGATATAATAAGTGTTGATCTTACTGGAGAATGCAAGGGGCTATATTGTGAGAGCTTGGTGATGCTTCATTGATACCCGACAATGGTTGAAGATGGTATAAGATGCCAATTGCATTGGCATTTTGAGATGGCTTTTTTATGTTTTTTAGGTTGAGGATTGTAATGATTTATATTGATTTGTGTATTGTAGGTGCTTCGTTCATGCTTTTAACAAGTATACGAATCGATGCTAAGAGGGTATGGATGCCTAAGGGTACTTTGAAACCACAATTTGTTGATATATACCTGCTGCTAGCTACTTGTCCAGCTGTTGTTACATGCCCAGCAAATGACTCACTGTAAGCTATTTAAGTGTGGGTCTGGGACAGCTATGGTTGGAAAGAAAAAGGCATTGATGGTGAGTCTTCAAGAGGAGAGTTCAGCTATTCTAATATGCTGAACAAGTGCAGAAGGAGGGTGTTGTCTGTACGCGGACTGAATATGCTGATGGTGTGTGGGCTAACAATGCGGTTGACACAACCACTAAGGAGGGTTTGGCAACTTAGATTCAAGTCAATATGGAAGGAGGCGAAGTAGGAAGGAGTGCCAACAGCTTGAGGAATGACAAGAGAAGGATGGACCCAAAGCATACCAAGGAGAGCAATGGGAAAAAAAGGTTTGTCTGCCTATATCTCTGACAGCTGATGAGTTTGAAACTGAGAACATAATTGAAGGTGTGTCTGTTGGGGAGAGTGATGGCGAGTGTCTAAGCAATGGTGCCTGCTGGGTAGTACCTAAAGCTAAACTCATGACAGAAGAGGAGGAAAACACAGATTTGTGCTGCCTGGGGTTGCCATTTAATGTCGAGCCTGTGATCAAGGTCTCTACTTTGACTGAATGTATTCATGTATGAATGAATGATGTACTTGGCAATCAGGCAATGATGAGATGGTCTTGTTTCAATGAAACTAAGTCACTTTAACCACTTAAACATTTATGAGACCGTTGGATCACCTATCGTTAATATGTTTTTAGCAAATTGTAAGCCTGCGCAATCATATTTTGACTAATACTGAAAGATTGAGAGATCACTAAAACTCATTTGTAAATGTATGATGTGTGCAATCATATTAGCCATTCGACTTGATCTATATTCTTAGATATCCTATGTGGGATTCGAACTCACATCTTCGTGCATAAGCATGTTGCTCTTCCTAGTGAGCTAAATAGCTAATGGGCTAAAATATTCAATAAATAAACTGAAATTTTAACCAACATCTTTGCTATCAATCCAATTAATATCATCACAAGGTCCACTGTACTTTAAACTCCTTCTGTTACCCATTTTTGGGGCTGATTTTATTTTCCCACATTTGTTTGCAAACATGAAGGGTGATGGGGACTATACTCCAGTTTGGGGCTGCAGCTCTGCAACAAGTTTGGATTCTTCGTGGTTGTGATTTGAGAAAGTTGAAATTCAGTTGGGGTGCTAATTGCTAAAACACATATGTTTGTGTTAACAAGTATAATTAGCTTTTGATAGCTATTTGAAGATGTTGCTGTCATATTTTGTTCAAATGAATCAAGGGGCTCACATTCATAATGGCAGCTATAGAATGGTGGTTCCTATTGGAGACGAGAACATCGCAGAGTTCTGGTTATTAGCTATTGAAGTTGTAGTCCACCCGATCTGTGGAGGAAAGCACTACGATCTATGTTTTCAACCCCAATCGTTCAAGGATCGATCACTGTCAAGACTCACGTTGGGCAAACGCAGCAGCCATGTAATGTTCCTTTGATCCTTTGAAGAAGGGAGATCTGTAACAGGGTTTTTATGACAGTTTAAATTTCAGTTTTATTCGTCTTCTTCCTATGTAAGCAGCCAAGCAGCTAAGCTACCATCTATCCAATTACAGAAAAAACATTCGAAATCCAAACCTCTAAACTCTCTCAATCAAACTCTGTTCTAGTATCCTTCAAATCAATGGTCGATTTCTAGGTCTAGAATACTCACCGGCCTTCAAACTCTTCAATGAGTTTTTAGGCCGAGACCTATCTCCAATTTATCAAATCTGTCATCCTCTACAGCGTTGAGCGAAATCCCCGTCACAACTTTCGAAACACCTTAGCTCGATTGATTCTCCTTTTTTTTTTTTGATTACGTAAAAATTCGATGGCCAGACAGGTCTGGCTCATCGAGAGGGCAGACGACGAACCGTCGAGCATACAATCTAAAATAAATGGTGCAATACAAAGCGACAGCTAAACAACCCCAAACGAACAGACGAACCTAACCAAACAGAGTAGAGAACAACACGGACAAACCCCGGAACCAAGCGCCACCAAGCGATGACACCGCTGGCCAGCGATACATCAGGAGTCCCTCCTGTGGGCGATGAAGACGAACCTCCAAGGAAATTTCCGGAAAACGGAGTCGCCTCGATGCACACCGCCACGACCCCAGTCAGACCCGACATCGGACACCAGAGGCCCTACTCAGACTAGGACCGCCACGAACACCTGGAAACGTCGCCGAGAGCCACCCTGTAAATAACGCACCAATAAACCCTTACGAGAGATTGTCAAGACCCTTACGGTGGGTTACTCAGACCCTTTCGGGCTATTTTTTATTTTTTATTTTTCACAAATCCCCAACCTTGGGCCCGAAGGACCAAAAGCAAGGAGGAACACCACCAGGGCGGCAGAAAAGCGGCGGCGGCAACCAAAGCGGACGTCGGACCACCACGCACCACCACCTGACTAGATCACGAAGGACCAAAGGCATGGAGGAACACCACCGGGGCGACAGAAAAGCGGCGGCGGCAAGGAGCACCACCATCGACGAACACCGACGAGGAAGAAAGTGGATCTCAACCTGGCGGGGTGAAGACACAAGTTGGGGGAAGAACACCGGGCTCCCTCACGAAGACGAAGACCCACAACCCCAAAGCAACTGGGCACCATGAAGGATCGACAAATCCAATTAGAAAATTGGAGGGTTGAAAAAATCAGATTTCTATTGAAATTTTGGGACAAATTGATAGGTTAGATTTGGGGTTTTTGGGAAAAATTCTAGAGAGAGGGCAGAGCCCGTCTCTCTAGAATTTTGATTGATTCTCCTTTGTTATACCTGTGATTTGCTCCTTTTCGATTTTTTTAACTTGCATTTTCGTCTTTATTATATACTCCTTCCGATCTAAAATGTAAGTTTTTTAACTTTTCAGCACGTATTTTAATTAGTTAAAAACTATACTAAAATATAAAAAAAATTTAATTTTTTTTTGTACAATCTAATACTTCTTACTAATAGTATTAAACAATAAAAAAAAAATTAATACAAAAATAATATTTTATACAATTTTTTAACACATTAAAATGTGCAGAAAAGTAAAAAATCTTACATAAATATAATAATAAATTGAAAATTTCTTATCATAAATCATTGATTTAATTTTCAAACTATAAAACGTGTTGCAATTAGGGTTTCATTAATTTGAGAGTTGAGAATTAACAATGATGACGGAGAAACGAATCAGAATCAGCCCCCATGGAGATGGAGATGGAGATGGAGGTCTCCATCGGGATCTATGGATACACATCTTATCGCTGCTCCCCGTCAAAACTCTGATCATCCTCCGCGCCGTCTGCAAATCGTTCCTCTCCATCATCGACGACCCTGACTTCGTCAGCTTCCACCTCCGCCGCTTCCCCAACAACCTCTCCCAAACCCGAATCCTCACCGTCGACGAAGACACAACGCGCAGAATCGCAACCTATCACGCCATTGACAGCATCAATAACTTGTCATATCCGATCACCAGCTACGGACTCGGGTGTCCGCTTCTCAAAGCCTCTCTAGACGGCCTACTTCTCCTCGTACCACATCACGGTCGTCGAATTGCCGAGCTGTTCAATCCTTCCATTAATAAACGTCGTCTGATGTTTGTCCCGTCACCGGAGCTCACTCAATTCGGCCTCGGATACCACCGCAACGACTACAAGGTGGTCGCGGCGGGTGCATCGAGGGATGAAGCGTGGCTTTACAGCGTCAAGACTGGATCTTGGACCGAGATTTCGAACACCGGCCTTCAATACCGCGAGTTGGGAATTAGCACCAACGACTTCAGTAAAAGCTTATCTTTCAAGGACGGAGTGATCTGGATCGAGTCCCATAACCGCTTGGTTTGGTTCGATTTCGGATCGGAGAGATTCCTATACACCACCGGCGAGACACTCTACAAAAGCTTCAATCTTGTAGAACTAGTGGCTTTTGACGGGGGAGCTTCGGTTGGGGTGTGGGGGGTCGATGCCAAGAAGCAAGCCTCGTCGGTTTGGGCCCTGGAAGCCGATGGAGCGACGTGGACTAGACGATACGAGATCGGTCACCTGTGGCTGTGGCTGCCATACGGCGAACAGTACATTTGGTGCAGTGAGAAGGATGGAGTGTTGGTGTGGAGGTACTTGAGTTCGGATAATCATTGGGTAACGGTTTTCGCATACGACATTAAGACGAAGACGATGATCAACCACGATGTAATGCCTATAAATCTTATTGGAATTGGAAGATGCAAAGGGCTATATTGTGAGAGCTTGGTGATGCTTCATTGATAGGGTTCTAGTTGAAGATGGCATAAGATGCCAATTGCATTGACATTTTGAGATCACTACCAAGGTGTGTTTGGCAAGAGGTTTTGGAGGTTCTCGGGGGCTTCATGTCGATCTCTAGCATCGTTTCGCATATGTCGGAGAGTCGATGTACCTCTTTGCTATGAATCCCTTGTTGACCAGATAATTGATTCTTGTATGAACCCTAAAAGATATGCCTGCATTCCTATATTTTATTTCTTGCTTTCTCTTTGAATTTCAAGTTTGCTGCCAAACTGTGAGTTGCTAAACTCTGTATTTTTCAGAAGTTGCTGCCAAATTGTAGGTATTGTTGCTATGCTTTATATATAAGTGTCATTTCTAAATTCTAAATCCCCTAATTTCACGATTGAGGCTCCCTAAATCCCCTAATTTTTATTTTTGTTGACAGATTTTGTGAAAATGACAGTGGACAAATATGCAAATTTGTGAAGTTTTTTTAATTTCATTGTAAATGATCTCACCACTCGTGTAAATGAGAGTCAACAATTTGTTTGTTTCTGATTTTAAGTTAAGTTTTTGGGTTGTATTAACGTGTAATGCTTTCCTAAAAAAAAACTACCAAGTTTGCTGATTGCATTTTTTTTTTTTTGGTTTAATGGTTAAGATTTATAGAGTGTTTCACACAAACAAAATTGTAATTTAGACTAAGTTATTTGGTTAAAAAGCTTAAGATTAAGGGGAGGGCGTCACATCATCGGTAAAACTTTTGTTTTAATAGTTAGTAATACTCATAGATAATAGATAGATTTCAACGGATGAACCGGAGTGTGTCTTTTAACGTTTGGAAATATAATTCTTTGTATATTACCAATATTTTAAAAAACTGTATACTTCAATAAAGAGATTGGGATTATAAGGTCTAAAAAATTACTACCTCCGTTCAACAATATAAGTCATTTTAGACATTTGCACATAAATTAAGAAAATTATAAACTTATTACCTTTATACCCTCGTAAAGGACTTATATTTTCAAATAAAATTTTAAGCCTAAAAAAACTTATTTTTTTAAACGGATGGAGTACCTATTAAGTACTAGGGTTTCATTAGAGAATTGAGAATTAACAATGGCGGAGAAACGAGTCAGAATCAGCCCCATGGAGATGGAGGTCTCCATCAAGATCTATGGATAGACATCTTATCGAAGCTCCCCGTCAAAACTCTGATCATCCTCCGCGCCGTCTGCAAATCACTCCTCTCCATCATCGACGACTCAAGCTTCATCTCCTTGCACCTCCGCCGCTTCCCCAACAACCTCCGCAGCTTCCCCATCACCGTCAGCAACTCCGATCACAGACTCAAAACCTCTCAACTTTCACATGGCCCTGGCATCAGCTACCAACCCTACCACGAAATCAGCCATTGTCCCTATCTCACATCCCATCTAGACGGACTAGTCCTACTCGTCACGACTCATCGTTCGCGTGACGGATCTCAAATCGTCGAGCTGCTGAATCCATCCATCCGGAAACGCCGCTCGCTGCCTCTCCCGTCATCGGATCTCACCCAATTCGGCCTCGGATGCCACCGCGGCTATTACAATTTACAAGTGTTAAAATAGATGTGATCCGAATTATGTGTGTCGGGTATCCAATATTGTTGCTTGGAGAATAAGCTGTCATTTATATTGTTTAGCTAAGTAGTATAAATAGCCTTTACTTTCCTTGTAATAGATCAATTATTACACAGCAATTACAATTTTACAAAACGCTCTCATTCTCTCTTCAATGTAACAGTAGCTTGCAGCTGCATCTTGAGCTCAGCTCATCTTCCTCATCCAATCTCTCTCGATCTCTCCTTTCTGTACTCAATTCACTCAGATCTTCACTTCATTTCGTCAACATGGTATCAGAGCAGACTCTTATGCTCTAGATCTGTTCGGGATCTGCTCAATTTCTCTTTTTGGATTGATGGCCGGTCGCTCTCCTCCACACTCACCAGGATCTGGATCTGTTGCTTCTGATCGTCGTCGAGGAACACAGATCACCATGACTGACCTTCAGAATCCTCTATTCATACATCCTTCTGATAATTCAGGTATGAATCTCTGTGCAATTCGGCTTGTTGGTGAGAATTATTGACGCTGGAGTCGACCGTTCACCAAAGCCCTCTCAGTAAAGAACAAATTGTGGCTCATTGATGGCTCAATTGCTCGATTTGCTGAGAATGCTCTCCAGTGGGATAGATGTAATGACATGGTGTGTTCATGGCTTTTGAACACTGTCTCAAAGGACATCTATAACACGATTGATGAATATGATATTGCTAGAGATATGTGACTTGATCTAGAGGAGAGTTATGGTCAAAAAAATGGACCTCTGATCTTTGAGATCAAACGAGAAATCCATGAGTGTAGACATGATGAATCCGAGCTCACTGAGTACTTTACTAAGCTCAAGGGTATGTGGCGTAGACAATCTGTGATTGTGCCACCTATAAAATGCAAATGTGGAAAGTGTGAATGTGATTTACAGAAACAGGCAGAAGAAGCTGATCTTGAGAATAAGTTAATGACATTTCTCATGGGGCTTCATGAGAGATATGATGGAGCACGAAGGCAGATACTCATGACCACTCCATTCCCGTCACTTAGCACTGCACACTCACTCCTTCTTCAAGGAGATCAGGGAAAGAAGTTCTCAGACAAGATAACTGTCAAGCCAGACACTGCAGCTACCACTGCTTTGGTGGCTAAGCAGGAAGAAGACAAGCAAAAGCGTCAAGCACTCTCAGTCAGGCAAGATGAGAATAGATACAAGAGAGAAAAGTGTGGCCATTGCTCTAGAAATCACAAGATGGAGAGGTGCTGGGAGCTGGTTGGATATCCCAGTTGGCACTCAAAGAGTAAGATTAAACCTCAAACTACTCGGCCAAACAACTATAAGCAAGCAAAAAGGTTTGGTTACTCACAGTCTCCTAAAGCAAATGCAGCAGTGAATACCACACAAGAGTTTACACAAGCCAGCGCAAACTCCTTGAACTCTAATCACCAGAAGCTGCTTGGATCTCTTATCTCACTTCTCAGACAGGCAGACAACTCCACACATGAATCTCACCTTGTAGGTAAACTTTGTTTCAATGCTTCTAAAAACAGCAAATGGTGGATCATGGATAGTGCAACCACTGACCACATGACCTCTGATTGGAGTATCCTTGTGAATCCCATGCCTATACCAAATCCTTCTGTCATTAACTTTGCTGATGGAAGCTCTTGTCCCATTACACATATTGGCTCAGTTCAATTGCCAAATCTAACTCTCACTCATGTTCTTTATGTCCCTTCATTTCATTTTAACCTCCTCTCTTTACCAAAGTTGGCCAGAGATCTCAAATTCCACATTGAACTCACATATGACTTCTGTGTTGTCCAGGACCAAGCAAGGACGAGGATGATTGCATTTGGTAGGTACTTTCAAGGCATGTACTACATGGATCCAGCAACCTGTGGAGTAGCCCCAAGTGACCTATCTCAGTCAAGACCTTCCAGCTTTACATCTATGTCCTCTTTACCTTTGTTTTTACCTAAAGACAAATCTACTTTGTCAAACAACACTGCCTTGTGACACTTGCATCTTGGACATGCTCCAATTGTGAAGTTAAAACATGTTCAAGCTATTTCAAATGATATAAAACTCAGTTTTGATCATGATTGTCTTGTGTGTCCTTTATCTAAGCATACCAAATGCTCTTTTCCCTCAAGTACATCCACTACTAATCATATCTTTGAGTTACTTCACTGTGATGTGTGGGGACCTTATGATGCTCCTACAAGAGAGGGATACAGATTCTTTCTTACTATTATGGATGATAAAAGTAGAAGTGTATGGGCTTTTCTAATGAGACACAAAAGTGAAGTTATATCCCATTTACAATCCTTTATCCCACTCATCCAAAACCAATTCAATGCCAAAGTTAAAACCCTGAGATATGACTAAGGCACTGAGTTTCTAAACTCAGCTGTCTCTCAATTCCTCCAATCCCATGGAATTGTGCATCAAACCACCTGCACCTACACACCACAACAAAATGGAAAAGTTGAGAGACGCCATAGATACCTCCTTGAGGTTGCCAGATCCTTTATGATCCAATCTGGGTTACCTATCCAATTCTGGGGAGAAAGCATCCTAACTGCAACCTACATTATCAACAGGTTACCCAACCCTCTCATCCAAAACAAAACACCTTATGATATCCTCTACAAATCTTCACCCTCTTATGACCATCTTAGAGTGTTTGGTTGCATGTGCTTTGCCTCTACATCACATGATCCTCACAGGAAGAAGTTCCATGCTAGATCTGATCCCTGTGTGTTTGTGGGGTATCCATATGGGATTAAAGGTTACAAACTCTTCAACTTAAAAACTCACAAGTCTATGATCAGTAGGGATGTCAGATTCCTTGAACACATCTTTCCCTACAAACTCTACTCTGACCACAAGACTGAGACATCTTACCTAGCTACATTCATTGAGTTTGTTGATCACAACTTTCCCATGGACTATGTATCCTTTGATCACTCATCTGTCTTCATGGATTCCCCTAACCTTTCTGATCAACAACCGACTTGTATCCCATGCAGACTACATTCTCACACCTGTGTCACCCTCTTTTGATGACACAAGTCACCCTCCCATTCCACCAAGGCAATCCACCAGAGACCACAAACCCCCTTCATGGTTAAAGGACTATGTGTACATGGCTTCAAAGGACTCATCAAATGTGTCATCCTCATCTGCAACTAAGCACCTCTATCCCATTTCTTCCTATTGCTCTTACTTTTCTTGCTCTCCTTCTTATCAAGCCTTTGTGGCCACTGCTGCTAACTATTCTGAACCTTCATCTGTTGAGGAAGCATTAACAAATCCTGCTTGGTGTGAGGCTTTGCTATTGGAACTTGATGCTCTGGAGAGAAATGGCACATGGATGATTCAACACTTGCCTGAAGATCAGTCTCTAGTCACTTGCAAGTGGCTGTTCAAGCTGAAATATAACAGTGATGGGTATCTGGAGAGGCACAAAGCCAGATTGGTGGCTCGGGGATTCACTCAAGTGGAAGGAATTGATTACTCTGAGACATTTGCTCCTGTAGCTAGGATGATCACAGTAAGGACTTTACTTGCTGTTGCTTCAGCTCAGAACTCGCCACTGATTCAGATGGATGTGGCTAATGCCTTTCTTCATGGTGATTTGGAGGAGGATGTGTATATGACCCTTCCTCCTGCTTATTCATTTCTAAAGCGTCTACAGGCATCCAAACTGGGGGAGAATGGTCATGATCATTGCCCTCAGGGGGAGATATATGATGAGGCCAATGGTTCATCACTTGTTTGCAAACTTAGGAAGTCTCTCTATGGGCTAAAGCAAGCCCCAAGACAATGGTTTGCAAAATTCTCAGGAGCTGTGCAAGAAGCAGGCTACATACAATCTAAAGCAGGCTACTCATTGTTCACCAGGAAGAAAGGGCAATCATTTACTGCCTTACTTGTGTATGTTGATGATATGGTCATTACAGGGAATGATCAAGCTGAAATCAACAATCTCAAGAGACATCTGCAAAGCAAGTTCCAAGTGAAAGATCTGGGTGAAATGAGATACTTTCTATGGATTGAGATTGATAGGACTCTTGAAGGAGTGATTCTCAACCAGAGTAAGTATACAATGGAGATGCTAGAGGAAGTTGGGATGAGCAATGCAAAGCCTCTCAGCAGTCCTCTTGACACTCATGAGAAACTGACTAAAGAGGGGGAGAAGATGAAGAATCCACATCTATATAGACGTCTTGTTGGGAAGCTAATATATCTGATTGTAACTAGACCAGATATCTCTTACAGTGTTCAAATTCTAAGTCAGTTCATGCAAGAACCATGCATAGATCACTGGAAGGCTATCAAGCACCTGATGAGATACATCAAAGGAGCTCCTGGACAAGGTCTTCTACTGGATAAGAACTCTGATCTAAAACTAAGTGCTTATTGTGATGCTGACTGGCAGTCATGCCCCATGACGAGGAAATCCCTTACTGGCTTCTGTATCTTCCTGGGGTCATCTCTTGTCTCATGGAGGACAAAGAAACAATCATTTGTTGCTATGTCAACTGCAAGGTCTGGGTACATCTCATTCTCTCTTCAATGTAACAGTAGCTTGCAGCTGCATCTTGAGCTCAACTCATCTTCCTCATCCAATCTCTCTCGATCTCTCTCTTTTCTATACTCAATTCAATCAGATCTTCACTTCATTTCGTCAACAACAAGGTCATCGCGGCGTGTCCATCGAGTGACGAAGCTTGGATTTACAGTGTAAAGATCGGATCTTGGGCCGAGATTTCGAACACCGGCCTTCATTCCATCGCCGGAAGGAAATCCCAGTTCTGGCAGTGCTTGTCTTTCAAGGACATGGTGTTCTGGATCGAGTTCCATTACAATGGATTCATGACCCGACACTTGGTTTGGTTCGAGTTTGGATCCAAGAGGTTCTGGTACACCGATGAACTATCGTTCAGGCCTCTCGTGCTTTTGATGCTTGATGGAGGATCTTCGGTTGGTGTGTGGGGGAACCGATGACGCAAGGGAAGGCGAGCTACGGGCCTTGGAAGCCAACAGAACGACGTGGACCAGACGATACACGATTGCGCAACCATTTGCGAGGAGCTTATGCCCTACACTTTGGTGTGTTGAGAAGGATGGAGAGTTTGTGTTGTTTAATGACATGAATGTGAAGAAAGATGTACTAATGGTTTTCTCATACGACAGTACGAGGAGGAAGACGATCAAGCGCCATGAAAGGGCTCGCATAGGGCTGTATTGTGAGAGCTTGGTGATGTTTCATTGATATTATGAGAGCTTGGTGATACTTCATAATTGATGTATATAAGATTTTCGAATAGCTTGTTTTTTGAATGGCCCTGTGGAAAACAGAGATTATAATTTCGGATGACCTCGGTTTATGGAGAGCTTTCGACATAGTCTCTTTCTCACCCACCTTTAGGAAGGGAACGGGTAGCTGACAAGCTGGCGCATCTCTTGGACTTACTTTGACGTACTATGCTTGAAGAGTACTCTCCGGTTGAGATCGACGCGATCTTGCTTGAAGAGTGCTCTCCGGTTGAGATCAACAAGAGCGCTCTCCGGTTGAGATCAACGCGCTCTTGAGTGGTGGTTCAACCGCGCTCCAAATCTTTGCCTCGTAAAAAAAGGGCAAACTGCAGAAACCACTCATTAAATAGGGTATATTGCTTAAAATCACCCCTTAAAATCAATATTGCGGTAAATCACCCTATATATAGCTTTTGTTTACCAAATACTACTCTATCTCTTATTTCGTTAAGTTTTAGAGGAAAATTCGGTAAAATACCAAAATACCCTTATCATATGAAGAGTCAAGAGACGATATTGAAGAGGATCTTGCATAGGAGTTGTGGAGAGATTTAGACATGGATTGAAAAACTGTTGAATAATTTCAATTAACAAAATGGGTGGAGAGTTGTAAATATGTACAAAAAGATAGGCAGAGAGTGAGGACTAGGAGTAATAAGAAAATGATATGCATAAGGGTAATTTTGGTTTTTTTAAAGATATCTAACAAAACTCTAATGATACAGAGAGACGGGGTGGTTTTTGGCAAACAAAAACTATAAAAAGGATGTTTTTCCGTAATATTGAATTTAAGGGGTGGTTTTAACCAATATGTCCTCTGTCTAACAGATGGTTTGCCGTTGACCAAAAAAAATAAAAAAAATCTGAAACGGGCCTAGTTTGTATCTTTTGAAATTGGCCTGAAATTGTCTTCAATTACGATTTACGATTGGTGGTGGTGGTGGGCAATGTTATCCCTACGGACCCTACCCAAGGCTTCATCCCCGGCGGCGATGAGGGCGGTTGGGATGGGCTTCGTCTCCGGTGCTCCCGGCGCCGCCCCACTCCCCTTTTGTGCCTTCAAATTCCGACCTCACTCCCTTCTTCCTCCTGCAGCTGTTTCTCGATCTCCTACTACTGCAATTCCTGGTAAGCTGTTGCTGTTCTCAATACCTTGATTTGAAATTCCCAATTTTGACTGTCCGAGTTGAATTCAGATTGTGAGCTGTTGCTGTTCTCAACCCCTTGATTTGAAATTCCCAATTTTGATTGTCCCAGTTGAATTCAGATTCTAAGCTGCTGCTGTTCTCAACACCTTGATTTGAAATTCCCAATTGTGATTGTCCCAGTTAAATTCAGATTGTAGAATTCGTTCCCTGGGATTGAGGGGTAGCTGTTGAAATAAATTGGTATCAGTATCCAGGTGTGTATGTAATTTCATAAGCACAAGGGGGCGTTTGGTATGGGTATATCGATATCACGTTGGTTTTTCAGGCATGCCAGGAAATGCTGAGGTTTGAACGCCCTACCAAGATATTCAATTGAGGGTTTATTCGAATCAATTGAGTCCTGCTGATGAGTGTTTATGTTTTTTCTATTCTCTTTCATTGGGTTGCTCTTTGTTTTTGGAGGGATTCAGTGGGAGAGATGATTATGGTTGAATCTATGAGCAGCTTCAGTTTCTGAATTGAAGTTTGTCTTTATGAATTTATAGAATTTGCTTGAAATTTAGTGCACAACATTTTGTTTGATATTTTCCCCTCCTCTTCTTGCAGGGCATTTATCCTTCATAGAGGACATAGCATCCACTCAACCACCAAAGCATCTTCATCATTTGTTGGACGTTCTGCGAGCAAGAGGTAGCTCTCTGCCGAACTAATGCTCTTCCTCTACATAGTTCTTCCGTATCGTCTCTAGTTTATCATTAGTTTTATATATCAGGCGACACTATCATTTCTCCTGGAGCCAGGCAGGGTCTCATTCCCCTAGCTATCCCTTTATCCGAAAATTCATCAGGTTAGATAGATGTTTGTTTATCTTTTGAGTTTCAGATACAAGAACTAGGGTCCTCAGCACAGACCCTTTTTTTAGGTGCCGTAACTGCATTGCTGCGTTGGCCAACTGCTCCTCCTGGGTAGTGTATCTTAAGTACAACTGTTTGTTTAATTTGGGTTTTCTTTACCTTGCAATACAAACTCATGAGGCTAGATTTTTTTTTCTTTTGTGTTCATCATTTGATAGGATGGAGATGCCGGTTGTTCAAGTACAGAAGCACGGTGTCTGGCTTTTGGCCAAGAATGTAATAAGTTAATCTGAAAGCATCTATTCATGTGCGTATATAGACAACAGAAACCCTTTTCAGTTGAAAATAAAAGCCGAACAAACATAAGATTCTTGTGTATATCACCTGCGTTCTTAACCCGACTCATAGAGCTCACGTTGTCCAACCTGTGATCTGCAGGTAGATCAATTTATACAAAGACTTCTTGCTGAGGAAGATTCGAGCAACTCAACCGGAAGTGAAAGTATTTTGTTTCAAGCATCATGTGATGCTGGCAGTAAACTCTACAGGAAGGGCGATTTTGCTGAATCACGAATCCCTAACCTTGATTCCTATCTTTTGTCAAAGGTAAACAAACGTTAGAATTGTCAAAGCTTCTCTGTGCAATTATAACTCCATTGGTTTGACGTAATGTTTCCTTTTATGTCTCTACAGGTAGGGTTGTTCCCTGATGTCTTGGAGAGGAAAGTGATGAGACATTTTGAAGATGGGGATGATGTATTGAATTTGTATCGTAAGTTATATCCTTTTTGACGCCTAGATGATGGAATTTTGCTCAAACAATTTGTTATGCGTCTAAGGTCTCTGCATTGGTGACTGGGGAATTCTACACGAAGAAGGATCACTTCCCCGGGTTTGCAAGGCCCTTTGTGTTCAACGCAAAGATCTTGCTGAAGTATGGTTATTTCTTCACGAAATGTTTGATCCTTTGTAGAAAGACGTATATTTTCTCTAATAATGAATGGTCGAACTTGCAATTTGCAGGGTTGGCTGTGTTTCAGAAGCCAAAGATTCCGCGAGGGTGGCACTGAAGTCACCGTGGTGGACCTTGGGTTGTCCATACCAGGTGCGTTTCATTTCCGGATTGATATGTGTTCAGATGCAACCAATGATCGTCTTTTATTCCTCTGTCGTGTAATGAAAACCAGGAAGTTGCGGAAATGGCACAATGGGAAGATGAGCAAATCGAGTACATAATGGAGAAGGTGACAGAAGAGGGCCGACGAGCAGATCTGAAGAAGGGGAAGGAGCCTGCTCAGGTATGAAAATCAGCCGTATTACTGTTGTTATCTCTGGGTCTTTCGGAAACACTCTCTCGATTACACTGTATTGATAGACGAGGCTGCGTTCCCCATTTTCGCAAGTCAGTTATCCTATCAGTTTCAGCTAGCTCGTCAATATTTCATGGTGTTGGCTTTTTCAGGTTGCGCTAGACGAGGCTGCGTTCTTGCTAGACCTGGCTTCAATAGACGGGACTTGGGATGACTGTTTGGAGCATGTCGCTCGCTGTTACGAAGAAGCCGGACTCGAGGACATTGCTAGATTCGTGGTGTACAGAGATTGACAGACAGGTTACTACGTTGTTGGCTGCTTCGAAGTTGATTCAGTTTCAATTTTTGCCCTTGACCATACTTGACTGATCTTTGTTGCAGCTGAATGCAGAAAGATCTTATCATCGCGAAACTCATCTCTTCATACTTTAATAGGCATATTGTCTACATGAAAGAAAGATCTTACCATTGGTAAGGATGATTGATCTAATTTCATGGAATTACTCTTAAATTGCAGTTCGGTATTCATTGCTATATATTCAATTGTGGTAGCAACGAAACCACGATTGAGAAAGCCACCTATTATGCAGATGTTCTAGCCGAAGGCCCGACCAAATTTTTGCCAATTAAGGCAGAGTTGGGGTTCAGTTGCACTGGGCATTTCTGGGCTCAGAATCCATTTGGAAACTATATAACAACAAATGTTTCTATGCTACCACTAAATGACTCGGAACTATACACTGAAGCACAAATTTCTCTGCCATCTCTCTATCGTATTATGGACGTTGCCATCTCTCCACTTGGCGAGATAGTATTTAGAGCCTTGGAAGGAGGATATTTGATGTCTATATTCAGGCACACTTGTAAACCTCTGGAAACCTTCTTCTGGTAATCAGGCTTTTGACATGATAGCATGAGATGTAGAAGTCGGTCCTCAAGGATTTAGATATTGTGAAAGCAGCAAATGGAACTGACCGGTGGCGGAGCCAGGATTTCGGGTAGATAGAACTTTTGATTATATAATAAACCTTTTGATTCCCCTTACTTTCTCCCTTCCTTCCCTTACCACTTGAGCTAGATAGAACTTTTGTTTCAATTTTTTTTTTCCGAGTCAGGGGGCCAGCTCCGCCACTGGAACTAACAAGGCTTTTATTATGCTGGGGAAGGTACGACAGCAATCGTTGTCCCTCAGAGAGGAATCTATGGTATGCTAGTATCAGCTCTTTCTGTAGAGTTTGGCAAGTTTACATTTCAAAATAGTTATGGTATCCAAAGCAAGATTGACACACTAATTTCTGGAGGTCATTAGCCTTTAGTCTCAAGAGAGCTCAATTTTTACTGAAGATCTGTAGAGCTACTTAATAGATTCCTCCGGATTAGGGTCTAAGGGTCGAAGGTTTGGCTCGGGTTGAGGGTCAGGGTTAGGGTCGGGAAAAAGATAACCCGTGACCTGGCGGGTCAACTCGCCATTTCAAAATTTATTTTTTTGAAAAATTTATTTTTAATAAAATAAATTTGTAATTATTATTTAAATTATATAAATTATTTTTAGAATAATTCATAATATTCATAATATTACATAAACTAATATGCAATGACAATGCGGGACAAATGAACTCCATTCTTCTCCTTTTATAGACTTGGAAGTCTTTCTTCCATCCCCTCATTTCCAAAGTGGGAAAAATACTACATCCCACATCGAAAATATGGAGTTAGAATGAGAAGTCGTGAGGCTATATATATGTATCTCATTATCCTATTTCTCCTAGTTCACTTGTTTCCTACATTTTCTATATTGGAAATGAAGTTGAAAATGAAGTTTGAGAAAAAAAATATATCCTTATATATTTGTTCCTATTACATCCCACATTTAAATTACTGTGAATGAAAGAATTGGTCTGGAGATATAAAATCTTCCCACATTTTTAACACTTCATGTTTCACATATCTTTAAATAATGTAACCTGCCAGGTTGACCCTGCGGGTCAACGGGTCGACCCGAACCCGTCAACCCGTGACATTTTCGGGTTAGGGTTTAGGTCGTGTCCCCCGGGTTCTTGACCCGACGGGTCGGACCCGTGGCCATGTCTACCCACATTCTCTGATGTTTTGACAGTTGTGGAAGGAACTCCATGCGAGGAGAAATAAACTAGAATCTAAAGTTGAAAATGCTAAATTCGAGATAGATTTAATGGAAGACGCCATTTTGTCCTTGAGATTAAAGAATGAGACCATACAGATGAAAGTTAAAGAGATCTACAAGTTGTTGGAGGAGCTCCCTGATCCTTTCCTGTAATAATGTAGTGTTCTTGACGGGGCATACCCACAAGCGAAACCCCAATTCCCAACGATGAGCGAAAGCGAACCCCAATTCCAAACACGGTGAAAACGAGCGAAACCCGCAACCCGGTCTCGTCGCCTCCATCGCCGCCGGTTTCGAAAGCCGTCGATCGGAAGGGCACCCCGATGAGCGAAACTCGCTCGCCGAATTAATCTATCATTGCGCCCTCGCCGAAGGGCACGCCGCCGGCAAATTGACGTTTTTTCATGCCTCTTAACAGATCGTAGGAATGCTCATAGCCTCGCTAGTGTACCTTGGGACAGCGTGGTGGATAATAGAGACGATCGACGGCATCTGCACGAAGGCCTCCAGCCTCTGGACCTGTCCATCCGACACCGTCTTCTACGACGCCTCGGTAATCTGGGGGCTGATCGGGCCAAGGCGAATCTTCGGGGACGAGGGCGTCTACCCCGCCGTGAACTGGTTCTTCCTCGCTGGCGCCGTGGCGCCCCTCCTTGTCTGTGCGGCTAGGTCGTTCCCGGACCAAGAGTGGATCCGGCTAATCAACATGCCGATGCTGATCAGGGCGACCGGGATGCTGCCGCCGCCGACGACGGTGAACTACACGACGTGGGTGATCGCGAGCCGCGGGGTTCCTGTCGGGGTTCGTCGCGTACCGTTACGCGCCGAGGTGGTGGAAGCAGCACAACTACTTGTTGTCGGGGGCGCTGGACGCCGGATTGACGTTCATGGGGGTGGCGTTGTACCTGTGCTTGAGGTATGAGGATATCTCGCTCAGCGGGTGGGGGAACGATCTCAACGGTTGTGATTTGGCGTGGTGCGGCAAAGGGGTGAAGAAAATACAATATAAATACGTCTGAAAAGTAACTGCTAAACCCCCATTCCCAAATATCGAGCGAAACCCAATTCCCAACGCCCAACGATGAGCGAAAGACGAATTCCAAACACGGTCGCAGCTTCAATCGCCAAGAGTTATATGGCGAAGAGGAAGAAGTTCTATATGGAGGTACGGCTACCGATTACAGCGATTACATTCTTTATGCCTTGATAAATCTGAAAACACACACCCACATTCTCTCTTTGATGCTTTACAATTAGAGAAGAAACTCCATGAAAGGAGAGTTCAACTAGTATAAAAAATCGAACAGGCTGAATTGGAGATCAATTTAATGGAAGACTCGGCTTACTCTCTGATGATAAAGAATGAGACCAGAGAAATCGAGCTTAAAGCGATCTCCAAGAAGTTGGAGGAGCTCCCTCATCTGTAGTGTTCTTGCAAGCATAAATCTTTCTTCTTCATTTTTTGATTTTTTGGTTTAGGGTATAAATCTTTTTGTGTATAGGGGAAATCTGGTTGCAATTCATGTAAATTCACCCCTGGCATAAATCTTGAATTCACGTAACATCAACAATTTGGGGATAATTGAATCAATCTTGTTCGGCGTCTCCGTCCTCTGCACAGTCACAGGCCTCCACCGCTCCACCTTCAGTTAATCGCCATCGCCCTAACCCTAATCTCAATTTCAACCTTCTTCCAAACCCCTTTCGGATCCATGGCCAGGGCCGGCCCATGGGGTGCGCGGATAGTGCAATCGCAAAGGGCCTCAAAATTTCGGGGCCTCGTGTATATATATATATATATATATATATATATATATAAAAGTTGCATAGTGTAACAAGCAGGGGAGTTAGAGGAGTTGGTAGGGGACGTTGCTAGTAACAAGGAGTGTGGGAATTCGAATCTCTACAGCGGCAAAATCCTGTTTTTTTTCTAAAATCAGTATTTAAAGCAGGGAATCAGCGAGCCCAGCAGCCCATTCCCATCTTTTTAGGCCCAACATTCCGATTCCTTTTTCCCTAAAAATTACAGTAGTGTTCGAGTTTTATTTTTTATTTTTTTTGCCGTCACAATTCACAAAGAATATAGAGAAAAGAGAAGAAATCCTAATATATGTCAAATCAATTCAACTTATTCAACCATTACAATCGTCTTTTCAAGCTCAACGATTTCGATAGGTAATCTCAAATTTTAACTATATTCTTTTGTTAGTTTTTACTTTTTAATTTCTTAGATGATCATAATTATTTTATATTTTTTTGTTATTGTTTTTAACCTTTCTACTTTAGAAATCACTAAGTTGGGATTTAAAAAGATAGAATGCCTCCTATAAGATTCGAAAGTGGTCATGCCAAGCGCAAAAGAAAAGAGAAAGATAGAAAATTGGTTGAAAGTCAAAAAGGAGCTATTCGCAAGTTTGTAGTCCTACAACCAAATGAGTCGATACGTAAGGAGGATGAGCAAAATGTCTTGCAAGAGAATGATGTTATGATTAATAGTGTCGAAAATAATAGAAACAATGGGACGAAAACTCAAGATGCAGGAGATGTTAGTGTTGGTGTAGTTTACATCTACGAGAACATCTCTTTTGTATGTTAGTGGATTTGGTGGATTATTTTTCCCCTTTGAATTAGTTAAAACAAAAGGCCTCAATACGTAAGTTGCACAAGACCTCGAATCCTAACGGAACGGGCCGAACGGCCCTGTCCATGGCCCCGACTCATCACCTCCCTGCTCACATCGGCGTTTTCCCTCCTCCAACTCTCTGTTAGGGCCCTTCGGCGCCGTCGTGTCCTTCGCTGGACTGGGGCTTGCAATCGCCCTCCGTCTGGCGTTTGACTTCCGGGTCCTGAGCGCCCCTGTTCTTCACCCCACTTCCCGACCGGTGCACCCCACTTCCCGGCCGGTGCTTAACCCCCACCAGATTATACTCATTTTTACAGATTTTTTGAAGATTTTATTTTGATGAGTTCTTAGATTGGTTTTACAGAATGCAATATGTTTAGGCAATCTGTTCAGCAATCTGTTTGCATATTTTTTCAAATTTTGTTTAAACAATTTGTTCAGCAATTTATTTACAGATTTTTCAAAATCTTTTTAAACAATCTGTTTAGCAATTTCTTTACAGTTAAGAGATTTACTCCCATGTTACCGTTTACACTTAGCATCAATGCCCAACTCGGATTGCTGTAAACAGAATTCAACAACTTAAGAATTTGCGGGCAACAAAAGTCTTAAGAATCTGTAGACAAATTCAGTTTATAATGGAAGGCATAAAAACCCTGGATATTGAATTACAAATTGGAGGCTCCGTAAGAACGGTCGATTGAACCTTCCAACTACTTGGAGCACACCGGAGTTAATTCACAAATCACGCTTAGCCAACCAATTCATTAATTGTCTGATAAATCTTAAGTTTGTAACTAGGTGTCCGGGGGAGAGTTAATTTTCTTATTGAATTATGAATAAGTACTCAAATTTTTGTTTTTTTTAATGGGATGATCACTCTATCTTTACTAAAAGCATCTATAAGTTTTTTTAAATTGAAGAGATTGACAGTTTGACACCCTAGAATGCCAATATAAGTTGTAATATAATTTTATTTTATAAATATAGATCTATTTACATATTGATAACTTTTTTATGGGATTATAGATGCTAGTATGATTTTATTTTATATATTGAATTCATAACATAAGGTTTAGGGTTGAAGGTTAGGGTTTGGGGTTTATTCATAACATATGTTAATTTAGTCAATGGGTTTACATAACAAGTTTAATGCGCGGTTTAAAATTGGAGAGTGGATCCAAACCCTCTTGGTCATTTGATGATCGATTTTGTTAATTGGTGACTTGGTGGTAATTTATCTTGATTAAAATTTGATAATTTTATGAATTTATAGTTTTCAATAACATTAGTTATGTTTTAAAAGTCAAAATTTTAGTGGGAAATGCATGCGTAAAAAAAAGGTGAGTTATTGATTTTTTTTTGGTGGGAAAGGTGAGTTATTGATAAACATAGGTGTAGTTACAAATTGAGTTTGAATTCCTAATATGTCATTGTATTAATCATGAATGAAGAGTAAGTGAGTGTACATAAGAATTATTAATAAATATAGGTCTATTTACAAATTGAATTTTATTTTATAAACGCGGGTCTGTTTATGATCATAATAAGTTAAAATTTGATAATTTATGAATTTATAGTTTTCAATAACATTAGTTATGCTTTAAAAATGATGATTTTAGTGGGAAATGTGGAAAAAAAGGTGGAGATGACAAGGCTCGAACCCGGGTTGTTTACGTTAGGAGAATGTTTAGAATACCACCCTAGTAGTCCACCACCTTATGTGGCTTCCTTGTTGGCGCTTTTGATAACATTAAATGCTTAATTATCTGTTTGAGTTCCAAGACGCTTTAATCATCTCTTCATTTTCTCTGCAAACGCACAAGTCATTCCAAAAACTCCTTGGGACTCAGTAAAAAAAAAACCTCTTCGGAGGTTGTGTAACTCCTCTCCGCCGAAAACCTTCTTCACCGAAACACCGCCTCGCCTTTAGGCTTGTTTACCCTCTCCGCCACCTCCCCTCCTTCTTCTTCCCCCTGCGCTTCCTATTTCGGACGGTAGAACTTGCCCCTAAGTTGTCGTTTCGAATCTCAACCAATTCAAACAATTCAACAAGGCATCGAATTTCAGATCTTGGTTCGCTGGTTCCTTGTTTATGATTTTCCAGTCCTTTACTCCATTCGCATCCAAATCCAACGGCTTCATTCTCGGCGTCGATGTGCTTGTTCAGCATCTCTGTCCTATGCACAGTCACCCTCCACCGCTCCACCTTCGGTTAATCGCCAACGCCCTAGCCCTAATCTCAGTTTCAACCTTCTTCCAAACCCCTTTCGGATCCATGGCCTCGACTCATCACCTCCCTGCTCACATCCGCCCGCCTTTCTCCCTCCTTCGACTCTCTATTGGGGCCCTTCGACGCCGCGTCCTTTGCTAGACTGGGCCTTACAATCGCCCTTCATCTGGCATTTGACTTCCGGGTCCTGAGCGCCCCTGTTCTTCACCCCACGTGCTTAACCCCCATCAGATTATACTCATTTTTCGAAGCTTTTATTTTGATGAATTTTTAGATTGGTTTTATAGATTGCAATCTGTTTAGGCAATCTGTTCTGTTTGCAGATTTTTCAAATTTTTTTTAAACAATCTATTTAGCAATTTATTTACAGATTTTTCAAAATCTTTTTAAGCAATCTGTTCAGCCATTTCTTTACAGTTGAGAGATTTACTCCGTATTATCGTTTACACTTGGCATCAATGCCCAACTTGGATTACTGTAAACAAAATTCAACAACTTAAGAATTTGCAGACAACAAAAGTCTTATAATCTGTAGACAATTTCAGTTTATAATGGAAGATATTAAAAACATGGATATTGAATTACAAATCGGAGACTCCGTAAGAACAATCGATTGAACTTTCCAACTACTTGGAGGTTGGAGCAAGCCGGAGTTAATTCACAAATCACGCTTAGCCAACCAATTCATTAATTGACTGATAAATCTTAAGTTTGTAAATAGGAGTCTGTGAGAGTCTTCTTATTGAATTATGAATAAGTACTCAAATTTTAGTTTTTTAATGGGATGAGCACCCTATCTTTACTAAAAGTATCTATAAGTTTTTTTAAGTTGAAGATATTGACACCCTAGAATGCCAATATAATTTGTAATATAATTTTATTTTATAAATATAGGTCTATTTACATATTGATAACTTTTTTATGGGATTATAGATGCTATAATTTTATTTTATATATTGAATTCATAACATAGGGTTAGGGTTTAGTGTTTAGGGTTTATTTTGCAACAAATTTAAGGTTTAGGGTTTAGGGTTGAGGGTTTAGGGTATATTTATGATCATAATAAGTTAAAATGATAATTTGTGATTTTTTTTCTCAATAACATTAGTTATGTTTTAAAAGTCATAATTTTAGTGGGAAATGCGGAAAAAGGTGAGTTATTGACAAACATAGGTCTAGTTACAAATTGAGTTTGAATTCATAATATGTTATTGTATTAATCATGAACCAATCACGAAATTTTAAAATAATCAATATATGCATAAGATAAAATTTTATCCTAACTCTATTTAATCAATATATCTATATATGCATAAGATAAATTTTGACCTACTTAATTTGATTAGATTTGGATATATTTTTAGAAGATATTAACTAATTTTAAAATATATGCATAAGATAAAATTTTATTCTAACTCTATTTAATCAATATATCTATATATGCATAAAATAAAATTTTACACAATTTCATTAGATATGGATATTAATTAGTCGTATGAATCAATCACAAATTTTTGAAATAATCAATAGTCCAATACATGTATAAGATAAAGTTTTATTCTAACTCTATTTAATCAATATATTTATATATACATAAGATAAAATTTGACCCAATTTCATTAGATATGGTTATATTTTTTAGAAGATATTAAAGATCAATATAGTAATATATGTTTAAGATAACACTTTATTAGTAGGTATAAATATAGGTCTATTTATGATCATAATAAGTTAAAATTTGATAATTTATGAATTTATAATTTTCAATAACATTAGTTTTGTTTTAAAAATGATAATTTTAGTGGGAAATGGGGAAAAAAATGTGCAGACCGATGGGAAGGTTCGAACTCGGGTTGTTTAAGTCATGGGAGTAATGCTAAACCAGTGGGCCGAGGAGGGCCATTGATTCTTGCTTATGTTCTTTAATTCTAGTTGTATAAAGACCCACGCCCATTGGGCATAATACAAGTGCACGGATACATCTGTTAGATTATACTCGTTTGTACGGTCGAGATTGACTCCCAATTTTAACTCTCCTCCCCCGCCAGACCTGATTGAACCAATTCCGTACATCTCCTCCACTGCCCATCCAACTTCAGAACTCCACTTGTGATTTAATTTCATCAATCTGTTTAAGAAATTTATTTTCAGATTTTTCAAAATCTGTAAAAGCAATTTGTTTTCAGATTTTGAATAGTTTACAAATTTTTCGAAGATTTTTTAAGATGAGTTTTTAGATTGCTTTTATAGATTGCAATCTGTTTTCAGAATTTTCAAAATCTGTAAAAGAAGTCTGTTTTAAGATGGGTTTTTGAGCAAGTTGGGAAATAAGATTGATAAAACTCAACTACTCCGTATTAACTCTTACTGGGTAAACGTTTCAATTAATTAGGAGGGATGAGAAAGTAATGATTATGATTAATTTAATTTTACATATTTTTTTCACTTGCTGATTCATTAATGATTTTTTTTTCTTTTTGGTGAGGTGGCAGGGTGGTAGTCTACCACCCTGGTAGCTAAAACATCCTCCTTATAGGAGTAATGCTAAGATCGCACTCATTGGGCAGAATAGAAGTGCACGGATACATCTATCAGATTATACTCATTTGTACGGTCGAGATTGACTCCCAATTTTAACTCTCTTCTCCCGCCAGACCTGATTGAACCAATTCTTTACATCTCCTCCCCCGCCCAACCAACTTGATCAGAACTCCACTTGTGATTTAATTTCATCAATCTGTTTAAGCAATCTATCTTCAGATTTTTCAAAATCTGTAAAAGCAATATGTTTTCATATTTTGAATAGTTTACAAATTTTTCGAACATGAGTTTTTAGATTGCTTTTATAGATTGCAATCTGTTTTCAGAATTTTCAAAATTTGTAAAAGCAATCTATTTTAAGATGGGGTTTTGAGAAGTTGGGAAATCAATATCCTAAACAATACTAAAGTAGTAGCGGCTTAGAACACGTGTCACGCTCTGGTTAAAAAAATTTCCGCACATTTTGTCTATTAATTTTTTTTTGCCATGTTTATATGGTTCATTCTATCCTTTTTTAGATACCATTGAGAATCTGAGATAACTTCTATATTGTTTTTGTCTTCTACGTAGTATTACTTTCCAATCTATCCTTTTTTTTTATTAGGTAAAAATTTGATGGTCAGACAGGCCTGACTCATCGAGAGACCAACAAAGTCGGCAGACGGCGAACCGTCAAGCGTACAAACTAACAATACAGAAATACAGAAAACAAGTGAAATGAAACAAGTAGAATAAAGCTCTACAACAAGATGACTTAAGAAGACCGACTCCCAAGAAAGCTGAAGAAGCCGCCGAAGAACGAAGTTAAGCACCACCAAACAGTAGCACCGCGAGCCAGCGGTAAAGCGGGACTTTATCTCCTGTGGGTAGTGCAGACGAACTCCAAGGAAACTCTATCCCACTTTCCAATCTATCCTATTTTAGCTAATGGTGATTTCATTGCCGATTTTTTTAATTGTGTAATGTTGCTGATTTTGTAATTTTGTACTATTTTTTATTTTTATTATATTCTATATACCATTATTATAATTTTTTTTATTGACATACACTTCCTTAGTCTAATATTCTTTTATAGTAGGTAACTTTTTTTTTTAAATCCACAAAATCAACCGGCTCAACATACACCAAATCCTCACCAGCTCAGCTCCATTGAAGGGGCTTCCAATAAAGGACTCCAAGTCCTCAGCTGAGACGGCGCCGTTTTGGGACTTGGGTAGGGCTGCAAAGGCTTGCTCGGTAAATGGTAGGTCGAATTTCAGTGAGAGATCAATGTATAGCTTTGGATAATTGGATCGAAGCCTCTGCCTCCGAAGGTTTTTAGGGCGGTTTCTTGGCGGTGAAGATCACTTGTGCCAAGGCACCCACTGTCCTCACAATAACCTCCTTTTCTATATTTCTTTTTTCTTTTCTTTTTTTTTTAAATTAATTTTTTTTCTTTCTAATATTCAAGGGAGGGGAGGAGACAGCACGGGCCTGTCCCAAAGGGACAGGTGATCTCGGCTGGTTTCTTGGAGGGTTTCAAGGAATGTGAGGAGTGGGATTGAGGGCGTTGTTGGGCCACAATTTGTGACACTATGGAGTGAGTTTTAACTCCTTACAAAAATGTGGTATAAAGTCAAACGGTTTATATTTTAGAATGGAGGGAGGACAATTTATAAGACACTTTCCAACAAATTAAAATAAAAACAAATCTATAAAATTAATAAAAAAAATATTTTATATAATTTTTATCATTTTAAAAACATCATAAATATTAAATAGTAAAATTTAGTTATTTTAACCCAGGCTTCGTTTGGTAATGTAAATAAGCTTTTTAGAGCTTCTGATTTTAATATTCTATAGTTTTTTTAATCGAAATTATTCTATAGTTTTAAAAAAAGATAAAGATAAGATTTTAGTTTAATTGGCTTATATAATTTGATTCCAACTACTCATCTCAAGTAGTGCTGGGCAAAATTTGGATCAGACCAGAATTTACGGTCTTGAGTCGGACCGAAAATATAACTGTCCAATTCAAGGTCGATGAAAATTGAAATTTCGGTTTCCGGTTGGACCGGAATGTGTGTGTATATGTATTTTTGAAAAATAAAATTAAAGTGATCAAATTAAAAAATATTATAAATTATTTTTTAATCATGTATTAGTAAGAATAATTTAATTAAGTATATTTTCACATTTAATAAATAACTTTAAAATATATTATAAATTATTTTTAATCCATTTAATTTTCAAACCGGTCTATCCGGTCCGTGGAACGGAAAACCCGGCACCGTATATTGCGATCCCGATCCGATTCACGGTCCAAGGTTTCCAAATTTTCGATCCACCGGTCTATGGACTAAATCAAAATTTTCAGTCCGGTTCGATCTAGTCCAGACCGGTTGCCCAACCCTAATCTCAAGCTTTCATAATTTTTCTTTTTATATTCACAAAGTTATTCATTTTCTCATATCTCATCCACTAGTTTACAGTACTTATCAATTATCCTATCAACTGAAATAATTTAACATATATTTAATACAACCAATAGTTCAGCTGCGTTATCATTCTTCAACTATCCTATCAACTACGTTTTGGTGTTACACTTCCTAACCTTGGATGAAGAATTTTTTATATTTATTATTTTCAGTATTTTTATGTTAATTTAGGGTGTTGATAGATACACTTCAAATCTAAAGGTAAAAAATTAACGACGTGCAACCCTTCTGACTAATTAGCGTTTTAAAAAAATTAATTAACCTCTTTTAACCATGCACGTCCGTGCATAATTTGGAGTGTATATAGCGAACACCGTTAATTTATGAACCATTAAAATCATTTAGATTTTATTGTTGGACGAAAATCAAAATCATTTTTAGATGGTTTGTCCATAATTGGGTATTTATTCACTACCGTCCAAATTCCACGTCACCCCCCTTCAGTCTTGCAGTCTTGCATCCCTCTCACCCCCAAATCCAAATAAAATCTCATCCTCAGATCCTCTTATCTCCCTCCACAAACCCTAATCTCATCAAATTCACGATTCCGAACGAATCTCGCCTCCTCGCTTTTATTATTTGATGATCCCTTTGATCCCAACTCCCCTATCCTGTTGCGTCTGATCTCAGAATCTCCATTGCAAAATCCTCCATAGATTCGCTTCGCAAATCGACGCTATCGAAAAGGTTTTCCCTCACTCTCTCTCTCTCCCCCTAATCGCTGATCTATTCTACCGCGTTTCAGATTTCATGTTTTGATTTGTTTAGCTTTGGATCGATTTAGGCAGTATTACATTCGGAAGCTCTCATGGTTGCATATGATTTCAATTGTTCTTTTGTGTCATCTTTTCTTTTCAATTTCTGAATGCCTTGCATAAGTTCGCAAATTTGAAATTAAATCGGACTACAAGGATGCGGCAGAGCGTTCAGCTTGCATAAGTTCTTTTGGCCTTAAATTGTCTGTCAAGGTTAGAAATCGGACTACATCAGCAATTTGATTGTCAGGTTGATGTATTTTGATGTTGTGAGAATTTCTTGTTTTGTAATAATCGCTTTGAATGATCAGATGGAGGTGCAGAATACAGAACATGGCCATTTGATCGATGTAGCAGGAGATATCTCTGTTACAGAGACGGGTCAGGGGAGGAGCGTCTGCAGTGGGGCGGTATGTGGATTCGCAGATGCTACTACTAGCTCCAAGGATGCAGCGGAGCGTTCAGCTTCGATGCGGAAGCTGATAATGGCTGTTGTGCTGTGCGTGATATTCATGAGTGTGGAGGTTTTCGGTGGAATTAAGGCCAATAGTTTGGCAATTTTGACAGATGCAGCCCATCTGTTGTCTGATGTTGCTGCCTTCGCTATCTCATTGTTTGCGATATGGGCATCTGGTTGGGAAGCAACACCGCGCCAAACTTATGGCTTCTTCAGAATTGAGATTCTCGGCGCCTTGGTCTCCATCCAGATGATCTGGCTTCTTGCTGGGATTCTTGTTTACGAAGCCATAGCGCGAATTGTGACCGAGTCTGGTGAAGTTAACGGCTTTCTTATGTTTGTTGTTGCCACTTTCGGCTTGGTGGTCAATATCCTGATGGCACTCCTGTTGGGTCATGATCATGGTCACAGTCACGGTCATGATCATGGTCATGGTCATGATCACGGACATGGCCATCATGGTCATAGTCATAGCCACGAGGGTCATCAACATCACAAGCATACCCACGACATGAGCATTCAGAGCCCTCGAGGAACCCCCAAGAAACATGACTCTGGTTTGGATCAGCCTTTACTCGGGAAATCCAGTTGCAACAGCGACACCAAACCGAAGCACGCACCTAAGAAAGATAAGCAGCGAAACATCAATGTCCAAGGGGCATATCTTCACGTTCTCGGGGATTCCATTCAGAGCATTGGAGTGATGATCAGCGGAGGAATCATCTGGTACAAGCCCGAGTGGAAGATACTTGATTTGATATGCACTCTCATCTTCTCCGTGATTGTGCTTGGGACGACAATCAACATGCTACGGAACATACTGGAGGTGCTGATGGAGAGCACTCCCAGAGAGATCGACGCAACAAAGCTGGAGAATGGCCTCTGTGAGATGGAGGAGGTGCTCGCCATCCACGAGCTCCACATCTGGGCTATCACGGTTGGGAAAGTGCTGCTGGCTTGCCATGTCAAGGTCACGCCCGAAGCTGATGCTGATGCTGTTTTAGACAAGGTTATCGATTACATCCGGAGGGAGTACAACATTAGCCATGTTACGATTCAGATAGAGCGCTGAGATCGCGTCTAGCCATCCTACCAACTGTAACATTTGTCGCGCTTTGTGCCTGTCTTGTGTGAGGTGAGGAGGGTGATGGTATGAGGATGATTGAACTTTGCAGGATATGGCTAGATGTAGAACTCTTGATTCAGGTAATAAAGGTTTTGGTGGTCTGGGTTTCATGCTGACATTTTCTGGATGTTGATCTGCATATTTAAACTTTGATGTCCACAAGAACTCTTAGATAGATGATAGTTTTGATGGTATGAAAATTGATGAATTGATCATTGATCATGCAAGAATTATGACAATTTTGAGTTGGGTTATTATCAAATCTAATCAAGTTCAGATTTGATTTAGGCCAGTTCTGGGTCATTGTCTAGTTTGGATTACGAGTTAATGTCAAATTTCTATGGACACTGATCCGACCTCTATGAGAATCTCCAACAACTTCTGTAAAATAGAAAGAATTTAAAAATAGAGAAAATGTTTTTTTTTTTTACAATTCCAACAGCCAGGTAAAAGAGAAATCTAAAGAGATATAGAATTTAGAAGAAATTGCTTCAACGAGTAAACAATAAGATGAATCATAAACGAGATCAAATTAAATAAACGAGAACATTTACTATACTATAAAAGTAAATTAAAACGATATTATGTAATATATTAAACGGGACGTATATATATATGACTATATAATATGAGGCGGGTGATGGACCGGGTAGCAAGTTGGGTGACGAATTGGAAATACTCATTGTATCCAACCCGACCCGACCCATCATCCGTTCACCTATTACCCATTTAATATTCAAATTATATCGGATTTTCACCCACCTTGTTGAGTCGGATAAAACGGGTGTTATCGGGTGCGGGTGATATTGCCATCCCTATAAGCGATACACGCTAAATTCCACTCGGCAAATGCTTCTTTTTTTTTTTTTTTTTTTATAAAAAAAAAAAAGTGCCAAACTAAAACGCGTCGTTTGGCGCACACAGACAAACCCAATCAATGTACAAACCAAACAAAATAATAATAATAATATAATATTCCCACTCATGCTCTTTAAGTTGAACTTGTTTCGTCACTCATCACGAATCAATCTCCAGCTTCCGCATCTTTGGCTGGAGTGATGGCGATTTCTCATTCTCCTTTATCTGGGTTCATCAATTTCAACCACTATTTCAAGTTGCCCATCGAATTTCAGCATTGGTCCCTAGTTTAACTATTTGAAGTTCTTCCTCCTCTAGAGAAAATACAGGAAATTGGTCCATCGGAATTAATTTAGCTGCATCATTTCTGATCTTTGCATCCTTATCTTCTCCCCACTTGTATTCCTCTTTGTCCTGCCAGCCCCATTTCTCATTTTATTCTCTGTAGGACGTTCAATTTTGGGTCTTGGGTGTTAGGGTTTCTGATTTTTCATTTCCCTCCAAAACCCTCGATTCTGTAATTCCGGTCGATTTCGAGGGTTTTCAACTCATACTTTTCAGGAATCGGGGAAAAGGAGATGGCTTTGGCTTCAATGATACTGAGGATTTTTGAGAGGGCAACTGTTTGGGAGGTTTTGCTTGATCTTATGATAGTTTCAGTGCCTCTCTGGATTGCTGTGATTGTGGGTGTTGTTGTGGGATGGTCTTGGAGACCCAAATGTGCCAATTTCAGCTCTGTTTTGCGCATTCATGTGTTCGATTTTATCCGGAGCTCCACTAAGGATTGGAAGAACACACTCTCTTGGAGCCTTCAACCTCCAAACCCAATTTCAGGTAATGCTGAAATCTCTAAATTTCTTGCATTTTCCCCCTCAATTTGAATTACAGTGTTTACTTGTGAACTGATTACCTTGCAAAAATGGAAATTGGGTTCAGCTCAAGCAAGCTTTCCTGTGTGGAGGAAGCTGATTTAAGGCATTTAAGGCAGCTTGTGGAGGTGAAAGATAGTGGACCCGCTTGGATTCCCATGATGGATAGGTCTACTCCCACTATGTCTTACCAAGCTTGGCGAAGAGATCCTCAGGTTGGCATGAAGTTGAATTGGTCTAATAGGTCCTTCAGTGTAGTCTGAATTGGTTTTGTTTTCAGCTGCTTATGGTATGTGGTTTTGTTATGTAGAATGGGCCTCCTCAGTACCGCAGTAGAACTGTGTTTGAGGATGCAACACCTGAAATGGTGAGGGACTTCTTCTGGGACGACGAGTTTCGGTTCAAGTGGGATGACATGCTCCTACGACATGAAACACTGGAGGAGTGCTTCGTAACCGGAGCCACGAGTGTTCATTGGATTCGCAAGGTAGGCGATAAAAGGGCTATAGAGTTTCTGTTCAATTTTGTATGTTCAGTTTGCTGGTATATGTGTTGTGTGTTTGTTTTTGTGCACGACAGTTTCCGTTCTTCTGCAGTGACAGAGAGTATGTGATTGGAAGGCGGATTTGGGAATCAAATCGATCCTTCTATTGTGTCACAAAGGTAACATCTTGTGTTGTTGGTTACTTGCTCTCTTTTTTCCATTAGAACTTGTTTGCTGAATGGAAACCAACACCTGAATTCCCATGACTTGGTAAACTTGATGAATCATGGAACATTTGCTGTTGTTATATTGTCTCATTTTGCTTAGAAACTTAAGGTGATACCAAATTTGTTTCTTAGATTATACTTATTGGATTAAAACTTATTACTCCTATTGAATTTGATGCCATTTTGGTACATGCTTCAGGGCATACCATACCCTTCTATTCCCAGGTGCAACAAACCGAGGCGTGTAGATCTCTATTACTCAAGTTGGTGCATTCGTCCAAGTACGTTGAACATGATATTTTCTTCACTCACTTTCCACATAACATTAGAGAAGAAATTCCCAATGCTCTGTGTTGCTTTTCAATGATTTGGTGCTATATGAAATCCGAATACTTTTAACCTTTTAGGGAATCATATAGCTTCAATGCCTTTTCGTTTTCTTGACATGAACCAGCTGAGTCGCGAATAGATGGGCAGAGGACTGCAAGTGAGGTTGTACTCTTCCATCACGAAGACATGGGAATCCCTTGGGAGCTTGCGAAATTAGGAGTGCGCCAAGGCATGTGGGGAACGGTCAAGAAGATTGACACCGGTCTGCGTGCTTATCAGAAAGAACGACTCTCCGGAGCCCCTCTTTCTCGTTGTGCAACGCTGGCTCAGATAAACACTAAAATCAGTTCAGACTACCTCAAGTTCTTGGAAGAGAGTGTCGGTCAGAACTCACCTCTGGAGCCCATCAATGGAGATTCTTCTTCTTCGTCTCCATCCACTTCCGCAAACCAGCCTGGCTTAAATGTACCCAAGCTTCTTGTCGTTGGTGGGGCAATCGCCATAGCATGTACTCTTGATCAAGGACTGCTGACGAAGGCGATGATTTTTGGGGTGGCGAGGAGATTTGCTCGGATTGGAAGGAAACTATGATCTTGGATTGTGCTTGCCTGGCTAAAATCTATTTCCTCTGAGCAATATTTGCTCGAATAATGCCTGATCGAAACGCTTGTAGATCTCCCCGAAAGAAGGCGATAGAGGTGTGGATCGATACATGTAAAGAGAGTGGTTAAAGAGGGATTCAAGGGAGAAACGGAGATGGGTAAGTTTAAGTTGATCACATTCTGTATAATGTTGACAATAAGGGACTGCAATTCATCATATTTTGGTGATTCTCTTGGATACATCTATTTGTCCTAATTCAATCTTCATGACCTTATCAACATCTCTAACTTTGAAGTGTATATGTATGCACATTTTATAATTTTAGTACGTGTTTGATTACACATTTTATAATATGTTTACAATAATGCAAATTTTAATTAACATACCTTATAAATTGTGTTAATTTAACTCTTAGCGCAAAGTTTACAATTACATTATAAACTCAATATAATTAATTGACTGGATTTTTAAGGTATTTTATTTGAAATTTATGTTATTTTAATCACATTGTAAAAAATGTAACCAAACACTATTCAAGTATTTGTAATTATAATTTATAAATTATAACTGTATTATAATTATAATGCATTGGAAAGCAAACACACTCCTCACAAGAAATTTTATGTTTTTAGAGGATTTGAACTATTGAACAAAATGATTTTTTAATGTACTTTATGCTTAATTAAATACTAGGATAAGTATGTTTAAATAATAAATTTTGTGGTGTTAAGTTCTCCTATTTTCATCCCATTTTAACCACTAATGGCATTGAAAAAAAAAATATGCATAGGTGAGTTTACTCAAACTATGTTATTCTAAAATTTACTCAAATATCAGTTCATGTGGAATTTTTTCCAATAAATACAGTGACAGGAAAAATCAATCTTTCTAACATGTCAGAATGAATGAATCTCATAAAAGATTTTTTTTAAATGTAAATAACAAAAAAATTCAAATTAATTCAATATCATCCCTATTATCCAATCAAATTTCCACATGCAAAAATGAAAGTAGAACAAAGAGAACTCCTACATTGAAGGCAAATACTCATTCTTCCTACTATCAAGCAAATCTCTCCGATGGATGCAGTTGTTGGTGACTGATTCCTCTTTCTTTTTTTCCATTTGAATTTATAAATTCATTTGGTTTAATTCATTTCCCTATATAATTTTGAACTCCTTTTAATTTGGGTGTGATCACCTTGCACTCCTTCAACTGCAGCTTCTTCAATCTCTGATCCCTTGATTTTCCATCAAGTTCAGAGATTCTTCAATCGATTTACCAATGGCTTCCATCACTGCAACCCAGTTTGTATCAAGAACAAAAACTGCTGATGGAGGTGGGAAATCAAGGGTTTCCCAGATTGATCTGAAAAAGGGTCAATGTGGGTTGAGATCAGTTAACCCAGTTGACATGATCTTGCTGAAATCCAATGCAAATTCGGTTGCGAAACCGGTTCGAAGCAAGGCCTTAAATGCTCACATTCACACTGATAGGCCAAGATTTCCTGTTGTGTGTGCAAAGGGGATGAACATACTCTTTGTGGGAGCTGAGGTTGCTCCATGGAGTAAAACTGGTGGCCTTGGTGATGTTCTTGGAGGCCTTCCTCCTGCTTTGGCTGTAAGCTTTTTCGCTTTTCGGTTTCTTGGCATTGCAACAATGTGCTTGGGGCTTCATTTGTGTTAGCCAGTTGAGATTCCCGAGTGTTGATTCGCGTAGTTTTGCAGGCAAAAGGACACAGGGTGATGACCATTTCACCGCGGTATGATCAGTACCATGATGCTTGGGACACCAATGTACAAGTAGAGGTAATTCACACCTCTTCATGATCTTCATCCGAATTCCGGATAATATTTTGATGTGTTAACATGGTGGTTTTCAGGTGAAATTCGGCGATAGGATTGAGACTGTTGGCTTCTTCCATTCCTACAAAAGAGGTGTTGATCGAGTTTTCGTGGATCATCCTCTTTTCCTTGAGAAGGTTAAGTCTCTGAATTTCGCTTATTTTTCGTGTAATCTATGGATGGATTGCTAGTGTTATAACTTCTGCCTGTTTTACGACACTTTCAGGTTTGGGGTAAAACGGGATCAAAGATCTATGGCCCTACTGCAGGGACGGATTATGATGATAACCAACTTCGGTTCAGCATGTTGTGCCAGGTGAAGTTTTCGTGTTGTCGTTTAGATAACTATTCCTGCAAGATATTGTTGTTTATGATCGTTATATGGCTGTTGTTCAGGCTGCCTTAAAGGCGCCTTTGATTCTCGACATGAGTAGCAACAAGGAGCATTCAGGCCCATATGGTAATGAACATTCCTACATACATTGAATGTGCACTTTGATTCGACACTCGAATGAGCTTCTATATGTGCTAAAATGTAGGTGAGGATGTCATCTTCGTTGCGAATGACTGGCACACCGCGCTCCTGCCTTGCTATCTAAAGACGATGTACCAATCTCAGGGCGCGTTACTAAAGGCCAAGGTAGTCCATTTTACCTTCTGTGAGGCCTGTTATCATGTGGTTGGTTCTTGTGTCCTATTGTTCTGGGTCTATCGGAAACACTCTCTCGACTGTGCTGTTTGAACAGGTTGCTTTCTGCATCCACAACATCGCGTACCAGGGAAGATACGCGCTGTCAGACTTCTCGCTGTTCCATCTGCCTCCCGAGTTCAAGAGCTCGTTTGATTTCGTCGATGGGTATGAGATGGTTTGTCTAGGAAACCGAAAGTGAATGATCATATCATCGGTTCTAACTTCCTTTGTTTTAACTGTCAATGCTGTCAAGATATAACAAGCCTGTCAAAGGAAGGAAGATCAACTGGATGAAGGCCGGAATCTTGGAATCCGACAGGGTTGTGACGGTTAGTCCACACTACGCGAAGGAGGTCATCTCTGGCGAGGAAACAGGCGTCGAGTTGGACAACATTATCCGTAAAACTGGCATTACTGGTATAGTGAATGGCATGGATGTCCAGGAGTGGAATCCTGCCACCGACAAGTATCTCGATGTCAAGTTTGATGCTTCAACGGCGAATCAAGCTAAGCCGCTCTTGAAGGAAGCCCTTCAGGCGGAGCTCGGTTTGCCAGTTGATGGCAGCATTCCGATGATCGGGTTTATTGGCAGGCTAGAAGAGCAGAAAGGCTCAGATATACTAGTGGAAGCGATTCCGGAATTCATTGATGAAGATGTTCAGATAGTTGTCTTGGTAAGTGTAAGAAATTCAGGAAGTCGTTGGCTGATAGAAAGGTGGATCCCGACCTTATAAACTGTTTCTGTATACGCAGGGTACTGGGAAGAAGCCTATGGAGGCTCAACTCGAGGATCTCGAGATACAGTACCCTGAAAAGGCGAGAGGAGTAGCGAAATTCAACGTTCCCTTAGCTCACATGATCAATGCCAGTGCCGATTTCATGTTGATCCCGAGTAGATTCGAGCCTTGCGGTCTCATTCAGCTACACGCGATGCGTTATGGAACGGTAACAGCCTCATCATCCACTACTTCATATACGAATACGAACTCTCCTCTCTTGCTAACATGCTTGATAGGTTCCGATTGTTGCATCCACCGGAGGACTCGTAGACACCGTCAAGGAAGGCCATACCGGCTTCCACATGGGAAGCTTCAACGTCGATGTAAGTCCTCCATTTTCTCTTCAAACACGAGTGAACCGAAGCTAACAACGAACCAACATTTGCTCAGTGCGAGGTGATCGATCCAGTCGATGTGAAAGCCGTGGCAAAAACCGTCAAGAGAGCACTTAAAACATACAGCACTCCTGACTTCAAGGACATGATTCAGAACTGTATGGCACAAGACCTCTCTTGGAAGGTCTGTCTACGAAAACGTCGTAAGTATCATAGTCGATGCCCGTCTTCTGTTGCTTAGTTTTCGGCTTCAACTGCTTGCAGGGACCATCCGAGATGTGGGAGAAGCTGCTTTTGAGCATGGGAGTGATAGGTGAGGCCGGGAGTGAAGGGGAAGAAATCGTCGCTATTCTGGAAAAGGAAGCTGTTCCGACGCCATAAGATGGTTCCAGTGCGCTGCATTAAGGGCCCTAGTGATGTTAGACGAAAGCGAAGCTCGCTACTAACCGACTTATTAGCCGCCTAAGAGCCCTCGGGAGGCTCGTTTGGATGATCGCAACGCCGTTTCGTGTGGACTCTAATAAAAGGGGCAATGTCATTGAAGTGCTAGTTTTGCTAGGAGCAACTGACTCACTCTCCTTTTGTGTGCTTGTACTCTTTGTTCAAACAATAGCTTTATTAATTGCATCTTTGTTTTAGTTGTGAAGCAGAGTAAATTTGTTTCGGTCTCTCCATTTACTCGAAACATTCAAATATTCAAAATGAAAATGATTGCAAGGAGAGAAACGCTGCAAAAAAGGTAAGTCCAACGGGAAGGAGGTTAAGGCAGTGTTTGGCTACACAAATGCATTTTGGGATCATTAGAAAAGATGTTACAATTACAAAGAATAGCTAATTTGGAAGATTGTACATGCCATAGATCCCTCATTTAGGTGAGAGGAATCCTCTTTTCAACTCTGACTCTCCCACTCTGGTCGTTATTTTTTTTCTGTTACTTAGAAAGCCGTTGCAAGATTGATGTATTCTCTGTTGATGGGAGTGTTTCCTAAGGGTCGAGTACAAAAACCTAGACCTTCTCCCCTTATCATTTTTTTGAATTTGGTAAATAAAGAGCCATCATCCGAGGTTTAAACCGGGAACCTTTGGGTACTACCCGTAAATCTTTTCCGGTTCAAACCGTCTCCCCTTGTAATTTTCATTCACACTGATGGGTCACACATGAATGCACAAGCTATGAGTGTGAGTAAGTTGTATGCGAAAAAACTCAAGTGTATTTTCATCCACGACGCTGGAATCTATTTACCCTCTCCATTCACCAAACAGAACAAAACAGCACAAAAAACAGTGTTTACTGTTTATTTTATCTTTTTTGAGATTCCCTCTGCAACTCCAACGGCAACTTCCTACTTTAGTAAATTCAAATATCCACTGCCTCTCCCTCTCAACACACTCCTCAGCTTGCTCACTTCCATGGCTATGGATTCAATCTCTCCATTTCCGCGTTCTTCGCCACTCCTCGTCGTTCTATCAGGTAACTACTCTTCGCAATTTCAGATCATACCTGCATCTTTTCTTGTTGCTGATGTTGCTGTTTGTGCAATCAGTTGCTCTCCTTCCGACGATTTTATGCTCAGTGGGGATAAACTACGGCCAAATAGCCGACAACCTTCCGCCTCCGGACAAGGTTGTGCCGCTCATTAAGGCCATCGGCGCCACCAGAGTGAAGCTCTACGACGCCAACCCCGCCATCCTCAAGGCATTCGCTAACACCGGTGTCGAATTGATGGTCTGCATCGCGAATGAGCTCCTCGCGAAGATGAGAGATCCGAAGCAAGCCATGGATTGGGTGAAACGCAATGTCGAATCGCATCTCCCGGCCTCTAACATCACCACCATTGTCGTCGGAAACGAGGTCTTGACGCTCAACGACACCGCCCTTGACCAGAACCTCCTCCCAGCGATGCAGAGCGTCTATGGCGCTCTCACATCGCTGGGGCTCGACAAGCAGGTGGTGGTCACTACAACGCACTCACTCTCGGTGCTACAGACTTCATACCCTCCCTCCGCCGGCGCGTTTCGCCGGGATCTCGCCGAGCTGGTGACTCAGATCTTGAATTTCCACGTCAAGACCGGATCTCCGTTCCTGATCAACGCTTACCCGTTCTTCGCGTACAAGGCGAATCCGAAGCAGATCCCGCTCGATTTCGTCCTGTTCCAGCCGAATCAAGGGGTTGTGGATCCGATCTCAAACCTCCGTTACGACAACATGCTGTTCGGACAGATCGACTCCGTTTACACCGCTATGGCTGCGCTAGGGTTCGGGAAGGTGCCGATCCACGTGTCGGAGACTGGATGGCCGTCGAAGGGGGACGAAGACGAATTCGGCGCGACGCCGGAGAATGCGAGGAAGTACAACGGGAATCTGATCAAATTGATGGCGGGGAACAATAAAGGTACGCCGATGAGGCCGGATTTGGATCTGAAGATGTTCGTTTTTGCGCTGTTTAATGAGAATTTGAAGCCGGGACCGGCGTCGGAGAGGAACTATGGATTGTTCAAGCCTGATGGAACGCCGGCGTATCAGCTGGGGATCGCGCGAATCCAGGGGGTCGGAAATTCCACCGGAAATGCACCGATTAGCTTTGGAGAGAGTCGTCAAACACCGCCGGCCCCGGGCAGACCGTCGACGACGGGATTTGTATCGGTATCTTTCGCCACGGTGAGTGTCCCATTCTCTATCATACTAACATACGCCTAACATTTTGCCGCGCATTCTAGCACACTAGATTCTGTCGGTATCTACATAGATTTATGGCATTTTTCCCCCAAAAATCAAAATACTTATTTTTATTTCTTAATTTTTATAAACTTAATTATAAAAGATTTCATATCAACTAACCCATCCTTTCTAAGAAATTAATATTTACATACTACTGAGTTTTTTATGCTTAGAAAAATATAAAAATTGTGTTTTGTTTGGAATATTTAAATAAATAGGCTGCAAATATTTTTTTTTCTCCTTAGAAAAACGTTATTACCTTCCTTCATAAATAAGTGTCATTTGATTTTTTTTTACGTGTTTTTGAAAGAGTTTAAATTAACTTTTTAATTATTTTTTTATATAATTTTATACTTATTAGTTATAACTTATAAGTTTAAAATTATTTTTAAAAAGTAATTAAAAAGTTAATATTTTATATAGTTTTTAACTCTTAAAAAACATGTTAAAAAATCAAACGACACTTGTTTCTTCCCTGAAGGATTAAAAATGAAGAGGTGTTTTCTAAAATTTTCAAATTGTTTAAATTTATACAGTACGTAGTACTGTAAGAAATAAATGGTGTGTATTAATGATATATACGAATTGAATTCAATTGCAGGTGGGGCATCCATGGTGCAACGGATTTATATTCACCATCACTGCAGGGGTTGTTTTTTTGTTGGTAAATTAGAAACTTTAATTGATTTATTAACTTTTATTTAATATTAATTTATTAAATTTTACTTGTTTCATTTGGCATATGATAAGAGTTCAGAGTTGTACTGTCAATGTGTAGTAGATGGGAACAGTTGTAAGCTTCCCTGTAAAATCAGCTCAAAGATTACAAATAAAACACATTTTCTGTATTTCATCTCCCCCAGGAAACACTGAATTTTTCAAGATATAGGAAAAAGTATGGCTTGGCAAAATCTCTCTTTCGAACTTCTCCGATTAGAGTCGAATCGGGTTCATTGTAGCGCGGTCTAGGAAAAAATAAGGGGCTAATTTTAGGCAATGTGATGGGTAATCTTACACTAAAACCGACTAATCTGTTTCCGAAGAGGATGCACCTGATGGCCCCTGGCTCGTCGTATGCATGGCTTCGCCTTTCACCCTGCGGTAAAACAAGACGTATGCCGCTGCTGTCTTGATGTCTTCTTCGCTGACAGAGGAGACATGGCTGTCGTCGAAGTGATACCATCTGTTGTCATCGATCAACTGCACGGTTCACAAACAACAACAATGCAACAACAATGCGTTGCCAGATGAAATTCGGTTTGGATTTGTCAAGATGAATGCAATAATAAGGTTTTGAGGAGGGTTTTTACCTTTGCGTATGCTGTGTAATGTCCTCCACCGAGGCCACCATAGTGGTTGCTTATCGCATAGAGCTCGTACATATGGGATGTGGACGATGAGGCATCCGAGTCCTTCATTCTCACGTACTTGCTCAAGTCAAGGTCATGAATTGGGAAGTTAACAAATGTGTCAAGTTTGTTCTTCAGATATCGGCTGTAAGAGAACCGTTTCAGATGGATGACCAGAGTCTCTGGCAGTCTCCACAAGTCGAGCTTCTTGGTTGCCTGCCTGTGTTCCTTACAAGACGGGCAATACCTAGCATCGATTTCACAAAATAAATAAATAAATCGCAAATGATCAGAAATATGAAGTACATCGTCCTCATGAAACTAGGTATCTAGTTATTTCAAAGTGTGGATTGTTGAATGTCTTACCACATGTCATCCGGGCCAAGAGGCTCTTCCTTCAGGAACGCGTCCAAGCATGAAAACAACGAGATTGTCTCTTGACGGGTCTTTTTTGCATTAAGCCCGTGCTTGCAGACGTCAGGGAGATCCTCCAAATACTTCATATCATATATCTCGTTTTCCTTGTGAGTCCAGTCAAGCGTTACCCTTATGCATTGTCCAGGCCTCGGAACATGACCTTCCTCAATAGGCCTGCTACTGAAGCCCCTCGTATCAGGTAATGACAACTGATACGAGAACTTCCGCTTGGATGCTTCTTCTTCAGTGCTATCCATAGGGCTAGCCTCTGTTTCTTCACACATATACTCACTGGTGTCATTTGAACCACAGGCGTTCATTTTGTCATCCTGATCCATACTCAAAGAATTATAGGAGCTCTTCCTTAAGGGTGAAAGTAGCTTCTCCAAGGTGATATCAATAGTTTCAGCAGTTAGAGCCTCAACTTCTACATAAGTTACAAGTGGAGTTCCAATAAGCTTCCCATCTTGAAACTTAGGA
The DNA here is from genome assembly GCA_037127255.1 of Persicaria tinctoria. NCBI lineage: Eukaryota > Viridiplantae > Streptophyta > Magnoliopsida > Caryophyllales > Polygonaceae > Persicaria > Persicaria tinctoria. The sequence goes on along the minus strand of JBANSL010000019.1, from coordinate 2,161,332 downwards.
TTCTCGGACCTGCAACACAGGCACTTTTTAAGTAACTTATGGCAAACAATATCAATGCACTTAATAGTTTTGCAGGAAGTGAACTTACTTTTCAGGGGAATGATGGATTATCTCTATTTTGTTCATACCCAAGTGTTTCTTTGGAATCCGATAAGCGACAATAAGTTCATCATCCTTGATGGAAGACAAAGGTTCTGTAGGAACATCCAAGTATCGAAATATCTTATGCTCATACACCTGAAAGTAGTCAAATAAACCGTTCAGCACCCAAAAAGAAATAAAAAAGGATCTTTGTATTTTGGCGAACCTGGAAAAAGGATGGAGGAAAACATATGTGAATAAATGAGAAAAAAATTTACCTCGGCAAGGAGAAGATTTTCATCATTTCCAAGGCAACACGCCGTGCCCAATGCCTGGATAAGATCTCTGCAAATACCGACCTTGGGTACCGTCACGGTATATGGCATTGGAAGGCAGCTCCCGTCACCGTAAAATATAGTGACTCTCATTGTCCGAGTGACCATTGATGGCAGAGGCAAAGACAAGTACATAAAAGGATCAAAAGTTATCGAAACTTTGTTGCAAACCGGGCAAACCAACGTAGACTTGTACTGTCCCTGCAAATATATACCGTTACTGCAAATTGTGAGCATGCAATGTTTTTTCAGAAGAAATAACTGACTGCAAATATCAACACACCCAACACATAGAAATAATGTCGATCAAATGACTTGCTGTATTAATATTTGTCAAAAAAAAAGGAAAAATCGACCAATCATTCTTCTAGGCTAACTACAACAACAAATAACACATCAGTTAAACTCTGCCTGAGAAACTATGATGTGAGAGGAAATAGTCCTGCCAAATAGATGTACCAGTCCAATAACCACTAATCTCCTTACCCTTATCTTGCTGAATATTTGAAAATTCTCCTCTTCTGTTAAGATAAACTCCCAAGAGAAGATATTAAACAAATCAGAGTAAATCAGAGATTTTTTATTCTTAGCAAACACCTACAACCTTTTTAACCAACGCATTTGTTTCATTCAGCTATATGTAATGATCTAATGGATGCAGAACAAGATCTGAGGAGTCGAGGTTTTGTAATAACTTGAACATAAGGATATGCATTACTGTTAACAAAAGTTGCAATTGCTGATGGTCGCGATTCTCAAAAGAAGCAAATGGAAAATCAAACGAAAAAGGGCAAGTTTTTTACAAAGAGACAAGAAGCTACTTCAGCTGAAAATAAAGGCTCCACTGACCTGGCAAATATCAACAATAATGGAATCATTCCTCGCCTTGTGAATTCTCCAACATTCATCGGCATATTCCTCATCTGGACGGCCATCTGAATCCTTGATCTCAATATAAGGCTTTTGCTTAACACGGTTCAAGTCTTCATGCAGCCCGTCCAATAAGAATGCAAGAAGTTCCTACAAATATATCTATTGCTCAAGGCCAAGAGCTTTTTCGAAAGGATGTACAATAAAAACTGCATTTAACATATAATATTACAGCTTCAACTAGAAGTAAACTACAGCTACAAGGAAAAGGCACCAGCCTACAAGCAATGAAGCAATGAAGCAATAATATATATATAAGAGAAAAACATAAGTTTTGAGATATAAAGATAACTAACTTGAGAATCATGCTGATTGTATCCACTAAACTGGGGAGCAAATCGGGCAACTTTCCCCTTAAAGAGCCTTGGTGCAACTGATGTCCTCCCAGAAGACCACATACTCCTTAATAAGTCGCCAAAAGCAATGGCTAGTTCACCCTATGCAGGGGGAAAAAAAAAATTAGCCTCTGCACTTTAGTAATCTAACATTCCTTGAAAATTGAATGCATACAGAGGATAATCTAAGACAGAGTTAGAATTGTTTGAAACAAAGGGAACATACTTGCATCCCTAGCGGATTCTTCTTGTTTATCTCCTGAAAATAGTCTCCTAAAAAGTACTCAACAAGAAGGGGAGTGTGAACTAAACACTGGAGTGAGCTATTCATGAAACAAGTATTCCCTAGGTTCTGAAGTCCTGCCAATCCGCCTCTTTCACCCTTCATTTTACTCCCAAGTCTGTCGTATCCCCCATCATCTATACTACTAAGGCCTGAATTTAATGTGCTCCCAGGATATAGATTTGAACTGTAACTCGGTGAATGACCATTAGACAAGGATGGGCCTCCACCAATTGAAACAGATGATCTTGAAGGTTCTATTGGCACCAAAGCCAGCTCCTTCCCAGAAGAACCAGCTCTACCAGCAGCTTCACATTGATCATCTTTTACATTGAACAAAACCTGCAATAGCAGGAAAATAACAAGAAAGTCAGCATCAGTAGATCAACCATGGGCCAGCCAGGGCTAAAGACTGACATAGGTCATGTAACTCTAACATTTTAAAAGAATATGCAATTAAACAACGAAACAGGAAAGTGGCATTAATATATCATTCATGGACAACCTAACACAAACACAAGGATGTCAAACATTGATATGAAAATGAAACTGAAAAGGTCCGAAAAATGAAAGAAATGTTGAGGTATTAGGGTTAAATATTTGTGTGCATGTGATTGTGTAAGTGTGTAGAACATGCATGTAATGTAGGCACTAACATCTTGATCCATTTGCAGGTTGGCATCTTCTAGAGTCTGATCCGAAGGAAGTAGCTTAGTATGGGTGGTCTTGTTAAAGAAGTCCCAAATGCACACCTGAAAATGTGGCAACGGAAAAGAAACTGCTTGAATGTGTTGGCCAAGGTATAATAAAGAAGTAACTTCCAGAAATATACTCACTTTGTCTTTATCCTTATCTAAAACACCTTTCAGCGTGCATACCCTTTCATACAGCTCATGCAAACATGCCTGCAACAATTGAACTGATTAAGTTTGCAATTTCATCATAACAATTCCAAAACCTCGTGTTCCATTACAAATGATATCACCAAGAAAATGAAATAAGTCAACAGCTAATTGTATTGATTAGTCCCTAAGGACGGCATTTGAACACAATTGTCTGTATATATAGTAGAAGGCATTTATTTTAGTCTACATATATTTGATAAACATGAAGATTTTTGTTTCTCTCAAAAAGCTTAATTTGGTACCATTTATTATCAATAAGCCATTCTACACAAGACACAAAGGGCATTCAAATGTTAAGAGGCAAACTGAGGAAAAGATGAAATCTAAAACATACCTTCTTACTTAGTCTTATAACCACTTCACTATTGTCCTTAGCATCCGTTAGTTTAAGACGCAGTGGATACAACTCTACATAACATGTTTTATTATTAATTGTACCCTGAGAAATCACCCTCCTTGGAAGTGGAGGCCCTCCTTTGTACCTGGACAAAATATAACATATCTTTGTTAGGAAAGCAAAATATAGGAAATTTTTAAGCTGATTGAAAACAGAAGATTCAAACACATGCAAGATTACACTAGAACAGCAGGATGCAAAAAACGTGGAGATCCCCCTCTACTAATCAGGGAATATATATTGTAAGTAACTTTATATTACGACTTTTAGAATCAACCACAACACGCCACATAAGACGATGTGCATCAATTTTAGCATATGTATATATATTTGCTCGGAAAACGAATTATAATCAATCAAATCAAAACATAAATGCTATAAAGTATCCTTTTGTCAATCCAATATCATAAAGAAGAAAGAAATGGTAGACTTTCGAGAATACAATTACTGTACAATCTTATGGAAATATTTGCACAATCGTTTGATCTAGTTCTATTCTATAGAGACATGGCTCAAGTTTATATATGTTTCATAATGGCAGATAATAGATAAACTGGTCAAAGACTAGGCAGACATCTTTAATAGCTTTGCTTGTCAGTAGCTTATAAAACTGCTTCATGTGATCATTTTCAAAACTTTTGCAAGGATGAGGATTTGAGTTTTTGCTTTTATATGAAGAATATCGGATCCTGAGAATTCAGAGAAAAATGAGTTTCTAATACTTGTACACGGAAAAAGGGGGGAAAAACTCTGCCTGTACTAGTCATGGAAAGTAGTATGCGTGATTTGATTAAAAAGAATGTGCAGGCTAATAAAAGAAGTGTCTACATACAAACAAACTACTCACATACACCCCGCTACTGAATGAGTAGTAAGTACAAGGTTCACATTAAAGGTTAGCAGATGAGAAGAAAAAAGAAACGGATTTAAGAAGCTAGCAATGATAATTCAAAGCACGCATCACTCTGTGCTAAGTGCTTAACTGATTAAGAATGAAATATTGTTTTTCGAAATGATTAAGGTTTAAATACTAGTTGACATAAGAATACAGAGCCCTTTTGGAAAGGAAAAGAAATAATCAGATTGAACATGGTAAATGTCAAATGTGGTATTGCGCTAGTCAACTTAAAAGAAAGCAAAATCTAATCTAATCTGTGATGGCAAAGCAGTAAAGAACAAAAGGATCAGGACTATATACAGAAGAATCTTTCATCTTTAATGGAACATAGAGCAGGAAAGCCTCACCACTCATGGAACTTCTTCCAAATTTCTTCATGAACTAAGACATAATCACGGTGTTCCTCCAACGATCTACGGATCTCCAAGTCAATATTTTGACCCTCATTTGCATCAGACAATATATCTGTGTTGTCAATTGGGCCAGGCCTCTGGATCACTCTTGGCATATCAGAATCCCCATTATCAGTTGAACATTCAGTTAAACAGGGATCAACATCTACACCGACGTATCTCTGCCAACCTACATACCACCTGCAATAATGTCAACAGAAGATTCTCTTGCCTTACATGTGAAAACAAACAAAAGGAACTTCATTCTACAGTATGAGTACCCTCATTCAATAAACAGGCACCAAAGGTTTCTCAGTTCCTCACTACTTTCACATCAAGGATTGCTATTACAAAGTGAAAAAAAGCAAATCCACATCCAGCATTAACTCACCTGTTAGAGACAACATAATACAAATCCCCTTCCTTCAAATAGGACTCCCTCTTCGATGTCAACTCCAAGATTATCCGCTTCTCTTCTTCAGGTGTACACGGCAAGCAAATATCTCCATTCGCCATCATACGCCCTGAATCTGGTATCGTCATACACGATCCCAACCCTAAAATCGACAAGAGCATTAAAAAATAAACAAACCAAAAACACAAATCGCAAACCAATAAAGCAGAAATCCAAATCCAGATCGAAGACCGCCACATTCAGAAATTAAAGCCGATCGGAATCAAATCACATCGTCAACAGATTCAATTCATTCTAGAAACACGGAAGCCTGATTCAAGCTAACCTGTGCCGGTGATGGGCGAAAAGGAGAGATCAGAAGGGGGTAAACTGGGGAGAATAACAGGGAATCGGGATTGCAAAACAGCAGAGAGTGGAAATTCGAATCAATTGGAGATTGAAGGAATATGCAGAAGCCCTAAATTGAAGGGGAGAAACAAGAACAAATTTGCGGATTTGTGGTATTTCTCGTATGTTTTTGTAAGGTTGTGTACTTTTCGTGTTCTCCTTCGATCCTAGAGACGGGCGAGAGAAATCTACCGTCCTTTTCAACGATCTCTCCATTTTTATTTTTATTTTTATTTTTATTATTTATTTTTAAATCCTATATATATGATCTAGAAGATTTATGAATGAGATTTAAAAGTAAATTGTGAACACTTAAATAGAAATTGAGTTGGTATGTTATTAAATCTCGAGCAAGTGTTTTTATTTGAAAGAGTTTAGAAAAGAAAGGTGAAATCTATGATATTGCGCAAACTTTTTTAGAGATTAGACCTTTTATATCCGGTTTATGTATCAATAAATTGGTTTTTAAGTAAAAACAATTGTCTCAGCCGGATATTTAATAACCCTTGTTGACCTAACTTATAAGATAGTTGCTCACTGCCTGATTTGCATCTTTTGTTTTTTTCATTGTATGTTTTGAGTGACGGTTCGCCGTCTGTCGGCCTCTCGATGTGTCAGATCTGTCTAACCCTCGAATTCTTACCTTACCAAAAAAAATATAAAATATAAAATATAAAATCAATTTGATTTCAAAAGGAAATAACTAATATCTAATCATTAAATGATAATCCACATAGTTGACTAATCACAAGCTGGTGTAGTGATGGTGGGACTACACTTTTTTGAATCTTCTTGAAAACAGCTTGCGAGTGGGAGTGATCTACGGTATTAGATCCGATCAAAAAGAATATTGTAGTCGGCTTGACATATGACAAAATTTATTTTTTCATTATATCTATCCTCACTCGGTCTTCGACCCTCTCAATCACTACAGCTTGTAGTCTCAAGCATCTCTTGAGTTGCAAAAGAAAAATTATCTTGAAGTTGTGTTTGCCTTTTTTTACTTAGCAAAACTTGTGCATATATCTAAAACTATGTTGTTTTCATATTATAATTCAAATCCACTTAAAATGTCTAATTGATTTCTACATTGTTTCATAAAAAAAAAAATTGATTTCTACATTGATCAATATATAGATCCCTTCGATTGACTAAATTCCCTCTTTTTTGAGGATTCAATATCTCACTGCCATCGCAAACCCCAATTAAATTTGAACCTTTGAGAGTTTTGAGTTATTAGAAGAATTCAAGTAAATATTCCATCAATCTTTACCACTGAGCCACAACAATCATCAACAATAAAGGTATAATCTTTACCTACCTTTACCTTGAATTGGTAAATAAACCCAGAGAGTTTTACATATTAAATGTTACGATTTAATTTTCTTTCTAAAAAATATGCTAAAATACAAAAGATCGAACCAAGAAATCAACATGAACCTTAATAGGAATGCAAATTAGGAAATTAGGGTTTGGAAACTTTACCAATGAAAGAGGTTCTTCCAATCTGCTTGAGGTACCAATAATCCATACTTACGTCCTTTCAAGATGGCCAAGGATGTGAATCAACTTCTTCCTATTTTCTTAGTTCGGTTTCTGTTTTTTTTTTTCATGGAATTATATATAATGGAGTTTACATAGATGCATATAAAGCACCCCTAAATTATTTAAGGTGTTGGTTTTTGATAAAATAAAAAATTAATTGATATGTGATATATAGGGGATTTTTTTTTATTCAATTCTATCCTATTCGTTAATTTCGATTAAGCACAAGGTAGGCAACTTTATGATGATTTTATCGAAAGTGATTTTTTTTTGTATATATGTATATATATTGTTTATTTAGAAGTATCTATTAAGTATTTATATTGAGATAGATTTCTTTTCCGTCAAACTCTAGTATAGTAGAGCCCCGTCAAAAGATCCATTAAATTGAAAGCAATTGATATTAATTAAGTTATAGGGTTGCACGGAGATTTCATTAATTTATATTTATATTTATATAAAATTGCTAAAATATTAGAAAAAGATTTACAAAATTTGAATTATATATAAAATTCATCCACTTTGAAAATTAAATTTGAATTATATACAAAATTTAACTTTTTAATTTATTCATTTAAGAGAAAATATATTATAGTCTTCATATTTTTTTTAATAATAACTTCAATAGTTCCGTGTTATATATAATTTATAATCTTCATTTATTTTTTTCTTTTTACTTCACAGATAGTGGATTCCCAAGTGATTATGCTTATAAGCCTAATCACTTTAAATGTGTTTGGCTAAAAAAATTATAAGGTATTTATTATAATGGAATTTTAAAATAAAATATCTTATCGATATTTAGTATTTTATTTATACAATCTATGTAATATTTTATTTTAAAATTACATTCTTTTAAATACTTTATAATTTTTTTAACCAAACACTTTAAAAGTGATTATGCTTATAATTAGCATAATGCATTGGGAATCCAAACACACCCAATATAAATAATTGACACGATTTATATGGTATTTTATTTTAAAATTTTATTATTTTAAATACCTTATAATTTCTTTAGCCAAACACTTTGAAAGTATATAAGCATAGTCACTTGGGAATCTAAACAGACCATAGAATAAAAAGAGAGAATAGAGAAAAGAGGTAGAGAGGAGAAATCGATGTGTTTATTAGGGTTTCAAAATATTTTATGGATCTCCTCTGTATACATTAGCTTTAGTATATAGGTATAGTTCCTGACTAAAATTTTATGCCTTTGATAAAAGGATTTTCCAAGGAACGTTATATGGTTTTTTGAGTTAAATTGATTTTGGAGCAAAATTAGCGAGTTTGGCATGTTTGCTCAATTGCTCCTTTTTTGAACAACATTCCTCACGTCATCCTCAAGGAGCGAAACGATCGTGTAGCCCACAATCCAAAATCCATCCCACATCGGATATGTGAGATAGGTCGATAATTAATAAAAGTGAGGTTAAAGATCAGTTAACGTTTAAAAAATTCTTTTGTCAAAAATGTGCATTCATCCAATTAGGTAATTTATTTGTTATTTGACGGTTTTAGATTTGTAAACTATTTTAAAATTTTATTTATCCTTTTATTTTTTAGAGAAAACTAATTTAAATACCCCACATTTGGGGGTATGGTAAAAATATATCATCAACTTTCAAATGTAATTAAAATATCCCGACCTTTGAGGGTAGTGGTAACATATTACCACGAGTTTTTTCATGGGTTAGAAAAGCTGACAAGACAGCCTACGTTGATTTTGTTTTTTGACAATGCAACCTGCGTGGAAGCCTTTTTACAAATTAGTACTAAAATCGGGTTTTCTTAAACGGTTTCCTTAGGGAAAAAATGCACCACCAACAAAATTAAACCCGAAAAAACGGAAATGAGTCAACCAAGCAACTAATCCGATCAAAATTGTCTCAAATTAACACAACACGACTATTCCTAACACCAAACCGACAACAAAATACTAAACCGGAAACAATAGCAACAACAAAGAGGGAAAAAAAAACTTATATAGCTAAGTCTGTGAACGAAAAAGACGTGAGAGAGACAGCTCAAGATAGCCGACCACGAGGGAGGAAGACTGTCATTGAAGAGGAACTATGAGTTGCCTGGAAGATCGGAAGACAACTCAAGAGGCGATCACGAAAGAAGATAGGAGGGAGGAAAAGGCGTGGTGTATGAAGTCGGTCCAACTCTTTATTTTTTTCCTAAGGAAACCGTTCAAAAAAAACCTTGTGAAAAATCAACGTAGGATGTCTTGTCAGTATTTTTAACCAGTGAGAAAACCCGTGGTAATATATTAGCACTACTATCAAAGGTCGGGGTATTTTTATTACTTTTAAAAGTTGAGGATATATTTTTACCATACCCCTAAAGGTGGGGTATTTTAATTAGTTTTCCCTATTTTTTATTATTTTTAACAAAAGATTTATATAGGATGCAATAGAAATAGAGAGTTGCTTCGAGAGTATTGTGTGGGTGGAAAAGTGTCTCTAACCATTCCGGAATGGCTCATTGGAAATGACTTGCGGATAGTACCCAAAAATATCCGATTCGAACCCCGGATATGACCGCTCTGTATTTACAAATTCAAGGAAAAGTGTCTCTAAAACCCGAGGGTAAATATATTCTACTAGGTGGTGATGAGAGTTGTCTTATTTTACTAGACATAGTATTGGATAGCTATGAAAGTATTGGAGGCTTATAGTGTTTAAGATAAACGCGGATAAGCGTGTGTTTGACAATTGGAGGGTTTTTTAGGGGTTGAGTATTTTTTAGGAGGTGGAGTTTATTTCGTGTATTATAGAGGTGTGGGAGGTGAAGATTTTTTTTTAAAAAATAACACTGTAAAAAAAATGATTGATGTTTAGTGGATATAAGGTTTGTAGGTGGGTATTATGGATGAAAAATCACAAATACCCTTCAGATCCGAAAAGGGGAAAAAAACAGGGGCAAAAGTGTACAAATTTCCATAACCTTATCAAATAACCTCTCAAACCTACCCCTCCCAGCTTCCAAAATCAGAGAAAATAAACCACACCTTCAATTCCATAACCTCAAGCCAAAGCTGCTTCCAAACATGGAGCTTCAGAGCTTAAAAATTTAATTAACCTCTGAAACCTCTTCAAAGCTGCTTTCAAACACAAGCAAGAAATGATAAAAGGTAGGTACACCAAACTAAACAAGATTATAAATGAGGTTATCAACAATGAGGCAGTCAAGAGTAACCAATATCAATGATAAGTTATGTAAGTCGAGTTTTCGATGGTTTGTTCATGTGTAAAGGAGAGGTCCGACCATGTTTGTGCACATGTAGGACAATTTTGATATTGAGAGTGTTTGTAGTAGCAGAAAGTGGCTTACGAAGAGCTATAAGGAGGTGATTACACCAGGCCCTACCTTTTTTAGACCTTGCTAAGGAATGAAGATGATTCAAACACAATGGAGGGACATTATTCGAGTTGAGAAGAGCTAGATTGTATGACATAAAATTGTACATAATCGTATCATTTATCCTTTTCGTTTTTATTTCTTGTTTTACTCTTTTTCCCCTCTTCTTTGCCCTTTCTTGGTTATCATTGTCTTTGTGTGCATATTTTTTTTATTTGTTATTATCGGTTTCTATGAAATTATTGAATCACTTTAAAATATTATCTCAATTAATAAGAAAAATAGTGACATTTTGACCATCATACCTTATTTTAACTATGTTCTCTCTAAGGCCAATCAAGCGAGAGAGGCTCTGTCGACCACTCGACGAGTCAGACTTGTCTGACCCTCGAATTCTTACCTTAATAAGAGAGAGAGTCTCTCTCTAAAGGAACTCATCCTTCAACCTAGAAACCACTCGAAGCTCCAACCGCAATCCCGCCACCACCCTTGCCTTGGCCACCACCTCAACCCTCTAACCCATCCTCGTCGACCCCGGGTGCTCTTGGCCCATGTTTCCCTCGCAGTTTCTTTGCCCCTTTCCAAACCCTAGGTTTAGATTCCCCTCCCCAAATCTCTTTTGATATTGTTCTTTGAGTGATTTGGGTTGCCTATCCTTCAATTTGGTGATCTTAGTTGCCGATTTGGTTTCTAGGCTGTCGATTGGGTGCTGCTGTGTTCATCCGTTTTGGTCTGGTTTCCTCCATCTCCTCCGCTCGTGGTTGTTCAACAGCGTGTGCCGGCGGTCGGCTGGGCGTAGTCTCTCAGTGTTGCTCCCTGGCGCCAACACCAACATTGTCCGGTTGCATTTGCACCTTTGGGATCGTTCGACACAGAAAATAAAAAAAAAACAGGTTTTGATCAATCTCCCGAAAACATTGAAAGGGATGAAACTAATTCCCGAAAGGGCTTGATTAAAATCCTGAAAGGGCTTCAATAAAATCCCAAAAGGGTTTTTTGGTGCTTCTTACTCGGGTGGTTCTTGGGCGTTTGTTTGATTGTTCTTGCCGTTCCTCTTTTGAGCTGGGGCTCTGGCCTCTAGTGTCGGGTTTGAATGGGGTTGAGGCGGTGTGTATCGAGACGACTCCACGATACAAAAATTTCCTTGTAGGAGTTGTAGGATCGTTTTCACTGTCCACATGGGCTCCTAATGTACCGCTGACCAACGGTGTCACTGTTTGGTGGTGCTTGGCGTCTACTCGTAGTTTAAGTTGTCCCCAACTTATCTGCGTAAAGGTTCACTTGTTTGACTGCAGTTGTATGCTTTTCATCCTTGATACTGCACCCCTTTCTATTTATTACTTTTTATGTCTAGACGATTCACCGTCTACCGACTTTATCAGTCTCTCGAGGTGCCGAGTCTATTTGACCCTCGAATTATTTCCTAACCAACAAAACAATGTCCTCTCAAATTATTGTTATCCATTTCTTCTACAAAAAAATTTCACAAACTTTCCAAATATCACTTTAACGGCCTAATTTGAGAGAATCGGTTAAAATTGGAAATAAAGGTGTTGATTACCAAATTTCCAATTAATATTTTATTTTCCCTTCAAATTTTCAGTACTAATTTGTTGTCTACTGCTGATCCTTTACCTTTCCTGTGTACAAATGGTGTTTTGCTTTGGGTCCATTCTCAAACCTGATTCCTGAGCCCTTCGATGCAGGCAAATTGAGAGTGAACCTCTCCTCCCCACTTGCTACCTACCTCACCAGAAAAAGAGGGTATCGAATCACCCCATTAAGCACACATAATCTCTCGTGTTTAATTCTCCATCCATTGTTTTCTGATTTTGATTTTGATCTCTTTCTGGCTTTACAGAGAAGATTTTGCTGTTCAGGTAGAAAAAGAAGGGTTCTTTCTTTACGAGCTTTGATCAGTACGCAACCATGGCGGTGATTGAAAGCGCTCCCCTTGATTCGGGAATCGGCGTCCGATCTTCCTCTCCGCCTCCGCCCTTTGATGTCGGCGGCACAGGCGACACCGATCGTGCTAAATCCGACGGCCAAGATGCGGCCGATCAAAACGGTCTTCGCCATCTCCGGGTTCACCAGCAGCTCTCCTTCAACGCGCCTCGGGCAACGGGTCCGGGTCAACCCGACACGAGAGGGAATGGAGTGGAGGAGTTGGAGGAGATGTTCTCGAAGCTTAACCCCATGGCTAAGGAGTTTGTTCCTCCTTATTTGTCAAACCCTAGCCACGGCTTCGAGAACGGGTTCTTCGTGAACGGGTTCGGGATGAATCAGATGATGAGATTGGGGAATGGTGGTGTTAATTTGAGCGGTTTTAGACGGGTATCTTGAAATTTTTATCACCTTTTCTTTCCCAATTGCTTTGATTTTGGGGATGATTTTGATGTTGCGTTCTTGCTTTGTTTGGTTTGGTATTTGTAGAATAAAGTGGGGTATACTCAGGGTAAGAGAAGGAACAACAGTGGTCGGTCTACCATGGCCCAAAGGGAGGAGGTAGTTCGTAGGACTGTGTTTGTTTCTGATATTGATCAGCAGGTAAATAAACCCTAAATTTGCTCTCTGCATTTGGCTTTCATATGTGTTTTTGTCATCGTTGAGTGGCTTATTTGAAGGTCTAATTGTGTTATCTGTTTCTTATTGTGTTACAGGTGACTGAAGAGCAGCTAGCAGCTCTGTTTATCAACTGTGGGCAGGTAAATTAATTTCTTCTTTGGTGCTTTTAGTGGGTTGATGATCTATGTTACTACTGGTTAAGTGGCTATCCATTGAAACGATTATGGTTTCCTACTTTCCTGTATGTGAAGGTTGTAGACTGTCGAATTTGTGGGGATCCAAATTCTGTACTCCGGTTCGCTTTCGTTGAGTTTACTGATGAGGGTATGTGGTTGTCTATCTGGATTATCTTGATCTTTTGAGGGTTGATTAGAAATTTGGATTATCTTATTGTAATTGTGTGTTTGCGGTTATTCTTGTCGAGCAGAGAGTGCACAGGCTGCTTTGACTCTATCTGGAACCATGCTTGGTTTTTATGCGGTTAAGGTTCTGCCATCAAAGACGGCGATTGTGCCTGTCAATCCTAACCTCCTTCCTCAGGTCAGTGCAGATATAATCACAAACTTGATCCCAGTTCAAGTGATTGACTGCTTCCTAAATTTATATTGGCTTGTGGACGTGTTTTGAACCTTAGAATGAAGATGAACGGGACATGTGTGCAAGAACTATCTACTGTACAAACATTGATAAGAAGGTTGGTTCCCTCTTGTGCCCTATTCCAACTTTATTGAAATGTTGAATTCAGTGTCTGACTTGTACGGCTTCCTTGTCTAGGTTTCTCAAAATGAAGTGAAGCTCTTCTTTGAGTCTGTCTGTGGACAGGTTTGTAAATAAACCGTTTCAGGGATGAATTCTTTTTATGGAATTGGACCGTACTCACATGAAATTTCTTTCATCCAGGTTCATCGTCTGAGGATACTCGGAGACTATAATCACTCTACACGAATTGCCTTTGTCGAGTTTGTGATGGTAAATGTTCTTCCATCCTGCAAATTCACACTGCTGATTTTATTTTTTTCTAAAAAAAATTCCTACATTGTTTTGCACACAAGCAAAAATTTGAAGTGGCATTAGATTGAATGAGATTAATTATTCTACCTATTGCTGTCTGTGTACAGAAAAAAATATTAATCTTTTTGCGTATGGTGGGGGCTGATGAATGTTTATCGGGCCAACGGTTCATAGATAGAATGTTAGATCAATTTAAAACCATTTTTTTTTCAACTTGCTGCACACAAAATCTTAAGGGTTGCAATTCTTGTGTCTGTGTTGTGTAGGTTTCTGTTTCCCTGCCTTTATTCTATTATTCTTGTTTTGTTTACCATACTTCTGTTGTTCTCCTGCCCAATTCCATTTTTTGTCTTTTTGCTACTTTGGGTTGTAAGCAACGCGATTCTAAACATGTTCTCACCACAAGTATTTCTAAATATGTAAGATATAACCATCAATGCCATACGTAGAGAGTAGAAACTAATCCTCCTGCCCTGGGCAATCAAGTACGGCATGCTCCTTGGTGATTTTGATGCTATAATCGTTTTGTCATGCTATTTGAAACAAGTGAATATATGTGTTGTAGACTTGTAGCTCACATGCATTATGAGATTTATGACACTGGCCAAAAGATTGCACTGCATTTTTTATGATATTATCCTTCAAGTTCCACACTAAAGAAGTTAGCTCCACTTTCTTCGCGATGATGCCAGAGATTCTCCACGTATTTATTTCCTTGTAGCTATTTTGCATTGCTGCTCCTAAATGTTATCTGTTTGCATTGGGTGGAATTTTGCAAATGTTGCCCATTAACCGAGTTAATGTTGATAGTGGAATCATCTTTACAAATGCTGCTGTCATTGATGATCTGTGATTCTCTTTGTGTTGATCATGCCGTTTCTTTCTTTTATTGCCGTGGACTTTCAGCTGCTGTCGATTGCTTGGCATCCATGTCTGCTTTTATTTTAGACATGCAGATGGTTGTGTTTCTATAAACTTGTATTACGAACTCCTTATTCAGCTTGTTGTCCAAGCATATAAAGTTTTGTAGGTACACCTGAATATTGCCATCGTTGATCATGCAGATTTTGTTTTTTTGCTTTTATTTTTGCAGGCAGAAAGTGCAATTGCTGCCTTGAACTGCAGCGGTGTAGTCCTGGGATCGTTGCCTATAAGGTTAGATTGCTTTCCCAGACACCATAATCTGTCCGAGTTCCTTTCAAGTGTTTTTTATATCTCACTCATTCGCTACTTCAATTTCGAAGTTTGAAAAGTACTTGGGTGCATATGCAGGGTGAGCCCATCAAAGACACCTGTGCGCCCTCGGGTTCCCAGAGTTCACCTGCAGTGAAATCAAGCTTTGCTGCTCCAAGGGCTTGGAAGTTGAGTGCTGAAGGATGTATATCTATTATACAGACCAGTGTAAAGAAGCTCTACCCCTTCTGAGCACCCCAACCTTTTTTTTTTAACTCTTACCCACATTCACTCCCTTTACTCCTGCTCGATCGTATCTCGAGTAAACCGAAATTTCGAGGATTTTGGAAGGCTTATACATGGTTTGCTTCATACCATCCCTGAAGCTACATTTGATGCAGCTTTTTAACTAGGAACAAACATCATGAATGATCCTTACAACTGGATTTGAAGCTTATCATTTCATGGCATTGAATTCTCAATGTTGTTGAGTTCATCCTTTATTTTATGGCACCTTGAATCAGTATTTCTAGTTCCTTACCTTGTACATTACCTTAATTGCTGAAATTTCTCACAAGTTTGAGCAAGGAAAACATTGTTTAGAAGTGCTTCATTCTCAGGCTCGAACTCGAGACCTCTCATTAACCGCCGAATAATTGCTTGTTAGGTCATTTCACCCCCTTTTGGGTCCCCCCCTCCTTTCTGATATGCTTGCCTGTAGCAATGGTAAGAGTCATAAATAATGCAAATGGTGGTACAGCTTTGCTATCAAAGTGGTTGCTAGAGAGCAATAAAGTGCAATAGGATCAGATGCCCTCTCTATAGACCAACTGGACCCATTACAGATTACTCAGATGGGTCTATTTCTTCACCTCTTATACCCACCAACTTGGTATCTACTGTTTCAGAGAGCTTTAATGGAGGATAATTTAAGCACTAGTCATTTTTCACCTCAAACCCTCATCTTGTTTGATGGTTTCCTGGTCATATTCATGGTTTTCGATCGAAACATTATAAACAATCAACACATTACGTCAAACGAATTCTTTTTTTGCCTGCAATAATCTCTCATAAACATGTGGAGTGATCAGTAATTCATCCCTAACACATGCATTTTAACTTTGCACCATAGCTTGTGCAGATCTCTTTACTCTTTGCCTGATTCCTCTCCCTCTCTTTAGCATTTATTTTTCAGTGAAAAGCAGCAAAAGGGCAAAAGACGCAACCAACCTTCACAATCAATCTTCATAGGGGACCAATTTCAATTCACTTCCCCAAAAGAACTTAACCACATCTCCACACCTTCCCATCCTACAATCCGTCAATCCACACTTCCACAGAAGCCGTCTGTAAGTGACAATGGGGAATTGCTTGTTCGGAGGAGCCCAAGAACCCGAAAAACCCAAGGTCCAAGTCTCGACATCCACAGGCGGGATCATGGAGTTCGAGGCTCCGATCACTGCAGGCTGCATTGTGAAGGAGTTTCCTGGCCACTTCATATTCCTTAGCCATGACCTCTTCTGGAAGCCACTTTCCCACCAAGACGAGCTTCGCCCCGGCGAGTCCTACTGCCTCCTGAAGTGGGCCCAGCGCCACGTGGGCCACGCCAGATCGAAGAGCATAGGCGCCGATGCCTCCTCCAAGCGGTATAGGATGTCGTATGACAGCCGGGGAGTGCTCAAGAGGTCGTCGTCTTCGACTAAGGCTTCGAGGTTTATGACTAGCAGCAACACTAGCCATCACAATGCAGCTGGGATTTGGAAGGTCAAGCTGGTGATCAGCCCGGAGCAGCTCGTCGAGATCCTCTCGGAGGAGGCTCGAACCGAGGAGCTCGTCGAAAACGTCAGGACTGTTGCCAAATGTGGCGCCAGTAGGGCTTCCTCCATGGACTTGTCCTCTGATCAATGGAGTGTGTCTAACAGGAGTGCTTCATCCTCTAATTGATTCACTAATCACAAAATTAACCCATATTGTGTTTTACATATTTAACATTTGTAGGTTCAATTTTCAGTACCATAGGATAAAAAAAAAAGTAAAAAAAAAAAAGCCCTTCGTAATTTTCTCTTGTGTTTCATTATGTTGTGAGATGATCATCCATGTTCTATGATATGAATTGTACTAATTTATACTGTAACATATGCAATTATGTAGGGTTTCTTTAACTTCTCTTTGATTCAAATGTTATCCAAATTTTAGGTTTAGCGGAAATATTGTCCCTTAAAAGACCTACATACCATACATTTAGAGTATTATTGTGGTCGTGAAATTAATAAGGATGACAAGAATAAATCGATAAAGAAAAAGGTTATCTTATAAGCTAGCTAGCTTCTATTTAGAGCAAGCCCATGGGTTATAAGTTGTACACTTGTAAAAAGCAAGAAACCTTTTTTGTTATAAGTAAAAAGTAGTATAGTTCCCGCGCCATTTTTAAAAAATAAAATTTTATTAATAAAATAAATTTATATTATATAATTAAATAAAATATTAGTTTAATATTTTGAATTAAACTTATAAGAACAAACTCATAAGAGAAGATTATAATAGATTCATTAAAGATGGATTCTATTGTGATAGTATATGAAGATTTACAAATAGCTATATGTTATATATTAATTTACTATTTTGAATTAAACTCATTAGTTATTTCAAAAATAAAAATTAATTGCAAAAAGGAAATAAAAGGGAAAGAGAAAAAAAAGTGATTGGTTAAAAAGGAGAAGATTAAGGTGGATTTGACACATAAACAAAAACTCTACTGTTTTAAGAATTTATATAGATATATAGATTAGTTATTTCAAAAATAAAAATTAATTGCAAAAAGGAAATAAAAGGAAAAGAGAAAAAAAGTGATTGGTTAAAAAGGAGAGGATTAAGGTGAATTTGTCACATAGATAAAAACTCTTCTATTTTAAGAGTTTACTAATATAGTTCCCGCGCGCGATTTTTTAAAAATAAAATAAAATACTACTACTATTATGCAATTAAATAAAATAATAGTTTAATATTTTGAATTAAAAATATACAAATAAACTAATAAAAGAAATATATAATATACTCAATCAAAACGAACTCCAGTGTAGATTAATATTATATGCAATTTATCCGCCCGGATCAAAAGTCAGAATACAAAGTAAGATCCCATGTGCCTTGACTGAATTAGAAACAGCTCCTCTATCGAATGGCAATGACTTCACACCATTATTCATGAGCTTGAGATTAAGGTTTTGATCCCCTATTAACTTCCTCACCTTGTAAAATTTGGGGAGCATAGCATTCTCAACTGATTGAAGGCAACATATTCCTCTCTTACCAACATCGAATTTACCTCTATCATAAGGCCAATTTCTTGTGCTCTGCTTAATTTTCGTGCCAAAACTAACCGATTTTGGCTCAAAGCTATCGAAACCCAAGCAACAATCAACCACTATCAAGCTAGACAT
Organism: Persicaria tinctoria; assembly: GCA_037127255.1. Lineage (NCBI taxonomy): Eukaryota > Viridiplantae > Streptophyta > Magnoliopsida > Caryophyllales > Polygonaceae > Persicaria > Persicaria tinctoria. The sequence continues at coordinate 2,142,874 of JBANSL010000019.1, read as the reverse complement.
TTCTACAAACACCTTGCACGCGCTAAAATTTTCAAGGCAACCAATTGGATTTGTGCTCGAGTTAGCCAACCTAATCTCTATCCATTCGATCAAAAGCACAACCAATTCAACCAAAAGTTTGATTTCACTATCTCTTTTCGTAATCTCACAAGGATTGATAATTACCTTGGTTTCTTGGCTTGAGGCTTCGATCGTTTCCTGAGAATTTGCCAATTCATCCTGGTCGTCTTTCATCGGAGCGTTCCCAATTTCTTGACTCAGGGCTTCCGCTGCTTCTTGCGAGTTTTGCAATTCATCATCGTCATCTGAGAAAGCATCGTCTATGCTCGGTGCTCCCAACTAATTCTCATCAACAATCGAGGCTTCCGACTCTTGCCCCAATTGTGAAATGATTTTCGACCGGAATAGCTCGGCCCCCGTCTGTATGTTCGTAACCCATTCAATCAACGTGTCGATCTTGTGATTAATCCCTTCTTGACGCTTGATCGTATCCTGATCGACAATATCTTGAATTGTTTGCCCCTCTCCAAGAACATCGATTGTTACCGTCGACGTTGAATATGGGGTTCCCGTTTCTGTCGGAGAGAAAATTGATTAAATTGGCTTCGAATTCGTCTGCGGCACCAGTTCTTGAGCTGCCGGAATTGATTTACTGTGGAGCTTAGCCAATTTCATGGCTTCCTCCAATTCCTTCGGCCTCCCCAATTGTACTAGGGATTTGATCTTCAATTTCAGCCCTTTTATATAGCACCAAATGAAATACGATTCACGCAGATATGGATTGATGGACAACAACCATAATCGGAGTTCCCTAAATCGCTGATTGTACTCCTCAAGGCTATCTCCTTGGCTGAGATTGTTGAATTCTTCAAGAAGCTCCATAGCTCGGCTTGGTTGCGGTTGCTTTCAATCGGCGCCTTCGGCCATTCCCGGACAGGTCGGAAGGTCGACGAGCTCTGATACCACTTTGTTAGGGCCTTGAGTATGCTTCCATGGAGAATTGAGAGAGAAGAGAGATTAGAGAAGGAGAGAGCGAGAGGTTGAAGACGATAGAAGGATTTCTGTATATTCATGAATGAACCGTACAATACCTCTTGTGGGTATTTATAACCCATTTCATAATTTCTTAGTAATTACACATATTGCCCCTATTATTCTAATCCTAACAATTATATCATATAGATATAGATTATATAGATATAGATAGATTAGTTATTTCAAAAATAAAAATTAATTGCAAAAAGGAAATAAAAGGGAAAGAAAAAAAATGATTGGTTAAAAATGAGAGGATTAAAGTGGATTTGTCACATAGGCAAAAACTCTTACTATGTTTTAAGAGTTTATATAGATAGATAGATATATAGATATAGATTTGAGAGATTAAACAACAAACTTGATCTTCGAGAGACTGATGGATCGACAGATGGACTAACTGTTATGAAATATCACAATTGATTTTTTTTTAATTGCATCGACTTTTAACTAATTTTTTTTAAAAATGTATTTATTATTTCTAATTTTAAGCTGCTATATTTCTTACTACACTCATCATTATTGAGTTTGATTATAGAGTCTTAATAACTTGGGTTTATTAGGTAATTATAATACCTTTTCAACCCACCTCATCATCGCGCCATAATCACATCATATATATACCGATTAATTAATACTGTAATAACTGTGCAGCAATGTTAATTAAATGGATTGTGTTATCATACTCTTGTAATTATTACATAGGCTAATTTAAATTACATAAACCACCCATAAATTAAAGGCAAAACTATTTTTTTAATAAATGATATTCTCCTCTTTCAAATGTGTAAAGAAAATATCCTAATTAACCATTGGCAAGCTTGAACATGCCCAACGGTTACCTAAAACAATATCCAAAATAGAGAATCATAAGACAAATATTCTGGATATTTTTTTGCCTAATTAATCCAACAACTTTCTCTTTATAGAGTTTACCCTAAAATATACAGAGTTTTTCTCCAAATTTAGGGAACGATCTCCATATTTTCTCTCCATTATCTATTTTGGAGAATGTAATGGGTATGGTTGTGCATCGGTCTAAAACCGAACCGAACCGAAACCGAAAATCTCAAATTTTCAAACTGAAAGCCGAACCGAAAGTATTAGGTTCGGTTCGGTTCTTTGCCGGTTCGGTTTGTGTTCGGTTCGGTTTTAACATAATTGAACCGAATTTTTATAAAAAAAATTGAGAGAAACATAATTGAACCGCACACGCACACACGCACGCGCACACACATATACATATTCCAATATAAAGTATACCAAATATATAAACATATACATGTAATAACTGTATTTATACTTTATAAAGTATACAAAATTACAAATATATATATACACTACATACTTAATGCAAATACAGTGTATGTGTATACATGTAATATATAATTATATATGTGTATACAAAGTAAGTATGTGTATATATAAAGTATAGAAATATATATACATTGTATTTATGTAATGTATAAAAAAAATTCGGTTTAACACAAACCGAACCGAAAAATAGAAATTCTCGAACCGAAAGTCGAACCGAAAAACTTCGGTTTTCGGTTTTTGTTGGTTCGGCCCAAAAATTCGGTTTGGAATCATGCACACTCCTAGTAATGGGGAAGGTCTTGGACTAAAATCATTCCAATATTCTCTAACCAATCAAGATAGCGAATCTCCTGGGCTTGCTCTTATGATCTCTCTCTCCCTCTCTCAAATCTCTAAAAACATGATTGGATATTTTCCTTACTATTGAAATGTAGAGGCATTTTTAATTTTTATTTATCATCTCTGCAAAGGTCGGTGAAAGTATTTTTTTTAAATATTTTTTTAATAAACTATTCAAAAATAAAAAAAATTGCAAAATCAATTTTAGATTATATTTTCTTTTTAAAAAAAACACCCATACTTTTTTTTTTGATTAGGTAATAATTCGATGACCAGACAGACCTGGCTCATCGAGAGGCCGACAGAGTCGACAGACGGCGAAGCGTCAAACATACAATCATAATAATAAAATGGTGCAATACAAAGACGACAAACAAACAGTCACTAGAAGAACCCACAAGCCTGATCCATAAAAGCTGAGGATAACGAAGACAGAACGGAGCCAAGCGCCATCAAAAGAGAACACCGTTGGCCAGTGGTACATCAGGAGTCCCCATGTGGGCGATGAAGACGAACCTCCGAGGAAATTTCCGTAATAAGGAGCCGCCTTGATGCACACCGCCACGACCCCAGCCAGACCCGACACCGGACGCACGAGCCCCAACTCAATTCAAAACCGTCGAAAACAACCAGAGAAACTGCCGTGAACCACCCTTAGATAGCGCACCTGCAAGCCCTTTCGGGATTTTGTCAAGACCTTTTCGGAATTTAGACTACCCTTTCGGGTGGGTTTACACGATTAAGCAATATATATATTTATAAACAAAAATTATGCACATTTTTTTAAAAAAAAACATACGGGCTGCCCCGGACCCAAGGCAAAACCTTGGGCCCGAAGCACAATCAAACAGCCCGCCATGGCTATGGAAGGAGGGCAAACTGGAGGTGAAGGCGAGAAGGGCCCGAAGCACAATCAAACAGCCCACCATGGCTATGGAAGGAGGGAAAACTGGAGGTGAAGGCGAGAAGGGAGTCGGCCAGTCGGGGAGTTGGGCAGCGACGGACAAGCAGCCATCACTACCCAGCCAAGCGACAGAGACCCAACCCAGATTGACACGAGCGAGAGGGATAGAGGCCGTGATCGAGTGGCAAACTTGCAAACTACAAGACGAACCAGGAAGGAGCCGGAGAACGAACCACCGCCGACCAAGCCAGGACAGACGGAGGACGAGACCCCAAAACCACACAATCCCAGAACGATTGGAACACTAGGAAGAGGTTGAGGAAGGTGAAAACTAAATATGGAAGGAGCCCATAAGCCCCAAATCGTTTGAACAAAAGGGAACCGAAAGCCCCAAATTGACCGACGAATCGAAGATAATAGAGGATGGGAACTCAAGATCAACCTAAGGCAAGGCTGATTGTAGTCCGAGGAGGATGAATTGAGGATTGAGGATGAAGATTCACATATAGGGTTTGTGTACCCAAATTGGGATTTTGACAAAAGAGAGTTTCTCTCTCTTCAGTTTCGTTTTCTGCTACGTAGCTGATACCAAAGCATCCATACTTGTTTTATGTTTAGTTTTTTTATGACCAAAATTTTACCTAAATTTTCAATATTTATTTTATTTTATGATATGGTTAATTTGACTCTTTTTTTTACGATAGTCCATAGGACCCGAATGTGGTAGAATCGAATGCAATGAAGAGCATTCTTCTACTCACAAAACTTATATATAATATATTTTCCTATATAAAATTTATTTCCATTCCATTTACCAAACCATACCTTAGTTTGTAGAGAGCGATTAAACTCCGTACGTAGTATATATATATAAATTAACTACACTAAATAAAATAATTAGTCTTAGAGACGATGGCATGCATCTCGTGTAAATCATTTTAGTTGGTTAATTGTTGGGATGGTGAGCTCAGCCACATGATCGATGACGTTGAAAACCAACAAATTACATAGTATTATTTTTTACTTCGTGATGAAATGTCAAAATAAAGTTTCGAGCGATTGAGTTACATATTATATATTTTCATTGACGATAACTTAGTGGCTGTGCTCAATCCGACGCCAAGGCAGTTACACATTCTGCAAGCTGTGAGAGGGGAAAGAGCGCACGATTTTTTTATTGACTGTTCCCATTGAGGGCCTTGCTCAAACCATGCTGCCTCGGCAATTTCGTTCTGTTCTCCAATACCATCTCTCGATCCCTATGTTTAGTGGCTATCCGACATGTCCCAGTTGTGAGCTTGACAGGATGGACCCATTTGGAGACCATGCTTTACATTGCAGTCGAGGCATCGGTTCTAAGCACCGACATAACATGGTCAGAGATGTTTTGGTAGACATTTGTTATAAAGCAGGCATTGCAGTTCAGAAGGAAGCGCATACAGGTATGAGTAGTGACGATGGTGTTGAGCTGATGCCGGGTGATCTGCTGGTTTATGGGTGGGACAAGGGGAGAGACACTTGTATCGATGTGGTCGGGGTTTCGCCGTTCACGACCAGAGCCAATGACTCATTTGTACTCGGCAAGACGGTCTCTCAAGCCACTGAAAGGAAGAAGAAGAAGTACGCTAATGTTTGTGTTGTTAAAGGGTATTGCTTCATGGCTTTTGCGTTCTCCACCTTTGGTGAATTGGGAGATGATGCTATTGGTTTTCTAAAGCGGGTTCAGTTGGTTACGAAGAGCCATAGGTCCCCGTCCGTTAATGGCGATTTCATATTTCATAGAGTTGGTTTTACTATTCAAAAAGGTGTTGGGGCTCAATTTGTTAAGAGGCTCCCAACTAACTTTATGTAAGTCATTTTTATAATAATAATAATAATAATAATAATAATAATAATATATGGTTGATTGTTCATAAATAGTTTATTTATATTGATTATGACAAAAGAGTTTATTTATATTGATTAGGAATAATTTATATTAATAAAATAATATATTATTTTTTAAAAATAATAATTGTTGATAAAATATTATTTTACTGTTTTTTATGCATAAAATTTTAATTATAAGTTGAAGATTTTGTATTAATACAAACCAAATGCATTTTGGAAGAAAGCTAGAAATGGTGCTTGACTCGTCCCGGAGTTATCCTTGTATATTTATAATTCTTATAACTTTCTTATTTTCGAACATGAATTATATAATAAGATCTAATATAACTAAATATATGAAATTTATTTTAAGCCGAACTTAATTATTTGACTTGATCTGAAAATATAATATACATGACATTGACTTGACTCGATATTTGACTCAGCTAGTATACAAGTAATATTAATTGTTCATATTTAAAAAAATCCGAAACGGATATTTTCACCGCTAATCACCGCATAGGTATGCGGTAGGTTTAATGACAGTCAACGATTCCACCGCAATACTTTGCGGTGGGTCAAGGAGTATACAAATCTAAAACCGTCACCATAATGGTCCAAAACTGTCGCCATAATCCACTGTAGAGGTATACGGTGAGTTTGAACCGTCGCCATAACAATTTAAAACAGTCGCCATAATGGTCCAAAACCGTCACTATATTCCACCGCATACCTATGCAGTAGGTTATAGCGACGGTTTTGGACCACTTCTACAAACCATTTTCAATTGCCCAAAAACTGACCGCATGTATGCGGTCGCTATAACCCACCGCATAGGTATGCGGTGAGTTTGTATACGGTCAACGGACCCACCGCATGTATATGCGGTGGGTTTGAAAAAAAGCGAATTAAGACCACCGAATACCTATGCGGTGATTAGCGGTGAAAATAGTAAAAATTAGCGGTGAATTTATCATACCCAAAAAAATCACATGATGTTCTCAATGTGGAATATGAAATTAATTTATCTATTATGCTTTAAAACATTTAGAGTTAATTAATATACTATATATTATTAAGAATACAAAATGAACTTCATTGGATTGTTAGCAACTCATACAAGTACACAAGTACATTGGTGAAAGCTAGTGTGGGTCGAATAAGGATGTTATTTGAGCCAAATAAGTCGAATATATATATATATATATATTCCTTTTTCGTATTCAGTTCTTTTGGAAATTAGTTGAGTTCGAGCCAAACCTAAATTTAGATTCAGCTTAAAATTATGCTCATACTTGGCTTGTTTAGTAAATAAACGAGTTTGAGCCAAACTTTTTTCCGAGTATTAAGCAACCATACTTGCTCATAACATAGTAACTTAACAGAAATGATGTAAATTTCACAAAATTCGAACTATTCGAGTTTGAATTGGGCTAATTCGAGTTTTGAATCGAGTTGGTTGTTCATACCCAGCTCATTTATTAAATAACCGAGCTTGAGCCGAACAAGTAACAACCCTAGTGTGGAAGTTAGTAAAAGGAGTGAAGTTAGTTGATGTGTCAATTTAGGGAGTGTTTGGGACAAAATCATGATTAGTGTTGGAATTTATTTGAGAGATAAGAATGATAACCCATAATTAGGATTTGAGACACAAACACCATTTTTTTACTCCATAACGAAAAACTCCACCAAAATAGAGTTAAAAATTAGTGCTTGTTGGTGCTAGTGCACACTTAACTTTAACTAACTCAACTATAACTAAACTACATAACTCCAACAACAACAAAAAAAGAAAAGAAAAAAGACACAAGTAGGAACTTTGCATAATCAATCTTGAAAGGAAAGAAGAAACTTCAGTCCTACAAACTCAAAAAAATCTCATAGAAAAGAAGAACTCTTACTCTTTTATTGCATCACAATAGCACATCTAAAATAAAAAAAAGTGGAGAATTTAAAGAAAAGATTGCTCTTCTATCTTATTATCTAAAATAGAAAAATGAGGAGAGATAGAAAAATACTCTATATTTGTAATCATGGTAGAAATTCTCTAAACACTCTACATTGAATGTTAGCACAAGATTCAATGAAATTCAACCATAGAGAATGGAAGAGTGCAAATAAAATATTATATACTCCATCCGTTCGGTAAAACTTGTCATTTTAGCTTTTTTCACAAGTTTTAATGCAATTAACAAATGTACTAATTTATCCTTAATTATTACCCTCCTTTTTTACTTTATCGAAAACTACAACTAACAAACCATCAATCATATCAAGGGTATTTTTGTAAAGTGAAGGGCAAAATATCTAAAATGACAAGTTTTTTTGAACAAAAATAACACCCTAAAATAACAAGTTTTGCCGAACGGGGGGAGTATTTGTTTTAAATAGATAAAAGTTGTAACACCCCCGTCCCAACATCAGATATCATAAGGATGTTGCCCGTTGGGAGTGGTTTATAAGCGATTCAAGCCTTACCCATGTTACAAGAGCTCTTCCTTTTCAGGCTCCAAGTGAGGACAATGGGCATATAAGAGAACTAAGTGGCATGGGCTGACGCTTCTTGAGACTCCGGGTCTTACAAAAGTAGTAATATTTGAAGGATCTATTAAATGTAGAAATATGTAATTAAAATAGAGGAATTATTGGAGTTTGATCACAATTTTTTTTAAAGAAGATTTTTGTATTTTCTTCTCCATTTTAAAGATTTTTTATAATGATAAATCTCGTACCATTACCAGCAATAAAAAATCTTGTACCAACTTAATGGTATATTAATATTGGTATGCAACTCCAAAATTAATTTGCAAATTGCTGGGTGAAATTTTTGGGGTAGTTTAACAAAAGTTAAAATTCTGGGTGAATTTTATATTTTATGGCTTAATTTCTTGACCCATATATATACTAAGCCACTAATACAGTAATACTGAAACTCCACTCCTTTAGCCCTTAACTAGTTTAATTACGGTAGCATTTCACCTTGAATTGGTAAATAAAGAGCGGTCATTCCGGGGTTCGAACCGGGGACCTATGGGTACTACCCACAAGTCCTTTCCAGTGAGCCATTTTGGAATGGTTCGGTAGCATTTCACCGCTAAGATTAAAACAAGAATTTCTCTGTTAGTCCTCAAGACTCTAAATCCTCACCGTAGAGTTTTGAATTGTTTGATAATTTGATTATAGAAATTGGAATGAATGTATTTTATGCTTGTTTATACTTTACATAATAATATATTATTTTGCTAACTTTATTTTTTACTGCAAAATTACTAGGATGAATTTGTACAATTTTTTTGTTTTTATATAATAATTTTCCGATTGAATACTATCAAAATCATATTTTGACCCGACAAAGTTTATTAGTTTTTTAGCCGTCAATATTTTTCCGCTCACCTAACTTTAAAACACTAGATCCGCCACTGTTTACCAAACTCATTACGTACCATTACCAACCGACTTAAGGAATCCTTCGATGATATAGAACAAATATAATTGATTACCAATTTAACTGATACCAACCAATTTAAATTGGTTCAATTGATAAGCAATTAGATAATTTGTCATGGTATATTTTGCCCAATCCTATACCTTGTAGATTGATGATTAACTTTGTTCTAACGTGCATGTAGTACGGTTTTGGACAACGTACTCGGTCTATTTTGCTGATGGATTTAAACCTTTAGATAGAAACCAATATAAATAAGGGAAAACTAATTAAAATATCCCCATCTTTGAGAGTATGATAAAAATATATGCTTAACTTTTAGATGTAATAAAAATATCTCGACTTTTGATGGTAGTGGTAATATATTATCATGGGTTTTCTCGCGGGTCAAAAATATTGACAAGACAGCCTAAGTGATTTTTTTTTGACAATGCAGTCTGCGTGAAAGCCTTTTTACAAGTTAGCACTAAAATTGAGTTTTCATGAACGGTTTGCTCAGGAAAAAAAATAAACCGACAACAAAATTAAACCCAAAAAACGAAAATAATTCAACCAACCAACTAATCCGATCAAAATTGACTCAAATTAACACAACACGACTATTCCTAACACCAAAACAACAACAACAAAACTAAACCGCCGACAACAACACCAACGAAGAGGCCGGGGAAAAAACCATGAGCTGCTTGGAAGACTTGGAACACGGTTCAAGAGGCGATCACGAAAGAAGATAGGAGGGAGGAAAAGGTGTTGCCATGTTGGCTATGAATCCGATCCAACTCTTTATTTTTTTCCTAAGGAAACCGTTCAAGAAAACCCCTGTCAAAAAAATTCATATAGGCTGCATTGTCAGCATTTTTGACATGTGAGAAACCCGTGGTAATATATTAACACTGCCCTCAAAGATCGAGATATTTTTATTACATTTTAAAGTTGAGGATATATTTTTACATACCCCAAAGGTGAGGGTATTTTAATTAGTTTCCCCTATAAATAATACAAATGCAAACAGATTATAGAAATGGCTACAAGTTTAATATATATATATATATATATATATATATATGCGCCAAAAATCTTAGGAATTTTAATTTGTCCTGTTTGTATGATTGTATACATATAGCTAGACGTTAACACAAGTAGATATATAATGATTAGTGACATTTTCATAATAATTGGCCCAATATGTGAAAAAAAGGAGTAAATAGGGTCGTTCAAATCATTTTTTGATGGCTTCAAGATCGTTGTGTCGATCTACTTAATTCTTGTCTATGTATTGTCTAAAAAAAAGGAGCAAATAATTGAACTAATTTAGTGGATTTATATAGAAAAAGAGTTAAAAACTATCACATATATAGATTATATTTATACAACTCTTATGGTGTATTATGTTAACAAATTTGGGTCATTAAACTAAAAAGATTAACAGGTGGGTGAGGCTAATTAGGGTTAGGGATAGCGGATTTCATCATCTCTTGTTGAGAATTGCGTTCCTCAAGACCTCGATCGAGGAGGCCAAGTTTCATCTTGATGAATTGAGGCATTGTAGGCTTTGTAGCTAGGCCTGTCCATGGGTCACGTGTCAACTCGTGACCCGACAGGTTAGAAGAGTCCAGAACCCGATGTGTCCATGACCCGGCGGGTCCAGTCAGGCGGGTCTCGGTTTTTGGTGGGTCACGTGTTCGGGTTCGGGTTCGGGTGGAGGGTTTCGAACAAATGACCCGTCGGGTTTATCTGTTGGGTCGACAATTTTTTTATTTTAAAAAGACTGTGTTTGCAAAAGAAATACGGATCACCTGGACCTGTGAACCGCCACCCCACGGTTCAGGTTCGGGTCATGACTTCCTGACCCGTGAACCGTCGTGTCAGTACCGCCGAGTCCGACGTGTGGACAAGCCTAGTTGCTACATGTTGATTACCAATTAATGGGGGGACCGACTGCAAGGTCTATTGGAAAGATAAAGAAGTTCAGTTTCCACCATTTATGACCATGTAGGTTGATCGTTAAATTAGCTAGGGTTTACAAAAACTAGCACACAAACAAAAAGATTATCCAAAAACAGCAAACCCTAAAATTCGAATGTTGAAAATTAAAGTTCCGTTGAATCCCTACCTGTTCCAAAAGTTTGGAATGGAAGAAATTAGGCTGTATCGATCTAGAAAAAAAAATAGATTATAGTTCGAATTTTTGATTGAATGTTTCTTTCTTGATTCATTAGACTATTGCAAATGCGAAGGACTTAGTTGTACAATTTGCTAGAATTCATTTTATCTGTAGCTATTTCAACATCTTATCAATAACCTCCCTCAAAACTATAATCTTTAATTTGTGGATATTTTCCCGCAGTTAGGGCCTTAATTAAGCTGGGCCTCCCAACTTTTATTCCCCAAAAGCAAAGAACAATAGTGATGAATGCAAGAAAATGTGATCAATAATTCAAGAATGATCATATTATAGCATGTGCGTTGCAAAAAAGATTCTCATAACACCCCACCTTTTGAACTTAAAATGCCCTAATTTTCTATTCCGTACATTTTTGCAAAATAATTATGGATTTATGGGTCTTAAATAGACCTGCCAAAACACAATCCGACCGACTAACCCGATTCGAACGCCCGAAAAACTTTCGACCCGAACCCGGAAATTTTGACCCGGATTTTTTTTTCGACCCGAACCTGAAAAACCGGAAATTTTTCGAGTAATCTGGGTTTCGACCCGGTGACCCGATTTTACCCGATTGACCCGGTTGATTTATAATTAAATATAATTAATTTTTTTTATATATAATTAAAATTTATTGCAAAATTATCAAATCATGATTTTTTTAATTTAAAAAAGAAAAAATTGACAAACCCGAAATCGACCCGAAACCCGGTCAAACCCGGGTTCTAGACAACTCAGAAATATCCGGAACCCGTTTTACCCGAGATGAGACCCAAAGTGACCCGACCTGAATGACCCGTTTGGCGGGTCTACTCTTAAATCTTTAAGTTCAAGTAATAATTCAAAATCTCAAGCAGCGGTATTTATTGTTTGAGAAATAAAGAGGCCAAAAGAAACGCTATATTAATAGACTAACCGTTATGGTACAACCATGAATATATTCAAGCAAAAAATAGAATACAAAAAATAACGACCCAAATACAACTGATTCTATAGTAAACAATACCAGTAGAGTGAAAGTCGATAAAGAGCAAGAGAATACCGCGAATGCCGATAACATGTGAAAGTCAAGAGACTGATGCAACGTCTCGGTTCAACGTCGGAGAGACAGAAGCAGAAACCCATCAACGAACACAGGCGTCTCCTAGATATCTTATTGATACTTAGCCAGGATGCAAATAAACACCATAACTTGATTTTTTTTAATAATTCCAGTCATACGTGTATATATATTTATTCAGTCATATATAAGATTCACTATGCAGAAAATGATGCAATAAGAGAAATTGAAACATGTAATTTCTTAGAACCAATTTGAACAATGCATGTAATTACTTAAGGCTTCTAGTGTTTTTCGAGATCCGAAAAACACTACAAATCCACTTTCAAACCTATAAATAATAATAAATTAACCTGTTATGTTATATTGATACGATACTTTTTATTAATAAAATGTAATAAATCACGGATGAAATAAAATATATTGACAAAGACACATATTTTGTCATGTTAAACACACCCTAATTTGCACCAAATGTATAGAGAAAGAGCATACTTGAAAGCTCAATGCCTCCCAACCCTAATGATGTTTCAATTCTCACTTTCCCCCCATTGTCTTCTTCCCATTGAGGTTGTTGTGGTTCCTAAATACAGTACAACTTTTTATGGGTAAGTTGGTGATTTTTTTTAATGTTATTTTCTAATGTGGGTATATATATGTTCATACATTAGACGGGGTTGTTATGTACACCACAAATTTAAGGTCAAAAAATGCTTGTGACTAATTAACATTTAAAAAAAATTAATTAACCCCTTTTAATCATGTACGTCGATAAGGACGTGCATGATTTGGGGTGTATATAGCGAGCACGCATTAGACCAATCCCAATCGTATGTCTCCCTCCTATCCCCTCCTATTATCTCTTCCAAAAACCCTTATTTTAAAAAAAATTAATTATCATAAGAAATGAGACATTTTGAGGGATGGAGATTTAGAGTGAAAATTAGACAATTAAAAAAATTAATTAGAAAAGTGTTTTTCTATAATACATTAGATTAACTTCAATGATATAATAAAAATGATTAAATATGCACATTTTGATACAAACTGTGCTTCAATTGTAACTTTTGAGTGTTCAAAATGTGCGCATATGCACACAAAAGGCTCAAATATAAGCACAACACTCCATATGCAAAAAAAAAATTAATCGCTTTTCAATAAAGTAAGAGTCATTCTTATTGATTATTTTTAATTTTTTTCATTTTACTTTTTAATTTAAACATATTTAGTTAAAGAATAGTGTATAAAATACACATTAAATCAATTGAGTAAAATACCAAAAAGTGAGGTGCATTTTGCACACTTTATACAGATGTTCACATTTGCACAATTAACCATTAAAATTCATCCTAGCCTAGTATCAATGTATTAAAATTATGATTTCTTTCATTCTTGGGATTATAATGTGTTCCTATTAATACCGATCAGAGAACCTTTCATAGACTCATAGTGATGTGGAACAAGAGGTGGTAAGGAGGTATCGGAGTCGATCCTTACCTCTACCCCTTTCTTTGAATGAAAATCATAGTACGTGGCTCTCGTCAACTGGGTCACGTGCTCCGAGTTTACCACCGAAGATGGGCTTCTCGTCATAAATAAAAAAATAAAAAAATTAGAGAACCCCTTTTTCTTTTCTTTTTTGTTTGAAGCTTTAAAGCTTAGGTGCTTTTCTATGACAAATTTTTAAGGTCAAATGTCATTGCTCCTACCCCTTTATGCTGGGCCTTACTTTCCCCATTGCCTTTTGCTCAACAAGACTCAACACACATTATTTTAGGTGGCTTGGCTCCATCCTCTCCAAGAACTATAGCAAAATCTTGGTCCCACTTTCCTTTTCATCACTAAAATTCATGGTTTTAGTTATAAGCTCACCACAAGCACATTTGAATGAACCAATACACAAAATAAGGTATACCTGATATCTATATACCTCTACCAAACGCCCTCTAAATCGACACATTTTCGACATATTTTTGTTATCCGTATGCGTCTGTGTCGGATACCTCGACGAGTTTGCGTCGTTTAGCGCTGTATATATAAGTGGCCGACCGTGATAGGTAGCCACACTTTCCATGCATGTCTACAAACAATTAGAGGCTTCTATTCCCTACTAGTACTACTTTAGGTTGGTTGTACACATAACTGCTTTTATATATAAATGGCAATCCACTATCAATGTCCACAGCAGTACAAGATATAGCCTTTGAAGCTTGAGAGGTCACAGCGAGTTTCGGAAGCCATGAATCTGACGGTAAACGGACAGTCACAGGTGCCCCCGGGCTTCCGGTTTCACCCTACAGAAGAGGAGCTCCTCCTGTACTACCTGAAGAAGAAGGTAGCTAATCAGAAGATTGATCTTGATGTCATCCAAGACGTCGATCTTAACAAGCTTGAGCCTTGGGATATCCAAGGTAGATACAGTTTTTTCATGGTTATAAGATCTGGGTATTGCTTAATTGTTATGAGTTGATGGGGTTTTTTAATTTTTGTTTTTGAATGAAGAGAAATGCAGGATAGGATCTTCAGCACAAAATGATTGGTACTTTTTCAGCCACAAGGATAAGAAGTACCCTACAGGGACAAGAACAAACCGTGCGACTGCAGCCGGGTTCTGGAAGGCCACGGGGCGTGATAAGGTCATACGCAGCAGCTCCAGGCGGATTGGGATGAGGAAGACCCTTGTTTTCTACATGGGGAGAGCTCCCCATGGCGAGAAATCCGACTGGATCATGCACGAGTATCGGCTTGATGATATCACTCCTGTTCATGATGTAACAAAACCTTCCTTATATGCAGCTATCTAATGTTATACATAACTGCTTATAGCTGAAAATTCAGTGATTCATCAGAAGCTAGATATATAGAAACTGATTATCATACCCATATGATGATTCAAATGACAGGTTTCTAGTTCCGGTGGAGATCAGTCCTCGGCGATGGAGGAAGGATGGGTGGTTTGCCGAGTTTTCAAAAAGAAAAACTATGTCAAGGCCCTTGATAGCCCTCCATGTAGGAGCTCACTGCAGCCTATAGATCGCAAGACCGTGCTCAGCTCTATGACCCATGATCTTGATCATATACTTTCGTACATGGGTAAGACCACCACCACCACCAACAACAACAACAACAAGACAGCCGGCATCAGATACGTAGCTAGCAGTACGAGCCTAACCAACATGGATCAGGTGGTTCAGGAGAGGTTCCAGCACCTCCCACAGCTAGAAAGTCCAACTGATCATATCCCAGAACCACAGCCCTTCGATCCCGATGGCAGTAGCTCAATCAATTCTACTTACCCACCAAATAATGATCATCATCAATTGATGTTTGACTGTGCATCCTACAAGCCTAACTGGGTTGAGCTAGATCGGTTGGTGGCCTATCAGCTGAACGGAGAATCGGCAGTAGAGGCTTCAGAATCAGCCAGGAGACTATCATACATAAACAGTACTTTTCATCCTACCAATCATTCCACTACTATGCCTTTCTGTCTTGCTGAAGACAATGATGGATCGGACGAGCATACAGCCAGTCCTACTGCATCTTTTCAGCAGCTTCTACTGTCTCAGTCGTCTCCTGCCTATGATAGCGAAACTGCTGAAGATCAACTCTATTGGAGTTTCACCAGACCATCCTCTGCGTCGTCACCATCACTGAACCTAATCCACCACTCATCAGCATAATACATATACATACACAAACATATCTACATGTACGCTTAGATGAATACCACGTTGTGCTTTCTATATGTATACACTTACCGCTGATCACTACCTTTGAGCAATAATCATGTATGATTGTAACAAATCAGTTCATTATTGACCCTACTTTTTCCCTTCATATATGGGTCCCAATCCACCACTCGTCACTACCATTGGATGGGAGTGTCCCTCCCACATCGAACAGAAATACCAACAATGAATGGATGCTCCCATCCAGACCTCTCAACATGTGTATATGTCATGTAAAAAATATGTATCCCTGTAGTTCAAAGTTCAAACTTCAAATGAAGACAGCGGAATAGTGAATTTAAGGGTTATATATGCATGAGAAGCCTATGGGAGGTGTTGGTGATAATGATGATGATGGCGATTCATAATTACAGTGAAGAGATTTTCGTGTAAAGGGGATCAAACCCCACTACTACCAACCATTACCATTACCATTACGTACACCATCTCTAGCTCATTTCAAAGACCAAATAATCTTCTTCACCAACTTACGTAGATGCAAATGCAGTACCTATCATTTTGTAGTATGAAAGTTTCACCTTACACCTTTTCCCCCTTATGGCCCTCATATCACATGCAATGCATTTCAAAAGCCCTCATACCCGCCTATTTCCGAACCCATTTTCCTATATAAATAGAAAAAATATATGCAATGAGAAGGGCAATCACAATGAAAGGTATAAAGTAGCAATCATAATATGATAATAGATAAATTTAGTTGTTCAGATTAAAATTTTCCTTCATTTTCTGTTTTTCTTCTCACAATATTTTTTTTCATCTAGATTTGGACGTTCTATCAATATGTACTATAGTATAAATAAATACACATTATATATATGATATATATATATATATATATATATGTATATATATATGTATATATTAATAATGTCTTCCCTTAATGATTATATTTTCATTTTCAAAATTTAATTGATGATCGTCTGAAAAGGGAAAGTTTTTGGTACTAAGAATATGTATATATAGTATACAAAAACTGGATGTACTAATATACTGCAGTATGAAATGACTTTTAAGCTTTTGTTTTTAGTGAAAGCAATTATTATTGTTGGTGTCAAGGATGTTGGCAAGACTTATGTAGCATTCTCTTTCCAAATAATTCATCTTTTTTTAATTACAAAGTCAAAATTGAAATTATTAAACATTTTAAAATGATCATCTAGGGTTTTCAGACTTTAAAATTGTGCATTTCCCTACCATCATTCAATGGATAAGAATTAAGAAATTAGTAAAGATGACTACAGAATACATAAATTTTTACTCAATCACGTCTTATTGTGATTTTGCATAATAATAATAAATAAATAATTAAAGAGACAATTATTTGCTTAACTTGAAGGAGCCAAGCTGCTATCTAATTTGTTCATATACTCTATTAATTAAAACATTTTACAATTCTCTTAATTTTGGCTTGTTGTATATTGTATATCTTGTTGTCAACTTTATGATTTTCAAGTTGAAAGTGTAGGAAAATTTCCCAAACTATTCTTGATTGAAATTTGATGCGACCCAAGAGTTGAAATTGTAAAATATATCAATCCCAACTTTCTTATTCTTCCTCATTAAAGGGCCATAGCTAGCCCAATGCCCAAAGAGTAAATTGTAAATCAATTCAAACTACAATAGAAATGGTAGAAACAACATATTCAAGGGGAGCTTAGCTAATCAAGACACACTAAAAATATGGCAAAATGTATTTGATTCACCTATGGTTCCAATTTTAATCAATAATTGAATCAATCCACATTTGATATTGATTTCCGGACATACAAAAATAAATAAATCGGTTAACGATTTAGTTAAATCTTTATTAGAACGTACTATTTATGAATTAACAACAATGAATCCAAATATAGATATTTCAGCTTATAATCTATCTATCTATCTATATATATATATATAAAGTTGGGTTTTGCCCCAAATATAGATAATATTATTTATGAACGTACTATTTCAGGTAATATATATTAAATATTAACGCAAAAACTCAAAAGGTTGTTCTAGCCTAATGGTTAAGCAATAGTTTCTATGCATAAAGTCAAGAGTTCAACTCTCCTTGGCTACACTACAATATATACAAGTGTATATTCGTTTGCCTCCTTAAAAAATGTGAAGATTTCTAAAATGACAAGTTTTTTCTTAACGGAGGGAGTATTAGTTTAATGTATTAAATCTATTAGACAAAAAAATCTATAGAATTATATTAGTTTAATGTATTAAATCTATTAGATAAAAAAATCTATAATATTTATTCATTAAAAAAATTCTAACGGTTACTTATATAATAGAATTATAATAGTTTTTTTGATCTAGCATCATAACTACAATTTTTTATATATGAAAAATGTTTTTAAAAAAAAATAAAATTCAATACTTTATGTTTAACTAAAAATAAAATGAATATTTTTCAAAAGATTTAAAAATATTTAAATTGACATAAAAATGATCAATTCTATTAAATACTTTGTATAGAATAAGAATAAATATTGTACACGCTAAATTAATTTTTTTTTTGGTGGGGAATGATTATTTAACTTAACTAATAAATAATAAAATCAGTATATGAAACTACGAAAGATTGAAATATAAGACTAATAACATGAGAATATATATAAAAGCATAGTTACATTAACATGTAATAATAATTTTTAAGGATGTCACGTGTTTAGTATACCAGATTTAAAATTCGACATAAAAAACAATGTCCTACGCGTAGCGCGAAATTGCCTTCTAGTTTATTACTACGTATATCAACCGAAACCAGAACCTTGCTCCAAGATGAAACAATATTAATCCAACTAGACCCACACGATTGCCACCTGTGCCTATGAACCCGTTACTTATCAATGTAACCTAGACTGTACCTTATACGAAATATATACATTTTCAGAATCTATAAAATTCAGAAATTGTAGAAGATTTATGCCTTATAGGTGTAATAATGCAGATCACATCAGTGGAAGCTTCAGTCCTCGACATCAACAAGTGGTGAAAGGTATGCAGACATTACACATTGTGGTGATAATTTGCATCTTGATGAAGACTTAAATATATTGGCCACATTTTTTTTCAAACTGTAATAATCTAGCCATCTCACTCAAGATTGATTCTGGTAGGTAGCTGGTGCTGCTTTAGAGAAGATAAGGCAACCTAGTTGAAATTTATGCTTAAATATGATACTCATTGAAGTTTTTGTGGCCGACTTGCAAAGGTTAAAGGACCCGACAGCCTAATATCCTATTGTCGCCTCTTATTTAGAATTCGTAGTGCGACCACGCTAATTGTCGTCACATGAAACATTAGTGTAAATTGAATACTCGATATTTCATCGTGCACATAAGTTCGTAACTTTAATGTACAGTTACGATAGATATTAAAACGTGACTTCGAAATGATTGATCTGCAATATGCAAACAATCAATCCGGATACCAATCCTATTTGACCAAAAATCCCACCTTAGTATACACTAGTGCAGTACTTAGTATCCCATAAGGAAGTATTATTAGAAACTAGAAGTACTCAAACTTGTTAGTTGAGCTGACAGTTACAGCCAAGAGTTCTAGTGAAACAAAGAATACGATGAAACAATGAAACGAATTAATATTGCATTATATTAATATGAATATGGTGTTATTCACTTTATATTATGTGAATATAAATAGTAGAATATTCATTTACCCATATTTACTTCATATTCATATTCACATAACATAATATTCATATTTATATATTCATATAACATAATATTCATATGAATATGACACAATATTCATTCGTTTCACCGTTACACCGTGTTTCATTGGAAACCTACCTTGATACTACATACCAGAACACATGTTTTAGCTAGGTAACTATATGATAGCTATTAATGAAAACTGGATATGTAATCAGTCTTTAATCCCAAAAGTACTGCAAACCGAGGAATATGAATAAACCCTGATCTATACCACAAAGAAATTGGAAATACTACATAGTTTGCTTCATAGTAGTACTAGTACAATTATTAGCGTAATTAATGCTTTAATGGAGTTCAGCGGAAAACGTTCAGATCACATTCTTGGTAACTGCAGAACAATAAATCAGGGAACTAAAAAAAAGGAAAGTTTGACCAGTCAACTACTCAGTTACACACCCAATCCAAACACACCCCTCCACCTATAAACAATTAATTGATTTCCTCTTCCTCAAAGGCCCTTTATTAGCTAAGTTGGTTGTTTGTTTGCACTCACAATAATCTTGAATCACACCCATTGTATACTTACACATCCACTCTCGGACCCTGCTCTAGATAAACTAGGTTTGTTATTGTTGTTGTAGTATTAATTTGTCATATGCATTTTGGAAGCACACGGCCATCATTTTCAGACATGAGCTTGCAGATTTTTATAGGTCCAATTAACGGGACTGTTTTTTGTGTGGAGGCAGTGGCCTTATGGGAAAGCATTAAAAAAGTTAAAGAACTAGGGATTTGAAGGTTGCTGAATGTAGATTTATGTGTGATGAATTACCTTAGAAACATTTGGGGGTGATTGAAATAATCATCACACACAGGCATTGTTAAGATTGACTTAATTAAAAGGGTTTGAAACTACAAAAATTTCATGCTACTGTAGAAAAGGAACAGAGCGGCCGATAAAATTGCAGAACGAGGCCACTTACCGTTACCGCCCAACTCAAGGATTTTTTGAAGTTTAAGATCTTAGGATTCCGTCCGAAATGATGCACTTTACTAAAGTATCTATGTGATATTCCATCTTAATTTATTTCAAGGAGTGTAAAATTTCAGCTAAGCTCAATGGGAAGAGACTGAGTTAGTTTGGAAAGGGTCGTAGATGTGTGATCGATGTCCGACCCAGTTGTTCCTAGGAGTTCTCCCTTGCACTCGCTGGCTCTCTCAGCTCGTTGTCCGTTTGGTGTTTCTTTTTCTCATCTTTACATTTTATTGTCTCATTGTTTCACTAGGACTTACCCGTTCTGCCGATTTTTTCGGCCTCTCAATCCATCCAACCTTAGCTTGACCAGGTGCTTCGAATCTTTCCTTATTTTTTTTTATAAAAAAAAATGGGCAGAGACTGAGATGAGCATGTGTGAATAACAGTGTAGTGGTGTCTGAGGTCAGCTCACCCACAACGATAAACATGACCACATTGATTGTTTCCCCCAATGGGCCCATTTTTCTCTCTCCCAACAAATTCACAATACTACCAAGTACCAACTACTCCTCTTGTCTCTCTATCTTCCCTTTACCCTCTTGCCTTGTAACCCCCAACAACACGTGAACCCATTCATATCAATCCTGTATCCTGTACTTTTATGTTCACCATAGCTTAATCATCAACAAATACACTGGATTCTTAACCTACTACTAAACCTGGGCACCGGCTAAAACCTCCCAATGACTAAAATAGGCCTTGCTCGTCTCGTTAATGGTTAAGTTGTCGAAGTAGTACTCGACAACTTGTCCGTGTGTGTATGTTAGATTGTTAGTAGGCTGCAAATAGCCCATCAAGCCTCTTTATTTAGCAACTTATCTGTGTGTGTATGTTAATGATATCCCCCAATGGCAAGATTCTCTCTTCTAGCTAAGCTCTCCAATACCAAGATAAGTGCAGTTAATAGTAGGAGTAATAGTTTATTTACTGTACTGATACAACTAATGCCAGAAGGGCACCTGACACAAACTCTGACACCGGTAATATTTATGTGGGTGGCCTACAAAATGCCCACATCAAATGCCAAGTTACTCATAAATATCACTAAACTATTCCAGAGGGCCTAATCTTGAAGATGCAAAAACAGGTAATAAATAAGCATAAACTACTCTTCAAACAAAGGCATTTCTTGGTAGTTGCTAGTTCAATTTACCTTAGTTATTTAGCTCCCAATCTCTAGTCAACCTTTCCTCAATCCTCCTCCTGCATTGAAGGGCCTTCCATGGGGAAAAAGGGGGGAAACTCTTGGTTCACCGTTGTTAAGAAGGCTTTCCGGTCTCCAACCAAGGGTTCTGACGCGAAGAGCTGCAAGAAGAGGGAAGAAACTGAGCAAGAAGATCAAGACAAGGCAACATAAACTTATACTCTTCTGAAATCTGACTGCAGTTTGATTCATGTTAAGCTCTTCTTGGCTTATTTCTGATGTTGACGAATCGTTGTTATTTTTGTTTTCGGGTTAAATTGCAGAAAAGAGAGAAGCCAAGATGGATCTTCAGAAAAGCTACAATAGATCAGAATCAACATCAGCAGCATCAGAGTATGACAGATCAAACAAATAGAGATCCAATTACAGCTGCAGCTGATCAAACACATGCCCTTGCTATGGCAGCTGCCACTATGGCGGCAGCAGAAGCTGCCGCAGCAACAGCTCAAGCGGCAGCTCAAATCGCTAGGCTCACTCGACGACGTTCCAGTTTTATCAGGGAACGTTACACTGCAGCTGTTCTCATCCAGACAGCTTTCAGAGGCTATCTTGTAAGTAAAAATTTGCACTGACATTGTTAAGATGAAAAAAAGGATTGATCATTGATTATTTTCTTTATGAATTAAAAGGCGAAGAGAGCTTTACGAGCACTAAAGGGGATTGTGAAGCTTCAAGCATTCATAAGAGGAGAGAATACGCGGAAACAAGCAAGGGACACTCTTAGATGTATGGAAGCTCTGATTCGAGTACAGAACCAAATTTCGGATCAGCAACAAAGACTGCCACAAGAGAGAAGCAGAAAGTCCATGTTTGCTGAGAGTAATAACTTGTGGGATAGATATATGCAAGACATTCGACAGAGAAAATCAACGGTAAAGGATCAATTCTATGGCCGTCATCCAAGAACATAGTCCGAGTATTGATTTGTTTCATGACATGAGTTTCTCTTTTGTAGTCTGCTAAAGAAAGAAGCACCACAGATCAATGGGGAGGCTTCCCTAGTATATTTGAGGACGATGAAGCAACGTTGCCAGGCAGGAGAGAATCTGCATCTGCTCCGAAAAGTGAAAGAACACTCGCTCATGCTCTCTCACAACAGGTTCTTACACTTGTATCTCAGCAACAAGTTTTATCTTATCCGATATTGTTCTGAACTCGTCACCTGAATGGTCCATTTTTTTATGTCAAGGTACGGAGATCTGGCAGCATGCGTACATTGAGAGCAGAGGAAGGCGTAGATGAGAGAACAGATTGGCTAGGCCAATGGATGGAAAAGAAGCAGTGGGAGGACAATGCAAACAGGGGTTCAACTGATATAAGGGAGTCCATCAAAACTGTCCAGATGGACACAGCAGCAACACCACAGCACTCTCATGGAACAGCCATGCGTCAAAGATCACCATACGACAACTACCACAAAAGAGAGAAGAGTCCACAGGTTGCTGTACCCACCATCTCACAACCAAGGCATAGTTTATCCCATCCATCACCTTCGCCACCGTCTTCAGGCCACACCAAGCCCTTACAGGTCCGTCCATCCAGTCCAAGAAGCATAAGAGAAGGAAGAAGTCACTCAACAGCAAACACACCCTCCTTAAAGTCCAAGTACTCTTACAATAGGGGTGCCAGCAGCTGTGGAACAGCCGTAACCACACCCAACTATATGGCAACCACAGAGTCAGCCAAGGCCAAGGTCAGATCAGTTAGCACACCTAAACAAAGGCCTTCTACGCCAAGCAGAGAGCGAGGCGGATCCGTGAGGAAGCGCCTGTCTTACCCGATTCACGAATATGGCAGTGTCTGCACAGACAATAGTAGCTTTAGCTATTCCTTAAGGAGTCCGAGTTTTAGGAGTGTTTGCCCTGCTATAGAAAGAGGGAACTATCAATCATATTATGCTGACAGTGCTTGTGGTGAAGTCTCCCCAGCTTCAACCACTCAAATCAGAAGATGGTTGCATTGAACAAATGGGACATGACCAAAATCACTAGAAAGGGTCATGATCAACCTGATTGACATGTAAAATTAACCTAGTTAGAGATCTTTTAGCTACACCTAGGCATTGGAAGTCATCCTAGTGTATCCAATCTTATTTCTTTCCCAGTAAATTGTTCGGCTTCACTGATGATGAAGGACTTTGTTCACTTCTTCAGTGGAGCATTGGTATTCCTTGTGCTTGTCGTTCGACTCTATCTGTTACATATAATTTGATTTCTAGTGCTGGCCCATCAAATATTATTGAATGTACATTTTATCCTTACAGTGCATCCAAGAGAGTGGTTATGAATCTGATAAACTAAGCGAATCATAACCAACTCGAAGCATGCTACTAACAAAGATCCATATGTTTAAGACCCAAAAAAACAATTATAAATAAAGATATGTATAGGGACTTATTTGTACTATTGTGGTGATGAAGAGCTTGAATTGAATATTCCTAGTAGAGTACAAACAGGGTATTGACAGAATAACAATGAAAAGTCACATGCAAAGACCACATGGGCCACCAGATTTCACAGCCATACCTATCATAGAATAAAGCCCTTTGTTTGTATACACCTCCAAGTGCAGAACCAAACAAAACCACCAGCGCAGGGCTAAGGCTAAGCGTGTAACAACCCAGATGGAGAATAGGTCAAGTGGTTATAAGGAAGGCACCAATTTGAGAGAATAAATGATGGCCCCTTGATGTCTCCATAGGAGAGAGTTAGCACATTCTGGGTGAAAACAACATCATCTTGTCTCATTCAGGCATTTTATCGAACAGTAAGTGTGCACAGTCAAATTCCAGTGTTTCAACTTTCAACAATGGGTCTCACTCAAGCATTTTATCAAACAGGATGAATTCACTTATTCACTGCATTCACTGTATTCACAGTCAATGTAACCTTCTGAAACAGACTGAACTCACATTCAATTTAACCTTGTCTCGTTCAGGCATTTCATCAACCAGGATGAATGCATTATACATGTACTATAAATTGTAATCATCAAGCTTTCAAGGTGTAACAAAAAAGTCAGATAAATGGTAAATTGGTAACTTACTGTGTTAACTGTTTATGGCACAAAGAAGGCGAAGCGTTTTGCAGCTGGACCACCTCCACCATGGGTTTTACTTTTACACCATTTGTAGCCGAAGGAGTCAGCACTACGGCGGCGGGATTAAGCAAAACGCCAATCTCAATTTCGGTGGTTTTGGGATATGTCCATCATATGAGATGGATTTTTACCTTCTTTTTTAGAGATCCGTGGAACTGTGAAGGTACGGTTTTTCTATCCTATGCTCACTAAACTAGTAAAGATACCTGCAAAAACCCTAAAAGTTTATTTTAAAAAAAATCAAATTTAGGATCTTATACTAGGGCATACGATAGAAAAATCGTTTTTCTTTTAAGTAAGAATTCAATAGGAGATCAGGGAAATCGGTAAATGAACAGACCATCATGAGAAGCAACCGGAAAAAAAAAAAAAAAAAAGTTAGCACCACAAAGTACAATAAGTTGGAGAAGAAACGTGAGTCGTCAGTCGTCACCAACGGGAGAAATAACACAGGAAATACTCCTACGGAATAGCCGCAGACGCCTCAGATTTGAACTCCCTCCCGAGCTTTTAGGTGACGATCGCACCTCCACGGTTTTTCCTAGCGCTAGCAAGCACGAGAAGACATACACACATCTTCACAAATGAAAGAACGGTATTTTTACTTTGCTTAAGTTGAATTTTTTTTTTTATTATTATTATTGGTCTAATTCGATCGAAATTCCTTGTTTTATATAGTCTATCCGATTTAAAATATAAGATTTTTTACTACTCCCTCCGTTTGGAAAAACATGTCGTATACTATTTATATACGTTTTTTATGATGATAAAAACTACTCCGTAGTATATAAAATAAGTATTTATATTTTTTTTTAACAATTTCATACTTATTAATAGTTACTACAAAATTAATATTTTATATAGTTTTAAATTCTTTCAAATACGTTCCTAAACTATAACCATTTGACTACCTATTGATCATTGATCATAAAACTCCACGTTCTCGTTCAAAATAAATTTCAATCATTTAATAATAGTATGTTCTATGTTCATATATTCTCATCCGAAAGAATTCCCTTATTCGATTCTCCTCCTCAACTTTGACGTGTATTCTTACAAGGTTTTTCAAATAACAAAACTTTGTGTTTGCATACAAAAGAATGTTCTAAAAGAGTTTACCTAGACCACGTCAACAAACACATCTTTGTGTTTTCGTCCAAATAATGCCCTAGATTAGCCTATACTACAACAAAAATGTGAGTATTAATAATTTAATATAATACCTTGAGAATACAAGAAATAAACATAAGTTCACTAAGTACTATCGATCACAACTTAGTCTAGTCTAGTACATGTCGTGTTAAATCTCAAGACTCACTTTAAGAATAAAAGAATCTACTCTACAATAAACTATAGGATACCCAATCAAATGTATACACTAGATAACCAAAGACCTCTTATCCTAGTGGTAAGAAACTAAGAATGAGATATTTCTGCATGCCTTACTGCCATGAGGTTAAAAGTTCAAATCCCATTAGTAATATTTGTGCTAAAATATCGAACCTTCTATTTGCACGACAAAATATCGCCACTCGCATAGTGTCGGTGCCGACTTTCTGGTTCGGTAAGCCGAGAACTGGTGTCGAGTCAGTGTTATGAGTGCCAACGCAAACTTCCTACGTCATCTCCGACCAACTATGTCATTGAATTGGAAGGCGACTTCAGAAGTCGACGACATTACCATGTTGATGGCGAGAAAACAGTCGTGTATATAACCACCTCTAAAATATAGACATTTGTGCTAAAGATTGGGAGAAAAAAAGAAATAGCTAACTATTACTATTTACTAGTTAGTAGTTACTAGTTGTCTACTACTAGTCTTAATGTAGATGTCAAATTGGCAAAATAAGTAACAAAAAATGTCCCTCTAATTAGGAAAAAAAAGACTACTCATTTTTTCCCCATCACAAATCATCTATGTCTACCCCAAGGTCCTGCTCAGCCCAAAGGGACCAATGGAGGTTGACCTCAAAGTTCAAAAAAATAAGATCTTTCAAAGTATCAAATGTTTGAAGATTAGTTACAGAAACAACATATCATATGCTTACTACAGCTACTCCTAGTTTAACTGTCAACTTGACATACAAAATAAAATGCCTTTCACATCAAAAGACAACAAAGCAATTTCCTTTCTTGTTGGTGGGAAAAAATTCATCTTGCAAGGATCAATGGAATCACTTCATGAAGCCCAACTCACCATGTCCATGGTAGCTGTCAGCACCGCCTTCAGCATTACCCGCCCCTATAATCCCGAGACACAAGGCCTCCGCTAGAGGCCCACCAGGAGCCAAGGGGCCCATCCATGCGTACCTCTCACTCAAGTGAGCGTCAATGTCACCATCCCTCTCGGAATTGAACAGTCCCATGCCCAGCTGTGCAGCAGACGCGTCTTCAGTCTCCTCGTTGCAGACGTCGACCCCGCCACCTCCCGTCGAAAGGGTGAGCAGGCTGCTATCGGAAGCGCCTTCGTCAAGGAATTGTCTGGGCAATGGGGAGTGAGTCTGCTCATTGCCCATGAAATCACTGCCACTGGCTCTTGTGGAAGGTGGATTTGCAGCAGGAGCCATTTGATGCAGCCCTAAGAAAGGGGAAGCAACTGGTACACCAGCAATGGACTGATCATGATCAGCTTCCCTTTTGAAGAACCAATCAGGAGACCTTCGAATAGTGAATTTGATTTTTTGGTCAAACAAGGCCACAAACATACAAGAAAATAACAAGTGCACAAAAAGCATTCAAGTACTTGCCAACATTTATTTATGCCAAAACAAAACAATGCCTTAACACTGTAACATAACAGAGAATTCAGACAGCACCTTCCCAAGCATCACATGCTCCATCTTTTGACTTGGATATTTATAATCAAAGGAAACTCCCTAATCTAGCCTTGGTAGTCACTAAATATCATTTATTTTTCAGGTTTTCTGATTCTCCTAGATTCACACATTTAGCCATTTTAAAAATAAATCTTTAGGGTTTAAACACTGTTATTTAGGGAGAAACTTGCCAAACTGATGTTCTTAACATATGAGCTTAGGGCATATGTTAGAAACATAATCAACGTCTTTTGGGTTATCAAATGGAAAATATCGAAGTTAAGGGTTACGGCACGAAAAATGACAAAACCTTAGGGCACCAAACAGAATTTCATCAATTACATAAAAGACAAATAAAGAATTCACATAGCATTGGAGCATGTAAACTACTATTTGACTCCCTACAATTTCAAGGATAATCAAGATACTCAAATGATGAACAACAAACATAGAATAACTCACCTGGAGTTGCTGTATTCAGAGGGCATGAGATGATATTGAGGCATGAACATTGCTGGGGAGGACTGGTAAAGAAACTGTGGCTTAATGTTGACATCTGCAAAGCTGATGGCTGATGCTGAATTCGGAGACGAAATTAATGTGTTCTTATTGCTGATCCGTCGAGTCGAATTCGATGAAGTTGATGCTGGTTCCACAAGCTTTCTTGAACGGGAGGGGCGCCCTTTGTGGGAGTGTTTCTCACAGTATCTCTGATCAGGAACTGCATCTTTTGCGCACCTCCATTTCTTACCATCTGTCCTCTTGCACCTCCATGGCTCTTGATCTTTACTCCTACCTGCACTCTTTCCACACCCACTTCCATGTTCTACATTAAACCAAATCCACCCATCAAGCCCCAAATAGTTAATTTCAGTACTAATTTGCTAAACAAGCACCCTCATCTAATGTTACTTTTACAAAAGCCACTAAACCCTAATTTCACATTCTCAAAGTTCAAAAACGAGAAATTAATGTCATATGATTCAGTTTAAGGGGGTTTTTACCATTGGATGGGTATCTGGAGGTCATGGAGATGAGAAGATCAGAAGGAACTGGAATGGAAGCTGCCATGTACTTGTAGATTATGGTTTGCCTCTCAAGCTCTTGCCTTTGTGAAGGTGTAAAAACCCTAGCTCCTGAAAACCCCCAAAAATAAATAAATCGATTGATTTTCAGGTATCAAAGAAAGCATATGAAATAGTTTGTTTCCAAAAGGGAGACAGTTTTTTAGCTATTTTTTGCCCTCCACAAAACCCCCAAAATAAAATATCTACACAACAAAAATCAAGCACAAGAAAAAGGTGAGAACTTTATTAGTTATTACCCCATGAATCAGTGGAGTTGCTGCAAAAGATGGCCCCAAAATCTGCACCGCCACGAACACCAGAAGCGCCGCCGGAGCGACCGCCAGCTGCAGGAATATCCCGGTCGCCGGAAAAATCAATGCTTGCGGAGCTTTCATCGTTAGGGCTTTGATGGTGATTGGCCATCATCATCATCTTCAACCCCAATCCGAAATCGTACTCAGTCGCTCCGCCCTTGTCATCGACAGCAAACCCACCTCTCTCTGCACTCCGCATCTTGGAAGAACGGGAAAAAGATTCGATCTTTCTTGGTTGATTTGATGATTTCTGCTGCTTTTGTGGTCTGAAATTACTGGAAGAAAGCAAAATCAGATATGTGGGTGTTTTTTGGAGATGAAGACGAGGGTCTCGAAGTCTCGATGGCACCGCTTTATCGGGTCTAATTTTGGAGGTGAGCGATGGATGCCGCCATTGGGAGCAGCTCCGCCTAAAATGAACATGAGGGATTCAATTCCTTGTTGGCTTCTTGAAATTTCTTTGTTAATTTTATATTATTATTATATTTTCGGGGATTAATGTGGTTGAAACATTCGTCATACTGGGATTAATAGCGCAGATACAGACAAGAAGCTACTTGCACGGTATTTGCTCAGATGGTTTTTGCTTTAGGGAGTGTTTGGAACGCATACATTATAGTAATATTATGATATTATAATGCCATCGTGTTTAATTAATCCTCTTTAAAGGAGTGCAAAAAACTCTCTAGGGCATAGGAGACGTGCGGCGAGAGTCTCCGACGATCAACGCAAGTCTTCTTCCTCTCCGGTGGGGGGTCGTGGGAGCTAGAGAGTCTCGCCGCTTCCGTGCGAGATTCGTTGTGTTCGCGATCAGTAGCAGGTTGTATTTTGCAGGTTTTCGATATTATAGGGTTAGGGTTGAGGGCCATGGAAAGAGGAGAGAATATTCATCTCACAAGGGAAGAGAGGGAGTCGGAGGAGATTGGGAAGGAGATAGGGGTTGCGGGAGGGGAAAGTAGGACGCCGATTCTCATAGGTGCTCTGAAGACGACGCGGCCGTTCAATTCATATGCGATGAATGCTGCGCTGAAGGGGGTTTGGCGAGTAAGGAAGGGATACCATTTTCGGGAGTTGTCGACGAATGTGTTCTCGTTCCAATTCAGCGATCAAGCGGAGAAGGAGCGGGTTTATAAGGGTGGTCCATGAGCTTTTGATCGTGCCCTTCTGGTGCTCCGAGAACCTGGCCAAGAGCAACCATCGAAGATGACGTTCGATGAAGCGCCGTTTTGGGTAAGATTGTATGATTTACCAGTAGGGGCTTTCAAAAGGGATGTGGCTGAAAAGTTAGGGGCTAGGGTGGGTAGAGTCTTGGATGTGGATGAGGGGACGATTGAAGTATGTGGAAAGTACGTCCGTATGAGAATCATGCTGGATATTACAAAACCTTTGAGAAGGGGTGTCATGGCCACGATAGATGGCAGGAAAATGTGGTTTGTGGCGAAATACAAACGTCTCCCAAATTTCTGCTATGTGTGTGGTCGGGTAGGACATGTTGAATTAGACTGCGAATATGAGGAGGCAAAGCAATTCCACAACGAGTATGGCGACTGAATGAGGGCATCCCCAATGAAAGCCACGACAAGAGGGACGGGAGGTAGGAATAACCAATGGAAAGGTGGAATGGAGGAAAAAGGTGAGGGTGAAGATGATAGGGGAACAAATGTAGGGAGGGGAGCTAATAGAAATAATGCGAGGAGATCTCTAGCGGAGGAGTTGGAGGCTAAGGATGATGCGGAGAGTGAGGGAGAGCTGGGTAATGAACAGGTGGATGATCAAATTCAAATGGCAGAGAAAATGCAGGAGATGGTGTTGATAAATAATGATATTAATAAAGGGAAGGAAAAAGAAATAGAGGGAGGAGATGTGAGGATGGGGGATGCTAAGGAGAAACACACCAAGAAGGGGAGGGAGAGGGGAGACGATGGGGATAAGAGTGTTATGCTTGGGGGAGGGGGTGGAGGGGGAGATGGAGGTAAGAAGAAACACTAGAAGAGGGCTGCGAGGGGAGGTTATGTAAGTGAGGGTGGCGGGGATAAAAAGGTGAATGCGGGCGATCATAAGAACTCAAAGAAGAGGAAAGAGGGAGAGGAGGATGATGCGATGGTGATTGATAACATAGCTGATGAAAAGAGACGGAAAGTGATTCTGGAGGATAATCCAGTTTTGATATCGGCGGAGGAGGCTGAGGGCCTCTTCGGCTGGAAGCCATGAATGTCTTAAGCTATAACTTCCTGGGACTGGGGGGAGGCCAGGCAGTTAACAGGCTCACCGAGTTGGTGAGAAAGGAGGCCCCAAGATTGGTTTTCTTGATGGAAACCAAAAGTACAGCTGCGAGAATGGAGTTCATAAGGAGGAAATTACGGATGACAGGATGTTTCACGGTGGATTGTGTCGGGAGGTCGGGGGGTTTGTGTCTTTTATGGACGACGGATGTGGTGTTGAATGTGAAGTCATTCACTAGGCATCACATTGATGCAGAGGTAGAGTATGAGGCTCGTGTATGGAGGTTTACCGGAGTGTATGGCTGGCCTAATAAGGCAGAAAAACGACATACTTGGGGCCTTCTTGACCGATTGCATGAGGAGAGGCATGCTGAATGGATTTGTGTTGGGGATTATAATCATGTTTTTAGATAGGAGGATAAGGAAGGTAGGATGTCGGTTGAGGTGAACATGCTGTTAGAATTCAGGGAGGTG
Source organism: Persicaria tinctoria (assembly GCA_037127255.1). Taxonomy (NCBI): domain Eukaryota; kingdom Viridiplantae; phylum Streptophyta; class Magnoliopsida; order Caryophyllales; family Polygonaceae; genus Persicaria; species Persicaria tinctoria. The sequence goes on along the minus strand of JBANSL010000019.1, from coordinate 2,111,086 downwards.
GTAGATAAGTGTGGCTTTAGGGAAATAAGATACGAAGGCAACCGGTTTACATGGGATAATCGGAGAGAAGGGGATGCCTTCATACAAGAACGGCTAGATATGGGGTTCGCAAACTCCCAATTTCTTGATGTTTTCCCGGAAACTGTGGTGCATCATCTACCATGGATGGGGTCAGATCACGTCCCGATCATGATAAGATTTAACCCGAGTATGAAGAGTGGGGATAAACGAAAAGGGAGAAAATTGTTCCGCTTTGAAGCGATGTGGCTTGACGATGATGGGTGTAGGGAGGTGATAAAGAATGGATGGCAAAACCCGGGTACGACTAGAGTTGATACAGTGTGCTTGGTAAGATCGTTAGGTGTGCTAACGATCTAAAAGAGTGGGACTGGCTTCATTTCGGGAATTTACGTAGGGAGTTGAGGATAGTCAGGGAAAAGTCGGAGGAGCTACAACAAGGGGGGCTGTCGGGGGCAACAGTGGCGAGGAGGAGGTCCTTGCAAGAGAAAGAGAGAGAGCTTATGAGAAGAGAAGAGATGCTATGGTTTCAACGTGCTAAAGAAAATGAGCACAAATGGGGGGATAGAAATACTAGTTATTTTCACAAGAAAGCGTCGGGTAGATTGAAAAGGAATGAGGTGAGAAAAATGGTGGATAATAATGGGATTGAGTGGAGAGGCCATGAAGGGAAAGTCAAAGTGGCAATGAAGTATTTCGAAAACCTGTTTAGATCCAATGTGCACGCTGATCCGGACACAGTTACTCAAGGAATCGAGCACCTGGTATCGGCAGATGACAACTCAGAGCTCCTCCGGCCGTTCACAAGTGACGAGATAAAACATGCTCTTTTTGAGATGCACCCAACTAAAGCACCGGGTCCTGATGATATGTCAGCGCTTTTCTTTCAGAAGCACTGGGATATTGTCGGACCTGATGTATGCAAATTTGCGATTAGTATATTGAGCGGGGCTCCCATGTCGGCTGAGCTAAATTACACATTCATCTCTTTAATTCCTAAAGTTACAAATCCTTGTAGAATGACGGATTTGAGACCAATTAGTTTGTGTAACGTGCTCTATAAAGTTGTCTCGAAAGTGCTGACTAACAGGTTGAAGAAATGTCTGGGAAAGCTAGTGTCGCCGAGTCACAGCGCCTTTGTCCCGGGAAGATTGATCACGGATAATGTTCTTGCCGCGTTTGAGCTCTTTCACTTCATGAAGAAGAAACGCAGCGGTCGGAAAGGTTACATGGCTTTAAAGTTGGACATGGCGAAGGCTTACGATCGGGTAGAGTGGGCTTTCCTCAAGGCTTGTATGCAACGGTTGGGCTTTGCGGATGAGTGGATCAGTCTTGTTATGAGGTGCGTGTCTTCTGTGTCCTTTTCAGTGCTAATCGATGGAGCCCCGTCTCTAGTATTTAGACCGGGGAGAGGGTTGAGACAAGGAGATCCCATGTCTCCGTACTTGTTCCTGCTGTGTGCCGAGGGACTATCTGGGATGCTCCGAATGAGCGAGCAGGAAGGCAGGCTGGAAGGAATTGCGATAGCTCGGGGTGCTCCGAGAGTGTTGCACTTATTCTTCGCGGACGATAGCGTCCTATTTGCAAGAGCGACTTGTCAACAGGGCAGTGAAATTGCACAGATCCTCCGCGACTACGGAGCAGCATCGGGTCAACAAGTGAATCTTGCGAAGTCGGAGATCTCTTTCAGCACAAATGTCAGCGATAGTACTCGAAGGGCAGTGCAGCAAACGGTTCGATTCAAGGAGGTAGAGAGGCATGAGAAATATCTGGGTCTGCCTACCATGTTAGGGAGATCAAAAAAGGTGATAGTCGGTCAGCTAAAAGAAAGAATATGGAAGAAAGTGAAGGGTTGGAAGGAAAAGACTTTGTCTAGAGGGGGAAAGGAGATGCTCATAAAATCGGTAGCCCAGGCAATCCCTAAATACACAATGTCTTGTTTCAAGCTCCCGACAGGTTTGTGCAAGGACATTGAGAACCAGATGTGTAGATTCTGGTGGGGAGATGGTTCCGATAAAAGGAAAATCCACTGGATGAGCTGGTAGCGTATGTGTCTCCCAAAAGATAAGGGTGGGATGGGCTTTTGGGACATGGAAAGGTTCAACGAGGCGTTGCTTGCTCGACAGGGATGGTGGCTGTTGCAGGATCCAGCCTCGTTACTTGCAAGGATGCTAAAGGCAAGGTACTTCCCTCGAAAGAGTTTCTTGCAGGCTCAAGTGGGGTTCCAACCATCCTATACATGGCGTAGTATGTTGGAGGGGTGAGCTGCACTCATAAAGGGGCTCCGGTGGCACGTGGGTAATGGGGAGAATGTGGCTGTTTTCAAGGATCCGTGGATCCCGAGACCAGTCACTTTCAAACCAATTGCAAACCCATGGGGCTTTGATGGGGAGCTAAAGGTTGCAGAGCTCATTAATTGGGAGACAAACTCATGGAATGAGGATCTTGTGAGGGGGATTCTCACACCAATGGATGCGGATTTAGTTCTGCAAATGAGGTTAACGTATCCGGACGTTCAAGACGAGTTGATATGGCATCGCACAAAGGACGTACACTTCACAGTGAGAACGTGCTACCATGTACTGATGGAGCTGGATTTTCATGCGAAAGGGCCACGACTTCAGACTCTTCTCGGGCTGCCTCGGTATGGAACAAGGTGTGGAAGGTGCAAGCGGCGCCGAGAGTCCGAAATTTCCTTTGGAGGGCCTGCAAGGGTGTATTACCGTGCTTAGGAAATTTGAAGAAAAAAGGTGTTGTGGAGTGTGACTTATGCACTTGGTGTGGAGTTCGGGAGGATGAACCTCATGTTTTATTTAGATGCATCAAAGCCCGAGCGGTTTGGAACCGTTTACCATCTTTAGGGAAGATTATGAAGCGGGCTGGTGGTGTTCTGGATACTTTTGAATTGGTTTTTAAAACGGGCTGTACGTAGAGACCTTATTCAGATTTGGGTACACAGCATAGAGGCCATTTGGATGGCTAGGAACAAGCATACTTTCAAGTCAACGGAGATGGAGGCGGAGGAACTGATCCGTCTAGTGAAGCAGAATATGGAAGAATGCAACAGGGGTAGGGATGCGGTAAATCATAGAAAGGATGAGGAGGGGAAGGAAAGAGCAATGTGGGAGAAACCGACGGCGGGATTCACGAAGATCAATTATGATGCCGCGGTTGAGGCAAACAAAGGGTGTGGGATCGGGTGCGTTGCTAGAAACGATCGGGGAGAGCTGGTGTTTGCGGCTGCCAAGAGAACACAAGCTACCGAGAGGGTCGAATTGGTGGAGGCGGAGGGACTTGCTTGGGCGTTGGAGCTGGGCTTGCAACAGGGGCTGGGGAGAGTATGGTTGGAGTGCGATTGCTCTCCGGTAATGACGTAGCTGCAACAGGGAGTGTTCCCAAAGGGAGAGATGGGCCAGCAGATTCGGAGGATCCATAGGCTGGCAAGCCAATTCGAGGAGTGTAGCCTTATCCGTCGGCAGGCAAATCGAGCTGCTGATTATTTTGCAAAGCTTAGACCGGTTACTGAAGTAGTTTTGTTTAGCTTTCACTTAGTCCCTTATAACGTTCAATTGTTGTTGTTGGATGATGGTAAATAAATGACAATTGGAGTTTTGCTCAAAAAAAAAAACCTCTTTGAAGAGTTTAACGCCAAAAGATTAACCTTTTTGGTAAAAGTTCATTATAAGGGTTCATTTGAATAATTATGTATTATAAATGATTGGCACATAATCGTTTATTTACCATCATCCAACAGCAACAATTGAACGTTATAAGGGACTAAGTGAAGATAAACAAAACTTCATTATAAGGGTTCATTTGGTAAAATTGTACTACGTATTATTAAATACTTCGTAGATGATAAGTTATACACGGCTATTTTTTTTTTTCTGATTAAGTAAGAATTCGAGTTCAGATATATATGAAACTCGAAGGCCGGCAGACGGGAGAAGCGTCTACAAACTAAAGAAACAAACAATATATAACAGTGTAAACTCAGGAAAACGCTCCTTACACAAAAAAAACGACACCAAGTAGCCCCCAAACCAAACTAGACGTGGACGAAGACGACAGACGAAGTCAAGTCCCACTTTGAAGCAGAACTGTAGGTCAGTAATACATCAATACCCGATCATCCTGTGGGCAGTAACGACGAAACTTCAGGGAAGCAGTCAATACTAAAATCACTTGATTGAAACCTGCAAGGGCGAAATTATAGAAACAGACGATATAGGTAACATGAATAGAAATCGTCAACAAAAAAAGAGAATGAATGTAGGGATTAGTCACCTAGGGTTCCAATAGCGATCAAATTGGGGGAAACTTCCATAAGCGGTTCGATTACAGGGAATGTAACAAGAATATATAGTGGTATGATATGAGACATCTAATATCATACATCGGGAAGTCATGAACCCCGATGTGGGTATATAAGTGGGAGCCCCACTATATGAGTTGAGGGTGCAAATTCGTTTTTGGTACTTACCTCGGACTCTAGCAAACAGAAGTTCTCTCTTCTAGCAAAAGAACGCTTCGCCGTTGAAGCTGCAAACTTGCCCTTCCTGTTGTCAAAATGGTTTGACACCGGCGACATGGCCTTCTTGTCCTCAGAATCGTTTGGCACCGGCAGCGTGGCCTTCCTGTCGTCAGAATGATTCGGCGAGGGCGACGACGAGGGCTTCTTGCAGGTATCATTATTGCAGTTCTTGGGGGTTATGGTTCGGCACTGGAGTGTGGCCTTCCTATCGGCAAAATGATTCGGCGAGGGAGGCGACGAGGGATTCTTACGGCTATCATCTTCGCAGTTCTTGGGGGTTTTGCTTTCGCTCATCATGTTCTTGGGGGTTTCGCTCATCGTGTTCTTGTCTCCAACAGGGTTTAGGCGGATTTTAAAGGTTTTTTTAGAAGAATGAGTACAAATATGAAATAGTTTTAATTTGTACTTTTATCAACTAGCTAAAAACATCGTAGATAGATAGATTTTAATTATTTCATCAATGCTCTTCTCAATCAATTGAATGCCATTGAACGAAGTTGTACTATTTATAATTACAACATACCGTACTTGGTTGCACCACCTAAAGGTCTCTTTCATACGAATTCTTCACTTCTCCAAGAGCATGAACTTGTTTGAAATTTAAAAGGGGGATTTAGGGCGTAAATTCAAAGAAAACGAAAAGATTTGTGACTTATAGGCTAGTTTTAGAGACGAAATCAAGTCAAATTTTCTTCAGTTTTCCCTCCTTACTTTTTTTTTTTTTGATACAGGTGAGAATTTGAGGGTGTCAACCACAGTTGTACCATCACCCAAAAGCTCTCTTACGGACGAGAGTTTGTAACTCTAAATCAAAACTCCAAGACGTCGAGCTGGACTTCGATCAAGGCTATATGGGTGAGTCGATGAGCCGCTCTGTTCGCCTTCTTGAAAATGTGGGACACGGAAGCAGACTCGAAAAAGGGAAGCAGACAGAGAACATCTGAAATAATTGTAGAGGTTGTTGTTTTGATTTTGATTTAAAAATTTTGAGTTTTCCTTTAAATTTTTATTTAGGTTATACTCCGTACTATACAGTATACAGTAATAGTTTTACTGTTTTTACCCCTGCATGTCTACCTTGAATTGGTAAATAAAGAACGGTTATTCCAGGATTCGAACCGATGACCTATGGGTACTATTCACAAGTACTACCCGCATGTCTACCATGTCATCAAAGTTAACAGATGGTTAACGTCTCCAAGCTAAGCATATCCAGGTAGATTAGCAAGGTAACCAACAAACGCTAGCTTTCAGTAGGCAAAGGTCGTCGAACCCATGTCCAAGTCCACCCATGGCTAAGTTAATCCTTCGCCATTCAAGTATAAACTACGGTAGTAATTAAATTAACTTCATGGAATAATGTGTCTGATTTTGGCAAATGCAAAATTGAGTGGCTCAAGTACAAGGGCGTCGGGAATTAAAACTCCATTCCACGAGACTTGCAAATATCAATTTAAGACCCAAAGATGCCATGTAAGGCAAGCTTTACAAGAAATCCTATTTGGGAATCGTTACTCTATGATATACCGAAATTCCATTTCATAACGGTTTCGCGTTTTTCGCATATGAATAAACCCCGAAACTCTGAGAAAACACCTCATTAACCGTTTCGTTGATCAAAAAAGTCAGAAACTTTGACCGTTTCCGTTTGCTCAGAAACGTTTCTGACTTGTCAGTTATCATTTCCACTAATTTTATGCCTAAAAAAATGAACCATAAATCATACTTCTCCTTCCTCTTATCTGAAACTCCAATTTCCTCTATCCTTGCCGCCTACATCTCCTCCATTTTCGCTCCTCCCTCCTCTCACTTGCTCAATGTTCTGTCCCTCTACACTCTCTTATGGTAAATCCTCACTTGTAGAACTTTCTCTTGATAAGCCATAACTTAAGGAAGAGTTAGTTAAGTAGAAGATTGATGTTGAATTGATTATTTATCGTTGTTCTTGATTATGTTGTTATTTTAAAACTAAGTTACTTTATTTTGTTGGTTTGCAAGACATTTAATATATTTGACATGTCGATATTGATTTCTGTTAAGGAGTAAGGACACTGCTTATCACGGTATTGAGTACATTTCAATTTGTAGCATTAATGATGCATTCTATGTGTATCACTTGGTGATATGTTTATTACTCTTATTTAGACCTTTAAATGAACATATAATTCATATTGTGCCGTTTCCTCGATGTTTCCGTTTCCTACAAATTTTGAATTGTCGTTTCCCCGTTTCCCTTCCGGTTTCCGTTTCTGTTTCCGTGTAGTCGTTACTTGTTCGGTTTCTTCACTTTCTTGTTTTCCATTCTCGGGTACCAAATATATGGATTGATTATTATTAGTAAGAGTATACGTATATCCAACAACTTAAGTAAAATAAAGAAAATGAGTTATTTATGAATCCAATAACTTCTTTATATAGATTTGCAAAATAGAGAAGTTTGAATAGAGAAAGAAAATATCTAAATTTAGAAAAAGATGTAATTCATTTTAAAATTAATTTTTTCGTCTGTACAACAACAACAAACCGGTATGTTCCCACCTTAAACAAGATCTGAGGGTCAATGTATACACATCCATTCCTCAAACAAATCGAGATGATGTTTTCGACAGAACCATGCATTAATGATAAATTAAAAGTAAATCCAACCAAAACTATGCACCTAGAAAACATAAGAAACTCATAGGTAAAAAAAAACATCCAACTATATATATAGAGAGAATAAACATAAGAATATACAATACTGTATATAAGGATAATTGTTAGTATAATACTCCCTCCGTATCGCAATACTTGTTGTTTTAGCTTTATGCACACTTATTAATAAAACCTATATTTACTTTACTTTTATAGCTTAAAATACCTAAAAGGACTAATTATTACCTATGAAAAGAGCATTCATTACCTATAAAGACAATAATTATAGCTAAAACAGCAAGTTTTTTAATATAAATTTAACACTCTAAAACAACACGTATTGCGATACGGAGGGGGTAAAACATAAGAATATACTACATGAGTGTCTGAGATATGTAATTAGTAATTGTAATGGACTGGGGAATTGGGGCTAGTGGACCATTGGGCCTATGGCCCAATGTTTTGCTATAAAAGCCCATTGCACTAATAGAACGAGACATCAAAAAACGAAAGACGCCATTTCCCGTGGAGTGACGCCGTTAACTATTTGGGAAACCCCCATCCGTTCATTGGGAGGTGCAAACGTAAACACTGGAGGAGGTGGCGCCATTGGTGAACCAGTTGAAGCGGTAGATCTCGAAATCGGCAACCTCTTCGTCTCATCGTTCCCTGATTAGCGATTTCAGAGGGAAAATCCGATCTTGGAAAGTTCCGATTTTTAGGGTTTGAACCCGATTTCATCGAAGTGGAAGATCGATCACGTATGCGGTCATCGGATCCAATCTCTGTCAATCGGATCTCGCCGACGGAAGAGAGTATCAGACGGAGTTCGCCATTGCTGGAACGGAGTAAAGGAACTCTCAATTGAGTCAATTCCCAAATCTGAGATCTTTATTGGTAGAGAGAGTCTGAAAGCAGGGATTTGGAAATTCGAAATGGGATGCTCAATCTCAGCAAAAGAACATAAAATTAAGGGTTATGTTATCTGCTTCTTCATTTTGTTTTAAGTTCATAATCATTCGGGATTATTCGATCTAGAGGATCTGAAATTAGGGATTTGGAAATTTGAAATTGGATGCTCAATCTCAGCCAAAGAAAATAAGACAGGGATTTCGTTATGATTTAGGTGATCGATCTGCTTCATAGTTTTGATTGTATTTCACATTGCAGATCTAAACAACTACATTTGGATTTCTACTTGAATCAGAGAACAAACTTCACTAGTGTTACATTGATTTTGAATCATCACACAGGAAGCTAAACCAAAGCCAAATTGAAGCTCAATAAACAAACAACATCCACTTCTTCATCAGTAACCATAGTTTTCGGCTGCGAAGAAGGCGAGGGCGCCAACGAACGGGGCATTAATGTAAGTGGCAGGCTCCGACTGCCTATAGTTGCCCCTGTCATCGGAGAAGCCGTCATTGTAATCAGGCCCGCCAATGACAGCTCCTACCAAGATGTTCGGGTTGGGTGATTCCGAGTGGAAGTACTGAAACCCGTCATTGCACCCAATGTGGCTCGGATGGTCTCGTAAAGAGGGCAATGACGCGCCTCTATGGTGCACATGTAAAGGGTATTTCTCCCCAAACCCAACCATATATGACGTCTTCGTCGGGTTGTCGCCCAAGATGTAGTCCACCTGTTTCTTGGCTAAGGAGATGAGGCTTTCGGCTGTCACGGCTGAGCCTCCACAGGCTGTGGCTTCGCCCGTTGCTTTGAGGTATTTGGCGTATGTCAGGAGGAGGAATGCCGTTGAGGTTACATACTGGAGGTTGCTGTCACTTTGCTTGTAGAAAAGCCCTCCTGAAAAAAAACTAAGTTAGATGATGGTTTCGTAGGGTTCGTTTGGCGTGATGTGCTTGGCTCGGATTGAGGCTAATTTAACCTGGAGTGTACTGAGCCTGAAGTGAGTTTGTTCCTGGCATCAGTGAGCATATGTAGTTATCGGAATGCGCCTTGTAGACCTCGAATTCCTGCGTCCGTCGCTCCAAGAAGTCCTTCGAAAGGAGGATTTTGGTCCCCGCTCTCTTGTCATCCCAGCTGAAGGAGTAGTCATCGTCGTCAGCACCTAACGTCTGCCCATTCGACTGGATGTAGGTGAGGTATGAAGCGTCCCCGGAAGCTCTATGCATCCACGACGCCCCCCACAAGAGCTCGTCCTGATCGATTGTCACATATAAGTACACATGTAGAACACTACAAGGCCTCGGATGAACCCGAAAAACTTACATGGTAGCCGGAGTAAGAGCAGTAGAATGGGCAGGTAACTGAGCTAAGGGAGTCACTGTAAGCGCCCCGGTACTTGTCTGCAAAATCAAACACCTACGGCAAGCGAGTTTTCGTGAACGAACCGAACATAAGATGCTACATTGTGCGATTTTTTCGGGTGGTTACCTTGATTGCAGTGTGAAGTAGCTTGGTGGAATAAGAAGGATCGGATTGCTTGAACACTATGGAAGCTGCAGCCAAGGCGGCTGCAGTTTCGGCTGCCACATCGGACCCTGGATTCTGCGGTGAAACCTTGTAGACGTTGCGCGGTGTGTCCATGTCCTCCGGCCTCTCCCAACACCGATGATCCTGGTTCGGGTCTCCCACCTGAACGTATAGGGTGTTGGGTGTGGCTGTTGCCGCCTTAATGAGATAATCCGACCCCCAACGAAGGGCGGCTTTGGCATTGTCGAGTTGGCCGCCCATTGAGCCACCAAACTCGATTATGCTCCATGCTAGCATTGTCGTCGTGAACGCCATAGGCAAACCGAACTTCACGTTGTCTCCGGCATCATAGTAGCCTCCTACAAGATTCACCTAAAACCCGACGAGAAAAAAAGGTCAATTTATTGTAATTGAGATTGAGATTGAGATTATGTTAAGAAATTACATTAGAAGACGAGCCATCGTGCAATCCAGAGTCGCCTCTCCAAGCCAGTCTCTGGGAATCTGGGAGTTTCCCAGAGCGTTGGCCTTCGTAAAAGAGGATGGATTTTTCGAGTGCATCAGAGTAATCTCCGGAGGTGAACGCTTCTCCGGAGAGGGTCATTGTGCATAGGATTAGGATCAATGCGAGGCTCGATTTCGCCCTTAGAGCCATTTTTTCGACACGTCGAAAAGCCGGGAAGGAGAGGGAGGAGGGAGAGGAGGTTTGTGGGAGGCTGTGGGAGGTTTTACAATGCCATTTATAGAGAGGTGAATGGGAGGCGGGAAAGTCACAAGTTCGTTGGCCGTTAAGGGTGCAGATGCAGTGGAAGAGGTCACGAGATCAACTGCGTGAAATGGGATACACAGTGGGGCCCACTAAGGCCTTATCTTGCTCATCCATTGGAGATTTTGGAAGTAGAACAAGACAACAAAGTTTGACCCAAACAAGACATTTTTTGATTCGGTATAGTTCTAAAAACTACACCTTAATTAAGTAAAATTTGCACAAAATCACCCTTTATTTTAAAAATTGCATTTAGAGTTTAGCCCCTCTTTAATAATAAAGGCTTGTTTGGTTAAATGCGTGAGGTAAAATAAACGGTTTATAGAGTCAGTTTTTCAATTTAGATTCTTAACCTATACTTATATATAAGCAGTCTGATATTTATATTAATGGATGTTTTATTGAATATTTCACACACGATTTTTTTTTTTTGCTTTAATAAAGGTCAAAAACTCAAAAATGGATATGGGTAGTAACTTTGAAACTAGGGGTGTGCATGATTCGGTCCAAACCGAACTGAAGTTTTTCGGTTCGAGAATTTTTATTTTTCGGTTTCGGTTCGGTTTGTGTTGAACCGAATTTTTTTATACACTACATAAATATTTTTTATATATATATGTTTTTGAATATTTTATATATACACACATACTTACTGTATTTGCATAATGTGGCTACATAATGTGTATACATACATTATATTTAAATACACATATATACACTAGATTTGCATGTGTATGTATAATATATTGTATATGTATATATAGTGCATTTGTTAAAATTTTAAATTTTGTATACTTTAAAGTATTTTGGAATATGTACACATATTTTGGAATATGTACACATATTTTGGAATGTGTATATATACTATATTTTATATATATTTGTATACTTAAATTTTTTTAATGAAAATTCGGTTTAATTATGTTAAAACTGAACCGAACACAAACCGAACCGGCAAATAACCGAACCTAATACATTCGGTTCGGCTTTCGGTTTGAGATTTTCGGTTTCGGTTCGGTTCGGCCCGGCTCGGTTCGGCTTTAGACCGATGCACACCAATGCAATTTTCCAGATAATGGGTGATTTGTCTAAAATGGCCTAAATAAAGGGAGGTTTTGTGAAGTTTTCACTTTTCACCCCTTGTTTAATTTTTCTCGGATTTCTTGTCTCATCTATACTTGTGTTGGTAGTAGGCCTGCAGGCTGCAAGGAGTTGTTTGTTTCAGTTGCATTAAAAGAAGAAAACTTTAGTCATTTTGTTGATTTCATATCCATCAATGAAAAAAGAAAAAAGAAGAAATTAAGAGAGACCACCCGTGAATTAATTTCCACAATCGTACCCTTTTTCTTCTTCTTTTGTAATTATCAATCACCACCGTCTAACTAAATTTGATAAAGTTCGTTCATTCGGTCTAATTGGTCTTTCCACAATTACAAGGATATATTGATCTTAAATTAAATTATAATCTTAACTTAAATTAATCTATTGCACGTCAAACAGAACCAGTTCAATTTCGATCAGGTCACCATTAAGCAAGAAACTCGATCATTATCTTCTCGCTAAAAAGAGCAAGCGGTTATATTAGGAAAAATGTACCGTCTTAATTACTTCTTTATATGGAGCATTGAGGAGTATTTTTATCGGTTTTTCTAATCTATGCACCAATGACGTAGGTTAAGAAGCTACCTTTTAGAAATATTTTTCAAATTTAAATGATTTTACTCATTTTCAATAATATTTTCTTAAAGTACACGCATCCAAATATATGGAAAAATTTTCAATATGGCTTATCATATACCCTTAAAATGATAAAAACAAATAAATAAATTATATATAAAATATTAATTTTTTTTAAGTATATTATAATTCTATACTTATAGTCACACGTCGGAAGTGTGAACATTACAAACCTAACATATAAGTCTAGTAAAATTTTACACTAATAACACTAAAAATTATAGCACACTAACTTATATATATTAAACTTATTTTAGTTTAGTTTAGGAATTGAGCATGGCATGACTTAACTTGAGAGGCGTGAGGTGCAAATTGGAGGGTAGGGGTCACGGGGCAGGACGACATTCACATGGGTAACCATGCCGGCCATATCCCCCAACCTCGATCAATAGAACCAACCAACTTCCACCCTTTTTAACTTTTGCGGTCTTCAATCGGTATTCGAGGTTGCCTCTCCGATTATCTTGTAGCGGTTGCCCGAGGACTAGGTTTTGACTCGAGCTAAATCGAGTTCAAATTCGACTTAACACACATTTTGGTGGGACTATATATCATGCAAATCAACTAGAACAATTGTTGGATCGAATAAATATGCGCGTTAGTAGAAGACCTATTTCAGCTGTTGTGCGTAGGTACGAGAGCTTGGAGCTTGGGGCTATTCGTAGGGGGAGAGGTAGGCCGAAAAAAGAGCTGGATGTAGATTATTCGTCAGGACCTCAATTTGTTGAACCTCTCGGAAGATATGGCTTTGGATAGAGACCACTGGAGGTGGCGCATCCGGGTTTCTGATGTTTAGTAGTTGGTGTCAGGGTACGTGATGAGTCTTGTTGTTACCTCTTGCCTCCTTTTCTAGTGTCTATCTTGCTCGTTGTGATTTCTGTGACTTTTTATTTTGGGTCTATCGGAAACACTCTCCAGACTTGTTCGGGGAAAGAGTGCGTACATCCTGACCCTCCAGATCCCGTTTTATCGCGGAATTGACTGGGTTGTTGTTGTATTTCAAACGATAATTTAAAAACAAGTTATTTTAAAGATATTTTAGTTTAGATACTACTCCATCCGGTGTGAAATAAACGATGTTTGACTTAATAAGTATTAAGTTGTGAAAAAAATAATTAAAAAAATAAGATTTTATATAGTTTTTACCTCATAAAACCACGTGTACAAAAGTTAAACATCGTTTATTTTTGACCGGGAGGGAATAACTTTTAACAATGTGTAAATGGGGTTCGGATGAGTTGATTTTTCCCATAACTATGTAAATGATTTATTTTTTTCAATTGTAAATTTTAACGTTTTTAAAAAAAAAATTGAGGTCTTGTAGTGTTGAGGTGAATATACAATGCGAGTGTTTATTAATTGAGGTTAGCCTAGGATAGTGAGAGTATCACATGAAACTATACAAGAGTAAAAAATTATTATACTTTGTCATCAAATCTTCACACCATGATTTTCCCCTTTTGAATGTACATAGGAGCAAGTGGAGTGTCACAAGAAGCCACTAAAGTTATTGATATTATAATATTCAATAAAGGATATAGGCGAAACATGTATCTTTATATCTGACTAGCTTATTATATGCACGGTCAATAGTTCTCGATAAATATATTATCAATTCTCCAATTTCTAGTATTGGTAAACTGTTTTCAGACAAAAATACTTATCGACACCGAAAGTCAGTGAAGTAATAACTCTTTTAATTGTCAAATTTTAAAACTCTTTCACATTCTTGATGAAAAACTATATAATTAAGTGTTGTATTTTGGCTTGGAAAATTTGTCTTTACATCACGAATCAATATTTTTCTGTTTGCCTAACTTTATTACATTAGATCCGCCACCGGTGGCAATTTACCCATTTAACGGTGGTTTCCTATCATTTTCATTTTAAAAAGCTATTTTAAGTAATTTGCCCTAATTAAGGACGGTTGCCATAATTTCACCCTATTACCTTAATCATGAAAGTTTAACTCATCATAATCTGTAAATTTGGGTGGTGATTAGGGTGACAAATGACAATGCACCTATTTATCCGCATGAAATTTTTTTGAATTTAAATTTTCATGTTTTATAGAGAAAAAAGTTGCAGATGTTATGGCTTAATTACGGGATAATAAAGTTAATTAGTTAGGTATTTTTCCCGTTACACATGCCATTAACGTCTTTTCTCATCCAATTTTTCGACCAACGATCATATTGTGCGGCTTAATTTCTGATTTCCGTTTTCTTCTATGTTGATTTTTTTCCCATGAATGAATGGAACTGTAACCAAATAATCAATTACAAAAAAAATTATCTTTTCATCTAAAAAATTAACAATTCTAAGTCTTCCGCCCAAAAAGTTATAAAATTCACAATTTTGCACAAAACCAAAAATGGATAGAAATTGGCAAAGTACAAGGCTACCTTGCAAAATTCTTGAATTCTTGTTCGCGGAAACTAAATAGTAAATACACCGCAAATGAGTGTCATAAATCCTAATTTATGTACCTTTAGTTTTTAGTGTCTAATGATGATTTGTGATGTATCTATCAACACCTGCTCTTGTTGTCCTTGTCATGCGATCCACGTTTAACCAATCAATCAATTGGCTCATGTTTTCACTAATGTTGCTCTTAAGTGATCATTTGTCAAACTCATCACCCAAAAAGTGTATGGACCTAGGGTGTGTTTGGATTCCAAATGCATTATCATTATAATATAAAATGATAAGGCGGTGTTTGGTTAACAAAAATTTTAAGGCGTTTAAATTATGATATTTTTGGATTCCACGATATATTAATTAAAATGCAATTATTTTATCTCGATTTATGTGATTATTTGGTTAAATTACGGTTTTACCTCAGTTTTTATGAGATTTTTATTTTTACAACCAAACGGACACATAAAATGAGGTAAAATAATTGCATTATAATGAAAATGCAATGGAATCCAAACACACCCCTAATGATTTGATGAAAAACGTGACACATTCAAACTAGGAATTAGCAAAGATTTAGGGGTTAGGTCTTAATTTGCCTTATCCCAATATTTGTTCATTTGTCAATACTGTCACTCATAAGTTGTTGTTTTTTTAATGACATTGTCACTTAAGTTTGTTTGTCATGGTAGGATTTTAGATAGTTAAAGTTCTAAGGTATTATATATAATGTTCACCAAAACCAATTCATAAAAGAATCAAACAGTTTCTCTACATTTAGATCGGATATTGTACGTGATCTATCATTTAAGAGGAGTGTTTTTTCTAACCAACGCGATCGATTATCCTAAAGGAAGTCGCTTTATAACTAAAATGTCACTCGATCATACAATGAAGGGTGTGTTTGGATTCCAAATGCATTATGTTTATAATGCAAAATGATTATTTGGTTAAATTACAGTTTTATGATATTTTTGGATTCTACGATATATTAATTATAATGCAATTAATTTATCTCAATTTATGTGATTATTTGGTTAAATTACAGTTTTATAACATTTTTATTTTTATAACTAAACGCTCACGTAAAACGAGATAAAATAATTGCATTATAATTAAAATGCAATGGAATCCAAACAGACCCGAAGTTTCTCAACAGGAATTTAATTGGGCCTAAAGGCCCGTTTTCTGTTGGTAGAATATCATTTGCCACGGATACTGGACCTCGATGCATCACCACATTGGGCTTTTGTTAAACAAAATAACACTTTTGTTGCAAACACAAAAGTTTTTTTTTAAAAAAAAAACAAATGCTTTTATTTGAAAACTTTAAATGTTAATTTATGGTTTGATTCGTTGAAACATTAGTACAATATTATAACATTCTTACTAGAATAATGCCATGCACACATTATAATTAAGTTCTTTGTGATTACATATATAGTAACTTTTTCTATTATTATTATTATATTATTAAAATTTCTATATGACATTAGATAACAAGCTGAATTCTGCATCCCTTTTGAATACTAAACGCAATCATAGTCAAAGTGTGACAAGAATCCCTACTATATTCAACTGACCCCTTAGCGACCCAATACAACCGCTTGAGAAGTCCCATAACATCATTCTCTAAGTCACCAATAGTGGTAAATGAAAACGACAGAAAGTGATAACTTTTGGCCCTGCAAATATCCTCGTAGTTCCTCCTCTTATTATCAGCAACCACTCTAGTTGTTTTACCCTTAATACAACCATTTAGAAAATAAACAAGGTATAAGAAATAAACTATCTAGCACATCACAACAAACATAACCTTAATACAATCCTTTGGGAAATAAACAATGAGTCAATGATACACATTCACTTGTGTCATGTAGATATATGGTTGGGAAGGATGACATGTAATGATTAATAAGTCACGAGTTTAAGAGGGCACTTGGGTGGCGGACCATTTTGCCCATCTCGATCTTTAGGCGAACTTCGTGGATTGGAGATCTTATGTTGCGATCGACGACGTCGTTCGAAAGGACGCTATTTAGTAGTGGTACAACGGTAGTTGACCAACTCCAAAAAAATTGCATTGTATAAAAAAAAGTCGTGAGTTTAAATTCCTCGTTTCTCTATTGTATTGAACATAAGACCTTCTGGCTTTCTCCTTTCTCCCTACCAGTGAGCCACCCAACTGGGCCCACCTTTAAACACTATTTTTAGACTCTTAGTCAGCTGAACCAACCAATGATGGTTTTCATAAGATCCAGTTTTATTCTGCCCCATTGTTAATTGTAGTTGATGCTGGAAAACAGTCAAAGTAAGTAAGCATGCATGAACATGACTGAACACCCATACAATTGATGAGGGTGCCATGTGCAAACACTGTAACATCTCCTCTCATTGTTAAACAACGGTGATGCAAAGTCAACCTACATCCTCCTCCATTTAATGCTCTTTATCTCCACATTTGACCCCCCCCCCCCCTTTGAGCATTCACCTCTCTCAACCAACCAACGGTTTCTTTTTGAGGTTGACACTAGAGTCAAGAGGGAACTACACATAAACCCTTTTAATCATTAAAATGTGGTAAAAGAAAATATAATAAGTTATTTTAGATTTTTATTTAATAATATAGATTTTTTTTCTTAATTCAGTTCGATTTAACTAAATAGCTTTATATCTAAATTGGTATAAATTGAGTATTGTATCGTTTTGTATGGATGGGGTTAGCTCTTTTACTTACAAGCGATTTTATTATTTTAAAAGAATTC
Source organism: Persicaria tinctoria (assembly GCA_037127255.1). Lineage (NCBI taxonomy): Eukaryota > Viridiplantae > Streptophyta > Magnoliopsida > Caryophyllales > Polygonaceae > Persicaria > Persicaria tinctoria. Next base: position 2,093,778 of record JBANSL010000019.1, on the reverse strand, counting down.
AAGAGGGAGTATCGTTTGATTAACGTGGGAAGTATAGTTCCCGGGAAGTTAACTTTTTAGGAATTCCATTCCCGTAAATTGAAAATCATAGGAATTGAGAAATTGTGTTTGGTTTTGTATTTTGGATTAAAGAAATTGAAATAAGAAAAGAAGGATTTTTCTATTAAAAAGGGTGAAATTCGAACTTAGAGCTAGTTTGGTTTGACTCCCAAAAACCCAGGAAGTAGAACTTCTCAGGAAGTAGAACTTCTCAAGAAGTAGGGGAAATTCATGTGTTTGGTTTGTATTTCTAAAATTAAAAAACGTAGGAATTTAACTTCCTGGAAAGTTGAATTCCCCCAAAATGGAGGAAGTTCACTTACCTAGTCTCCCCTAAGTAAGTTCAACTTCCCCCATTTTTAACTTGAAAATTTCCATTTCCTTCCTTCAATCTCCTAGAATAAAAAATCAACCAAACATATTTTTAGAATTCCTGTCAATTGGATTTCCCGGGAATTCAATTCCCATGAAGTAACTTCCCGGGAATTTCAATTCCCACATTGAACCAAACGAACCCTTACCTAGGGGGACTAGGTAAGCGCACTTCCTCCAAAATGGGAGAATTTAAATTCCCGGGAATTAAACTTCCTAGGTTTTTTTGTAACAAAAAAAAAATCAACCAAACGCTGATATTATCTCCAATTCCTGGGAATTTTAACTTCCTGGGTTTTTGGAATGTCAACCAAACGAGCTCAATATGGAGGGTAACACTCACAACTAAACAAATTGTGATTAATATCCCTTTTTCAAACAAGGTCATTTAAACATCATACTAAAAGAGATTTTTTATATATATATATATATTTACAGTTTTTCTAATACGTGTCATTAGGGCATAAGTTGAGAGATTTATAATTGGGAAAGCTTCTTCAATAGTATTATACATAAGTGGTTGTTAGACCAACCTTGTTGTACGGCTCTGAGTGTTGGCCTATTACTAAAGCGCAAGAACAGAAGCTGTCAGTTACAGAGATGAGAATGCTGAGATGGATGACGGGGTACACGAGACTTGATAGAATCCGAAATGCTGACATCAGGAGAGAGGTTAGAGTTGCGAGTATTGTGGATAAATTGCGGGAGTCCAGATTACGTTGGTTTGGGCACGTCAGTAGGAGACCTGCTTCGGCTCCGGTTCGGAGGTGTGAATTCCTAAATTTGGGAGAAATCCATAGGGGGAGAGGTAGACCTAAGAAGAGGTGGTCGGAGGTTATCTGACATGTTCTCAATCTGCAGAACCTATCGGAGGATATGACTTCGGATAGAGACCACTGGAGGAGGAGCATCCGAGCTGCTGATGTCTAGTGTCTTATGTTTTGGTTTTGATCTGAGTTGTGCCCTCGTGCCATTGTTTACTTCCATGCTTCTTCCCTGCGCCTCCCCTTTCTTATTCCATGCTCTCTCTGCTCCCTTCTCTGAGTCCTATTACTATGTGGTGCTATTGTCCTATTGTTCTGGGTCTATCGGAAACACTCTCCTGACCTGTTCGGGGTACGAGTGCGTACATCCTAACTCCCCTGACCCCGCTCTATTGCGGGATTAACTGGATTGTTGTTGTTGTTACTCTTGAGATATAGGTGAGCGAGACCTCTTTGGGATAGGAGCTGGCCATGTCCCCTCTGGATAGGAAAAAAATGTGATATATTCTTTATTATATAGTTGAAAGTAAAAGGATATTCAAATCCTTATCTCTTCATTTTATAATAATATATTTTAAAATTATTTTGAATTTGATATAAAACAACTAAAAAAATCAAACAAATATAAAATAATCTAACTTGTATTTTTTTTATTAGGTAAGAATTCGAGTTCAGACATACTGAAATTCGAGGGCCGGACAAGCCAGCAGACGGAAGGACCGTCTAACAACCCTAACACCCAAGAAAGCATACCGGTGCAAACACAAGCCTTCTAGATTAATGTCTCTCGTGTAGGACCCGAATTCAAATTAGACAACCCTTCTAGATCTAAATTGGAGCAACATTTTACAACATAAATTAATCAATGTTGAATATTGTTTGAGTTTAGAACTAAAAAAGAATACATTAAGACGGGTGTGGGTACCGTGTGATTGGGTCCCTGATAGGCGATATATTCTATAGCGCATTTAGTAGTTTTTATCATCATTTACATGTCATTGTGAGAGGTATTTGTGTGAACTTGGTGATTCAGAACCTGTTGAAGAAGTTGAAGAAATCAGGCAAGTTACAGAAGAGCTGAAGTGAAGAAGTTCGGAAGCAGCTGGAAGGCTGGTGAGTCTGGCGCGCCCGCGCGGCACTCGACGCGCCCGCGCTGCTACTGGCGCGCCCACGCTGCTAGGAGGACGTGCCCGCGTCGATGCACCAGATGGAAGTAGCAAGACGAAACACTGGCGCGCCCGCGCTGCTACTGACGCGCCCGCGTCGGTCCTTGAAGACGGATTCTTATCCGATTTTCCCTATCTTATTAGTTTTAATATTATATTTTATATTTTTACGGGATGTTAAACCCAATTTTATTAGGTTATATATTATGGCCGAGAAGGCAGGAGAGGGGAGGAGGTTATTTTCGAGAGACGTAGTTTCCTTTTTCTTCATCTCACAAACCCTATGGAGAACTAACTCTCCGTTGTTGCACTTGGTTCTTTGAAGCCTTCAATTGATTTGGTTGTGAGTATTCTACTCTTGTTCGTCCTTTGTTAATTGTTTCGATCTCCTGAGTTTATTGCTTGATTGCTTATTATTGGTTAATCTGGATTGATCACCTAGGTTTATTGATACTAGTCATATTGCTAGGGTTTCCAATTCCAGGTTTGGGGTTGTAGATTCACTGTAGCAAACACAATCACCATACGCGGGTTGCTTGTGGTAGATTGTGAAGGAGATTCGATTACAGGCTATTTTAACGGGTTGTTAGAATCGCTTGTATCTCATTATAATTCATGTTTGAATGCTATCGCTTTATTATTCGGTGAAGGTTTTCCCTTGTAATTTGGTGATAAGTGCTTTTAGGACTGGTAGGACTAAAAGCTATTACACGATCTGAATTGAGAACAATTACTGGACATTAGAACTTGAGATTCATAGAATGCGATGATGAACCATCTCAATTGTTGTGCGGATAATTACCTGGTGTGATACTTTTCCATCATATATTCGCAACCTCTTATTGCAACTTGTTCTGTCACCATTTGCTTACACACAAAACTCCCGTTGAATCGGTTACTTTTGGGTAATAATACTTGCTCTTACAATTGATTCTGTTTCCCTGTGGGTTCGACCCTAACTTACCTACTATACTTGTTATAGTTTGCATCTTAGGAATTTACTTTGATTTGGCATAACGACCTTAGGCCTGTCAAATTTGGCGCCGTTGCCGGGGAAACGGATTATCTTTGTTCTTGTTTGTCTTATTACCTGTTTGGGTGCGAACCTCTTGCATGGTTCGCACTCGTGCTACTGATCCCCATCTTGTTGTTTTTGATTGGGAAATTGACAGGACATACCACCGCCGTCTTAGAGAACAACCCCAACATTCCCAACAACCCGATCCAATGGCTGATAATGTAAATCAGACGCTGCGACAGCTGACAGCATCAAACATCACACAGCAGGCACCTGCTGTGACAATCCCTGCTATAGGGGATGACAACCATTTTGAGCTAAAGTCTGGGCTGATTCATCAACTGCCCAAATTCCATGGATTGGCTGGAGAAGACCCCATCAAGCACATGGGGAAGTTTCATAATGTGTGCATGAGCATGAAACCAGCCAATATATCCGAAGCACAGATAAAGATGAGAGCTTTTGGGTTCACGCTGGTCGATGCTGCGGATGACTGGTACTACAGCCTTCCTACAGGGAGCATCGATACTTGGCCTAAGCTCCACAAGGCCTTCCTGGAGAAATTCTTCCCTGCTAAGAAGGAGAATACCTTGAAGAAGGCAATCAGCAATATAGAGCAGGAAGATGATGAAACCCTCTATGATTACAATGAAAGGTTCAAGAAGCTTTGTACTAATTGCCCTTTCCATGGCTACAGCACGAAGGACCTAGTCTTATACATCTATGGGGGATTGCTGGAATCTGATAGAAGGATGATTGATGCCGCCTGCGGAGGAAATATTCTGAATGCCACGCCAGAGGGAGCTATGGAGAAGATTCAGGAAATGGCCGAGGGGACTAGAAATTTTGGGAAGTCCACCAGAAAGAAAGGGGTCAACTCGGTAGACTCTAACCAAGCCAAGGATATTGCTGAATTGAAGGATATGGTTAGGAGGCTCACTCTGCAAGGGACTCCTCAACAAATCAAGGCTTGTGGAATCTGCAATGATAACTTCCACCCAACTGATGCGTGTCCTACACTCCAGGAAGACACCGCTGAAGTAAGTGCTATAGGTGGAAATGGACCTCAGAGACCCAGACATGACCCCTACTCAAACTCCTACAACCCAGGTTGGCGGGATCACCCAAATTTCAGATGGAGGGACCCACCGAACCAACCACATCAGCAATAGCCACCTCCCTACAATCAGAGGCAGCAGGGTAACGCTCCCTCTACTGAGTCCATGCTCAATACGCTGACACAGCACTTTACTGCGCATGTTCAGACAACTGAATCGAGCATAAAGGATATACAGAAACAAATGGGGCAAATGGCTGAAGCAATCACGAGAATGGAGGCAAGGACGTCAGGGGGTCTACCATCTCAAACGGTGGTCAATCCAAAGGAAAACGTCAGTGCTATAACTCTTCGGAATGGAAAAGAGCTGAAAGGTCAGGAAGATGAGGAGGAAAGCACGCCAATCTCCGACGTAACCACGCCTAACACTGGCGCGCCCGCGCCACAGTATGACGCGCCCGCGCTGCCTTCTGACGCGCCCGCGCTGCCTGCTGACGCGCCCACGGCGAGTCCGATCTCGCCTGAATCTGAGCCCTATGTCGATACATATGTACGACCGAATTTTCCCCCTCTCGGGTCGGAGAAACCAAAACCTCCGTTCCCTGAGGCACTCAAAGAGAGGAGGATAATCGATGATTCAGAGCTTTTCGAGACATTTAGCAAGTGTCAGGTGAACATTCCTCTGCTGAAAATGTTAAAAACTGTGCCCAAGTACGCCAAGTTCTTGAAGGAGCTTTGCACAGTGAAGAGGAATCAGAAGCTGAAAGGAAAAAAGAAAGTGAAAGTAAGTGAGCAAGTATCCGCTATGTTTCAGAGGAGAATGCCGAAAAAGTGCACTGATCCAGGTATGGTTACTATCCCTTGTGTCATTGGAGATGTCAAATTTGATAGAGCTATGCTTGATTTGGGTGCTTCCATAAATGTGCTTCCCTACTCACTTTACAAATCGCTAGATTTAGGACCTTTGCATGAAACTGGAGTAATTGTGCAACTAGCTGACAGGTCTAATAAATACCCTAAAGGAGTAGTGGAAGACGTATTAGTTATGGTCGATAAACTGATTTTTCCTGCAGATTTCTTTGTCCTGGATATGGAACATGATAAGCATGATGCGCCTATTCTGTTAGGTAGACCTTTTATTAAAACAGCTAGGACAAAAATTGATTGTGTCTCTGAGACACTAACAATGGAATTTGATGGAGAAAAGATTGAATTCGATTTATACAAGGCTATGAAACATCCTGTTGATGACCATTCTCTGTGCTCTATTGATGTGATTGAACCATTAGCTCAAGATCTATTTGATATTTCTAGGGAAGATGAGTTGCAGTCAATTATTGAGAATGATATTGACGAGTCCTATACAGATTTTTCAATTTCATCTAACATGCAGGAATTAGTAGCCCTGATGGATGTAGAAGGTAATTCCCCTACTCTTTTGGGCATTGGCCCCAATCTACTGACTCCAAGCGAAGTGCTTGTTCCATCTGTTGTGCAGGCACCTAAAATTGAACTCAAACAACTCCCTAGTCATCTCAAGTATGCTTTCCTAGGAGTTGATGACACTTTACCAGTTATTGTGTCAAGTAAGCTCTCAGCGGAGCAGGAGGAAAAGTTAGTGGAGGTTCTAAAGGAGTACAAAACTGCATTGGGATGGACCATCGCTGACATCAAGGGAATTAGTCCATCTACATGCATGCACAGGATCCTGCTGGAGGATGGAGCTAAGCCATCACGCCAACCACAGAGAAGGCTCAATCCTCCCATGATGGATGTGGTGAAGAAGGAAGTGCTGAAATTGCTTTCAGCAAACATGATTTTCCCAATTTCTGACAGTCAATGGGTAAGTCCTACACAAGTTGTCCCTAAGAAAGGAGGGATTACAGTCGTGGAGAATCAACAAGGTGAGTTGGTCCCTACCCGGACACAAACAGGTTGGAGGGTATGCATAGACTATCGCAAGCTGAATACAGTAACCAGGAAGGATCACTTCCCCCTCCCCTTTATTGATCAGATGCTAGAACGCCTTGCTTGGCGCCCCTATTATTGCTTTCTTGATGGATATTCTGGATATTTTCAGGTGGCCATAGCGCCAGAGGACCAGGAGAAGACTACATTTACATGTCCTTTCGGTACTTTTGCATATCGCAGGATGCCATTTGGACTATGTAACGCACCCGGGACATTTCAACGATGTATGGTTAGTATCTTCTCTGAGTACATTGAAAATTTCATTGAAGTATTCATGGATGATTTCACAGTACATGGGGATAGCTTTGATACTTGTTTGAGCCATTTGGCACTAGTGTTGAAAAGATGTGTTGAAACTAATCTGGTTTTAAACTCTGAAAAGTGTCATTTTATGGTAGAACAGGGAATTGTTTTAGGTCACATAGTCTCTGCAAAGGGTATTGAGGTCGATAAGGCGAAGATTGATGTAATTCAATCTCTGCCTTATCCTACTAATGTGCGCGAAGTTCGTTCTTTCCTAGGCCATGCAGGTTTTTATCGCAGGTTTATCAAAGACTTTTCAAAGATATCCTCACCCTTGTGCGAGCTTCTGAAGAAAGATATGACCTTTGCACTCACACAAGAGTGCAAAGAGGCGTTCGACCAGCTGAAAGGACGCCTCACTAGTGCACCAATCATTCAGGCACCAGACTGGTCTCGCCCATTTGAGATCATGTGTGATGCGAGCGACTATGCAGTGGGAGCAGTGCTAGGCCAAAAAGAGGGAAGAGCCTCTCATGTGATCCATTATGCTTCCATGACTCTGAATGGAGCGCAGAGCAACTACTCCACCACTGAGAAAGAAATGCTAGCTGTGGTGTTTGCACTAGAGAAGTTTCGACAGTATCTGCTTGGGGTCAAAGTGATTATCTACACAGATCACGCAGCTCTCCGCTACTTGATGACAAAGAAGGAGACAAAGCCAAGATTAATTCGATGGGTCTTGTTGCTCAGCGAATTTGATGTGGAGATTAAGGATAAGAAAGGAGCGGAGAATCTGGTGGCTGACCACTTAAGCAGATTGGTGAATGAGGAGGACAAGCCGGAGTCACAGAAACCCATCTTAGGCACGTTTCCGGATGACACATTATGCAGAATCGAGCACAAAAGCACGCCGGAGTCTGGCGTGCCCACGTCAACAGCTGACGCGCCCGCGCTGACATCTGACGGGCCCGCGCTTCTCCATGGCGCGCCCGCGCTGACCCCTGACGCGCCCGCGTCATTCCCTGGCGCGCCCACGCTGTTGCTTCTCAGCCCATCTCATCCCGTTCTGAGACTCCACTCTGTAAGCCCTTGGTACCGGGACATTGTGAACTACTTAGTTTGTGGGGAATTTCCTCCGGATCATACCAGGGCCTAGACGGAGAAGATTCGAAGAGAATCAAACCACTATGTTTGGGATGACCCATACCTTTGGAAACATTGTGCTGATCAGGTAATTCGTCGTTGTCTTCCAGATAATGAGGTACGATCTGTTCTTGAATTTTGTCATTCTCAAGCATGTGGGGGACATTTTGGTGCCAATAAAACTGCTAGAAAGGTACTTGAAGCTGGATTTTATTGGCCACATATTTTTAAAGATGCTTACTCTTTCTGCAAGGCATGTGATAGGTGTCAAAGATTAGGGAATATCTCTCAAAGGAATGAAATGCAACAATCACCAATGATTTTCTGCGAAATCTTTGATGTTTGGGGCATTGACTTTATGGGACCTTTTCCTAGTTCTTGTGGGAACTTGTATATTTTACTTGCGGTGGACTACGTTTCCAAGTGGGTGGAAGCGAAGGCCACCAGAACTGATGATTCTAAAGTTGTGGCAGGGTTCTTGAAAAGCAATATTTTTGCCAGGCATGGTATTCCTAGAGCGCTGATTAGTGATAGGGGTACCCATTTCTGCAACAAAACTGTGACTGCCGTGCTAAAAAAATATCATGTCACACATAGAGTTTCCACCGCATACCATCCACAGACGAATGGCCAAGCAGAGGTGTCCAATAGAGAAATCAAAGCCATTCTCGAGAAGACTGTGAATCCTAACAGGAAGGATTGGAGTTTGAGACTTGATGATGCGTTGTGGGCTTATCGCACTGCTTACAAAACTCCAATTGGGATGTCTCCTTTCAGACTTGTCTATGGTAAAGCATGTCATCCTCCTGTTGAGCTGGAGCACAAGGCTTGGTGGGCTATGAAACAATGCAATATGCAGAGTGACGGGGTTGGAGAACACAGGAAGCTACAGTTAGGTGAGCTCGAGGAGTTACGGTTGGACGCCTATGATAATGCGGCAATCTACAAGGCGAAGACCAAGGCATGGCATGACAAGCACATCCATAGGAAGGACTTTAAAGCTGGTGACAAAGTCCTACTTTTTCAGTCTCGCCTGAAACTCTTCGCTGGGAAGCTCAGGTCAAAGTGGGGGGGACCATACATTGTTGCTGAAGTTTTCCCACATGGAGCTGTAGAGTTATATGACCCGGATAGCCACAAGAAGTTCAAAGTAAATGGTCAAAGGCTTAAGACATACTATGAAGGGTTTACAAAGGAGGCTATGGATGAGTTAGTTTTGGAGGAGCCAAATGCAGAGTTAGAATAGTCAAAAAGGCTTGGTCGAGCCAGCGACATGAAACAAAGGCGCTGCTTGGGAGGCAACCCAAGGTATTGCATTCTTTCCTTTAACTCGATTTTATTCTAACTTGTAGGTAATAAAGACGGTGTTTCTGGTGACGAATTGCACCCGCATTTCGGACCCACTGCACCCGCAGTGTTAATTTTCGTCAAAAAAAAAAAAAAAAAAAAAAAAAAAAAAAAAATCCGACCACGGGCTGGAAAACCCACTTCGGGCCAGCCCGCCAGCTTCAAGCCCATACTATCATCAAAACCCTACCTTTTTCCCCACACTCTCTTACCTCACACCACACATCCCTCTCAATCTCTCTCACAACTCTCACACATCCCTCACACCCACAAACACTCCCCCCACCTGGACCACCACAAACCGGCACCGGTGGGACATCGGCGGGCTCCACATCGACAAGCTGCTTTCGACGATTTCCGGATCTGCAGAAATCGCCGACGCGGCCGCGCCACCCCTAACGCGCCCGCGCCTGTCAGAGAAAACCACCAAACAGCTGACACAACCGACGCGGCCGCGCGGCTACCAGACGCGCACGCGCTGCTAACCGACGCGCCCGCTCTGCTCGCCAACGTGCCCGCGTCTGCCCCCTGCGCCGAACCTCATCTATTCGTTGTGAGTTCCTCCCGCTGTCCTTATTTCGATTCCGATTTAGTCCTATTATCTATCGAGTATGAGTTCATCGGAGGAGGAGGCGAGTCGATCTGATAATGGATTAGAAATGTCTGATGAGGAATGGGCTATTTACAATAAGGTTGGCTGTGTCAGTTCTATGAAGTATTTGCATGGAGAGAGACTTCAGAGACTTCAGATGCTAGATTGTATGCAGAAGTGTCTAGCTCACGCTGGTATTAGTGACTTTTTGGAATTGAGAGCGGTAGGATACCCGGAACTGTGCAAGCAGTTCCTCGCAACATATCAGCTTTACCTTGGGGAGAACAGAATTAGAGGGGTTGCTTTCAGATACAATGGCACTACCTACAGGGCTTCTGCAGCAAGGTTGCGAAAAGCTTTGGGAGTCACTAAAGCCCCAACTGATGGATGGGTAACAGCCGCGACCGACGCAGACCTTGTTGCATTCTTTAGAGTGGTGTCTAGAGAGGAATTCTTGACCAGTAACGAGTACAACAGCAGGATTACTCATCCTGTCTTCCGTATGTTGTGCAAGATCGTTTCTGGGACATATTATGGGCTGATCACAGATACAAAGCTTTCCATGACGCACCTGCGGTTTGCTTACAGCGCTGTGCTTACTGCAGATTATACGCCTGACTGGGTTAGACTCTTTTTCGATGGCCTCGACAGGATCAGAAAGGATCGCAGTGCCGCTGGACCAGAAATGGTCCAGAGCGGACTTATTACTCGGGTAGCCATTGCTGCATGCGTTGGGCAAAATGGGTTGGCGGAGCTGGAGGAGCAGGTCATAGCAAGGACCTATACAGAGAAGTATCTGCGGAGGTGTTTGATGCTGGATACTGCACCTGATGGGGGAGCCATTTGGTGCACGGGCAAGAAGAAGGAGCATCAGTTCAGGCTCCCTAAGCCCCTTCCGTGGTCTGAGACTTGGGCTGATTGGTACATTGAGGCCGATTACTTTCCGACGTCAGTTCTGGGTAGAAGGCGTCGCCTGGAGGTGGGTAGCAGTAGTGGCACAGCTGGAGCTGCCACGGATGAGGATGCGCCTGTGGCTCCGCAGGCGTTTGTTCAGACAGATACACAGGGTTTCGCACAGCACCCACAGCAGGAGATGCCTGCTTATCAGACCCCTTCTCACGGTTGGGATTCTCAACCGACATATCAGAGCCAACAGGATTCACATCAGTGGGCCCCTTGGCCCCCACAAGCTTTTCAAGATGCCCATCAGCAGCCTCACCAGTGGGGCTACCTGGTTGATCAGATTGGCCTTCTGCGCCAAGACGTGGGGAGTTTGACGACAGTGACGAACCAGATTCTCCACCAGCAGGCCGACATCCTAGAAGGCTTTGGCGAGTTCAGAGAGATGAGGGAAGAGCTGCGCCGCATGCGAGAGGACTACTCTCGCCACTATCCACCCCCTTAGTGAGTCTTTCTGTTTCTCTTCTCCCTACTTATTTCTATCTTCTTTCACATTGAGGACATTGCTTCATTCAAGTATGGGGGAGGGAAAGGATTCACACATCATGTACATATTTTATTTCAGCATTATTTGTGTACAGATTCTGCACTTGTTATTCTAAAAAAAAAAAAAAAAAAAAGAAAAAAAAAATAATAATAAAGAAAGCAATCAAAATCCTGGGATGAGTTGAAAACCCGAAAGGGCGACTCAGGCAAAAAGCAGGTAGTCTGGCGAGCCTTAGGCTTGGCAATATGAGACTTGAGGGAAGTGAGAATGTTTATGTGAGTACCATCTTTGAAAAAAAAAAAAAATGAGTGGCTTGGTGAAAACCCGAAAGGGCGCCTTGGCAAGATGAGCGTTTACTTTGAGTGTTTAGGATTGATCTCTTGGCGAAGGCGACATAAGAAGTGGAGTGATAAGGAGGTTTTCGGGTAGTCCACTGGGAGCTATAAGGTGTAGATGGTTGAGATACAATTATAGGTCTCATTTTCTATTTTGATTGTCTTTTGGGCTGATTGTTGAGATGGTGAAAACTACTAGTACTTAGTGTTCATTTTTCTTGTACTGTCTGTGAACCTTTGAGATTTATGGTGAGAGTAGGCTTAACTTCTATGCTTACTCGGGACGAGTAAAGGTTTAAGTATGGGGGAATTTGATAGGCGATATATTCTATAGCGCATTTAGTAGTTTTTGTCATCATTTACATGTCATTGTGAGAGGTATTTGTGTGAACTTGGTGATTCGGAACCTGTTGAAGAAGTTGAAGAAATCAGGCAAGTTACAGAAGAGCTGAAGTGAAGAAGTTCGGAAGCAGCTGGAAGGCTGGTGAGTCTGGCGCGCCCGCGCGGCACTCGACGCGCCCGCGCTGCTACTGGCGCGCCCACGCTGCTAGGAGGACGTGCCCGCGTCGATGCACCAGATGGAAGTAGCAAGACGAAACACTGGCGCGCCCGCGCTGCTACTGACGCGCCCGCGTCGGTCCCTGAAGACGGATTCTTATCCGATTTTCCCTATCTTATTAGTTTTAATATTATATTTTATATTTTTACGGGATGTTAAACCCGATTTTATTAGGTTATATATTATGGCCGAGAAGGCAGGAGAGGGGAGGAGGTTATTTTCGAGAGACGTAGTTTCCTTTTTCTTCATCTCACAAACCCTATGGAGAACTAACTCTCCGTTGTTGCACTTGGTTCTTTGAAGCCTTCAATTGATTTGGTTGTGAGTATTCTACTCTTGTTCGTCCTTTGTTAATTGTTTCGATCTCCTGAGTTTATTGCTTGATTGCTTATTATTGGTTAATCTGGATTGATCACCTAGGTTTATTGATACTAGTCATATTGCTAGGGTTTCCAATTCCAGGTTTGGGGTTGTAGATTCACTGTAGCAAACACAATCACCATACGCGGGTTGCTTGTGGTAGATTGTGAAGGAGATTCGATTACAGGCTATTTTAACGGGTTGTTAGAATCGCTTGTATCTCATTATAATTCATGTTTGAATGCTATCGCTTTATTATTCGGTGAAGGTTTTCCCTTGTAATTTGGTGATAAGTGCTTTTAGGACTGGTAGGACTAAAAGCTATTACACGATCTGAATTGAGAACAATTACTGGACATTAGAACTTGAGATTCATAGAATGCGATGATGAACCATCTCAATTGTTGTGCGGATAATTACCTGGTGTGATACTTTTCCATCATATATTCGCAACCTCTTATTGCAACTTGTTCTGTCACCATTTGCTTACACACAAAACTCCCGTTGAATCGGTTACTTTTGGGTAATAATACTTGCTCTTACAATTGATTCTGTTTCCCTGTGGGTTCGACCCTAACTTACCTACTATACTTGTTATAGTTTGCATCTTAGGAATTTACTTTGATTTGGCATAACGACCTTAGGCCTGTCAGTCCCCAAGTTATGGAATGATCACCATTTTTCAGGATCAATTGAATATGGAATTCTTAAATTATATTACATTTCATTCATTGTTGAGGTCTACCTCTAGAACAATGAGGTCTACCTCTAGCTTCTATTTTATATTTCTTGAGTCATGTTACATAATACCATAGATTTAAATGGTCAACTCCCGCCAAATCCAGCTTTTTTTTAATACAAGGAAAGAGTTTGGATGATGTTAGTCAGATCTTGTTTTTTTTTTGGATTAGGTAAGAATTCTGTTAGTCAGATCCTATATTCACCACCCAAAAAACCCATCTTTTTTTTTCCACCAATCGGATTAGGCTGTGGCAGATATTATCTAACTTTTTTTAAAACCATCATTTAAAATATCAGATAAATCATTATTTGAGAAATTGAAAACGACAAATGGATCGATGAATGAGAGAGCAACAAAGGTACAATCTAGCCAGAGAGGCAACAAGAGAGCAATATTCAAACATTGAAGACAAAGAAGGACAACCAACGAAGCCAAACTAAACGATGGTTAATTAATCTCATTAAGATTTTGTTAAAAAAATTTAGAAAATACAGAAGAAAATACTAAAATCTTTTAAAAAATTATATCAAACTTCAACGGTTTTTCTATTTTTGCATAACTCTACATTTAATAGATGCTTTAAATATTACTACTTTTATCTATTTGAAACAAATATATAAAATTTTATTTTCACTCATCCATTCTATATGATTGAATTTCATTGAGCCTTTTGCTAACATTCAATGTAGAATATTTAGATAATTTTTACAATTGCTACTAATATAGCAAAAATTTCCACCTCTCTTTTTTATTTTAGAAATTGAGATAGAGCAGCGGCTGTAATAGAAATTAAAAGCCTGATTTTCTCAAAAAATTCCACTTTATGTGAGATAGTAGCAACTTGCAAAGACACATCACCGGGATTAACATCAAATCATCAATCCCACAACCGTCTTCTCCAACGCACCCTAGCGAGAACAAAGGACGCGGTTAACGAAGATCGAGAAGCTCGATCTCAAGGTACTCTCTATAGCTCATTCCTTACATTCTATTGTCGATCACCACTGTGTTAGCTACTTACCTTTTGTGTGTTCTAAGTAACGTTGAGTGTACTGTGTATCTTGGTTTTGCATTGAGATTTATAGTAAGACTTTATTACACTTTCATTGTGTTTATATTTAATATTTATGGACAAAATATCTATCTTCCCTTTATAGCAAGTCTATATCTAATTATCTATGGTCATATGGACACGTCTACATCGGTTGCTCACTTACGCGTTTTCTATTCCCGAAATTAATTATCGGCACTGACTGAAACATTGGACCACTTTTTTAATTTAATTTATATTTAAAAAAAGAGAGTTTCGTATGTGGTTTAAATTGCCCGCAAAATTTATTTTTTAATTTAACGATTTTTCTAGTGGATTTTTTTTATAAAAAATTTAATTAGTTTAGTCATTTTTAAATTAGATTTTAGGATTCTATTCTATGCTCTTATATTATAAGATAGAAAAACTGTTAATGTAATCATGACCGGGATTTAGTTCTATATGGACATATGATCAAATCAATTTCCATAGAAAAAATGATCACTCGAAAATGCGATTGTCGGTGAAAAACCTTGAAAGCTGAAATCAAGATCCGAGTGGGGGCGTATAATATTGCATTTATCAACATAGCACATAAGTCAACATTGCACATAAGAGATAGAACAATACATTAACAAACGAGTATACCTTCACATAAATGACACTACCTATATCTATCAGAGATTTAGGGGTGTATATGTTGCATCAAAGAAATAAGTCGCTCTTTGATTAAATAAATAAATGTTATATCAAGTTATCAACTAATTAACAAACTAGAGACACATATATATTAAACGTTATGTTAACTCCACCTTAATGATAAGATCTAACTATAGGAAGTAAGGTCTTGGTTGATGAAAGTCAAAACTCGGGAATCCTGAGTTTGGCAAGGTCTTACCAAAAGACTCACGGTATGAGGTTGATACAAATGGACTCTCGGATATTGGCTTAGAGTAAATGGGCCTATTTGTTAAACGGGCCTAATTTACTTTAACCAAACCGAGTTCCATTCTTTAAAGAGCCACTTCTGTTGGATCTTTGCTTGAAAACGTTTTGGGCGTAATTAGTGTTGGGTTTTCGTTTGTATCTTGGTTGGGCCTAATCAGATCCTTTCGATTAGTATTGTTCTATCTATTGGTATATATTAGTTGTGTTGTTGAGATCAGGGATTTGCCCAGAGATTTGCTTAGAAGAGATCAACGTTCAAATTCGTAGAGCCTATCCACAGCAGAGGATTGGATGAAGAATCTGGAAGAAACCACAACGCTCAGAAGATCTCCATGATACTTTGGCGCAACAACCTTAACAAACCTTGGAGCGATTTCAGGAGGTTTGAATTCGAAAACAGGAGGTCTTTTCTATTTAAAGAAGAAGAAGACGTCTGCAGAAATACATCTTCGACATCGCTCAAACGTTCATCGCATTCAAGTCTTCTTCAAGCATTCGATCTCACGCAGCTCTTGTCGCTAAGTGTTGTTTTTACTTTGAGTGTGTGTGAGGTTTCATTACGCTTTATAGTACAATTCATCTAGGTTATACTAAGGGTTCCTTACCCAAACGTATAGGGTACTTCGGTATCCTTAGGTGCTTTGTTTCACTAGTGAGCTTGGGTTGCTAGATAGTAAGGTAGTCTAGAAGTGGGTAAGTCTTCTAGAGGTTGTATATAGATCTCATAAGGCAAAGTGAAATAAAGTGTGTTGAATCCTACGAGTTGGATAACCCTAGGCGGGAACATAGGCGGTTGTACCGAACCTCGTTAACAAGTATCGTGTGCTTTACTTTCCTGCTTGCTTTTACTTTTGTTTATCACTTACTTGCTAGCTTTGCTAATCAGTTCTTTCTTCTCAAATAAGGTCTTACATCTTACGGTAAGGTCTTACAATTTCGGTTTGCGAAAAATTTACATACTCTATCCAATCCCCTTTATAGAGTATTTGCGTGCTTCTTTTCTGCTTATTCCGCACTTCACGTTAAATACACACATGCGAAAGCAAACAAAGGAAACCGAGGATAAGCTTGGAAAGCAAGTACAAACCACCACCTAGAACAAGTAACCCAAGAAGAAAATTGAAAACATTTACGTGGTGAGGTCTAAACCGAATTCAAATTATATTTTTTAAATTAACTTTGATTGTTCCATTTGGTATAATGATCTTCCGTGATGTCAATCCTATTAGAGTTCAGTACCACATTGAAAAATAGATGAAAATCAAACCAAAATATAAGGGGGTGAAGCCCCCACATAATGGCTTAGAGTTCAGTCCCAAAATATATTCCCTCCGTCCAAAAATACATGGACTTTCACTATTCATGCACACTTTTTTAGGAGTTAAAAACTATATAAAATATCAACTTTTTTATTAATTTTTTTTAATAATTGCAAACTTATTTTAATATTTTATATAGTTTTTACCTTCTTAAAAAAGCGTGCGTGAATAGTAAAGACAATATATTTTTAGACGGAGGTATTATATTTTATTTAGGTAATAAATGCATGTGTGCTGTACATTGTAGTTGTACTGTACTCGATCATGGCCATACATACATATATACACAAATACATGTACATCAATTATTGAAAATGATATATTCAGTAAAAATTGAGAATAAATGTTGTGAAGATTGATTAAAAAAGAGTAAATTGGAAGTTGGAACCATGGAGCAACTTATACGTTAGAAAGATCGTCCTCATTTAACCCCTCGATCTATGATACCCAATTCAAATTAGATGAATACTGAATTGGAGGATGATCGAATATAAAAAAGTTGATAAATATACAACTAATTTTTACTGATATAAAAAGTTGTGAAAACTATTGTTAGACAAAAATATTTAATATGATAATTTTTTCAATTAGTTGCAGGTAATAATTTTTTTTTTAAAAAGTACACAATTAGTTGCATAGTGCTGCCCACCAAGGCACCAAGCATCTTTTAAAAAAGGGAAATTTAATATGGTGTCCACGAACTTTTACAAATTTCATGTGGTATACAAAGTTTTGAAAAATTTCGCGTGGTGCCCACGAAGTTTTGTAAAAGTCTACATGGTGCCCACAAAGTTTTTTAAAAGTTTATGTGATAACAATTATGAGTTTTAATATTGAAAAATTGAGATTAAAAAGTATACTATTGTACATTATAATTTGGAAAAACACTCTACAAGCTATTGGGTATTGCTTTGAATCTTTTTTAAAATTAGTTTTTTTATATAAATTTTCTTAGATATAAACTAACCAATTTTTTTTCTAAACAATCTTACGTCTTTAATTTTTATTTGTTCTCAATATTTAGTTTTTATTTATAAGGAAATGAGAGGGGAAAAAAAGAACTACGGAGTATTACCCATTCACCATTGAAAAAAATTGATACAAAACTTTAAAATTACAAGAAGATATAGACACTTTTCTCCATTAAACTAACTTTCATATGAAACAAATTTTTGGTGAATTTTTTGACATAGTAACCGGGGTTAAAGAATTTAATAACGTTGTGTGACATCATAAATTCCCAAGTTCAATTTTTTTGTAAAGACTAAATTTAACCAATTTAATTTTATAAATCGCATTTTAGAGCAAATTATTTACTTATCAAATTTTATAAAAATTAAAATTGGGCATTTAAGAACATGGTGCCATACTATTTTCCTATTTTTAATACTCAATTAAAATGTGAAACTTTTAATTGTGTATTACAAATTATCTCATATGAAAATTGGTTTAATGTGGAAAAATGTACGTGTAAATCTTCTTGTAATTTTAAAATTTTCTATTAATATTGGTTCATTGTAAATGGGTAATATTACTATATAGTTCTTATTATTTTTTCCTCATTTTCTTATAAATAAAATCTAAATATTAAGAACAAATAAAAATTAAATACGTAACATTTTTAGAAAAAAATTTGGTTAGTTTATGGGTAAGAAAATGTATATTAAAAAATTATTTTTTAAAACGATTCAAACTAATCCAAAATCTTTATAAGCGTTTTTCATATAATGTACAATAATATTATTTTTAATCTCAATTTTTCAATATTAAAACCCATTATTGTTATCACATACACTTTTAAAAAATCTCATGGGCACCATGTGGACTTTTACAAAACTTCCTGGGTACCACGCGGAATTTTTCAAAACTTTGTATACCACGCGGAATTTGTAAAAGTTCGTGGGCATCACGCGGAATTTCCCTTTAAAAAAAAGGGGGGGATTTGCAAAACTAACCTATAAACCCGGTTGGATTGCGGGGCTTAACCCCCCCCCCCCCCCCAAAAAAAATTGCAAAGTAACCTTCCTTTACCCAGTTTCTCACGGGCTGCAACTGGTTGGAGAGAGAAAAGCGCACAACAGTGAGAGAGGAAGGGAAAGATGAGGGGTTCGATGAAGCAGGGAAGACACCGTCGTCAGAGGCGAGGTTCGCGGCTCTAGGCGACAGGCCTCCGGGCTCGACGGGAGGGCTTGAGCGCAGTCATCTTGGTACTTCTTCCTCCCATTGGTCTCCTCCGGGCTCGACAGGGCCGGAGGAGGAAGAAGAGGCCTCATTCGTCGAGCTCGGGTGCCATGGTTGAGGCAACCACAAGAAGGGAGAAGGAAGGGGGTCGGGGGCTCGGGTGCCAAGCCTCATGCCCTTCCTCCTTCACGCAAGTCCTTCCACTCTCTCTTTCTTCAGGCGATTTCGAGCCTCGTCGAGAATAATCTCCACAATTGGCTTCGATTCTGCGATTCCAGGTACAATTGGAATTTCGAATACTCCTGACATTAAATTGGAATTTTGAGTTTAGGGATAGAGACTGAAATTTCGAATTTCGGAATTGAAATGGTTTGGTTTGAAATTTCCCATTCGGTTAGGGTTGGGGATTGCTGTCTGTCATGTCTGAATAAACAGGTGACATGTTGATTTGTGTAGGTGTCATGTAGTAAGTGATGTTGCCAAATAGGGGGTTGAGTTTGTCCGTGGGATTTTCTAGTGGGGCAGATGGTAATGTCAAGGGTAGGAGTCAGTAAAGAGGAAGATGATGATGGAGAGTTGGGATTGGTTGGAGAAAGGCCAATGTCAGGAGTAGAAGATTCTGAAACAATACCTCATATGGAGGACTCCAATTCTTCCCAAATAATGCATTCTTCCCCAAGAAATTGTGGCAACTTGGCATGCATTAATGAAGTTTCTTGGTGGCTCCATTAATAAGAAACATGCCTTTTAGTATTCTTGTGTATGGAGATTTGAACAAATGCTTGTTACTTTTGATGTTAACAATTGAAATTACTTCGATTTCTGATGCAGAGAAATGGACCCAGGTTGTCTGTGTCCCAGTTTGGTGACTGGGACCAGAAAGGAGCATTTCCGAAATACTCGGTCGATTTCTCAAAGATAAAAGAGACGGGGAAGCAAAACAAGAGAGAGTCATCTAGGGCCAACATAGGCAACGAACAAGAACTCATAAATCCAACTGCACCAGCTAATGCAGCACCGATCAATATCTGTATAATTATTAGCCATTAAGGAACTATAGACCTCTTGTTGCGAAATGAAAATTTTCAAGTTTTTACTATTGCTCTAAGTTGTACATCTTTAAAATTTCTGTAAATCTTTTACTTAAAATTTTTTATTTACATATGTAAGCTGTAAATTATGCTACATAACGAGTAATTGAGTATGTGGTTCACGCACTTTGTAATTATGGGAAATTCAAACTTGTTGTCAAAGACGATGTACATGACATGAACTGCTATTAACATGTCATTCAAAGAAGATGTACATGACACAAGAAAAGCGCATACTTAAAGCGCTTGGCAGAGAACCATTCCGGAATGGCTCACTGGAAATGACTTGTGGGTAGTACCCATAAGTCACCGGTTCGAACACCGGAATGACCGCTCTTTATTTACCAATTCAAGGCAGAGGAGCACTCGAACTTCATCATATCCCTTCTTTGAAAAAGTTTTTGAAACTAATCCCCTCTTTGTGATGTTCTTCTGGAACTTGGCTACTTTCCTCTAGCGATTCGAGGAATTCTATGGGGAATACCACGACTACAACTATGACTATAAGATCAATTAGGTATGTTTTTTCCGAGTAATTCGGTCAACAAATTGTTCAGTTGAGCTTAAGAAAAAGAATTAAGAAAGTTGTTCATCCAATGCTTAGGCAGAAAATCACTCTACATAATTCAAAAATTCCTCATCAGGCAGGAAAAAAATTAACAAACTAAACAAATCCTATATATAAGCAATTTGCTCCATCCGACAACTATAGAATCAATCAATTGATTCTGAGTTCAGAACTTCTGATTATATAATATCAAGCCTCTTAAAGATGATTCAAGAAATAACTAAAGATCTTCACCCAATTTCAAGTGGAAAATCCCCAACCTTAACCTCGCAATAAATCTGGATATTTGGGTTAGATTGTGCATTTCCCTCAAAAAAAAAAAAAAAGACATGGCAACTCTGCAATATGTTGCGATGAACTTGCGAAGTTCTCATATTTAAATTTTTTTTGTCCTCATCATTTTTGGCACCTCTGACAAGGTTCTCGCGCCATAACACGTATTTTTTAAAAAATATTAATAATATAAAAAATTATTATTATAAAATTAAATAAAATATTAGCAAAGTTAACATAATATAAGAAGGGTAGAGTTGATAAAGTAAAAAATGTAGAAAAAAAATTAAGGTGGTTATGAGTTATGACACCTAAGAAAAAATATTCTTAATTAATATTCAGATATAAATAGATGATTAAAAATATGTTAAATTTTCACTTGTTAACCATTTATGAGAGTAGAGCAATTTTTTTTATTTAATAGATGGATATAGATTTATATTTAATAGTTAGATATAAATAAAAAAAATTAAATATTTTGAATTAAACCAATTGAATAGAAGATATAAAATTTATTAAGAAAAAATCTCTTTTATAATTTAATTGATTAAAAATTTAATATTAAAATATTTTAAATTGAACTAACTGATTATAAAATATGCAATATCTTAAAAAAAATTATTATATACTTGAGAACGAAGAATAATTTTTTTTTAAAAAAAATACTAAATGGAGTTAACTCTCAACGTCTTAACTCTCAACGGCTCAACGCCTCAACCCATCAAATTGACCAAAAAATCACAAAACTTAATTAAACTCAATGCAATCCAGCCAGCACGAGATGCTCGTATATATATGAAGTGAGTAAATTAAATTGGTGGGTGGTGCTCATATATCTGATTTTTGGGTTCGATCATAAACTAATGAATTTTGTACAAGATTAATGTATTGGACGGTGAATAAATTTGGACTTTTATTCAATCATCTTCCCCTAAGGAAAAAATGGCATTTTAACCTATTTTTCTTCTCAAAATTTTCTCAATTTGAAAGGCTATAGTAAATACATATGGCTTTATTTTAAAAACGTTGTGAATATGTTGACGGGATCTTAAACATGAGTATAATATTTAATATGTTTTGATGATTTTTAACATATAATTGTATTAAAAATACTATTTCAACATAAACCACAAAAAATAAGTTCGTCGGAAAGCAGAATTCAAAGTAATTGTAGAATTTAGAAAGGGATAAAACCCTAATAGATTGAGGGTGTATGCCTCATATTAGAGAAGGCAAACACACGTTTATAATGTTATTATTCAACCCTTTATATAGGGATTACAATTCTTGGAGAATAAGCAATATAAAGATATCGATAAACTAAACCTACCAAATATATATATTTCTAACCTAATATAACAAGATCAAAGATTATATCCTAATACAATCATATCTAATATATCTATCCTAATACTCCGTATATCTCTAATACTCCCCCGCAGTCGAAGCGAGAGTAGAGCCACGAACGCTGAAGACTGGAAGCATAAGATAGATATGCGGTTCATGTAGATGGTTAGAACACGAACGGTGAGAGCCCGAGAGTCCATGCCAACAAGAACACAAGGTAGAGGCCGGCGAACATGATAGAGGTCGACGAACAAGGTAGATGCCGATGAACTTGATAGAGGCCCACAGACTAGGTAGAGGCCGATGAACTTGATAGAGGCCGACGGACAAGGTAGAGGCCGATGAACTTGATAGAGGCCGATGAACATGGTAGAGGCCGATGAACAAGGCGCCCTCACAATTAGACAAGGTAGAAGCCGACAAAATAGACGGAGTCGGCATAAGTAGATAAGGTAGAGAATAGATGATCAACCATGGCAAGTGGAGCCGACGGTCAATCATACGGTAAAAAAACATATATGGATAGGGAAAGGTAAGGCAACGGAAGTGTTTGTGATGTCCGGGATAGAGATCGATTAGAGATCGATCTAGTTTGAAAGGAAGTGAAAGGAAAGAGGTGAGAATGAGAGTTTAGACAAGAGAGATTGAGAAGATAGACAGAGGTAGAAGGAGTAATTGCAATGTGATATTCGATGATTCTCCAGAAGGGTTACAAGGGCCTTTTATAGGCAATTGTATCTTCCGGTTACACTTCTTGCCTAATTCCCATCTAGCTCCCCTTACAGTGTTTGAAGAAGGTGGAGATAGGCCAAGATCGAAACCTGCTCTGATGCCATGTAGAATTTAGAGAGGGATAAAACCATAATAGATTGGGGGTGGAAGCCTCATATTAGAGAAGGCAAACACACATTTATAATGTTATTATTCAACCTTTTATATATGGATTACAATTCTTGGAGAATAAGCAATATGAAGATATCGATAAACTAAACCTACCAAAGATATATATTTCTAACCTAATATAACAAGATCAAAGATTATATCCTAATACAATCATATCTAATATATCTATCCTAATACTCCGTATATCTCTAATAGTAATGGAAGCTGAAGAGAAAGAGTCAGTGAAGGGAGAAAGACTATAGGGTTAAGAGGTTCGATGGAATTGAACGAAGGCTATTACGCTATGTTACAATTTGCCTTTTTTCAAAGCCTATCTTGTGCCGCTATCAGACATTTGAACAAAGAGAAATGGGGCAGAAAGAACATCACTTCCGATAGTGGCAGAGATGGATTGTTCACAACCTTGACTGATATCAGAGATTGTCATAGACGATATAATCTGACACTTGATTTCCGCTTCCGCATGACCTGCCATTAAAAGATGTGTATAAGGCTTGGAATTAGACCAAGGGTAATCTGATCAACTTCAACCGAACCCATTTTAATTGATCGAAATTGTTTGATCGAATTGGATTCAAATATCCGATTGTGTCTAATAATAGACTCAATTTTTTGAATGAACTCGATCTAAGCCAACCTGATCCGTGTTATAACGAGAATGATAAAACGAAGAACAACACATGGATTTACGTGGTTCAGCAACAGTGTGTTGCCTACGTCCACGGGCAGATAACCAGATTTGTATTAGAGGAGACGAAAAAAAGATTAGGGTTACAAAGGGTCGGCGTTTCATGAGTATATGAAGAAACTCGTGAAACCCTAAACAGACAATGGACTGAAAGCCCCAAATAGACAGACGATAGGCTCGTTTACAATAAACATCGCATACCGTAAAGACGGGGTGACGCTGCCCCCACCACCGTCGGAGGGCTCCACCCCCCGGACCCCCCGATGTGTCGCCGATCAACGATGATTCAAGACACATTAACAATCTGAATCGTGGTCACACTCAATATTAACCCGATTCCGTTGACATACACTCAAAAAAGAATAAACCGACCCGACGTACCCGATTGCCACCTCTATCTGTAACTTAAAAATTATAAATGATGTAATCCAATACTTGCTCTCCATGAGTCGAGAGATGTGAATGAGGCCAAAAGAGTCTCACATCGAAAGTTGAACATAACAAGCCTTAGTATATGAGTTGGTGGACTACGTACTTCTTCTATTACCAATTGGTTTTAGAATGAAACCTCACTTGACTTGTGTGCTAGACTATTAGAGCATGTGCGCCCATGCACACGATTCCCAGTCATTCTCGGAATATTTCAAGGGAATCATACTTTTTAATACTCCATTCGTTCAACAAAACTTGACGTTTTACTATTTATGCACGCTTTTTTAGGAGCTAAAAACTATATAAAATATCGACTTTTGAAATAATTTTTTTTAACAATTTCGTAGTTATTATTATTAAGTACAAACTTGTTAAATTTTTTTTTAAAAAAAATGAATATTTTATATAGTTTTTATTATCCTAAAAAAGCGTGCGTGAATAATAAACGACAAGTTTTGTTGAACGGAGGGAGTAATATTTATGTTTTTTCACTTGACTAAAAAAATAAGCATTGATTTGATTACTAAATAAGTGTTTTGTTATAAACTAGCATCAACCCAATATAAGCATGTCATTATGTCAAGTGATATATTAACAAGTTCTTGGCCAGTTTTAAACCCCAAAATTCATAAAATTAGTCGAACTTAGAAACTAAATGAAGTTACAAAATTAAGGTGGTACATTATTGGCTTTTTGTAAAGGAGATCTAAATTGGTGCCTATATATTTTGGTGTGAGCAAATGTACGTTCAACCACTACCTACCATTTCATTTCCCTCTTTTAATGTTTTTCAAAATTAATTAGTTCCATTTATATTTTATCTACGTGTCCCACTATATATTTGTCTTCAATAGTACTTTCATACTTATTCCTAAAAAATAATACTTTGATTATTAAAGATTCAAAGTATAACCTTAATTAGACATGAAGTTATACGATACTATACTAAATAATAAAGATTATAATGATTGTATAAACAAGCTAGCAATGTCTTGGGTATATATAATATGTACACATCTCTTACAATTAGAAATATTTTGTCAAAATATTACAACCTTTGGGAATTGTAAGCTAGAGAGGTATACATGTATAATATAACACCCCCCCCCCCCCCCCCCAAAAAAAAAAGATGGAACATATTAATAAGTTCCACTTTTTTTTTTGGGTCGATCTGTTTTTTTTAATAAGAATATATGTGTATGATATAATTCCTCATCTTACAAAATATACGTATAATTATTCATATGTGTTAATAGTTTTTTCATATGAAACTTCTTTATTTGTTTGAACATAATTATTGTGCTTATTCATACGAGTTATGTATGAATAATCATATTATTACAGATGAATAATTTTTCTCTTCAAATTTCCCTATATATCTTATGCAATGCCTAGGTGACTACTCCCTCTTTGTGAAGAAAGTGCAAACTGGGATTGTGACAATCCTTGTTTATGTGGATGATTTATTATTAACTGGTGATAATGAGGAATGCATCAATCAAACCAAACTAGCCTTACACCATGCTTTCACCATCAAAGACTTGGGGTATGCAAGATATTTCCTTGGATTGGAAATCTCTAGAAATGACTCTGGCACTCACCTTCATCAAAGAAAATATGTGATTGATATATTATCTGATTGCCATTTATTAGACTGCAAACCAGCAACTTTCCTTCTTCCTAGAGGGTTGAAACTGTCCATTGACGAAGGGGAGGTTATGGTTGATCCTGAGGTTTACAGAAGATTGATAGGGAGGTTATTATTCCTCAATCTCACAAGACCAGACATCACTTATGCTGTTCAACATCTTAGTCAGTTCATGACTGAACCCAGACTCCCTCATTATGAAGCTGCATTGCATGTTGTGAGATATTTGAAAGGCACTCTTGCTGTTGGTCTCTTTTATGCCATGTCTTCCTCAACAACTATATCAGCTTATTGTGATGCTGATTGGGGCACTTGCCCGTTTACACTAGTACAAAATGATAGATTAATAGCGGAAATTTAAAAGCGCTTATTTTAAACCGCTATTAATTTGTGGGAATGATAGCGCTTTTTAATAGATAAGCGCTGAGAATGTATTTAAGTTTATTTAAAAAAATATTTTTTTTAGAAGCATAGCGGTTATATATAAAAAGTGCTGTTAAATTAAATTTCTATTAGCGTTTTTATTAAAAAGCGCTGTTAAATTAAACCTCTCTTAGCGTTTTTGTTAAAAAGCGCTATCTAAGTGATCGAAAAACCCGTGCAAACATGATCGAATTTCTTTCCCTCTAACTCGAAAAAAATTTGCAAGGAAATTAAGTTGAATAAAAGAAAAATCATGTAAATAACTTTTTTTTAGGAAAAAAATAGTTCCTGATTTCCAAAATACTATCGATACAAACTCCAAATCCCTAACTTCCGATCGACCGTCTCCCTGATTTCCAAAAGCCCTAACTTCCGAACGTCTCCCTGCAACTAAGCCGTCGGCCAGCAGTGCATTGCTGACTTCCGACCGCCATCGTTGTCGACCAGCCCTACTTCCGGCCGCCCTCACCGTCGACAATCACCTACCAAGCACAATCAGTCCTCGGCGCCGCTTCGGCCACCAACAGCGCGCCCTACTTCCGACCGCCATTGTTGTTGATAGGTGTGATTTCCGACCGCCCTCACCGTCGACAAGCACCTACCAAGCACAATCAGTCCTCGGCGCCGCTTCGGCCACCAACAGCGCGCCCTACTTCCGACCGCCATTGTTGTTGATAGGTGTGATTTCCTCTCTGTTTTGATTGAGTTCTTGTCTTCTTCTAGTCTGATTTGCTATCACTAATCCACGAGGGTTTTGGATTTTTAGGTTTTTTTAACTTCTTTCTGTTAAGCAGCTCCTTAGTTCAATTAGGGATTTGCTCAATTGCTTCTTTGGTTGAAACTTTTTGCGGCTGAATACAATTCTTCTTTGTTAAGCAGCTCCTTATTGCGTGCCAACTAACGTTACATGTTATCTTGATGAAATATTAGTTTTAAATTTGAAATTCTCAGCATAATATCTTAAAATTTAAGAAATCTCATTATTCTTGGTGGCATTTAATTTATAAGTGCCGACACTGGTGTTTGCTGAATAAACTGAAGCCTCCATTTAAGTATCTGTGTTATTTTCTAGTGAGTAGTGAGTCATGCTGATATTCTTTGTTGAATGTCATTTCTTGCTTAAGCTTTTCTGAAATGTAGGTTGCACTGAGGAACATAAGAAGAGATGCATTGAAAGCTTATGAGAAACTGGAAAAGGTTTGATATTCAAATGTGCATGCGTTAGTTTTATCTGAGATTTCCCTGTTATGTCTGCTTTGCTTCTATAAAAATAAGTTCAATCTTTTTTTATCCTTGATAGGAGAAAAAGCTCTCAGAAGACAATGTGAAAGACCTTTCAAGTGATTTACAGGTACTTGTGTTTGTAGTTCTGCTAGCATTCTCTTCTTTTTAGCTGTTACTTTGGCCTTAAACACCTTCATCTTCTGTTCTTCCTTTGTTTCCCCATAAGTTTTGCACAGCTTGCTCTCAACTTGGTACACATCCATTATCATTGCTAATAGAAATCATCCCCCCCACCCCTCACCCCCCTCAAGAAAAATGATTCCCTGTTTTCCTGCTTGGTGACAGATATGGATGTTTCAATGCACCACTTACTGATTTTCACTCTTACTCATAATCTGATAGTTTTATTTGCTGCATCTGCATGTAAAGGCCAAAGCCTATGACTCTAATTCATCTGCCTCCGCCTTAGTCCAGGCATCGAGTGCTCAGCAGTAGTGTAACTTCTAGATTACCTTTTAGATTATGTAATGGAAGAAAAATTATATAATGGAAATAACATATGGTATTTCCATTAGATAATTCATATGCCTCTGCCTTAGATTTATATTTCCTCAAACATTTCTTTTTGTGAGTAGCTAGACTCTCTTCATTTATATTTCCATTAGATAATTCATCTGCCTTTGCCTTAGATTTATATTTCCTCAAACATTTCTTTTTGTGAGTAGCTAGACTCTCTTCATTTTGATTATGGTGACTTCTTACATTTATATTTCCTCACACCTTTCTTTTTGTGAGCAGCTAGACTCTCTTTGTTTTTGGGATTAATATAAAAAAACTAATCCCATTTCATAGAACCGGTTGAATCGGAAATGTTTGAGTAAGTTTTTGCTAATCACGGGCAATAACTGATTTAAAACAGTTGGACACAATAACTTTTAGTTTATTATCCAGTGAAGAAAGATGGAGCAGTCTTATGACTCTACTAATGCTTCATTCGTGGAGCCATTAGAAGTGGCTGCACAGAATGATCAAAGCATTCAACCAGACCCACACCTCCAAACTCAATATGGGACTCTTTCAAGGAGCCTAGCATATCAGAAGCTTCCATACCCGATGAAACAAGGGTTACCATGGGTGGTTCTGAGTGTGGGATTGAACTTTCAGTTACTTCTGCTTTAGATTCACCGGATCGATTTGAAGCCCATGTTGATGAGATGGATCTGGAAGTAAAATATGTGAAAGAATAAGCCGGTTCCCCCATCAGTAGTGAGACTTTGGAAGTCAAGCCAATGGCCATTCTAGTGTTTACTTAATTTCCTTAATAAATGCTTTTATTATATTAAAAAAATTTAGTGTTATATACGGAGTATAAAGTATTTTCACATTGACTTTAGTGTTATATACGGAGTATAAAGTTTGTAGATTGTGTCCCGTCCCTTATGTATTAATATAAATTGCGTTCATGGATTTATTTTCGTTGTATGTATATAATTATGAAAGGATATCTAACACGATGATCAACTATTTTTTTTTTCTAACTAGTGTCCTCTTCAACCAAATGATGAGCAATGTGGGTTTTATATATGTCGGTACATGCGAGACATCATTCAACAAGTTGCCGACTTTATCCCCAAAGCGGTATGTCTCAATGTTTAGTACTCTTCTATATATATATATATATATATATGAAATATTAAATGTATGAATAAACTAACTGATTTTGGTTTAACAAACTCTTCTGCAGTACTTTCCAGGTTCAGGTTCCTCATTTACACAAGATCTAATCAATGAGGTAAAGGAAGAATGGGTTGAGTTTCTGGAACCGTTTCTTAGACTGAATGTGGATATTTAGGTGTGATTCGACTACCAATAGCAGGAAACGACTCGTGTGTATGGTAGATGGGAATCATTTTGACTATCTAGGAATTATTTTGATTATCCTGGAAATACTTTTTCGTACCTAAATAGATTAGACATTTCATTTTCATTATATATGATGCAGGAATTAAATATTTTAGACATTGTTATGATTATTCAAGTATTTGGTATTCTCTGTGTGTGAAAATGGTATTTTTGGGTTCATATGTACATTTGAATAGCTGGAAATCTGGAATGGTCAATTGTTCTTATTATTTACAGGGATGTATTATTGGATTAATATATTAATTATCTACGAAAAAAAATATATAGATAGACAACGGTTATTAGTATAACCGCTGTGATTTCAATTTTAAAAAAAATTAATAGACAGCGCTTGTTATGTAAAAAGCGCTGTCTTCTTTTAAAATTAAAAAAAAAAAGAGGCAAGACAGCGGTTTTTACAAATAACCGCTGTCCGTGTCCTTTTAACAGCGTTTTTTAATTTCCGCTCTTACAAGTGCTAACAGCGCTTTAGTTAACATCACTCCAATAAGCGCTGTCCTTCCCTATAAAAAACCGCTCTTAATTAGTAGATTTGTACTAGTGTTAGTGCCAAATCATTGAAAGGATATTGTGTATTCTTGGGCAATAACTTGATCTCTTGGAAGACAAAGAAACAAAACACGGTTTCAAAATCCTCTGATGAGGCTGAATATAGGAGTATGTCTACCACCACTATTGAGCTAATTTAGATGGATGGTATCCTTCAAGCACTGGGGATTGATGTGCCAAAACCCATACCTCTGTACTGTGACAACAGATCTGCTATCCACATAGCAGAGAACCCAGTATTCCATGAAAGAACCAAGCATTTGAAGATTGATTGCCACTTCATACGCCAATATCTTGTATCTGGATTTGTTCATCCCCAACATATCATAACAGGAGTGCAGCTTGCTGATGTTCTTACTAAACCTCTGGGAGAGAAACAACACTTATTCTTCTCTCTCAAGTTGGGTCTTGTAGGATTCTCACCAAACCCAAGTTGAGAGGGGGGGGGGGGGGGGGATATGAAGTTACACATGTGCATTCTCCTAATGCATACAAACCTTAGCTCTTCCTAGCTCCTACAGCTTACATTTGCATTTCATTTCTCTGTCATTTTAGCTGCATTTCGTTTGGACTGTAACAAGGACAACTTGCTTTTTTTTTGTCTCTTTGTGATCGTCCAATCATGGGTGAGTATTCCATGCTATATATGCAGGGCTCATCCACTGATTCTGTAGGGTTTTGGGGAATTGGTGAAGGGAACCAAGGGCTCCTGCTGCCTCTGCACATTTTCCATTTTGGTTCAATGAAACAGTGATGAATGATCACTGATTTACAACTTCTTCCTCTTATATTTTTCCTTATTTGCTGCTTTGTGCAGTATATATTTGGTCTTTTATCAACTTATTTCACAATAATAGACTTAATTTTTTGAATGAACTCGATCTAAGCCGACCTGATCCGAATAGTGGTCACGCTCAATATCAACCCGATTCCGTTGACATACACTCAAAAAAGAATAAACCGACCCGACGTACCCGATTGCCACCTCTATCTATAACTTAAAAATTATAAATGATGTAATCCAATACTTGCTTTCCATGAGTTGAGAGATATGAATGAGACCAAAAGACTCTCACATTGAAAGTTGAACATAACACGCCTTAGTATATGAGTTGGTGGACTACGTACTCCTTCTATTGCCAATTGGTTTTAGAATGAAAGCTCACTTGACTTTTGTGCTAGACTACTAGAGCATGTGCGCCCATGCACATGATCCCCAGTCATTCTCGGAATATTTCAAGGGAATCATACTTTTTAATAATATTTATGTTTTCTCACTTGACTAAAAAAATAAGCATTGATTTGATCACTAAATAAGTGTTTTGTTATAAACTAGCATCAACCCAATATAAGCATGTCATTATGTCATTATGTCAAGTGTTTTGACTAAAAAAATAAGCATTGATTTATATTCGCGTTTTCTAAATACACCGCTAATTTTTACTGGATACACCGCTAAACTTCGCAACTCTCTGCGGACCAAACTCCGCAACCCCTTGCGGATCTCCCCGTACATCGTGCCAAACACGCCCTAAAAGTCCATTGACAAAAGGTCCGCAAGACGTTGCGGAGAGAGGTCCGCATTAGGATGCGGAGTTCCCTAACATATATGTTTTAAAAATAAAAATCCTCAACACAAGTTACACAGTGAGGTGCATAGTATTTTTTATTTTTATTTTTATTTTTTTTTGCTCCTTGGAAGGGAAAAAAAAATTCTCAACACAAGTTACGCAGTGAGGTGCGTAGTATTTTTTTTTTGCTCCTTGGAAGGGGAAAAAAAAATTTCTCAACAAAAGTTATGCAGTGAGGTGCGTAGTTTTTTTTTTTTTTTGCTCCTTGGAAGGAGAATCGGACACAGAGTCGTAACCGGGTGCCGACTTAACTCCGCAACTCCTTGCGGAGTTATGTTGGTGTAAAGGCTGTTTGGCACAACGTCAAAAGTATTCCGCAACAGGGTGCGGAATTAACTCCGCAAGGAGTTGCGGAGATTAGCGGTGTATTTAACAATCCCCTTTATATTTTATCTACGTGTCCCACTATATATTTGTCTTCAATAGTACTTTCATACTTATTCCTAAAAAATAATACTTTGATTACTGTATTAAAGATTCAAAGTATAACCTTAGGCATACGATACTCTACTAAATAATGAAGATTATAATGATTGTATAAACAAGCTAGCAATGTCTTGGGTATATATATAATATGTACACCTCTCTTACAATTACAAATATTTTGTCAAAATATTACAGCCTCTGGTAATTGTAAGCTAGAGAGGTACATGATCCCCCCCCCCCCCCCCCCCCAAAAAAAAAAAAGATATTAATAATTTTTTAAAAAAAAAGAAAAGGTGAAACTTATATAAGTTTCCCCCTTTTTTTTTGGGTCGATCTTTTTTTTTTTAATAAGGAATATATATGTGTATAATATAATTCCTCATCTTACAAAATATACGTATAATTATTCATATGTGTTACTGAAGTCCGTTGGGACTCGGGATCGAGGGTCGTGTATGCACGTGTGCCCTTTGCGCTAATAGCTTAACACATAAGCCGAGCGGGGTTCCATCCTAAAACCAACTAGGAATTAGTAGCCTACTGACTCATATACTGTAAATAGTTGCAACAACAACTATGATCCTGCACTTACAGTGCTGAGATTTGATGAATTTGAAGAATAAAAGAGGTGCTTTTACTGCTCCATTAAAAGAGCCAAAATGCTGATGAAATAGGAGGATTGCCGCCTATCTTCATTGATGGGAGTTGATCCCCAAAACCCTACAAATCAGGAAATGTAAGAGCAGGTTCCTTAAATACCATCACCTCACACACATGATCAATCACGTGATAGGAGAGCGTCCCTACTGAGCATGACAGCTCATTTACAGCAACAAAATCAGCATGATAAGAAAAGGAAAAAGAAAGGTTAACTATGTGTGTAACACTTAGAAAATAAGCTAAGGAAAATAGAAACATAAGCCTATATTCTTCATATCCCCTCCTCAAGTTTGGCATGATGGTAGACCAATCAGGCCTAACTTGGAAGCAAGGAAAAAATGATGCTTTTCTCCCAATGGTTTAGTCAAAACATCAGCCACCTGGACACCAGTTCTGATGTGCTGTGGTTGAACAAAACCTTCTTGCAGGCGTTCTCTCACAAAGTGACAATCAATTTTGAGATGCTTTGTTCTCTCATGGAAAACTGGGTTTTCGGCAATGTGAACGACATCTTTGTTGTCACAATATAGAGGAATTGGTAGGGGAATCTGTATCTGCAAAGCCTTTAGCATGCCTTCCACCCAAACTAGCTCACTTGTTGTGTTGGACATACTCCTGTATTCAGCCTCAGCTGATCATTTGGAAACAGTCTTCTGTTTCTTTGTCTTCCAGGACACTAATGAGCTACCAATGAATACACAAAAGCCAGTTAGAGATCGAGCACTGAACTGGCAAGCTCCCCAATCTGCATCACAAAATTCTGTGATCTGTAATGGTGTAGATGTTGAGTAGAATAACCCAACAACAACTATGCCCTTTAGGTACTTCACAACATGCAAAGCTGCTTGATAATGAGTGTCCTTTGGATCAGTCATAAATTGACTAAGATGCTGAACTGCATAAGAGATGTCTTATCTAGTTAAGTTCAGAAATAAGAGTCTCCCAATTAGTCTTCTGTACACCTCTGGACCAGTTAATGATTCTCCACTGTTTGTGGAAAGTTTGAGACCCCTGGGCAAGGGAAAGGAGGATGATTTTCACTCCAGCATGGAGCAATCCTTAAGTATGTCATGCACATACTTCTTCTGGTGTAAGTAAATGCCTGATTGATTCCTTTCAATCTCCAGGCCAAGAAAGTATCTAGCTTCTCCTAGATCTTTAATTGTGAAGGCTCTATGCAGTGCCTTCTTAGTTGCTTCAATTTCTTCCAAGTCGTCTCCAGTCAAGAGTAAATCATCTACATATATGAGAGCCACCACAATTCCAGTAGGAACTTTCTTGACAAACATAGAGTAATCCTTCATGGTTCTGGTGTAACCAGCTTGAGTAAAAAACATTGAGAGCTCCACATTCCACTGTCTTGAAGCCTATTTGAGACCATATATTGATCTCTTTAGTCGACATACCTGACCTGGTCTAGCCAACTATTA
Organism: Persicaria tinctoria; assembly: GCA_037127255.1. Lineage (NCBI taxonomy): Eukaryota > Viridiplantae > Streptophyta > Magnoliopsida > Caryophyllales > Polygonaceae > Persicaria > Persicaria tinctoria. The sequence continues at coordinate 2,059,929 of JBANSL010000019.1, read as the reverse complement.
CCCCTCATGAGGTTTCATGTAATCCTCTTCTTCTAAATGCCCATGTAAGAAGGCATTGTTCACATCAAGTTGATGTATAGGCCAGTTCTTTGCTGCAGCAACTGCAATTACGATTCTCACTGAAGTAAACTTGGCTACAGGAGAGAATGTATGTTTGTAGTCTTTCCCTTTAATCTGATTGTACCCCTTTGCCACCAATCTAGCCTTGAACCTTTCCACAGAGCTATATGGCTTATATTTCACTTTGTAAACCCATTTACTCCCAATGGGCTTTCTGACCAGGAGGTAGATCTGTAAGATCCCAAGTTCCATGGCTTACCAAGGCTTGGATCTCCAATTTCATTGGCTTAATCCAACTTGGATAATTGCAGGCCTGCTTGTAATGTGATGGCTCATATACATTTGCCATACAAACAAATGAGTGAGGAAATGTTGGGTCTTGATCATGAACAACTGTTAGGCATGTGGCTAAGAAGGAGTTGGACATTGAGGAATTGTCTGGGTTAAAAAGGCTAACAAAGTCTTCAAACCTTCTTGGTCTGACAGTTTCCCTCTCAGATCTCCTAAGAGGTGGAAATGCTATGGGGTCATTGAGAAAATTGATTGGTGGTTGATCAACAGAACTTGAATGGCTCTGATTGATGACTGGATTAGAGTTAGGAGTGGATGGAGAGCTTTCTGATGTGGTGTTTGGGACAAAGTCATTGTTTGGTGGGATGTTTGTGTTGGAAGAAGTGGTATTTTGTGGAGTATTTTGTGGAGTTGGGAAGGGAAATGGTTGAAACCGATAGTCATCAGCAGGATTGACAAGAGGTAATGTATGTTGAGTGGGATTTGATTTGGAATGTGAGGGTGGTCTCTCACCTTCTTTGAAGGGAAATGTATGTTCATGAAAAATGACATCTCTGCTCACATAAGTGCAGTTTGTCTCTAAGTCCCAGACTTTGTAGGCCTTTTGACCATGAGAGTATCCAAGGAAAACACATCTCCTTGCATTTGCCTTCATTTTGTCTTTCATGCAATGAGGTACACTAGCATAGCATAGGCACCCAAAAACTCTCATCTCATCATAATAAACCTGCTTCTGAAGCAACCTTTCATAAGGAGTATCCCAGTTGAGAACTGCAGATGGAAGTTTGTTTATGATATGAGTAGCCGTTAAAATGTAATCTCCCCAGAATTTGAGAGGTAAACCTGCATGAAGCCTCAATGCCCTTGTTGTTTCCACCGGGTGCCTGTGTTTCCTCTCCACTCTCCCATTCTGTTGGGGAGTGTAAGGAACACTTTTTTGATGTATAATTCCTTCTGTAGCACAAAATTCTCTGTACTCCTTGGAGACAAATTCAGTCCCATTGTCTGTCCTTAGACACTTAACCTTCTTCTTAAACTGTGTCCTCACATAAGCCACAAAATCACAGATGAGTTTAAACACCTGAGATTTTTCTCTGACCAGAAAGGTCCAAGTTGTTCTAGTGTTGTCATCTAGAACTGTAAGAAAATAGTGAAACCCATTATAGGTAGCCACTTTGTAAGGCCCCCATAAATCCATATGAATCAGATCAAATGGATTTTCAGCAATGCTGTTACTTCTTTCAAAAGGAAGCCTGTGATGTTTAGAGAAAGAGCAAATATCACAATTCAAGTCTGAAAAATTCAACTGATTAGCAAACTGTAGATGTCTCATCTTAGACATAGAACTGTGATCCAGTCTTGCATGAACAACTGTCAAATCAGTGCTAACTTTATTACAACTGCCTTAGCAGTAATCAAAACACTTCTTGATGCTCTTGTCAATCCTCTTCAACTGCTCCCATTCTTGAACTTGATCTTCTGATAGCACTCTATACAACCCATGTCTTCTGACTCCCTTTAGCACAATTCTCTCAGTCCCAGGGTCCTGAATTAGACAAGATAACCGAGTAAAGTGAGCTATCATGTCATGTTCATCAAGCAGCATGCCCACAGATAATAATCTGTGTTGAAAATGAGGGACAAGTAAGACATGATCAAGAACAAGATTGTCTGTCAACTGTAATACAACCATTTCATCTACAATTTTGATGGAGCCATCAGGGAGACCAATGTGCACAGGTCTATCAAGTTTTCTCTTTCTGAGAAATTTGTCACAAGCTGGCATCATATGATCGCTGGCCCCAGTGTCTATGATCTAATCTTTGACACAATTGTCTGTCATCACTATGTTAGCAGAATAAGGTAGTATTTTACCTGCAAAATTGGCAAAAGAAGTATCTGATTTGCCTTTCATTTTCCTCATCATCTCTTGGTAAACAGCATTCACCATGCTCGAGTCCATATTGCCTCCATCAGATCCATCATATTCATCCATGGGACTGTTTTTCATACCTCCATTCATTGAACCTACAGCATTCACAGATCCTTTCTGAGCTTCCCATTCTTTTCACTTTCTTTAGTCCCTTTGAACCATTCAGGATATCCATGTATCCTAAAGCACTCTTCAACTGTATGACCTCTTATATTGCAATGAGTACAATTTTTCTGAAGCTTTAGCTGCCTCTTGATCTCTTTCCGATCCTTGTTGGATGATTGACCACCACCTGAACTAGGAAAGGATGATCTCTGTTGTTGGTTCCGTCCATAATTCTTACTCCCCGGTTGGCTTGAATTTCCTTTCATAGCAGCAAGGGCACTGATCTCTGATTTCCCAGACTGCCCTCTAGTGGTAGGATCATTTCCTATTTCCACTTGTTGTAGGATGTAGAAGGCCTTGCCAACTGTGGGAAGTGGATCTGTGGCTAGAATATGATTCTTAGCTGCATCAAACCCATCATTCAAACTAGTGAGCAACTGCATCAACCGGTTTCTCTACTCCATTTCTTCAAATGTTTTTGGCTAAATTGCATTTACAGCTTGCCATAGCACCACAACTGCATACAAGGATTCCCTCCAAAGCTTGGAGCTCATCCCAATACTTCTTCAATTTGTTGTAGAGATCAGATAAGGTCATGTTTCCTTGAGAAACATTTCCAAGTTTCCTCTTGATTTGATAAATCATAGGCGCATTTGTCTGGTTATACCTTTCTACTAGTTCATCCCATAGCTGCTTTGTAGAGCTCACAAACATCAGTCCCTCAACTATATTCTTTCCCATAGAACTTAAGATCCAACAATGAATCATATAATCAGATCTAATACATTTTTGCAGATTTTCAGCTCCATCAGCAGGTCTCAGACATGTACCTTCTATAAAACCCAGTTTACATTTTGCTCCTAGAGCCATTGTCACTCCTCTACTCCAAGTCATGAAGTTTGTTCCATCAAATAGAACCGCAACAAGCTGAGCTCCTGGGGGATCAGAGTTTGACAAAAAAAAAAGTGGGTCATTAGGATTGCATTGGTTGGCCATATCTACCTCTGTTGATTGCTGCTCTTCACTAGGTCTGGGAGGACTGAACATCAACGATTTTAAGCAACTTGAGCACGAGCTTTGAAGCGATCAAAACCGTCGAGCTCTGATACCATGTAAAGAGTTGCAACAACAACTATGATCCTGCACTTACGGTGCTGAGATTTGATGAATTTGAAGAATAAAAGAGGTGCTTTTACTGCTCCATTAAAAGAGCCAAAATGCTGATGAAATAGGAGGACTGTCGCCTCTCTTCATTGATGGGAGTTGATCCCCAAAACCCTACAAATCAGGAAATGGAAGAGCATGTTCCTTAAATATCATCACCTCACGCACATGATCAATCACGTGACAGGAGAGCGTCCCTACTGAGCATGACAGCTCATTTACAGCAAATAAATCAGCATGATAAGAAAAGGAAAAAGAAAGGTTAACTATGTGTGTAACACTTAGGAAATAAGCTAAGGAAAATAGAAACATAAGCCTATATTGTTAAGTCCAACTAGGAATGACCATCTAGTTGAGACTTGGACAACTGGGTAACCCAGACCAGGATCGGCACGGGCCGTTAGGCTAATCGCTCTGATACCATATCAAAGTCCGACTCGGACCGATGACTGGGGGTCATGTGCACAGGCGCACATGCACTAGTAGCCTAGCACACAAGCCGAGTGAGGTTTTATTCTAAAACCAATTGGCATTAGAAGGAGTAGCTCACTGACTCATATACTAGGGCTTGATATGTTCAACTTTCCGATGTGGGACACTTTTGGTCACATTCACATCTCAACATGTGTTAATAGTTTTTTCATATGAAACTTCTTTATTTGTTTGAACATGATTATTGTACTTATTCATACGAGTTATGTATGAATAATCATATTATTACAGATGAATAATTTTTCTCTTCAAATTTCCCTATATATCTTAAACGTTTATCTTTATAATCATGTTGTTACAGATAAATAGTTTTTTTTATATATAAATTATTCGTATGACTTATGTATGAATAATCGAAACCTAAATATAATTCTTTCAAAAAAATTTAGTGCATATATGGGCCATCCTTTTTCCCATTTTTTCCACCTCTTATTGACCTTTTACAAGAAACACATTCTTTCTTGTTCTCCCTCCCCTCTTATTAATACCCACACCCACCTTTCTTCCATTCAATCTCCATCTCCCAAAATCTCTCCTTCCTTCCTCCCACATTGTCTATAACTCCACAATGCCTTCACACATTTCTCCATAGCCAAAACCTTCCTCCAAACCCATCTTCATACCCTCCCATTGTGCACAAAAACAAGCAAATTAACAAACCAAACCATTTGTAGCTAGCAATGGGGTTGAAGGGCGAAGCCAAGAGGGCCCTAACCCTAACCGGGAAGCTCGTAAACGAAACCCTAAGCTTCGTCGTCTTCTTCCTCCTCGACCTCCTCGACACCCTCCTTTGCTTCGTCTACAAGGCCGTCGACTTCCTTGTCGAGGCCGAGTGGCGCCCTTGCTACTGCTCCGCCCAAAAGGGGCCCATCGCCACCACCGCCGCCTCCAACGACAAGAACATCTTGCTCGTGTCGGAGAGGGGCGAGGCGACGAAGATCGTCTCCCTCGCCGCCTCCTCCACTAAGCTCCACCTTGATGAGGTCTCCCCCACGCTCTACACGCGCCCCTCCATCGCGTCCGACGCCGCCCGGGTCTTGCTGAGGCTTGTTAGGAGGCTTAGGCCTGAAACGGCGCCGTTTGGTGGGACTGTTATGGATGAAACGGTGCGTTCTAAGAGCTTCACCGTGAACTCCACCGTCGTCGAGATGCTGCATGGGAAGGCTGGCGTCAACCGGAGCTTGATTCCGGTCCCGAGGTGGTCCGATTGCGAGTGTAGCACTTGCAATTCTTGGATCTCCTCCCACAAAAACACTCTCTTTGTGAAAGTTGATAGCCCCAAGGGTAAAATCGTCATTTACTTACATGTCATTTCTCATCAATTACACTTCAATTTTTTTTTCCCTTTTTTGAGTCTTTTAATTAGTTGATCTCATAAAAGGTTTAAATTCAAGTTACATGTTATATCAGAAATTAGATCTATAGCTCTATGAGTAGTTTTTATTAGATCTTAATATATACAAGCTATTTTAACTATTGGGTCAATATCAAATCTACTAATAAAATTTAACTACATCATCTCAATCAAATGAGTTATCTATGTTGTAAAATATCCATAAAGTTTCTTTAATTAGTGTCTAAAGTCTATAGTCATTCATTACAATATATTTACAATCATATTTTTTTCCTTTTTCTTTCAATTTGATTTACATTTTTTAAGTATGATTTACATTAATTAATTAGTTTTTAGTTCTCAATTTTTAGTGAGAAAACCTATTAACACATGCTGAAATTTTTTTTATATATATAATTTCTCAATAAATATATAGAGAATTTTGGTGTGATGTCATTCAATTTTAAGGTGTCCGAATTAAGTGTCATGTAGTTGGACGTACACTATAATATCCAAGGACTATTAAAGTGTCATAGCTGGATAATTGACAATGGGGTAGATGGGGCAACCTACAAGCAGGTGTATCATGTAGTGATTAATTATATAGATTTTAATTTACCATTTTTCTAATTTATAATCTTAATTCATTCTTTCGCCCGTACTCAATTTATTGGAATTAGTTCTGTTTTAGGTTATCTTTTTGTAGAGTTTATTTTTTTTGTAGAGTTTATTGTTGCTTGTTTAGTTGCGGCTGTTTTATGTTTGTATGGAATAAACTACAATAAAAAAAAATGGAAATAGTTCTGAATTTTAGACGGTTTTTATCCGTCGACTCGTTGACCACTTAAAAATTAGGTTTGTCTGATTTCGAATCTGTACTTAATACAAAAGGATTTATATATTTTTTTGATATGAAATCTTTTCTATTTGAGGTTCTAAATTAATATTTTATCTACATGAACAACTTTTAAGAATAGAATTTATTAGTTTCATACCATATATATCTTCTTCTTTTTTCTCTCTTCTACCTTTTTCATCTTCCTTTCTTTGGCCAATTTCTATTTTGGTGCCAATTTTCTTAGGTAGAAAAACACAAACAAGGAAAAAACATATCTTCAAACATTTAAATCCAAATTAAGATGTGCATTAATTCTTACAAGATTCCTTATATATCATCACTTACAACTTTTTATTTTTCATTTTATTGCTATTATTAGAAAGTGCCAAGGCAAAAGAAGATGTGCTATTCATACATGGATTCATTTCCTCCTCGAAGTTTTGGACTGAGACGGTTTTCCCAAATCTGTCAAGCTCTGCAAAATCCAAGTATCGTTTATTTGCAGTCGATCTGCTCGGATTTGGGAGGAGCCCGAAGCCCTCAGAGTCGCTCTACACCCTCAGAGAGCACGTTGAGATGATTGAGAGATCGGTGATCAAACCATACAAGGTCAAGAACTTGCACATTGTAGCACACTCCTTAGGGTGCATCCTAGCCCTTGCTCTCGCCGTCAAGCACCCTGACTCGATTAAGTCCCTCACCCTCCTTGCACCCGTACGTATCCCTAACACCTCCTATATTTTTCGAATTATTGAAAACAACGATACATTATACGAAATTCAAGGTTAGGTGACGAATTATTAGATTTCTTTAAATACTGCTATATTAATTTCGGATTAGTTGTGTTTAGTGGCACAAGAAAACGACTATAGATCGATACTCACCAATACTCGAGTATTAATTGCTCCACCAATTCAAGCACAACCAAACTTAAAAGTTTGCGAGACCTTTGGTGGAATTTCATAAATATGCTCCCTCATAAAAGTGTACTATTCATAAGTGATAAGGTGACACAGTTAAATTCTGTGACACTAATAAGTACAAAGGCAATAATTGTTGTCTGCTATTTCGAATGCTTGCCTCTTTTTTTAAAAAAGGGTAATTGATATTGGTCGATTTCGTTCATTTAGCCATACTTTGGGAAGTCAGAACAAGGAGAAGACGCGACGCAACACGCGATGAGGAAGGTTGCGCCGCGACTAGTGTGGCCACCTATAGCGATGGGAGCGTCGATGGTGTGTTGGTACGAGCATATTTCTCGCACCATTTGCGTCGTATTTTGCAAATATCACCGCTTGTGGGAGTTCCTCTTCTTCCATCTAAGTGGGCATAGGTAAGTTACTAAAACTATTGTAATCTTATGATTATGTATGTGCATCATTGTTTTATAGTAATGTTTTTTTCGCTCATTTATCACTCATAAAATTATAAATTAAGTTGGACGAGTCCATTTGAATGACTAGTTCTAATTATGTAAAAATGGTTTTTCTAACCTATTTAAAATAAAATGAGTAAATCCTGAAGAAAATACTTTAAAGCTAAATAACTAAATCAATACTTCCTCCGATCCAGAAAGATTGTCGTTTTAACTAACTGCACAGGATTTAAGAAATGATTAGTTTTGTAATTCATCCAATCTGAAGAAATTAATGCTCACCAAAAAATATGTTGTACACATGTGTTCACACTTAAAAATCATAGGGAGTATATACCCATTAATTGTGTTCACACTTAAAAATGGAGGCATTATACGTATTGTGTTAATTGTAGAATAAATGTAATTGCCAGCAATTAATGAGATACTCCGTATGTACTCCATTATCAAGCCAAAACGTCAATCTTTGTGGATCACATAACCAAAGCCAAAACGTCAAACTTTCAGGATCGGAGGGAGTAATAATTTTTCAAAGCAATTCCTTAAACATAGATGCCCTAGAAATTTCAATTTTAAATTTACATTATTTTGAGTTAAATAGAATTAGATTGGTCAAATTTAGGTTGACCGATCACTTCGAAACTGAATCTAATGCAATAAATGAATTCATGTGGCACCCCTGCTGCACTTGCAAATTGTGACTGCCATATATCCAATTTATTGTTTGGTGAATTTTCATGTTTAAAATTTATTTTTCATGGTTGCGAACATAGAATTAATTTATGCTTAGTTGTCAACTTTATTAAAAAAATGATTCATTTTAAAAAAATAAATTATGTAGCCTGAAATAGAATTCATATATATAAAAGATAAATAATACAGTATAGATGTAAATATAAATAGAAAAATAGATGTGAACAACTACTACTTTTAGGTTGTCTCCCTTTTTAATTCATAAATGTATATAGATGACATATTAGGGAACATATCAAAATGTTGTTTAGTAGAATATGACATTACTTGTGACCCACATGTTGAAAAATATATTCAATCAAATTGATGGAACCTTGATTTAAATTCATAATCTAATTTCGCTTTCAAACATTAATTTTTTCTCATTTAATTTAGCTTATGCAAGGGGAAAAAGCACAAAAAATCCCTCTATTAACGGGACTAACCAGAAACGTAATTAGGTGTATGCTGATGTCTGCTCCAATCAGCCCCATTTTTTTGAAAAAAATATATAAAAAAAACTAATTAAAATTATGTATTTTTTTATTAGAATAAAATTTCTGTTAATAAAAATTATAAATATATGAAAATTTTAATCTATCCAACCTAGCTACCCAAATTTTATGGTTTCGTGCCTGAGACTAACTAAAAAAATATATACTTTATGCTAATTTTGGAAGAATATCAAAATGAAAAATAGTGTTTGTGGAGAGAGATAAAAAAAAATACTTATAATACTCATTTAATCATAAGTTTTTCTAATGTATACTTTTTCCTGACTCTTAAATAATTAAATTTGTGTTTTTTCTTCTTCTTATTTTCCCCTTTCTTCGTAACTTTTCATCTTCCCTTTATTTTGTGACTAACCTTTCATTTTCTCCTTTGAATGCATGTGAATTTGATTTTGTAGGATCAAACAATACCTAATGGAAGGATTTTGGTGTCACACTCACCATGCTTCATGGCACACCTTACACAACATCATATGTGGTTCGGCAAACAAACTTAGTCGATACCTAGACATCGTAAGGGACAACCTGAAATGCGACGTGACCATATTCCATGGCCAAGACGACGAGCTCATCCCAGTCGAATGTAGCCACAATGTCCAATCAAAAATCCCTCGTGCTCGTGTGAAGGTTGTCGAGAGAAAGGATCACATCACCATTGTCGTTGGGCGTGAGAAGGCCTTTACAAGAGAGCTTGAGGAGATTTGGAGAAGTTCGTCGAGTGTTAATTAGATAATTATTCGACTTTTTTTTTGTGACCGTGGACATAAATATATATAGATATATAGATATAGATATAATTAAAAAGTGTGTATTTTATTTTTAGTTTTATAAAAAATGAATCTCATAGCCCCATTTGTTACCCTTGTTTTTCTTCCTCGTGCTATTTTTTTAAGTTCCTTCATGCTATTTTATGTTTAAATCAATTGAGTTAATTTGTATCATTGTTTTTATATGCTATTGCATTTTTTCCGTTAAATATAATGTGTGTGTGTTTTTGAAAAATTAAAGTTGACTTCAATTCTGTTGTGGATACGATGGTTGTTGCTATATGCACTCGGATCAGGATACACTCAGACGGAACAGATTTATAATCCGTTTACCCCACAATTTGACACGTGTCTAATATAATAATTAATCATTGCGAAAATTTTAAAAAATAACACAAACGGATCATAAATTTCTTCCATTTTGAAAAATAGTACACGTGTCAGGTTGATGTTCAAACAGATATAGAATTTGTTCATATGAGTATATATAGCGTTTGTTCTCAGTGCATATAGCCTTGTCAAAGAATATCTCAACTAACTAACAAGAGATTTGGATGCACGGTGCGATCATCAACTCTCCCGGGTGTCACCACCCGGACTCTTGTCGCCTTTTAACCCTAGCAATCACACTTGTTATCAATTAATGTGAGCATGTAAGCCAGACGATTTGTGGACACAACAATATGCCAACTGTAAAGTTTGCAGTCTTTGCACTATAGAGTATTTATAGGGCTATTGAGAGATTTAAATTTGTGGTTGAAAGGTCCATCCATATGTATAACTCTCCTCCTCCACTCCAAGCAATGTGTTGTACTGTTGTCTGTCTCAATTTCACCTGCAACCACTTTGAAATTTATTAATTGTGGCTAGCCGCTGCTGTATACTCATAGCTAGGCCAATAAATTTCCGTCCTACTACATTATTTCCTTTTCCATTTTTACTCCCAAAGCGTCTGTACATGTGTTATATGCACCTTAAAATGACGAATCTTTTGTTTGCCACTTTTTTTAGAACTGATAATGGATCATGATCGACTATTTGGTTCTTTGTGGTGCTTGTCTTATCTTCGTCTTTTATGTGTTGTTTGTGCTTTGTATTGCGTTTACTTTTAGGTCTCTTGAAAATACCATCTTGATTAGATTAGGGCAAAGATTCGTATTGGGTTGTTATTATTTTTCTGAAACAAATAAACAAATGTAGGATGGAACTCAACATGAATCTCTCTCTCCCTTCCTAGCTCTATCTTGCAAGATAGATAAACAAATTTTGAGTTTCGAGTCATCTGAAATATTTCATAGCTGATTAAATTGAATTTTAGAGTTAAGGACAAGTTTTGTCAACATTACCACCTCATTTGATATGGATTTTTTTACCCTTAAATAGTTGATACCTTTTGTTGCATTTTCTTAAAATAAAAGATATTTATTAATTAAAACACTACTGTATATTGACAAATCAACTAAAGCATTGAGAGCTACGCACTCTGGTAAGGTCTCAAGAAAGCTACCGACTTAAACATACAAAATATCATTGTTGAAGGTGATAACATCTCTGTTATCAATTGCCTAAAGCTAGCTGGAACATGTCCCTGGTAAGCTAAAATCATTTCCGTATTGTGGTGGTTTCCCACGTTTACAGAGAGACCAATCGAATTGCGGACCTTTTATCCCACTACAGGCTCCCCTATTCTCATTCGAGCCTGCCTCCTGATCGATCACTGGTCGATCTCGTCCGTTTGGATGCTCTTGGTTAAACACCTCTGGTGTTCTAATCAAATTCTTATCGGTTCAAAAAAAAAAAACAAGAATCGAGAGATCGAAAGATCACCTTGCATTATATATATGGATTTCTAAATCATACATCGTTGCTACGATTATAAAAACTGTGAGAAATTAACTTAGTTAACTTTTTTTTTTTTGATAAGGAAAGAATTCGGGTGGGCTGACCCTACCCGACAGCATCCTTGCGGATGAGGTCAAGGAGACCTGGATCGTTTTTAATATCGACTCCTCAAGCAGAGTGGCTAAGGTGTGCAACCTTATCCGCCACTCTATTGCCCATGCGAGGAACATGGAAGAAAACTACTTCTTCCATAGTCGATAGCAGGACTTGAACATCTGACAATATTAGTTCGATCTCCCAGGGGCATTTGGATTTTCTATTTAAGTGATCGATGATAATCTTGTTGTCGCCTTCAATCTGGATCTTTCCTATATGTAGTTGCCGCACCTGTTGGATCCCTAGTTTAAGAGCTAATGCTTCCGCTTTGAGTGGATTTTGCTTGCCCAGGCGTTGGTGGTGTACTGAAATCGGGTCACCAACCCAGTCCCTAATAATGACACCTGCTGAGCTTTCGCCGTTAGAAAGTGTTGAACCGTCGAAATTTAGTTTGAGAGTGCCCAAGGGAGGCTTCCGCCAGGAAATTGTTTTTTGATTCTTACTTTGTTTTTTGACAAGGTACTGTCGAAGCGGGCGAAAGTCTTCCTCAAAGTTAGCCTCATCAACCGATGTCTTATTCCAGTTATCTATATGGGATTTGATCAGTTGTAAGGCAATTTCTTTTTGCGGGATTGCAGCCTGTTGAAATAGATGTGTGTTCCTGACACACCATGTCGTCCACCACGAGAAAGCGAGGTTGGTCAGAGCGGAAGGAGGAAGGCTCTTCCCAAGGGTAGATAGGATGGGCTTAATATCCCGGGACTGTGCAATCAGGCAGACAATTTGTTGCCGGACATGTGGCGGAAGCTGGTGTATCGCTTGGATGAAAGAACACTCCAGAAACAGATGAATCTCATCCTCAGGAGCCGCATTACACATAGAGCAGGTAGGTGGGACCGAAGCACCCCTGTTGGACAGCCTAGAGGCGGTTGGGAGGCTATCCTGAGGATCTTCCAAAGAAAGTTTTTAACTTTTGGAGGTGTGTTAGTCTTCCAAATCCAGGCATTGAGGTGGATTTGGAAGACTACTATGGTTTCATAAACCATGAGAGATATCAATTTTTTTCCCTCTTCGATAAAATGTAAAGATTGAAAAAAAAACCCCATGATTTCAGAAGCTGTTAGGTTTCATTTACATAAAAAAATTGAACCCATGTGACCGATTTTATCTTACACAATATTCTTCTTACGGTTTTTAAAACTGTGACCGATAATTTTCATCGTGTCAATGGTTAACCCCTTTCTAAATGAGGAAATGGATCGAAAAATTGACTAAAATAGTGTCAGGCTTGTTGATCAATCACTAGTCACTACTTTTTCTTTTTGATACAATGCGAAAGTTTGGGGGTGGTCAACCTCGGTTGAACCACTGCCCAATGGCGTCCTTACGGACTAAATCTTCAATCTCAGCTGGGCACCGCTCAACGGAGAAAGAGGAGGTCAAACCAGCGTGCGCCAGTCTGTCAGCGACCTGGTTGCCTTCCCGTAAAGTGTGGGAGAAGTCAATGGCGTCGAAAGAACTGCAGAGGCCGAGAACATCTGTAATCACCATCTCAATAGGCCACAGGTAAGTACCGATCCCACGCAGGGCGTTGACAACGGTTAGACAATCTCCTTCCACCACGAGGCGTGAGAAACTCATTCTAACAGCAGAGAGAAGGCCGGCATGAAGACCAAGACACTCAGCTTGTATTGAAGAAGCGCTCCCAAGTCCATGTGCACCGCAAGACACCACTCGACCACGGTAATCGCGGATAACAAACCCAGCAGCAGCTTGTCCAGACGCGACCTTGGCTCCATCAAAATTTAGCTTCATGAATCCATTGGACGGTTTCTTCCATTTAACTTTTTTCTGGCGGCTTCATGAATCACTAGTCACTACTGACAACGTAGACTAATGATCTACATTGTCCCCTGCTTGTTTGGTTTAGGTTCGTTTGTTCAACTGAGCTTGTTTGTTGTCACTTTTTGTATTGCACCGTTTTTATTTTATGTTATATGTTTGACTGTTCGCCGTTTGCTAATTTTATCAGCCTCTCGAAGAGCCAGATTTATCTGATTCTCGAATTATTCCCTAATAAAAAAAAGACACTGCTTACTTCATTCAACTAGATGTGTCAAAACACAATCCGATCCGAACCCGAAAATTTTGACCCGAAATTTTTTTCCGACCCAAACCCGAAAAATCGGAAATTTTCTGAGTAATCTGGGTTTCGACCCGGTAATTTTGACCCAATTTACCAGATTAATCCGGTGACCCGATTAACCCGGTTGATTTATAATTATATATAATTAATTTATTATATATAATTAAAATTTATCGCAAAATTATCAAATCATGATTTTTTTTAATTTAAAAAAGAAAAAATTTACAAATCCGAAATCGACCCGAAATCCGGTCAAATCCGAGTTCGAGTCAACCCAAAAATACTCGGAACCCGTTTTATCCGAAATCCGAAGTAACCCGACCCCAATGACCAGGTCTACATTCAACCTATCAATAGGCAAATACTGTAGGACATTAAGAACTGTGTTAAGACAATTAAATACTGAGCCGTACAGAATGACAAAACTATAGGTCAAGGGAGCAGGGTTATCACTTATCAGGATCAGAATTCCACTACTCCATAGTACTACTCGTTCAAGGGTCCTTGACTCTACAATGGATCACATGTAACACTCGGTATTAGATTCGGTGACGTATTTAATTATTTTAATTAAAATTTTATGTTAAAAGAAGTTTTAATTTTTATTTTATACTTTATATATTTATATTGATATGTTTATAAACTTTTATTATAAAAAGTATAAATTTTTAAAAAATAGCAAAATTATCCCCTAAAATAATCAATCTTTTAATTATTATTATTTTTAAAGCATAATTTTTCATATTAAAAATTTATAAATATGTTAATATAAGTGTATAAAGTATAAATAATTTTTTTATAATATGAAACTATACTCAACATAATTACTTTTAATTTTTTGGTACATTTTTTTTTAAGTACTTTGAAAATTTTGAACATTTTTTATAAAGAAATTAATTATGTAAAATAATAAGTTTTTTTAATAAAATTTCATACTTATTACCATCTCGTTCGGAAAAACACTACGTTTAATATTCATGTGTTTTTTTTAGGATGATAAAAACTATCTAAAATATCTATTTTTTTTTACAATTTTTAAATGATTTCGTACTTATTAATAGTAACTATGAAATTGTTAAAACGTTTGTAAAAATAAATATTTTATATAGTTTTTATCATCATAATAAAGTGTGCATAAATAGTAAACAATGTGTTTTTCCGAATGGATGGAGTACTAATAGGTAGGAATTATTAAAAAAATTAAGTCTATTTTTACAATTTTGTATTTCTTAGAAAACCTATTAAATATAGGGTTCGTATGGGACGGAGTTAATAAATTGACTAAAATTATAAACATGGTAAAATTTATAAACTGTTGGTAAAAGTAGTTAAAAATTTAAACAACAAGATAATCTCCGTATGGGGCGAAAAACAATTTATTTGTAAAAAGTGAAGTTTATTTGGTTTTTATTGGGGTATTGTGGTACTTTCAAACCAAATAAGATAAAAGAGAAGGGGTAAAATAGTAATTATGGAATATAAATCCCAAAATAAGCTCCAATCTGCAGCTTATTTTTAAACCTTTTGTTTTAACTGATTATAACTTATTTGTAGTTCTCATACACCCTTTAAACCGATTTATTTTTTTAACAGCTAATAATTTCACACTTTTTAACCGGTTTATACCGGTGCCATACACACCCATAGTCATTACAAATTTACAACGAGTTTATATATTTAAATTAGTGAAAAATTTTGTGAGTATTTTTTCCACAAAAACTTAAATAACCTTTAATAATAATCAAACGCCTGGGGGATAATTCACATTGCCCTTGGGAGGTCGAACTTCTCATGTCAGATATTAAACTGCTCTTTCAAGGAATTGAAAAAATTTCTTTATCTCATGTGTCCCACAATAGCAATAAAGTGACTAATAAGGTTGCACACCTTAACTACTTTACCAAGAGGCGAGAGGTTTTCAATCATCCATATCTTCAGATTTCATTCGAAATGATGCTTAGGTTTGTGCTACCTGAATTCTTACCTAATTAAAAAACACAAATATGGCCTCAGTAGTAAAAAAAAACACTTCGGCAATGGGTAAGGCACTTGGGCTCGACCATAGATTTGATGTAGAAGATAAATGGGTTTGGGCTTTTGCCCAATTTGTTAGTGAACTGAAATACTCTTTGCCCACATTGCGAAATCGACAAAATTAAGTTGTGTGTTGGCATTAACTGAAATAGTCAAGATGAAGTCCACATTGCGAGGATCTATTACTCAATTTTTGTATAATTATGATATGATACTTAGTATAATCCCGACCTTTTGTTCTAAATACCCCAATAAATAAAAACATATCATCATTTCACATCTCAACACCACACATTTACTAAAAAGTACAATTACATATACTAGTAAACATCAAAATAAATAAAGTGATATATTTTACTTAATAAATCACACGTCGATAACAAATTTTTTAAAAAAAGTGAGTCAGACAGTTAGAGTATCACCTCTAATAATTTCTTCATTTTGGAGAAATTTGAGCTTTTGAAAATTTATGAGTTTCTATTTGATTAAACAATTTGTTTTAGAAGGAAATGCACAATCTAATTCAAATATCCGGATTTATTGCGAGGTTAACCCGATCCGGAAAAAAATTGCATATCCGGTAACCCTTGTACCCGGTAGTCCATTGCAAAGGAGAGAAAGGGAAGAGAGAAGGAAGGGGATCGGAGACGGGGGCAGGCGGAGGCATCTCCCTCGAGGCGAGACGCAGACGACTAGAAGGGAATCGGAGGCGGGCGAGAAAGGAGGGAGAAGGAGGGGGGTCGAGGGAAGGCGCTGGCGGAAGCATCTCCCTCGACGGTGGATTGCTCGAGGCGAGGCGCAGGCGGAGGCATCTCCTTCGATCTCTGTAGTTGATTGAAAGCAACGGGGTTAGTTCCTTATGTTGTTGGCTATTATTGTCGGAGATCCGTGGCTTGGAGGCGCAGGCGGCGAGTATTTTAAAGCTGCTCTCTTGGGAGCATCTGGATCCCCATCGCTCGCCCTCGTAGCCCTCAAGCTTGCCCTAATTTCTGCTGGTAAGGTCTCTAGCCTTTTCTTTCTCGAATTGGATTTATCTTTGTGATTTAAGTGGTTTGAATTGCAATTGGGTTTGATGATTGATCTGAATAGGGTAATGCTCAATGATTAGATCATGGTGGAAGGGTAGGAATGTAGAATGTAAAGTTTAGTTGAATTTCATTAAGAGAAGCCAATGAAATAGATAAATGATACTTGATAGGTGAAATATTGTCAAAGATTGCAATTGGGTAGATAAAAGCCAATGTAAAATCAGTGTTCCTTCGGGGCTATAGGAACTACTTTGAATCAATAAAAACCAATGTAAAATAGATAAACTACTTTGAAAAATAAATTACTATGCCACCAGGTTCTGATGATGAGCATTTGTCTAATAATGACAGCAAAACCCTAAGTGATGGTTTATGATTTGCAATTTCTTGTTTGTTTGTTTTTTTAGTCATTCTTGTTAGTGTATTTTGAATTTCTAGGCCTTGATTTGTGGGAAGTTAGTTTTGGTAGGTTTGGAAACAATGGAGAAGGCAGCGGAGATGGCAGAGGTTGTTAGCAGCAGAAGTTTCAGTGGGGTTGGCAGTGGATCGAATCAGTCGACTAGATCAGAGGAGGATGTGTTTTCTGATGTTGTGACAGATTTTGGGGATGCTTTAGATGGTTTGGCATCAGCTTATGTGAATCTTGTCCAGCACCTTCTTGGCTGGAAGGTGGCAATTCAGCCGGTGCTCAGACAAGCAAACAAGGAAGCAGATGCAATGGCAAATTTAGGGGTTGCGCACTAGAAGTAAATTTTCAAGTTTTTACTAATGCTCTAAGTTGTACATCTTTCAAATTTCTGTAAATCTTTTACTTTAAAAATTTTATTTACATATGTAAGCTGTAAATTATGCTACATAACGAGTAATTGAGTATGTGGTTCACGCACTTTGTAATTATGGGAAATTCAAACTTGTCGTTCAAAGACAATGTACATGACATGAACTGCTATTAACATGTCATTCAAAGAAGATGTACATGACACGAGAAAAGCGCATACTTAAAGTGCTTGGTAGAGAAGCGCTCGAACTTCATCATATCCCTTCTTTGAAGAAGTTTTTGAAACTAATCCCCTCTTTTTGATGTTCTTCTGGAACTTGGCTACTTTCCTCTAGCGATTCGAGGAATTCTATGGGGAATACCAAGACTACAACTATGACTATAAGATCAATTAGGTATGTTCTTTCTGAGTAATTCGGTCAGCAAGTTGTTTAGTTGAGCTTAAGAAAAAGAATTAAGAAGATCTTCATCCAATGCTTAAGCAGCAAATCACTCTATAGAATTCAAAAATTCCTCATCATGCAAGCAGGAAAAAAAAAAGAACAAACCAAACAAATCCTATATATAAGCAATTTGCTCCATCTGACAACAATAGAATCAATCAATTGATTCTGAGTTCTGAACTTCTGATTATATAATATCAAGTCTCTTAAAGATGATTCAAGAAATAACTAAAGATCTTCACCCAATTTCAAGTGGAAAATCCCCAACCTTAATTCAATGGTGTTTAAGGGTGCTGAGTCAGATGCACCAACCCAGAAAACTGGTGGGGTAAGTCCGCTCACTCCGACTGTCATGTCAAGTGACGTAGGTGACATGTCCAAACTATTACCTGTCATGTATAATTGATGACAAAATTTTCATCCAATATACATGGCAGGTAATAGTTTTGACATGTCACGTACGTCACTTGACATGACAGTTAGAGTGAGCGGACTTACCCCATCAGTTTTCTGGGTCGGTGCATCTGGCTCAAGACCCTTAAACGCCATGGAATATAATTAAGGTTGGGGATTTTCCACTTGAAATCAGATGAAGATCTTTAGTTATTTCTTGAATCATCTTTGAGAGACTTGATATTATGTAATCAGAAGTTCAGAACTCAGAATCAATTGATTGATTCTATAGTTGTCGGATGGAGCAAATTGCTTATATATAGGATTTGTTTAGTTTGTTCTTTTTTTTCCTGCCTGATGAGGAATTTTTGAATTATGTAGAGTGATTTTCTGCTTAAGCATTGGATGAACATCTTTCTTAATTCTTTTTCTTAAGCTCAACTGGACAATTTGTTGACCGAATTACTCGGAAAAAACATACCTAATTGATCTTATAGTCATAGTTGTAGTCGTGGTATTCCCCATAGAATTTCTCGAATCGCTAGAGGAAAGTAGCCAAGTTCCAGAAGAACATCACAAAGAGGGGATTAGTTTCAAAAAATTATTCAAAGAAGGGATATGATGAAGTTCGAGCGCTTCTCTGCCAAGCGCTTTAAGTATGCGTTTTTCTCGTGTCATGTACATCTTCTATGAATGACATGTTAATAGCAGTTCATGTCATGTACATCGTCTTTGAACGACAAGTTTGAATTTCCCATAATTATAAAGTGCGTGAACCACATACTCAATTACTCGTTATGTAGCATAATTTACAGCTTACATATGTAAATAAAAATTTTAAAGTAAAAGATTTACATAAATTTGAAAGATGTTCAACTTAGAGCAGTAGTAAAAACTTGAAAATTTTCATTTCACAACAAGAGGTCTATAGTTCCTTAATGGCTAATAATTATACAGATATTGATCGGTGCTGCATTAGCTGGTGCAGTTGGATTTATGAGTTCTTGTTCGTTGCCTATGCTGGCCCTAGATGACTCTCTCTTGTTTTGCTTCCTCGTCTCTCTTATCTTTGAGAAATCGACCGAGTAGTTCGAAAATGCTCCTTTCTGGTCACAGTCACCAAACTAGGACACGGACAACCTGGGTCCATTTCTCTGCTTCAGAAATTGAAGTAATTTCAATTGTTAACATCAAAAGTATCAAACATTTGTTCAAATATCCATACACAAAAATACTACAAGGCATGTTTCTTATTAATGGAGCCACCAAGAAACTTCATTAATGCATGCCATGTTGCCACAATTTCTTGGGAGAGAATGCATTATTTGGGAAGAATTAAAGTACTCCATATGAGGTATTGTTTCAGAATCTCCTACTCCTGACATTGACCTTTCTCCAACCAATCCCAACTCTCCATCATCATCTTCCTCTTTACTGACTCCTACCCTTGATATTACCCCCCTGCCCCACTAGAAAATCCCACGGACAAACTCAACTCCCTATTTGGCAACATCACTTACTACATGACACATACACAAATCAACATGTCACCTGTTTATTCAGACATGACAGACAGCAAACCCCAACCCTAACCGAATGAGAAATTTCAAACCAAACCATTTCAATTCCGAAATTCGAAATTTCAGTTTCTAGCCCTAAACTAAAAATTCCAATTTAATGTCATTGTCAGGAGTAGGGGGTGAATGTCAACTCATGTTACAAGAAGCTCACAAATCCTAACTGTAAAAAACCCAAAATCTTGGCTCCAACGGTCATTGGAACACCAATCCAGTGAATAAAGGCTTGGAAGATAGAGTAGAGAAGAAGAAGGGTGAAGGATTGTACTTGGAATCGCAGAATCGAAGCCAATTGTGGAGATTATCCTCGACGAGGCTCAAAATCGCCTGAAGAGAGAGAGAGGGAGAGGAAGGACCTGCGTGAGGGAGGAAGGGCATGAGGCTTGGCAACCGAGCCCCCAACCCCCTTCCTTCTCCCTTCTTGTGGTTGCCTCAACTATGGCACCCGAGCTCGCCGAATGAGGCGTCTTCTTTCTTCTCCGGCCCCGTCGATCCCGAAGGAGACAAATGGGAAGAAGAAGGACCAAGATGACTGCGCTCAAGCCCGGAGGCCTGTCGCCTAGAGCTGCGAACTTTGCCTCCGGCGACGGCGTCTTCCCTTCTCTCACTGTTGCACGCTTTTCTTTCTCCAACCGGCTGCAGCCCGTGAGAAACCGGGTAAAGGAGGGTTACTTTGCAAAAAAAAAAATTGGGGGGGGGGGTTAAACCCCGCAATCCAACCGGGTTTTTAGGTTAGTTTTGCAAAAGGCCCTTTGTTTTATCTACTTTTATAAAAACAAGGAAGTAACGTAGAAAATAGAGGTACTTTCTTGAATCTGTAATATTTTCTAAAATTGAAGATTTTTTATATATAAATAATTCTCTAAATCTTTGAAAGGGAAAAATAAGTTATTGAATTTTGACTAATAATATTTATGAAATTAGAAAGAGGTAATGGGGTTTATAGACCCTTTTCATTGTTTTTTTAAGTTTATAGACCCCATTATAAATTCTTTAATTATATAGACATTTTCATATATATTCTTCCATTTATATCCTTCAATGCTTTTTATTTTTAAAAAAGTTAACATCGTTAATAATAAATTTGAAAAATAGGTTCAAAAAAATATTCAAAGATAATATATATTATAAGGAAAAATTAATATTTTATGATATTCAAATCCCTAATAAAATATCTAATTAGTTACATTATTATTGTAACACGTCTCAATATTAATGTAACACAATAACTTGTGTATTGTGATACAATATCTATCTATATATTACTTAAAACCAAAGCCTTTTGACCACATGTCGCATCCTCGCGCGAAGTTATTTAAGGCAATTCCTTTTTATTTAGCAATCTATATATCTATATATTTATATATCTATATATCTATATCTATATATATTACTTAAAACCAAACCAAAGCCTTTTGGCCATATAAAGAGAAATAAAGAAGGGGAACTCTAGCCCCGAAAGCCTTCCCTATCCAAATCTTCTCTCCTGTCAAATCCTCCCTCAAATCCACTCTAATTCAAAAACTAATGATGAATCCTTGCTCCCCAAACAATCAATTGAGAGTATTTCGTTCTTCCGACGCCTTGCTGGGTTGGATGTATCGATTGGAAAAATTCAGAAAAGGGGCAAAATTTTGTGCGAAGAGGTATACAGATTGGAGTTAGATGTTGGATTATCAGTTTCGGGTATGGCTAACTGTGAGAGTAGGGGAGACAGGGGCTTGAGTCATCGGCCTCCTCTGTGGCCTCATCCAAGTGTTTGGTGTGTACAACTCTCGTCTTTTCGATTTCTCTTCGGTAAAGGCTGTTCAATCGATGTTCTGTTCCGTCGTTCGGTTCACTGTTGCTCGGCGTCGGTTTACTGGTATGTTTTCTAGAAGGGGGGTGCCGTTGGACTCCCCTTCCCTTTCCCTCAAATCACTTTAAGGAAGCTACGGGGTGAGATTCTTTCTTACGCTCTTCTTACTTCTCCTTCTCTTGCAAATCTCTCTCACTATGTATCTAATCCTCTCTTGGATTTCTGTGTTTCAATGGCTTCGTCCAACTTGGACAAAGGAAAAAAAACCTTTGGAGCCCAAATTCTTCGAGCTTCCAAACACAAACTCCCGCAAGGGCCCAAAAACCTCTGCTGATGGTCATCCTCTCGAAGGGATTTCGCTTCCTTCAGAGGTTCTGTCTAAGGCAAACCAAAAACAGAGAAAAAAGATGTTGAAGAAATTGAAGATTGATGTCCAGGTGCTGGATAAAATCCAAACTGGTGTTCAGGAATATATCTCCACTTTCAACAACACTTCTATGGTTGTTACCTTAGTGGGGAGCCCGATTGAAGCAAAAGATATTTGGAGGAAGATCAAAGTGGAATGGACATTCTTGGAAGCTGGATCTCAATTGGTTCCTCTTGCAAACAACTGTGAGTTCATCTTTGTTATGCGATTATTGTCTAGTATTGCCTATGGTCAAATTGGTGGTCTTAAACTAGTCATTTTGTGCACTCGGTTTAGTGTTTTGAAGACTAAGTGTTGTGTTGTATGGTGGAAGAGTGGCTGTTTGTTCACAACCTACTTAATGTTGAAAATAATTAGTATAAAAAAACAATCTAGTATTCTATGCCTACTATCAAACATTTCATATGTGCATATTCTATTAGTTTCAAATGCAGCTAATGAGATTGTGTCTTGTTGGGCTTGCATTCCCAATTTGAGAATGATATATGAGACAGGTGGTCAAATTTATAATAATATGTTTTCATCGATAAAAAGCAGCTGGCTTCAAATCATTTATAGAAGGGGAATCAGTCTTATTGATAAATAAAAAATTAAAACGTCTTATGTGCATAACTATTATTGGAGTATGGACAGCTGGATTTGGAAAGGTTCTAACTGGAGAGGCGAAAGGTTAAGATACAGATTAGACTACTTGTGTACCTTTATTGGTGAGACAACTCATTTCTTGAATAAAAATAAACCACATCAGAAGGCATTCAATGAGAAAAGAGACCTTTTGTTGCATATATCTAATTAAGTAATGAGAAATTCAGCTATCTTAGCTAAAAGGGTAAGGGACTATAGTAGGTTAACATGAAAATTGGTTCTTGGAATGTCAGAGGAATTGGGAAAACAAACTTTTGGGCAGAATTGGGTACTTTCTGTAATATACAAAGAATTCAAGTTATGTCGGTTATGGAAACAAAGACAGATAAAATCCCTGAGGAAAAATGTTGGCGGTCAGCAGGCTTTGATGAAGCTTTCTAGGTGCCTGCTATTGGTAAATCTGGAGGCATAGGAGTGATGTGGAAATCACATTGTCTGACTCATGAAACCATATCAATAAATCACTACGGTCAACGTTTTATTAGTGCTACTTATAGCAACTCAAATCTGAATTTTGAATGTCAGATTCTTTTTGTGTATGCCCCTGCCCAGGAACGAGATAAAACAAGGTTTTGGGAAGAAATAGTAATGTTAATAACCTCGTCTAGGATACCCATTATAGTTATAGGAGATCTCAATGATATTGTATTTAACGATGACAAAAAAAGGAGCTGCTGACACTTCATTGACCAGATTTATTAGGTTAAACGAGATCAAAAATAGTTATGAATTGGTAGACATACCTTTTAGTGGAAATAGGTTCACATGGAGAAAAAAGAAGGAAGGACCAGAAAATATCTATGAACGTCTTGATAGGGCTTTGGTTCAAAACGAAATTCTGGTCCACTTCCCTAGTATTCACTTAACCCACCATGCTTTCTCCTCTTCGGATCATTGTCCTATCATAATGACCTTCACTGAAGGTATATCACCTCAGGCTGCACCATTCAAATTTGAAAACATGTGGCTCCAAAGGAAGGGTGTAAGAATGATTGCCAAACAAGCTTGGAAGGCGAATTGTGCAGGATCTGCAATGTATCAGCTTATGTTTAAGACAAAAGTCCTAAAAGCAAAAATTAAGGCCTGGAATAAAAGGATCTTTGGAAATATATTTCGACAATTACAGGAGGTTGAGGAAAAATTAATAACGATTCAAGGCGAGCTGTGTAACCTTTTCGATCCTATTACAGCCAGCAAGCAGAAAAGATTAATTCTGAAAAAAGAAGCGTTGATAAAATTTCATAAAACATTCTGGAGTCAGAGAGCAAAGTCGAAACATGTGAGACTAAGAGACACAAACTTAGGCTACTTCCATAAAATCGCCACAGGCAGACGAAATAGAAAGATTATACGGCACATTACTTCCGCGGAAGGTACTTTAATTCTTGGGGAGGAAAACATCAAGACAGAAATTCATAACGATTTTGAAAAAAGGTTTAAAAAGGATTGTTGTACAAATACTGATTGGAGAAATAGTTTGGATCTAATTACTTCTGAAATCACAAAGGACGAAAATGAGCAGCTCATCAAACCAGTTCAAAATAGTGAAATTAAAAATGCGGTTTTCAGCCTAGGAAGAAATAAATCTCCGGGGCCGGATGGTTTTTTGGCAGAGTTTTATAAAACTTATTGGGACATTGTGGGTCCCTTGGTAATCAGAGCAGTGAAGAGTTTCTTTCACTCCGGGAGGCTTTTTCGTCAAATTAATCATACTTTTATCACGTTACTGCCAAAAGTGGATAATCCATCATCGACAAATAATTATAGACCTATCAGCTTATGCTCGACAATATACAAAATTATATCAAAAATCCTTACAAAACGACTGAAGAGTGTAATGGGTAAACTGGTTCACCCGTTACAAGGAGCTTTCGTTGCAGATAGAGCAATTCAAGATAATGTCTTGATAGCGCATGAGATTTTCCATTCTTTTAAAACCTGTAAGGGTAAGGAAGGTTGGATGGCAATCAAACTTGATATGGAGAAAGCTTATGATAGACTTAATTGGGATTTTATACTTGAGATTCTGAGAAGGTTTGGCTTTCATGACAATTTATTAATTGGGTAAAAGAATGCATCACGTCCGTATGGCCTTCTCAGTCTTGGTGAATAACACCCCAACCGAACTTTTCTTTCCTACCAGAGGTATCCGACAAGGCGATCCCATTTCACCGTTCTTATTCATACTCGGTGCTGAAGTTCTTGCAAGACAACTTCAGCAGGCTTCTGTGGCCCCATTGAGCAAAATTGGCTTCAACTTCGGACACGACGGTCCGAAAATCCCTTTCCTTGCTTTTGCAGATGATACAATTGTCTTTGCCAAAGCAACGTTAGAGGCCAGTGAGAAAGTTAAGTCTGTAATAGAGGACTACTGTAGGGTATCTGGCCAAAAAGTTAATTATCATAAATCCTCTTTCCAGACAACAGGGGGAGTTCATGGGTCTAGAATTCAGTTGTTAGAAAACTCGTTACAAATGACACACACAAGGGCTATGGAGAAATATTTAGGTTGTCCTATTATCAATGGGAGAGTAAATAAACACACATTCGAAGATGTAGTTAGCAAAACGAAAACTCAGCTCTCTAAATGGAAAGCGAACTCCCTATCCCAACAAGGAAGATCGATTCTGATTAACTCAAATCTGTCGTCAAAACCTCTTTATGTTATGCAAAGTTTCATGCTTCCAGCTTCAATTCAAAATGAACTAGATCAAATTAATCGAACCTTTTTCTGGAATAAGGATCTTCAATATAAACCTCTCATTAGCTGGGATAAGGTGTGTAGATCGAAAAGTAAAGGGGGCCTGAATATAAGGAAATCACGAATAATGAATGAGGCTCTTCAGATGAAAGTTTTGTGGAGAACCTTAGCTGAATCAGAAAATATATGGGTTCGAATTATTAGACACAAATACTTAAAACAAAATGATATACTAAATTACACAAAGACTAAAAATGCCTCCTGGCAATGGAGGAATGCTTCTGCGTTAATTGACAAATTCAAGGAAGGCCTAGTTTGGGGAATCGGAGATGGTGAATCAGTCAAGTTCTGGAAGGATTCTTGGATATCTCAGAAACCCCTAATCAAATGCATCGATAATATAACAATCAAAGATGAGGATGCTCGTGTAAGCGATTTTATACAAAATGGTGTCTGGTGGAGAGACATGTTATTTGACGCCCTAGGAAGGGACTGGGCCGAAAGAGCTCTTAGCATTCCTCTCCCAATCCATAAAATGTCTAACAGGCTGTACTGGCGCCATGATAAGCAGGGGTGGTTTACCACTTCTAGTGCAGCAAGATTTCTTACGAACTATGATTCATTTAGTGATGATCCTTCTAACTGGATTTGGAAAGTAAATACATTTCCTAAGATTAAGAATTTTCTGTGGAAAATCGCCCAGAATGGCCTACCAACTAGAGATCGATTGAGCAAGAGGGGAGCGCCCATCCCAAATGAATGTTGTTTCTGTGGTCAGATGGGGAAGATGAAGTCCATTTGTTTGTCAAATGTCCATTCGGGCAAAACCATATTCTACAAACTAACAAATGCTCTAGGATCATAAATAATATCAACACAACTTCGGTGAAGGGCAGTATCATTATGACAAAACTAGGAGAAGTATTAACAACCAAAGAAAAGGAAGAAATGGCTTTAAAATGGTGGTCCATTTGGTATTTTCGGAATAAAATGATTTTCAGAGAAGTAAAAACGCCAACACATTCGGAAGTACACTCTTTTATTAAATCTGTAAAAGAAGGATGGGAAAGAGCTCAAAGGGAGGAAAAGGAAGATGCAAATATGGAAAATGGAGCGGTGGGGACGAAAAAAGGAAAGGTAAGCAGGAAGAATGTCAAGTGGAGAAAACCTAATAATGGATATATATGAAAGTCAATTTTGATGGAGCGGTAAATTTCTTAGGGGAAGCTAGTACTAGATATGTAATTAGGAATTCCGAAGGAAAGGTAGTTAATCTGGGGTATAAATCCATTGGGAAACAAAATCCCATTTTGGCTGAGACCATAGCTTTAAGAGAGGGAGTTGCATGTGCTAAAATCAACAATTGTGCTAAACTAGAGATAGAAGGAGATTCTCAAATACTTATAAATCATCTAAAGGGCAATGGTATTTGTCCCTGGGAAATTGAATTAATTCTGGGTGATGTCAAATGGCTTCTTAGGTCTTTTCATGATATTTCCCTTTCCTTTGTGCCCCGTGAGGGTAACAGGATGGCAGACAAGGTTGCACACCTTGGCCGTCCTGTTAACGGGATGAGACTGGAAGAACATCCAGATCTTCTTGATCTCATCCGTCAGGATGCTCTCGGTTATGTTTTCCAACCGAATTCTTACCGAATAAAAAAAAGCCTTTTGGCCACATGTCGCATCCTCGCGCGAAGTTATTTAAGACAATTCCTTTTTATTTAGCAATCTATATATATATATATATATATATATATATATATATATATATATATATATATATATATATATATATATATATATTACTTAAAACCAAAGCCTTTTGGCCACGTGCTGCATCATCGCGCGAAGTTATTTAAGGCAATTCCTTTTTATTTAGCAATCTATATATCTATATATCTATATATCTATATATCTATATATCTATATATCTATATATCTATATATCTATATATATTACTTAAAACCAAAGCCTTTTGGCCACATGTCGCATTCTCGCGCGAAATTATTTAAGACAATTCCTTTTTATTTAGCAATCTATATATATTACTTAAAACCAAAGCCTTTTGGCCACGTGTCGCATTCTCGCGCGAAATTATTTAAGACAATTCTTTTTTATTTAGCAATTGAGATTAATTCAAAACTTTTTTTGAAAAAATAATGTTAATATTAACTATACAATATTATTTTATTTCATATTAATTACACATTATTATTTCCATTTATTTTTTAAACAATATGATGAATTCAAAAGCATTTTTTTATATAAAAAAAATTATAGTTCCAAATATATGATTTTTCTATTTTAGGCAATCTATATCTATACCTATATCTATATCTATATATTACTTAAAACCAAAGCCTTTTGGCCACGTGTCGCATCCTCGCGCGAAGTTATTATAGACAATTCTTTTTTATTTAGCAATCTATATCTATATAACTACTTAATTTCGTATAATTTCCGCT
Organism: Persicaria tinctoria; assembly: GCA_037127255.1. Classification (NCBI taxonomy): domain Eukaryota; kingdom Viridiplantae; phylum Streptophyta; class Magnoliopsida; order Caryophyllales; family Polygonaceae; genus Persicaria; species Persicaria tinctoria. The sequence goes on along the minus strand of JBANSL010000019.1, from coordinate 2,031,951 downwards.
GACGTGGTGCACTCTCCTTATTTCACTCCCTTCTGACCAATCACAATCTTTCTTTTTTTTCCTTTTCTTTTTAATTTGCTTTCAATTTTCTTCCCCCTCTTCACAATTGGGAAATAACGCTTTGTTAGGGTTCAGTTCTCCTCCGCCGACTTCGATCGTGGCATCCTTCGCGCCTTATGCCTTCGTTTTCTTCCTCCGTTGAAGATATCCCGCCTCAGAACTCCGTCTTATTCCTTCGCCGAGGTTAGACCGTCTCCCGTCACCATCTTCCTCACTGAGTTTCAATTTTCGTTTTTCTTTCCCACAATTTGCACTAAAGAATGGTTAGGGTTGATTTCTCTCCCACGCCTTGCCTCTGCCAGTTCCCTCCTTCTCCTGCACGCCTCTTCTCCCACCCTTTCTACCTCCTCTCTCCCAGACGCCTCCTCTTCTCCTAAATCGCGGTTTTATCTTGCCTCTGCCGGTTCCCTCCTCTTCTTCGCCTTTTCGCTGATTTCGCTCGCCGTCTTTGTCCAATCGCACACCGAATCGAGCGAATGGATCTGCAACTCTTTTTAAGCCTTTTGGCCACGTGTCGCATCCTCACGCGAAGTTATTTAAGGCAATTCCTTTTTATTTAGCAATCTATATCTATATAACTACTTCATTTCGTATACTTTCCGCTGACGTGGCACACTCTCCTTATTTCACTCCCTTTTGATCAATCACATTCTTTTTTTTTTTTAATTTGCTTTCAATTTCCTTCCCCCTCTTCACAATTGGAAAAGAACGCTTTGTTAGGGTTCAGTTCTCCTCCGCCGACTTCGATCGTGGCATCCTTTGCGCCTCATGCCTTCATTTTCCTCCTCCGTTGAAGATATCCCGCCTCAGAACTCCGTCTTATTCCTTCACCGAGGTTAGACCGCCTCCCGTCACCAACTTCCTCACTGAGTTTCAATTTTCGTTTTTCTTTCCCACAATTTGCACTAAAGAATGATTAAGGTTGATTTCTCTCCCACGCCTTGCCTCTGCCGGTTCCCTCCTTCTCCCGCACGCCTCTTCTCCCATTTTTTCTACCTCCTCTCTCCCAGACGCCTCCTCTTCTCCTTAATCGAAGTTTGATCTTGCCTCTACCAGTTCCCTCCTTTTCTTTGCCTTTTCGCTGATTTCGGTCGCCGTCTTTGTCTAATCGCACACCGAATCGAGCGACTGGATCTGCAACTCTAACTCAGATGCACGGATTGTTGCCGAGGTTAGACCAAGAATCATCACCTTCAATGGCCACGCCAACGATTGGAAGTCGGTTGACACTTGACAGCCACGAATTCCCTCTCCTTCCCGCTCTTGACCCTCGACGGTTGTAGTTAAGTGAAATACCCCAAATTATTTTTGGAATATTTCCTTAAATAATATTATATTATACTATGTGAATTTAGGAAACTAATAAATTCACATAAGATATATAATATATTATTCTAATTTTATTCTCTAAACATTCTTGTTATTTAATTTATAAGGTTAAATTAAATAATATTTCTTTCCGCTAATATATATATATATATAATATATATATATATATATATATATATATATATATATATATATATATATATAATCAAATACATATTGTATTTCTACAGTATAAACCCAATAAAGTGGGTCACCTATTTTTCTCTTGATAGACTACGGTAATAAAAGAAATATGAGATTTTCCCCTCTTCTTTTACCTTTTTCCTTTAAGTTTTATTTTTCTTTCGAGATAAACTCACACGAGTTTATCCCAATCCTAACCAACCAAGCCAAGATCTCATCAAAATTAATTTGATCAATCTCTACCTCTCTATCCTATGCCAAGATCTCATCAATATTAAATATTCATTTTCCATTGGATTCAATAGGTGCTAAAATCTCGTCTTGTTGTCGTCAACCGATCGTCGAAGGTTAAGACAAGTGATTTCGTTCATCACCCTTTGCGTGTTTCGTGATTCTTTTGATGTGCCTTTTAAATTCTTCTGTGTCGAATGCGGTCCTGTGGCCAATTTCCTTGCCAATTTCGATAAATTGCATACCCGTCTGCTTGATGTAATTTATCTTTTTAATCATAAATTGGCATGAGTTAAATAAATGGGCAATTACTATTAAAGTAATTATAGTGTTATACGTATTAAATGTGATTTGTTTGTTTATAACTCGAGATAAGTAAAGGTTGCCCATTTTCTTCTTCCTAAAGTGCATGATATTCTGCTCGTTCTTTCATGCAAACTAGTGGCATGTGATAGTAAGACCCTTTGAATTATCCATGCGTGTCCCTGTTTGATTTAATGTCGTTATTATGATCACCTAGTATAAATTGTTTATATATGATAAGATAGGCACAATGTGATGCTTAGTTGTGATATGTTAAAATGCGCATCACGTGATGCGAGTGGCTTTATGCCTTTGGCAAGTTATGTAGTAGACTGACTTGCAGGTTGTGGTTCGTTAAGCCACCGTCTTACAGGGTTTCATGAAACACCATCCCGGAATGCATTCTCTGCGGGGTGGTAAAACAACGATCTGATGTAGGTCGTGGTCCTTGTTAAAGGCCCGACCGGTACCACGTAGTATTATTATTATCATCGTTATCTTTATTATCGACTGTTAAATAGGTGATCATTTCAGTTATTATACTTATCTGCATCAAGTATAATTCCTTTTCTTATCTTATAATCGATCGTTATGATCATCCGAGTCATGTGTGAATTTTTATCCTTTTCATTCAGTTTCTACTATAAATATTCGTGTCATTCCCTTAACCTGAGACATACCGTTTTATGGTCACTGTAAGGTTAAAGTCTGAACATTTTCCCTATCATTTGCTAGTCTTAATTGTACTAACCATCCTATTTATTGGATGGCTGGTGTCCTTCGTTCTCACGAAACACCAGACCATATTCTACAGGTTTAGTACGAGCAGTGGAGCAGGAGAGAGCTGAAGAAAGGACTATCACCCATGGATTTTTAAACGACGGTTTTCTTTAAACCTTTGAAGTTTTTGCAATGCTTCGTCAGTTTTAGCTATTTTTGAAATTATTTATATTTTATGATTATGTTATTGTGATCGGATATTTCAAACTATGATATTTATTGGACTTCCGCATATTTTATTTAACTTCTTAAAGTACTGTCTTGTTTATGGGAGCATGGTTGCATGTCCCTATAAGCCTCAGGTGAATTCAAAGACATTAAAGTCTGCGGATTCACTGGCGCTGTAACGCTCCCTTGGGATTTAAAAGGGGGTGTTACATTCAGCATCCAGGATGTTCCCGTGCCAATGGCAAACCGTTAGCCCCAAATCATTTTCTTTTATTTTCATCCTCTCTCATGTTCTTTTTAATGAAAATTTAGGGTTCGCCTTCTATAACTTTGTTGAATTGTCAGTTTGTATTTTCCGTGTTTCTCTAGGCGTGATGTATTGATTTCTTCTTCTCCGCCATGACTAGAATGTTTTAAGTCCTACATCGATTTAACACTTGGTTGTTTTTATGCTCACGCGGTTCATAATTCATGCCTACATCACCAACTCAATATGTGCCTTTTCTAAACACATATGTCGTTCAATAATAATTTTGTTGTTTTATACTTTCCAAACATTTGTTTATATTTTATTTGGTCATACCTTATAATAAATATTATATATTCTTTTTTTTCCATTGCAACCGCGCCATGGCGCGGGTATTACACTAGTTTCTCTTTTATTGTAATACAATATTACTACCATATAGAGACTCCATATTGTAATACATTGAATAATTTAGTGTGATTATTCATGTATTACAATAAATACAATTGTTATGGTAAATGTATTGTAATGGATTATTAATTATAATCTCGTATGTAAATATAAAAAAACAAAGCTAATGTCATTATATATATATTATGCTATAAATTAGCGCCTGCTCGTATTATATTAATATAGAATTAAAAAATATTGTAATTATCTTTAAGGATTTTTAAAAATAATTTTTCATTTTATTATTAAAGTATATTAACTTTTTATTAAACTAAAACATTTGAGGGTAAGCAAGTAATAACATCAACAAAGGGGTCTATATACTTAAAAGATTTATTAAGGGGTCTATTAACTTAAAAAATTATCTATTAACTTAAAAAATTATCAAAGAGGGTCTTAATCCTCCAATTTTCTCAATTTAGAAATCCGTTAAAATTAAATCATAAATAATTTAAAAAATACAACTTTTTTTCTAATTTTTTTTTAAAAAAAATTAGATTCGATTTTACTTAATAGAAAAATGGTTTAGTGCTAATGAAAGTAACACTGGGTGTTTTTGGATTCCGAAATAGATTAATTATAATGCATTATTTTTACTTCGGTTTATATGCATGTTTGTTTACATCACATATTTTACCTCGATTTTTACGATTTTTTTAACTATACAACCAAACATGTACATAAACCGAAGTAAAAAAATGCATTATAATTAATACATTTTGGAATCCAAACACACCCAGGGTGTGTTTGGATTCCAAATGCATTATCATTATAATGCAAAATGATAAGGTGGTGTTTGGTTAACAAAAAAGTCAAGGCGTTTAAATTATGATATTTTTAGATTCCACGATTTATTAATTAAAATGCAATTATTTTATCTCGATTTATGTGATTATTTTGTCAAATTACGGTTTTACCTCGGTTTTTACGAGATTTTTATTTTTACAACCAAACAGACACATAAAACGAGGTAAAACAATTGCATTATAATGAAAATGCAATGGAATCCAAACACACCCCAGTGTCGCCACTCGCCAGCGCGTAAATAAGGAAAACGACGTCGACTCGATCCGGTGGGCCCTTTCTTTGCAAACCAAACCCATCAAGCGCGGCGCAGTTACGTGTCCAGTGGGATGACAGCTCTTTTTTGTTTTTGTTTATCCTTTAACCGTCAGATTCCGCCACGTCATCCCCTCAAATCAAATCGACGGCTCAAAAGCACCATATGAAAAAAGCATAGAGAAAGACGATGGGTGACACACACTTGAAGGGCTGGCCCGCCGAAAGCGAAAGTTCAATGGTTCTACCGTTTCGGGGGATTGTCGAGTCGAAAAAAAAATCTCATAATAGTATTTTTTAGGTAAAAATTCGAAGGTCAGACATGTCTAACTCTTCGAGAGGCCGACAAGTCGGCTGACAGCGAACCGTCTAACATAAAACCTGAAAATACAGAAAATCAAACAACAAGCGAAATGAAAAAGGCAGCAAAATTCTACAACAAGATGACCCTAGAAGACCAACTCCAAAAAAGTTGAGGAAGCCGCCGAAGAAAGAAGCCAAGCACCACCAGAAAGTGGCACCGCGGGCCAGCGGTACAGCAGGATTCTATCTCCTGTGGGTAGTGCAGACGAACTCCAAGGAAACTCAATCCCGGATACGGAGTCGTCCCTGAGCGCACGATCACGACCCCAGCCAGTCCCGACTCCAGACTCCAAGCCCCCCAACCAAGCAGAAGACCTCCTAGAAACGTTGAAAGTAGAGCCGAAAGCTGCTCGAACAAAACGCCAGTAAGATTTAACCTGCAAGAAAATTCATTTACCATATAAAATCATAACAAGATATACATGGAGATATATTTCAATATTGAATAAATTCGCCAAGAAGCCCGTTCTAGAACTTGTCTACAGTTTTAGCCCCAAATTTTCTATCCTTTTACTGTCATCCTCCCCAATTCATTCTTATTCTTGGCCAAAATTGCAACTCCCAAATTATTTTTTGGACCTTCTTCCTCCCAATCGACAGCTCCTTGTTGTTTGTGGCCGGTTTCGGTGGTTTCAGCGTCTGTGTTCCTCATCTTCGCTGGGCTGCGCGGCCGTCCGATGTCTGCTCAGCACACTGGATGTCTGTCGGCGGTGTTGGCGTCGTCCCCGACCCTTTCTCCGGGCTTTCGCAGTGCATGTCCGGCGGCGCCGTCTCCGGATCGTCTTCATCTTCCACCCGTCTCGGCTCCCCTCAGTCCGGTTCTCTGATCGTGGGTTGCTATGAGTCTATGACTACCCTCTTTTGAGAAATTGGATTGGGGCTCTTGTTGATCGGTTGTCTCGGCTCCGATCATGCCTGCCCGATTCCGTCGTGTCATCGGTTGTTGGTCTGTGCCAGTGTTGCCGGCGCTTGCCCCTGGTCTTCCTTGTGCTTTACCGTCCATGCCTGGAGTGAAGGTTCTCGCGTGCCTTGGGCCCCAAGTTCATCTCTTGGGCCTGAATTTGGCCCGGGTTGGTGGTCTTGGCCCATAATTTGGCTTCGAGCCTTGGGCCCGAGGCAGCCCGAGGTGCGGGAATAAAATAAAATACGGAGTAATAAATTTTAAATAAAATTGGAGATATAAATCCAATGTGTATCCGTAGTTTCGGCTTGTTGCCGGAGTGTTTGCTGGTGTGGTGTTTGGTTTTGTGGATGCCGGAGTGCTTGCTGGTGTGGTGTTTGGTTTCGTGGTCCAGCAGGTTTATGTTGCAGTGTTTCTTCTTATTTGTCGACGCGTGAGAGGTCGTGGACGTGATCGAAACCTGAAGGCTCGTTGACAGAGTCCAAATCTGAGGTTTTCACAAGTTCCCCAGGGGTTCCCTGCGTCGCCTCTACCAACTTACCGGTCCTTTCATCATTTTTGCTAGTCTGCGCCTTTTATTACACCCTTTTACTCTAGTGATTTTGCCTCGTTGTAGTTTTATGTCTTACCTTGTTTGACGGTTTTCCGTTGCCGATTTTTTCGGCCTATCGACCCGTCGGGCTTGTCCGGTGCGTCGAATTCTTACCTGATAAAAAAAAATTGAATATATTCATTTAATTATTATCTTTTCATATTCATTCATAACGAATATTCATTCATATTTCAATATACTATTGTCGTTTCTTATTCATTCATATTCATCCGTCTTCTAATCGTAATTGACGTTTTTTCTTGTCATTGTAAATTGATATAGAGATAAAAGGCAAAATCTTTTAATTTCCATAAATTATTATGTGCTAATTAAAAAAAAATCACAAATGACATAAATTATTATGTGCTAATTAAAAAAAAAATCACAAATGACCTTTTAATTGTAGCCTTTCATTCGATTTTAATCAAATGGGTGAAGATCGGTCTCACGAATGTATTCTAAGAAGTAAATGCTTTAGATAGCTCTATATATATATATATAGGGTCAGGTTCGGGTACACACACCTCCAATAATGAAAAGGAAAGAAGCAATTTGTTTGGTCCACGTGTATTAAAAATTACAGCTGATTGGTCCACGTGTATCAAAGAAAATAGGGCGCGCTCTTTGCAACCCATTATCGCGTTTCAATTTGGATGCCCAGTTGCACACCCCGCGCTTGCACTACACGCGCCTATATTATATTAAAAAAATCACAATCCAGATAGACTCGAACTCGGGTGGATTAAATGCAAAGCGACAGCGTCAAAGTGGAATACCATCTTAGCTGCTTGTATTTCACGTTCACCTTCCATTTTAATTAATCTTAAACCATCATGTATTCCCCCTTTCCAATTAAAATGCCCACGTATTCACTTGTTTTTAAAAATCATTTTTTGGCATTTTCACTTGTTAAAAAAATATATATTTGGGTGTAATTTAATTTTATCTACACATAGACACCCACTTTGTATATGTTTTGTTGAAAAAAAAAATTGACAAGAAGTGGTTCGACAATTTTATTCACAGTGGTTCGGCAATTTTATTCACAGTGGTTCGGTAATTTTATTCGCAGTGGTTCAGCAATTTTATTCACATTGGTTCAGCAATTTTATTCACAGTGGTTCAGCAATTTTATTCACAATGGTTCATCAATTTTACTCACATTGGTTCAGCAATTTTATTTACTGTGGTTCAGCAATTTTCTTCACAGTGGTTCAGCAATGTTATTCACAGTGGTTCATCAATTTTATTCACAGTGAACCAACCTCTATTTAGCCACTGAACCAACATATTTAGTCACTGAACCAACCTCTATTTAGCCACTGAACTAACATATTTAGTCACTTAACCAATATCTATTTAGTCACTGAACCAACCTCTATTTATTTACCGAACCAACCTCTATTTAGTCACCGAACCATCCTCTATTTAGTCACCGAACCAATACTATTTTTGTAAATAAAATGATTCATGAACCAATACTATTTACTTCGTGAACCACCTGGTATTAAAACTCTGAACCACTTGATATTAAAACTCTGAACCACTTGATTTAAACCCTGAACCACTTTGTATAAAAACGCTGAACCACTTTTTTTTTTAATTTTTTTTACAGTATGCAAACAGTTGGAGTTTGTTACGTAAATTGTAACAAACAACCAGGATCATCCCTTAGGATGATGGAATACAGCTCCTTCGTAAGGGGAGATGTAGGTCTAATACAAATGATACCCTTTCTAGCTATGAAGTCGGCTACTCTGTTTGCTTCTCTATAACAGTGTTTGAACTGGATAAGCTGGAATTCCGTAGCCATAATGTTGATCTTCTCAACTTGCAAGTTTAGCGATCTCCCATGATGAATGACTTCCCATGGAGTAGCGATCTCCTTTCTTATTGCAAGTTTATAAGCAAACTCTTAGTGTTCGATTAGGTTGTTCAAGACCCATTAAAATCAAAACAAATATTATATTGTTCAGTAGCATCTAAATTCAATAGCAGTAAGTCAAAACCCAACAAATTGCAGCCTATTCTACCAAACCGTAGCTTGTTCTACCAAAAAAAAAACAAATTGCAGCCTAATTGTTCTTAGTGTTAGAATCCGGGTTGAAAATTTGCAGTCTAATTCTTCCGATTGTTCAAAAGTTGGAAAATTCAAAGAGCCCTGCACAACACCTCAACGAACAGTAGCAAACAACACACAAACAGACCTGCAGGCACCTCGACGAACAGCGACGGGCAGCACGGCCTCCTCCGTCGGAACAACTTTCGCACTCCCAGCTCCGACATCACGCGATTGCCATCATCTCCGACGCTAATGCCTGCAATTGAACGTCGAGAGGGAGGTTGGCGAAGGGGACGCAATCGCCGTCGATGCTAAAGTTGAAGTCTTCGTCGGTGAGGATGTTGACAGAGGAAGAGGAGATCGAAGGAGGCAGCCATGGGATCGACCGGAGAGAAGAAGTTGATAGGAGGTCGTCCAGTGCTCGCGCTGTCGAGGTCGCCGACAGAGCGGATGGCGGCGAGCTAGCCTCGCCGGGGAAGATGCGCAGGAGAGCGGGAGAGCGGGAGAGGGGCCACCAGCATAAAGAGGGAGAGGGACCGAGGTTGAAGAAAGCGCGTGAGGTCTTTTTTGATAAAAAAAAAATAGATCCGTCTTCACCAATTAGGTTACTTCTTTCCTTCTCACCGGAAGATTTTATTCTCACTTGAACCCTCCCCTATATATATATATATATATAGTATGGTTATAATGAAAAGGGTGCTTAAAATGAAAATAGTTATTAAAGTGAAAACAGGCCTAATTTAAAAAAAAATCGAGTTCGGCCCAATTAACTAGCTCTAATCCTTTTTTTTATTTTTTGATGAGACGTTCTGCTCGCCGAGAGCTCTCTTCCCTCTCCCGGAGTGGCCATGGCTTCCTTCCCCCTCGCCTCTCCAGTCTCCGTTGCGCCCGACCCTCGCAGCCCTGGTGGTGTCGTCCTCGAGCCGAAGCAGCGTCCCTTATAGCCGGGAACTTGGATCCATGGCCGCCTCTCTCTCTCTCTCTCGGTCTTCTCTCTTGGCAACTGCTTTCGCATCTCCCTCTTCGGCGACCAACCTCCCTCGCCTTCGCAGCAACCTAGAACCACATCATCTGTCGATGATGGTGATGCGGTGGTAGGGTGGTCGAGGTTAAGTTGAGCGTCTCCAACGGTGTCGATTCCGATCGATCGAGTCACCCTGCTTCGAAATCGCAAGCTCGATGGCGGATTTGTCCCTGTTCAAAGTTCCTTCGATTTCTCCGGCACTTGGTACCTATTTTCAAGCTCGATAGTGGCTTTGAAATCACAGGCTCTCTGACACCGGCTTCGATCTCATCCGCAGGTCTGTCTTCCTTCTCCTCTTCTCTTCCTATCTCACCGCTTCCTGAAGCTCTGTGCCGACACCAGAAATGTCCTTTTCACGTTCGAATTTTGGAAGCAAAATTGAAGAAATTAGGGTTTTTTTTTTATTGTGCTTCCCGGAAAAGAAGTTGATGTATGCGCTATACTCTTCCTCTTCCCTCCAGCTTATTGTTTTTAATGAATTATGAATTCGAAGTTGTAGGCCTAGGGTTGAAGTTGGAAGGCATTGAGGCGAATTAGGTTTTGCTTGCTTTGAATACTCAAAATATTGTCGGTTTCTGATTAGGTTTTGGTTGTTTGAATACTCGAAATGTTGTCGGTTTCTTATTAGGTTTTGCTTGCCTTGAATACTGAAAATGCTGTCAGTTTCTGATTAGGTTTTGCTTGCTTTGAATACTCGAAATGATGTTGGTTTCTGATTTTTTGATGCTTTTAGTTTCTGCGAGTTATTCTTGCTGTTGTGCATTTGACAGTTTGCCAGTTTGCGTTTTAAAAACGTGCATTTACCTTACACCCTAGAATTTAATGTTGACATATGCTGTTGTATATTGTCATGTTGGCTTGATTAGAGCAAAAGCTAGTTCAGAAGACGAAGCCAAAACTGGGAACCTTCTCGAATAGAGAGAATACCCACAAACCTTGTAATATATATCAAATGTAATTCAGAAGAACAAATCAATACAAGAAATCATCTTTCACAAAATCCCTTGAAATGACTATCCTTATTTATCTGTATGGTATCAGAGCCTGAGACAGCGATCGCTGCTTGATTTCCAGAAATCATGGCCGAACCATCACTGGTAGCTCAACTGCAAGCCGCCATGGCACAGGCTTCCTTGTCCTCTTCTCTCGGCCCTACACCCTCCTTTTCTACCCTAAACACAATCAAACTTTCTCCTACTAATTTTCTCCCTTGGCTTCACCAAATTACCCCATACATTCGCTCACAATGGCTTCTAGGTTTTGCTGATGGCTCACTTCCTTGCCCTTCTCCAACAGACAGAAACTCTGATTCGGTCGACGCCTGGACGGCTAAGGATCAACTGGTCCTCACTATTCTATCTGCCTCCCTCACAGAATCAGTGATGGCGCAAGTTCTCGACTGCACCACGTCGAAGCAGGTATGGGACAGACTTCACGATCTGTATGCATCCCGTTCAAATGCTCAAATTGTTCAGACAAGGTTATAGCTTGCAAGCTTGAAGAAAGGGGGGGATGAAACTGCTACTGCTTACTTCAACCGCTGCAGTGGACTCGTGCAGCAGGTCCAAGCGGCTAGACAGACCGTCAGCGATCAGGAATTTGTCACTTACCTCCTGGCTGGACTCGGGTCCGATTATGACGCGATGGTCACAACTCTCTCCACACATCCAGTGCTTCCAAAGCCACATGAGGTACTCTCGTACTTATTCCTTCAAGATACTAGAATCAATCGTAACAATGCTGGACTTCTTCCTACTCCCTCCAACAACATCACTACTGATTCATCTGGAGACAACACCCCTGAGCTTCATTTTACCTCTACAAGAGGCAGAGGCCGAGGAAGGGGTGAGCCTAACCGTGGCAGAGGCAGAGGAGACTCAAGCAACAGAGGAGGCAGATCTACTCGGGGTCGAGGTAATTTCCAAACCTTTTCTGGTGCACCCGATAATCGTCCAATCTGTCAGTTATGCGAGAAGCGAGGCCACACCGCGGCGCGATGTTGGAACCGGTTTGATCACTCCTTCCAAATGCCGCCTTCGAGGAACTTTCAAGCTCACAACACCACCACAAATTGGTACCCAAACTCAGCAGCTACCCATCACTACACCCCGGACTTGGCCAATCTCCGACTCGACCGTTTACCATATAAAGGATCTGAATCGGTGTCTTTAGGCGATGGCTCTTCCATTCCCATTCATCACCACGGTTCATCATTACTACCCTCCAATACTCATCTATTTAAACTCTCTAATCTACTTCATGCTCCATCTCTCACTAAAAATCTTATCTCCGTTAACAGATTTTGTAAAGAGAATGATGTTTACTTTGTTTTTTGATAAAAACCGTTTTCTTGTGAAGGACTCTCAGACTCAGGCCACTCTGGCTCAGGGCACCGCTAAGGACGACCTCTATGTATGGTCATCTTCGTCACCATCATCTACATCGCCGCTGTTACACACCGCCACCACCAACATATCTCCAACGTCTCTCCTATGGCATTTCCGACTAGGGCATCCGTCTCATCAAATAACCAAGGCTGTGGTTTCGGAGTTCAATCTTCCTGGATCATGCCGGCTTGACTTTCCTTGTGTTTCTTGTTCATGGGCTAAGGCTCATGCCTTACCACATTTCACTAGTTTGTCTCAGTCCAATAGTTCTTTGGAACTCTTGTTTATGGATGTTTGGGGTCCTTCTCACACTCCCTCTATCAATGACAATAAATTTTACCTCTCTATTGTGGATGATTACTCTAAATTTATTTGGATTTTTCCATTCCAACAAAAGTCCCAAGTGTCTTATATTGTGACTACCTTTATCAAATTTGTCACTAATTTCTTTCAAAAGAGTGTTATCTCTATACAAACGGATAACGGGACCGAGTTCAAACCTCTAAAATCTTTTCTAACCAATTTGGGCATTGTTCATCGTCTCACGTGTCCATACTCACATCCACAAAACGGGTCGGTTGAATCTCGTCATCGTCGTCTTGTTGATGTTGGCCTCACTCTTTTAAAACACTCACACCTCCCCTTACATTTTTGGGATTATGCGTTCCAAGCCGGTGTTTACCTACTCAACTGGTTACCCTCACCTATCATCCACAACAAATCACCCTTCTCCCTCCTATTTCACAAATCACCAGATTACAAAGCCCTTCGGGTATTCGGTTGCCTATGTTTTCCGAACCTCCGACCCTACAACAAACACAAGTTGAGTTTCCGCTCCACTCCCACCATCTTTTTGGGTTACTCTCCGAACACCACAGGCTACTTGTGCTATGACTGGCACCATCGGAAAGTGTATACATCCAGGGACGTCCTTTTTCATGAAAGTATCTTCCCATTTCAAAAGGAGGCCTCTACCATGAATTGCAAGTGTCCTCCCAATGAAGCACAACTTCCTATTTTGGCCCAATCACCCCCCTCAAATCAGGCCCAAACACAAGCTTCTCAAGCCTCCCCAAGCCCAAGCCCACACCAGCCTTCATCAGCTCATTCTAATTCATCGACACCCTCTTCAATCTCCACTCTCCCAACGCCAAACCCTGAGCCACAGCCTCCAGCAAACACACATTCAATTATCCAATGAATACCCGGTCTCGGACTAACAATCTCAAACCGATTGTTCGTACGGATGGCACAATTCCATGGCCTCCTCGTGCCCTTACCACCACTGTAAACCCAATTCCAAAAGAACCTTCATGTTATTCCGAGGCCGTTAAATATCCAGAGTGGAGAGAAGCAATGACAGCAGAGTTTCGGGCCTTAATGGAGACCAATACTTGGTCACTAGTTCCACCACAGCCTTCTGCAAATGTGTTGGGTGTCAAATGGGTTTTTAAAACCAAGAAAAGAAGTGATGAAACCATTGAAAGGAGAAAGGCACGTCTTGTAGCAAAGGGTTATCATCAACTCAATGGGGTTGATTACAATGAGACTTTCAGCCCGGTCGCCAAACCTAGCACCATTCGTCTCCTTCTCTCCTTAGCGGCGATGTATCGATGGTCGACAAGACAATTGGACATCCAGAATGCCTTTCTTCATGGTGCTCTAATAGAGGAGGTCTATGTCATCCAGCCCCCAGGTTTCGTTCACCCTTCTTTTCCTTCACATATATGTCGCCTAAACCGATCTCCTTACGGACTAAAACAGGCGCCTAGAGCCTGGTTTGCCCAACTAAGTGATTCCCTGATCACATTGGGTTTCAATTCATGTCCTGCAGACACATCCTTGTTCTCCTATCGCCATGGCACCGATTTAATCTTCGTATTGGTTTACGTAGACGACTTATTGGTAATCTCTTCTAACTCAAATCTAGCTGCCAAGTTTGTTTCTTCCATTTCCAGGTTGTTCCCGGTACGTGATCTAGGGCCTGCAGCTTTCTTTCCGGGTATTGAGATTACCAGAGATACATCTGGCTTCTTTCTTTGTCAATCCAAACAAATCTAGGATGTTCTTTCAAGAGCTGGGATGATGAACTCAAAGCCTTCGCTTACGCCAATGGCAACTACTTTCGATGCTACAACTTATGCTCCATCATTTGAGGATGTTTCTCTCTATAGGAGCATTGTGGGGAACCTCTAGTATCTATCCTTTACCCGTCCTGATGTTGCGTTTGCAGTAAACAAGGTTGCCCAGTTTATGCATCAACCTACTCAGAATCACTGGCTAGCAGTCAAGCGAATCCTTCGCTATCTAAAACACACAATTCACTACAAGCTCCACATCTCCTCGGCTGTCAATCACCCGCTCTCAGCATTCTCGGATGCAGACTGGGGCTCTGATCGTACTGATCGTCGATCCGTGAGCGCATATTGTATCTTCCATGGATCCAATTTCATCTCTTGGAGCTCCAAGAAGCAGAGTACAGTTTCTCGATCCTCCACTGAAGCCGAGTATCGATCACTTGCTTTGGCCACCTGTGAACTCATCTGGATCCAAATTGTGTTAGCCTCTGTAGGCATTCGGCTTTCTCAAGCCCCGGTCATTTGGTGTGATAATTTGGGTGCCACTTACCTAGCTGCGAATCCAGTCTTGCACCATAAGATCAAGCATTTATCCTTGGATTACCACTTCGTCAGAGAACATGTTGCAAACAAATCACTGAATATTGCATTCATCTCTGCTAAGGACCAATTGGTTGATGCTCTAACAAAGCCTCTTCCTACCTTGCAGTTTCAAATTGCCCGATCCAAACTTTGCATTCGGCAGTTCGGATCGCAGGGGGATACTAGAGATCACCAAACCCCAATCCACAAAGCAATTGTGGACAGCCCAAGGACGAGCCCAAGACAATCTGTCTCAACCCACAACAACGTCTCCACACACAACAGCTCAATGACAGCTGGTTCAGAAGAAGAAGCCAAAACTGGGAACCTTCTCGAATAGAGAGAATACCCACAAACCTTGTAATATATATCAAATGTAATTCAGAAGAACAAATCAATACAAGAAATCATCTTTCAAACAATCCCTTGAAATGACTATCCTTATTTATCTGTAAAGAAAATGGGGGAACATGTGCTGAAAGCGAGAGCCAAAGCATACAACAGGATGGAGAGGGGCTGACTTATAAGTCTTCTACCAAGGAATCTCACCCTCACATTACCTTTAAGATCAATTTCTCATGTGAAACTGAAGGTAGATAAACTCATTTGTTGCCTGCTTTTTTGTTGTCTGCTTTCCTTTGCTTACTCGAGTTCCTTTGTAAAAGGAAGTTGTTTTGTATTTATTTTTGCACTCTTGTTCTCTAAAATTGCACTAATATAGTATTATTTTTGCACTTATATAATATGGTAGAATGATTTTATTCTTATCTCTATTCTTGTAATTAATATGCTTTAAAAGCCTATTAGCTCAATGATAGAGCAATGTGCTTATGCACAAAGATGTGGGTTCGACTCCTACATAGGCTAAATTGCTTAATTTTAAGAGTTTGTATTATTTTCCGATAAAAATGCAATTCATAATCTTAATCGTGGACTACATAATCTTATTTTTGCACTTAATCATTTTATTTATGCACTTCATAATATTATTCGTGCACTTCATATTATTATTCATGCACTTTATCATTTTATTTATACACATTAGAATTAATTCTCAAATATAATTATATAATTACATTAATAAATTTTTTTCAATTGTTTAATTTATTAACAATTTAGTTAAAATATTTTAAATTATTAAAATTAATTATCAAATATAATCAGAAAGTTTAATTGATATTTTTTAGTTCTCGAATTTATTAACAGTTTAGTTTAAACATAATTATCAAATGGAATTAATTTTTTGTTGAAGTCAAATTTATTAACAATTTAGTTTAAATATTTTAAATTATTAAAAGTAATTAAAAAGATATAATTATACTATTAGATTAAGTTTTTTTTAATTTTCAAATTTATTTCAAAATATTTTAAATTATTAAAACTAATTATCAAATATAAATAAAAAATTAATAATTTTTTATATTGATAAATCAATTTAATTTATTAATATTTGAAATTATAGGGAAAATATAATAGGTATGGAAAAAGTGATGTGATAGATAATTGGGGAACCTGACTATTGTGAGATAGAGAAATGAATTGGGAAGGGTTGAAAATAAAATTAGTGGAAAGTGAGGTGGACGAATAAAGAAAGAGAAGAGAAAATTTGGGGGACTATCATATATTGGGTTAATAGGTCTATGAGTTGAGATATGGGCCGAAGGCTCAATTGTGTAAATAGAGGTATATAACCTCTTGTGCTTGTACAAGAAAGGAATCGATGAATATTACAAAACTCCTTACCTATCTCCTTCTCTAATCTTTTTTTTTTTTTTGTCGACATTCTCTAATCTCTCTCTAAACTCTTCTTCTATATTCTCCATTTCTATCTCCAATCCACAATGAAAGCTTAGGGCTTTCGGCCTTCGGGTCATGTGACGGGCATGAATCGGTCGTTGATCTTATCAAATACTACCTCCGATCCAAAAAGGATGTCGTTTGACTTTTTAACACGTATTTTAAGGAGCTAAAAACTATATAATATATTAACTTTTTATTGTTTTTTTTTTTGTAATCTAATACTTATTACCAACAAATATTAATTTGTAAAAAAATAATTTTAAAAAAGTTGATATTTTATATAGTTTTTAGCTCCTAAAAATACGTGTTAAAAAGTCAAACGACAATCTTTTTGGATCAGAGGGAGTATAATATTTATAACCCTAACTAGCAAACTAGTATACTAGCAAGCAAGGGATCAAATCCACAGAGAAATCCTGCTTTGATTGTATTCTTATGCTAACTAAAACAAATAAATAACAAGATTGAGAAAAGTAAAGTAATGCAATTGAAATAAAGAACGGAATGATTGCGAATTCGTTACCAATGGGACGGAAGCACTTCACATGCAATTCTCAACAATGATTGGTGTTCAAAACATGTCTTTTGACAAGTAGAGACTACCAAAAATAAAAACCAATGTTGACAAAGTAGACGCTTGCAGGAAAAAAGAATGAAATTCATTTAAATACAACCTTTGTCCACATTTCTGACCAAACAAAAAAAAAGATTGATCCATATAGTTCACTCTAGCTAGTTCATGATCATCAAATATGGATCCAAATCTATATTCAGGGATCCAATTCAACAACACCGCGGAGTTCCACAAGGCTGTGACGAAGGATGCGAATGTGCTAGACGCGAGAGCGAAGAGAGACAACACCGCTTTGCACAGGGCGTGTGACGGAAGGAAAGTCGTTGATTTCCCTCGCCAAAAATTATTCCCAAACAAACAAACTAGTATAGTATGCAAGTAAGGGGTCGAACCCTAGAGAATCAAGTATTTCTAAATATTGTGTATTTATGAATATAAAAGAAACGATTTTTATGAATGAAAATAAAAGAAAATAATATTGACAAAAGCAAATAAAGGATAGAAGAAAAGCGTTTCCACCTACAAGTTCTCGACTTTGGTTGGTTTTATTGATCATCGAATCCTTTTCAAGTTATTATCTTTTCCTACGAATTCCTCCCGTCTTGGTTTAAATAGATTAAAAGTCCTACGAGTCCAATTAATCCCTTACACCTCAATGCAACCTTAACACGGTCAAGATTTAACAAAGAGATAGCAAATAGTCCCAAGAACTTGAGCATATAAATAACACTAATTAAACACGGTAAATCAATGTTTAAGATATATGTCAACTCCCTACATAATCATGCTTCAAACACGGAATCCACAATCTTATGCGTGCTACTACGGAAATAACACAAATACGAAAGTATTAAATCCTAGCATGAAATCAATATTATCAAGGTCGCGAATCAAGATAACATCAATAACATAATCAATATCACACAAAGAAGTTGAAAGAATTAAAGAGGAAAAATAACTTAAATTAGAAACTCACAAACCACCAACCAAGTCTCGAAAGTGTAGGCGAAAACTACAAAATTAGCCAAATATGGCTTACCTAAGCTTTCTTCTCTTCAATGGTGATTTCTCTACTTGAAAATTAATTGAAACTTCATTAAACTAACCCTAGAACATCCTATTTATAAGCCTAATATCTTCCATAAAAGGTAGATAAAAGATAAAAGCTTCCTAAACAAACTAGATAAAAGATAGAACTTTCCTAAAATAATTCAGCGTCGGATTCCGCTGGCAGCGAGAAATTTCCGCTGGCAGCGAATGGCCTCAATCAAGCTCCTGTTGGATTTTCGCTACCATACTCGCTACCACACTCGCTGGCAGCGAATGTCCATGCCTTAGAATATTTTCAAGCTTCTTCGATTCCGTCGTTTTCGCTCCCGCGAGTCACTCCTTCCGCTGCCGCGAGAGCTCCAACTCGCTGGAGCGAGTCCGGCTATCCGCTGGCAGCGACTCCATTCGCTGGAGCGAGTCCGGCCATTCGCTGGCAGCGATTTTCCTTTCGCTGGCAGCGAGTCATACTGCTCCTGGACATGCTCCCGCTAACTTCAGTCGCTGGCAGCGAGATGCCATTCGCTGGCAGCGACTCATGCTCAGGCCGGCCACCTTCTCGCACATGTTGTTGCTGACTTGATTCGCTGCAGCGGAAAGGCATTCGCTGGCAGCGAAAATCCAACAGAACACCATCACGTAGATCTTCGAAAGAGCTTTCCAACGCATGCTCATATGCGTCGATCGGACATCCGAGGCCTCCGGAAAGTGCGTTACAAGTTCAGCTTGCCGGGCAGACAGCTTTCGCGACTCGTCCTTGTTTTCGCTCTTAGACCTCGATTTCGTTCTCCGTTGCTCCTTAGGTTGTTCCATTCTCTTCGGGACTTCTTCCTTAAGCTCTCCCAAGTCTCGCCTTAGCCTTCCTTAGCTCCGTTCCTCGTGTTCTTTGCCTCGAATCTACGAATCTACATAAAACCATCGAAATAGCGTAGATTCCGAACTTTTCCACAAAACGGGCGCTAATCTAATTAACACTAAAACATGAATATATGGTAATCAAATGCACCTAAAATAATCTATAATGCCTATTGGAATACGCCTTATCAGCGTGCAAATTGGGAAGAGTTGCGATGGTGGAGTTAATCCTTGAGAACCATTCCGGAATGGCTCACCGGAAAGGACTTGTGGATAATAGTCATAGGTCCCCGGTTCGAACCCCGGAATGACCGCTCTTTATTTACCAATTCAAGGAGTTAATCCTTGAGCAACGACCCGACATGGTGATCTCAAGGAACGTATACGGGGAAACTCCAATGCACACGGCTTGTATGGGAGGCAATCTACAGACTCTGAAGATGCTTATGGAGTCCAACCAGTGGGTGGCTGCTGGGGTCGACAACCATGGCCGGAGCCCTCTTTACATGGCGTGCTTCTACGGTCGCGTTCATTTGGTAGAGTATCTTCTCCAGTATCGATGGATACCGGGTTCTGATGAAGACGGGAGTTTGTGTCTTCATATTGCTATTTTAAGAGGATGCTCACCAAGTAGCTACAACTCGACATCTTATCAATGGCCTCAGTATATCCCGCAATGAAGTAGGGTTTCATAAACGTCCTCTCGACTAGAGTGTGTACATCCCAACCCCTGAAACCCTACTTCATTGCGGGATACACGTGTTTTTTGATACTAGATATGGCTCATAACAAGAAGCACATACCATAAACATGATTCGATACCGAATCGGTATTCCATATCATAATATCAAATTGTCTGTCAGGTTTGATGCAGATATCAACATTATTCGTCTTCTACTAGTAGCACATCCGACTCTAGTTCTGAAGACCGATGAGAATGGAAACACGGCCTTGCACGTTGCTGTGTCCGATAGGCGTTTCCGGGTTGCAGAGTATTTGATCAACAACACGAGGGTGGACGTTTATGCCCGGAATATCGACGGCAAGGCGGCATTGGACATCGTCGCAGGTTACGGGAACCATGACATTGGAAGCAGAGCTGTTCATAAACTTCTAGCTGAGAAGCAAATAATCCATGGACTGAAAGCAAGGAATGAACCCACCATTGATTTCCCAGCCGAGGATTTTGACTCTTCTTCCCCTAAATTCCCATCTCAGGATGATCAACAAGACGGTAAAGTCAGAAAACTTCGAAACTAGCTCCAACAGTATAGCAATTTGTTTTCATTGTTTGGATTATTGATAGATTGCAAAGGAGATGGAGGAGAAGAAGATGAAATCCACCCAGAAGAAGAGCTAACAGGTCGTGCTAACGACAATGTTGGTCTCAGACAACACAAGCTAAAGTCCATGAGACGAAGGAAGAACCTTGAGAAGTTGTACAGGAGACAACTGCAAGAGAGAGTAAAGGAAAGGAGGATCTACCAAGAGGCACTCCAAAACGCAAGGAACACGGTGGTGATAGTAGCTGTGCTGATCGCGACAGTGGCATTCCAAGCAGGGGTGAGCCCACCGGGAGGAGTATACCAGGACGGACCCTATATAGGGAAGTCAGTGTTGGCAAGAACAACGGCGTTTAAGGTCTTCATGGTGAGCAACACGGCAGGCTTGTCGATCTCCCTCGGAATAGTCATAGTTCTTGTGAGTGTCATACCCTTCAGGAGGAAGCCGCTGGTGAGGATCCTTAAGTACTCCCACAGGGCAATGTGGGCGGCTGTTTTGTTCATGGCAACAGCGTTCATAGCGGCATCATGGGCAACTTTGCCGAGTTATCCACACAACAAAGCTGAGGCAAAATGGATGAAGGCGGTTTTGGTGGTCGGGGCAGGAGGTGGCTTGGGGCAGTGTTTTTGGGGTGGGGGGTTATGTTGGGTACACATATGAAGAGGAAGTCCAAGTGGAGAAGAACAAGGATCCATGATTCCAAACAGGAAGCGAACAGATCCGGAAATGAAAGCGAAATCAAAGGTTCAGAAAAGAGCCAAGCTGATGATGCTGTTAAGGTTAGAAAGAGACGCTTGAAGGAGGATTTCGGCAACTGGAGTGAGTGTAGCAGCAATTCGGATGTTGACAGTAGTAATGGGCTTGGATATCATCCAGTCTTAAGCCAATGTAGGCCTAGATCTTTAGCATATTATAAATGAAAAACTTGAAACCAACAGCAGCTGCATTATCTATCAAACGGTTTGCTAGAAGATGAAACTGTGTTTGTAAAAGCAAAGCAAAAATAAGATAAGATAAAAAATACCAGAAGCTGATGAAGAGTCAGCAGCTCAAGGCTTTTCTTAATTTGTTTGTTCTACCAACTTCACTAATCATCTTCCACGGTTGCAGCAGCACAACAATCTTTCTCTACCACAATAAATCATAGCAAACTTATAGCAATAACTCATTTTACATACACATCTAACCTCTGGAGAAGCAAATACCTGCAAAAGGGGAAAAAGGAAAGAAAAAAAAAATGTTTAGAAATGCATAAGAAAATCTGTTGGATCAATGAAGATAGTCAAAGAGGAACATCTAGGGGAAGGTGGGATATCTTGCTGTACAATATCAAAAAGAATAACACACAAGAGAGTAGAGACTATTGTTGAACCATGAGAGTATCTATAATTCTACATGAATGAAAAGCAGGTTGATAACCATGAGGACTAACCCAATTGATCAGATTCTGCTCCGCGCTACTCCTATTAGGATCAATAGCCCTCCGTCCAGTGATCAGCTCAAGCAAAACAACGCCAAAGCCGTAGATATCAGATTTCATAGTTTGCTTTCCACACATTGCATATAGGAGTGCCCAAAATCTGAAAGTTTGGCGTGGAACTCATTATCCAGCACCAGCAAGATATTTGCAGGTTTCAAACTATTTAACCAATTGAGGAGTGACCCATGCAAGGCTCAGTTTTTTTTGTCGATGTGAACAAAGGTTCAACACATCACACCAAAATTCATTGCTCTTATTTTGCCATGGGTATTATATAGGACACGAAAATTCAGAGTCACGCATAAATTTAGCATATAGAAGGTTTGGTTCTTATAGAAATGAAATTCGAAAGGCAAAGACTCGGGTTTCGTTACTCAAAGAGATCAAACACAGGGCAAAGGGTGGAAATTAAGAGAGCACCTGGTTTCTGAGTTCCGGGGTTTCTTATTGTACTTAATATTCGAGAACATCAGCGAGCATCGTCGCTAGGAGTGAGAGAGGGTGAGGTAGAAGGAGGCGCCATCACTGGACGCCAGGCGCCCAAGGAGAGAGAAGCCCAAATCCTTCCGATCTAAAGGTTTGCGCCATAGAAATTCACCATTATCTTTGAGATCGCTCCTCTTTTTGTGTCTGCTCTCATATTGTGGGTGTTGGTTCGGCGAACCTTTGGATTTGGGCTGGGAATTTGGCAATTTTAGGCAAGATTCAAAGGAGCGACGGCGGGACTTCAGATCTAGGATTTCTTCTGTTTGGCTTTCTCTCTCACGATCTTTGGGAGTTCTAGGAAAATCAAGACGGTCTAATTTCTACTACCTTTGTATCAAATACGGAGTAACAAATATTGTATTCTGCGTGCGCCTGCACCTGAAGACGGTCGAATTTCTACTACCTTTGTATCTTTTCTTTGAATGCTTAGGGTAAGGGTATATGGGTATAGAAAGTCCAATATCTATATACTTCGTTTGGTATAATTACTTGAATCTATATATAGATATGGATTCTATATCTCTATCTACTTATTCTAGGGTAAATCCCCTTTTTTGATATCCGACTAATTTGGAGGTATAGAAAAAGATGTCCGACGATTCCTCTCCTTCTGCTCGCTCGCGCTCGCTTGTTTCCATTGCCAGGTTCTTCCTCTCCTTCTTCTTCTTACATCTTGCTGATCGATTGCTAGGTTCTTCTTCTCCTTCTTCTTCTCCTCCTTCTGCTTGCTCGATTTTTTCTGCTTTTTGCTCTTTTTTTTGCGATTATATGCTCCCTGATTACTTGCTTCGTCTGATTTTTGCTCCTTTTTTGGTCTGATTTTTTCTGATTTCTGATCTTGCTGATCACTTGCTTGGTCTGATTTTTTTGCTGATCACTTTCTTGGTCACTTGTTATTTCTGATTTTTTTGCTGATCACTTTCAGATTTTTTGCTTGGTGTGATCAATCGGCTAAGGTTTGCATGTGGCCTGATAATTTTTTTTAACTTTGAATTCCTCTTATAAATGGACACACTTGAGCTTGATTTGATAAGGAGAAAGGAGGAACGACGAAAAATCATCCTACAAGTAGTGATTGCAATCGTGAAAGTGATAAACCTTATTGCTATAAGGTTCCGTGAACGAGCCCTACAAATTGATAACTTTCAAATTGAAAAAACGGATAGGATGACCCATAGATTGGGCAACTTACGTAGGTTGATTAGAGAGAGTGATACTATTTGTAGGAATGAGCTTCGGGTCAATAGAGAAACATTTGGAGTGCTTTGTACAATGGTACAAGATATTGGGGGATTACAAAAGACAAAAAACATGGATATAGAGGAAATGATTGCAATGTTTCTATTCACATTGGCTCATCATCAAAAGAATAGGTTAATTGCAAATTACTTTGTGATGAGTGGTGAGAGTGTGAGTAGACACTTCAATTTTTGTATTCTTGCGGTTTTAAAGTTGCATCATCATTTGCTTAAGAAGCCTACACCCATACCCGAGGATTGTGAAGATGGTAGATGGAAACTTTTTAAGGTAAATGGAACAAAATTATTATTAAATTGCTAAGCTAAGTATAATCTTCAATGTTATTAATAATGTAGTCATCCTATCTTGTCATGTAGAATTGTCTAGGAGCTTTAGATGGAACACACATTAGTGTTCATGTGCCAAATACCTACAGATCAAGGTATCGAACTAGAAAAGGGGACCTAGCGATGAATGTATTGGGTGTGTGTACACCCAATATGGAGTTCATCTACCTATTGCCTGGTTGGGAAGGTTCAACACATGATGGTCGTGTCCTCCGTGATGCTATATCTAGACCAAATGGTTTGAAAGTCCCAAAAGGTAACCATAAAAAGTACTATATTATTACTTAAGTCCTTTGTGAAAGAAAAACATACTAATTATAACCACCACAAAAGGCGTGACTTAGCACAACTCATGAATGTTGTCCGTGAGAAACTCTGACTAAACATTAACAAGGAACAGTCGTTACACTCTGGTGGACGACATGGTGGTGTAGGAACAAGGTCATATTCGAGTCCAAAAAGGTACCAGAATCCTCGGAAATAGAAAATACGGTAACTGTGTGGGCAATTAGCGACAATTAGCCACTCACTCATAATTCGACTTACGGATAAGTTCCCGCCGAAAGATTAGTCAACTCAGAATCTATTAACTATCAAGAGAAAATCAAGGGAAATAAAAAAGATCTGAAAAATCCCTACGAGCAGATGAGGATCAGGGAATCAATCAATTAGGGAAAAAGGAGGATAAAAGGCAGAGGCGGGGCAGAGAGAAGGTAAGCAATTACAAACTCTCACAATCAAGAAAATACGTTCAAAGATCTAACTTGAGCGTCGGAGTTACCTCCGGGGACACAAGCCCCGCTCGGTGTTTTCTCGATTACTTGTAGGCTATCAATCTCCACTCCTCCATCAACCGTTGATCATTCCGAGCACAAAAACACGCTCACAATTTGGCGTCGTCTATGGGAAAACATACATTCAAGTACACATGGTGGAGCCGGAGGTTCCGAACGAGCGCCCGCGAGACGAGTTCACCCGTGAAGCGGAGCTCGAGGAGGAACTGGAGGAAAGGAACAAGCAGTTGCTGGCTGCTCAGGACGAGGTGGTGGCGCTCCGACAGCAATGCGAGTGCCAGGAAAGGTCGTTGGGCAAGCGCCCCATGGAGGCTCGCAAGGCCAGGCTCGCCAGCGCCATCGAGTTCACCTCATAGGAAAAGACAACAGCAGGGAAGGGATCTCGGGCTCGGGAACGCGAGGTTCATAGCGAATTCCGTTCGGATCGTTACGAGATTCACCAGACAATTGAGGATCAGCTGCACGCGGAGAGTCTCCCGCATTCACCCCACCGACGCAAGGAGAGCACTGAATCCTTTTTCCCCAGAAACCCAAGGCGTTCACACCATGAGCAGAGAGGGCCGCCCCGGCGTCGATACCGTTGGACTAGTTCCCGTGAGCGCAGGTCACAGAGAGCGAAGAGGGTTGCCCATGATCGGACCCCTGATCGCGACGTCCGGCAGCGACGCGAGGCTTCAATTGACCGTCATCAGGCTGGTGCTAACAATAGACGAGATCGATTATCCCGAGCGGAAGAAAGGTTGTTCAAGCTCTTCTCAAACCAGGGCGAGTCGCTGGTTACAGTACAGGAACAGGCGGAATACAAATTAAGCCAGATGACTTCCACGTCACTCACCCGTGAAATCAGACGACAACGACCTCCAGATAAGTTTACTTCGCCCATATTCGAGTTGTACAATGACAATTCTGATCCGATCAATCATATAGCCTTATATACCCATAAAATGGCTTTATGGACAGAGAACGACGGAATGATGTGCAAGTTGTTCCCGTCTAGTCTGGGCAAGTCTGCCTCCAAGTGGCTTCACGCCCTTCCGCCAGATTCGATCTCCTCTTGGCGACAATTGGCAAGGAGCTTTGTAGCAAGGTATATCGCCAACAACCGGGATCCCACATCTATGGACTCACTATTCGCCCTTCGACCCCGATGAGGAGAGGCTCTTAGGCACTTCGCATCTCGGTTCATGGAGTGCTACGCCGATATCGAAGAATGTCACAAGAAGGTCGCAGTTTCAGCTTTTCGATTGGCACTGCCTAAGGATAGTCGATTAAGGGAGAGCTTGATGCTTAGGACGCCCAGCGGCATGTCAGAACTTCAGGAGAGAATCCGACAGTACACAAAGCTTGAAGATGATAAGGGCTCCCAGCGTGTCAGCAAGTCACTCTCCCCTACACGGAAGCCCGTTGTCCATGAGTCGCGCAGGGATCGGAGCCATCACGACAAGCCCGCGACCCGAGAGAAGGGGTTGTGAACGGTGGGAGCAAGCGCCTCAGCGCATACGGCCATCACCACTGTTTTTAGGATCCCGATCTACCAGATCCTCATTTAGATAAAGGATAAGCCGTTCTTCAAATGGCCCAATCGGATGCGGGGAGACGCGACCGATCGAGACAATAGTAAGTTCTGCTCTTTCTATCGCGACAAAGGTCATCTAACGAAAGAGTGTCGAACGCTCAAGCAGTATTTGGAGTATTTGGTCTCACGCGGCTTCTTGAAAGAATTCATCAAGGAAGAGTCTGAGCCCGCCAATCAGCGACGGGGAAAGTCGGAAGCTGCTGGGATCCCTGCCGAGGGTGAGGAGGTCCAGCGAAAAGTAATTCATATAGTGGAGACTCGGTTCAGGGACGACGCCGGCACTCGCCATGACTACCGGAAGAAATGTCACTCCCTCGAAGTGCTTTCGACGTCGGACAGCAACCAAAAGCGGGCAAGGCTCCCTCTTGGGATGCGCATGGAGTTCACCGAGGAGGACCTCGACGGGGTGCAACAGCCCCACAACGACCCCTTGGTGCTAACCGTCGGCATAGGGGACTTCGACATCCGCCGAGTTCCGGTCGATTCAGGGAGTGCAGTGGATATTATGTTTTATGGAACTTTCAAGAGCCTAGGAAGGGATAAAAAAGACCCGATTTCGGTTTCTACGCAGCTAGTAGGCCTCGGCGCACTCCCGGTGTGGCCAGTCGACATGCTTAGAGAGAAGGTTCGGCTGGGAGGCAATGTTGTTGACACCGAGTTCCTTGTGATCACCGCACCATCATCTTACAACGCAATCGTGGGGCGCCCTTGGTTGCATAACATGGGAGCCGTACACTCTACTCTTCACCAGATGGTTATATTTCCTCATCGGGATAGGGTCGTCCGAATCCATGCCGATCAGAGAGTCGCTCGCCATTGTTTGAAGGTCTCATGCACCAAGGCAGGAGCTTAGACGGTACAACAGGAACCACATGCCCTAGACGAAGTGGGAGCTCAACCCATCGACAAATCAATCGAGGCTCTAGGCAAGGTAGCTGTAAGTACACTTGAACCCGATAAATATTTTCTTATTGGTGAAGGTTTAATAGGTGTAGAAAGAGAGGCTTTGGTGAGCCTCTTACAACAAAATAGGGATGTTTTCGCTTGGAATCCATATGAGATGCCCGGACTCCACCCTAGTATAGCTTGTCACAAACTCAACGTTTGCAAAAGCGCCAAGCCTATCGCACAGAAGGCTCGACGATCATCGGTTCAGCACACGGAAGCTGTGTTGAAAGAGCTCGACAAACTCTTGGATGTAGGAGCTATTCATGAGGTTCAATAACCCACATGGTTGGCTAATACCGTGGTAGTAAAGAAAAAGAACGGAAAGTGGCGGGTATGCGTGGACTTCACGGACCTGAATAAGGCATGTCCTAAGGACATGTTTCCCCTACCAAAGATTGATCAGCTGGTGGATGCCACGGCCGGACACGAACGCATGAGCTTCTTGGATGCATACCGAGGTTATCATCAAATTCCCCTAGCGGAAGACGACCAAGAGAAAACGGCATTCATCACGCCACGAGGGATCTTTTGTTACAAGGTCATGCCATTCGGTCTAAAGAATGCAGGAGCAACTTTCCAACGAACGGTGGTGAATATATTCGGAGATCTGTTGGGAAGCAAAGTAGAAGTCTACATCGACGACATGGTAGTAAAAAGCAAGCTGAAATCGGATCACCTTCGTGACCTTCAAGCGGTTTTCAGTCGAGCTCGAGACGTGGGGCTGCGCTTCAACGCGACAAAATGCGCCTTTGGTGTTAGTTCAGGGAAGTTCCTTGGGCACTTGGTAACTCGAAGGGGGATAGAGGCTGATCCAGCCCAGATTAAGGCACTACAGGAAGTCGGCAGTCCGTCTGGCGTGAAAGAGGTCAAAAGCCACCCATCTTAGCCAAGCCCCATGCCAGAGAAGAGCTCAGCATCTACCTTGCTGTTTCGGAACACGTTGTAAGCGCTGTCTTGGTCAAAGAGGATGCGTCAAAGGTACAAAGGCCCGTCTATTATGTGAGCAGGACCCTTTTGGACGCCGAGACCCGGTATACGCCCTTAGAGAGGTTGCTGTTGTCATTGGTGGTAGCCGCTAGGAAGCTGAATCATTATTTTCAGGCGCACCCGATCACCGTCGTAACCTCCCACCCATTGAAGGCTCTCTTGTCAAGCTCCGATCTATCCGGACGTGTCGCACGCTGGGCTGTGGAATTAGGCCATTACGACCTCAAATTTGTGCCCAGAACATCAATCAAGGCTCAAATTCTCGCCGATTTTGTGGCAGAATTCGGACAGAAGCACGTAGCCGAAGCGGGGTTGCAGCCGGGGTGGGTGCACGCAGCGGAGCCAGTGGCTTGGCAGCTGAAGGTTGATGGCTCTAGTTCGCATCGCGGCTCAGGCGCCGGCTTGGTACTCACAACTCCGACAGGAGAAGAAATACGCACCGCTATTCGGTTTGGTTTTGCAACAACTAATAATGAAGCGGAGTATGAATCCTTGATAATGGGGCTAAAAGATGCACGAGAAGTGGGAGCCACGAGCATCACTGTGACATCCGATTCCCAACTTGTGGTGAATCAAATTAACGGCGACTTCGAGGCCCGAACTGATCGGATGTTTGCCTATCTAAATAAGGCCCAAAAGCTACTGTCATGCTTTTATAAATCGGAAGTGAACCAAATACCAAGAGAGCAAAATGAAGAAGCCGATGCTTTAGCAGCTCTCGTCGCGGCCTATGGAGACAAAGAAGGATGCTTCGTGAACATCGACATAGTGAGCTTGCCTAGCATCGCCACATCCGAAGTCGAGTGCGCCGAGCATGGCGTCAGTTGGATGGATCCCCTCATCTCTTACCTCGACAAGGACCTCTTGCCCGAAGACAAAAAGGAAGCGAGGAAGGTGAGGCTGCAGGCGGCCCGATTCTGGCTCTCCCCAACAAAGATTCTGTATCGGAAGTCTTTCACAGGGCCATATCTACGATGTGTACACCCGAGTATTGTACAGAACTTGCTCTTCGAAATTCACGAGGGCGTATGCGGCGTGCATGCGGCAGGGAGATTACTAGCTCTTCGAGCAATCACGCAAGGCTATTGGTGGCCTTACATGCAAAAAGATGTTGAATGCTATGCCAGAAAGTGCGAAAAATGCCAACGCTTCGCCAAGCTTATTCACCAACGAGCAGGCGACTTGCACCCCATCACTAGTCCTTGGCCCTTCGCCCAATAGGGATTGGACCTGATCGGACCGTTTCCTAAGGCTCCCGGAAACAAACGATTTGTTATAACAACTACGGATTACTTTACCAAATGGGTGGAGGCAAAGGCGCTCACCGGAATTCGCGATAGCGATACCAAGAAATTTGTGTGGGAAAATATCATAACCCGCTTCGGGATCCCTTATCTACTTATTTCCAACAATGGAACCTAGTTCAATAGCTCAGGCTTCAAGTCTTTTTGCGCCACTTATCGAATCAAGAATTTTTACTCTTCTGTCGCTTATCCACAGGCTAACGGGCAGGCAGAGGCTACCAACAAGGCGATCATTGATGGGTTGAAGAAGCGGCTCGACGCAGCCAAAGGAAGTTGGGCAGAGGAATTACCGGCTGTGCTATGGGGCTATCGCACGACTCCCCGACGATCAACCGACAAGTCCCCTTTCGCGTTGGCTTACGGAACAGAGGTGGTCATCCCCTTGGAAGTCGGGTTACCCACAGTCCGTACCTTAACACTCGAGCAGGGAGGAAGCGACGAGGCTCTTCAAACTAGCCTCGATTTCATCCAGGAAAAAAGAGAAGTTGCGGCCATTCGCCTCGCCGAGTACCAGCAGGGGCTGCTTCGGTCTCACGGCAGACGTGTTCGGATGAGGAGCTTCAAGGTTGGAGACTATGGGTTCGTATGGGATGGGGTTAATAAACTGACTAAAATTATAAATAGGGTAAAAATTTATAAACTGTTGGTAAAAGTAGTTAAAAATTTATGAAAAAATATAAACTCCGTATGGGACGAAAAACAATTTATTTGTAAAAAATAGAGTTTATTTGGTTGTTATTAGGGGTATTGTGGTGTCAAAGACGATCAGTCTTCCCCAGATGAAAGGTATTTTCATTTTCCATTTTTTGATTAATTCAAAGGGGTTTTTTTTTGGGGGTTACTAATTACACGGCCGTATTTTCTCCAAATACACGGCCCCAACCGCAAATCCCCACTACGCGTACGCCGTTTATTTTTTTTAATAATTTGCTCCCCTTCCTCCTAATTAAATTAACATCCTAAATCAATTGATTTGCAGGAAACCTTCATCATCCTAAATCAATTGATTTGCAGGCAACCCTCATGGAAGATGGCGTCACAGCAGCGGCAAGGTTCCTCTTCGTCCTAGATCTGCTTCCAATTTGGAGGTCTATAGCACCGGCGCCGCCGTGGCAATCGATCCATTACTCCCCCGAGGCACACCCTTCGCCAGATCAACGCCGGAAATTTCGAGATGGAAGGCCATCTGAAGCGAAGCCCTTCTCCTTCCCATGCCCAGGGCTTCGATTTGCGCTATTCTTAGAGCAGGAGGGAGAAGTGGCTAGATTTGCTGCAATGGAGGATGGAGAAGCCGCGACGGCAGGGCTACCGGCGGGAGGGGAGGCGGAAGGAGAGGAAAAGGGAGGAGCTGGAGGAGACGGTGAGGAAGGCGGGCACCCCGGCGGCGAAGGGCATCGCTATGGCTGCCATTGTTGAGTCAGAGAGAGATCGGAGAAGTTGCAGACTCTAGATGTTCTGCGCACTCGGACTCCGCGATTGCGATTAGATATTTCCATTTCCGGGAATTCGTGATGCACCGTTGCAAACACTTTCCGTGTAACCGAAAAAAAAAAACACCGTGTGAATAGCAATCCCTTTTTTTTGGATAGTATCCTCCAAAAACCAAAACGAGGCTTTTTTTTTTTTCTAAAAACTATATAAAATATAAAGTTTTTAATTAATTTTATACATATTACTTATAAGTTTAAAATTATTTTAAAAAATTTAATAAAAAGGTTAATATTTTACTCCATATATAGTTTTTAGCTCCTTAAAAAACGTGTTGAAAAGTTAAACGACACTTATTAATGAACGACTGTACTAGTCTTACTACCCGCCCGTTATGCGGTTTCTTAATAAACAAAATGATGTTTAATTTATTTATTTTTTCCGAAATTTGAAGGTTATAATAGTTTAGTATTACGTTATTTTTAAATTAAGTAAAATAAAAAAGGAAGAAACACGATTTAAAATCGCTTTTCTTTTTGTTATGGTAAAAAAGGGTAGTTTTAAATTGCATTTTTTTCATTGATATTTTTCTAAGTTTCAACTTGGGGGTTTTATTGGGAATAAAACGCAGCCTTAAGCCACGTTTTTCTAATTCATCGGACAAAAATGAATATTTTTTTAAATAGTTTGAAAATATAAATATTTCGGTAAATAATTATTTTTAGGCGAATGTTTTTGAAAAAATAAATAAATAATTTTCTTATCAACACAAATAATTTTTTTTTAATCAACTTATTTTCCATACACAAATAAACTGTTTTTTTTAATCAACTTATTTTCTATACACAAATAAACTGTTTTTTTTAATCAACTTCTTTTCCCCACATTGTGCAAATCATGAGAATCTCTCTCGTTTACGTGGAAGCAACGTCAGTGATCTACATTTCTCAAGGATTCACCCTTTTCCGTTAGTGGGTTACGGTTCTTCGTCTTCTCGGCATCGAAATGCTGTGTGATTCATCGCACTTTCCCGTTTTCTCAGCATTCGTGCCTCGTATTGGATCATCATCGACTCCGCCACTGGCTGACGGCTTTATGAGTTGTTAGAGTTTTTCTTTCATCTTTGTTGAGTTGTGTTCGTGTATGTTGTATGTTAACGTTTAGTCCGTTTGTCGATTCGTCGGTCTCTCGAGCCTCAGACTTGTCTGAGCTCGAATTTTTAGCCCCCTAAAAAAAAGAGATCAGTGCCAAGTAGGAAAATAGAAGTCCACCTATTCATGCATCTAGTTTACAAAGAAAGTTCTTGGAGGCTTGGAGCTTATTAAATGTTGGCAAGTAGACGCTTGCAGGAAAAAAGAAAGAAATTCATGCTTAAGCATCAACACATATCAAATTCATTTAAATATAACCTTTGTCTATATTCTGACCAAATTAAAAAAAAAAAAAAAAAGAAGGTTTGATCCATAAGGTTTGCTCTAGCTAGTTCATGATCATCGAATATGGATCCAAATCTTTTTTCAGCGATAAAATTCAACAACACCACCGAGTTCCAGATGGCGGTGAAGAAGGATGCAAATTCGCTAGACGCGAGAACTGAGGGAGGCGACACCGTTTTGCACATGGCGTGCAAGTCTGGAGGAGTTGCGATGGTGGAGTTGATCCTTGGGCAACGACCCGACATGGTGAGCTCAAAGAACGTATACGGGGAAACTCCAATGCACGCGGCTTGTATGCAAGACAACCTGCAGATTCTGAAGATGCTGATCCGACGACCAGCGGGTGGCTGCTGAGGTCGACAAACGTGGCAGGATCCCGGAGAGCAGCGGGAGGAAGGAAGTCGGGCTCAATTGGAACCGGAGAGATGAAAGAAAACCAGTTATGGGAGAGGTCGAGGGTGACAGCGAGAGAACGGGATCGGCGGGCTCAGTTGGAACCATCTCGAATTCCTCCGAATAAGCCTCTCGACCGCTGATGAAATAGCCATCAACGACCATCAATTTGTTGAAATCGTGGCGGTGGAGGTCGAATTCCTCCTGCTCCATCTTTCTTGACCGGTTTTAGGGTTTGGAAAAGGGTCAACGACCATCAATTTGATGGAGGAGGAGTAGCAGCCAGCAGAGCGGGGGCGAGGGCCAGATCCGCGGCGACGACGAGGGCCAGATCCGCGGCAAGGGCGAGGGAGTGGGGGCGAGGGCAAGGCGGTTGCAGGAGGAAGATGGAGCAGGAGCAGCGGCCAGCAGAGGGGGGCGAGGTCCAGATCCGCGGCGAGGGCGAGGGAGTGGGCGAGGGCCAGATCCGCGGCGAGGGCAAGGGCGAGGGAGTGGGGGCGAGGGCGAGCCGGTTGCCGGAGGAAGATGGAGCAGGAGCAGCGGCTCAGGATCCGCGGCGAGGGCGAGGGCCAGATCAGATCCGCGCCGGAGGAAGAGACGTTGTCTTCAATGTTGGAAAATAAAAATAAAAAAGGAGAGTCGTTGTTTTAAACAGCGACTCTCCTATATCTTTTTTTTTTTGGTTTTTGATTTAAAATGGGATTTAAAACAACGACTTTACCCTGTTTTGGCTAAATCCCAAAATTGTTTGAGATTTTGGCTAGTTCCCGAATTATTTTGTTGTTTTTGGCTATTTCTAAAAAAAATTCCCATATATGGGTATCAAACTATATATGGGTATCAAACTGATACCCAATTACCCATACATGATTTAATTTGATACTGAATTCTAAGCCAGGCTTCGAATTATATGTCATGTTTGATTCAGAAAATAGTCAAAGCATGATTGTTCGTCTTCTACTAACAGCATATCCGACTCTAGTTCTGAAGACTGATGGGAATGGAAACACGGCGTTGCACGTTGCTGTGTCAAACAGGCCTTTTCTAGTTGCAACGTATTTGATCACCACCACGAAGGTGGATGTTGATGCCCGGAATAACGAAGGCAAGACAGCAATGGACATTGTCGCAGGATACGGGAGCCCGATTTTGGAAGCACAGTATTTCATAGACTTTTGGCTGAGAAGCAAAGAATCTATGTCCTGGAAGCAGGGAATGAACCCACCCCTGATTTCCCAGCTGAGGGTTTCGACTCTTCTTCAACTAAGTTCTCATCTCAAGACGGTAAAATGCGAACTAGCTCTAATAGCATATCAATTCGTTTTCTGGTTGCAGAGTATTTGATCAACAACACAACTGTGGATGTTGATGCTCAGAATATTGAAGGCATGGCAGCATTGGACATTGTCGCAGGAGACGGAAGCCATGATATTAGCAGCGGAGCCATTCATACACTCGTAGCTGAGAAGCAAAGAATCTATGTCTCGGATGCAGGGAATGAACCCACCCCTGATTTCCCAGCTGAGGATTTCAGCTCTACAGCCTCTACTTCAACTGAACTCTTATCTCAAGACGGTAAAATACGAACACTTGAAAACCGAAAACTAGCTCTAACAGTATATCAATTCGTTTTCATTGTTTGGATTATTGATAGATTCCAAGGGAGATGGAGAAGAAGATGAAATCCACCCAGAAGAAGAGCTAACAAGTCGTGCTAACGACAATGTGGGTCTCGGACAGCACAAGCTAAAGTCCATGAGACGAAGGAAGAACCTTGAGAAGCTGTACAGGAAACAACAGCAAGAGAGAGTAAAAGAAAGGAGGATCTACCAAGAGGCGCTCCAAAACGCAAGGAACACGGTGGTGATAGTAGCTGTGTTGATCGCCACAGGAGCATTCCAAGCAGGAGTGAGCCCCCCGGGAGGAGTATACCAGGACGGGCCCTATATAGGGAAGTCCGTGCTGGCAACAACAACAAATTTTTTTTAGAAATAGCCAAATTTCGAAAAAATATTATCGAAATAGCCAAAATTTGAAACATATTAGGGAATTAGCCAAAATAGGGTAAAGTCGCTGTTTCAAACAGCGACTTTGCCCAAAGATTTTTAAAAAAATAATAAAATAGGTAAGTCGCTGTTACAAACAGCGACTTACCTATAATCTCTATTTTTTTTAAAACAAAATTCAATTTAATAGAAAAAAGCCTGAAATTAAAAAAAAAAATGTATATAAACAGCGACTCTCCTTTTTTTTAATTTTTTTTTTAATGAAAAAGGGAGGATGTCATCCCTACCATTCCATGGCAACGTCTTCCGGTGACCGGAAAGGCCTTCTCCATCTTTCGAAATCGAAGATTCAATCAACCACCAATCTAAGGAATGTGAAATCGAAGATCTAAATTCATCTTTCGAAGAGCGAAATTGATGTCAAAAAACATTGGATCTAAACTATCGCTCGCAATGTGAAATCGAAGGGTTGTGAAATTGAGCGGCTGGCCGGACTCCTCGCACCTATTGCTCGGCGAGGCGGTGCCGCTGGTGGTGGTCCAAGAGAGCGGGGCCGTCGGGCTACCTCGTGACCTCCAATTCCTTCTCAGCAGGCGCAGCGACAGCCATCGATCGAGGAAGCCGCATCCCCCAATCGAGAGGTGTGACGGCGATAGCTTTGAGCGGCGAGGGGGGGCGTGCATCTGGTAGATTCAGACGGAGCCACGGAGGAGGTGTGGAGCAGTTTGGAGCGGGCATCTGCTTCAATTTTTTTTTGGGAGATCCACCGATTTGGGAGGAGGGGAGGGGCAGGGCAGCGGAAGCGGTGGTGGGGGGAGTAGGGGGCGGGGCGGAGCGGCGGTAGCGGTGGTGGGAGGAGCCCGTCGAGACCTGGAAGCGGTGGTGTGTGCAGGCATAGAACTCGCCGGGGCTGCTGGTTGTAATGGTGGGGATGGTGCTACTGTTGATGCCGTCGGCGGAGGGGTTGAAGAGCACTTTGTTTCCATTGAATTGATTAGCTAGGTTTTGGAAAAACAAAATAAATAAGGAGAGTCGCAGTGACTCTCCACACACACACACACATATATATATTTTTTATTTCAGACCTTTTTCTATTAAATTGAATTATTTTTAAAAAAAAAATAGAGAATATAGGTAAGTTGCTGTTCCCTATTTTTTATTTTTTTTTTTAAATCTTTGGGCAAAGTCGCTGTTTGAAACAGCGACTTTACCCTATTTTGGCTAATTCCCTAATATGTTTCAAATTTTGGCTATTTCGATAATATTTTTTCGAAATTTGGCTATTTCAAAAAAAAATTCAACAACAACAGCGTTTAAGGTCTTCATGGTGAGCAACACGGCAGGGTTGTCCATCTCACTCGGAATCGTCATAGTTCTTGTGAGTTTAATACCCTTCAGGAGGAAGCCGCTGGTGAGGATCTTTAAGTACTCCCACAGGGCAATGTGGGCAGCTGTTTTGTGCATGGCAACAGCGTTCATAGCGGCATCATGGGCAACTTTCCCAAGTTATCCACAAGACAAAGCCGGGACTAAATGGATGAAGGCGGTTTTGGTGGTCGGAGCAGGAGGTGGCATGGGAGTGGTGTTTTTGGGGTGGGGGGTTATGTTGGGTACACATGTGAAGAGGAAGTCCAAGTGGAGAAAAACAAGGATCCACGATTCCAAACAGGAAGCGAACAGATCCGTAAATGAAAGCGAAATCAAAGGTTCAGCAAAGGTTCCAAAGTTCGGCGAAATCAAAGGTTCAGCAAAGGTTCCAAAGTTCGGCGAATGGGATATTCCTACTCCTAGTAGTATCAATTCGGATGTTCACAGTGAACGGACGCTTGGATTTCATCCGGTCTGAAGCCGTTGCCGGCCTAGATCTTGAGAGGGGAACTGAATAGCATATATTACCTGACTCGGGTATTTCGATGGTTCTCTATATAATCTTGGATCTGTTGATGATTTGCTGTATGGGGAAATATTTTCCTGACTTAAACCACTACATGGGATACGTTTGAATTGTTCCCCATGAACCACCTGTAATAGTGATCATTTCAATTTTTGAGCCTTAAATTAAACAATGCGGTTTTTTGGCCAAAGGCTCAGAGTTTATGAGAAATTTGTTTAGAGAACTAGCTTTAATTAACGTCCTTGAATATTAAAATGGTGTTTTGATGTCATTTACAGAAAATTTACAGAAAACCACCCGTTAAATGGGTTTTGTTTTCAAATCACCACCCGTTGTCTATTTCTATTAGGTTTTTGTCAAATATATATATGATATTAAAATATTTTAAGTTTTATATTTAACTTAAAATCTCAAATACATTTAACAATATATTTGATTAAATTTTTTAAAAAAAATTTTAAACTTGATGTATGTATGAACAAATTTGATCTATTTTATTCCTAAAAATGGTTATAAATTTTATAGACTTCTTTTTAATCAAAATTAAAATAATTTTATAATTCATTAGCATTGTTTAAATTTAATAATTATTTTGATACTAATAATTAATTTATCATTTTCTTACATATTTGTAAACACCTACACTATATACTAAAAATGAAAAAATATCTAAATATTGTTTAAATAATATTTTTCCATGCTCAAAATTATTTTTATTAAATGTATCTTTATTATAATTTGTTTGACTTTTTAAATAAAATTAAATAATATTTTCCACATTTAGAACATTCGCCCTTCAAATAAATTTAAAATGTGTAGACGTTTTTCCCCTAATATATTACTATAAATTTTTACCCCTACAATAAATATAATTTAAATATATTCAAGTTTAAACTTTAAATTTTAAATATAAAATATTAAAAGATACAATATTTAATGGAATTATGTGGTGGGTGATGATTTGAAAACAAAACCCATTTAATGGGTGGTTTTATGTAATTTTGTTTTTAGTGGGTGGTTAAGTGTAAAGGGTTATATATAATGGGTGGTTTTATGTAAATTTCCCACTTTTTTAATCAAATCGATTGATGTCACATGTTTTAAATTTAATCAATTGTATATCGATTTATTTTCATCGATTATACTTTCATTCATTGATTACACGTTTGTGATTACACTTAATTGATGCAATCACTTTTTTTGGTCTAATCATTGATGCAATCACTTGTGGTGACATGTTCATTAAATTTTTATTCATGGATGACATTTGTTATTATGCTTCATTAATCACAATTGTTTAAGGTGACAATTTTATATTGTTGATGACATAAGAGCTTAAAACGTGGAATCAAAATATTGTCACCTTATTGCACATATAAAAATACAAAGTCTTTTGAAACTACGACATTAATATTGGTTGTATACGTAAAAACATCTATTATAACATGTCATCAACTAAAAAATGCATCAATGTAAGTAATATAATGTGGAATCAATAAAATCAAAACGAGGTGACATAACCATCCAAGAATTATATACAACCTTTCTAAAGATTTCATCTTCTGAAAAGTGGAATCAATAAAATCAATACAAGGTGACAATTTTTTTTTAAAAAAACACCTATTATAACATGTCATCAACGTCGGTGATCTACATTTCTCAAGAATTCACCCTTTTCCGTTAGTGGGTTACGATTCTCCGTCTTCTTGACATCGAGATGCCGTGTGATTCATCGCACTATCCCGTTTCTCAGCATTCGTGCCTCGTATTGGATCTTCATCGACTCCAACACTGGCTGACGGCTTTATGAGTTGTTAGAGTTTTTCTTTCATCTTTGTTGAGTTGTGTTCGTGTATGTTGTATGTTAACGTTTAGTCCGTTTGTCGATTCGTCGGTCTCTCGAGCCTCAAGACTTGTATGTGCTCGAAAATAGAAGTCCACCTATTCATGCATCTAGTTTACAAGGAAAGTTCTTGGAGGCTTGGAGCCTATTAAATGTTGGCAAGTAGACGCTTGCATGAAAAAGGAAAGAAATTCATGCTTAAGCATCAACACATATCAAATGTAACGGCCCAGAATTATGATTTTCGGGTTACATTTCAAGGGATGAAAATCCTTGTTCGGATCTTACAATCCAGGTACGGGTCAAGGTTTCAACTCATTTTAAGATTAGTGGAAATAGGGATTTCAAACCCTAAAAACCTCGAAGGTCCGTTGGGTACCCTTAACCTGTCCTAAGACTATGTCACGAAATCTATTTCAAACGGAAGTAAAGCAGAAGCAAAGTAGAGATACAAGAGCCACGGCAGAGCCGGGTCAAAACCAAATCATGAGTGGGTAATTACCATTTTACTAAGTTAGGATATTAACCAGATTCTTCGTTTCGCCAAAATGGAACCCCGTCATAAAGACATCGAGCACTCAAAATCTGTAGAAAATACCTTAAAAAAAGAACGGGGAAAGGAGTCAGATCGAGCCACTCATGCGGGACCGGCAGTCCTCGCTGAGGACACATAGTATGTGTTATACCTAATAAAGATGCTCTAATGCGGTACAAAAGTCAAACACACTAGCATGCTCCTAGTTATAATAATGTGTAAAAATACTGTAAAGGGCCCAAGACAATGCCAAGTGGCATATCCCTCTCCTACCTCCACCCCCTTCCGATAGGGCGGAGACTGGCCAGCTCGTGAATGAATTCCATCATAATCGGGCGGCACGCATGCCTAACCCGCTCCACAATAAAGCCCGTAGGCATCTCATAATATAAGGAAGTTCATGACTCGATTGACTCGGGGTACCCGATGAGGCTGGACTACCCTATGACCCTAGCAAAGACTCTAGGACTATCACAGATAACGACCGTTCTGTTTCAAACGCAATAAGTAAGCAGATGCTCATTCAATTAGTGCAACCTAACAGGATACTACATGGCATGCTTTTATGCATATGCAACACCTAACATAAAATGCAACAACATGCATGAATGTCCAACCTGAGTAAGCCCCCTAGGGAACTTACCTGAAGATGCAGAACATCAAGATAACACAAGCAAGAGCCCAAATGCAAGTCCAAAGCAATCCATAAGCAATACACACCTATCATTAAGCCATTTCTATAAGCTACCGGACCAACATTTAAACCTTAAAACCAATTTCTCAAATTCATGTTATAGAATTAGTCCCGGAATTTTATTTCAAAACTTTGATTTTAATGTTTCGAGTAATTTAAGACAATGATAAACATTTCCAAAATAAATCTATATTTAAAAATCCCATTCATAAATCAAACCGACAATTCTCTTTAAAAATCTCGTTTATTAACAACATGGCCCAATAATATTTAAAATATAAGAATCACCAAATTCACATATTTAAATCAACACACTTATCCCAAATAATTTTATTTCCAAACACTTTTATAATAATTTCATAAATTTATTTTCATAAAATCAGATTTGTCAAAAATAATAACTGTAATAATAATAATAAAAAATAATAATAATTATTAATAATCTACTAACAACTAACGATATAACGAAAGATGATATGTAATCAACAAAACAAAACCTTATAACACACCCAATAGGCCGGCCCAATCCTTAACCAGAAACCAAGCCCTAACCGAGCCCAATAAGAAAGAAAGGAAAGGATAGAACCGGGTATTTGAACCCATTTGTAATATGATATAACCCGAAATTTGGGAACTGGATCCGGCCCGTCCCAAAAGCCTACAACTCTCAGATCTGGATTAGTGAACCGGATCCATTTTGTGTGAAAAGATGAACCTGGTTTAGAAAAGAAAAGGGGGAAGAAAGTAGTGAACCGAGGGCCTGAGCATCGTCTTCTTCCTCCAGTTTCATTCCGCCTCGGCGATTTCGAAGGGAGAAACCCAACGCCGGCGCTTCCTCGACTCCCTTCCGTCTGCTTCCCGCCAGTTCGCTCGCTCTCGGCCTCTCGCTCCCGTCAGCATCTCGATACCTTCAGATCTCTCTCTCCCTCCCAGACTCGCCCTCGCTTTCCCATCACTCACGCCCTCGATCTCGCCGGACACTCACCGCACCTCTCTCCGACCACTCTCACTCCGCTCTCGTAGTTAGCTCGAACAAAGGACGGAAAAGAAAACACCCAGGAAGCGAATGAGAAGGAGGGAAAAGTAGGTGCTCACCGAGGGGTTCAAAGCTCGTCGGAGAACGCTCGTCGGAACTCGGTCAGACTCATCGGAGGCTCGAGGTACCCTTTCTTGGCCTGGGGAGGACGGAAAGAGCATAAAGGTGCGGCTTTTACACCATTTTAGGGAGAAAGGAGGAGAAAGAAGCCTTACCGAAGGGGTTGGGAGGAAAACAGGGGAGATAGAGGAGCAAGGAGGGCTCGGCCGTCGGCTGCTGCTCCTGGGCTTCCGACGTCGGAGGGCTCCTAGCGGAGGTGCTGCTGCTCAGACTCGGAGGACTCGAAGAAGGCGGAGCTGTGCACTCAGCTCGTTGGGATTTCGAAAACTGAGGGAGGGTTGCGTTTGGGTTTGGTGAGAACAGGAAAAGAAATTGAGGAAGACAGGGGTCTTGGGGTTTGAATGGTGAATGAATAATGGGAATTTTTGTGTTTGAAACAAAATAAAATCTGAGCTGAGGAGAGATTGGGTTCAAGGTGAAGAGGGGACTAATGGGAATCAAACAGAAAAGAGAGGTTGTGCAGCAGGTTGATGTGGGATCATGTTTGGCAGCTTGCTAAAGATGGAGGGTCAACACTTTGGTAGAGGTAAAAGAGAAGGGTGATTGTACACCAAATTGGGATGGGAAAAGCTGATTGTTTTATTGAAATCCGGAAATGAGGAGAGGAGAAAAGACAAAGGGAGGTGGTCTAAAAGCAAGATTTGAATACCCGGAATTAAAACCCGAAACTCGCTCGCTCGATGAATTTGATTTTTAAAACCCGAAAAGGTTGTTGTCAAGTCAAGTTAATTTCCAAAATTTTATTTTAGGTCGGAATCCGCTTGAAGAATTTTAAAATACGATTTTTAAGGCGAAGATGGGGATTTTCAAATATCCGAATTTTTTTTTCCGCTTGGGTTTCATTGGCAGCCGCTCGGATTCGTCCCTGTTCATCTATCGCAGAGGCTCCGACATGGCATTTCTGTTATTGTATGTCGACGACATCATTCTCACCGCCTCTTCTGATGCTCTTCGGACGTCGATTATTTCACAGCTGAGTGCTGAGTTCGCCATGTCAGATTTGGGCCAGTTGTCTTACTTCTTGGGAGTTGCTGTTCAGCGGCATGCGTCTGGGCTATTTCTCTCACAGAGTAAGTATGCTGCTGAGATCGTTGCTCGGGCTAAGATGAGTAACTGCAATCCTGTCGCCACCCCTGTCGATACATCCAACAAGCTCAGCGCTCATTCTGGTCCTTTGGTTGATGATTCGACATTGTACAGGAGCCTTGCTGGTGCTCTTCAGTATCTCACCTTCACCATACCTGATATCAGTTACGCCGTTCAGCAGATCTGTTTGTTCATGCATGCACCTAGGGAACCCCACTTAGCGAATCATTCGGTACATCAGCGGCACACTTGAGCTAGGCACCACGATCACTCATTCCTCTAAGCTTGACCTTGTTGCTTACACTGATGCGGATTGGGGTGGTTGTCCTGACACACGTCGCTTCACGTCAGGTTACTGTGTCTTCCTCAACGACACCCTTGTGTCACGGTCGGCCAAGCGTCAGTCTGTCGTGTCTCGCTCCAGCGCTGAGGCCGGATAAAGGGGGGTTGCCAACGTTGTCTCCGAGTGCTCTTGGCTCCGCAATCTCCTTCTTGAGCTTCGTTGCCCTCTTCAGAAGGCCACTCTGGTCTACACTGATAACGTCTTCGCCGTCTATCTAGCTAGCAACCCAGTCCAGCATCAACGCCCGAAGCACATTGAGCTCGATCTCCAATTCGTCCGGGACAAGGTTGTCATTGGACATGTCCGCGTTCTACATGTCCTATCCTCTTATCAGTACGCTGATATATTCACCAAGGGTTTACCTAGACAATTATTCATTGATTTTTGTTCCAGTCTCATTGTACGGCCCCCTCCCGTTTCGACTGCGGGGGTTTGATAGATTACATAGGTCTCCTCATGTAAAGTGGCTAAAAGCCCGTTAAGACTCAATACCTTTGTAACTTATATATATATATATATATATATATGTGTGTTTATCAATGAATGAAACCCTCAAAGATGACTTTACATCAATTCTAGAATCTAACATGCAGTACCAACAGCGATTTTGATCCGGGTGTTCCAATCCAATTGCTATTAACGAAAATAGAAAATTACAAATCAAAGGTGGCTCAGAAGGTCTGGAAGGAACCAATTGCATTTTCACATTTAGTTCGTACAGCTATAAAAGATCTAACTTGAACGGTCACAATTTTACTTTGTCGGCACACACGAATATAAATACCAAAATATACATGAGAGTAGGGGTGGAAATCAATCGCGGGTGACTAACTCATCTGATCCATCCGACCCGATTATTAGAGTGAAAATCCAGAAAAAAAAACCGGGTGATGGATGAGTGATAGGTCAGGTGATGGGTATGGGTGATATACTTTCCACCAATTATCCGACCCATTACCCCACCTGCTTAACCACTCATTAGCCCACCCGATTATTATAAAAAGAGGCTAGTATATAAATAATACTCCATATAATTTAACATAACTAACATATTTCTCAATTTCTACCACTCGTTTCTCTATT
The DNA here is from genome assembly GCA_037127255.1 of Persicaria tinctoria. Lineage (NCBI taxonomy): Eukaryota > Viridiplantae > Streptophyta > Magnoliopsida > Caryophyllales > Polygonaceae > Persicaria > Persicaria tinctoria. Next base: position 1,988,534 of record JBANSL010000019.1, on the reverse strand, counting down.
TTATAGTTGTTTTCTTGTTCAAAAAGTTCTTAAAAAAATATAAACTTGCATTATTTAATTCCATATCTTTTTAATTTTTTTTTTGTTTTGCATATATCGATAGAGTGTAAGTAATTTGGCTCTTTTCAACAACTTTGTTAGCATATTACCGTCTTAATGCAACCAAATCATATTTTCCCAATTTGTAATGAAATTTGTAACAATAATCCTCTTCATGCAAAGATATTAAAGAAAGGACGTATGAGTCTGTTTTCTAAGGACATAGTTTTTCTATTATTATTATTTGATTTTGAGCCTAGTAATCAAGTTAAATTCATCTCATTTAATTTAATATTAAACTTCTAATACTAATTTTGTAAATTAAGAATAGTGATATAATGTATGAATAAGTCGTTTATTAATTTAGCAAGATTCATACCTTAACATGATTTATAAAATTATCGAATATGAATGATTTTTAGGTATGTCTTTTTACTCATTTTTTTAATTTCTCACACCCGATTAACCACCCGACCCACCCGATTCACCCGACTCGGGTGATGGGTAAAACATTAGACGGGTTGGTGATAGGTAGGGTGAAATTTTTTTGTTACAGGTCGGGTAAAAAAATGGGTTCACTCATCCATCACCCGACCCATTTTCACCCTACATGAGAGAGAAAGTACTTGTACTTTTATTTATTTATTTATTAAGTAAGAATTCGGTAGGCCAGGACTAGCCTGGCGAACCGAGAACATCCTTTCGGATGAGATCACGAAGATCTGTATGATGTTTTATCTGAGAGGCAGAATACAGTGGCCAAGGTGTATGAAGAGGATTATTTGTTTTGCATATATTATTCGAGAGGCAAAATACAGTGCCCAGAAGTAAGGGCAGGCTGGCGCCAGCCTGCCCTTGCTTCTGGGCCGGCTCTGGTGCCGCGCATCCCTTCGGCAAGGCCGCCTATCCCCTAATCTTTTTGAAGCGCCGAAGAACCGAACCCATTGAATACATGGGGATAGCAAATTAAGGAGAAATAAGAAAAATGGGTGAATCTTGTTTGTTGATTGGTAGAATTTCGATCGGATTCAACTCGGGATCGATCAGCCACCGAAATTCGTCGGTTTCGAGAGAGGAAGAGGAAGAATAGGGATGAGATCTAGGTATATAGAAGGCCGAAGTAAGTGCCTGGACGAGAGGCATGGAGGATTCAAGGGCGAAGAGACGGTGGTCGAAGGAGCCGAGGAGGAAGAATTCGCTGTTGCGTAAAAGGAGGAGGAAGGGCCTGTTGTATCTTTCTCTTTTTTTTTTAAATTTTTTTTTACATTTTAGCTCAGTTATGGAGAACCGTACTAAAAAGTATCTTTTTCTTTATAAATGGATTGCGACCAAAATTCAAAACGGTCGTTGCAAGCAGATCAAGTTATCAACCCACCACCTAACAGCAAGGGGTCGTTGCGACCATATTGTAACTGGTCGTTGCGACCATGTGTGATTTTATAAAAAAAAAATTGGTCGCAACGACCATTTGACATTTGATCGTTGCGACGACTTGACCATGCGCTAAATGAAAAATTAACCATTCGCTAAACAAAAATCATGCACTTAAATAGTTAGAAAAAAATTAAAATATATTATTTGAGGTATTTATCAAAGTGTCGAGATTTATTTAAAATATTAGAGTAAGGGTTTTGCAATAAAATAACTTATGTCGGATTATTTTAATATTATAATACTATGAAGTTGGTTTAAAGATGTAAATGTTTTAATATTGGAGTTTGGCAAAGTATTATTTTAGAGCAAATTGTTTTGGCTAGCGAATTTCCTTAATGTGAGATCACATGACTTTTAAAAACTTTTGAATAGATTTCCTTGGAAGCTAATGTTCTAAAAGGCGTTAGGCGGTTGTTAGATGGTGGGTGACCGCCTAACGCCTAGGCAGTGAGGTGGGTGTCTAGGCGGCGCCTAGACGGACTTAGAACAAATTTGATTATTTTTTTATATTTTAACGCATACCACATATCAATAACTCATATAATATAATAATAATTCATAGTACGTATCACTCATAAACCCAAATTTGCGGTGCTTAACTAACACTAAAGTAAATAAACGCAAAAAGTACGCATTCGACTAGTGAGTATAAACCTCATAAAATCTTAAACAACAGGTTCGACTCAATGGCAAATACATCCCGATTTGGGGGATATATAAAAAGTTGAATAATCATTGGGCTAGGCGGGCCTAGGTGGAGTCTAGGCGGTGCATAGGCGGATTTCCGCCTAGAAGGCCGCCTAGGCTTAAAAATTCCTAGGTGCCCTCCCGCCTAGCGTCCAGGCGGCGCCTAGGCACCGCCTATACGCGATTTTTATAACACTACTTGGAACTTGACTTGGGAAATTGATTGATGGAATTACTTGAGACTTTGACTAGATGAATTACTTGTGAGCTAGTATTGTAATTACATGAGTAAATGTGAATTGAAGGCATGATTTGATATCTTTGGAAATTTGAGATGATTGGTAATTTTTAGGTAAAAGTTAGGGGCGTTTTCATGGCGCTAGCTATTAGAAAAATTTATCGATACCATCACATAATTCCGTCAATACGATCGAATAATGTTGTAACATCATCGAATAATTAAGTTATACCGTTGAATAATAAAGCAATATCATCGCATAATCCGTCAATACGATCGAATAATATAGTGAAACCATCGAATAATCAAAATGACTAACCTACTAAACAGACTCATAAGACTGAATAATACTTCATATACTAGTGCATAATCATCTATACTCGACTGAATAATCATCTATGTAGGAAATCTACCACAAATGGGCTAATTAATCTCTACCTTCCATCTCAATTAATCAACGACCCAGATTTGTGTACATGATACACGCTAAGGGTTGAGTACACCGGAACTAATCTCTCTCTCTCTCTCTCTCTCTCTCTCTCTCTCTCTCTCTCTCTCTCTCTCTCTATATATATATATATATATATATATATATATATATATATATATATATATATATATATATATATATATATAGAGAGAGAGAGAGAGAGAGAGAGAGAGAGAGAGAGAGAGAGAGAGAGAGAGTATGGATCATATGTACTCAGCCCTTAACGTGTATCATGTACACAAATCTGGGCCATTGAATTAAGAAGATCAACGGATGAGATTAAAAGTAACTTATGATTATTCGATGGTATTGAGAGATTATTCTGTAGAATGAAATTATGCAGTGGTAGTGGACGATTATTCAGTAGAATAAAATTTACATGTTTTACAAATGAATAATTACGTGAAAATAGATGACTAATCATGAAAAAATAGATGAATAATTTCTGAGTACATGATACACGTTAAGGGTTGAGTACACCGGAACCAACCTCGATATATATACTGTGTTTTGATGTAGGCATGGAATTTGGCAAAGACAGGAAACACTTGGGCCGTTACAAATCTATCAGATTTTTTTATTTATCAAAATCACCTTCTTTTAAATATTTTAAATAAATTAACTATGATTTTTTTTCTTTATTTAGTAATGACTAGATTAATCTAAAATATCTATATCTATATATACTAATTTAAATGAGAAAAATTATTTTTAATAATTTTAATAAAACTTTCTAAAATACTTATATGATAAAGATTTTAATAATTTTTAACTTTATTTATCAATTCTATCTTATCTATTTTTTTATTAAAGTTTTTAAATATTTTATTAAATTTTGGCTATTAATTTTCTATATTATTAAACTTTTGTTTAAGTAAAAAAATGAGTCATGATTCATGCCTCATGATGCAACGACTGTACTAGTATATTAAGGTTAAAATGTATTTATCAATTTTAGGCAATAGTCTCAATTTGATTAGCATAATTTTTATTTATATAATATTTAATTTTAAATTCATGTCATTTGAAATAGAGGAAATTTGTTGAAAGGGATCTTTTACCATATTTGATTAGATAGTTAGCCCTCTTAATTTGTTTATTAGGCGCAACCAACCCTTTTAATTTTTTTTTAGCATCTTCTTCCTCGGAGCTCCCTCGCCTGTTACACAGCTCCCTCAACTGCAACTGGTGGCGCAGCTGCAGCGGCTCGACTAGGCTCGGTGGCGCCCGCTCTGGGTGGTGGTGATGCCGGCGAAGGGTGGCGAGGCTCCTGGTTGTAAAGGCTCGGATTTTTAAATACTAATTCTTCGAAAAAAAAGAAAGTCAAAATGGATTTAAAAGCGAAATTTAACGGAAAACTCGCTAACTCGGATTTTAGAACTCATGGAGCGGATTTCCGACCTAAAATAAAATTTTAGAAATCTAATTGATTGATAATATAAGTTTCGAAGATTGTTTCCGGGTAATTTCAAATTGGATACCTTGCAGATCACTAGAAATGTTTTCTTCTTTCTTCCTTACACTTCTAAATCTCAATCTCAACAAGAAAAGAAAAAGTAGTCAACAACAACTGCTCCCTTCCTCTTTGGTGTAAGCACCATCACACCCATCCTTCTCCCACCCACAATTTCTTCACCATTTTGAGAATAAGGTCAAACAACCCCTTGCCTTGGTATAGTAACCCACGCCAGTGCTTGATTTGAAAATCAGGATTTCGATTCCCCTGTTGGTCAAACCAAAGCCCCTTTTTATTTCTAGCAGGACTCTCTTCACACATACTTACAAAAAAGACCTCCTTCTGTCTAAATTCAGGAAACCCCCCTCCAAACACCTCCCTCTGTCTAAATTCATTTTTAAATCCCACCTCCTCTCTTTCATTTTATCATAGCACCTCTCTAATTTCCTTTGCCTGCAAACTACAACCTACCCTCCTCTTACTCTCTCTTCGGTCTCAAACATGAACCCAGCAACCCTGCCTGAGCTTCTGGCCGCTTCCGTCACCTTCACCCCGCTTCGGGTGTCCGACAGCAGCAGCCCAGAACACTACCCGAGACGCCTCCTGAGCATACCTGAACGCTCCCGAGCCACACCCGAGCGCCTCTGCCTTCCCGAGAACTCCAAGCTCCGCAACCCTGTTTCGACGAACCCGAGCCTCATTGAGCCTCTTCCGAGGCACCTATGAGGACCGAAGAAGTCCGAGGCCAGGGGCCAAGCCGCCCAGGAGCAGTAGAGTCGTCAATGCCGCCGCCCCTTTCTCGCATCCCCTGTCTTCACCCCAAACCGACCGGCTGATAAGTGCAGACCTACACCTCCGACGAGCCCAATCGGAACTCCGGCGAGTCGAATCGAAGCCCGACGATTCCGAATCCACTAGGTGAGCTTCTTCTTTCCCCCTTCTTCCCTTTCTTCTTGCCGTGTGTGTGTGTCGGTTTCGGAAATAGGTTGTCGGATCCCGGTGTCGTCGCCGGCGAGTGGCTCCTCTCCCTTTCCTTTCCTCCATTTTCGAGCAGATGTTTGAACGAAGAAGGTGAACATTGTATTTTGGGTTTGGCTTCTAATTTGTGTTGTTTTAATCAGACCGGTCTGGCCATTTTATTTAAGCAAAACCGGTTTGGGTCATTTTAAAACAAAAATCAGAATTGCCTTGGTGTGGCTTTGGGCTGGATTTTTTTGGGCTGGGTATGGTTTTAAAGGGGATTGGGTTTTCTTTTTATTCATGTTAAAATTTAGAAACCTTAAATGAATTTGGGTCTTTCTTTATACACCCGAATCTTGGGACCAACTTTTGGTAAAAATGTAAATTATACTTTAAGACTTATAAATATAGATATAAATATTAAGTTAAATTGAAAATCGAATATTATATAATATTATTGTTGAGAATTAAAAAAAATATCTTAATTGGACTTGGATTTGGAAAAGAATTTGAGAAAAATGTTTTAAAGGTTGGAGTTGATTTGATATATGGAAATTGATTTAATAAAGTTAAAAGATGATTTTTGAGAATACCTTAACTTTGTCGAGTTGTTTTGGAATAATTGTCTTGAAGACTGAAGCTCGGTTTTCACAAAGGAATTTGAAACGGTTTTCGGGACTAACACGGGAATTATGTGCTCGATGACTAAGTAGCATGATTGATGTGAATGATTGTCTAATATCATGACTTGTGTGGACTAATGACATGATTGGTTGACTAATAGCATGATGAGATGTTAAGTTATGTATCGTTTGTCTCATCGCTTATGAGCTATGGTGAATATGGTGAACTTGAGATAAATGGCAATGCTGATTATTATTGCGGAAATATGAATGTGGCTGAATGGAATGATGAGAATGATGTGGTCTTACAGAATGTGGCAATGAGATGAATGGTTGAACTTGATGGAATGATGATTACGATGTGGTTAATTTTATTGAATGATGTATGCTTTGAGTGCTTGAATGATTAGACATAGACTTATATATGTGTGTTGATATGTATCTAGGTGATCCTTAATCTATCGTAATGCTTACCTTGCTGTTCTGCACTACTAGGTAAGTCTCTTCGGAGCTTACTCAGATTGAATAGAGTTATTCCCTGCTTTAGGTGCATGATATACTAGGTGCTTGCATTCATAATCAGCATGCCATGTAGTACCATGCTAGGTTGCATCGACCGTTGAGCATTCTACTTCTCTATGTGTATGTAAACAGAACGGCCGTTATCTGTGAAGTAACTAGAGTCATTGCTAGGGTTATAGGACGACCTAGTCTCATCGGGTCCCGTCCTGAGTCAATCGAGTCATGAACTTCCTTATATTATGAGATGCCTACGGGCTTTATTGTGGAGCGGGTTGGGCATGCGTGCCGCCCGATTATGAATGAATGCATTCACGAGCTGGCCAGTCTCCGCCCTATCGGAAGGGGGTGGAGGTAGGAGAGGGATATACCACTTGGTATTCTGTGTTAAGGCCTTATTATTATTATGCACTTGATCTTAGGAGCATGTTAGTGTGTTAATATCCCGCCATGCATCTAGAAGCATCTTTATTAGGAATAGCGTATATGTGTGCTTAGGGTTGGGATGCAGAGCTAAAGTGGGCATCGATCTGATCCCGCCCCATATCAAATTTTTTAGGTATCCGTTATGCTTACTACTGTTGATGCTGATTTGAGTCCATGACTGCTGGGTCTAACATGGCGGAAAGAGAGAGTTGAGATTCCAACTTCACCAATTTAATTACGGCTCGAATTTGAATGGTTGATCATATTTTGACCCGGCCCTGCCGTGGCACCCCTTTGTATTATGCTTTACTTCCGCTATTTGTGTACCCTTTGGTTTCCACGCTTAGACTTATGACAGGTACACGGGACTTCCCCGGGGATTCCAACGATCCCTTCGAATTTTGGGTAGGAAATCCCACTTTAAAATGTTAGGATAGAATTTCAAACCTTCAACCTGTACTCGGGGCGCAAGATCCTAACGAGGGGTTTCATCCCTCGAAACGTAACCCGGGAATCATAATCTCGGGCCGTTACACCGGTGGTCCTGGGCGGCGACGGCAGAGCTTCGGGCGGCTACGACATCGGCGACCTCAAATATGAAATTTGGGGGTTTTCGATTGGAGTTGATTTGGGAAAAAATGTTTGAGGGAAAATGTTCCTAGGTGAATTCAGAACTCGATGAAACTAATTCCGAGCTCTATCTCATTCGGAAATGGTAGTTATGGGGGTCGCCATGGGAGGGGTTTTAGAATTTGGATGGATTTCGGGTTAGATTCATCAACAAAACCACGAATTGATTAGTTAGTAACGTTCCACATTGAGTTTTAGATAAGATTTGTGTTTAAAACGTCTCAAATTGATGTTGAACTTGAAGAATCGCCATTAAAGGGTGGGTGGAAGAAGGAGAAGAAGCAAACCGGTTATGATCCGGTTCTATGTACCCAAAACCGGTTTAGTTTTAAGATGTTGATCCGCTTATTTATCATATCCCGGTTTTGACCCGTTTTATTTTTATTTTGTAAAGGAGAGTTTTTAAGCAATAAATAACACAAGAGGGAATGTTATAATAGGTGTTTATATATGTGTAATAAGGTGACAATATTTTGATTCCACGTTTTAAGCTCTTATGCCATCAATTATATAAAATTGTCACCATAAACAATTGTGATTAATGAAGCGTAATAACAAATGTCATCCATGAATTTAATGAACAAAAGTATAATCGATGAAAATAAATCGATATACAATTGATTAAATTAAAAACAGGTGGCATCAATCGATTTAATTAAAAAAGTTGGATCACATTAATGAAAAAAATGTCATCAAAATACTACTTTGAAAAAAATATCATCAAAATACTACTTTGCAAAAATTTCATCAAAAAAATGGCATCACAGTAAAAAAAATATTATCAAAAAATTGACATAAAAAAAGTGGCATCGGTCGTTAATGGAGTGTAATCGCATTTTATGCTCATATTTCATCAATAAAAATGTAATCAACAAAAAATGTCATCATAAATGATTGAGATCAATAAAATGTAATTATAAATGTCATCCATGAATAAAAGTCGTCAATAAAAGATGTCATCAATGAAGTCTAATTACATTTTATTCTCCCGCGTCATCAATTGTATAAAAATATAATAAAAATGTCATCACAAATATGTCACAAATAAAAATGTCATCACGAATGATTGAGATCAATGAAGTGTAATCATAAATGTCATCAATGAATAAAAATGTAATAAACATGTCACCACAAGGTATTGCATCAATGAAGTGTAATCACAAACGTGTCATCAGTGAATAAAAGTATAAGCGATGAAAATATATTGTTATACAATTGATTAAATTAAAAAAGTGGCATCAAACGATTTAATTAAAAAAAAGTGGCATCAAATAATTACATTAGAAAAATGGCATCAAAACACCACTTTGAAAAAATTGTATCACATTAATGGAAAAAATGTCATCAAAAAACTACTTTGAAAAAATATCATCAAAATACTACTTTGAAAAAATATCATCAAAAATATGGCATCACGGTAAAAAAATATCATCAAAAAATTGACATAAAAAAATGGCATCAATGATCAACGTGACATTACTGTAAACAAAAAATGTCATCAAGGTTTAAAAAAAGTGTCATCTAATCATTTTCATTAGAAAAGTGGCATCAAAGTGAAAATAAAATATAGTAAAATTTTGGCATCAAAACGGTAAAATATGGCATTACTAAAAAAAAAAGAAAAAAAAAGAAAGTTGGCATCAAAATGGGTTGGTCAACGTTGCTCGGTCAATGGTCAAACGGTTGACCATTGACCAACCCACTCTATTGGAAATGAGTCTAGGGCAAAACTAATTAAATTGATTTAGGGCCTAAGTGCCCAATTGAATATTCAAAAAAGGCCAAGTACCAAAATCACCCTTTGAAATACATTATAAATTATATTCAACAAAACACTAAAGTACATGGTTATAATTACACATAATAATAATTTGGGATCCAAAGTGGATCCAAACACACTCTAAAGGGACCAATTATTACTTCTTTTTTTTTATAGGGACCAATTATTTGTATTCTTTATTTTTTTATACGGACCAATTACTTTTGAGTTTTGAGTGTGGTTAGGTAACTATGGTTACCAACCCTCTGTTACTTTTTTTTTTTAATCAATTTTTCATGTTTTAAAAATCATGTTTTAAAAAAACATAAATTTATTTTCTAATATAATTGATTTTAATTTTATAAATTTATTTTTTTATAATAAAATTTTATAAGCATGTAAATATAAGTATATGAAATGTAAATATATTTTTAAAATTTTTTTAAGCAAAATTTTAATCAAAATAATTTTAGGTTGCACCGTAAGGCATACCGAAGGGTGTAGAAGATCTCAACTCAGTTGAGTGTGGTTTGGACCGGGAGGGATCTGGGACAGCCCCCTGAATTTACCTCCCCCCATCCCCCTAATTAAAAAAAAAATGAAATAATTATAATTAAAAAAAAAATGAATAAGGGTGAGGTTTTGGTGAGGAAGGATAGGGTGAAGACAGTGCTTTTGGCACAGTGGATCTTCACCCGGTTTGGACACCCATCCCCTCACTTTATGCTTTTCGTTTCCACTGCCGAGGATTATTTTAGAGGTTACATTAAGAAATCCAAATGTGGTTTTCATTTTTTTCCGCCAAATACCCTGAGGTTTTCATAGCCAAATACCCCTGAGGTTTTCATTTTTTCACCAAATGTTCCTTTGTCTAATTTGTTAACATTTTGGTTGAAAATAAAATAGTCTTTCATTATTATTTTTGCAAGGTATATATTATTTACACAATATCATTTAATTATGGCTATTAAATTATCTAATATTATTTACACAATATCATTAAATATGAACATTTTAGATTATTATATATTTAATTCAAAACTTTTTTTTAATAAATTTAATTTTAACTATACAATATTATTTTATTACATATTAATCACAAGATATCATTTCTTATATGAGTTCATTAAATATGAATAATAAGTAGTTAACATGAATATTCATTCTTTATATTATTATATATGAACAATTAGTCATTTAAAATTGAACAACTAGACTGTTAAAAATGAAAATATGAAGGTTTAACAGAAATAAATAAGTCATAATTTTGAAGGGAATGATTTAAACTGTTGTAGTTATATGAAGAATAAGGTGTCTGACCACCACCTCCGCCGAGCCGCTCTCGTCGAGCTTGGCTCCGGGTTAGCCTATCCACCCTCGTCCACTCCGGCTCCGTCACCCGCCTTGGTGGTACCGGCGACCTCGCAAATCCTCTCTCTTGGTGAACCGGTTCTTTGGAACAACTGATTCACAATATCCAAATCCATCTTGTTTTGGCTAAATCTCTATCTCAAATCTCTAATTTTTGTTTCCACCTTTGTCTGATCGCCTTCTATCCGTGATTGGTGGGCGATTTCTGAGGTCTCCTCCGGTAATCGTCCTCCTCTTCGGGTTCTAGGTCTGTTTTCGGGCTTCCCTCCACCCACCATTGCCGCCTATTGTTGCTTATCCAACCCCTGTTTCGGGGCTCCACACCTTCTGTGTTCTATTGACGGTGACCTGATCTCCTAGCTGTTTGGCCGCCGGGTTTGGTCCGTTTTTCCATCGGCTTCATGGCCCTGCTTCATCCCGGAGTCCTCGATGTCCCCGTCCCTTTTGCCTGGGATTTTCTCCGGCGGTCGAATGTGTGTCGTCGCTGGTCGATCTCCGATCCGCGCTCTCTGTGGCGGCGATGGCGGTTCCTTTTGCCGTCCGTTGCCGGTGTCTTGTGCTAATTGGGAATTTTTGTACTGGTGTTTAACCCTGGTTTTCTGGGTCACTTTCGGGCTTGCTTGTTCCTGGTTGGCCCACAGTAGTGGGTTATATAACTATCCTTTGGGTCCAAGCTTTTCCTTGGGTCCAAAGGGGCCAGAGAATTAATATTAATAAATAATAAAAATTATAAAAAAAATTTATGATTTTTATTTCGAACATATTCCCGAGAGGGTTGAACAAAATACCGAAATGATTTGATTAAATTCCGAAAGGGCTCAATAAAATTCCGAAAGGATTTTTTGGTGCATCGTACTTGGATGGTTCTCAGCTGCTCTTTTGGTTGGTCTCGGCGGTCCTATTCTTTGTTGGGGCTCTGGCATCTTGGAGTCGGGTCTGGCTGGGGTCGGGGTGGTGTGTATCGAGGCGTTTCCGTGATCCGAAAATTTCCTTGGAGGTTCGTTTTCATTGCCCACAGGAGTCCCTGATGTACCGCTGGCCAGCGGTGACGTTGCTTGGTGTCGCTTGGCTTCAGCTCGTAGTCTATGTTGTCCCTAATGTTTTGGATTAGGTTTGCTAGATCGTCCGAATTTGTTTGCTTGTTACTGTCTAGTCTGCACCTTTTTTTTTTTACTTTGTATGTTTTGACGGTTCGCCGTCTGCCGAGGTGTCAGGCATGTCTAGCTCTCGAATTATTACCTTATCAAAAAAAAAAATAAGGTGTTAACCATGAACGATAAGGCAGTATGAGACATAGTGAAAGTGTACACACTGAAGTAAGAAATGAAAGTGAGCGCGCCAACGTAACTCACCCAGCGTTTTTTTTTTAACCGGGAAAAATTTGGCTTTAGGAGAACTTTAAGAGCAAAGGCCCAAGGGCATCCATACGGGCATAGGCGGAGCTAGGCGGGGGCAAGCGGGAGCATTCGCCCCCCCTTTCATCCGACAAATTATCTATATTTGTTCTACTCCTCGATAGCTTCGTTTTGATATATTATAAGCCTGAATCCGATAACCGAGTAAAAAGTTATGAACGTTTGAAAGTTAAACACAGATTAATTATTTCAAATGTCTTTTAATAAATCATGATGCTTTTATAATTTACTTAATTTGATATTTTGGTAATGTAAGTCAATCTAAGAGCTTCGAAACAAGAGGTTATATTACTAAATTTGATAATTATATAAGAAATTATGCAAGTTTAAAGTTTGTATATCTTGTTACACGTTATTTCATGATAAGAGAACAACAAGTTGCATATGACTTTGTGGGTTTCAAATGATATATTTTTAGACGAAAATAATTTTGTTATAGATTAAAATGATATCATTTTCATTTTAAAGAGAAAAATAACTATATAACAACTAATTACATAGTTTTAACTAACACCGCAATTTTGAATAAAAAACGTTGTGTTTTGAACTAAAAATACCTTGTCGGCTTGTCTTGAACTAATATATATCACCGTTTAATGTAAAATATCCTAGTTATGCTTATCTAAACTATAGAAAAATCTACCGAAAAATGAATAAACAGTTTGTATAAAACTTCGCCCCCCCTTCGATAAATTCCGGGCTCCGTCCCTGCATACGGATGAGAGAGAAAATCAAAGAATCGTTAGGGCTAATATGGTTGTGCATGGCAAAGTTCAGATGCGATAAGCGGTCCGCAACTTGATTTGCCTCGCGATAGACATGACGAATCTCGACTGAAGAAAAGAAACCTAGCGAGACTAGACTGTCCGAGACAATCATTTCTGAGTCTCCCGTAGGCTTCCCAAGATCTTTAAGACTTTTAATTATAGTTAGATTGTCCCCTTCTATTTCCAAGTCGGATATCTGTAGTTCTAGTGCAGTTGCGATACCTTTCCAGGCCTCAAAGCTTTCAGCTCCCGCAACAGAAGGAATATGACAAGGACCACAACCAAAGAATATCGGGGTTCCCATATGGTTTCTTATTATAAAGCCATAGGAGCCGGAGCTAGAGCTCGAAAGAGCTCCATCGAAATTAAGTTTGTGTTTCCCAGTCGACAGGGGTTTCCATTTTGTCTTTTTTCTCCGTTTGGTTGATTTTGTTTCGGTTGTTGGTTGCGTTGTTGTGTTGTTGTCAAGATATTCACTATTTTTTGCAGATTCCCATAGTGATGTTTTCTCTTTGACGAAAGACTTAGTACATCTCACATCCGGGTGAATATCGTCAAATAGCGTCTTGTTCCGAAAGTACCAAATTCGCCACCAGGCAAAGGCAAGCTTAGCAAAACGGTACATGCCAATGTTGTTTTTGATATCTTGAATTATGTCATTTAGGGGAGTGCCTTCCCTGAAAGCATTGTTAATGTGCATGTACAGTCCTGGGTCGATCACTCACCCAGCGTTTGAATATCTAATGATCAACGTACGGATAGCATTTTTACAATACCAAGGAAAAAAAATTATGCTTCATTGGATCAATCAAGTAACCATCTGTGACTTATGGATTTGTCATCCGTGACTCTAGAGGTGTGGTAGTGGCTTTACATCGAGCCATTTGCACTAATGTCTCCGTTGTATTTGCTGAAAACCTAGGCCTCAAAATGGGTATTTTACGTGCAAAGGAAATGCATATCATAAACCTTCAGATCGAAGGGGACAACTTACTGGTTATAAAGGCTTTACTGGGGGATTGGAAATGCCCCTAGACGATTGAGTTGCTACAATCGGATATTTTGTTAGATGTTTCGTCCTTTTCTTATGTTGCTATTCGTCATATTTTCAGGGAATCAAATGCCGTGGTTGACTATATCTTGCTCGTGCCGACGATTGTTGTGAGGAAGATCCAGAACTGCTTGTTCTCGTCCAGAAGGATGCGATAGAAAGGGCTTTTGCTGCGATCGTCCCGGCCTAATATTTTTATTCAACATAAAAAAAAATCAAGTAACCATCCATCCGGTTTGCATGGAGGACAATACATGGGTCATTTTAATGTTCAACTTGGCAGGTCTTTTTTATATATATACTCCTTGTGAGATCCCATATTGATACATATCATATACACACACACCTTTTTACATAAATGGGGCATTTTAATGTTCAACTTGGGTAGGGTAGGGCTGTTATTCGAGTTGAACGAGTCGAGTATTACTTGTTGATATTCTGTTCATTTAGGACATGAACGAGTTCGATCCGAGCCTAAATTTTGACTCGAGCTGAGCTTTTTTTTAGCTTTAATTAACCAGTTCTACTTGCTCATTATTACAGTAACTTAAAGAAAATTTTAGAAATTCCATAAAATTCGAGCTTAATTCGAACGAGCCGAGCTTTGGATCGAGCTTAAAAATGTGCTTATATATACTCGACTCGTTTAGAAAATGAACGAGTTCGAGTCGAGTTTTTATCAAGCGAGTACGAGTCGAATTCGAACTACTCGTGTTCACATAATACCCTTAAACTTGGGTTCGTTAATTAATTGTTTTATACAAGTTGGATATATATAGGGAAGCTTTAAAATGTAAAAACTCCTTAACGTGTAAAATCCGCTTAACGTGTAAAATTTGGGTTTAGGGGGCGCGCGCCAGAATTTCGTTAAAAAAACCGGGTTGAACCGGGAAAAATAAAAAAAAACAGAAGAAAACCGATCCTTCCAAAAACCGAGATCGTGTTCGCGAGAAAACAAATTTCGATTGAGGAGAAGCTTCACCTTCTCGCCGGGGATTACAATCAAACAATTTGAATTGCAGAAACCTGTAATCAGCAAAAGGATTCATCGAAGATCAGCCGAATAACCTGATAGAAGCAACAACAACAGAATCAGAGGAAGAAATTTGCAGAAAAAAGGTGCACAATATGTCCGTTCTTATTAGATTCAAATTCGCATTCGTTACTGTATTAATTTGTCCAAAGTTCATATAATTTGTCCTAAATTCGGATTCGTTCTGAAAAAGATGCAGAATATCAGTGTAATTTGTGTAAACAAATCCCAAATTTTTAGTAAAAATAAAATTATGGGCTAAAAAGAACTTAGGGTTTGAAGTTTGCAAAACAGGAAATGGCCATCAATTAACACACATTTGCCCTTAGAAAATGCAGAAATTCAATAGAAAACACTGTTAATATACAATCCGATCCTCATTTGCATGAAATTTATATTAATAAAACCTCAAAAAACTGATATATGAAAGTTTGCTGTCTGATCTTAATATTCAGTATAAAATGTTGGTTTAGCACTTATGTAATTATAAATTGCACTTTGATAGATTGATGGCACTGGTTACAAAAATTCAATTTATCTAATAAGTTTTTCAATGTTGGTTTAACAGAAAATATGGAGTCTGTACCAGAGTCACATAACGAAAACATAGAATCCTCATCTGCTTCGACTACTGCAATCATTTGTGCAACACCAATCAGCATTGATGCGGGGCCTGGAGTGAATATTAATAATCTGATAGTGCAACATCAACTCCCACACCGTGTGTTTGTGACACCAAACAACACGAGATATTGGATACCGATTTGCAGTGAAGAGTTAGAGCCAAAGGAAGGGAAACTGTTCCAGACATTGAATGAAGCTGTGAAGGCATATAAAGATTATGCATACAAAGCTGGATTTGATGTAAGACATGGGACTACAGTTAATGCTAACGGGGTACAGCAACTGAAGTACTTATACTGCAATAGAGAAGGATACTCGAAAGGTAAACAGACAAAGAAGCTAAGAAAAAGATTATCCATACGAGTTGGTTGTACTGCTAAGATCATATATAAATATATACCTGAACAAGGATACGTGGTGACAAAATTTGAGGAGAAGCACACACATCCTTTTGTTGATGAGATCTGCAGGGTATACATGAAGAGTAATAGGAAGATGCAAAGTTACCATCAAAAATTTGTACTGGACTGTGCAAAACAAAGAGTTGGACCAACAAAGGCATACAGATTATATAAAGAAATGGTGGGAGGATATAGCAATGTGGGTCCTTCGGTGATTGATTTCACAAATCACAGAAGAGATCTCTTGGCTTATTTCAAAGGATCTGATGCGCAAGTTGTTATTGACAGATTCTTCCATAAGCAAGAAATATGCAGTGCGTTCTATTTTGCTTTTGATGTAGATGAAGACAATCAGTTGAACAGATTGTTCTGGTGTGATGCAGTAAGCAGAAAAAACTTCTCATTATTTGGAGATGTTATTTCATTTGATTCAACGTACAACACAAACAGGTATTAGACATTATTCATATTGAATATTTAGATACATCATATGTGTAAGCACTGTCATAGATTTTAGTTATAAAACAGACAAAAGACAGATTGCCTGATTTATTCCCAAATATAGTAACAAGACAGCACATATAGAATGTATAGATGCACAAAATCATGTATATCATGCACTGCAAGATCGAATAAGTGCACAACTACACAGCCTAATGATCTTTTATTTATATACATCTGTAATACCAACTTTATACATGTTTCTTTTGAAATTATTCTAATTTTCACAAATGTCTTATATTAAAGGTACAAAATGGTGTTCAGTCCCTTCACAGAATATGACCACCATAAATCATTGGTGCTGGTAGCATCAGGGCTTTTGATGAACGAGAATGTTGAGTCATATGTGTGGTTGTTTGAGCACTTCAAAAAAGCAATGGGTGGAAGTCCTAGAATTTTATCAACAGACCAAGATCCATCAATGAAGATTGCTGTTCAAAATGTATTCCCAGAGGCTAGACACAGATTATGCATGTGGCATATCATGGAGAAGGTGTCTCAGAAAATAGACAACTCAATGAATGGATACTTCAAATTCAGTGACAAGTTGAGGAGTATTGTGTGGAACATAGAGAGTACGCCAGAAGAATTTGAAAAGGACTGGAATGCCTTAATGGAAGAGTATGGAATGACAAGTCACTCGTGGTTGAGTGAACTGTTTAGAATGAGAGACAAGTGGATCCCTGCTTATTTTCAGAATGTGAAGCTTAGTGGATTGATTAAAACAACATCCATTTCAGAGAGCATGAACAACTTCTTCCGTAAGTTCTCCAACTGCACTGCAAATTTAATTGAGTTTATGTTGTATTATGAAAGCGGAATTGAAAATCAAAGGCATATTCAAGGGAAGAAGAACTATGACTCTGAAATACTGGAACCAATTCTGATTTCACCCCTTCCTCTAGAAAAGCATGCATCCAGATTATACACAATAAAAATGTGGGGGAAATTTCAGGAGGAATTGAAGGGAGCATTGTACAACTGCAGAGTGACAAATGTGACAGAGATTGATGAGTTGGAGATATATACTCTAAAGGAAAACAGCAAGATATACACTGTTGAGCACAAACTTGAAGATCATGATTGCTGCTGCTCTTGTAACTTGTTCAACAGGTTAGGATATCCATGCCGACATATATTAACTGTTTTGAAGGATATACAACTTGAGAAGTTGCCAGAAACACTACTGCTTACTCGTTGGACCAAAGCAGCAAATTTGAGTAGTGTTTTCACTTTGGATGATATTGTGGTCAGACAGTCAAGTGCAAAACAAGAACAAAAACTCCTGTTGACAAATATGTTAGCTGAATTTCATGCTTGTGTGGATTTAGTTAAGGACAATAGTGATCAGATTAAGCACTTAACATCTGCATTAACGAATGCAAAAAGGGAGCTCCAACAAAGTGCACAAACATCAACATCTTCAACAGCTTCAAAGTCTGGTATGTATGATTGGTTTGATGCAGAAACCCAAGATTACTGATTGCTTATTTAAACCATTTTATACAAAAAATAAAATAAAATAGTCCAGAATTATATATTCAAAGTATACTAATTTTAATAAGTTTGTTAACTTGAAGCTATGTTTGAAGAGTTTGCTGGAGTAAGCCTCCCGAAGAATGTGGTAATAAGAGACCCAAAACAAGCAAAGACAAAAGGCAGTGGGAAGAGGATTAAAGGCGGGAAGGAAACAGCAATTCAAACACAGAAAAAGGGGAAGAGAATATGCTCAATCTGCCTTGAATATGCACCTCACAACAGCAGGACATGCCCATTAAGGGAAACATAATAGGAATAATAAGCACAATTTGTAATGGAAATTTATTAATGCACTTTAGTATTACAAAAATGGTATACTTTAAGTTTTCTTATTCACATATGTTATGTACCAACTTTTATATTGTGTTCATTACTATCTAGGTTTTGTGTTAAGATAGTATTTAATTGTGCAGTACAATCTATTTTTATATTTTCCTTATTACTATAAACAATAAATATTTTAAAGGAAATAGAAGAAAAGTCCCAAGTTGCAAATGGATACGTGCAGGGGAGAACCTACTATTAATTATGACTTGCTTTGCAAGATTGTGAAAAAATCTTGAACAAGGTGAGATTCAGGTAATGATGGAAGATCCATTTACATAGCCTCAACTACAAACATCCAATCAACAAATAAGTACTTCTTAATTAATGTGCAATCATAAAACATCAACAAAAGAAGAAAACCAACAGTAAGAAATGGAATTGTTTCAAAACAACCGTATAATAAACACAGTTACTATAGGAATAATTAGTTTATAAAATTTATAAAAAAAAATTAAATATAACAATAACAACTTAAATAAATTTCTTTTAATTTTAAAAACGTAAAGATTCAAGGAGAACTATAAATTAAAATAATGAAGTCTACAAAAAAAATGATGTATGGAAATAAATAGTGCAGATATGGAAAGTTGAGAAGTATTAAACATTTAAAATGGGTAATCATTACAGTTATAGGGAGTTGGGGCGGGTAAATGTCTTTGGAAAACCGCCAATTGGATAAGGCCAATCAAATGAAGGGAGATGAAGAGCCAAAACCGCCTATATAAAGACAGATCTTCCATCATAACACATCACACAAACCGCCTGGAAAAAAAAGAAGTCTTCTTCTCTTACAAATCAAAAAACAGAGAAACCAAAAATTCAAAAAGCCAAGATGGAAGGATTCAACCCGTTCTTGTTTACCGAAGAGTTCTACAAGATCAACAATCAGATAGACAACTACCTGTACCCAGGGTACCACATGAATCTCCTGGAGGAGGCTGCGGAGACAAACAAGGAGGCCATAAGGAAGGGCCTCCTGGAGGCCGCCGAGAAGCATCAGATGTTCCTGTCTTCACTCAACCAGGAGAGAAATGAAAATGCCTACAAGATATTGGAGGCAACTGAGAATGGGGAGGAAGAAACCCTGAAGACGGTAAGTTATCATAACTTTTAATAGTTTGATTTAAAATAAGATCCCAATGTTATTTAACTTTTAAGTATAAATATTTACGTAGTTCCAAAAGAAACAAGTGCAAGTGGAGGAAGAACTGGCCCAGTACAGGAGATACGTGTCTGAGTGCATCAGGGAGGTCTTTGAGGAAGAAGACAAGAGGAGGAGGAAGATTGCAAACTTCCTTGGAAGATAGGCAGTCAAGTGCAGAAAGAAGAAGAAGATGAAGAATACAGACTTTACTTTTGAATTATTAATTATATATTTTATATGAAATGTCTGTATTTCTTCTTAATTTGAAGTGTTTAGGTTTTAAACAATAGTATTTGGGGTTTGAAAAACAATTATGCAGCTGTAATTTATGAACATCTATTTCCCTATTTTATAACATATGTATTGCAGTATATTTGCCTATGTGATTGATTGGAACAGGTAGGTATTTGAAGATGAAGAAAAGAGGAGGAGGATAACAGCAGACGTTCTTACAAGATAGGCGATCAAGAGCAAGGAGGAGGGAGGACATTCAGAAGAGATCATATTTTACTTGTAGATTTGAGTCTATTTGACATGTAATTGTCTTAAAAATAAATGTAATATCAGTTAATATTATAAATATAAACTATGATTTGTTTACACAATATATTGATTTCTATGCACAATAAGTTGTTAGGATTGCACAGAACAATATTACAAATGCACAATACAGGTTTACAAATGCACAATAACAGAATAATAATTGGACTTAAATGTGATATTTAAACTATATGAAAATAACACAAAGAACAATGGATTGACAAAACCAACAAAAAATAAAAATAATAATAGATTTAAAGGCAAGTAATTATGAAAATAACATTATAATTAAAATATGCACAATAAAGTGTTATAGTTGCACAAAACGATATTGTGGGCGCACATTATCTAAAATGCATTTTAACACAGCACATAATAGATTTGTAATTGCACAAAAAGAGAATACAAGTGCACTACATGGCAAGTGAAATAAAATTATATTAATGTGTGAATTCTTAATTCTATAAATTACAAACAAAGTAAAATAAAATTACTACAACTAAAAAAAATAGAGTTAATGAAAATTAGGTAAGTAAAAACACAATGTTACATACATAAAAAAAACAGGTGTTGCCTTTGCACAATAAGGCTGTGTAATTGCACAAAACAACAATATGAGTGCACATATTATAGTGGGGACATTTATAAGTGCACATAATACAAATATAATTGCACAAAAAAGAGATGCTTTTGCACTATTGCAGGAAAAAAGTAATATAAAACGCACACAAAGTAAAATATATTGACAAAAATGAAAAATAAAAAATTACATTAAAATAAAATAAAAAATAAGAATCCAGACCAATATAAGAAACCAAACAGAAAAAGAGACATCAACCTAAAAGCCTGAATAGATAAGCACTTCAAGTATAAAAAATAGATCATCATATAGCATATGCACAATAGGGTATTCAGGGTGCACATAATTATCATATAATTGCACATATTAATATTAGGCCAGCACATGACTATATAGTAAAGTCACAACATAAAGAAATGTGTGCACGATTAAAATTAAATATAAAACGCATAAAGATTAGAATTCAAGCATTAAAAAAACACAACAATATTAATAATGTCAACATTACCAAGCGTACAAACATAGAGTAAGATAGACAAAGGTAACCCAAAAAGGGAATCATAAAGGGTTATACATTACAACACATGTAGAACACAAAATTTGTATACCCTCAAAAGTACGGAATGCCCAGCAAAATACTAATGTTTGTTAACTACTCTTTCCTACCGAATCAATCCAACCGCAGTTTTAGAGCTTGAACACTTTTTAAGGTCAAGGATGCATGTGCCTTAGCTTGAGCTGAAATTTCAGATCGAAGTTCGTTGACATCAGAACAAATTATGTTAGTCATGTACTTCACACGCAGCTTGGAGATGTTCTTGTCAGTCCCGTAGTCAAAACCACACTTGAATCCCTTCTCCAATCCCACGAATGCTTCCATATGGCGCATCATGCAAACACCAGAATGAGGACGCTTTTCTTCACCCGCCCAAGGAAGACAAATGGGTGATTGCTGAAGCATAGAAACTAATTCTGCCTTCTTTGATAATCCATTAGACTTCAAATATTTAATCAAGAAATTATGCTGCAAAAAAAAAAAAAAAAGAAGAGGAAAATACTATAAATGATAAACTGAAAAATATAAGGAAAAAAACCGCAAAGAGTAAAAAAGTGACGTATAAGTATGAAAACTAACCAAATTGCCAACTGTATATTGGAAGATACAAGTAGAAGCGCGAGTATCACTTGACACATCAAGGAATTGAAGTTCGTGCATTTTCAGATTAAAGACGACCATGCAATAGATTGAGTCGTAATACAAACCGAACACAAACTAACACAAATATAAAGAAAACAAGTCAACAGAAAACAAATAAAGTAAGAAAGAGAGTAGGGGAGATAAAACAAAAAAAGTATTAAAAAAAAACTTACCATATCAACATCTTTCAACCGAATGTGAGGAGCAGCAGCCAGTTCAGAGTCAACATGGATACCAAGTTTTGTGAAACGTTCAGCAAAATCACCCGGAGGGGGGTTTGGAGAAAATTTCTGGGAAAAAAATACAAAATAAAGAACAAGGAAAATAAACACATGTAGAATGAGAAAAAAAAGTAAGGAACAACAAATACAACTTACAGACGAATCAAGAGATATAAAAAGCCTTGAGGGAGAAACAGCACTTCTGTATTGTTCTTTGTAATTAAGGACAGAAGCCCATGCCCTCACAACAGAGAAAGCGACTTCAAAATCTTCTTCAAGTGATTTAAAATCAGCTCTAATAACTTCAACAGGCGAATTCTTAAAGAGAACTTCACTGCAATAGGCAAAGAACAAATTATAAAAAATAAATATAACTCAAATAAACTTAAATATAATAAAATAACTAAAGTAAAAAAAGAAAAAACAAAGAAAAAGGGGAAAAAAGGCTTACACATCAGAAGCTGATTTCTTAGACAAATATGCACAAATGCAACGCTCAATGTCAGACACACGATCATTCACATCAACAACCCTGGAATAGTAAGGACTCTTCAAGGAATCAGCGGGTTTTGAAACCCTCTTACCTCCAACATCTTTCTCATTTTGATCAGCAGGACAACCCCTAGTAGACCTACGTAAAGGCATGACAACAGGAGATTTTTGCTTGTTTTTATACACTTTAGGGGTTGCACACTGAATGTCACTTGATGTTGATATGCCTAAAGAAGAAGCAGCATCTCCACCAGAATATTCTTTGGCAATATTAACAACAGAGGAAGGAACACCAGGGACACCCACGACAACAGACGGTGCATCTCTAATATCTTTTTGTGCATCAGCATTGGACTTGGGTGCAGAGACAAAACCCTTTTGTGCAGACTTATCAGACTTGTTAAAATCTTTGGCAATTGCTTCTTCAGAAGATTTTTTTTGAGATTGGAAAGCAGGATCAGAACCAAATATATCAAACGATGGCTCATCGGGAAGATTCATAGGCATAGTCCCCTTACCCTTAGAGACTGCAGAATCACCCTTCTTTCCAGCATCACATTCACTCTCAAAACAACCACCACCAAGCCCACCCCCAAATACATTACCAGCTGAACAAAAAGGTTGATCAGTCTGACCAGACGATTGCATCTTACATTTATTAATGTAAGCTAACTCAATTTGTGTAAGAGCATCCAAAAACACAGGATCTGACCATAAAGGATCTTGGGATGAAATCCACTCAGAAGCAGGAGGGTTGCCAACATTAGAATGGTCTACGATAGGAGAAGCAGCCTTAACACCCTCAAACTCCAAACCCATTAGCTTCTTTGCAGCATTACTAAGGGTTTTTACCATTTCATTCTCTCTAAATTCAGGAGGAATTTTATCAGCCAAATCAACAAACTCAGATATGGAAGTAGCAAGAGCAGCAGTTTTTTGAGCAAAGGATTGAATAAAATTCTACAAGGGGAAGAAAACACACAAACACACACACAAACAAAGATAAACAAAATCAAACAAAACACCATGAATATTATAAAAAAAATAGACTATAAATAAAAAATAGCAGGAACCTTAATAGGAGATGATTTTTTTCCAGAAACTTGTGGATTGTCAGTAGGAGCATCTGAAGGGGCAGCGCATGGAGATTTGGGGTTATATACAGGAACAGATTGACGTTCCTCAATTCTGCCATGTCCAAAGCCTCCACTGGAAAGATCATCGTCTTCGCGTTGACGAAGCATAGGTGATGTCAATCCCATAAAAACAGGAAAAGACCGAGTTACTCTCCTCGACGAAGTACTTGAGAATAACTTCACCCTATCAATATACAACAGCTACCAAACACAACCAAACAACAACAACAAACACATAAGAAACCAAATTATAATAAACACAAGAGAGGATGATATAATAACAAATCATAAAAGTATTGAATGAAAATAAGAAGGTGAAAAAAGGAAAAACAAATACCCACAATGAGGAAGAGAATAGGACCTCTAAACTGACTGGTTTTGTTCTTCTCCCAAATTTTTTTGGAATCAACTAAGCTTTCAAGAACAAAAGCACACCAATTCAATTCTTTGAAGTCCTCAGTCCCAGATAAGACTTTAACCAAATTGTGATTAACATTTCCATTTTGGATATTGTCCACAAGCAATGAATCAAATAACACAGCAAAGTTGATGACAATTTTATCACCGACATCAGCATCAGCAACCATATGATCAATAAGAACAGAAGGATTAATGGAATCACCAGAAGAAAACGAACTCTTCCACTTCGTAAGAACATCTGACTTCTCTTTAGAAGTTTTCCTACATATCAAATTCTTGCCCATAGGCAAGCCTAATGTAATATGCACATCAAGCTCAGTAATATCTAACCTACTACCATCAGCCAATACCAAGCAACATCGATCGGCATCAAACTGCTCGACCAACCAATGACAAAGACACAAGGGGAGATACTGAATTTCCAAATCCAACAAAGAACCAAAACCAATCCGCTTAATACACTCCTTTTGTTTATCAGTAAATCTACCCAATGCACAGACAAACGCACGAGGATTTGACCTTGTTTTCAAGGATGGGTATTGATTATCCCTTCTAACTCGCGGCTTTTTAACGAAAACAGCACCAGCCCCAACATCTTGGGGGACATTTGTGGTTTGGAGGGGCACATCAGAGGCTACTGATTGAACATTAGTCCCTTCAGATTGCAAATTTTCTACAACAGGTGGTTGGCCTTCATTCTCAACAGAAACAGCAGCTGCTACAAGAACAACATCAGTTACATTATGCTGGGGATTAGTAGACAAAAATTCAGTGCTAGGGCCTACAGAAGCATCTTTGGATAAACAACCTTCACTAGTATCAACTCCCCTTGATTTACGTATTAGAGGGACATTATCTTGTGATTCAACATCAGGTGACACCCCTTCCCCGTCGGATACAGAAAACCCAGGAGACTCACGTGCCAGATCAATAGCTTTAGGAACAGAGCGAGGGGGCCGAGATTTCTTAACACGTTTTGATCGATAAGCAACAACAACTAGAGCTTCACCACCAACCTTGGACCTTGTTCTTTTCCCTATAAGGAACAAAAAAAAGAAAAATATAAACAGACAACAAATACTAACGACAACTAAATTGAGCCTAATTAGCAATAAATATATAAAATCTACAAAGAAGATTAAATGAACACCAAAAACAAACATAAACCGAACAACAAAGAAAGTATAAACACAAATACACAATGAATATTAAGAATAGCAAACACTTATGATCATAAAAGAGTATAAAACAAAAAGTATGATAACAAAAAACACATAAATCAGAGGAATAACAAAACGAAACAGCTTGAATAAGAAAAGGAACAGAACAACTACACAAATAACAGCAATGAGGCGAAAAATCGCTGAATATAAGGGCAAGACATAAAAACGCACAATTTCGAAGTAAATCGAAACCCTAACAAACAGAACAACTTAAATAGGAGCGAATAACAATGAATCATTGCGCTTACCTACTGATGAACTTGACATAGTGAAACGAAGACTACAAAGACACAGAAAAAAGCTCGCCGGAGATCAAGGACACAGATGAACGATAAAGCGAACGAGAGAGAGAAAGGAAGAACGGAGATGACGAGATGATCTAAACGCAACGGAAAGAGAGGAAACGGGCTTTAAAAAAATAAAGCCCAACGAGAAACAGGCCCAGCGCTTCAATTTAACACTAATCCGAGTTCAGTTATGTTAATTAAGGAGATTTTACACGTTAAGCTCATTTTACACAACAAGGAGTTTTTACATTTGAAGTAAACCATATACATATATATATATATATATATATATATATATATATATAATTTTTATTTTTTTTTGGGTAGTGGGAGAATTATATATATATATATATATATATAGGATAGATTCTTGATAAATTAGTACACAACGAAAGTGGTTGGAACCTAACAAATATATATATATATATATATATATATATATATATATATATATATATATATATATATATATATATATATATATATATATAATTTTTATTTTTTTTTTGGGTAGTGGGAGAATTATATATATATATATATATATATATATATATATATATATATATATATATATATATATATATATATATATATAGGATAGATTCTTGATAAATTAGTGGGAAATTCCGTTTGGTGCCCCTGAGTTTTTGACAATTCCGGCTGGTGTCCCACACTTTTTTTTTGTCCGGATGGTACCCCTGAGTTTTGTCAAAAGTCCGGCCCATGCCCAGAACTTATAGTTTCTTCTTTTTTAATGAATAAAACCACCCTTTATTTTTATTTTTTCATAAATTTGCCCATTTACTTTTAACATTGAACAAAACTACTTATTATTTAACAAAATTCAACACAAAAGTAACAAAATCAACTTTATTTTTTAAAATTTTACAAAATCACATATTATTTCCAAAATTTTTATTCCAAAATCACTCTTGTTTTCAAAAAATAGAACAAAATCCCTATGATTTTTAAAATTGTACAAAAGATCTATTATTTTTCTATACTTTGCAAAAACGAAAAACACTCATTATTTGCAAAAACATTATAAAAAATTCTAAAATTCTTATATATTTTTCGGTTTTCAAAGGCATAACATATATAAATTTATGTAATTTTTTTTATATAATTTTACGTTTTTTCTTATATATATACATTGAACACATTATACATGTAATTACACACAATATATATAAAAAAAAATTGATCAACAATGTATACAAAATATATATACACACTGTAAGTGTTCAATGTAAAAATTGATCAACACTATACACACACGTTTTACAGTGTATATATACGCGCGTACAATATATATACCTTCCTTACAAAAAAACAGTGTATATATACACTGTAAAAGTGTATCATAGTGTATATAATATATATTAAACATATAATATATATTAAATATAATATAATATAATAAATATATGAGGGACGGGACGGGATTTGCGGGATGAGGAATCCTCGTCCGGCGTCCCGTCCGGTAAAATCTTTGCGGGACGGGACCGGAAGAGGATTCACTATTCTTTTTTCAAATCCCACCGGCATCGGGACGGGCCCGAGATTTGCGGAATTTGTGCCCACCCCTATTATGTACATGCAAAGTTTGACAAATAATGAGATTTATTTTTTACAAAATATGAAAAATATATAACAAATCTTTTGTTTAATGTTAAAAACAACGGTTGATTTTCTTCAATTTTTTTTTGGAAAGAATGAGTATTTTTTGCTAAAACTTTGGCAATAATGTGTGATTTTGTTCATTTTAAAAAATAAAGGTGGTTTTTTCAATTTTGTGTTGAATTTAGTTAAATAATAAGTAGTTTTGTTCAATGTTTAAAGTAAATGGGCATATTTATGAAAAAATAAAAATAAAGGGTGGTTTTAATCATTAAAAAGGAAGAAACTATAAGTTTTGGGCATGGGCCGGACTTTTGACAAAACTCTGAGGTACCATCCGGACAAAAAAAAAGTATGGGACACCAACCGAAATTGTCAAAAACTAAGGGACACCAAACGGAATTTCCCTAAATTAGTACACAACGAAAGTGGTTGGAACCTAACAATATGGGTCCCCCGGACATTCAATATATAAAGAAGCTTGGTCCAATTTCTAACCATGCAAACACAAGAAGAAGAAAAAAAAAAACTTAAATCCATTTGATTCACTCTCGCTCTGGCTAGTCCATCACCAACAAATCAATATGGATATAGATATTCATTCCGCGATCAAATTCAACAACATCGCCGCATTCAAGTATGCAGTGGAGAGGGACGACTATTCGCTCGACGCGAGAAATGAGAGTGGCGACACTGTTTTGCACACTGCGTGTGACTTTCAAAATGCAGGGATGGTGGAGATAATCCTTTGGAAGCGACCCACCATGGTGAGCTCCAGGAACAATTACGGGGAAACTCCGATGCACGCAGCTTGCAAGAATGGAAATCTGCAGATTCTGCATATGCTGATGGAGTCCGACCCGGAGGTGGCTACTCAGGTTGACCACCTTGGCCATACCCCTCTAATGGTATCCATCTACGGTCACAATCATTATCATTTAGTGGAGTATCTTCTTCAGTATCCATGGATGCCGGGGTCTGACGAAAGCGGCACTAGGTGTCTGCATATTGCTATTTTGAAACTACCCGAAGGTATTTGTTTCTTTTCCATGTTTAAATAATTTTACTTTTTTATATACCGTGTACTTTTTCCTAAAACTCTAAAAACTATCAATTTTTTTTATTAATAAGTATAATATTATTTTAAAATAATTAAATAAATTAATATCTATATAATATTATTTCATACAAGGGGGCCTAAATTTTATTTGAGATTTTTTTTATTCTATGTATTTATAGAAAAAATTGTTTAAATATAATGGAAAATAACCTTACATGTGGTATTTAAATAGCCATCTGTTGAATCCTTGCACCATGGCATATTTTTTAAAATAAAATATTAATAATATAACAAAATACGATTATAAAATTAAATAAAATATTAACAAAGTTAGCCGAAGGATAAAGTTGATAAATTAAAAATGTACCAAAAAACGTAAATTTAACATCGTTATAATAAAAAGATATTCTTAATTAATAGTTAGATGATTAGCAAATCTGTAAAATTTTCACTTGTTACTTTTTTTTTTCTTATTTAAGTAGATAGATATAGATTTATATTTAATACCAAATATATTTAAAAATTCATGTTTTGGATGTTTTGAATCAAACCATTTGATTAGAAAATGTATAACACATTAAGGAAAAATATATTATAATTTGATTGATTAAAAATTTAGCATTAAAATATTTTGAATTAAACTCATTGATTATAAAATATATAATATCTTAAAAATAGTTACAGTATATATTAAGGGGAGGATGTCACCTCATGGTTCTCATTATTAATTTTAATCATATATATATATATATATATAGGGAGGGGTTCCCTTGTGCACACCCCTTAAGATTTATCTTGTGCACATCTATGGGCCATTGATGAAGGAGAAATGGAAGACCATGATTAAAAGAAGTTTTTTTTTTCTTTTTGAAATGGTGGGACCCATGTGCAAAAAAAAAACCATCTCCTTTCTATGTACGTGTGATCCAACCCCCCATTTTGCCTTTTTTTTTAATTATTTTTTTGGTATTTTCTTTTTAAAATTTTATTTTTAAAAATAAATAATTATGAGGAATTTGACAATGAGATGTAACTGATTTCGTTTTTTTTTTCAATTTTTATAATACTACCGAATAATATTTCACGTTATACCGAATAATATTAGGTTATGTTTTTTAAAGATGGTGCTCCTAAATATCGATTTCTACTTACAAAATTCACGTATTCCATTGAATAATTATTATAAATTCAACGAATAATATCGAAAACCTCGCAACTCAACCACACATTGATTTCAAATTACAAAATATACTCAATTTCATTGAATAAGTATTTAGAATTCAATGAATAATATGAATCAACAATCTCAATCACACATTTATTTCAAATTACAAAAGACACACATTTCGTTGAATAATTATTCAAAATTCAACGAATAATATCGACAATCTCGTATCTCAATCACAAAATACACACATTCCATTGAATAATAATTAGAGATTGAACAATAATGTTTGTATTCCACCGAATGATTCACCTATTGAACAATATCTCGATTTCGAAGGAGCCTCGGTCTTCATCATCACTGCCCATCTCCGGCCACCATTACCGGCCACCATCTCCGGCCATCATCACTGCCCATCTCCGGTCTTCATCATCACTACCCGCCGCCAGAAACCGCCCTGCCCAGATCCACGATCTGCCGGCCAGATCCGGCACCACCATCACCCGACAGCCCATCCTCCCTCCTCTTCGCAGCACCCAGGCAGCCACTTCGCCCTAACCCGCACCCTCTTCGCGCTCCATAAAACCACCTCCTTCCGTCCTTCCTTAGTTTCTCCGACCACCACACCCGCCGCCGGAAACCGCCCTGCCCAGATCCACGATCTGCCGGCCAGATACGGCACCACCATCACCCGAAAACCCATCCTCCCTCCTCTTCGCAGCACCCACGCAGCCACTTCGCCCTCACCTCGCAACCACCACAACCGCCCTTCCTCTCGCTTTTCCAACCACCAGTACCCACCTATGGCATACCCAACTGCCCCCGCCGGCCACCACTGCCCTCTGGCGATCGAATCGCACACTCCACCTTCGCCGCCCTATCAACTCTCCTCCCTCTTCGCTGCCGCCTCTCCTCAACGACGAACCTCCAGCGACCCTAATCGCCTCTTTGCACACCGCCATGAAGGGGATCTCAGGGTGATAGCGCCGATCAGACTGATTTCCCACCAAGATTTCAGATCTGAATTTCGTGGTGGCGATTTCTGATCTGGTTTTTCGTGGTGGCGATTTATGACCGGCTAATTAAAAAAGGGCCTAGGGTTTTTATCAGTTTCCTCCACCCGGCCACACAATCACACGCGCCACATTTGAGAGTACATCCGAATTCCACTACTATTGCGCGGGACCCACCTTTTTTTATATTAAAACAAAAGAAAAAAAGAAAAAAAACATTTTAATCTCAGTCATCCACTTACCTCAAATCAATGGCCAGGAATCGTGCACAAAGTACACTTTAAGGGGTGTGCACAAAATACCCATTATATATATATATATATATATATATATATATATATATATATATATATATATATATATATATAGAGAGAGAGAGAGAGAGAGAGAGAGAGAGAGAGGGGTTGACTAGTTGAAAATGTGAAGTTGATATATAAGCAAAAATTGTTTTGTTTTATTAAGTAGACCTGTCAAAACGTGACCCGACCTAAGGATCCGACCCAACCCGATCCGTAAAACGTGGATTTTTGCGCAAATATTTCAATCTGAAACCCGAAGTAATCCGAACCCGTTCAACCCGCAAATTTCTGGGTCGGATTGGGTCAACCCATGGGTCACCCGTTGGATCAAGATCTAAGATAATAAAAATATAAATAAATTACAATTTAACCTAGTATTGAAATTTATTACTAATAATAATTAGGATTGAATATTATTTTTTTTATCATCAACTTTACTTTATAATTTAACATTGCAAATTGTTATGAATAAAAAATAATCTATACTACTATTGTAGCAACATTAATTACTTCTTTTCAACAATATAACTATTATTCGGATAATATAACAATTTTAGGTTTATGAACTATGTAAATAGTCATTAAAAAAACTCCATCAGTTTACATTTAAATGTGGTTTACTATTCATGCATATACGGTTTTAAGGATGATAAAAAGTATATAGAATATCAATTTATATATACTATGTATTATATATAATTTCATACTTCAAACTAAAAAGAATGAAAATATAACAAATAAAAAAAAGTGATATTTTACATATTTTTATCATCCTTGAATAACGTGTATGAATAGTAAATGACATTTTAAAAATTCCGGATGAGTAACGCTCTTGACCCGTTGAGTGGAACCGAACCCGTTAAATATGGGTTTGGGTTGCGCATTTTATGACCCGTAACCCGAAATAACCCCACCCGTAATGGACCCAAACCCGAGATGACCCGACCCAAATCCGACCCGCCCGACCTATTTGACAGGTCGAATTTTAAGTGTATAAAATGAAGCGAATTAAATATATTGTTTTTGAATAAATTTTTTCATTTTAGGTAGCTAGATATGCTAAATAATTTTATTTAAATCTATTAGACACGAGGGTTCTTCAGCCTATCCCAGATGCCCTTTTGGGTATTAAGGTATCGCATTTTCTTACCACGGACCTGAAGTGGAACAAACCGTTGCTCCTATATATCTACTTTAAACAACTGCTTCCATTAGAAGATATTAACCATCTGTTAGGAATCACTCTTCTAAATAACCCTTTTTTGGATCGACTTTGTTGGGGCCTAGTACCAATGGCTGGTTTTCTACAAGTTCGGCAAATTCCTTGCTATTAAAAAACAAAGGTTTAGCAAATTTTGACTGTGGATGGATTTGGGATTTAGATGTTCCGCCTAAAGTGTGTCATTTCCTTTGAAAAATTTCTCGTGACGATCTACCTATTACTGAACGACTGCAAAAATCTCATGTGTATGTTCCCTCAGGTTGTGTTTTCTGTGGCAACACCAATGAATCCGCTACTCACTTATTTATCGAGTGCTCAATGGCCATTCGTCTACACAAGGCATCACGTATCCATTTGCCTAGTTATTTTGTAACAAATTCTACAGTGAGATCGTCTCTTCCTCTACACGATCTTAAGGTAGCTATGGGTTTACATAAATTCGGGGCTCTGGCTTGCTCTTGGTGGTCTCTCTGGTTTTTCAGGAATCAACTAGCTTTCGAACACACGGACAAAGTTTCTATTACTGATATGGAGCTTTTCTATACGATATTTACCCACTGCTAGCAACAAAAAAAACTTTTAAACGATGACAGTGACTGGACTGACTGCCCAGATTCCCACGGAAACAAAAAAGGTATTTCAAGCCATCTCAATAGGCACCCGGTGGCCCCGCATCGGTCTAATCAGCGCTCTGGGCTTTGGGTAAAGCCTCGAACTGATTGCTACAAGCTGAACTTTGATGGTTCTGTAAGACCAGGTATTTCGGTGTCGTATGGTTTTGTTATTCGAGACTGTCTGGGTGTTGTAATGGCTTTGGACAGGAATACTTGTATCAATATCTCAGTTGCTTATGTTGAAAACCTCGGGCTCAAGATGGACATTTTGCAGGCAAACCAGCTGAAAATTCCAAACCTCCTTATCGAGGGAGATAACGTACTGGTTATAAAAGCTCTGTTGGAGGATTTGAAGTGTTCTTGGCATATCGAGCTACTACAATCGGATATTCTTCTAGATATTCGTCATAAGGTAAAGCAAATAAGTAAAGAACACGAGTAATTGTTTACGAGATTCAGCACAACTTGGCCTACGTCCCCGCCTAGGGTTCTTCCACAACCCTAGGATTCAAAAGGCTTTATTGATTCGCTTAGCTTAGGATCCTAATAGCTCACCGAGAAGCCTCTCTCCTATACAATTGCAATCTAGTCAACTCACGTTCCCTTGGAGTCCTAGACCAATCTAGAAGAGCCCCACCTCTCTCAGCTATCTAGTACAATCCTCTTACTCTCACAAATCAATAGCCTAGTGCAACTTCCCGAATTACAAACTCTCGAGTAACACTATAAATGAATATATCCTATAAGCTCACAGTGACTCTCAAAGGCTTTGAAATAAACAACAAACTCTTGAGCGCTTAGCAGAGAGACACTTGGAAGACAGAATTCGCTTGAAAGAATGAAAGCTCGTGTAGCACTACTTGTCTCTGTCTTCTCCTTCCTTTCCTTTATAAAAGAGCATGGAGCGTGAGGATCTTCACCACCAGATCTCCAACGGCTCCTTCGAATCAGTTTGATCTTCAATCTTCTATATATGGATACTTTGAAGCCATGATCCGTTTTGAATAGGATCTCCTCATATGTACCAAAGGAAAGATATAATCTCGAATATACTTCCTGAAAGGTTAGTCCAACATATATATATATAATATAGCGGAAGTATATAATAAGATAAAATAATATTCGGACAAATAAGATCGGTTTTGTATTTCATCAACTGTTAACGCTCCAAGGCCATTGACAAAAACATCCTGTCAAAGCCCTTGAAACATTTATTCCATTTTCCATCAAGGGAGGGAGTTATCAATCTCCCCCTTGATGAAAGACAAAACCTATGCATCCCTGCAACTTAGTCAAACAAAGATAATAAAATAGAAATCGGACTAAGTACCTGCAAGGGTTAGACAAATGTTGGATCAAAAAATTTTAAAGCATGCAAAAACTATCCAACTGAAAACCATAAATCAAAAACCAAGGTCTTCCAAGACCTTTAAGCAGAGGTTTTCAAAGTCTAAGCACCACAGATCATCTCCCCCTTTTTGTCTTTCAACAAAGGGCGGAGGTAAAAACAGTAACCAAAAAAAATCACCAAAAGTTTTGAAAACGTTTTCAACAAACCAGCAATGTAACAAGTTTCAAGGGTGGGATAGGGTGGGTTAGGGTTTAGGCTTAGTCATCCGGAGCATCATCATTGAGCCTCGTCCACAGTCCTTCCAGCAACTTTGAAATCCCGCTCATCTCCGTCATAATCTCCCTCTGCAGCTCCTTAATATCCAGGCGAACTTCCTCCAAGCCCAACTCTAGGTTGTCCATGCGTTCATCGAAAGCTGGAGCAGTAGGAAAGGCTTTTAAAGGAGTGACAAGACTCAAGGTCCCTTGGGGAGAACGAGTGATGCCAATCTTTTCAAGGCCTTTAGAGTCGAACTTACCCGTATGACGCAGCTGTTCTTCATTTTTGACATCAATTCCAGAAGCTTTGAAGAGTGGGGTCAAAAGGGTAGCAAAGGGGAGGGGAGAGCCTTTTCGAGCTTTTCTGGCATGAGCCATGGTTCCAAGGATAGTGTTGGCCAGATCAAGATCAAGGCCATTTAGGATGCGGTAGAGCAGGACCATGGCATTATCGGTAAGGAGTGAGCCAGAGTTAAGACGGGGTAAGAGGCATCGAACAATGATGTTAAAAATTATTTTTGCCTCAAGGGTTAGGGATGAGTGGGTGAGTTGCTTTGAGGTGTTGTTGGATGCTTCGGGTAGGAGATATTTGGCTCGGGCAAGGATGATGCAATTTTCTTTTGAGGGGTGTATTTCAGATGGTGGAACAGGGGTAGGTAAGCCAAGGAAATCTGCAAAATCATTGGAGTTGAGAGAGATTCTAACCCCTTTGACAACAGACTCCAAAGACCAACCATTTGTGTCGTTTTTGGCTTTTAGGTTAATGTAGAAAAGTCGGATAAGCTGAGGGTAGTAGACAGTCTCACGGTTAAGAAGGGTCCAGGCTGGGGATTTTTCGAGGAGCTCAATGCAAGGTAACTTCAAAGCTTCAAAGAACTCAAAATCTAAAAAATCTGAACAGCTAATCTTACGAGTTCGAAACTCGTCTACCCACTTACCAGCAGTCTCAGCATCTTGAAACCAAGAGGAGGGCAGAGATTATTTACCTGGATATAGGCCGGGGGGTCAGCATTCTTTCTGCGTGCAACTGTTGGAGCAGCTCTTTTGGCAGGCGCTACAAGACCCTTGACAGTGCCCTTCCTAGTACGCTTGGGAGATGGAGGCTTGACAGCAGCAGAGGCTTTCCGCTTCTTTGGAGATGGGGGAGGAGGAGAAGGAGAGGGAGATTCTTCCTCCTCTTCCTCAGACCCCGAGTCCTCAGCGGACCCCGCGTCATCTCCTTCAGCTTCCTCATCATCTCCAAATTCCTCTTGCTCTTCTTCTTCTTCTTCAGGATCCTCCTCAGATGGAACCTCCTCGGCTTCGGCTTCCTTTCGAATCCGCTCAGCTTCTTCCTCGGCCAGTCTCTTAGCAAGCTCGGCCTCCTCATCAGCCTTTTTCTTCCTCAAGGCCTCCTCCTCGGCTTCCTTGGCAGCATCTCGTTCCAGGAGGTCGTCGAGATCCTCTTCCTCCACATCATCGTCCGGGTCCTCAGCTAAGACCTTTCTCTTCCCTTTCTGTTTGGCACTGATCGGCTTCTTAGCAGAGCGCTTTTGAGAGCTTTTGGGAACAATGGTCGAGCTCTCAGCAATGGTGCTCTAGACGACAGTTGGGACGATAGCTTGAGGAGCGGGTTCAGGTGTGGGAGAGGTAGCAGTGGCCTGACGTCCCTTGGGGGTGGCGCCAAGTCTTTTGGGTGTGACAGCTTTCTTGGTTTTGGGTGCCATGGAGAAAGTCGGTTAGGGTTTCTTGAGAGGCGATTGAGAGGTTGAAGATGGAGAAGGTGAAGGGGTTTGGATTAGTTCTGAG
Source organism: Persicaria tinctoria (assembly GCA_037127255.1). Lineage (NCBI taxonomy): Eukaryota > Viridiplantae > Streptophyta > Magnoliopsida > Caryophyllales > Polygonaceae > Persicaria > Persicaria tinctoria. The sequence goes on along the minus strand of JBANSL010000019.1, from coordinate 1,952,614 downwards.
TGTGGGTTGTAATCGGGTACAGGATTGGGTTTAAGTAGAGGGAGTGATGGGATGGGTTCATAGTTCCAAGGAAAGAAATCATTACATTGCTAATATTTGAAGGGTTTCCAAATTCAAATTCAAATATTCCCTTACAAATCGGACTGAAAATCTGAGGGATTTAGTTCCAAAATTAAAATATCTTAACGGTTAAGGAAAACACAGAAATAGGCAATTTTGAAATTCAAAAAAAATATAATTGATTAAATATCTAAAAAGATATTAACCAAAAATATATGATCCGATATATGTACTCCACCATTTAGTTCACACACCTTGACATAGTTCTCAAGGGTCTTGACACTAAGTAGAATTTATCTTTTGTAAAGGGAATGCTCCCCCTACGAAAGTGCATCCTTGTTAAGCATCCCAATCTCTCGTCTTATGAAGGTGAACCTGTCCTCTGCCAAAGGCTTAGTAAAAATGTCAGCCCATTGATAATCAGTTGAAATAAACGAAATGGACACATCACCTTTTTCAACATGATCTCTAATGAAATGATGTCTTACATCAATATGCTTGGTCCTTGAATGCTGAACAGGATTCTTAGTGATGGAGATGGCACTTGTATTGTCACACTTAATTGGAATACCTTTGAGGTTAATGCCAAGATCTCGCATTTGTTGAGCTATCCAAAGGATTTGGGAGCAATAGGCTCCAGCAGCAATGTATTCGGCTTCTGCAGTGGATAGAGCAACTGATTTTTGCTTCTTTGAGTGCCAACTGATCAAAGATGCTCCTAAGAATTGGCAACATCCTGATGTGCTCTTCCTATCCACCTTATAGCCTGCAAAATCTGCATCAGTATTCGGCTTCTGCAGTGGATAGAGCAACTGAGTTTTGCTTCTTTGAGTGCCAACTGATCAAAGATGCTCCTAAGAATTGGCAACATCCTAATGTGCTCTTCCTATCCACCTTATAGCCTGCAAAATCTGCATCAGAATATCCAATTAAAGTGAAATCCTTTTGCTTTGGGTACCATAGTCCAAGCTCCTTAGTGCCATTGAGATATCGAAAAATCCTCTTCACAGCCACGAGGTGAGATTCTTTAGGATCAGCTTGAAACCTAGCACACATGCAAACACTAAACATGATGTCAGGTCTACTAGCCGTGAGATATAATAAAGATCCAATCATTCCTCGATACTCCTTTTGATTGACACTTGTTCCAGTCTTGTCTTGATCTAGAGACAGTGTTGAGCTCATGGGAGTCTTGGCTGCCTTAGATTGATCCATCTTGAACTTCTTCAAGAGATCCTTAGTGTACTTGCTTTGGTTGACAAAGATCCCTTTCTTGGATTGATGAACTTGTAGTCCCAAAAAGAAGTTGAGTTCACCCATCAAGCTCATCTCAAATTCACTGCACATGATGTCAGAAAATTCCTTGCACAAAGATGTGTTAGTAGCACCAAATAATATATCATCAACATAAATTTGAATAACCAAAATGTCCTTTCCTTTGGTCTTGATAAAAAGAGTCTTGTCGATCAACCCCCTTTTAAAATCATTTTCTAAAAGATATTTTGACAAGCGCTCGTACCAAGCTCTTGGGGCTTGTTTCAAACCATAAAGCGCTTTGTCAAGTTTATAAACATGATTGGGAAATTCTGAACTTTCAAAACCTGGGGGTTGAGCCACATAAACTTCTTCTTCTAAGAAACCATTAAGAAAAGCACACTTGACATCCATTTGATATAACTTTATGCTCATAAAAGATGCAAATGCCAATAGAATGCGAATAGCTTCAAGCCTGGCTACGGGAGCAAAGGTCTCCTCGTAGTCAATACCTTCCTCTTGATTGTAGCCCTGGGCAACAAGCCTTGCCTTGTTCCTCACAATCTTACCATTCTCATCTAGCTTGTTTCGAAATACCCATCGAGTGCCAATGACTGATTGATGCTTTGGCCTAGGCTTCAAGGTCCAGACTTTGTTCCTTTCAAATTCATTAAGCTCACTTTGCATAGCAATGATCCAGTCTGGCTCCTGAAGTGCCTCATCTACCTTCTTTGGCTCAATAAGAGAAACAAACGCGTGAAAAGAACAAAGATCTTTAAGTTTAGAACGAGTTTGAACACTAGAAGTAGGGTCAGAGATGATATCCTTTAAAGAGTGTGAAGATGAGTATTTGAATTTCCTTTTGCTAGTCTCAGCTCCTTGATTCGTCACACTAGTAGGATTAACTTGTAGTACATCTGACTCCGTGGATCTATTCGGTTCAGTTACAGCAGTTTCTGACGTCTCAACACTGTTGGATTGGACACCAAGGGCTTTGGACGAATCTTCAACACCTTGGGCCAATTCTTCAGTGTTGAGAATCGGTTCCTGCATGTTCCTCTTCTCTGTGTTCTTGGTAGCAGCATCATCACCTTCCTCGTTCTCTTCATGGATGTTAAGATCTATATATGCAACACTTTCACTCAAAGCACCGTCATTGCATTCATCAAAAATAACATGTATACTTTCTTCAACTACCTGGGTCCTTTTATTGAAGATTTTATAAGCTTTGCTACTCGTGGAATAGCCAAGAAATATACCTTCATCACTACGCGCATCAAATTTCCCAAGGTTATCTTTTCCATTGTTATGAACAAAACAAGTACAGCCAAAGGGTTTAAAATAAGATATAAGTGGTTTGCGGCCTTTGAAAAGTTCATACGGAGTTTTCTTTAAGATGGAACGAATAAGACAACGATTCAAAATATAGTTAGCTGTGTTAACAGCTTCAGCCCGATAGGTTTTAGGTAATGCATTTTCTAAAAGCATAGTCCTGGCCATATCCTCTAAGGTGCGGTTCTTACGTTCCACAACCCCGTTTTGTTGAGGTGTCCTAGGAGCAGAAAAGTTATGGGAGATGCCATATTTAGCACAAAACAAATCAAATTGAAGTTGATCAAACTCCCTACCATGATCACTCCGAATTGACACTATGGGCTCGTTTCTTAAAGTTTGCAACTCCTTACAAAGTTTTGAAAACTCAAATAAGGCCTCTGATTTTTCTTTCAAAAATGCAACCCAAGTATATCTAGAAAAATCATCAACGACAACTAGCATGTACTTTTTACCATTGGGAGATTTGACTCGCATAGGACCACATAAATCCATATGTAAAAGTTCAAGGGGTCTAGAAGAACTTACAACCTTTTTGGGTTTGAAAGAGCTACGTGTTTGTTTACCTCGTGTGCATGCATTGCACATGCCAATACCTTTGAAGTCCATTTCAGGTAGCCCTCTTACAAGCCCTTTGGACACAAGCTTCTGTAGCGTATGTGGACTCACATGACCGAGTCTCCTGTTCCAGAGCTTTGGATCGTCCGTCAAAGCCTTTAGACAGGTTAAGCTTCCTTGTGTCACTTGATCAGCATTTACGGCGTATATATTGTTGTAACGATATGCAGTCAGAATAACTTCACCTGTATCTTCTCTGCACACTATACATCTTTTCTTGTTAAATCTGACATTGTTACCACTATCACATAATTGAGAAACACTAAGCAGATTATACTTTAAACCATTAACAAGATAGACATTTTTAACACTATGGCTGGAATTACTTCCAACACTACCAATACCAACGATGTCGCATTTCCCTTTGTCACCAAGAGTGATTGTTCCTGTGGATTGCTCTTTTAGATCATGAAAGAGAGAACTCTTCCCACTCATATGTCTCGAACATCCACTATCAATAATCCATTTGTGTTCTTTCACCTTGGTGATCTCCTGCAAGACAAACATCAACCTTTGTGGCTAGACCAATAAGCAAATTTGGATCCATTGTTGGGGTAAACCATATTTGGTAAAATAGTGCCTTTTGGGACCCAAACTTGTGTTATCCGTTCTTTTCTCAAATGAACAGGAAATGTATTACGAATAATATATGGATCCTTTCTTCTATAAGGGCAGGTCTCTTTTACATGTCCCTTTTTAGCACAATGGTGACATATAGGAGAGGTTCTGCTTCCTTTTGCCTTTACAAAAGTGGTAATGTGTTGCTTCTTTAAAAACTTTGGATTGTAACCAATACCACTTTTGTTTAGAGAGCTTTGTTGCTCACCCAACATCTTATCGAGAGTGCCTTTGGATTTGGTAAAACTTATGAGGGCTGTCTGTTGGTCTAGAATCTTATTATTCAGGGAGATCTTCTCGTTCTCTAAGTCATGATGCTCATTTCTTAGAGAGGAGAGATCTTGCTTGAGTTCAGATTTCTCCGAGTCAAGCGTCTTGACTTTAATGTCAAGACCTGAATAAGAAGCTTCAAGACCTTTGACCCTCATAGACAGATCCTCAATAGTTCTTTCCTGGTCCACAGTTCTCTTAATAAGAATGTTAGTTTGGGCAATAAGCTTCTCTTCATTGGCAATCATATTGGAAAGGAATTCCGATAATACCTCTTTTGGGCTTTCCATAAGTTCTCTTACAGTAGCTTCAAGCTTTTCATCGTGGGATTCATCTTCTGAGGCCATAAGACAAATGTTAGCCTTCTCATCGTCGGAGTCAGAGTCGGGATCACTCCAAGTTGCCACCATGGCTTTCTTCTTCCATTTGTCACCTTTCTTGGGCTGGCTCTTTGTCTTTTGAGGGCAGTCCTTCACAGGATGATCTGTTTCACCACATTCAAAACAAGACAACGGTTTAGTCTTCTTTTTATACTTGTTGTATTGAGGCTTACCTCGAAATTTTGAAGACTCTGATCCATCCTTGTTGTTGAATTGCTTCTTCATTTTGAGAATTCTAGCAAGGCCTCTTGTGATAAGAGCAAAAGGGTCATCCTCATCGTCATCCTCATCTTTGGAATCAGATCCATCCTTGGGCTCATCCTTCTTAGACTTGAGTGCCAAGTTCTCAGTGCTAGCTGGAAGTTCTCCATCGTCTTCATTAAGAATCATCTCATGCGTGATCAGCTTCCCAAGAAGGTCGTCAAGGGGTAGAGTGGTGAGGTCCTGGGCTTCCTCTATAGCTGTTACTTTTGGACCCCATTTCTCCTTTGGAAGGCACCTCAGTATCTTCCTTACTTTCTCAACGTTGGTAAAGCTCTTGCCGAGAGAGTCAAGGTTGTTGGTGATTTCTGTGAATCGTGTGAACATGGCCTTGATTGACTCATCAGACTTCATCCTGAAGAGCTCATACTTTCGAAGGAAGATGCTGATCTTGGTGTCTTTCACTTGGCTTGTTCCTTCATAGGTGACGACCAATTTGTCCCAAATCTCTTTAGCTGACCTACAAGATGAAATACGGTTAAACTCATCAGTGCTAAGACCACAATAAAGTAAGTTAATAGCCCTGTAGTTTTTGGAGATGGTTTCAAGATCTGCTTGGTTGTATTCAGACTCCTTCTTTGCAACTTTGGTGTCATTTGGTCCATCTTTTTTTGGAATCTTCGGACCATTCTTTATAATGTTCCAAAGCTCTAGATCTTGGTCTATGATGAACATCTTCATCAAAGATCTCCAGTGGACAAAGTTGTTTCCTACAAAGAGTGGCGGTCTGCTTGTGGACCTTCCCTATGCAAATCCTCCGCTTGCTTCACCAGACATGATCGAAAACTCACAAGATTGTTAGATCAAAAACAGTGAGTAAAGCTCTGATACCAATTGAAGGTTCGATAATATAAAAACAATGTAATAAGAAATACTCTAGAAGGGGGGTTGAATAGAGTATGCCTGTTTTTCGCAGAAAGTCTCAAGACTTTTGGAGCTAGTACCAAAACCTTTGAGATTAAACCTGAATCACAAAGTTAGACAATCGAACCAAGTGCGGAAATAAGGTAAAGCAAATAAGTAAAGAACACGAGTAATTGTTTACGAGGTTCAGCACAACTTGGCCTACGTCCCCGCCTAGGGTTCACAACTTGGCCTACGTCCCCGCCTAGGGTTCTTCCACAACCCTAGGATTCAAAAGGCTTTATTGATTCGCTTAGCGTAGGATCCTAATAGCTCACCGAGAAGCCTCTCTCCTATACAATTGCAATCTAGTCAACTCACGTTCCCTTGGAGTCCTAGACCAATCTAGAAGAGCCCCACCTCTCTCAGCTATCTAGTACAATCCTCTTACTCTCACAAATCAATAGCCTAGTGCAACTTCCCGAGTTATAAACTCTCGAGTAACACTATAAATGAATATATCCTATAAGCTCACAGTGGCTCTCAAAGGCTTTGAAATAAACAACAAACTCTTGAGCGCTTAGCAGAGAGACACTTGGAAGACAGAATTCGCTTGAAAGAATGAAAGCTCGTGTAGCACTACTTGTCTCTGTCTTCTCCTTTCTTTCCTTTATAAAAGAGCATGGAGCGTGAGGATCTTCACCACCAGATCTCCAACGGCTCCTTCGAATCAGTTTGATCTTCAATCTTCTATATATGGATACTTTGAAGCCATGATCCGTTTTGAATAGGATCTCCTCATATGTACCAAAGGAAAGATATAATCTCGAATATACTTCCTGAAAGGTTAGTCCAACATATATATATATAATATAGCGGAAGTATATAATAAGATAAAAATAATATTCGGACAAATAAGATAGGTTTTGTATTTCATCAACTGTTAACGCTCCAAGGCCTTTGACAAAAACATCCTGTGAAAGCCCTTGAAACATTTATTCCATTTTCCATCAAGGGAGGGAGTTATCATCAAGGATGCGCTAGGAAGGGTCTCTGCTTCGGCCGACCCGATCTAATTTTTATATTGCGTCAAAAAAAAACTCATGGCCTCTTGGTTTAATTACTCCCTCCTTGCTAATTAAGTTTACCTATCTTTATATTTAATTATACTCTTTTTTTTTTTGCACTCTTTTAGTATTAAAATTACGCCGAGCTTGAACATGATTTTAAACTCGATTGAAAGCTCGGTTCGTTCAATTTAGGCTTGAATAGCTCGAATGTTATGAAATTTCTAAAAAATTTCTTCAAGTTAATATGTTATAACCAAGTAAAACTACTTAAAAATCGAAAAAAACTCAGCAGGCTCGAACTCGTTCATATTACTAAAATAAGTCAAGGGTGAACAAAAAAATAAAGCTAGTTTAGAAATTGGGTTCGGCTCGACTCGAGCTCGTTTAGCAACTGAACCAAGCTTGAACATGCTAAGTTTGGATCGTTCGGCTCGAATAACACCCCTACTTCTAATTATATCCAAACAAGAAGCACATACCAATATACCATACTCGTACGTGTTTTGATATGGAATTATACTAGATAGGCTTCAAATTAGATGACATACATGTTTGATGCCAGATGTGAAGATGGTTCGTCTTCTAGTAGAAGCACCTCCGAATCTAGCTATGACGATGGACAAAGAAGGAAACACAGCCTTGCACTTTGCTATGTCCAACAACTGTTCTCAGGTTACAGAGTATTTGATCAAATACACGAAGGTGGACGTTCATGCCCGGAATAAGGAAGGCAAGACAGCATTAGACATCTACACCACCGACGTCGACCCAGGATACTGGCGGCGTGATCATGAACTTGTAGAAAATTCAACCACCCAGGATTTCAGTCCTGCCACCGAATTTCCAGCAGAGGACTCCAGTCGTCCTACCATTAAAGTCCCATCTCATTATCAGGGAGATGGAACTGAAGAAGAACTACCACGTGGTCCACGTCCCACTGGCAACAATGTTGATTTCCTCGAACAGAGGGCAGCAGTAAGAGAAATCCTGGAGCGCATTTTAGGGGTCCTATATGAGGTAAAATACGAGTTTTTGTTAAATAAATATATTCATAAATTTTTTTAAAAAAAGTATTAAACAATGCAAAATTTTAATTTATTTAACCATTATTAAAATTAGATTTTATTTTTATTCCTAAAAGGGAAATATATGGACTTTAAAGCGGTATATAAGTATGACTAATGTGACCATCTCTCCGTACCTATAACACAACAAAAGACTATGATTTTTAAATTTACAAATATTCTTATTTACTAAATTTTATTATATTTTCTTATAAGTTCAATTAAAAATACATGAATTTTCTAGTGAGAAAAAAGGTGAAAAAATATACGTAGTATTTTTTTTAATATTCTATTTTTTCTATGAATGTATTGTTACTTAAAAACCCACCCGTTTTTGGATTTATAGCAAAAATCAAAAGAAAAAGGGAAGTTCTACGAAGAGGGGCTCCAAAATGCAAGGAACACGGTGGTGATAGTAGCCGTGTTAATTGCCACAGTGGCATTCCAAGCAAGCCTTAGCCCCCCGGGAGGAGTACACCAGGACGGGGCCTATATAGGGAAGTCCGTGCTGGCAACAACGATGGCGTTTAAGGTCTTCACGGTGACCAACACGTTAGGCCTGTCCATCTCCCTTGGAATTGTCATAACTTTTGTGAGTTTCATACCCGTAGATAAGAAGCCGTTGGAAACGATGATCAAGTACTCCCACAGGGCCATGTGTATGGCCCTTTTTTTCATGGCAATCGCGTTCATTGCGGCATCATGGGCGACTTTGCCGAGTGATCCGCACACCAAATGGATGAGGGCGGTTGTGATGGTTGTGATAGTGGGTGGTTTGATGGTGATGACTTTGGTGTGGAAGCATATCAAGGAACTGAAATTGAAAAATATTGTGGCGCATGATGCACCACTGGGTCCACTGGTGCGGTGATTGGTGAATCTTAATGAAGGACGCGTGTACGATGAGGAGAGCACTGATAGTTGGAAGGGGCGGCTATAAAGCCTTCCTTGTGCTGTGTAACAGATTGAGACAATCAACAATGAAATCTCTGTGTTTTGCATCTCCTCTCTTCCTCATTTCTCTTTGATCAAACGTTTGCAGTTGAGATCTTGAACTGGTGTTTCCAGTTCATATGAACTCCGCTCAGTTTAGTTGTAAACAGGAAGTTTGGTTTGGACGCGTGTATTGAACCTTGCCTATATAAGCCATCTGTGTAACAGAGTTTTTCTCAATCAGTTGGAATATAACAAATCAATTTCTACTTCTTCTTCTTCCTCCGTTCTTCATAATCAAGAACTCCATTAATGGATGCGGTCTCAACAAAGGCAATCTTGGGGTCCAGTTCCAATACCTTTCCGGATACAAAATTGCACGACGAATAAAACTCCCTACTTTGATCATTTGATGGTTCTAGCTAGGTGTTTTGCCGCTTGCGAAACTCTGTTGTGCTTGCGTGATTTCAGGGCTTCCAACTGAGTCACGTTGTCAACCTAGATTGATGCTTACCAGAAGCAGATGAAGCAAAAATAAGATTAAATCAATACCAGAAGCAGATGAAGGGCCAACTCTCAGCAGCTCAGAGGTTTTCTTTGTTTGTTCTACCAACTTCACTAATCATCTTCCACAGCTGCGGCAACATGACAATCTTTCTCTGCCATCATAAATCACAGCTAACTATATAGCAATAAACATGTACCCTCTGCAAAACCGAATACCGGCAAAAGGAAATGGAATAAAGGGAGAAAAAAATGTTGAGAAATGCACAAGAAAATCCGTTAAATCAGCAGCAAGGGATTTCACCCCTGGAGCCCTGGAGGGCTCTGCAGCTGTTACAAGGAGCAAGCTTGTCAAGGGTAAACAGATAATGGTGACTCTCGACCTTGCAAGGTACTGCTCCCATCTCTCACGAGTGAAAGAAAGTGTAGATAATCCGAAAAACGCAACTTTGCACGACATTGTTAGTGGAGAGGCATTAGAATTTGTATTTGCTTGCTACATGATCTCCTTTTGGGATTGGAATTTAAGTTGTTATTTCGAGCTCTGTCTGGTGTACTTTATGAGTTTGACTGGACCCAAATCAATAGGCATCAAATCTTCTTTGCACAAGGATAATGGGGTCCTAATCATGGAACCACATGCCAACAAAACAAGAAGTAATAGCGTCCCAGCAGTCCTTCTAAAAAAATCTCTACAAAATTTACACCAAAACTTCCACCGCTTCTCTATTTTACAAATTTTTATACTGATTATACATTATAATAAATGCATAAATTCATAATTGGACATTAGAAGGGATTAATGCATCTACTTTTATAAATTCAAACCCCTCTTCTAAATTTAGAGAATTTTTCCTCTCTCCTCCCATTTCTCTATTTTACATATTGTGTTACAAGACTGGTGGGGTTAAAATAAACTCCTATTTCCTCTAAAATTGCTTATGTTCTCTATGTTACAAGGGCTGTTGGGATGTTCTAACCACGTTTGGCATGGTTTGATTAATGACTAATGGTTATCAATGTCTGTTAGTTGGCTACTTGGCTCATCAATATGTAATGAATTTCAATCCACACTTGATGTACTGATCATCATAAGAAATAAAGACCCTTACATTTTATTCATCTCCTCAGTAAGGGGAATGGTTGAGATAAGTGTCATCAATTGAGAACATCAATTCTTATTCCTGAGTTGAGTTAAGTTTCTTATCAGCATAAATAAACTTTTTGTTAATCAACTTCTTTTCCATACATTGTGCAAATCAACAGAGGATCAGTACCAAGTAAGAAAGTAGAAGTCCACTAATTAATTCAATGCATCTCAAGGAAAGTTATTGGAGCCTAACAATGTTGACAAGTAGAGACTACCAAAAAAAACAAATGTTGACAAAGTAGACGCTTGCAGGAAAAAAAGAATGATACTCATTTAAATACAACCTTTGTCCACATTTCTGACCAAACAAAAAAACCAAGATTGATCCATATGGTTCACTCTAGCTAGTTCATGATCATCAAATATGGATCCAAATCTTTATTCAGCGATCCAATTCAACAACATCGCGGAGTTCCACAAGGCGGTGACGAAGGATGCGACTGTGCTAGACATGAGAGCTAAGAGAGACAACACCGCCTTGCACAGGGCGTGCAAATTGGGAAGAGTTGCGATGGTGGAGTTAATCCTTGAGCAACGACCCGACATGGTGAGCTCAAGGAACATATATGGGGAAACTCCAATGCACACGGCTTGTATGGGAGGCAATCTACAGATTCTGAAGATGCTGATGGAGTCCAACCAGTGGGTGGCTGCTGAGGTCGACAACCATGGCCGGAGCCCTCTTTACATGGCATGCTTCTACGGTCGCGTTCATTTGGTAGAGTATCTTCTCCAGTATCGATGGATACCGGGTTCTGATGAAGACGGGAGTTTGTGTCTTCATATTGCTACTTCAAGAGGATGCTCACCAGGTAGCTACAACTCGACATCTTATCAATGGCCTCAGTGTATCCCGCAATGAAGATATCAACAAGGTATTCCAAACCATAATGTCAAATTGTCTGTCACGTTTGATGCAGATATCAACATTATTCGACTTCTACTAGTAGCACATCCGACTCTAGTTCTAAAGACCGATGAGAATGGAAACACGGCCTTGCACGTTGCTGTGTCCGACAAGCGTTTCCGGGTTGCAGAGTATTTGATCAACAACACGAGGGTGGACGTTTATGCCCGGAATATCCAAGGCAAGACGGCATTGGACATCGTCGCAGGTTACGGGAACCATGACATTGGAAGCAGAGCTGTTCATAAACTTCTAGCTGAGAAGCAAATAATCCATGGACTGAAAGCAAGGAATGAACCCACCACTGATTTCCCAGCCGAGGATTTCGACTCTGCTTCCCCTAAATTCCCATCTCAGGATCAACAAGACGGTAAACTCCGAAAACTTCGAAACTAGCTCCAACAGTATAGCAAGTTGTTTTCATTGTTTGGTTTATTGATAGATTGCAAGGGAGATGGAGGAGAAGAAGATGAAATCCACCCAGAAGAAGATCTAACAAGTCGCGCTGGCGACAATGTAGGTCTCGGACAACACAAGTTAAAGTCCATGAGAAGAAGGAAGACCCTTGAGAAGCTGTACAGGAAACAACAGCAAGAGAAGGTTAACGAAAGGAGGATCTACCAAGAGGCGCTCCAAAACGCAAGGAACACGGTGGTGATAGTAGCTGTGTTGATCGCCACAGTGGCATTCCAAGCAGGAGTGAGCCCCCCAGGAGGAGTATACCAGGACGGGCCCTATATAGGGAAGTCCGTGCTGGCAAGAACAACGGCGTTTAAGGTCTTCACGGTGAGTAACACGGCAGGCTTGTCCCTCACTCGGAATCGTCATAGTTCTTGTGAGTGTCATACCCTTCAGGAGGAAGCCGCTGGTGAGGATCCTTAAGTACTCCCACAGGGCAATGTGGGCAGCTGTTTTGTTCATGGCAACAGCGTTCATAGCAGCATCGTGGGCAACTCTGCCGAGTTATCCACACGACAAAGCCGAGGCAAAATGGATGAAGGCGGTTTTGGTGGTCGGGGCAGGAGGTGGCTTGGGGGCAGTGTTTTTGGGGTGGGGGGTTATGTTGGGTACACACTTGAAGAGGAAGTCCAGGTGGAGAAGAACGAGGATCCACGATTCCAAACAGGAAGTGAACAGATCCGGAAATGGAAGTGAAATCAAAGGTTCAGAAAAGAGCCAAGCTGATGATGCTGTTAAGGTTGTAAAGAGACGCTTGATGGAGGATTTCGGCAACTGGAGTGAGTGTAGTAGCAATTCGGATGTTGACAGTAGTAATGGGCTTGGATATCATCCGGTCTGAAGCCGTTGTCGGCCTAGATCTTTAGCATATTATAAATGAAAAACTCGAAACCAACAGCAGCTGCATTATCTATCAAACAGTTTTCTAGAAGATGAAACTGTGTTTGTAAAAGCAAAGCAAAAATAAGATTAAATAGAAAATACCAGAAGCTGATGAAGAGTCAGCAGTTCAAGGATTTACTTTGTTTGTTCTACCAACTTCACTAATCATCTTCCACAGGTGCAGCAGCACGACAATCTTTCTCTACCACACAAGAGACCGTTGTTGAATCATGAGAGTATCTATAATGCTATATGAATGAAAAGCAGGTTGATAAGCATGAGGACTAACCCAATTGATCAGATTCTGCTCCGCCCTACTCCTATTAGGATCGATAGCCCTCCGTCCAGTGATCAGCTCAAGCAAAACAACGCCAAAGCTGTAGATATCAGATTTCATAGTTAGCTTTCCACTCATTGCATATGGGAGGGCCCGAAATCTGAAAGTTTGGCGTGGAACTCATTGTCCAGCAAGATATTTGCAGGTTTCAAACTATTTAACCAATAGACAATAGGTTTTTTTTTGGTCGATGTGAACAAAGGTTCAACACATCACACCAAAATTCATTGCTCTTATTTTGCCATGATTATATATGACACGAAAATTCAGAGTCACGCATAAATTTAACATATACAAGGTCTGGTTCTTTTAGAAATGAAATTCGAAAGGCAAAGACTCGGGTTTCGTCACTCAAAGAGATCAAACACAGGGCAAAGGGTGGAAATTAAGAGAGCACCTGGTTTCTGAGTTCCGGGGTTTCTTGTTGTACTTAATATTCGAGAACAGCACCGAGAATCGTCGCTAGGAGTGAGAGAGGGTGAGGTAGAAGGAGGTGCCATCACTGGACGCCAGGCGCCCAAGGAGAGAGAAGCCCAAATCCTTCAGATCTAAAGGTTTCCGCCATAGAAATTCACCATTATCTTTGAGATCGCTCCTCTTTTTGTGTCTGCTCTCATATTGTGGGTGTTGGTTCGGCGAATCTTTGGATTTGGGTTGGGAATTTGGCAATTTCAGGCAAGATTCAAAGGGGCGACGGCGGGACTTCAGATCTAGGATTTCTTCTGTTTGGCTTTCTCTCTCTACAATCTCTCTCATGATCTTTTGGAGTTCTGGGGAAATCAAGACGGTCGAATTTCTAGTACCTTTGTACTATCAAATAAACAAATACTCGTATTGTATTCTGCGCCTGCACCTGAAGATGCAAGTCACCTTTTCTTTGAATGTCCAACGAGTAACTGCCTAAATAAAATCGTCGGAAACTATCTTCAGAGTCTTCACAATCACCACAAAAGGCGTGACTTAGCACAACTCATGAATGTTGTCCGTGAGAAACTCTGACTAAACATGAACAAGGAACAGTCGTTACACTCTGGTGGACGACATGGTGGTGTAGGAACAAGGTCATATTCGAGTCCAAAAAGGTACCAGAATCCTCGGAAATAGAAAATACAGCAGCAACAACAACAACAGTACAAATGTGGAAATGATAAAAAACACTCTACCAAGACGATCACCCTACCACATGTGTTTCTTTCTTTTCCATTTAAGAACACAACTTGAGGCCACAAGGTTACTGTCAAAGACTCAGTCATCCCCAAATGAAAGGTATTTTCATTCTCTCTTTTTCGATGAATTCAAAGGGGGTTAATTATTAGATAGTAATATAGTATCCTCCAAAAACCAAAAGGAGGTTACTGTCATCCCCCCAAATTTAAGGAATTTTCATTTTCCCTTTTTTGATGAATTCAAAGGGGGTTAATTAGAGTATTGGATAATATCCTCCAAAAACCAAAACGAGGTTACTGTCAAAGACCCAGTCATCGCCGAATGAAAGGAATTTTCATTCGGGGTATCTGGTACTTCAGAAACAAAACACTCTTTGAAAACATAAACCCGGATATAAGACGTATATTATCCTTTATAAAGGAATAAATATATGTCTGGAAGACATCAAATTTGAATTGTCCGGACTACTGTGAAAACAACAAAAATACACCCATAAAAGATATCAAAGAGAAAGAGAACTAAATGGGAACCTCCACCAATTGGAACTTATAAGCTAAATTTTGATGGTTCGCTATCAGTGGACGGTTTGGGCTTCTATGGATTCATCATTCGTGATTCTGTAGGGTCCCCGATTTACTCTGGTAATGGACCATCACCGATCAGTTCAGTCTGTGGCTGTGAAAGTTTGGGTCTCTCGATGAGACTTCGGGCTGCTACAGAACTAAAAATAACCAATCTTATTATTGGAGGAGACAACTTAACAATAATAAAAAGTATGAAAGGTATGGGGAAGCCTACTGGAGACTCTGAAATGATTGTCTCGGACAGTCTAGTCTCGCTGGGCTTTTTTGGTTCTGTTGAGATTCGTCATGTCTTCTGCGAGGCAAATTTGGTAGCTGATCGCTTGTCCCGTATCACTACAGTCTTCAACGGTATCTGGACTCCTGATGACTCTATGTTGCATAGTCTCATCCGCAAGGATGCTCTTGGCTGATGTCAAATTTTTTCCGTTTCAAAAAAAAAAAAAAAGGAATTTTCATTTTCCTTTTTTTGATGAATTCAAAGGGGGTTAATTATTGGATAGTATCCTCCAAAAACCAAAACGAGGCTTTTGTTTTTAATTATAAGAAAAAGGTCAAACTTAAAACGCGCTTGACATATACTACCTCCATTGCTAAATAATTGATTTTTTTTTATAATTTTATACATATTAGTTATAAGTTTAAAATTATTTTAAAAAATTAATAAAAAGGTTAATATTTTATATAGTTTTTAGCTCCTTAAAAAACGTGTCGAAAAGTCAAACAACACTCATTAATGAACGGCGGGAGTATTTTTTTACTAGTCTTACTACCAGCCCGTTATGCGGTTTCTTAATAAAAAAATGATGATTAATTAATTTATTTATTTTTGAAATTTGAAGGTTATAATAGTTTGGTATTTCGTTATTTTTAAATTAAGTAAAATAAAAAGGGATGAAACGCGATTTAAAATCGCTTTTCTTTCTAATCTGGTAAAAAAGGGCGGTTTTAAATTGCATTTTTTTTTCATTGATATTTTTCTAAGTTTCAACTTCGGGATTTTGGGAATAAAACGCGGCCTTAAGCCACGTTTTTCTAATTCATTGGACAAAAATGAATATTTTTGTAAATAGTTTAAAAGTGTGAATATTTCAGTAAATATTTATTTTTGGGTGAATGTTTTGGGAAAAAAAATCAAATAATTTTCTTATCAACACAATTAAATTTTCTTTTTTAATCAACTTATTTTCCATACACAAATAAACTGTTTTTTTTAATCAACTTCTTTTCCACAAATTGTGCAAATCAACATCATCTCTCTCATTTATGTGGGGCCACGTCGGTGATCAACATTGCTCAAAGATTCACCCTTTTTCGTTAGTGGGTTACAGTTTTCTGTCTTCTCTGCATCGAGATGCCGTGTGATTCATCGCGCTTTCCCGTTTTCTCGGCATTCATGCCTCGTCTTGGATCTTCATCGACTCCACCGCTGGCTGACGGCTTTATGAATTGTTAGGGTTTTTCTTTCATCTTTGTTGATTTATGTTCTTGTATGTTACAGTTAGTCTGTTTTCTGATTTGTCGACCTCGTACTTATCTGAGCTCGAATTTTTACTTAAAAAAAAAAAAAAAGAGATCAGTGCCAAGTACTCAATTAGGAAAATAGAAGTTCACCAAGTCATGCATCTAGTTTACAAGGAAAGTGCTTGGAGGCTTGGAGCCTATTAAATGTTGGCAAGTAGACGCTTGCTGGAAAAAAGAAAGAAATTCATGCTTAAGCATCAACACATATCAAATTCATTTAAATATAACATTTGTCTATATTTCTGACCCAAAAAAAAAAGTTTGATCCATAAGGTTTGATCTAGTTAGTTCATTATCATCAAATATGGATCCAAATCTTTATTCAGCGATAACATTCAACAACACCACCGAGTTCCAGAAGGCGGTGGAGAAGGACGCAAAGTCGCTAGACGCGATAACTAAGAGAGGCGACACCGTTTTGCACAGGGCGTGCAAGTCTGGAGGAGTTGCGATGGTGGAGTTGATCCTTGGCCAACGACCCGACATGGTGAGCTCAAAGAACGTTTACGGGGAAACTCCAATGCACGCGGCTTGTAAGGGGGGCAACCTACAGATTCTGAAGATGCTGATGGAGTCCAACCAGTGGGTGGCTGCTGAGGTCAACAACGATGGCCGGAGCCCTCTTTACATGGCATGCTTCTACGGTCGCGTTCATGTTGTGGAGCATCTTCTTCAGTATCGATGGATACCGGGTTCGGATGAAGATGGGAGGTTGTGTCTGCATATTGCTACTTCGAGAAAACACACAGGTACTTGATCATTTGTTTTCCATAAGTATGCGCAAAATGTCATATGGGTATCGAAATGATATCAGATACGGGTCAAACCAGACCCAAAATCTCGAATCTGGCTCATACTTGACAGGCTCTGTCATGTTTGATGCAGATATCAAGATTGTTCGTCTTCTACTAACAGCACATCCGACTCTAGTTCGGAAGACCGATGGGAACGGAAACACGGCTTTGCACGCTGCTGTGTCCAACAGGCGTTTTCAGGTTGCGGAGTATTTGATCAACAACACGAAGGTGGATGTTGATGCCCGGAATAATGAAGGCAAGACAGCATTGGACATTGTCGCAGAATATGGGAGCCATGATATTAGCAGCAAAGCCATTCATACACTTCTAGCTGCGAAGCAAAGAATCTATGTCTCGGATGCAGGTAATGAACCCAGCCCGGATTTCCCAACTGAGGATTTCAACTCTACTTCAATTAAATTATCATCTCAAGACGGTAAAATACGAACACTTCAAAACCGGAAACTAGCTCTAACAGTGTATCAATTCGCGCTTTTATTGTTTGGATTGTTGATAGATTGCAAGGGAGATGGAAGAGAAGAAGAAGAAAGCCACCCAAAAGAAGAGCTAACAAATCGCGCTAGCGACAATGTTGATCTCGAACAACACAAGTTAAAGTCCATGAGCCGCAGGAAGAGCCTTGAGAACCTGCACAGGGAACAACAGCAAGAGAAGGTAAAAGAATGGAGGATCTACCAAGAGGCGCTCCAAAACTCAAGGAACACGGTGGTGATAGTAGCTGTGTTGATCGCCACAGTGGCATTCCAAGCAGGTGTGAGCCCCCCAGGAGGAGTATACCAGGATGGACCCTATATAGGGAAGTCCGTGCTGGCAACAACAACGGCGTTTAAGGTCTTCATGGTGAGCAACACAGCGGGCTTGTCCATCTCACTCGGAATCGTCATAGTTCTTGTGAGTTTCATACCCTTCAGGAGGAAGCCGCTGGTGAGGATGCTTAGGTACTCCCACAGGGCAATGTGGGCAGCTGTTTTGTGCATGGCAACAGCGTTCATAGCGGCATCATTGGCAACTTTTCCAAGTTATCCACACGACAAAGACGGGACGAAATGGATGAAGGCAGTTTTGGTGGTCGGAGCAGGAGGTGGCTTGGGAGCGGTGTTTTTGGGGTGGGGGGTTATGTTAGGTACACATTTGAAGAGGAAGTCCAAGTGGAGAAGAACAAGGATCCACGATTCCAAACAGGAAGCAAACAGATCCGGAAATGAAAGCGAAATCAATTCGGATGTTCTCAGTGAACTGTTCCGTGGATTTCATCCGGTCTGAAGCCGTTGTCGGCATAGATCCTTACCATATTATAAATGAAAAACTCGAAACCAACAGCAGCTGCATTATCTATCAAATGTTTTGCTAGAAGGTGAAACTGTGTTTGTAAAAGCAAAGCAAAAATAAGATTAAATAAAAAATACCAGAAGCCGATGAAGAGTCAGCAGCTGAGGGCTTTTCTTTGTTTGTTCTACCAACTTCACTAATCATCTTCCACAGGTGCAGCAGCACAACAATCTTTCTCTACCACCATAAATCACAGCAAACTTATAGCAATAACTCATTTTACATACACATCTATCCTCTGGAGAACCAAATACCTGCAAAAAGGGAAAAAAGGAAAGAAAAAAAATGTTGAGAGATCAATGAAGATAGTCAAAGAGGAACATCTAGGGGAAGGTGGGATATCTTACTGTACAGTACGGTAGGGGAATCTGAATCTGTCTATAGCTAGTATACAGCTTGGTCCCTTCTCGGAGAATTGCGGTTAGCTGAGCCACTAACACTTGGGTCGTAAGGCTGAGAAGCCAGGTACTCAAGGGCCACAACCACGTCGCTTATGAGGGGACGGTAGGTGGGTTGCTCTTGGAGACACATGGCAGCAATAGCAATGGCATGGTGGAGGCTTCGGCCGGGAAACTGGCCTTGCATTGCTGGATCTGCCAGCTGGTTGAACTTCCGCCTGTCCTTGAAGATTGGGCGAGACTGCAGGAATGAATGAATCAATCAATATGATATGATATCCCATATATCTATATCATGAAAATACCAAAAAGACTTTACACACAAGAGACCGTTGTTGAACAATGAGAGTATCTATAATTCTATATGAATGAAAAGCAGGTTGATAACCATGAGGACTAACCCAATTGATCAGATTCTGCTCCACCCTACTCCTATTAGGATCAATAGCCCTACGTCCAGTGATCAGCTCAAGCAAAACAACGCCAAAGCTGTAGATATCAGATTTCATAGTTAGCTTTCCACTCATTGCATACTCTGGGGCACAATATCCATAGGTTCCCATCACTCGTGTGGAGACATGAGTCTTGTCACCAACAGGTCCCAGCTTGGCAAGTCCGAAATCTGAAAGTTTGGCGTGGAACTCGTTGTCCAGCAAGATATTTGCAGGTTTCAGGTCCCGGAAGATGACAGGAGGATTTGCTCTGCAGTGGAGATACTCTAGGCCTTTTGCAGTACCAACAGCGATTTTGATCCGGGTGTTCCAATCCAAGGGAACCTTTCCAGATCCCAAATCTGGGTAGAAAACAAGTTTGCACAAAAATATCAACATCCTACTTGCCTTGGACACATTTTATCAAGTCTCAAAAATGCTATACAACTACTACGAAGGACAGATCTATTTATGGCTTACACAAGCGAACAATGTGAATAGCAGTTTATAAAAGTTTCAGAGGGCTGAAAACCTGTTTGCAACCCCAGGAAGAAGCTATTGCTTACTTTCGTAATCAAAATCTCTAGTTTCATACTGTATAAAGAAAGAATGGTAACCTGATCAGGTACCAAGATTCCTAATCAGTAGAGCTAGTTTTGTAATAAACACAGAGAACTTGTGCTGCTAATCAGGCATGTGCCAAACTGCCAATGCCTTGTTTAGAGATTCAGCTAACTAAACAATGTAAATGATTCTAAAAATCGGTTAAAAGCAGAAAAATTCGAGCATCAAAGGGACCAGTAAAGGTAATCTGTGAATATGTTAGTTATCAGATTTCATAGTCAGCTTTCAAACTTTACAATTTCACTGATAAGATAGTGTAAATATTTCAATTTCAGTAAAGATAAAGAGAGAACAATTAAGGCATAGTTATCTTGAATATCTTTTGGTTGTTTGCTTTCACTTACCAAATAAATGATCTTCTACGCTTCCTTTGGGCATGTACTCATAGACCAAGAGTTTTTCGTCACCATCAACACAATACCCAACTAGGCTAGTAAGATTAGCATGATGGAGAAGGCTTAGCATTAGAACCTCAATAATAAATTCCTGGCTCCCCTGAAGCCCATCATGATTCAGTTGTTTGATTGCAACAATCTGTCAACAAATGCAAGCTCGGATCAACATGGAAGTCATTAATCAAACTCGCATCAACAAGGAAGTTATTAATCAAACTCGATAACAGTTTCCGTTCTTACGAAAACTGTGCAATGAATTGAAGTTAAAACACAATTAATAAGCATTCCATATAAAACAAGCCAAATCTATGCGTGAATTGGACATGATCGTGCAAGATGATGATCACATTCAACCCTACCGAAAATTTATGTAAAAACACAATACAATTGTATTGCTTGTGAATGTAACAACTCTCTGGTAGACTTAGACATGATTCGCAAATCAAATTTTTACAACTAACCCACTTTTATGATCAAACAAGAATCAGATAATTTTATAAGGGGCACAAATAGTAAGATCAATGACAGACTTCCATTACAAGCACAGTACCTCCCCTGAATCAAGGCGCCCTTTGTAGACCTTCCCAAAGCCACCTTCTCCGATCATATTAGCAGCATTAAACACGCCCGTTGCAACACAGAGTTCCCGGTACGGAAAACTCTTTGCAGGGCTCTTTGCCGAGATGGACCTATCACCCGATCTCGGATTACTCGAGCTATCATTTCCACTACCATTTTCTGTGAAAGAAAACTCACGATCAACTTAAAGAAAGATTACAAAACATCATACCATAAAACAAGAGAGCTGTTAACAATCTCAACCACCAAGATGAGAATCGCAAAACTTCAACAGAAGTTCTGACATACCATCATCAACAACCATCTGCTTTCCCTTAGCTGCTCCTGCACAATTCAGCAAGGAGTACAACAACAAACAGTCATAATTAAACCGATATCAACAACTTTACACCAAAATTGAACTGAAATACACAAAAAATACAGGCATTTGTTAGGAATTGGGGTGAGAAAGAAAGAGGAAGTAAAACCTGAAGAGCGAGAGGCAGATCGAGCGCGATAAGTGTCCTCGACCTTGACAACCTTTTTCCGCTGAATCAAACAGGAAAAGCACCCCATTTTCCAGGAGACGCAGAAAGGAACTCGCGGAAAACCCTAGAAACCCTACACTTCCCCTTAAACCCCCGATTAACACTACAAACAGCGAGAATTGCAAAACCTAGCACTGATCAATCTCAAAACCAGCAAATGCAAAACCTAGGGTATAATAAAAAGGTGGCAGATCTCAACGAACACGAGTTCAGAAACAATTAAATAATGGAAGAATCAAATCCCACACGAGAAACACAGAGAAAATCCGAAGCTTAAATCCTTAAAAAATTGTTTAGATACAGAGGAGAAACAGAGCTAGAAAGGGAACAAAAAATCAAACCAATCTGGTACAGGGACGAAGAATGAATAAATTAACAGAGCAAATGCAAAACCTAAAACAGGGATGCGAGAGGCGACCAGAACAGATGATTGACTGAAAGGAATTGAATTGTTGAAACCCTAATTCAAAGGAAAGTTGGAATTATTATGCAGCGTATAGTACAGTACTGTTGATCCAAGAGGTTGGATGAATTAAAGAGAGTCGTTTCGGTGGATCGATCGGTTCATCGTCTTCGTCTTCGTGCTTATAAATGGTGGCGAGTGGAATTAAACGGCTCTGAATTTTGCAGTGAAAAAACTCCCCCTTTTTTTTAAATAGTCTGTGCTTGTTCAAGTTTTTCTTCTTTGGATTTATCTAGAAGTGGCCCCGCGTTGAATTACTATTTTGTTTCTTGAAGAGTGTGAATAATTTATTATTTTTGACATAAATAAATACGTGTAAAATATATTTAGAAATTATGGAGTATATATGTTTTTATAAACTTATATCATGAAAAAAAAATATTCTTAAAAAATATATATAATTAAAAGATCTGTAATTTAAAAAAATCAATTTTTTTTATTTTTCTAAAATATATTTTTAAAAATTTTTTATAAACCTATCGATATAAAATAATATGTGAAATTAATTTTTTTAATATTAAAAAATAGATGTTTATAAACTCTGAAAAATAGTTTTCCCACCATTTAGTTAAGAGGTCATTTAAATCAAAATTTTATCCACCTAAAAAACCTACCATATAGACATTCTTATTTTTCTATTTTATTTCATTGGGGCATAGAATAAGAAGCAATATTGAGAAATAGTTCTCCTAAATACACAGTTTAGTCATTTTTAAATTAGATTATGGAGTTTACCTATTTTCTTTTATAGGTTTCTTCCCAATAAAGTGTCTTATCTCATGCCCTTAGACCACACGGTCCACACTAGTCAAACCGTTGATTTAAATGGTTGTATTTAGGGTTTGATTTTTGGAAATTTTGAGTCGAATTTATGTTTTGGACGAATTTATGTTTGATTTAAAATTTGGACGAATTTATGTTTGAGTTAGTAAAATTTAGTTGAAAAAGAAACATTTAGGGGTATGAATCATATATGGATGGAAATTAGATTCACAATTGAGTGGACCAAACCTTTATCTCTTCCATTATCACTTCCTACCTTCTTTTCAAACTCCTCTTTCCCCGTTTAAACGTTGCGGTGGCCCGGTGGGGTGCCCGTGGAGTTCCTTTTTTCTTTTTCTTTATTGCCCTTTACATTTTCATCAATGTTTTGATTGTTTTCTAACCAAAAAAAAAATGTATTAACAAAATGCCCTCATGAGTATTAAAAAAATGTATGTATTTTACATATCAATTGCTAAAGTGCATGAATTTATAAATCGGAAATTTCACGAGGTGACCCTGGGGTATTGCAATTTTCGCGAGGTATACAACTCTTTTACATATTTCGCGTGGTGCCCCCTGAGGTTTTGAATCTTTTCGCCTCACGCCCTTCCTTGTTAATTTTAA
Source organism: Persicaria tinctoria (assembly GCA_037127255.1). Taxonomy (NCBI): domain Eukaryota; kingdom Viridiplantae; phylum Streptophyta; class Magnoliopsida; order Caryophyllales; family Polygonaceae; genus Persicaria; species Persicaria tinctoria. Next base: position 1,929,447 of record JBANSL010000019.1, on the reverse strand, counting down.
CATATTGTTAGACACTCCGTTAATTTTAACAGATTGCTAGACTCTCTCTTTCTTTCTTGTTATTTATGTTTTAATTGAAAACTAACGGAGTGTCTAACAATCTGTTAAAATTGACAAGGAAGGACATGAGGCGAAAAGATTCAAAACCCCAGGACACCACGCGAAATATGTAAAAGAGTTGTGTACCTCGCGAAAATTGCAATACCCCAGGGGCACCTCGCGAAATTTCCGTTTATAAATTGAATGGGAAAAAAAGGAAATGGAAAAGTTTAATATAAATAAAATATACTATGTAATATTTGGAATTTGGATTGTTGAAATAAGTGGTTGTAAAGTCAATGGGTTATAATATTAATAATATCAATTGGACTAGTATTTAATATTGAAAAAAATCCTTAGTAAGGCTACCTAGTTCTCTGCAAAATCTTTCACAAGCTCATTATCATGTGATTACTATAGCTAGATCTTGACCAAATAACTACAACACATTTGCGTGCAAATCATAGATTACAAAATTAAGCATTAACTAATTGATCTTTTTAAAAATCACTCTAGATTGTAGCTACGAATTAGGCCACGTAATAATTCCAAAAGGTACAACACCAAATACACAAATCTGCATATAAAAAAAATACACAAATTTTAACAAACATTTGCCCCAATTGCTTCTTTTTTAATAAATATTCTTATTTGAAAAAAATCATATTAATATTTTTTAAATCATTGCCTTATTAAGGTACATTTGTTGTGAGACAATTGTTTATAACGTTTTTTTTGTGTGTTATAAAAACCGGTTAAACTGCATTACAAAATGAAAAAATAACCAAAAATAATCTCAACTATCAACCTTCAACCAAAAATAATCCAATCTTTAAAAATAACCAATTAATATCTCAACTATCGCTCTATATACCAAAAATGATACGGTTCACTTTCACTTCTTAATTTTAATTCCAAACTTTTAGAAAATTCACAACATACCCTCTCTCCCAAAACCAAATGCATTTTTGGGTGCTTTGTTTGTTCACTGGGCAGCCATCGCCATAGCTTCTTTTGTCCTTCTCTGTTTTACTCTCAAGTCCCAACTTCAACTTTAATTCTTCATCTCTTTCATATTGCTTTCTTTCAACAACTTCGGTAATTTCGACTCCGACGCTCTCTTCACTGGCCTTGCTTCCCTCGGTACTTCTGCAGATCCACTGGTTGCCTCTTGAACAACTGCCCGATGCCTCCTCCTATACCTCCTTTGTAATTTTCCAATTTATCCTTCAAAATCTAAAATATGAGATTAATTCATCTGGGCGGTGTTCGTATGATTTTGACCAATTTAAGTTTTTTGCGTTGCTAATTCGATTAGTTCAATTAATTTTGTTTTCTAGTTTTTTCTTCAATTTGGGTGTTTTGGTTCTCATTTTAGATTTCTATGGAGTAGAATTCATTCTCAATTTGGGTGTTTTTTTATATGGGTAAATTACAGAAAATCACCCATAAAATAGTTGAGTTTTCACAAAACCACCCTTAAAATAAAAGTTTGCAGAAAACCACCCATAAATTTATTTTTCTTTCAAAGAACCCCCCATAACCATTTTTATGTGTAAAAACTATAAATTTTTTTAAAAGTTTTTATATTTTCTTAAATGTTTTGGTTATTTAATTATTTAATTAGGCTACTTTGAATACAAAAATGAGAATTTAACATTTTTAAAACACTTTTACACATAAAATAATGGTTAAGGGTGGTTCTTTGAAAGAAAAATAAGTTTATGGGTGGTTTTCTGTAAAAATTTATTTTAAGGGTGGTTTTGTGAAAATTCACCTATTTTAAGGGTGGTTTTCTGTAATTTACCCTTTTTATTTTCATTGAATTTTGGTATGGGATGTATAGGTACAATGGCACTGTTACAACGTGGGGGTGATGGTGGGTTTTGGGGAGAGGGAGGGTCTGGGGAGATGGTATTTTGTGAAATTTTAAAAGTTTGGAACATTTTGGAATTTAAAGTAAAAAGTAAACTGTATCATTTTTGGTATACAGATTACAGAGTGATAGTTGGGATATTAATTGGTTATTTTTAAAGGCGGGATTATTTTTGGTTGAAGGTTGAAGGTTGATAGTTGAGATTATTTTTGGTTATTTTTCGTTACAAAATTAATCCTCGATTTCTATCACTTCATTGTTTATTTGGGCCGATTGACAATGGTTTCAAGCCCAATACAATTGTAAGGCCCAATTATGATACTTTCAAGGCCCATTTCGTTTAGGTAACCGTAAAAGTTTCACTATCTGGACAAATTGCGGGGAATAGCCTAATTTTTGGGTAGCCGTATAAAATAGATTGTGAATAATAATGTAATAAATAGCCAAGCATCGCTAATGCCAAGATTTTACCATTAATGCTCATGTGGTATTATCATTTTTTTTGGGTGGGAAAACGTGAGAGGCGGACTCTCGTACATAAAACACAAACAACGGGCTACACAGGCATCAAACGGGGAGTAGCCATTCCCCTAACATCCTCATCAACAAGAACATTAAACTCAAGAGGCGGAATTGAAATGCTATGAAAACCAATAGGAAAAGAAAAGGTTGAAGCCGCAAGGGAGTCAACGACAAAATTCGCTTTCCTGAAGACATGTTTTAACCGGACCTCCCAGTCACGGCGGAGAAAGCTTTGGCATTGTAATACCAAGCTGGAGAGAGGATGGTGCGTCGACACTCCCTTCTGAGGATGGTCATGTGGTATTATCATTGATGGAAGGCTAATTGTGTTTAACGTCAATTTTAGAGATGGTTACATAATATCGTTGACCTTTATTAACCATAATATAGTAAAAAATCAACACCTTTTTTCTATTTTGAGGGTTTTAGGGCTTTTGTCCTTTTGAATTTTTTTCGTCTACATTAATTAATTATCTATATTATTCTCCAAGGTGTTCATACTTAGTATCTAATCAAAGTTTGCAGGTTTTATTTTATTTATTACAGTATTTATTTAATGATTATCTTGGTTTTTACAGAAATATCCTCTCAATATAGTCGGAGAAATGACGTGTACAATGTGAACCCCTAGATCTTACTTGTAGCAGCAGGATGTTATTCTCCACGATTGAAAAGCAACAAAAAAAAAATCTTCTCTAAATTTATAGCATTTTCCAAAGCGAAATAATTCTTCAATTTTTGAAATGGAAAATTGTTGAAGTTTGAGTAGAAATAATTTGAAAAAATATATTTTTTGTTTTCCATTTTAGAGAAATTTTTAAAAAGCGTTTAGAGATGATCTCATGTAGGCTATAGCAACTCAACCATAGTTGAGATTATTATACGCATTGGAAGTTTAAACTATTTTTTTACAACCACTCAAAAATTGAACCTATTTTCTACCATTGCCAAGAAGTAGTGCAAAATTACTGGTATTGCAAACTTAAGGTACTATAGTAGTTTTGTCATGCATTTGTTGCTCTAACATTGCCCATCTCGCATGCTATAATCCTTCCTCACAACTTCTACATCTCATCCTTTCTCATTTAGTGTGATTGTGGGTAGAGTCATACACGAAAAATAAGGTGAAAACTATATTAAAATATAAGAGTTAGTTTAAGTTTTTAAGTTAAATGGTAGATCTCGATCTTATAGTTTTTTTAAAAAAATCTGGCATGACTTTCGTTTCACATAACCCGATCCAAATTTCTCAAAATCTTCAAAATTTCATGTCTCAGAAAGTGTGAGGTGAATGCCTCACTTTCTAAGGCTTTCATTCGCTCTCCCTTCCTTTCCTCTTGTGGCTTTCTACATAACTTACATAAGCGATCCCATCAATTGCATTGTTTTCCTTTCGAAATTTGAAAATGTCTTACTCCATTTTCTACCTCAGAGCTATCTTGAGGATGGCATAAAAGTTTCAACATTCAAGCACACAAATTTGCGACCCTTTTCCAAAAAATGTCACTTGAGCTTCGTTCATAGATAGACCAATATAGTGACTCTTATGACAGTTCTTGTCCCGATTGATTTAAGAGTCGCTTTAATGAATGATTTGGTCAATGTTTGACCGATTTTCGCTTAAAAAAAGCTATACTGAATATAAACTACTACTCTATCTATCCGTTTAATGTTTTAAAAAAACCCTTCAAGGTTTGTATAGACTCACGCTTAAACCTTTGACCTCACTCCACTATCAGGTCGTCAAAACCTGTTTAAACTGTAAAAATCATCCATGAAATCTGACTAAACCCTACTTGACCCTACCCTATTGCTTTTAGAACATTGAGATTGAGAGGGATGGTATGATTTGTATCGAATTTAATTTCTCCTTCATTAAATTAGGTATAGGTATAGGTATAGTTCCTACATATTAATGGAAATAAAACTTTTAGATAGTACATTTAATACTTTAGCCATAAAAGGCCTTAAAATAAAAACAAACAATACAACATGTGTAAACCATTCAGCCTCAACCTCCAACCACCCGATTGAAGGAACCTTGGAAGACATGATAAAGGCGCACAAAAAAGGCAAAATGGTTGATCAAGGACACGAGACTGAAGAATCCCACCTTTCTATTAGATCTGACAACTCCATGCTTAAGAAGTTAGGTGGAATCGTGATCAGGCATGCTGATGATGAGATGATAATGAAGGAAGCTGAGCAAGGCAAACGTAGAGAAGATGAAGATCAGAATGAAATCTCCTCACTAGTGACTAAAAAGTCGAGGAAGAAAAAGAACTGATGATGAAGTCTCACAGATTACTTGGGCAAATGGCTGAGCTTGCTAAAGCTCATATTATCACTAGAAATAATTGCCAGAATCAAGCCCTCACTACTCACTGTAATCTGATTACTAGATGTATGCTCTGGCTGTATGTGTTTAATTTTCCTTATCCTAGATTCAAATCTATCAACTGCTACCTCCTATTTTCAAAATCTGGGGGGAGTATAATCGGTTATGCTAATATCAAGAATGTTAAATTTTCTGTCCTAGTTCTTAACTCGTGTTACCACTGGATACTTTTCTGCTTAACTCTCAAACTGCAGGCTCCTCTAATCTCTAGTCACAAAAGGTCTGTTCTTAGGTCCTTTGCTACTGAGACAGACGAATGCTGGACACATGCTAGAGAAAGTAAGTCTTCTAACTCCTTTAACTTAACATATCAGCTGCACCCCGCTCCCCTTTGTAAGGGTTGTGTGGAGGTAAGCTACCAAAACCTTTACACCAAAAATCTCACAACAAAATTTCTCAACAACAATGATATGTACAACAAGGCTACACCATGGAATCTCATGAAGGCACAACACCAAAAGAACAGCAAGTGGGACTCCAAATGCAACAACAACAGCATCACCAATGCTAAACGGAGGATTAGCAAGGGAACACATCTCAAGGAAAAGAGTAAACCTACAAAGATCAGCTGTGGCTGCACCTGGCAACACAACAAGCACAATGACAGGTACTCTCTCAACCTCTATATGCTAGCAGCAATCTGGCAATATAATTCTTATGATTAACCTAGGATATTGGAACACTAGGGGCTCTAAGCGTCCTCTTCTCTGGCAAGAGATTAAAATGCTTAGAAACATGAACAATTTAGATATTTTAACAATTGCAGAAACAAAATCTGAAGACCCCCCCTCAGATCCCCAACTCCTTACTACTGGCTTCCAAAAAATGCTTCTGTATTAAATCCGTTGGGCACAAAGGTGGTCTTTGGATCCTTTGTAAAAACAGCAACACCCTAGATAACATAACTATTATTGATCAGAATTAGAGATACTTCATGATCAAAACTAAGATTGACAATAACAATTTAGCTATCCTCTTTGTATATGCACCCTCTGTTGAATCCGAAAAAAGACAATTCTAGGAAGAGATTTACGCTACTGTCAATAATCATAACCTTCCTACTATTATTATAGGCGATCTTAACGACATAGAGAATGATACGGAGAAGGTGGGTGGATCCATTCCCTCCATTGCTAGATTTAGAAGGCTCAGTGCTGTCAAAGAAGAACTTAATCTTCATACCATACCCTTTAAAGGCTCTGTTTTCACCTGGAGAAAAAATAACTCGGATGTTAACAATACCTATGAAAGGTTAGACAGAGCCCTTGCCCACCAAGATATTATAAACCACTTCAAGGATCTCTATGTCCAGCATCATTCCTTCTCCTCTTCTGATCATTGTCCCATCACTCTGACAATTGGGAACTCTCAAAATAAAAAGGGTTCCCCTTTCAGATTTGAAATGGCTTGGACCTCCAACCCTAACTATGAATCCATGGTTAACAAGTTGCATGGATCTTTCGCATTTAAACTCACCCAAAAACTTAAGCTCCTGAAAAAAAACACTAAAAAGTGGTTCAAAAATCACACTCATAACATCACTAAGCAGCTAGTCAAAACAGAAGAATGTATTCTTTACCTTCAAAAAAGAGTCCCTTGGGGAGAGATTTCAAACTCTGACAAGTCTAAGCTCCATAGATTAGAACAGAAGAAACTGAAATTATTAGACTACAATTATAAATTTTGGAAGCAGAGGGCGAAAGTTAAACATGTACAATTAGCTGATAAAAACTCAAAATACTTCCAAGCTGTAACTAGAGTGAAAAACTTCAGTAAGAACACCTCCACCTTTACAACCAAAAATGGGCAGATTCTTACTGATCAAGCTCAAATTGCAACCCAAATCTCTAAAGAACTTGCTGAAAGGTTCATCACTGCCAACCCAAATTCGGTACAGCAAACAGACATTCACCATATTCAGAAACAAGTTACTGATGCTGAAAATCTGAAGCTCACTAAACCCCCTACAAACACGGAGATTAAGAATATCATTGAGAACATGGCAGAAGATAAAACGCTAAGACCCGATGGTTACCCTCCTGAATTCTTTAAAACATATTGGCATATAGTAGGTGACTCGTTTTGCAAAGCTATAAAGGCTTTTTTTCACTCGAGCAGCCTACTCTCAGAAATCAACCAAACTTTTATTGCTCTTATACCTAAAGTAGATAACCCTACCACAATCAACCATTTCAGGCCAATTAGCCTCTGTAACACTACCTATAAGGTTATATCCAAGATATTAGCCAACAGATTAAAATCTGTCTTGCCAAAACTAATCAACCCCTTCCAAGGAGCCTTTGTAGAAGGCAGGTCTATACAAGACAACACCCTTATTGCCCACGAAATTTTCCATAGCTTCCACAAACAAAAAGGTAGAAAAGGGTGGATGGCTATAAAACTAGATATGGAAAAGGCCTACGACAAAATCAGCTAGTCTTACATTGAAGCTATTCTCCAAAAATTTGGATTTGATCAAATTTGGATACGCTGGGTTATGAAATGTTTAACCAACACCTCTTTCTCTGTTTTAGTAAATAACTCCTCTGGTCCACAATTCAAACCAAACCGAGGAATCAGACAAGGAGACCCACTTGCTCCCTACATCTTTGTACTTGTCATGGAAAATCTGGCTCGTGAAATGCATAAGGAAGCCTTGCAAGAGGATGCACTCATAGGTATCAAACTAACAAAAAATGGTACTCCGATCCCTTTCCTTACTTTTGCAGATGACACTATAATCTGTGCTAAAGCAGCCCATACAAGTCTCAACACCATCCAGAACATGATTAACAAGTTCTCAAATCTCTCTGGGCTAACGATAAACTACAACAAAAGCTCCCTCCAATGTTCTACTAATGTCAACCCAAATCTAACCAGATCCCTTGCTCAACAAATGGGTATCCCTGTGTCAAAAACTTTTGAAAAATATCTTGGTATATCGTTGGTTAATGGCAGAATTAAAAATTGTGTGTTCGAGGAAGCAATCCAGAATCTTAAAAAACAACTATGTAAGTGGAAGGCGTCGGCCATCTCTCAAGCAGGGAGAGCCACCCTTATTCAGGCTAATCTCAATTCCAAAACAAATTATCTAATGCAAAATTTCTTGCTTCCAAAAGGGATCCTACACCAAATAGATCAAATCAATAAAAATTTCTTATGGAACAAACTCCAATCAGAACGCTACACTCCTCTCATTAGTTGGGATAATATATGCAAACCTAAACAACTAGGGGGCCTTGGTATCAACAAAACAGAGGATCTTAACATTAGCTTACAAATGAAACTCCTATGGAAACTGCACACAGATGATACTAACATTTGGGTTCGCATAATAAAGGAAAAATACCTACAAACGGAGAATATTAGTCAAAGAACAAGCCATAACACCTCATGGCAATTCGGCAGATTGTTATCCTTAAGGGAGAAATTCAACACTGGTCTTCATTGGATAGTTGGAAATGGCCAGCTTATAAATGTCTGGAACGACCCTTGGGTTAAATCTTACTCTCTCTTGCCCTACATAGGAATCAATGACCCAAACATGAAAGTTAGCCAACTGATAACTGATAGGAAACAATGGGACTCTAACCTGCTGAACTCCTTGTTCCCCACTCATGTAGCCAAAGCCATTACAGACATACAAATCCCCACATGGGAGGCACTGGATAAGTTAGTCTGGACTCCAGAACCTAGCGGTCACTTTACTGCCAGATCAGCCAAAAAAACAATCAACACCTACCATACAAATGCTTCTAACTACCACTGGATATGGAAGCTGAACATCCCTCCCAGAATTAAGAACCTAATTTGGAAACTCTCCATTGATGGCCTCCCCACCAAGCTCAGATTAAATAAGTACATAAACAGGGTCCCTTCTCAGTGCTCCCTATGTAACTCAAACGACGAGAACGCCTATCACCTTTTCTTTGATTGCAACTTCACTAAAACTCTTATTGCAAACTATGAGAGAACAACCAAGAAAAACTTTACGATAGGCAGACAGGATCTACCGATGTTAGAAATCCTACAAAATATGAAAAACAACAGCCACTTTGATGACCTTTGCTTCTTATGGCAATCCGTTTGGGAAACTCGGAACAATCTAATCTTTAGGAACAAACCCCCGGAAAACCATACTGGAACTATCCAGAAAATCATTGCCAATAAGTCTAACTGGAACCATTCGATTGATGGCCAGGCTATTAAACACAAAATCATTAAAAGGAGTAAAGCAAAATGGACTAAATCAAAACGGGCTTTCTACAAAATCAATGTAGATGGCTCTGTCAAGCCCACTGGCACCTGCCAGGTGGGAGGGGTCATCCGAGATTCAAATGGTCGTATTATTGATTTATTTCATCAAGAGATCTGTAACTGTACGGTTCTCCAAACAGAGGCTGTAGCTGTTTGTGCAGGTTTGCATCAAGCCCACAGGTTAGGACTGAGGAAAGTAATCATGGAAAGTGACAGTCAAGTGCTGATTCAAGCAATAAAGAGTGAAATCAAAGCAAACTGGGAAATCCTAAGACACTTGGAAGAAATCAAGTTACTACGGAGCAACTTCATCAATGTTGAGTTCCACCACTGCTACAGAGAAGCAAACAAGATCGCTGACTATATTGCTAAGCATGGTGCTATTTGTAATTTGTCTACTCTCCCTTATAATAGGGACATTTGTATCATCATCCGCCAGGATGATCATGAAGGCGACGTACGGTTTATATAACCCCTTCTCCTTTTTACCTACTGTAAAAAAAAATAAAAAAATACAACATGTGTAAAAAAAAGCTCTCTTTTCTAAGAGAGCACCACCCCTCCTTCGGGAGCACCACCCCTCCTCTGGGAGTCTGAAATTCCTCCTCCGGGAGCCTACAATCAGCCCCTCCAGGGTCTCGTTAGCTTTCCTTATACACATCTCGACGCCAAATTTGATTGTCGAATAACTTTTTTACAAGGGAGTAGTACCCCTCCTCTAGGAGCACCACCCCTCCTCCGGGAGCTTAGAACCACCCTCTCCGGGGTCTCGTAAACTTTCTTTCTACACCTCTCGACTCCGGTTCTGGTTGCCGAGGCCCTTATCGTGGCTCTTGGCTTTTGATTGCTGGCTTTGTGTGATCTTTCCGGCTTCGCCTGTCAAACTCTCCTCCAAGAGCAAAATCCTCCTTCAGGTGTTGGTTGGTTGACTCCACCGAATAACTCCCTTCGGGGCCAAAAACTCATTTCGGGGTCAAAATCCTCTTTGCCACCACCATCGCCTGCGCCGATGGAACTCATACACTTGCCTAGCAGATCACCACCGGCACTAGCCTCCTTCCTTGGTCGCCATTGTCAGGTCACAACTCCTTGAGCAATCGTTTTGCTCAATACCCAATTCGTCAAAATACTTCGTCTTCCATCGTCTCCTTGTCCTGATGCTCTGTCGTTGGACTCGGTGTCGTGCTAGCACCGCTTTCCTTGGTCGGCGGCGGACGGTCCTCCGGTGAGGGCGTTCCCCTCCTTTCCATCGCAAAACATTACAAAAAACCCAAATTTCTTGGGGTTTTTTTTTCTGATTAAAGGATGTGGATCTCCATTACATAATCAATTTCAACCGATTCGAGCAACAAAGCCTTTGATTTTCAGATCTAGGGTTTTGCTTCTCCGAATTTCAGACCTCTTCTATTTTGAAATCGAACGTGAAATCTGCTTTCGGCAACGACAATCTTTGTCTTTCGCCGTTGCCGATGATAACGCAGCCGATCTCCTTCCGGTGGCACTCGCTCCTCCGGTGGCACTCGCTCTGTCGGCCGCTTCCTTGGGATTACTATCCCTTGGTCTGCAAGTACAGGCGTGCAAATTTTACTTCTTTCACACCACCCAACAATTAAAAAAAAAAGGAAAAAAAAGGGAGTACGGAGTATTAATTTTCATCCAACTCCAAGTTACGGAGTTTTGTTTTCGGCTGTAAAAAAATAGCAGAGGATTAAGGGGTTTAATTATTTATTAATAAATTATGTATTATTTTGCAAACCATATTGGTTCTCATACAACTAATAACTAAGAATAAAATTAAGTAAAAAATAAAATAACTTGTGTAAATAATTTCCGGATTTTTCTTGCGCTCTTCGTCATCTCGCGGTCGTGCTTCATTTTCTTGGGTTGGTTGGAGTTTCTGTCTGCTGGATTCGTGGTTAGTTTCGGTTGAGGAGCAGTTTTCCGGCCCTGGTTGATCGAAGTGATCGTGTTGGTGGTGTTCGTGGTCTCCAAAGATCCTCCATCTAGGTGGAGGGAACGTCGTGTGATCCACACTTCCCCATGAGTCGTCTTTGCCCTACGTGGATTTCTGTTTTCCGTCTTTCCGGCGGCGAGACATCGTGTCAGCTATGCTGTCCCATGCGCTCGCTATCCACTTCTCCACGCCGGGTCTCCTTCTTCTCGCTGCTGTGTCCGCTTGTGTGCTTAGGGTCTGGGGTTTTCCGGGTTTATTTTGTGTAGTTCTTTTATTGTATTAGGTGATTGTATTCTGTTTCCATGTTGTATTTTCGTTTGCTATGTTGTAGGTTTAGACGGCTTGCGTCTGTCGACTTTGTCGGCCTCTCGAGGTCCGGGCCTGTCCGGCCTCGAATTATTTTCTAATCAAAAAAATAAATAAATAAATAAAAAAAAGGCCTTAAAATTTTCCTATTGGTTGCTTTTGTAATTTGCAGTACAGTGAGCTCCATTCTGTCTCTGCAAAACCCCATTGAGGATCAAAGCGTTTCCTCCACCTCCATTTTCATACCCACCATACCTTCAGGTGAGTTGCAACAATCCCGGAGACCGGAGACGATTCCTTGGTAAGACGACGTCGTTTCCTGCGAGTCTCTTCCTTTCTCCCCCATTTTGTTCCTTCACTCCCCTTTGCCTTTTCTTGAGCTTCACCGGTGCTTCGTTTCATCGTCTATGATGAACTTCAGGCGTTCACTGCTCTCCTAGAATTTCCAAGAAAAATGTCTTTTGGGGGAGTTTCTTCGGGTTTAATAGTCGTTTTCGCCGCGTCTCCATCGTCTCTGGGTTGACCCATATTTCCATTTTTGGGTCGCTGAAACAGAGGTTTGACGCTTCCGACGAAAGTTGGACCTGTTTGTTTCCTGATTTCCATGAAAAATGGGGTGTTTCCCTCTTTGCTGAAATGGGTTTTTGTCAAATCGCATAAGGGTTTTACACGCTTTGGATTTCATCCTCATCTGCAACACCAAGGAAATAGGCCACTTTTGAATGACGTTAACGAATCACACTCTTTTACTCCTCGGAACCTTTGTGGGTTCTGATTTCGTTTGTCAGCATTTTTCATAAGTGATTTTAGGGTTTTGAGGGTTTTGATGGCTTCCAATTTTGCACTGTAGTAACAGAAATGATCAAACACTGCATTTTTCATTTGTGATTGCTGTTGTTCTTGTTTCCGCTGTTTTATGTTTCGATTATGGATTGCTTTCTTATGAATGCAGTGCTTGCTGAAATGGAGCTTGCTCACAGTACCATGAGCCACTCGATCTGTAAGCTTCTTATGCCCTTTTAGTGAACTCTAAGTGTGGTTTGATATGAGTGTTTGCAACATTAAGTATTAACTGACATGCCCTGACTAAAGAAACAATGTTAGCTCCTTAAGTGATACCATATATAGGAGCAAATGTAATCAAGTTCATGAGTTAATAGGCTTTGTGAAATGGATACAATGTTCTGTAGGAACGAGAGGTCGGCCATTTTTGTCGGTATTGAATGTTTCTTGATGGTTTGGAACAGATGTGTTTAATGAGTATAAGGGTAATAAGAGAAAGTGCGAAGATGATCAAAGAAGTAAGTTTGTGAAAGCGAATTCAAGCAATGCAAATGGTGTCATAAGAAAGGAACATTTGGTGATTATCATTGATTCGTCTGATGAGGAAGATGAAAGGCTTGAGCAACCCTCTTGTGTGTTGGAAGAGAACACTGAGCACCTAAAGCAAGAGGACGAGCTTCGCCATGAGGAACCAGCTGTGAGTTATGTTGTTTCGTCTGATGAGGAAGATCAAAGGCTTGAGCAATCCTCTTGTGTGTTGGAAGAGAACACCGAACACGTAAAGCAAGAGAACGAGCTTCGCTGTGAGGAACCAGCTTTGAGTTATGTCGTTTCGTCTGATGAGGAAGATCAAAGGCTTGAGCAATCCAAGAGTGTGTTGAAAGAGAACACTGAACACCTAAAGCAAGAGAACGAGCTTCGCCATGAGGAACCAGGTGTGAGTTATGTTGTTTCGTCTGATGAGGAAGATCAAAGGCTTGAACCAGTTCAAGAAGATCAAAGGCTTGAGCAATCCAAGAGTGTGTTGAAAGAGAACACTGAACACCTAAAGCAAGAGAACGAGCTTCGCCACGAGGAACCAGCTGTGAGTTATGTTGTTTCTGTAATCAGTCTTTGCACTCTTACTTGACTTTGTGCTTTGCTTGTGATCTTTGTACAAAATAGAATCAAATTGGCATTGATTCATCAAATAGATACACAAAGATTCAAGAGAATTTTCTTTTCGTTTTCACACCAAAACTTTCCTGTTTAGTTACATAATTGAGTAAATAAACAATATGAGATTTGTCTTCAAAAGAGCTTGAGATGACTTCCTTGAAAGCTGAAACTATATGAGATTCATCTATATGATTAACCGATGTTGTTCTTATTTCATTTGTTTACATTAGGTTACCAAAAAGGACAAAGGAATATATCTGGGGGTCTCTGATGATTCCAATGAGGATGATGAAGATGATGATGATGATGATGGGGATTTATGGACACAAATGGCTCTTGCTTTGGAAATTTCTAAGGTATTTACTATGATTCATTTCATGTTTGTTTTCTTGAATTCTTGAATTTCTTTGAAACCATGTCTATTTCTAGGTAATCAAGTCGTGATTACCTAAGGTGGATTAACATCCACGCTTTCCCTTATTGGTTTCATTTTGAATCATTCTATAGGAAGCTCCAGATCATGAATCATCTGATGAAGACACAAAGAAAGAGGAACAACTATGTGATCATTCATACATTCTGAAGGATGATATTGGCTATGTTTGTCGCGTTTGTGGCATTATTGATAGAAAAATCGACACTATCTTAGATATCCAGTACAAGAAGGTAATTTTATTTTTCTGCACCCATATAGAATTGTAAAATGTGTTACATGTACTAAGACAATCATCATTTGTGATGCAGCCTTATAGCTATCGGAGGTATTCTTCAGGAAGGCGAGGCAACAACAGAGACGATGATGACAACTATAAGCCCATGAACATTTCTGTGCAAAAGGCATCTCATGCTGAGCAGATTTGTGCTCATCCGACACACCTGAATCGAATGAAGCCCCACCAGATAGAAGGCTTCAACTTCCTGCAGAGCAATCTGATGAAAGAGAAGCCCGGAGGTTGTATCCTAGCTCATGCTCCTGGATCCGGCAAGACCTTTATGATCATCAGCTTTGTGCAGAGTTTCCTTGCAAAGTATCCTGATGCAAGACCCTTAGTTGTGCTACCAAAGGGTATCTTATCGACTTGGAAGAAGAAGTTCCAGAGGTGGCAGATTGAAGATATTCCTCTGCTGGACTTCTATTCCGCTAAAGCAGAAAATAGGAACCAACAACTCGACGTCCTCATGACATGGAAGGATAAGAAGAGCATACTGTTCTTGGGTTACCAGCAGTTTGCCACCATTGTGACCGACATCAGTGACAGAAGCTCGACTAAGAGCTGCCAGGAGCTTCTACTGAAGCTGCCGAGCATTCTCATTATGGACGAAGGGCACTTTCCGAGGAATAAGGACACTGACATTGTTCAAGCACTTGCAAGGGTTGCAACGCCGAGAAAAGTGGTCCTCTCAGGGACACTTTACCAAAACCATGTCGCGGAAGTCTTCACCATAGTAGATCTTGTCCGACCAAAATTCATGAAGCTTGAAGCTTCCAATATGATAAAAAATCGGATTATGTCCTATGTGGAAATCTCAGGCAGGAAGCAGCTTAAGGGCCATGAGGATGCTCCTTTCTATGAACTAGTTGAGAGTACTCTCCAAGAAACGGCAGACTCCATACGAAAAGCAGCAATCGTCAAGGATCTGAGAGAGCTGACCTCTAGGATCCTTCACTACTACAAGGGAGACTTCCTTGATGAGCTGCCTGGCCTTGTGGATCTCACTGTCCTACTCAAGCTGGCACCGAGGCAGGAAGTGGCATTGGACAAGCTCAAGAAGGCAGAAAAGTCTTGGCTTAAGAGAAGTTCTCAGGGCAGCATAATATATGTGCATCCACAGCTCAAGAAGTTCTCAGACATCTATGGTACAGCTGTGGATGACGATGATGCAGAGTTTATGGATGAATTGGTCGAACATATAGATGTACAAGAGGGCGTCAAGGTCAAATTCTTCCTTACATTGCTTGGCCTATGTGAAGCTACACATGAGAAGCTGTTGGTATTCAGCCAATACCTCCTGCCACTTAGGTTTCTTGAGAGACTAATAATCCATAGAAAGGGCTGGAAAATCAGCAAGGAGGTATTTGTGATATCCGGCAGTACTTCTCCAGAACAACGCGAGTGGGCAATGGAGAAGTTCAACAGCTCTCCAGATGCAAAGGTGTTCTTTGGATCAATTAAAGCTTGTGGGGAAGGGATCTCTCTGGTTGGTGCTTCCCGGATCATCATCTTGGATGTCCATTTGAACCCTTCAGTTTCACGTCAAGCAATAGGCCGCGCTTTCAGGCCTGGCCAGCTAAAGAAGGTGTTTGCCTACAGATTAGTGGCTGCTGATTCGCCCGAAGAAGAGGATCACACTACCTGCTACAAGAAGGAGCTCATTTCTAAGAGGTGGTTCGAGTGGAATGACCTTGATGCAGCAAGCCAGCACTTTCAACTGCAGGAAGTCGATGTCAAGGCCTCTGGTGACATGTTCCTAGAGAGCCCGGCCTTGGCTTCCGATGTGAAGCTTCTACAAAAAAGGTTAGCTCCTTTCCAATTCTGAATTTTCCTGCTTAACTTGTAGAACCATCAACCATGTCATAACTTGAATTACAATGCAGGTGAATCCATTGTTGCCAGTTGAGGTTGGATGAGGTACTCTAGCAGGTTTTCAAGGTCTTTCGTACTCGGAGATTTGTGCATATTTTTACATGGTGAAACTGGTCATCTCTCTTTTGTAACTAGACTAGATAGGTAAATTGCTACTGAAACCGTGAAACATCAAGATCAGTTATAGTTAGATATGCCATGAATCTGCAATGGATATATACACAACTACAGTTTTTGGATGCATTCCTATTTGAACATATGGAAGATCATCTATGAAAATGTAAATCATGATTTGCAAATGTTATTAATCACTCTATACTGCAATATGAGTTCAGAAATTTGGTACACATTAAGTGCTTTTCTTCATTTCTTAGCCTTATTTACACTGCATAAATTCAAGTGGATAACATTAGATTCTTGTATATGAATCTATACAAATATACTAGATCTATGCAGTTCTGTAATACTACAATTCACAAAACTGAATGGCTCTTCATGTCTTGACAGTCGCGTTGATTAAGATCGATTTGTTCTTAAGATATGACAGTTTCCTCACTAGAACAGACCAAAAAATAAGATTCACTGAAGTTTATGGGAGGATGATGAAAAGGGTATGAATTCTTGGACCTGGTTCCCGGATCTGTTGGTAGCTAAATCCATTGAATCCGGGGCCATGGGAGAGGCCGAAGAGCCAAACATTTCATCTCCTGCCATGGCAACGAATTGGTGGTGCCGTACTCCCTCTAAGCCTAACGTAAGCGACACTCCATCAGGACCACTCGAGTTCCCAAGCCTATCTAGCTCAGCAGCTGATTGCTGGTAAGCTCTTGTTGCTCTCATAAGGTTCTCTTCATTGCCAGCGAAACTGTGGTGGAGGCCTGCAATGCCAAAGCTTTCGTATCCGAACTGAGGTTCTGGCTCTCTTCTGAGGACATCATTTTGGAAACCAAGTGCTGTAGGACCGGTCATTTCTGTGTCGTGGACGTCCCCAGACTTTGAGCTGAGTGAAGAAGTTGCCTTATTATTGCTGTTGGGCGATCCAGAACCATTTCCAGGTACTGAATTCGGGTCCATCTCCATGTTGCCAAAGTCAATCTCTTCTTTGTACATCTCTTCAACCATAGGCTTCCATAGTCGCACCCTCGCGTTTATGAACCAGTTGGAAACCTGAAAAATGTGTGCAAAACTTGAAAAGTATTCTTAGATCATTCATGTTAAGACAACGAGAACGAATCAACGAAGGATCAAACATGTTCTCTATGACCGTCTTCTTCTATATGTCGAAATTCAACAAACATACAAATCTGTTTTCACCTGGCTTCTGGTTAAGCCTGTTTGCCTTGCAAGCATTATCTTCTCAGAGTCCTTTGGATATCTGACAAATCAAGATTCAATATCAGTTTCAATTCTGAATTCCATGTAAAGCAAATGAGCTTAAAGGGTATGAACATACGGGTGCAGGAAATGCTCGAAGAGCCAGGAACGAAGAACCGAAACTGAGCTATCAGGGAGACCCCTCTGAGGCCTCCAAGTATGGTGTTGCATCACACCAAGGTGCTGAAGAGCCTTCCTCTCCTTGATCTGCTGATCCACATACCGAAGACGAGAGATTCCAACCCCTTTCTCAGATGAAGATGCATCAGACTCTCCAAGACTCCTCCGGGTGGCATTAATCTGGCAACTGACAGCATCACGCAGACTGCGAAAATGGCGAGATATCGTCTGGAGAGCAACTGCAGTGTACGTCGTTGCAGCTCCAGAGCCCGCAATCGTATCAAAGGATGAAACCACTATCTGCATTTCATGATAGTATTGCTTGTACTTCCTATCAATCTGCACATCAAACACCTTAAAATTTATATCTGCAGCACATCAACATACGTAGTGATCAACTGTCATACCTTATCCAACATTGTCAAAAGCTGTGTAAGCTTCGATTGCCAGCTCTGCCTTTCAATAGGCGAAAGCTCGTTGCCATCTTTCCCGGATGTCTCTCCTTCAGCAGGACTTGATGCATTGTCACATTCACCCTTATTACCATTGGCCTTATTGAGAGCCTGTTTAACATTAACCACTTCGTCGAGTAGCTGTTGAGTGGCCTTCAAATACTTGGAGTTAGGAACAACCTTAGAAGTGCTTGGCACCTCTTCATGATTCCTAAACTGTAACAAGGTCATTGGATCATCTCCCTCTCTACAATCAGAGTTGTCTTTGTCTTGAGGAGTGTGATCCAACAGCGAGAAGCCGGATGGAAGAACTCGGTATTCAGCAGGCGGCATTTGGAATCCGGATGGGATCTCAGTAGCCAAGCTGAGGGACAATCCTTGGCCTTGCAAGCTCAATTGCTCGGTCGTCGGATTGACTAGCATTGCCTCATTCCTACCATCTTTCCATGTGCTGAATTGGTCATCCTCTTGGGGTGTCGCCTCAAAGGGAGATGGATAGGCCATGTACATCATCATATTGCCAGGAAGGAGTTGTGGTTCATCTCTTAGTGTTGCTGATTCTCCTGAATTACTTGTACTGGGAAAGTAATCAGCCATTTTCAAACACTTTCACAGCTGAAAACATTGCCATGAAAACAGATTCAAGTCATGGAATTGTCTGAAATTTTCGCCTAATTTGAGCATGAGCAAGCAAAATTGCAGAGAATAAATCATCCTAAGCCCTTAAATTATTGATGATTTTATAGGAAATTGAGGAATTAAGAGGGAGGGAAACAAGATTTACCTGAGAATCAAGAACAAGACTTTATGTGTGTGCACCCAATTCCAAAATCCTCACAAGGTTAACACATGAAATTTTAGAAATGAGAGAAAAAAGGATGAACAAACATCAATCAATTGTATGCAGAATTACAATTGCATCAATACCCAGATGAGAATAGCATCCAATAAGCAAAACCCATCTCTCTTTCACAGTCAATCAAGTCCAGGGGAAAAAAAAGACAAAGATGATCTGTGACAGCAAAATCAGATTCAACAAGAACAGGGGTGATAAAATTGGAATACTAAAGTAATTGTTTGAGCTTTCTCAAATCTTGTTTTGAGCTTTCTAATGGTTTGGGACTATTAGGATAATGTGTGGTTGAGGAGCTTAATCCTTAACTACCAGTTGGTAGACCTAAAACTCTTAAAACCCTCCCCTCTCTCTCCTACTGTTAAACCATCTCCTTTATCTCTCTAGATTCTCTGGTGTGGGTATTTTTCCTTTCAGCCATATTGTGTCTGACCAGCTTAAAACCCTTTTCTTCCCTTTTTATTTTGAAAAAAAAATAGTGAGATTTAAAAAAAAGAGTCATATAGTTTTTTTTTTTTTTTTATAATGGTAAGAAATTATGTTACCGGTATTATTGGTAAAACGAGAGATTAAATAAACCGATAATCTATAGAAGAAATAAGTGATACGATTATGATTTTTTATGTATAATAAGTTGATTTAATTTAGGTACTTCTTCAAAATATATTTTATGTTTTTTTTTGTTAAAAAAATTGAAAATGAATCATAATTAACACTTGATGGTGGTTTGATTAAAGCACTTAAAGATGGTTCAAAATAGTTATTGCCTTTTTATTGGTCAGCTCAAACAGTCATTGCTAGATAATTGTAATTTTCTCTATGATCATGTCATCTTTTGCATGACTTTAATTATAATTAAGCTTCACTAATCTTGTATGCATGATGTAAGCGGAATGGAAATATGTAAGTGGATATGCATTTTTTTTTTTACAATTTCATATTTAATGCTAGTGAAAAAATATAAAAATTAATTTTTCATATAGTTTTTATTATCATAAAAAATATTTATATAAACAATAAACGATACTTCCTCCGTCTCAAAATATAAGTCATTTTATTTTTAATAGATTTTTTAATGTGTTAAAAACTCCATAAAATATCAACTTTTTTTCAAAATTTTAAAAATAATTTCAAACTTATTAGTAATAAATTTAAAATTATTTTAAAATTTTTGAAAAAATGATGATATTTTTTTAGAGTTTTTTCACAGTGTTAAAAATCATGTTCACACCGTATATTTAGCAAAAATATATGGTATCTATCTATAGTAGTTCTAAAATAAACTAAAACAAAATACCAAGATTAATTTAAATTTGGTGCTAGAGGAAAACATGTATACATGTTAAAATAGATTTGTCAATATCTTCAACTTGGAGGGCAAAAATACATCTGTAGTAGTACCGGCAGTTAACTTGATCCAGCTAGACACCAACCCTAATGTTTACAATCTTTTTTTCGCAAAGCACACCAAATTGCAATTTTGTTGGGCAAAATGACAAGGTGTAACCAAGGCCACTCCAAATTGTTGATTTTGGTGATATTTCTATTAATATACCATTTTAAGATCACCTTACTTCGACTCATAGTTACTTAATAATGGCACTAAAAAAATGAAATAGAAATTAATAATTATATTTTCTCAAGGGATTATTAATTTCAAATGAGAATAGATTCAGACCAGCTAGCATTGCCTATCGATCTACCATTATGGTCACAAAAATGATTTTCTTTGAATAACATTAGAGTTTGAATCTTGTACATGAAGCACATCTTATAGCAACCTTCATCCGTTAATTAAAACTTAACGTTTTATTATTCACGTATGTTTTTTTAAGTGTTAAACTCTATATAAAATATTAAGTTTTTAAATAATTTTATTATTTAGTATGAATTTATAAAAACAACTGTAAAATACTGGTTTAAACGTACTAAAATATATAAAATTTGAGATTCTTAAGTTAAAGTTGATGTACATTTAAGATATTAAAATTTACTTGGCCAATCTTTGAGTTTATTGAACAACTAGTTGAGATCCCATATCGAACACATGTATTTTTTACTAAGAAATAATCTTTTGTATAGTACAGTTATAAACTTATTGGTTATTGTCTTATTTTTGCCTTATTGGTGATGACTGGTATTCATTAATTAGCATAGGGCTATATCACCTAAAATCAAAAAGAAAGAAAATGACAACCATCAAAACTGAAGATACCTAAACGTTACAATCACAGTAGCTATGAATATGCAAAATTAGACACACATGTGAAAGGGATACCAATTGTGAATTTGTGATAGCCCCAAACTTTATTTGTCAAATATACCCAAATAAAGCCATGCCCACCATCGCCATCTTTAATCTATTTCAAGGTAAATTTTGGACAAAAGCTTCATCTATCATCTTTTTTTTTGCCACTCTCTCGTGACTCCTACACGGTCATTTTTCCACCTGGGCCCCTCTTGGGTAAACCCATGGAGATCAATGATTGATGAGAGTGAAAGATGGTGATGGTGATGCCGTGATGGTGATGGCAATGGTAGGGTCTTTTGCTACTTTCCATGGTATGGGTTTCCCTAAGGATGGACCAAAGATGCCAATTCATAATACTTTGTTTTAGGTTTCAAATGCACTCGTAGAAACCTCAAAGCGTTGCATCGATATGGATTGCGTAGCTTTGAGGTTTTTGCGAGTGTTTATAATACCGACACTCCATAGAATGATTCAAGCAAAAGCCTTGATGAGTGGAAGAAACCTGCAATATACACACTTCAGAGATAACATAAACAGTTATATCTGCAATTTACAATGAAAGATTGGGTTCTCGATTTGACAACATTTGTGAATAAACGATGCAGAAAAAAGCATGGGGGAAGGAACAAAATCTATGCATGGAAGGGATGAGAGGACAGAGATGGTACTTCCAGGAGATAAGAATTTAGGTTCACAATATGCAACTACCCGGCCTACCGACGATGTGATCTAACTTGCCATTTTTAACGCAGCACATTTTCATGGATACTGAACTGACGAGTGACGACTGTGTATGCTTCACTGATGATGTTTCTTGCAAGTTTGAACTTTGCAGGCTGAATTGATTTGGGAGTGTTTTGAGATGTAAAGTAT
This sequence comes from Persicaria tinctoria, assembly GCA_037127255.1. Taxonomy (NCBI): domain Eukaryota; kingdom Viridiplantae; phylum Streptophyta; class Magnoliopsida; order Caryophyllales; family Polygonaceae; genus Persicaria; species Persicaria tinctoria. Next base: position 1,907,646 of record JBANSL010000019.1, on the reverse strand, counting down.
ACAAGCTGTAGACTTGAAGTTTTAACTCATCTTTGATTCTTTTCCCTCTTCCACACTATAACGGTGCCATCAGAATCAGATGAAGCAAGGAAATTCTCTCCATGGTTCCAAGCAATGCCTATAACTGAAGAACTGTGACCCTGCCAATCACGAAGGATAGATTGCTAGTAAGAAAAAACGTATTTATTCGAGAGTTATATGTGATCCAAAAGAGCATCTAAAACTAAAAGCACCGCGAAAAATGAAATGACAACATCATGGATTTTATTTCTCACAAATCATAATTACTTCAGTAATTCCAAAAGTACATGGCATCATTATGTAAAGCATGATATATAGCCAAAATCTATCAAAAAAAACTGGGAAAAAAACACACATACCTGCAGCTTGTTGACGCAAGTACGTTTCGGCCGAGTTAAATCATAAAAGTAGACATTGGAGTCCTCACTTCCAGCAACTTCATTCATATAAAGTTTCATCAGCACAGGGTCAAAATTTACGTTGATTGCTAGGAGACTAAGACAAATATGAATAAGATGTCCACCAGAACCACTGGATGACAAAAGTGAAAAATACTGGTTGGCATTGCAAAAAGGAATTCCAATCACCCATTCATCTCAAGAAAAGTTGGAAAGTAGGGTCAATAGTTATACAAACCTATAAATTCTCCCTTCTCGAGGGACAGCAGAGGACAGAAGGATGCACGGATTCTATGCAGTCGAGGAGTTAGTTTGAGGGAGCAACGGAGTGTCAAATAACCATGAACTTCCAGAGCAACACTGAGAATCAAGAACAACATTTCTTTATGACCCTTTATTGGAGGATGAAGTGGAAGTGGAAGAGCTTGTAACAAGCATACCTGAAAAACGACAAACTTCCATCTTGCGTACAGGTAAGCAAAACTGGACCCCGTGCCAGAAGAGAGAAAGTGCGATACTGCACAACTGTGACGGGTGACTTCTGCTTGCTGCTATTTTTATTGCGATGGGAACGGGACAAAGCTCCAGTCCGAGAATCGGTTTTTAAAGTGTATATAGATCCCTGCAAATTTCATCTCCTTAATTAAAAAAATCTAGTCATGAATTTCCCTCTGCAACAGAACACAAAAGCAAAGTATAAGCAAGATCACCTGAGCATCCCCACAGAAGATAAGATGGCCAGTATGATCATTATCCATAGCAGTAACTTCACCATCAAGAGACATTTTGTTGATAACTCTTCCAGTGCTGAAATTATACACCTGCAAGACAAGGCAAGGCAAACAACACGGCACTGAATAACCAAGAAAAGCATAAAAGAAAAGGGATGGATTGTAAGTACTTGCAAAACTCTAGTGGCTCACATGTCTAACTAAATTAAACCAATCTAAGGTTACAGAAATAATGGAAGGATCTAGATCTACTATGACTTCAATTAACTTACAACCATTAATCAAAAGAAGGAATGACTACATCAATTGATCAAGAGCACAGGCTACAAATGCTTTCCATTTAATTGCATGAAAAAACAAGGAGCAAAAAACTTACATTGATTTGTTTGTTTGCATTGCCAACAAAAAGAAAGTTATTATTCACCTGCACAAAATAAATGCAGACAATTTACAAGTGAGATAAACTGAAATTAACTATTTGAGCACAGAAATAAAATAATATACGCAGAAGCATTCTCCACAAGTCGCATGGAACAGCCGCTCTGCTTCCATTTCAATTGCAGGGGTTAGGTTGTGCACACATTATTCTTCCGAACCCAAGACCCCCTCATACCCCAACTTCCCCTCTTTGAAGAAACTTATACATCGCAATTAGGCAGTCAAAGTAGTTATCCTATACAAGACAAAACTCTACAGCCATTCCAAGCATCAAAGAAGGAAAAATAACCAAACTAAATGACTAAAATTAGCACATGGATTGGAAACCAAGTAACAGCAGTAAAGTTCTGCAGAGGACAAAAAAACTTACGCACAATATATCAGTACAGTTTAAGAAATGGCACACTTACAGGGTGAAAACGTATACACCATTGCGATGACTCTCCATAGATAACTCGAATACAGAGCCCCTTTGATATATCCCACACTCTAACAGTTTTGTCCAATGACGATGATGCGATGTACTGGTTGTTAGATGTGAAGTCAAAATCTGGACATTTGGCAGCACTTTGAATCAGAATATGTTTTATACAGGTAAGCTCTAAATGAAGCATAAATTTCACTTTGTAAAATAAAGGGACAACGGGGCATTGTCTCCTTCCATTTCAATTCCCAAACTGATCTCCACTTCAGTAATGAATGATGTACATTCGTTACATGTGAAGGGAAAACAAGCTCCCAAAACTTGCATGTAAGAAGAAAGCCTACAGAACCAATACCAGTTCATCCAACCTGTCACATCTCTGGAATGCCCTGTCAGCAGCTTGAGGATTTTTGGTGTCTCAGCGACGGTACAAACTGCTATTGATCCATCTGCTGCTCCATATGCCAGTAAATCTGAACTCATGTGCCCAAATTTAATAACGGTGACTGCATGTAAAGTTGATCAGTTAGCTCCCTAGAGCCCGAGTGAAAATTTTCCAAACAAATGATTTGAGCTCGATGGGAATCCTTATATTAAACCAAATAAAAATTTTACCTGAAACTTTGCACTGATCAAAGATGCAGTGCATTCCGACAAAGGAATACGCAGGTTCCACTTTCCTATGAAACTTATCAAACCTCTCGCTTTCACTTGCACTTGAGCTAAAACTCGTTCTGGCTTGGTTACTTCTGCTAAGCTCCTATAGACAACAATGTGAAGCAAGTGCAACAAGTTAACAAAATTAGAATTTTTTCAACTCATTTTCATGAGGAAAAGCTGTGAACAATCTACCATGGCGGCTACAGTAGCACCACTGAACATGAATCAGATGCTCCAATCAAATAAATAAAGCAAGGGATCAATCACTGAATCAAAAGTTCAAGCTTGTTTAGCTGAGGTTACAAGCATGAGTCTCATAAATTCATAAGGGCTGGCATTGCTACATGCATATATCAAGGTCTTCTAAGTTCATAACTCTAAGTTGACAAATTCCTTTATTCTGAATGTTCAGGATTAAAAGAGACGACGAAAATCAGTGTGATGTCTAAGAGCTATGGGAATGCCTCAACTGATTTCAAATTTATGAAAGTCCAAGAATAAATCACAGTAGAGAATGTATTGACATACCCGACTTGAACACAAGCTATCCACGTCAAGCAAAAAAGAGAGCTGTGCAGGAGATGACATCCATCGTTCACTATAAATAAACCAGTAAACCAAGTTTATGCCAGACTTTAAACTAAAACATCAACTCAAACTCAAAGACTTTAAACCAAGAACATTTCTATAAATCTGAATAGAGGAATCTTGGTTTGCAATCTACATTGTTACTAAGATGCTGCTATAACTTGATGTTACATTGCTTCTAATATAAATGAGGTTTCACTTAAAATTACCAGCTACCTTTGATTAGGAGTGCTCGCAAGGCTCCGTGTATACAAGCTTTCCCAATTAAGTGGTCTGTCTATGTAATTGCGGAATGCGACATAACCTTTCCCATTGCACCTCCAATCCTACACAAACACAAGAATCTATATACTACACTGACAAAGCACTACTAAAAATGTGTCAATTTGTGGAAAACTGTATACAATTCAGATAATTTGTACAAACATGTATTATACTTTCATAGATCGTCTATGTGACCTAACAGATTTTCAGTGCATTGAAGTCCATAGAGAATTAAAAATGAAGTAGAGGAGCCAAATTCACAGGAATAGATTAGTTAGTATATGAAAAGGTGCGCACATAGCAAACGAATGGACACCTTCATTGTAAGAGTTCCAAATTCCAGTTAACTAAAACTACGATTATGCAGAGTGCGCGCTTTAGAATTGATCCTCAACTACGAAATCAAAATCAATCAGCACATTATTTGATCGTAAACAGAGATCTGAAGATGAAATCACCCAGCAATTCGAATAGGCGTAAGAATTACAAAGGAAAATCAAATTGCGATGGTGAAATTGAATGCAAGGTGACATATGAACGGAATCCAATTTGAATAATCCGAAGAAAAAAAGAAAGCGCAAGCTGCACCTTTCGCCGATTGGCTCCAGCGGCCGCCTTCCGGTAAAGAAGAAGCCGGCGAATTCCGACGTAATCGGGATCAGAATCGGTGGCCAGAGGTTGAAGCAAACAACTGAACACCTCCAGATCTGCCTCTCTGTCTCCTTCATTTTTCTCCTTCGCCTCATCATCCGCTCTCTCTCCTCCTCCTACACCTTCTTCAGGTACAACTTGCAATGATGGACGATTCCTCACCGTCGTTTTCTCCTCCTCCTCCTCCATCACCGCACCTGTCGCCGACATTACCACGAAGCTTCCAGAAAACTCTTCATCAGAAAACGGGAAATTCAATCTCTAAGCTCCCTTCAGCGTTGAATTTCTACCTTCCCCCTGTTTCTGTGTACACAGAGAGAGAATCCAGATCGAGCCTCCCCACTGAAAGGTTTGGTACGGACCGGTTTATAAACCGACTGAAATTTATTTTTATGGAATATTATTCATTGGTTTATTTGGTGGGTAAACCGCGTCAAATCACCTCTTAAATAAGGCAAATTGCTAAAAACCACTCCTTAAATTTAATATTGCAGAAAATAACTCTTTATATAACTTTTATTTGCCAAATACCACCCTATCTCCGATTTCGTTAAGTTTTAGAGAAAAAAATTGTTAGATTACCAAAAATAGCCTTATCATATGTAGAGGCGATATTGAAGGGGATCTCGCATAGAAGTTGCGGAGAGATTTCGATATGTATTGAAGGAGGTCTAGTATATAGGACTGTAAAAGTTGTTGAATAATTTCAATTAACAAAGTGTATGTGGAGATGTACATATGTACAGAAAGATAGGCAGAGAGTGAGTAGTGACAAGAAAATGATATGTATAGGGGTAATTTTGGTTTTTTCAAAGATATTTAACGAAACTCTAACGGCACATAGAGACGGGGTGGTCTTTGACAAACAAAAGCTATATAAAGAATGGTTTTATGCAATATTGAATTTAAGGGGTCGTTTTGAGTAATATGCCCTATTTAAGGGGTGGTTCTCTGCAGTTTACCCTTATTTGGTTTATGTAGATTGGGTTTGAGTAGGGTAATTTGAGTTTAGGTCTTTTTATTTTATGTTTTTAGGGCCTAGGATAAGAGGGTGTGAATCGTCTGTCCCCAAGTTTATCACCTTCTACTGTCCACTCTCACAATCTCCTTTTATTTTTTATTGTTTTAATCTATTTTTTCTTTTTATTTTCTTTTTATTTTTCTTTTTTATTAGTGTTTGTGAGTGGGGACGGGGGAGAGGGATAATGAGGGGGGACAGAGGATGTGAATCCAGGATAAGAACCAATTCGGGAAAAATTCCCTATAAAAAATAAGTGTACCCTAAAAATCTAATTTAAAATTTTTATCGTGCTTATTCGAGTTTTTGTTATATATTTCAGGTTTTGGGTACTTTGGATTTCGGCTATTTTGAAACTGATGCGGGACCATCCAAGACACCTTCGGACACATCTATAATTGGGGATGGACCTATGATTCGAGCTTGTGAGAATAATGTCATCCTCAAGAGGAAGAAGAAAGCTCCCCCATGGGAGAAGAACCAAAGGTGCAAGCTTGATGGTCGTTCGTTTTTAGATTCGATTCAGCAGTTTGACAACTTTTCGACGTCTCAGTAAAATGAGTCGTACGGAGTCAATATTAACCAGATTGGATCGTGACATATCTTGTCGGAAAGAGGACGAAGAGATCTACAACTTTGTTGTTGAAGGTTTTTCCAGATTCGACCAAGAGCTTGGCTGAAAATCACATTCTTTGAAGTTGTCATTGTTTTGACGGAAATTTGTTAAGTGTTAGAACTTTCTTTTATTGCTATTTTTAGAGACCTTATTTACTTAAGTTATTTTAGGTAATTTAGGGGTTATTTTTAATTATTCTTTTAATTATTATTTTTCATCTAAATCAGCCCTAGGTTATATATTGACGGCTGATCTCCTTGTAAATGGGAGATGCCTCTTTGAATACAGAATACAGTTCTTTGTGTGAAACACAACTATGAGAAAAGTCAATCGATTCGTAGCGTTGCTCATCGATTGCACAATTGGTTTTAGATCTTGCTTGGTTTGCTTTGAGTTCATCAACCTCGCGAGAGTTTGGTGATCCTGGTAATCACAAGTCCCCTCCTTGTGCCTCCAAGTTGTCCGCTTGGTTGTGTAAGGTTGTAGAGGCGGGCTTTGTAGTCATTGATACTTGGCTCCTACCCTCTTAGGAGGCCTGTGGTCTTTATCTCGTTCTATTTTAGTTCGAATCAGTCCTTATTGGTCGTGTCTTTATCAAATTTCGAATCTTTATTGTTTCTTTTGATCGAGTCATGTTCTTTCTTTCTTGACGATATCGAGTCTTACCTTTTTCTTTGAGTCTTTGTTTGATTGTCGAATATCGGACCATCCTGCAGCTAACCCCATATCAGAAACTGTCATTTTTTTTATATCAGGAAAGGAATTCGCTTCTCTAGATAAACCTAGAGAAAACAAGTAGATGGACTAACCATCATGTACACCAGAAGCAAATACTTTCATGGACTAACCATCAATTGAGTTATTTTGATTCAAGTGTATCAGGCTTCGAGTTTTTATTATTTCGGATCTAGGCATGTTTGTTTTATTAGATTCGTTTTGGGTTTCAATTGTTCATGGACAGGTTTCAATTGTCCATGGACAGGTAGTTGATTTTCATGTTCGGATATGATTAATTTAAAGAAGTTGCTAAATACACTAATAAGGTGTTGTGAACTTAGTTTCATTAGTCTGGCAATCAATCAAACGGGACAGTAATGACTGATTGTTGTTCCACAAAAGGTTATGGAAAAGAGTTCGCTAGATGTTGCGTAATAGATCTGTAAATGGTTGTGGAATGTTCTAGAATTTTTTCGCGAGGGAATTGCATATTATTTGAAATTAACAACGACTATTGTTGTTAGACGAAATCGGGTATATACCCATGAAAATTTTATTAATTGGGTATATATCCATCAAAACTTCAAAATTGTTTATATACCCATTAAATCATTTATATTTTGTTTAATTATCCATCATATATTTAATTTATACTATTGAATGTAAAAAATATTTAAATATCGAAATTAGTTAACTTTCAAATAATTATTAAAATGAGACATTAATTTCAATTTCTCTCAAACTAAGTAATTTCTTTTAATTTGATGTGATTTTACATTAAAAAAATATGTATTTTATTTCTTTACTATGGTTTATGATCATTTTTATAACTTAATTATTTTGAACTTATACATGAAACTTGATATTCAAACTAAAATCATTGGATAAAAATATAATTATAATTTCGTTGATATTTAAATTTTATATTAAAATTTTAATTATATTTTATATCCAATAATTGCAAAGTGATAAAAAATTTAATTATTTAAGTTTAGTATATAATTAAATTTTAATCTAATTTTCACTCAATAATATTATATCAAATATATTATGGACAATCAAAAAAAATTTAAATGATTGGATGGGTATATAAACAATTTTGAAGTTTTGATGGGTATATACTATATACCCAATTAATAAAGTTTCTATGGGTATATACCCGATTTTGCCTTGTTAGGTTATTAACTTGCATAATCTAGCTTCAATTCTTCATCTGAAAACCAATCGTTGCATATAGCTTCTTGTTATCTATATGTCTTCGATTTGATGTAATTTTATAATATCTTGAATCTCTTCCTTATTTGATTGTTTTGCACACGATTCTTTAAGGAATTCAAATATGAATGAGCTTGGTTGCAATCGGGCGGGTTTTGTCTTGGTTCTGTTTCAGTTTTGAGGTGAGAAATTCGCTAGGGTTTAAGCGGGGGAGATTGTAACACTCCATCCAACATCGGATGTGTTTTGTTCCGATTCTGTTTCGGTTTTGAGGTGAGAAATCCGCTAGGGTTTAAGTGGGGGAGATTGTAACACTCCTTCCCACATCGAATATAACAAGGATGTTTGGAGTGATTTATAAGCGATTCAAGTCCTACCCATGTCACAACAAGAGTTCTTTCTTTTCAGGCTTCGGACGGAGTGATTTTTACATGGTAAGAGCAAATAAATTCACTATAAAATAAGAGCCAATGTAGTGGAATAAGAAGGGGAAGTTTTCTAGAAGCAAGAAGTTTAGACATTTTAGCCCACATTTTAATAACCTTGACCAATCTTGATCCATATTAAATAAGCCAAATGGAGGAATTTGATGCAACCCACCACCTTGAAGGTTCCGGAGGGGTGCCTTCTTGGTCATGGATGAGGGAGCTCGGGTGTTGGCCACAACCCCATTTGGGACTCTAGATCTTCTCATTCCAAAGACCAACACCCATCGGCTCTTGGCCTTGGATCCGTGCTATTACCACTACGTATTTGCCGACTATTGTGATGACGTTGATTCTCACCACTTCGCTCACCATTTCGTGGAGAGCCTCCTACTTCTAGATGAAGGGATGCCACTCCCTATGCCAAAGTAATGTTGGGAGTCCATGTACTGTGCTGCTGTCATATATTAATTCATGTATTGTGTTGTTGTTGTTGTTGTGTATTCTAGTGTTCATGAAAGGTTTGAATGCGCTAATCAGTTAAGGCCGGAGTTGTTTTTCTAATTACTTTGAGATAGATCTCATGATTGAGCAAGCTATATATCTGGAATCTGGAATTCAATCAATCAATGTTCAACGTTCAGTCAGAGATATAATAATCATATTGCATCGTCTTCCTTTTGCCCAAGGGGAAGAAGCTCAACTGATTGCTTGTATGAAGTCCTCAGTCTAAGACCTCGAACCTGATAGATCCAATCTAAGTTCTCCATCCACAAACACCTACAATGCGCCAACTCAGGTTATGCAAAGCTGATGTTGCAGCATTCAGAGGCTGAGTACGTGCGCTTTCAACCCAAAGATCTAGTTGGATTCGATATCTTCAAAGGGCTAAATATCGAAAAAAGTCGGGGACATCTTGTTAGCACTACTCAAGGGGTTATCTGCCATTCCAACTGGAATGCTGTAGTGGTGTGGAATCCAACAGTCCAACGTTGTGTCGCTCTGCAATCACCGGTGTTATACCCCTTCGAGGGAGACGAAGATATGACATAAACAGGGCTAGGATTTGATACATCAATTGAGACCTTGAAGGTGGTTAAGTTCTGTGTCCTAGACTTCGAGCATGCAGTAGTGTTCTTCTTCAATACTCAGCAGCGGAAGGAGGTTGACTAATTGGGCGACAACATAGATTTCAATCCCTAAACAGTTGTCGATGTCAGGTCAATCAGTTGAGATATCTGACAAGAAGCTTGTTGCACATTTACTAAATTCAGATTTTAGATAGAAGTTGACACATCCAATGCATGGATTTATTACTCCATCTGTTTCAAAATAAATGTCACTTTACTATATATTCAAGATGCATTTTAATGAGGTAAAAACTTTATAAAATATTATTTTTTTAATCAATTTTTTTTCTTCATGATTTCATACTTGTTACTAACAAGTACTGCCTCCGATTGGAAATATAAGGCGTTTGACTTTTGTGCACATAGTTTAAGGAGCTAAAAATAATATAAAATATGAATTATTATTAATAAGTATTATAATGTAAAAAAATTTAATTAAAAAATCAATATTTTATATAGTTTTTAACTCCTTAAATTACGTGTTCAAAAGTCAAGTGTCTTATATTAAAAATCGGAGGGAGTATGAAATTATGAAAAAAAAATGATTAAAAAATATATTTTATCGAGTTTTAACCTCATTAAAATGAAACGACTTTTATTTGAAACGGAGGGAGTGACAAATAGAAGCAGACTAGAAAATGCATATTTACTAAATTCAGATTTTTGCATTCGTATTTAAATTATCCTTGTTTAATTTCCTTTTTGGGAGAATGATCACCCTCTCAAAAGTTGGTGTATACATGGTTTTTTTTTGCTATGTATCCCAATAAAAACTTTCTTGCTAATAATGTGTTATATGTTTTTTTAAATCCATCGACCTCTGCTCCGTCGGATCGAACGGGCCGACTTGTGGACATATCTAGGTCGAGGAACTCCGTGAAAGAAAAATTTGTTTGAACGTGAAAGTGTTTGTTGACGCGAGTAAGGATGACAGCAGGACGGGTTCGGGGATGGCGTATCATCCCCGTCCCCGTTTATTAACACAATCCTCGTCCCCATCCTCACTCCGTCGTAGACTATAAATCGCCACTGCTCCCGACGGGGAATCCCGTCCCCGTTTGTTATTCTATTTACTTATTTTTTTCCTGATCACATTACAACATATTCAAAAATAAATTGACGCAATTAAACTAAAGTATTTAATGAAAATCAAAACAACAAGAATAAAACATTATAAAATCATCTAGAACCAAACTAATTGAAGAAATTACCAAATCCAATGGGGTCTAGGACGAGAAAAGGTGCATAGATTTTAAATGGGGTCGGGGATCTCCAACGAGCCTAGGACTGGAATACTTATTTCACCCTATCCCCATTTAAAATCTCCACTCTCGCTCCGTTGCCAACTTGCCATTTGTTATATACTTATCTTTTTCTTTTTCACATTACAACATATTCAAAAATAAATTGACGCAATTAAACTACGGAGTATTTTCCCCGTTTGTTATTCTATATACTTATCTTTTTCTATTTCACATTACAACATATTCAAAAATAAATTGACGCAATTAAACTACGGAGTATTTAATGAAAATCAAAACAACAAGAATAAAACATTATAAAATCATCTAGAACCAAACTAATTGAAGAAATTACCATATCCAATGGGGTATAGGGCGAGAAAAGGTGCATAGATTTTAAATGGGGTCAGGGATCTCCAACGGAACCTAAGACTGGAATACTTATTTCACCCTATCCCCGTTTAAAATCCCCACTCCCGCCCCGTTGCCATTCCTAAATCCGACGGATCAAAAGTCGATGGATTTAAAAAAACATATAACACATTATTAGCAACACAATTTTTGATTGGGATCAAAAGCACATGAACTTCACCATCAAAGTCAAAAACTCTACGGTCAAACCGACGTTGTTTGACTTATTTCGATGGTCAAGTTCATGGGCCTTTATTGGGCATTAAAGTATTAAATGGGCCGACAAAACTGGGCTTCCACTTTTCCTTTATTTTTTTAAAGTATAAATACTGAATTCGCACAGAAACTCAGTCTGGAGAAGGGGACCACAGTAGCCTATATATAGCGGCGTCGGCCACGTACGCTCTCTCTCACCCTCTTCTTCCGCAATCGTCATAAAACCCTAATTCTCGCTCCCGGCTCCATTTTTCCCCAATTCCCCCAATTTCTTCGTTGTCTTGTTCCGTGATAATGTCGTTGAAGAGGCCGCGGATGATAAGATCTGCGATCGCCGGAGATGGCGAGGTCACGACGCAGCAGCCCCGGCCGGCGGCTGCGTCGCAGGATCCGCGGTGGCAGGCGAGGAGCCCTTTGAGGCTGGTGAAGTCGTCCTCCGGCCAGGCGGATCCGTCGATCTTTAGTATCGCTCTGGTGGATGAGATGGCGGTAAGCGAGGAGCTGGATCAGGATTTCTTACGCAAGTGCTTCTACTGCAACCAGACTATCTGCTTCGAGTTTGATGTTTTCATGTACAGGTGAAAGATTCTTCCTTTCAGATCCAGTTCTGAAATTGTGTTTGGATCTGGTTTTTTTCCGACTTGGAAATGTTGAGTTTTGTGTTGTTAGATCGATCTGCTTATAGTAATAACTCCTGTGATTATTAATTTTTTCTTAGAGACATTGGATAGTGTTTAATGCTGTTAAGTATGTGATTATTGAAATTTTAGAGACATTGGATAGTGTTTAATGCTGTTGGAATAGGGGATCTGGCTAAAATTCATGAGGATTTAGGGGTTAGATCTCTTCTTAGCCAGATAGATTTTTTATATGATCATTTTTTAAGATATGATGATAAAATTTAGTGATGATACAAGATTTGATTAATTAAAAGATTAAATATTGAATCGAATATATAATAATATTTATCATATATATTTGGATGTGATACTATTATTAAAATAATACCGAGTTTTTTTTATTCCTATGCTTGTTCTCTTCATTTATGCACGAATAATATATAGTTTATTTACGCGGGAAAATTGAATCCTTTCATTTATGCGCGAATAATATATATAGTTTCTAGTGTTCTTCTATATATGTATGTTTGGTTTGAAATTTCCATATATAAGAATGTATATGTACTTTTCGAATTTCTGAGGGTTATTGTTCTTCATTTTCATTCGTCTTTGTTTTTCATTCCTTTTGCTTCCATTGGATTTGATTTGCGATCAGTTTTGGCTTCTAAGCAACACATTCTCTGAATGGTTTTAGCTTTGATGTAGTGTAATGCGCGCATTTTGCTCACCTGAGTGCCGCGAGAAGCAGATGGAGTTGGAAGGGGTGAAGGTGAACCCGATCAAAAGAGCAAGGAACCCATCTGGGTCAGGGTCTGTCCGCGGAAGGACAAGCTCTTCTTAGTGTATGTGTCTTAGCTACTTACCATTAATGGAACTTAGATGGGGCTCGTCTGTCGAATTTTGGAGACAAGCGGACACTTTCTAAGGGTAGCGCGCAACCATTCAGTTCACCGTTGATATCATGCTAGCTCCTCCACCTTGTTCAACTAGCAATACCGCTTTTCGTGCATCTCTGGTTTGTACTGCCTTAGATCTCTCATGCTTCCATTTTTGTTGAAGCTTGAGAAGAAATAGAGATCATGGAAGTTGGTTAGTTTTAATTTCTTCACTCAGTTTAGACCTTTTTTAATTAAGACTTGTTTTTAGTTTTTACTGGAGTACAATTCATGATATCAATGTTTGATACTCTTTCAAGGATTATATCATTTCTTTCACATTGTGACATTGGTGGTGAATTTTCATTTGCTATTTACCATTTGTGAATGCGTGTAGCTTATTAGCAGGAATTGTGTGTGATCAATATATGGTTTTAAACATGTTTTTATGGAAACTAAGTTTCTTTCTGTACCTAACATGTTTTTCCTTGGTGTGCACGTAATCGTGTCATTTTTTTTTGTAACGGCAAAATAAACCCTAGCAAATGTGATTCGCGGTGAAATGTAGTGATTGGATATTGTTTTAAACATGTTTTTATGGCAACTAAGTTTCGTTCATAACCTAACATGTTTTTCCTTGGTGTGCACGTAACCGTGTCATTTTTTTGTAACGTCGAAATAAACCCTAGCAAATGTGACTCGCAGTGAAATGTAGTGATTGGATATGGTTTTAAACATGTTTTTATGGCAACTAAGTTTTGTTCATGAACTAAAATGTTTTTCCTTGGTGTGCACATCACCGTAACATTTTATTTTGTAAAGTCAAAATAAACCTAGCAAATGTGACTTGCAGTGAAATGTAGTGTGATTGGATATGGTTTTAAACATGTTTTTATGGCAACTAAGTTTCGTTCATGACCTAACCTATTTTTCCTTGGTGTGTACGTAACCGTGTCATTTTTTTGTGACATCAAAATAAACCCTAGTAAATGTGACTCACGGTGAAATGTAGTGATTGGGTATGGTTTTAAACATGTTTTTACGACAACTAAGTTTCGTTCATGACCTAACATGTTTTTCCTTGATGTGCACGTAACCGTGTCATTTTTTTGTAATGTCAAAATAAACCCTAGCAAATGTGACTCGCAATGAAATGTAGTGACTGGATATGATTTTAAACATGTTTTTACGGCAACTAAGTTTTGTTCATCACCTAACATGTTTTTCCTTGAATAGGTAAATAAAGAGCGATCATTAAACCTAACATGTTTTTCCTTGATATGCACGTAACCGTGTCATTTTTTATAACGTCAAAATAAACCCTAGCAAATGTGACTCGCAGTGAAATGTAGTGATTGGATATATGGTTTTAAACATGTTTTTATGGCAACTAAGTTTCGTTCACGAACCTAACATATTTTTCCGTGGTGTTCCCGTAACCTTGTCATTTTTTTGTAACGTCAAAATAAACCCTAGCAAATGAAACGATTGTGTGCGATCAGCAGCTAAGTTGCGCCCTTGCACGCGATTGGCATAAGCACAATTTTGAACAAATATGGTTTTAAACATATCAATCATATGATTTTATGGTAAGTTTCATTGACCTAACATTATCAATCATAAGCACGATTTTTTTTTATTTGTACTTTGTAGTGTTAAAGTTCATTACACAAGCCAAGATCAAGTGCAAATTTTTAGGGTTTTTGGTTGATTGACGTTTGCATTTTTTTATTATTTTTGGTGGGTAGGCATATGCCATTGGGGAAAACATATATATAGGTTGTTTGGAGTTGGAACGGTTGGATACTTAGCTATGATATATTTTTGTGGGTTTTTTTTTATTCTTTCAAAATTTACACAACCTTGTCTAGTTTTGATCGATCTATTTTAGAACTATGTTTGAATATATTAACCCATTCAAAACCTAAGTTCATATAAATTAGTGTATGTATATATTAAAGCAATTTGAATTGACTTTAATTATAAGGGCAATAACACTTTGGTTTGAAGGATACAATGAGAAATAAAACAAATTCAATGATTAATTTGCAATATTATGTCTGTTTTCACTCATTTATACCCGTCTTCTCTTATTTACCTTTTTTTTATTTACCGTTTTGAACCGATATAACCCAATTCTTCAATTCCTCCTCCTATAGACACAAAAATAGAGATTCGTTAATGGTAGTTGCCATCATTATACCCGTCTTCTCTCATTTATCACACAATTTAACATGTTTCCTTTTCGTCTATTTATCGTTTTAAACCAATGTGTAACCCAATCCTTCAATTCCTCCTATAGTCATAAAAATAGAGATTCTTTAATGGTAGTTGCAATCATTATACCCGTCTTCTCTCGTTTATCACATAGTTTAACATGGTTATTTTTCTTCTATTTACCGGAAATAGAGAACCGTTAGTGGCAATTCCAATCTCTATGTCCATCTTAACGGCTTCTCACTCATTCATCACACAATTTATTTTGTTATTTGTTTCATTCTCTTCCATTTACCTTGGCTAACCCAATCCCTCCCTCCCTCCTACGGTCACAAAAATATAGAATCATTAATAGGGTTGTTATTCAAGTCGAACGAGTCAAATATTGTTTGTTCATATTCAACTCATTTAGGAAATAAACGAGCTCTAACCGAACTTTTTTCGAGCATTAAGAAGGCCTATTTGCTTAGAACATAGTTATTTAAAGGAAATTTTACGAAATTCGAGCTTAATGCGAGCAAGCCAAACTTTAAACCGAACTTAAAAATGTGTTCTTACTCGACTTGTTCAGAAAATAAACAAGCTCAAACCGAGCTTTTAAACCCGTTGACCCGCCGGGTCGACCCGTTGACCCGCCGGATTCCCAAATTAAAAAAAAATAATTTTTTAAATATTTTTGACTAAATTTTTTTTTAAAAAAATGATAGGTAAAGACTTTTTCTATATATCACTTTTTATATCCATTTCATTTTAATATGAAGTGGAAAAAAGCATGAGAAATTTTATATTTTTATAAAACTTCCTTTATCCACTACAATATAAATATAAGGATATAAAACTTCTCAAACTTTACTTCATTTCAATATAAGAAATAAAGCTTAAAGTAAAGAGTGAGGGTTAAGGGAGGATGGAGTACACATATATATACATCCATCCCTTCTCATTCTAACTCTCAACTTTCAATGTGGGACAAGAGTCTTGTCCCACATTGAAAGTTGAGAGAATAGGAGATGTCTTCCAAATCTATAAAAAGGGAAGAGTGATAGTGCTTTTGACCCACATTGCACATTGCAAACTAGTATATGTTTATATATTATGAATTATTATAAGAATAATATACATAATACATAGTAATAATTATTATAAACATAAAAAAAAATATTTTTTTCAAAAAAAATAAATTGGGATGGCGGGTTGACCCGCCGAGTCATCGGGTTCAAAACCCCTGACCCTAACCCTAACCCGCCCCCACCCGTTGACCCGGACCCGCCGGGTCATTGACCCGTAACCCGTGGCCACCCCTGCTCTCCTAACCATTATACTCATCTTCATCCACATTTTTCACACACTTAAATTTGTTCGATCTTCCTCCATTTACCGTTTTGAAAAAGAGGTAACCCAATCCTTCCAACTCTCCTATATGGTCACAAAACTAGAGAATCATCCCTCACTCTCCACAATTCATAACACCACATTTCCTCAATACTTTAATTGTTTAAAGGGGCCATAAATTTCTTAAACCAACTAAAGGTAAAATTCAGAATCCAAAAGTAAACTAGCAGTACGTAGCACTGGACATAAAAGGTGTCTACTTCTATTCAATTCCCAGTTGCAAGGGCCACCCAGAAGTTCAGGCCACTATGCATAAAGCCAAATTACAGAAGAAATCTAGAGCAACTGATACGATCTAACATCCATGACACTTCACTCGGGTCTAATCGGACTCGTTGCCCGAGTCTTGACGTTGATTATTATAGCCGTCCATCTCATCCTTGTAACGTTTCTTATCTGCCTGCGCTTTAGCTTCATATGGTTCTTTTTCCTCAGCTGCAAAAATGAATGAATATATCAATCAGTTAACAAGAGTAAGAACATACTAGTATAATTGAGATTGGAAGAATATATATGTATATCCTATTGTTGCCGGCTCGTACCTGTCATATTCCTCCATTTATCACCAAGAACCTTGCCCATATCAGTGAACGCAATCCCAGGGTTTTCTTTCTTCACATTCTGAATTGAAAAAGACATTTTTACTGATTTGGACACATATATTTCATCAACACGAATTGGTAAAATGCTACAGAAAAACAGAAGACAACACTTGCCTCTCTTTCAGATTGTGAGAAAAACATAAAACCAGATAACGACTTTTTGGGGGCGTTAGGATCCTTCTTTTGCTTTTTCTTCTTTGTTCCTTCCTTGTCACCTTCCTTTGCCTTCTTCTTTCTTGATGGTTTTGGTACCGATGGACCTTTCTTCTCCTTCTTGGCAGGCCTCTGGCATTAAACCGTATGTAAACATGAAAAGAGGAAGTATCACAGGAGAACCTTCATATCAAATGAACAACCATCCCTTACCTCCTCATCTTTGTCCTGACTTGCATCAGATCCTTCTTCGCCGGAGTCATCAGTAGGTGAACCTCCATCATCATTGTCACTTTCTGGATTAAAATCTTCATCCTGTTCAAGAATGCAAAATGCTCAGTTTAAGATGTTTACCGGCTGATGCTTCCACATCACAATCCAACTATACATCCTATATGAGCACACTTGACAAGGGTTGAGGTGATAGTCCTTCATTGGATGATGTGTAAATACATCCTGACAGGGAATTGAACTTCCATCCGCAGTTAATAGAGGCTCTCTGATGAGAACTGGGCTAAAAAGGTGAGCCAAAGCCATAATCATAGGCCTATACCCATAATACTTTAGAATTGCAGACTTTGCAGGCTTAGCTAACTACTGAAAACCAAATCAACATCAAAGTAGGGGTTTGCACCTCTTCACTGTCATCCCCTCCAGCTTCATTCCTGATTCGCTCAAGATGAGGATCAACAGCATCATCTTCTTCATTCTGAAGAACAGCAGCAACACCTTCTGCAGCTCCATGCATATCTCCTAGATTCATGATTCTTAGGTGCTTGTTGCTGCATAGAATTAGATGATTCAAGTAAGAGTTTGGATACGCTGTTAACCATTACCAATAAAAATAAGGAGTCATACAGACCTGATGAAGTCAAAGAGACCATGATACTCATTTCTCTGAATATTACGGAAAAGGTGCTCCTGTTCTGTCTTTAGTCTGATGAGAAGATCAAAGTAATGCATATTTGAACCACCAGCAGCGTGCCTTTGAAACTCCACGTATTCAATCTGGAAGCCAAAATAAAAAATATTTAGTCAACAGAGAGGGAGAGCAGATTTTTACATTTTCAATATATCAGACGTACAAGGAAAAATCTTCTCCTAGCACAAAAAATGAAAAATGTACCTCATCGTGAAGGATAAGAGTTGGAGGCTTAGGTAAGAAGAAGAAGCTCTTTTCAAGGGGATACAGCATACCATCTTCAGCCTTCAATGACGATTTCACTGCATAACCGTCATTTTGGCAACTGCGGAATTTGCCTGGTCTCGTAACTTTAGAACCAGATAAGGCTCTCAATATGTTGGTAAATACATCATGAATGAGTCCCTGGATTTGCAAAATATTGACCACAAAAAAAGTATGCACCACGTCAAACTTTAGAACAATCAAAAGGGAAACATTTTTAACTTGTCTGAGAAAGAAACAGATGTGTTACCTTGTAAGATGGTTCCAGCTTGTCCTTGAACTTCGTGTTCAACAGTTCATCACTCATGACAAGACTGGTCTCCACTACATAGTCTGTTTCAAACTGAGTAGGATCCCAACCACGTGAACCATAACAATAAGCAATAAAGTGTGAAGGGAAAAACATAAATGTTGCCTTTACAATAATGAAAAAGCAGGTACCTGCATCACAATATGTGGGTACAAGGTTTGCCCTTTACGAATGGGTGGATCAAGAGTAATGACAAAAAATGTATGTGGCTGGCTAGACTGCAAAAGAACAAAACAAAACGAACACCTTTAATATATGGCCCAAAAGAATACAAATTGAATGTGATCATCATAACCAACGATAATGATAATAATAATAATAATAATAATAATAATAATAAAGAGGCGCATTGATAGTGTTACACTTTGAAGTTAAACTAAATCTTTGTGACTTCAAAGTCTTAAACAAACCTTTGGGAGACAAAAAAGCCGAATTATACTGCTGTACTGAATTTTGAAATCATTTGCCTGTCCTTGTAACCGCAAGAATGACATATGAAGTTCAACAAGGTACCGACCCCTAGAAAATAAAGGGAAATTATGTCCATAAGCATGAATAAAATAGAAAACAACTCACAACATAAATCTAAAGTATATACAGGATGAAAATGCCAAGTTTTCAACAGATCCACCTCATTTCAACAAATCCACTTTATATTTATCCAAGTCACATCCTAATCTTGATGAGATTTTAGTTACAATTCACAAGGCTATGGCTCTCCTGATACTCTAATAGATTATTGTTGTTTTAGCAGATGATAAGATCAAAGCTCGACTGGGAAACTTCCCAAAGTCCATCAATGCTCAAGCTAAGAGCAGGATCCATAAATTCCAGAGAGGGCAGTGCAAAAACTGTATACAAGAAGGGATGACTTGACTACTATAATTACCTGGGAGTAAGAATCGCAATGCCCTCAAAGTTAGCAACAGGCTCCTCTGCATCAACATCTGCCATTGACATAATCTTTTCATAGAAAACCTATCAAAAATATACAAAGTACCTATTAGTATTTCATTGACAGAAGCATCAGTCAAAGAAAGCAAAATCAAAAGAGACCCACCTGAGCAGGAGGACGATTCTCATCACCAACAAACTGGGTGTTTGAATTAGGTATGTGAAAACTTATCTCCATCAATGAATCTTTCTGCATGTAAACAATTAAAAATAATCATGCGCTTGGGTTTATCATAAGCATCAACCATCCTGTACGTAAGCTTAAGTTCTTCAGTGCATCATTCCAAAGTCAAGTCTTTATTTAGTATGGATACCTCATTGGCTCCAGTCGTATCATCCACATGAAACTCCAACAGAACATCATTTTTCCCTTGCATCTGAGTCTGCGCTACATCAGCTAGCGACACTTCAAAAGCTTGTTTCGAATCAACAAGGAATGCCAGCATATTTCCTGCAAAGTAAATCAGAGAAGTAAGGAAAAGGTGCAGCTATTCCATATGTATAACTAATATGAGACATTGGTTTGCACTGACACATTCAAAATCACCCATGAAACAAGAAATCGCAAAAGCCACACATCAAATGGCCTTATCAGCAAAAGATTAAAAAATCCATTATTTTACAAAGGGGCATTTTCTTCTTCCCGTTCTCCAACACCAACAAAAATATTCCAAATTAGGAGTGGTCTTTTGCTAATGAAGGTTTTGCTTTATGGATATAGTGGATTTCTCCGCTTTCCTTTCTTCCTTCAGAGAGTTCATCGTTTAGTAAGATCAAATTGTTTATAATTAGCTGGAATTCATATTAAAAAGGTGCATATATTTCCCTAAAATCAGTTTAATGGGCATGCACACTCAAGTCTCAAGCCCAAGGAAGGGTGCATTGAATCATGCCAAACTATAGGCCGAGTACATGAAAGAAAAACCAACAGCCAGATGCCCAAAATTCATATTATATATATATGAACAAAAGTACTGTCCCAAGACTTATCGTCCTTCACCGACTAACAACTCACACAAAAGAAACATCATCAAAGCACACTTGTAAGTCAGTCAACAACAGCCACATAGTCAAAGTAAAAAATAAGGCATAGAAAATATCCAACAAGTTTTCTCACCAAAACTGACAAATTCTGGTTTGCATGTCTTTTTTATCCCTTTTTACGGTAAAACATCATTTATAAACAATATTTTTTTAGACATTTCCTCTGCTTTTAGCCTTTAAGGGGGATGGGTAGAGAAAGAGGTTGTATTGAGATTTTTCTACATCTTTTCTGATAAAATAAAAGGGAAGGAACACTAAAAGCAAAGATTTAAACATAGGTATTAAAGGAATTTAAAATTCGATCCATTTTGGGAACAAATAAATATCGAAAAAGATTTAATTAATGTATTGAACGGAGGAAAGTGATTCAATCGGCGGTAAAGGAATCTGAATTCCCTCCTAATTATAAGTGCCTAATATCTTCCTAATAAGGATCCTCTCCTAATAATGAGTCCCTAATATCTACCTAATAAATCGATCTCAGCCCTTCAGATATATCAATGGCGAAGGTGGGAAAAGTAGGGTTAATATATAAAGAAAAACAACTTTGATTAATTTTATCTACTTACCTCATAATTCCTTCTTGTCTTCCAAAGAGATGAAAGACAAAATTATCTCCCCTTCTCCCACATCCTCTTTCTTTCTTTCTTTCACTGTCCCTAATTTTCCTAACTTCCCCTACCCTTTCCTTCCCTTTCTACCCATTACCCATTTGTGAAACACAATATAAATCACTTTACTTATACCAACTTACAAGGGAAACAAAGAAACCAACCACTAAAAATCCAAACAGTTGACATAAAGAAATTGAAGACCCCCGGGTTATGAAAGAATTAGGGTTAATTAAGGGAGACTAGATCTTGACCATTGCTCTATCCAATCAGTTATGAAAGAACTCCCCTATCTTCCAAATTCAAAACAAAATGGACAGAATTTTAAATGCCTTTCATTAGTTTCATACCTATGATTAAATCTTTCCTTTTAGTGTTCCTTTCCTTCTTTTGGTGTACCTTTCAATTTTATTTATTAATAAAATTGTTTTTCTATTTAATTCGGAAATCTATTATCCAATCACAGTGGAGTGCCATATAGGGTTACATATTGGGTTACAGGTGATCTCAATTGCTCCATCCCCTATCTTCTTAAGTTCAAAACAAACCAGAAACTCGTCCTTCTCTCCTCTTTTTCTTCCTCTATCCTCTCCCTTCTCTAGGCAGAGGTTAGGAAGCCCATCACCTAGAGTAGCCTAGCGCCTTTTAAATAAACACTGCTCTTTAGTAGGCTACATACATCAAAATAGCCACTGCTACAAGTTGCAGAACCACAAGAGATTACAGAAACCATTCCATTCCATCAATTATCTACTGTAACAAATTGCAAAGAACAGAAAAGATCGTAATCGAAGAAATCAACATACCATTAAAATCAACTTCTCCCCAGTTGTGACCACTAACAGAAAGTTGCTTCTCTTCAGGAACTATTCCACAACTATTTCTGAAGAAATTTGACAACATGGAGATTTCCTATAAACAAAATAAAGCGAATGAATACATTTCAGTTCCCCTGCAAGAACTTCAATCCATAAACCCTATTCGATGTTTGTGTGCAAAGCAGAAAATCGAGTTTATCAAGCAAAAGAAACCAGTAACAGCTATCACTAGCGTTTCAAATGAAATCAAGACATGGGCGAGAGAGGAGATCACCTGATCCCTAAAACCGATGAACTTGTAAGAGAGGCCATCTTTAGTCCGAATTCCAAGCTGATTACTCCTCGGCACCTTCATCCAGTATATCTTCGCAATATCGCCTTTATCGACCTCAACCGCCTTTCCACCGCCTTTTTTCTTCCACACTAATCCCCCCGAATGAACTCGCATTTGACCTGGATTCTGAAATTGCAAACAGAATCCATCACAGCGATCAATTTAACCAGACGGAAATCCGATAAAAATTAGGGTTAGGGCATGAGGTATAGTTTCAGGGAGGAGAGCACTCACCGTGCCGCCTCTCCCGCCGAGAGAAATGTCGTTGAAGAGCTGGCCGTCGGCCATCGCTGCAAACTCTTTCTAGCTCTGACAAATCGAAATCGAATAGGAAAGGCGAAGGAGATATAAGGGAGAACTGGAGAAGAACAAGGAGCGCGATCCTTGAAATGGCGCGAGAACGTCGAAGATGAGGCTCGGTCGATTGCTTTATAAGGGCTCCATGAACCCTATGGCGGTGTAGTGTGGGCTTTTCTAAAGAAGAAGGCCCATTAAGGCCCAAATTGATTATGAGGCCCGTTTTAAACCCACCTGGAATTATATGGGATGGGAAGATGGGATTCTTCGTGTTGCAAAGATTGTTGTTTTTTTTTCCTCAAAATAGACAAATTATTATACATTTAATATGGGATTTAAAAAAAAAGGGACAATCTATTTTAATTACATACTAGTATGATTCCCGCGCCATGATGCGCTTTTTTATAAATAAAATTTTAGTAATATGGTAAATTAATATTATAACATAATAGTAAAAGTTCAGATAATTAAATGTTTTGAATTAAACTCATTGGTTGAGAAAACAATTAAAGTAGTATATATGGATATAGATTAATAATATTAATTTTATGTTTCTTTGTTATTAAATGTTTTGAATAAAACTCATTGGTTGAGAAAACAATTAAGAAGTCGACTTTGTTTCAGAGGTTGTGGAGTGACGACGAGATTGCGCTCTTGAAGGGGATGCTCGAGTACAAGGAGCAGAAAGGGGTGGACCTAATGACTAACGTCAAGGTATTTTACGACTTCGTTAATAAATCGCTGCATGCGTATCAGTTTCGTTCGAAAGCAGCTGGTGAGTAAAGTCCGTAGGCTGAAGAAGAGATACGAAAACAACTCGGGTAGAAAGACTTTCCACGCCCACGAGACGATTGCGCTCCAACTGTCAAAGAAGATTTGGGGAGACGACATGCAAAGCACTAAACTTGATCATCGCCAGACAAGAAGCAACATGAAATCGCTCGGTAAGATGACGACCAATGCATCTTCAAGCAAGATGACGAAGAATGCGGGAATGATGGTTCTGCATGAAAAGAACAAGAGGAGGATACATTTGTGAAATTCATTTGGAAAGCGAGCATCTCAATGGGATTATTGGACGAGAGTATGCTGAAAGTGGGACTGTCATTGTACAGTGAGGATGAAAAAGCTAAAATTGAGGGGAAGTGGAAGCAGTTGTACTTTGGATTTGGTTCGCCATGAAAATAAGATAATCATGGAAGCACTTAAATCAGGGGAGAACTAGTGTTTTAGCAAGGCAAGGCAAGGTCGACTATCAAATCTTGGAGTATTTTGTAATCAAAATTTGGATAAGTAGGTTGTCAGATTTTCGTTTTAGATAGTATTTGAATCGGGAAGGAAATCTGATTTTTCCGCTTCTTCTTCCCTAGTTCATATATATTATTCCCGGTTCAAATACTATCTAAAACGAAAACTTGACAACCTACTTATCCAAATTTTGATTACAGAATACTCCATAGATTTGATAGTCGACCTTGCCTTACCTTGCTAAAACACTAGTTCTCCTCTGATTTAAGTGCTTCCAGGATTATCTTTTTCTCATGGCGAACCAAATTCAAAGTGCAACTGCTTCCACTTCTCCTCAATTTTAGTTTTTTCATCCTCACTGCACAATGACAGTCCCACTTTCAGCATACTATCGTCCAATAATCCCATTGAGATGCTCGCTTTCCCAATGAATTTCACATATGTATCCTCCTCTTGTTCCCTTCCTGCAGGACCAGCATTTCCTGCATTCTTCATCATCTTGCTTAAAGATGCATTGGTCGCCATCTTACCAAGCGATTTCATGTTGCTTCTTGTCTTGTCTGGCGATGATCAAGTTTAGTGCTTTCCATGTCGTCTCCCCAAATCTTCTTTGACGGTTGGAGCGCAATTGTCTCGTGGGCGTGGAAAATCTTTCTACCCGCGTTGTTCTCGTATCTCTTCTTCAACCTACAGACTTTACTCATTAGCAGCTTTCGAACGAAACTGATACGCAATGATTTCTTAATGAACTCGTAAAATACCTTGATGTCAACAATTGGATCAACCCCTTTCTGCTCCTTGTACTCGAGCATCCCCTTCAAGAGCACGATCTCGTCATCGTCACTCCACAACCTCTGAAACAAAGTCGACTTCTTTCCCTCCTCCTCCCTACGCTCCTCCTTGGAGTTTCTCCGTCTTCGGCTTCTTCGAGTCCTTCTGATCCTCCACCGATGGTACTCGCTTCACCGACGCCTTGGGAGTGAACTTCTTAGATATCGGCTTCCTGAGCTTCGAGCTGTTGTCGTCGATCGGCGAGTCGGATTCGTCCGAATTGGAGTCGGAAGTCGCCTCCTTATCGGCTGGCTTTTTGTCGGCAGCGCACGGGGGCGAGCCCTCTCCTTCCGAAGACGAGTCGTCGGAGTCGGACGACAGCGGCGATGCGGGGGCTTCTCGATTCTTCTTCACCATGGCAATGGCAGTGGTGGATTTAGGGATCTAGGGTTTGGAGGGGAGCGAACAAGTGAGTGGCTAATGCGTGCTAAACACTACTCTGTATAAATACCAAGATGGAGGGTCTCCAGACATAAATGCTCAGTTGATTGCCACAATACTTTTTTTTTGGTAAGGTAAAGATTTGAGTGGGGTCAGGCCCTGCTGGACCACCACCCAAGGGCATCCTTGCGGATGAGGACACGCAAAGCCGAGTCGGCGATGAGGTCCTGTGTGGATGTTGTATGGAGGAGACTCGCAATCCTGTCGACAGTCGAGTTGATCTCCCGGAAGACGTGGCCAAATTGCACCCTTTCAAATTGTTGGAGAAGGGACAGGGTGTCAGCAATCAGCATCTCAATCTCCCATGGGCAGCTCCACCTTTTTTGCAAGCAGTTGGTGATGGTCAGACTGTCACCCTCAATCATGATACTCGACAGGCCAAGTGCTTTCGCCTTGGCGACACCACCTCTAAGGGCAAGACCCTCAGCTGCTAACACGGAAATGTGCCCACATTTGAATCCGCCACAATCGATGACTGAGCCGTGGTGATCCCTGATAATGTAACCTGCAGAAGTCTCACCCGATGGTAGTTTGGATCCATCAAAATTGATTTTGAATGACCCATCAACCGGTTTGCTCCATCTCAGATTTCTTCTTTTCTTTGGTTCCTTTGTTCTTAGTTTCTGATGATGTTGAGGCTCTTCTTCAAAAGTTAACTTAGAAGCGGCACAGTTCTTTAGTTGTTAAATGGTATAACTTTCAATGTTATGGATGGATGTTGTGTTTTGGTTGTCGAATATATTTCAATTCCTGCTTGTCCATAAGCACCACCATGTCGTCGTTAGTTCCCTTTTTTGCTCAGGATTGAGTTTGTTGAATATTTCGCAAACGATGTTTTTGATCGATTTGTTTCTGGTGTCGATGCTTCACATCACTATTTGAATGTTCGGGTTAATTTTGTGGACCAGTTGAAGCGTGTGGTTGCATTATAAGAATTAATAGATGGGATGGACTTTCATCCGCCCGATTATGAGTATTCAATGAGAAACTCTTCACATTCCCGCAGTCCGTTTTTTTTTTTTTTTTTGATAATGGCTTTTATTTTGGCTTCCCAACCCAATTCATTACTCAATGGTTGTTTGTTCATATACAATCCCAAAGCAATACCCTTCTCGATCAAGTATTAACAATAACAAAAGCTGTTGGAAAACAAAATTTACATTACACCCCGCTAATACAATATTATAAAGGGGGGAAAAATGCACCCTTACAAAAAAAAAAGCCCACACAAGATGCGGGTACTGAAGTACAACATATATAATAACAAATCAACGCAGATGAAAGAAAAATCTCAACACCCCATAAAAAGTCGTCAGCCTGCAGAGAAGTCGAAGACGATCCAAGGCGAACTACAAATGTTGAGAACACGGGAGTGTGATGACTCAAACTACCTCTCGACGTTGAGAAGACGGAGAACAGTAACTAGACCTGTCAAACGGGTCATTCGGGTCGGGTCACTTTGGGTCCCGGGTAAAATCGGTATCGAGTATATTCGGGTTGACTCGAACTCGGATTTGACCGGGTTTCGGGTCATTTCGGGTTTGTCAATTTTTACTTTTTTAAATTAAAAAAAATCACGATTTGATAATTTTACGCTAGTTTTAAAATTATAAAATTAAAGGCGTTGTTCATAAGTTCTGGTGCTTGTAATTATATACTATGTCTGATCTAAAATATTTGATTTTTATTATTTCTCGTAATTTTTAATAAAATGTAATAATATGTAAATATCAAAATTTTAAATAATTTTTTTTAAAATTTGATATTTTATAACATTTTATCAAAAAAATTTGATTTTTAGTATTTCTCGTAATTTTTAATAAAATGTAATAACATATAAAATATCAAAATTTTAAATAATTTTTTTAAAAATAATTTAATGCAATTAGTAATAAGCATGTAATTGTTTTAATATTTTTAAAAAAATTAGAATTTTTATCTTCTGAAAAAAATATGTTGAAAAATAATAAAAAAAAACAAATACTATTGATCGGACGGAGTATTACACAATAAAAATAAATATAAAAGTGGATTTGAAATGAAAGATCAAGTGATTGTATTGTAATTATAAAATGTAATAAATTGGAATCTTCATAAAAAATGAAATCATATATAATTATAAATCAACCGAGTCAATCGGGTCACCGGGTCAATCGCGTAAATCGGGTCAAAATTATCGGGTCAATTGGGTCACCGGGTCGAAACCCAGATTATCCAGAAAATTTTCGGGTTTTCGGATTCCGGTCGAAAAATTATCAGGCTTTCGGGTCGGGTCAGGTTGTGTTTTGAGAGGTCTAACATTAACCCATCACCGAAAAGGACGAAGTATGAGAAAGTGTGGATCAGCGACGTTCTCCCACCTAAATGAGGTATCTTCGAAGATCACGAACACTGAAACACTGAATTGAATATTTTAATTAATAATTAAAACTATAAATTAATACATTAGTATGTATGTTTGATGCATATAAATTTGGATCGAACGAAGTGCGACAACAAAATAATAATTGGTCACATGGAACACGTTCAAGCCTTGCAAGAACGAGTGTCATCCTTTGTCCCTACTCCCAACTTACAACAGGACCAAAACTTCACATTTACACTTAACTCAACTTCCCAAATCATCATAATACTAAATTGGTGGATTTTGTTTGTATTATTATGAGTCAATTCAAGATGTGAGCATCTAAAATGTATTTTGAGTTGAGATTCGACTCGATTCTAATTTAAATTTGTGAAATTTTAATAATTTCTCTTAAATCAAAGTATGTCATTAGAAAGTTGACCAATTATATGATCCGAGAGTTCGGGTTTGGAAAAAATATTAGACTTATTCAATTTAGTAAATAAGTCGAGTTTGAGGATATTTGTTTACATGATCGATTATAGACAAGCTAAATCTGAACCAACTCGTTTTACTTGAATATATACTAATTTAACGGGTAAAATCCACCTATAGTCTCTGAACTTTGATCAAATGTTCAAATGGATCCCTGAACTTTATCTTTGTTCATTAAAGTCTCTGAACTTTGATACTTTGTACACATTTGGTCCATTTTTTAGTAAATTTGTAAAATATGTGTTAAATAATGATATAAAATCAATATATTTTGGTATATTAATGGAATAAGTTAGGTTATACACATGTAATTGCTTGGTATTTGTTTAAATAAAGTAAAAAATTATATTATATTAAAAATATATGTTTTTAAAAAATATTTTTTATAATAAAAAAAACTTTCTATATTCCAACTAAATGACATAATTTTCCGTTGATATTTTATTTTAAAGTATTTTAATGATCGAAAATTTCTTATTTAATTAAAAAAATTAAAATGTGTTTTGTTAAAAAAAAAAAACTATACTTTTGCTATAAAAAATAAATTCTATTTGTGTTGACAAAATAAACTCTGTTTTTAATTAAATAAGGAAACTTTAGTCATTAAAATAAACTATTATTGGAAAATTATAACATTTGTTAAAAAAAATAGAAAGTGTTTTTGATAAAAAAATATATTTTAAAATATGCCTTGTTTTAAGAAAACTCTATTATATATGATGACTTTTGATAAGAAAAAAGCTTAATTTTTTACTTTAGTAAAACAAATACCGAGCAATTACAATTGTATAACCTAACTCATGTAATTAATACAAAAATACATTGATTCCATATCATTACTTAACACATACGTTGTATTTAACAAATTTACTAACAAAGGGACCAAATGTGTACAAAGTATCAAAGTTCAGAGACTTCAATGAACAAAAATAAAGTTCAGGGACCCGTTTGAACATTTGGTTAAAGTTCAGGGACTATAGGTGAATTTTATCCTTAATTTAACTAGTATAATTCACATCTCGATAGACAACATTGCTCAATTTCATGACAATTTTGAGTTTTTACCCAAATGCCATAATAATAAATAAAAATAATTTAAGAAGCTTGATTTTTCCGCACGTATATAAAGAGCTAAAAACGGTCATGTATAAAATATTACTGTATTTTTTTTAAAAAAAAACTAAATTTATTAGTAATAAATATTAAAGTTATTTTTAAAAAATTAATAAAAAAATAATATTTTATATATTTTTTAACTCCTTAAAATACGCATTGAATAGTAAAAAATCTTACTCAATACATTTTAGAATATTTTTTTTTAAGCAAGATAAAGTTTAGGTTGGGTCGGCCGCAGCAGAGGCCCTTCCTAGCGCATCCTTCCGGATGAGAACCCGCAGTTCTGGATCATCCTCACAGCAGACGTCGGCAGGGGAGACATGGATACTACGCGAAAGGTAGTCAGCCACGTCACTCGATACATTTTAGATAGGAGCGAGTATCAAAATCTCATTAGATTTATTTAAAACAAAAAAAGGACGAGTAATTTTTTTTTCTGATTAGGTCATCTGATTATGTCAAAAAGCACGAGTATGATTTACTTCCAAATAAAATACTTTGTTTCTCTTAGTATTTTTTTTTGTGGAAAAATTAAATAGGGAGTGTCTATTTCTATTTCAAACGGTTCGACACTGTCCAATGGCTTACGTCTACAGCGAAGTGAGCAAAAAAGAGCTGCAAGATTAGAAACAGAAAACGCAGAAAAAGAGAGATCCGTGAGAGAGATGGGGGTGATGATCCCAAGGAGAGCAAAAATGGCGTCTCTGTTTCCGTTTCTGCTGCCGCTACTCTGATCGGACGGAATTCGGAAGCACAAGCTTCAATTTATCACTGTTCCATCCGTGAATTGCTGGTAACGAAATTTCTCCTGAATTTTGCGTGTCCTTGAAATTCAGTTCGGAGTTGTGCTACTTGATTTTGATTGGAGCTCTAGCTTCTGAATTTTGAATTCTTTTGGCGTGAGTGTAACGCTATCATCTTCAAAGTATCAGAAGCGATTTTTGTTTGCTGATTCGTGATTTGCAGACAACGGAGCTTGTTTGGTCTTTGAGTTGTGCACTTGTGCTATTTGATTTTGGTTGGAGTTGATAGTTCTGAGTATTATTTAATTAATTGTGCTTATGACTATGAAAATATGATGGTGACTGGTGCTTAGGCTTCGGAATTTTGATTTCTGTGGGCGTAACGTGACGTGACGTGATCCTCTTCAAGGTTTAGATAGAAGCGGTTTTGGTTTGCTGATGTGCGAATTACAGACAATGGAGCTTGTTTGGTCTTTGAATTGTGCTTCTGATTGTAAATCGCGCTGGCGACAGTTTTTTTTTTTTTTTTTTTGCTTCTGAATTTTGATTTCTGTAGGCAGTCACGTGAATAAGCGATTCTGGATTTTCTGGCTTGCTGATTTATGAATCAGAGACAATGGAGGTTATTTGGTCTTCGATTTGGGGTTTTTATTGCTTCCTTTAGCTTACTAATAAAATTTGATTAACGAATTGACGATCCCTTGCTGCTGCAGTATATAGGTTTTAGCAAATTGATTCACCATGTCAGTTTGCGTTTTAATTGGAAATTGTGCATTGCAGAAACTGCTCAGGGTAACACTGGTGTAGCAGATATGGAAACAATGTCGAGAGCCGAGCCAAAGCACATGTATTCCTGGTGGTGGGCCAGCCACATGAGCCCCAAGAATTCAACATGGTTGCAGGAGAATCTTACAGGTATTGACTGTTTATTGATCTTGCTGGTTCTCTTCAGGCCTTCAGGGTTCTCCAACTTGGTTTCTTAGACCACTTTTAAATTCATCAAGCATGAGCAAGTGGCATGGTTAAGGATTCGTTTGGCACAAAGTTGCTCATTTCGTACATGTAGTTGATAAGGTGCTTGCGCCAAACGAAACCATAAATTATTTTGGAAAACTTATGAGTAAACTAGAAACCAACTGTATCATGATGCAAGAAGCCTATTTCCATTGTTTCAATGTCAGTAATTGAACATTAAGTTGATCTCCTTCATTTCCATGTATGTCACGTTCTCCTAATTTTTTCACACCAACAGTCAGAATTTCAAGAGTTGTTGCCTATATTGGATACTGGATGAAATGGCCATGTTGATTCATTTAACGAGTGCTTTGTTTCTGCAGACATGGATAGCAAAGTCAAACTGATGATCAAGCTTATTGAAGTGGATGAAGATTCTTTTGCAAGAAGGGCCGAGATGTATTACAAGAAACGCCCTGAGCTTATGAAATTAGTTGAAGAGTTTTACCGAGCATACCGTGCTTTAGCTGAACGATATGATCATGCAACTGGAGTAATAAGGCATGCTCATAAGACCATGGCTGAAGCATTTCCGAATCAAGTCCCTATATTAGAGTCAGTCGATGGATCATTTGACCCATCTAACGGTTCTGATCCTCATAAACCGGAGATGTCAGATCTTGTACAAGCATTCTGGACCCCCGGTAAATTGGAAAAAGGTGATGCTGGGCTGACTCCTCCATATTTCCATTCTGTAGAAAGAAATGGACCATTTTGGTCTAGGGAAGCATCATTTGCCAAGATTGCTGAGGGGAGAATTAGAAAAGCTTTGAATTTTCATGATGCTAAGATAAAAGTACAAACTCAGAAGGCTCATGGTCTTTCCGAGTCTGATCGGCTGGAGAGATCTGAGACTGATATTATGACCCTAAAAGAAGCCCTTGCTAAGCTGGAAGACGAAAAGGAAGCTGGATTGCTTCAGTATCAACAAAGTGTGCAAAGATTGTCTAACCTAGAGTCTGAAGTGTTGCGTGCACAAGGAGATTCGAAAGGATTTCATGAAAGAGCAAGCAAGGCAAAGGCCGAGGTGTGGAGTTTAAAGGAGTCTCTTGCCAAACTAGAAGGCGATAGAGAAGCTAGTCTTTTTCAGTACCAGCAGTGTTTGAACCGGATATTCACCTTGGAGAGTTATGTTTCCTGTGTTCAGGAGGATGCAGAAAAACAGGTTTGTGAAGCTGAGGCGGCCCGGGTCTTAAAGGAAGAGCTTGCTCAATTAAAAAATGAGAAAGAAGCCGGTCTTGCGAAATATATGGAAGCACTCGAGCATATTGCAAATCTGGAGAACACACTATTGCTAGCTGAAGACAAAGCCAGCTTGGCAAGCGAGAGAGCTGATCATGCTGAAAAGGAAGTCTCAACTTTGAAAGAAGCACTGGCCATAATAACCGAAGAAAAAGAAGCTGCTGCTTTCCAGTATCAGCAATGTCTTGAGAAGATAGCGAACCTTGAGAATGAATTTGCTCTTTCCCATGAAGAGGCTGGCAGGCTCAAGGATGAGATGGATCAGGGAACTGCAAAGCTGAAAGATGCTGAAGAGCAATGTCAATTGCTGGAGAGATCAAACAAAACTATGAAGACTGAACTGGACTCTGTCTTGTTTAAGCTGGGAATCCAGAATGAAGAGCTTTCAGAAAAGCAGGTTGAAGTGGGACGACTTTGGTCATGCATCCAAGAAGAACGTGTGCGGGTTGTGGAATCCGAAACTGCTTTCAGGACACTGCAGGATTTGCATTCTCAAACTCAGGAAGAACTAAGATCCGGTGCTGCGGAACTTCAGAAAAGGGTACAACTTTTGAAGGACATGGAAATTAACAATCAGAATTTACAAAGTGAAGCCCAGAAGATCAGGGATGAGAACAAGAGCTTGAATGAACTTAATACGTCTTCTGCTGTCTCTATAAAGAACATGGATGGTGAAATCTTAAAGCTGAAGGAGGGGAAGGAGAAACTTAAAGAGGAGCTGGAACTCCAGCTGGATCAAAGAAGTTCTCTTCAACAGGAACTTTACTGTCTGAAAGAGGAATTAGACGACCTAAACAAGAAACATCAAGCTATGTTGGAGCAGGTGGAGTCTGTTGGCTTTGAGCCAGAGTATTTTGTATCATCAGTTACAGATTTGAAGGAAGAGAACTCAAAGCTAAAGGAAACCTGTCAGAGAAATGAAGCTGAGATATCTGTCCTTTTAAAGAAGTTGGATGTGATGGAAAAACTTATTGAAAAGAACGCCGTCTTGGAGCATTCTCTCTCAGAATTAAGCGTTGAGTTGGAGGATGCAAGAGAGAAGGTCAAGGCATTGGAGGAATCTTACCAGCTGCTCATGAATGAGAAGTCCATAGTTCTTGGTGACAAGGCCACTTTGATCTCTCAGTTGGATATCACTGCTGAGAATTTGGATAAACTCTCGGAAAGGAACGCATTCTTAGAGCACTCTCTTTTTGATGCAAATGCTAAGCTTGAAGCATTGAGGGCCAAATCGAGGAACTTGGAAGATTCATGCAAATTACTCAATGATGAGAAATCTGTTCTTGTTAATGAGAGACATGCAATAGATCTGAAGCTGGAAACATCTCACCAGAGACTCAGAGAGCTTGGGGAAAAACATGCAGACTTGGAGAAGTCTTACAACAGCATGGAAGAAGAACGAGTATGCGTGCTCAGACTGGTGGAGGATCTGCATAATTCATTGGCTGCTGAGAAGCAAGAGCATGACAGCTCAACTCAACTGCGCTGTATACAAATGGAAGAGATGGAGAGCAAGATTTGTGTGCTACAGGTGTTGGTTGATCAGACAAGGGGCCAGTTAGGAGAAGAACTAGATAAAGCTGCAAATGCGCAGTTTGAGATCTTTATATTGCGGAACAGTTTACAAGATCTGAGGGAAACTAATTGTTCGTTGCTGAAATATTGCGAGAAACTATTAGAGGCATCCACTTCATCAGAGAAACTTATCTCAGAATTGGAGCATGAGAATACTGAGCAAAAGGAGGAAGTGAGCTTTCTGATTGATCAAATCACGAGTCTGAGATTGGGGATGTTCCAGTTGTTGAAGGTGCTACAAGTTGATTTAAACCATGTATCAGAAGATGATTTAGATGCGGATCAAATGGTTCTGCATCACATATTGGTCAAACTTGATGATACAAGGCGATCTCTCTCAAGAGCTTGGGATGAAAATCAGAAGCTTGTCATTGAGAAGTCGGTTCTTGTGACATTGCTTGGGCAACTTAAACAGGAGGTGGCAGATTTAAAGACTTTGATTGACAGTCTTCAGCAGGAATTCAGCAAAAGGAATGACCATTTATCATCTTTACAGGGAGACATGCTGAAGCTTGTTCAAAGCAATGAAAAATTGATTCTGAGAGTTAGAGAGGGAAATCACAAAGAAGAATTGCTTGCTTCTGAAATGGGCAGTCTCAGGGCAAAGCTTAGAAAAATGCAAGGTGTTTGCGAAGATCTAGAGAAGGAAAATAGCAGAATGCTAGAGGAGAATAGATCCTTGAGTAAGGCTGTAATAGATTTGGATGATGAGAAGCATAATATAGAACTTGAAAACTCTCACCTAGTTGTTGAAACTGTCACTCAGGACACTCTGTCATTGATTTTTAAGAACATCATCCTGGAGAGATCAAAGGCAACAAGCCATTTGATTGATGATGTGTACAAGCTGATTGGTGAAAATCGTGTGCTTGAGGACAAGCTGAGAATCATGGATGCTATGTTGGGCGAATATCAGACGGAGAATATGAGCTTGAAAGCCGCTTTGGAGATATATGATGATGAAATGAAACAAGCGAAAGCAACACAGTGTCAGTTGGAGCATGAAATTGCGAATGCGAAGGATCAGGTATCTCATAAAGAAATGGAGCTTTTGCAAGCGGTGTCTCTGAATGATGAGCATGGGAAGGAGATCCATGAACTGTCAAGGAGGCATGATCAGCGAATCAACGAAAGTGAATGCCTTAGAGAATCCATGCATAATCTAGAGGTTGAAATACGCAGAATGCACGTGGAACACAGAGAAACTATCACAATGGTGGAATCCTTGCGTTTGGATCTGAAAAAGGTGAAAGATGAAGCTGAATTGTGGGAGACTGTTGCTGGTACAACCTTTGTTGAGCTGCAAACCTCGTCAGTCTGTGAAGGACTATATAGGGAGAAGCTTTTTGAGCTTGCCAGAGATTATCAATGCCTTGTAGATAGAAATAATTCAGATGGTTTGAAAGCTCTGCAGCTAACAGAAAGAGTTGAGTCATTGGAAGGTGAAAATATTCACATGAAAGCTCAATGGATTGGGTATGTGCCAGCTATTGAAACTCTGAGGGATGCAGTAGCATCTCTTGAAAGGCATGTTGAGGTACATTATTTGGCATTCTAAACCATTAATGATAGCAGCTTAAATCAATCAGTATACTTCTTACTTTATCTCCTTTCTTTTCAGAAGAAAGTTTTGATCAATTTTTTCTCTAATGTATGTCTCCAGGATGTTTCCAGCTCTTATAGATTGGCTGAAGTTGAAGAACAACCAGGAGACGAGCACCGTCAAAGTGTTATCAAGCAGCTGAATCAGACTCCTGATCCTCAAGAATTTGCAATGAAGGATATCATGCTTGACCAGGCATCAGAATCATCGTCTCACAGGAATAACTTAAACATTTGGTATAACAGTGCTGAGAGCGATGATCAAATTGTCGAGCTATGGGAAGCTGTCAACAAAGTAGGCAACATTCAGCAACCGGAAGTTGTGAACAAACATAATGAAAATGAGCTCCACTCTTCAGAAGTACCAGCTGAAAAGGAGCTCAGGGTGGACAGCCTAGAGCTATCCAAGAGATACACAGAACTCAACGAGGCCGAGAGCAGCGAGAAGATTCTAGAAAGGCTCTCTTCGGACGCTCAGAAGCTGACCAACCTTCAAATAACTGTCCATGATCTGAAGCAGAAAGTGGTTATGATCACTGAGAACTTGAACTTGAACCCAACCAAGGGGAAGGACAATCACTATTCAGGTGTAAAGGGTCAGCTCGAGGACGCTGAAAGGGCGATTGTGAAGCTGCTAGATGCCAACACCAAGCTGGTGGCCCACACCAAGAATTGCTCCACTGACACTCCTTTGTGGCCCACATCATCACCCATTTCCGATCCCTCAGAAACCGAAGAGAGCGAGAGGAGGAGGAGGAAGGTCTCCGAACAAGCCAGGAGGTGCACTGAGAAGATAGGGAGGCTGCAGGTGGAGGTTCAGAAGATACAGTTCCTCCTACTGAAGCTTGACAGTGGCAGCATCATAGGGAGATCAAGCGGAACCCAGATAGTAGAGCACGACAGGAAGGTTCCCCTACGAGTCTACTTTTACGGTACTGGGGCCTGCTCGTCTCGTAGACGAAGGACGACTCGTTTTTGTGCTTGTTTGCAGCCTCCAACCTGTGGAGATTGAGGAAAGCCTCCAGTTAATGTTACAGGACACTGTGAGTTTTTAGTACTCTTCAGTTAAGGCCTTTTTTTAACTTCGTTTTTCATCTCTTACTGTTTTTATTCCAAGTTTATGATAGGCAAAACTAACATAGAGAAAAGACAAGCCCACACAACTACTGATGAAATAAGGAACTGGCTGAACAATTTCAGGAATCAAAGGAATATTATCCCAATTGACTTAATCAAATGCTTAATCCTCTCAACTGTTAAACGTCATTAGAGTTTAATTAATAGGTTAACTTAAATGAAAACAACTGACATATATAAGTGATGTGTTTTGATATGTTAACAGATAGCTTTCAATTAAGTACATATATATATATATATATATATATATATATATATAACTATAAGATTAAACATACATTTGGGCATGACATAAAAACCAAATAAAATGCAAATAAAAACACAATCATCTGAAGCCCTTAGCCTCTCAAATTGACCAATACACAAATGATGAAACCTTTGTGTTGTTGCCCTTCAAACCAACTTGGCTTACACAGCTAGACATTCATCTCAACCAGTTAAGTCAATCTACACCGAATCACCCGCCTCCGGCTTGGCTTTGTCCTTGTTGTTTTTGTACAGCATGAAGTTGCAGCATGCTTCCACAGCCTCTCCTACTGTCAAGTAAATCCACTCTTGGCCCAGTGACTCGATGAACCGCGACCTATCTAGCTTCTTCATCACCTCACCACCTGGGTTAGCCAAGACCAGCTGCATACATTGATCAGGAGAATCAAGCTTTAAACACTCTTTTTCCTCCCTTAGGACTTGTTTGGTTTTGAATTTACCTTAATCCCTCTCCTTTCGATGATCTTCTTCACTTCTTCGAGCATGCTTATCCCACTCGTATCAATGCAACCCACAGCTGATTGATAGAACAACATTATCATTAATCCACATCAACTACAGGGTGAATAGGGATATTACTCGAGCCGAGTATTACTTGTTCATATTTCGTTCATTTAGGATATGAACGAGTTTGAGCCGAGCCTAAATTTTGGCTCAAGCTTCAAAATGTGCTCATACTCGGTTCCTTTAGGAAATAAACAAGCTCGAGAGCCAAGCTTTTTTCGATTGCTCATTACAGTAACTTAAATGAAATTTTAGAAATTCCATAAAATTTGAGCTATTCGAGCTTAATTCAAATGAGCCGAGCTTTGGACTGAACTTAAAAATGTGCTCATATTCGGCTCGTTTAGAAAATGAACAAGCTCGAGCCGAATACGAGTCAAATTCGAGCTACTTGTGTTCACATAACACCCCTAAAGGTGAATAGATGAACAATATGTATAAGAGTTTCACTTACCTCCCAACTCTAGTACCAAAAATTGCAATTTGGCTTGCCCTAAGGCTTTCAATTTGTCCTCCTCATCATCAATCCACCTAGCAATCCTGCAAACCACACAAACAAAAGGATCAAATAAGATCACGAAACATCAACAAGGAATCACGGTATAGCTCTAGGAACCCACCTCTCCCTTAGATACCCAGCATTGGTAAAGTATATGGGAGCACCAATCTCAAGTATGAGCAAACCAGGCACACTTTGAGCTGTTGGATACTGATCAACACTCCTATAGCAGTTGGAATCCGGTATGCTTCCGAGCACGAGTGTCTTTGGCCTCGCTACGAACAACAAAACTCTCACTATTGACAATGCAACCTGCAAAAGAAAACTTGTGAAACTGCTTCCTTGGAGTTGTCAACATGTAAGATCATTGGTGCTTACCGCGATGACCAATCCGATTTCAATGTCGCCCAATACGACTCCAATGTAGGCGCTCAAGCAGACGACAAAGTCGAACTTGTCTATCTTCCAAAGATGGATGGCAGCCTGGTAGTCGATGAGGCTGATCATGGCGGAGATGATGATGGACGAGAGGACAACGAGGGGCGTGTAGTAGAAGAGAGGGGTGAGGAACAAGAGAGTTATCATCACCGCTATCGACATCACTATGTTGGATGCCGCCGTCTTGCACCCTGCATTGTAGTTCACAGCAGATCGCGAGAATGGACCTGCATAACACACCATTTTAGTCAAGAATTTACCATATGTAGAGCATGAATGAATGTGCTTATGTGCACCATAAATGTTTTGAAGTGTACCTAGTTGGGCCAAATTGGACAATGGTCCTCAAATTTGGGTCCAATGAAGCCCAATAGAACCAATGTCAGGCCCATTTACAATTTGGGCTTGATGACAAACATTAGTCACTTACATGATATCTTTAGCAATTTTTTAGATTAATAGTGTGACTGAAAACTAAACTAGTAAGGCTTGACAGTTACGTACCGGTAGTGAGGTAGCAAGAGGTGCAAGAGCCAAGGATGTTCATCATCCCAAAGGCGATCATCTCTTTGTTACCATCAATGTGGTAGTTCTTCAACATTGCAAAGCTTCTTCCCGCCGCTACTCCTTCCTACATTCATACATTTTTAGCTTACGCATATTTTAAACGGTTTTTCTACCCTAATATAGATTAAGCATTTCAATTTAAGAATGATTCTCTCCTTTTAGATAAACTAATTTAACTAATTTTCACCAGGTTTATACATTGTTTTATTGATTGAATAAATTCTAAATCGAGGTTCATAACCTATATTAGTAATATTCAAGTCAAAACTACTAATTGTAAAGTGTTTGGTATTGAAATCTTCTTCCAAATGATTATGAATTTTTTTTTTTTAAAAAAAAACATTTTTAAAAAATATTCTCTTAAATACACTAACATAACTCCTTTTTTTTCATTGGATTTATATATTTTTATTTAGAGAAATAATTTACAAATTGAATTTACTAACATATCATATTTAATCATAGATAAAAAAAATCGTATTTTAAAAATCAAAACTACTAATTGTAAAGGGTGTGGTATAGGAATCTCCTTCCAAATGATTAACAAATTTTATTTTATTTTATTTAAAAAAAAAAAACAATAGTTCACTTATCAAATTGAATTTGTGTATCGATCATATGGTACGACATATAACATGTGACATGTTATTTTTTAAGACCGACATAGCTAGTGGCCGAATTGCTTTTGTAGATGCATCGTTTAGAATATTGGTTACTTTTTCATAAAAAATAAAAACCAAATTTGGGTATTTGGATTGTACGATACTAAAATGAAATGTTGTTTGATAGTTGAAAGAAAGGAGATTTTACAGCGAGGACGATGACACCCGTGACGATGCCGGTCTTTAGAGCCGTTGTTAGATAAGGTGATGTGAAATCCAAATCCGAGATGGACGCTGGATTTATCCCCTTCTTCAGATCTCCGATCTGCGCGAGCAAATATTTGTTGTGTTACAGATCGATGATCTCAATTGTATGAACGTTGTTGATTCACAGTTGCTCGAACTTGAAACAGAAATGTGAAACTATATGAATAGATCGACTTACGATTTGGACACCGTGTTTTTCGGCTTGGGTGAAGTAGACGAGAAGGCTCCCTAACACAATGGAGGTTAACGGAGCCATGGTTGAGATCCAAAACAACACCGGTTTCCTTTTGCTCTGCGTTCAACATTTTGGTAAGTTGAGTAGTTCGAGCTCAGCTAAAGAAAAACTTGGATTGATAATTGGCTAAAATCGAGATTAAATGAATCTGGTACGAGCACACTTTTAATTAATTAATTGATTCTAAATTTGGGTTTAATTCATTATGATTGAAGAACAAATATTCGGCTACTCGACTCGTTTGATTCAAATAACAATATTTCCTACAATAGCTTGTAAATAAATTTACAATTTTTTGTGGTGAAAGCAAATTTAAAGGGTTAATTTATGATTATGGATAATTTGATGAAAAAAATTAAGGATATTAAAATTAAGTAAAATAATTACATACAAAGTATCTAGTTAGGAGGAGGTAGAAGAGGAAGCAACATCCAAGAACGGCACTCTCCCATCTCCACTGCGCAATGCAACAACAAGGCATGATATATTAATAATTAAACAACACACACATACATATATATATATATAGAATGTATAATCCCAATTAATTTAATAAATCGCGTAATTAGATTAATATATACTCCGTGAGTCACCTACTTTTTTTACTATTTACACCATATATCCCCTTTTTTTTATTTTTGTAAAAATAGGCCCCAGTACTCCTCTTAATTAGTCATAGAAATGTGACTTAATTAAGAGGCGTAGAGCGAGAAACTATCCAACTCAAAATGACACAAACTCGAATATATGCATGGGGACGAATTGATCGAACCTGGTGAGTTTGGGTAAAGACGGATCGTAAGACGGAGACGAGATCGGTTTGGTGAGTAAAATGGGAAAGGCCCAACATGCTTTTCAACTGCTGCAAGCACACCACAGTTGCTGCCCCCGCCATGAACCCTACTATTGTTGCATGTGATAGAAAATCTACTATGAACCCTAACCTGCACCCATCATTCAATTCAATCTCATTTCGGCCTGAAAATATATATGTTCATTTAACATATGTCAATGCTCACAATTGACATCAGGACTAGTCCACCCATTTATGTACGTACACACAAAACTTAGATTCACTATATAATCAATGTGGGATACAACAGTACCAGCCTCACATTGAATATTAAATAAAAATTACTGTAATATTTTATATTTTTTTTAATTTCTTAAAATACATATAAAAAAAATCAAAGACCATCTATTGACTATTGTCAAACATAAAGAATAAAAATTAATATATAAAATCCAATGTGACCCCAAAATTTATTAAATTTCATCATAATGTAGCTAGCTATACATAATGTATACAAATTTATTAAATTTCATCATAATGTAGCTAGATATACATAATGTATACATAAGAGATTAATGATAATGTTGGGCATGAGACAAATAGAAGAGACAAGTTTGAGGAACCCAACTTGTAATAAAACAACAAATGCAGGCAGTAGCTTCATGTGTCAATTGGTCTGCAGTGCTTTCAATCTTATATGAAAAATACAAAGCACATAACTGTTCTCTTTCACCTTTAAACTCACAAGAATATATATCCTTGATTGGGTTGCCTAGATGTCAACTTCAAGTCCAACAACCATTTTGCAAGATAAGATTTTTGACATCTCATTTTTAACTTTTAGTTGTTGTTCAAGTCTGGTGAGTCAATAACTGGGTAATGAAACGAGCATACGAACCTCAAGAAGCCGAGAGAGGCTTGGACAATGCCAGCGAAAAAAGTGGAAGTGAAGGCGAGCTCAAGGTACAACTGAGGGTTGTCAATGGGGTTCACTTGGCGGCCTAACATGCTAGCCATAAGAAGAGATCCCACCGCCACCGTCCCTATCGCCAAGTCCCTCGAGCTTCCCATCATCGCGTACACCAATGGTGGCACAAAGCTTGAATCTACATATATACACATCACATTTACATATATGCATTGGGTCAATTGGATCAGATTCAAGTTTAGAATGCATTGGGTCAATTGGATCAGATTCGAGTTTAGAACTGATACCATATATGTTACAAGAGACTGAGGTTCCGTTTGGCAAAAACAGGTAGCTTTTCGAAGCTTATAATTTTGATATTATATAGTTTTAAATGAAACAAATCTAAGATTTTAGTTTAATCAGGTTTTAAAATCAAATCTTTTCAACAACTACTCAACCGAGCTTTACAGAGCTTTTGTTTTTTCTATTCACAAGTTTTCATCAGCTACCCTAACATTTAGGGTTATCAAATACTTCCTCCGTCTCAAAAAACAAGTCGTTTTAGCATTATGCACTAGTTTTAATAAAAACACTCACCCATCGATCAACATTATCATTCCACTAACTTTTTTCACTAATTTTATTGTTTTTAAATACCCACTATATTTTTTAACCAATCAAAATCTTTTAAAAAGTCAACAACACAAAAACCAACACAAATCATTACTATCCCCCACCTAGAAAACCTAAAACGACATGTATTTTGATACAACTACACTACCCTAAAACGACTTGTTTTTCGAGACGGAGGGAGTACTATATTAGCTTATTAACCTATACTTAAGACAAATAATCCAACTTTCATCAGCTTCAGTTACTCAACAACTATCGTTTTGCCAAACACACCCATATATATAGGGTCACATAAATTGACCCTAGCTTAAATTTTTTCGGTTCCGCCTAATTTCAAGTTTCAAGTTATGTCACATTTAGGAATTTTTAAGAAATGGGCAAAACATACAAAGAGATTTGGAAACTAGGTTAGATAAAAACTTATTAAGATCTCCAAAATACCACTTCTCCCTGTATAATTATCCATTGATATGGAAGTAATTAAAGTCATTGTTCAAACTAATTTGTTTTTATAATTTCAACATATTCTCTATTTTGGTAATTTTAACATAAATCTTCAAATTCTAAATTTGATGTTACCTTCCATCAATCATCATGTTCTCTATTTTTTTTTAAGGATATAGGTTAATATTTTAAACTTAGTAATAATGGAAATCTTTTATGATTCTACCCAATCTTGACCGATTTATTTTTGTCAGATAAATAAAAATCTTTAAATATATAAAATTTACTCTTTTTACTTTCTTATTTTATTCTTATGACATATGATAGAAAAACCGTATTAAAAAAAACGGTTTAAAACCGTGGTTATACTTTCCAAAATTATAAATAAATTTTCTTTTTGGACATAAAACTTTCCATAATTATAAATAAATAAATTGCGGTTACTTTCATTCGAGCTAATGTTCAAATTTTAAAAAAAAAATCCCCATTTCTAAATTATAATTTTCACCATACATGAAATGTTTACCATTTATAATCCCAACGTACTCATAACATTAAAATTTGGCTTTTCGGGTCGAGTCATGTTTTTTAAGCACTTACAAAGGCCAAGGATTGGGGGTAAGTTGGCGAGCTTAGCGTAGCTGATTCCCTGAGGGATGGCCAGGCTGGCGACGGTGATCCCGGCGACGGCGTCCGACTTCAGCCACCCCAAGCTGTAGCGCGGGGCCCACTCCAGGAACGGCAGGAAGTACTGCAACGCCAGCAGGACCCTGGTGGGCCCCGCCCGCCCCTTGCGGAACTGCCGGAGGGGGTTGTCCGGGAAGAGCGTTTCCTGCAGGGTCGCCTTTAGTGACTTGTAGAACGGCTGAGGCGGAGGCACCGCCGCGGCTACGCGGTGGTGCTCGTGGCGGCCGGAGCTGACGTCGTCGGTGTTCATGGTGGCTCAAGGGCCCCTTTCGACGGCAATGTAGGTGGCGGCACGGCGGAGATATATAGATTGGGTGGCTGTGGGAGAGTGAGGAGGTTGCAATCTTATATATATACAGGAGGGAGAGCATATTTTCGTATATGGAGTTGATAGATTTATT
Organism: Persicaria tinctoria; assembly: GCA_037127255.1. Classification (NCBI taxonomy): domain Eukaryota; kingdom Viridiplantae; phylum Streptophyta; class Magnoliopsida; order Caryophyllales; family Polygonaceae; genus Persicaria; species Persicaria tinctoria. Next base: position 1,864,034 of record JBANSL010000019.1, on the reverse strand, counting down.
TTTATATTATTTAAATGGGCAAATGGGAAAAATATCATTAACTTTACAGGTAACTGCGGTTAACTTTATACTTTCGTTTAATGGCATGAACTTTTAAAATTTTAAAAATAATCACCAACTTTGTTTCTAGTTGCAATAAGTGACACATCTAATTTTTTTTGTGAAATATCACCTCTTATTAACATTCTTGTAGAAAAAAAAATCATCCAATTTTCAATTTAAAAAAAAACTGCCCATATTTCATTTTAAAAATTAATCCATTTTTATTTTTAATATTTAAAAATACTCTCTCAGTTCATTAATAAGTGCCGTTTGACTTTTCGACGCGTTTTTTCATTTTAAAAAATAATCCATTTTTATTTTTAATATTTAAAAATACTCCCTCAGTTCATTAATAAGTGTCGTTTGACTTTTCGACGCGTTTTTTAAGGAGCTAAAAACTATATAAAATATTAACTTTTTTTATTATTTTTTTTAAATAATTTTAAACTTATAACTAATAAGTATAAAATTATTTTAAAAAATCAATTAAAAACTTTATATTTTATATAGTTTTTAAATCCTTAAAAAACTTGTCAAACGTCACTTATTTCTGAACGGAGGTAGTATAGTTTATTTTATAGACACTACTTTTCCCATTTTTTTCTTAAAAGAATACACTCTTTATTTACGCCCGGTTAATAAAAGAACTAATTTTATTTTCTCCATAAACTCAGTTTTTTTAAAATTAAATAATAAGTAATGTCTTTAAAATAAAAAATGAGTGTCTTAAAAAGATACCAATTAATACCACAATTATATTTTTTTTAAAATGATGTTTTTTGAAAAAATGAAATTGAGTTTATAAACATGAAAATTATTTTTTTAAAAGAAGAAAATTGTGAGTGGGTTTAAAAAAACAATGGAAAAATGTGATTTTTTTTTGTAAACAAAATGTTAATAATGGGTATATTTTTAAAATAAAATGGTTGTGCTACTAACCATAACCGCCATTCAAAGATGGTGATTATTATAGAATTTTTGAAAGTTGGTGCCACCTAACGCAACCACCCCTAAAGTTCATGTTATTTTTTGCAATTTAAATTTAAATGGCTTTTATTGAGAGGAACGATAAGAGAGTGTTTAGATTCTTTCTCTCGACTCGATTGTAAAAATAATAAGTTATAAGAAAGAGTCAAACTTTTATTCAGTAACTTAAGTTTTTTGTGCTAAGGTGGTAGATTTGGTGTCAAAATTAGTGGTGTCGTCAACATTAGCAATATCGAAATAATTGTGTCAGTATTAGCGGTGTCATTGACGTCCTCAACAATATCAAAATATATAATTGTGTCAACAATAATTGTATAAGCAATAAGGCCCCGTTTGGTATAAATGTAGTAATCGGAATGCGAATCAAAAGTCGGAATGAGTGATTACCTAAGCGTGTTGTTTGGTATAATATCGGAATGAAAAATTCACAAATCCAAACTAAACATCCAAAAATTCAAAGTTCTAAATTCAAGAGCAAATCTATTCAATCTTTCAAATTAACAATAAAATTACACAAAATCAACATACAATTTCAGAAATTTATCAAAAAAAATAAACAAATTTTAACAAATTTAAAGCGTGGAATTTGGATGGTGGGTGAGAGAGAAACCCTAACCGGAGGCCGGAGGATGGAGGCCAATCTGGACGGAGGAAGGAGGCCGGTCTGGACGAAGGTCGACGGAGGAAGCCAAGAAGGAGGTCGATCTGGATTTGATAGAGGAGCACAGATGTGGGTTCGACGCGGGGAGAGAGAGAGAGGGGGAGAACCAGGTCTGGTGGCGGCGGCGACGGAGGACCAGGTCTGGAATTAGGGGGTGGATGGTTGCGGAACGGAGGACTGGAGGGAGAACACCGGTGGTGAATCTCGGACCGGGGGAGAGCACCGATCTGAAGGCCGGATTTGGAGGGAGAACGCCGATCTAGCTGAAGGTCGGACTGGAGCACTGTGGTGGTGGCGGTGGGAGGGAGAACACTGATCTGAACACCGCTCGAACCGGTGACAATCCCAGGTGGTTGGAGGGAGGGAGGGAGGGAGGGAGGGAGGGAGGAGGGAAGGAAGGAGGGGGGAGAGAGAGGCGGTGGCGGGAGTGGCGGACGATGGCGTTGGTTGCAGACGATGGCGGCAACGGCGATAGACGGTGGTGGTGGCAGAAGCGGCGGCTGACGGTGGTGGCCGGCAGGAACGGCGGCAGACGGTGGTGCCGGCAGGAACGCTTGAAGGAGGATGAAGGTTGGGGCTGTTGAGTTTGGGTTGGGGAGGGAGAAAGTGGGAATGGGTGATTACCTAGGTTTAGGGGAGGGGTGAAAATTGGCCAAAATTGGGGATGAGGGGATTACCCGGGAATGGATTTTATTCCGGGTTTTGTCGTACCAAACACAAAACCCGTAATCACTCATTCCGATTACGAGTTTTTGATTTTCGATAATCGATACCAAACGGGGCCTAATTGTGTTAGTGTTGTAGACGTCAATACTTAACGACACCGGCATCAACAATGTATGTTGGCGTCAGTAGTGTTAACATCAAGGAATTTCTTTTTTTTTTTTAAAGAAAAATAAAATAAAATTTTAGTTTTTTTTTAAAAAAAAATTGTAAGATGAGAGGAATGGAGGAATGTGGGAGTTAGGAATGAAAGGATACGGAAGGTGGTGAACTTTTAGCTAATATGGATAGCTTAGTGGACATACGGTTTGGTAAAAACATAGAAAATATGGATACATGGCTATTTAAATGTCCATAATAAATCAATATAATTCAACACTTGTTCGAAAATTTATTGGGCAATCATGAATTTATGATAAGAAGTCATATGTATAGTATTTGGTGTATATATATGTTATACTCCCTCCGTTCGGAAATATAAGTCCATTGACTTTTTGACACGTTTTTTAATGAGTTAAAAACTATATAAAATAATACTATAATTTTTTTATTAATTTTTTTACATAACTATATACTTATTAGTAATATATATAAGACTATGTAAAAAAATTAATGAAAAAAATATTATTTTATATAGTATTTAACTCTTTAAAAAGCGTGTCAAAAAGTCAATTGACTTATATTTACAAACGGATAGAGTAACTTATAAGTGATTGTAATATATGACAAGTTATTGATTTTGATCAAAAGTGTGAAAAGAAAAGTGGAAGATAAGGGGCCAACCGGGGCAACCCAAATGATGCTCACAAGTTCATCGAAAGTTTGACTTCTTCTTTTTTTTTTTTTTTTTTTTTTTTTTTTTTTTTTGAAACGGAAAAAATTTGACCATAGAGCTGAACTCTATCAGCTAAGAGCATCCTTGCGGATGAGACTATGCAACAGAGAGTCATCAGGAGTCCAAATACCGTAGAAAAATGGAGTGATACGGGACAAGCGATCAGCTACCAAATTTGCCTCACGGAAGACATGACGAATCTCAACAGAATCAAAAAAGCTCAGCGAGACTAGACTGTCCGAGACAATCATTTCAGAGTCTCCAGTAGGCTTCCCCATACCTTTCATACTTTTTATTATTGTTAGGTTGTCTCCTTCAATAATGAGATTTGATATTTTTAGTTATATCGCAGCCCGAAGTCCCATCCAGAGACCCAAACTTTCACAGCCACAGACAGAGCTGATTGGTGATGGTCCATTTCCAGAGAAAATCGGGGTTCCTACAGAATCACGAATGATGAATCCATAAGAGCCCAAACCATCCGTGGAGAGCGAACCATCAAAATTTAGCTTATGAGTTTCAATTGGTGGAGGTTCCCATTTAGTTCTCTTTCTCTTTGATATAGATCTTTGTTTATCCTCTTTTGCGGGTGTTTTTTTGTTGTTTTTACAGTAGTCCGGGCAGTTCAAATTTGATGTCTTCCAGATATATATTTGTTCTTTTATAAAGGATAATATGCGTCTTATGTCCGGGTTTATGTTTTCAAAGAGTGTTTTGTTTCTGAAGTACCAGATACCCCACCAAGCAAAGGCGAGATCTTCAAAGCATTTTGTTCCTATCGTATTTTTTATTTCCCATAGAGTGGTGTTCAAGTGCTCGTCTTTGCTGAAACAACCATTCATTTTCCGAAATGTTCCCGGGTTATTTGCAATTAGGGTCTCCCTCGTAACAGGACAACTCCAAAGAAGATGATTTAGGTCTTCATAGCATGAGTCGCAGTGGGGGCAGTTTGTCGGAATCCCAAGGTGTCGAGAAAGTCTGACAGAAGTGGGCACTCCGTTCTTAAGGATTTTCCATAGGAAAATTTTTATTTTCGAGGGGATATCAAGTCCCCAGACCCAATTTGCATCTGATGTTTCGTGTTTTTTGTGGTTGTATATCATATCAATTGCAGACTTGGTGTTGAACCAGCCATTTTTGCTCCATTTCCAATAAAGTCTGTCAACTTGGATGTGCTGTGGTATTGGCATCGTTTTGATAAAGTTTGACTTATTTAATTTCTTAAAATAGAGTTAATAACAGTATAACACCCATTATCCATTCTTTTACAGTCTTGCATATAATAATAGAAAATTTGACCTCCTTAACAAAATCTAAACAACTTGTATTTTAAAATAAATTGCTCAGTTCTGTGAATTTATGCACGGGAATTTGTAATCCATTTATAAAATATTTTCCCTAAATACACTCTATTTAATCATTTTTAAATTATAAATGTATTATATGATTTTCTCAATTTGAATTCTTAAATTTCAAGAGTATATTATATATCATTTTTTCAATAGCACTCTATTATTCTAAAAAAAACATATTTTCAGATATAATCAAATACATTTAAAATGAGTGTGTATAGGGTAGAGAAAACATAATCTAATATTATTGGTTTTTTTGCATTTAAAAAATCTAAAATTCACATTTTTATATTTAAAAAATGAGCCAAACAAAACACACTTCTTCCCATAGCTAACATGTGACCTGTCCCAACTGCTCCACTTGATGCAAAGCAAAATCAAAATGCAAATCAAACACCCTTCAATCCTTCATCTAGTAATTCCTTGCAATTAAAATAGTTGATACTATTTATTATTTTGCACGGTTTTTAAAAAACAATAAAAGCTAAATAATAATTTTTCATTTTTAATAATTATAAATTTATTATTAATCAATATAAAGTAATCAACAATAATTATAAAATAGATATTTTATATAACTTTTTTATCCTTTTTAAAAACAAACTAAATATTAAACATATATCAATTATTCTTCCTCTATTATTTTATATTAAATTGGCCTGGTATCGGAAAACAAAGATACTACACATACCACATATACCACAGGCCGAACATTTTTAATTGTTTAATTTACACTATTAAATAAAGCGATTATATGATCACAGCTTGACTAATTGAGTTCCACAAGAATCACAGCCCGATTAATCTATTCAATTAAATCCAAACAGTTAAACTAATCAATTAAGTATAACTATTACAAATTTACAACCAATTTATTCCTTATGGAATTGGACGGAGTTACAAGTTGATGTTAATTTAGTCCAAACTATCGTGAGACTAACTCCAATGGTTATGTGTAAATGTGTATATGTGTATTTTTTAGACATTTTTTAGCTCTATTGGTTGTTTTTAGGGTGTGCAAATGTGCACATTTGAGCATGTAAGACTAACTCCAATGGTTGTGTGCAAATGTATAAATGTGCATTTTTTGACATTTTTTAGCTCCATTGGTTACTTTTGGGGTGTGCGAATGTGCACATTTGAGCATGTAATGTGCAATTTTGAGCACCCTACCTCCCCCATGTGCAAAAACTTTTTCAAAAAGCAAGACAATTTTATTGGTGTGTTTTTATGATTTTTGTGTTCTTTTTTGTTTTAAATTAATTGTATTTGAATGGTGTATAAAAAATACACATTTGACCATTGGAGTAAAATACCAAAAAGTAAAATATATTTTTACACACCTTGTGCAAATGTATACATTATAGACAAAATCATTGTGTTAGTCTTAATTTAAATATCAGAAAATGGCAATATATGAGAAATTAGTTGCAGGATATTATTCAAAATTAATGAAGACAAATTAATTAGGCGAATGTAGACCACAAGACAAAGCAACCCACATTACAATGTAAAAGGGTTATCAGAGGGTGGATCGATTAGCAAGTTACGAGTTGGGTAGATATATTGTCCGATGGAATCTGTTTGGATAGCTATGAATTATAATTTATAATACACAATGTTATATTATAATTATAAGTTATCATTTAATGTCATCTAGACCGGTCCCAAACTCCCAATACACATCACTCAGACACACGCGTGCGTGCGCACACACAAATAATTTTCATCCTAATAATAAGTTTGGGCTTACTATTTCACGAGTTGTATACTCTTCTTTCTTCAAAGAAAGATATATATTCTGCTTCAATTACGATATTCTTCGACTAGGAGTTGAGTTTGTGGAGGTGTAGATATGACTCTATTGTTCTCTTAGTCTGCTCTTGTTTCGTTTCTAGGATGTTTTGATCTTGTTGCGCCGCACCGGTAAATCTACTATGCCACAATTGTGAGACTTTTTGATGGCATTCATTCCATGTGGTATAGTATAAGACATATCATGTTAACCACTTACTTATCCGCCATTAAATTAATCAATAAAAAGCCTCACAATTGTGAATTCTTCTATGTCATCTACCTTACACTACCCACTACCTTACTTCATAACCCTACTATCCAATAACCTGTCCATTTTTATATCTGTCACCCCGATGGAGTAAAAACTCTCTCCTCTCTCTAGTTTTCTAGAGAGAGAGCCCAACCCTGGCTTCGACCGCTTTCGACCCCGACTTCGTCCGCCTTCGACCTATCTCGACTCCCATCGTCGGATCTTGCTCAAAGCCTAAATCAAGATGGGTTTTAGTTGATTGTGGTTTCTTGGCCCCAATTCCATCATCCTTCATGTCAAATTGTTCTCCAGCTCTGCGATTGTGGGATCGGCGTCCTTAGGTCGCCGTTTCGGCTTTCGATTTGGGGCTTGGGGTTTATGTCGCCTCCTTGCCCTTCGTGCTCAATCTGTGTGAATCTAGGGGCTTTGACTCCTTGTAATCTCTAGTTTTCCTCTGGTGCTGGTCGGCGCCGTGTGTCCTCCGGCGTTCTGTTTCCTCCTTCGACTCGGTATCTTCCTTCGTTCTTGTCGAGCCGCTGCCGACCGCCTCATCCTTCCCCTTCGGCGTCCGCCTCTTCCTCTTGCTTCGGCGTCCGTCGCTGCCGTCGTCCCTCTCCTTTGTTGCCCGCCTTTCTCCCCCGACCCAATGTTCCTCCGTTCTCTGCCCTACCACTTTCTGCCGGCCAGCCGTTCTTGCTGCTTACATCTATTGCTGCCGGTTTACTTCCTCCGCCGTCGCTACGACATCGCTCAGCCTATCCCCTTCCCATCCTTGCGCGACACGTTCTCTCTGACGCCTCATCCCGGATTTTTCGGGATCTCTTTGGCTAGAGGTTTGTGACTTGCACGACACGAATTGGATTTGTTAAAAAATAATAATAAAAAATCCACTTCCTTTTTCAATCGAAAGGGGTGAACTTTCAATGCTTGCGTGGCAAGCTTTGCTTTTCCAATTAAGTTTTACGTTTACCATTACAAACCCACCCGAAAGGGTTATATTAAACCCCGAAAGGGCTTGAATAAAATCTCGTAAGGATTTTGATAAAATCCCGAAAGGGCTTTCAGGTGCGGTTTACTAGGGTGGTTCTTGGCTGCTTTCTGGGGGTTCTTGTCGTTTCATCTCTTTGTTGGAGCTCTGGCGTCCGGCGTCGGGTCTGGTTGGGGTCGAGGCGGTGTGTATCGAGGCGACTCTGTGATCCGGAAATTTCTTTGGAGGATCGTCTTCACTGCCCACAGGGACTCCTGATGTATCGCTGACCAGCAGTGTCATCGCTTGGTGGTGCTTGGCGTCGAGTTGTAGTCTACGTTGTCCTCTACTTTTTAGGGTTGGTTTGGTTGTTCATCTAGTTTTGTTAGCTTGCCACTATTTGTATTGCACCTTTCTATTTCTATTTTATGTTTGACGATTCGCCGTCTGCCGACTTTGTCGGCCACTCGAGGTGTCAGGTCTGTCTGACCCTCGAATTATTACCTTATCAAAATAAAATAAAAATCTACCACCCCGATTAATCATCCCACTAACCCCACCATCCATGTATAAATTGTATAATATCATAGATGTTTTATTTTTTTAAATCATTTTATAATTATTTTTATTTACTATTCATCTCTTTATTTTATTATTATTTTTTTTAAATTATTTTTATATCCCTTAATTTTTTTTTGATACAAGTAAGGATTTGGATGAGGCTAGTCCCTACTAGACCGCCATCCAAAAGCATTCTTGCGGATGAGAATACAAAGATGTCTATTTATCTGAACATTTAGGAAGGCTGCAGTCTCGAAGAGGCGAGCTAGAGATGTGGTCGATGCATTTGTTAATCTCCCGGAAGCAGTATGAGAGATCAACATGATATTTTGTTGTAAACATTAAATTATAGTAACTAATAAATCGATAAATTTTAGGGAAAATTGCAAGAAAAAAAAATAGCCCAAACTTTATGGGTTATTGCGCTCAATAGCATGAACTATTAAAAATGCAGAAAATAGCCTCAAATATTTACTTGGTTGCATAAAACAGCCGAAACCTACATTCCAATACAAATAATTACCTTCAAATTCAAATTAATTACAAAAAATAGCCTTAGGTTGCCCTTAAATTCAAATTAATTACAAAACATCTCCAAAACAATCTTTATTTTTAAAAAAAATCACTTCTTACAAAAAATAGTATGTTGTACCGCTGGCCCGCGGTGCCATTGTTCGGTGGTGTTTGGTTTCGTTCTTCGACGGCGTCCTCAACTTTCTTGGGAGTTGGTCTTCTTGGGTCGTCTTGTTGTAGAGTTTATTTCTGCTTGTTTCATTTCGCTTGTTGTCTGTATTACTATCTTTTTAGGTTGTAGGTTTGACGGTTCGTCGTCTGCCGACTTTGTCAGCCTCTCGATGAGTCAGGCATGTCTGACCTTCGAATTATTACCTTATTAAAAAAAGCCTAAATAATTTTTATTCTCAAAATCTATCACTAAGTCATTATTATCTAAATTCACATTTGAATTAATTATAAAACTACCTTATACCATATAAATTTTATAAGTAAATATTTTTTTTATAAAAAGGTTACTAAAAATATCACAAGATCTTTATTTTTCTTAATAAAAAATTAATTTATCTTAATCCCACAATCTATTCAATGTTCAAATAAAAAACCATTGTTAGGTGAATAACGAATCCACATGTGACTATGTGAGGTACTTGTACAATAACTTCAAAGCTAGGTGTCTAGTAAAAGCATTTAAAGATGTATTATGGGTTGTTGCAAGAGTAAGTTAGTACCAAGTTAGACTTTGATGCTGCAATGAGTGTCATTCATAAGTTAGGTCAAGCTACTCACAAGTATTTAATTGATGCAAACACAAGCACTTGGTCACAACATGGATACAATTACACATCTAAATTGAATATGCAACTGAATAATGTGTGTGAAACATTCAACAAACCCCAAGTGCCACACTTTACAACTTTGTTATCAATTTCACCCTATAAAAAACGTGAACAAATCTTGAATTAATGGATGAATCAATCCCCAATTCCATCCAAATTCACAAACCCTAATTCTGAAAATTCATCAAACTGATGTGGGGGATAAGGTTGAAAGAACAAATTGATTATAGGAATTGAATCACCTCTTCAATAGGAATTCATTGGCATATTCATTTTGTGATTCCGTTCACATTTCAAGCTCGACCTACAACCCTTTTCGAATTTGAACTCAATCCACCATCGCAATTCAAACGAGCTTTTGAAGTTAATTCAAATTTCTGTTTGAATGTTAACCTCTTATGAAATCGCATTCCATGACAAATGTTTTATAGTTTCGGTAGGTTTCTAAGTTCAGTTATATTTATTTTGTTGATATATCATATTCAAATATGTTCTTGCAGATAAGAAACCCTCCACAAACAACTAAAAACAAGTTTCTGCTCAATCTCAATGAACAATCCTAAAATAATAGCTCTATTATATGCATACATCCCCTTCTAATTTAAAGTCTATTTATTGGTTATTTTCTTTCACATGGTTTTAACGCGTAGATAGAGACAACGAGGGTCGAGAGTCTCAAATTTGGAAAGATATGAGATCTTTGATTTGGATGCTAATGGGAGGCCGGTCTTTACGTTCTTGATCTTCGAGGATACCATTGTAAGACCCCCGTCCAACATCGGATATAATAAGGATGTTCGGAGCGATTTATAAGCGATTCAAGCCTTACACATGTCAGTGCTTTAAGTGAGTGAGATTGTAACACCTCATTTCACATCGAATATAGTAAGGATGTTCAGAGTGATTTATAAGTGATTTAAACCCTAATTATATCACAACAACTATTTCTTTTCAAGCCTTACCCATATTACAAGAGGATAACGGACCTTAGAAACATTGTGGTTTTCCTTCGACCAAGGTTAGCTATACTCGCGATGAGATGAATCTCGGTGCTCGGGTGTATTCGCCCTTCACTACTATAGTAGCCGAGTACGCATTTGGGCATAGGCTTGTTACCGGTTATAAATCCCCCGTTCTTCACGAATAATAACTCTACTAACAACTAAAAGCAAGTTTCTGCTCAATCTCAATGAACAATCCTAACATAATAGCTCTATATTATATGCATACACCCCCTTCTAATTTAAAGTCTTTTTATTGGTTATTTTCTTTCACATGGTTTTAATGCGTAGATAGAGACAACGAGTGTCGAGAGTCTCAAATTTGAATTGGAAGGATATGAGATCTTTGATTTGGATGCTAATGGGAGGCCGGTCTTTACGCTCTTGATCTTCGAGGATACCATTGTAAGACCCCCATCCAACATCAGATATAATAAGGATGTTCGAAGCGATTTACAAGCGATTCAAGCCCTGCACATGTCAGTGCTTTAAGTGAGTGAGATTGTAACACCTCATTTCACGTCGAATATAGTAAGGATGTTCAGAGTGATTTATAAATGATTTAAACCCTAATTATATCACAACAACTATTTCTTTTCAAGCCTTACCCATATCACAAGAAGATAACGGACCTGAGAAATGTTGTGGTTTTCCTTCGATCAAGGTTAGCTATACTCGCGATGAGATGAATCTCGGTGCTCGGGTGTATTCGCCCTTCACTACTATAGTAGCCGAGTACGCAATTGGGCATAGGCTTGTTACCGGTCATAAATCCCCGGTTCTTTACGAATAATAACTCTACTAACAACTAAAAGCAAGTTTCTGCTAAATCTCAATAAACAATCCTAAAATAATAACTCTATTATATGCATACACCCCCTTCTAATTTAAAGTCTTTTTATTGGTTATTTTCTTTCACATTGTTTTAACGCGTAGATAGAGACAAGGGTCAAGAGCCTCAAATTTGGAAGGATATGAGATCTTTAATTTGGATGCTAATGGGAGGCCGACCTTTACGCTCTTGATCTTCAAGGATACCATTGTAAGACCCTCGTCCAACATCGGATATAATAAGGATGTTCGGAGCGATTTACAAGTGATTCAATCCCTACGCATGTCAGTGCTTTAAGTGAGTGAGATTGTAACATCTCATCTCACATCAGATATAGTAAGGATGTTCAGAGTGATTTATAAGTTATTTAAACCCTAATTATATCACAACAACTCTTTCTTTTCAAGCCCTACCTATATCACAATAGGATAACAGACCTGAGAAACGTTGTGGTTTTCCTTCGATCAAGGTTAGCTATACTCGCGATGAGATGAATCTCGGTGCTCAGGTGTATTCGCCCTTCACTACTACAGCAGCCGAGTATGCAATTGGGCATAGGCTTGTTACCGGTCATAAATCCCCTGTTATTCACGAATTCCAACAAGTGATGGAAGAGATTATAGGTGGACTTGTTTATATGGAGAAAGTGAGTAGATTGCGTTGGATAATCAACGAGCACACATTGGTTTTATATGATGGATACGGACTTGTTTATATGGATGAAGAGAGTAGATTACCTTGGATAATCAATGAGCACACATTGGTTTTACATAATGGAGGTAGGGGCAGCCTAGTTTGCTTAGAGTTGCAAGATGGAGTGCACAAGCAAAACTTGTGAGCGGATGACTTTAGATAGTTGTGGGCGATCATCAACAAGTTGTTCAACCTCAACCACACTTCCTCCTCCCAAGCCAAAATATTGATTGATTGCATGGATTTGGCTACGATTCGGGAGCTCCAAAAGCGGTTGTTGATGGCTTCCTATTTCTTATCTAGTCAGATAATAGTGGATCACTTCATATTGAAGATGTATTAGCTGCTAACCATAACGAACCTGGACTTTCTAGTGGTGCTTCTAAATAAGTAGGTTAAAATAGGTTCAAAGAGAAGGTTGTTGGGTAGATTCTGTGAGCTAGATGTCGTAATGAACAACACTCATAAAGTAACAACCACTTTGAGACCCTCATATTCTTGCGCAATTGTGTAGCACATCTAAGTGACAAATTAGAACAACATAGGTAAGACAAATACTAAGGTGCAAAATCTTATTTGGGTCGTAGGCCCGTCTCAACTTGCAGTGAATCACTAGCAGTTTCGGGTTTTAATAGACATAACATTTCCAAATTTGGTTGCAAATCTGTTTTGGTTGAGCTACATCGCAATCCCGAATGACAGGATTCCTCTTCTTGATTCATAGGAGTATCATCAGGTAGGCTTATCTTTGATAAAAATATGTATTTTTTTGTTGAATGCAATCATAGAATCTTTCAATTTGATCTAATAACTTCTTGTTTTATAATCCCTCCGATTAAATATATATGATGTTTAAGCTCTTGACACACCAAATTGGGGAAAATTGTACTTGATGAGATATTGGATAAAGTTTTCTAGAATTAGTAACTAAAAAGAAAATTATCACTTTTAGCCCTTGTAATTAATGGTAAAAGTGGAGTAATTTTTAAAACTAAAATAATAGAGGTTGGAGAACGGAGTAATACCTTTGGGGTCAAAATTATGCATTTATCTCACCATGTCATTTAGTGGGATATTGAAAAGAAATTAGGAGAAATTAAATAGGCTAAAAAAATTTTAAATTTGTGATCAAATTATTTTTTCCTAAAACATCATATATACTTGAGGAGAGGGAGTATGATTACTACAGGAAAATTGGAGGCGAATGACTTTGGAAGATGGAAATTGTGTAGGAAAATTAGATGCGCAGCCGAATTATAAAAAATTATTTTTTAACATCTATTTCAGAATCTCATGCATGAATCGATATGAACAATATAGAAGAAAAAGTCATACATTTCTTGTGCGAAACTTAGATTCGGATTCACCTTTGGAGAAGAGGGTCTCAATCGCGACTTCCCTACTTGGTCCACATGAGCACGAGATTGAATCTCCTTGTGTCCGTTTGCTATAACGAAAGATCGAAGGTTTGCAACTCACACCTAACACTTTAGGGATGCTAGTGATTTTTGGTGGGAGAAGAAAAGATGCACAATGTCTAAAACTTGCTTAAGACTTATTCCTTATAGGTCTCTTTATATAATGCACAAATTAGGTCAAACTTATTCCTAATAAGTTACCTTTATCTTTTATCTTCTATCCACAATATATTTCCATAAAGATATTATATCAATAATAATAACTTATTATTATCATTAACCAATTATCCAATTCCAAATACTCTTTTGTGTGTGACCTTATAGGACCGAAATAAAATAGCAATAGATTAAATTAAATTTAATTCATAAATTATAGTTGGCTTCTAGTAAAGCACTATAATTACCTTAATTATTCAGATTATAAATCTCCATTTTAATCATATTATATCATTATTATTTTATAAATCAATTAAAGGACACATGAATTGCGACAAACCAAAAAAATAAAAAATGATTAGCATGGAAATTTGAATGAAATTTATACACCAAACCTAAAAAATCATTTCATAATTAGTTTATAAAAAACCTTCGGCTTCTTGTCTCTAATTCGTAATTCCTGAATCTGGATGACAACCTAATCTGAAAATTGAGATCCTAGCCTTTGTTGAAAATAATGCTTGAACGGAGGGTTTTTATTAAAGGTTTTAAACTTTTCTCATCCCACATTGATTGCGGAGGCCTTTTGGAAGGTGGTTTATAAAGAGGATTTTTGTACGGGTTTATAATTAATTTGTAAAGCAATATTTTTAAAAGCTTATTTTTATTGCTAACTGGTTTTTAGGGGGTAGTGGGAGCGTTTACTCACCCACATTTAGTTCCCTTAAAATTGGTCTTCAGTTTTCCAACAAGAGGCGAAGGACAATAGATAACAAACTACCCTAATTGTCAGGTTTAAAACAAAATATAATGCATGCTTAACTGACTTTTTGTGCTAGTTTTGCTCATAAGATCGCCCTAAATCGCTTATTAGATCAATTGCGAGTAGAAGTTTAAATGATATGTAAATAATCAAATTAATTTTTTAAAATCACATATTTAAGTTATATTTATATGGTTTAAGATCATTTTTATAATTAATTTAACTTTGATTTTAGAATATTTTTATTTATATTAGAAGTGATGATTTTTATAAATAAAATTTATTTTGGAAAGGTTTTGTAATTAATTTAAATTTAAAGATAATTATTTGAATTTGCATATAACTTGAGTTCAGATTATTAAACGCTACAACCCAAAGGTTACGTTTTTTTTCCACTAAATTGTAAAGAATAAGTTTACATGAAAGAGCATGAATTGCTATACATTTATTCAATGTGTTGGGCCCAAATTCCCAGAAAAGAGTGATGATTTTCGGCCCTTTATAACTGGGCCGGGATAACAAAGATCATCTCATTACAGCCCAAAACATTTAAGAGCAAGATTTACATGTAGTTCAGTAGTTGCATCACGGAACTCTCAAAATAACATTTTGTTAGCACGAACTTAACTTTCGGCAGCTCTGAATACAGTGAGAAGAGAGAGGAAGAGGTTGATGATATCCAAATACAAAGCGACAGCAGCCCATATGTACTCGTCGTAAGTGTAACGCTTGATCAAGTTATCAGTGTCGTAGACAATGTAGCCGCAGAAGATGATGGAGGCTAAGCATCCATAGATCATGACGGAGATCCTGCCCAAAGGGAACAGGATTTGGATAAATGCGAAGAGGAACAATACGAAGACGGCTCCAAAGAGGAAGGGGCCGAGGAAGTTGAAGTCGTAGCCTTTCTTGGCTGCCCAGAAGGTGTATAGGGTGAGGCTCACCACCACTGCTGCAGTCAGTATTACTGATTCTAAGATCACTTTCCCTAAAAGACATAGTGAGACGATTTCCGTAAGAGATTTTCATCACAACTATGCGACGGAAGTTATGCATAGTAACGGATTGATTTGGTGTACAGATAATGTCACAATTTCACAAATTTATTTTCATCATCATTACGAGTAGCTCGCACGACGAATCACAACAACCAACCAACTTCATTTATCCAAGTAAACTTTAGGTGTGTATATAATGTCACAAACTCAAAAAACACAAAACGTGACAGATTTTCTTACATTTAGTAAAGTAACGGTTACCCAAAATCATGCTCTCAGGTACTTTTACTAAGATCATCCTAACTCCGTCACAAAAGAATAATTTCGTGGGCCTCGTGGCAATAACCTCAGTTTCCATTTTCAAGAGTTTCAATTAAACCTCACCTAGGACAGATCGCTGCAAATTACTCTGATATGTGACGGAATTGAGTGCAACAGAAAAAAGAAAAGATCACGGGAATGGAGAACTTACCGCTGGTAAAGGCACAAGTTAAACCGACGGCGAAGGCAAGAGAAATGGTGAAAACGCCGAGTAACAAATAATTCACCGGATGCCGCTGGTGGTAGTAATACAACGGACACAGCACTGCGACCAAAAAAACACAAATCAAACCGTTACATTTAACGAAGCCAATGAATCCGAAATTCGTCGAGAACAAAAAACGAGGGGATGATCAATTGAACGAACCTATGAAAGGCGTGATGATGAGGACGATGTAGAGAGCGAGGCCGGCGGGGGAGGAGACGAAGAAGTGGGCGATGGGGTGGACGGAGACGACGACAGCCCCAACCGCAATTGTTGCGAGAAGCTGAAGAGCGATGATGGAGTAGATCTTCCTGATGAAGGACCACCGGAGCTCCGGCGACTCCATCATCGTCGGGTAGAGCGGCTGGGCCCCTCCGGCGGCCTCCACGTCATTTTTCCGGTAGGCCTGTTGTTGCCACATCTTGTAAATTGGAGATCGAGATCACAATTTCTGGTCGGTTAATTGATCGAATTGCTTGGCTTTGGAGGTTTGGGAATTGCGATGCGGAGAAAGGGGGGTTTTATAGGGAGGCGATGCGTGGAAGAATCAGGAAGGTTGGAGGAGGTAAGAGATGGAGGTGTCTTTCTAGACTGCTCTGGCTTCCACTTGGGTTTTACTCTAGTCTTTTCTGGCTTTTTCACAATTATTTATTCTTGTTTTCTAAGTTGTGATTTGTTATTAATTAGCTGGGATTTGATGTAATTTTGATGTATTAATTAATTATTATGGATATAATTTTATTTTGAAAATTTTCTTAAAAATTCTATTAATGTCCAATATGCTTATATTTATATGTTTATAAAAAAAATTATCATAAAAAATTAGTTTTAAAAAATATACATAATTTAAAGAACAATTATATGAGAAAATAATTTTTAAAAAGTAATTTTTATGATAAAAGTTTAAAACATATAAATATAAGTGTGTGGAATATAAATATAATTTTAAAAAAATCAAAGTAAAGTTATATCATAAATAATTAAGTGGTGCACATATTATACCGTGGGGATACAAATTCATTTCAACTTGGATAAATTAATAAAACTTCTCAATATTCAAGGTTGATTGTAAATAACCACCCCTTATTAAAAAAAAATGGTAAATAACAATCCATTATGGGTGCGTATTTTCAAATGTTGTAATTACAAAAAAAAAATGAGATGAAATAATAATGTAACCAAATCCACATAAAAATGTCAAATAACAATCCGTGTAGGAGGGGCTCTGGTTATACAGAACCACAACCCCTCCTACACGGGGCACAACCATATCATAGCAAACAAAAACCCAAAGGAAACGAGAACGTTACAGAAGTAAGGTCATATGCAAGGGAATTCGCTTCCCGAGTTTGTTGTTCGCCATTGAATCATTTGACATGTGTTTGGTTATTTCGTATCTCAAATCCGAATGTTCTAGAAGAATGTAACATAGAAGCTTCTCGTCTAGCACATTCTCGAAGAGTCGAAGGTTGGAAATTTCTTTTCGAAGAGTGTGCATATATATGATCCATATGGTAATGTACAATAGACCCGACAAACTTGGATAAAGAATGCATAAAAATAATAAACTCGAAGATCTATAAGGGTTTGTTTGGATTCCATTTGATTATGTTTATAATTAAAATACATGTATTAAATGGAAAAGTGTATTATAACAATAATTATGTGATTAGATTATAATGAAAAGTGGTGTTTGGATGGTGAAAATAAAATTGAATTATAAACACTGGTCCAACACTCCAATCCAATCCCATACCAGTTTTCACTCATATCTACCCTTATCACTTCTGATTTTTCAATTCGGTCTCTGTAAAGAATTCATTACTACGAGTATATAATTCTCTTTTTTTTTCTTTTAAATCCCTACCAATTCCAATATTTTGCACTCTTTCATCAAATTGACCCACATCAAACTGAAACCTAGGCCATGATCCAATTTCATGAGAAGGATTACATTCAAGAGTGAAGGATTACGCCGTCCGAATTTAGTACAAATTCGAATTTGAAGACGATGTGAGTGAAAGATTACATTCTTTAGTATATCTCTCAAATTTTTGCACACTTGTCAAACCAGATCCGAGGCCCATGTGATGAACAAGGCTTCGAATGTTCCAGATCCATGAGAGAGACGGTGAGTTTTAACAAATACGGGAGCAAAGGTTAGCCTACCAGAGATTCAGATCGACATGAGAAAGATGAAGCACAAGGTAGTCTCCTCCAAGGTTTGAAACAACGAAGAATTCAGATCTGGCTCCCATGTGCCCGAAGGCAGCGAGCCAGCGATGAGGAGGGCGGCGGTGAACAGGGCGGCTTGACTTCGACGGTGACGTATGGGTGCAACTGCACTTGGAGGGTGGTCATTCTCAATTCTGAATTTTGAAAGGGGAAGATGGAAAAGAAACGGTGAAACCCTATCTGGATTTTGAAAGGGGTGCAGGAGAGGTGTGAAAGGAAAGAGAAACACTTATCTAAATAAACGCTTTTCCACCCTTGACATCCAAACAATGTTTAAAAATTAATTAAATTATAAAGAAAATGAAGTGTTTATAAACATAAACTCATGGGAATCCAAACAAACCCTAAGTAGTAAACAAATAAATAAAGGGGTCATGGACCTCATTGTGGTAAGTGCCTCCCATCCCTTTGTGTTCCCGCGAGTGCACACTCAAATGTACTGCTAAATATATAAGTTTAAATTGATTCTTGGAGTAGTTCAATTGAGAACATTGTTTATTTGTGAATTTGTATCAAAGGGGCCTTGGAGGTTTCATGGGATTTTAGAACCAAATAGAGATGAGAGATTTATGTGGACATAAGGTGGGTAATGTGGGATGTAGGCTTGTAGAGGCAATGTTCTAAAAGACTTTCGGCCGATACTTGGCGGTAGGGTATCATCAAGCGTCAAGACGGTTTGGTAGCTTTATTGACAGATTCTTAGTGGATAAAACGAATTTTGGTTATTTTATTATATTTAACTCTTAACCATATCTAAAGCTCATATAATGTAATAGAATTGCCATTTTTTAAAGGTTATTAACATCTTTTAATAACAAAAAAATCAAATAAATATCATGATCAATTTAATCGTTGTTATGTTCAAAATTAAAATCACATAAACATGTTCAAATAAACATCACAACCCATAATTTCAATATTAACAAAATGAAACTAAAAAAAATCAATCTCAAATTCTCAACAAACCATATGCAAAAGCCTCAAATGTCAAGCACCTTGGCAGTGTCTTGGCGGCTAGCCTATGTCAAGCGTCTTGGCGGTGTCTAGGCGGACGCCAACAACCATTTTTAGAACAATGCTATGGGATCTTTATTGCCCAATCACAAACAATCATAAACACGTAGAAGCAAAGAACTTTGAATTAAGAATGTCACTTTTTGTATGAAAAATAAGACATGAGGGATAATGAGGATGAAAGAAGTATAGGAGATATGAGTATATGCCTCTTGTTCAAATGGATGATTGAAAGGGAGAAAACAAAATCATTTTTATATGAAAAGTTGTGAGAAGAGGGTAATGATTAAAATTTTTAACAATTAATGTATCTTAAACTATAAATGGAATACATTCATTTCGTTTCCCTTTACCTTTCCAAAATTTAAACCAAACGATCCCTAATACTATATACCCATTGGGTTTGTTAATTTAGATAACCATAAATTATAACTTATACTCCGTAATACACAATATTGCATTAGCTAAGGTGACAATTAAAACATTAAACACTACCAAATTAATACCCTATATATGGCCATGAATTATAATTTATAATACGCGTACAATATTGCATTATAATATCCTGTATATATTATAAGTTACGTAGTATAATTTATAACTATCCAAACAAACCCTAATGGGCATGTTTGGATTTTGGATTTGAATAGATTTTAATTATAATACAATTTTAATTATAGATATTTTGAAGAGTATCTAGTTAGCAACTTTTATAATGTACTTAAAATAATATCAATTGTAAATAAAATATATTATAAATTGTATCAATCAAACACTTACTATTACATAAAGATTATAATTATATTGTAAATTTAATGCAATTGATGGACACAATTTATCATGTATTTTATTTAGAATTTACTTTTTTTTCCCTCTTTGTACAAATACTATAAAATTAATTCTAACAAATCAAAAAATTGAACATAAAATGTAACTTAGTGTGAATTTGGCACGGGGTAGGGAAGGTGACGGAGGAGGGCGATTTTTTTTTGGGAAGCGGGCTAGAATGTTTGGGACGAGGTGGAAGAGGTGGCGGAGGTGGGGGTGGCCGGGATGGGAAAAGCACCAATTCTCCCACCTTGGATTAGGGGTGAGACTCTCACTCCCATGCCACATCCTCTCACCGTGAGAGGAGGTGGCATGGGGAAATTTTGGGGCAGGGGATGGGCGATCCCCCCCCCCCCCCACGACAATTTCTTCTTTGCTCTTCCGTTTCAAAACTCTTTCAACTTCTTCCTCATCTTCCTCCTACTGCCTATGCCCCTCCCAAAGCTTCAATCTTCGTCTACAATGGTGATGGGGCTGTGATGAAATTCAGTTAGCAATAGCTTGAAAATCGAGCGTGGAAGGAGGAGATACCAAGCTGCGGTCATGGAGATGGCGTTTGAGGCCCTGTGGAATGAGATTTGAGTAACTCTTTTCTCTTCCATGTATGTCGGCTTCAATTTGCCCGTCGTGTTCTGTCGGCTTCCGGTGACTCCTTGTTCGTGCTTGAAAGAAGGCGAATCTGAGCCCCCAATTAGTTTTCAAATTTTAGATCTTCAATTTCATAACAAAATTTGAAGGCGAATATGAGCTCCTTGTTCGTGCTTTCAAGAAGGTGAATATGAGCCCGTCGTATTCCGTCAGCTCCTTGTTCGTCCGACAGATTCTGTGACTTTGATTTTGTCTTCCAATTGTTTCCATGTGATTGATTTTTCGGATCGCTTGCCGGTTTCTGTGACCCAATTAGTTTTCAATTCAATCTTCAATTTCTATGACCCAATTATAGTTTTCAATTCAATCTTCAATTTATGTGACCCAAAGAAGAAGATGAATTGTTTGTTTGAAAGGGGAAAGGCAAGGGCTTTTTAGTCTTTTCTCTTTATTTTATAAAAAAATTCATCTTCGTTCAACCAAACACGTCAGGAATTATTCTTCACAAATAATCTCCACCCCGTCCACCCCTAAAAAGTATCTTCACCCCCTGAAAAAAATTCCACTAGCAAACATGCCTTTATTGTGTCACAAATGATTTGCATCAACCTTTGTTGTGCCCAGTTTAATACTCCTTTTATTAAAAAAATATAAGTCATTTGATTTTTTTTAATTATATGTTTTTAAGGAAGTAAAAACTATATAAAATGTAAATTTTTGTTAATTAATTTTTAAAAATAATTTTATACTTATTACTCAACCTCCTCAAAAAAAGTGCAGAAAAAGTAAGAGCCTTAGGGAGTTAGGGCTCATTTGGTTGACTGTGGGAAGTACAATTCCCGAAAAGTTACTTCCCAGAAATTACATTCTCGTGTAATATATTTCTTGATAATTGAAAAATGTTGTTTAGATGAATTTTGGTGTTTAGTAATATCAATAAAAAATAAATAAAAAGAATTTACATGAAAAATGAGGGAAAATTGAACCTAGGGCTTGTTTGTTTAGCCATTAAAAACAAATTGGACGAGTCGGCCCTAAAACGCTCTCTTTGAGAGGTTTTTGAGAGTTCACCTTCTACCTTTTTTAATTTAGAAATGATCAATTTCTCCATTTAATCATCTAGAACTAGAATAAAAAAATCAACCAAACATATTTTCATAATTCCCGTGAATTAAACTTTATGGGAATTCAATTCTCATAAAGTAAGTTCACATGAATTTCAATTCCCACATCAAACCAAATGAGCCCTTAGTCTTCCCTCGGTAAGTGAACTTCCTCCAATTCAGATGAATAGAAATTTATAGGAAGTTGAATTCCTATGGTTTTCCATAAGAAACAAATTTGAACCAAATATAAGAATTTATCTTATTTTATGAGTTTTTGAACTTCTTAAATTTTCTACTAATTAGTCAGAGGAGTTCTTATATTTTAGGGTAAATTGCATAAAATAGCATGAACTTTAGGATTGGTTGCACTCAGTGGCACGAACTTCAAAAAATACAAAAAAATCACCAACTTTGGTGTTTAGTTGCGGTTAGTGGCACGTATACCCCTTATCTCGCTAATGTGGACTAGTGGGGGTGCTTACATGAAATTTTTTTAATTAAAAAAGCATATAGCGATATATGAATTAGTGGGAATGCTTACATGATTTTTAAAAAAAAAAATTAAAAGACATAAAAGATGTGCCAAAATTATGAAACTAGCTAGGTTCCAATTTTATTCGTTATTTCATGTAATTCCAAATCAAAGATAATTGTGACAAATATAGCATTTGCAAATTAAAATAACTAGTACCAAATTTTAATTTGCAAATGTTATATTTGTCACAATTATCTTTGATTTGAAATTACATGAAATAAAAAATTAAATTGGAACCTAGCTGGGTTTTATAATTTTGGCACATCTTTTATGTCTTTTAATTTTTTTTAAAAAACATATAAACATTCTCATTAATTCATATCTCGCTATATGTCTTTTTAATTAAAAAAATTCCATGTAAGCACCCTCCCTATAGGGGGTATACGTGCTACTGACCGCAACTAAACACCAAAGTTGGTGATTATTTTTGTATTTTTTTAAGTTCGTGCCACTGAGTGCAACCAATCCTAAAATTCGTGCTATTTTATGCCATTTGCCCTATATTTTAAACTAAGTAACCTTTTTTTTGGAAATGAATACTATGCAATAAATATTTCCCAAAATATACGACACTATAATGGATAAATTAATGTTTCAAAAATAGACACCCTAAAGTAAAAATGTTGTATGATCTTAACATTATTCAGAAACCTAGTATAGTAAGCAGTAAGCTAGATTCCCTCAATGGACCCTGTAGAACTATACACTTCCAAATCCAATCTCACAAGTCATTTTCATATGTGGTCTCCCTCTACTCTAATTTTTTACCAATCAAATTGCTTAAATACTTCACCATTTTCCCCCTTTTACACGAAAATCATTTGCTAGGGGTGTGGTGCATTCCAAAAAACATGCAATTATTTTATTCAATATATTAGAAATGAATATTTGATAATATTATTATTTTATCTTAATTTATAACAAATTTTTTAATTTTATAATCAAACACTTACCTAAATCAAAGATAAAATAATTACTCAAAACACACCCTAATTCCCTTGAATTTTTTACCCCCGAGCATTTGGGGTTTGTTTGTGAAATTCAATGTATTTTAACTATAATCCATTAATATTTGAACAATACTCCTTCTGATCGAAAATAAACGATATTTTATTTTAAATACATTATGCTACTATTTACTCTCTATAAAATACTATAAAAATATTTATAAATTATAGAGTAATTAAAATGCATTAAAAACCAAACACCCATTACTCCCACCACCTGAGTCAATCACCTTCACTTCCACCTCTATCAAATAAAACTCCAGAACTTTCCAAACCCCCCCTTTGTTCCCAAATAAGCAAAGGAAGCTTGTCTTCTTCTTCCACTCCCAAGAACCTTGCTAAAAGTAGCAACCCAAACCCTAATAAAATATTTTCAAGATTACCCCACCACTAATTTTTAATTGTATTAACAAATCACTCAAGGAAATAAAAAATTTAAGAAATATCTAGAACCTTCCATACTAGAACTCCAGAAGCTTGGGTAGCAAATATCATCCAGATATTTCCCCTCTGCAAACTCTATATAAAGCCATGGAAACTGACACTCCACAGATTCAGATTTCCAGGAGTTCCAAACAACACCTGAAGTGAAATCAGAGCTTCAATTGGTCCCCTCAAGGAGTAAAAGTCAAAACCTTTTCCATGATTGAAACATCTCACACGCACTCAGTCAATTACTCTGTTTTCCCCCAATTTCATCAAGTAATCAATCAATTCCCAATTCATCATAATCGCTAAAATTCGATGGATCCATTGTACCCAATCAAAGAGGAACTCCCGGAGATGGGCTCAATTGCATTTTCCGGCGAGGAAGCGGCGGTGTTTCCACCTCCCCGGCCGATCGAGGGCCTCCACGAAGCGGGCCCACCTCCGTTCCTGACGAAGACTTACGAAATGGTGGATGATCAGGCGATTGATCGGATACTATCTTGGAACAGAGGAGGGCAGAGCTTCGTTGTTTGGAATCCAGATGCTTTTGCCATTGAATTGCTCCCAAAGTACTTCAAGCACAGTAATTTCTCCAGCTTTGTCAGGCAACTCAACACCTATGTAAGTTCTTCACTGATCATTTGATATTTTGATCCCAACGTTTATTGATTTCACTAAATTCTAATGGGGACTCCTTTCATAAAGTATTTGCAAATTAAGACCAAAAAATCTCAATTAGTGCTTAATGAACACTTAAAAACACTCTTTGTTTGACACATTTGAAAATATGTAGTTGAACAGGCCCAGAGTGCAATTTCCCAAATACGTTTGAACCTTTGGGGAAATTACTCAAAACAACCACATTTATTTTAAAATTTTCATTTAATCCCCCTTTACAATTTTTTTTTTGTTTGGCATTTTAACCACCAAACCCATTTTATCAATATCATTTAAGTAAATGTTAAGAAAAAACATGAAATGTTCAAAATACTCCGAACAAAGACTAATACCTTAATAAAATCTGTCAAGATCAAATCTGTTTATCAAAGTGCTTCTCCGATTGTTGAAGACATCTCTTTTCAATCTAAGAAGAAAAGAAGATCAGTTCATTCCATTTTTCGTAAAATAGTGAAGGATATTCCATTAGGAATGAAAATTGGGATAGAGGGGATCTGTAGGTGCTGTTCAGATTGATTAGCAGGTGCGGAAATAGTTAGAAATTTTAAAACCCTTTAAAATTTTGTTTTATTTATTTATTTATTTATGAGTAGTCACTTAGACTCATTATAGTCCGACAGGAGTCGAAACTGTAACCTATTGAAAAATTGACTTTGGGGTTGGGTTATAAACAAAATTTCAAATAACGGTTGGTTTTGTGACGTTTACCCTTTTGTTTGTATTGTGTTTTATTCAGCAAATCAGCAATGTGGGTATCTTTGATGGTGATTAATTAGTCCAAAACTGTCACTCTCTAGTCCTTTCTAGTTGTCTTTATATATGCTGTATTCCTGTTCATTTCCCTCCTGGGATGGTATACTATAGGATCCCAATTTGGTACTTTCTAGATAGGGTTTTAGTTGCAAGTACTGTTTGTTTCCCCTAAAAAACAGCCACTTCAAACAATAAAAAACTTAACAGTAAATGTTCTTAATTTGATTTCACATGTGTAGGGATTCAGGAAAATTGACCCAGACAAGTGGGAGTTTGCAAATGAGGGCTTCCTTAAAGGCCAAAAACACAATCTCAAGAACATCAAGAGAAGGAGAGCACCTTCAACTGCATCATCATCATCAGCAGCAGCAGCAGCAGCATCCTCAGCATTCGACTCGTGTGTCGAAGTGGGTCTATTTGGAGTAGAGGGGGAAGTGGAGCGCCTGAAGCGCGACAAGCAAGTGCTGATGGCGGAGCTCGTGAAGCTGAGGCAGCAGCAGCAGACCACAAGGGCTTACCTACAAGCAATGGAGCAAAGGATTGAGACCGCGGAGAGGAAGCAACAGCACACTATGAGGTTCCTATCGAGGGCGATGAAGAACCCGGGTTTCTTGCAGCAGTTGGCCCAGCAAAGGGAGAGGAAGGAGCTTGAGGAAGCACTTGATAAGAAGAGGAGAAGACCCATTGATCAAGGAATTTTTCCGTCGCTGTCAAAGTCTGGTGGGTCAATAACATGTGCTCCACAATCATCAAGGAGTGTAATGGCTGAGCCTTTGTCTGATCTTGAAGCTCTTGCAATGGAGATGCAAGGGTTTGGGAGATCAGATACAGGATGGATGGGCCTCGAAGACGAGCAAATAGACGCGGGTAAGGAGATCGATCACGAGTTTTGGGAGTTGTTGTTGAGTGAGAGCTTCGGAGATGGCGGAGATCAGCATCAAAATCAGGATGATATATGAGAGAATGTGTTAGGCTACTAGAATATATCAAAGCCGAAATCCGGGTAGGCATTGTTTTCGAAGCCGAAAAATGTGACAATTTATGTTCATGTTAACTATCATTGTCTTTGTTGTATTGGATTCACAGGAGAGGGGAGAAGAAGCTCAGCAAACCATCTTCAATTCAAATTCAGGGAATTAACCATTAATTGCTTCTAACTCATCTCATTGTTAATCCTATATATTGTACTTCTACCAATGTATGTGTAATCTGCAAAAATTTGATTTTAAACAATGATTCAGTGCTTCAATCTTTGTTCTTCGGTGTCGTAATTCGCAACTCTTGATCAGATTTGAATTGTAGATCTTTTGGAGGGGTGTCTGAGTTGAGGATCTTCTGCAATGAATCAACAAATAAGAGATGTAAGTTCTTCTGTAACCCTTGATTAATTGTTCACCAAATGTTGATGAGGACTTAATTTTTATCACTTTTAATTATTTTAACATGCTGTTTTTCAAAGATGACATATAATTTCTAAGATTGATTTACCCAATTGATCTGTTATTAGATATATACTTGACTATTTAGTGACATTTTTTTTATACACAATCAAATATATAAATTCGGAGTTACACTTTATATTATTTATTTTTTTGAGGTAAAGGTTGCGCTTATATTAACGCAGATCAAGCTCCGCAAGGTCAGAGAGACCCGACGGGAGTTGATCTAAAAAGGTACAATCGACACCATTCGGTGGGACTAATCTCGCAACCGAGTGTGCTAGCGTATTGCCTTCCCTACAAACATGATTACAAGTAAATGATTCAAAGCTCGAGGCTATACTACGGATATCCTCCGCTATCACTCCACTGTTTTTCAAAGATGACATATAATTTCTAAGATTGATTTACCCAATTGATCTGTTATTAGATATATACTTGACTATTTAGTGACATTTTTTTTATACACAATCAAATATATAAATTCGGAGTTACACTTTATATTATTTATTTTTTTGAGGTAAAGGTTGCGCTTATATTAACGCGGATCAAGCTCCGCAAGGTCAGAGAGACCCGACGGGAGTTGATCTAAAAAGGTACAATCGACACCATTCGGTGGGACTAATCTCGCAACCGAGTGTGCTAGCGTATTGCCTTCCCTACAAACATGATTACAAGTAAATGATTCAAAGCTCGAGGCTATACTACGGATATCCTCCGCTATCACTCCACTATATGTTATACTATACGAGTCTAAGTCAATACACCGGACAGTATGCAGTGCATCAGTCTCTAGCACAATTCTTGTTGCTCCAAGGGCTTTTGCTTGTTCGACCCCAAGGAGAGCCGCTTTGAGTTCAGCACATCCTACCCCCCACAAGGCCCGACTCCTGCGTACCTTGGCCCACAGAATGCGCCCCTCATGGTTCCGAGCTACAGCCCCAAGCCAGGCGCAGCCATCGACTATAAGCGCAGCATCCGTGTTTACTTTGATCACATCCAGGGGCGGCCTATTCCATGCTCGTTCTCCCACCTCCCGTCGTGCCATGGTTCCTGTGCGTTCATTCCGGGCCTCCCAAACCAACAGATAATCTGACACTAATTTTCGAAATCCTTCGCGCATCAAGGGTATGTTCGGCGGGGTGTCTTGAAATAGACGATGATTCCGAGCCACCCACGCAATCCATGCGTTTGTAAAGAATTCCAGCAGCCCCATGGATCCTTCCTTGGATTTAATATCACGTACAAGCTCTTCCAACGATTGAACATTTATCCCCCGCACTCTGTTTCCCACCACCGAATCCGCCCAGGCCGCCTCCACCGACGGGCAATCCAGAATGGCATGGATCACCGTCTCCACACCATTACCACATCCTGTACAGTCCGGTGAATCAACCACATGGCGGTGGACAAGGTGAGGTTGCACCGCCAGCGCACCCGATAGAGCCCGCCATGCAAATAGAAGTACTTTCGGGGGCGCCCGTAGCTTCCATATCGAGCCCCACACATCCTCTATGACACCATTGAGACGGTCGAACCATCCGTTAAGATGTCCGCAACATCCGAGCCAATATGCCGACTTCACAGTATATTCACCATCTTGATTCGGGCACCAAATACGCCTATCCTCCGGCCTCCTGGTGCTGAGAGGGATACTCAGAATACATTCAATGTCTTCCTCCCTACAGTTGTCTCGCAACACCTCTTCACGCCAGCAGGCATTGTCATGATCAATCAAATCACATACCTTCAGATTCAAATCTGAATGGCCTTGTAGTACAGGAGCCGTCGGCTTTCCCTCTCGCATGAGCCAGTTGGACTCCCACACCCCAATCTGGGCACCAGAACCGACTCTCCAGCCCAGACCCTCCACAAGCAGCGCCTTCGCCCCCCAAATACTTCTCCAAGAGTAACTGGGATTGTCTCCCAATCTAGATTGGAGGAAATTCTCCCCTCTAAAGTATCGGGCGCAGAGGACTTGGGCTACAAGTGACGAAGGGTTTCTTACCAAGCGCCATCCTTGCTTGGCCAAGAGTGAGTCATTGAAGATCCTTAGATCCTTGAAGCCCATACCCCCCATATGCTTCAGTGCACACAACCTCTCCCATCTATGCCAGTGAATCTTTCTGTTTTGGTCAGTCGATCCCCACCAAAATCGAGCCAAGCAAGCATGAATCTCCTCTAGCAGACAGTCGGGTAACCGGAAGACTTGCATCACATAGGTAGGGATGCTCTGAAGAACCGATTTGATCAGAATCTCCTTGCCCGCCTGAGATAACAACTTCTCCTTCCACCCTTGAGTCTTCTTCCAGATTCGATCCTTTATATTCCCAAAGATTACCCTCTTCGATCTTCCGACAATTGTCGGAAGCCCTAAGTATCGGCTGTGCTTCTCCACCAACTGGACCCCTATTAGGCCTGCGATCTCCATCCTTCGCTGATTAGTCATGTTCCTACTAAACGACACCTCCGATTTCTGCAAATTAACCTTCTGACCAGATGCTCGCTCATACAAACTGATAATTTCAGTCATTACCGAGCACTCCTGCGGTGTTGCTCTAGCAAACAACAAGCTGTCGTCAGCGAAAAACACATGGGTGATCTCTGGGGCCTCTCGGCTAACCTTCAGTCCATGGATCCGCTTCTCCGAAGCCTTTTGAGCAATGAGATTAGAAAAGACCTCAGCACAAACGATAAACAAATAAGGGGAAATTGGGTCTCCCTGTCGTAGCCCACGAGTCGGTGTAACATGTCCCCGAACTTGACCGTTAAATCTGAAAGTGAAGGAGACAGTCGAGATGCAACTCATGATTCTTGAGCACCACGCATCAGAGAACCCCATTTTCTGCATAACCCTCTCTACGAATCCCCATTCCACACGGTCATACGCTTTACTCATGTCCATCTTCAAGGACATCCATCCCCTCCTTCCAGTTCGTAGTTTCTTCAAATAATGAAAGATCTCCAAAGCAATCAGTGCATTGTCGGAGATGCTCCTCCCCGATATAAAAGCACTTTGCTCCTGTGAAATGATAGTGGGCAGCAGCGGCTTTAGGCGATTCGCCAAAGTCTTAGAAATGATTTTGTAAATCACATTACATAAGCTAATCGGGCGAAATTCCGACGTTGTCTTTGGCTCTGCAACTTTCGGAATCAGTGAGATTATGGTTTGATTGATGGCGGTAAGGTCTTTTTCTCCTCGCCACCATGATTGGACGAATCTTACAATATCAGCCCCTACTACATCCCAGAAATGCTGGAAGAAAGCTGCGTGCATTCCATCCGGTCCAGGCGCCTTTGACGGATGCATTTGATGCAGCGCCTGCCACACTTCCTCCGACGTTGGCTCTTTATCAAGTTTCAGATTCATCTCAGCTGTAATTCGGCGTGGAATATTGGCCAAGGCCTCGTCCACCCTACTACTCCCACCAGTCCGGAACAAGTCTTCAAAGAAATTAACAATAAGTCGCTCAACTGCAGAATCTCCTTCATGCTTCTCACCCGCTTCATTCTCTAGAAAGGGGGATGTGGTTTCTCTTCTTTCGCTGGCTTGCTCGCCCATGAAAATAGGCTGTGTTTTTATCTCCATCACGGAGTGCATTTGCCCGACTGCGCAAGTACCAAAAGGACTCCTCATCTTTATGGAGAGTATCAAGCCTAGCCATTATATCTCGACCCTCCGCTATTACATCGCCCGACGGAGGTAATCCTTGAGTTACACTTTATATTTGGGAATACAGAGATGTCTATCAAGTCGAGCATCTGGAGAAATATACGACTGAAAGAGGCGAGAGATGTGGCCATCGTAAGTATCATTGGTACGTATCTTGTAAAAGAGATGAATACTTTATCAATGCATCAAATGAATCCTAAATTGTTCTTTGTTCTTTTTTTAATTAAAAAAAAAACTAGACCATTTGATCCGGTTCGGATCGGTGGGAGACCGGTTCAAACAGTCCAAACCGGGTTTTTGTTTTTTTAAACCATA
This sequence comes from Persicaria tinctoria, assembly GCA_037127255.1. Lineage (NCBI taxonomy): Eukaryota > Viridiplantae > Streptophyta > Magnoliopsida > Caryophyllales > Polygonaceae > Persicaria > Persicaria tinctoria. The sequence continues at coordinate 1,833,520 of JBANSL010000019.1, read as the reverse complement.
TGTTCAAACCCTACCTTGTTAAATCTCAACCCATCAGACCCGCCGTCGCCTTTCTTGGTCTCCTTCACTCCTTCGAACCTCCATCGACGGTTAGCTGTTTGAGTTGGTAAGCTGATTTCATTGATTACCTTCTGATTTAATCGCATATCCCTTTCATGGCTTGTAATCGATTTAGTTTCTCCGAGATAGCTTGCTAGGTTTCGGAATTGGATATGGTTATTGCCCGGATTTTAGGTTTAGAGATTGGGGGTAGTGGGAGCTATGATCTTGTTCGTAGTTTGATGTGCTATTTGTGTTAATTACGGAATTGGACGTCTTTGTTTCGTTGCGCAGAAGAACTGGGAAATGGGGAGGAGGATACTTAATGATGCTTTGAGGACGATTGTGAATGCGGAGAGGAGGAACAAAGCTACGGCGGAATTGAAACCTATTTCCACTGTCATGTGCTCTTTTCTCAACATCATGAAGAAGCGAGGTTCGTTTTCTGGAAATTCTTAAAGCTGCTCGTGGTTTGGGCTTAGGGTTTGTTTGATGCTCTCGGTTTATACATTGTATATTTTGCCAAACGAAACCTTATAACTTGTTGAAATTATTGGAATGCTTGTCTAGTTTGGTGCTCCGAGGTGAATTTGGACTAGTTTCAAGCTTTCGTGTGGAATTTGCTTTTGCAGTTGTCGACTGATGTTGCTTTAGAGTTTGAAATGCATTGTGCCAGACGAACCCTTAATCTTGTTAAAATGATTGGAATGTTTGTTTAGTTTGGTGCTCTGAGGTGAATTGTGGAATTTGCTTTTGTAGTTGACCGAGATTGCTTTAAATTTTGGAGTGCATTTTGCCAAACTAAAACGATTGGAATGCTCGTCTTGTTTGGTGCTCTGAGGTGAACTGAGACTAGTTTCTTTTTTATTTGGTGGTGATCAAGATTGATTTAGATTTTGAATTGCATTTCTGGATGTTGGTTTATTCGTGATAATGGGCACATCTCTTTTATGAACCTGTTCTTCACAATAGTGGAATGTAGAAACGAAAGAAATATTTCTCTTCCTGGAGAACGTTTTTAATCTCTAATCTTCTGTATCAGCTTATTACCATTCCTTGGATATAGTTCTTGCTAAATCGAGATCCATAAAAGGAGATGATTGAGACAAGGAACTTGTTTTTTACGCTTATTCTCTTGTGCCCTTTGTTATTGCTTAACAGTTGCTAGATATAAGCATCTGCTGCTCAACTTTCACAAAACATCTTTGGTTCAATTCACAATGATCACTTACTCACTTGTTGATAGGCTTGTTTCCATTTTCCTCATAAGGATCTTATCCCTCGTCACAGATATGAGTTTCATGATTCACAATCACAATTCTGCAGTGGTTATTTTAATAGGGTTTTGATTGTTGCACCAGAAGTTTTGCTGCAAGTATTAATATTACATTCCGTTTATTCTGTTATAAAATTATGGAGTTTGTTCAGCAAAGCAGACAAGGGATGCTAAACAGATATAGAAGTGTGTTTTGTAGAAATCAGGAAAGTAAAGAAGTCACTTATTCTTCCCGATTTTGTTAACCGTACAATATAGATCGCATATGACTAACAAGTCATGAGGAGATGACTGACACAGTTCTTTGTGAACTTCAAGCCTTAACCTTGAGTAAGCTCCTGAAAAGCCTGTAAAAAAAAACAGTTATTTTGCTTGCTGCAGCTGCCAAGTCCTAAATAAGCAACTCCTAAGCTTAGCTGCTTCTTCCCGACTATTTTGCGATGTTTCATTTCCCTTGTCAGTTAATTGAAGTTTTGACGAACTATTCAAACACTGACGTAACGTTTATTTGTCTCCTTTGCAGGATATATTAAAGAGTTTGAGGTTCAGGACCCACAACGAGTGGGAAAGATCACAGTTCAACTTTTAGGAAGGGTGAATGACTGCAAGGCTCTTACTTATAGGCAAGATCTCAAGGCAAAGGATATTGAAGACTATAGATTACGGATGCTTCCAACACGTCAGGTATCCATGCTTGACATAATTTACTTGGAATCTCTTAATGCCCATGCTTCTATTTCACTCGGCTGAGTTTGGCACAATACATTTATGTTCTTGTTCTTGCCCAACTTTTGCTATCCCCCATTTAAACTTGTTCAAACAAATGGTTCAATCTTTGTGGCACATTATATCCCCTTGGTCCTCTGCAATATTAAACTTTGTGTTTTTATTCTCTTTGAAAAATGCAGTGGGGTTACGTGGTAATCACAACACCGAATGGTGTTCTGGATCACGAAGAGGCTATCAAGCAGAATGTCGGTGGTCAAGTCTTAGGCTATTTTCACTAAGCAATAAGCATAGCTCTTCAAAGATTGAGGTTAGAATTGCTTCTATAGACTTTGGAGCTCAAAATGATTTAAAACGTCATTTTGTATGACTAGCCACCTCTCCTTTGTTTCTGCAGTGTCTGGTAAAAATTCTCTGTAAACTGTTTACATTTGCAGTCCTGTTGGCAACGAGCTTCTCAATGCAATTAGACATCTTCTGTGCTAACCTGCACATATATTTGCATTCGTATCGTTTTTGTGTTTCCTTCACGAGATCAGGTTATTTTATGAACACTAAAGTTTATTTTGTTGCTTTATTTTTTGTAAATGTCTATGATGAAGGCAAGGAAATGACTTGAAATGTGAATCAAGGTTGAAAAATAAGAATATCAATATCACAAGGAATGAGGGATGTGATTCGAATAATAAGTTTTTTTTCCCCTCTATATATCACAAGCATGCTTGTTTTGATGTTATCTTAGCACGCCTTCGTTTATGTTTTTTGTAGTGATTGTAGATATACTTATGTCGAATACTTGCTGAGTTGCTGATATCACCTTGCCCGAAAACTCCAAAAGGGCAACTGTGACTGGAATCGATGTTTTCGAGTCTGTGTTGTTTCCCTTCTAGTATTCATTTTCATGTAACATGTGTTGATGCTCTTCAAATTGATAGAAATAAGATAAGACAGATTACAAGATGAAATCTCATTAGAAAAATCAGGGAGGCAATTTGCTGTGTACAAAAATGAAGGAGACCAACAGCAAAGGCATGTTACCTAATACTGTAGTACTGTATGGATGAATGATGAGAACTTGTCTGAATCTGTTACTGAGCTTCCCATGATCAACCCTGCAAGGATGTTGAAATCGGAAAAGTACTTGGAAAGCCTTGATGCGCATTCACAACGCTGTGGAGCGGATGGGACGAAGATAGACTCTTCTTCAATAGCACAAAAGCTGTCACCGAATCAGTCGAGTCTCGATTGCGACATTACGGAAACCCTTCTGCCGGGTAAACTGAAAGACATGGAACACTCCCCACGATTCAGCTTGTATTTGAACTAGGTTGTGCACTGGTAAGCAGTGGCGGATCCAGGATTTTTGTTAGAGGGGGGCTGAAAATGACAAAGGAAAGGACGATAGGATCGATGCTTCTCATTAAACAGGATTTTTGTCCCTATGAACCAAATAAGTCATTATATATAACTAATGTTATTTTCCATTTAAACCAAACTCTACCAACATATAAAATTGAACTTAAAACTCCCTACTCCCAAGTCCCACCAATCCACAATTGATTCTCAAATCAACAAATTTACCCAAATTGCTACTTAAATCCACAAATTTATTAGGAAAAAACAAATCCATAAACGTTAATTCCAAATCACAACCCACAAATTCTTGAAATAGTAAATGTATAGATATGGAGATTAACCAAGTGATAAAACAATAAGACCAAACCTAGTAAAACCACAATTCCAAATCACAAACAACAAATTCATAAATTTATTTCTCACCACAACTTCAAATCACAAACCACAAATTTATTTCTCACAAATTAAATCACAAGTCCTAATCGAAATTTTCTCCAAATTAATTCTCAAATTCACAAATTCTAATCTAAATTGATTCTCATCTCAACCAATTGAATATACAAACAATCAAATTAAAAGGAAGAGGAAGAAAACTAACTAATCTCGAAGGTCTAGATCGAAGGGGTGAAAAAGAACAATGAAGATTGAACAACTTTGGCTCTACGGACTGCGGGATGGGTCGGCCGGAAGTAGAGTTGGCTGCAGCGGCCATCTTGGGGACTCGGGCAGCTCGGGGTTTTCACTTTCGCTCTACGTGTGAAGGTCTGTACGTGTCTATATTAACAAAACAAAAAAAAAGAGGGCGCTTTTGATTTGAAATGGAATTGATTAGAATTAGGAAGGCGCTTTGATGTTTAAAAAAAAATGGAATTGATTTGAATTTGCGCTTTGATGTTTTAAAAAAACTTGGAATTGAGTTGAATTGAGGGGGCGCGTGTGGTGTTTCAAAAACAAACGCTTCTGGCAAAAAGGCTGGGGAACCGGGATTCGAACCCAGGATTAACCCCGCACTAAATTGATTTCCTCCCTTGTCCCTTTCCGCTGAGCCAAGTTGTCATCATGTTATTATTCTACTTTACTTTTATATATTACAAAAATAACAGACATATGGAAAATATACCCATACCCTTTTTTCGGATAGGGGGGGCTTCAGCCACCTCGAGCCCCCCGTGGATCCGCCCCTGCTGGTAAGAGTGATGGGAGCTTGCAAACGTCAATGACAATGGGTACGGTAGTTTCTTGAAACTGGCGTCTCCTTTAAATTTTATTTTATTTATAAGGAAAGAATTTGAAATACGGTAAATTGAGAAGTCGGAAGATACATCAAAAGACTGCAAATGTCGAGAATATAAACGCAGCATATTTATTTATGAGAAGTAGTTTACCAAAGGGTTGGGGAATATCACCCCCATTGGCTTCCAATAGATTTTGTTTAAACTCACCTATTTTGCCCTCATTAAAAACTCCTCATCTTTTTCTTATGTTTTGTTGTATTTATTTTTAAGGAAAAACTAATTAAAATACCCTCACCTTTGGGGTATGTTAAAAATATATCAACTTTCAAATGTAATAAAAATATCCCGATCTTTGAGGGTGGTGGTAATATATTACCCTGTGTTTTCTCATGGGTAAAAAATGCTAACAAAGTAGCCTACGTGGATTTTTTTTTTATAACACAACATATGTGGAAGCCTTTTTTTACAAATTAGCACGAAAATTGAGTTTTCTTAAATAGTTTCCTTAGGGGAAAAAAATAAAACGATAACAAATTAAACTCGAAAAACGAAATTGATTCAACCAATCAACTAATCCGGTCAAAATTGCCTCAAATTAACACAACACGACTATTTCTAACATCAAACCAACAACAAAATTAAACCGACAACAACAACAACAACAACGACGAGGGGCAAAAATAAAAATTACCCAACCAAGTCCGTGAACGAATAAGAGGTGAAGAAGATGTGAGAGAGACAACTCAAGATAGTCGACCACGAGGGAGGAAGACTGGCATTGAAGAGGAACCATGAGCTACCTGGATGACCTGGAAGCCAATTCAAGAGGCGATCACGAAAGAAGATATGAGGGAGGAAAATGCGTTGGGTATGAACCCGGTCAAGCTCTTTATTTTTTTCCTAAGGACACCGTATAAGAAAATCCTTGTAAAAAAATCCATGTAGGCTGTCTTGTCAACATTTTTTATTCGTGAAAAAACTTGTGGTAATATATTACCACTACCCTCAAAGGTCGGGATATTTTTATTACATTTGAAAGTTGAGAATATATTTTTACCATACCCCCAAAGGTGAGGGTATTTTAATTAGTTTTCCCTTATTTTTATTAGGGTTTCTTGTTTTCTTTGGTTTTCCTATGTTTGTTTGCTCGATGCACCAACCATATTTGATTTATCAAACTTTTTTCATTTCTTTGTTTTTTAAAAATGTATGTGAAAAACCTTTAGAATCGAAAAATGGAACGCGAAAACTATATACACCGTAAATCTCATATCCCTTTTGAAGCGAAACAATATTGCATTGGACATGGACAATATCGGTTTAGATGTGGATGGGAAATTATCTGACCCATGGTGAATTATCTTATGGGTGTTGTTAGATACACCGTAAATCCCTTTTCATTCCAACGTGCAAGTCTTTTCGATTAATTAGCACGATTTTTCAATTAATTAGCCCACTTCAACCCTGCACGTCCTTTTCGATGTGCAAGATTTATGGTGTATTTAATTTAGGTGTTATCTTATTAACATATGCAGACACCTATCAATTATCATGGTCCATGGATGAAGCAAGGAAGGAGCTATCAACACAATGTCAACTTCAGTACGTACCATGTAAAATTAAACTTGACTGCCATAAAATTTAATTTGTTTGTTGTCATCATATTAGAATTATTGGATCCAAGCTTATGCACGTTTTATTCTTGGGAATATTGTTTTGACTTAAGTGGGAGAGGTTTGCATTAATTTCTACTTCGATGATCTTGATTAGGATCGGTATGGTAGGTTCGAAATTAAACAAGAAAGAGGCTTAAATTTGGTAGGTTCATTGTCCCTGTGTATTTTCTTGTTTACCAATATATATCTTGGTTATAAAATCGTTATAAATGTAATTATGATTTTTCAACCCTTGGGAGAGGTGAAAATAAAGTATTACGACTCATTTTTTCGACCATAATTGAGTTAAACACAATGGCATTATTGACATGAAATTGGTAAAATCAAATATCGAGATACTTAATTTGTTAGCACCCCCCATCAAGATTGTGTTATTTTATTTAATTTTACCTTAAATTTAATATTTTAAAAAATAATTATCGAGTTTCACGTTTATGTAAGATTTCTAACATACCGTGGTTTTTAGAACATCTACAGCCATCCTTACAAAGTTTCTCCGCCACATCAATTTAACATACTTCCCTCTATCATTACATCATCTTATACACTTCAAAGTAGGGGTGGGCATGGGACGAGACGGGATTTGATTTTTTGCAGGACAGGATTTGATTTTTTTTTTTAATCCCACCGAGTCCTATCCCTCACGGGACGGGACAGGACGGGATCGAGACGGGCCGGACCTTGTCCCTCGTTTAAGAAATTTAAAAAATAGCAATTTCAAACAAAAAAAAAAATAAGTTGATTACAATATATAGCAATGAAGTAAGTATTAAAAAAAGCATTCGAAACACAAAAAACTATTAAAGTAGCAATACATGGAGTTATGCTAAATTGCTAAGTTGAATCCAAATACAGTAGCAAAGCAATGGACTATTTATTGAAATTAATATTACTATTTACAACAGTATAAGTATACTTACAGTAATTCAATCTGTATTCTAACTTATTTAAATGTGTATCAATATATATATATATATATATATATATATATATATATATATATATATATATATATATATATATAATGATATTATTTTATGTTTTAAATAATTTTATTATATATATGCGGGACGGGACAGGATTTGCGGGATGAGAATTCTTCGTCCCGCGTCCCGTCCCGCGTATTTTTTGCGGGACGGGATCGGGACAGGATTGAATTTTTTTCTCCAAATCCCACCGGGATCGGGACGGAATGCGGGACGGGACGGGATTTGCGGGATTTGTGCCCAACCCTACTTCAAAGACTAAAATTAGATAGTGAAGCATTCAACCAAAAAATGAATTTAAAAGGAGAGTGGACTCCTCCATTTTGTTCTTAAATTTTAATCAAGGTTTATTGGTTGTATTTTAGCACAAAGCCACGTATACATCTACAAAGAACCAACAAATTCTCTCGAACTCTCGATTTTTCAGATTTCTGTTATCATTTGAGATTTCGAATTATTTCCTGTTAAAAAAAAAAAAAAAACCAATTCCATAAGTTCCCCATGGGCAGATGTAAAAATGAAGAAGATTGAAGAAATAATTAAATTGGTTTAATTTGTGGCCATTGAATTTCAGTGGCATGAAGACAACAAACTCATTATGATTCATGAAAATCAATGGTAAGTTTCCTAGAAACGGACAGCCCGGGAGAGAGATAATGTATATGTTGCTTCTTGGAGCAAAAAGCCATAATTCCATCAACATTTCTTTCCAAAAGATATGATTGTTTTCGATACTTAAATGAGTTGAGAGGTCGAGAAAGAAGAAAAGTAAAAGGTAAAAAAATATTATTATAATTATTGCTATATTCGATCGCTCTATATTCAGATCGACCATGACTCTATTTGAATTCGATATCTCTTTTACGGAGATCAGACAGTTCTAAATCTCGATAAGGCAACAAGTAAGAAGACGAAAAACCATTGAACATACAACAGAAATCATAAAAAGGCGCAATACAATCGGCAACACACACTTTACAACAGAACGAGTCTAAGCATAACTAAAATTAGCAAGTTGAATCTCTTTACATATTAGTAATATTACAAAGGGGATTCAAACAACTATTATTGAACAGCGCGGAAGGAGTATAGCATCCCATTTTCACTAGACCAACAAGGTGTATTAGTTTATCTGAAGAGTACATATGCACTAGAGGTTCAACACATAAGTCCGGTAAGATTCTATTAAAAAATCAATTTACAATAAAATGAGTGTCAATCACTAATCTTATTCATTGGATTAGAATTTTATTGTAGTTGATGTGAGATGTCATTCTAACAAAATTTATATAGTTAAGGAGTTCGGGTTGATTGCAGTTTCATCTCTATCGCGGGAGAGAATAGGTCTACCATTCACGAAGGTCGATCACTTGCGATGCAGTGATGCGGTGATTGGTTTCGAGATTCGTTTTGTAGGCAAAGATGAAGATGGAGTTAGTGTTTTAGTAAACAAAAAAATTATGCCACAAGAAATAGCTAGAATAAGGAGAGAAGTTCCATCTTTCTCTCCTTATTCTAGCTAGGCGAGAAAGATGAAAACACTTTTTTGTTTAAAATTAAATTCTATGATAAAGGGTAAGGCTTAGCGAGTCTCAATTATATACTCTCTTTGTTTTATAATATATGTCCCTTTGCTTTTCAAGACGCTTTTTAATGAGTTAAAAACTCTAAAAAGTATCAAATTATATATAAAATTAATTAAAAAAAATTATTTTATAGAGTTTTTCGCTTATTAAAAAATGTGCCGAAAAGTAAAATGACATATATTATGGAACGGGGGGAGTATTTTTTTTAAGTAGAAAAATAATATTTTTATCTGATAAATCAAGAGACTTGATGAATATAGACTATTAAAACCCATTTTTAAATTAAAATAGAACACTGCAAAAAAAAAAGGAATAAACATGATTAACTAGAAACCTTGATTGAAAAGAAAATCGAAAAATGCGGTGGGTAAATCATCGCCTGAAGAATTCAAAGATTTTGTAGTATGAATTATTTTAGTACCTTATTATGGAACAATTTTAGTCAAAATCTATAAATGAGTAGGTAGAGGAATTGGATCCGGTGAAGTTGTATATTAACTCCATAAATGGAGTAGGTTGAGCAAATCTCAACCGTCAAAAAAATAACCGACGGTTAGATTCAGCCTCCTCCTTCACCTCCCTCCAACTCTTCTTCAGTCTCCCTTTGCTCCGTCGTACTCTATCGATCTCCAGACTGTCACACCTTCAAACTGGCGCGCTCAAATCTCTCATATACACATGATCAAACCAACGAAACCTTAACTCTTGTGCTCTATCGATCTCCAGAAGGACTATCTTATACGAGTACCAAAATGCATTGTTTATCTCCTGTGCTCTCAAGTCTTCTTTGGATCTTCCACAACTTCCACCCGAATCGATGCATGTGTACTTGGTATCTTGATAGGTTTTGACTCATTAATCTTGTTTAATTTACATTATTTTGAAGTTATATCATGACGCCTAGTTCATCCGTCGATCTATCTATCTTTTGAATCATTAGTCAATATACTGATATCTCAAATCTTTTCCTTGTTATGACTATATAGCTCCAGCTCGACTCGACCCCTCGCGTGTGAATGTGTCATGTCCTAGGATGGGGTACACCAAATCGCACCTAGCCGCAAGGCGGGACCCGCATAGTGAATAATTTACCTAAAGCCTTAAAGTGGCCGTAATTCCCGAGAATTCCTCACTCCACTGAAGTAGAGGAGGAGCTTTTACTGCTCAGTCAGTCGGTCTTCACACGGGTGCTTGATTTTCCGATTCTACCCCTCTTGTCGTCTACCCGTCACCTGTCCTTCCTGTTGTAATTTCTGTGGTCCCTTTGGATAATTTCGTCATTCAATCCCGGCAAGTGAAAGTACACAATAGTCATAGCCAGTGGGCCCCTTGTTTACCATTCCTCCCCGCATGAAATTATCACCTGAAATTACCTCTAAAATTTTACCGTGAGCTCAAGGTGAAGGTAAATCACGATCTTACCCCTTAAAAATTTATACTACTCCCTATGTTTTAAAATACAATTTCCTTGACTTTTTGATACGCATTTTAAGAAAGTTAAACTCTATAAAATATTTTTTTTAATTAACTTTATATTTATGACTAGCAAGTATGAAATTATTAAAAAAAAATTGATTAAAAATGACAAACGAAAAATGCCTTTTATTATTTTATACTAGTATTTTTATCTTTTTAAAAAGTATGCACAAAATGATAAACGACTTTTATTTTGAAACGGGGAGTGGTATTTTTTTATGACGAGGAAATCGACCATTTAGTGACAAAATTTGTACTAGTATTTTGATTCCCGATTCAATCAATGTTTCACATGGACACATTTCTTATTTTGATTCTCATTATTTCTTATTTTTTGATATATTTGTTCGATTTTTCTTATTTATATGATGATAACTTGTCGCTAATTTCTCCGGTCTTTTAATTTATAACTCTATCCGATACGTTGAATTCTTTTCATTTTTTATAAAATTATTTTTTTTTATCTCAATTCAAATCTTTTTTCAATAAAAAAATGGTTGGTCCATCATATGTTTTTGTGGAAATATAGACATTCAATATTTCAATCCATCAAAAGATTTAGTGAAACCAAATACAATAAGATACATAACTCCATCGGTTTACTAATAAGTGGCAATTGACATTTATGCACGTTTATTAAGAAGCAAAAAATAATATCAAATATCAAAATTTTAATATAAGTATTAAATCACATATAAAAATTGATTTTTATATACTTTTTTGCTTCTTAGAAACGTACTAAAAAAATATACTATTAAGATGCTCCTTCCTCAAACCATCCTCAATTTTTTTTTTTGAAGCAAGATAAGAATTCGATTCTCTAGACAAGTATAGAGAAACCGAGAGACCGGACAAGCCGGTAGATGAACTAACCATCATGTACAACTGGAAGCAAATAACTGATAACTAAAGCAAATGACAGAAAGAAAATTACAGAAGCAAATGACAGAAATAAAAAAAAACATAAGAAACGTACAAACCATCCTACATTGGGAAACACAAGCCAGAAGACGAGCGAAACGATCGGCCAAAGAGACAACGCACACAGAAAACCCTGGGGACCCAACGGACACCTCGGATTATCCAAAGCTCTTATACAGTAATGAGTGATATTTTTTTTAAAAAAAAAATTTACTTAAATACCAATTATTATGAATCACTCGTTTTAAATTAGTGTTCAAACTCAAATCCCCATTTTTCTGAAAATGACTTATATCCATCAACATACAATTCATAGTAGCTCTAACAAAAACGTGATCATCTTTATGAATTTGATAGAGTGGTTTACTATCCCAATCTGATACTACATTTTAATCAGAGCCGAAACAAAGGGTACTCAAAATGGTCGAAATCATTTTCTCACTCGGAATAAAAAAGAAAACTTAACTTGATAAGGAGTGAATATTTACGTTTGACATCTAATTTTTCCTCTACCAATCTGAGCAGACGTCTTGTTCTCACGTCTTTTGAGAAATCAACAAAGTGAGGGACGAGATTGCTCATCTTACACACATCATGGATCACTGGACTCTCAAATCTCATCTGGAGCTCCTACCTCACTCGTTTGAAATAACGCTATTTAGAAAGTGGAACAACAGAGTCTAACACCTTCTGAATTGTTGTCTTCTATATATAAAAAGAGATAAGAAGTGAATGTTTAAAATTTGTTTCTAAAAAAAAAAAATGTTTAAAATTTTGAGGTTATTAATTCAAAAGTCTATACTTTTTTTTATATAGTTTTTGTTTTCTTATTTTTCCACAAAAAATAACCATTTAACTCATAATTTTAATGTCTTTTCACTATATATTTAAACTAAATTTGTTTTTATGTATCACATTAAAAAAATTTAAAAAATTACCATCTCACCAAAAAAAAATGGCAATCTCTAAAGAATTTGAATTTTTTATCTCAATCCAGTTCAATCGACTCACTCTAAAGAAATTTCTTAATGACAGAATTTTTATCCTCCATTAATACTCTCAATTCGAGTTTGATTCTTCATATCTTATAAGTTTGAGAGATTCCGCTTCCATTATCACACGAAATCTTCATTTCGATCTTCCTATGATTTTGAGATCACATTACTCGATTTCACAAAAATACAATGAACCAAAACTAACAACTTTAATATTATTCAAAAAAAAAACTAACAACTTTAATACCGGAGTATACATTTTCCTTTTTTTTTTCTTTTACAATAATCAAAGGGGTATTTTCGTCCATCTAGTTTGAAAATTACCCGTTACCCATTACAAATGCGCCGGTCATTGTCTCATTTACTTCACCGCGTAATCCAAAAAATAAGTAATATTCGACTCATAGCGGTGGCAAAATGGTCAATATAACGAACACCACGTGGCGCGGGCGCAAGGCGCGAGAAAAAGCGTACGGATTCGAGAGGCCCCCGATCTCCAACACGTGGTTAGCTAGCCTTCAACCACGTGTCCATCCGACGTGGCATCGGCCATCCCTGTCAGCACCTCCCTCCCTCTTCGCTCTCTCACCGTCTGATCCTATAAATCAAAATATTTCATTTCTCTCACAACTTTATCCCCAAAACTTCCCACCTAATAAAAAAATAATCTCAAAAACCCTTGCTGGAGGATTCACCGGAGGCCGGAGTTATCGCCGGAGGATTCGCGCCGTTGATGTTATTCAGGGGGATTTTGTCGATTCGTCGGTGAGCGGTGTTTAATTGGGGGAAGGAAGAACCCTAAGGTGGAAAAGGGATAACCTTTTTGGTACTGTTTGTAGAGCTCTGGCAGAGCTGCCAAGTTATTCCATTTCCATTACTTTTGCTTCACCGGAAATCAGTATTAATTGCAGAGAAAGTTAGGCGTATTTTGGTTTCTGAAAGGTTAATCCTCTTCGAATTCCGCGAATCCGCGTTGATCTCCTTGTGAAGTGAGGTTTTGCGTGCACGATTGGAGTTTCTGGAGAGAGGGATTTGGGGGAGAGAGAACTCATCCGTGCATGTTTATGTGAATTTGTTGCTGAATCGGTTGAAAGGTGGGAGTTTTGTGTGGGAAATGTTTTCATGAAAATTGGGAGTTTTTTTGCATTCAAAATGGCGTTCCGAGAAATTGAAAACTCCGAAACCTTCGAGACGGTGTAAATCATCGAAAGAGAGTAGCAATTGAGAGGTTTCCGTTCAAATTGGCGATCGATTCGGCGACGATCATGCCTCTATCGATGAAAATCCAGCCGATCAACGCTCGCGACGCGGCCGAGCCACCTACCAGGCCTCCGGCGCCGAGATCTCGGCTGAAGCGCCTTTTCAGGATCTCCTTCACTGACAAATCAGTCGCCGCCGCCGCCGCTACAGATGAGATTTCCTCCGGAGCGTCCGCGAATCAGCTGATTGAACCGAGCTCGGTGTGCCTGGCAAAGATGGTGCAGAACTTCATCGAGGAGAGCAACGAGAAACAGTCATCCTCTCCCGCGGTCAAGTGCGGTCGCCATCGCTGCAACTGCTTCAACGGCAACGGCTCCGACGAATCCGACTCCGAGCCAGACGCCGCCGAGACCTCCGACTTCCTCAAGGTAAATTCAACAAAACGAATAAAACCTTCCGACAACTCACTTGCTCGTTCTGAATCGCTGAATTTGGACGCCGTTTGTTACTGTTAGGGTTTGGTGACCTGCACAAGCGTCACTGAAAGGAGCGTGTTAGCCGACACGGGGAAGATAGTGGAGAGGGACGGGAAGAGGAAGGACGAGCTCCGGAGGTCGGTGGCGGAGGGACTGGTGGCGTTGGGCTACGACGCCTCTCTCTGCACCTCCAAGTGGGAGAAATCCCCTTCCTTCCCCGCCGGTAAATAAAAAAAAACGTTTCTTTTTTGGATTATTTCATCTTTAATTTCGTTTATTGTTTTCTTTTCTGGAAATTCATTTCACAATTTCCTGGAAGTTTTGGATTATTTGAATATGAAAGTTAGTAATTTGATCCGAGTCTGATCGGAAACAGGGGAGTACGTGTACGTCGACGTGATCGTCGGCGAAACAGGGGAGAGGCTGATCATCGACGTCGACTTCCGATCGGAGTTCGAGATCGCCCGGTCAACCAAAGCCTACAAATCAATCCTCCAAACACTCCCTTACATCTTCGTCGGAAAGCCCGATCGCCTCGCCCGGATCGTCGCCCTCGTGTCGGAGGCGGCGAGGATAAGCCTAAAGAAGAAGGGATTGCACTTCCCTCCGTGGCGTAAGGCGGAGTACGTCCGGGCGAAGTGGCTATCGCCGCACACCCGCCTCAGGCTAGGCCCAAGCCCGGGCAACCCAGTGGCCCCGATTGAAATAATCGAGTCGGTTGAGTCGGGTAATCTCCCACATCTTCTCGTCGGACAAGACGAGGCGGCGAGGGTGAAAGGAGGGGAGGAAGATTGCTCATCTTCTATGGAAGATCAGCCAATTTTTGCAATGTCAGAGAGCTCCGGGGAGGAAGATGTCAAGATCAGGATGAAAAGGGATCCATGAATTTTGCATCTTGCCCTGTTTTTTTTGTTTGGGTATTTTTGTCATGGTGCCTTTAGTTTTGCCTTGTTTTTTGTTGTGTAATTTTTGGGAAAAAAATGATACCAAAACCCACTACTATTACTACTAGAGGTTATGAATTTTAAGAGGTATGATATGTATATGTATTGCATAATAAAAGATTGTAAAATGGATCTGGTTTTTGTATGTAAACTCCAATTAGTTTTTAAGTTGCACATTTATATCCGATTAGCTTTTAAGTTGTTAGTGTTCGTTCTCATGTTATTGCAAGTGGCGGATACTAAATCTTTTTATTTAAGTATGTTTAGCCTTTCGATAGTTCTAATTTCTAATTATATCATAAAATTAATTGACAATGAGATGAGTAGTTCTCATGTAGGCGAGACGAGCGAGAAGTAATTTTATCTTAAAATCAATTGGCAATGAGATGAGTAGTTCGCATGTAGGCGAGATGAGCGAGTCTATCTGCTACAACATTCGAGTCCCTAAATACGTGACAAATAGCAATTTAAGAAAACTTGGAGAGATCTAACTTCATGTTTGATTGTAATGGCTCGATGTTCCAGACCCTAAATACGTGACGAATAGCAATATTAGAAAACTTAGAGAGATCTAACTTTAGGTTTGATTGTAATAGCTCGATGTCCCTCAAACATCGAGTTGTTATATCCCAGTCAGTCAGTCACAAGTCCCCATTTCATTTCGATGCTATGGTGTGGTGCCGTTTAGTTCCAAGTTGGGTTGTAGTATCGGGCTTCCTGTATGATCGAGAGGATTGTGACTATGTTAGTGGTCTTCGAAAATCCCTCATTTAGGTAGGGGCAACGTCGGCGATCCGCACTTCTCCCGGATCTCCCTTTCCGTTGGTGGGTTACTATTCTCCGCCTTCTCGACGTCGAGACGCCGTGTGGGTCTTTACACTCTCCCGTGTTTTCAGCATTCGTGGCTCGCCTTGGATCTCCATCGACTTCTCTGTTGGCGGACGACTTCTTCTAGTTGTTTGGATTTTTCTTGCATCTGTATTTATTTTTGTTTTTTAGTATGTTGTATCGGATTATCCGTCTGCCGATTTGTCGGTCTCTCGAGTTTCAGTTTTGTCTGATCTCGAATTCTTACCTAATAAAAAAAAAACCTTGTAGTTGGGCTGAACCATGGGCCTAAAGCCCAACATTACCAAAGTATATATCAATATGCTCTTATTTTCTCATCTATATCTATATATAAAAAGCGAGTATCGGCCAGTTGAACAGTAAATTTACACCGCTATCCATGTCTTTGTAATAATTTCCATTTCTTCAGGATTAGCATAAAATTTCTTTACTGCCATCAGGTATATCGTCTCATACTCTCATCTTCCTCCTCTCGCCAATTAACCGCCTCTTTTCTCTTTATTTCTCTTTCACCTCTCTCTGACAAGTCTGCAACTTCCGTCCAGATCTAAGGTTCATCGCTTGAAATCTATCGTTTCCGCCTATTCCTCTCAATCGAAGCCCCATAATTATTTGAAAATCAAGGAGTCATCGTCTCCATCAACTGCTCGAGCAAAACCTGTAATTTCTTCCAAAAACCCTAATTTTTTACTTCGTTCTCTATAATTGATTGGATTGATTATTGAATACACCAACTGGCCGCCCTTTGAATGATATATCAGTTGCCGGAATTTCTTAACAAGCAGATTCAGAGTTCAGTTGAATTAGAGCATCTTCTCATCCAGGTAAGTTTTGATTCTTTCCAATCTGTGATTTTTGGTACCACCGATTCCTGTTTTTGTTTCCTTTGTTTTGGAATTTGATTACTTAATTTAAAATAATAATAATGAAAATATTTGAAACTCATAGATTACGGAGAATTGAAGTCTGCAATCTCATGGTGCACTTAAGGTGTTTGATGAAATGATATATTACGAGAGACCCAAAAGAAAAATAAAAAATATATGAACATCCAGATATGTGTCTTTGTTGTATCCGATTCCGACTGTTAAGGTACATCTTCATCTTCATCCATGTCATAGTTGTCAAAAAAGTTGTTTGAACATGTCATAGTTGTCAAAACTTATACTGTGAAATTGATGATTTTATAAAAAAAAATTGAGGAATTAAGAGAGAGGGAAACAAGATAGGTTCTTGACAGGCAATAGTTTCCAGACATTTGATCAGCACCAGTGCAACAAGAAGCTCCTCAATATTTCCTGATCGTGCATCACTTTATTGACCTATTTCTTCCATGATTTTTGTGCTTTCAAATTCTATTCAACATCATCATGAATGTAATATTGAGTATAATACCATATAATTCTAAGTTTTTCAAGTTTCTGCAGCACAAGAAATACATAGGAGGGCTGACATGGACAATAAGAGTGCTGAAAATAAATTTGAATTTATTAGCATCGAAAGTAATAACTTTATCGCACACCACAGATAATCAAAGTTCAAGAGCCTATAACATAGGAGTGATATGACTCTAGAAATTATATTTGAAATAGTAAATAAAGGTCAATAGGAGTTAAACGAAGCTAGATCTTATTGGGTATGGTATTTGAGATGAAGTTTTCTTAAACTTTGATGTTTAAACCTAGCTCAAATTTTAGCATCACATTCTTAGTTCAAAATTAAATTTTTTTTAATTTAGACAAACTGCATTTATTTGAGAACCTAACATAATTTAATATGGAAATATTGAAGTGTTATCGATCAAATCCATTCATTTGTTGACAATGATCGGCAACATAGGAGAGCCATTATACAGTAGCTATTAACGCACAAAGATCCTGAAAGCTCTTAATGCGAATGAAATCACAATACAGTAGAATGGAAACTCCTCCATTGGTCAGAATGTCACTTGAGACAAGTCCCCTTCCAATGTTCTTGCAGAACCATTATAATTTTTTATATGTTGAGAGAAAATTGCTTATAAATGTGTTTTATGACACTTTACATTCACTTAATGCTATGCTCTTTTTTTTTTTTTTAATAAGACTTAATGCTATATTTCTCAGTGTACATTAGATGCAAAGTCCAAAGAAAGTTTTATTAAATTGGCCTTATAATAACAAAAGAAAGTTAGAGAAAATATTGTAATGACTAATGACATCAAGAAATAAATCATTCCAGAAGCAAAAACAAGGGAAGATTTGATTAAATTTTTTATTTATAATTATATATATTAACTTATTAAGAAGGAAGACCAAACTTTATTTTTGATGGTAAGGGGCATGGCAGCCAAGTGCTCAGCCTGTCCACCTTGCTCTGTTCTTGTCCGAGGTAAACAAGCAGGTCGTTCAACTCTGCCTTGCTCTCTTTCTGAGCCTCCTCCCTTGCCTCTACCTTGATGGACTCAATGTCTGGACCGGATATGTCAAGCCTCCTCTTCCTCCCAACACAATTCCTTCACCTCCCTTTCCAGATGGAAGTTGACCTGCTCAAGGCTGTTGTATTAGCAAAATTGGGAAATATTTTTAAATTTAGGTTTGAGAAAAAAATTAAGATAAATGAAAGGGAGGTTAAGGAAAATACAGGTCGCCTTAAAGATGGTATGAAAGGGGCCAAGATTGGAACAATTTGGAGTTGACTACCTCTTGAGGTACATAGTGTCCTTTCTCCCAATTCTAAAAATATTTGGGAGGGTTCAAATACAAACATGGTGGCATAACATAAATTATTTTCCTGTTACAGCTCTTCATTATTAAGCTAATGTGTGCATATTGATTGATTTTGCAGGGAAGTCAACAAGGCCTTCTGTGGCTTTTTGGATCAGCTTAAATATCAGCATCTAATTTTGGAAAACGATATGGCTACATAAGGATGGTAAAGGTGTTGATAACCTTTATCTTCTTTTTTTTTTTTTTTTTCAGTCATCCAAACTCGCCCTTTCGAAAATCCATCAAAATACGGAATGCAGCTTGATGGACATCCCCACCGAACAATTTGAGAGCTATTTTAGCACATATCTGCAAAATACGGAAAGCAAGCACTCTATGAATTTCCCAATGAATAATTGTATAGGTGTATAAGAGCTGGTTATTAGGATGTTTAACAAAGACTAAGCAATATCTTTGGCTTGAGCTTTCATGTCTGAGCTATGCATTGATGCAAATCCAAGGATCGTCTCATGATATAGGTAACACAACTAGTACTTAGGAAAATAACACAAACGAAAGAGATCAGAGAAATAACATAAACCTAAGAGCTAGCACATATGCTAAACGTATATGACTTGGCCCTCTTAGGCCTAAATAATATCTCAACTTTTAAAAATACATCATCAGAACCTGTGATTAACATCCGCAAACAACTGGATTTAATTAAGTTATTAATATGAGGCTATATATATCGATAATCATCTTCATAGTTTCAACCAAAAAACAATACAAATGGGGAATAGTTTATGCCTACTCAGTCAGGCAAGGCCTTCTGGAAAATGACTTCAACCACAATAAACATTTTCCATAAATATTAATATATCTATTTTCCAAAATGATAATTAATTTATTAGTATATGATTTCCATCCCAAATAATATGCTTACTTTCATCAAATCTATACACTGTTTTTTCAATAATATGGGCATACTTGTTACTTGGTCTCCTCTTACTTAATTTTGGCCAAGGCTTTTTTTTTATTTTTAACAAACAGTCCATTGACTTTCCAGAATCTCCCAGCTTGGTCTCCTCTTACTTAATTATCAATGACATATTTTTTTCAAAATGTAAAAACAAATAAATTATAACCTTTGCGAGTCGTTATCATTAATTTTAGCCTCACATAACATTCAAGAGTACTTTAAGTTTCAAACTTTTTACTCTCGACGTTACCCTCAAAATGGCAATTCCCTTACATTTTAACCTGGAAAATTAATCTCAAATTTTATTTGAAGATCGATAAGTTACAATTTGAGAAAATCAGGCTCTTTTTTTTTGTGAATGTAATTTCTTTTTCAAAATGCTTTTCAATAATTTTATTTTCCAATTCATCCAAATTAACATATTAAAAATCTCAACAAACTAGTTTATTTGATACATTTCTTATGAAATACTGTATAAAATAGTTAATCCATAAATAAAATAAAAAAGATATGAACGGATCTTTTTATTTTTTGGGTAGCAAGATAAACAAATCATTGTGTACCACAATTAGGGTTGGAAATAACCCGAGGGTATCCGATTCATCCGCATTAATTTTACGGACGAAAACCCGCAATAAAGTGGGTGATGAGTTGATTATGAGTTGATTAAATCCGATTCACCCACCAACCTGCCCCATTCACCTGCCCTGCACACCCGCATTTAATCAACTCATAATCCGCCTCATTTCTAACCCTAACCATAATGACACAATCCACGCATTTCTCTTGTATTGTATCTTGAGCCGATGTTTCCATTTGTTGGTTCACCGACCTCTCGAGTATCAGATGTGTCTAATCTCAAATTATAACTTTATTTTTTTAAAAAAAAAATCACAAACCACGCGTTTCAGCTCTATTTGTTTGTTTTGGTCAACAGAATCCGTTGACATCTGACAATATGCACCTTACCGTTGTATGTCATATTCTTCAATTCCTATATAATAATAATAATAATAATTAGTATTCAATTCGTTTATCATTTCAATCTATTAATCATTCTTTGATCATCTCTTCCAATCATCCATTCCATCATCCTATACATTTTCCTGCAAGCTCTTCGATCACAAAATCAAACATCAATGGCGCAATCCTCAACCGTTCTCACCTTCATCGACACCGCCCTCTATCACCCGACCCATTTCCACCTCCCGTACACCGACCCGGCCCAGAAATCCGTAATCCGGGCCCACCTCCTCGACACCCTTCAAACCTTCCCCTCCCTCAGCGTCTCCCTCGACTCCTACACCGCCCTAAACGGCGCCGTAACGCCCCTCTTCAAGCTCTCCGGCGACCTCCCCACGCCCTCCCTCTCCTCCCCGGACGTCTCCGTCACCGTCTGGGTCCACCAGGACTACCCCGTCGTCTCCCCGGTGGTCCTCACCTCGACCGGGCCCACCTCCACGCCCTACCTCCGCGCGTGGCGCCACCCTGGCTCCACCCTCCTCGGCCTCCTCCGCAGCCTCCTAGACCAGCCATCCGGTCTCGACGTCCTCGCCTTCACGCCGCGTAAGGCCAACGCTCTTCAGAGAGCCCTAGCCATGGTCCAGTACGACCTCCTCGCTTCCGAGGCCCGCCACGTGGCGGACGTCGATGCCCTATTGGCACTCCAAGCCGGGCTCCGATCCCGAGGCGAGGCCATCGATCGCGCGGTATCCGGGCTTGAGAGTGAGGTGATGAGCTTGCAGAGGCTATGTAGGGATATGAGAGTGCACGACGACGTTTTGACTAATTGGGTAAGATATAATGCCAACGGGCCGGGTTCGGATTCGGGTCAGGGGGTTGTTGAGGCGGTGGACGAGGAGTCGAGGTGGCTGGTGGAGGGATTGGCGGCCGAGAGGGCGATTGAGGACGTGATGTACGCGCTCGACAAGGCGGTGGAGGAGGGGGTTGTGGGGTTTGAGGTGTACATTAGGCAGATTAGGGTTTTGGCTAGGGATCAGTTTTGGGTTAGGGCTAAGCTTGTCAAGCTTAAGGGGCCTAATATACTTCATTATTGAATTAGACCACTTACTCAAATCTTCATTGTTTGAGTAAGTCTCTATGTATGGTGGCTTGTCACTTGATTTACGGTTTGCGTCATAGGCTGACTCGTATATATGTAGGTTATATTGTGTTGAATTTTTTGGCAAAATAAAATGAAAAGTTTGTTACACGAAAACGAAAACGAAATAGAAATATATATATATATATATAATTCTAATCGCCACATTTATACTTGGGGGAAGATGAATGTGCTTTAATAGTTTGATTGCCAAATAGTTGACTTTTTGGAGTCAACTCCAAAATCTTGTTGTTGTGTTTTTTTTTTCTTTTTTTTGGTGAAAGAAATCTTTTTGTGTGTATAATCTCAAATCCAGAAACCAAATTATCCATGTTCAGATGTGTTCATTATATCAATATGTTACAATCACTTGTAAAATCTTATTAAAAATTACTTATAATGACGTTGACATAGATGATTTTTTTCTTTAAAAAAAACTTTTTTTTTTATCGAAACAAACAAGGGTGTGTCTCTGTGCATGGTAAACCAAATAAACTACTAAAAATGTACTAGAATGAGGTAGGTAATTTTTTATCTGTGTATGGGTGATAATTTTAGCTAGTTTATAGTTAAAAAAATGAGTTAAAAAAAAGAGCTAAAGAAACAAGATATTTTTGAATTTTTTTTTAAATAGCCATAAAACGGAAAGATATTATGAAACTAGTCAAAATCTGAAAGATTTTAGGGAATTAGTCAAATTAGGGTAAAGTCGCTGTTTGAAACAGCGACTTTACCCAAAAAAAATTAAAAAAATATTAAAATATATAAGTCGCTGTTCGTAACAGCGACTTACATGTTTTTTTGTTGCGTTATAAATAATTATGATTTACTAAAATCTAAAAAAAATATGTATATTTGGAGGGTCGTTGTTTGAAACAGCGACTCTCCAACCCCCTGCAAAAAATTGGACGATTCAGGCCCCTGAAATCCTTACTCCAAGCCCCATCCATGGCAAAAATTTGGAGGATTCAACCCGTGAAATCCTTGCTCCAAGCCCCATCCATGGCAAAAATCACTTAAAATTTTTGGAGGTTGTTTTTTTTTTTTATATATAAACAAGAACGTGAAATCCTTGCTCCAAGCCCCATCCATGGCAAAAATTTAGAGGATTCAAGCCCCACATTCGCCGAAGCCCACACCATTGCTTCCTTGGATCCTCGCGCCGCCCTCGAAGTTCAATTGAACGGCATCCCCGTCGTTTAGAGGTGGAATTGAATATGTGCCGATCCTAATTAGCGGCGATTGACAGCGGCTGCAAGGGAAATTGGATACTTACACTTTGATCGCTTGGATTTGCGGCACCCCTGCCAACGGGGACATTATGGAGCACGCCGCCCTTGTTTCAGTACCGGTCGCCGTGGGAGATCAGTACCAAGAAGGAAGAAAGAGGAATTGAAGGAAGATTCACCGGTCGCCGCCCTGTGTAATCAGTAGTAAGGTTTAGATTTTAATTAACTATAATTATTTATAATCGAAAAAAAAAACAATACACGTAAGTCGCTGTAACAGCGACTTACATATTTTAATATTTTTTTTAAAATCTTTTGGCTAATTCCCTAAAATCTTTCAGTTTTTGGCTACTTTCATAATAATTTTCCGTTTTTTGGCTATTTCAAAAAAAAATTCAATATTTTTGGTGTTTATTTGGTTTAAAAGTAGCGTAATATTCCTAATAACAACCAAATAAACTCTATTTTTTTATACAAATAATCTCTTTTTCGTCTCATACAGTATTTATTATTCCATAATCTTTCAACCTTTATTTTACACAATTTTTCAATTTCAACTTTCATAAATTTTAGTCACTTTTTTAACATCGCCCCATACTTACCCAATGTGTGTCGAATACTTTGATGAATCCAATAGCTACCATGGATAATTAATTTCGGCCTCTACTGTTTAGAACAGGGCAAAAATCCCGGTTAGAGCATGACCACAATACCCTTATAGTTGTAACAAATTACCCCCAATACCCCACAACTCTACACACCCTCTCCCTCACGTCAAAGCTCTCTAGAGCAGCCAACGATCGCACCCGGCCAGCCGGCCCCCATCTCCAATTAGTGTGGGTTTTCTTCTTTTGTTCAATTAAACGCCTTCATCTCGAAGTTCTAGCAAACTTAAGGAACATTTTCCTTGTGATTTTGAGTGATTCAACTAGTTTTTAGGGATTGTGGGGGATTGATGTTTGGCTATGAAATAGGATGCGAAAATTGGTGTAGTTTTGTGTATTTGTGGCCAAATTAGTAGTATATAGGCATCTACTACACAGATCTATGATGGTAAAGGTCGAAAATCGTGTTTTGGGTTCGGATATGTGTGGGTGTTTGCGTAGGCAGAGGTAGAAGACGACGATTGGTCGTTGCGACCCACGCACAAATAGTCGTTGCGACCAAGTGCGTATTGGTCGGTGCGACCAAGTGCGTATTGGTCGGTGCGACTACTGACCTCTTCGTCGGTGCGACCACTTACCTGTTGCTCAAGTGCATCGCACACTCCTTCACCTTCTGTTCAGAAAAAACGATTGCATTGTCAATTGTTCATATTTTCACTATATCTGCAAGAATTGCACAGAAATTTGAGCATTACAAATATTAACATAGTAGAACTTTTTTTTATAAAGTTGTAACCTGATCTTGATCTTGATTTTTCAATCGAGTCATTATAGCATTATATATTGGATGAATGGTTTCAAATCAAAACTAGTAATCTGCAAAAACACACGTCTCTTTAAATAATATATGGAAAAACACACGTCTCTGTAAATGATGATGTTATGTAATTGAAACAACTAAGTAATAAAACCGATTGCACTGAAAATTACTAGTATGCAGCTTGTGAGGAAGGGAACATGCAATCTTATTCCACTTCTTTTTTAAATAATATATGGAAAAAAATTCACAACTAATTGAGCTATTTCATTAAAGACTATATTCTCTTTTATTATTTGAGGCAGGGGAGCTATTTCACTCCTAAGTGACAGTAATTGGGTTTTTTTTTTTTTGTGTGGTTGATATATAGATTTGTTGTTTTGGTTTCCGTCGATTTGAGATTGCATTTGCTTATATTTTAGCGATGTCTATCATTAACCCTAATTCTTTTTAACCTAATAAAATTTGCAATTTTATATTCTCAATCTAAAATTTCATTAACCCTAAAAAAGATTACAATTTCATGAAAATTTGCGGGTTTATATTCTCAATGCCAAAAATTTTTATGAACCCTAATTCTTTTTAACCTTAGAAAGTTTGCAATGTTATATTGACAGGGTATGGTCGCAGTGACCATCTGTGGTTGTGGTCGCAATGACCACATGTAGGTATGGTCGCAATGACCACCTATAGGGGCGGTCGCAATGACCACATTCAGGGGTGGTCGCAATGCCCAACTATGGAATGACCATATCTGAGTTTGGTCGTTTCAACCATGTGCCCTGCGCTAAACGGCAAAACAACCTGCGCTAAACAAAAATCGTGTTAATTTCACCTATTTATGATTTCATAAGTTCACAAACTAAAGGCTTACATTATAGGCGAAAGTAATCAAAATAACTCAATCTTTATAGGAGTGTTATAAAAATATCACCACCTTTCAACTGTAAGAAAAATAATCCAACGTTTGAAGAATGTGGTAACTAAAGTATCCTGACTTATTTTTTTTGACAATAAATTAGGCCAAAACAATGACATAAAATTGATCAAATAATGTCATTCCCGTAGAGTTGAATTCTGTGGAGTTGGTAGGATTACCCCATAAGAATCTATCGACCCTAAAAAATAAATTAAAAAATGGCTAAACTAATTTAAATCTAAACTTTTTATTTAAAATCGAGTGGTTAGGATTTATCTAACTTCACATGGAGTTATTTTACCAACTCCGTGGGATCCAAGGTGTCTCTGATAACATAATTACATAAAGGATGTCTTGTCTATCTCAGCGTGGCGGGAGAAATATTCAAAATTAGTTTCGGTTCCTCCAAAAGGAAGAGGCCCAATGGGCCTGTATTGGGCCACCATAAATGTCCCAAATTTGTATGATCTTTCCACTCAAATCAAACTGCTGTTCAACATACCATTTGGATCTTCTCGAGGCCCTTAGAAATTAATTTTTCATAAGGGCGGTTTGGGAGAAATTCATAAAAATGCCATGGCGGGTAATGGGTATCAAACTCGAAAGATTTGAAACTCGTAATTGAAGGGGATTCCTTAATAATTATAAATTATCTTAAAAATGGGATGAAATGTCTGTGGAAAATCGAAATGATAATGTCAGAAATATCTTGCCTATTCCGAGGGTTTCGCGAAGTGAGATTCTTTCACATACTTCGCAAAAGTAATCGGGTGACCGATTTTATTACACGAATGGCCCGTTATACCAAAAACCCGAAAATACTCATTGATCCAGGTCTTCTCGACCTCATCCGAAAGGATGCTATCAGATAGCGCCTCGGCGAATACGAATTCTTACCTAATCAAAAAAAAAAAGATTTGAAACTTTTAAAGATTCGAAAGATGTGTTATATAGTGAGGAATTTCATCGAGAAGTTGAGAACTAGGTTTCATACGAGACAACTAACATTATCACAGTTTATTGCATTGTTTTCTGGTTTCTGTCGGCCTATCAAGATTCAGATTTTTATCTGATCTCGAATTCTTGCTTCATTAAAAAAAACAGTTCAACACATAAACTTGTGCACTTTCAAATATGAATTACAAACTCTTCGACGTTGTTTATCACCTTCAATAAGTCGAAATTTTGGACAAGATTTGATCAATTGTAGTACCTTAAGTCAACTTGGAAACGAGCTATCAAACGGACTCCATTGACCACCATAGACACTAGAGACGTTGCAAAATCTAGGTTCATCAAAATAAATTAAATAAGTACTCTCTTATTTAAAATGTTTGATTTTTACTATTTGATATGTTTTTTAAAAAGATAAAAAAAAATTATATTCCTTCCTATTGATAAGAATTTAGTGCGTTTGGTTGATATGTCAAAAATCCAGAAAGTAGAAATTCCTATAAAGTTGGAGAAATTTCTACGTTTGGTTTATATTTAAAAAAAAACTAGAAATTCAACTTCACAGGAAGTTAAATTTATCGAATTTGGAGGAAATTCACCTACCTAATCCCCATAGGTAAGTTCAACTTCCATCATTTTGTATTTAGAAATTTTCAATTTCCCTTTTAATCATCTAAAATAAAAAAAAATCAACCAAACACATTTTCACAATTCCCATCAATTCGACTTTCCGGTTACTCAATTCCTACATTGAACCAAATGATTGGTGTTTGATTTTCGACACACATTTTTAAAGGCTAAAAATATATAAAATATCAATTTTATGTGTGTGTATATATATATAATTTCATACTTATTAATAATAAATATTAATTATAAAAATAATTATAAAGAAGTTGATATTTTATTAATATTTTGATAAAATTTCTTACTTATGTATGATTTAAAAAAGCTTAATTTAAAAAATCGATATTTGTAGTTACTCTTCTTAAAAATCATACTCCCTCCCTCCTATCTAAAATTTTTAATTTTTTACTTTTCAACACATATTTTGAAGAGCTAAAAACTATATAAAATATTAACTTTTTTTTGTGCAAAAGTAAAATTTATTACTAAAAAATTAGTCAGTATTAAGTATTTTTTTAAAATATATATTTTTTAATATTTTATATTATTTTAACCCCTTAAAATACATATTTAAAAGTAAAAAAAATCTAATATTTTAAATTGAATGGAGATTACCAATGATAATAACAAATTAAACATTGGAGGAGTATTAATGAATTAATTAATGAAAGTAAACAAAAAGAAAAACGAAAAAAAGAAGAAGTTAAGACCGTGTTTGTTTCTATTCTTGAAATAATATATAAATGTATCCTCTTCTCCTTCCTGCCTTTTCTCGGTGTGAAGTCCTCCATTTTTAAGCACCAAAATCCCTCCTTCCTTTTCCCTTTTCAACTCTCCCCAGACAGCGTCGCCATAGCCCATAGCTGCAAACCTTCAGCCAGTCGTTCACCTCTCCAAACTCGTCTCCTGTGCACTACTAGCCATGGCGAACAATCCTACGGACGGTTCAGACAACGATTTTCTGGAGCAGATTTTGGGGATTCAGTCCTACGCTGGAGGAGACCCTAATTTGGCGGGAGCAGCTGGCGGCGCCCCCATGCTGCTTCAGCTTAACTCAGGCGAGGCCTCCGGTCACCTCGCCGGAGCTGCCGGCGGCGGCGTCTACCAACACCAGGCGTTTCCGTTAGGGTTGAGCCTTGAGCAAGGCAGCGGCGGCTTCCTTAAGCCGGACGAAGCTGTTAGCAGCCTCAAACGGTTCCCTGACGATCTCGTCGATGCTAGAGGCGCTTCCAGTAAGAATGTAAGTGTGATTGTTACTGATTATGCGGTTGAGATGTTTGAAATTTAAAATTGACATGTTTGGGGATGATCAAAGAGCTACTGCATTTCTCAATTACCGTTCTATGAAAGTTGTGATTCCTATTTCTTTGATGAATTCCTGAACAATTGTCGTATTGATTTCTTTGCTGGTTTCGAACTATTTCTTGTGTTAGGTTTTCCATGGACACCCGATGCCTAATCCTGTTCCGCTAGGGCCACATCCACCTGCTGTTCGACCGAGAGTGAGGGCTCGGCGAGGTCAGGCTACTGATCCACATAGCATTGCTGAGAGGGTAAGCTGGCAACTCAGTATCATCACATCCATATGTGATTTTTTTGGAATCTATGACAATCATCAACAGCTACTTTTGTTTTGCTATATTGTTCTATCTCAGCACTTTAGAAGTTAGAAGATGGTGTTTGGTTATTGCTGCTTTGCTCTTAAGCTTAGCTTAAAATTTA
Source organism: Persicaria tinctoria (assembly GCA_037127255.1). Lineage (NCBI taxonomy): Eukaryota > Viridiplantae > Streptophyta > Magnoliopsida > Caryophyllales > Polygonaceae > Persicaria > Persicaria tinctoria. Next base: position 1,805,136 of record JBANSL010000019.1, on the reverse strand, counting down.
CTCATATGTCTGCAACGTCTGCAACTGAACCTTTCCTTTTTAAACAGTTGCGTAGAGAGAGAATCGCCGAAAGAATCAGGGCGTTGCAAGAGCTGGTTCCTAGTGTTAACAAGGTAAGTTCTACTTATGCTGTGTTACATTAAATGTCTTTTTCTTCTTTTCTGGTATGAGAAAGTGGGTTGTGAATTCGGTACTATTATGAATGTCTGATGATTCGCAAGATCAAATTGATTTACGGGGGCTTGTTGTCAAGTGGTTAGATCTCTAAAAGAAGGCATATAATATCCCAACGTGAACGTGTTATTAGGTATTTAGTATCGTTGTAAACCCTCTCTCGTGCTTTGGCTCAATAATTGGCATTTCGGTGTCTCATATACTTGTTCCGAAAGGTGGAATGTGCTGACTGAAATATGTTTTGAGAGGGTATATACTATATAGTCCTTTGAACCTCTTTGTGTCTACTTCCCTTCCTCTATCCTGCCTCCTAGTTAGTACAGGGTTCAGCTATACGATTCCAATTTGGCCACATCAACCAAGGTCTAGTGACCCATATGGTGTTATGTTAGCCGACAATGGTAGCATTTAGAATTGATAACTTCTTTTAATGAACGGAGTTATTCAAGTATCCTCCTTTGATAAAAAAATAAAATAAAAAATAGATATGCAATTTCATCCATCTTATATCAGTTGCTCTAGTTAGTATTTTAATTTTAACCGTTTCTATGCATTATTTCATTATGCTAGATTACTTTAAAAAATCATATCTTAAGTTTTGAGATAGCATTTTTTCTGAGTATATATTGTGTTTGTTATTTCATCAAGAGAGAAGTAGAAGAAGAAATGTTCATTTTTGTCATTTTCCAACATTTCAGACTGATAGAGCTGCCATGCTTGATGAAATCGTGGATTATGTTAAGTTTCTGAGGTTACAAGTGAAGGTAAATAGCTTGATTGTGACTTAATAGTAAGTTTGCACTATTTTTTGTTTATGGTTGATGCTGCTATTACGGGAAGCGTATAATCATCAAAATGGATATATAGCCGGACCTTGAAATAGTATTCTGGTACATGAAGTCATGATATATTTGTGTTTTAGTTCTCTTTCTCTAGCTACTTGATTAAGTAACCTCCAGCCCCATATGGCAAATTAATTGTTTTTTCTTTACTCAATGCACCATCAATATAAGATGATACCTGGGTTTAACTTTAAGGGTCCCATTTATACATACATTATGATAACATCATCGGAGATTTTAAACAGTGTTCATCATGATCAAACGAACACAAAGATTTGGAATAGGCAGACATGATGAAATATCTTGGATTAGATACTTCCCATCATCAAAATTATCTGCAAGCTGGGACATTGGTAAAATTGCTAATGGGAAATGACTCGGATTCTGGATGTAGCATATGATAATGAACAATCTTTTCTTGTTTATGCCTGCTTTAAGGAAGTCAGCCATAAGTTTCATTAACAGAAAGATGTACTTAACTGATAATTATTCTACATCATATCCTCCATTGCCTCACAGGTTTTGAGTATGAGTAGATTGGGTGGAGCCGGTGCTGTAGCACCTCTTGTTACAGACATGCCAATATCTTCAGTGGAGGTAACAACTCACCAAGCAGTTCTTTCCTAAACCCATTTGCAATGAACTAATTCCATTGCTGACTATTATTTGTCCATTTCCCCACACTTTAGGAAGATGGTGGTGAAGGTGGGAGAAACCCTCCTGCTTGGGAGAGATGGTCGAACGACGGGACAGAGCGACAAGTAGCCAAGCTAATGGAAGAGAATGTCGGGGCAGCAATGCAGTTTCTTCAGTCAAAGCAGCTCTGCATCATGCCCGTCTCACTCGCATCAGCTATCTATCACACGCAGCCATCAGATGCGTCCAACACTTCTGGCATCAAGCCCGAACCAAACCCGCCTTCGTAAATCGCAATAAAACCTAACATAAAACTCTAGGTATACAGTCTGCTTCGTTCTAGCAAACCCGTCCATAGTTCCTTCTGTTGGCCCCTCTTTTTGCAGCTGCAGTTCAAACCCAACTCTCCTATCCGAATTGCAATCAAAGTCAGACCCCATAACCTCAACCATTTCTCTATGCCTTTTTTTCTTCTCATCTTTTGATCCATTGTCAACCAAGGGATTGATTACCTTACCAAATAAAATACATAAATTGCCTTACAAAAAGTCTTCACCATGCTCAAGTAGAAAGGTAAAAGCTAGAAATGTCAAAGCTTACTTGATATTTGATAAAAACTCTTTGTTTTATTTTGTGGAGGAGATGGTAAGAGAGGCTCTTGGTGGGGGATGACAAAAGCACCTTTGAGGAGCTAGTGGGGGGCTCTCATTTTGTTTAATTTTGCCTTTTGTCTTTGTGTCTAGTGGGGGTGGGTGGTAGGTCCTCCAAAGGGGAATGGAATGGATGGATGAGTACACTTACGGTTCTTTCTTTGTTAGTAATAATTGTAATAGAATGTTATTTTTCAAATCTTGAAAGAAAAAAAAAAAGGTAATGCCCCACAACTACAACTCTACAAGGGATAAGGGTTGTTTGTTTGCTTGGAATACCCTTCTTTTGTATAGCATAAATGAAGTATCAATTTGTGTTGCTCTATATCTATATATCTATATTCCTTGGTCTTTCCTCCTTTAAGGGGGTGGTTTAGCTTGCATTTCCATAAAGTTATTTGACCCCTCCATGCCCTATACTTGTTAAGGACAATGTATTGTGTTTGACGCAATGTACTGATTGGGTCGGTTATAGGTTATATAATGTATTTACTTGTTAATTGTATTAGGAGGATAGCAGAATCCTCTGTGATATCTCAAAAGTCGACTAATCGACAAACAAACTAACTGTACTAATTGACATATTGTCATGCACCTACTTGTACTTGTTTATTTATTTTTTTGAAGCAAGATAAGAATTCAGTTTTCTAGACAAGTCTAGAGCCGAGAGACCGAACAAGTCGGTAGATGGACTAATCACCAAGTACAACCAAAGCAAATAACCGAAGCAAATGGCAGAAAGGAAATAGCACGAAACAAATTACAGAAATGAAAATGCGAAAATAAAATAAAAGTGCTAGCTATCCTACATCGTAAAACAAAAGCAACACGACAAACGAAACAATCAGCTAACGGAGGACGCACACAGAGAGCTCTGGGGACACAAGCGGACATCTCAGATTATGGACTCTGAAGAGCCATCAGATATCGATCGCAAATCCACAATGTCTTCGGATACAGTAAATCAACCACCGTTCACATGAGGACTGCATCACAACAAGAACAACACAGCACACCAGGCCGCAAATCCAAACCCAAGACAAACCATTGCTCAATAAAACCCCCACACCGTCTCAAACCCTCAAGACGACTTGTACTTGTTTATTAATTGTATAAATATTTTTTTAAAAAAAAAAATTCAAGATAAACATTGCAATTAGTCCATTTGTTAATGTTGCATCAGTCACCATTAAACTCAAAACAAAGTTATCTTCTCATCAAAGTCAAAGAAGTTGTGGGTTTTTTAAAAATTTAATTACATCTTGCAAAAGGGATAAGAAACAAACTAGTGATAATTATTATCATCACAACAAAGTTTGTGATGAAAGATTGCTTTTTTAAGGTAGTTCATTGCCTATTTTCTCTACACGTGCTCTAGCCTCTAGGGATTTCGAATAAACCTCTTCAAGTTGTATAAAGACATCAATTAGCCATCTCAATCATCATCAAAACCTTCTGCACTGCCAAATCTAGCAATTTTTTTTGTGGCTGTTGTTGTGGTGGGCACAGAATGATCATGCCATTATCCTTTCACACACGCGTGCGATTTCATCGGTGATCAATCGACATCCTTCCTCTTCGGGTATGCTTGAATCTTCAATGCAGTGCAAAAAAACAGAAAACATTTTTTGTACTAGTCTCCTTGTTTTATAGTGGTTAGATGCGTGCAAAATTTGCATCATGGAGACCACAAAAGGAGACCCAGTTAACCCATAACTGAAATTTTGAATACACGATTAAACCAGTTGTTCAAGAGGTTGTCGGTTCAAGTCCGCGGACAGCAGTCCAAGAATTACTGGGGGATTTCCCTGAATGCCTACTTTGCAAGCATACCCAAAGCCCTGTAAGATTAACCTAGCAACAAAGTGTGTACATGAATTCCCACTAATCACACAATAATCCAAAATTAAACTAAGAAAGCCCATCTTCAGAAAGTTGCTAAAAGGGGAAAGATGCAAAGGCAATGTGGTCATTTAGATTAACCATCAAAAGGAAAGAAAAGTTTGAAATCTTTATTAAAAATGTCAAGAAAAGAGGGTTATTCTATTCCACTCGTTAAAAAATCCCCCCAAAAAGGTCCATGGACTGCATATTTGCATCCAATTCCATCACTTGATACAGAGAGTGCAAGAACAGCAAACTAAGGTGGTGTTTTGGCGAAACCAAGCAAGCTTGCGCCAGATTATACTGGCAAGAAAGAGCAACTAGAATTCTTCCATGAGTGTTTTACAGGATCATCGGCAGATCATTACATGCATAAATCCAGAGGTTAATGAAATGTGGTACCTCTTGAATTCATGCCTTAGCATGCATCAAGATCTCGACATGGGGGAGGCTTTGGTTCGCCCAACAATGTCGTATTCCCGCCCTCTGGTCCACTCCTGATCCGGCCTGGATTTTGCGTGCCATGCTGACAACAGGAGTAAGAAGATTAACAGATATACATGGCACTGTGGAAACAATAATTAGAGTTTAACTGGAGCTCTATATATCAGCTCAATCTACTAACCGGTGGTTTCTCTCCCTTCCTTAGCATCTCAACGATTTCCACAACTCGCTTTGGAGTGACATCTTCCTGCATTTCGTATTGGTATATGTTCAAACTGTGAAGTGTATCAACTATGGAAATCAATGGTGTGAAATGAAAATGGGTTTCCAACAACATACATAATAATTATAGGTATATCCTAAAGATCCATTGGAGTAGTCAGCCACCGTAATCATGGGAGCATTTACACAGCAACCCTGTGGAAAGTTGAATAAAATGTAAGCTAAGTAGTGTCCATGTTTGGAAGTCAAATCACATTGCAGCAACCAGCAACAATTGCAGACACAACACAATAACCATGGATCCAAGTTTCATACAGTTATTCAGGAGAAAGTAGGTTGATAAAACAAATAAGCAATTCTACTAAAAATAGCGATCTTTAACATAGATGAGATTCAGAACCTATACATTCAACCATACAACTCTCATCATTAGCAAGCAATTCCCAGCCTTATTTGCGAAACGAATACGATATTCAACATGCAGGACAAAAACTGCATATGATAATATGATGAGCACTGAAGGAACTCACCATGCATTCCATTTCTCCAACTGAAAACAACCCATCCTTCGTCACCTCTATACACAAGCAAAAGAGCTATTTAAAATCAAATAAATGGCCTAATTTTAAGTCATAGTATTCTGTATTCATATTAAAGCATTTTGGTATGATGGATGTGATGTACCATTTCGCTTCACGCCCAAGTGCTTCAGCAGGGCATCTTCAATGTCTCTTGAACCTCGTATCATACAGGGTGTTGTGCCACAAACCAAAAGGTGGTATTTTCCAACCTATGATGCAAGAAAAGCAATGAGTACCATAAAATGTTAAACATTACAATAAGCAATAAATAGATAGCAATGAGCTGCCTCACCTTTGCACGGTTGAACATTGAATAGAAAGTTGCAACCTCATACACACGGATAGGAGCAACTTCTACAATCCTTGCAATCTAGATCATCCCCAGATTAGATAAGATTACTCAAGTCATTTAGAAGACATGAAGTATATCAGAAATCAGGCAGAAAGGAAGATATCTAATAGAAGAAGACCACAGGGAAGGATCAACTGTCAATGCCCTCTCCAACCACTGTTACTTTTGGGTTGCAGCCAGTCAATAATTGAACTTTTGCCAAAATACAGTCTAAAGCCTCTCAGTTCAAGCATGGGATTCATAGTTGGGGTTTAGGGCCAAATTGCAGACTTTGAAATATACATATATAGTATTATCTTGTTACGCTATCCATTTCAAGAAGGTGCCCATACATTTACTTCCATATTATAAATTACAAAATTAGAATTAGATGCTCAAGACAACAGTATATTTATTTTCTGCTATGAGAGTCACAATAGCTACTCTGACTGTGCCGTGTTTCTGTAGCCATTAACTTTTGGCGCAGTTTACTGAGGTATTCTATTTTTTCAGTTGTTTTGACTTTAGGATCATGGTCTCAGTTTAATGATTCACAGGTGTCTTGCACAAATCAAAAGTCAATAGGTAAAGCCCCACACAGGTGAAATGGACTACACAAATTTAAACTGTAATAGTTTGCTTGAAATAAGAGTAGAAATAAAGTCATACAAACGAGGCTTCCAACAAAAAACCACACAAAACCACACGTAGTGTTTAATTTGGGTACTTTCTCAGATTCTTATATACTGAAACCAAAACATCATGCATTCATTTTCATTAGCTTGATTTAGAAGGTAAACTGGCTAAAGTGATTCAAGCTAACTAAAAAATGATCAGGTTCTACTACTGAATTCCTCAATGATTAATGTGCTGCCAATTGCAACAGAGCACAAAACAGAAGTCTGCAGTCAGTAAATGGTAGATGAAAGAAAATAATAAATATCAAGCAAAAAAATTAAAATGACATACTTCATTCATTGCAGAAACTGTAAGCCACCCTCCATGCTGTTGCTGAGCAAGATCTAGCATGGGGATTACAGCAGACTGCTTGTAGTTGGATGGGTAGTGAGACAAAATCTCCTTCACCTAAATAAAGAACTACACTTGTCAAACAATGAACAATCAACTTCAACAAGATAAAGTTAGACCAAACTGAAAGAAATAATGAAATATAAATACATGAGTGAATCATTGAAAATCATAAATTCATACTGATCCACAAGTACAAACTCAGGGTTCTAAACTTATATTCTTTACATTCGAATCAAGTAAGAAATGTAAGCCAATTGAAATCCCTTATCAAACATTTCATTCTCAAACCCCATTCTATAACTACGCAACAACCACCTTCAAAGAAACAGAAAATCCCTAATCCCTAAACCGAAATACGAAGTAAACAGTCAATTCATCACAATAAATTGAGAATTAACCTTTTCCTTGTTTGCTGCGTTGAACTCCCATGGAATATCAGGCTTGTTATCTGGCGAATCAAGGTGCTGTTTCATCCCAAAACCAACGAATTTTAGCTCAGACACATTTCGCAGCCAAAATCAATTAACACTACTCAAACCCGAAAGTTTCCAGAAATTAAAAACACTCACATAATTGAGAGCAGTGGAGAACGATCGAGATGCCTGGTTGAGAGATAATCAAATCACATACGCTGTTAATTGATTCGCCAGTGAGAAAAAACTAGTGGAAAAAAAGAGAAAAGTTGCAACTACCTGAGGAGATCGGCGGAAGCTTTGGCGGATTTCGAAGAGGCGTTGGGACGCCCGGCGAGCCAACATTGTTGGATTCAACTGTAATCGGAGCTTCAACAATGGCGAAATCCGAGGGTTAGATCGAGGAAGAACGGAAGAGAGAGAAAAGGAGAGAAGACGATACGCCGTAGCTCCCGTAAGAAGAGCGTGGCTGCCACAGAAAAATCTCTATTGGGCTTTTAATTTGGGCCGGCTACATTATTGGGCTTAGTACTGTTTATGGGCTCCCACGGAGAAATTTGACTTTTAAGTGCTAGTCCTTGAATTGGTAAATAAAGAAACCGTTATAAATTTTCAAATCACTTTAATTTTATTTTAATAAATAATAGTTTTTTTAGTCAAAATAAAATATATGATTTTATACTTTACAATGATAGCTTAGATGAGAAATTATGCAACTTTAAATTTTTTATATTTGGTTATATTATTACATGTTAAGAGTATAACAAGTTACATATTGATTCAATGTTTATCATATTCCATTTGCTTATCCTTATTTTGTTAGTTTGTTTTCTTTGGCTATTTCACTTATTTATTTGTTTATATTTTTTAGCAGAAAAAAATGACGACATTTTATCTTAAACTAACAGCACTTTATCCTAAAATAACATCATTTGTTACCGTATTATATAGAGTTTATGCAGGTGTGAATGTGATATTCTTGTTACCTTTATCCTTTAAACATGATGGTGTGGATATATGAGCAAAATTTAAATGATTTGATGGATACATAAACAATTTCAACGTCTTGATGGATAAATACTCGGTTAATTCAGTTTTTATAGATATATATACCCGATTTTTACTTTTAAAGATGGGTCGGACTAGATCGGATCTCAGCCTGCCCCAAAGTCCGTGCCTACATTAGTGTGGTTATGTGAATGTGGTATTATGGTTCTATCCAGAGGCCTAGAACAGTGGAACTGGGTGTGCTACTGGTACATTGTGCATATTTTGAGCACTTTGTGTGCAAATGTGCATATTTGCATACTAAAAAGTAACCATTGGAGCACAATTTGTATCAAAATGTGCATATGTAAGCATTTGCACCATACCATTGGAGTTAGTCTAAATGCAAGACTTTATGCAGGTGTGGATGTGATATTTCTTGTTACCTTTATCCTTTAAACATGATGGTGTGGATATATGAGCAAAATTTAAATGATTTGATGGATATATAAACAATTTCAACGTCTTGATGGATAAATACTCGGTTAATTAAGTTTTTATAGATATATATAGAGGAAATGGTACCAAATAGCCCAAAAAATGGGCCTATTTGCACAAATAGCCAACAGGGTAAAAAATTGGCACAAAATAGCCTGGCCATTCCAAGCAAATATAACAACAGGTTTTTTTGCACTGTTGGAAACCTGTTGTAGCAGGTAAGCGTCGGAATCCCAGAGAGGGGAGGGAGAGGCGGTGATGCCGACGGAGGAGGGCCGAGATTCAGCTTCAGGAGAGAGTGCACCGCGGACGGGAGGATCCAGATGCCACCGCCGTACGGGTAGGGACTCGGCGGCGTCGGCGAGGAAGATCCACCAGCGATCCCGTTAGTCTCACCTCATGTTGCTTCTCCTTCTTCTCGAAGGTAGATCTCCGCTGCTCTCGCTTGGCTTCAATTCGCCTTCATCCAAGCGAATCTGGATTTCCTTGACTTCGATTCCGACCAAGTAAGTTTAGTGTAGGTATGTCATCCCTCTTCACCTTGATTTAATTGAAGAGGGTCAGTGTTGAATTTACTTGAGTTTAATTCCGATCCTATCTCCATCTTCACCATCGGGACGCTTCAATTCTCATTCAATTGCAGACGCTGATTTCTAGGGGTTTTCATTTCCCCTAAATTTATATTTGCAAATCTGTAGGGTCCTTTCCTTGTGGAATTGAGTTCAAATTCCCAATTCAACCGAGGGATTTACTCCCCCTGTTGCCCAGACAGGTCTCCTGGCCGATTCTAAATACTCTAGTTTTTGCTGATGTTAATATGCATCCTTATGTTATTTTTTGCTCTTTTGCTGATGTCAAAGGATTTTTGAGTCTGTGCATAGTGTCCCTAATGGTTGTTACATTCCTGATGCTAATTTTTGCAAAGAGAAGAATGCTTCTGATCTTGATGAGAATATAAAATACAATTCAGAAGCATCTCACTCTCACAGTATGAAATCCTCAATCAACTTGAGCAATAGCACAAAATTAATCCTCAAACAAGTCAAGTAATAGCACAGAAGTAAAGGTTGCACTTGCATCTTTTAAAACAACACTTGGAACATTAACAAGGACAAAAGAGAGCATCAGCCGGGCAACTCGAATTGCAATAGATTGTGCTAAGTTTGGCATCGCTACTGAGGTATGGCTATGTTATATTAGTTTACTATGTATTATTCAATTTATTTTGCCATAATGAGGTTAATATTAAAATACTATACGTGCTCTTTGAAATTGAATGTGTTGCTTTTTGTTTGTGAAGTGCATATTTTGTCCTGTTTATATTTTTCTCTACTCAGGATTAACTTGTAGATTTGGGGGCTGCTCTCTTTTTAAGACATTAACTAGAGTCTAGTGAAGAACTTCCTCAATTTTATAGAAAACTACAGACTGATGTGTTATCATTTGGGATTTAGATGCTTGAATACATTTTCTACCAGATTCTTACATGCATTTTATCTTTAAGGTTCTTGAAACCCTTGCTCGTTGTTTGGAGAGAGAATCAACCTTGTAGTACAGAAGGGTTGATCTTTTTTTTTCCCCTTGTGGATTCAATTGCTCAATGCTCTCAAGGTTTGAAAGGCAAGGCGCTCTCTTCTCATTGTCACGTCTTCTTTTATCTTTTAGATAAGTATTATGTTAAATGCTTTGAACTTGTGTTCAGGAAGCATTTGTGATGCATACATATAAGCTATTCAAGCAGCATTGCCACGCTTATTGTTAGCTGCTGCTCCTAGTGGATATGTTGCTAGAGAAAATTGGCGGCACTGTCTGAAGGCAAGGAATGAAATATTTCCTTTGAACTTGTGTTGTTAGAGCTGCTATCTTAATTAATATATAGACAAAGTTTCACCCTTTTGTTTGTATTGCTACTAATACATTTTCATCGAATAGGTATTGAAGCTTTGGTTGGAAAGACAAATTCTTCCAAATTCCATTATACACCAACATATCGTATAAGTCCATGGCTGTGAACGCAGCGTGCTTGGTTGAGTGTTCTAGAGAACAAAGTACTTCGGAAAAAAACATGCATTCATAATGAAGATGGATGGAAAATAGCCTATTAGCTCAATTGGTAGAGCGTTGTGTTTGCACACAAAGATGTGAGTTCGACTCTCACATAGGCTAATACGGAGTATGCGTTCATATCTCTATGGACTTGTACGATTAAACATGGTAGGAAATATATACACTAATGGCAGGACAAATTTATGAATCTGGTACGACAAATTTATGAATTATGAATATCTCTGAACTTATAAAATTATGAACTTGGTAGGAAATATATAGACTAGTGGTAGGACAAATTTGTGAACGTGGTAGGATAAATATACGATATTGGTATGATAAAAATGTAATCACCGAAATTCCTAAGTGTATAACTTGACACTAATGGTAGGATAGATATACACGAATGGTAAGATATATTTGTACTATTAGCAAAGACGTAGAATTAATATTGACCAATCCACAAATCCCAGACTAGTCATCATTGAGGCGTGAATTGACCATAATCTCAATCTCAATTACCAATCCATAAATCTCAATCCAATTTCTATCAATCAAAATTCATGAATCCAATCTAATTCAATTCTAGAACGACTGAATTAGAGCCTCTACCCTTGGATATAGTGTTACTTAGGTTTCCTTCATCTTATGTTGTACACTGGAAACCCTCTACCCTTGGTTGTTTTTCTGAAAAATGTGGAACATAATTTGCTACGGTTTCTAGCTTGATTTTCCTTGAAAGCTATTTAAATTGGTATGATAGATGCACAAAAATGGTAGGATAGATGAAAACTAATGGTAGGAGAAAACAACGATATCGGTAGGATCAGAATGTTAGGATTGATGGAAACTAATGGTAGGAGAAAACAACGATATTGGTAGGATCATAATGGAAACCCAGTAATTCCTATATAACTTGACACCAATGGTAGGATAGATGCACACTGATGGTACGATATATTTATACTATTGGCAAAATGTAAATGCATAATTGACTTTACGAAAAAAATTTACTTCCACAAGAATCTCAGAAAAGCAAAAGGAGAAGGCAGGCTCCACAGGCAAAGACTGAAGTTATATGAACCACAAATGCAAAAGTTATACATGGATATATCATGTGTGATGATTAATCTCAAGCTATGGTCCCTATCCTGGATAAAGTTAGTGCTGCCTTGAAAGACAAGATCCAAGTAGTGAATATTGACACTCAGAAGTACCCAGTCATCGCTGACAAGTTCATGATCGTCATGTGGAGAAAGAAAATTGAGTAAAACCTAGTCTGGAGAGATTTATTAATTTGTCTTACCATGTTCACAGATTTGTCCTACCACCAATGTATATATTTCCTATCATGTTTATAATCGTATAAGTTCAGAGAGATTTATGAATTTGTCCTAACATGTTCGTAAATTTGTCCTACCATTAGTATATATATTTTCTGCCAGGTTAATAATTGTATAAGTTGAGAGAGATTCATGAACACATACTCCGCATTAGCCCATGTGAGAGTCGAACTCACATCTTTGTGTGCAAACACAACGCTCTACCAATTGAGCTAATAGACTATTTTCAATGGGTCCTTATGATCGTCTAGACATCAAGAAGTGATAATTTCGCAGGAAGCAAAAATAGCGTTTGAATTTGTAATCTTAATTTGCAAGTTATGCAATTGATCAAAACGAGAGTATAAATTACGAACTCTCTGCAACCGGTCTCGTGAAACCGTCACCTTGGGGTAGTTCTGTTATAAGAAAAAGGAACAACTACAAATGATAGGTACAAGATCACTTACCCATCGCTACCACTGTCATCGGACAAACTTCTTGCACTTTTTCAGGTATGAAAGGACAGTTGAACACTATTGGTAGGACAGAAATACTCTATTGGTAGGATGAGGACTGTATCGTTTCCTGGAATGAACGGGTAACTTTTTACCCGTCCTTTCCGCTTCTCTCCTATTCTGCCTCACTTTTTGCAGAGCATGTTATGGTGTTTCAGATCTTCTTTTCAAGCTTATATATGTTATTGGGGGACACCCATCAATGCAATCATTGTATTTTCCTCTCATAAATGCTCCCCCTTTCCCCAAAGGAGGAACCCTGTTTTGGCGCCAAAAATGCACTGACAGCCCGCTAAATCAGCTACAGTGAATCCCCTCCAGATTCTTTCCAAAATATCTCCACGTATGGAAAGACAGGTTTAACCTATTGGTAGGATAAATTCATTCTATTGGTAAGATGGGCAGTGCACAGTTTTCTGAAATGAACGGAGGATGCCTTTTGGTGCCACATGTCACTGACAACTACTGACCGCTACAGTGTAGCTACAGTGTCCCACCCCTTTACCTGCAACTTCCTCTCCCGGTTACCTTTTTTATTTGCAAAAAATGACCACTTTCTACCCCATGCAAATAATTGAGGCACATGGCTATTTGTGCAAAGTTTTTTTTTATGGCTAGTTATGCAAATTGGCCATATATATACCCGATTTTGACTTTTAAAGATGGGTCAGACTGTAGAAACTTGAGGGTTTCATTCATTAGACAATGATATATATAGGGGTGGGACGGGAGGATCAAATTAGGGTTCCGTGAGGAAGAAAAGGCTCTGATACCATGTAAAATGATAGAATTGATGTAAAGTCCTCTTTGAGTCATTAGACAATGATATATATATATATATATGTTACAAAGGTATTGAGCCTTTGGGCACACTATACAATATAAGACCTATGTAATCTATCACAGACTAGAGCGGATCTCGGCCTGCCCCAAAGTCCGTGCCTACATTAGTGTGATTATGTGAATGTGGTATAATGGTTCTATAATCATTCCAGAATGGCTCAACCGGAAAGGACTTACGGGTAGTACCCAAAGGTCCCCGGTTCGAACCCTGAATGACCGCTATTTATTTACCAAATTCAAGGTATAATGGTTCTATCCAGAGGCCTGGAAGTCTGGAACTGGGTGTGCTACTGCCTACTGGTACATTGTGATTGTTTCACTTCTGGATTAAAACTCTCTGCAAGGCCTTGCTTTTGGTTGAATTAAGCTATTCAAATTCGGTCATTAGGCCTATGAAAACATCTTAACCAAAATTATGAACAACTAATTCACATGAGGGTTAGTTGGGTTGTCTCAACCACTTGGCCGGGCCTGTGAAAACATCACAACTTCTTTGATTAATTATCAGATTTTATGGGTTGGAGATTAGAAGTTACTTGCTTCATACGTAACTGTTTTCTGCATTATTTGTCTGTGCTTTGATTGATAATGTAGACTGATGTTAGTGATGAGGGGAACACATTACCTGTAAAGATGGGTCAACTACTGATCAGTACAGTTAATTAGTTTTTAGATCTCATTAATCGGTGGCCTAATATAATTAAGTGGTTAATTTTTACTTGTCAAATCAAGCATTAGAGATTTTAAGTACTCTTTAATCCCAACTGAATTGTTCCCTATATTGTTTTTTATTGCTTTGGTCTTGGTATGGGGCTTGAGTGTATATCCCTTTTTATACATTAGTCCCTAGCTACATGTATCAATTTTTAGAGCATTATAACTAATTTGATTATCATTGAAAAATATATAGAACAAAAAAAAATGGGGTTCCATCTAAAACCAATTGTTAATAGGAAGAGTACTCCACGCTAGCTTATGTACTAAGACTTCTTTGTTCATAATATCGATCAATATGAGACTCTTTGGGTCTCTTCATATTCTTTCTTTCTCTAAACAATACCACCCTGGAGTAAGACTTGGATATATAGCATTTGTTAGATTAGTCAGATCCACAAAGTGAAGTGAATACCTATTTATCGATACGAATATTGAATTATCTTGACATTGGTAGTTCATCATTAATCAATAGAATCAACAAAGTAGAACTTTCCAAGAGATGAATATGACCTCTAATTGTTGATCAACTTATGGATATGAAACTTGCTCATTGTGTACAATTCAACATACATATAAAGGGAACCAATAAAAGGGGAGAAGAAAAAAAGAAGCAATGAATGGAGATAACAGAGAAACCAGGAAATAGTTGCATTTTCGTCGAATCCGCAAACATTGGTTCGATCCGGCATTGCTCTATAGACAGCCTAGCCCTCTAGCATCCGAAGATTTCATGATCCTGAGCCTTCTGCAGGAGGAAAGGAACATCTCCCAGGGAACGTCTCCGACGAGCATCCAGTCTCCGTCTTTGTCTTCGTACGTTGGGGCGCATTCGGATCCATTGTATCCTTCTCTATCCTTGTATTCACCTGCAGGCCAAATCATCATTCATATATTCATCCATTCCTATATGGTTGAACCGAATCGGAAGATCGAATTAGCTCGTGTTTCATACCGATGGTGATCTTGAACATGCTCTCGAGGGCCTCAAGAAGCTCGGAGTAGCTCTTGTAGAGCTTGAGATCGATCTTCCTCAGGTACGGAGCTCCATCCATGCTTACTTTCACATACAATACCGATCCCAGCTGGTCCGATGATGCCGATTTCTTCGTGCTTTGGATGTTGATGTTCTTCCTCGAGGATCGAACTGGCGGCCATCCAATAATCTGTGCCCTATCAACGTTCAATCATATGCAAACAAGATTGGTGAATACCTTGCTTCATTGATCATTTCATTCCAAACTATATATATAGCCTGTTTGGTATCGATATCGATATAGATATATGACGATACCAAACACAGATATCAAGTATTACTTAATATCCTGGGAAAACACAGATATCAAATATCAAATGAGTATCTTGGGGATACCAAACAATATCGATATCTAGTCATACCAAACACTAGATATCCTGATATCCGATATCTAGAAACGGGATAGTGATTTTACTTGGAGGCGGGAGGAGCACCATCATTCCTGGCATCGGAAACACTCGAGCTGTTCGTAGACGACCTTGAGCTCGAATCCTCGGGTGCCTCAGCAGCCCTCTTGTTGGAACACCTACCGGGCAACCCCAAACTGAGCTCCGTCGCCTTGAGATTTAGAACGTTTTCGAAGCCAAACCGAGTCTCTGACGCCCTTGATTCCATATTCTCTTTGTTCTTGTTGTGAACTAACCGTTGGATTGTGAGAATGTGAGATGATGGGTAGAGTTTGAAGGTTTGTATAAATATAGGTGATGGGAGAGGAACTCAAAAGGGATTAAGTCTTTATCATATAAATTATTGGGGTTGATGGGTGGGGGCGTGTGGGCCACTCGCTGCGTGTACGCGTGGACCGGGCTACAGGAAACTTGATGTGATGAGGAGTGATTTCTATGTTGGTTGAGGAGGAGGCCACTCCAATCGACCCGGATCCGGGTTGTCTCCCCCACCCCTCCTGGATCCAGCTACCGGACCCTCATTCGATTTGTACTCTTTTTCTTATTTAATTCATTTTCAGCTTTCCCTTTTTTTTTTTTTAAAAAAAAAGTTATTCTTAGAGTGAGTGCAACTATAATCTCGATGCAGAAATTTAGAATTTGGGCTTGTTTGGTTGAACATAGGAATAGGAAGTGAACTTCCTAGGAAGTCAATTCCCATGAATTCAATTTCCGTGAATTATAATTCCCGTAAATTTGAAAAAGTTGTTTGGTTGATTTATAAAATGTGGGGATTTAAATAGGGAGAATTGAATTTTTACATTAAAAAGGGTGGAATTGCAACTTACCTAGTCCCCCCTAGGTAAGTGAAATTCCCACATTTTGTAGGAATTAGAATTCCTGGGAAGTTAAAAATGACTTGGAGACAATTGTTTTTAGTCTTCTAACCAATATAACAATGTCTAAAGTCGTAAGTGTAGTTTTTTATATCTTGAAACCAAAATATAGTGTAACTAACATTATTTTAAAACTTTAAATTAAGTCACTTTGTTATATATATATTTTATGTTTTAATTATATTTTGAGGATCTTACGATCCGATCCACGGATCCTATTGTGATCGATACTAGAATACCGATCCTAATAACTTTGTGCAACAGTTAAAGAATTGTCGATGGGCGATAAGAGTGAGTTTTAGTGAAATGAAAAATATGGTAAAACGATTAGATGAAGGAATATTGTGTTATATTATTATGATCATTTGAATATATGAATATGATGTTATTTATTTTATGTTATGTGAATATAAATAATATTATATTCATATACTCATATATTTACATCATATTCATATTCACACAATATAATAGTCATATTTTCATATTCATATAATAACCTAATATTCATATGAATACCCCGTATGAAACAATATTCATTCTTTTCACCATTATATTGTATTATCCGTTTCATTATAACCCTACTATGTAGTCCATTGGTTCCTACTTCACAACAAGGTCCCTTATTTAGCTCGTCATGTGCGAACTTCGACAATCGACGACCACAAATAATCATCGAATGTCATTCGATAATCATCTAAGACGATCGATATACCAATTCGAGTCTCGATCAATTGATACCTTGACTAATTTCATCGATTTTAGCCTGTTTTTTATCACAGCAGTTCGTTCAACATATTTAGATTTCGATTCGTCGAAGAGAGCTTTGGATCATTTTGCGCAATTTTTTTGGAAGAAATGAAAAGGACATGCGTACAATTTATTTGAAATTATCTTGACAAAAACCGTTTGAAGTGACTCATTTTTATAAATAAGACCCCTAAAATTTAAGTCTTGTGCATTGTGCAATCGAACCTTATAGTACACGGTGTTATACGGGCCGTGGCCTTGGATACAGCACGGATGTCCGATTACGTCATAAATTCTATGCATTATAGGTACGTTGCAAATTGGCAGAGCTTCTGTTAGATGGCCCTCAATGTCACACATGCACTACTTGCATTCAAGTAAACACAGGGACAAGGCCCCATGCTTATAGCTAAACGACGTGCTTCATTATTTGTGCAAGCATCAAAGCTTGGCTCGACGCGAATACGAGTTACAAACTCCAGTCCCATCTAGTTTTCATTTAGGAAAGTGGAAAGAAGCCCTTGTCAGTTCAAGCACAGCTCAATCAACAAGATTGGTTGTGGTGCTCTACAATGAGGGCACAAGCACAGCTCAACTGGTCAGTTCGAGATCAATCAAGGGGACATCAATTGATGGATAACGACAGCACCGGATCAGGAAGGGAAGCTATGGCTTGGTGTAGGACCAATGAGTCCCCACATGATGGTGTATAAGCTATGGGGCTTTATACTAACTGAACTGATAATTGCAAATAGTGCCCCCTAAAGGGGATTTAAAATGCAATTAGTTTCATTCAACCTCGTTTCAACAGTTGAGAGACCGATTTTTGGAGAAATTAATCGAAATAAACAATATGTGCATAAGATGATGAAATTGCCTGATTTAACTGCTTGCCTGAACAGTTGGCGAGGCAATGGGATTCAACTGGAGAAATCGACTGATCTGATGATCAAGTCCGCGTTTTTCTTGGACTCGATGATCATCTCTGCGTTTGGCCTGTCATTGTAATCAATCTGGAAAGGATAGGAGATGGGAAAGTGTTGTTAAGAGTCATATATCAAGGAAGAATTCCAGTGTACATGAATTAAAAATAAATGGAGGTTATGGGCATACCCGCCACTTCGCTACATCAGGAGGTTTACCAGCTGCAAGCATCAAAGGAAAACGACAAACTAGTAAGCGCGAGCCAAGTGTTCTGATGTGAAAATAAGTAAATAAAGATCTACGAGTACGTACTCTGAATGTGCCTCTTCAAAACTCTTTGCATTGATGTGTCAATGTCAACTTCAATGAACCTTCAGGTTAGCATAAAATGGTATTAACCCACATAGAATGAATCATGGAAACTTCATAAACTTCGAGAGCGGTAGATATCAACGATGGCGTACAGAATAAATCAAATCCATTTCCTTTACTACTTAATTGAGACTAGTGTAGAAGATGATAACTAAAACATCAGCCATCCATTCACTAAATAATTACCAACAAAATAGCACCTGACGAAGTCCTGCACTCACCATTTCTCATCGAACATGGTTGATACTTCACTCCAGACCCCATGTTGTAGAAGTACATACAATCCCTCTACTATCACAATTTTGTGCCTGCACAAAAGAAGTTGGCCAAGATATTAACTGTCCACAGCGGATCAGAGAATGCGGGTTATATAAGGAGTTTTGTGTTGCTAAAACAAACTCTTTTCAGATAACAGGTGTACCTATTGACAAACCAGTCAGACATATAGCAGGAGCGTGATATATAGTTATACAGAGTATTCGAGTAGAAAGCATTGAGATCGTTGTTCTCATGGTTTAACATAACTACTATCCAAATATGTAACTTATGTTTTCCATTTTGCATTGACAATGCATTTGATTTAACCAAGATTAACATAAGGGCCCCTGTCTCAATCTACGATTTCAATGCAGATGGCATTTCATGTTAGAGATTATTGATGATGATGGGTAACTTCTCCAAGTAAATGCATTTGATTTAACCAAGATTAACACAAGGGTCCCTGTCTCAATCTACGATTTCAATGCAGAAGGCATTTCATGTTAGAGATTATTGATGCTGATGGGTAACTTCTCCAAGTAAATTATGCATAACATTAAGTCACTAAGATACCCATTAGTCCATTACCATTAAAAATAAAATAAAATAAAGAGTCATGCTAATTGCTAATGAGAGCAAGATCAGAACTAGTGGAAATCTTTACATACTGAGGGCCCACAAAGATGTCATCTTCAACTGGATCTCCAACACCGTGATCAAAAGAAGGTGCATAAACAGATCCCTGGAATATATGTCATGCATCAGATCATAATATGATTTAGGTTAATCTACCTTGCAAATTATTTAATATACTCCTTTCAAAAAGGCAAGAGAATCATGTGATTTTTATAGGCATATTGCTTGGATAATGTTCTTTACCTCGCTCCTTAGGGTCTGGAGACATTTCAACAATCTTGCAGGATCAAAAGTCCATGGAGCTGATTTTTAAAAAAATGAAAGGCAATTGTTAATGCTCACAACATTATTCAAGACATCTGAGGTAAAAATAAAGCTCACCTCCTCTCCTTGCATGAGCCTCTTTTGGATCCTAAAAATGACCATGATGAGAAAAATATTACACTCATGGTATAATCCGTAAATACATGGGCGGTTTAGGCCGAAACCTTATAAACACAACAGAATAATAAGTAGACATCTCTTTTCAACACTAGCAGTTTTCAAAGATGTGATAACACTCTTCAGCATCTATAGTTGTTTTGGCAAATTGATGCAAAATGCAAAGTGAGTATACAAGTTTCAGGTTACAAATACATTTAGAGTACCAAGCCGACCTTCTGGATATATAGACAGTTTGTATCTGAAGTGAAACTTAGTTACTTGTTATTGCTGAATTACAGAATTGCATTGAGATTGTTCACTGATTGCACAATGTTAATGGATGAGTTACTTGCAAGTTACAACTGCTGACTAAGCATAAACAAATGTGCAGCAGTTAACATTAATATTAATCAATTGTAAGGAACATAAACCTCCATTGCATCTAGTTGATGGCGATATAAATGGAATCCATCCATTGGAAGAACAACAGCAACATCTGGTGGCCCCACTAGTTTATCAAATCCGGAAGATCTTTGAGGCCACAACTTGTTCAAACGTTGAACCACTTCTAAAGCCACAGTGCTCTTTCCAGCACCTGGAGTCCCAGCCAAACCAACAATATACCTGCAGAACATTTGGTAGATATACTTGCACTATAAGGCAATGTCGGTTCCAACAAGAACATCACAACTTGAAGTGGCAATGAGAATGTTGGGACTACTTGTAAGAAAGTGCAATAAAAATCAAATAGAATCATGCTATGGTCTCTTTGATGGTTTGACCAGAATAAGATGTAAATAAAGGCTTGCATTTCAGTTAGCCTATTTAAAAAAGCAATATTGTATATTTTTATATCACAACAGAGCTTACTTGAAATTCTGATTTGATAAAACTGCCGGATTAGGGAGAAGACGTGCAGCCAAACTGTCGTAGACCTCATCCATACACCTTGAAACAGGAAAAGGATAAATAAAAATAAAACTCCTCAAACCTAACACCATAAAAATTATTAAAGAAATGGTCTCTCTTTAATTCTTTATCCGCCAACAAGGACTTATTATGCATCAAAAAGTCATGATACTAGGCCATTAATCAGACCACACTAAGATCTACTATCACAGAATGTTTACGAAGCCTGCTTTCTGCAGGTAATCCCACCCCTCTGCCGAGTTTTGATCAATTTGTTAAGTACTTTGGTGCATTACACACTAATTGTTCAACGTCTACTATTTGCTACACACTCAGTTTGTAGTCCCAGCATTGCATACCTTCCTTTTAAAACAGGAACTTCACTCTTACTGCTACATGATACCTGGAAAAGGTGACACGGTGTTCCGACAAAATATTTCAACACACTGCAGAATTGTAGATCAATATACCAAATACAAGACAATGTTGATTTAAATAGCAGAATCATAATAGGACCAATCAAAATAGACCTTTGAAAACTTTGTCTTGCAAGATTGAGGCCTGATTTTGCAAATTGAAGATTTTTTAGTTCCTCCAACTGACACTGTAGACGCCAAAGATTGATAATTTAAAGGATGCTTTGCTCTCCCAGGGATATCTGTAGAAACAAAGGCTCCAAAAAAAGCTTTGTCAGAGAACGGAAGTAGCTACCGAAACCGTGAAGATTACAAAATTCCCAATAAATCGATGATCTGGCAAACAAAAAAAAGAGCTCCAGGATACAAATTGTTTCGATTTGCCAGCAAATCGACCGATAAACTGCTAAAAATTGATAATTTTAATCACCATATTCGTCTGTGTTGATTGGTTTTCTCAATCAAGCAAACCATCACAAATCAAAATAACAACCTCATCGCTCTAGAATGCAGTATCCTAATTCAATGCGGTAATCACGAAATAAGTTCCCGAAATTCGTAAGATCAAACCTAGAAGTTGCGGCCAAACTTAGCAGAGAATTTTCGGTGCAATTCGATATTGGAACCAAACCAAAAGAAATCAGAAATTGATACGGAGCGGTTGATACCAGGTGATTTGGAGGAGCACCAGTGAGCCCCGGGAGTAGCTGAAAACAAAGATGCCTCCATGGGAACTCAAAAAGCTTCCTTCGAACACCTTCTTACTGTCAAGTGCAGACTTCGATCCTTCAAAGTAGAGCCGCTGAATTTCCAACTCCTTTTTTAATTCATAAATACTGCACGGATTAAATTCGATCGGAAAAAGGATGTTTAGTCAACAATTAATAATTTTATATATAGAACATATAATTACTTTTCACTCTTATTCTCAAATAAATTATTATACTTTTTTCAAAAATAAGTACTACTATTACTATACATTTTTTTTCTTTTCAACCCTTTTTTCTTAAAAGTTGTATTTTTTTTTCTAAAAGATCATATATTTACAACCGAGTATATTTTATTTAAAAAATAATTGGGAAATTATATGAGATGATCACAAGTTTGTACAAATTTTGTGTGGTACCAAGATTTTTCATATGTTGAGTTATAAACTTAAACTAACATTTTCACATGATAATCTTGAATGCAAAGATATGTCCTTTTTTCCCTCAATTTTTTTGAAAACATTTTTCCCTTAATTTTAATCATTAATAAATTTATATTTCGTGGATCGTAAAGAGAGACCATTTGGGACAAAAATCACAAAAACTCAAGCCTTTGCACAAAATTCATATTTCTATAAGTAACCATGTCATACTCATATACTCATATTTCGTTGTCATGTTTAGTTTTTTTTATCAAACCACTGTCCATGGAACTAATGTTGAAATATTTGTCCAACCACGGATTTTTTTTTTAAAATTCAAACATATATAAAATAAAAAGAATATATATACTTTCACATTTCAAATACTCCCTATGCAATACTGTGTTTTTCAAGCTAGACGTTTTTCATCAATATCTACCAGTATCAAAATGAAGTCATATTTTAGCAAATCTAATTTCCAACATTTTCTCATTCTTAATATATCTGCTAAAGCATCAAAGGAAAATTCAATATAAACTTCATTGACATTTAATTACCTGATCAATCCTACATTGTATCCAAGGGGTAAAATCACATTACCCCAATTATAAAAAACCAATCTCAATCTGTCCGATTAAAGATGTCATCTGGGTGCAATTTGCATTCCCTACAGAAACTTAAAATTGCAAGAACTTCAGACAAGATCAATGATAGTTCTTGTTGTAATGTAGCAGGTTCTCTTTATTTTGGACTGAGGAAGGAACCTGTACTCGGCAAGCAAAGAGGTTTCACCCCATCACCGAGTTCCTTCAAATCAGTTTTCTTACATGATCTGAAACAATATGTTCGGGACTTCATGTCAAGTTCCAGCACGTTGGGGTTTTCATTCAACAATGACAGTACACCTTCGCTTGCGAACCTCATGTCTTTTCAAGTCATCATTGATCTGTTTGGAGGGAATAACCAGGTTCATATGAGTTGCTTTCATAGGGTTCAGACTTTAGAGTAAAAGGCAAATGAAGTTTTTCTTGGAGATTTCTAACCTGCTCGTAGACGAAGTGGGGAACTCTGATCCTCTTTGATCCATCAGCCATACGCTTGCAGGGAAAGGAGTTATCAAGCAAGGGAGTTTTATTGTTGTGCACCTGCAGAAAATTTTAGATCAGCTATAAAGTTCGAAAGGGTTTTCTTGAGAGGTCTTTGAATAATGTGGGGAAGAAGGTAATGTGCAAAAATTTAGTACACATAACACATGTAACCAAATTTTAGTTCAATACAACTGAAAGATGTCTGAAAAATACAAACTGTGAAACAAGATCTGTAGTTGTCTTACCTGGCTTTCAACAGCTCGGATTAACGAATTGAAGCAGCCAGATGCATGTACACTCTCCATATTCGGACATTGGAGAAGCAACTTATCTGTCAAATAGAAAATTTTAGATGTGTTAATATGCAGATCCCACCTTGAGAGATAGTTCGGACAAAGAACAAAGCTTCAAACATGACTAATAATGACTAAAGAAGCACACCTCGGTGCAAATTAGTACAGGAGTTCAGGTTCAGGTCGTTTAGCTGTGGACAGTTCAAGTATAAAGCCTGCAAACATTGGTATTATTCAAGTCAGAAACAAAGAGGGAGAAGTTACTGTACACAACTCTGGAGAAAAAAGAACTCACATCCAAGCCTGAACAGCCCCACAAGCTGAGTTTTCTCAGCCGACTGTGCTTAATAATAAGCTTCTGGCGAGTAAGATGTAGTTTGTTATTGGGTTTTGTCTCAAATTGACAATCGCTTAAATTATCAGATAATGATTCAGAATCGGGGTCACAAATGGTCATTCCACAATCCATAAGCTCCAAGAGAGGCAGTTGGGCTGTAGCAAACTGAATACCACCTGAAGAGCGGAAATAACAGGTTTGGTTAAAGCTGGATCATCTGGAAAATGCACACCAAGTGGGAACTAGACATGTAGAGGAGCAAGGAAAGGCGTATGGGAATTACTAGAGGAGACATGTGGGCAAAGAGCAAGGAGTAGCTTTGACAAAGTCTGAGGTAATACATTGCAGATCATCCCAATGCCACTGTCACTAATGTTTGACCTGAATCCATATGCAGGAATGTGAGATTCTGAGGACCGACCAAGTGAGTCATATATGACATAAGATAAAACTAGAAGATAATATAAATCTGAACATACCCACTTAGATCAAGAAGCTCCAACTTTGAAAAGTTGGAGGTGATGGCAGCAACAGATGCATCGGTGATCCCAGCACCCATCACTAGTGATAGTATCCGCAGTGACCTGAATTTCAAAGTTTGGAACGAATGGCAATGATTAGTCAGAACTTCCAACTTAATACTGAGATTACATGTTCTTTTCTATTATCTTCTTAAGCATACTTCGTGCTCTTTCCCTAAAAAGAAACCAGATAAGCATATCAAGGGGAGTCACTCTTAAGCAAAAGATCAACAAACCTCAAGTTTGCAGCAGTAAGAGCAAGAACAGAAGAGTGCGACAGTCTAGGAGATGCAATGTGAATATTTTGCAACCTCGGGCAGCTTCTTCCCAGGTTGTCAGTCATGGCAGTAATATCTGTATTATCATTTCCTTGACAAGAGAACCCAAGGGAAATTTCTCTTAAATTTGGACAATTAAATACCTATAATGAAGGAATATATCAGTAACAAATATGAGGCCTGAAAATAGAGTCAGCGTTTATAAGAAGATCATGATCTCTCAAAACTAGGAACACAGGAAAGTGTAATCACCGTCTTTGAGAGGTTATGTAGATCTGAAAGCCAGAGGGTAGAAAGGCTGCTTGAAGAAATAAACAATGCCCCAAGATTAGAGCAACCTTCCATCTTAAGGACAGAGAGGCATCGCTTATCCGTCACAAACCGTCCCAGTTCATCTCTACACGAACACAACAAAATACATATACTGTTATGCCAAAGCTCAAATGCCAACAACTGATATTACACTACCCAGCAAATAATTTACAACAAACTCAACAATCAACCCCTATAGGCTATAGCATTGATCAACATTTAGGGAACATCAAATGTGCAATGTAACACAACTGCACTTAAATAGATCATTTTGCGGTGATCAGTTCCAATGCGGTATCAATCACAAACATCAGAACAGTAACACCACTAGTATCAAGCTGGTTATAAAGAATGCAAAACAGGGATAAATAAGTAGCAATCTACTGCAATCTCCAAGTAAGAGGATAAGTACCCTGTAATCAGATTAGTTGATGCCGGCGAGGTACAGATCTCCATGGACTCCAGATTTGGGCACGAAAATGCAATGCACGCCAGCATAGTTGCATCCAAATCACTGCAAGCAGACATCAGATTGAATCAAGTGAGTTGTGCAATCAACAAAGTGAGATGAGTCACTTCCTCAATTGAAACTAGAGATCCTCTTCTTCCCAGACTACTATCAACTCTATTTTTGCTTATAAAGACAAGCAGTTCCATTGGAATTATCTTTGCACATTAAATTGGACAGATCAGCTAAGAATAAGCTCAGGTGGACTATAAATTGTGGCAATTTTTTTTTATCGAGTTGATTAATGTTCTAGATTATCCGTTGAATGGTAATCACTTAGCGTAATGTATTCAGAAATGAATCAACAATTCGATCTGATTCCAACCAGTAACCCTAGATCTGATCTGTAGTAAAACCGAGTTCGTGCCACCTAACAAAAATATCCAAGATCAATTCAAATAATCTGACCTTTCCATCCTAAGAGAAATCCTGACAAGAGCCGAGCACTTCTTCAACACAGATCCGACGATCCCAGCTAGAGCCCCCGGAGGAACCCTAAGCCGAAGCTCCTCGGCAGCTCTCCACAGCCTCTTACTGCACTCCCTCCATCCCTTACAAACCCTAGCCGCCGACAGAAGCGACGGAGGCGGCAGCCTCCTCAGCACCTCCCAAAGGCACCCCAACGGCAAACCGCCGGAGATCTCCTCCTCATCCTCATCCTCCGGATCCAAATCCGACAAGACAGGCAACAGATCCGGATCAAACACGCCATCGGCCAGCTGCATCATCTCCTGCTCCTTGACGTCAACGTCGTCAAATGAGAGAGCGCGAGGGATACGAGAGCGTGGCGCCGGAGGAGGCAAGTACGGGACCATGGCGGAGCTGGTTGGGGTCAAGGACACGTCACCGGCGACCGGTGCGGCGGCGAGGGGGCAGACATGGCCCCTCTTGGGGACGCCGCACCGGCCGCAGTTGTAGCTGCCGCGTTTCTTGCCCCGCTTGAAGTCGGAGAGGGAGGATACCGGGGTGGCGACGGCGCCGGGCGTGGCCGGGGACACGGCGGCGGGGTGGTTGCGCATCGGAGGAAAAAGAAGGTGAGAGATGGAGGAGAGAGAGGGAAAAATGGGGGGAGAGGATTTATATAGAGAGGGAAAAAAGGCGCGGGAGAGGGAAGAGGGTTGGCGCCTCTGATTAAAAATTGAAATTTCAGGGAGAGAGATAGGTGGAGCGTGTAGCTGGCTTTACTGTAATTTACTATATTTACATTTATACGCCGCCATAGGAGAAAATGGAGCAAAAATAAATACAAAAACCCTTTTTTTTTATTAAAATAATTAAAAATATGGTTGATATTTCTCCTTCGATTTAAAATATACTCTCTCCGTCCAAATTAAATGTCGTTTGTTCTTTAGGTACGTTTTTTGATCGGGTAAAGATACTATAAATTTTTTTTTTTTAATCAATTTTTTTTTAATAATTTCATACTGAGTAGTCATAAGTATAAACTTATAAAAACAAATTCATTAAAAAAATAATATTTTAAATAGTTTTTACCTCCTTAAAATATGTGTAGAAAAGTCAAATGACATTTAGTTTGAAACATAGGGAGTATGGTTTTTTTACCCTGAAATATTTCAGTTATCTCAAAATAATACTCCCTCCGTCCAAAAATACATGGACTTTTATTATTCATGCACGCTTTTTTAGGAGTTAAAAAATATATAAAATATTAACTTTTTTATTAATTTTTTTTAATAATTACAAACTTATTATCAATAAGTTTGTAATTATTAAAAAAATTAATAAAAAAAGTTAATATTTTATATAGTTTTTACCTTCTTAAAAAAACGTGCGTGAATAGTAAAGGCAATGTATTTTTGGACGGAGGTAGTACTATTCTACTGACTTTGTGATAAAAAAAATTACTATTTTTAAATAAACATTAACCAATCAAAATATTTTAAAAAGTCAGTAAATATAAATACAAATTAGTGAAATTACTCTATTCATTTATCAAAACAGGTCAGTTTAGAGGTATTATATATGTTATGATAAATATGTAATTTTATTTATTTTAATTTTTACTTTATAAAACACATGAATGGTGAGGGAAAATAGCTCTGTGGAAAAGGGCATACACTACTATACATATAAATTGCATATATTATTTGGGTAAAATCCACCTATAGTCCCTGAACTTTGATCAAATGTTCAAACGGGTCCCT
Source organism: Persicaria tinctoria (assembly GCA_037127255.1). Classification (NCBI taxonomy): domain Eukaryota; kingdom Viridiplantae; phylum Streptophyta; class Magnoliopsida; order Caryophyllales; family Polygonaceae; genus Persicaria; species Persicaria tinctoria. The sequence continues at coordinate 1,777,362 of JBANSL010000019.1, read as the reverse complement.
GAACTTTATTTTTGTTCATTGAAGTCCCTGAACTTTAATACTTTGTACACATTTGGTCCCTCTGTTAGTAAATTTGTTAAATATGTGTTAAGTAATGATAGGGAATCAATGTATTTTTGTATTAATTACATGAGTTAAGTTATACAATTGTAATTGCCCGGTATTTGTTTTACTAAAGTAAAAAATTAAGCTTTTTTCTTCTCAAAAGTCATCATACATAATAGAGTTTTCTTAAACAAAGCATATTTTAAAATATATTTTTATCAAATACACTTTCAATTTTTTTACCAAATGTTATAATTTTCCAATAATAGTTTATTTTAAAGTATTTTAATGACTAAAATTTCCTTATTTAATTAAAAATAGAGTTTATTTTGTTAACACAAATAGAATTTATTTTTTATTGAAAAAGTATAGCTTATTTTTTTTTAACAAAACACATTTTAATTTTTTTAATTAAATAAGAAATTTCCGGTCATCAAAATACTTTAAAATAAAATATCATCGGAAAATTATAACATTTAGTTGGAAAATAGAAAGTTTTTTTATTATAAAAAATATTTTTTTAAAACATATATTTTTAATATAATATACTTTTTTTTACTTTAGTAAAACAAATACCAAGCAATTACATGTGTATAACCTAACTTATTCTATTAATATACCAAATTACATTGTTTTTATATATCATTATTTAACACATATTTAACAAATTGACTAACAGAGGGACCAAATGTGTACAAAATATCAAAGTTCAAGGACTTCAATGAACAAAAATAAAGTTCAGGGACCCGTTTGAACATTTGATCAAAGTTCAGGGACCATAGGTGGATTTTACCCTATATTATTTATTCCTAGATATTCTCTATTGAATGACTAAGTGGATTGTAGGGACGGAAATCACCCGTGGGTGACCGACCCATCCGACCCGATTATTAGGGTGAAAACCCAAAAAAATCCGGGTGACGGATGGGTGATGGGTCGGGTGAAATGGGTGATGGGTCGGGTGATGGGTGCTATGTTTTCCACCAATTACCCGACCCATTACCCGATCCGCTTAACCACCCGTTAGCCCACCCGATTATTATAAAAAAAAAGGCTAGTATATAAATAATACTACGTATAATTTAACATAACTAACATATTTCTCCTTTTCTACCTCTACTTTCTCCATTTTCTAGGTGTTCTTATTAAAATGGTCTAAAAAACTTGTATTATTTAACTCCATGTATTTTTAAAATAATAAAATTTCTTTTATTTGTTTTGCATATACCGATAGAGTATACTCAATTTGGCTCTTTTCAACGACTTTGTTAGCATTTACTGTATTAATACATGATTAACCGAATCATATTTTCCCAATTTGTCATGAGACTCATAACAATAATCCTCTTAATGCAAAATAAGATGTTAAATAAATTACCAAATCATCAATCAATATCAATATCAATCAATCAATTCAATATATACTACTAAAACAGAGGCGTAGAAATCCTATGTGGCGGGCTCTGGTGCGATTCGCTTACGTGTCGTACTCTGGTGCAATCTGGACCGGGTCTTTGACACGTCAGTTAATGATGATCCAATATATTTAAGCCACGTCAGACGATTAAATCATTTATTTATACACGAGTCATCCTATGTGTCCATTTTAATTGAAGATTAAATTAATTTTTATTATAAATATTTAACCTAATATCTTACGAATCTTGTCATTTTACCTTTAAGTTTTTTTTAATCTTAGTTAGAAAATTTATCTTTTATACTCCACATCTAAGAAACAATCTTTTAATATAATAGTTTTTTTTAATAATTTTTATCTCCTAAATTATATATTACCCATTATATTAATTATAGTAATATTATGAATAATCTAAGGCAAACACGAGTCTCTGATATCTTTTAAACACATCTAAGATAACCTATTATTGTCATTATCATCATAATTATTTTAATATTATGAATAATCGCAACACTCCTATGTGTCCATATTATAAAAGATAATTATAAAACTTTCAAGATAGAAATAAAGATATTTTTAAAGAAAAAATTAGTAATATAATTTGAAATTAATCTTTTTGTAATATATATGCATATGTTTAAAAGATAATATAAATTACTACGTACATATTTGATTAGTTTTACAACATAGATTAATCCTTTGTTTCCTTTTATCATATATGGTATTATGATAAATATTTATCTTATTATTTTTTAGTATAAATATTCAACCTCATATCTTACAAATCTTATCATTTTACCTTAAGTTATTTTATAAATATTTTATCTATAAAAAATCTAAATTAGATTAATTTATACGAAAAAATGTTAGATTAGTCTTATATATCCATATCTTTAAAAATAAAAATAAATACATTGATATTATTTATAAAAATATTAACGGGATTATTTGATGAAAAATAAACCTATAACAAATCTATCTAACCCAAAGAGAGTAAAAATGTATGAAATCAAATTCCAATGACCGGGTTTGCATGGTGGTAAATTGATTATTCACGGTCCGATCTATATCCTCAAATTGAATTGAGCCATAACATGAAAATACAATTTCTAATAAATTGGTAGAAAAAATAAATTAACATGATTTAAATAGTAAACAAACTTTAAGAGGTGAAAATAGTAAACAAAGAGATTAATAAAGATAAGAATATTTTTACGTAACAATTCTAAATTAAATAAGGTTTAAACAAATATTAAAGTATATTAAATTGCAAATTGCATGAATATAAAAGCCAACGTTTATAACACTCTCGACAATGAATATGATTATAGCTTCAATTTTTGTATATTAGTAATTAGTTTTATGTAACTATGTTTTGTTTGAATATAAACAAAATATTTTCTCTTCTTTCACCTCTGTTTGATCATGTCATGTGTACAGCCAAATATTTAATTAAAATAAGGGGGCTTTATAATCTATCTATTAAAAATTTAGCCTAATCTTATTTTATAGCCTTTCATAATCATAACCTATATATACACAACATAAATTGTTATAAGATAATTAATTAAAATACTTTAATTATAAAAATGATATATGATATTTATATATAGGCACAAATAAACATGTGTGAAAGTATATATTTTTAAAATTATTTAAATTAATTAAAAGTTATTTTATATAAATAAAAGTTATGAAAAAACCGCGAAGATCGCGGGTAATAAGACTAGTCAAGATATTAAAGAAACGACACATGAGTCTGTTTTATAAAAACTTAGTTTTTCTATACCATTTTTTTATATTTAGTCTAGTAACCGAGTTAAATTCATCTCATTCAGTTTGATATCAAACTTCTAATACTAATTTTGTAAGTTAAGGATAGTGATATAATGTATGAATAAGTCTTTTATTAATTTAGTAAGATTCATACGCTGACATGGTTTATAAAATTATCGAATATAAATGATTTTTAGATATGTCTTGTGACTCTTTTTTTTTTTAATTCCTTCACCCGATTAACCACCCGACCCACCCGATTCACCCGACGGGTCGGGTGATAGGTGAAACATTAAACAGGTGGGTGATGGGTCGGGTGAAATTTTTTTGTGATGGGTCTGGTGAAAAAATGGGTCCACCCATCCATCACCCGACCCATTTCCACCCTTAAGTGGATGCACATGACATATAATCAACGATTGAAAAAGTGAATTTGACGTTTGCTACTTGCTATGACCTAGCAAAATCATGAATTTTTTTTTTATTAGGTAAAAATTCGATGGTCAGACAGACCTGACTCATCGAGAGGCCGACAAAGTCGGCAGACGGCGAATCGTCAAGCGTACAACCTAACAATACATAAATACAGAAAACAAGCGAAATGAAACAAGCAGAAAAAAGCTCTACAACAAGATGACTAAAGAAGACCAACTCCCAAGAAAACTGAAGAAGCCGTCGAAAAACGAAGCCAAGCACCACCGAACAGTGGCACCGCGGGCCAGCGGTACATCAGGACTTTATCTCCTGTGGGTAGTGCAGACGAACTCCAAGGAAACTCTATCCCAAATACGGAGTCGCCCTGAGCGCACCACCTTGACCCCAGCCAGTCCCGACTCCAAACTCCAAGTCCTCCAGCCAAGCAGAAGACCTCCTAAAAACATCGGAAGCATAGCCGCGAGCTGCTTGAACAAAACGCCAACAAGATTTCCTCTACAAGAAAATGGTCAGGCCCAAGCGGGATTTAATCAAACCCTTTCGGGTGGGTTTACTCAAGCCCTTTCGAGATTTAAAAGCCCTTTCGAGTTATATAAAAATAAGATATATATATATATATATATATATATATATATATAAGATATACCATTCAAAAAACAAATAAAAACAGAAAGATATTACTGTAATTATTTGATAATTGAATAATGATTTTCAACAGCTTGCACCTTAGTGAACTTAGTGTTGGCCACCACAACATCCGTGTACGGCAAGGATGAAGGAGGCAAGTGGCGACAGTGGATCTGCAGGGTTGTGGCCACCACCGACGATGTTCGACGGGGGCAGCAACGCCAGCGTAACGAGATCCCTATGGAGGGGAGGAAGGCAGGAGGGGGGTTCACAGGTGGTTGAAACGACACGGGTTGGGTTCGAAATCGGGAGCAATCGGCGATGGACACCAGTTGGGCACCATGACGGAGCCACCTCACGCAGCACCGCCATCGGCACGCCCAGCCGGCGGAGAGGAGTGAGGAGGAGGACCCGAGCCACCCCACAACACCGATAAGACCCAGTGAAGCAGATCGCAAGAATAGTTTGGGATTTGGGTTTCAATGTCGGACATTCGCAACAACGAAAGCAAGCTCCGGGCCGGAGCAAGGCAAACGAAGCACGAAAGGGCCAGGGGATGGACGAAAATGGGAGAATAAACCCGGATTCACTGAAGCCCTAAACTAATTTAGGGATTTAATCAAACATCGAAGATGGATTTTGGAATTGGGGGGTTTTGCTCGAACATTCGACCACGACCTTCAACAAGGAGCGACGCCTGGTGTGGAGATGGCAAGGCCGGGTAGAGGCGGCCGAAGCCGGAGTAGGGCGACCGAAGCCGGTGTAGGGCGGCCGAGGCCGAGGATTGGCTCTCCCTCGCTAGTTTTCTAGAGAGAGGAGAGAGTTTCTCCCTAACACGGGCTTGCAAAATCATGAAAATGAATGAGATAATAAGTGACCAAATTATAGCATTTGTAAAATTTGTGTTGTTTGTAGTTTGAGATGTGTACATAATTTTTGTGTGTTAGAGATGTGAATGAGACCCAAAGTGTCCCACATCGGAAAGTTTAACATATCAAAATTCAACTAGGAATGATCATCTAGTTGAGATTTGGACAACTGGGTAACCCAGATCAGGATCGACACGGACCGTTAGGCTAACCACTCTAATACCATATCAAAGTCCGACTCAAACCGATGGTTGGGGGTCGTGTGCACGGGCGCACATGCGATAGTAGCCTAGCACACAAGCCGAGTGGGATTCCATTCTAAAACCAATTGGCAATAGAAGGAGTAGCCCACCGACTAATATACTAGGACTTGATATGTTGAACTTTCCAGCGTGGGACACTTTGGGTCTCATTCACATCTCTAACATTGTGATGAAAAATAGTATTGTGACAATTGTCTTATGTAACATGATTACGGCAGTTGTTAACATGACTAGAGATGGGATTCCATGAGTTGGATTGAGCCATTTTGTTTTCTGAGCGATTCAAGTTTTCTTACAAGAGGAAATGGTAGCAACTAGACCAAAAAATGGGCCTATTTGCACAATTAGACCACAGCAAAAAAAATGGGCCAAAATAACCCCTCTACCCCAAGCAAATAAAACTTCCGGTTTTTTGGCACTGTTTGGAACCAGCTGTAGAGGGTAAACCAGTGCGGGAGTAGAAGGTTGCCTCTGCTCTTGCAAATGAAAGAAGAAAGTCGGTGGGAGAAGGCAGGGAACGTTCCGCCGAAGACCAAACGACACCAATTCGTCTTCATCAACAAAAGCTTGTCGCCCAAGGCCTGCTCTTCTGCCTGTTCGCCCATCATCATCACCCCTCCCTCCACCAGATCTCTATCATCTTAGGTATCTTCTTTTCGATCTCCTCTCTTTTTCTTTCGGTTGTTTGGTCGGTTTCGGTCTATTAGTTGGGTGCTTTTCTGTAATTTTGGTTTAGGGTTCTTTCTGTGCAAGAAATTGGTCCTTTCTTCCGCCACCGTTGCATAAGCTGGTTGCTGCCGAATCTCCTTCTCGTTAATTCTCCGTTTCTGTTATCTTCTCATGTTCATAGTATTAGGGGTATTGATTTGGGTAAGCTGTTTTAGAAATAGATGGAATTTAGTGATTATAAAGCCCTGAATTTTGGGTTAAACATGTGAATTAATGATGCTTGATTAAATGACTATGAGAGATCTAGAAGAAAAAGAAGCCCATCCATCTATACGCCAACACCAAGCCGAGAACAGAAGACCCCGTAGCCCAATTCCTCCACAAACCGATGGGAGACTCAACGCACCGTCCACCACGCCCCAGGAGAGCATCTTCTTTCTTTTTCTGAAATCCATCGCCCTCTTGTCTTTAGTTTTCCACTTTGGAGACCGGCACTTGCCTCGCCAAACACCAGGTCACCAAACCAGGGCCAGCCACTAACGAGGGAAGAAGAGGCGAGAGTAGAGGCGGTCGACGAACAAACGCCAGCGCGACTAGTCGGAACCCAAAAAGGAGTCCGATTTTGTGGGGTTGGCCATTACGAGACCGAATTCGAAGGAGATAAGCCAATTTGAGGCACTGAGAAGGCGAATCGGAGCGGATTGAACACCGCAATTAGGGATCAGGAAGGAAGAAGATGAAGAGAGAAAGGGGGCGCGTGGACGCGCGTTCTCTGGCTCCCGGGGGAGTTTTTTATACCTCATTGCCTTTATTCAGATATAGATTTTTTTTTTATTTTTTTTTTTGATCAGGTAAGAATTCGGATTCGCCGAGGCGCTATCCGATAGCATCCTTGCGGATGAGGTCAAAAAGACCTAGATTAGTGAGCATTTCTGGGTTTCTGGTAGAACGGGCCAATTTAGTAATGAAATCGGCCACCTGATTACCTTTGCGAAGTATGTGAAAAAATCTCACTTCGCGAAACCCACGGAGTAGACAAGATATTTCTGACATTATCATTTCAATCTCCCACGGGCATTTCGTCCCATGTTTAAGATAATTAATAATTATTAGTGAATTTCCTTCAATTATGAGTCTATCGGTGCGCAATTCAATTGCCTTTTTTATACCTAAATATAATGCCCGAGCCTCCGATGATAGGGCCGACTCTTTCCCAATCGTCTTCCCCCCAACTGTAATTGGTTCCCCTTCCCAATTTCGGATGATGAAACCAACTGAGCTGTTACCTAAGTTTGGCGCCGAGCCATCAAAGTTTAGTTTCAGAAAATCATGTGGGGGTTTTCTCCACTTTTGATTTGTCCTATTTCGTTTCGTGTTTTTTATTCGTATTTCCTTATCATATCTTTTGTGCTTTCCTTCTGCATGCTCACTTGTGGCCCTAAGCCAGTTGGTCATATGCGTTTTGACAGTTTGGTTATAGTTCTCAATTGATGGTTGTTTCTGTTGTCTAAAAACCAATTGGTTTCTCGTGATCCAGGTCACCCACCAACTAAAGGCCATTTCTTGTTTCTGTTTTTCATTCAAATGTTCAGCTATTATATTCATAATAGGTTTAATCCTTCTTGATGTATGCATTGCATCTGTTACTAACCTATGGATGTTTTTGTCAATCTTCCTAAAAAATGTACTGTATTTACATTCCAAGAAGATATGGGCTGCATCTTCTTCATGGTGATTACATATTGGACAATAAGGGGGTATGGCAACACCGCGTTTAGATAGCAGTGCTGCAGTTGGTAGTCCTTCTTGCGCGACTTTCCATAAGAAATTCTTTACTTTCGGGGCAACGTCAGTCTTCCAAATCCAATTACTGTCATCCACTATCAAGTCAGTGTTGTTTGTAACTAGTTTATATGCACTGGAAGTCGAGAACCATCCTTTCTTGTCCGCCCACCAATATAGCCGGTCCTCCAAAGGCACAGATGGTACATGAATATGTGCTATTTGCTCCACCACGCTACTCGGGAGGACATTTCCTAGCTTTTGGATGTTCCAGTTTCCATTACTCATATATTTATCCACCGTTTCATTTATGTCTATAATATTTGGCTCGGTACAATATTGTAAGAGTGGCTGAAGATTATTCCACCTGTCTCGCCAAAACTTTATGGTCTTGCCGTTACCTATTGTCCACATTAATCCTAACTTAAAAGTTGGAATTAATTTTCGCAACTGAGACCATTGCCATGAGGCGGAGCCTTTTCCCTCATAATTTAGGATGTGTTCTGTTTTCAAATATTTGTGTTGAATGATTCTGACCCAAATGTTGTCAGGTTCCGCCATAATTTTCCACAATACCTTTAACTGTAATGCCTCATTCATGTCATGAGTTTTCCGGATGCCCATTCCTCCCGCCGCTTTTGGTCTACATACTCTGTCCCAACCAATAAGTGGTTTGTGTAGTCTATCTTTGTTCCAGAAAAAAGACCTATTGATTTGGTCTAATTGTTTATGTATTTGTGGTGGTAACATAAAGCTTTGCATAGCATAGAGTGGTTTGGATGATAGATTTGTATTAATCAGTGTTGCTCTTCCTTGCTGCGACAGAGAATTAGCTCGCCACTTTGAGAGTTGATTTGAGGTATTGGCTATTATTTCTTCAAATGTTGTTTTGTTTACCCTACCATTTACAATCGGACATCCAAGGTACCTATCCAGTTTTATCTGTTTGGATATGCCTAGACACCCTTCCAAATCCAGAATGCGTGATCTTAGAATGCCGGTGGTGACTTGGAAAGCCGATTTATGATAGTTGATTTCCTGGCCAGAGATTTGACAATACTCATCGATAATCCTTTTGACATGTGCGCATGCTGCCAGATTTCCTTTTGAAAAGATAATTATGTCATCAGCAAACGCCAAAAAGGGGACTCTCGGACAGTTTCTACCAAAGGAAAATCCAACAACATTGGCCGGTTGACTTGCTTCAAAGGCTAATTTTCTAGCCAAGACTTCTGCCCCCAGCAGAAATAGAAACGGCGACAAGGGATCACCTTGACGTAGCCCACGAGACGGAGTAAAGACTTCCGTCGGACCATTGTTTACCAGAACCGAGAATGAGACCGTAGTTACACACTCCATTATTAATTCTATAAATTTCTTGTGAGATACATATTGCTTAAGGACTTGCTCAGTAAAATTCCAGTCTACTCTGTCGTAGGCTTTTTCCATGTCTAACTTTATTGCCAACCATCCATCCACACCCTTCCTATTTTTGAACGAATGAAAAATTTCATGTGCAATTAGCACATTGTCTTGAATAGCTCTATCAGACACAAACGCGCCTTGAAGAGGGTGAATTAACTTGCCCATCATTTTTTTTAGTCTATTAGTAAGTATTTTTGAAATTACCTTTTAGATTGTAGTACATAGACTAATGGGTCTGTAGTCCGTTGTTTTAAGCGGATTGTCACATTTTGGCAGTAATGAGATAAAACTATGGTTAATTTGTCTCAAAAATTTTCCGGTATGAAAAAATGCTTTAATGGCCTGTGTAATGTCCGAACCCACGATTTCCCAATAGGTTATGTAAAACTCTGTTGTTATGCCATCTGGCCCTGGTGATTTATTGTAGCCTAGATTAAAGACCGCAACCTTAATCTCTCCATTTGTAGGCGGTGAGATGAGTAACCAGTTATCCTCATCAGTCACTAACCTTGGAAGCATTTGGATGTAGGATGTCATGAGATTTAAAATTATTGGTTCTTTTGTGAAACGTTTTGCAAACTCCTTTTTTATTTCTCCCCTTACATTCTCCTCCCCTACAATAACGGTTCCTCCAGAAGAAGCAATACTTCCGATATATTTTCTATTTCGTCTTCCCGATGCCACCCTATGGAAATAAGCTGTATTCGTATCTGATAGTCTGAGATGTTTAGATTTTGCCCGTTGACTCCAGTACTCCTTCTGGAACATCAACAGTTTCTCCTTCTTTTGAATTAAATTATTTTCCTTGGTTACTGTATCCTTGTTCTCGTGGCTATTTATATCTGCTTGGATCCTAATCAAATCTTGTTCTACTTCCGCTAGTTGACGAAAGATATTCCCAAATGTGTTCTTGTTCCATTCTTTTGCCTTCTTTTTAAGAATTTTAGTTTTATGCAATATTCTAAACATATTCGACCCAGCACACTTTGCTCTCCAAGATTGTTTCACTATGTTCTTGAAATCTGGTCTATGAAACCATATGTTTTCCATCTTGAATGGTGGGGGTTTGAATACGTCCTTCGACATTAGTTGAACAAAAATTGGACAATGGTCTGACGTCGAGAATGCTCCATTTAGTGTACTTATATTAGGGAATACGTCTAGAAATTGTTGATGAACTAATACTCTGTCTAGTTTTTCTAGAATATTGTCTTCTCCGTATTGTTTCTTTCTCCATGTAAACTTATTTCATGACCACGAAATCTCTATTAGAGAGCATGAATTTTTAAATTGGTTTAGTCTATTAAACCTCGCCAGAGAAGGCATCCCTCCACCCTCCTTTTCATTACTCTGACTGATTTCATTAAGATCACCAATTACTAGGCATGGGAGTCGTTCGTTTGTTATGTGTTCAGTAAGTATTTCCCAGAAAACATTTTTGTCTCTCTCTTGGGGGGGACCATATACTGAGAAAATCATTCCTTTGAAGTTGCAATCATGATTCACATATTCCATCCCAATAATCCGAAGCAGATGGATTTTCATTGTAATGTGTTCATTTAGGGAATGATTCTCATTCCATATAACTCCAAGGCCTCCAGAGCGCCCAACCCCAAGGGACCAAACTGCCTTAGTGAAGCCACTGTTTCTCCATACTGATTCTTCTGGAATGGTTTCGGACTTAGTTTCTGCAATGATTAGGAGGTTTAGGTGGTTGTTTATCCTCATGGCATTAACATCGGTCCAAAACGTTCTCTTCCCTACACCCCGTACATTCCAGAAACAAACTTTCATTATTCACCTTTTCGTTCTGTATGGCGGCTAAAGTATCCATGTCCATACAGATAGATTTTTTCCTTTGGTATGTTTATGTCAATTGGCCTTTTAGAAGAGAAATGGCGCCAGTAACTTCTTTCTTGCACAAATATGGGATTCAAGAGCATACTTAGTAACTTAATTCTATTACGTGGTCCCTTATGGTTTTGTAAATGTTTTGTGACAATTGGGTGATTTTTCGCACTAAACATTTTCCCAGTTGTTCTTTGATTAAGCTGTTTTTTAAGCATGGAACTTTGGTTTTTTAATAGAATTTGAGACTGAAGCCTACCCTTCACAAATAGAGAATGGTGGTGATTTTTATAGGATTTATAAACATAATCCAAAGATATGAGGATTAGACCGGTGGTCTGCTGACTATAATGTACATGGTATGCCTTATATTCATAAAGACTCACACCTAGGTACTCATGATCTTGTCGAAAAGACTCACATGTACTCCTAAAATAATTCACCTTAGTAAGTTACAAGCCAAGTTTAAACTCACATTCCAACTAATGGGGGGGGGGGGGGGGGTATAATGTCAACCTGTAGTGCTTAATCGAAATATTGAAGGTACTCAAATTGAGATTTTACCAGTACATAGGTGAGGGGGGGGGGGGGTATAATGTCAACCTGTAGTGCTTAATCGAAATATTGAAGGTACTCAAATTGAGATTTTGCCAGTACATAGGTATGGGAGGTAATATGCATAGTATGTTATCCTTAAGAGTTATTATCAAGTGGGAACTAAATTGGTATCCTGTAGGTGTTGAAACATTCAAATTAAGGGAAGTAGTTTGTCTTAAGAGAATTGACATTAAATATTTATTCAATTGAGAATTTGTACACACTAAGTGCACATGTTTTTCTTCATTTAAAAGTCCATACGACACGAAATTATAGTGTCTCCTAAGGCTAGCTGGTTTAATCTTAATGTTGAGATAAAACGTCATCCGACGCCGACGGGATAGCTTTACCCGAGTACCCAGTGAGCTGTAGTTACAAAGTTCAGTTGAGTTTGGCGGTGCATTTGTGCTACTAAGTGTAGTTCTGTTCCAAGGACGGGTTCTTGTGTGATAGCATGTGTCTGATAATGTGTTTAGGTTGTTACAGTACAAGGTGAACTCTTTGGTTTTTTGCCAGCAGTGCTTAGCGGAGGCTATAGAGCCAAGCAAGATATGTGTGAAGTGATATGAGGACTCAGAATATAGTACACATTCAAACGTATCCATGGTTAGCATGAGTACTAAAACTTTGAATACATTGCAGACGCCGAGTGCATATAAATCTTTTCCCAATCTAGTAGAAGCAACTATAAAAAGCTGATAAACCTTAGTATTTTTTCGAATGCATAGCTCATGGAACTTACCCGAAGAGAGTATTGTGGTCATACTGTACTTGCCCTTCAAAAATTCACAAATCGTGCCTTCACCGAAGCCACAAAACCAGTACTCCATCAAGCCGGTAGCTGCCTCCTTCTCACTTATGATCCATACTTCAACTACCTTGGATCGTTGTTTGTTGTCTGTCAATAATTTGCGACATAATCCTATCATTAAGGCTTCTAAACATGATGTTTGATTCATATGTTTGTATGAGCCACTGTAAATGCCACACCTCGATCTTATCCTTGGTTTATGGACAGTATGAGAAGTTACTAAGTAATTTACACTAATAATACTTTCTATTAATTTTCCTAAATTGATTAACAAACAATCCACCAGGTGATGTTCATATGGTGTTGAGACATTCACTTTGGCCTGAACAATTTGTTTCAGCAGAAAAAATACCTCTCTGCTGATTGTCTTTCTCTTAAACTTCTTCTCAGCCTTTGCTTTCCAAGAAACCTCCTGGGCATCCATGGCAACCTGAGCGTCTCCTATGAGTTTTTTGCCCTCCGGCTTTCCCTTTCGGGTGTTAGACTTTTTTGGGGCAGGATCATCTGCCACCATGGGTTTTATTCCCTTATCCACTCCCAAAGGAGCCATAGGTAAAGTAAGAAAACAAGTGAAAAACAGACACAAATTAATGATTTTGAGATTGTACTCAGAGAGAGATGGAGAGAAGGTGTGAGAAAAGCAGAAGCACAGCCCACACCTTAAATCGCGAGATTCAACCAGAAGAAAGAGGAGGGAAACAGAGAGAGAACGAACCCATCCGGGATGAAACGGCAAGCCCTAGGCTTCCGTGTTGCAGCAGATCATCCCAGCCATCCCTAGCCAGAACGCCTTGGATCCAAACACGAACAGCCAGGCAAACAACTTTCTGACGGCCGTACACCATAAATCAGGCCAAAGAGGCGGTCGATTTGGCCAAACTAGAACAAACATAACCAAACTAGTACCCCAGTTGCAGAATCGATGGATTATCGGAGCGAGATTAGGGTGAAAGCTAATCTCGCAAGCTAACCCGAATTTGGAGATAATACGAAAAACCATTGAGATTTTGCCAGCACTCGGCCAAGAGAAGTAGCCGATCCATCGAAATCGGGGGATTATAGGCCAATAATCACTTCTTTGGAGGGGATTCAGAAGAAGATTGGTGAAGAGGGTGTACGGCCACACAATTTTCATCAGGGATATGTAGAACATTCGAAGAGACAAAGCAGGGATGGGTGGGGATAGGGGTCCCGCGCGCGTGGTGGCGCGTTCTTTTTGTCACCGGATGGGTTTTCTCTTCTTAACTCACTGAACCTTTTGTGCCACACAAATTTCCTTTATTCAGATATAGATGTTATATAGATTTTATCTTTTTAGGGATTGTTATTAATGTTTTATCTTTTCCTGTTTGACTTAATGCATAAGTTTAGTTATATCTTTTATCTATTTATATTTTTATCTGTTCTTAAAGATAGGATTTAGAGTTAATTTAGCTTCCATTTATTCAGTTTTTCTTTCCTTTTTTTTTTCTATTCGATTTTATCATTTTTCCAAAAATTAGCAAAATATGTATTTTGTGGTTTTTTGATTAATTCATACTATTTTGATTTTGAATAGAGCAATCCTTGGTAACGATCCCTCATTTTATTTACGTTTGACGAAAATAATACGTACACGGAAACGGTAAACAAGAAACGGTATTACACAAAACGACAAAACATCACAAACCCGTTCAACGCAAAGTCGCAAACCCATTCAACCCGGATCTGACCCGACGGGTACCTAGTGGGTTGCCACGTGTCCCCCCCGACAGGTCGACCCGTTGACCCGCCGGGTGACCCGAACTCCTGGACCTGTGGGATCTCCGGGTTGGAGTTCGGGTCACCTCCCCCGACCCTTGACCCGGCGGGTCGGACCCGTGGCCACGTCTAGATATAGATGTTATATAGATTTTATCTTTTTAGAGATTGTTATTAAGGTTTTATCTTTTCCTTTTTTGACTTAATGCATAAGTTTAGTTATATCTTTTATCCATTTATATTTTTTATCTTTTCTTAAAGATAAGATTTAGAGTTAATTTAGCTTCCATTTTAAATTTTTCTTTCTTTTTTTTCCTATTCGATTTTATCTTTTTTTTTCCTTCCAAAAATTAGCAAAATATGTATTTTATGGTTTTTTTGGTCTTTTAATTAATTCATATTATTTTTTTCCTTTTGGGCAAATCTGTAATTTTATTAGGTATTTTTGTAATAAAACTAGGTATATTTGCCCCAAAAAAGAAGAAGTAAAAAACAAGGTATATTTGCAAATCTCTTATAGATTTGGGGTATATTTTGTTATTCTTCCTTTTATCTTTTCCCTTTTGATTTAATGCATAAGTTTAGTTAATTTAGGAAGTTTTATCTTTTATCTATTTATATTTTTATCTTTTATTAAAGATAGGATTTATAGTTAATAGATTATTTTTCTTCAATAAATACCTCATAGGCTTGAGATTTTTATTGGGTAAAATCCATCCACGGTCCCTAAACTTTGACCAAATGTTCAAACGGGTCCCTGAACTTTATTTTTGTTCATTGAAGTCCCTGAACTTTGAGATTTTGTACACATTTGGTCCTTCCTTTAATAAAGCTGTCAAATATGTGTGTAAGTAATTATATGGAATCAATGTATTTTTGTATTAATTACATGAGTTAGGTTATACAATTGTAATTGTCCGGTATTTGTTTTACTAAAGTAAAAAATTAAGCTTTTTTCTTCTCAAAAGTCATCATATATAATAGAGTTTTCTTAAAACAAAGTATGTTTTGAATTTTTTTTTTTTATCAAAACACTTTCTATTTTTTTACCAAATGTTATAATTTTCCAATAATATTTTATTTTAAAGTATTTTAATGAAAGAAATTTCCTTATTTAATTAAAAATAGAGTTTATATTGGTAACTCAAATAGTATTTATTTTTATAGCAAAAGTGGAGTTTATTTTTTAACAAAACACATTTTTTTTAATTAAATAAGAAATTTTCGGTCATTAAAATACTTTAAAATAAAATATCATCGAAAAATTATACCATTTAGTTGGAAAATAGAAAGTTTTTTTTATTATAAAAAATATTTTTAAAAACATATATTTTTAATATAATAGTAATTTTTTACTTTAGTAAAACAAATACCAAGCAATTACATGTGTATAACCTAACTTATGTCATTAATATACCAAAATAAATTGATTTCATATCATTATTTAACACATATTTAACAAATTTACTAACAAAAGGATCAAATGTGTACAAAATATCAAAGTTCGAAGACTTTAATGAACAAAAATAAAGTTTAGGGATCCGTTTGAACATTTGATCAAATTTCATTGAGTATGTGGATTTTACTCGTTTTTTATTCATTCAACAATATTTCACCTGGAGAATTTCCCTCTTTTCCTTGTGGATTCCAGTTGATCAGATTAGGGCTTTCGTCGCTCACGAAATATCGCGGTTGATTTCGGACCGACTAATGGAATCGAAAAGCTCCACAGAACTCGAAGTTGAAGTTGATGCTCTTTCGCTCAAAGATGAGCCTGAGGATCCATCCATCCAAACGGTAATCCCTACCGCTATGTTTTTGGAATTTGCTACAACTTTGGGTTGTAATTATTTTTGTTGTGGGAATTTAGGTTACCGAAATGCCGTACACCTCTGCCAAGCAATTTGAAGATTTAAAGTTGTCGGCGGAGTTGTTGAAAGGGTTATACGTGGAGATGCTATTCCACCGACCAAGTGCGATTCAGTCTATCACATTGCTTATGATTCTGACACCTCCGCACAAGAGCTTAATTGCCCAAGCACACAATGGATCTGGTAAGACGACTTGCTTCGTTCTCGGCATGTTGAGCCGTGTGGATCCTAATCTCAAAGCACCTCAGGCGCTGTGTATGTGCCCTACTAGGGAATTGGTTAATCAGGTATGTTTGATGCACTAAATTGTATTGGTTTCGTGCTTTGGTGGAACCATCTGAAGGAATTGATGTATAATTGCTTGACAGAATTTGGAAGTTTTGTTGAAAATGGGGAAGTATACTGGCATCACTGCAGAACGTGCTGTACCGGAATCTGATAGCGAAGCACGCATTCCAGTTCAGAGGCGAGGACCAATTACTTCTCAGCCTCTCAGGTAATAATGGGTACGCCCGGGACGATTAAGAGGTTACTATCATACAGGAAACTGTCTCTGGTTCACATGAAGATCCTTGTTTTTGACGAAGCTGATCACATGTTAGCTGAGGTACATAGCTTTTACACTTCACTCATCGTTTACGCCTCACTCGTTACTTTCTGGTTTTAGCATCACCTTAGCAGATAGGCATGTTTTCTGATTATACTGGTGCCCTTGCTTTATAGTTTGAGATTGATCGATGTTAAGTATCCTTTGGTATTTGGTTGACGTTCCATGTTTTCTGATTACCCTCCATGTTGTGATCAATGCAGGATGGTTTTAGGGATGACTCTTTGAAGATTATGAATGACATCAAGCGGAGTGGGGCAAATTGCCAGGTTCTTTGCATTCTGCTGCCCCCCTAAATATTATTTTTCTAAACTGAATGATCGATGCATACTTGCCCTTTTTTAAGCCGAGCTTTTGTAATAGTGCGCAGCAAATTATTGGAAGCCAACTTTACCCTTTTCATCTGCACTGAGAGTTGATAACCAATCTTGATAGTAATTGCGATTAGATTGTTGTATTATATCTCGGAGTTTCAGTGTGGAACATCTTGCTCAATTTGGTGATATGTTGTTTCAACATTATCGATGAAATGGTCTAGTATGGTTATCTACTTTGAGCATTCACTATTATATGCTTATGTGGTTAATTAGGATATTTGTCCCCAGTCCCCTAATGCTTTCTCCTCCTTTTTCCCCCCTTTTTTCAGGTGCTACTATTCTCTGCCACATTTAACGACACTGTTAAGGACTTTGTTACAAGAACAATTCATGACTATAACCAGCTTTTTGTTAAGAAAGAAGATTTATCCTTGGAGTCTGTAAAGCAGTTCAAAGTACACTGCCCTGATGAATTGACCAAGATTCTTGTCATTAAAGACAAGATCTTAGATTTGGGCAAAAAGGTTGGCCAGACCATCATCTTTGTACGACGCACAAGAAAGAGTGCAAGCATGCTTCACAAGTCACTTGTAGATTATGGATATGAAGTAACCACTATTCAAGGTGCACTTTCCCAAGAAGACAGGGATAAGATAGTGAAGGAGTTCAAGGATGGACTCACGCAGGTTCTTATTTCTACGGATGTTCTTGCTCGAGGATTTGATCAGTCACAGGTTTTCATTTCTGTGATTTTTTTCCAACCTCCTTTGTACTAAATGCCTTAGATTTTGCCTTGAAAATGAAGTCGTTTTCTTCATTATGCAGGTGAATTTGGTGGTTAATTATGATCTGCCAATCAAACATGATCCCCAAGGTTACCGACCAGGTGGTCCTGAACCTGATTGTGAGGTCTACCTGCATAGGGTGGGACGGGCAGGACGTTTTGGTCGGAAGGGTAAGCTCACAATCTCTCCTTCCATTTTTCTTACTTCCTTTTGCGGTGGTGTTTTTTTTCTTCTTCCCCTGCTGCAGTAGTGCAGTTTACTTTGTAAAGTAATACTTCTGGTGGAGTGCATAATAATAACTTCTCACATAGTCACATTTTAGTGCTGATATATTAATATTAATGCCAATAAAAGGTGCAGTTGATAAATATGTGATCCATTTAGAGACTTGAAGTAGATTCTGTTGTGAGATGATTTATATTTCTTCATACGGAGTTACCGTCTTCCATGTTTCAAACCATGTGAAATGCAAGTATAGAAGCAATGAATATGCAAGGTACTTGCATACAATGTATTAAGGAGTGAGCCAATAGCAATTGTGTGTCTTACTGTATCACTCTAAATTAGCAGTTGTTTATTTGCTGAATCACTTTATTTATGTTATAGTACTGGTCCTGTTGTTCTATATTAAGTTTTAGTTTATGCTAATGGAACAATTTACATTGTCAGATCCCACCGTCAAATAGCTTGTTCATTTCCTCTTTGATCCCACTTGAATGACGTGATTTCTATGTGATGCAGGAGCCGTATTTAATTTGCTGTGTTCTGATGTTAGCATTCGGTTGATGCAAAAAATAGAACAGCACTTCGGGGTGCACATTGGTGAGGTAATTATCAAACTTCACCTGAGCTGTAGTGAAATTCATCGTAGCTCTTTTAAAATGGATATAGTGCTTCTACTGTTTGACAATTTGAGTAATGCCACCAAATATCCCTGTTATCTTGTGCTGTTTCAGATTCCTTCGTGGAACAGTGAAGATGGCTTTGAGGCTGCTCTCAAGGAGGCGAAGTTGCTGTGATACAAAATACATCAATGGGCTTCCTTTATGTGATGCTGACATGATACTTTGTTCAAGTTTCATCTGCTGGTTGAGTTGCAAGAAGAGAGGATAGTTTTATATATATATATATATATATATATATATAGATAGATAGATAGATAGATAGATAGATAGATGACCTTCCTAATGTAATGGATATGAAGTTTGCAAGGACTCGGTGATACTCGAATGAAAACCGCAATTCATGCAAACAAACTGAAAATCGAAGTACCTAGCAAAGTTGATTACTTGATTTCATTGTCATTGTTGAACTCCAAAACAGAGATCTGCCATAATCGTTAAAACTTGGAAGCCAGTAAGAAACGAATAAGTGAAGAAATGCATCTTTTTCATCGTTACACCTTGGCATCATCTTTCCGGCCAACACATGTTGAGTTACATTAATTTATTATTATTATTATTATATTCTATAGTTATAAGATCGGGTAACACAAAATCTTTAACCTATTGTGTAGAGCTTCACCCTCCTTTATAACCATTAGTTTTAGTTTCTTTATAATCGATGAAAAAAAGATCAAATCGACAACTAATACACATCAACATCAACATATGGAATACCGTTACTACTTTGCAGTATTAGTACTCGTATATTAGTTTTAGGTCGGTTTGGTTTCACTTTTGTAGGGTGCGTTTTGTCTGAGTTTGCACCGTTTTTTTTTTTACTTTATGTCTGTTTATACGGTTCTTCATCTGTCGACCTAGTCGGCCCTTGAGTTTAAGGTATAT
This sequence comes from Persicaria tinctoria, assembly GCA_037127255.1. Classification (NCBI taxonomy): domain Eukaryota; kingdom Viridiplantae; phylum Streptophyta; class Magnoliopsida; order Caryophyllales; family Polygonaceae; genus Persicaria; species Persicaria tinctoria. The sequence continues at coordinate 1,757,691 of JBANSL010000019.1, read as the reverse complement.
CTGAACTCGAATTTGTACCTAATTAAAAAAAATATGGAATACTGTTACTACTTTGCAGTATTAGTACTCGTATATTGGCATAACAAACTTACATTATGCATTCACATATTAGATAGCATAACTAACTTATAACAGGGCGCTTTTGTTTCATTATTCTACCACAAAGTGATAGTAGAAACCAAACATAAGTATTTAATTAGAGAGAGTGTAAAATTGCATCTACTTAGTACAAAAATATATATATATATATATATAAAGCTTAAGCTATTAAGCCATGAAAATTAAGGCGAGGCCCGCTTTTTTGATCCTCCAGGGCCGCCGGGCGACCCGCCACCAGGCCCACCGTAACCATGGCCCGACCCACTCGACCCGTATCCAAACCCATACGGTATGGGTTTGGATACCCCTTTCCATCAGGCCCGGACCCAAACCCATACCCGAAGCCCTCACCCGACCCGGAGGGTGACCTCCCCGACCCGGACCCGAACCCCCATGCACCCGCAGGCCCGGAGCCCCAGCCCCACCCGTAGTCCCAGTCCGGCCCGTGACCCAACCCAGTCTCCCCACCCGGGGTCCCCGTCTCCACCCCGGGTCAGGTGGTGCCTTGGCCCCCGTTCCCGGTACGGTGATGGGTGGACGTGGCCTCGGCCGGCCGCCTCAGCTCCGGCCACCAAGAAGAGGAGGACCAAGAACATGGGCAACGTTGGAATCTTCATGTATAACCTTCTTTTAAGGGTTTTTAGTACTAGTAAGTAGTAAGGAGTGAAGTGGCTTTTGCTTACAATGCATGATGTATCGATTCACCTCCTATTTATACTAAGATAAATAACGAGATTGCACGCGCACTACCGCCTTAAATCTAACTTATGGCTCTTAAAAAAACTTGAATATTTATATTCTTTTAGTGGATTAAGGTTTAATTTTTTTTCCCCATTATTTTTAGGTTCTTGTAAGTTCAAAAATGCTAATTTTGGTCGTACTAACAAGTAAGTATAATCGAAATTATATTTTTTCTCAAAAAAAAAGAAATTATATTTAGTCCTCCTAAAAAGTATCCTGGCTTCGAAAAGATTAGAAGTTCCAAATGAAAATTAAGAGGGATAATCTCATGGTCATTAACTCTCTTAATTAATTAAAGGGATTTGAAAATTAAACGTCCTTGTTAAATTGAGATGATCATCTTATACTCCTATTTCACCTTATGTTATTCAGAATGTTGTCTTTTAACCATGTGCTCAGTGAAGACAATTTGGTGGCCGATAACTCGATAAGGTGCACACCTTAGCCACTAACCCAGAGGAGCACATAATTTGAATCACCCAAGTCTCATTGATCGTATTAGTCAGGATGCTCTCGACTGACGTAAGTCTTGGTCCTGCCATCCGAATTATTTCCTTTATAAAAAGATGATCGAAATTATATGAAAAATATTAATATTTTATATAGATTTTAGTTTATTAAAAACATCTAAAAAATTCAATAAACTTACATTTTTTAACATAGGGAATATAATGCATTACTTTGTTTAGCAAAAATATATATGTCATTTTAGAGTACTATAATATTTTTGTTCAATCAAAGATATTGTCATTGTATTTGTAATTATTAGGGGATCATTAACTATATTTTTTGATAAATTAAAAAATAGTCTAATAAATAACTGTATAATATCATATTTATTGATTTTCTTAAAATTGTGTAATAAACTAAAATGACATATTTCAATAAACAGAAAAGATTTTGTACTAGCTCGAAGAACATAAATGAGTGACTCTCTTGTGCTAAAGTGGATTTTTTTTATATACATAAAAAAAAGGAAAATTTACAGAAAACCACCCTTTAAATATGAGGGTTTTCATTTAACCACCCCTTAAATTCAAAATTACAGAAAACCACCCCTTAAATGGTCTCTATTTACAACTCACCACCCATTTATCTATTTTCGTTAATTTATCATCAAATATATTATATTTTAATATTTTTAAACTCAAATTTGATTATAAATATATTCAAAATTTGAATTTAAGGGCTCGATTATATTTTAGGGACCATTTTATTTATTTTTAAAAAATAAATATAGCCTAGAATTATTATCTTAAGTTATGTTTGAAAATGTTTATAAATTAATAATTATATTTAAGGAGTTGTACGATTAATCAAGAACCTAATTTTGAGTTTAAATATATTTAATATGATATATTTAATGATAAATTAATGAAAATAGATGAATGGGTGGTGAGTTGTAAGTAAAGACCATTTAAAGAGTGGTTTTCTGTAATTTTGAATTTAATGAGTGGTTAAGTGAAAATCCTCATATTTAAATGGTGGACATTACCCTTACCAGTCGGCAAGTATTTGTGTTCTGTAATGCCGATTGGTAAGAACCCTTTTGCCCTTACATATATGCAACCACCTAATATTACGCATTTGAAGTAGCGGTTACCATTTTCGTAAACAATTGACCACACGGGCATCAAATAGTCTAACCAATTGCTCTGATTTCCTTTGCCCTTGCAACCTTTTTAACTTGACTTTACAACACCATGGAGGTTGATCCCCTTAACCCAAAAGAGCATCTCACAAAAATGCTAGACGTGTTGTTGATAAACAACTACCCGGTAATCCCAATTGCACAAGGCCAATCGAAAATGTCAAGGAAAATTCATAAACAACCAATGCGCTGTGGACACCATCCACAACGCATAATTATAGGGTGCTGGAAAACAAATACGACAGTTCGTGAATGTTGTGCTGGTCAAGAGCATAACAGTTTTTCAACAACATCAAATAGTCTAAGAAGAAACAAGTGACATGATCAAGCAATGACGTAGGTGTAGAGACAATCAGGGGGGATGGCGCCGAGCTGCTGGCCGTCGTTCGTCGAGTACAACCACCTAAGCCACTTTAAACGAGAAACGTTTGTGTGAAGCTGTACGAAGACCTCACGACGCTCGGGTGATTTGATGAGAGCTAGGCTGAAGCACCATAGAGGACCGCCTTCCTCGAACATGCCATCAGCAACCATCGACCTCACAACGTCAAGCACTGTCTTCGTGGTATCTTGGGGGGTGGCTGACGATGCCTCATCCCGGTGAAGATAGTCAATCAGCGCATGTGACGTGTCCTCCATGCAACCGACGCTGCGGTTGTAAAGCCTCGTCCCCTCCGACAATCGAATGCTGCGCTTCGAAGCAGGATGTGTAGAGGTGGAGGACGCCCCGAGGCCTCGCTTCGACCTCGCAGGTACGAAGACCTCACGACGCTCGCTTCGACGTCTTGCATAGAGGGTGTTCCCCCTCGAGCGCGAGAGGTGTTGAGAAGTTCGTCGAACTCGTCATCTACCCGATCCCATTGCGATGCAATGGGATCGACTTCCGCTCGGACATTCTCGTCTTCTACTTCGTCGTCTTCTTCTTCATCCAAGTCCTCTTGCTCCTTGTCCTGTGGTTCATTGGCCGCATGCGAAGCCCGCACCTCCTGGTCTATGGATGGGGCGACACAGTACTCGCCTGTGGCCACGGTGCCTCCGAAAACTTGGTGGAACAAGTCTTCCAGATCCGATGGGATCCCCTTCTTCCGGAACCTGTTGTAGTTATGATCCTCCTACGCAATGGGGTGATGACATGTGGTTGTGATCACGTCTATTACTTCCCTCATGGGACATCGAACAAAACGGAAGGAAAGACAATGACATACCACGGTTTTCTTTTCCCACCACTCGTCGGGGGCCATGATGGTACCTCTTTGAGGATCCCATCCGAGACCAGTCTCCCCGTTCTTCATTCCCTTCCAGGAGTTCCACAGAGTTTTCATGTCCCGAGTTCGGTTCTTCAGGGTGTATATGTTGCATTTCTTACCTGTAACCTTTTCGAATGCTTTTGTCAGGGGTCCCCATTTGAAGGCCTGCTCCTTTCCATCGTCCTTCTGGTACGCAAGGAGCACATGCATCAACTTATTTGTCAGTTCAGATGACCAGTAGAACGCCACCGGTGTTGGGATCTTCTCGTCAGCACTCGTACCCACTGTGTTCTTACCCTTTCCTTTTTGTTTCCCCTTACCGGTGGGAGCCTCCGGGGATGCCATATGTCGCTAGTAGAGGTAAACGAGGAGGTGTCGTGGTATCTGCCTCTCACTCCCCGCAATCGCAACTGACAACAGTCAAATAAACACGACTCTCGATTTCGTGGGTAAAAATGCCCTAAATTCTCTAACCCTAAAAATTTCAATGACTAAAGAATTGAAAGGGGGAATGAACGAGTTGGGCTATTATTCAAGTGGGCAGCATAACAACCACAAAATCTCTAACAATTCAAGCATCAATCACTTCCCTTCGCACAATTCCGACTACCTTGGACTCAAAAGTGAACGACCGATAAGAGGAAGATGCATCTAAATAGGGAGGGTAAAGGGACTTACATGGGGACCGGGCGAACTGTAAGGGTTGAACCGCCGACAGGCTAGAATGCTTCTCTGATCTATGGACGATTGGACGAACCCCGGTCGTCGCACCTGTGTAGGAGCTCACTCCTTCTGAGAACTATGGAGGTTTGTCGAGGATGAGGAGGGGTAATGGGAAAGTGGGAAGGGTATTTGGGAGGGGTATTATGGTAATATGAAGTGGGGGCAAATTGGACTTTTTTGGTTGCTCTATCCACCAAAAAATCAAAATACGACCAAACACACACGAGCTTATTTTGGTGTTTATAACTCCATCTCGTCCATCCCAAAAATCCATCCCCATCCACTAAAATCCACCCCGTTGCCAAACACGGCCTTTGTGTGTAAAAGAGAATCCTCATCTAGACTACACTCCAATTGAGATGTTTTACTCCAACTCACCTTGTGATGTTTAATAATATGTATTAATGCATCTCTAGGAGGAATAGGAACCTGCCTAAACACGTGTTGGTTCCGAATGTACCAAGCTGACCACTAAACAAAGGCAAGTTCCACCTTAGACGCAGAAGCAAGATTGCTCCCAATGTAAGAAATGATAGGTTTAATATGTCGAGAATGAGTTATCATACTGGATATTGTTGAATTAATGCTAAAGGGAAGACGAAATAAAGAACGCACATAATGACATTCAAACAAGAGGTGAACATCATCTTCAATCGCACAATTGCACATGCTACATGTGAAGGGGACAGAGGACCCACCAGGCCAGTCCAGCGGCACTTGGGAGACCATCCCAGCAGACCTTCCACATAAAATTTTTAACCTTAGACGGAATATCCAAATTTCATATCCATGCATTATTATTTAATGTATTCACTAAGGGTTTGAGTGTTTTAGAGGGATGCACCCGATTTTCCCCCCTTTAATAAAAAGAAATGGTTATATTAATGAAAATTTTTAATTTTATTTATTTTGTAAGCCAAATCCAGTCTCCGGTGTGATTTCAAATTACACAGGATAAAATATACGAAAGGAGAGAATCACGGTCAAATTAAGATCGAATCACATGGTCCTTATTTGTTTCCGAAGAAGATCAATTTCCTGATTTCATAATCATTCTATCACAAACCCCCCCCCAAAAAAAACCCAAATAATCGTTTTCGCTCTTATCTTATTCTCATTATTATTAATTAAAAAAATCTAATCTATTCCCTTTTTATTTAATTTCTTAAATTGTCTATTCTAAGTTGTAAGTTGTATTGCCGGCCAATTTAAAATCTTTAATAGCAACTTGAGCACATACTCCGTATATAACTACACATATATCCCAACTGCCTCCAAGTTATATGCATTCCACAAAATCAATACTATAAAGTCAAACATGTTTATGTGATCACACAACTTGGATATATTTAAATAAGGGCGAAGGAAGGGGTGGCTCGAGCTCTAGTTCAATTTTTTTTTTTTTTTATAATTTAAAGGTTAAAAAAGTTATAAATTAAAGAAGATTAACGGATGAGATTAGAAATAACTTCTGATTATTCGTTGGTAGTGGGAGATTATTCATTGGAATGACATTATTTGGTGGCATGCGATGATTATTTGTTAGAATAAAGGAAAAATTAATGAGCAAAATTATTCGTCTGAAACAACATGATTATGTTGTTTCATATGAATAATCATTTTATTTATAGTTTAAACCGTAAGAGGTGTTAGTTTTAAGTAAAAAATTAAGCAAGTTTAAAAAAAAACATGATAACAAGGGGTAAAAAGAAATTGAAACATATATATATTTATATCATCCCTTATAGTGTATATAGGGAGTTGGGATATATGTGTAGTTATATACAGGGTAAAAAGAAATTGAAAAATTAAGGAAATATATATATATATATATATATATATATATATATATATATAGAATAATTAACTTTATGCATTCATGATAATTGGTTATATGGTTGAAAATGGGGATGGTTTTGGGTCAACATTTAGCTGCTTCCCTTTTCAAGTTTTTCAGCTGTGTTGAAGAGAATATATACATATGCACAGGCGCACAGCAGAGACTCTTTCAAATATATATAATCGATCAAATTAATAATATAAATAAATAAATAGTATAAAGATAAAGAGAAAGGGATTATTAATAAAAATGGTATATAAATCGAGGGCTGAATGAAGCCTGAAAGAGGACAGATAGAGAGACCTGAAAAAAAAAAGAGGACAGATAGAGAGGGAGGAACAAGACAAGTAGATGACAGCCATAAATTCAAGAGATAAAGATTCATTCTTCATATCCATCTTCTTCTTCTTTGCGTGATTCGATCGAATAGATTTCCGCGATCTCCTCTACATATATACATAATCGATCATATCCCTAATTTCTCGATCGATTTGATTGATCGATCGAGTCCCGATGGCGTCTGCCGGCGTCAAATATGAAGAGGTATATATCATCAAACAATCAATTATTCAATTGTGTAATTCGGAATTTAATTGTGTGCTTGGCTGTAGGGGTTTACAACGAGCAAGAGAGGGACGAAACTCTTCACCTGCAACTGGTTTCCGGAAGACTCGGAGCCTAAAGCACTTATCTTTTTGCTCCATGGATATGCCATGGAGTGTAGCGTTTCCATGAAAGGTCTCTTCTTTCTTCTTCAATTCTCCATCGATGATCTCGATCATAACTTAAATGTAACAACTAATTAAGTGATTGATTCATGGATTGTAGGTACGGCGACGAGGTTGGCTCTGGCGGGCTACGGAGTTTACGGAATGGATTGCATAGGGCACGGAAAATCGGAAGGGCTCCATGGATACATCCCAAGCTTTGACGATCTTGTTGACGATTACTCTCTCCATTACTCCCATATTTGTGGTATTTATTATCTGTCTTTATTTACCCCCTTTTCATTCATAATTGTTCCATATCTAATCATTCACAGAAGGTATGAATTATATATATGATTTCGCCTTAATTATATAAAATTTAAAAATAATTTTGTGATTATTAGTAATAAAATTAATATTTTGTATAATTTTTTGAAAATATTTATAAGTAAATATAAAGTGTTTAAATATTTTGACAGAGGGTGAAAAGACGAAGAAGATGAAGAGGTATATGATGGGAGAGTCAATGGGAGGGGCCGTGGCCCTCCTCCTCCACAGGAAGATGCCCGACTTCTGGGACGGCGTCGTTTTGGTCGCCCCCATGTGCAAGGTACGCACGCACACGTGCACACTCTCTCCAGGAGGGCATTTTCGTCTTTTTGACAATTGGCGCCCGTGTTTGCACGTTCTTGCAGTTTTTACCTTTCTTGGTTTTATGACGCGACGCGGCCCACTTGAAACACGTTTTTTGGGGGGAAATTTACGGAAAACCACCTTGAATATGACTGATTTCACTTAACCACCACTTAAATTCAAAATTATAAATAACTACCATTTAAATGATTTTTACTTACAACTGACCACCCCTTCAGCTATTTTTATTAATTTATCATTAAATATATTATATATTAATATTTTTAAACTTAAATTTGATTATAAATATATTCAAAATTTTAATTTAAGGGCTCGATTATATTTTAGGGATAATTTTGTTTATTTTTAAAAAACAATAATAAATATAGCCTACAATTACTATCTTAATAATTATATTTAAGTTATATGATTAATTGATAACATAATTTTTTAAAATTTAGGTAAATTTAAAGAAAAAAAGTTACCTATAACAAATAAAATGGATCAAACTCATATTTTAAGTTTATAATTATTTATCATTTATTATTATTTTTTAAAAATAAATTAAATGATCACTAAAATATAATTGAGCTCTTAAATTCAAAAATTGAATATATTTATAATAAAATTTGAGTTTAAAGATATTAAAATATAATATATTTAATGATAAATTAGTGAATATAGATGAAGAGGTGGTGAGAATGGCGGTTTTATGTAATTTTGAATTTAGAGGGTGAGTAAGTGAAAACACCCATATTTAAAGGGTGGTGTTCTGTAAATTTTTCTCCTTTTTTTTTCATTTTAAAAAACTAAAAATTATTATAAATATAAGTAATTTTCTTCTATATAGTTTAATATTTTTTATTTTATTTTAAAATAAATTAAAAAGTTAAATTACACTTATTTTTAAATGAAGAGTATTGTAGAGTTATTATTAATTTTTAAATAAAATGTTTTTTTTCTAATAAAAAAATTAAGCGTACAAGCTAATTATTAAGAGTGTGTTTGAATGCATTATGAGTATAGTAAAGTCTTCCCTCTATTAATTTGCATAGTAATGCTTGAAAATTAGTTTGACCATATTATAATAGGGACTGTCAACTACTCCCAAAGGATGAAAGCGAAGTGAAAGAAAAAGATACATTGAAATACATCTTCATTTTTCGCATACTTTGATTTTAAGTTATACGATTAAAAAGACTAACGGATGAGATTTGTTGTTGGAGGAAGTTGATGTTTTTTTAGGTGTTTGATTTTTCTTAGCCCCATCTTAACAAATTAAAATTTGATTTAGATCGATTAGATTTTTCATCTACCATTTCCCTATGTTAAAAAATAAAATCATACCACATATGGTATATATTCGATCAATTTGTTAAAGTTTGACACAATGTGACGAATGTGCACAGATTGCAGACGAGTTGAAGCCGAGCCCAATGGTGATCAATTTCCTAACCAAGCTCTCGAAAGTCGTTCCGACATGGAAGTTAGTCCCAGGCCAAGATATCATAGAAGTCGCAGTTCGAGATCCTGAAGCTAAAAAACAAGTAACCTTACATTTACAACTGTCACATTTTTATGTGAATTTAGATGCTTAAAGCGGAATTTCATAAAACGATTAATTTCTCTGAACAGGTTAGGGCCAATCCCTACTGGTACACCGGACGACCTCGTTTGAAAACCGCTAACCAACTACTCGATGCAACCATGGACCTTGAGCATAGACTTGATGAGGTATATTTCTCCAATGTGGTCCACATCCAATTAGACGACGATTAGTCCACATCTAAAGCAATGTGACACAAAGAGAGTGTAATTTGCAGTGTATATAGTTTTCGCGTACGTCAGTCTTAGCCAAGTTGGTGATGCTTATGTATTGCAGGTGACATTGCCCTTCATAGTGGTCCATGGCGGTGCGGACAAGGTGACGGATCCGGCCATAAGCAAGCTCTTGTACGATTCGGCCTCCAGCCCCGACAAGACCTTCAAGCTATACGATGGGATGTGGCATGCTCTCACCTACGGTGAGTTGCCGGAGAACATAGACCGCGTGTTTGAAGATGTCATCACGTGGTTGGATGAGAGATCGAGTATCGATGAGAGCTCGAGGATCGAGAAGGAGAAGAAGCTTAGGGAAGACAAAAACGCCTCCTCTGGTTACTGACTTTGATAAATCATGTGATTGTCCGTACAACCCAATACTAGTCATGGTTCATGATTTATGATGGTCAAATGAATGCATTTTAGCTAAAAAGTAATCTATCATAAACATAAGAATCGAATCTTATTTTCTTACTCGATTAATTGTGTGCTAACTGCCGGTGGCAGAATCAGGAATTTGGCTAGGTGGTGCTATTTTTTTTTTTTTTTTGAGTTTTTTTATGTATACTTATTAAGAAGAATTTTTAAAAAAATATTGAAAAAAACACTAAAATTTTGACTTTTTTTTTAATTTAAACATAAATATAATATTTTTTTTTAATTTGTTACCCTTCAATTCTCTGTTTTGAAGGAGGGTAACCCACCATTTCCTCTAAACTCACAAAAAATGATGTTCATATACATTTTATATGTAAAATTTAATACCTTTCCATTCCACTCTTATATAAACAAACGAGACTTAAATGTTTTGTGGCTCGCTAGTTAAAGGAAAGAACAAGTAGTACGTATGTCGAAACGACAAATGAGAATGGGATTTCTATAACCATAAAGGAAACTTCAAATGCCTCGATAAGAAACGAGAATTTCCCCATGGAAACCAAAATTTATGTACATGATGAAATCACGGAGATGGTAAAGTCACATACGATTAAACATCTCTTCATTGGGTTGGGTCTCCATGGTTGGTTGGGCCGTCTTTGTTGGGCCCGTAAAAGCCCATATTAATTTCCATGAAGATAGGTCTATTAACTAAATGGAGGCGGATTTAGTTGAAGCCCAACTCACCAGCAGCTCGGATTCGACGAGCTCGTTCATAACCGATTCAAGTTGGAAATTTGTGGAATTTATAAAATTTTCTTAAGTTACTATGTTAAAAGCAAAATATTGTTTAATATTCGAAAAAAGTTCGGTTCAAACTCGTTTATTTACTAAACAAGTCAAGTATGAGCATTATTAGGGTTTGTGTATTGAGATCTGAAGTTAGTAATAAATTCAAATTTTCCATCTATCATTTCGATCAATTTTAAATTGGGAACAGTTAAAGATCTTAATCGTTTCGCTGAAATAAAATAGACAGTTAAAATCATGCACTTCCTTTATCCCAAGTCATCAATTTCACCAACTTTTTTTTTTTTTTTTGGAGAAAAATAACTCTATTCGGTATAATTACCCTCAATTATACCTGAACAATCTTTTAATACTTCATCGGTTAATTAAAACTTATCGCTTACTATTTATGCACATTTTTTTAAAATTATAAAAACTATATAAAATATTAACATTTTTTATATTTGTTTTTATAAATTCATAATTAATTGTAATAAGTATGAAATTATTTTAAAAATATCAATATTTTATATTGTTTTTAACACTTAAAAAGCTTGCGTGGATAATAAAACGTCAAGTTTTAATTAATAACGGGAGTATTTGCTAGGAATTGATCATGCTTAATCATGAAATATTATAGACTACTCTAGGGTATATTTTTAATAGTTTTTCTAATATACTTCATCCGTTAATTAAAACATGTCGTTTTAGACATTTGTAAATTTTTTAAGAAAGTAAATAAAAGCAAACAAAAATACACTTATACCCCTAATTATTACATTTACTTTTCCACTTTATTGAGAACTACAACTAACAAATCCCTAATTATTACACGGGTAATTTTGGAAAGTTAACACAAAAACACTTAAAACGACATATTTTTCTTAACAAGATTTTACTCCTAAAACGACATGTTTTTCTTAACGGAGTGAGTATGTTTTAAGGGCATATTCATGTTAAGGATCGAGTATTCATATGTTAATTATTTAAAATTTAAAATTAAGTATTCAAGTTAAGGGAACATATTTATTAGGGTTTATGTATTGAGATTTGAAGATTTTTTTTTTCAATATAATTTCTTAATCTGCACTCTAAATTTAAAAGATATAGGTTAGAAATGGCGTATTTTTTAAAATAAGAAGCTGCCACCAACTTTCACATATGGAAAACTATACCAAACTCGTATAATGTGGGTCATTATACGAGTAATAATTTTATGTGTATCATAGAGTTGATCGAGTCTGATTTTGTCCTGGTCAAACAAATCTAATTTTTTTTTTTTAAAAAAAAATTATAAAATTTTACACATTAGATCAAGCTATCATATACTCCGTATAATACAACATAATATTAATTAGTTATAACAAAGTGTTTATGATTTATCATCTATGTGACATTGTGATTGTCTTAATTAATTTATGTTATAAAAGTATATGTTCATATTCCGAGTCGTGCGGGTTCACTCCCTCCACATTCAAAGTAGATACGAGTTATACATAGTTAGACACTTAGACTTACATTTTTTTATTTTTATTTTAAATATATGTTTAGGTATTAAATATATGTGTAATATATTACGCCGATCGAGTTGGCTGAATTCTAATTAAAGGTCGATTGCGATTGAACTTGATTGTGATCATCAGATTGATTAGAATAGATGCTTTATTATCTTGTAATTAATTGTTTGTATAGTCATCTTTGCACTCTTTATATATACTTTATACATGTACATATAGACGCTGTTGTTGCAATCTCGTTGTAAATCAATAATCAATAATTTTATTTAATTAACCGGCTTGCTATATGTAGGGTTCTATTTCGTCAAACATACGGTGAGTTCACCGGTTTTCAGTGTCGATAAGCATATTTCACCTTAAAAAAATCTGCCGAAACAGGAAGTCGGTGTTGGCAAAATTGACAAGTATTTTGCCAACATCGGAAACCGAAGAATGACTGAATATTTGGCAAAATTTTAACCCTTCGTATAATTGGACCCTTAATTAACCATAATTATTCCATTTAGTGATGGAGCTAGAAAATTTTCTAAGGCGGAAATCGGAACGGTGATATGGGAGGTCAATTCCATAATATCTAAATTTTCGTGTTGTTTCCTACATTTAGATTATGGTCGAATTATATAACGAAGTATTTATTATAACTTCTTGTTTCTAAGCTTTCTAGATGAATTATAAAAAGGAAACACCATATATAATTTTTTATTTCGATGTTGGATTGTGGCGTATAATAGACGAAAGTAACAAAAATGGGTGACTTGTTGGAAGCAAGGAGAGACACCCCTCCCCCGGCTCCATCTCTCCAATGCTTATAAATAGAAGCCTTTTTTTTTTTTTTTGAAATAAAGTGATTCGATATATCAGATATATCTAACAAATTAAAAGGCTGAAATAATTCGATAGATGGATTAATCGTTATGATATAGACAATCGATCTAATAAAAGAGCATACTATCCGTTATGTAACAAATAGCCATCTTTGTTTGTTGGTTGTAGTGGTGGTTGTGATGTTCGTTGATGGTAGGAGGTTGTGGAAGGAGTTGGCCGTTAGCTAGGCCATATAAGTGCTAAATGTGTGGATTCAGGATTCGTTTGATTCAGAGATTGACACATTTTTTTAATCATTATAAAATGTTAAAAAATAACATAAACAAATTATAAATCCATTTAATTTTGAAAAATATTAACACAAATGGGTCCATAATCTATTCATTTTAAAATTTTCAAACCAAAATAAACCAAAAAAAAGTAAACGGACATGTCATATATCTGTCCGTGTATACAATTTTTTTTTCAAAACTTTTGATTTTTTTTTTCAAAAAAATCATATCAAGATATTGTTCATAAAGATCAGTTCAATATTTTTAATATCTAATATAATACTAAAACAGATGTGAAAGATACACGTGGCAGCCTCACCTTAATCCAAGGCTTACGTGGTAGCTTTTCATTAAGTGTGGCCCCACATATATAACTAATAGAATTTAATCAATTATTAATTAAAATAAACTTAATGATAATTTTACAAATTTACTAGAATATTAATTTCTCCCAATTTTTTTACCCGTTTGAATTAAAGATATTTAATTTTTTTAAATTAAATTAACCAATTAATTACTTTCTGTTGTAAATTTTATTTATTTTTTCTCATTTATTTTGTGTTATAACTTAATATCTTTGTTATTTAGAAGATCATTGCCCAAGTTGAATTGGAGGAAGCCTGACATGTTCGAGAAGAAGGCACGCTTCGAAAACAAAGTGCTCAAGAAACGGGGATCCAATATTGTAATCGACCACTTTTCAGATGCTAAGTTAGATTTGTTGCTCGGTGATGACAATAAGTTATCCATTGATGGAATTTTGCTTCTTGATGCACATATATTGTCGCAGTTACTTCTCTCGATGCATATGCCAATCCAGCATTGTATTCGATCATTGCCCAGGTTGAATTGGAGCTCTATCTTGATGCATATGTAGAAACGTTGAATTGATGTTCTTCACATCACTGCTAATCTCCCAAACATCAATGATTGTTGAATTATGTGGGTTTTATTATTTGATTCAAACATAGTAGTTGTTAAAATGCATCTTTTTTCTATTTACAAACAAAAAACGATTGTAATCTCATTTTACCCGTTTTTGGTAAGATTTATACTTATGTCAAAAATTTGGTGGGATTTTTTCTGCTGAATTATTTATAAAATGATTTTTTAAAATCTATTTTTTTTTCTATTTACCAATAAAAAATATTGCAATCTCATTTTACCCGTATATGGTAGGATTTCTGATGCTATCTCGAAAAATTTGGTGGGATTTTTACTGTTGAATTATTTATACAATGATTTGTTAAAATACAATGTTTATCTAATTACAAACAAAAAAAATTACAATCTCATTTTACCCGTATTTGGTAGGATTTCTGCTATCTCAGAATTTTGTTGGCATTTTTATTGCTAAATTATTTATACAGTAATTTGTTAAAATCCAATATTTATCCATTTACATATAAAAGAAGTTCATCATATATCTCTACTCACACTTGCTAGAGTTGATCTTATCGTGAAGAATGATAAGCAAGTTCATTTTTATATGCATTGATTTGTATATTTTGTTATTAGTTATTTGTTTTACCACATTTAATATTGAATTCTTTCACAAGAATCGTATATTGAAGTGACCTGTTGATTCGAAATTATTTAAACAACTATATATATACCCATCAATATGGAGCTGAATAGATACATCATTGATATATTTCAATTTCTTATTGTAAAAGATGTTGGACATAAGTTTCAAATCATATGTCTTATTTAACTATATTTATTAACCTTATTTCTCAATATTACGAATAATTATAATTTTTAATGACCATTTCTCAATATTGCCAATAATTATATTATAATTTCTTTTATTTTACCTCGTGAACATGCATTCTTTACTTTTATATGTTTAACTTTTGTTGTGTGTAGATGAGAGAATATTTTCAACTTTAATTTAGCCGATGTGACAAAGTTGTATATAAATCCAATTTTTTTTTCCGACACTAATGCAAATCAAAGAAGGTTTCTTAAACCCGACAATACCTCTAAAACCAAAATTGTGCAACAATGCTATGAATTCTCCAACATTGTGGATTAATGAAGTTATCGTTATCTATATTGCACACTTTTAATTATTGATCGAAGATGTGAATCGAGTGAGCAAGACCAGTTTAGTATATTTATCATTTTGATGTTTGGATTTAATATTATTTTTCTATATCGTTTTCATATTATCATAATATTATAATTATATATATAATGTAGATAAATTATGATAATATCTTTTAGAACAACATAATATATTTTACAAATCCCGTGCGTCACGCACGGGTACTGTGCTAGTTAGACACTAAAAGTGTTACAGGGGATTGAAATTGCAAACATGCTGATCTTAATCCAAACAGTCCTGAAATGTGTGTTGACATCCGATTAGGAAAAAAACTTCATAGATGCTTTCATATATAGTTTCATATATATGCTTATAATATTTATTAATCCTCCAATGTCAAACTTCCTTATTTTTGGGGTCAATTATAATTATTTTTATTTCATGAGAAGTTAAAGTCTACAAAAGGTTTTCAAGTTAGAAATTGATTGTTCACACGTACGGTCACTCACAAATCATATAAGTTGATTTTGATTTTGCTTGTGTAACTTCAACCATATACATGTGCGTTTGAATTCGAATCTTCAACGTACTCGTGATCGTACTCCATACTCGTTTACATTGGCATTTACATTGACTTGTATTTTGTGTGTGCAAAACTTTGGAATCGATAAATTAATTATATATATATATATATATATATATATATATATATATATATATATATATATATATATATATATATATATATATATATATATATATATATATATATATATATATATATATATATATATATATGGTAAATTAACACCATTACGATTAGGTTTAATTAAAACCGTAATATCATTTATTGATAAATCTATGATGATATCTAGTGGGATTAGGTTTAATTAAAACCATAATACCATATATTCTCATGCAGTAATACCCTCGAGGCATTATACATCTTGTATCCTGATCTGGTTTCGGAAAAGTTTTTAATAAAATCTCTTAGTTTGGATAAGCCGATTTGGTAAACTATGATAAAACTTTGTATACGTTCATCTTATTTGTTGGAGGAAGAAGAAGCTTCCGACGCTGCTTCTGGGTTTGTTCCAACAAACTCAACAAACTAGAGTTGTTAGTTGTTGGACCTATTTTGTAGTTTCTATTATAAGGCTCAAATCTGTATTGTCTAGCCCATATAAAAACACTTGCTGTAACAGACTCGGATTCAAGCAATACACCTACAAAATTTCATCTTATTCCCTCCATTCCACAGTCTCTCTTCTCTCAAATCAATTCTCAGATTCAATCTCACAAATTCGAACATGGTATCAGAGCTATAACAACTTTCGATTCGTTTTTCTGGAATCTCAAATCGGATTCTGTACTTCAATCTCACCCAAACCAAGCAGATTGAAGATCAACTTCCATGGCAACTGAAACTCCAGAGAAATTGACCATAGAACTAGGGCTGGGCAAAATTTGGATCGGACCGTAATCGGACCGGGACCAGACCGGAATTTACGGTCTTTGGATCGGACCGGAATATTACGGTCTAGTCCACGGTCCAAGTTATTTTGATTTTCGGGTTCCGGTCCAAACCCGGGACCAGACCGGAATTTCCGGTCCGGACCGGAATTGGAAAAAAAAAAAAAGAAAAAAAGAAGAAGAAGGTGTAAGCGTGTCTTGAGGCTGTATGTTGTAGCAAGTAGCCTTGCTTTTCTTTATTTTCTTTAAAAGCTCACAGAGCCGGCCGACCCTAAATCTAAATCCCTAATTGATGAATTTGATTCATCTCTCTCTATCTCTATCGATCTCTCAAATTTTTTTTTTCGTAGTGTTCGTCTTTCGATCTCTCTCAATCTCTCTTCACTAGCAGCTCTCTCAGGCTTTCTCGCTCAGCCGGTGCCACCCTTCGCCGCCGCCCATCACCACCAGGCTCGCCCTTCGCCACCGCTCATCAATCATCACTCTCCTGTCATCATGTGTTGGCATCTCTCTCCCCTCTCTTCAAACTGCACTATCGTCGGACTCTCGCACACAATTCACCCTCACATCCTCACACTCTCGCACAGAGACAACCCTCAGTCTCGCGGTCTCGCCCTCGTCAGCAGCCACTGCCATCGCCACTGACCTGCCAACCGTCGTTCGCCACCGTGCTGCCAACCGTTGTCCGTCACCGTCCATCGCCACCGGCCAACCGTAGACCCCTCTCTCTCCACCCTCTTTTCAGATCTAGGTTTACAGAAGTTTCCATTTGTAATCTAAATTTTTTAGATCTAGTTTTGTGTTATGTTTAGTAGAAATTTCAATTTTCAGATCTAGGACAAATTTCAATTTTATTAAACATTCAAGATCAGGAGATTCAGGACTCAAGGGTTACTGACAGAAACAGGTTGGGATTAAATCGGTCCAACCGGTCTTAACGGTCTGCGGACCGAAAAACCCGGAACCATATTTCTCGGTCCCGGTCCGATCCGCGGTCCAAGTTTTCAAAAATTCCGGTCCGGTCCAGATCGGAAGCCCAACCCTACATAGAACTGACAGATCCCTTGTTTCTACAATCAAGTGATCATCCAGGACTTGCTATAGTTGCGATCACGTTCGACGGTAAGAATTTTGGCAAATGGAAAAGAGCTGCAAAGATCACGTTGAATGCCAAGAACAAATATCGGTTTGTCTCCGGGAAGCTTCCACGGTCTGCAGATGAAGATCCGCGAGCTGAGATATGGGATAGATGCAACGACATGGTGGTGTCATGGCTTCTGAACAGTCTAGATTCAGAAATCCGAAGCAGTGTCATGTACTTCGACACAGCCAAGGAAATATGGGAGGATCTGGAGTCCAGATTTGGCCAGGTGAACGGAGCTCAAATGTTCACCCTCCATAGAGATCTGACGACGTTTACTCAAGGTACTTCCACGATCTCAGCTTATTTCAACAAATTGAAGGCACTTTGGTAAGAATTCGACAACATAAGGAAGGCTCCCCCATGCTCGTGTGGTTCTGCTAAAGAAACTGTGAAAATCCTTGAGGAATTGAAATTGATGCAATTCCTTATGGGTTTGAACGAGAATTATAAGGCTGCTAGAGGTTCAGTGTTGATGATGCAGCCCTTGCCGAATATTGGTCTTGCATACTCTTTGTTGTCACATGAAGAAGCACAGCAGAAGTACAAGAATCAATCATCTGTGAGCGCAGATGTTGTTTCCTCTTTTAATGCTGAAGTGAAGAAAGGGGAAGGGCAGTCCCAACCAAAGAAATCCAACCTCTACTGCACTCACTGCAAGAAGACCAATCATGAGATTGGGAAGTGCTACTTTCTCCATGGTTTTCCAAAGAAAAACAACCAAGGAAGGAAGATTGCTGCACAGGTCACAGATGATGCCAGTAGCAGTAGTGGACATGAGCTCACACATGCTCAGTACGCCCAGCCCTTGACTTGCTGAACATCAAGGATCAGAGAAGCAGAGATATGATGTCTGGTGCCAGCAAAGAGTTTGCAGGTTTTACAGGTATGGTCTCGGACTTAGACCAAGCACATACTTGGATTTTAGATACTGGTGCAAACAGCCATATGTGCACAAGTAAAGATTTGTTCATTGATCAAGCTCCTATTCGAAAGCCATTCTCTGTCACACTTCCCACAGGCTCCTCTTTAGTGGTGGATACTATGGGGAGTGTGAGATTGTCCAATGAATTATGTTTGAAGGAGGTTCTTTATATTCCTCACTTCAAATGTAATTTGCTGTCGATTGGGAGGCTCATCAAAGACACAGGAAGAGCAGTTCTCTTCACATCTCAATTGTGTTTAATGCAGAATGCTCAAGGGAAGAAACCATTGGTGCTTGGAAGATGTAGGAATGGCCTCTACTTCTTGGATAAAGCTATTGGTGAAGTTCAGATTGCTGCAAGACAAGGTAAAGTAGCAGCTGCTGCAATAAGTGCTCGAATTTGGCACAATAGACTTGGGCATTTGCCCTCTCCTAAACTTCATATGATGTTTCCCAGCATTACCAGTTTGGATTCTATTTTGCCTTGTGATATATGTGCTAGATCAAGGCAACACAGACTGCCATTTCCTAAGAGCAACATTACTACCACTAAATCTTTTCAGCTTATTCATGTTGATGTATGGGGACCCTTTCAAGTGCAAACCTATAATGCTAATAGGTATTTTGTGACTATTGTGGATGATTTTAGTCGTACTACATGGGTTCATTTGATCAACAACAAAGGGCAGGCATTCTTAGTTATGAAAAATTTCATAGCTATGGTAGAAACTCAGTTTGAATGCAGTGTTCAAACTGTTAGGACAGACAATGCTCAGGAATTGGGGCTTCTGAGTATCTTCAAAGCAAGGGGATTGTCCATCACACCTCTTGTGTGGCCACACCTCAACAAAATGGTGTTGTGGAAAGAAAACACAAACACATTTTGGAAGTGGCTAGAGCTTTACTCTTTCAGTCTAAGCTCCCTCTTAAATTTTGGGGAGAAGTTGTTCTTACAACAGTTCATGTCATCAATAGATTGCCTAGTACAGTGTTGAAAGGAAAGAACCCCTTTGAGGTGCTGTGTAACAGACAACCTAGGTATGAAGAGCTTAAGAGTTTTGGGTGTCTATGTTACTGATCCACTCTTAAACAAGGCAGACACAAGTTCCAACCTCGTGCTAGCCCTTATGTATTCCTTGTTTATCCTGTTGGAACCAAAGGATATAAGGTTTTGAATTTGGACTCAAAGAGAGTTGAAGTTTCAAGGGATGCTGTGTTTTGTGAGAACCACTTCCCTTACAAAGATGTGGAGAATTCTACTCATCTTTTTCCCCAAAGTCCTCAGCATTGTGATGATAGTCAAGCACCAATTGCCATCACCTTGCCTACACCCTCAGTTGCAACCCCAGCAGTGGAGCTTCCAGTTGACAGTGAGCCTGTTGCCGAGTCCCCGGTCATGCCTGCTATGCTCTCCTCTCCCTCTTCCATACCCAGAGTGGAACCTAGAAGAACCACTCGTGTCTCAGCCCCTCCTAGACACCTTCATGATTATGTTTGCAACCATGTTGAGGGGTCTTCAGATGAGCATATCAAATTCTGTTGTCACACTATCACTACCACCCTGCAGCTTGGTACTGAGAATCTGTCTCAGATAAGGCCTTCCCTAGAGCCTAGAAACTATCATGAAGCCTGCAAGTTTGAGGTATGGGACACAGCAATGCGAGAGGAGTTCAAGGCCCTTGATCGGAATGATACTTGGGAGATTTTTCCCTTGCCTAGAGGTGCTAGACCAATTGGTTGCAAATGGGTGTATAAGGTCAAACACAAGGCTGATGGCTCCATTGAGAGATACAAAGCCCGTCTAGTGGTCAGGGGGTTTACACAAAGAGAGGGAGTTGATTACACTGAGACTTTTTCACCAGTAGTGAAAATGACAACAGTGAGAGCTCTAGTTGCTGTTGCTGCCAAGAATAGATGGTTGTTGCAACAGTTGGATGTCAACAATGCATTTCTCCATGGGGATCTTCATGAGACTGTCTTCTTGACCATTCCTCCTGGTCTTGCTGCTCCCTCAGGTCATGTTTGTCGCCTTAGAAAGTCCTTATATGGCCTCAAACATGCATCTAGGCAGTGGTATGCAAAATTGTCACATGCTTTTCAGTTCAAAGGTTATGTCCAGTCTTTGAATGATTACTCCCTTTTCACTAAACATTCTGGTGATTTGGTTACATACATTGCTGTGTATGTTGATGACATTTCGATGACTGGAAATGATTCCTCTGAGATGTCAAGCATACAGGCCTTCCTAGATGCTGAATTCAGGATCAAGGATCTTGGTCAACTAAGTTTGTTCTTGGGTATGGAGTTTGTTCACAGTGAAGAGGGGATTTATGTGAGTCAGAAGAGGTTCATACATGACACTTTAGAAGAATTTGATTATGTCAATGTCCCTTTCTGCTACTAGTCCACTGATCACAGACACCAAGATGGTTATAGATGGTGGAGAGCTCATTCGAAATCCTATAGATTATAGGAAATTGGTGGGGAAACTGAACTTCATGACACACACCAGGCCAGACATATGTTTTGCAGTTCAGTTCTTAAGCCAATTCATGAAAAATCCCAGAGTTCATCACTTCTCAGCTGCACTTTGAACACTTAGATATCTCAAAGGCACTCAACCCAAGTCTCTATTTTTGTCAAGATCATATTCTTTTGAGCTAAAGGCTTACTGTGATGCTGACTGGACTTCATGTCCTCTCACACGACGCTCAGTAAGTGGCTACATTGTGCTGCTAGGAGGAAGCTTGCTCTCATGGAAATCGAAAAAGCAAGCAACAATTTCATTGTCCTCAGCAGAAGCTCAATATCGCTCAATCAGACGAGTTTGTACTGAGCTCGCATGGATGACACGATTGTTGAGTGAATTGGGGATTTCTACAATAACCCCAATACCAGTGAAGTGTGACAATCAGGCGGCAATCCACATTGCGAAAAATCCTGTTTTTCACGAAAGAACGAAGCATGTTGAGTTAGATTGCCACTATGTGCGAGAGAAGGTATTGGATGGCCTCATAGCTCTACATCATGTGCCCACGCAGGAGCAATTATCAGATGTGCTTACAAAGCCCTTGCCAGGGCCCTCCTTCCTCCCAATTTTATCCAAGCTCGGAGTTACAGATCTTCCTCCGGCTTGAAGAGGGGTGTTGGAGGAAGAAGAAGCTTCCGACGCTGCTTCTGGGTTTGTTCCAACAAACTCAACAAACTAGAGCTGTTAGTTGTTGGGCCTATTTTGTAGTTTCTATTATAAGGCCCAAATCTGTATTGTCTAGCCCATATAAAAACACTTGTTGTAACAAACTCGGATTCAAGCAATACACATACAGAAATTCATCTTCTTCCCTCAATTCCACAATCTCTCTTCTCTCAAATCAATTCTCAGATTCAATCTCACAAATTCGAACATTATTTTTTTAAATATTTGTTTTTCTTACCATATGACTGAAAAAAGGTGACATCAATGCAAAGAATTAAAGGTAAAAGTGTGGTCGACTATGAAAGTGTGGTATCATTAAAACACAAAGGTAGACTATGAAAGTGTGGTATCATTAAAACACTTTTACAATTGTAATGTCATTAACTTCTAAAAATTGTGACACCAATGTAAGCAATCAATTCAATGCAATAGTGGTACAGTACTCCATATTATACATATTATACATGTAATTGACACTATTTATATAAAAGATGTAAGCAATTTACCACGTGAGTCATATGTTTTTCAACTTAATTTAACCTTACAAATAATAATAAAAATAATAGTAATAAACATGACAGCAAAGCCACGTATATCACTTCCCCAAACTTGTATATATATAAATACTACCTACCTTATATATTGTGCTCTCCATTGACCAACCTCTCTAACTCTCCCATGGCGACCTCCTCAATCTCCTCCTCCATCCCCTTCACCCGAACCCAAATCCGACCCAAACCCATCTTTCCGACCACGCTTTCACTCCGAGAAAACCCTTCTCGGCTATCATCGGTTAAGCGGGCAGTCTTGCTAAGACCCACCGAGTCGTTGACTTTCAGTCAAATAAATGAGACTGTTAAGAAAGAGATGAACGAAGAACAAGAAGAAGTGTTGGCGGATTGTTGGAGGGAGATCCACGGGCAAGACGAGTGGGCGGGGCTACTCGACCCGATGGATCCGATCCTACGATCCGAGCTGATCCGGTACGGGGAGATGTCGCAGGCGTGCTACGACGCCTTCGACTACGACCGGTACTCGATCAACTGCGGGTCGTGCAAGTACCCCAAGGCCCGGTTCTTCAAGAGCCTCGGCGGCGTCGGCGCCGGTTACGAGGTCACGCGCTACCTGTTCGCCACGTCGAACATCAGCCTCCCCAAGTTCTTCAAGAGGTCGCTGTGGCCGGAGGTGTGGAGCAAGAACGCCAACTGGATCGGCTACGTGGCGGTCTCCGACAATGAGACGTCGCGCCGATTGGGTCGGCGCGATGTCGTCATTGCGTGGCGCGGGACCGTCACGCGCCTCGAGTGGATTCACGACCTCATGGATATACTGCAGCCGGTGTCGTCCGACAAGATCCCCTGCCCTGATCGATCCGTCAAGGTAAGTACTTTGATAGAAGATAAATGTTGTAATTTACTATTTCTTATTTAAACGTTTTTCGGGTTTTTTTTATCTTATTTCCTTGAAATATATGATAAGATATTTAATTGAGAAATATTTTCACAAATTTAATTTTTTTTAAAAATAATTTTTCAGGGTCAAACGCAATGTTTGGTAGAGAATTTTCATAGTTATTTCTATGTGGAAATTAACATTTTAATTCAATGTTTTTATTGCCTGTGGTTGGGATTATATAAGAAAGCATATTGTTGACCCATTTGATTTGGACTAAAAAAATGTTATTTTAGTTACTTTTGTAGTGATAAGAAAGAATCCCAAAATAGAAAAGATAAATTGTTTAGTTATATATATATTCTGATTGCTACATATCTAGGGCATGTTGGCAACATATATTTTTTAATAATTATGTGTTTATTTTGTCTTTTTAAGAAAAGACAATCTTTTTTTTTAAGTTTTTTTTAAAACTTATATGTGCATTAAAAATATAGGTTAAGAGTTTACATCTTTTTGTTATCTGAATTTTAATTATTTGTGTCATTTTAATAATGCTTCACTAAGATTTAAACATTCAAGTTTAGAGATTTTTTTTATTTGTTTAATCTATATTCTTAGCATATAAGTTAGAAAAATTCATTTAATAATTAATTTATTTATTGTTTAAAAAAGCCTTATGTATTTTTAATAATTTATTTTAGATAATTGTATATAGAGAAATGAATCAATTGCAATCACTAATATCTAAAAGATCCGATATGATTCCGATTTCTGAGATTAAATATTTAACATTATGATATTTATAATTTTCTACTTATATATATAACAAATGATATTCCATCCCCATTGTTTACATTCCTTTCATCTTTCAAGAAAATTAAAATTAAAACGAATATAATAATTTTCAAATCAGTTTTTCCTTCCATTCAAATTTAATAATTTTAATCGGCTTTAAAAAATAATTTTAATCATTTTTTAAAAAGAATTTCACTGTCATTTTTAAACTGAAACATTTTTCAATTTAGTTTATTAACCTATATCTATAAAACATTAATTTGTGATAAAACAATATCTAAATCTTCTTGATAAATGATACTCCCTCCGTTTCAAATTATTTGTCTTTTACTATTCATGTACGTTTTTAAAAAAAGCTAAAAACTATATAAAATATTAATATTTTATTAAATATTTTTAAATAATATCATACATATTACTAATAAGTATAAAATTATTTTCAAAAATTAATTAAAAAATAGATATTTTATAAAATTAATTAAAAGATAAATAATTTGGGACGGAGTTAGTAGTTTTGTATAAATTTAATTATTTATCATGTAAATATATATAGTTATTAAAATAAGTATTTATTTTCCGATAGGTGGAGTCGGGTTTCGTGAGCCTATACACCGACAAGGACGAGGGGTGTTCATACTGCAAGCTCTCGGCGCGGGAGCAGGTGCTGGCGGAGGTCGGCCGCCTGACCGAGAAGCACGCCGGCGAGGAGCTGAGCATCACGGTGACAGGGCACAGCCTCGGGAGCGCGCTGGCGGTGCTGAGCGCGTTCGACGTGGCGGAGACGGGCGCCAACATCAAGCGGGACGGGACGGCCGCGCCCGTGTGCGTGTTCTCGTTCTCGGGGCCGCGCGTGGGGAACACGCGCTTCAAGGAGCGCCTGGAGGGCACGCTCGGGGTCAAGGTGCTGCGCGTGCGCAACGTGCACGACGTGGTCCCCAACGCCCCGGGGTTCTTCGTGAACGAGCACGTGCCGCAGGCGCTGGTCCGGGCCGCCGAGGCGTTCCCGTGGAGCTACTCACACGTCGGGACGGAGCTCGCCCTCGACCACCGCAACTCGCCGTTCTTGAAGGACACCTCCGACCGGGCCTGCGCCCATAACTTGGAGGCTCTCTTGCACTTGCTTGATGGGTATGTTTTTACTTTTTCACTCATTTTTGTGCTTTTTGGTCATTTTTTCTAAAATCATGTTTTCAATATTTTTAAAATTTTAAAAGGTATTATTTTATAAATTATAATTATAAAAAATTTTAAAACATGAATTTTTAAAAATCAAATTTATGAATATATAAAAATAGATGTTTAGAATATGTATATAATTTTTATAATTTTTTTAAGATTAAATAAATTTGAAAATAATTTAGTGGTGTAGGAAGTGATGTAGGAAGTGTTATAGAGGATTTGCATTGACTTGTTTGGTGATTTTTTTTGTTTAAGTTATGTTTATTGTACTCATTTTTTTTAGAGGAAAAGTGAGATATAGACTATATTTTTTTTTTTATTAGGAAAAGATTCGGGTGAGCAAGCCCTACCCGGCAGATATAGACTATATAGTTGATAATGATAGAACCCTTTTTTTTTTTGGTCAAAATGATAGAAGCTAATAAAGACCAAAAAAGAAGTATAGAAAGTCCACTTTAAGACTTGTTGTTTAATGAATATAATATATACACTTGAGGGAAATAAAGTAAAAGAAAATAGTACATACTCTTTCCCGACTCATTTTAAATATTTTAGTATTTATTCAACAAAAATTAACTATATAAATATAGAAAAAAATAATTTTTAATATAATATGTATGAAATTATGAAACCAAATTAATAGAATAGTTGATATCATCAACAAAAAGGTACATAAATAATAAATGAACAAATATGGAAAAAAAAAAAGAAAGGATGGAGTGTATTTTAATTAAAGGAGGGGGTGTATCATTTTATGTCAAGTTAATCTAATAAGAATGAAAAGGAAATGATGTATTTAATTTGTTGACAGGTTTTGTGTGTATGGGCAAATTGATATAAACAATTGGTTTTGTCAGGGAAAGATAATTTCAAAATGAAGATAATTTCAAAATGAATTTTATGCCAAATCCAATCAATCTAGATATCTACTAGAGCAAAAGAGGACTTAATTATTAAAAATAAAATAATTTTTTTTTAAAAAAAAACTTGGTTGTAGTTAATACGAAATTATTGGTTATGAGTTATGACTGTGACAGGCTGTAGTTAAAACCAAATTTTATGCCAAATCCAATCAATCTAGATATCTACTAGAGCAAAAGAGGACTTAATTATTAAAAATAAAATAATTTTTTTTTAAAAAAAAACTTGGTTGTAGTTAATACGAAATTATTGGTTATGAGTTATGACTGTGACAGGCTGTAGGATATGTGATAGTGATACTCTATCAATATTCATTAGTTTCATTAAAATCACATATCATATAGTATAAGAATTTGGGGTCGATCCACCATCATGGCATCATCTATGAAACAACCCGAATAAAAAAAAAACCACAAATAAATACTATATCTTGGATTAGATTTGGTTCACTTCAAACATGATTGGTTCTTGAAAACTTGTAAACATATAGGCCAAATAATGAATTCTTGATAACTTGTAAACATAACCAAAAAAAATAAAAACACGGGGGTGTTTTTTTTTTTTTTTTTTTGAAACGAAAAAAATTTGACCATAGAGCAAGCTCTATCAGCCAAGAGCATCCTTGCGGATGAGACTATGCAACAGAGAGTCATCAGGAGTCCAAATATCGTAGTTGGCTGTAGTGATACGTGATAAGCGATCAGCTACCGAATTTGCCTCACGGAATACATGACGAATCTCAACAGAACCAAAAAAGCCCAGCGAGACTAGACTGTCCGAGACAATCATTTCAGAGTCCCCAGTAGACTTTCCTATACCTTTCATACTTTTTATTATTGTTAAGTTGTCTCTCTCAATGATAAGATTCGTTAACTTCAGTTCCGTTGCGGCCTTAAGACACGGGGGTGTGTTTGGATTCCAATTGCATTATGATTATAATGCAAATTAAAAAGGATGTGTCTGATTAGCACGGATTACGATGTATTTAAATTAAAATGTGTTTAAAATAAAATGCATTTTAATGTGTGTAAACCAAACAACATATAAATGCATTATGTTTGTAATTGTATTATAAACATAATACAATGGAATCCAAACACGCCCTAAAACTTGGTCAAACAATTTTAAGTAAGGAGTATAAGACATTTTAAAGATAAATATTTGATCAATTTAAGATGTTTTATAAGATATTTTAAAGATAAATATTTGAGGTTGAGTTAGTACTAAGAGGTGAAGTTCATATTTGGTGCAGCTTCCATGGGAAGGGAGAACACTTTAGGTTGGCAAGCAAAAGAGACATTGCATTGGTGAACAAAGACTGTGATTTCCTCAAGCCTCACCACCAAATACCTCCTAGCTGGAGGCAGCATGAAAACAAGGGGATGGTCAAGGGCAAAGATGGCCGTTGGATCCAACCCGAGAGACCCTTGGTCGAGGACCTCCACGAAGACCATCTCCGCCACCTCAGGCGATTAGGGCTTGCTGATGCCTAGTGAGTGGCCTGCGAATTCATGGCGAAACTCGCAAAATGTGAAAAAGTGATTTCTTTCCTTCTTTTATTGAAATGTAAGCAGAAGCTTTGGAGGATGTGGGTGTGTCGATAACCGAGTGTCGTTAGCTAAGGCATGTATGTTAGTATGTGTTAATGATCAATGTAACTACAGAGCCCATTTCAAGGCAATCATACAGTAAGGAAAAAAAATCATCATTTCAAGGCAATGGCATGCTAAAGCAAGAAAAGGAAGCAAAAAAGGCGAAGATAAGAGACAACCGAAGGACCACCATATAAAGCATGACAGTGTTTCATGATTCATACTTGATAACACCCTCCTAGAACGGAAGACACTCGAAATGTCTAGAAGCAAATGCAAACAAGTTGAGTATACAAGAACTACAGTAACATAACAATGCATAATTCAAAACTGCAACACTTACTGGATAAACACCGAGCAAGCAGTTATAAACATGGGGAGAAGTACAGGTTCCATGGAAACCCAAAGAAGCTGCGTCAAGAGCAAAAGGGGTCTTTGATGGAATAGTCACTCGTGAAATTTTTAGGTAAATATTTTTATCATTCGTACCTTGCAAGAACAAAATATCTGAATATGAACTCTCGTTGACTGTCGTGAAGAATACTTGCGTTCTCAAATGAGATCAAATGGCTGTACTATGTAGCGTAGCTCGAAGTCCTTGCCTGGTACACAAATGTCTCCATTGGGTTTATCGTGATGGTGGTTGGTAACCATCTGATGAACTTTCAAGGAGCTTGAATCATCAGGAACTCTGGAAATAAATAAGAACACACATTAAAAACTGCGAAATGAAAGGGATCAGGTTGCAGTTATCAGGCTTTAGAGTAAGATTAACTTTGGACCTTCAAGGTCTTCACAATGTTCTTTGTGGCAACAAATTTTTACTTGAAAGGAAAAATAAAACATGGATACAAGGAATGAAGTCAATGAACCCTGCATTGATACCATGACAGGATTTGGTGGTTTTCCGCCAATCTTGTGTGGTTTTACCCACCAATTACTGTAAACCCTAAGCTATGCTATATGAACTTGATTATTTAAAGTAGGGAAGTAATTGAAAAAAAAAATATTTAAAGCCATAACCCCAAGCTAGGGAAGCATATGGCAAGGATACAAGGATCATGCATATGCTAAGGTAGTAAATAAATTTAGGAAAGAGTTTATAAGTTCATAAAGACAACAGAATCAACAATAAAGGGCATGGGAAAAGATGCTGTGGAGTTCTTACCCAAGGCCAAAATGTGTATTCAAGTACTGTGTGTCTGTGTGAGGCATTATGAAAGGCTAAACACCAGCTGTGGCTTTGACCTCAGGATCCTTTTTCCCCTAAAAAAAATCACTCACGGACATCAAGTTCAATCCAGAAACTAAATGCATAACCTAAAATCTTCTTCTTCTTTTTTTGTTGAGAAACTAATGAATCGAATTTGAACAGGAGAGGATTTTTTTAAGGTAATCAATATCAAATGCAAACCAGGAGGATGTCAAACCTCAGGAGGGTCGCTGCGGATTTTTCTAGTTGGGGTTCTCATGGTGACAAATTCCTCTGCTGATGTAGGGTGGATACCAATTGTCGAATCAAAATCTGCCTTTGTCAGCCCAGCTTTCACAGCTACTGCAAAGCCCTGAGGTTCAAAATGCCATATAAAATGGCAATGCTCTTTGTATTCATAATTCAAATCCGTATAAAACAAAGTTTAAAAATAAACCTGTGCGATCTCTGGAGCATCATCCCCACACATGTGAAGCCCAACAACTTTGGTAGTCTTTGCACAGACTATTAGTTTCATGAATACACGGTCTGGCAGACCAGATACAGTTGCCTTCAACGGCTTGAAGTTTGCGGTGTAAATATCAACATCACCATATTTTTCTACAGCCTGCAAAAGCCCAAATAACTTCCAGTCATAATGATAAAAGGTAATATACACCGCTTATGCAAAATAACACCAAAAACAGATATTTATGAAACAGGCAGAAGAACTAAATAGCTGCTTCACCCATATACACAAACAATTGGATGCTTAGAAGTAAGAATGCACCAAGTGAGGGGTAGTTTAAACTGGATGAAGATGCAGAAGATGTGAGGCCTTGCAGAACTAGTACTATGATGATATTAAAAACAATTGAAAATGATATTGTAGCATGTATTTATAGAACAAAAAGGATTTTACCTGCTCTTCTGAAAGGCCAACTTGTCCAATAGGTGGCTGTGAAAAGACAGCCGAAGGTACAGCTCTGTTCAAGCAAACGAAGAAAACAATATCAGGGTGATCCCAGATTCCTAACATCGTGCTTCCCTCACCAATCCCAAGAATAAGAACTCACATGCATCAAATAGACGTATCAGATACACAATAGGTATGTCCAGCCTAAACTAAGAGTAGAATGTAGGACCTCTAAGGCCATGACTGTTCTATATGATGTCAAAGAATACCTGTAGTCAGGTTTTGTTGGTTCATTTCCAAATAAAGTTTTTGCTAATGCCCCTCCTTCCATCAAAGCAACAGGGGTCAAGTTTATTCTATCTGTGACATCACCAACAGCCCAAATCGAAGGAACAGATGTGCGGGAGTATTCATCAACCTGCAGCAATAATGAGGATATAAGTCAGGAATTAGAAAAGAGTGTTAGGAAGTGCAAATTGAGAAAGTTGAGCCAAAAGAAGATAAATACCTCAATAGCCCCATTCTTGGTCATTTTTACACCAACTTCTTCAAGACCTAGATTCTGCGATTAGATATAATGGAAACTGTTAACAACTGGCCCATTAAAATTGGCTTCTAAGTTCTGACATCAGGAGTCACATGCAATAAATTTACATAAGAAAACAGCTAGTAATTAGCAATATGAAAACCCAAGCTCTCAAGTAAAAGATAGGAGGTTCATGAAGATGCATGGGAATCAAACAACAACAAAAATCACAAACAAACTTTCTAGGTTAACCTGTAAGGCTGTAACATAATAAGTGCACTGAAACTTGGTAGTGAGTAAATAAAACTACCTTAGTATTGGGTCTTCGACCAGTGGCAAACATGATATGGGAGAAACCACCAACTGTTCCTTTGTTTGTCTTCAGTGATAATGAACCATCAGGTGATTTCAGTATAGCTTGCGGAGATTCCTCTGTGTGGAACTCAATACCCCTCAAAGACATTTGTTCAGCTACAAAATCTCTGACCTGCAAAGATAGTGTCAAACACAAATGTACAGGTAGTTTGAGATGCGTAGTCTATATCCTATACATCGAATACCTCTTCATCAAAGCCTCTTAGGACCTTCTTTTGTCGAATAAATACATGAACTTCACTAGTCAAGCCATTGAAGATGCCAGCAAACTCCAAAGCTATGTACCCACCACCTATTATTGCAATCTTCTTAGGCTTTTCAGGCAAATCAAGTGCTGCATCCGAATCAATGGCATATTCACTTCCAGGAATATCAGGAATAAATGGGCGCCCTCCAACTGAGATTAATATATGTCTTGCTGAGTAAAGCTTTCCATCTACATCAATTGTGTGTGGATCTATGATCTGAAATTTAA
Organism: Persicaria tinctoria; assembly: GCA_037127255.1. Classification (NCBI taxonomy): domain Eukaryota; kingdom Viridiplantae; phylum Streptophyta; class Magnoliopsida; order Caryophyllales; family Polygonaceae; genus Persicaria; species Persicaria tinctoria. Next base: position 1,726,297 of record JBANSL010000019.1, on the reverse strand, counting down.
TCAGGAAAATTCATGCATTACTAGCGGAAATTTTAACAATGATACAACTTTTAACATGAAACTTCTAGGCTTTGAGCCATGGACCAACCTTCCCACGACCTTCAATCAACACAACATTAGCATTTTTCAAGATGTTCTTGTATATTCCAGTTAAGCGTTGAAGTTCAGCATTCTTGTTAGCTATCAAGGTGCTCCAGTCATGCTTGGGTTCAGCTTCATAGCTCCACCCAAAGCCTTGACTTTCCTCAAATTCGTGAGAATACTTGGAAGCATATACTAGGAGCTTTTTTGGCACACAACCACGAAGTACACAACTGTACCATTGAAAATCCATAACAAAATAAGTAGATAAATCAACAAATTGCAACAATGGATTACTAGAAGATCAGCAACAACAAAATCAACTCATCCGTAATTGTTTCAAAAACAAAAATATAACTGAAAATGATGATGATCTATCATGTTCATTCAATGAAACCTCTATCATTAAACAATTCGCTAGAAATATCTCAACATTCAATTGAACAAACCTATAATCAAACAAAAACTACATCTCTAATCAACTGCACATAGATGCAACATCGAGCAAAATCTACATCTCTAATAAAAAAATTCATAAGATGGATAAAATTCGATTACTATTAACATGAATTTCAATTGCAATCACAACATTCACAACAGATTTCATCTAAAATTCACAACCACACAAAACCAAACCCTCTAATAAACCACAAGCACATAAAAAAAAACCGCAATCAACCACACAAGCATCAAAACAACTCCGAAAACCTAAAATCCAGAAAACTCACGTTCCGCCGACGCCTCCAGCGGTCTCGGACGAGATGGTGGCGAAGGGAAGCTCGCAGACGGCAACAGAAGCGCCATAACTGGTGGCGAACCGAGAGGCTCTGACGCCGCCGCTGCCAGCGCCGATGGTGAAGAGGTCGAAGTCGAAGTGGCGCGGCTCGGCGCCGTTATCGGACGACTCGGCACGCGCGGAGAAGCGGCGAGCGGGGAGATTCGAGCGAGGTTTTAGGGCTCGGAGAGAGAAAAGGGAGAAGATAGAGGAAGAGGAGAGAGAAAGCGAGTAGTGGCGGTGGTGGGGGAGATTCCGGCAGAGGGTTTGGAGGGTTTGATGGGAGGTGGAGATGGTGGCTCTCAGCTTAGGCGTCGAAAGGCAACAAGTCGCCATTTTTGGCGTTTTCAAATTGCACAGAGTACAATATAAAGCTTTTGGATAAAATAGAGAGAAAAAAAACTAGTATAGTATTATTTTTAAATTAAAATGATAAATTTGTGTATTTATCATTATATTTTTTTTTACTAAAAATAGTAAATAATACTATAAATAGGATAATATTGTGTAAAATTAAAATAGTGACAAATTATATAATATTTATAATATATACTTAATTATATATTTTAGCTTGAATTTAGTTTATTACATATAGAGTTCGTATAGGACAGAGTTAATAAACTGACTAAAATTATAAACAGGGTAAAATTTATAAATTGTTGGTAAAAGTAGTTACAAATTTTAACAACAAGATAATCTCCGTATGGGACAAAAAACAGTTTATTTGTAAAAAGTGGAGTTTATTTAGTTGTTATCAGGGGTATTGTGGTACTTTCAAACCAAATAAACAAAATAAACCTCAAATAAGCTTGTTGATGTAGCTTTTTTTTTAAACTATAAACTAGTTAAAATATGAACCCATACACCAAATAAGCTAATTCTACTACTTTTTTTAAGTAGATAGTAAAAAAAAACATGTGCATCCATACATACTAATCAAATATTTTAGCAGTTAAATAATAATTAATTTATAAAGTTTAATATTGCACTAATTAACATTTATCACCCTTTAAAGTTATTGACTATTTTATATTTATTACTATTATAATAAAATAGATATTTATATGATTTTCTTTCTGTTTATAGAATTTTACATTTATGATATATTTTTAGATAGAGAAGTTTAACTTGTATATTTTTACAACTATTAATTAAATCAAAAGAACATTTTTCCTTTTCAAACAACAACAACAACAATAATAATAATATTATTATTATTATGTAATAATTAAAGTATTATTTTGATTTATTATTTACATATAACTGAGAGAATTAATAAGAGATATATATAGGGGATATATATATATATATATATATATATATATATATATATATATATATATATAGAGAGAGAGAGAGAGAGAGAGAGAGAGAGAGAGAGAGAGAGAGAGAGAGAGAGAGAGAGAGAGAGAGAATATGTGATAATTTATTATTGAGAAAATTAATTATTTCATTAATTTTTAAAAAGGGGAGTAATATGCATAATGTTAAAAAATTTGAATATTTTTTTAAAATATTATTTGAAAAATAAGAAATCAACTAAATATTTGGAATCCAAACCCACATCCACGTGTGGAGTCATAACAACTTTCAATCTATCAAAACCCTTGGTAGCGAAACTACTTGACATCTCCAATCTTATAAGCCTCAAAAAGTTGTTATTAGCGTATTGTTGGAACTTGATGCCCAATCTCCAACCCCTCACGAGCTTGGAGATACTAGATGTTTCGTTGCCGGATCATCGTACTAGAAGTTGTAAACTACAAGTTGAACCTGAAGGTCAAAGAGTCGTGCGTAGTCTCCGCAAGCTAGTACTTACAAATTGTCCATGTGTGGGAAGGTTGTTTTCTCTTTCATCACTAGGCAATTTGGAGTTTCTTGATCTTTGTTGCACTGATGAGATTGATTTGATCGGAGTTCTTCCGAGTAAGAAGACAAAAAATCTTCAAGAACAAAGAACAATCTCCAAGGCTATTGAATTTCATATCATTTATGATGTCGAGCGTACAGGCTTTGACCGTTTCATCTATGAATTTGAAAGGATTGATGATTTTATTTCGAATCAAGCTAAATTTTCCAGATGAGCTCTGCTGCTAGGAAGAGGGCTAATACCAACCCCAATCAAGCTAAAATTTCCAAAGGGCAGTTGGAAATGCTTCATGCTGATATGAAGTACATACGTGAAAACATCGATAGACTCGCTCCTGCATGAGCTTGTCGATGTTGTAACTGGAAATGGTCTCTCAGCTGATGAGTTTAAAGATGATTCCCAAAACCTCAAGCAACTCCCTGCGATTGTTTGTCAGACTGAAGATCTTTTTCCCTACTGCACAGATGAATGACCGGGAGGTTTCAAAAACTACACGAAAGAATAAGCAGCCGTTGTTTATAAAGAGTAAACAAAATGTTGTTGAACCCGATGGGGAGATTGCTGACCTTCAGCCCACCTACCAAACCCCGTCTAGACCCCAGAAGAATTGCTTGCTGTGCTTTTCAGCTTTTCCTTGTAATGAAGAAGAACGGGAGAAGAACACTGGAGTCTTAAAGAAGAGCTTAGTGATCAAGGGAAGCATGCGCATCTTACTCTACTAGTGGGTTTCTGAGAGATTTCTTGAAGCAAATAATTTTCAGGATAATGGAAAACAAATGTTGGAAGACCTCATAGAAAAGGGGTTTATTGAGGCCGTGATGAAGGAAAGACGAAAATCAGTAAGTTTTCGAATGCACTCTTTTGTCACTGCACAAGCAAAGAGTGAAAATTTCTTTGATTTCGGCAGGGAGAAGAGCAAATGGCTTGGTCCGTATGTCACTCGCTCAAAGAAGGATTGTCATAAGAAAACCCAAGTCAACTTTTCAGCATGTGTCAAGCTTTGGGCAAACCATAAAAATTCTCCGATGGAGTTGGAAAGTATCAGCAATGTCTCGACGTTGCTCAATGCCAATGGGTCCGTGATTGATATCAAACCCGAATGGTTCTCGAAAATGGAGCAATTAACGACACTTTCTCTTGGGTGTTGGGGATGTTCTGAAAATGCCAAGAACATTGAGATTTTGGATAAGAAATTCTTAGAGGAATTGAAGAGCATGAGGTTGATCAGTCTACATGGGTTGATGAATATCATGAAGCTTCCAGAGTCAATATGTAAACTCAAGAACCTTATAATACTGGATCTCAGAGAGTGTGGTTACTTGGAGGAACTGCCTATAAGCATCGGATCGCTCAGGAATCTAATCCATCTGGACTTAACTGATTGTGCCGTCTTAAATAAGATACCAAAAGGGATCAGCTTGCTTTTGAAACTTGAGGTGCTTAGGGGGTTCAAGATCACTGAGTCTCTGCAGGAAAATACAATGAAGGGGTGTTTGAGTGTGATCAATAACAAAAGATAACCTTACAGATTTGTCCAATTTGAAGAAGCTCTACAAATTAAGCCTTGTTGTGATGATAAAAGATTTCCCCAGCAAGGGAGATCTAGAGGTCCTCGCGGGAATGAAGTGTCTTCGCAAGATGAAGATCTTATGGGAAATTAAAAGGAGTATTGATTCCAACAACGCTAGTAGAAGTAGCAATAGCACTCAACAACATTTCAAAAATCTTTTATGGAAGGCATTTGATGAAAGGAGTAGCACTCAACAACATTTCAACGGTTATTTAGAGAATGTCTGGTATGTTATATGGTAATTTAATGTTACAAGTTAATTATTATGATAATTTATGAGGTAATAAATGATCATGTTGATAATTAAGTTAACAAAGCTTATTCAATGGGCATCCAAACAAGGAGTTAGAGAAACTAGAGTTGTGGTGTGTCCCCTACAAAACTCTACCATTTTGGCTGTCTTCAGTGAAACTTGAGAAGTTCGGAGACCTTGTTGAGTTATATCCAACGAAAAGGGGAGGGTCCCAAGACTTTGCGTTTGAAGCATTTGCCAAAGATGAGAGATATAGGCCGGATTGACTTGAGAGTACGGTTCAGAAGACTAATATACATGGAGATTCAAGAATGTTCATTTTGCAGCAATTCAATTTGGTGGAATGATGGGGAATGCATTTGGGAGATCTGCCTTGGGAATCTTTACCAGGATTATTCTTTAAGGACTGAGACTGCAACATTCCCGACCAGTGATCGGCCTTGTTGTTGGGCTACTCCCTCCGAGTATGTCATGAATGTAGAACTCAATGACAAGTGCTTCTCCCCCTTCAAAGAATGAACTAACGAAGAGACTAGAACCAGTAAAAAGGACCAATTTAATCAGGTCAAAATCAAAATACAAAATATAAAGTAAAAACTTAAAATTTAAAGATAAAAACAATAAAACATTAAATATATACATATATACATATATATACTCGATCGGTAACCATGATATTCAGATTTCATTACCATTACCGTGCCACCTTCACGTGGGTACCACCACGATGGTTACCATAAGTGTGGTTACCAACATAATCGGTTTGTGGTTGGTACGTGGTTTGTATGGTAATTTCCGTACCACTTGCCAGCCCTAATAACAAGCTTGATAAATCCACGTGGACAATATAAATGGGGTTTACATGTTCGAGCACCCGCATATGCGTTAGCATGAAATATCAGTGAGGTTTCATCCTAAAATCAATTGGTAATAGGAGGCGTAACTCACCCGGTTATAGACAATGTTTAAATTTTTGTGTTTTTGGATGTGGGACAAACATCCTTCACGTCACAACAAAAGCCCATGTGAGCCCCTGCACATAGGCAGATTGGGGGGGGGGGGGGGGGGCAATTCGCCCCTCCTTTCATCCGATGAATCACATGTATTTGTTCTACTCGTCGATAGCTTCGTTTTGATATATTATAAGCGGGCCTCAATCCGATAACTGAGTAAAAAGTTGGAAGCGTTTGAAAATTAAACATAGATTAATTATTTCAAATGTCTTTTAATAAATCACGATGCTTTTTTTTATACTTAATTTGATATTTTGGTAATATAATTCAACCAAGAGCTTCGAAATAAGAGGTTATAATACTAAATTCGATAATTATATAAGAAATTATGCAAGTTTAAAGTTGGTATATCTTGTTACACGTTATTGAATGCTAAAAGAACAACAAGTTACATAATAACTTTGTAGATTTCAAACGATATATTTTTAGAAGAAAAGAATGATCTTATAGATTAAAATGACATTATTTTTTCGTTTAAAGAGAAAAAATATATAACAACTAATGACGTTGCGTTTTGGAAAAAAAACAACATTGTGTTTTTAACTAAAAAAATGTTGTTTTAAACTAATATCATCGTTTAATCTAAAATATCATAGTTTTTGTTCGCTAAACTATATAAAAATCTATCAAAGAGTAAATCAATAATTTGTACAAAGAGAATAAAATGCTAGAGTCGTTGTTCAACGGTCTCTATCATGGGCTAGCTAAAAAGAGAATGAGATACTAGAGTCGTTGTTCAACGGTCAACTAAAGTCAAAAGCGCGCAAGTCTTAACATATAAGTCGATCGATAGTCACTCCTCTTAATTTCAATTAATTTTAGGATGAAACCTTATTCAATTTACGTGCTAGATTTGCGCACGTGAGTCTGTACACACGACTCCATGATTACGAATCCCAACGTACTTCAATATATAATCGAGCACTTAGGAGGTGTGAACCATTAGGGTTGCCTTGGGTTGTGACCTCGCTCACCCTATGAAAGAAAAAAATTAATTAATGGTGCACCAAAAAGAAAAAGAAAGGAATAATATTAATAAAATTCCGAACATATATAGTTGTTGTAATCCAAAATAGTTTTTGCATAGCAAGCATCATAGAATCAAAGGATCATATATATTAAGATGTTTTCCTGATCTCTACATTCTCGATCCACATTACATTACATTAATTCACAAGACAACATACACCAAACACACATATGATCCATTTCTAGTTTTGAGGCTTGCAGGGGACAAATATTGCAAATTTAATTTAAAATATGTCTCTTAGAGGGAAAGTCCGGACTCCTCATCATCATCAAGGGTGCTAGTGTAGATAGTGTATAATGCCCAAATGAGTCCAAACACACCAAAGAGGATCCAGCCCAAGAGGTTGTTGCTCAACCCGAATGGCAGCCCCGTCCCCTCGGTGCTCATCCTCTCGTCCACCAGCGCCAGGGCGGCTGGGCTCGACATGGCTGCTGCCACCGCGGCTGCCATCAAGGAGCCACCCATCGCCATGCTAGGGTTTGCCTCCTTTTCTTGGGTGCTTGGCTTACCCTCCATTGAGCACCTCACTTTCCCCACTCTTGCCATCTTGGGTAACCCTACAAAACCAATAACATTTCTTTTGTTAGAAGGAAATGCGACACTCTCTTAGTCTCTTCACACTTCAACAAAACCTAAATCGGAATGAAAAAAGAAATTATACACGAATGATAAGAGCGTCCCTCACTATAAATTAAACTAAGTGATCGACACAACCTTTTGACTAATTTACTAAAATTAAATTGAATTGAATTGTATATTCTTAGTGTCTTAGTAACATTTCCCCATTTAATTTACAATCTTTTATCCAAATCTTTTATTAATTATATTTTGAGTTCAAATTGATTTTGGTTTGCAAATGATAGACATTGTTTTAATATTGGATTAATATGAGATAGTTTGTATATAAATTTGTAAATTTTAAAGTTCGTATTATTTTGGGTTCACTGTAGATATATAGTTTGTAGATATATAGTTTGTATTATTTCCAGACATTTTTCCTAATTGAAATGTTAAAATTTGAATTGTTTTGGAAAATTGAAATTTTATTACTTGTTAGGTTTTAGGATTTGAGATTTTAAGTGTGAAATTTCAGCCCATCTTTCAGATACTCTTGCGGCCGCCATTGAACATACTTACCCGAATAATTATAAACTAATTAGAACATATATATTTATTCATTATTTTCTAGATGATCTAGCTACACCCACAATATATATTGTAAATTATTGGTTTCATATAGGATATATGTACAACAACAACAACATTTTAAAGTGGTAAGTTCGCATCTGTAAAGATGAGATTTGATTTCTTTATTTGGCCTATGGTTTGCACTTAGATGAACCCTAACTAGAATTGAAAGTAATTGGTTGTGTTGAAAGATGATATCTTACCAAGAACAGGGAAGGAAGAAGAGACACCAAGCTTGGGGGTGGGCACGAGGGAGGCACGTGCGACCATGGAAGCTGTTGAGCTTGCAGTGATGGTAGCCATGTCTGATCTCTCTTTGGAAGCTTGGTGTGAAGTGTGGAAGGCAACAACTTTCAATGGTATATTTTGCCTTTTCTTTGTGGGAGAGATTAATTAATAATGTGTGGAAGCCCAAGATTGATTATTCACCACACAAGGATGATAGCTTGATGGGCCCACTATGTATCTCCTCATCTTCTCAGGGCCAACCACATCTGCCCACGTGGCACGTCATCCACTTCTGTTGCAATTTGATCCATCTTGAATGTGTGAGCTAGACCGTGAATGGTTCAGCTGGAAAGAACCTGCGAGTAGTACCTAATGGTCTCTGATTCGAATTCTAGATGACCGTCTTCTATACTCATCAATACAATTGAACCCTCTATATGACTATATCTATAAATGATCTTCAATAAGATACAAGTCCAAAATTGTGTCAATTGCAATTTGCAATGACACTACATCATAGATGTTTTAAGGGAAACTTTGATCAAATATGAAGCATTATCTCATAAACCACATCTAAAATACCAAGAGAATAAAGTACATTTCACAGCTGATTAAGCTTACCATTTTAGCTAGCAACTACACCAAGACCATCTGAAACAACCTTGACCGATCTGTCGAAAATCGCAGCTCAACTACAACAATCTATCAGAGCTCCAGGATATATACAAGTTACATGGAAACTACGAAAAGAGACGAAAGGAAACGCCCTGAAACGAGGTCTCTTGCTTGCTCGGTTCCTAGGTTCTCATAGCCGCAACAACCTGAAAAGTATTAAGATTGAACTGAACTGGAGCCTGGAGGATGTATAAATACATATAAGCTCGTGTCTGGAGACCGAGCAACGATCCTTCAAGAATGTATAATGTAAGGCAAGTGAGTTTGATTGTATTGCACTACTCTTGAATATTGCACTGGTGCAAGTAAGGGTGATCGAAGCTGATGTGTTTCGTCCAATAGTCTTTGTATCGCCTTATCCGAATATCCAGCCAGGGCTTCATTATGCCATCATAGTGTATCACTGCCGCTTGTTCTATACTCTCCGGCTTCACGCCAGAAGTATGGCCTAGTCCTAGAACATGCCAACTCGTGTCGAGAGGAAGGGTGTGATTGTAGAATGTTACCCAGCCCAAAGGCAAGCTTCTTGACTTCCATAAAGGCCTCTCGGAACCCTGCAGAGATAGACATGAAAACAAATAATGAGAGTTAGTGGTAGAAGACCGAAAGATGTTAACGAGGAACATGAATGAAGGTAAGCAAGTTTGGTACCATGAGCAGATATCTATGGTATTTGGCTGATAAATCTTGGTTCCTCCACTGACTCAGATCAAACAAGTTCATCCCAAATGCCCATGTACATGAACTAACATCAAAGTTTTCGGCTACCCAAGGATCTGAGAAATTAACAAGTGTATCCATGCGACGATATGATGGTTCATCTTGGTGGCAAGTCTCAACAGCGCCGTTAACCTTTCCCTTCATGTCCACTCTCCATAGAGCAGTTAAATCCTTTAGGACAACTACATCATGGTCAAGAAACACGACTTTGTCCAAGTCGGGGAAGAGCTCAGGCAAATAAAACCGAAGGTGGTTGAGAGGAGAAGCATATCTTGGGTCAATGTAGTCCTCCATGTCTGTATATGGTTCGGTTATTGGTCCATACTTGGCTGACAAATCCTTAAAGCTGTCAATGCTCTGGACCTGGATGGAGGCTCTCCCGGGAGGATTTAGTAGAAACCACATTGATATTCCAGCAAAGTTGAGAGTATCTGTCACTATATGGAAGACAATTTTCTCTGGTTCCTGCAAGCAAATAACGAGCGAGACCCATCACGTTCCTGCAAGGAAACAACATTTTTGGACAAAAACATGAGCAAAACTTCTTAGATGGAGCAATCACCTTAGCAGCAGACACTGTGGAGTTCACAACTACCGCGCAAGCAAGGACATTATCAGAGAATACAACGAAGTGGAAAAGATCTGGGTTGTAGAAGTTCAGTGGATTTACGGGCTCCCGTTCCTCAAGTGGCACAGCAAAGTATTCTGTAGTTAACTTCATGGAAAGACAATGCAGACCTTTGGGTGTTGTCCTTCCAGCAACCTGGATTAGATATTTAGTTTGATTCTTTTGTGCCCGGATCTGCTCGTAACGATCCTGTGCCATCTCCTGGAGCTGCTTCACCATTGCAGAACAATCGGGATATTGATGCCTCGCTTTTGACAATGTTGCTTCCATGTATCTAATTTTTTGAAGTGCACTGCAAACATGAAGAGGCTTAGTTTTGTTCAGTTATATGCAATTACTAATTTGCTACTTAGAAAAGAAGGGCATTTACCTCTTTTTTAAATCCGAATCCTTTGTGGCTTCTCCTAAAGCTCGCTCAACCTCCTTCATTCGCTGTTTCAACTCTTTGACTAAATGAATGTTCGTTTTTGTTGCGAAACTCAAATATGCTGTAGCTCTAATCAATTGATCCTTCATTTGCTTGACTTTTTCATTCATAGCACTTGGCTTCTGCAACTGCGAGCCTTGATCGTTCTGTCTTCTTGCAGGTGGGGAGATGACGCTCTGATCAACTCCTTGCCTCACCCCAATATCAGGCTTTTGCTCCTAATAACAAAATCCAAATGTAAATGATTACATCTATGGTTAGCATATATGGATTGGTGAAACCACCGCGATAGGCGCTAGTTTCAGAACTTGCCTAGAAAAATAGATAAGAAAACAGGTAATCCCTACATAGACACTGTATCCAATCTAGAAGAAACTGAATTTAAAGATGATCACTTAGCATATGTAATTTCCTTGCTCAGCTTCAGCCAACCTTTGGCTCTTGATCTTATTTTGTTTTGCTTATATCTGTTATCCATTTCATTCAACCAATTCACCATAGATGTAGGTATAGCCTAACTCAAGGACAATCTTGGATAAAGCCGAAATAGGACTACTGCAATTTTCGAGATTCGTCTACCTTTGTCAGGTTTGAAGGTGCTTTCCTCTCCTGGACAATCTTGGGTACTTCCTCCCTGTGAATTCTCACATTTTCATCTTCAAATCCACCATCTGCTTGTACACAGATGCAAGTTGTAAGACAGGAATTCAGATACAATTCAGCAAAAAAGACATTTCTGAAACGAGTAACAGAAAAAAGGTAAATCATGTAGACCAACCTTTTCTTCCAAAACTAGTGATCCTGATAATGCTGCTATCTGTATGTTTGGCCTTCAGGCTCTCATTTGAACTATAACTAATTATGGAGAAATATTGATCTCTGTATACCTCTTGCTTCGGCTCCTTCAAGCCCTCCGCATCTTCCTAGGGCAGCACAAATCAAACCAATTCCAGTTCAACAATTCCACTGAACAATCAAACACCAATATCAAAACAAAATCACTCCAATAACAAATCGTCTTGATACCTGCTGAATTGCACTAAGCTTTAATGAGTCAGCCCTATATTTCTGCAACCAAATCGACAGACAACAGCTCAATTTTAGGAAATCGGAACATCAAATTCGAAAGCAGAAGCGAAACTCCGTATGTAGAAGAGAGAGAAACGATGGACAATCATACAATGCTAGATAAATCTTCAACGTATTCCTTCGCTCCTGGTAAAAATCAACAGCAAAATTCACAATGAATCATCAGATCGGGATGGATAGGAGCAGAAATTAAACTGAAAAGGAAAAAAAAAATCGGCTGCGAGAGGTTTTACCTTCGAGAGCGAGGGTTTTGAGCCTATACGAAACCAAAACTAGCGGCGCGCAGACGGAGAAGCAGAGCAAAGCGAGGAAGAAGATCCTCTGCCATTTCCGAAGCCGCTTCATCAATCGATCGCTAACAATGGCGAAACACCGATTTAGGAGAGGGGGATTGATTTCCAAAGAATCAAGTAGAAATTCAGCGCGACTGATGAGTATGATCGCCCCGCGCTCCTCAGAGATACATCGATCAATGAACTCGTTCGGGAGGATGGAGAATTTCGATCGTTCTTCCCTTTCACCTTCTCGCTCTTCAGAAGGTGGGAAGGAAGGAATTGATCAGTCTGAGAGAAATGGGGGCATTGCTCTGTTTTCTGGAGGGAAGAACCAGCTTTGCATGTTTTTTTTTTTTTTAAAAATAAAAATATTTCGGGTTAATTACAGAAAACTACCCTTAAAATAGGAATTTTCACGAAACCACCTAAATTATGAAATTATATTTTTTTTGGTCATCAAATTATGAAATTATATAAAACTAATTTACCCATAACCTTTTTATATGTTAAAAATATATACACCATACGTTAATTAAAATTTGATATTTTACTATTCACACACGCTTTTTGAGGTGTTAAAAACTATATAAAATATTAATTTTTTTAATATTTTTTTTAATAATTTCATACTTGTTACTATTAAGTATGAATTTATAAAAACAAATTTTAAAAAAAGTTAATATTTCATATTGTTTTTATCGTTCTAAAAAAACGTACATAAATAGTAAATGACAAGTTTTAATTAACAGATGGAGTATTATATTATCACTTAATTCGGCAAAGTGAGCATCATCATAAAATCATTGATTGAAATATTTGGAACTAGAGTAATAATCTAACATTGAAATGTGAGAAAATCTATTTTGTGGTTAAATCTTACATTAACTTAATTGATGAGGATGATATATAGAGTTTGAATTTTCCATCTATCTTATTATTCAATGAACCATAAAAAAAATCAATTTTGTGTTTTAGGCCTTTGAAGTTTGTTGTTGATAGTTATAGGAAAGAATGAATTTAGATGCCGTTATCAAAAAATTTATTTGTGTTGATAACAATAAACATTTTATACAAACACTTAATTCAGTTAATAAGAAATGGTCGTTATTGTCGAGTCTTATTAGTTTAATTGATAAGGATGATATGTAACAACATGTGAAAAAACATTTGATTAATGATATAGTTACCATTTGCTCTAATTTTAATTCATTAAAAAAATGTTATCAGCACAAATCTTTTTCCTAGTCATCATGTTTCAATTATTCGTGACAATTTTAACAATATGTTTATTGCATTTTCCCTATGGATGGTCTAGACGTGTCCTATCAACAAAAGCCACATAATTTTTTTTAAATAATATAAACAATTTCAAAAAACTCAAATAAAATATACAGTATCTTTTATGCTAGCTAGTAGCTATAATATAATTATTAATTAAGTAAATTAAAAATAAGCTAGTAATTAACAAACTTTTTTGATTCAAAACGACGTGCAAATAAGTACATAACCAATTAAAATGTCAAACCCCTCAACTAATATTCATGGTCAACTTCATTTCAATAGTTGATGCACTTCACGTAGTATTCTTAATCATTAGTTATTTAGGTTTATAATTATTAATTAATCATGCTTTTGATAATTCCTATCACTTGAAGCATATCATTTAAATACATGTATGGTGGGACGAAGAAATATATGAACATACATGTTTTAAATGGTAAATAAATTTATTAGTCAGAAATCATGACCAATACCATGTCTATTTTATATTACAAGTTTTTATTTTAAAAAAATCAATGATTTAGTGTTAAGATTGGTGGGTCAATATTATTACAAGATTCATGCCAATTTTATTTCATTTTCACTTTATGAAAAAAAAAATCATCTTGATAATAAAGAAATTTTAGTGTATAGATAGCTTACAACTTATCATTTCTCGAGGATCCATGCATCCCTTTTTGGTATGAATAACTATCTCTTGATCAAACATATTTTGGGAGAGCTATCTAAAAATTTGGCACGAGATAAACTGAACGACTTGTGGGTAGTACCCATAAGTCCCCGATTTGAATCCCGGATAGCTACTCTTTATTTACCAATTCAAGAAAGAGAGCTATCGATATGAAAGAGGGCTACTGCACCCCTCAAACCCTAATAGGAGCATGATATACTGAAATAGTTATAGACATATTGTTGTTGTTGAATAACTATCTCTTGAGGGTTTAAGGTTTAGGGGCAGTTATATAACCACTAGTTGCTAAATGCAAAATTCACCTCGTATGCAAATAGTAAAATTTAAAAGAATTTCCAGTGCTGTGAGATTTTGGGGCCTTTTATTGAAGTGGGTTTTACACAGTTTCACATATCTAACAAAATTCAAGCCTAAACTCAAAACACATTCTCTAGTAGGCCATAAAACAAAACCTCAAGCCCTTGAGAGTGCAAAGCCACCTTCAGCTAGAAGGGGTGCTTGTAAAACTACTCATTTAAATCATAGTGATGCGGAACGAACAAAACGAAGGAGAAACGAGATTCACCCGTGCATTTGTATGAGAGGGCGGGCGAAAAGGATTGTTCTCTTCACAATGAGATCTCAGGCCGAAATTGATTCTTCGTGTCGGCTAATTTATCTACAACCTTAAGAGCTATAGTGTTGTATGCCTCGGAGACAGATGAATCAGGGGCTGATATCACCACAGGGACGCCTTCGTCTGAGCATGTTCTGATCTGAACCTCGATTGGTATCTGGGGAAGCGGAGTAGACAGATGAGTTCATTGATTGATTAGTGTAAGAATGGTGGGATCTGGGTCTGGGTTAAGAGGTTTGAGTTTTACTCACATCACCGAGATAATTCAAGCACATTTCGTCTGCGGTCTTCTTGGCTCCACCCTGACCGAAAATGAACGATGGTTCACCACAGTGAGGGCACTTGAAGCAGCTCATGTTTTCTATGACCCCCAGAATCTGTACAGCAGTATGAATCCAGGAGTGATTAAAACGAATGATAAAAGAGGAAGGAACGAACAAAACAAGAAACCAGGAATTCATTATCATACAGGAACGCCGACTTTTGAGAACATCTGGGCACCTCTTCGAGCATCCATTAAGGCAATATCTTGAGGCGTTGAAACTATTAATGCCCCTACCAAAAAACAAAAACAAGAAAAATTGCATAAACCAAAAGGTTCTTTTCATCTGAATGGGATGGATGCAAGAGAAGATTAAGCCACATTTGCCAAGGACTTGCAAAATGCACCTGATAATTGCAGCTGCTGAGACATCGTTAGCTGGACATCACCGGTACCAGGAGGCATGTCCACCACAAGGACATCCAACTTTCCCCAATCAACTCCTTTAGCCATTTTCTGAAGCGCTTTCATTACCTTGCAAGATTTAAAAGTCAGCACAAGACAAAAAAGGACTCAAAGTCACTCAAATTTTCAGGAAATGGTGCCATGGGAAAAGGTTAATACCATAGGACCTCTCCACACAATGGGGGCATCCTTTTCGACAAGAAATCCTATTGACATACACTTGACTCCGTAGTTTTCCTTTGGGATCATTTTCATATCTGTCAGCCAAGAGCACGGACAAAATAAGGCAAGAAGGTAAAATAAAATAAAAAAGGAATTATAAGATTCAAAAGCCTTTTAGCTTCTTGTAAGCCAGTGCTAGCGCTGGTGCAGGCGTGCAGCATTACCTTGATTGGTTTCAGGCTTTCCATGAAGGTTCATCATGGTTGGAATTGATGGTCCGTAGATATCAGCGTCAAGCAAACCAACTCTAAGTTGGCACTTTTTGGCGAGTGACACCGCTAAATTAACTTTAGCCCAGTAATCATGCAAATAGCAATGTAGTGAGCTAATAAAAAAAAACTCTCAATTACTATCCATTAGAGCAATGGTCATTTGGGTTTCGAAAACATATTTCTATCAATCTATATTATTTTGTCAACACAAGTTATGTAGGTTAGTTCCATATTGCTGCAAAATCACTATTTTCACTGCTACATTCTGATGCACTCGGCTATATAACAACTATAAGAAACTAGAAGGACTTGAATAGGTACATTCTGATACACTCAGCTATATAACAAATATAGAAATGTAAGAAACAAGAAGATTTGAAGGACTTGAATTGCTACATTCTGATACACTCAGCTAAATTATCATGAACATCAATACTCCATAGGTAATTATCCAATCCATGACATAGGCATATAACATAAGATTACAAAAAAGAGTCAAATCTTCAATCAGTTGCAGAACCACTTGAATTAAGCTAGAAACCATACAAATGAAAGTTTGTCACTACAAGTTTCTTTTTCTGAAAAAGACCATCGGCCAGATTTTCTCAATAAATGGAAAGAGAATAAGAGATAAATAAGAGCAGGCATCCAACTATATAGATAGATCCATATTTGATTCACAATAAACAAATACTCCGTAATAATAATTCAAATAAGACAAACATCGAAAGAAAAACATGTAGTGCATATGATTTGCCATATCCTGATCCATTTAGCTATATTTATATATGTATAAAGTAGTTGCTCAACCACAAATCATCCAAGGGGTCGATGCATCCAAGAATTAAGAATGCACATCAGATAGCAACACACTCCATCTGGAATCGGTGGCATAATGAGTTGTTATCAACATGAATTTAGCTAGAAACCTACAAGAAAAAATGGGCACAACAACATTTTTTTCTCTCCTGAAAATAACAATCAACAGGTCTGAATACACTCTTCAAGTTACCATCTTTCTACTTCAAATCCAAATCTCAAACACCATGAGATGACTAAAAAAGGGCAGTTTGAGGAAGAGAATTGATAAATACCAGCAGTGGTGGATTTCCCGACACCGCCTTTGCCTGAGGCAACTGCAATAATATCCTTAACCCCATAAATCTGTAGCCCTTTGGGATTGCTCCCACTGCAATTAGCAAAACCCTTTGCTCCTCCAAACTTCTGCAACCAAAAAAAAAGTGTGATTATGAACAATTAACCAGGAAAGCCTTTCAATTTCATTATTACGATACCTGGAAATTGAAGGCAATCAATCTCAAAGGGCCTTTCATGGGTTCTTTCGTTCACACTTCCAAAGCCAAAGTTCAAGCACAACGCCTAACAAACACAAAGGCTGTGAATTCAACAATTTAAAGGCCCGTTTGGAAAGGGTATATGGATATGAGATATCGATATGGATATGAGATTGATATATAATATCTTATATATATTGTTTGAAATGGGTATAAAGATATGAGATGTAAAGAAAAAGAAATTGTGACATAATGAAACCAAAAATTCGACAAGAGCAAGAATATGTTACGAGTACCATAAGATTTAAAATATCACAAGCATATTTTGCAAATATCCAAGTGTTTTGCCAACCTATCAACATAAGATCTTTCAAAATGCGCAAAAATACATGTTATGGATTAGGAACCGATAAAACACATGGTATGGATTAGGAACCGATAAAATAGATGTTAATCACAAAAATCAGCAACATTGAAGAATAACCAGCAACATTGAAGACAAAAATCAGACCAAAATTACACAAATTCGGACCCTAGTCGCCCACTAATTAGCAAAGCACTACAAAAATCAGACCCTACAAATAAGCCATTAGACTACACCATGGAAGAGCACTCGCAGACTACACCATCGGACCCTACAAACAAGCCCTTAGCCTAAACCATTGAACCCTACAAAAATCAGACCCTACAAATGAGTCCTTACCATCGAACCCTCGACCTACACCTGCAGACCAAAAAATCAGACCCTACACCCACAGACACGAAGAATCGAACACAACAACATATCTAAATACCCAAACCACCAACGGCATTAAGATGAAGTATCGAACACAACAAAAGCATCTTGATAACACAACCCAAAACGAAAACTCATGATCGAAATTGTAAACCCTAGATCGAAAAATAATTAACCAAAACGAAAACCCTAGATCTGAATTGAGGAGAAGGGGAACAAGTAGATGAAGAGAACAAGAGACGAAGAAGTACCTTGCTTAATGGCTCACCTATGCCCAGTGGCGGATCCAGGATTGTTGCTAGGGGGCTGAAAATTATACAAAACGATAATGATTCATCTTGGGTTCCGTCTACCATCCTCAAGTTCATTGCACAACACCCACATATAAGGATTCATACCTACTATGTTATAGAAGCCATCAAATATCTTGCCATCGTAAGATAAACACCCATTAACCTATAATTTAACAAACTGTTCTTAGTCATTACACAATGACTGGCTAAGGACCCAAAAAATGCAGTACCCTGTGAACTTGTTTCTTCCTTTGATCAAAATGCTTCAAACACCTTCAATTAAGTGCAATAGAAAGCAACAAATTCTCAAAGTACATTTGCAGGCATAAAAGCTTAACAATCCTTACAAATAACATGGAAAATAATTAAGGTGCTTGGGTCACACCAACTTGCAGCATCACATCCGGCATATTAGAGGCATTAGATATTAACAAGAAACATATCTCATCAAATATTCCACAAAAGACTTCCCAAATCACAAATTCAATTCACAAACCCCAAATTCAATTCACAAATCCGTAAACTTTCATTCTCAAAATCACATATACACAGTAATTAAATGACAAAACTGATTCCCACAATTACAAAACCCTAATAAAAATTTCAAAAAATTGATTCTCAAAATCAAACCCTAATTTCACCAATTGATTTCCAAAATCAAAACCTAAACGAATTCTCTATCCTATAAAGTATGAAATACTAACCTTTTCAATTCGGATTTGGGATTTGGTAAAGAATTAACAACAATGGAGAGTGGTGAATTCGATATGCAAAATTTTGTTCGTTGTTTTTTTCAAGGGGCGCCGGCAGGGGCTGGGTTTCCTTCCTTGTTTTCCGTCTGTGTCGTCTGTGAGCTGGGGAAGGGAGGGAGACGGGTTCAACTGGGCTCGGATCGGGTCTCTTGTGCGGGTTAGGAGAGTTGGGCCGGCTGGTTTTGGGTTGTATGTATGGGTTTTGTTTTATATGTATTATGTTTCATAATAATTTATATAGTATGTTAGTTGATATATTATTGTTAGTTGATTGTTAAATAATTATTATTATGGAGTATATATTATTTTGATTTATTGATATAATTAATAATTTATGGAAAATTATATATATTATAATATTGTTTTAATAATAGTATTAATTGGAATATGTTATTATATGATGTTTTAATATGTGATTTTAGAAATAGTAAAGTGATTTATTGAATATTGATTTATAAATGTGGTTTGTAAAAATGGATTAATTTTTGTGTTTTGTTTAGTTAAATATAGTTTGATAAATTATTTTAAAAGGTTTTAGAGATTTCCCAAAATGTTTAAAGGGATGTTTTTGAACTATAGTTGCTATTTCCGATAATGTTCTTTGACTTATTTTAGGAAATGTTTCCAGATTCGAACCCTCAACCTTCCGGTCTTTTCATTTCCCATGACCAACTGAACTAAACGAATTCATTAATTTACTTTATATTTTATTGTACTTATTATACAAATAAAAGATATATAAAAATATACATACTTCTTTTCTCCGGATAGGGGGCTTCAACCACCCCAACCCCGTAGATCAGCCACGGCCTATGTAGATTTGTAATGTTTCTTTGTATTCATTCATCTTTAATATTTCTTTTTATTTCTTATGATGATTATATAGTGTTAATCTCAATGTTTTTTTTTCATGAAACTTCAAAGAGTATTTATAAGTTTTCAAAGAGTCACAATTCAAATTAGCAATTACAAAAGTTTGATAAGAATAAACCAAGTTAACCCAACTTACTCTATATCAAAACTATTTGAGTATTTGACAAAGAGAGGGCAAATTAACTTCATTCATACACATCAAACTACTAAAACCCTATACTTAAAAATTGGATCTGATCAATTAGTTTTATCTCAAAATCAATTGACAACGAGAGAAGAGTTGTTGTTCATGACATTTCAATATTGTTATCAATCCTCGCTTGCGGGCATCTTGTAGCGACAAAGCGGACAAACATGATCGACATCGAGCCACTGAACAAGGCAAGTCTTGTGAAACACATGTTGACACGGCATAACGAGCGCGCTCTTCGTCTCCATCTTCTCAATACAAATCACGCACTGATCGCCCTCAACAGCCTCCGGCTCCACCAAGCGGCTCACCGAAGCCTTGGTGGCGGGCCTCCCCCTGGGCCCCGCCGCCTCGAGCGAATCCCTTAGAGCCGCCGAAATGGAGTAGTCATCAGGGGGCTCAACGCCTATCTCCACCCGGTGGAAGGTGGGCCGGATATCGGGGCACCGGTGGTGGTCGTTGGCGGTCCGGAGGATGTCGAGGAAGTGGTCGATGACTTCCCGGACGCAGCATTCCGGGAAGTTTGGGAACAATAAGAGGAGTCGTCGGTAGATTTCTTGGCCGTAGTGCACGTAGTAGGCATTGCGTGCTTCGCGGAAGTCGAAGCAGGCAATGCAAGGGACGTGGAAAGGATCGACGCCGGCTATGGCGGCCATCAGGAGAGAGCACCGCCGCGGCGCCACCACCGGAGCGGGGTGCTCGGTGTGCCAGACGGCGTAGCGGACGCGGTGGCTTGTTGACCTGAAGCCTAAAGAGTATGCCATCGAATTGAATCGCTATTTGATCGGAACTCAAAACTAATTAAACCATCGATGGGAGATTAATTTATGGCATTGAGGTTTCTATCTTTTTTTAGGGATAACATAATTTATCTGATTTATGTTATAATTTTTGATAGATTATACCGCAAGTTTGTAATTTAGGGTGATCGATCTAGATATATTTAGTTTGATTTTTCTATATATGAAAAAGGAATTAAAACAATCTAATTTATCCAATTTAAATATTTGATACACTCTTTTTATCGCCCTATAAGAACCATTTTAGAAGATGTTTTTTTCTAAAAATCTTATCTTATATTTAGGTATAGGATAGAAAAACCATATATAACTATATTTTTCAAAATATATGATAAAGTAAGAATTTGATATCAAACAAAAGTCTGATTCTTTTATATACATATAACGTTTGTTATATGGTCGGAAGAAGTAATGATAAGACATACTTTTTTTTTATTAAAAAAGAAGAAGTGAAAAGTTAACAAACGCAAAAATAAGTTAATTTATGGCATTGAGTTTTGTATCTTTTTAAAGGGATAACATAATCTATCTGATTATGTTGTAATTTTTCATAAGCTGTACCGCAAGTTTGTTACTTCGAAGATTTCCTGCCTTGTTAATTAATCTCTCCGTGAGAAAAAACATATAGTAAAATTTTGTTAAGAAGTGATGATTAGAGATTTGTTAGTTGTAGTTTTAAAAAAATTGAAAAGTAAAGTAATAATTATGGGTATAAGTGTGTATTTTTATTTTACTTTTAATTGCTTTCTTAAAAAATGTGCAAATATATAAAACGATATGTTTTAATTAACGGAGAGAAGATTATATTTCTATAGTATAATACTAGTAATAGATACTACGTATGTGGTAGTGTATGTAATTAGGGTGATCTAGATATATTTTAAGGAAGAATAGCAAAAAATACCTACCCAAAATTCCTATGACAGTTGCAAATATACCTTGTTCTTTACTTGTAGGGTATATCCGCAAATCCGCCTATATTTAATCTGATTCGGACCAAAAGATAGATTTAATTTGACTTGCTATATATGAAAAAGGAATTAAAAAACTAGTTTATCCAATTTAAATATTTTATATATGCTCTATGTCCGAAGAAATAACGATATACACTTAGTTTTTATATATATAAAAAAAAAAGTTAATTGACTCTTGTGAGTACTGAGTCCTGACTAAGCTTTACAAATCTTTTTCAAAAAATTGATTTTGATAAAAAAAAATTGTTTTTTTTTCTATTAGGAAAGAATTCCGGTGAGTAAGTTCTACCCGGCGGCATCCTTACATATGAGGTCTAAAATACCAAAATTGTTGTGAATATCGACACCCCAGACAGAGTGGTAAATGTGTGCAAACTTATCAGTCACTCTATTGCCTAAGCGGGGAATATGAAAGAAGGAAACTTCTTTCAAAGTCGATAATAAGAAATTAACGTCTAACAGTATCAGTTCAATTTCCGACGGACATTGAACTGATACTGGTATTAATTTTGGTGATTGATTTTGATAAATATATGGACCGGTATTAATTTAGGAATAGGAGTTTTTTTTTTTTTGGTCTAGGGAATATGAGTTTTTTTTAATCTGCCTTTTTTACATTGGAAAAGATTTTGTTTTTAATCTTTTTTTTTACATTGTCACATAATAACTTAGATGAAGCCTAGCCTATGTTTCTTTGATACTAGGTATGCGACTCACCCTCTCAAGTTTGATAGGCAAATGGTAGTTATTTTGCTCATTGTACGTATTTAATTTCTTAATTAAGATAACATATTTGTTTTGGAGGCTTGAGGATAGCTTGCATTAACCAAACAAGTTTCAGTTAGTTATCAAAATAGACGTTGCATATATTGCATCCCAAGAATCCAAACCAATCCAAAACTGTGCAATCTTATTAACAAAGTTGTAAAGTTTGTAAAAAAATGCTTGACTAAGCCTTTATGAAGAATAAAAAACCGATTACAAATAAAATATCTCATTTATCTAGTTTAGGCAATGAGCATAAAGAAGGGTATATTGCAGCACTTCAATCCTCATTTGTCAACAAATTGCATTAAAAGCAGTGACCAAGTTGTGATTGGACCCTCTCGAACTCAATAGGGTTGGGTTTTCTGATTTTAAAGTCCTCGATCTTGGATTGCTCTTGGTGAAAGAGGGGAATTCCTTTGTTTAGATTTCATGCAGCAGGGAGAAGCAGAAGTTTGGGGTGGTAAAATGAGACGCAATGGTGAATGTTGAATCTAGAACATCCTTGAGAAGCTTTCAAGTGTGGCATGACCTATACATCCTGCAAAGAATAACTAAATTAAGGATAATCAACTTTAACCAAGTTGAAATCATAAAAACAATCAAGAAAGTCGTAAGGAAGTAACAAGTATCTTATTTCTTGCACTACTCGCACAAGGATAATCAAACTATATTTGAGATCATAAACACAACAATATAAACATGATAAGACAGTCATCCCATTAATGAGAACATTTTGACAATAAACCGATACTTAAGATTCTTTAAAGAGTTTTAGCGCGTTGTGCAAGGTCTTGGCTCACAAGTGAGGCCTTTCACCTTGCCATTGTACTTGGATTTTTTTATACTTACCTCCAAAGAATCGTTCTTGTAGCCTTTGAAGTCTTCTATCCTGAAATAATATATCACAACCAGTTGGGCTGTTCTTATTTTAAAGGCAATCCTATTTCCTATAACAAAAAAAATAAGAAGATGTAATTGAATACTTGGTATTATAAATGTAATTTATGGAAACCATTCGATCCATATAAACAAAATAATGTCATTCCATACCTCCATATAAACCAAATAAAATTGGAATATTAGTTAGGCTGGAAGAATTAAATTATCCTAATGGGTGGTGTTTCTCGAAACTTGAGAATGTAACGATTGTTCTCTAAGCGAGCAGCTTACCAAATTATATCCCTGACTTTTAAATTGCACACCAAGAGAAAGGCAAAGAGAATGAAATTATCAATAAAAAAGGGCAGTAGTGGAAGTATAAGCCACCAGCATGCTTCAATTATTTATCCCTCACAAGTTCATGTAAGTGATGTAACCAAATTGGGATTTTGAAGATTTTGAGCACTAACTGTAATCACATTGTTATTGTAAGTTTGATAAAAATATTTAAATAAAAAATTATTTGGTAAAATACTTTTTTTTCTTCTAAAGTAGTTCCACTGAATGATGTTTTCGAGGAAAAACTTTGGCTAATGTGTGTGCCAATAAGCTAAATTTGAGAAAGAAGCTGATAGTATACTTTCTATGCAAGTGTAACATGAGATATAACAACTGGTACCGGCCTAGCTATGTAATGTTATTGTCACCGACATTCTATATTGCATATAACATACATATAGAATACATGAAAACATTTGTGTGCAATTGATTTCAAAGCGAATCTCTTTGCACTTGAAAACAAATCAGAACACCTAATTTGATAACAATTAAGCACGAAGCAAGGGATGATGAGGCATTACCATTTACCAGCATCATGGCTAGTCAGTAAGAGTCGTAACTGCATAATTGTCCCATTGCCTTTCACTATTTAGGGACGCGTTTACAGAGTCGTGCAGCCATCAACCCAGCAGCTGCCAGAGCTCCGGACAACTTCATCTCCCTAGTCTTACAGCCCTGTGTTGCAACTAATGATATCCCACAACTATATTTTGAATAAAAGGTAAAAAAAAAATGTTCACAACACTAAGGTAAAATATGTTTCCTCTTATAGTTGCTCCTCCACTAATCCAATTAAGTTGAACCAAATAATATGATTCTAAACAAATCTAACATAAAAGACAAAAGGTTAATCTAAATTCAATATGGAATTCTACCTTCTAAACACACGCCATGATATAGACCCTGTTAACTTGAAGGACAAGAACATGAATATGTCAGCACTCTAAGACCTAAACAAGCAACATGTCATTAACCCAGAGTCATAAAAATATCTTTTCTTTTTACTTCACAAAATATTCTTAAGAATATTTCCATGAATAGTTTTCTACTATAGTTAGATATAGTGTGATGTAACTTTTTACCCATTGAAAGAAAATTTTACATTTCATTATAAAAAATAAAATTGCTCAGAAATAAATGGAGTGCTAAAGTATTAGAATAAAATAATATAATGTAAAAGAAAGCAAGAAGATACATGTTTTTTATTTCAATCTTATTGATTACCGTCTCCAGTAATTCTCACTCATTACCTTGATGAATCTATATATGAAAATAAGTAAATTAGTGCTCGAAGAAGATAGCAATGAGATTAAAATTTTAGATAGGATAATGTGAAATTGAATCTCACTAATCTCTGAGCAGAATGGAGATTATTTGATGTTGAAATGGAGATCACAACGATTTTTGAGGGAACAAAAAATTGGAAGAGAGAAAGAAAAAATAGCTTTCACTTTCCTGTCCTTTTTCTCCTTTTTCTGAGGCAGTTGAATAGCTACCGTGACTGTAGTGATAAAAATAGCTGTCAAAAAAAATATCGGGAGTGTAACTGTGTAATACACAATTTTAATATAACCTAATGTTTATTGAGCTGGTGTAGTTGTACAATTTCGGTTCTACTAATTAACCCTTATTTGGTAACACCTCTAATAGCTAAAAAAAAGCAGTAGCTTGTAAGGTCTTCCCTAGCCCCATCTATAAAGAATTGACCTAAATCATTCAGAAAGGCAGGGAGTAACCCGTTCAGAAGGTAATATAATCAGCCTCACTTGTTTATCGATCAATTGGGGAATTCATGTATATGCATAGATATACTTTATTTGTTTTAAGTAAAATAAAAAGTGATCAACATGGCAGCGCAAAACTGCAACCACACATACTAAATAAAAACAAAAGGCAAATCATCAAAAAAGAAGAATCCATCTGTAAACTTATTATGAAAAGGATGGTCAAAGAGATCACGTGCTATTTTACCTGTTTAGGACCCAAATTATCGTCATGAATTCCCCGGATCATCAAATCATCATGACTAAATATGGAAGGAGCAATCTTAGGGCATATATTTTGATATGCATCAGGATTTGATGCAAATCTTTTGAACTCTTCAATCTAAAAAAAATATTGAAACCAAAGATTGAATGATGCATCATACAATAGATAATTTATGGATAAAAGTAAAATAAATTAATGAACTGATCGGAATAACATGAGGTAATGGCTCAATGACACCCCACACATTGTGTGGATCTTTATATGAACAAGGCATCTTGTATCCAAAGATATTTACGTTAATAAAATGATCGGCTACACCAGCAATCTGAAGCTTCAAAATCCCACAAAACTACACATGCAAATAAAACCTTCCTGATGTGCTTTTGTGAGAATTCTGAACTCGTGTCACCGTATTCTGAAATGGGGCAAGATAACCACATTCAAATCCAAACTATTTCTGAACCTTTGATCTCTACACCACTGATCATTCCGAGAAACAAGCTAAGACTCACCGATGAGCGTCACGCAACATAATTAAAAGTCTGAATACCAAAAGGATCCAACACAATCTTCGAATCACTGAATCAATGCTATACTGAATGAATACAAGAGGACAAAGAACCAGTGACATCTGAATATTCAAACAGTGATGAAAATGAACTCTACACTGCTCCCTACTAAATAAGCTACATATTTCAAGTTTCCCCCACAAAACCTAACTCATATTCGAACACTATACTCGCAAAACAATCCACCTGTAAACATAACCGAGCAAAATCCCAGATATTACTGCAAGATCAATGCTCATGCTATTACTAAAATATGTCACATCCAAATCAAAATTTAAGTTGAACAAATGAACAAACAAACAATAATTTCTCAAATCTACAAGAACGTTAACTTTGAAAGATGAAGAACACGATCAAAATATCTTTAAAAAACATGAATCAGTAGACCACAGATCCTAACAAATAAAACAGCGGGGAGAAAAAGAATGATACAGAACTGATTCCCTAACCTTAATGAGAACAGACCACTCCTGAAACCCTAACCATTGATTTCTGCCAATTTGTTGCCCAATTGAACGGAAGTAAGGGACGACCTGAACTTCGTCTTGAATAACAGTGGCATTGGATGCCGAAATGGAGCAAGGTGAAGAAGAAGCATCCAACAAGAAGACGGGAATCAATCAACCGCTGATTTTGCTCACTCGGCCTCGCCACCGCCCTAATCCCCTCCTACTGTTCAACCATCTCCGTCCTCCTCTGTCTCAATTCGGTGAACATCTCCGTCCTCCTCTGTCTCAATTCGCGCTGGCTATGGTTAGGGTTTCGCACCTCCATTGTCTCCTCCCTTGTGTTTAAGTTAGGGTTAGGGTTCCGTCGCGGTGGGTGTCTCTGTCAAAGAAATCGGGAGCACCTGCCCCACCGGAAAGACTGGGAGAGGCGGAGAGAAGAAGATGAATACACAGGAGAAGCAAAGAGAGAGACGATGAAGAAAGAGAATGAAAAACAAGCGGTCGAGAGGAGAGGCTGCACAGACAATTAGAGGAAAAGACTGAAAGGGACTCTAAAAGAAAAAAATAAATAATTTCAAATTCAAACTATGAGGGGCAAATAAGAGATTACATACCTTGTAAAATCTAAACCATTGAAGAGCTATCCTATCCAACAATCAACGGCTAATGTAACAAATAATTTTATGAACAGTACTTCTAAAAGTGCTGCCTTTAGGGGAGTAAGGATTCTTTATGTTGAAAATAAATCATATACTCCGTAGTATTCAATCTAATAATTACATTGATAACTGCATTAATTTTGCATCATAAAAAAAAAAAACTCATTTTCTTCTCTTTCTCTCCAACACCAATCAGCCCTCTAAATATCTATCATAAGTTTAATGTAACATCACAAAGCAATTACAAAATTGTTTGATAAGAACAAACCAATTAAGTTAACCCAACTTACTATATATCAAAATTATTTGACAGAGAGAGGTCCAATTAACTTCATTCATACACATGATGATCAGCAATACACAAAAACTACTAAAACTCTATACTTAAATTGGACACGAGTTTGAAGCATACAACCAGTTAAGAGGATATGGATTGAACTCTTGCCATGTGTAATTATTCAATATTCATTGCTTCCACTCTCTGGATTGAGTATTTGAGCTCTAGTTGAACATTTTTTCTTGAAGGTGACAAAACTATGTCTGTCCAAACCGACCCGGTATCCGTTTTCGGGTTGTGGATCCTATAGAGCCCATTGATGGAGTCTGCTTCCTCATTCAACCCTCCCACCATCTCCAAGATTATGATCTCCTCCGGGTCGACGAGTAATGTCCTGTCCCTCTCCTTCCATCCTATCAACTTCATCAAACAATCACACTAACATCAGTTTGTGCAATGCAAATGCAAAGTATATTTTTAGAACATCATTCTGTTGCCAGGAGTTCACGAGTTCGATCCCTCCTGGCTTAGGGGAAATCATGGTAAACTTGGAATATGAAGAGTAAAATGATGGGTTATATAGGTAAGGTAAAGCCCTATGCATTGGCTTAAGGGTGTGTTTGGATTCCATTGCATTTTCATTATAATGCAATTATTTTACCTCGTTTTATATGTCCGTTTGGTTGTAAAAATAAAAAATCTCGTAAAAACCGAGGTAAAACCGTAATTTTACCAAATAATCATATAAATCAAGATAAAATAATTGCATTTTAATTAATATTTCGTGAAATCCAAAAATATCATAATTTAAATGCCTTAAATTTTTTGTTAACCAAACACCGCCTTATTATTTTGTATTATAAACATAATGCATTTGGAATCCAAACACACCCTACGATTTTGTATTAGAAAGTGTATCCCAAAATTTCCCAAACTAGTAAATTTTTTTATCAGAGACTAGTTCAGGTCAGGTTTGGGCGTTTAGCTAGGTTTGACATGGGTTCGTTTTCAAGTGTGAGTTGCATCTAAGGAATTAAAAAAAAATGATATGGTGAAACCCTACCCATAAGTTAAAGCTTATTATGTATTAGAAGTTGAATCGCATCCCATTAGACCATCTCCAGCAGTTTCTCCAACTCAACAAAATACATATTCTTTAAATTATTTTCACTTCAACTCCAACAGTTTCCCCATTTCAAAGATTTCAAGAATCATTTAGTTTTGGACAATACTGCAGATTTAGGAAAGCCTCTCTGTTTTTTCTACTGCTTCCCCATTTTAGAGAATGAGATAGAGAATCTGTTCCGATAACTTTGCCTACAGATTAAGGAAGAGTATGATACCTTTGCAGGGCCTTCTAAGGCATTAGTGCTGTATAGCCTGGCATTGTCTACAAGGTTGCAATAAGCAAGAAATGAGCCTGCAAATCTCTTGTGTGATTTCAGCTGTGACCTCACCCTTACAGCCCTTTTACACATAATAGCTCTCCTGTGTACACAAAGTAGCGAATTCGATGTAATGTGTTGATTGCTTATAAGATAGTACTTAAGTTCTAGTAAGGAAAATGTGGTGTTAGTGAATACCTTATGCCTCTAATAACAGCTAAATAAGCATCACAAACGACCCCAACCAGCTCTATTCTATATGGTCGTTTTTTTTTCAATTGTTCGTGGTCCATTTCGTCTCCTTTTACATGCTCCCAGTAGTTCTCAGTTATAGATCCATCGGTATTCACCCGGTATCCAGCTCCCATTCGGTAGCGTCTCCTGTGCACATTCCTCGCCATGTTTATCGTTTGGACGACAAAGGGCAGCCAAGATAGTGTGCCATCCATGATAACATCCCGCCCTTCGTTTAGTGCTGTCACCAATACAGATGATGCTGCATCCGTCGAAGATTGGTGTACCTATTCAATAGATCAACACCTTGTAAATTAAGCAAATCATCCACAAGAATCTAAAATAGTGTTTTAAGATGAACCATTCAGGCATTTAGGCTCCATTTGGCAAAATACTGGCTCATGAGGTAGCTGAAGCTGGTGGATTATTTGTGTTAAATATATGTTAATAAGCAAGTATGATTTTTGTTAAATCTAGCGGTTAAAGTAGCTGATTGAAACTTGTGAATAGAAAATCACAAGCAGTTGTTGAAACGCTCTCATTGCAAAAGATGATTCAACTAAAATCTTATATTTATTTCATTTATAGCTATATAATATCAAAATCAAAAGGTCCAATAAGCTAGCTGTGTGCGTTTTTTCTCGGGAATATAGATAATGTACTAAGAATTTTGTTGTGAAACATACCAGCTCGGCGGTATGGACCATGTCCTGATTGCATCGGGTGCTGAGGGCTCGATAGATGACATCGGATTCCTTAAAAGCATCGGCTTCTATAATGACTGCATTCCCTGCCGCTTCTGACCAAAATGGCCTGCAAGTATTAGCCGAGAAATGGCCAAGTTTGAGCTAAGCATTGATCTGCTTAAGCTTAACTAGACAAATGAAGATGTAGTACAAGTTCCTGTTGTATCGTATTCCGACTGGGGAAGAAGAGGTTCTTACTCTTTCATGATTTCCTTGAGGACAGTGCTCTTGCCAGCTCCCATTCCGCCTCCCATGAGGAGCAGAACCGGGCTTCTGTCTTTGTGGGCTACCGGAGCCATCACATCCGTGCACATGTTGTCGTCTACCAGCTGCTGGTTTAGTCCTATCGCCTTCATCTCCTCTACCAGCGTGTTGAACACTCTTGCCACCTTCAAATTCTTCGTCAACCTCTCCAACCTTTGCTCTCTGAACTCAAAACCAATGGTGTAGTTCACTTCACATCAGATAGGCCCAATAAAAGGGTAAAGTACAACATTGTTTTCAGATTGATGCAGATAGGGAAATACCTTGTAGCTGCAAGAACCATGTCCTTGAACTTCTTTTTCGGTTCAGGTTCAGCTGGACCTTGCAACACCTGTAACAAAAATGGGCTAAAGTAAAGATTGTTCTAGGAAACTAGGCACATTGTTTATTAGATTCAACAATACTCTTGTACCTGGCTGAGGGAAATCTCGGCATAACTCCAATGAAAAGCAAAGTAGCTAAGGATGCATCGCTCAAACTCTTCAACCAGCTTGATGAAGAGGGAGTCTCCTTCAATCTCCTGCGCGAAGTAGGCATAGATGTTCTCCTCGGACTCTTCTCTCTTGTTGATGTAATCCGAAGCCAGCTTACATAGTAGCGGACATTGCCTTCTGTCCGCAAATCCCAATTGCCTTGCTGCCAAATTATTTTAGATCAATAACAAACTTTCATCAAGAAAATGGGGAAATTAAAATTCCAATTTGCTCTTTTGTAATATTTGTTTTGTTGTAATAAAATCATGACATGTACAAAAAAATATTATTTGTTTAGATTGTTGTAAGTATTTACCTTGAAGCAAGAAATGTTAGAAAGGATGCAAATAGTACTTAAATTTACCTACATAATGGGAAAATAGTACTTAAGCAAAGTTTTGTCTTGCATTATCAACAAACTTTCATCAAGAAAATGGGGAAAAATTCCAATTTGTTCTTTTGTAATACTATTTATTTTGTTGTAATAAAATCATGACATGTACAAAAAATATAGCAAAGTTTTGTCCTCTATGAACAATTTACCTTGAAGCAAGAAATGTTAGAGAGGATGCAAATTTACCTACATAATGGGAAAACCTTTCAAGCCTGGCAACGCGGCCTTTGTTGTACACCTTTATCCGAGGGACAATATTGTGATACTTGTATTTCCGGTGATGGATGAGGATCAGTGCTACTACGAAGAAGGCAAAGAAAGAGGCTAGAGCGACTCTTTTGGATGTCGATCCAAGACGGAAGGAGGTGGAACCATCTGTTGAGGTGGGATTGCTGCAGGGAGATGGAGGAGCAAAACAAGGGCTGTCTGAGACTGATGATGCAATCCAACACCATTGAGACCACATGAGGATGGAGGTTAGCCATGATTCCATGAAAACCCCACTAAGGTAAAAACAAGAGAGATTGACTGAGGCAAATCAGGGTTAATTTGTTGTTAGTTCTGTTTTTGTTTTCTGTTTTCTGTTTTTTTTTTTTCTCTTGTTTGGAATCAAGTGTTTTATGTCATTTGATGATGTTGTTAGATGTATCATCTGTCATCAGTTTTCTGTTTCTGATCTGCATATGTCAAAAAAAAAAAACAATAAACAAAATGATTGTTTGTGGATTTGTTTTTGTTTCTCTTTGATTTTTTTTTTTTGTTTTTGTTTTTTTTTGTGAGTTGAGATTGTAGGAACAAAAAAATTTGTTGATTGAGTGGAAGAGATTAATCCTCTCCTGCCCATGAAAATAGTTTAGAATTTGTTTTTGGAATTCATGTAATCTGTGACAAGTGGCTGAGAGTTCCGAGGTTTGTTTTTCTCCAATTTTTCACCCAAACATCACTAAAAAAAAAATTTTTTAAAAAAACTTGATTTTACACTCAATTGATTAGGGCTTGTTTGGATGGGATTTTAGTTTCTTATTTTATGTTTTTTCAAAGATAATTTTTATTTTTTTGGAAATACCTATCTAGATCGAGCTTGCAGTTTTGAAATACTATAAGCTGATTATAATACAGTTAAAGTAATTTTGAAATGATTATTTAACACTTTTATAAAACTGAATACCTCCTGCTGTACCAAACAAGCCCTTATATCTTCTGATTATATCTTAGTTGAACTGCAGCAATTTGTATCTCCCAATTGGAGCAAACAATGAAAATGTAACAACAGTACAGGAAGAAGTAAGAACACTGAAAAATATATGTAGCTAGTGTCTAGTGAGGTTCCATACCGTCCTTATATAATAGGTTTGAACTCTTCTTGACTTGATTTGCTTGAAATCTTGATTGGTTGTGGATGATGGTTGAGGGGAATGAAGCCTGGTCCGAGATCATTCATAAATGAAATCATGTATTATGAGAATGACCTTGAACCAGACGACATTCCCCTCAACCGTTTGTTCATCTAGGTGTGTGTGTATGTGTGTGAGCAAACGAAAACGGGAGGTTTTGATCTTCTCTCTTATAATTGTTTTGCAGTAATGTATAAATACACACCAAGTATTTGAGAAGATTCCTCATCTTGTTGCAGGAGATCATATTCCCTTCCAAAAAATATTCTTATTAGCTTCATTTTCACACTGCAGAACCACTCTAGTTTACGTAGATTCGTTTCGAATGTACTCAGGTTAGCATGATAAAAATTTTTATCGTCCTTCAAAAGGGTTTCTCTATTGTCAACATGATCCGTTTAGGGGTTATGTTGACATAGGTTTCATTATGATACGCTTGAAGATGTCAGATAGTGTGTTGAGAGGAACTGTCTTTTTATCATACTTCAGAATAAATTTATTTTTATTTTTGAACCAATACTTGAATGAAATTTTCTTTATTTACTTCGGATTGATCTTGAAGAAAGCTAGTTGAAAGATCACATCGAACAACCCTAATCAATCGCGATTTCTTTTAGAATTTGGGATTTTCGAATGTTTGGTAATTTTTTTGGCCAAAACTCTCTTCTTTTTTACAATATAATCTAGAAGAGCATGTAACTTTTATCTACCTTTAGAGGAAAGCTATAGCATATCAGAAAGCATCATGGATTTGACTTTCATTTGCAAGCATCTTCAGATAACACTCATATTTGTTCACATTACTTGCAAATTTCTAGGGTTTTGACATTGGCCCCAACTTTCAATGTTCTCCTTTTGCTTTTCTGATTGACAGTGTATATATTCCTTGCTATAAAGGGTGTTTTTTTCGCTTATCAATACGAAGGAATGAGATAAAAAAGGATGCAAAAAAAGAAGTGGTGGAGAACCTTAATTGATGGTGTTGGCTTTTTGGCATATAATTTCTGATGCCAAGCTTCATTTCCAAGCTGAACAGTTCTTCCTGTAGCTACTTTTTTTCACCAGCTATCCATAATACAAACTACTTTCCCTTCCATAATATATATATAAAAAAAATGTGCAAACAATGTGTTGTAATCACTAGGGCTATGTTGAAACAACAGAGAAATTTCTTCTGTTGCTGTAAGATGATGAAAGTACACAAAAATAGAGCTGGAATTATCCACAAGGAGAGATTTACTGTAACAGTTGAACTTTGCTTTGATTTATCTGCTAGAAGACATCAGTTTTTGCAATTTAAGGCTAAAAGAATCAAAATGAGAATTCAAAGTAGACTTCAGTTTCCTCTTCCATTTCCGATGAAAAGAACGGCAAATAAAATGGGACAGACAATCTCTACAACAATCTTGCAAGCATCAACCAAGAGATGCTGTCTGTTCAAGTGAATGCACAATCAAATCGTAGATACGTACCATTTTACGAAATCCTAAAACCTTCCACAGCAACAAACCAAAGCAAGCAAATCAGTTCTACCTATCAAGTACCTCAATTGCTGTCTGTTCAAGTTCCATAGCATCACATGACTAATTTCAAGCAATGCAATAACAATGTAAATGATGTCAGCATGGATCTCATTACCCTCCCAGCATAAACAGAGGTAAGCCACTCACAGCTTGCTACATAAAAACTGGAAAAGAAGAAGAAGAAGAAGAGGGCAGTCCAATAATCACCGTACTCCCAAGGAAAAAAATGCTTGGAGATTCATCAATAATACTGCCATAACTTGGCTAGCCGTAAGTTCTAAAATAGACAGCCACAACCATGGTAGAATATTGTAACAAGAAACATAACCCGGGTTCAGAAGAAGCAGAACCATCGAGTATCTGATAGTACAACCATAACTACACCGCCTTTACTCCTAACATGAACGGCCCAGCAAATGTAGAAATAAATCTAACAAAAAGTATTACACCCAAAATATCTAAGAAAAAGAAAGCAGGAGCAAGAACACACTAATCTTGCTATTCTAACCGTATTCCTATTTCTCTCCGCTTTCTATATTATAAGACGTGTTCAAACCCCTCTATATAACTATGCAGCTATGAAATATAGGGCAAAGAGATGATTGTAAGTCGGCTATAGTCGGCTATAAACTTTGTTAAGAAGGGACCACTTGTATCCGAGTGGATTCAAGCTTACTAATCACCTCAGGAACTACTTTACCAATAGATAAATGTTTCAACCTACCATTCACTCCCTCCAAAGATTCTTTTGAGAGCAATATTACTTCTTCATCATCCAAACTTTCATCAAGGGCCTCCTTCCATGAATGATCGTCATTTAAATCACCAGATATAATGAGTTTCTTGACCTGTTCCAATCTGGCAACATTTCTGCCGGCCCCACAGCCCATGGCTGTGGCAGCACCCACTGCATTGGCAAGTGTCAGTATGTGGACCATGGACATCTGGTGTACAAATCCGTATGCAATTGCAGCAACAAAACTATCTCCACACCCAACAGTGTCAACGACCTTCACCTGAATTGAGACAATTCAAGATGGAAAATGAGGTTTGATTACTTTTGTTGTTTGTTGATGCCAGAGGTTAACATAAGCTTTTAAAAGGGGGCATAACTTGGGGAAAAATCATTTGAAGCAAACTAGGCTTCCACCCTTAATCTAAATTGATTGCACTGGGAGCAAAGTTTATTAATAGATAAAGAGTTCATTTTCAAATTGTGAGAAGGTGAGCAAATTTATGGTTGAAGCATCACATTTAAATTTTGCAACAATACCTTGAATGTTGGTGCGCAGGATATACTTGATAAAGATATCAGAATTGAACCGCTAGAGCCCATTTTGATGACCACCCATTTGGTGCGTAATCCTTGTTTGAGCAAATGTTTCCCGGCCAATATAGGATCCGTCATTCCAGTCAATGATTCAGCCTAGGTCATCCGTCATCATATAGAAACTGATTAGCAGTAAAAGTAAACCACTTGCCATGGTTAAAAGAAAAAGATATTTCGAGCAAGGGGAAAAACATTTCTCATAAAATACAGTCAATGTTAAGAGCTAAACCTCATCTGAAGTTAGAAGAACAACATCGCTCATCTTCAAAAACTCACTTAAAGCCATTTTCTGTTCAGGTGTCCCTGTAGAAAGAGATTTCCCACGTGGTCCAGGATCAAAGAAGACACAAGTACCCACTGAAGCAGCATAGTTTAGAGCAGAGACAATCAATCCAGGTGATAACTCGTCAAAGCCATAGCCATTGACAAATAAAATCTTTGATCTCTGGATAGTCATCTTTACTTCTCTTGACAAGGAATTCATCCAACTGAAGGCAGGCTTCTCAGTAAAATCAAGTCGACTGGTAAAACATATCAGGAAAAAAACAAATGCTATATCAAACAAACAAAATCATACAACTCCATATTCATAAACAGAACTACAAACAAGGAACAAGAGTAAAAAAACTGACAGTTACAACTGGTAAGAATCAGTATCTACGTTCTTTGCATCTTCCATATTCGTAATTAATAACTTTATAATGTGCTTGTTAAGGTAAGCTCTCAATCTCTCATTACCTGCAAAACCCATGTCTCTGAGAAGGGTCCACGAGAACCCAGCAAAGAAGAGTCTCATAATCAACACCTATGCAGTTAACACCTTCAACTTCCTCATTCATCCCGACCACATCAATTCCCTCATCGTGGAGCACGTCAAGGAGAAAACGGCCATAGATCTCATCACCAACATGCCCTAATGCAACACACTTGAGGCCTAATCTAGCAGCTGCTATGGCTGTGTTACAGTTGCCCCCAGCTTCCCAATATTTCTATGGGAGAAATAAAGAAATTAGCAAAAGATAGCCTTGCAACCAAACAATGAGCTAATAATACTTGGCTTGATTGCCTTTTTATTGAAAAGGAACAAGACAAAACACCTCTGAAAATTGAATTCGTCCATGAAGCATTTATAGAAATCGAGGGAGTCACAAAAACCATAGAAAACCAACAAACATTTAAGATTCATCCAGCATAGGTAAACTATAAGCAATCTTTTTTTGTGCAGGATCACACATTATAGAAATTGAGGCAGTCACAAAAACCATAGAAAACCAACAAACATTTAAGATTCATCCAGCATAGGAAAACTGCAAGCAAACTTTTTTGTGCAGGATCACACACTATAAAGTAACACCTCTCATAAACTAACCAACATTCCACATTATGATAAGCAGAAACTTGGTCTCTTTGATCTCAAACTTTTTAAAATTGGGTTCGCCCATGAAGCATTTATATTTTATAGAGATTGAAGGCAATCACAAAAACCATAGAAAACCAACAAACACTTGAGATTCATCAGGCATAGGTAAACTGTAAATAATATTTTGTGTGCAGGATCACACTATATAAATTAACAGCTCTTGTAAACTAACCAACATTCCAGATTATGATAAGCACAAACTCAGTCTCGTCGATCCCAAAACTCTTAAAATTGAATTCGTTCATGAAGCATTTATAGAAATTGGAAGGCAGTCACAAACACCATAGAAAACCAACAAACATTCAAGATTCATCCGGTATAGGTAAACAACGTTTTTCATAAAGGATCACTCTATGAGTTAACAGCTCTCATAAACTAACCAACATTCCCGATTACGATAAGCAAAACTTCAGTAACTCTAATCTCAAACCTTCTTCCCTTGCTCCAATCTCAATCAACATAAACCCTAAACCCAATCAAAACGAAACAAAAGAGAACAAGAATCATAACACATTGAATTTACTCAAAACAGGAAGTGATTTACTTCCTGCCCTAGCACTAGCAGAACCTAACCAGTTCTCAATGCCGATACACCATTGCTACAAAAGACATTAAAAAAAACAAACAGTTCAACTAAAAAACCAACATAGAACAGATGAAATCAACCAGAAACAAACCTTATCGGGAGGAGAAGCGGCCAACTGATCCATATAAGCCTTCCTCTCCGGCTTCGAAGCCGGAGGGAGCTCCGGCACATTGAGAACGATATCAACACAGAGGTTTCCAAGTGTGGCAACATCGTAGTTCCGCGAGGCACAACTGGAGGCAAAATCGGAGGAACTTCTCGCAGGAAAGTGGCGACTTTGATCGGGGACGGAGAGAACCTCAATCCCCCTGCAATTCAGGATCGAGAACTTCCGGGGAGAGTAACAGGCGGGAAATCCTCCCGGGCGAAATGCGGGGAGGGTGACGCCGGAGGCTGGGGCGTGCCGGAGGGAGAGCGGCAGGGATAAGGCGTTAGGGATTGGGAATTTGGTTGCTCCGGTGAGGCAAGACATTTGGGGAGTGAGGAGAGAGAAACTGAGGGGATAGAGAGAGAGAGGGGAACAAAAGAGTTCCCTCCGTTTTGACTGGAATTTTTTGGATTAACCCTTCGGGAGTTCAGATTATCAACATTTATTTTTACTTACGGTTTGCTGTTGGGACGGTTCAATCTCGTCAAATGAGCTCATTGACATCGAGAGCTTTGTTTTCAGTCATCGAAATAGAGATAAGAAAAAGAGAGATTTTCGTCGGTTGTGGGGAGCCGCTTTCGTCAGTGGGGTATTTCACGACTCCGATTTCCTACGTCGGTGGGGAGCCGCTTTATATTTGAATCGGTTACGACAGACTCATTTAAGGTTAAACCTTTCGCTCACATTATGCATATTATGTGTAATCATTACGTGTGCGATTTGAATATTATATTGATGTGAAAGCAACAAAATGGGGAGAAAATGACATAGAAGAAATATTCAAAACTCATAAAATGTTTTTTTTTTCTTTTTTTTTGACGCAATATAAGAATTAAGTCGGGTCGGCCGTAGCAGAGGCCCTTCCTAGCGCATCCTTCCGGACGAGAACAAGCAGTTCTAGATCATCCTCCCAACTAACGTCGGCAGGGGATGCATGGGCACTACGAGCAAGGTAGTCAGCCACCGCATTAGATTCCCTGAAAACATGACGAATAGCAATATAAGTAAAGGACAAGGTATCAGACAGAATATCAGCTTGTAGCATCTCTATTGTCCAGGGGCATTTCCAATCCCCCAGTAAAGCTTTTACAACCAGTAAGTTGTCACATTTGATCAGAAGTTTCGAAAGCTGTAGCTCCTTAGCTCGTAGCAAATCCATTTTGAGACCGAGGTTCTCGGCATAGATCACCGATATATGAGTGCAGACCGACCTGCCAACCGAGACAACCGAACCAGCAGAGTCACGGATGACAAACCCGTATGAAGATTTGCCACTCGGGAGAACCGAGCCATCAAAATTGAGCTTATAGCAATTTTGTGGGGGTTTATCCCACTTCCCAGATCGATCCTGTAACCGGTCAGTGAGCGAAGGACCCTTTGTATCGTTATGCTGTATATAGCTGTGTATTTGAGGGTTAGAATTCGTGGTGTTCGTCGGATCATCATCTAAGACTTTCGACTGTTCCCAGCAGTGTACCGTTGTGCTATGTAGTAGCAATATCTCGTTTATGGAAACCTTACTTGTGTGCTCAAAGACTAGTTGGTTTCTAAAGAACCATAATGCCAACCAAGCCGCGGCAAGAGTGGCAAATTTTTTGGGTCCAATCACACATTTTATCTGGGATAGCGGAACTATATTGCCCAAACCAATAGAGGTTGTAATATGCCCCGGGATGTGAATACGTAACTCTTTTAGCAAACCTGTAGTCATCGGGCAGTGTAAAAGGAAGTGATCACCCGATTCGTTTGTGTTTCCACAGAAAGCGCAACCCGCAGGTACAGACATATGTGCTTTTAGCAATCTGATTTTAGTCGGTAACCCCCCCTGAATTGGTAAATAAAGAGCGGTCATTCCGGGGTTCGAACCGGGGACCTATGGGTACTACCCACAAGTCCTCATGTATAGTGGGCTAAAAGCCCGTTAAGGCCCAATACCTTTATAAATGCTATCTAGCTCAAGTGATAAGAAAATGAAGGGAGAAAGTAAGGAGAATCAAGAGGTGTTGGGTTCAAACCCCACCACCTTAAATTTTGCCGTAGTAGCACAACCACTTATCATGATTTTAGTCGGTAAACCATCGCGAGCAATTTTCCATAAGAAGTGTAGGATTGTAGAATTGATGTAAAGTCCTCCTTGAGGGTTTCCATTCATTGATAAACATATATATAGGTTACAAAGGTATTGGGCCTTAACGGGCTTTTAGCCCACTATACATGAGGAGACCTATGTAATCTATCAAACCCCCGCAGTCGAAGCGGGAGGGGGCCGTACAGTGAGACTGGAACGAAAATCAATGAATAATTGTCTAGGTAAACCCTTGGTGAATATATCAGCGTACTGATAAGAGGACGGGACATGTAGAACGCGGACATGTCTAGTGGCAAAGCCACTGGACATGTAGATCGAGCTCAATGTGCTTCGTGCGTTGATGCTGAACTGGGTTGCTAGCCAGATAGACGGCGGAGACGTTGTCAGTGTAGATCAGAGTGGCCTTCTGAAGAGGACAACGGAGCTCAAGAAGGAGATTGCAGAGCCAAGAGCACTCAGAGACAACGTTGGCAACACCCCTGTATTCGGCCTCAGTGCTGGAGCGAGACACGACAGACTGACGCTTGGCCGACCACGACACAAGGGTGTCATTGAGGAAGACACAGTAACCAGACGTGGAGCAACGTGTGTCAGGACAACCACCCCAATCCGCATCAGTGTAAGCAACAAGGTCAAGCTTAGAGAAAGGAGTGATCGTGGTGCCTAGCTCGAGTGTGCCGCTGATATACCGAATGATCCGCTTTAAGGCATGAAAGTGGGGTTCCCTGGGTGCATGCATGAACAAGCAGATCTGCTGAACAGCGTAACTGATATCATGTCTGGTGAAGGTGAGATACTGAAGAGCACCAGCAAGGCTCCGGTACAATGTCGGATCATCAACAGGACCAGAATGAGCGCTGAGCTTGTTGGATGTATCGATAGGGGTGGCGACAGGATTGCAGTTACTCATCTTAGCCTGAGCAACAATCTCAGCAGCATACTTACTCTGTGAGAGAAATAGCCCAGACGCATGCCACTGAACAACAACTCCCAAGAAGTAAGACAACTGACCCAAATCTGATATGGCGAACTCAGCACTCAGATGTGAAATAATCGACGTCCGAAGATCATCAAAAGAGGCGGTGAGAATGATGTCGTCGACATACAGTAACAGAAATGCCATGTCGGAGCCTCTGCGATAGATGAACAGAGACGAATCCGAGCGGCTGCCAATGAAACCCAAGCGGAGCAGATCAGAAGCAAAGCGCTGGAACCAAGCTCGCGGAGCCTGTTTCAGACCATACAGAGAGCGCTTCAAGAGACAGACGTGCTTGGGACGATCAGCATCAGCAAACCCCGGCGGCTAAAACATGTAGGCTGTCTCATTCAGGTGACCATGCAGAAAAGCGTTCTTGACATCCAGCTGATGAATAGCCCAGTCCCGCGATAGAGCTAAGCTCAACACCACTCGGATAGTGGCAGGCTTGACCACGGGGCTGAAGGTCTCATCACAATCAATAACTACCCGCTGAGATCGACTGTTGACCACGAGACGTGCTTTGTAGCGCTCCAACGTCCCATCAGAGCGGAACTTGTGACAGAAGAGCAACATACAGCGAACGACGTTCGCCGCTGGAGGGCGAGGGATAAGAACCCAAGTACCATTCTTTGTAAGGGTCCTGTATTCGTCGAGCATAGCCGCCTGCCAATTCGGGTCGAGGAGGGCTGTTTTGTGGGATATGGGGATGGGGGACAGGGAGATCGAGGTGG
Source organism: Persicaria tinctoria (assembly GCA_037127255.1). Taxonomy (NCBI): domain Eukaryota; kingdom Viridiplantae; phylum Streptophyta; class Magnoliopsida; order Caryophyllales; family Polygonaceae; genus Persicaria; species Persicaria tinctoria. The sequence continues at coordinate 1,685,188 of JBANSL010000019.1, read as the reverse complement.
AGGAAGGGGTTGATTGGTAGTCGGGAGGGACGGGGGCAAGAGGGGCGAAGCTTTGTTGATTGGCTGCGGGCGCCGCAAGGGATGTTGCGGGCGCCGCAAGGCATGCTGCGGGCGCCGCCAGTGTGTGGGACGTAAGGTGGGGGTGGTTGCGTTGATAGGCTGCGGGCGCAGCATCACAACATGGCGATCTGACGGAGGGGTGTAGGCATGGTGTTGAGCGGCGGGGTGATGTGTGGTGGTCATAGAGACGATCTAACGGGGTCGGTAGACACCGGAGACGCTGCGGGTGTGTGGTCTGGTGGTAGGGGGCGGTGAGGGTGGGGGAGGGGGAGAGGCAGGAGCATCGGGAGAGCTCTGGGGAAAAAGAAAGTGTGGGAGCACGGGTGAAGCTTGTGTGGGGCTGTGGATGACTAGTTTGGGAAACACAAGCACCCGAAGGTGCGAAGGTGATCATATCTAGGCACAGCGTAATAAAGTGCCTGAGCTGGCGAGCGATGGTGTAGGGTAGTGGAAGGGAGAATGTTTAGGAGATAACATGTGGTGGATAAGGCGTGAGGCCAATAGGGAAGGGGAATAGATGCGTGGAAGAGGAGAGAGCGCATCATGTTGGTAATGGTTCTGATGATTCTTTCTGCCTTGCCATTCTGCTGAGAAGTATAGGGGCAAGACAAGCGATAAGAGATCCCGTTTGTAGCAAAGAAAGAGTGAAAGTCTTTGTTGTCAAATTCACGACCATTGTCACATTGGAAACATTTGATGGATATGTGAAACTGTGTTTTGATGTGGGTATGGAATCTGGCAAAGACAGGAAACACTTGGGACTTGAAATGCAACGGGAAGACCCATAAGTAATGAGTGTAATCATCAAGAAACAAAAGGTAGTACTTGTGACCCTTCTTGCTAGGCATAGGAGAGGTCCAAATGTCACTATGAATGATATCAAAGGGAGCAAGGGTAGAGGTCAAAGACCGTTGGAACGGCAGTCTGGCATGTTTGCCTAGTTGGTAGGAAGAGCATAAACCAGAGCGTGGGTCTTTAGGACAAGTGATAAGACTCTGAGAACGGAGGACATCTAGAACAGCAGCACTGGGATGGCCCAAGCGTGCATGCCACAGGCTGGACGATGATGCCGAGAGGGCGACCGGGCACGACTGATTGGACGCAGGAGGTGGTGTGACAGGGTAGAGCTCCCCGGTGCTGTTACATCTCATGCGAGTAACCCCCGTAGTAAGATCGTTCACAGAGAAATCATAGGGATCAAACGCAAGGGAAACGTTGTTGTCAGTAGTGAACCGACGGACAGAGATAAGATTTTTGACAATCTTTGGGGCAATGAGGACATTGTTGAGATGTAGTGGGTGGGTTGGGGTCTGTATTTTGGCGTGGCCAATCCCCGATGTAGCAAGACGACCACCATTTCCGACGATAATAGAGTGTGCAGGGCCCTTAAAGAAAATAGATGAGAGGTTACCTGAGGAGTTCGTCATGTGGGAGGTGGCACCACTGTCCATGTACCAAGAAGAGTCTGAAGATGTCGACTGCATAGAGGAGAAGGCGTAATGCCCATCCGGCGGAACAAAGCCTTGATCAGACGATGTCAGATAGGCCTGAGGTCGCAGGGCAGGAGAGTCGGAGGGTAGTCAATGAGGGTTGAAGTCAGGCACCGGGGACCATCGAGGGGTGGTGGTCGAAGGAGAAGGGCCGCGAGTGATGCGGCGGCCGCTGCTGAAGTCGATGCCGCGGCCGCAGCAGATGAAGTCACACATTTTTTTTTTTTATTTTTTTATTTTTATTTTATTTTTTTGCAGAAGGAAGCGAGAGGCGATCAGCGAGAGAGGCCGGCGAGAGGGAGAGAGTCGGGCGCGAGAGCGAGAGCGAGGGGGAGGTGGGTCGGCGGTGAGGAGTAGCCGGTGAAGCGAGGGGGGAGAGAGAGAGGGCGGCGGCGAGGAGACGACGCCGACGACGGTAAGAGGATGGGTGGGGCGGGAGGATCAAAGTAGGGTTTCGTGAGGAAGAAAAGGTTGTGATACCATGTAGGATTGTAGAATTGTAAAGCCCTCCTTGAGGGTTTCCATTCATTGATAAACATATATATAGGTTACAAAGGTATTGGGACTTAACGGGCTTTTAGCCCACTATACATGAGGAGACCTATGTAATCTATCAAGAAGTGTCTGACTTTAGGGGGCACATCGAGAGACCAGATCCAACCGCAATCGAAGTCTGGCAACCCGACGTTCTTTGAAAGGAAAGAGTTTGCTGAAGCAGTGGAGAACCAACCATTTTTACTGGGTCCCCAATACAGACGATTCGTGATTGGATTGGTTGGCAGAGTTATACCAATGATGTGGTCAATAGTCTCTTTTTCCAGAACATTCGCCAATGAGGCATAACAATGACTTGCATTCCACTGACGGTTGGTGATGAAATGAGTAACCGAAATACCTTTGAGAACTTCTGGAATTGGGTTAACCGTCTTTGAACTTAATGGCTCCTGGAAGGCCCAATTATGGGACCAGAAATCAATGGTTTCCCCGTTTCCGACCCTCCACTGAAGGGCCGGGAGGAACAGATGCCTGATGGACATAAGACATGACCATTGCCACGAGGTTTGTCTTTGTTTGTTATAACTGGGAAGATCACAGCCTTTCAGGTACTTTTGTGAGATAACACGCACCCAGATATTGTCTGGTTCAGAGATTATTTTCCAAAGTAGCTTCATCTGAAGAGCAATATTCATAGACTCAGCCTTATGAATACCCAAACCCCCCTTCATAGTATCTGAACAGATTTTGTCCCAACCAATCAGCGGTTGTGTTGCAGAGGTTTTATTCCAAAAGAATTGACGATAAACTTTATCCAGCTCATGCAGAATGTGGGTTGGCAGCAGAAACACTTGCATAAGAAAAATTGGTTTGGCACTAAGGTTTGCTTTGATGAGCACGCGACGCCCCTCAGCAGATAGATTCGAGGCTTTCCATTTTGTAAGTTGGTTTTTAGTTTTGAGAACCACATCAACGAATGTATCCTTATTGGTCTTCCCGTTGACTACCGGGCAACTCAAATATTTGTCAAAATTGTTTGCCTGAGGAATGCCGAGAACTGTAATAGTAGACGCTATGGCTGTAGTAGTCGTGTTAGGAGATGCTTGGAAGCTAGATTTGTGCAGATTCACCTTTTGTCTTGAGATTAGACAGCATCTGTCCAAAATTGGCAGCACCAAGGTGCATGCCGATTGGGAAGCTTTGTAGAAAATAAGGATATCATCCGCAAAAGCTAAGAAGGGAACCTTGATACCCGGGCGCCCAAAAGTGATACCAAGGTCCCGGCTAGATAATGCTTGGTTATGCAGTGTACGTGCTAGTACTTCAGAAGCTAGGATAAAAAGAAAGGGGGAGAGAGGGTCTCCTTGCCTTAGGCCTCTTGTGGGCTGGAACACCGTAGTTGGTTCGTCATTTACGAGGACCGAGTAGGATACAGTAGAGACACATTCCTTAATCCTGTTAATAAATAGTTCATTGAACCCAAACTTAGCTAGAACTTGGAAGAGAAAGGACCACTCGATACGATCATATGCCTTTTCCATATCTACCTTAAGGGCAACCATGCCCACCTTGCCTTTCTTAAGCCGGAAAGAATGCAGAGCTTCGTGAGCGATCAGAATGTTGTCCTGTATAGCTCTCCCTTTCGTAAAAGCTCCCTGTAGGGGGTGTATTAGTTTGTCGAAAACCGTGGTTAGACGTGCTGAAATAACTTTAGCTATAATTTTATAGATAGTTGAGCATAAGCTGATAGATCTGTAGTGGTTTACTGCAGTTGGGTCCTCACACTTTGGGAGTAGAGTAATGAATGTATGGTTTATTTGCCTTAGAAGCTTACCGCTGACGAAGAAAGCTTTGACTGCTTTGATTATAGAAAGGCCCACTGTAGGCCAGAACTTTTGGTAGAAACCAGCTGGGAAACCATCAGGACCCGAAGCTTTTTCCGGACTCATTGAAAATACGGCCGCTTTAATTTCATTGTTGGTTACAGAAGCAGAGAGCATGTCATTGTCTACTTGAGAAACTAGCGTTGGAATGACCGCTAAATCTAGTGTCAGATCCAAACCATGGGCCGTCGATGCTCTAAAGCGGATTTTGAAATCACGCACAAATTCTTGTTGAATTGAATGAAAGTCAGCTGTGTACTCCCCGCTTGGTAGTAGGATAGATTTAATCATCTTTCTGCCTCGTTTAGCAGTCGCGATCTTATGAAAATATCCCGTGTTGGAGTCATTTAGTTTAGTATGTTTTACCTTAGCCCGCTGGCTCCAGTAGCGACGGTGAAAGTCGAGCATACATTCTCTCTTGTTGAGTAATTGTTTGAGTATCCGAACATCATTGTTATTAAAGTTTGAGATGAGTGAGGTTTGTAACTGCATAAGCTTCTGATTCGTTATCAGAATTTGGTTATGGATATTACGTACAGTATTCTTATGCCAAGTTTTGGAAAGTTTTTAAAGAATTTTAGCCTTTTGCAGTAGTTTAAACATTAGAGAGCCCTGAGGATTTGTTCTCCAAGCTTGTGAAACTAAGTTTCTGTAATCAGCCCTTGAGGCCCAAGCCATTTCAAACTTGAAAGGTCTATTTCCGGGCTGAATGTTGTGGCGAAAGTCAGTTGAAATAGGAGCATGGTCAGACCTGGTGAAAGGATGAATCTGTGTGCGAATGGAATTGAAGATGGTAAGCATGTCTGTGTGGATAAGTAAACAATCAAGTTTTTCCAAACATGTGATCACCTCTTTTGATTTGCGCTGTCAAGTAAACTGGCCACCATAAGAAGGAACTTCTAGGAGTGATAATTTGTTCTTCAAGTCTAGTAATTGAGTAAAACGTGATGGCGAAGGGTCGACTCCGCCAAGTTTGTCAGCAGAGGAAGTTATTTCGTTTAGGTCTCCCATAATGCAGAATGGGATAAGTAGTGACTGTATATATAAGGAGATTTTTCCCCAAAAGACTTTTTTACGTCGCTCATCTGGAGGAGCGTAGACGACAAGAACAACAAAACAACGTTTAGTAGTGTAATCCGAATAGTTAAAATGAATGAAACGGTGATGTACCGAAATCAGTTCGATGGAACCTTGTGAGGTTAGGATATTTTTCCACAGAAGACAGATACCCCCGGAGAAGCCGATAGCCGGGTCAAAAGCAACATTTGAGAAACCGCACTTGCGCAGAGTACTTTCTATAGGAACTTTATCAGTCTTAGTTTCTAATAGGGCGATAACGTTGATATTATTATTTTGGCAGAAAATATCAATATTAGTCCAAAAATTACGGCTCCGGATGCCGAGGGAGTTCCAAGTGCATATATTCATAAAAACCTTTGAAGGCGATCTGTTTGTACTAATTTGGAACTGATTTGTGCATCCTTAATATGCGAGAGCCCAGGGAAAGGTCGTTTCGTTGTTGGAATGTTTTGTGTAGAAACCATTGCGATGGACGACAAGGCCTGTAGGCAATGTGCGTAATATCTGATCCGAAAAGAAGATATAAACACGGTATTAACCGTTATTGTTTTGGCAAATCGATAGAGCTTTAAAATGCATGTGAGGCTTTGTGAATTGCACCTTGTGTGCTTTAACCGGTCCTGTGTGACCGAGCTGCAATGGCTAGTTTGAGCAAGGGGGGTAACCCCAATTTCTGTAGAATTCACTACAAGTGGAGTAATGAGTTTTGGTGAAAAGATCATCCAAATAATAGCCAGATGGTATAGAAAGCCAACAACAACCCAATTGAACAAACAATTACATCTAAAACTTAAAACGCCCGATAAGGTTAACTTATTACAATCCAAGAACCAAAACCCAAATAAAGAGCACAATCGGCCAGCAACATCCGACGCAACAGGTAGAATGCAGCCAGCAGCAGCAGGCGGCAGATGAAAGGCCAAGAGAGACAGGTCCGTGAGCAACCCGCAACAGCATATGCACCATGAAACAAGAGCCCAGCAACAACACCGAATGCCCTGAGAAGGACCCAACCTGCAAAAGTAACAGCATACACGAGAGTATCTCGGAAGCAAGATGGAACTGGAAGCAAGATAAATGAAGTAGAAAAGATAAACACGAGAGCCATAGTCAAGCAGAAATATATATAGATTGTAACCGACATAACCATAAACCCCAAGCATAAAACAAATGCACATAGCAAGCTTGTCAAAGGCTTTGCAAAAAACGGAAATAAAACAGTTAGAAAGCAACCCACAAGGTAATCAAAAGCCAAAAGACCTGGGTGGGAACCCAAAACACAGTTTACTCCCAACACACCAGACTCGGACAACGCAAGAGGGTTGTATCTTCATAAAATTAGTTCTTTCGCTTCTTCGGAATGGAGGACGCAGAGTCATTCATAGGCTTGTTGCTACTCCGCTTACCCGCATCGGAAGCACCATCAGAAGAATGGATGCCCAGCTGCTTGAAGCGGCGGATCTGCGACTGAGACGGACTCATATTGTGAAGGTCGACATACGACTCAACCTTGGAAGAAGCAATCACTGACCGACCCATCGCAGGATCCACCACAGGGCCCGGAAGATCAATCTCCATATCCGGCCCCGAATTCCCCTGGTTGGAAGCATCCGGCAAGTAAGCAGCAGAAGCAAGCACACCCACAACCTCCTTGCACCATCCTAAAGTATCGTCATCAGAAGTTGGAAGCCCCAAGTCAGCTCTAGGCTTCAAAGCCTTGGACGAGCTCAAGTGAGCATCATTCTTAGGAGGGCTGCATAACCCGACCGAGGACCTCGACGAAGGTGCAAACCTCACCTTGACGGAGGCCATACCCATCATGTACGGCTTAAGGCTTAAGTTGCTATTGGATGATTCAGCCGGAGCTCCTTTCTTAGACACTCGGGTCCACCCCTCCTCAGCAGGATCAACCTGAGCAGCCAGGGTGTCCCAGATTACCACCTCGCTAAGAGGTTTTTCAATGAGAATCCGATCCGGACAATCCTCGTAAACATGGAGAAGATCCCCACGGAACCCACAACCAATAGGAAAATCCTCATAGTGCATACAAAGTTCAAGAGGAAGGCCATCCTCACCAAGGACCGAGATAAAGCCACACAGTTTGTTGAAATCGACATTAGCACAGAAACGAGTGTAGTCCAACCGAATGTGCTGATGAGACAGCTTATCAAGACGAATGAGGGTACCACCATTGAATTCAGCAAGGATTTCAAGAAGCGCTTCCCGGCACATATACTTCACAGGGAGTTTAGGGATTCTTACCCAAATATCCAAGTGTGTCACATAAGCAGTGAGAGGATCAAAAGTAGGGTACCATTTCAACAACACCAAAATCTGACCAAAAAAGTGATAGGGGCGCTCTTCCCATACCTTTTTCAGATCATCCTTGGAGGCAAAGCGGGCATCAAACCAGCCATCTTCCCTTTCCACAAGCTCATAATTAACCTGGCTACGACGCCACTCCCCCCGGAGTTTATTTTTCAGCTTCAGAAAATCAGTGTACCCTCCAAAGAGAGAGCAAAGAAGAATATGTTGATTTGCTGCAAGGTTCTTTTGCCTAAGCTCAGCCAGACGAGCAAAATAGCTAGTATGATCAGCCACAGCAATCACATGGGAAGGCATAGCCTCAGCCGAGACACCCTCCAAGTCCACCTTCGCCTTCTCCTTTTTAGAGGCCGACAGAGGTGAGACAGGTGGAGCAGCAGCCAGAGCCATAGGGGCTATCAGCGCCACCACAGCAATGATCGGCGTTAGAGAAGCCGAAATCACATTAGGAGCAGCTTGAGTATTAGACAAAGCATTAAGAAAATCTTCGGACGCCATGAAAACAGAGAAAAGAAAAGGGAGATTTTCGAATAATAGAAACCAGAAATCAGACTTAGGCGATGGATTAAGAGAGATGTGTGTTCTAATGCCTAGGGAAGGCTTTATATAGATCAGTCGCTTGTAGGCAAAATTGGTACTCGAGTGAAGATTAGGGAGAGAGAGAGAGGACTTACAGAGCACATTGAAGGCTGATTGGAGAGAGAAGAACACACAGGCAAGCAGGGCAGGCCGAGCCTCTCACACCACCAACTGCTGCGACGGCAACCGCCCGAACACCTCCAGCCAGTCCCATCCCACATAAAGGCCCCCTTTCGGAGTCTAATTAACCACTCAGAAGACAGATTCCGCCAGTAATCACACGAATCGGGAGGTGCCACCTCCCCAAAAGGAGTCTTTCGCAGGCGACGGACATCAGGGCCATCGGGGGGGGGTGCGAGAAGTGATTTCCCGATTCGACAGAGTGGGTATGAGTGGAGAGAAGACAAGGCAAGTGGGGGTTTCAGAGGGACCGGCCAACAACTGTAGCCGGTGAGCGAGACGGGGTGCAGCAGGGGTGGTGGAGCATGGCTTGGCGGCCGGATGAAGGAGAAGAAGGGGACGCGTACCCGCGCGTTCCTTTCGGACCATTTTAGGGTTTCTAGGAGCCTAGCATTTTCCGGCGGGAGACCCCTTTTACATCTTTTTTTTTAAAAAAAAAACTCATAAAATGTTATAAGCCAATGAAGACATCATAACATGTTTTTTTTTACCATGTTGTAAGCAAGTCAAGCAAGCAATGTTAATGTATTATCTCGCCTTCATAACCCTATGGCTTTGTCATAAGCCTTTAAAAAAAAGCATATCAAAACGAGATAAAACTATTCACATGACGAATCCACAAAAAATGTTTATCGAGAAGTCAACGACTCAACATGTGTGTTGATCGTATTTGAAGAATCGATTAGTTAATGTAAATAATAATAAGACAAATACTCTAGAAGGGGGTTGAATAGAGTATGGAAGATTTTCGCAAATTAAGCCTTTCTGCAGTGGCAAGTGGCAACTTCAAGGCCTCTAAACTGGATCTCAAGGTTTTGAACTGGACTTCCAAGGTCTTGAAATCGTTCCAAACAGCTGTTTGTTTCCGAGGGCTTGTTAAGCTACGAAAAATAAAATGTTAATTATAAGTGCGGAATAAAATATAAAGAACACGTGAATTGTTAACGAAGTTCGGCTATAACCAGCCTACGTCTCCGCCTAGGGTTATCCAACCCGTAGGATTCAAACAACTATTATTTCACTTCTTATGGATCCTAGATACAACCGAGAAGATCTTTCCTTCTTCTAAACTCTCGAAGCCTCACCCGCTCCTATCTAGTCAACTTAGATCCCTTAGAGTCCTAGATACAATTTAGAAGTGCTACCTTTCTCGTAGCCTCACCCGCTACTATCTAGTCAACCCAAGCTCTTTGAAATAATAGCCATAACCACACCAACGTGTGTATACGTTTGAGTATAGGGATACTCTTAGTATAACGAGAGTGATTTATCCTACAACGCTTTTTTCTTCTCTCTCAACTAGAAATAAAAGCAATTACAACGAGGGAGATAAAGAAAATAAATAAGCTTGAAGACGACCGCTTTGGCTTTGAAGTGCTCGCTTGAATGATGTGTTTGTATTGTTGTGTGTTTTTCTTCACCACTTGCTCTCGTCTTTTAAAGACACAGGAGCTGAATTGTTGCCGTTTTAAGATTGAATATATTCCACCAAATTATGGATTTTTACTCCACCAAATTTTCACTTCTTAAACCACCGTTTAAATTTGAATACTCCATCCACAAATTCAGCCCATGATCTTCAACAAATTAAGCCCTGCATATCTTAACAATATCTAGATAAATGGATTAAAAGAGAATTAGATAACTTCAAACCTTATTTACGGTTAAAGAAAATCTAATAGATAAAAAATGAATTTAAGTTAAACATCTAATTTTGAAAACCAATTTAAAAACAAATCTTCAATGTCGTTGAATATATATTTGCCAAAGATTCTTCATTTCCAAATAACTTGCCCATGTGCTGTAAAAAGTCTTATCATTAATTTCCTGCACATTTTAGTCTCAAAGCAAATATAATGGAATTAAATCTAATATAATATATAATGGAATTAAACTATATAGCATATGTGCGGTAAAAATTTTGCCGTTTACTTCCTGCACGCGTTAGTCTTAAAGCAAATCTTAATAACATCCGAATCTATTTGGTTAAGCACTATATCCGACAAATAATACATATTTAGTTTGATCGGATAAATTAATTTAAACAATACTTAAAATATATAATGGTATTAAAATATATAACACATATAATTTTGTGAACCAAATAAATATATTCCGATAATAATAAATCAAATAAAAGAACTACATAATATAATTGATATTTGTATAAAATATTACCTTATTTGTCTTCCATCATCCCTACAAAAATATATCACCTATTATCATCAAGGTAGAGTCAACAATATTGCCGGGCTCTTTAGATAACTAAATGTTTATCGGGAAGTCATTATGTGCGTTGAACGTGTTGAGCGTGTCATCGTTTTCCCTTCATAACAGAGAGCTTAGTATCTACATTCGCAAATATGACATTGGTTAATAGTCTAGTAGGGTCTAGTTACTTTCAAATTTGTACATATACAAAAAAAAAAATGTTTATGTTTACGGTAGGATTTATAGATGGACGTGTTTTTGTTAGGCAACGTATTCTATGTGAGAGAATTTTCAACAAATATAAACCTTCGAATGATGGCTCTGTTTTTGATGTCGAAGTCAATTCACTTCTCAAAGGCGTATGAAAAGAACAACAACAACAAAATAGAATATTGTTTGTTGTTAAACATATATATCATACAAACATCAACGATAAAATAGGGTGCTGGTTCCTTATGTCTAGCATTGACACATATATATATATATATCCAGTCTATAACCCGGGCGTTGCCAAGGTTTCATTAAAAGAGATTAGATAATCATGGAATCAAAAAAAAAAAAAAGATTAGATAATCAAGTTCAGTCATATTTTTTCAAAAAGAGATAGGGTGGCAGATTCGTTAGTTAAACTCTATCTTCTCTCTAGATTTGAGTTTACACGTTCTGCAGGATTCTCCTCCAGACATTAGAGGAGTTTGTTTGCCTTGCTTGTACGACTATCTTTTACTATTCATACACGTTTTCTTAAGAAGCTAAAAACTATATAAAATATCAACATTTTAATTACTAAATATTTTTAAATAATACAGTATTATACATATTACTAATAAATATAGAATTATTTTAAAAAATTAATTAAAAATGAATATTTTATATAGTTTTTAACTCATTAAAAAGCGTACATGAATAGTCCAAAGACAACTATCGTCCCACGAAGGGAGTATTTTTTTTTTTTTGAACAAGAAAGAATTTGGCAATTGGGAAAACCAACTAGCCAAGAGCATCCTTACGGATGATGCTACTTAGAATTGCGTCCGAGGGGTAGGTCAAGCCGGAGAAATCAATCCCAAGGTGAGATAGAAGGTCAACAGCTCGATTGCTTTCCCTAAAGACATGAGAGATCTCAAATTTAGAGAACTTACACAGGGCACATAGAGTATCGGATACAAGCATCTCTATCTCGCCAAAGCAAGACGCACCTGCCTTGAGGCTATTGATAATACTAAGATTATCGCCTTCAATGCAGATACGCGGAATTTTTAGTTCTAGCGCTTTAAGTACACCTTTCCATAGTCCAATGCATTCTGACCCAATTTCAGGAAGAAACGGAGATGATCCACATTCGGCGTACTGAGTATGACTAAAACTATCCCGTATAATAAATCCATAAGAGCTTTTATTGTTAGGAGAGAAAGCTCCATCAAAGTTTAATTTATGCCAGTTATATCTCGGCTTAATCCATTTCGTTGTGCGTTTCCTTATTTTTCCAAGATTGGGTTCTTTTTTATGGGTGTTCTGCTTTGAACTTGAGTCATCAGTTTTAGCTTTTTCCCAGTTAGTTAATTGTTCATTGATGAAAGATGTTATTGTTTTTGGGTTGGGATCAACTTTATCAAAGAGTGTTTTGTTTCTGAAGTACCAAGAGCACCACCAGGCAGTAGCAAGTGATGAAAATTCTGATTTACTCAGAGAGGAATGAAGAGCATTTATGGTTTCATTGGTGGTGAAATTGGAATCATAGACATTTCGAAGGGTGTTAAAGATTTTTTGTGAGAGGTGATGTATTGTTTCCGTTGTTATTGGGCAATGGAAAAGCAAGTGGTCAGTGTCCTCATAGTTCATGCCGCATAGTGGGCAGTCAGTAGGAATGCCGACTCCTCAAGAGGCAAGTTTGGCAGATGTGGGTAGGCCATTTTTGGTGATTCACCACAAAAAATCTTTGGTTTTGGGGGCCACATCAAGTTGCCAAATCCAGTGTAAATCCATTAAGGAATGATTTGTTGCCCTATTGATGAGTTCGACTGCCGAAGTAGTTGAGAACCAACCATTTTTGCTGGGAGTCCAATATAGTCTGTCTTGGTGAATGTGTTTCGGGATTGGGGTTTGTTTAATGTTTTCCAGAGTTTCCCTACTAACTAGGTTATTTAAATTGGTGTGCAATTTATTGATGTCTCAAAGATGATTATTTGTTATAAAATTGTCAACCATAATGTTGTTGTCGATTAAGCTAGGGTGAGAGACGTAGGTTGATAATGGACGGTCCCCAATCCAAAAGTCATGCCAGGAATTAATAGAATTTCCATTGACAATGCTCCACCGGAGTCCACTTTGAAAAAGAGAAATAAGAGAAGTTAGTTTTGATCATTGTCATGATACATTTCTTTTTTTCTCGTATTTGAGAATTGGTTTGTCTTTCAAGTATTTTTTTTTTTGAGATATTAATTTTACCCAAGGGGAGTATTGGTGTTCTAGTTTTTGAGGAGCTTCGCCCCTTGTCTACAAAAAGAAAAACATAAATTGGGCTTATGAATTTATGATACTTTGAAGGCCTTTTCGAAAGCGACAAAGGATTGATCATGGAAGTTACAGAAGAATTTCAGATGAAGATGATGTTCAAACTTCTTGTCCACCTTTCATATTTTTCAATGATCAAATGGAATCTTTTTTACCTTTTTACTATGGATGAGGATTTTTCTTTGCAATTTAAACTTGTCATTAGAAAAATCTTAATGACTATTTACCAAGATGTATTATTTTTCCACAAGTGTTATTAAAAAAGTGTCAAAACCGTCAATATCATAATTCATGAAGAAAATTAGTAATTGGTATTTGCAACTAATCTGCCACATTGAGCCATTAATTAAATATAAATACCAATTGATTGAGTTTTGACAGCCATTTTGCAAAGCAAATACCAATTGACTTACATTGAGAAAGTTAAACACATTGCTTAGCCATGGTTGAGCTTGTTAACTTGCCTCCATTGCTACTCTTCCTTCTCCCACTCCTCCTCATCTTCGTCGCCCACAAGCTCGTCTTCTCCGCCAACCGCAAGAGCCATGAATCCGCGACGAAGCTTGCTAAATCCTACCCAATCATCGGCTCCATTCTGGCTCTACCGAGCAACATCAGGGACCGAGTTCCATTCATGGTCGAGATGCTCAGATCATCCCCAACCTCGACTGTGCTCCTGAAGAGGCCGCTATGGGGCGGTGATGAGATCATCACCGCCAACCCGGCCATCGTGGAGCACATTCTCAAGACCAAGTTCGCCGTCTACGAGAAGGGGAACAAGTACAGCTCCATTGTCAGTGACCTCCTTGGGAAGGGCATCTTCAGCGTTGATGGTGACGAGTGGAAGTTCCAGCGCCGTGTTGCTAGCCACGAGTTCAGCAGCAAGTCTCTGAGGAAATTCGTCGAAAAGGTGGTGGACGCCGAGCTTGAAAATCGGCTTATCCCGATCTTGGCTGAATCTGTGGATGCAGGTAAGGTGTTCGATCTCCAGAGTCTCCTCCGGAGGTTCACGTTTGATAACATCTGCAAGATCGCCTTTGGTTACGATCCGGCGCTCCTTCTCCCATCGCTCCCGGAGGCGCCATTCGCCACCGCTTTCGAGGAAGCCGTCGCCATTACCAGCCTCCGGTTTAGAGCCATCCACCCGATCGTATGGCGGCTCAAGCGATTCCTGAACATCGGGACTGAGAGTCGCCTCCGGACGGCCGTATCCAAGGTTCGAGATTTCACCTCTGAGATCGTAAAGCAAAAGATGCAACAAATCAAGGATCAGAAGGATAATTCGACACCGGAATCGGACTCCGATCTCGATCTGCTCTCGAGATTCCTCAAATCGGGGCACTCCGACGAGGAATTCATCACCGATATAGCGATCAGCTTCATCCTCGCAGGCCGGGACACAACCTCCGCGGCGTTGACCTGGTTCTTCTGGCTCCTCTCCAAGAATCCATCGGCGGAGAGGGAAATCATCGACGAGATCAATTGGAGCGACGAAAACCCGAAGGCCTCCGCCTACGACGACACCAAGGATCTAGTGTGCCTACACGCCGCTCTACACGAAAGCATGAGGCTTTACCCGCCGGTGGTGGTGGACATCAAGTTCGCCACCCTCGCCGGCGGCAAGGAGGACGTGTTGCCGGACGGGACGGTGGCGAGGAGGGGGACGGCGGTCGCATACCACGTGTACGCGATGGGGAGGGAGGCGAGCATCTGGGGGGAGGACTGGGCGGAGTACCGGCCGGAGAGGTGGTTGGAGGAGAGAGAGGACGGAGAGGGGAGGAAGAGGAGGGCTTTTGTGGCGAAGGATCCATATTTGTACCCGGTTTTTCAGGCGGGGCCCCGGGTGTGTTTGGGGAAGGAAATGGCCTTGTTGCAGATGAAGAGGGTGGCGGCGGGGGTTCTGCGGCGGTTCAGGGTGGTGCCGGCGGTGGCGGAGGGGTTCGAGCCGGTGTTGCTGCCTTACTTGACGGCGGAGATGGAAGGGGGGTTCCCGGTGAGGTTTGAGAGTAGGATCTAATAAGTAGGCACGTGACGGTCACGTGTATGGATTTTTGTTGTATCGTTTCATTTTTCGAGTAATTTGTTGAGCGGTTTTCTGATTTGAACGTGTAGCCTTATATATATCCGTACATCATGTGTGTATGATCATTGTTCAATACGGTAGTTAATTTTCTTTTGTCGTGAGGCTATTTAATTTTAGATGTTACTCCTCCGCCTAAAATACATGGTTTTTTAGACCTTTAAATTTTGTCAAAAATATATGGGTTTTTAAGATTATAGGGTAATTATTACCCCTAAAAAAATACAATAGTAATTAAAATTAAATAGTTTCTATCTCTATAAAAATAATGAGATTTAAATATAAATAGGTTTTCTTAATTAACGTGTAAAGGTCTAAAAGACCATGTATTTTAGGACGGAAGGAGTATTAATCAATGTTGGATTGGATGTTGTTACGTGAATATAAGTTGTTGACATTATTATATGTAAAACAAACTGAGGATTGGGGCGAGTCAGACTAACAATATCAAATTAAACGTTGCTAGGATAAATATGTTAAAAAATACACACAAAGGCAAAAAAATAACAAAAAAAAAAGCATCCAAAACAACGTAAGTGTACACTCCCATTTGATGTTATGTGTTAGCTAGGTCTGATATGGCATGTAGTATCAACGTTCGATCCGACATTGTTAATTAGTCCAGCTCGACTCAGTCATTCACTGACCATTGAGCATTATTGTACGTAACGTCCATTTCAGCATTAATTTAAGGTGTGCAACATCCGATCCCATTTCGACGTTAGGTATAACATCTTTTTCGATGCTAAGGGTGCTTTATTTTTCATAATTGTTCTATTTTATATTTGTCGTTATAAGAGCATCTCCAACCGTTTATCGTTACAAAATCTTCGAAATAATTATCAAAGTAATTTAACTTTTTGTACTTTAGCTTTAAAAACTTCTTCAGTCTATAAATTTATGCATTTATTAATCAATGTTTAAATTTTTTTATTAATTGGTGCAAATATTGAGGAAAAATTGATCTCTCAAAAAATCTCTATTTTACATTTATAAATTCTATAATTTTATCTCAAATATAGAGGTTTTATTAGAGATGTTCTAAAGGTATAATAGTGTGAAAGTTTTTCTTTATATTCTCAATAATGCTCATTTAGTTGTTTATTGGTTGAAAATAGATTTATTCGATAAAATATCCTAAATGTGGGGTCAGGTGGAGAGCTAAAATATCTCCGATTCCTCGGACTTGTAATCAATTTCGAGTACGTTCCCCACTAAGCTTGACGATCCCAAAAGGGTTCACCCGAGTTCGTTTTCTGCCGCCATTGGCAGACCGCTGGGAAAAGACAACCAAATCCCTTCTCGGGAAAGGGGCTCATTAAAACATAAACGATAACAGTAAGTTTATTTTTACCATATATTATGGTTTATAATACATCATACTATACTAATATATACTTAAATTATAATTTTGAATGGGAAGTTGTTGGAGTCATAATTGAAATAATTTAAAGAATATGACTTTTGTTTCTATATTTTAAAAAAAATTAGGAAAAAATGTTTAGAGACCCTTGCAATTTAGAGAACTTTAGTTAATGGAGAGTTAGAAAATATTTTGAAAATTGATAAATCTCTACTTCATTTATTGAAGTGTATTTTTTTTTATAAATAGAATGACAAATTTTCATTTTCATACTTGAAAATATATCAGTTCACACTTTTTAACGATAATAAAAATATATAATTTTTTTTTTACAATTTCATATTTATTACTAATTAATAAGTATAAAATTATTTACAAAATTAATTAAAGGCGATATTTTTTTTAGTTTCTATCATATTTTAAAAAATTTACAATAGTAAATGATTTTTTTTTATTAGGTAAAAATTCGAGGTCAGACATATCTAAACATCGAAAGTTGATAAATCGGCAAATGAATGACCATCGAAACAAACATAAAATACATAGACGGTTCAATTATTTATAAAATAAATTGTTTTGCGAAGTGTGAGATCAATGTCTTGTATACATAAAAAGAATAAAACCATAAGTATAAATAATTTTGTATAGTTTTCAAATTTATTGGTGATTTTTTATGGAGTATCAAACTACACTCAACTGAACGAGTGTAGATACGACGAGGAGCGCGCGCGAGAGCGAGAGCGAGAGAGCGGGAGGGAGAGGGGTGAGAGAGATTGAGAGTGAGTGAGAGAGAAACATGGCAGCCACGAATCTCCAACAAAGATGCAGAATTGTAAGCTCAACTCAACGATACCGAATTTGTAGGGTTTGTAAACCAACTGCGTTTACATCCACACAATCCCATCCCCCCATTTCAAATGAAAATCATTCGATCGTCTTCTCCAGAAGACCTTTCGTTCACCCCTTCGGTTCCTGTTTCATCTCAATTGACCTATTGATCCGTCGCTGTTCTGATTCCGGTGATCTGGTTCTGCCGGGACTTTGTGAGAATGGATCGCCGCTGTTAGGTTTTCGAAAACTATGTCGGTGCTTTTAGTGCGAATGATGCTGATTTGATCGTATTTGCATTTGAAGGAATTTCTCAATGGTACGTGCTTTTTTGCATTTGAATCAACCCCTTGAGTACGTGATTTGTCCTCAAACTTAGGTTTAATGTGTTTACCGTTAAGTTGGCATTTTGGTGCCAGGACATTGAATTTTGGATTTCTTTGTACGGCTTGTGAGTGACAATGTGATCATTTTTTATTTATAAAAAAATTTATGTTCTCAATTCCTGCAGGCCTCTAGTGGAAACATCATTGTGGGGTCACATGTTTGGGCTGAGGACCCGGATGTGTGTTGGATTGATGGAGAAGTAACTAAGATTAAGAGCGATGTGGTAGACATCCTGACTACAAATGGAAAGAAGGTAATTTGTGCAATTAGGTAGTTTCATAACGTGGTTTTGTTATTTGAAGACAATCATAAGGTATGAAAATGAGGAGTTGAATGTGTCTATTACTTCTTTTGAGATTTCTGCCTGTGTTTGTACTTGAAAGCTTTCGGTCAAGTTGTCCAAAATATACCCAAAAGATGTCGATGCACCTGATGGAGGGGAAGATGACATGACCAAATTGTCTTATCTCCACGAGCCCGGAGTTTTGCAGAATTTGGGAACTCGATACGCCCTTAATGAAATCTATGTAAGTCTATCTTGTTTTGAATCTCTGCTCATAAACTTGTGTTTCAACATTGTGAGAGAGAACCATTAATTGCTGCAGCTATGGGCAGCTATGTTATAATGCAATATCCTACTCTTGACATCATTGGCAGACTTATACTGGAAACATCCTTATTGCTGTCAATCCGTTCCAAAGGCTCCCTCATATCTATGATTCCCAGATGATGGCCCATTACAAAGGAGCTCCACTTGGGGAACTAAGCCCACATGTTTTCGCAATTGCCGATGTTGCATATAGGTGAATCTGCATCTATTATTACTTACTTGTTTTACTCAGTCTTTCTTTGATACACGGTTTCATGGAATTGTACTGTTATTCTGAATCAGGGCAATGATTAATGAGGGGAAGAGCAATTCCATTCTGGTGAGTGGAGAAAGTGGTGCAGGTAAGACGGAGACCACAAAGATGCTTATGCGCTACCTTGCTTATTTGGGGGGCCGTGCTGCTACTGAAGGAAGAACTGTTGAACAACAAGTTTTGGAGGTTAGATGGATCTTTGGATTTAATATGTAAATGATTGAGGTCTTTACCATTTTATCATCTTGTATTTCTATAACAAAGCTTACATAGAAGATTTCTGTTTTCATTGTTCAATCTCTGAGATTTTTGCTATCAAGTGCTAACAACTACGTGGAAGTCAGATCTGGATTTTTGTCATATTTTTCTTCACAGGTGCTGTAAAACATTGATTGACTGTCAAATCGAAAGATTTCCTATCTACTTAATTGAAGTTGGCTATTGTATCATTAACTGTAGGGTCCCTGTCCAGTCAAAGTAGCCAAAAACTTCTGATTTGTGCAATAATCTTGTAAAATTCGAAAGAAAATGTGTAGATATTTTACAGGCTTAGAGATATATATATTTCTGTTGTGGTGAGGTCTGGCTGGTGGAGTGTTGAATGTTTTTTTTTTTTTTTTTTAAGTTAAGCCCTTATTTGTATGCGCTCTCATGTATTTTACATATCATAATGAATGGGATTGTTGCTCTATAATGACTCAATGAACGTACTTCCTAAGATTATTATTTAATACGGAGTTTGTAACTGCAGTCAAATCCAGTTCTGGAGGCTTTTGGCAATGCAAAAACAGTGAGAAATAATAATTCAAGGTATGTACGGAGTATGTAACTGCAGGTTGCATATTTTCCTACTCCATAGAAGCTGATTTATACTAATATGTTGCTGAATGTGCCATCACAGTCGGTTTGGAAAATTCGTTGAGATACAGTTTGATAAGCGTGGAAGAATATCTGGAGCTGCCATCAGAACCTATCTTCTCGAGAGGTCCCGCGTTTGCCAAATTTCAGATCCTGAGCGAAACTACCATTGCTTTTATCTTCTTTGTGCAGCACCACAGGAGGTTATAATCTTTTCCTGTTCTTTTGTTGCATTAGTGGGGTGCATATACTGTATTACTGTATAAAGCCTGGCTGTCTTATTGCCATTGATGTACTGCTTAAATTTTGAGGACCATTATTTCATTTCCATTTTTCTTCAGGAAATTGAGAAATATAAGCTTGCACACCCTAAATCTTTCCGCTATCTTAATCAATCAAGTTGCTATGAGTTGGTTGGTGTGAGTGACGCTCAAGAGTTTCTTGCCACAAGGAGAGCAATGGACATTGTTGGAATTAGCAAGCAAGAACAGGTATGGCATATGTTTTAATGTTGATGCTTTTTGTTTTTTATGGTCTTATATAGACAATGTGAAACTAATCCTGTCTTCTGGGATAACTCTATATTTGCAGGATGCAATATTCCGAGTAGTAGCTTCCATTCTTCACATTGGTAACGTAGAGTTCACCAAGGGTCGGGAAGCTGATTCTTCTGTTCCAAAGGATAAAAGCTCTAAATTCCATCTTCAAACAACAGCAGAACTTCTTATGTACAGTTGATTCTCAATATGTGTAAATTTTTATAATGGTGTTCTTGTCATGGTTTTGTCATGCAAGATTTGATTTTTTCCTTTTCAGGTGTGATCCTGCTGGGTTGGAAGATGCACTTTGCAAACGTGTAATGATCACCCCTGAAGAAGTCATCAAGAGGAGTCTTGACCCTGTTAGTGCAGCATTTAGCAGGGATGGTCTTGCAAAAACATTATATTGTCGTTTATTTGACTGGTAAGGAGAAATTCTTCAATATCCATCTCTTTTATGTATAGTTTGATGCTGATTTTGATACTGATTTGTAGGTTGGTGGAAAAAATTAATGTTTCAATTGGTCAAGATGCAAACTCAAAATGTTTGATTGGAGTTCTTGATATCTATGGTTTTGAAAGCTTCAAAACAAATAGGTAAAGTTACCAAAAATGATATTCTTAGAAATTATCCTTTTTAGAGTCATGGGGAAATTCAAGGTTTTACTTATGATTTTCTTTGCAGTTTTGAGCAGTTTTGTATCAATTACACCAATGAAAAGCTGCAACAACATTTCAATCAGGCAAGCTTTGACATTTTGAATTCAGAATTTTACTTATTTTCTGATCATTAATGTGAGTTTTGTTATGTCCATTTCAGCATGTTTTCAAGATGGAGCAAGAAGAGTACACAAAGGAGGAAATTAACTGGAGTTATATTGAATTTGTAGATAACCAAGATGTCTTGGATCTTATCGAGAAGGTGGCTCCTTTATCTTGAGTTTTAGATTCATTTTTTCCCTTAAAAAATTATCTGTATAGGTGTGAATCATTATCATCTAAAAACAGCTACTGCCTGACGTTGGTTGTTGCACAATATATTCCATTACATATGCCAAGTGGATATGATGCTGACAAGGAAACTATGCAGAGTCTTTTTAGTAGTAGTCTTGGTGAGGTTATTATGTTTTCACTTACCACCCTCTTTCATTTTTTCACTTAACCACCCTCTTTTAGATTTCTGTCATCTATAAATAAAAAAGTCCAAAATGCCCTCAATTTTTTCAGATAATGTAAATGAAAAGGGATTAAATCCTATGGAGTACTTTATTTAACTGGCTAGTTTAAATATCATCCAAATGAGAAACTGAAAAACTAGGATTTTAGGGTTTCTATTTTCAGTTAATAAATCAGGATTTTAGCCCCTCTCTTTCCATAGTTGGACTTTTTCCTTCTAGGAGAAAGAAAACTAGCGGAAAAATAAAAGATTGTGGTTAAGGGAAAAACATAATAATACCTAAAGGGCGGTTTTATGCAAAGGAAAAAGTAAAGGGTAGTAAGTGTAAAAGTTGAAAATTTTATTCAACAACATTAGTTTAGATGTCACCTAAGCGAGACAAATTCAACATCTCATGTGGCCTAAGTGGTGTTTTCCAAACCTCATAGAACCTAACTGGTAATTCCCCAAACATCATGGTACCCAAGTGAGATTTTTCCAATAAATGAACCTTATATCATACTGTTGAGCATCAATATCATGCCTTATCAGTTTGCTACTGGAAGCGTACTATGAATTATGTTATTTTATCCAAATAAATTAGCAGTTTAGATTCTCTGCAATTTTGTCATTGTAATTGAGTTATTCTGATCCAGTGTTATACTGCTGATGAAGAATTCTTAAACTGCTTTTATTCTTCCTTTTTCTTTTTTTTTGCAAAATCATAAGTCTGAACTCTGAACTCAACTAAAATTCCTTGTAACGTTATTTTTCTTGAATAATTGTTTGAAAAAGTTCCTCCTATTATTAACTTGTACAAACAAATCGTGAATGCAGAAACCTGGAGGAATCATTGCACTGCTGGATGAAGCTTGGTTCGTATCTTTTCTTGCCTGCCCATCTTGTATTTCATTTTTTTTTTTAGCTGTATAATGCGGTGGCCGGTGGGCTTCCACTCTCTGTCTGATTACGAAGAGAAATTTATTCTTGTCATGTTAGATACCGAGAGCCGGATTTTATTTTGTTTTTTCAATGGTGTTATTTCAGTATGTTCCCAAAGTCTACTCATGAAACCTTCTCAAATAAGCTTTATCAGACGTTCACAAAACATAAACGCTTTATCAAGCCAAAATTATCTCGTACAGATTTCACCATTGCACATTATGCTGGAGAGGTGAGTTATGCTCCTTTTTCTAGTGGAATAACCTTATATTCATGTGAATTCTGCCCCCATAAATCCATTTGTAATGGATAATGTTTGCATATAATTTTCCTCTCAGGTTCTATATATGTCTGATCAGTTCTTAGACAAAAATAAAGACTATGTTGTTCCTGAGCATCAAGATTTGTTGGGTGCTTCAAAATGCTCCTTTGTAGCTGGACTTTTCCCTTCAATTGCTGAGGAGACATCAAAGTCCTCTAAATTTTCATCTATTGGTTCTGGCTTTAAGGTAACTTCCTTATCTATTTTCTCTCTTGCCTGGGATGTCAGTTTATAAAGCCTCTCTCTCTCTTCGATCTTTTGCAGGTGCAACTACAACAGCTGATGGAGACACTGAATTCAACAGAACCTCATTATATAAGATGTGTGAAGCCAAACAATCTTCTTAAACCTGCCATATTTGAGAATTTCAATGTCATGCAACAATTACGTTGTGGTGTGAGTACATTTGAAGTCTCTTCTATTTTTTCCATTTTGAATGAAATAAAGCCTTCATCTGTCTCAATCATTTCCTTTCGTACTTTTAGGGTGTGCTAGAGGCAATTAGAATCAGCTGTGCTGGGTATCCCACACGAAGAACATTCTTCGAATTTATAACTCGGTTCAAAATTCTTTTCCCAGAGGCTGTAAAAGCGGGGTACGTATGACATTGTAAATTATCTTCTTTACCTTGCCGGGTCATTTATGGACAGATTGCTTTCTAATATAGTTTTGAAGAAAAGGCTGCCTGCACAAAGATTCTGGAAAAGATGGGGCTTCAAGGGTATCAGGTCAGTATGGCTGTCAAACTGCCATTCTTTTCACCAAAGTTGCAAATGTGAATGGCTCATTGAGAACGAGTAACCAAGCTACTAATAAATTCTTCTATGAATCTATGGCTGGCAAGAGAATGTGAAGATATATGTTCAAAGGACAACAAGTTCTCTAGAGTTTTGGAAGATGTTGAATAATAACAAAAAGTCAATTGCATAATTGTTTCATCATGGCCATCATATACTTGAATCTGATTGCTTGGATCAATTTTGCAGATAGGCAAAACAAAAATTTTTCTTAGAGCTGGTCAGATGGCTGAGTTAGATGCACGAAGGGCAGAGAAACTTAGCAGTGCAGCCAAAAAAATTCAAAGGAGGACAAAAACTTACATTGCCCGTAAAAATTTTGTTGCTTTGTGCGAGGCTACTGTCAATTTGCAAGCAATATGCCGGCGTAAGTCCGTTCTTTCTGTTACCCTGTTTTAGCAGGTCACATGTATATTTATCTTGTACTAGTCCAATACTTCTGTTTCTGCGAACCTCTAGGATGGCTTGCCTGCAAACTCTATGAGGATAAGAGAAGAGAGGCAGCTTCAATAAAAATTCAGAAGGACTTGCGTAGACACCTCTCCAGGAAGGCTTATAAACAACTCCATTCATCAGCACTAGTCTTACAGACTTCCGCAAGGAAAACAGCTGCTCGTAATCAGTTTAGACATAAAAAGCAAGCAAAAGCGTCAACCATAATTCAAGTATTCTTCTTTTTATTTTGCATTTTGGCAAAAATGTATCATATGGAAAGATGATTAAAACTAGAGTTCTGTAACTGCAGGCTCATTGGCGAGGCCATCGTGATTATACATACCATAAGAAGCTCATACGAGCATCACTTGTTACTCAATGTAGATGGAGAGGAAGATTAGGACGAAAGGAACTCAGGAAACTGAAGATGGTATGTCTCTTTCTTGTTATAGGAGAAATGACCTCCCCCGTTCTTTGCTGTTTGAAGAAGTTAACTTTATTCGTTTGCCTAAAGGGTTATTGTATATAATTATAGTGTTTTTTCTTCTTATCAACGGAAGTGAATAATTTTCCCCATACCAACCCAAAACAAATACCTTTTTGCTGATATATTCTCACAAATCTTAGGCTGCTAAAGAAACAGGTGCTCTCAAGGAAGCGAAAGATAAGCTTGAAAAGAAGGTAGAAGAACTGACATGGCGTCTGCAGCTTGAGAAGCGACTAAGGGTAATATGCTGCGATCTTTTTCACAGTTTATGAAAGCTTAAAATTACTATCAGGGTTTGTTGATTCAATTTGGAACCTGGTTGAGATCTAGTTCTATACTTGATTATACTCGTCAGAAGGTTTGAGTGCATCATCCCACTAAGTTGTGTGATGCACTTTACTGTGGAATTTATGCTGTTCACTGTGTTGCTTACATGATCTACAGACTGATCAAGAAGAAGCAAAAGAGCAGGAGTCGTTGAAGCTACAACAATCATTAAAAGAAATGCAAAAGAAAGTCGATGAAACAAATGCTTTGCTTAATGAAGAGCGTGCAATTGCAAAAAGGGCAACTGAAGAAGCTTCAACCTCCACTGTGAAAGAAACTCCAGCTCCAGTTGAAGATACTGAGAAGATAGAGTCACTATCTGCTGAACTAGATAACTTGAAGGTAATGCTAATCCATTTACAATTTATTAATAATGTGAATTCTTTCATGCACAGCGTTGCTTCTTTAAACTGTTAATATTTGATTGTGCTTTCCTTGTATAGCTGTGTACTTTTCCATCCAAAGTTTATTGTGAACATGAAATTTATATGTTTATTTTTTCCTTTATTGAAAAGAAAATATATTTGCATTTGTATCTCTAATATAACCTGCTCCTATGCTTTATGGTCACCATGTATTGTTTTTCTTTGTTATATTACTTAGGCCTTGTTGCAAAAAGAAAGAGAAAAAACTGCTGAGTGTGAAAAGAAGCTCTCGGAAGCCCAAGAAGAAAAGGCAGCAGCACAGAAGAAGTTGGAAGAAACTCAAAGAAGAGGTCAACAACTTCAAGATTCTTTGATTAAGTAAGATTACTTTGTTCCTTTATTTGTTGTATACTTGTTGCATTTGAGACTGTAATTATGCATGATGGAGAGCACATTCCAGAATTTAAATACTATCCATTTTTATCTATCTAGCATCCATTTTCATAAGACATGAAAGTTTTTGTAGTTCGGGATGAAACATTTAAATATTGAGATTGATGCAGAAAAACTTCTAGTATATGGCTAAACTATTTCATGGAATGACACTAATTCGCCAAATACAGACAGATCTCAAGAAGCAGAAAGTTTCAATTTTAAAGTTCTTTATTCTATCATGTTCTGAATATAGTGGCTAACACTTCATATTATTCCAATATACACATGATTATTGAAATTTAATCTTCTTATTGTTGATGATTATTCCTTACAGTCACTCTAGTCTTTCTACTTCTGCATGAAGAACCATTTACAAGCACATCATAAACATGTGAAGTGACTTGTGTGAGGAGGATGAGTGTATTTGACTTGTCAGTTAGGACCTATGTAGCTCAATTCTTATGCTCTTGTACACAGGCTTGACGAGAGGCTTAACAGCGTAGAAAATGAGAACAAAGTTCTTCGTACGGAGACTCTCCATAATAAGATGTTGGGGCAAGGGTCGATATCACGCAAAATTGTGCAGGTAATGATAGACTGGCTGATATATTCATCCAAAGACCAATAATATTCTAGTAACGACATCTTATGTATTTCTCTCTCTCTCTATCTCTCTTGGTTTGTTTGCAGAGGACCGATAGTGCAAGAAAAACGGTACAATCTTTTTTCCCCCCTAATTAATATGCAGTGTTAAAATTTGGCTCTACCTTTTTGGTCCATGTGTTAATCAATTGAAATGACATCTCAGGATCTTCATAGTCAATCCATAAATTCCAGGGATGCTGCTGAGATAGAGGGGAGGCCACAAAAGGCTCTTAATGAGAAACAACAAGAGCATCAGGACTTGCTTATTCGATGTATTGCACAGCATTTGGGCTTCTCAAAGGGAAGACCTGTTGCTGCCACCATTATATTCAAGTGTCTTCGACAGTGGAGGTCATTTGAAGTGGAAAAGACGAGCATTTTTGACCGCGTGATCCAAACAATTGGCAATGCAATAGAGGTTAGATTACCTTCATTATATGTAATATGTTAAAAATTACCTTGTATGGTGTATTCTGAACTCGTATACTACCTTGTGAATTAAGGCTCAGGACAACAATGAGACTCTGGCTTATTGGTTAACAAACACATCGTCACTGTTGCTGCTGTTGCAACGTACATTAAAACCGAGTGGTGCAGCTGGACCTCCTCAAAGGCGTCGACCATCATCAGGAAGTTTGTTTGGAAGGATGACACAGGTAATAATGTTTCCAGTAATGATTTTGAATTCTGATACATGAATTCTCAAACAAGAACTCGCATTGGGCAGGTCGTGGCTGACTCCTTTTTTCTGTGTTTTCATTAAAGAGTTTCCGTGGTCTGCCACAAAATGTTGATCTTGGTTCTGCTGATGGTGAAGTACATGCTGTGCATCGTGGTGGTGGTGGTGGTGATGGTGGTACCTTGAGTCCGATTGAAGCCAAATATCCAGCATTGCTTTTCAAACAACAGCTGAATGCTTATGTTGAAAAGATATATGGAATGATCCGTGACAACTTGAAAAAAGAAATCTCTCCACTGTTGGGTTTGTGCATTCAGGTAGTTGATCCCTGACAACTTGACAGCTAAATGGGAAATTTTGTTTAAAAATGAAACTGCTGTAACCTTGCTCTGTTTTTTGTTTTTCGGTTGTTGTTGTATGCATTTGATACAGGTACCTAGAACAACAAAAGCAACCTCCATTGACAGGGAAACTTTGTTTGTTCACTGGAAAGGAATGGTTCAGAGCTTTAGCACCTACCTTCAAGTGATGAAAACAAATAATGTACGTAGCTACTCGTTTTGATGGCATAGTACATTTTTGCCTGTAACTCGGCCTCTTTACCGCTATTCTTGCATTTTTATGCTAAATATTCCCTCACTTCAGTTTCTGTACTTGTCTTATTGATCAATATTATCTATTGTCACTTGTTATTATATAGTTCTTATATTTCTGATTGTGATAAATCAACGAGATTTTTTTTTTCAGGTGCCTTCGTTTCTGATTGGCAAACTTTACACCCAAGTGTTCTCTTTCGTTAATGTACAGTTGTTTAACAGGTTTGGACCAAAGATTGTTATTTTCATACCCCTCATTCTCAACACTGCCCATAATCTTATTTTATATGGGTTTCTCTGTTTATCTGCTTGCTACTTTAGTCTTCTATTGAGAAGGGAGTGCTGCTCTTTTAGCAATGCCGAATATGTCAAAGCAGGCCTTGCTGAACTGGAACATTGGTGCTATGATGCTACAGAAGAAGTATCATCCTTACCAATTTCTTTGTTACTTTCATTTTCACTAATTATCGTTTAGCCTTTTGTTCTTATCCAAATGTTATCATGGCAGCTTGTAGGTCCCTCCTGGGAGGAACTCAAGCATATTAGACAGGCTATAGGTTTTCTGGTAAGCATTAAACTCTTTACTCTCTATGTCCCTCCTGGGAGGAGCTCAAGCATATTAGACAGGCTATAGGTTTTGGGCTAAGAGAAAAATAAGTATCCCATGAAGCATCATCTAACAACAACAACAACATTCCCAGTATATCCCGCCTAGGCAGGGTCTGGGGGGGCCAAGTTGTACGCACTCTTTCCCCGACCAAGTCGAGAGAGTGTTTCCTAGTGGCCCAAAATACAGATTTCATGTTTTAATTCAATTTATTTATCTCTCTTCAATATTTTCTATGATTCAGGTCATACATCAAAAGCCACAGAAAACGCTTGATGAAGTTAGCCATGACCTTTGTCCTGTAAGCATTCAGCTGGAAGATTCTTCATTATGCATTATCATTTTGATCTATTTCCTTGTGAACTGATTCCATTTTGCTTCCAAACAGGTGCTTAGTATACAGCAGCTCTACAGGATAAGTACGATGTATTTTGATGACAAGTACGGAACACATAGTTTGTCCCCGGAGGTAAGTCTGAGGATGGCTCTTTTTTTTTTTTTTTTTTAAAGTTTATGTTTTTTGAGTTGTTGATTAGAGACAAGAAAACACTGCATTCAATATTATTGGGCCAAACAATCTGTCGAATTAGGATCATATTTTAGAGAAGTATGGGAAAATTACAACAAAGGTATTGAGCTGTAACTTATTTTTGACTGCAATCTGATATCTTGCTCTGCAGGTTATAGCAAAAATGAGAGTATTAATGACAGAAGATTCGAACAATGCAGTTAGCAGTTCCTTTCTTCTTGATGATGATTCAAGGTCAGGAAGCACAAATTTTAACATCTCCGTTGGCAGTTCCTTTTACATTTTCTGGGGACTTTATCAATCTTTTGATTAATAATCCATTCTACTTGCTGTGCAGTATACCATTTACACTAGACGAGATTTCAAAATCAACCGATAAGATCACCATCTCTGACATAGAACCACCGCCTCTCATCCGTGACCATACAGGGTTCAGTTTCTTGCTGCCAATGTCAGAGTAGCGGCAAGTGTTACATCCAGTAGTGGATTTGACGAATCTCGGTCAACAGATGAGCAACTTGGTTATTCAGGTTTGCGCAAACTCACGAGGCCTTGATAGGTTTCTTCTTTCTGTGTTCCCCGCGCTTTCTTAAACTAAGGAGGTTGTATAAAAAGCTCAAGAGAGAAGAAGACGCGGCTTTCCTCCCTGACCATCAAACTTGATCTGGGTCCTCCATCACATATAGATAGGTAGCTCGGACTCTCCCATTTGATCAATAGGTAAATACAAAGGTTATCTAGGAAATCAGTGCTTTTTTCGGATTGTGCAACATAAGCGAGATGAGGCATCAAGTTTGCAGATTTTAGGTTTGAACCCTTTCCATCCCAAGGATGAAAGCTCAATGTTGTTACTTCTCGCGGTTTTGCTGTTGTTGATTGTATTTTTAGGGTCTTTACCTCTCTATGTTCTTCCATTGATTTATTGAATGTAACATATGACCTTGATCCCTGAAGTTATTCATCTGTATGATGCATTGTGCTGCCTTTTAATTTGTTGATAACCATTGCAATTATAAGAGAAACAAATATTGTGGGGCTGGAGGGTTTTATCCTGAAGCGGTAAATATATAGACAATGTAACAGCGTTACAAAATATACGCAGACCATACAAAGGGTCTCGTGTAAAACCATAAGTGTCATAATGACACCCAAAATACCCCTCTCTATACAAAATGCTCATAATACCCAATCTCTCCCACCTCCTACAATGGAGGGTTTGGTCACTGCTATAGAGAATGCAACTAGAAGGCAGATTACATTGCTGCTAAAATATTGTATGTTTGTAGTATGTCTCACAACTTTATTGTAACCCCTACATTCAGGGATTTCGATTTAATCATTCGCAAGGATATTAAATATATTTTGTTATTTATTTATTTATTTTGGGATACAAAGTCAATACATATTTAATGTCACATTAGTCATTTTCATGGATCTCAATCACATTAATGAATTGTTAATAATTTAAATGCACTATTAAGATCATTAAGAATCTAACAAATTTGGGGATAGAGAGGAAAACAATCCTGTTGATTGAGAGAATTTGAGAGCAAAATGACAGTATTTGGTAGAAGAGGGAGAAGCTGTCAGCAGTACTCACTTTACTGTCGTGACATGTCTCTGTCTTTAACCTTTCAAATTCATCCTACCCGTTTTCTTTCTCGCTTCCCTTTGGATGGCGCGTACTTGTAGAATCAATAATGGATGCAGAATGCCCCAGTCGGGGTGGCCCAGTGATGTAAAGTAAGGGAGAGTAAAGTCTCTGACCCTTTCCTTGGGTAAAAATCCAAGGTTTACCTTACTCTCTAATAGTGGGTCGAGAGTCACCTTTCGGCCATAAAATTTTAAATGTAACTATTTCGGACTAAGATGAAATTTTAGTAAGGATTTAGCTTGAAAATGTTTTTAGTCTTTTTTTTTCAACCAATAAATAAATAAATAAATAGCTTTGGTCTAGCTTTTAGGAGTTTTTTCCCCTTCAAATCCTCTCTTATTTAAGAGCTTAGCTCCCTCCTTAATTTCCTTCAAGTATCTCCCTTCCTCTCTATCCATACACCTAAATTCTATTGTGGTCTATCAATGGAGGTTAATCATGGTATGATCAATTTGAGCGCCATCGGAGTATCTCTTCATGACCAGGATGAGGACGAGGATGAGGAAGAAGAAGAGGTTCGAAAGGTAGTGATGGAAAGAACCTACAATTGTGTGTTTTGTAGGAGAGGGTTCACCACAGCACAAGCCCTTGGTGGCCACATGAATGTCCATAGAAGAGCTAGGGTTAGCAAAAGCCACAACCCTACAAGCACCAAATCATCATCTTCTTCCTATAACTCCAACTTGCCATACCCTCTTCATACACATCATGATCATCATACATCCAAGGCTGGCAAGTTTAAGGGCGGCAATGGCGGACAAAGGGGGCCAAGCTTGGGCTTCCAAGGCTGCGGTAATGGTGGCGGTGGCGGCGTGAACAGATCATTAGAAGGGAAATGTGAAGACTTGGACTTGGAGCTTCGGCTAGGGCATCATTCATATTGCTAATTTCACTTGGATTTAATTAGCTTCTATCTATGTAGAATTGTAATAACAATGATCTTGCTAGCTATCAATTGATGTTTTGTATAAGTGGGAGATTGATTATATGAATGAGATCTTTTTTTTTAGAATATTGGTCATTGGCTTGGATTATTAAAGAGCTGAGATTGAGGGTTTCATTTGTTTGGAATCTAATATATTTTAATTATAATGTATAAACATTTTAATTTTAATTGTGTTTGATTATCATTTTTTCAATAATCGGTTTAAAATAATGTAAATTTCAAATAAAATACCTTATAAACATTAATTATATTAAGTTTATAATATAATTATAATCTTTATGCAAAACTATGTGTTTGTTTACAACCCATTATAAAATATTTTATTTAAAATTTACGTCATTTTAAATACACAGTGAAATGTATTATTACCTAATATACACTATTTATAGCCTAACTAAAGCTATTGTATGCTTGTGATCACTCCTATATGAAACTATACATATACATATATCATATATGTGCTCATGAAGCAAGACTTTTCTATATGATGATGTTAATAGTACTTATATATGTGGATTAATTAAGAGGATAAGGTACAGAAAAACACCTATTTAAAATTTGATTTTCACTTATAACCACTTGCTAAACATATGATATTACGTTTAACCACACATTGAACACCTAGTATATTAATTTAGTCAACAAACCCTAGCTCCAAATTCGTTAGACATAGGATCGTATGTAGTTTGTTAACTAACTCCATTTAATATTATATATAGTTTAATTTTAAAGCAATACACAACTACGATTTAATGAGTTTATAAAAATAAAGATTTTCAATAGTTATTCTTTTTCATAATAACAAATCGGTTATTTCTTCCCTCTTAGCACCCAATTTGTATAAGCTATTTTATCATTATCAAATATAATCTGATAACTTATAAGCAAAATTAACATATTTAGGGTATGTTTGGATTCCAATGCATTTTCATTATAATTCAATTATTTTACCTCGTTTTATGTGTCCGTTTGGTTGTGAAAATAAAAATCTCGTAAAAACCGAGGTAAAACCGTAATTTAACCAAATAATCACATAAATCGAGATAAAATAATTATATTTTAATTAATATATCGTGAAATCCAAAAATATCATAATTTAAACGCCTTAAAAAAATTGTTAACCAAACACCGCCTTACCATTTTGCATTATAATGATAATGATAATGCATTTGGAATCCAAACACACCCTTATTTAACACACTCGAAGTCAATTGCTCATTTTTATTTTATTGTGAATAATATCATTTAAGAAAGTATGTAATCAACGAGGCACCAGTGGTCTAGTGGTAGAACAGTACCCTGCCACGGTACTAGCACTTCAAATTCAAGCTGCATTTTTGTTTCAAACAATCTCAGCGAAAAGTTTTGGTTTGCGTTGTGCATCTGATGTCGGCATGTTGCTCTCCATCCAAAATCACAAGTTTTTGAAAGCTTCATCGTAAAGCGTGGATCCCGGCGTTCTCTTCGTCTCGCGCTTGCCAAGTTCGATGAACTTGGTGAAAACTGATTTAGGTAATTGCTTTTGATCGATTCCCGAATGCAGGAGAAATTTTATGTTATGTTGCAATCGGTTTGATTTCGCGTGATTTAGCTTGAACGGAATTTGACCGTGGCTCCTTTATGCCTGCACAATGTTAGGGTTTATGTTTAAGATGAAACTGAATTTGATCGAGTTTTGTTCCAGTGAGCTTCATTTGAGAATTGAAATTGGAGCAGCTCTTTACTGTATGATATGATCTGTAGCAAGATTACGGTACCTCTGATCAGTTGTTAGGATAGAGATAACTGTGATTCTTCATTTACGATACCTCTGGTTCAGAGGCTTATCTGTGAGAGATTGTTGGATCAAACCCTGTCAATACAATAGGATGATCAAGGCATATGTAACCGAATCATTTCTCTTGCTTCTTGTTCCATTTCAGCAACAGAAGATCAATCAAATTTGTTGGCAGATGAGGCAGCATCTGTGCCGAGTCAAATGCAAGATGCAGATGCTGTTCCTGCTTTAAAAGCCATTCTTAAGGACCTCTCTTCACTCACCGTGAGGTACCGATGAATGGATTGCTTGCTATTTTAAAGATTTTTCTTTAGGTATCTATGTTGATTGTTGAGAAATGTGTGCACCATTCCTCTTAGCAGAAGAACTTGGTTCCAGAACCAACTCTAGATGTTTGAGAAACATAAGAACTTACCCCGTGTAGGATGCTGGACGCCCCTCTCGTTCCTCTCTGTATCCATTGATGTTATATTTAGATTATAGATTCTAAATGATATGGTTCCAAATCAAAGAAAACATAGTAATGTACTACAAACACTTCTACTAGGTGTCAAACATGCTATTTGAAGATTTCAGTATGTTTTTATGTACTAGACAGGTTGCTT
Organism: Persicaria tinctoria; assembly: GCA_037127255.1. NCBI lineage: Eukaryota > Viridiplantae > Streptophyta > Magnoliopsida > Caryophyllales > Polygonaceae > Persicaria > Persicaria tinctoria. Next base: position 1,652,149 of record JBANSL010000019.1, on the reverse strand, counting down.
ATGCTCATCTAGCCATCTAGGTGTCAAAGCTGCAACAGCTGCACTTTCTGGAGTACATGGAGATGAGTCTGAGCATCCTGTGTTTGTAATTGAAGCGATAAAAGTGCTGGATTCTGTTGCAGGTGTGATTCTTTTCTTCTATTTTTATCTGCAATCACATTGAGTAGAAGTTTTCTTTTGAGGTGAAGACAATCTTTTCAAATTGAAGTACAAGAGGCTGAATGGTTTCATAAATTAGCAGTAATTTCACAGTGATACCATGTACTGTTGCACTTTGTTGAGACAATCTACTTTTCTTCAAATGCTGTGGATATGAATATTTTTCCACTTCTTCCTTCTGTTTCCGCGTTTATTGATGGGGGAACTAGTGGTCCTCGGGCAGACTGCACGTTTTTCTTGCCTGTTTCTCAGATGATCAAAGTGTCACTTTCTTCCAGCAGCAAAGCTGTGAAGTTGCTATCAGATAGCATGCTTGAATTTTGAAAGGTCAGTGCAACTCTCAGATAAGATCAGTGCATGCAACTCCTTTTGTGTAGATGAAGCTTGCACTTTTTGTGCAAGATTGTACTCTCATTTATGGGATCTTTGCTTCAGTTATTAGGAAAGAGAGAGAACTCTGATTCTTCATTCATTCATTGATCTCATTCAGAGTCTGGGCCTGATAAATGGTGATGCCTTTTTCAGTTATTAGGTTTTCATTCTTACTTCATAACCTCAAAGAGAAAGAGCCTTGTGATGCCTTTTTCAGGATATCCTTCAAATCTAAACTCCCTTTGGTTGATTAGAATCAATAAAAATCTATATATTGCCACAAACTTCTTCTTTGATTCAGGCATATGAGATGCATATGTAAATTTATGAAGTTCATGTTTTTTTTTATATGGTCATAAATTCTGATCCAAGAAGAGATGCAAATCATTGGAATTATTCAACAGTTCAACTCATTGTTTATGATTTATGGGATATTTAGGTTCTGGATTCTAGAAGACATCCTGGCTTTTGATATGTTTCAAAATGAACGAAAACATAGTAATGTTCCATAAATAATAGGGTAAATTACACATAACCACCCATAAATTATGATACTTTTCACATAACCACCCATAAAAACTTAAATTACAGTAAACCACCCATAAATTAGTTATCTTTTCATAAGACCACCCACCCATTAAACCTCTATTTGTTTTGTTTAAAAATATTAAAATACCCTTAATTCAAGCTTATTTGTATTTAATTCAATGATTTGTTTTCATAAGACTTCTCATTTGTTAAATAATTCGGTTTTACTTTTACCCTGTTAAAAAAGGATAAATTATAATAAAATTATTCACGTTCGGCTAATTTGTTAAATGATATGTAAAGCTTATCTTATTTTTTAAATGATATGGTTTGTAATTTAATTATAATTCAATTATTTACTTTAGTTTATATATGTGAACATTTGGTTGTATAACTAAAAATCTCATTAAAAAAATGAGGTAAAATGGTAATTTAACCAAATAATCACATGCATTTGGATAAAACTATTACATTATATATAATAAATAAATTATGGAATCCAAACACACCCTTAATTTATCTTAATTTTTTTTTACCAAAGACGACCTTGTCTATTTTACATTATAAACATAATACAATTGGAATCCAAACACATACTTATATACATGCAACATCTTTCCTTTACAAAGTATAAACAAATAAGCTTGAATTAGGGGTATTTTAGTCATTTTAAACAAAACAAATAGAGGTTTAATATGTGGGTGGTCATATGAAAACAAATCAAATTTATGGGTGGTTTACTGTAATTTAAGTTTTTATGGGTGGTTATGTGAAAAATAACATAATTTACGGGTGGTTATGTGTAATTTACCCTAAATAATATTTCATAATTCCATATATAATTCATAAACTAAGCAAATATTCCATAAGTTCAAAAGTATGCTCCTTTATATGTAATCTAATCTTCAATCTCGCCATTTCCAGTCTTCAACATCATATTCCTTTGTCAAACTTCACTCTTCATCATCATGTTCCTCATCCTCTATGCCATCAGAAACAAAATCATCGTCTCTGGGTTCTTTCATTTTTTCCACATGAACCACATTGTGAACACTCCCTCTTGGTTGCGATTCTTCTTTTGTTCCCGATGCTTCACCCACTGTACCCCATGTAAGCCTCAAGCCAGGTTTTACCTCCTCTTCTTCAATGTCATCAACTCCATCAACCATCCAAGCTTGTGCATGAGAAGAGGATCATTTGCTAGAAGCACATCAATTTTATCACTCTTCCTCTTGTTCATCCATCTTGCGTTGAAATGAACATACACTAGGTTTTTCATCTGGTTGGTATCTAGTATACTCCTCTTTTTTGCTTGAATCTAAAAACAGCAATACTGTACAATCATTCATCACATATACATATACTCCTCACAAAGCTGCCACTTTCCACCGTGTCTAAAGGAATGCTGGACTCATACACCCACCTAGCCATGTATTCGTGCCCAAGTTTTTGTTCTAGTCCTTTCATAATCATGCTTGATTTTTGCAGACTTTCTGGCTCTTCCCGGCCCCTTCCATGGCTTCAGTTTCTTCTAGCTCATAAACTTCATCTGAATTGATGCCATGCCAATTATCCTGATTCATTGCATAATTGCATTACGCATTCCATAATCTCCAAAATCCCATCTTCTCTTCAAACTCGGAGCATAAGCCCCCACTGACTCGGAACTAGTCAATGAACCATTTTGATTTGAAATTGGCAATCGAGTCATGGTGAGTAAATCCCCTCTACAAATTCAACAAAATCAAACAAAAATTCTAAGATTTGGGATTCGGTACTGCACTTCAAGATACGAAATGTGTACATCATCCAAAAAAAAAACACACACTCACAAATCGGTACTTGGAACACACACAACACTAACCTCAAAACTCAGTAACTGGCGCGGTGCACCAGTGGTGCGGTTGGTGCCTGACTCTCTGTGGTCGTCACCGGTGGCCGGAGGAATGGAAGGGGGGAAAGTCGACAAGAGAGAGTGGGCGATAGGAAGGGGAGAGAGAGGAGAAAAAAAGGAGGCGGCTTTTTTAGGGTTCTGAAGCCAAATCCCGATCCGCCGAGGCCGATTGCTGCAATTCAATTTCAAAAGACAAATCGTTTGAAACTGAGGTGCAATTCTTGAGGCATTCAACTTGCTAATGGGAGACATTTGAACTGAATTTAAGCGTACCGCTTTCGTATGGTGATGATTTCATATCTGAATTAACCCCCTCCATCAATGATATCCATCACTTTGGTTGTGTAGATGAAGCTGCAGTTTCGATGAATGGTGTTATCCTATAAGATTGGTTGAAAATGGAGGATAATTTCCTCAATGTGGAACTATAACACACTACTGTTACTCATCCAATTTTAAACCTAGAACCTCAACTTGTAACTTCTTTGTTCAAGATTTTTGTTCGAGAACTAGTCCACAGCTGTTTCATAGTGTTGAATTCAAGTAATATGAATGCAAGCTCAAGGAAATGAAAGCCATCACTGAGCTTCTTGGACCACAGATTATTCAAATGCTTACCCAGTTGTTTTGAAGTGTTTGATTAGAGGTTACATCTCTAAGCTTCTGTAAGAGCCTTATGAATTTCCGAGGGAGCTAAAGAGATCTGTGATTTGACAGCCTACTCTCGTGTCGATGTACATATCTAAGTGTATACTTGAGCTAAGCTTACTATGAAGATGCTTCGACGTATGTTCAGTTTAAAGATAATGTTGTGCTATGTAGAGAACTTGCTCACTCCAAATTGAGGATTTGAGCTGGAAAGATAAGATTTAAGTACTTTCTAGCAACTGTTGCTGACATAAGTCTCTTGAATTCTCTTCCTACTTCACTACATCTTATACGATTCGCACGTCATGCATTGGAACTCTTCAGATCATACCTTTGATTTTTCTGTTTTTTGTTTTCTCCTAGTCTTATTGTTGGCTGCTGGATACTGTCAAGACATTGTGATATGGGCCATGTGATATGGTGATGATCTGCAGGACAACTATCTACAGATCATGATCGTATCGTGGACAAACTCCATAAGCTGGCAAATCCATGAAGCAGATTGCTACAGCTGAGGTAAGTCAATCAAACCGGGTATCTTAGTAGCGAAAACCACAACTCTTTGTGGTCAAATTTCGTGTGCGAATGGCGTCTTACTTGAGAAAAAACTATAGATGCTATTGCATTTCGTATCGATATGTCAAAGCATGGGGTTTGAGAGGCTGTTGGTGTTCAATCTGGGTTGAGATTATCCATTGCAAAAGGGATTAGTTCATTGAACTGCATTTTGGTTTTTTGATTCTAGTTTGATGTCATGTTCTTGCTTTACCATGGAAACTGTCTGTACATTGAATGGTACATACTAATAGCCCTACACCTTTTTAGCTTTCCCCTTTTGAAATTGCCTTGGTGATATTACTTTTCCCACTTTTTTTGCTCATGGTGTTAATGATTGAATTTAGGGCGTGTATATGTCTAATCTTTTAGTTTTAGGGGTATGGGGTCTTAGGGGTGGTTTGTTGACTGTGTGAGGAAAGTGGAAGAGATTGGTACACGTGTATAACTATGAAAATGTAAGAGGGTGGGCGTACTTGTTAAGGCGTTAACTTGGAAGTTCTATCTTGTTTTCCATTACACTATGTTTGGATATAGGAATTTGATGGGATTTTTAAGGAGGGAATGGAAGGGAAAATGAATGGAGTGTTTGGCTAGACAATTGGGAGGAATTGAAGGGATTTAAACTTGAATAACTACCTATTTGATGAGATTTCACAACCCAACAAAATGGTGGAATTTGATGGGAAAATGAAATCATTTCCCTTCTCTTCTCTTCCCTTCCCTTCCCTAAAATACCCACTTACCAAATAAAGGGTTACAGTTAGACCTGTCAAACGGGTCATTCCGGTCGGGTTCGGGTCGGGTCACTCCGGGTCTCGGGTAAAACGGGTTTCGGGTTTTTCGGGTTGACTAGAACCCGGGTTTGATCAGGTTTCGGGCGGGTTCGGGTCGATTTCGGGTTTGTCAATTTTTTCTTTTTTAAATTAAAAAAATCATAATTTGATAATTTTGCGATAAATTTTAATTAAATATAAAAAAATTTAATTATATTTAATTATAAATCAACCGGGTCACCGGGTCAATCGGGTCAAAATTACCGGGTCAATCGGGTCACCGGGTCCAAACCCAGATTACCCGGAAAATTTTCGGGTTTTCGGGTTCGGGTCGAAAAAAATTCCCGGGTCAAAATTTCCGGGTCTTGACCCAAAAAATTTCGGTCGGTCGGGTCGGGTCACCGGGTCGGGTTGTGTTTTGACAGGTCTAGTTACAGTGGGTGATATCCGATAGGTGAATCCCTAAATCCCAAAGAGGTGGTTCTCTTTAGAGATGGCTCGAGTCAGGATGCAACGGGTTTTGTTCTAACTAGTCGAATCACAGCTCCATCCATACCCGGACCAGCCACCCCAAGTTGGCGGATCCCTAATCCAGTGGGTCCGCATGTCCATTTATTTTATTTTCAAAATAAAGAAGAATATTCGATCTAACCATTCCAGAATGGTTCAACTGACAAGAACTTGTGGGTAGTACTCAAAGGTTCCCGGTTCGAACCTCGGATGACCGCTCTTTATTTACAAATTCAAGAAAGATATTCGATCTTCTCAACACAGCAACAATACAAAACAGGGAATACCTTAAAAAAACAAACACTAAAGAAGTGGGAGAACACAAAAATGCCCAATGAAGAACACAGAAAACAACAAACCAAAACACCAAGTTAAAGGAAACGAATGAACTTAAGATGGCAGAAACCGCCACTTGGGCACCTGGCACATTCAAAATCAATTTTGATGGAACCAAAAACTTGGATGGTTCCTCTACTGCAGGTTTCATCATCCGTGATCATCTTGGTGTGGTGATCGCTTGTGACGGAGCTCCTTGTGGGCATAGCTCGGCTCTGGTCGCAGAAGCAAGAGGTCTTCAACTCGGTGTCTCATGAGCTAGGGGGCTTGGAGTCCACAATATTCTAATGGAGGGAGATAATTTGACGATTGTCAATGCGGTTAAGGGATGCTGAAGTTGCCCGTGGGAGACTGGGATCATCGTCTCGGACATTCTGATATCGCCAGAGCAGTTTCGCTCGGTCTCCATCTCACATGTTTTCCGCGAAATCAACACAGTGGTGGATAAGATTGCCCATTTTATGCTGGCTGTACCGCTTCTGCAACACCCCCTCCTGGATGATTGTGAGTTGTGTATCCTCATCTGAAAGGATGTTCTTAGATAATGGTCTAGCTTAGTCTGACCTCACCCAAATCTTCACCTTATATAAAAAATAAAGATACTTCCTCCGATTAATAATATACAGTAATACTTTTTTTTACATATAACCTACATTTTAAGAAAATTCATCACACCAACTTTCTTTTAATCAATTTTACTATTTTTAAATTTCACTACTTCCTATAACCAATTAAAAGTGTTAAACAAATAAAAAATATACAAATCAATGCACATTATTATTGATCAAAATATCTTATATTTATGATCAGGGAGTATAAAACAAGTCCTTTATTTTCATCTGATGAATAACATTTTTAGAAATCCCAATGAAACTAGAATTGCATTTTCTTAACAAATGGAACGTTAATTATTATCTTTTCTGTTTTCCATTTAGCAAATGATCCTAAATGGTTCATGAATATCCAAATTCATTTTTTTTTATAAAAAAGGTACCAATTCAGTGATTGATACTCCGTATTGTGTTAGTTGACAATGAGGCATCTGGAACAAAACCCTCATTAATGAACTTATGAATCAAAAGCTTGTGAAATTAAGGGACTTATTAAAGGTGGTGGATTTCCAATGAATTTTGGGGGGTTTCATTTCAGTTACCATCTTGCAGAAAATTTAGCTTTGTAGAAAGGGGTCAAATAGGATGAGTGGCAACACCAATTTCATGACCTAAAGGGACTCAGTTTCCACTTTCCAACTCCATCTTAACAAACCCCAAAGCATAAAAAAGTGTCCTTTTTCCTACACAATTGCTTCAAAGGTCAAAATGATCATTACTCTCTCTTTACCTACACACTAGCCATTAAGATGACAAAGGACCGGGTAATGGGTAAGTAAACTCTTCTCACTACTCGACTTGGGCATTGATTCTGTTAACTCGCACGCTGGAGGGAGAGATCGTGTGTGCGGGCCCATATACGGGAGATACGAACAACATATAAACCCAATGAGGTTCCATCTCAAAACCAATTGCCAATGAGATGAGTAGCTCTTCAACCTTATATGTTGTTCAAACATTCTAGATTACCGATGTGGGACAACCACATTCTAACACGCCCCTCAAGTGCAACAACATTTTTAGCCAACAAGTTGCATTTGTCACATGCGCTTAGATGGATATCACAATGTCCGCAACATGCCACGGCCGCAACACCACCACCTATTGGCGAACGTTTTCACCCGACTTTGTTTTTTAATTTCTCTCGTTTCTTCCGGTTGAGTTGATCGAACATCCATCGAATGCGGATAAAATTGTCCTCATTCACACACTAGTAAAATCAAACCCTACATAACATAATCAAAATCCTAATAAAAAAAGAACAATTATTTTGAGCCTTCAAAAAGAAATTAATTGGTTTGGTGGAACTATACCAACAAATAGCATTCAATTGAAGGGAGAAAACAAACAAAGAATCAATAGTTCCAAGGTGCGGCATTCGGCGGAAAAATGAAGTCACACAAGCAACCAAACTTTAGAAAAATCAAAAGTTTAACCCATAACACATAAATAAATAATAATAATATGGTTTTGAAAGAAAAGAGGAAATTGTGACTTCAATCATAATCAACCCAAGCTGGTCTAAAAGAAGCCAAACCCATATTATATAATCAAATTCAACTTTACAATGTGGATGATTATAAGACATTTTTTGAACAAACTTACAACCCTAAACTCACATAAAACCATTAGAAATTGTCCCCTCATAACCCTACACAAAGGCCCTCCTTTGTCTCCCTAAATTCATTTTCAAATACTCCATGTATATTTTATTTCGCCTCACGTACACATGTTGACTCAGTCGATAAAGATAGATATTTTTTCAATTTTTGCTATGTACGTATCAACGTAAGATCTAAAAGATTTTAAATGTTTTGTTCCAATAAAGTCCCAAAATTTTTCTCTAAAATAGATAACAGAATAAAAGATAAACCCAAATTCTCTAAATTTGCAGTTTTCTTTATATTTTATCGAAGGGTAATAATCTTGAAATCTCCAAATTCGAAAATAGATAAATTTTAAAGAAACTGTTGAAGTTGAAGATGATCTGACTACTTTAATTTTAGAGGCCGATTATAAAAACTCGACTAAACTTTATTTTTTTTAAACCAAAAAATGGTAAAAAGAAAGTCTTATTATTCCTTCTCTTCTTTCTTCTTTTATACAAGTCCCACCATTTCCTTCTTGCACCATTTCCTAGTACCCTCGTGTGCTCTCTCAATCTCCCAAACAATACCCTCTTTCTCTTTCTCTCTCATATCACACACCACATTCTTATTCTTGTTCTTGTTCTTGTTGGCAATGGCTGCTGGATCTGCAGGCACAGGCTCACCCTGCGGAGCGTGCAAGTTCTTGAGGAGGAAGTGCGCCTCAGACTGCATATTCGCGCCTTACTTCTGCACCGAGCAAGGCCCTGCGAGGTTCGCCGCCATCCACAAGGTGTTCGGTGCGAGCAACGTGTCGAAGCTCCTCCTCCACCTCCCCGTCCACGACAGGTGTGAGGCCGTCGTCACCATTGCCTATGAGGCCCAGGCTCGCATTCGTGACCCTGTCTATGGCTGCGTCGCCCATATCTTCGCCTTGCAACAGCAGGTACATCTCTCATTTGGGTGCACCAAAACTTCCTTCTTGGATGGAAAACTATAGACCTTTTTTTAGCACCTCTAAGGGTGTGTTTGGTATCTCTAATTGGAATGGGTATGAATCGTATATTCGTATGATAACACCGAGAATGGAAATGAGGAACGACGCGTTCTCATTCCCATTCTGATACCCTCATATCCATTCTTCATATGGATACCAAACATTAGAGTTGTTATTCGAGTCGAACGAACCGAGTATTGTTTGTTCACCATCAGCTCGTTTAGATACGAGTCAAGCTCGAACTGAGCCTAAATTTGGACTCGAGCTTGAAAATGTGATCATACTCAGCTCATTTAGACAATGAACGAGCTCGAGCCAAGCTTTTATCGAGTATTAAGAAACCCTATTTTCTCATAACATAGTAATATTTTAAAGGAAATTTCACAAAATTCAAGCTATTCGAACTTTAATCGAACGAGTTTGAGCTGAGCTTTTATCGAGCCGAGCTCAAACTACTCGGCTCATATAAACCCTAAACAGTTGAGGAGAATTGAGATCCATACACTTTTTTAGGTATCATATGATCAAAAGGATTTTAATTTTTTTTTTCGGGTTTTCGGATAATCATAGGTGGCATACTTGCAAGGCCAACTAATGCAAGTGAAGGCGCAGCTAGCAAGTAGCCATGTCAACAACACAAGGGGAAGCAATCATCTTGAGAATCATCAATGGCATATATCGTCGAACAATCACAACAACAATTTATCCGCGATTCAACAACTTGCAAACTATCAAGGAATCAATTGCTTCAACGCGATCTCGCCTCAGAGCTCACTTGAATCCACAGACCAAGCTAGTGGTGATGGCAATCTAGCGGTGAAGTTAGAACAAAACACCCAAGTTTTTGCTAGAGATGATCAATTTTTCCTCCAACACTACCAGCCTTGTGCAAGGAAGAGGCCCCACGAGGACGAGATGGGCGAGCTTCAAGAACTCGCCTTTCGAATGATGAGAACCGACTAATCGATATCTCGGCTCATCGTCTTCGAATCTCGATTGCCAAAGGTTGTGTTGGTGGTTGCTAAGTAAGGGCATGGTTATGTCTAATACACATACTTGGGGAGTTAGTTTTGTAAATATGGAGGATATTCACCAAGAGAGTTTACAAGCCAAATTATTGGCATTATGTTTTTTTTTTTCCTTTTTTTTGGGTTAGATTGATTAATGGAAGGTTCCAAAATTAATTAAGAATCTTGAAGTTCAAGAAAATAATATATTTCATTGTTAGTTTTTAGCTTCTACCAAGTGTAGTAGATTAGTATACCTTACTCAACTAGTATGTTATGGTGAGTTTGTGTTTAACCATTCCAATAAATTATTTTCTTCATGGACATGTCACCATGTGTTTTCTTGATATCCTAACATTAAAAAAAAAAAAAATGTTTGTTTGGGTTGGTTGAACATTGTGAAATAGTTGGATTGAATCCTATTTTGTCCTTAGCTAGATATTCAAATTTGTCAATAACTATAGATAGAGTAATTATGCAAGTTCAATTCATACTACTCCCTCCCAAGTCCCACCGTTTTAAATGACACTTTATTATTTAGGTATATATTTTGATGATGTACTCAATAAAAATTATATAAAATATTTTTATTTTTTTATTTTTTAAATATAACTTTATATTTATTAGTAATAAGTATGAAATTATATAAAAAATGTATATTTTTATATTTTTTAAAATAATTTTAAAATACATGCTTAAATAGTACTCCCTCTGTTTCAAAATAAAAGTCGTTTGACTTTTTGCACGTTTTTTAACGGGGTAAAAACTCAATAAAATATTATTTTTTTAATCAAATTTTTTTAATAAATTGATACTTGTTACTAATAAATATCAATTTATGGAAAAAAAATTTGATTAAAAAATTAATATTTTATAGAGTTTTTACCTCCTTAAAAAACGTGAAAAAAGTCAAGCGACACTAATTTTGAAACGGAGGGAGTAAATTTTATTTAAAAAAAATCAAGGGAGTATAAAGCTTCTTTTTCCCTTTTTTGAGGCAAATAGTGATTTTTCATTTTATATATAGGTTTAATGCAATAAATATGTATTTTTTATAGGAAAAAATGACTTGAAATAATACGAGTACTCAATATTATCTATGAATAAAAAAACATAATAAGAATTTTAGAAATTATAAAATTTATAATGATGAAAATAAATTATAGATTTATATCCTACAAAGACAAATATATGTCTAAATGACCCAATAGTGCCATAAAACCAAACAAAAAAAACCTAAGCATCCGAAAAAATATAGTTTCAAAATACGAACAAAATGCTAGTGTGACCATCGAAAAATTATTTTAAACTCAAAATATAATAAACAAAAAAAGTAATACCATTCCAAATTACAAATGACGTATATGAAATTTTTTTCCCGTCCTTCTTCTTAGGCTAGATCGAATTGATGCTACTATTAAATAAGTTTTTTTTAAGTTAAGATTTTAATTAGTTGATAATAACAACAACAAACATAATTATTATTATTCCCTCTGTTCCAAAATAAAAGTCGTTTGACTTTTCGGCACGCGTTTTAAAAAGGTAAAAACTATATAAAATAATATTTTTTTAATGAATTTATTTTTATAAATTTGTACTTGTATAAAATTATTAAAAAAAATCGATTAAAAAAAAAATATTTTATAGTGTTTTTATCTCCGCAAAAAGCGTACAGAAAAAGACAAACGACACTTAATTTGGAACGGAGGAGCAGTTGTTATGCTTCCATCACAAAAGAAATTATATGTTCTTATCCTCCTCATTTCATATGTTTAATTAGAGACGTTATTTTTAACACTAGATTCAAATGACCATTTTGCCCCTATAGAAATCCTACATTGACTAAGAGTTTATTTTAAACCCCACACGTACACATTAATTCATCATTCTAATTCTCATAAACCCCCCTCACGAAGATTAAAATAAAAAAAAAAGATAAGAAAAAAAACCCAATATGCAAAAAAAGTACGCGCTCCACGCGCTAGGGTTTCACACCCCCGGTCGCCGCCTTCCTGCGCCTCCCCCTACCCGCTTGCAGACCAGCCATGAGCAACCCTCTCCCAACCCAAACCCTGCTTTGTTGGCCCCTTTGGAGGTAACTCCCTCCACTTGTCCTCCTTAAAAGTGTTCGGTTCATTTGTGGGCGAAAAGCCATTCGAAATCGGTGAAAACACCGCAGTCACATATTGCTCTCCAAATCTATGTGCGATCGGCTTCCTACTCGTCCTCCGAGTGGGCTTGTCGCCTCATCTGTGCTCGTTGGGGTCTCAGGCTGGGCGCTGGGTGGTGGGCGTCTATTTCGTCCGGCGGATAGGGCGGTGGTCCGGGTGGATCTTCGAAAATGGCTCTCCTTTGTGTTCGATGCGACTACTACCCAATTACTCTCCGATTTCGATCTCCGATCAGGTTAGCTACACTAATTGTCGGTTTTACATCCAATTGCATCCTCCTTTCATAGGGCTTGCCGCCTATTTATACCGTATCGGTACCTCTCGTCTACTGCGATTACTTGATGACTGCCTTGTTTATATAACCCCTTGCCGGGGATGTCGATTGGAATTATATCCTTTCATAAGCCATAACAAAACCCTTTTGCTACCCGCATTTACTCCGGCCTTCACTGGGTATATATACACCACTATTACAGGCTTTGTATGCCTTCTTGTGACCGTATCTAGGGGTCTGATTACTTGCTCAACAACTTGCTTTTACTTACCTGTATTTGATGACATTCAGAGTACAAATATAAACAATTTATATTGTAATGAAATCATGGCCACGCTATTGTCTGCAAGTTACTATGTTTTCATCCTCAAACGCCTACTACGGTCTCCTTGGGATTACTAGCTCTGTATTACCATTGTAAAAATATATATAAGCCTTACCAGGCAAATTATATACATCATTGTGCACTTAATCAAGCCTTTTCTTTTGTATATCCACACAATTCTTACCTTCCTTTTGCTCCGGTTCACAATTGTTGGTTTTCGTTTGCGCTGCCTTCGCTGTGCTGCTGTGTGTTGTGCTTTGCTTGCAGGTTACCTACGCTTGGTGTCGGCCTTTGCAGTGAGGTTTTGCTCCCTTTTGTGGCTGCTGCCTGTGCTGTTCCTGGACAGCTGAGAGTGGGGACTCGTCAAATATCACACGCTATTGAGAGTTATGGCTCACAAGCCTTGAAAAATTTCTACCAGATTGGTTATATGCCTTACAAGGCCAAATTGTTAAAACAATATTACAGTACTAAATTATATCAATGTACCATTCAAGAGGTCTTGTTGCTTTTGGGTTTTCAACACCGTATCATGTATATCTTTACTAAGTGTGTCACCAACAAGCTGCTACTACTACTTATCAAGTTCAAGTACCACTTAGTTCAGATTATTATATCAAAACAAGTCTATTTGTATGATTTCCCTTGCCTTTATTTCATTTGGCAAACGAGCCTATACAGGGCAATCCCCTACGTTTTCACCAACCAACATATGAGATCCTTACCGGATATCTTCTCTTCTCACGAAGGTTTGACTACAATCAAAATGGGTTTAATCACCGCTTGGTGTCTGGTTGTGGGTTTAATCACCGCTTGGTGTCTGGTTGTGTTTTTTGATACTTGTACCTACCATTTGGTTAATCACCGTCTTAAATTAGTACAAACGGATCGTCAAAAGCGGTTTCTATGAATATATGTTCTTGGAACTCCCTAGGTATCCAGAGTCGTAACTTCTGGACAAATGTCGATATTTTCTGTAAAAATAATAATATCAATGTTCTAGCACTACTAGAAACCAAGACAAATAAAGTTCCTCGTGAATGTGTCTGGCGGAAATGTGGATTCACAAACATCGCTTTTGACCCGGCCTTGGGTTTTTCTGGTGGTATTTGCTTACTTTGGAAGGATATCCCCTCCTCCCAAGGTTCTATAGAACTCATTTCGGTTCACCACCGTTTCATCCATTTCAATTATTCGGACTATGTCACCCATCGGAGTATTGCTTTCCTGGTAGTTTATGCCCCACCGGACGAACGACGAAAATCAACCTTTTGGGAATCTATCTCTCTATACATTCAAACGTTACTCATTCCGTTCTGTATCATGGGGGACCTAAACGAAATTAGTGCCCCTGCGGACAAACTTGGAGGGGTCTATCCTTCCGCTGCGAGATTCAATCGTTTAAATGACTTAAAGAGTAACCTCTCCTTGCTTGATGTAGCATCGTATGGTGGTCAGTTTACTTGGCAACGTAAATGTAACGGTGTAGTTACCTGTCTAGAAAGGCTGGATCGTCTACTGATCCATTCGGACGTACTGACTATGTTTGATTCACTTCGAACTCAGATTCATCCGTTCACAAGATCTGATCATGCACCGATTTCCACTGATTTCCGTCACAATATCCATCCAAAAAATAGACCGTTCAAATTCGAACTAGCTTGGGCTACCAGAGCCGATTACAGAAATCTGGTTTCTCAAGCTTGGCGTTTGGACTCTCAGGGTTCACTTATGTTCAAACTGGTACAAAAAGCAAAGTTATTGAAGAAGCTTTCCAAAGCTTGGCATAAAAATACTTTTCGCAATATTAACAACCAAATTCAGGTCACTGACCAAAAGCTACTTCAATTACAAACTTCGTTAATTACCAATTATAATACAAAGGATATTCAAATTCTTAAGCAGCTGCTAAACAAAAGAGAATGTATGTTGGATTTCCACCGACGTTACTGGAGCCAGAGGGCCAAAGTAAAACATGCCAAATTGAATGACTCCAACTCGAGCTACTTTCACAAGATAGCTACGACCAAACGAGGCCGGAAACTGATCAAGTCTATTTCACTTTCAAATGGTGAGTCGTCGACGGACTTTCATATTATTCAACAAGAGTTTGTAAAAGATTTCCAATCACGGTTTAGGTCAGCTTCAGGGGGTGGGCCTGATCTGTCCTTAGACTTAGTGGTTATCCCGCCCTTGGTATCTCAAGTAGACAATGCAATGCTCTCAGCTCCCGTGACCAACAATGAGATTAAAGCAGCAGTTTTTTCGATGAGCCCAGATAAGGCTCCAGGCCCAAATGGTTTCCCGGCTGGTTTCTATCAAAAGTTTTGGCCAACAGTGGGCCCTTCTGTAGTGAAGGCAGTAAAGGCATTTTTTAATAGTGGCAGACTCTTACGACAGATTAATCATACATTTATTACCTTACTACCAAAATGTAATGATCCCTCTTCGGTCAACCATTACAGGCCCATCAGTTTGTGCTCTACGATCTACAAAATTATAGCGAAAGTTATTTCTGCTAGGCTAACCAAGATTTTTGACAAACTCATTCACCCACTTCAGGGAGCTTTTACAAAAGGGAGGTCAATTCAGGATAATATCCTTATTGCTCATGAAGCTTTGCACTCTTTTAGGCTTAAGAAAGGTCGAACGGGGATGGTTGCTTTGAAGTTTGATATGGAAAAGGCCTACGACCGAATTGAGTGGCCGTTTCTATTCCAAGTTTTGGCCAAGTTTGGGTTTAATGACCTTTTCATCAGCCGCATTAAGGAATGTGTTTCAACGGTTTCCTACTCGGTATTAGTCAACGATGAACCGACCACAGTTATTGAACCATCTAGGGGGCTTAGACAGGGAGATCCTCTGTCTCCATTCCTCTTTATCTTAGCTTCTGAAGTACTTGCTCGTACTCTACATCATCATGGGCAGGTGAATTCGGACCTTGGCATCTCTTTCGGCCGACCGGGTGTTAAGGTTCCTTTTCTAGCTTTTGCGGATGATATTCTTATCTTTTGTAAAGCTTCACATTCGGCTTGCACCGTTGTGTTGTCCATTTTATACCGATACTGCCTCATCTCAGGCCAAAAGGTCAATCTGCATAAATCCAGCTTCCAAGCATCACCCAATACGTCTGCAACTGCTATTACGGCTACAATCGTTGTGCTTGGTATATCACAAGCGAATAATTTCGATAAATATCTGGGTTGTCCCATAGTAAATGGTAAAACTAATAGAGATACCTTCGCTGATGTCGTCCTCAAGACGAAACAACAGTTGACAAAATGGAAAGCTTTGAACCTCTCCGCAGAAGGCCGAAGGGTCCTTATCAAAGCAAATCTCAGTTCGAAACCGATTTTTCTAATGCAAGCTTTCTTACTTCCATCACATATCCTTCATGAGCTTGACAAAGTTTATAGACAGTTCTTTTGGAACAAAAGTACTAAAGTTGCACCGCTTATTAGTTGGGATAAAATCTGCTCAGATACAATGAAAGGGGGTCTTGGTATCCATAAAGCTGAGAATATGAACATATCACTGCAAATGAAGCTTCTATGGAAGATTATTTCTGAACCAGACAACATCTGGGTCCGTGTAGTCTCACATAAATATCTTAAAGGGCACGATCTGCTCAGCTACCAGAAAAAGGGTCTTTCATCTTGGCAGTGGAATCGTCTTATGTCTATTAGACCTAAGTTCCAGCAGGCCCTTCAGTGGAGTGTTGGAAACGGTCAGACCATTGACTTCTAGTCTCATAACTGGGCCTTCTTAAAACCATTGGAATCCAGAATATTGCAACCTATATCTGAATCCCTAACGAGTATAAAGGTATCTCACTTCATCAACACAGAAGGTCAGTGGAACAGACCACTAATAACCGCCTCTTTAACAAGTATTCTGTCTAAAGAAGATATCGACTCAATAATGAGCATCACTCTGCCTAATAATCCAATGACTGATCGTCTCTATTGGGGTCCAAGCAATACTGGCTGGTTTTCAACCAGCTCTGCCAACTTCTTATTATCAGAACCTGCTGGGTCGACCACTTTTGACTGTGGTTGGATTTGGGATCTGGATGTGCCTCCTAAAGTACGTCATTTCCTTTGGAAAATCTCTCGTGATGGTCTTCCAACCACTCTCAGATTACAAAAATCGCATGTGGCCGTGCCGTCTGGTTGTGCCTTCTGTGCTAACTCTTGTGAATCGGTGGCTCACCTTTTCTTTGAATGCCCTATGGCGACCAACCTTTTACAAGCTTTACATATCCGAGTTCCGAGGGCTCTTGTAGCGAATGTCGGAGTGGGTGTAGTGCTTCCACTTACCGATATCAAACAGGCAATTGGTACCAAATCTTTTACTGATCTAGCCTCAGCGTGGTGGGCCCTGTGGTTCTTCAGAAACCAATTAGTGTTTAACCACACTAACACAGTAACTATAAACGAAATAATTCTGCTCTATACTACAAGTACTCATTGTTGGAAACAAACAAACAAACTGGAGGACGATCTCCCCATCACTGCTACCTCTGGTCGAGGTGGTAATTGTCGTTCTGTTCGTCCGGGCACTCGTTTGGTTGATCATGCCGGCCATACTCGGCAACGCTCTGGGAAGTGGGACAAGCCTCCTACAAATTGTTACAAACTAAATTTCGACGGATCAGTTATTCCGAGCGGATCGGCGTCTTATGGATTTGTCATCCGAGACTCTAGGGGTGTGGTGGTCGCTCTAAAACGGGCTATTTGCACTAATGTCTCCGTGGTATTTGCAGAAAACCTTGGCCTCAAAATGGGAATTTCACGCGCTAAGGAATTGCAGATTGTAAACCTTCAGATCGAAGGGGACAACTTACTGGTTATAAAGGCTTTACTGGGGGATTGGAAATGCCCCTGGACTATCGAGCTGCTACAATCGGATATTTTGTTAGATATTTCGTCCTTTTCTTATGTTGCTATTCGTCATATTTTCAGGGAATCAAATGCAGTGGCTGACTATCTTGCTCGTAGTGCCCATGCATTCCCTGCCGACGATTGCTGTGAGGATGATCCAGAACTGCTTGTTCTCGTCCGGAAGGATGCTCTAGGAAGGGCTTCTGCTGCGGCCGACCCGACCTAATCTTTATTCAGCGTCAAAAAAAAAAAAAAAAAAAAAAAAAAAAAAAAAAAAAAAACCCTCACGTGGAAAGCTCTACAAAGTCAAAACTCAAATGGCAAACAAGTCATGGTTAATACTTAATATCATACCCTAAATTATTTTTTCTCCACTTCATAAACAAATCAATATCTTTCCCTCTAATTAAAATGGGTGTTTTGTGTTATTCATTCTCACCTAGATGTTATGAGCAGTTGATCTTAATTAGTACTACAATAAGGTTAGCTTTAGAAAACTTTTAATGTAAAACTACAAATTAAATATTGATTAATAATTTCGACCAAAAAGAAACTAAAACTTAATTTTAAAAAATATTTCCAAAATGTTACTTGTATTTTTTTTAATTTTTAAAAAGTTAAAAAAATATAAAACTTATATATAATGACTTATAAATATTGAAAAAAAAGGGACATATGTTTGAGGTCATGAGCACTAGCTACATAGGGCCCACTTGATCAAGAGGTTGGGCTTTAAAATAAACGGGTAGGGTTTACCTAACATAATTAAACTATGTAGTTAAGTATAATTAAAATGTTAATTAACAAAGCCCCATGACATTGTATTGAAGTGTTTGGACAGATTGTCCCCTTAATTGAATGCATAAGCCTACATCAAACGTCAATGGACTTTGACAACTTTGATCCCCTTATCAAACCAAATTAGTTTTTATAATTTAAATACGGAGTATAAAGAAATTAGTGACACTAAAATTGCACTTGATACTTGAAATATTTCATTTCAATTGTGTGGTAAATCAGTTATAATCATAGTCAGAATTTTGTATTTAGGGATAGTTTGGCAACACGAAGCTGATGGGATAGCTGAAGCTGATAGAGTGGCTGAAGCTGATGGATTAAGTTTGTTAAATATATATTCCCTTTGTTAATTAAAACTTATCGTTTACTATTCATGCACGCTTTTTTAAAATGATAAAAACTATATGAAATATTAACTTTTTTAAAAATTTGTTTTTTATAAATTTATACTTAATAGTAACAAGTATGAAATTATTTAAAAAAAATATATTAAAAAAGTTAATATTTTATATAGTTTTTAACACATCAAAAAGTGTGCGTGAATAGTAAAACGTCAAGTTTTAATTAACGGAGGGAGTATTAAATTAGAGTTTTTATAAGCCAGTAAGGTGTTTGGTAACCCAGCTGATAGCGTACTTGATACAAACAAGCTGATCAAATAGGAGAAAATTAATAGAATTCTGAAAAGTTTGGGGTGAGTAGCTGTTAAAACTCCAATTTAAAAAGCTAATTAAACTAAAATCTTATATTTAACTTATTTAAAACTACAAAATATTAAAATCAAAACTCCAAAAAGTTACCTAGATTAGTTATCTTGAAAGTGCATAAAATTGTACTATATATCATTTTTGTTTGATCCATTATTTAATTTATTTAGGTTAATTAAATCATGAAAGGGATAAAAAGTAAAAAGGACACTTGGAACATGTAACAACACTTTGAACAAGTGGGATGACATTTATCCAATGTATTTCATATACCCTAGTGGCCTTGGGCTTGACTCACATAAAACCAAGCATTTTATTTAACTAAAATCAAGAAATAGTATTTTATGTGTGTGTATCAACTAGAAATTAGGGTTCTTAATTAAAATTATTTTAGTCAAGAAGCATATATGTTAATGGACTTAATTATTGTCATGATAATTATTTTCGAGCCCATAAACCTTTGTTACCAAGAAAAGGAAACCCTTTTTTAAATTATATTATCACCAATCTTAGACAATTAAGCAACATAACACTTGACCACTTTCATGTATCCCATTTTAATTAGGAATTAAAAAAATAAATCAATAGGACAAAATAGAAAACAAACAAAAGAAGGAAGCATATTTATTAAAATGGACAATATATAGAATATTCCATGAATTGTGATATATGTACCCAAAAATATAGGTGATACGTACATAGTACAATTAATTAATAACTTAAGTACATAACAAAAATATACAGAGTACAAATTAAGACAACACATTATTTCACTTCAATAGTTGATATTGTGGGCAATTACTCATATTGATACAAAGAAAAATATTAATAATATATAAGATAATGTGAAGCCCTTAATTAATTTAAAATTTCTTGTTAGAATATAAATTCTAAATAACCCTATAATTAATTAACTATCACATTATTAATATCAATTAAAAAGAGTTTAGAAGCATCCAATTGATCTCCAAAACCACCTGATTGGACCACATTAGTTGCACTTGATAAAGTATATATATACAAATTTAGTGCACAAGCACTTTTTATAAAGTATAGAAATAATTATCTCTATAAGTGATTAGTTTAATCAGTAAACTAATTATATAAGAGTCCGAATGGTAGTGATATGATTGAATATCACTTTTTCAATCTTTAATTATTATTTTTCTGTTATAAATGAATTTTTTTCCATCGATAAATGTGGTGAGCTCGATGTGAAGAAAATTATATATATGAAGGGTAACAAAGGATATTATATATATACTTTCTTATGGTCAAAAGTTGCACTATAAAATATTAAAATTATAAATGATCTCAAAAAGACTTGTTCTATAGGTTGTACCTTGTTCTATGTATCATTGAATATGTGTTGCTTTTTACCATAAATTGGAACTACAACAAAGATCAACATATATAATACTATACATGCATATAGCTATATATAGGTTACTAATTTATGTTAATTCGAACACTAAAAATAGAGTTTTTTGTTTTTTAATGCTCGAACACTAAAAATAGAGTATTTTATAATGTTGAGAAAACGTCTTACTACTTATTTATATATAATCTGAGCAAGAGAGTGCCTTTTTATATATATATATATATATATATATATATATATATATATATATATATATATATATATATATATATATATATATATATATATATATATATATATATATATATATATATATATATATATATATAGTCCATTTGATACATATGTTAAAATTGGTGAAGGTAATTTTTTTTAATTCTTTTATCCAATAAGTGTAAGTAATTTTTCCATCAATTTAAACAAGTTGATAAATAAATGTTTATCTGACCGTTCAGTAAAACATGTCATTTTAGATATGGTATTTTAGTATTTTCTTTACGAAAATACCTTTGATATGAGTAATAAATTATTATGTGCAGTTTTCGATAAAGTAAAAATAAAATAATAGTATAATAAATGAGGTTAAATTATTATATTTATTGATTTCCTTAGAATTTGTGTATATGGGTAAAAGACATGCTTTGACAAACGAAAAACGTAAAATGGTTAATAAAAATCCAAAAAAAAAAATACAATTTCAAATCTCCTTTCTGTTTATGTTTTTGACCAAATCTATTCTTTAAATTCTTATAAAGTGCAATATTCAAGGGTTCGTTTGATTAGCAACTGAAAAACCCAGGAAGTAAAAAAACCCAGAAAGTAGATGAAATATATGTGCTTGGTTGGAGTTTTAGTCAGAGGAAAACCCAAGAAGTTAAATTCTCAGGAATTTAAATTCCTCCATTTCAAGAAAATTTAACTTACCTACTTCCCTCTAGGTAAGTTCCAATTCCACCTTTTATAAAAAGAAATTTCCAATTTCCCTATTTTAATTCCTACCATTTAAAATCCAACCAAACATATTTTTTCAATTCCCGAGAAGTGCAATACGTGGGAATTGAATTCCCGAGAAGTAACTTCCTGGGAATCGTTCTTCCCGTGTTAAACCAAACGAACCCTAAGAATACAATTTTCATTACTTAAATTATTTAAAAAAAATTATTAGCCATATAGGATATCTTGTTAATTGGTTAGTGGTTAACCGATTGTATAGATGGGATTGCAATGTATAAATGGGAGTTAGCTCCTTGCAATTGATTCATTCACAAATAGCAATACAAACACATTCAAGAAACTCTCTCTCTCCGTAACAAACTCTCAACTGACAAATCTCCATTGATGGAAGATTGAAGCTCGGTTAGCTTCTGAGCTCCAGTTTCTTATGGTATCAGAGCCACGAGGGACGATCCGCCGCTGACTTCCTCTGGTGTTTCATTTCAATCGGAGAAATGAGCAATCAAAGGCAAGTTCCTGGCGATTCCAGAAACAACAACATGAATGATCCACTGTGGTTGTCGAATTCTGATCATCCAGGTGCTCGGCTCGTAGCAAGCGTTTTCAATGGAACGAACTTCCTCAGCTGGAGTAGAGGAATTCAGATGGCGCTTGGAGCCAAGTACAAGATCGGATTCATAGACGGCACTTATCTGCAGAAGGAGGTTCCAGAAGGTGATCTGCAGCGTTGGAAGAGATGTGACTATGCTGGGTCACCAATTCAATGGTGCCTAATCTAGCAGAGGGATTCATATACGCAGAGTCGACAAGAGAGCTCTGATTGGAGATCATTGAGAAGTACGCTCAATCTAACGAACCTTTGCTATATCAATTGAAGAAAAATTTGTCTAACACGGTTCAAGGGAGTCTTTCTGTTACGGATTACTACGGAAAGATAAAGAAACTATGGAATGGGATTCTGAGTCTTCAAGGGGTTCCAAAATGTACTTGTGGAGCCTTCAATCGTTGCACTTGTGAGATGAAGAAGAAAGTTACAGAACTCGACAATCTTAACAAATTGCTTCAATTTCTGATGGGGCTTAATGACTGTTATGATAGTGCAAGATATCAGATCCTTGCTACTGAACCTCTGCCTACTGTAAAACAGGCTTATTATCTGATACAACAAGTTGCTAATGGGGTAGAAGGTAATGGAAAGGGACAATCGTCCGATGCTTCTGTGAGCAAAACTTCTAATGACAAGAAGCCTTCTAAGAAGGACAAATCTGAGAAAGCTGACAAGAAGTGCAGTCATTGTGGTATGAAGGGGCATTTAGTGGAAGGATGCTTCAAGATAATATGCTATCCAGATTGGTTCAAGAATCCTAAAGCGAAGAATGAATCAAGGACTGCTGCCACAACTGCTGGGCTTCTTGATTCACCACTAGAGGTAGATGCTAGATCAGAGAAGCAATTAGACATGTCATTTGTCAATGTTGTATGCTAGGAAGTATTGAAAGCTATGAAGAGAAAGGAGGTTATGGCTTCCACCAATTTTGCAGGTATTATATTTGCCTTGAACTCTTCTAAGTACAGTTTTGAGAATTCGAGTTCATGGATTATAGGTTCGGGTGCCACTGATCACATGACCTGCAATTCTAGTTTCCTTAAGAATAAAAGATATCTTCCTCGTCCTATTAGTGTCTGTCTACCTGATGGATATGTTAGATAAGTTAAAGAAGTTGGGGAAATCAGATTGGCTTGTGGATTAGTGTTACATGATGTTTTTTATATTCCTGAATTCAAGATCAATCTCTTATCAGTTGGAGAGTGGTTGATGATACAAATCTAGATGTGATTTTTAAGAGGTCTGTATGTCTCTTTCAGGACCCTAAGAGTGGAAAGGTGACCTTGACATCTGCTAGACTTACAAGGCAGCTCTTCAAGGCTCAACTGGTGATAGAAGACCACAATGGCAGTGAAAGGAGACATATTACAGGAGCTATTGTAGATAAACAAATGTCTAATAAGGCCATTTCTAGCCATTTGTTTCATAATAGATTGGGTCATTTGTCTTTTTCTACCTTGCAACATGTTAAATGTTGCAGTTTGTTGCATGAGTCAAGCAGGTTCTGTGAACCTTGTGTGTTAGCAAAACATCACTCTTTGCCTTTTAATTTGAGCAAGTCTGTTGCTAATGAAAAATTTGCTTTGCTGCATATTGATCTATGGGGGCCCTATAAAGTTCAGAGTATCAATGGTGCTAAATATTTTGTCACCATAGTAGATGATTTCAGTAGAGCAATGTGGACTCATTTGACTGTAGACAAGTCACAGGTTTCCACTATTGTTATTGAGTTTGTTTTGCTGGCTGAAGCACAGCTCCAGGCAAAAGTTAGAGTGATTCGTACAGATCATGGGACCGAGTTCTCTAGGTGCAAGCAATTCATGAAATCTAAAGGGATTCTTCACCAACAATCTGTTCCATATGTTCCTCAACAAAATGGTCGTGTTGAGAGAAAACACATACATTTGTTGGAGACTGCCCGAGCAATTAGATTTCATGCTTCATTGCCTCTCAGGTTTTGGGGTGAATGTATCCTTTCTACTACCCACTTAATCAATTTTATGCCCTCTTCTGTTCTTAATTGGTCTACACCATTTGAAAAATTGTATGGCCATGGACCAGATTACAGTCATCTGAGGGTTGTGGGATGTTTATGTTACATATTAAAGAAGGGTCCTAGTTCTGACAAGTTTGGAGCTAAAGCCAAGAGATGTGTGTTTCTAGGATATCCTGTAGATAACAAGGCCTATAAGGTTTTTGACTTGGTTGATCAAAAGGTGGTTCTTAGCAGAGATATCCTTTTCTATAAGGAGCAATTTCCCTTTGCCAAAAATAGCACCTGTCTCACTCCATCTGTTGCTCCTTCTACACCCATATTGCCATTGGTTAACCCAACCTTTTGTCCACCAGATACTTCACCTATTCCACCAACAACTGTCTCAGACACATCCTTTTCTTCATCTCCTTCCCAAGACTTACCACAAAATGGTCTATCCCTCTCTGATTCTATCTCAGAGTCTGTGTCTTCTTCAAGGCATATTGATTCACCAATTGCCCATCAAACTAATCCTCTTCCTTGTCCTGAGCCTATTCCCCACAAAAGACCTACTAGACAAACACATATTCCTGCCCATCTCAAGGATTTTTTCCCCACACTTTCCTCTTCCATGTCTAGTTCCTTTATGGTTTCTTCACTAGACAACCAACTTTTCTATCCACCTGAATATGTGGCATCTCTGGCTAATGTGTTGTCTTTACATGAGCCTTCCTCTTACAGACAGGCTAAAAATGACCCTTTATGGATTGAAGCAATGCAGAAAGAAATTCAGGCTTTGGATGCTAATCATTCCTGGGTTCTTACCTCTCTACCTTCTGGAAAGGTAGCTATTGGATGCAGATAGGTATATAAAATCAAGTTTAGAGCAGATGGTTCAGTTGAACGCTACAAAGCTTGTTTGGTAGCTAAAGGCTATAATCAGGTTAAAGGAGAGGATTTCAAGCACACTTTTTCTCCAGTTGCTAAGTTCACAACAGTGAGGTTGCTGATTGCTTTGGCCACTATGAGAAATTGGTGTGTTCATCAACTTGATATAAATAATGCATTTTTGCATGGTTTTTTGGATGAGGAGGTTTATATGGATGCTCTCCCTATTTATGATTTGGCAGCTCCAAGGCAAGTTTGCAAATTAAAGAGGTCTTTACATGGCCTTAAGCAAGCCTCTATGCAATATGAGATAGGGACAAAAATAAGGATGGATATAAGGCGTCACAATTATGGTTACTATTGGGGGCATTCTAAGTTGTATCGAAAGTTGTTGATAATAGAAAAGGAATTGGGGATTAATTTAAAATTCATCCCTAAATTTGTCGCTATGTGTCGTTGCTATTTACCATCGCTCTGTTTAGGGACAAATAGCCAATTCATCTCTAAATTCGTCCCTGATATGATTAGGGACGACCATTTGTCCCTGAATCTATTCCTAATGGTCGTCCCTATATCAAACTATTTTAGTAGTGAATGGAACACTGAATTGTCCAAGTTCCTAATTGAACATGGGCTATGAGAAATAAATGTTTGATTTTTCCTTGTTCATCAAGAAGATCCCCTCTAGTATGATTGTCATCCTCGTTTATGTTGATGATTTGTTGATTATTGGAGATGACATTGTTGAGATTCAGAACATCAAATCTGCTCTACATACTGCCTTTACTATTAAAGATTTGGGAGAGGTTCACTACTTCCTTGGTTTAGAGGTTTCTAGGACTGAGAAAGGAACCCTTCTTAACCAAAGGAAGTATGTTTTGGATATTTTGCAAGACACTGGGATGCAAGACTACAAGCCATCCCCCTTTCCTTTACCTCGTGGCCTGAAACTGAGTACTGATGTTGGTGATCTGCTTGAAGACCCTGAAAAGTACAGACGACTGATGGGCAGGTTGATCTACTTGAATATGACAAGACCCGATATATCCTACTTAGTGCAGCACCTTAGCCAGTTCATGAGCTCCCCAAGGATTCCCCATTGGCAGGCAGCATTGCATGTAGATCGATATCTCAATGGGACTTTCAACTTGGGATTGTTGTATCCAAGTTACAATCATTTGAATCTGGTTGCTTATTGTGATGCAGACTGGGGAAATTGTTTGTTTTCAGGACGATCTGTGTCTGGCTTTTGTGTTTTCTTAGGCAGTGCTTTGGTATCCTGGAAGACCAAGAAGCAACCTACAGTTTCCAAGTCTTCCACTGAAGCCGAATACAGATGTCTTTCCAAAGCTTCTGGTGAATTGGTTTGGTTGGACTCTATCCTTACTGGTTTGTTTTGTGACATTCCAAGCCAATACCACTGCATTGTGACAACAGATCGGCTATACACTGCAGAAAAACCTATCTTTCATGAAAGAACTAAGCACTTGCGCTTAGATTGCCACTATGTGAGGGAGAGACTTCAAGAGGGGTTTCTTACTCCTACTTTTGTTCGGTCACAGTATCAAGTGGCAGATATCCTTACCAATTAAACCCTTAGGGGAGGATCAGCACCGAACTCTGGCTTCCAAGCTTGGCCTTGTATGCACCACTGGTAAAGCTTGAGGAGGGGATATTAATTAGTCATATAGGATATCTTGTTAATTGGTTAGTGGTTAACCGATTTTATAGATGGGATTGCAATGTATAAATAGGAGTTAGCTCCTTGTAATTGATTCATTCATAAATAGCAATACAAACACATTCAAGAAACTCTTTCTCCATAATAAACTCTCAATTGACAAATCTCCATTGATGAAAGATTGAAGCTCGGTTAGCTTCTGAGCTCCAGTTTCTTAAAAATACTTTTCGTGTTTAATTAAACGCAACTAATGAAGTTACAATTTCCTTTTTTAAATCGGTTTCATTTGTAGAAATATTTGATCTTAGCACATGCAAAGTTGAAATAAATAATTTGCAGTTGAAATATTTGAATCGATGATGGTTACGTGCACGTGCATAGAAGATGGCCGAAACAACCATAACGTAATTGCGATAAAACCAAATCCTTTAATTAATTAATTAATTAATTTTCTTACATCACTTTTACAATTTAACTGCTGTCTTTTTATACATGCCCCTTATTGTATTATATTATTTTGGCTTCTTATAGTCAAATTTCGGCGATTCAAGTAATTAATTCTCTTGAAATTTTAATCCTTTACAAAATTTTAAAATAAATTGGAACTTATATGATTTTTATAATCTTCGTGGAGAGATAATAAGACCCCTAAAATTAGAAAAAATGTCTCCTCTTGAAAGTGACGGGCATTTCACAAATAAGAGCGGGTTTTTTAATCAAATATTTATTGATCCATATTCATTTTCCCTAATTATATTTTGTCTGTGCCATATTTATATAATGATTAAAATATTAGTATCATAAATTTGTAATCGCATTGGTTTGCAAAGTAATACCAAGACTTGCAAGACGATGTGTAAATGAAAAATTATAAATATTTAAAAATTGAAAGATAATTATTATTATGATTATTTTCAATTACTATTGATCCTATCTGAATTGGTTAGCTGAATTGGTGAGGTCCAGCCCATTGGGCTCAAGAAATTTGGTTTTGGAGTCAGGTCGTAGCCCAGAATCCACTAATTCAAGGTGGGCTTAAGAGCACAGGCCTGTATCAAACCATTTATTTTTTTATTTTATTTTGGAGATCAAGATATCCCACTTTTTAGGGTACTACTGTAGTAACTGTAATGGGCCTAGTAATTGTACTCTCGAGTCTTACTAGCTTAGTTATAAGGAATTAAGGATGACATCCAGTGATCAGTAGGTCAAGAGTTTGAATCTATTTTCCTCATGTTGTAATGGGCCTTGTGCCTACCTATCTAGCAACAATCACCCGTTCCTCTCCAGCAACCCTCTCCACTGTGGGTGAGCGGGACGTTGTAGTTGTAGTTGTCGACCCATTTGGTTTCTCCAATCACAATCCTTGTGGGCGTCTATCGGTCCCTCGTATGGCTGAAGGGCTTGAAGTAGTTGAGCTCTCTTCCGATCGAGTCGAGCTTTCTTCCTTCTTCGTGGGCAACTCCATAAAGGAAAGTGGGAATGGTAAAATACATTGCAAAAGATGTATCATCGTAATTTTAATGATATGATACAAACGTCGCTAGCCATTGATAAGTTAACGACAATTCATTATAATGGCTTTGAAGGCAGCTTGAAAATGAGGGTTGCTATATTCTAGAAGTTGTAGTCTCAATCTCGGCTGCAAGCCTTTCCATTGCGGTGGCCGGTAGACAAAACAGAACGAACACGCCACTCTCCCCCACACCGTTCACCCCTCTTAAAAACGGTGTGGTTGGGCCCATCACGTCGACCGAGGCCATGACCGAGCTGAGTCCACCATACTCTGGCTTTCCCCACCCAAAGTCTATCTCCAGATAGCCCGCGTTCCTGTTATCGGTGGCTCCCCAGGACCCCGGCGCCCTCAAGTGGCGCGTGCCATGTGTTGCCATGAAGTCCATCGTTGACCGTATGTACTCTTCTGTTACCCCCGCCTTGGTTTTCTTGATCAGCTCCACTGCGTAGTCCAGTCGATTTTTACAGAGCACCCCCGCTGGCGACGTCACCCCCCGGAATACGAAGCTGTTGCCGTAGTAGCCGGCGGGGAGCGGATCCTTCAGCTTTGGTCGGACATTGACTGTGCACATGTATCGTACCTCTTCACGTGGGTCAAACCTGTTGGATACATCATACATTAATTTTTATTTTTTTTTGGTGGATACATCATACTGATACATTAATTAATTAAGCCTCTTACTCCTTTTTTTTAAAAAAAAATATTGATGCATATTATTATTATTCAACACTTATTTTTAATTATGATAAAAATTTACACTAGAAAAAATATATTTTTATAATTTCACAATTATTACTATTACATGATATACAATTATTACAAATATATAGTAATATTTTATATAATTTTAATTTTTATTATTATTAAAAAATGCACTAAATAGTAAATATTAAATAAATAAAGAGAGTAAAAAAGAATGAAGAGTTTCCTTTCTTCTTTACTTTACTACCAATAATAATGATAATAATGACGTGGTTGCAAATAATCATACTCCGTATAACTAGACATGAGCAAGGGTCAAGCGTCGATCCGGATTCGACGGGAACCCGAGGGGTCGACGACCCGGCGGGTTAGGGTCGAGGCGGGTCAAGGGTTAGGGTTAGGGTCATGATGATGTTGACCTACGGACCCGAAGGGTTGACCCGTAGGGTCAACTTGCCGGGTCATCTTTTTTTTTTTTTCCAAAAAATCGAGGTGAAGAGGAAGAGGAATTCAACATTATAGAATCGTTCGTCAAATATTCGTCGCTCCTTGCTTAACTCTAGCGGTGGAGTAACGTTTTAGCCAATGTGGTCAAATATTAGGCGAGAAGAGATCAAGACTCTTGCCCGAGACTCTAGGTCAAGTTTGCCTAAACGATTGGAAGAGGGCGGAGATGCGAATTCAAAATAATGACCACTTAATCAAGTCAAACTCGGATGAAGAACTCGACGATGACACAATGGTCAGGAGCTCAGATGCAAAGCAAGTAGGGATCAGAACGAATGTAAAGAACTACGTGAGTTTTGATTCCTCTTCCCCGAGAGATACATAAACAACTAGAAAATCGGTCCATTCCCTTCTTCCTTTTTCTTTTTATTTTTTTTAAACTTAAAAAACTTTAAAAAATAAATAAATGACATGTCATTACCCGACGGGTCAAAGGGTCGACCCTTGACCCGGCGGGTCACCACAACCCGTTGACCCGTGGCTTGAAAGGGTCAGGGTTAGGGTCAGGGATATCCCGACCCGTGCTCATGTCTACGTATTACTAGTAGTAGTATGTTACGGCTCTGTGATACAGTGAAGGGATTCTCGTTAGATCTAGGAAGATCAAGCGAGTGAGTGCTGAAGAAATGAAGAACAAGAGCGAATGGTAGCTGTATTGAGGAAGGAGAAGGCGAGATAGAGAGAATTACAAAAATGGAGCAAAATAGAATTGAGAGGGAAAGTATTTGATTTGTTATTCAATACCCAGAGTTCCACAAGTCTATTTGTAGACCTTTACCAGGGATGCTCAACAATACTCGATCCCAATGACTTAGCCTAGGCTCACAATCAAACAAAGGCCATAACAATGCCCCATCCATAGAGAGCCTTGTCCCAAGGCGCGCTCACAGTCAAACTAAGGCCATAAGGCTCACAATCAAATTATGACGAATGCTTTAGCTGAAAATTGGGAAATTGGGAAAGAATGTGCGATGCCGCCTCCCATGTTGCCTTGTCACTGCCGAGGTTCTTCCATTGGATCAACCATTCCGTGACAGGATCGCCATTGCGTAATGTGTGCACTCGAGTGTCCAAGATAGTCTTTGGTTCAGCTAAGAGTTCCCTGTCATCACTTACTGCAGGCACTTCATCATCCACCTCCTGTTGTTGGCCATCCTTCAATTTGAGTTAAGAGATGTGGAAAACTGGGTGAATACGGGCGCCTTCAGGTAGCTGCAGGCGATAAGCCACCCTTCCAATGCGTGTAAGCACCTTGTAAGGACCAAAAAATCGAGCACTGCAGCAGCTGATGCCTGGCGATATGGTTGTAATTTCACAAAAACCCAATCACCGATCTTCAATTCTCTGTCAGTTCTATGACTGCCGGTTAAAGACTTCATCCTAGCCTGCGCCTGTTGTAAGTGGTCCTTGAGCTGTCTTACCATGCTCTGACGATCAGCTAGCCACTCATCCACTGGTGACCCAAAAGCAGACAATGTTGGTGATTTATGAAAAGTCATCATTCCATTTGTCTGAAATCATAAATGTTAAGTGTGAGAATTACTAAGAGCATCACTCGGGCTTAGGGTGTGCGGGAGGCACGGCCCATGTGATCGGCTCTAAGTAATTCTAAGATTTTAAGGGGAAAGGAAATCATGAGGAAAGACCCATGCAATGATATCAACATTGACAAAGTCGGTCTTGAGCTTGTTCGGATGCTTTCCATAAAAGTGAGCAATAGGGATATGCTCGGTATTCTATCTAATATGGTTATGATCAAGTTTTGTTCACTTATAGTGAGTTAAATCACCATCTCATGATTTGTAAAAGAAGATATTAAGCTCTAAAGCCTTGGTGAAAAATTTGAGAGCTACTCGAGCTTCGGAACTCCAAAAATGACTTAGCTCTAATTTTGAGCTTGATTAGGGTTTTAGCTTCATTGAAGCTTTAGCTTAGTCATTTTAGCTGCATGGTAGCTACACCCAGCTTCGTATAAATGTCATGCACATTTTATATTTTATGAGTGACTTAGCTCCACCATGCTAGCTCCGTCATGCTAGCTTGTCCTTAATTGGGCTGGTTCTTATTGGGCTTTTATTGGGCCAGCGGTTGGGGGTAGTTATTGGGGGGTAACCGTCCAACCACCATAACTACCCATAACCACCAATAACTTCCAATAACTATCCATAACCACCCAAAAACTACCACCCTAATTTGCCTATAAAAGGCTTTTGCCATCCACTTGAAAAAGCATGAGTTTTCCGACATCTCTCTCAATCGGAATAACAAACACTTAAAACACAAAAAGGTATGTATATATGCAATAATGAAATGGGATGCCACCCTTTTATTGTATAGGAAATGTTTTATCCCACAACGTTGTTGTAGTGCAACCTTTTGGCATATAGGGGCAATAAACGTTGAAGGAAAACTCGATTTATTTGAGTGACTCGTTTGCCATTATCCAATCCATTTATATATCTTTTCTAAAGAGCTTAAACACTTAGTTTTATCGCCTAAAAGAATTCGGTGGAGATTGCCTTTTTGGCCTACTCCCTCGGGATTACCTTTCGAGATCTACCCATGAGATTACCCTTTTTGGGTCTACTCAAATTGTCTTCATTATCCGCAAGGATCGACAAGAACCGAATTTACCTTCAACCCATTAAAACAACATTACCTATAGACCTAAGAATCTTCAACGTTTATTTATTGTTTGGTTTTATTGTTTTGGAACAAGGTTGGAATGGCAAGAACGAAGGAATTACCGATGGCGGAGATAGCATCCAAATTCACGAAACTCGAGAAGTTTGAAGGGCAAGACTTTTGTCGATGGCAAAAGAAGATGCATTTTATGCTTACTTCATTTAAGGTGGCGTATGTGCTCTCAACGCCATGTCCCGAAGAGCCACCTCCAATTTCGGAAAAAGTCGACGGATAGACTGAGGCTCAAATCGCCGAAAGGGAGGCTATAATGCTTCAGCATAGGCGTGTTAGGAAGTGGGAGAACGACGACTACATTTGTCGTGGGCACATCCTCAATGGCATGGCCGACTCCCTATTCGATGTGTATCAAAATCATGAGA
Source organism: Persicaria tinctoria (assembly GCA_037127255.1). NCBI lineage: Eukaryota > Viridiplantae > Streptophyta > Magnoliopsida > Caryophyllales > Polygonaceae > Persicaria > Persicaria tinctoria. The sequence goes on along the minus strand of JBANSL010000019.1, from coordinate 1,619,736 downwards.
CATCTCGGATTTTGTGGGAAGCACTCGAAGCCAAGTACTTGGCGGAAGATGCCTCTTCAAAGAAGTTTCTCGTGTCTAACTTCAACAACTACAAGATGGTTGAAAATAGACCGGTAATGGAGCAATACCACGAATTGCTCCGAGTATTGGGTCAACTAACCCAACATGGGATCACCTTGGATGAGAACTTCGCTGTTTCATCCATAATCGATAAGTTACCTCACTCATGGAAGGAGGCGAAACATCTCTTGAAGCATTCGAAGGAGGACATGGACCTTGTCCAATTTGGTTCCCATCTACGTATAGAGGAGGAATTCAAGGCGAATGACAAGGGAAAGAAAGGTGAAGACAAATCAGCCCACTCGATAAACACAATGGAGGCGGGCAACGACAAACGCACCGTAGGCGCTAAAGGCTCCAAGCGTCCCAAATCAGGAAACGGCAGTAAGCAAGGTTCTAACAAGAAGGCTAAGGCCAAGGGAACTTGTTGGAAGTGTGGAAAGGCAGGCCACATGAAGAGGGACTGTAGGTCCAAGGGGTCAAAGAACAAAGGTGTCATGACACCGGCGTCGGGCTCGGGCACAAGCCCCGAGCAAGGTAAGGGCACTTCTGTGTCTTTAGTTACAAATGAGTCATTATTCTTTGTATCTAACATTGATCAATGTCTTGTTATGAAGGATGAAAATTTCCTTTGGGGGCTCGACTCGGGTGCCACCACCCACGTGTGCATGGAAAGGAAATGGTTCAAGCACATGAAGGATGTAGATGACGGTTTAGTGCTTTGCATGGAAAACGAGTCAACAACCCCGGTCCTAGGTAAAGGGGACGTACATCTCAACTTTACTAGTGGGAAGGAACTTGTATTACATAATGTATTGTATGCACCCGCCATCCGCAAAAATGTTGTAAGTGGTGGTGTGCTTAACAAGTTAGGTTATCGATTGGTTTTCGAAGCCGATCGATTAGTAATAAGTAGGGCAGGAATATTTGTAGGCTTCGACCATTATAAAAACAATATGTTCCTACTCAATGTTATCAATAATAATAAAGTAATATTTGATTACATGGTCGTGTCTAATGATTCTTTATATGATCTTTGGCATGCAAGGTTGGGACATGTACATATGAAGCGTATGTTAGATATGGCTAAGGAAAATATAATTCCCGCCTTTGAACCAACAAATGAAAAGTGTAAAACTTGTTTAACTTGCTTGTTAACAAAAATAACAAGGCTTCCTTTTAAGGCAATTAAAAGAGAAGAAGGGGTCCTACATGCAACGCCATCATTGGGTCAAAAACGTTACTACATAACGTTCATCGATGATGTAACAAGGTTTTGCTATGTCTATTTAGTTCACTCGAAGAGTGAGGCACTAGATCGGTTTAAAGCATTCAAGACCGAAGTTGAATTGCAAATTTTCTTTAATTTTACTAACTATTGGGCTTAATTCAAATTTTCTTTAATTTTACTAACTATTGGGCTTAATTCAAAACATTGAATTCAATCTAATATAACTATTGGACTTAACTCAAATTTATTTACTAACTATTGGGCTCAATTTAAATTTTCTTTAATTTTACTAACTATTGGGCTTAATTCAAAACATTGAATTCAATCTAATATAACTATTGGACTTAAATCAAATTTATTTACTAACTGTTGGGCTTAATTCAAACCACCCCTAGAAAAATGGCAAAAATAATGATTGGTCGAGACTCCTAAAATTCCTCTAAGCTTGACACATCATCCTAAGCTCTTCTAAATTAAGATTTTATATAGAATATAGATAGTTAGTAAAATTAAAGAAAAAAGAGAATTAAAGGAAAAAGAAGGAAAAAAAAAATAGAATTAAAGAAAATCAAAGAAAAATGGCAAAAATAATGATTGGTCGAGACTCCTAAAATTCATCTAAGCTTGACACATCATTCTAAGCTCTTCTAAATTAAGAGTTTATATAGATAGATATAGATAGTTAGTAAAATTAAAGAAAAAAGAGAATTAAAGGAAAAAGAAGAAGAAAAAAATTAGAATTAAAGAAAATCAAAGAAAAATGGCAAAAATAATGATTGGTCGAGACTCCTAAAATTCTTCTAAGTTTGACACGTCATCCAAAACTTTTCTAAATTAAAAGTTTATATAGATATAGATATAGATTAGATAGATTTAAATTTAGATATTTAGATTTATTTAAAATAAAAAAGGAAGCGAAAATTGAAATCACTTGTTTCCTCCTTTTTCTCTTCCTCCCGATCCCTATTTGACAACATAAATTAAATGAATTAAAATAAAATACAAAAAAATATGAAGAGTTTTGAAAGACAAAATTTTTCCGAATTTTATCATAATAATTTTATTGATTAGTTATGATTTTTTTATTAGTTTATTGAAATAATTTGGTGAATCGTTCATTTTCATATAAGTTTTTTTTCTTTCTAAATGTCCACCCTACTCTCATATTTTTGCTAAATGTCCAAATTATTTTTATAAAACCCATTTTACCCCTACTCTAATTAAACCTAATATATCTGTTTTTATATACTTTCCTCCGCATTTGGATCGAAGGGATCCACCAGTTCAGATCTCTGCCACCGTCCTCCTCTCTCAAGTTCCTCATCCATGGTGCCTCTCCTTCCTCCTTCCTCTTGGTGACACTAATCTGGAGACTCGGATCTTCAGAGCCGAGATGATTGACTAGCAGGGGAATGGCGCCTAATTCTCCGATGAGGATACGACTATCAGAATCCCGTTTTGCTAAGATCCAAAGTTCGTAAATGATTTGATCGACTTCCTCATCTGGCTAGGAAGGGGAGGAGAGCTTGTTGACCAGAAATTAAGAGGTCATATCTTCGTAACCACCAACGCCGCCTTGTTTTTCGCCGTGATGTTGTTGAAGCCACCACTTTCATCTCCTCGATCCCACTGGCCACCACAGTCGCGAAAGGTATGCACTGCAACCAGCGCCAGATAGAGATCAAGTTCTTCAAGGCGCGGTTTGGAATGATATTGGTATAACTCAATGTTTGGCCTGTTCTTGGACAAGTTTTGTGGCCAGATTCGATCCATTTAGGGATCGACGACCGATCGTACGTCTATCTGGTGGCTACGATCACCCGATCTCTCATTAGTTCGATTGTGATCGGACATAGGAAGTCCATCGGGACACTCAGATCCAACACGGTTCTTTGGTACCGGTTATCAGATCTAGGGCTTGAAGGTCCGTATAACACACATTTGGTGTAGCGAACAAGTCCGATCAATACGACCACGGTTGATTTGCATGTGTCATCGTTCAAGCATTGCGCTTCGTCAGAGGTCACCAGCAGGGCTTCCAAGCTTTCCCATGTCGATTTCACCAAGATCGATGTAGATGAATTGCCCTTTTGTATCCCTCTCTTGTCTTGAGTTTGAAGATTAACTAGGTTTGACCATCTTTGACTCTCCCAATGTGACCACTGATCGTTCAATTGAGTATGAATAGAAATTTTGGTAAATTTGATGCATAATTAGCTTACATCGATCATGTTCACAATCCAATTGACCTTTTATTCCATGAACATTTATGTAATTCGCCTCGTTGCATCTAAAATTCTCTAGTTTTGATGATCTTTGACTCGCTTTTAAGGCTATGTGATCACTGATTGCGATCAATCAATTGAGTTATAAGAGAAAGTCGGTAAATTTAATCTACTCTATAATTTGGGAGTAAATTGATCATGGTCCACAGTTCAGTTATCTGTTATTCGATGAATATTTATATAATTCGCCTTTTTTTTGGATGTTTTGCTTTTGATCTAATACATTTCTATACGCTAGTTAGGACAATGTAGAACTCTCATAATTTGAGTTGTAACTAAAAAAATTTGTCACCATATGCGTCACCAATACTGTGAATACCGATAAGAATGGTGACAGTGTGACCACTGATAAGGATGGTGACATCGATAAGGGTGGTCACATTGATAAGCATGGTGACAGCGATAAGGGTGATGACAGGGATAAGGGTGGTGACAGTGATTAGAGTGGTAACAATGCCCACTGATAAGGGTGGTGACAGCGATAAGAGTGGTGACATTGATAAGGGTGGTGATAGTGATAAGGGTGGTAACAGTGATAAGGGCGGTGACAACGATAATGGCGGTGACAACGATAAGGGTGGTGACAGCGACCAGTGATAAGGGTGGTGATAGCGATAAGGGTGGTGACAATGACCCTGTAAAAAAAATCTAAAAACTAACATGTCACAAAAAAATTGGCACCACATGTCTCACTACTGTTAAAGGTGGTGACCCTAATGTCGTAAAAAAAATTGTCACAAAAAAATTTGTTTATCACCAATTCACCATACATGTGTCACCAAATTTATGTTATCAAAGTCATTGACCTTGACCGGTCAACGGTCAAAATAAAAATGGGAATGAAGGAAGTCAAATTAAAAATGGGTAGGAAGGGCAAAAATGTCATAATGAATATTTTGCAAAAGGGAATATGAAAGTGGACATTTTGCAAAATGTCATTTTCAAAATGGACACTTAGCAAAAAAATCCTAGTTTATTCATGGATTAAATTTCTTGTTTTTATTTATAAAATGTATCAAAATCAACTGCATCGAAATGAAATAGGAACTAGTACAATTAATAAAATAAAAAATTAATATTATAAAGTATAAATAAAATTTAAGATAAAAATCATAAAAATATTTACCATAAGTATATCATATCAATCTTTCATTTTTTTTTTTAAAAAAATCTCATTTCATGTAGCATACATAAATATAGATATTTTAAGTCACTCGATAATAATAATATTCACCAATCTGAGATGAGGGGTTAGATGTTTGTGTTGACCTGACAGGATTACCCCCTTTGACGCAATCTGGGATGACTAATTTTGTTCTAGGGCATGTGGTGACTGAGGCGGCTCGTCGTAAGCGGGTCAAGTATCATGCAAAGTGCAAAGCTATTGGTTATGGTTTCTTACGTACCCTTCTCTTTTTCTGCGGTGGGGGAACTTGAGTCAGATGTCATATCTCTTCTAAAGAGGATTCAGAAATTTTCTCAAACTCAAGATATTAGGGCCCGGAATGCGACTCATATTTTCACTAGGGTGGGGTTTTCTATTGCTAAAGGAGTGGGGGCTCAGATTGTTTCTCGGCTCTCCACTAATTCTTTGTAAACTCTTATTGTTTTATAATAATAATAATAATAATAATAATAATAATAATAATAATAATAATAATAATAATAATAATAATAATAATAATAATAATAATAATAACGGAAATTTCACGAGGTAACCCTGAGGTATCGCTTAATTCACGCGGTGACCAACTGTTTTACCTCTTTCACGTGGTACCCCTGAGGTTATAAATCATTTCATCTCATACCCTTTATCCCTATTGTTTAACGATTCCGTTAGTTGGAGATAAAAAAACAATTGAATTAAAAGAAAAGGGGAGAGAAGAGACGGGAAAGAAGCAGACGAATTGAAGAACAGGTCGAACGAAGACATGAAGAAGAAGAAGGGGTTGTTGGTGCAACAGTCGCCGCCTTCGTCGGCGGAGGCGCCACCACCGGCGCCACAGCTGCCGCCTTCTTTGCTGCCTCCTCCGACGCCGAAGGTTCCCACAACAGAAAATTAAAAAGGAAAAGGGGAAAGAAGAAGGAAGACTCGAAGATGCAGGGCTGCGGGTGGCCGAAGTTTCTGGTCGTCGGCGTCGGTTCTGGTGGGGGACTCGACCCGGACGATGGTATCCCGGAGAAAACTCAATCAATATGCAAATCTCGCTTCGAATTTCTGAATTAAAATCTTGGACGAAGTTTCAAAAACCCTAGCTTTCGTTGTCATCCTCGCTTCGTTCGATTTCGAATTCCGAGAGAGAAATCGATGGCTTCCGAGAACAATTTCAGGGACGCCACCAGCTTCCACCAATTGGACGCTCCGATCCTCTGCGCCAATAGCTGTGGCTTCTTCGGCACGTCGGCGACGAGTAGCGACTGCAATCCGCCCTTGGAAGAACAAATCTCTGCTTTGAAAGACGATAATCCCACGATTCAATTGCTTTAGGAATCATCGAAGGGAATTGCTTGTGTCGTCACCAATCATCGCCTCCTATTCTGCAACTTGCTTACCGGAGGTTACTACCCCCCCCCCCCCCCCATACAACTCGCAATTGTTGGTTTATGGCTTCGGCTACGATCCTTATGCCGACGATTGTAATATGATGTTGTTTCAGAGTCATTCTGTGGCACCAGCCCCTTCTTCTTCTTCTTCTTCTTCTTCTTCGTGTCTTCATTCAACTTTGTTCTCCGTCTGCTTCTTTCCCGTCTCTTTTCTCCCCTTTTCTTTCAATTCAATTTTTTTTTAATTTCCAACTAACGGAATCCGTTAAATAATAGGGATAGGGGTATGGGGTGAAATGATTTATAACGGGGCACCACGTGAAAGGTGTAAAACAATTGGTCACCGCGTGAATTACGCGATACCTCGGGGGTACCTCGTGAAATTTCCGTAATAATAATAATAATAATAATTATTATTATTATTATTATTATTTTATTTTTATTATTATTATTATTATTATTATTATTATTATTTTATTATTATTTTTTTTACAAGAAATTAGTGGGCAACCGAGATACTATCTGGGCGCCCACTCCCTTAGCGATAACAAAGCTAACTCTGGTAAAAATATAAGCTGCAGCACGAGCCCCAGCATCCTGAGATACCGAGAATTTCTGAATCCGCTTCAGCAGGGCAACAGCATCTGTATCTAACTCCCCCAATGAAGAGAAGGAGAAGGGTAAGAAACCGTAACCAGCCGCCATGCACGAATCCCGATACTTGGCACACTTACGCTGAGCAGCATCAGCAACAACACGGCCGGGCGCAAAGTTAGACATCCCAGACTGAGTCAAAGGGGAGGATCCCGTCAGATCGGCACACACATCCCGTCCTCTGTCCCAGGAATAAAGGAGCAAGTCCGTTGGACGAATGGGCTTATCACGCCCATCAGCCAAACCAATATCAACCTCCTTACCGGCAGAAATCCCAGACCTGTAGCAGATATCCAATAAGGTGTCACGGACGAGGTTATGTCGATGTTTAATGCCCACGGAACCAGCACAAGACACAGCATGGTCACCGTAGACATCACCCTCAAAGACCCGAGAACAAGCGGGACATGGCCTGGACACCGTAAATAATGGAACACCCAATCGATAGCTAAGCACACTACGATAGGTCCTTCCATTCATAGTCTGCCCCAACCCAGAAATAGGAACTGCACGTAGCCAATCAAAAGAGTGAGCACCCTGCTGAGACTTCCACAATGCCACTTGTCGCGGAGTCAATGAGAAAACAGAGTCTGATGCAGCAGCAACCTTCGCGAAATATATATCTGCCAGTTTCTTCATAAGTTTAGGGGCAGCGATTTCACTAGGATCGCGTAGAAGATCAGAACTCGTGACCTCATTAAAAGAACGACAAGCATCATCAAAGGCAGGGCTAGCAACAATGATGCCAGAAGGACGTAAGATCTTAGCTTGCAACTCAGCAGACTGCAAGCGGGATGCCAGAAAAGCATAATGTATGACATCACCAGCAGCATACACTCCGAGCCCACCAAAATGGAAAGGGAAGGTGGCAAGTCGCCACTGCCAATCTCCAAACCCATGCCCAGATGCAGTGACAATACGCTCTAAGCTAGAACGGAGTGCCACATCAAAAGAAAGTTGGGCCGCCTGAAAGACACGCGGAGAACAAGTACGCAAGGCAAAGTAGAGTTTAGAAATACTCGTACAAGCCCGAAGTAGAAGTAACTCGCACTGGGGGTCATCAATCCTTGCGACAGAATCCATAAGCTCTATGGTCCTAGTCACTCTCTTTGCCACAAGGTCGCTGCTGAAAACAGGGCATACGCTGACAGGCCCACCTAGAACTTTGACACCGTGCGATGGCCGAGCAATAGAGGGGGGAAAAACACCAGGAAGCCGACTCCTAGGGTCTTCTGTAGGCCAAAAAACTTCGGTCTTATCCACATTAAGATGAAGACCAAAGCGAGGACCATCCTCCATAATCAGATCTAAGACCTTCCCCACAACTAAAGTGTCCCCAACAACAGTGCCATCATCTAAGTACCAAGCCTGCAGACTCAGGTCAAAAGAGTCTCTGATCTTGCATGCCAAAGGATGCAACACCAAGGCAAAAAGCAGAGGGCCTAAAGGATCTCCTTGCTGAACCCCTCGACACGACCATAAACTATGCTCCCCATAATACAACCGGGCAGGACTAGAGTAACAAAACTCCACCCACCGGGATAGAACCGGGCAGTGACGGCGAACTTCCTGTAACATGGCCACACGATCAACTAAGTTGAAAGCATTCTGAAAGTCGACCAACAACATAGAATGACCCTCCTCACCACCACGATCCTCAACAAACCGATTCAAAGCATGCAGAATGGCCTCTCCTCCACCGGATACCCCGACTCCAAATTGAAGTCCTGCAAAATAACCAGACAAAGAAGGACCGGCCAAACAAGCACCAACCTTAGAGACAAGGCGTCTCCAAATAGTGCCAACAGCAATAGGACGTATACCACCACCCGGTTTAACAAGCGGAGTGAGAGGAGCACTAGCAACATACTCACCCAGATCCTGCGGACATCGACCCTCAAGGAAAAGATTAACCACCCGAGTAATAGAGGTGATCAAATCATCTGAAATAGCAACAGCAGCTCCGCCTAAACAATCCAACAGATGTTGAGCGCGAAATCCATCCCTCCCACATGATGTGCCACGTGGAAAACTCCGAATCATATCCAAAACAACAGGCGAAGAGGCAAGCAGAGGATGGTGATCAACAGGCAAACGCGGTAAGTTGGGAGAGGGGGCAGTGGGGTACTTATCCTGCAAAGCCGCCAAAGTGGCATCAGAATAAGGAGCAATACCTGATGAAGAAAGCACCCGAACAGCGGCAGTGTAGTGACCATCACAAATCTTCCTCCGACATTGTCGGAGGTTAAGCTCACACAAATCAAGGTCCTCATCGACATCAAAAGAAGGGGGAACCTCAGCTAAGGTCTCCTGTATAAGCTGCAGAATGCCGCCAGGCACACCCCAAGTATGAATAGCACTAGAAATACTCTCCTCTTGGCGCTGACGCTTGACAGCAGTCCTACACTCAAGATTACTCCGTGGGGAAAATGTCTTAAGTATACAAAGAGGCATCACAAGCAAGCGAATCCAGCAGGAGAGGTCTCCAGGAGAGTCAGCCACACCATCCAATGCCGCTTTTAAAACCCGTGAAAAACCTAGGCGACACTTAGGAAGGATGGATCTCACGGTGCGTAGCCCCATAGAGAACAAACGGTCAAGCGAATATATAGACAAACTAACAGGCACAACCTCAACATCAGACAAGGGAACCGATAGAGACGGAGCAAGCGGTCTGGGAATATTGTAAATAATAAAATGAACAAGGCCATCACCACAGTCCGGAGGTGTCACAGAATCATCCTGGCTATGCCGACACCGAGCACGAAAGGTATGAGTTTTAAGGCATACCCCACATAACCAAACCCCCCATACGCTTTAAGGTTATCTCAGCCTCAGAATAAATAGTCAAACTATCACAAAGAGTTTGACGAGTAAGTACCCGAGCATCACCACTACAATGTCGGTCACGAAGGTGCCTGAGCATGGAGGTTTTAACAAGACCCCTACCACCACCATCAAGACACCCACAAAGACCCACAAAAGGGCAATGGTAACGAACAAGGTCGGGCATAAATATGTTTCTTTCACCCCACAAGTAGATCCAACGTATAACAAGGGAATTAATTAAAGATTAGCAACCCCAAATAAGAACAACCACACCACCATCCCAATTAAGAATAACAAATTGCAGCATCAACCGAAAAATTAAGAAGAAGATGCAACATTGAATTATTATTATTATTATTATTATTATTATTATTATTATTATTATGACTTTGTTTACATAATTACATGTGATGTGATACAATCAATATCTAAAATGATATAGTATTGGTTATGCTACATCAATATAAAGACTTATATATTAAGTACTATAGATTAGATATTTATAACGTGTAAACATTTACATGTCGATTAATAGTAAACATTATATTATATTAAATTCAATGTTTTGAATTAAGCCTAATAGTTAGTAAATATTTTAAAAATAAAAGAAAACATGTTATTGGTTTAAGGGATAAAGGAGAAGAATAAAAATTAGAGGAAAGAAATTAGATTGATTTAAAGAGATAAAAAATGCAGGGATGTCATAAAGGCTAAAACTCTTATGTGTTAAGAATATATAAGTTAGTAAATATATTAAAAATAAAATAAAAATGTGAGATGAAGGAAAAAAATAAAAAGTAAAGGAAATCAATAATTAAAGAAGGAAAAAATTGGAGGAACAGAGAGGATTAAGGAGAGACTATCGTGTAGGCAGAAAGTATTTTGTTTTAAATGTGTGTGTGTATATATATATATATTCGATTGAATTTAATATTTTCAATGAACCCCAATAGTCAGTAAATATATTAAAAATATAAGAAAAATGTGATTAATTCAAAGAGATAAAGGAAAGAATAAAAAAATTAAAGAAAATAAATAATTAAAATAATTATTTTTTCAGATTAGCCAAAAAAGGGGGGGAAAATGGGAATTAAAAACTACACCCTTTTTTAGAATGATAAAAACTACATAAAATATTAACATTTTTTTATATTTGTTTTTATAAATTCATACTTAATTGTAATAAGTATGAAATAATTTTAAAAAATTAATATTTTATATAATTTTTAACAACTCAAAAAACGTGCGTGAATAATAAAACGTCAAGTTTTAACTAATGGATGGAGTAATATAATACTAAAGTCGCTCTTTCAAATAGTGTCTTAGTTTTTTTTTTTTTTAATCAGTTTAAGTGAAAAATAAGCTGAAAACGGGAAAAAAAAATACACACGGAACAACTACTCTTCTTTCTCTCTTCCCTTCGGGCCCCACCCACTGCCACCCATCACTCTTTCTCTCTCCCCTTCAGGTACCACCCACTACCACCTAGACCTGAGCAAACATGGGCTAACCCGCCCGGCCCGTCCAAACCGCCCTGTAAAATATGCGGGCTTGGGTAAGGCAATTGGCCCAAGCGGGCCTACAGGCCCGGCCCGGTTGGCCCACAGGACCGGGCTTGGGCTAAGGGTTAAGCCCAAGTGGGCTGGTAGGCCCGGCCCGCCTATATATTACCTATATTTTTTTTTATATTTGTATTAAAATAGTATATATATTGATTATATAATATCTAAACTTTTACATCTATTACTTTATAAATACTAATAGTATTTACATCACATATAAATTAAGGAATATAATAGTACTAAATAAATTATTTTTAAAATTTTTTCATTGAAATGAACCTACATAAAGATTGTAGTGTGTAATTTCACATTTGTGTTGCTTGTATACCTTTGTTTTGTATAAAATTTCAATCTTTTGAGACACTTAGTACATTTATGTGATTTGAGATCAAACACAAAAATAATATTTTATGAAATTATAATGGGCGGCTCGGTAGGCTACCCGGCCCACCCAAGTGGGCGGACTTGGGCAAGAGAGTTGGCCCAAAAATCGGGCGTAGTCCAAGCCCAACCCGTTAAAATGGGCCAAGATATTCTCATAGGCCCGGTCCAAGCCCGCCCAAGCTCGCCCATGTTCAGATATACTGCTACCCCTCTCTTCCACGGTAGTAACCCATCACTCTTTCTCATTCCATTTCAGGCCCACCCTTGCTCTTATTGCTTTCATGGTTTATAAAAAAAAAATCCGTGTATGTATTTTATTTTTCCTGTTTTCAACCTTTTTTTCATTTAAACTGATTATTTTTTAAAATAAAATACAAAATCGTTATTTTAAACAACGACTTTAGTATTATATATATTTTTTTAAGTCGGGCTAAAGTTATTGTTTGAATCAGCGACCTAGTCCTGCTTTGGTTAAATTACAAAATAGTTTGAGATCTTACCTAATTCTTAATTATTTTTTATTATTTTTTGGCTTATTTGAAAAAAATCAATATCAATCAATCATCAATCATCAATTCATCAATCAATATCAATATATCAATATATCAATCAATCAATCAATCATCAATCATCAATCATCATCAATCAATATATAATACTAAAACAGAGGCGTGGAAATTCTATGTGGCGGGCTCTAGTGTGATTCGCTTACGTGTCTTTTTCTGGTGCATTCTGATCGGGTTTTTTTGACACGTCAATTAATGAATGTCTAATCAATTTAATCCATGTCATACAACTGTCTAATAAATTTATCTACGTGTAATTTCAATCAATTTTATATATTTTCTATTAAAAAGATCTTCAAATTAAGTGATTGAGATATGCTTCCATTTTTTTATATTCAGTTAAATAAAAGTTCGGTTCTACTTTTTTATATTTAAATCCAAAGATTTCAAATATTTTTATAAAACTCGATCTGTAAAATAATATAAATAAGTAAGAATATGATATAGATAACCTATAAATGCTCTAAATCCCACATTCGGTAAACTCAATTAGAAGTCAAACCGTACTATTTTTTTTACTAAACAACGCACACAACAATCATTAATAAAATATTTAATGTAATTTTTCATAATTAATTAATACTAGATGTCTTTGATAAAAGAAAATATGCAAAAATGCATAAAACCACCAACTATTCATTGTTGTTTGCAAATAACCACCCCTTATTAAAAAATTGTCAAATAATCACCCACTATTCATTATTGTTTGCAAATAACCACCCCTTAGTCAAAAATTGTCAAATAACCACCCATTTTTTTTAATAAAATGTAAGATCAAATGTTTTTAAATAAAAAAAATTCCGACCCAAAATTAATCATATATTATTACATTTTATTAAAAAGAAAAATTTTGATATTTTATATATTATTACATTTTATTAAAAATTACGTGAAATAATAAAAATCAAATGTTTTTAATAAAATGTAATAATAATTGTTACGAAGGTGAGATATAATTTAGTTAATTAAATATTATATAATAGCACTTGATAGATTTTGATGAATAAAATAATATTACTCAATGAGACGTGGATAAAATTGTTATGGAGGTGATATAATTTAGTTAATTAAGTATTATATAATATCATATTTGATAGATTTTGATGAATAATAAAAAAATATAAGTGAAATTGGTAATTACTCACATTCGATCAAGTCCCCATCTCTTTCATGTCTCTCCAAACAATATATGGCTTAGAAACATGATTTTTTATTCATGGGTACTTATTTATTTGTGAATATTATTTAACTTTACATCAAAAGTAATATATGATTACTTGAAAATTTTTATTCAAAAATTTCAAATAAATTATTTTAATCTTCACAAAATTTAATGACAAATAATTTTATGTAATAAATTATAATTTATTAACAAAACGCGCAAACGTGCGGGACAAATACTATTTATAATACTAAAACAGAGGCGTGGAAATCCTATGTGACGGGTTCTGGTGCGATTCGCTTAGGTGTCATTTTCTGGTGCATTTTGACCGAGTTTTTTTTACACGTCAATTAATGAGTATCCAATAAATTTAAGCCACATCAGTTAATGATTTCATATCTTTTAGCCACATCATTTAAGTTATCATTAGTAACAATCACAATTAATTTAAATAATATAATTTTATCATATCTCAATTAGTTAGATTTTGATAAATTTTTTGAATAAATCTAATAATTCTATAAAGTTTTAACCATAAAGATATTTGATAAATAAGTAAATGTAATTTAAATACTATCACCCACAGTTCTATTTTTTAATTTTATTTTCTAATACGCTTTTAATAAATTAAAATTATATAAAAAATTATTATTTTAATTTCATCTATTTCAAAATGGAGGTAATATTAACTATTGAAAATATTGAATTTAGATCGGATGGATGGTATTTTCTAAACTAAACTCAATATGATAAATTTATATTGCTAAAAGAATATCTCACCATTAAGATAACGTTTAATGAATTGAGATTTGAGATTTTATCTTATCAGTAAATCAAAACCCTCTCCGACCAATGGACCGGTGTAACTCAATGAGTGTTTATCTTTAATAAATAAATAATTTATCAGTAAATCAAAACCCTCTCCGACCAATGGACCGGTGCAACTCAATGAGTGTTTATCTTTAATAAATAAATAATTTATAAATCAAATTTATGCAAATATTTCTCATGTACCAAATAATTTTTTTTATCTTTAAACAATCACATTAAACAATAGAAATAATTCAAATCAATAAGGGTTTATCTTTAATAAATAATTAATTTATAAACCAAATTTATGCAAATATTGCTCACGTAATAATTAATTTATAAGCCAAATTTATACAAATATTAGATCAATTATACATATTGCTTTGTCTATCGATAAAATAATTTAGTTTTATGAAAAAAATTTGGAAAAGAATAATGAAATTATATCATACAAATTTGAAATTAAATGCCCTTAATCCAACCTATATATTAAAATTTACCATTAAGTATTAATATATATATATATATATATATATGTATGTAATTTTTATGATCTTACACAATTTGTGCATGAATAATAAAAGTCATATGCAAAAACCGCGAAGATCGCGGGGAATAAATTAAAACTAGTATATAATTGAAATTGGACGGGAGTATTATATTTTTGTTAGGAAGTATATCAGATGCTAAAACTACTAATATTAGAGGGTATTTTTTTTTCTGAAATATATTAGAAAGTAATTAACTAAACTAATTTAAAGCATATATTAACAAAACCTTAATGCAATTGTACGGCAACGCCAAAGAAACGCGGAGAGCAGCTCGAAGGTGCTGCAGCCCCTGAGAGACGGCTGCAAGCGGAGTCTGATGGAGGAGAGCTTGGCAGGGCCAAAGAAGAAGGACCGCTCGATAATTCTGTCGTCGATGTACTGGGGCGGGAAGACGGGGACATCGACCTGGTTGTACTCTTGGTTCGTGCAGGTCACGCGCGGCGGGTTTCGGGCCACGAGGAGTTCACGGCTCCACACTGGCAGTATGGATGGCTGAGTTGCGCCGCGTGCGAGCTCCGCTACGGAGTTCATAAATTGCACCACCCCGGCTGCGTCGTACATCGTGTGGTTAAGGCGCATCGCAAATGAGAATCCTCCACATTTGAATCGTGTTACCTGGCCATAGAAGAGTAACAAATTTGTATGAAAAATGGGAGAAGAAAGAAAATTATTAGAATAGTGATCAATAAATCTTAACTTAAATATAGACTATATAGTAACTTTCTGTACCGAAAAAACAAACGGGAGGTGAGTGTTAAAAATATATTTGTACCTGAATGAGGAGCAAAGGGCAATTCAGGATACCGGATGAACCAAGGACATCGCGATCGGACAACAACTCGCAAGGGAAAGGCGGTTGGAGAAACCCGTCCTTCCCACGCAAATCCTCCATAGTAAAGGCCGCATCTGCCTCTACAAACAACACGCCCTCTCCAGTGCAATCCACCTCCAGCTTCTGCCCCGGGCCTTCCCTTAGCAGCCCTGCAAGGGGGTAGTAATACACTAACGCCTCGGCTAATGCCTCCCTGATTACCTTCACTGGGTCCCTTGGGTCGTCGCCAGTCAGGGCATCCTCCTTCCCGGGATAAAAGAGCATCACGGGGACAAGAAAGCGGGGTTGTTCGTCGATGGTGGAGAGGGGCTTGAGACCGCTAGGCGTGTCCTTGGCCGGTGCTACGAGCTCCGACATGTGGCGTGCCACGGTAAACACCGAAGGAGTGGAACTTAGCATTGTGGATTTGTGGGAAGTGGTTGTGGCAATTTTGTTGATATTTATAATTTCGTGATACATTTGCTTTCATTTGGGAAATTTTTAATATTCGATCTGGGTTTCTACTTTCTAGTCTTGTACGCAAATTCCTGTCATCTTAGAGCTAGTTTGGTTACCATTTAGAAAATACATGGGTTTGATTGTTTTTTTAACACAAAAAAATCTAGGAATTTGACTGTCCAGAAATTCCAATTCCTATAACATGGAGGAATTTCACTTACCTAGGAGAGACTAGGTAAGTTGCAATTCCACCATTTTTTTTATGGAAAAATTCAACTTCCTTTATTAAACTCCCTAAATCTTATAACTTAACCAAACAACTTTTTAAATTTTATGGAAATTATAATTCAGGAGAAGTATCTTCCTAGGAAGCATAGTTGCTATATTCAACCAAACAAGCCCTTAATCGGGCAGCGTCAAACAATTAAGATTCATATTGCAGTTATTATTTTTATATTAACTGTAATGATTTGTATTGGTTTGTGTGCTATTGACTTTTTAAAATAATTTGATTGGTTAAAATGTGTAGTGGGTGTTAAAAAATAATACTCCGTAAAATTTATGTAAAAATTAGGGGCATTTACCATATAGGACACGAAATTGTGCTATATTAGGAATCCGTCTCCCACCCTCACCATATTTGGGATTTGTCCACCGAATTTTTCATCATGCTGGAATTTTTGATTTCAGCAAAAAAAAAATTTCCACGAAATTTAGTTTTTTTTTTTTTTCGCATTTCCAGAGTTGCTGAAAAGGAATTGCTAAAACCCCTGTGCCGCCATCTGTTTTCAGCAGTTTTTTTTTCGCTTTATTTTTTCGTTTTTTTCCGCTTTTTTTTCCGCGTTTCCAGAGTTGCTGAAACCCCGATTTCAGCACTGTTGTTGATGCTGAAACCCCGATTTCAGCAACGTTGTTGATGCTGAAATTGTTGCTGAAACCGTGTTACGAGATATAAAATTTAGCTTGTGCGGGATTCGAACCCACGTATTTGTGCATAAACACATTGCTCTACCATTGAGCTAGGAGGCTTTTAAAGGAGATTTAAAGCAAGTTCAACAACAACAATTTCAGCAAATTCTAGTTTTAAAGCAAGTTCAACAACAATTTCGGCAAAAAGAAGGACCAATGAGAGTGCCATACTTGAGCAATTTTCCCGATTGTGTAGTTAAAGTCTGCTTCTCAATATTAACATCAGTAACCAGGTCCTGATAAATCATATGTGGCAAAGAACAAAATATCACTTACAAACATTACACACAACTAAGAAGAAAAAAGGAAATAAACATTTTTTTTAAAAAGCAATAAGAGACACTATATTGGGTTTAACATTAAAATGCAGTTCTTAGAATAAGTGCACTTTATATTGCTCCTACTGCTCCAACCCTTAAGTAGAAATGTGTATCTAGTTTCACCTTTTAAAGCTCTTATATGTATCCCCAGGCAACACACCTTCTTCAGAAGAACAGAACCGGTGAGAACATATTTTAACATTCCACCATATTGCATACTGTCACCTTCTCTATATAAGTTCATTCTTATAGAAAATTAACAGTTATTCATTAAAATGCAGTGATATGAGTACCATGCAGGCTCTAATCGATCCAGGTCCCAGCATATTATTTCCATTTCAGCAAATTAACAGTTATTTGCATCCAACAAACATATATTATTTTGCTGAAATTAGCATACATATATTATTTTGCTGAAATGAATCAATAGGCAATTAGCATACATATAAGCCTGAATCAATAGGCAATTAGCATGCAAACAAACATTCAATAAATTGTGAGATTGGAGGAGATTCAACGCAAATTCAGATTGCTAATCGAAAAGAGACACACAAATTCATATTTGAAAACCTAATATGTACCTGGATATGAGATGCGGAAACATCAGGCTTGCTTCTTTCTCCCCTGGATCTTGCTGAAACAATTCAAGGATGGTGATGGCGTTTTCTCCCCTGAATCCAACACATCATCTTGCTGAAACGTGGCCAGATCCAAGCCTTGCTCTCGTTTTCTCCCCTGGATCTTGCTGAAATCAGTCGAATTTCTCGCCCTCGCATTCATCGCCCTCGCATCATCATCAACATCATCCAAGTTGTGGCAGCGCGAGATCGACGAAGCTGTGGCAGCGCGTCTCCGATGCAATGAAGGACAGCAACAACCTCTGGCTAGCGGCGCTCGGTCATCACCACCAGTTCCGCAACCCCGCGCTGGAGGCGGCGCTCGTCAAAGCCACTAGCCACGACGGAATCGTCGACTACAAGAACACTCACCACGCCTCCGCAATCAACGTCGTCACACTTAGACACATCGGATCCCTGGCCAACTCAGACATATCGGCAAATTCCAGATCGGATCGCCATCTTCCAAGCCGTGCAATCGGATCCGGTCGCCTTCGCCGTTTCCTCCTTCCTTCGTCGATTTCACCGCCTCCGTCCAGATCCGGTGGTGATGGTGGTTTCGATTTCACCTCCGTCGTTTCCTCCTTCCTCCGTCGTGGTGATTTGCAGACGAATCCGGGCTGATTCGAGGACTTCATCCAACGCCGGACTGATTTGAGGATCTGTGGTGGATGAGAGGAGGACAGAGTCGGAGGAGGGAGGGCGGCGGATCTGTGGTGGATGAGAGGAGGAAGACGGCGTCGGCGTAGGTGGAGCGAGTCGACGAAAATCAGAGAGAAAACGACAAAGGATGGAGAAATAGCGTCCATGGATTTGGGGTGCTGAAACGGCGAAGGAGGTAAGAAATTAGGGGGTAATTTTGTCCAGAAAAATTTACGTGGACAAAACCCTAATTTTACAAGGGTGGGAGACACTCTCCAAATAGAGGCCCAAAAATAGGCCCGTTGAGCAAATTTTCTCTAAAAATTAGTGTAATGATGATGTTTTTTAAAAGTAAAGTGTTTTATTAAAACTTGTGCAAAATACTAAAAGGCCAGATTATGTTTTTCCCACTTTAGGGAACTTGCTCAATACTGCCAAATTTTTACCATGCTAATAATAGAAAAAAGTTCATAAATGTGCATGGAGTATTAAAATTTAAATGATTGTCTGCATTTGAATTAAATAGGGGTGGGGAATGGACTATTTTGCCTAAAAAGGAAAAAAAATACTTTACCGACAAACATGTGTCATGTCAGGCGGCCTGACATGACACCTTCTATCATATCATCTACGAGTAAAACAAACTATGGGAGCATATGTAATGTATTCTTCGCATCGATCACTTTGTTTGAATACAGAGTATCTAGTTCATTTCTCGTATTTCACACGTATTTAATACGTATAAAAATATTATAGATGGTTAAATTAGAGTAATACTGTATTTTTTTATATTTAAATATAAAATATATAAACATTAAAAAAAAATTATAGTACTTTATTAATCTACAAATAAAAATGATACTCAAAATTTTATAATGGTTTTTATTTAGTTTAATAAAAAAATTAAATAATATTAGAGGATTATTTTTTAAATGAAATTAAACTCCCTCGTTAATTAACAATCATAAATCGATATCTAACTATTAAAAAACAAGCAGGTGTTACTCTCTCCTTAAAAGTAGGTTATTCAATCAATTTTTTTTTTAAAAATTAATTAATCCATAATCTTAGCCTAAATTATAATTTTAGTAGTTTTTGTTTTTTAAAAAATATCTATCTATCTATCTATATCTAACTATTAAAAGAAAAATATTTTTTTATGAGGTGTCACTCTCTACTTAAAGGTAGGTTATTCAATCAATTTTTTTTTTAAAATCAATTAATCCATGGTCTTAGCCTAAATTATAATTTTCGTATTTAAAAAAAACATCTATATCTATCTATCTATCTATTTTTTTAAAAAAAGCTTTATGAATTTCCATTATCTACTTAAAAGTAGGTCATATTATTCAATCAATTTTTAAAAAAAAATCAATTAATCCACGATCTTAGCCTAAATTATAATTTTAGTAGTTTTTTTTCAAAAACATTTATCTATCTATAACTAGGGGAGGGTTCAAGTGAGAAGGGGCGCTTTCGCTAAGAAAGAAAGAAGACATCTGATTGGTGAATTAAAAAGCAGCGTTTTAAAGCGTTGGATAAAGCTTTAGATAAAGCGTTTTGAAAACGCTCGGAATATCCAGGTTTGGCAGGGTAGCGGCGTTTTCAAAACGCTCCCCTTTCATCTCCTCCGACAACTTTGCAAGCGTTTCTTCGGCATCTCCCTGAAGCAAGCGTTTGATGAAAGGGGAAAGCGTTTGCCATCACCTGTTTCCATCCCCGTCTTCGCTTTCTCCTTCCATGAGAGACGCAGGACAAACTCAGTGAGTTTCTAATCGGTTCGATCGATTTCTCAACAAGGTTTTGAAATCATTGATATTGCCTGTTTTCATGGGATATTCGCAGGTTCCAATTCGCCTTCTCCACCAAACCCTTTCACTTCCCCCGCTCTTCAGGTAACAGCCCCAATTTTGATTTCAATTTCGATTTGCAACAACCCTATTATCATCAATTTTCCCATTTACTTGTTTGGGTTTTTTTCATTTGGCCGATTTTAGGGTTCTATGAAAACGCCCCAATTTCTCCTTTGTGTAATTGTTGTTCTTGTGTAAGTATCTGTGAATGTCTTCGTGTAATGGCTTGTTTGAGTCTGAGGAATGGTCTGAATAACTTTTTAATTATATTTTGCTTGCGATTTGTTGAATTACTCAGTTTCTCATCTCTGCCTTCAGCCTTGATGCTCTTTGATTGTTCCTGCTCCACTCTGATTTAATTTCAAGGATTGAAGTTTGAAAGTTATAATCTGTATAATTTTCTATACTGTACTTACTTCTCCTAACCTATTTGTGGAGGTGCTATTGTAATCACTAATGAAAGCATCTGTTTGGTGGTCAATGCCAAATGAGTTTACCAACTGATTACACAATGACAGTACCATGCTGGTGGGATTTGCTTTTTGTGCTTGAAAAAATCACATTCATATAATTCAATTTCATTAAGCGTCCTCATGGTTTAAATGTGTATTTCAGTGAGCCTTTTTGGCACTGGTACATCTTACTAGAGTAGGTATTTGTAGTTTTTCCTTCGTCTCTATTTTTTGGTACATCTTACTAGAGTGGCTTTGGAATGGGCTGAAGATTGAATGATCCATGTGCTGGCAAGTGAAGCCGAGAGGGCTGTGATGGGGGTTCACTAATGGGTGACATTGTGTGCTACTTGTTTGTTTGATTGTGTCATTGTCTACTACTTATTTTTTATTATTGTGTCATTGTGTGTCAAAATCCACACAGAAGCAACTGAAAATGAGAATGTTATAAGCCAAAGTTAAAGCAAAATTCATTTAATTTCAACAAGAATTAGTTTCTGACAAACAATACTAAAAGTATAGGAAACTTATTTTCTCATCAACAAACAACATAAACATAAGAATAGGAAATGCAAAATGATGATTTGCTGAATTGTTACCTCTGAACAGGTGAGCTTAAGGCTTCATTTGCCAGCTGCTTCTTCATTCTCTCCTAATTTGTATTGTCTAACTCAGCTTATCCATTCTAATTCTACAAGTTGCTGTATATTTCCAAGTCAGATCTAGATCTCAATGATTATCCAACTTCACTTTTGCATTTGGCTTATTTATATAGAGTTTCTGACAATTTTTTCCCTAAACTAAATATGCCAGAATTTATTATCCGAGTAATGATTTATTTACTTAACTAAATATGAACTCATCTGTCTGCTACTTGTTTGTTTGATTGTGTCATTGTTGAAGAGCATCTTACAACTTACATAGAAATCTTGCATCTTGCATCTTTGCTGGCTATTTATTTTGAGAAATCTGTTTTTATAGAATTAAGAAATAGAAATATGTTTTTACATAGAAAACAGATTTTTATGAATAGAAATCTATTTTACAGAAAGTTGTTTTTACATAGAAAACATATTTTTATGAATAGAAATATGTTTTTCCAGAAACCTGAAATAAGAGAAACCTCAAATAAGCTAGTATAAAACAAAAGGCTGAAAAAACATATTTCTGTAAAAACAGATTTTGTGAAAACAGATTTTTGTAAAAATAAGCTGTAAAAAATAGAAATCTGTAGAAAAATCAGAAATTTGAAAAAATCCGAAATCTGTAGAAAATTGGGGTATGTGTTGTTAAGTACTTAGTTTGTTGAATTTTTTACTTAATCTATATATATGGCATCCATTACTTGGATAACTTGTTCTCAATTGTTTTGTTCTTTTGTAGGAGAATGTACACCATTTGGTACAGAGGTCATCCAAGACATCCTCGAACAAATGATTTGTGACAACCATGATGGTCGATAGGAAGTTTGATGTGATTTCATAATCTATTGAACGACCTAGAATTAGAATAGACGTTAGTTGGTCGCTGACTTTTGGTGTCTATGGTTTATGAATCATGGCTGCACCCCTATCAGTTCTAACTTTTGGGGTTATAGAACCTCTTTGGCTTTTGACTTTGTGGAGAGCCTTGTTTTTTCATATCGAGTAGTGTGTTTCTACTATTTACTAGTTGGATTTATTTTGCTATGATATTCAAGCATATTTAGCCTTGTCATTCTCTTTATTTCTTTCCATGTCAATATGGTTATTTATTGCCCAGCCGGATCCAGGACCATAGGATTTGTTTCTGTATCAAGGTCATCACATATAACATTGTCTTTCCTGATCACTGATATTGAATTATGATCAACACAGGGTTGGGCACTTCCTCTTTCCTTTATAGCAGGTAAAGGAGCAGGAGCTAATAGTTTCACATGTGTGTGAATAGACATGTGATGTTGCTGAACATCCCTTAAAACAAGGGCAATTATGTCATTTTCTCTCTTTTTTTCCACAAAATAACCTTATATCCTCCAAACACTACACGATATTATATCGGAGTTATTTTTTTAAAACAATCTCCACCTCTTCCATCTCCATAACCTATACAATAATCTCCATCTCAATTAACCCCTAAAAAATAATCACCACCCCTTAAAAAAAAACTTTTGCCAAACAAGGCCTAAATGTATTTTTATATGTAATTCCTAATATAAAGATACATGGTTTAAAAACAAATTGAGATAAGCTTCAAAATGAGCTCAAAGCAATCAAAATGAGCAAAACTGATAAAACGAGCATAACAATTTAATCTCTAAAAAGCTTTTTATAAACGAGCATAACAAGGCCTAAATGTATTTTTATATGTATTTTTTCTCATTTATAAAGGAACTTTATATAGTCCAGACCAAATATGACCAGACTATAAAGTCATGCATTAAATAAAATAGACTCATTTTGGTAATTTTACAATTTAATCTCTAAAAAGCTTGGATAATCAATAGTCATGCCAAACAAGATGCTCAATTTAAACTAGATTATAATCTCAAGCTAGATTTAAATTTTCATCTGGATTATAATATTAAACTAGATTATAATCTTAATCTAGATTAAAAAATATGCATGCCAAACATGCCCTAAGGCTAGGTTTGGCTGGAGCTTTTCAAAGCGTTAGATAAAGTTGTAGATAGAGCGTTTTTAAAAAGCTCTAAGTATCCGCGTTTGGCAGGGCAGTAGCGTTTTCAAAACGCTCCCACTTCATCTCCTCCGGCAGCTTTGAAAGCGTTTCTTCGGCATCTCCCTGGAGCAAGCGTTCGATGAAAGGGGAAAGCGTTTTGTAAGGTCTCTAATCGCCATCCCCTATTTCTCCTTCCATCTCAGTCATCACTTTCTCCTTCCATGGGAGGCGCTCGACGACAAACGACAAACTCGGTAAGGTCTCTAATCAAGTCGATTTCTCATTAAGGTTTTGAAATCAATGATCTATTTGCCTGTTTGTAGGGGCTCTTCCCAGATTCCAAATCACCTTCTCCACCAAACTCTTTCCCTTTCACGCTTTTCAGGTAAGAACCCCAATTTCGATTTCAATTTCAATTTCAATTTCGATTTACATCATTTTCGTATTTAATTGTGTTTGGGTTTTCTTTATATGGCCGATTTTAGGGTTCTGTACCCTAATGGCTTCATGTAATCCTTCCAATTGCTTGTTCTGTACCCTAGAACTAAAGGCCAGCTCCAAAAAATCAGAGAGTATAGAGAGGGATTTAAGCTTATAAATATAGGATTAGTTAGGGGTAAGGCCTACAAATGAAGGGCAATTTGCATGATCCGATTCCTTGCAAGCTACAAACCTTATATGAATCTGCATTCCTCTTGTTACCGAATTGCCTATCATTCGATTCCTTTTTGGTGTTATTTGTCTGGAAGTCGCACTTGTATGTTTGTTATCGGATTTTGAATACACTTGTGCCAGACCTCTGATTTGCATAGTCTCTGATGATACATTGCCCGTAATCTGGAGTGATACCAGAGGTTTTGTAAGTTATAACTTTACACTGATGAATGTTGAGATACTTGTGCCAGACCTCTGATTTGCATAGTCTCTTATTTGAATACACTTGTGCCATATCTCTGATTTGCATAGTCTCTGATTCGCATAGACCTCTGATTTGAGTTATCAGTATAGGTTTTGTAAGTTATAACTTTACACTAACCTCAGATCTGATGATACTGTATCCTTGAAAGCATGGACACGTGTTGCTTCAGAGTATACATGAGCAGCTCTCTGACATTTGTTTTTTAATTGAAAGAAAAGAGCATTAAAGAGTATTTGCATACATGATTAAATAGACAAACACATAGATAAATACATAATGCACATGATATATAGCTGATCTAAGCAGAACTGCCAAACTTATGCATTTTTTAAAATGGAAAATAATCATGTGCCAAGTTACTTTGATACATTACATAATTCCCATGCTCATGGAGAGTATTCAGTCTCTTTGAATGTTTTTTAGATTGCTCATTCTTTTCAGTTTAAGTTTGTCGTGCAGCTTCAAATTGTTCCAAAACATGTAAAAGTACAGGAATTGAAAATCATTTCCTGGGAAGATTCCAAGTTTGAGAAATATGAACCAGATCTTCAGGAATGGAATCCAATTACATCATTTGATCAATTAAGGATTGATAAGAAGCAAGAGGATGTTACTTCTAAGTGGAAATTGGATCTTTTAGAAAAGGAGATAGCTCTCTTTCGTGAATTGTTATCTGAGGAAAACAAGTATGCCTTCTCTCGAAACTTTTTTTTTTGGTGCTTGCAGAAAGTCATTTTCTAACAGGAATGTATGCTGATTTTTGAGTCATTGACTTGTAGTAAAATTGGAAACCTGACACTTGCTAGACTGTTGATGGCTCTGGATACAATTATCTCTGGTAGCCCTACATCAAATTCAAACCAAATGGCCCATTGTGAAGAGGTTTTAGAATTATACAAAGGCTTGGTGGAGTCTGATCCTCCACATTTGGAGTATTATAAAGACAAATACAGCTTGGCTTTGATAAGAAAGAAGGTTTGCCTCATCCCTATATTTTTCACCTAAATGCCATATGAACCCCTATTCGAGCATCTCTGAATGAGATCAAGCTTAGTCTTTTGTATTATTGTAATTCAAGGCCCCGAACATATCTTTTGTTTCTACATCATGAATATAGACAGACATAGTGTCCTAAATTAAAAGAAATCATACAACCATTGTTGACAAAATGGGCTGCGTGTTGCAAAGGGGATGGGATGGTTTCGTGGATCTCGTGGATTAAGTTGCACGATTATGTTCATGCTTCATTACTTTCTCTTGTATTTTAAAAACCATCTCGTTGCACCTACACGTAATATATGAATCGACATGCAAGGCCATATTCTAGAATTCATTTCTTAGGCAGGTTTACATTTTTATTTTTGCATCCACTATCTTGTTATATTCCTTATTTGTTTAACTTAGTCTTTACTTGGTTCTTTTAGGTTGCTTTGGACAAGCTGACTTTGCTGCAAGTTCTTTTAGGTTACTTGGTTCTTTTAGGTTGCTTTACTTGGTTCTCTTGTTGCCTCTTTACTTCCTGATCTAGCTATTTCTCTCATTTGAATCAGTGATCTAGCTATTTCTGTATTCGAAATGAGCTGTAGCAGCTGCTATTTCTCTTGCTGATCTAGCTGTTGCAGTAAACAATGTGCTTTGGTAAAAATATATGGATGTTGTCATGATTTAGCTTCAGCTGTTATTTCTCTCATTCATGTATTTGAATGAGATTTCTTATGGCCACACATCTAAATATTTCATGTTGTGCATGGCTTTATTATTTTTTACAACTATTTCCTTTTATGACTTTGTGTGATTTGAATGCTTATATGACCATCTTGTCTTAAGATTTCATTGCAAAAACAATTAGCTTGAGGTCTTGTATAGGTGATTTTGTCAATGTTATATATATTTTGCTTTAAATATTGAAGTATCCCCTCACCACCGAGTCTGTGATGAAGAAGATATGAGGTGATATGAGAACCTCCAAAGTAAGAAATGAGATAATTAACTAGTTACTGAATACCCAAATGTTGTGACCCAAAAATAGATAATTGACCAATGGTACCTAAGATCGAGCATGAATAAAAACTTGGAGATGATATTCACTTGGAGACGAGTCTAATTACTCGTGATCCGAATATGATCACAAAACCAAGCTCGAAAAAAAAATCACCCTTATTTACAATGTATGATTTTGGCTTCATAACCCGAGCTTGTTGCTAGGCTATAAAGTCATATATTTTTTCTCTTTTATAAAGGAACTTTATAGCCCGGGTCAAATATGACTGAACTCTAAAGTCATGCATCAAATAAAATAGGTTCATTTTGTTAATTTGACAATTTAATCTCTAAAAAGCTTGGATAATCAA
Source organism: Persicaria tinctoria (assembly GCA_037127255.1). Lineage (NCBI taxonomy): Eukaryota > Viridiplantae > Streptophyta > Magnoliopsida > Caryophyllales > Polygonaceae > Persicaria > Persicaria tinctoria. Next base: position 1,593,047 of record JBANSL010000019.1, on the reverse strand, counting down.
TAGTGAAGCCAAACAAGATGTTCAATTTTGAGCTTGATTATAACCTTAAGCTAGATTAAAATTTTCATCTAGATTATAATCTTAAGCTAGATTAAAAAATGTGCATGCCAAACATGCCCTAAGAAGTGATCTCCTCTTTCCCCGTATCGATTCCACCTCTTAGATCTTCGTCTCTAATCAACCCCAGGTTTCTCAATCGCACAGTGTCCAGAGTATCCACCGATGGATCGATCTCAACTAGTGCATCTGATGGCAGAAGGGGAGATCTTCTTCCAGGCGACGAGCCGTTCGCATATCGTCAGCGCTCTCGTCGGCCTCGAAGGCCAGATCGTGAGCTTATGGAGGAGGCGACCTTGAAAAAGGCTTCCATGGAATCAGTTTGTCAATGGCGAGAATATTTGTTACCGTGTGATTGTTGATGCACTTATATTTGAATTATAGTTGGAGCTTTTTGGGAGTTCGAGATATTAATTAGCATATGAATATGAATATGAAGATGACTTTGGGAAAGCTGCTAATTTTGTTGTCAAATTGAACAAGAATCAACACTTCTGAGCAACTTTTGATCAACCAAGAACACTCGGCCTTCACACCAGTTAGTCCCTATGTGATACAGAAGAGAACTTGAACACACAAACTGCAAAAGCCATTACTCCAATTGATGATCAAATCGTCCAAACTTACACCCTTAAACCTTGACACTTGAATTGAAAAACTACCCACTAACTTGTCCACTAACATGACTCTAAACTGCTAAATAACTGAAACCAGAAACCAACCTTAAAGACATGAAATGTGCATAACTTTAAACACAAGCTAGCTAACTACCTTAGACTAGCCTTAGCTTAGGAATATTCAAATTACATTTTAACACCACCCCTTAATTTGAATTCCCTCATGCCAATCTTCTCCATGAAGTAGAAGTGCTTAGCACTGCTGAGAGCCTTTGTACAAATGTCAGCACCTTGACTGTTGGTTCCACAAAACTTCAAGATGATCTTCTCTTCTCCTACCAGCTTTCGAATGAAGTGATGTTGAACATCTATGTGCTTTGTCCTGGCATAAAAAGCTGAATTTTTCGTCATTGCAATTGTTGATTTGTTGTCACACCAAAGCTCAATTGCATCCTTATTATCACATCCCAAATCAAGCAAAAGCTTTTTCAACCACAAGGCCTGTTAGGCAGCTGATCCTGCTGCTACATATTCTGCTTCTGAGGAAGACAAAGCCACTGTGTCTTGCTTCCTTGCACTCCATGTAATGGCCCCTGATCCAAGCCCAAACACAGACCCGGAGGTGCTCCTCCTATAATCGAGACAACCTGCCCAATCATTGTCTGTGTACCCCCTTAGCTTGAACTCATCAGCATGCTCATACCATAGTACATACTCTGCAGTCCCAGCAATGTATCTCAAAATTCTTCTAGTTGCACCAAACTACTGCTTTGTAGGACTGTGCAAATACCTTGAAACCACACTCACACTGTAGGTAATGCCAGGCCTAGTGTGTGTGAGATAATTTAGACCACCAACCAGGCTTCTGTACAACCTCTCATCAGCCTCTGGAGTGCCATCATCTCTTCTCAGCTTCTCATTCATATTCATGGGTGTTTGAGCAGCATCACAACTCTCCATCCCAAACTTCTTCAACATGTCTCTGGCATATTTCTCTTGACACACAAAAACACCTTCCTTGCCTTGCCTTACCTCCAATCCGAGAAAGTATTGCAACAAATGCAAGTCTGTCATCTCAAACTTGCTCATCATGGCTTGCTTGAATTCCTTGAGCATTTCTGGTGAGGAGCTAAAGTAGATTATGTCATCTACATACAAACACACCACAATGAACTCACCACTCTTCTTCTTCTTCTTCTTCACATAAAGAGTGGGTTCGTTCTCACTCATCTCGAATTCATTCTTTAGAAAGAATGAATCAATTTTGTTGTACCAGGACCTTGGGGCTTGCTTCAAGCCATACAATGCTTTGTGTAGCCTGTACACCTTATGCTCTTGATCTCCCTTCACAAAACCTTGGGGCTGTTCAAAATACACTTCTTGTTGAAGCTCTCCATTTAGAAAAGATGATTTCACGTCCAATTGAAACACTTGCAACCTCCACTGTGCTGCTAGTGCTAACACAACCCTTACTGTCTCCATCCTTGCCACAGGAGAAAAAGTTTCTTCAAAATCTATTCCCTCTTGTTGTGCATATCCCTTTGCCACCAATCTGGCTTTGTACTTCTGGACACTTCCATTAGTGTTGAATTTGGTCCTAAAGACCCATTTCAAGCCAATAACATTCTTATCTTGTGGCAGCTCCTTCATAGCCTTTTTCCAGTGTTCACTGCTCTCAGCATCTTCAAAACACTCGGGGTCTGATGCAATCAATGCCAACCCATAACTTGCATATATATCAGATAGAGATCTGAATTTTCTTGGCGGAGACTCATTTGATGATCTTGATGATGGTGCACTGTGACTGCTTGAGGAGCCTGAGCTTTGTTGTTGAATTGGTGTTGCAGAAGGAGTGTCTCCATGATCATCATCATCAACATCATCCTCTTCTGTTGAGCTACTAATGGGAATAATTGGAATCACATATTCTTCCATAGACTCACCATTCTTCTTCTCCCAATCCCACTCAGCTCCTTCATTGAACACCACATTCCTGCTCACTATTGTTCTCTTGCTTACTGAATTATAGAGTTTATAGGCCTTAGATTGTGTTGCATAGCCTATAAGCATACACTTATCTGCCTTATCCTCTAGCTTTGATCTCAAATTTACTAGAGCATAAGCAACACACCCAAAAATCATTAGATGGCTCACTAAAGGTCTCTTTTCTCTCCAAATTTCAAATGGAGTTCTATCCATCACTGCTCTAGTTGGAGATATGTTCAACACATATACTGTTGTAGCCATAGCATCACACCAGAACTCATTTGGTACCTTCCTTGCTTTTAGCATACTCCTTGCCATTTCTATGACAATCCTATTCTTCCTCTCGGCTACACCATTTTGCTCAGGTGTGTAAGGAGTTGTCAACTCTCTTCTAATACTATTTTCCTCACAAAAATTCATAAACTCATAAGACATGAACTCTCCTCCTCTGTCAGTTCTCAATGCATTGATCATCTTTCCTGATTGTTTCTCAACAAGAGCTTTGAATTTCTTCAAGCTTTCAAATGCCTCAGATTTGAACTTGAGAAAATAGACCCAGCTCATCCTACTGCAGTCATCTGTGATTAGGAAGAAGTATTTGCTGCCACCTAATGACTCAGTCTGCATTGGACCACATAGATCAGCATGTAGGAGCTCTAAATACTCACTGGCTCTCCATGGTTCACCATTTGAAAAAGAACCTCTCACTTGCTTTCCAAAAACACAGCCTTCACATAGCTCTAGCTCTCCTATCTTAGGCACACCAGTAACCATCTCCTTTGTGCTCAGTAGCTTCAAGCTTTGAGCATTGAGATGACCATATCTGATATGCCATAGCATGGTTTCTTCATCACCCTTTGTTGTCATAGCCTTTCCCACATTCTCTGCTAAATTGAGTGGAAACATCCTATTTTTAGTCATGGGAGCTCTCACAACAATACAACCTGTTTTCTTCTCTTTTATCACACACAAATCATCTTCAAATAGAAAAGAATAGCCTCTTCCTTGAAGCTGGCCAACACTGAGCAGGTTATGAGCAAATCCAGGCACCCAATGAACATCACCAAGCAATCTCACATCACCTTGTACACATCTGATTGCCACAATGCCTCTACCTTCCACTTGCAGCACCTTGTTGTCTCCGAGCCTTACATTTTCTTTCTTAGACTCATCTAGTTCCTTAAATATACTTCTTGAGCTAGACATGTGATTGGAACAACCACTGTCTAAGTACCATAGCTCACTTGCTCCCTCTGCTACAAATGTCAAAGTCATGAACAATCTATCATATTTGTCAACTTATTCTGAATAATTGGCTCGCTTCTGCTCATTCTCTTGCTTCTCCCAGCAATAAGCTTCTTTATGCCCGATTTTGTTACAATAGTAGCACTTGATTCCACTTCTTTGTTGCCTAGAATTAGTGCTTTGATTCCTGTTTGAGTCCTTCCACTAATCATCGATCACCACTTCCTCTTCCTGATCCACCAGATTGTCCTCTTCCTCGGCCTCTGTAGCTACCTCTTGAGCCACCTCTACCCCTGTGACCTCCTCCGTAGCCACCCCTACTTGAAGAGCCTTCTGATCTGGTCTTGGAGGACTCATCTTTCACCTGGAACACCTTATCTTCCTTCACCTCAGTGGTCCTGCTAAGTCTCTCTTCATGAGCTTGCAGTGAGCTTGTCGGTTCCTCAAAATTTTATGTTGACAAGTCCTTTGATTCTTCAATAGCAGCAATAACGTGATCATACTTCTTGGTGAGACTCCTTAACACCTTACTCACCACAGTCTCAGCACTCATCTTCTCCCCATATGATCTCATATGGTTCACTATGCTCGAGACCCTTGATAGGAACACTTGAACTGATTCCTTTTCTTGCATCATCAGAGTTTCAAACTCTCTTCTTAATGACTACAATTTAACTGTGATCACTTTCTTGTTTCCCATGTACTCCTGTCTCAATACTTCCCAGGCTTCATGAGATGTTGCAGCTGCTGAGATCTTTGGAAAGATTTCATCATCCAAGGCTGTTTGGATCATGAACAATGCCTTGGAATCCTTCTTTCTCTTCTCCCTTAATGGTTGATCAGGTGCTTCATTTCCATTGTCTTCAAACCCTTGCTCTACCAGGATCTAGACCTCTTGAGACTTGAAGAGCGTAGACATCTTCTAGCTCCAAAAATGATAGTTGATTCCCTTGAAAATAAGCAATTGAGGATTGCCCGAGTTTCCATTTCCATTGTTCTGCATTTTTCAGAACTTTGCTCTCTATGTGTTTCCCTTGTGTTTTGTTCTCACAATCACTCAAAACCCGAATCAAACCCAGCAGCACAACCGTGTGTTTGCTCTGATACCAAATGTTGTAAAATTGAACAAGAATCAACACTTCTGAGCACCTTTTGATCAACCAAGAACACTCGGCTTTCACACTAGTTAGTCCCTCTGTGATACAGAAGAGAACTTGAACACACAAACTGCAAAAGCCACTACTCCAATTGATGATCAAACCGTCCAAACTTACACCCTTAAACCTTGACACTTGAATTGAAAAACTACCCACTAACTTATCCACTAACATGACTCTAAACTGCTAAATAACTGAAATCAGAAACCAACCTTAAAGACATGAAATGTGCATAACTTTAAACACAAGCTATCTAACTACCTTAGCCTAGCCTTAGCTTAGGAATATTCAAATTACATTCTAACAAATTTTAGGCTTTAGGCTTTTTCCCTTTCAAATGTAGTTGTTTGTATTTTTCCCTTTCATTTAGCTAATTTAGACTTTTAGCTAATTTAAATAGAAGTGGTTTATAAAGTAAATAGAAGTGGTTTATGGATTTTGTAGTAACTGGTTCAGCAGATATAATTAGAAAGTGGTTTAATGACTAAATATATAGTTGTTCGACAATTAAATAGAAGTGCTTCGTGAAGTAAATAGAAGTGATTCAATGACTAAATATATAGTGGTTCATGAATTAAATAGGAGTGGTTCATGAATTAAATAAAAAGGTTCATCAATTAAATAGAATTGGTTCATAAAATAAATAACAGTGGTTCATTAAAATAATTTAAGTATATATATTCATAGCTAGTTAATTTTTTTGGTTCATGAAATAAATAGTAGTGGTTCAGGGTTTTTAATACCAAGTGGTTCATGAAATAAACTAAAAGAAGAATGAACATTTTACAATTATTAAATAGTAGTGGTTCATAAAATAAATATTAGTGGTTCATAATTTATTGAAAATTCCCCTCTTTATCGTAATTGATTGAAAATGATCAATGATTTAGAAATAGAGAGTTGGTTTTTCTTTTGGGGCAATTTGGGTTTTTCTGGTAACAATCAAAAGGGATTATTAAAGCACAAGAGTCAAAAAGTGTATCATCATCCTATCAAAATCATGAGATAATGATAAAGAGTAATCATGAGAAAGAGGTTTATACTTGGCCTTGTTTGGTCATTAGCTCTCTACTTCCTGGGAAGTACAAAATCCTTGAAGTATGTAGCAATATATGTGTTTGATATTCTTTTTGTAAATGAAAAAACTCATGAATTCAATTGTTGGGAAGTCCAATTCCCACAAAATAGTGGAATTAAACATACCATAAAGGCCGGACATAGGTAAGATCTCCTTCCTCTATTTTCTTATATAAAAGTTTCTACTATTTTTTATTTATTTTTTTGCAACAACCAAATCTCCAATTGCTATGGAATTTTAATGTTCAACCAAATAAAATAAAATAGTAAGTTTATGGAAATTTATTTTTAACCAAACACATTTTCATACTTGTTGTGAAATATATAGATTCTAGAGTCAAGTAAAGATAGATTCACTGTCTTCTGCCTTTCCTGCCCTGAGTGAGATGCCTTTCAAGTGCCTATGAACTCATCCATCCTCCCTATCTCCTGATCGAGCTTGTGTAGGTAGATGTTGCCTGTTAGGGCCGATAGTAGTACACATTGTGGGACGGAGTAAGGGCCCTTGCTCTACTAGAAAAACCCCTCGCGTAACCAAGCAAGTATGTAGTGCTATCCGCCAATAGATGCAGAAGTTAACTCTTGGAGTAAAGGCATGACTTAAGGTAGCGAGTTCCATTATCAATTCTCTTTCAATAAAATGGATAAAAGGAGTTTGTAACGACCCAGAATTATGATTTCCGGCCGGTTACGTTTCAAGGGATGAAACCCCTTGTTCGGATCTTGCAATCTAGGTACGGGTCGAGGTTTCAAACTCATTTTAAGGTCAGTAGAAAGAGGGATTCCAAACCCTAAAAACATCGAAGGGTCGTTGGGTACCCTTAACCTGTCCTAAGACTATGTCGCGAAATTCAATTCAAATGAAAGTAAAGCGGAAGCAAGGTTTAGATACAAGTGCCACGGCAGAGCCGCGTCAAAACCAAAACGTAGAATATTAGCCGGATTCTTCGGTTCGCCAAGAGATTCCCCATCACAAAAGCAAGGAGCAAACAAGAGCTGATAGCGCCAGAAGTCCCATGACTCCGGACGACATTGACGACAAGATGAGAGTGTCATTCGGAGCTCCGATCACTAGAGCTCGGGCCAAGATGATTCAAGATGCAACCAAGGCTCTTCTTGTTCGTCTAGGTGCTACCATGGACCAAGGGCTTCGACCTTCATGGGTCACGATGCTCATGGTTCGAATGACGGTTAGTCTTCGTCCCCATTCTACCTTAATGAGGGGCGAGACTTGTTCTTTTTAAGACATTTATTTACTTCCGTTAGTCTTAGTTATTTAGGGAATAAATGTGAGGAGATATTTTATCTCCTTGCTCCTTATCTATTTTTATCTATTTTAAGCTAGTTTCTAAGATATATAAAATTAGTAGGATTTATATTTATTTATTTAGTTTTATTATTATTTTTAGATAAATGAGAGAGCTAGGGTTCCTTTGCAAGGAGCCACTCACATTAACCATCAAACCCTATTTAAGTTGTATTTTCCTTCTTTTATTTTCACGTTGAATTGAATAGAAGAGCGCTTGACTAAGCGTTCTCTTCTTTGTTCAAGCAACCCTAAATACACTCTACGCTCTCGATCTCACGCTCTTTCATCCACACTTGTTCCTATTTTGCCGATCAAATTTAATTCGATTGCAGTTTGTCAGTTTGTGTGTGTGACGTAGCTCTCGAGTGCGTTCGGAAGGTGGCCTACGTAATTTAATTACATTGCAAGTTACCATTGAAAATGTGAGCCAAGCCGCCATTGTTGACCGTTGATTAACAATTTGTTAATTAATCGGCTGATCCCGGGGACGAGAGGGCTGATTTAAGCGGTTGATCGGGATTCAATCAATATCGCGCATAAACGAGTCGAGATTGGTCTTAAGGCGACGCAAGATCCGAGCAATTCGAGTCGTTGGGAATTACAACGTATCAACTGGTATTCAGAGACAAGGTTATGCAAGTCTTAAGCCTTGATTCGTTTACTTGAGTGATCTTTATTTCGTGCCCTAATTTTTTCACCCTTATGCCGATTTGATGTGTTATTACATTCATGAAATTCTCATCTTTTAACCCTAAAATTGGCACTAGTTAAGGATTTACTTGTTGGATCTATAACTTGGAACATGATTGAGTTCTTAGTTGCAAGTTTCATTGCCTTATTTTGCTATATCATGCCTATGATTGAGTTCTTGGTTGATTGTGATTGTTGATCTTGCACCACAAAAGAACCATAATTTTTTTTTCCAATTTGTTAGCCTTTACCCTAATTTCTTAATTTGGCTTACTAATTAGATCATCACAAATTTATTTTCATTTTTTTTTCTTTTCTGTTCACTGTTGCTTTCGGTGAAAGCTTATTTTGTTTAGATCTGATCGGCATTCAAAAAAAAAAAAAACCGAGACCACAAAAACCAAAAAAAAAAAAGAAAAAGAAAAGAAAAAAGAAAGAAATATGCCGAGAGCTTTATTTGCATTTATGTGTGTTAGTAACTCACTTCACTTGTTAGTTTGCATCTTTTGTTATATATTGATGATCTATTAGGTTTTAAGCTCCACAAAGAACCCTTATTTGTGTGATTTAGAGCCGTGCCGACACCGGGGCCGTGGTCACACCCATCTTTCTCCGAGCCGTGTTGCAACCGTCGGATAATAGTCGACGGAGTGTGTGCACTTCTTAGCCCTTGTGTTGCTCACTTTATGTTACTTAGTTGCTGAATTTTTTAGCTTCACATTGTATTACTTATCGCATCGTCTTGTTAGTTGCAATTTCATTTTCTAGCCGCATATCATCGATTGCATCTCCTTGTTTACTCTTTTTGAGGCTATCTTTCGCATTTTGCTTTGAAATCTTGCTACTTTCATCATTGTAAAGTTCTGTGTCCATGGTAGGTTGTCAAGTAGTGCCTTGTTTTCCTTCGCTTTGCTTATTTTCAAACACTTGATCACTCATAGGATCAAAGACTTGCATTGCTTGTTCCTTTGCCTTTTTGTTCGGATTACTTGTGTTGTCACTTTGCATATAGGAACATGGCTGAAAATTCCAACAAGTCTACCACCTCGGGCACACACCCGCCATCGGGTGCTATTACGAATGAGCAAATGCGTTTCGTCATTGATTCCGCTAGCGGAGCAGTGGAGAAACGGTTGGAGTCGATCCTCTCCGCCAACAATGCCCAACTTACCGGCATATTGATGGGATTGATGGAAAAGAAGCTTGCTGAATTTCATATAGAAGGGCCATCTTCATCGACCGGTAAGAGACATGGTAAGGGTCATTTAGATGATAGCTCAATTTTTATTCCTAAACATCGTTCTAATCCATTTCCCGGCGATACCGAGGACGATGATGAAGTTTTTGCAGCTAAGACAACTCGCCAGGAGCGTCATCCCACCGCTCCTCCCCCACATCAACCACATCGGATTCTCATTCGAGACCACCCGGTCTTCGACGATTGGGAAGGACAGCGAACCGAGAGGAATGTTGATGGCATGCCCCTCCTTGAGGACCCATTCCAGGAGGCCGATGATGCCTTTGATGAGATTCCTCGCCCCAACTTTGGTCGCCCCGACATGAATCACAACAATGATCAAGCCACCCAACGTCGTGACGTTAAGGTAAAGCTTGACACTTTTGATGGCGCCAATGATCCGGAGGCATACCTCGCTTGGGAGACACATACCGACTACATCCTTGACCACCTCCGTTATGCTGAGACGGAAAAACTTGAGGTAGTAACCCTTCACCTTACAGGCCTTGCTCGCTCATGGTGGTTTCGCACAAGGGACATCCGTCGGAGGCAAGGTAAGCAACCAGTAGAGACATGGCCTCAACTACGTTACCTCTTGAAAAAGAGGCACGTACCCGAGGAATATGTCGAATCTATGAGGCTGAAATTAGCCACCCTTCGCCAAGGTACTAAGACTCCTATGGAGTTTAGAGATGAGATTGAGAGAATTTCTCACCAGGCGAACGTTTTTCTTACTGAAAGAGCCCTTTGTAGACAGTTTCTTGCTGGTTTAAATGTTTCTATTCGTAATCCTTTGGCTATTCATAACTTTAGAGACATTAACACTCTTTGTCACAAAGCGCAGCTTTTATATGAACAACAGCAGGAGGCGAAGAGGTCAAGCCAATCATCTTTTGGTCGAAGGTTTGTTCCTGCACCTACTTCTCCTCACACTTCTAAGTTTCCTTCTAACTCTTCCTCGCAGCCCAAGGGAGTCTCCGACTCACCTAAGACAGGTTTTGAGGTTCAAACATGAAGGGTTGCCGCACCATCTCCTAATGCTCAAGCTCGAGAGCAACGTAGCTTCACCTGTAATAGCAACGACCACATCGCTAGGAATTGCCCCCAAAAGAAAAATGTGTTGCTCAATGACATTGGAGACTACTATTATGAGGAAGAAGCTCTTGAAAATCCCCCAGGTTCAATCTAAGTGGAGGAGTCGGCTCATATGTCTCATGAGGACAACATCGACATCGACCCCAACTCCTTCGACGATGCACATTGCTTGGTCAACCGACGCGTTCTAACTCTTCAAGAAACACCTGCGGCCGACCAACGGGAGATTATTTTTCACACCAAGTGTGTGGTTCGGGAAGCCACACTCACGGCCATCATCGATGGAGGGAGATTCTGTAATTTGATCAACGAGAAGGTCGTTGATTACCTCCGTCTTGCTACTACACCACGTGCTACCCACTATGGTCTTAACGACATCACCGATGGTAACTCTGAAACTCTTGTTACTAAACAATGCTTGGTGTCTTTTCAAATAGGATCATATAGCGATCAAGTATTGTGTGATGTTGTAAATATGGATTGTAGTCATATCTTGCTAGGCCGACCTTGGTTATATGATAGGAGTGTCATTCATGATGGTCGCTTGAATACTTATTCCTTTAACTATGACGGGAGGAGAGTTACTCTCCTACCCCTTTCTCCTCATGTTATTTTAAAGGATCAGGTCCGGAAGCGCCAACAACAAGCCGAAAAGGCGGCCCAAGCACACAAGACGGACGACGGCAAAACAAGCAGCCCGCCTAAGCAGGTCGCGCCCGCGGCCACTGCGGCGCCAGCCCCTGGAATCGTCGCGCCCGCGGCTTCTGGGGCAGCACCCACGGCTTTCTTTTCCTCCTCCTCTTCTTCCACGATGACGCCCTCATCGTCCATCAAGGGATCCGTGGAGAAGCGGGCTCTCACTACTCGGAAGTTGACACGGGATTCACATCGACCTTATGTCATTTTGCTTCAAAAGGAAGTTCTTGTCACTTCTAGTTCTTTTGATAGTTTGCCCCCGCTTATCTCTCGCTTATTGCAGGACTATTTAGATGTGATGCCCGATGAGCTACCACCTGGCTTACCACCTGGCTTACCACCTGTCCGTGGGATTGAGCACCAAATCGATTTCATGCCCGGCGCTTCCTTGCCTAACCGTGCGACGTACCGTGCTAGTCCGGAGGAGACTAAGGAGTTGCAACGCCAAGTCTCTGAGCTTATGGAGAAGGGCTATGTCCAGGAGAGCCTTAGCCCTTGCGCTGTCCCTGTCATTTTGGTGCCCAAGAAGGACGGATAGTGGCGAATGTGCGTTGATTGCCGCGCAATCAACCAAATTACGGTTAAGTATCGTCACCCTATACCTCGTTTGGATGATATGCTTGATGAACTCCATGGTGCATGCATTTTTACTAAAATTGATCTTAGGAGTGGCTATCACCAAATTCGGATGAAACAAGGGGATGAATGGAAAACGGCTTTCAAAACTAAGTATGGTCTTTATGAATGGCTTGTAATGCCTTTTGGTCTTACTAATGCACCTTCTACCTTCATGAGGCTTATGAACCATATCCTTAGAAAATACTTAGGGAAGTTTGTCGTTGTCTACTTTGACGATATCTTAATTTATAGCAAGAAACTAGATGACCATGTTCAACACTTAAAGTGTGTTTTTGATTGTCTTCGAAAGGAGAAACTATTTGCTAACCTTAAGAAATGTGTTTTTGCTTCGGAATCTACCATTTTTCTTGGTTTTGTTGTGTCCAGGGATGGTCTCAAGGTAGATACCGAGAAGGTTTGCGCTATTGAGGAGTGACCGCAACCGTCGACGCCAACCCATGTGAGATCATTCCTTGGAAACTAGATGACCATGTTTTTCGTTGTCTACTTTGACGATATCTTAATTTATAGCAAGAAACTAGATGACCATGTTCAACACTTAAAGTGTGTTTTTGATTGTCTTCGAAAGGAGAAACTATTTGCTAACCTTAAGAAATGTGTTTTTGCTTCGGAATCTACCATTTTTCTTGGTTTTGTTGTGTCCAGGGATGGTCTCAAGGTAGATACCGAGAAGGTTTGCGCTATTGAGGAGTGGCCGCAACCGTCGACGCCAACCCATGTGAGATCATTCCTTGGTCTTGCAGGGTTCTACCGGCGTTTCGTGAAGGATTTCAGCATCATTTCCGCCCCACTCCATGAGCTCACCAAGAAAGATGTAGCGTTTCGCTGGAATGACGCTCATCAGAGGGCTTTCGACGCCCTCAAGGACCGTCTCACCCATGCACCCGTGCTCCAGCTCCCGGACTTCTCCAAGACCTTTGAGCTCGAGTGTGACGCGTCCAACACAGGGATTGTCGGTGTTCTTCTTCAGGACCGTCGACCCGTGGCCTATTTCAGCGAGAAATTAGGCCATGCGGAGCTCAACTACACCACCTATAACAAGGAGTTGCTCGCTCTTGTTCGTTGCCTGCGCACTTGGCAACACTACTTGTGGCCAAAGGAGTTCGTCATACATTCGGATCACGAGGCCCTCAAGTACCTCAAAGGCCAAAATGTGCTGAGTTGGCGTCTAGCGAGGGGGGTGGAGTTCCTGGAGACCTTCTCTTATGTGGTGCAACATAAGAAAGGCGCGGAGAATGTGGTAGCCGACGCGCTATCACGAAGGTATGTTCTCTTGAACCATTGTGATGCACATATACTTGGTTTTGCTTTAATCAAGGAACTTTATGAGCATGATCCCTTCTTTAAGTCTATATATGCTCAATGTGTGTCAAAAGGTGAGTTTGAGTCTTATTTTGTGGATAATGGTTATTTATTTAGATCGGGTGTTGGACAAAAATGCGCGAATAATCGTACAACACATTTTATTTGATTTTTTAGAATTTGAGTTCGACCCCTTTTGGTTATCCTCTTGATTCGAAGTTGTATTGACACCAGGACTTGAGTGGTTTTGGTGATTTGGGCTGCACCCGAATGTTAGCGGGTTGCCTACGTATCTCTTGGAAGAGAATCAAGCCTTACGTCAGAGTGTTTTGGAATTTGTGTTTGGTTTGGATATGGTATTGTTTGTATAAAATTTGGATTTGGCTTTTGTTTTGTTTTCTTGTATGCATCAGAGGATGAAGTTCAAACCCACCTTCTAGGAAGGGTAGCTCGAACAACACTCCACCCGAGTAACCTGAGCCCACCTTCTCGGAAGGGTAACTCAAGTAACACGCCTATCATTTGCATAGAAAACAATTTATCTTTGAGGTGGAGTTGAATTTGAGATTTGACTTGGGTTTTGACTTAGAGGTCAATTTGAGGATTGTGGAATTTGATTTTGATTGTTTTTTGGTGCTGCTAAACTCGACGAGCGGAAGCTTTGTATCGAGTTAGAGTAGACACTTTGGCTTTGCTGAAATTTGGGATTTGGGATGACTAGAGTCGACAAATGAATTTGAAGAGATTTGATGAAATGTTTGGGTGTGACTGGACTCAGTGAGAATTTGACTTACACTGAGTTTCCTACGTATCCACGTGGCTGGTGAAATCAAGTCACCGTAGTTCGGGACCAAAATGGATTTTGAGTTTGATCACGAGATCATTTGAGAGTGGTGATTGAACTCGGTAGGCTTTAACTTGGTACCGAGTGTCCTACTTATCTCTTGAAAGAGAATCACCTCACTTGTAGTTCTAAACGAACCAATTTATTTTGAATTTAACGATTGAGTCTGACGAGCTTTGGCTTTGTGTCGGGAATCAATTCTTATATATAGTTCTTTTGAGAACAAATGTAATTTGAGAGGGGGCGACTGAATCCGATATATGTCTAATTTTTGACATCGGATTTCCTACGTAACTCATAGAAGAGTATCAAGTCTTCACGTAGTTCTTTTTAGAACTAATTTGATTTTTTGGCTTGCCGATTGAACCAGACGAGCTTTGGCTTTGTGCCTGGTGGCCTACGTATCCGACAACTCGGAATCAAATCGGGCGTAGTTCCTTTGAGAACAAATGATTTAATTTGGTTGGACTTTGACCTCGTATTCATTTAAAAGTGAATTTAGAGGTTGACGACTGTACCCGATATATTTTTAGGATTTAATATCGGGTTTCCTACGTAGCCGATAAGAGGCGTCAAGTCTTTACGTAGTTCTCTTTTGGAACTAATTTGATTTCTGATTTTTTTGTCTGCCGATTGAACCAGACGAGCTTTAGCTTTATGTCTGGTGGCCTACGTATCCGACAACTCGGAATCAAATCGACCGTAGTTCTCTTGAGAACAAATGATTTAAGTTGGTTGGACTTTGACCTCATATTCATTTAAAAGTGAATTTAGAGGTTGACGACTGTACCCGATATATATTTAGGATTTAATATCGAGTTACCTACGTAGCCGATAAAAGGCGTCAAGTCTTTACATAGTTCTCTTTTGGAACTAATTTGATTTCTGATTTTTTTGTCTGTCGATTGAACCAGACGAGCTTTAGCTTTATGTCTGGTGGCCTACGTATCCGACAACTCGGAATCAAATCGATCGTAGTTCTCTTCAAGAACAATTTGAATTTGGAGAAATTTGATTTAGGTTTCTGACTCCATTTTACTTAGAAGTCAATTTTGAGAACGATCCACTGGAATAAACTGGTGATTGAAATTTTACGAGTTTAACTTTATGATTTTGTTAAACCCAATTTCTAATTTGGTCAAATATAATTTTTATATTTTACTGGGCAGGTTTTGTAATTAAACACAATTTAATCTTCATAAAACCGATTGCCCACTTCGAAATTTTCCAGTGGCTTTGTTTTATTATTATACATATATATGCATGTATAATAATATGCATGTAAACATGGATTTTGACATCTGAGCAACTTCACGGGCCTAAGCCCATCGCCAGATCGAATCCCTCGGAGTTTGACCATAATCCAATTCAAGTTGACTTGATGTAAGCCCATTTTTCTTTTTGAAAGGCAACCCAATTAACTTATTTGTGAAACCCAATTTTCTAATCCACCAGCAGCTGCCTCTTCCCCCTTTCATACGCTCGACCTCTCTCTCCGGCGTTCGCCCGTTTCGACAAAAACAGTTCACTTTCATTCTCCCGTTGAATGGCCGCCGGCCTCGGGCAATCGAAACAGATGAAGGCGGAGCGAGGGCGGATCACGCACAGAGAGAAACTGCACTTCGTCACCACGACGGAAGACCTCCCAAGCTCAAGTATGTTCTAGGTCTTTCTCCCCTCGAATTTTTAGCTTTGTTTGAATGATTAAAGTCCCAATTAGGAACCTCTTTCGCCCTTCCCTTTGACCGGATGCTCAATTTTGAGTCTGATAGATTTTTGTTGCAATTTCTAGGGTTGCAATTTATGCAATTTGGGGCTTTTTCAGTTTCGGATGTAGGAAATCCAGAAAAGGAAGAGAGCGGAACTGTAGAACGAACTCCCACCAATTGAAGACGGACGAGCTCCTACAGTGAGGATGCCGCAGGTTTGTTTTCATCCTCTCTCTACCGACTTGCCCCTTTGTTTGATCCGATTAATTTAGGCTTCGGAAAACATAATTAGGGCTGAGATTATTGATTTGTAATTTGAGATTTTTTTGTTTGGAGGCCTTTGAATTTGGTATAGAAACTCAGGTTTTTGGGCTGCTGTCCTGAGGCCCATAGAGTCTCGACTGGGAGCAAGGCAACGCAGCACGAGGCGCAATCCCTAGCTTCAGTTTTCATCTTGGTATGTCAACCTTAATTTTGCCCTACTGTTTCTTTTAACTGAATTGGAAAATCAGTTTGTGGTAGACAATAACTTGATTTTGATTTAGGGCTCTTGATTTAGGATTAGTTGCAATTTGGGAGCAACCAAGGAAGATTTGGGACTTGTTTGATATGCATGGACAACAAAAGGAGCAGGAGAACTAGGTCGGGTAGCTTCAAGAGGGACGAAGGACGGGTATATTCAACCCTATCCCTTTTGCTTTGATTTAGGCCAACATAACTGTGCTTCGGTCTTTTGTTGATTGAATTTTCCTTTTTATATGTTTTGCCTCCTGATTTGATTTGAATTTTTGTCATCTCGCTTTCTTGACTTGTGCAATATGGGATGATTAATCCTCTTGACAGTTTGGTTAGGTTTCCAGCGATTAGCCCCTATCTTCTCTTCATGAGTTTTGCTGGCCAATTTGCACAGATTTAGCTTGAACAGAAAATCTGCGTGGCTGAATTTTGTTTGTTTGTTGTTTGCTTTTTCTTTTTTTTACCTTGCAACTTGTAGACAGCCCTAGAATGAGACTTTGTGTCTCTCCAGTTTATGTCCTACAGGAGTGTTGCTTGGTTTAGGGTGAACCCCTGATTCCAAAAGCCAGGGCCTTAGAAGAGTTATGACTTGAGGAGTTTGTCTTGTGTGAAACCGAACTCCCTTTCTTTGCTTTCAATTTCACCATTCTCCATGTCTCGCTGCAGTAGAGATTTTTTTTCCCTTTGGCTTGCTTGAATTTGCTTGCAATTTTTGTATTTGTATTAGTTGGCTAGCTTAGGAAAATCCAGCAGCGTTTTGCCCTCTTTTAGGGCGTTTTGATGATTCCGAAACCCAAGCCACAAGCGAAAGCTCACAAGGTTTGCAAGGGCGGGGTTTCGAGAATCGATTTTGACAGCACTTCGACTTGTTTTGGGGCAATTTGATGACTCCGAAACCCAGGCCACAAGCGAAAGCCCGCAGGGTTTGCTAGGGCGGGGTTTCGAGAGTCGATTGCGCTGGTCCTTCAACTTGATTTGATTCGAGGGTGATCTGATGACTCTGAAGCCTAGGCCACAAGCGAAAGCCCGCAGGGTTTGCAAGGGCGGGGCTTCGGGAATCAACAAAAACCCAACATGGAGAGAAGGCTCCTCTTCTTCTTTGCTGCTTGTTGTGTGTGTGTTTATTTTTTTTCTGTGTGGCTGCTGCTGGTGTGTTTGTAGGGCTTTTGAGGGTGGCTTTTTCTTTCTTTCCCTCTGCCTTTTTCTGCAGCCGTCTGAATTCCGCCTCCTCAAAACTGCTTAAGCTTTTATAGAGGTTTGTAGGGAAGAATGCAAGCCATACTTTCCTTGATTTTTCTGTACACATGCAATACCTCTTTCCCCTTTTTTATTTGGATAGTACGTACAGTACAGCACAGCAGGGGGGCTGAATTGGGTGATTTGTTTCCCCTTTTCAGCTTATTATATGCCCTTTTTTATGGCATACGTGAGCTACCAATTTAGGGGCATGAGAGGATTTCTTTTCCTTTTTTAACTGCTGAATTTTGATCATTTTAATTTTTTCTGTTTGTTTATCTTATGTTATTTTATTTCATTCTTTCCAGCAACTTGTTGGGTTGGGCTATTATCAGCCCATGAAAAAGCCTGAGAGGAAAGTAGCATATCCATATTAGCTTTCCCATTGTTTCACTTGTGTGTATTTGATTTCTCACTGATTTCTCACGCAATTGGAATTGATTAATTTTGCAGCTAAACAATCCAGTCACGAGAGCTCAAACGGGGAAGATCGAGTCGCCCACCGTACTTCGAGTGAAGCTATCAAGCGATTGGCTCTTCGATCTCGTTGGGTGGTGGTAACGGAAATTGGCGAGCCATCATTGCACTTCACAACCTCGACCTTTGTATTGGATTTGTAGACCCCGGTTTATGAGCTTGTAATATGCTAGAATGATGTATTTGATCTGCATCGCACCCCGTATACACTTCACTTGATTATAACCATTCTCACCCAACTTGTATTTGTGTTTAATATGTGAACTATCAAATGAAAGTTTTTTTTTTCACAAGATAAGTACATATGATGCCTTCTTAAAAAAATGAAATTTTACACCCAAACATCGGGCAAGCTTTGTATCCCGACTTCTTCTATTAGAAGACTTCTCACCTTAGAGGTTCATGAGTCTAGGGGCAACGGAGGCCTAGAAAAGACCTTAGCAGGGTTAAAAGAACACTACTTTGTGCCAAAAATGACTAATTATGTGCTGAGATTTGTCAAAAGTTGTGTCATTTGTGCTAGGGCTAAGTCTAAACACCAACCACATGGCTTGTATACACCCTTACCGATTCCTAAAGGGCTTTGGGAAGATGTCTCGATGGATTTCATTGTAGGCTTGCCTAGGACTTCTAAGGGTCATGATTCTATATTTGTTGTGGTTGATAGATTTTCTAAAATGGCTCATTTTATTCCATGTCACAAAACCGATGATGCTATACATGTTTCTAGCTTGTTCTTTAGGGATATTGTTAGATTGCATGGTGTGCCTTTGACTATTGTATCGGATCGTGACCCTAAATTTGTGAGTTCATTTTGGAAATCTCTTTGGTCTAAGTTGGGGACTAAACTTTTGTTTTCTACTTCATGACATCCCAAAACTGATGGCCAGACGGAGGTCACTAATAGGACCCTAGGGGCTCTCCTAAGGGTTGTTTTGCGTACTAACCTCAGGAGGTGGGAAGACTGCCTACCTTTTGTTGAGTTTGCTTATAACAGGTCGATCCATTCAGCGACGAAGCGGACTCCATTTGAGGTGGTGTATGGCCGAAACCCCCTTACCCCTGTAGACATGACGCCGCAACCTTTCAAGGAGAAGGAGAACATTGATGCGGCGGAGCAAGCGGACTTCATCCGGCAACTGCATGACCGGACTAGGGCGCAATTGGAGAGGAAGGCGGCCCAGTACAAGGCATCTAAGGACAAGCATCGTCGGGATGTGCAGTTTGACGTCGGCGACCTTGTTTGGGTGCACTTGAGAAAGGAGAGATTCCCACAGCAGAGGAGGTCAAAGCTTGATCCCCGAGAAGATGGACCATTCCGTGTGATTCAGAAGATGGGTCCCAATGCCTACAAGCTCGACCTCCCAGCAGACAAGTATGGAGTTCACACCACTTTCAACGTCGCAGATTTATCTTTGTTCGTTCCGGATAACACTTCCGACGACGATTCGAGGACTAATCGTGATCAAGTGGAGGAGAATGATAGCACCAGAAGTCCCATGACTCCGGACGACATTGACGACAAGATGAGAGTTCCATTCGGAGCTCCGATCACTAGAGCTCGGGCCAAGATGATTCAAGATGCAACCAAGGCTCTTCTTGTTCGTCTAGGTGCTACCATGGACCAAGGGCTTCGACCTTCATGGGTCACAATGCTCAAGGTTCAACCGACGGTTAGTCTTCGTCCCCATTCTACCTTAATGAGGGGCGAGACTTGTTCTTTTTAAGACATTTATTTACTTCCGTTAGTTTTAGTTATTTAGGGAATAAATGTGAGGAGATATTTTATCTCCTTGCTCCTTATCTATTTTTATCTATTTTAAGCTAGTTTCTAAGATAGATAAAATTAGTAGGATTTATATTTATTTATTATCAAACCCTATTTAAGTTGTATTTTCCTTCTTTTATTTTCACGTTGAATTGAATAGAAGAGCGCTTGACTAAGCGTTCTCTTCTTTGTTCAACCAACCCTAAATACACTCTACGCTCTCGATCTCACGCTCTTTCATCCACACTTGTTCCTATTTTGCCGATCAAATTTAATTCGATTGCAGTTTGTGTGTGTGACGTAGCTCTCGAGTGCGTTCGGAAGGTGGCCTACGTAATTTAATTACATTGCAAGTTACCATTGCAAATGTGAGCCAAGCCGCCATTGTTGACCGTTGATTAACAATTTGTTAATTAATCGGCTGATCCCGGGGACGAGAGGGCTGATTTAAGCGGTTGATCGGGATTCAATCAATATCGCGCATAAACGAGTCGAGATTGGTCTTAAGGCGACGCAAGATCCGAGCAATTCGAGTCGTTGGAAATTACAACGTATCAAGAGCGGTACCTAACACTATCCACGAAGTCAGGCCCGATAATCGCCTGCGGGTCCTCTGACTGCGCTAAGGCCATATAACATGCCTATACCTAGGTTAAAGGATGCCTAATGCAGTACAGTAAATAAATCACATAAGCATGCTGGACAGTTATAATATGCAGAAAAACTGTAAAGGGTCCAAGGCAATGCCAAGTGGCATATCCCTCTCCTACCTCTGCACCCCTTCCCGTGAGTGCAGAGCCTGACCAATCGGTGCTATAGCATAGCAATTTCCTCGTGGTGGTGCACGGACCACGGAATAAACATCATCATAAAGTAACCAATCTTGCCCGATGGTGCTGGGCTATAGTAACATGCTCATATTGACTCGATTGACTCAAGGCACCCAATGAGGCATGGCTACCATATGACCCTAGCAAAGACTCTAGGACTATCACAGATAACGGCCGTTCTGTTTCAAACACACATAGTAACCATATACTCAGTTCAATGCAATCCTAGCATGATACTACATGGCATGTTTTAATATGCAACAAAACTACACATCACATGACACATCAGGCAGGAGGTCCAGGTTACTGAGTAAGTCCTGTAGGATACTTACCTGAAAATGCAGAACAACAAAATAACGCAAATAAGAGCCCAAATGCAAGTCCAACGCAATCCAACCGCAATACACACCTATCATCAAGCCATTTCCATAAGCTACCGAACCAACATTCTCACACACACGAACCCGAGTTCTCAACATCCTCAAAACCAATCGATAGTAAAACCATTTTCCAAAACCTTTCCGATACGATCAACATCAACCAAAATCATTATTCCAATCAACCCATTGATAAAATCATACCAACCATATTTTCCAAACTCTTAAATTCCAAATTAAGTCAACTCATATTCAAAATAATTTCTCAAATCTTACTTGGCCAAATTTCAACATTTATCATTTAAATCCTTAAAACCAATACCTAAAATCTTATTATAGAATTAATTCCGGCATTTTGGTTTTCAAACAATAAATCATTTAAGAGATATTTCCGGAAAATTGAAAACCCTCTTAAATTAAATCTATTTTCAAAATCCCTATTTAAATCCAAAACCCACAAGTCATTTCCAAAATTCACAACTTACATATTTAAATCATCCCAAAAACATATCCCAATAATATTATTTCCAAATACTCTTATAATCCATAAAATTCCAGAAATATATATTTATTATAAAACTCCAGAAATCACATAATAATAATAATAATAATAATCTAATAGAAATCATAACATATAATATACAGGGATAACCCGACCCGGTGAAAGAAGGAGTAATAACATAAAACAACAACCCATTTAATCTAAGCCCAATGAAAGAAGGAGCCCAATGGAGGCTGTTGAAGGTGGGGAGGAGAAACTGGGGTTGTGATGTCCTCTGAATTTCTGGGAATTTCAGAATGGGAAGAGTGAAGAGTGGGATTGTGGGAATTTCAGAATTGGAGGAGGGGGGTGGAAGGTGACCCAAATCTCAAAATATCTTAAACCCGTTCTCTTGACGTTATTCCGACTCGTTTAAAATTTAATAAAATTTCCGAATCCAAAATAAAATAATGAACCCCAACATAAATTTCAAACCTCGAAGTAAGAAAGCGAAAATAATATTTATCGGAATCAAATTTTCAAAACGATGCCGGAATCATTCATAATGATTTTTAACCGAAAATTGTGCTCGAGGACGAGTTTTTCTCAAATTTTATATCGCATACATAAAATAATATACTTTTAATTAAAATATTATTAAAATAATATTTCGGTCTTTACAGAGTTGACAGTCTTTCCGATCAGTCTTACCTTTTCTTTTCCGTTGGGCTTACAATTGTTATCGGATCCGCCGTTAGGGACTAGTTTTGAACTTGAAGAGGATGCTAGGGGGAGGGCTACCCCCCGTCTTATTGTTGTGTAGCCCGACAGGTGTTCCGTATTGTTTCGGGAGCTTTGCTCTCGTCTTATTTACCAAAAAAAAAAAACCAAACGAGGTGTAGACTGCACTGATAAATTTATCTTCTCTCCGACCCTAACCCTGACCCTCAACCCGAGCTAACCCTTTGACCCTAATCCGACGAGTCACAGGTCGACCCATCCGACCCGTGATCTGTGGCCATGTCTAACTTCAATTATCCCATCGACTACTATTTTACCAAATCTTTGTATTTTCGTGGCATAATTTTGTTGGGCCTTGTGTCAAGGGAGATTGCAGTATCAACAAGGCTGACAAGTTTGGGCCCGGGTCGCGATATTGGGCTGGGTTTGGTCTTATTAGTATGCAACTTAGGAAGCCATTGCTATCATGCAACTTATATTCCACTTGACCCACTAATTGCCATACGACAATACACATCCTTACATTTATAAAAGTAGGAAGGAGTTGAATGAATAGTATTTTTACTATTAACAAACATATAGCATAGAATAAGAAAAGTGTTGATAAAGTAAGTTAAAAATTGTGAAAATCTTTATCGTAAAAATATCTTAGAAAATATTTATTGATATCATTAAAAAAAAATATCATCAAATTTGGAGATGACATATCATCAAATTTGATTAGTTAAAAAACCTACTATTGATGTAGAGATTAAATTAAACCTCATCAAATTTAATTTCTTATCGTATATAGGTAGATTATATTAAGAGAATTACATATGTAGATTAATTAGTTAATTAAAAGCTGATTATAAAAAAGTATGTTGATCATCTATTGAAAAGCCTACTTTAAATTTTAAGGTGGAGTTTAGTAGTTTACCTCATCCAAATCTTTTCAATAAGAAAAAGTACTGTGTGTATATAGATGATCAGTATTTGTTATCCGCACTCATATATATTTTGTTAATTAATTATATTTTATTATATCTTATAAGATTAACTGCTCTTATTTATGTACTCTTTATTATTTTATCACTTATTTATCCGATAAAAAGTACATAATAAAATAAAATATCTTTATTTTATTTATCATTTGAAAATATAAAAGTATATAAATCATAATAAAATATCACATATTTATTTTTTTGGGCATGTTATTTTCCATAAGATGTAAAAGATTAGCCAATATATCTAACTTACTCGTCCAAAAGAGTTGGGATCAGATTGTTTATTTAAAGTCTCATTAATAAAAAATAAATCCATTTATTTCATATAAGAAAAAATTAGCCAATATATCTAACTTATCCGTCTAAATTTTAATTCCTGATTTCGGGACGAAGGTAATATACCAGCTAGGGCTTTGATTTTTCAAACAGTATGTAGCACTCATTATATCTAGGGGCGGAAATGGGGCCGGTTATGAATGGATAAAGTCATTCCATCACCCACCCTATGGGGTAAATAACTCCACTTGCCCCACCCATCACCCATAAAAATGTTCTCCGATAATCTGACCCATACAAGTGATGTTGGTGCAGCGGATGACCAATGGGTGAAATAAAATAGCGGTGGAAATTGGAATGGGGAATGTGGACACTTAACACCAACCAGGATGTCGACGGTGGAACAAAGTGGAATGTGGAAAGTGAATACCGGGATGGAGGGAGGCAGTGGTCAAGATTAGGGTTTAGGTTTTTGGTATATAAAGGGCAAAATGGTAAAAATATACATATATACATTTTAGAGCTTTAATGCGGGTATGGAGGACGGGTGAATGAGGCGGGTTAATGGGTGGACTATTGAGTGAAAAATCTTCACCCATAATCCATCTATCACCCGCTTCACCTGTACCAGGCTACCCGCACCACCTGTCACCCACTTTAGTGCGAGTTTTCATGTAAATTTAACGCGGGTGAAACGGATGGATTGAATATCCGCATGGTTAATTCCGGCCCTAATTATATATGATGTCTATGATTTTATATCTCTACTAGTATTCGATACCCGCGCGTTTGCGCGTTTTGTTAATAAATTATAATTTATTATGTTAATTTGTTTGAAATATTTTTTATTAAATTTTATGCTTGAAATATTTTAATAAAACGTTCAATCAATTTTAAAATAAATTAAAGTAAAATCTCGTTAGATGAAATTGAATATACGGCTAAGAGGTTAATTAATTTCACTTATATGTCGCTTACTCGTGTAGTTTAAATCCTTTTAACCTTATCAATTAATAATTTTATATATTTGATCTAACTTATTTGACCAAATTTGTCTAAAATTATTAGAAAATATATCAAACTCGATCAGATGATAATAACATGTAATTTAACATCATTTTCACCTTAATGGAGAGAAACTAAGTCAAAATGTAGGTGGTTAGAAATCTTTAAAGATAACTGGATAGATTTTTTTATAATTTTTTATATTTTCACTTGTGTTATTTTTTAGTATAAAAACGAGTGTTTTTCGTAGTATATTTGATCTCTTTTTATATATTTTTTTAGATCAAATAAAATTATCAATCTGATCTCTTTTTATATATCTTTTTAGATCAAATAAAATTATCGATCTGATCTCTTTTTATATATCTTTTTAGATCAAATAAAATTATTATCCATGTATGAAATATCGTCCTTGAAAAAATTGATGAGAAAGAAATTGTGATATATATATATATATATATATATATATATATATATATATATATATATATATATATATATATATATATATATATATATATATATATATATATATATCTTTTTATACATCTTTTTATACATATGCATGTATGGAGTATATTTACATATTGGATAGATTTATAAATATAAGTGAGATCGTTAAATAAGATAACAAAATATAGCATGTACATAGTAATATATAATAGTAATAATAATGATGGATTTTGAGCAATAAAATAAATTCTTTTGTAAAATTTTATCATATAAATTTAACACGTATTATAAATATTTTGTGAAATTGTATTAATTGTCACCTTTACTCGTGCAAAATGTTCACCATGATTATAAGTTGTGCATCAGCTGTGCATATATGCCCGCACTTACACATTAATATATAATATCTTTCAAAATAATAAAATTTGGAACACGTAATGAAGATAATGAATTGAATCTATATATTAAGTAATTAAAGTAATGAGTTTTGTAATTATATTGTGTTGTAAAATTGTAGTGGGTAGAAATTTTTATAAAAATAAAATTGATAGCCTTTGTCAATTAAAATAATTGAGAACGAATGGAACCATGGCTTCAAATCCTTCAATCATCAAATCCTGATGTACAATTCAAAAGGGGAAAAGTTAATCCTTTAATCAAAACCGAATCAATTACATTAAATTAAAATAAGGTGTAATTAATATAAGGGATTACCTCTTCATCTAAGAGAACAAATCTGCATATGATGAATAAAGCTATTTTAATTAAAGACCTTATTTTAGAATATAAAACTATTGCATACACGTAGTAGGATATATGATGAATATAGTCAAAATTATACCTCTTGAAGCGGCGAATCTTGATTTGCAACTATTGAAAGTTGTTGAACCGGCTAATGATATCGAAGGTTTCGTGTTTGGTGATGACTCGTAGATTAGACTATATATAGGAAATACACTATTCTATCTTAAGCCATTAATTAATTGTCTATTCAATACAAAATCTTAATTATGAGTTATATATATCTACACAAATATATTCAATTTCATCTAAAAAGGATAAATTTTCCAACTATGTAAGATATAAGGTTGAATATTTATACAAATATATTCAATTTCATCTAAAGGATTACTTTTCTACCTAATTAAAATATAAGGTTGAATATTTATATAAATATATTTAATTTCATCTAAAAAGATAGAATATTTAACAAAGATTTAATTTGACAAATATATTTAAATTACTATGAGATGAATTGGAAAAATATAATCTCCAACGTACCGACATGCAAGTTGACTTGCTTTCAAGTATAGGTTTATGAACAACCTACCTATATTAGGCTATTAGGACTTGGATCGGTTTTTTTTATATATTATTATATTTGATTAGTTAGATTGAATATGTTTTGAACCATATATTACGTGTAATATATATTTATTTAATTAAAATATAAGGTTATATTAGATAGATATGTATCTAGAAAGATAAGTTTTTTACCTAACTATATTGGTTATGTAATTAAATATACCAGCGACCTCTGCTTTAGTATATTAGACAGAATAGATAGATAGATGTGACATTGGATAGATTATTTATATATATTTGCTTATTAATTGATGTAGATAATTATGGTTGTTAATTGTTATTTATAATATTGATTTTATAAATATTTGTATTAAGTATATATAAAGTAAAAAGTATATTTAGACTCCAAACAGTTCACAAATTTTATATAAATATGAAATTGGGTTAGTTTATAACTATACGTCTACTAACTCTATCACAACATCTCTTATCAATTTAATTACATTAAAATATTTTGGCCTCTTAGTATATATCTAGTTAATTTTTTCATCAAATTTTGAAACATACGTAGAAATTTGTAACAAATTAGATTTGAGGTTGAAGATCAATTTAACAATTAGGGTGTATCTAGTTAAGGTATATTGAATAGATTATTTGATTCAAAAAGAAAAGTTTTTTACCCAACTATATTGGTTTATTAATTGATGTGGCTAGAAATATAATACCACTTTAATCCAGAAAATGCCACGCAAGCGAAAATAATCCTGTTTAATCCAGAAAATTCCGTGGCAGCGAGGTCGCTCCAGCGGTCTCTGTTTTAGTATTTTATATAGATAGCTGACTAGCTAGCTAGTACCTTAAAACATTTGTTCTTAGGGCATCTCCTACATTAATTATAACCACAAATGAAATGGCAAGGAAATTAATATATTAAAACCCATGGCCATCAAATATATATAGCAAAATAAGCAATCCATTACTTGTTTGCAAAAATTGATCCAACTGAATTTTGTGTATGTAAGCTAGTTCTTAATTAACTATTTCAACACTCATCTTGGTGAGGAGCTTCAGGATAGATCGATCATCTTTTATGAGTACTGGGAATAGCCAAAGGCAACCGAGTGTAGATCTTCGGTTGTGTCATGGTAAGGCCATCTATGGCCGTAATTGTTGTTGCTTTCATAGGGATCAATTGATGCCATATTGAAGGAGAATCTTCATAGCTCCCAAATGACCCATTTTCCTCTCGAAAACCCGAATCATCCCTATTGTGGCTATTAATGAATCCGTTTTGGGTCCCAAATAGTGTCGAATCGACTCCCATGCTAGCATTGTGGCCTCCGAATTGAGGCATCACCATGCTCGGGTATTCGGACTGGAGCCAACTATGAACGTCTTGCGGGTAGGAAGACGAACAAGTACTCAAAGTCGTTGGAATTGATACCGCTGATTGCTGCTTCAAGCTTGCTAGCTGTGCTTGCAAATTCATAACCTATGATCACATGCCAGGAGAAAAACAACAATTAGGGTTTCAACTTTCAACACATGTTCATGTAGTTGCGTCTAATGACACAAACTTGTATATGAAATTCTCAAACTTTTGAATCAGGTGCGCCCAGTGTCATAGAGATCGCTTTCTTGACACTGGGCGCAACCAATTCAAAAGTTTGTGACACTAAACACAACTAGCCCTAAAATTTGCGCCTTTTTCCGATTATGGGGATAGTATATATATTCCGAAATATATGGTTCAACCAGAAAGGATGTGTAGGTGGTATCAAAAGGTCCCTGTAAAGGCTCGGATTTTTAAAATGTTAATTATCGGAAAAAGAAAATCAAGATGAATTTAAAACAAATTCCGGCCCAAATTTTCGATTTAAATATCAATTCCGTCTTTCATTTCGGGTTTGAACGACCAATCAACGGAAATTTAAATTTCCGACTCAAGATCTCAATTCCGTCATATTCCGAATCCTTATCCATCCAACTCACCCTATTCTAATTTGGACAAATCTTATCCTCACCTTCCCTCCCTCTCTACTTGGTTTTACTTAGTTTAGCAAACAAACAACAAATCCTCCATTCAAAAAATCAGATTTCATTGACCTTTGAAAATTAGATTTTTGTTAAACCCACGTACCCATTGTTATTTCCCCCCTCTCCCTCCTCTCTCGGTACACTCTCCCTCCCTCTTTCCCATTTCCGTCGCCACCACGCCACCTCCACCACCACACCACCTCCTTGCCACCACACCCCCGTCACTGCCGCACCACCTCCTCCCCGCGAGGCTCCGCCGTCGCCGCCAGCAGCCCCCGGAGCACCGCCGCCGCCACCACCTCTCCTCGTCTCCTTCCTCCCTGTTTTCTCCGAGAACTCCGGTAATGGGCTCTTCTCCCTCCTTCCCCTTCCTTTCCACCTTTAAAATCAATAAAAGAGGAGCTTTAACTCTCCTTGCTCCGTCCCTAGGCCGAGCTGCGTGATTCCGACTCCGGCGAGTCCATCGAGATCCCGACGAACTCCGACGAAGCTTCGAACATCTCGGTGAGCGCTTTCTCTCCCTTTTCTTTTCTCGTTTGATTCGTGGTCCCTATCGTCGGAAGGGGTGGTCGGGGCACGCAATCGCCGCCGCCGGCGAGCCTCCCCGCCCCTTATCCTTTCTCCGGCCGAACACAATCCCATGTTCTTCCTTCTCTGTTCGGCATTAGGAGGAGGAAGAAGGTGAGCCGTGGGCCCTCCCTCGCCACGTCAGCCCACACCTCAGCCGGGCCCCCCTCCCCTTTAACTTCTCCTGAACCCGGTTTTGTTTTAAAAGTGAGAAATAGAAGGGTTTGGCCTTGGGCCGGTTTTGGGGTTTTTTTAAACCAAACCATATTGGGCCTATTTTTTTTTGGATCTTTGGTTGGGCCTAATTTTTTTGTCCTGGAACTGACTTTGGGTTTGGGTTGGGTTTCAAATTAAAAAGAGGGTCCGGTTTTGGGTTGGGTTTATTTAAAACAAGGGGCTCGGTTTGGGTCTTGGAAACAAATGGGCCGGTTTGTCCTGTTTATAAAATAAGAGGGTGGTTTTTGGTAATTTAAAATAAAGTAAGGTTGGTTAGTAATTTAAAAAGGGGTGATTTGATTAAATGGATATGGTTGGGATTTTATAAATATTTTATAAAGATGTTAGAAGTAGTATGTAAATTATTGGGATTAAAATATAAAATGTTGTTTTGAGACTTAATATATAATGTTGTGGTGATTTATTATTTTTGGATAAATGTTATATGATTATGTTGAAGATGTGCAATTATATGCTAAGTAAGATTGTGAGATGATAGCATGCAAATTGGTTAAGTATGAATTGGAGAATTATATTGAGTATGGTTGTGAGATATTGAGATGATAAATTACGAGATAAGGTTGATATTATGGGAGTGATGATGTGATGGTTATTAGGTTAAGTTGTGAAGTCGTGTGTGTGATAAATCTATGCTTTGTGTGCCTTAGAGATAGACTCATTGATGTGCTTATACTTGTTAGGTGATCATCTGTGACGTGTCGGATTTCATATTGCCTGGTTGATTGCCTTTTGCTGTTCTGCGATACCAGGTAAGTCTCTTCGGAGCTTACTCAGATTGAATAGAGCTATTCCCTGCTTTAGGTGCATGATATACTAGGTGCTTGCATTCATGATCAATATGCCATGTAGTACCATGCTAGGTTGCATCGACCGTGAGCATTCTATTTCTTTATGCGTATGTAAACAGAACGGCCGTTATCTGTGAAGTAACTAGAGTCATTGCTAGGGTTATAGGACGACCTAGTCTCATCGGGTCCCGTCCTGAGTCAATCGAGTCATGCACTTCCTTATATTATGAGATGCCTGCGGGCTTTATTGTGGAACGGGTTAGGCATGCGTGCCGCCCAATTATGATGGAATGCATTCACGAGCTGGCCAGTCTCCGCCCTATCGGAAGGGGGTGGAGGTAGGAGAGGGATATACCACTTGGTATTCTGTGCTAAGGCCTTATTATTATTATGTACTTAATCTTAGGAGCATGTTAGTGTGTTAATATTCCGCCATGCATCTAGAAGCATCTTTATTAGGTATAGCGTATATGTGTGCTTATGGTTGGGATGCAGAGCTAAAGTGGGCATCGATCTGATCCCGCCCCATATCAATTTTTTTAGGTATTATTTATGTTCATCATATCGGTGCTGTTTGCTTATTGCGCGGGTCATTTTTTCGGCGGAGAGTGAGCGCTGGAGTTATCGACTTCACCAGACTCTGATTATATTTTTGGATTTACACTTTAGACTCCGTTTTGACCCGGCTCTGCCGTGGCACCCTCTTGTATTACACTTGTTTCCGCTAGTCGCACGATTTCTGATTTCCACGCTTAGACTTACGACAGGTACATGGGACTTCCCCGGGGATTCCAACGATCCCTTTGATTTTGGGTATGAAATCCCCCTTTGAAAACATTAAAGTAGGTTTTGAAACCTTCAACCTGTACTCGGGACGCAAGGTCCTAACGAGGGGTTTCATCCCTCGAAACGTAACTCGGGAATCATAATCCCGGGCCGTTACAGTCCCTGGTTCGAACCCGGATGGCGCCCAGTGTCATAGAGTTCATTTTCTTGAAACTTGGGGCAACCAATTCAAAAGCTAGTTGATTTGCCAAACATGAACAATATATGGCCCCGGTGAGTTCCATCCACCATTCATGGCACTTTAAGTTTTAGTACGGTTTTTAACAAGTTAAAAAACTCTATATAATATAATATTTTTACTAAAATTTAAAAATAATTTCATGCTTATAAGTGTAAAATTATTTTAAAAATTAATAAACATCTAGGTTGATATTTGTAGAGTTTTTAGTTTATTAAAAAAAACATATCAATAGTCAAAGTAATTTAAATTATGATACAGAGGGGGAGAAGTGTATATATAACCACAAATTCCTCAATGTGGATCTTCTAACATCTCCTCCACTCCACTCGGTATAACACTTAATTATTTCGAGTATAATTTTATGTCTGAAAAATTGAAAACTTTATTTTTTAGATTCTATACCCTAATAATGATAGGTTTATACATTTATATTATAAAAAATTCATGTTTAAAAAGTTTATAAATATATTAATATAATGGTATAGAATCTAAAAATAATTTTTTTTTTCGACATATATTTATACTTGGCCTGGTTTGGTCATTAGCTCTCTACTTCCTGGGAAGTACAAAATCCTTGAACTATGTAGCAATATATGTGTTTGATATTCTTTTTGTAAATGAAAAAGCTCATGAATTCTAATTGTTGGGAATTCCAATTCCCACGAAATAGTGGAATTAAACTTACCATAAAGGCCGGACATGGGTAATATCTCCTTCCTCCATTTTCTTATCTAAAGTTTCCTACTATTTTTTATTTATTTTTGTAACAACCAAATCTCCAATTGATGTGGAATTTTAATGTTCAACCAAATAAAATAAGATATTAAGTTTATTGAAATTTATTTTTAACCAAACACATTTTTCTACTGTGAAATGTACAGAAGTAAAATTCATAGAACAACTTAATTACACTTAATGGTTACGAGGAAAAGTATAATTCCTTTATTTAACCAAACGAGGTGTAGACTGCACTGATAAATTACAATATATATTCATGCTCCAAATGTCACCCTGACTGGTTGAGCTAACCCAGAAGTTGTACGCTCAATCTCGGCTGCAAACCTTTCCATTGTTGTGGCCGGTAGACATATCAGAAGGAACGCACCAGTCTCCCCCACATTGTTCACCCCTTTGACAAGCACTGCAAGTGGCCCCGACACGACCCCGTCCATGGCTGAGCAGGGCCCACCGTACTCTGGCTTTCCCCACCCAAAGTCGATCTCCAGGTACCCAGCGTGCCTGTTATCGGAGGCTCCCCAGGTCCCCGGCAACCTAAAGTGGCGCTTGCCATGTGTTGCCATGAAGTCCATCGCCGACCACATGTACTCCTCTGATACCTCCTCCTTGGCTTTCTTGATCAACTCCACTGCATAGTCCAACCCATTTTTTGAGAGCTCCCCCGTTGCAGATGTCGCCATCGATAATACGAAGGCATTGCCGTAGTAGCCGGCGGGGAGCGGTGCCTTCATCTTTGGTCAGACACTCACCATGCACATGTACCGGACCTCTTCATTGGGGTCAAACCTATTGGATACATTAAATAATTAAACCTATTACTCCATTTTTTCTTTCTATTTTACATTTTTGAATAATGATAAATAAAAAAATTTACTATTATATACTATGTTAAATATATTTTCATATTTATAACTATAAATACGCAATTATATATATATATATATATATATTATAATTCAGTGGCAGCGGAGGAATTGCTATAGGAGGGTGAAATAAGCAAAATATGATTTATGTATGTATATATGTATGTATGAAAGAAACCTTAGAGCAATTGTACGGTAACACCAAAGAAACGCGGAGAGCAGCTCGAAGGAGCTGCAGCGCCTGAGATGCGGCTGCAAGTGAAGTCTGATGGCGGAGAGCTCGACAGGGCCGAAGAAGAAGGACCGCTCGATAATTCTGTCGTCGATGTACTGGGGCGGGAAGACGGGGCCATTGACCTGGTGGTACTCTTGGTGCGTGAAGATCACGCGCGGCGGGTCTCGCGCCAGGAGGAGTTCACGGTTCCACACGGGTGGTATGGATGGCTGAGATGCGCCGCGTGCGAACTCCGCCACGGAGTTCATAAATTGGACCATCCCGGCTGCGTCGCACATTGTGTGGTAAATTCGCATAGCAAATGAGAATCCTCCACATTTGAATCGTGTTACCTGCAGTCATAGTTTACTTATAATCCTCATAATACATTAATTTTAGTCTTGTATAGATAAGAGAATAAATCGTTGTGAATACCATAATTTTTCGTCTGCCATAATATAATTATTCATATGTGTTAATGTTGAGAGAATGAAAGAGGAAAGAGTCCCACATCGACAATATGAACAAATAAGCTTTAGTATATAAGCTAGTGGGTTATTCCTCTTATAACCAATTGGTTTTAGGATGGAACCTCGCTCGGCTTATGTGTTAGGCTATTAGCGCATGCTCGTGGTCGTGGGTTACTCCTCATATAGCCAATGGACTTTAGTAGTTAATAGTTTTTTTATGTGAAAATTATTTGTTCGTTGTAACTTGATTTTTCTCTTTAAAATTTCCTGTAAATCTCAAACATTGATCTTTTTAATTCAACGCTTCAGATTTATTCACGAACAATTTTTTTTTGAAAAAGAAAGGGGTGATTACTAGAATGTCCTAAATTTTGGACCTTATTAGGAAAATGGCTCCCACCTCCTCCAAATTAGCAAAATGTCCACCGTCCCCCTTGACCCATGTGCCCCCCCCCCCTCACATGCCCACTGTGCCCCCCCTTCCGCCTCAGTTTTTTTTTTTTTTTTTTTTTTTTTTTTTTTTTTTTTTGCCGCGTTTCCAAAGTTGCTGAAACTTCTTTTTCAGCATGTACGGCTTCAGCAATCCCTGTTTCAATTATTTTTCCCAGTTTTTTTTTCCGTGTTGTTGAAACGGAATTACTGAAACTCCTGTTTCAGCACATACGGTTTCAGCAACCCCTTTTCCAGTTTTTTTTTTCTCAGTTTTTTTTTTTTTTTTTTGCGTTTCCAGAGTTGTTGAAACAGAATTGTTGAAACTTCTGTTTCAGCACATACGGTTTCAGCAACCCCTATTTCAGTTTTTTTTTTTTGTTTTTTTTTTGCGTTTATAAAGTTGTTGAAACAGAATTGCTGAAACCCCTGTTTCAGCACATGCGGTTTCATCAACCCCTGTTTCAGTTTTTTATTTTTATTTTACCGCATTGCTGAAACAGGGGTTTCAACACATATAATTTTATAGCTCATATATTGCTGAAATAGAGTTGTGTGTAATATATTGTAGCTCATATAATTTTATAAGAATTAATTTCAACATTTCAACATAAAAAAAAATTTCAGCAAGACAAAAAAAAATGCTGAAATTGCTAATATTTAAACTTTCAACAAAGCAAACTCAATAACAGTACCAAACTAACCACGAAATCACAAATAGATAGTGGGTGGCATAAAGCCAAGAGTTACAAAAACGCAAAACCAAACAAAGGGTTTTACGGAAAAATACACAAATGCAAACTACACGTGGTAAATCCCACAATTTCCATCCACAAATTCCACACCACAATTTCAATCCCACTACGGATCTCCTACCCACTGGGACATTCATGCCTCACAAAATATATAAACCCACAAATTACCCTCCAAAAAAGTGTACCACTAAACTCCAAACAAGTCAAACCCCCTAATTAACTTTTTAAAAAAAGCACCCAGCTTTTCTAAAAAGAAGCAAGGAGAGACACTGTAGCACGCTACCATCAACTCCTCTGCAGCACAGTGATGATGTCACTACTCCTCTGCAGCCGCCATGTTAGATATGGAAGAACACAGAGCGCGGGAGGAGGAAGAGACCCGACTACAGACTCGCAATCGCACATAACCGCCAAATCGGACGGAGGATCTGCACCCCGGAGGCGGTGGATCTGCACCGGAGGAGGCCGAAACAAACCTTGTTGCTCGCCGGAACTTGTTGAAACGGGGGAGGAGGACCTTGCTACCTCAACATCTCCCTGTCTGATTCATCTCGAAGGTGATCCTCAGTCTTGCTGAAACGGAGAAAACGTTGTTCTCTTCTACAGAGGGAA
This sequence comes from Persicaria tinctoria, assembly GCA_037127255.1. Taxonomy (NCBI): domain Eukaryota; kingdom Viridiplantae; phylum Streptophyta; class Magnoliopsida; order Caryophyllales; family Polygonaceae; genus Persicaria; species Persicaria tinctoria. Next base: position 1,558,199 of record JBANSL010000019.1, on the reverse strand, counting down.
GAGCGGACAAGGAAGGACGAGAATGGGGGATGGAGGTGAGGAAGTCGTGGATCTCAGATCTGAATCGACGTTCGACTCCTTTCCGTCGGACTAGGGTCTCAGATCTGTTTCAGCATCTGGAACGCATCTGGATTTAGGCGCTGTTGAAAAGCGCATCTGGAACGAGGCGCTGTTGAAGAGCGGCGGTCGAGGAGTGCGATAGATGCTCGTCGGATCTGGAATTGGGCGCTGTTGAAGATCCAGCCAGATCTGGAACGATCGCAAGGTCGGAGGCAGGGGCTTCCATGGCCGTCGACGACGCCGGGCTAGGTAACGGAGGAAGAAAGCAAGGTCTGAGGCAGCTGCTTGAGAGCTTCAATCGACGACCGTCTGGATCCGGGGCGGAATCTGGGCTTGACGGAGACGACGAGAGAGAGGCGCGAGCGAAGATGCCGATGGTAGGCGATGATCTCCGAGGAGGGTCTGGGAAGAAGGAGGCGGAGCAAGTGAGCGAGAACGGTGAATAGAGGGAAGGGGGGCACGAAAAAAAGTGGTGGACTTTTAAAAAAAATAAATAAATCTGTGGACAGTTTTTTAATTTGGTCCAAAAAAAGGGTCTGCGACGCAAATTTTCTCAAAAAGAAATAATTCGAGATTGGACAAGTCGACAGACGAAGACCGTCAAATTACAATAGACTATAATAAAGTGAATAAACGGTGACACAGACGACGAATAAAGCCAAGCACCCCCGATAAATAGATAGATAGAGTATTGAAGTCCGCTGAGACTCCATAATTGGCAGACTCTAGGATTGAGGATCGTGTGCACACGTGCGCCTGTGCACTAATAGCCTAGTACATAAGCTGAGTGGGGTTCCATCCTAAAACCAATTGGCAATAGGAGGAGTAACCCACTAGCCTATATACTAAGGTTTATTTGTTCATATAATCAATATGGGACTCTTTTGGTCTTCTCACATTCCTTTCATTCTCAACGTAGAGAGACGGAGAGAGGGTGGATCAATACAACGTCCGAGTTCTTGGCATAATGGGGTGGAATTCCATATTCAAAATGCTTATGAACACTTTAGAAGGAAGGCAACAAAGAAGGCTTGGAGTAGTGTTGTGTGGGACAATAAAATTATTCCTAAACACTCCTTCATCCTTTGGCTAGTTGCGAAGAGAAGGCTTGCAACTAAGGACCTTATCAAGACTAGGGAAATTGATCTTACATGCCCATTTTGCAATCAAGAACATGAATCACATGAGCACATCTTCTTTTCTTGTGATTTTTCTTCGAATATTTGGATGCAGATAAAACAATGGATGGCCATTTGGAGAGGAATGAACACCTTGCAAGGAGCTCTCAGATGGATGAAGAAGGAAGCTAAAGGCAAGGGCTGGAGATCAAAAGCTAAGATAATTGCCCTGGCAACAACAATTTACAACATTTGGAAAGCCAGGAATGACAAGGTGTTTGAAAACAAGACAAAGAGCTCAACTGAGCTGATCCACCTTATCAAATTACATGTTTACAGATCTCTACGTAGCCACTTCTCCTTACATTTCACGACATCTTCAAGCCTACAAGAAGGGTTGATCCAGGAGGAGGCACAACTAGAAGAGGAACTCCAAATATGAGTTGGAACAGCTCGTGCATAGCCATGAAGATCACTCCCTAGTCCCTAGGTTTTTTAATGAGCAAGGTTTTTCACCTAAAAGCTGTAATGTATCAGGAGCAACATTTTGTTTTTGGTTGCTCCACTGATTTTAAGCTTGTTGTAGTTGTTTAATGATGTATAAGGGATTCCAAAGTAGTGGTTTGTAGCATCCTTGATGGCTTAGCCGAAGGGGATGCTCCAACTCATTACTTTGGCGTGTGTGTCCGACTTCCGATAGCCTTCGCTTGAAGAGATAGGATCCGCACATGGCTTAGCCACATCCCTATTGACTCTCTAGGAAATGAGCCTCACTCATCATATAGGTACAAAGAGGGTTTGTCCTCATTTTGGTACCTAGTGCATTCTCAACTAAACCGCTTGTAAATATCTATTTCTCTAATATATTTTAACCTTTAAAATCAAAAAAAAAAAAAAAAAAGAGGGTGGATCAAATGTAAATAACTCTATTTTTACGATCCAAGATGAATTTGGATGGTGTTAGACCCCACCACCCAATAACTCTTATGATATAAAATGTGAACCTATATAAACCATTGAACCACCCAATAGCTCTTATGACCTAGATTTGTATTTGTGTGATGGAAGATGTACGTGCAGGGTTAATTAAAACAAAAACAAGAGCAAATGTACCTGAATGTGAAGCAAAGGGCAATTCAGGCTATCGGATGAACCAACTGGGACATCAGGAAACAACTCGCAAGGGAAGGGCGGTTTGAGAAACCCCCCTTCCCCACGCAAATCCTCTAATGTAAAGGTTGCATCCGCCTCAACAAATAACACGCCCTCTCCAGTGCAATCCACTTCCAACTTCTGCCTCGGACCTTCTCTTAGCCGCCCTGCAAGGGGGTTATATACACCAGTGCCTCGGCTAATGCCTCCCTGATTACCCTCACTGGGTCCCTTGGGTCGTTTTGAATCAGGACATCTTCCTTACCGGGATAAATGAGTATCAGGGAGGCAAGAAAGCGGAAGCCCTCTTAGTCATCAATGTCAGAGAGGGGCTTGAGACCTCGAGGCGTGTCCTTGGCCGGTGCTACGAGCTCTGGTCCGTGGCGTGTCACGGTGAAGAGCGAAGGAGTGGAACTTTTCATTGTGGGTGGTTAGCTAGCTGGTCACTTGGAGACTGAGGCAGTGGTTGTGGCATATGTGCGTGTTGAATTGGTTGTTGATATTTATTGTCGATACCGACACTGTTGGTAACCGAAAATATCTCGTTCAAAGGTCATGATTAAACGTAGGTAGTTCCTCGTTGAAAGGTCATATGATTTTTTTTTTTTTTTTTGATTGAGAAAGGTCATATGATTAAACGTGTATAGAGTATGAAAATTCAAATGGATGTCTACCTTTGCATTTGAATTAAATAGCTAGCTGATCACTTGGAGACGGAGGGCATTGGAAAGATATCTATAAAACTTCATGCCGCTGATCTAAAAGACCATCAACAGCTATAGAAACCTCTTGCTCATTTTATTCTCTTCCTATTCTAATTTTACATCTCATTTATTTTTTTGCTTAAATTTATTTTCACTTTTTCCACGGGTTTAATGTTCTACAACCATGGAAAAACCTTTTACCCATTTTCAGATTTATTTTCACTTTTTCTTTCTCATTATTATGTGTACCATTATATCCTTTCATTTACTTTTTCATTAAAAAAAATTGAAAAGGGGAAGAGATTACCTTTCTCTTACCTTAAGATAAACCTACAACTATGGGTTTACCTTTTAGTAACCTCAATGTGAGCAAAACTCATGGTTGCGCGCGCTCATGCTCTAATATTAAGTGAAAATCTTGGGCCCTACAATTCCGTTCCACGAAATTATTTTATCTTTAAATTAATATTAAAAAAAATAAAAATATATTTAGATTCTGCATGATTATTATAACATTTTTGGGAAAAAAAATCTCAAAAAATCACTTTATAAAAATTTTAAAAAATTGTATAGTAAAACAACATATTTTGTACAACTTTTAAAAATCTTCCCATCTCTTTTTAATTATTATAATTTTTGTAAAGTGAATTTTTAAGATTTTTTTTCAAATATGTTATAATAATTATACTAAAGCTAAATATATTTTTTTAATATTAATTTAAGGGTAAAATAATTTGTGGGACGGGATTGTGGGGTGTGTTTGTGGGGGCAACAGATTTGCACTATCTAATATTATACTCCCTCCGTTTGTAAATAAATGACTTTTTCAAGTCAAACACGCATTTCTAGAAGGGTACAAACTATATAAAATATTAAAATTTTAATTAATTTTTTAAAATAATATTATACTTATTAATATAAGTATGAGTTTATCAAAAAAAATTATTAAAAAATTAATATTTTATACAAGTATTGTTTTTATCACATTAAAATACGTGCATGAATTGCAAAAAGTCATTTATTTGGGAACAGATGGTGTAAAACACTTAAAATTAAGAGTCTTGTTATCGAGATATATGGTCAAAATTAATCTCGCAAAACACACGACCAAGACACCGACATGGAAAGCCGGAGACGACAAGGCATATAAACCGGATCCGACTCTCAAAGTCAGCACTTACCCAGCACCTTCCTAACACTAAATAAAATATAAAAATATTATAGTTTATTGAAAAATATTAATATATTTTAAGTTTTCAAATATTCATAACTTTTTACTCATATGTCGAATTAGACCGTATTATATATCAAAACGAAGGCATCACATTACTGTCAGATGTTAGAAGCGTCACATGACTCAGGCCCCACTTGTCCTTGTAACGACCTGAATTATAAAACCCAGGTTACGCTTCGAAGGAATGGATACCTTGGTTCAGATCTTGCAATTCATGTACGGGTTGTTTCAAAAGATTAAGGTTTAATTTTTTAAAGAAGGGATTTCGTAGAGGGCCAAAGACCTAAAAACTGTTGAGAGAATGAAAGATGTGAAGAGACCAAAAGAGTCCCACATCGATAGTTTGAACAAACAAGCCTTAGTATATAAGCTAGTGAGTTACTCCTCCTATAGCCAATTGGTTTTAGGATGGAACCCCGCTCGGCTTGTGTACTAGGCTATTAGCGCAAGGGCGCACGTATGCACACTGATGTCCATGTTTTGTGACATGTTTTATATTTACTTTTATGTTGATTTCTGCATACATTTCATGCATGTGGGTTGAAATAATACATAATCTGTGTAGTATATGCTTATTTGCCAAATTATGGAGTCTACACTAGTTTTTGTTATATTTCGCAGAAATCGGACACACTTTGGAGCTTAAAAGAAACTCATAAAGAAGCTAAGGATAGTGCATCCGGAGAAAAGACCATTTTTCGGCATTCATCATTCTGAGTCAAGTTCTGATGTCTTCATAAGAGCTGTAGCCCTCGAAAAGAGCTTTCCAACGCATGCTTATATGCGCAAATCCGACGAACGAGGACTCGGGAAAGTGCGTTTAAAGAACATAGCAAAATGCTGAAAACTGAAGACCGGTCGATATCGACCAAGCCAACTCGATATCGACCACATCTTGGTCGAAAATCCCAGAATCGACCATAATCGACCAGCAGACAAGAGGGCAACTCGATATCCACCTACAGTGGTCGATATCGACCAAAAATCGATATCGACCCACCTTGGTCGATATCGACCTACATCCAATTACGTCATCAAGTCGATTCCAAGCTTTACTTAAAGTTTTATCCCGAATCCAATGGAGATATTTTCGAGAAATTCCTTGCGCATGAAGAGTTGATAGATTTTATCTTTTTATTTATCCTAAGGGTGGAACAATTAATTACCCTATAGGATTTATCTTGTTTTATCTAGTTAGATTTATTTATTTTCTAGTAGATTTATATCTTTAGAAGAAGATAGATATTCCATACCTTGATTAGCAAGGATTGGAAGCCTATAAATAAAGCTCATGGGGCTAGTTTTTATTCATTCAATTCGAGTGAAGGAGAAGAGGTAGTAAGTAGAGAGTAGAGAGAGAGAGTGGAGGCCGAGGGGGGTTAAAGAGCGAGAGCAAGTTGGCTTCGATCGGTTGTAAGCTCTGTTTAGTTTATTAATGCAAGTTTCTTTTCCATCAATGATGTCTGCAATTGCGATGAAGAGCGAGTAGTCCACCCACTTCTAGGGTCGGGGCGAGCCCGACGATAGTCATGCGTGTTTGAGGGAAAAGATCCGACCTTTATTATGTTTTGAGCATCTACTACCTTTTATGTGTTTATCACCTATTTAATAAAGATCCATATTAACAACTTGGATTATAAACATAAAATCAGTAGATACAATTAGTGTTTCTTGAAAGAGTTGTCTAATTGTTGGAAAAGGAGAAAGTTTGTTCCTTCGATGCAATTTGCATGATTATCGTTATTTATCTTGCCTTATGCATGTTTGGTTATCGTTGTTGCAAACCCCGATCTTGGAAGTTTTCTTTTACATAGTTTATTCCGAAATTTGCAAAGCTTTGTTCTTTAATTATTTTATTGCTCCCTACTCGATATTTACCACTCCTTGGTCGATATCGACTTATGATTTTCGATCCAGAAAGATCGTTGCTTGTTTGTGTTCCTGCAAGTGAGGTCGATTTCGAGGAGAACTAGTCGATATCGACTGCCCTAGGTCTATATCGAGGAAAATTGGCCGAAATCGACTGACTTTCTGGAGCTGCCCAAAATCGACTGGATTTTGTCGATATCGACTACTGTTGGTTGATATCGAGTAAACCCCCTGAGTCGGAATTTGACGTGAGATTCTACCGCTGCCTAGGATCCGCTGACTCGCTTCCTCGAGGATCGATCCTGACTTCCTGTTGCTACATCGGGAGGAAGTCTTGTAATCATTTGCGTGGGCATAATCCGGTTTGAATTATTTTATTATATTTTGAACTCGATTTCCTCCTACAACACACACGACCCTTGTTCCCGAGTCCCAACAGACTTCAGTATGGTATCAGAGCAGGTCCAAGTCGGGGTCGGTTTTCCTGGCTTCGGGATAGGCTAAAAATAGAATGAGATGCCGAATCCCGTCGTAAAAACCGAGCGAGCTATAAAGAGATTGAGAGTCTTGACCCATGAGAAGAAGAAAAGAACAAAAAAAATAGATTTCAAGTGTCGACCCGATCCAGGCGGGTTGCACTTGAGGGGGGGTGTTAGGAAAAAAAGGTCCCACATCGGTTGTTAGACTAATACAACAACAAAATATAAGGGGAGGGAAAGCCCCTACACAATGGCTTAACCTTTTGTGTAAAGTGGTGGATCCCGACCTTATAACCAAAACAAAATTAAAACCTGACATGACTCCCGATTTGATAAGACCCAACCGGGGTTTCTCGGTTTCTCACATGGTATCAGAGCAGAAAAGTCAAACGGTCCGACTCTCGATCCTGGGCTAGCTAAAAAGAGAATGAGATGCTAGACCAGTTGTTTAAGCCTAAACTAGAGGCGAAAGACGACCTTAATTTGCTCTTACGGGGGCGTGTTGAGATAATAAAAGATGTGAAGAGACCAAAAGAGTCCCACATCGATAGTTTGAACAAACAAGTCTTAGTATATAAGCTAGTGGATTACTCCTCTTGTAGCCAATTGATTTTAGAATAGAACCCCGCTCGGCTTGTGTATTAGGCTGTTAGCGTAAGGGCGCACGTGTGCACACGACCCCCGATCCCGAGTCCCAACGGACTTCAGTACAGGGGTGGATGCACTTGTAAGGTTTGGGATGCTGCATCCCATAAATATATTTTTTATATAGGTATATGTAGTGTTATTTTTATTAATATTTAATTCAAGAATTCCACAAATCAAAGAAAAGGTTTATTTAACTAATTTAAGTAAGAGATTATAGGTATTATATTTATATATAATAAAAGGTTTATTATTGTGTGTAGATGGACATTTGTCATATAACTCGTTAATTTATTCAATCTTTTGAGACAACGAGTAAGAGTTTAAGGCGAACTTGATCTTTCTATTTTCGCCAATAATGCAAAAAATGTTTTATGTTTCAATAACAACTATACAATGCAAACTGCAAAATCAGCTAACTTTTCGCAACTTATAGTTTTGATATTATATAGTTTTAAATAAAATAAATATAAAATTTTAGTTTAGTTTAACTTTTGGAATTAGAGCTTTTCAACAGCTACTCACTCAAGTTTTTTGAAGTTTTTGATTTTCTATTTACAAGTTTTCAGCAGCTACCATAACAACTAGGTTTACCAAGCACCATAATAATTTATTAATACATACTACCTCTGTCTGCCGACTTGTATTTTATGTTTGTTTCGAGAGTTATCTGTCTGCCGACTTGTCGGCCTTCAAGGTTCAAATATGTCTCACCTCAAATTTTTACCAAATAAAAAAAAATCCGTTCACTTTTTGACACGTTTTTTAAGGAGTTAAAAACTGTATAAAATAATATTTTTTTATTAATTTTTTACATAATTATATACTTATTAGTAATATATATAGGACTATATAAAAAATTTAATAAAAAAATATTATTTTATATAATTTTTAATTCTTTGAAAAACGTATCAAAAAGTTAATGACCTTATATTATTTAACAAAAATAATTCGTCAGTTTCAGCTACTTTATCAGTTCATACTCATCAACCACTATTTTACCCAATCTTCGTATTTTCGTGGCACAATGTTGCTGGACCTTGTGTCAAATGAGACTGCAGTATCCACAAGGCTGACAAGTTTGGGCCTGGGTCGCGATATTGGGCTGGGTTTGGTCTTATTAGTATGCAACTTAGGAAACCATTGCTATCATGCAACTTATATTCCACTTAACCCACTATTGCCATACGACAATACACATCCTTAATTCCTTACATTTATAAAAGTAGGAAGGAGTTTTTTTTTTTTTTTTTTTTGATGACGTGGGGTTCTGAGGTTGTCGATTAATCTTCATTGGTCCGAGCCTTAACTTACAAAAGACGAGAACTGGATAAGCTAGACGACAAGTCACCAGACAGGCTCACCCAAACCAATGAAGGGTTAAGCACCCACTAATTACACAAAGGTATAAATTTAAGTAGGAAGGAGTTGAATGAATAGTATTTTTACTATTAACAAACATATAGCATAGAATAAGAAAAGTGTTGATAAAGTAAGTTAAAAATTGTGAAAATCTTTATCGTAAAAATATCTTAGAAAATATTTATTGAAATCATTTAAATAAATTATCATCAAATTTGGAGATGATATATCATTAAATTTGATTAGTTAAAAAAGCCAACTATTGATGTCGAGATTGTAGATTATTTTAAGAGAATTACATATATAGATTAATTAGTTAATTAAAAACTGGTTATAAACAAAGTATGTTGATCAGTATGTTGAAAAGCCTACTTTTAAGTCTACCTCATCCAAATCTTTTCATTAAGAAAAAGTACTATGTGTATATAGATGATCGATCAGTATTTGTTATCGGCACTCATATATATATTTTGTTAATTAATTATATTTTATTATATCTCATAAGAGTAACTGCTCTTATTTATATACTCTTTATTATTTTATCACTTTTATCCAATAAAAAGTACATAATAAAATAAAATATCTTTATTTTATTTATCATTTGAAAATATAAAAGCATATAAATCATAATAAAATATCACTTTTTTTTGGGGGGGGGGTGGGGGGGAGTCAAATGTTATTAGATTAAATTTCATTCCATAAGATGTAAAAGATTAGCCAATATATCTAACTTACTCGTCAAGATCGAGTTGGGATCAGATTGTTTATATAAAGTCTCATTAATTTAATAAATCCATTTATTTCATATAAGAAAAAAATAGCCAACATATCTAACTTATCCGTCTAAATTTTAATTCCTGATTGCAGGACGAAGATAATTAATATACGGCTTTGATTAATTTGGATCAGTAATTAGTAGCGCTAATTATATATAGGGTGGAAATGGGACAGGTTATGAATGGGCGAAGTCATTCCATGACCCACCCCTTGGGGTAAATAGCTCCACTTGCGCCACCCATCACCTACAAAAATGTTCACCGAACATCTGACCCATACAGGTAATGTTGGTACATGCAGCGGATGATCAATGGGTGAAATAAAATAGCGGAGGAAATTGGAATGGGGAATGTGGATACTTAATACCAGGATGTCAACGGTGGAACAAAGTGGAATGTGGAGAGTGAATACCAGGATGGAGGGCGACGGTGATCACTTATCAAGATTGGGATTTAGATTTTTGGTATGCAAAGGGTATAATGGTAAAAACATACATATTTACATTTTAGAGCTTTAATGCGGGTATGGAGGGCGGGTGAATGAGGTGGGTTAATAAGTGAACCATTGGGACGAGTAATGAGTGAAAAATCTTCACCCATAATCCATCTATCACCCTCTTCACATGTACGTACCCGGCTACCCGCACAACCTATCACCCACTTTAGTACGGGTTTTCCTGTAAATTTAATGCGGGTGGATCGAATATCCGCATGGTTATTTCCGGCCCTAATTATATATATATGTGATGTCTATGATTTTATAGCTTACCTTAAAACATTTGTTCTTAGAGCATCTCCTACATTATAACCACAAATGAAATGGCAAGGAAATTAATATATTAAAATTTAAAACCCATGACCATCAAATATATATATAGCAAAATAAGCAAATCCATTACTTGTTTGCAAAAACTGATCCAACTGAATTTTGTGTATAAGTTCTTAATTAACCTAACTATTTGAACACTCATCTTGGGGAGCTTCAGGATAGATCGATCGATCATCTTTTATGAGTGCTGGGAATAGCCAAAGGCAACCGAGTGGAGATCTTCGGTTGTGTCATGATAAGGCCATCTATGGCCGTAATTGTTGTTGCTTTCATAGGGATCAATTGATGCCATTGAAGGAGAATCTTCATAGCTCCCAAATGACCCATTTCCCTCTCGAAAACCCGAATCATCCCTATTGTGGCTATTAATGAATCCGTTTTGGGTCCCAAATAGTGTCGAATCGACTCCCATGCTTGCATTGTGGCCTCCGAATTGAGGCATCACCATGCTCGGGTACTCGGACTGGAGCCAACTATGCACGTCTTGTGGGTAGGAAGACGAACAAGTGCTCGAAGTCGTTGGAATTGATACTGCCGATTGCTGCTTCAAGCTTGCTAGTTGTGCTTGCAAATTCATCACCTATGATCACATGCCAGGAGAAAAACAACAATTAGGGTTTTGAAACATGTTCATATAGTTGAGTCTAATGACACAAACTAATTATATATGAAATTCTCAAACTTTTGAATCCGTTGCGCCCAGTGTCATAGAGCTCGTTTTCTTGACACTGGGCGCAACCAATTCAAAAGTTTGTGACACTAAACACAACTAGCCCTAAATTTTGCACCTTTTTCGGTTATGAGATGTTCAGCCGGAAAGGATTTGTGGGTAGTACCCAAAGGTTCTGGTTCGAACCCCGGATGATCGCTCTCTATTTACCAAAATCAAGGGATAGTATATATTGTACCTGTTGTTGTAGGGCAAAAATGTGGGAGACACAGCCATAGATGGGGTCATGGAGCCTAGCCTGGGCCTCATAGGAGATGGTGACGGCAGCCTCACTCCGCTCGCTAACGGGGAGGTGGGAGAGGAGCTTCGAGACGTTGCTGGCGCCGAACACCTTGTGGATGGCGGCGAAGTGGGTGGCTCCATGTTCATGGCTGAAGTAAGGTGCAAAGACACACCCCCTCACACATTTCCTCCTCAGGAACTTGCAAGCTCCACAAGGTGAACCTGATGAGCCTGTCATATTTAATTGACTACTTAATTAATAACTAACATTGAATTAAATAAGGGTTTTGGGAGTTTAATGTGTTCTTGTGAACTGAGATTCAGTACTGGATTTTGGGTCTGAATTGAATTGGTTTGATGAAGATGAGTGAAAACCTATATGCTTTATATATAAACAAGAATGATGGAGAAGCTATAGAGAGTAGGAGGGGCTATATTGGGTGGGTTATATTATAATCAATACTTAATTAGATTGGGTACCCTTAATGGCCAACATATTTGCATTATGATGATTAAATTAATGTAACCCCTTGTGTGGGTCTTGTGTATTAACTAGTTTTTGCCCTGGCTCTGCCCTCTACTAAGAGTTAACTCTATTTTTTAAAGATTCAAATTACATTATTAAGAGAATAAATTATGGTGTGTTTGTGTATCTTGATGCACAACCTAATGCTATAGCTTAATAATCCTCCATATGTGCATGGGGGTGTGTATGGTACGGTATATTAGCTATGCTCATTAAATATGTTATAACATTGAGCAAATCACAAATTGGAAGTGGTTGGTATTAGATTTCATTTTAAGTAATAATATAGTATCTCTTGTGAGTGAGAGAATTTTATCCTTTAATGGACCTAGTTTACTAAATTAGATGTACGTAAGTTGAGAATATGATGTGAGATAGTATCTCATATAAAAAAAAATGGATTCAGCTCCTCTCAAATACTGTACGGTGAAGTTAAAGAAATTATAACCATTAAAAGATGGGTGAGTGATAAAGATTGCCCTCTTCTGTGGGGTCCACCCCAACCTAATTAATTTTTTCTTTTTCTAAAATTAAAATTTATAAGGAGAAAACAAACTTGATGGTGCAGTACTGCACCGAAATCAAACCCATGAAAAATATAGTTAATCTAAGCCTTATGTATAAATGGGTGAATTACTTACTTTTATATTAATTATATTGATTTTACGATGAAACCTCATTCGTCCACGATTTACCAGAACCTCTGTAAACAAAAGTGGTAGGTCGATGGGGGCATGTTAGAGTGAGAAGGTGCAATATTTTTTTTTTTTTTAATTCAGGTATCTCAAGCTTACACTTAGAAATAAATAATGTTCCTTCTGAAAATCGAACCTCTCATCCGAAACTTCTAGGCTCAACGTAGGGTGACCTTTCAACCAGTGAGCTATGTCCGGGGTGCAATATTCCGTTTTTATATATATAAGCTAATGTGGAACGTAAATAGAATGAATTGACGGGCTACACTGTACTCCTCCTGCAGCATCTTTGACTAGCTACTTGATTAAGTAGGGTCCCTTCAATTCGTGGAGAAGAAAAGATTTTGAGGAAATCTAAAGTCGTTAGATACACGGTTTCATTTTTTTTTTTTTTTTTTTTTTTGGAAGCGAGATAAGGATTAGGATGTCCGCCGACGTGCCGGCTTCTTTCCTAGAGCGTCCGAGCGGACGAGAACCCGAAGTTCTGGATCAGTGACCAAGCTATCATCGGCAGGGATGCAATACGCCAGACGGGCAATCCTGTCACCAACTGCATTCGAGTCCCTGAAAACATGACGAATAGCAACATTAGGAATGAAATTCAGATGTAAACTAGTATCGGCCATCAGCAGCTCGATATTCCAAGGGCACGACCAGTCCCCTAGGAGAGCCTTAATGACGACCAGACAGTCACCCTCTATTAGGAGATTATGAATACCCAGATTTCTAGCCCTTGCAACACCCATATGAAGACCTAAAGCCTCATTGTACACCGCCGAGGTATTATTGCAAGTGCCCGATCCTAGCGAGACAACTAGGCCAAGGTGATCGCGAATGACGAAGCCATACGAACCAGACCCTGACGTACAGTGTGAGCCGTCGAAATTGATTTTGTGATGTCCCTGTGGCGGCTTCACCCATGACAGATCTTTGTGTTTAGTCCTTGTTGTTATAGCGCGGTGATTTTGACCTCTCGATGTGAAGTTCGAGGATATAGGGTGCGCGGTGTCATTATCCATGCGATCTGCCCAAGTCCTCTTGTTGGAGTTACAAAATATAGTAATAGCTTGACACGAAGTGGAATTGGTGTGCTGAAACACCATTTGGTTCCTGAAGAACCATATGCCCCACCAAGCGAAAGCCAGATTTATTAGGACCTTTGTTCCGACCGACTTATGAATCCCATTAAGGATGTGGTTAGGTTTAGTAGTCGAGTCTGAGCCATGATTGCTCGGCCAAGCGATTCGTAGTTCTGCCATAACAGATTTAGTCATTGGGCAACCGAGGAGCAAGTGAAAGGTAGTCTCCGCGGATCTACCGCAGAAACAGCAACCCGACGGGACCGCAATATGTGAACTCTGTAGGCGGTCAGAAGTAGGCAGACTGTCACGTGCTATCTTCCAAAGGAAATGTTTAATTTTATGAGGAATGTCGAGGTTCCAAATCCAGTGACAATCGAAACGAGGATCCCCCATATGCATCGGGATGATTTTAGTTGCCGAGCTAGTCGAGAACCAACCGTCCCTACTAGGACCCCAATAAAGTCTATCAGTGAAATTGTTATCTGGAAGTTTGATATCGGTTATGTTTTTAATGATTGCCGGGCTCAGCAGACCCTGTAACTCTGGGTTTAGAGCGTCAGTGTCCCATTTATTATCATTTGTGATGAAGTTGTCTACAGACCAAGTAGCTGTCGAACCAATGACTGGTACAAGAGCAGATTGAAGTAAAGGAGTGCTGAGAGCCCAATTGTCCGTCCAGAACTTAACCGACTGGCCATTCCCTATCGACCAGCGCAGTCCTGGGTTGAACAAATGCCTTATGGCCACTAATTTCGACCACTGCCATGAGGTGTTGCCTTTCCTTGTGTAGTCCATCAACTTATCCCCTTTTAGGTATTTTGCCGAGATAACCCTTACCCAGATATTGGAAGGTTCCGCAATAATTTTCCACAATAATTTCATTTGTAATGCTATGTTCATAGTCTCAGCCTTGTAGATACCCAGACCCCCAGACAAGGTATCGGAGCAGATTTTGTCCCAACTTACTAGTGGAGTAGCATTCGGACCCTTGTTCTAGAAGAATTGTCTGTATACTTTATCAAGCTGGTGCAAAATCGTCGCGGGCAGCATGAAAGCCTGCATGATGAAGAGAGGTTGTGCGCTTAGATTGGACTTAATGAGTACTTTACGACCCTCACTCGACAGAGAGGATGCCTTCCATTTGGTTAGTTGTTGTCTAGCTTTGAGGATAACATCTGCGAAGGTATCGCGATTAACTCTTCCGTTTATGATCGGACATCCCAGATATTTTTCTAGGTTATTTGTTTGGGGGATGCCCAAAGTAGAAGACACGGTGGTAATAGCAGTCGTTGAAGTGGCTGCTGAAACTTGAAAACTTGATTTGTGTAGGTTTACTTTTTGTCCGGAGATAAGACAGAAACGTTGGATTGTGTTATCCAGATTGGTACAAGTAGTTCTGTTTGCTTTTCCAAAAAGCATAATATCATCTGCAAATGCCAGAAACGGGATTCTAACACCCCCCCTTCCAAGCCTGAAGCCAAGATCTTTGGAAGCTTCAGCGTTTTGATATAGAGTTCGTGCTAGCACCTCTGCTGTGAGGATGAAGAGGAAAGGGGAGAGAGGGTCCCCCTGCCTCAAGCCCCTTGAAGGTATAAAGGGAGTCGATGGTTCATCGTTTATCAGGACAGAATAAGAAACAGTTTGGACACATTCTTTGATCCAAAGAATGAACTTCTCATCAAAGCCGAACTTCTGAAGTACAGCGAAAAGGAAGGGCCACTCGATCCTGTCATACGCTTTTTCCATATCCAGCTTGATAGCCATGTAGCCGCATTTAGCTTTGGAGATTCTGAATGAATGAAAAATTTCGTGTGCAATCAGAATGTTGTCCTGTATTGACCTGCCTTTGGTGAACGCACTTTGCAGAGGGTGTATTAGCCTATAAAAGATCCTTGATAATCTGTTGGTCAGAATTTTAGAGATAATTTTATAGACAGTAGAGCATAGACTGATTGGTCTGAAATGGTTAACAGTTTCAGGATTATCAATTTTCTGAATCAGAGTAATGAAAGTGTGGTTTATCTGTCTTAGCATTTTGCCGGACCGGAAGAAACCCTTAACCGCCTTAATAACGGATGGGCCAACGATATCCCAGTAGGTTTGATAGAAACCAGCTGGCATCCCGTCCGGACCCGGTGCCTTGTCGGCTTTAATGGAGAACAATGCGTTCTTTATTTCTCCATTAGTTACTGCAGAGGTAAGGGTGGCATTATCATCTACCGAGATCTCATTTCCGATTACGTCAAGGTCTGTAGTGAAGCTAATACTATGGTTATAGGATGATCGAAAACGGGTCGAAAAGCATGAGGCAAACTCATTTCTAATTAAGCTGTTCTCAGTAAGGTGTAAGCCCGCTTCTGAAGTTAGGTGTTTGATAGTTTTCTTTCCCCGCTTAGCAGATGCTATTCGGTGGAAATAAGCTGAGTTCGTGTCATTCAATTTGGCGTGTTTTAGTTTTGCTCTTTGACTCCAATACCTCCTCTGGAAGTCGAGCATTCTTTCCCTTTTGTTCTGTAGTCTGTTGTGGCGTAAAGCAATGTCCTGCCCGTGGTCTGTAATTAAGATATGTTGCAGTCGAAGGATTTCTTCGTCGGTCTGATGTATCTGTTTGTGAATGTTATTGAAGGTTCGCTTGTGCCACTTTTTAGCCAGTTTTTTTAGCAGGGTCGTTTTCTTCACCAACTTAAACAGGTTGGAACCGTGAGTGTTATCTCGCCAGGCTTGTCTAACAATATTTGTGAACTCTGGTTTGGTTGTCCATGCCAGTTCAAAGCGGAATGGTTTCTTGTTGAGATGTGTCGGAGATCGTAGATCGATGGAGATCGGGGTGTGATCCGATGATGTGAAGGGGTGAATCTTGACCCGTAGGCCGTCGTACGCAGACATGACCTCACTTTGTGCGAGCAGACGATCGAGTTTGGCATAGGTGTTATTTATTGAACCAGTTTTCTTTCGTTGCCAGGTATAGTTCCCCCGTGTGTGGGGACATCTTGTAGAAGAAGGTTGTTTTTAATTTCTTGGAGTCGTAGGAAACGACTCGTAGCCGGGGTAATTCCCCCCAGTTTATCAGCTGGGATTGCAATCTCGTTGAGGTCTCCGATAATACAGAACGGTAATACTAAGCTTGAAGCATACCGTGAAAGGGACTCCCAGAAAGGATCCTTTGAGGCCCTGTCTGGAGGTGCATATACAAAAATAAAAGCAAAAGTTTTGTTCAAACTGTTGTCCTGATAGTTGATATGTATAAATCTGTGATTAACCGAGACGAGGTTTATTTCACCCTCGCTTGGTGGGAGGTCCTTCCAAAGAAGGCAGATTCCACCCGAGAAGCCAATTGCCGGGTCAAAGGCGATGTTCAAGAAGCCGCATTTTTTCCATGAGTAGTCCGGTGGTGGTTTATTAGTTTTGGTCTCAATGAGAGCTAGGATATTGATATAGTTATTCCTGCAGAACAGTTTCGTATTTGTCCAGAAATTACGCCTTTTTAGACCACGACAATTCCATGAGCATATATTCATTAAAAACCTTTTTGGACGCGAGATCGTTTGAAAATGGCAAGGAGAGTTGCCTGAATATGGCCTTGGTGAAGGTAAGTGGTAATGTGAATGTCGGCGAAAGCACTTGTATTTGCGAGTGATTGTGCTCTTATTTTGCCGATAGCAACAAGTGGTGCCGAAATGAAAATGGAAAGCCACAAAAGCTGCAAGACAACCATCGCATAGTGGAGTTCCAATTTGAAATGTTCACAGTGGTAAAGAGATTGAAATGCATAGCACTTCCAATTCAATATATAACAGATATTTGAGTAATTATACAAAGTGATGAAAGAGTAGTGTACATACTCGAAGCAGAGTATTATAATTGTGAACTTATTATGCGAATAAGTAATTAGAGGCGCCATTGTCAGAAGTGTAGATGCCCGGTGGGGCTGAAAAGATTGTAATCGATCTTCATAAATGGCTTGTAAGCCAATATTAGGGATGATTTCCTTTGTGCTAGTACCATTGCCGATGACGGGCAAAGCCGGGTTCCACACACCAAGCTGCATCCAACCAAACAAGAGGAGGATCCCCAGCAACCACCAGCCTCGCCGAGGAACCCCCACCCCGAACTGCCTCGCCCACCTGCAAGCAAGAGGGAAACAACAGCAGAGAGCAGGAAAGGCACGAAAAACCGCAAGAAGAAGAGCAAGGCTAAGTATCCGACTGAACACGAGCATGTAAGCATAAGTAAAATAATAAAACATTAAGGGTGCTATGGGGAATAAAGCCCCAAGAGCACCAGCACAGCATACAATAGGGTGCGTTGCTCGACCGCACATGGTAGCAGTCGGTCGAAAGACAAACCCAAAAGGGAGCCCCAACAGCATGGGAAAGCTCCATAACCTTAGAGATCTAAAAGCAGGAAACAAGCAGAGTTCAAATACGCCAAAAGGACCACTACCCAAGCAACAAACATCGTTGCAATGAAAAACCAAAATTAAAGTATGTTGTGCATTCATCGGAAACCTAGGCTTTGCGCTTCTTCAGTAGGGAGGACGCCGAGTCTTCCCCTGGGCCGTTCCCACCCATAGCCTGCTGAGCGATTGCACTTCCCGAGGATATGAGTTCGAGTCACACAAGTCGACGAGCCACCGACCGTGAAGTCGAACCCGAGCGAGAGGACTGCAGGGAGTCCGCAGAGGATGCACTTGTCGGCAAAGCAGCAGCTTGAACAACTGGATCGATCCCACCCGGAGGATCAACCTCCATGGAGGAATCACCCATCCCCGGGGGTGCCATCACACCCTGGGCTGCAGCAACGGGGCTGGCGAAAGGGGCACCCTCACCCGTCCAACCCAAAATAACATCATCAGAAGGCGGGAGCACCTCCTCAGTCGAGATCAACACACCAGTAGAAGGGGGTATAGCCACAGAAGGGGGTATAGCCACTGAAGGGGGAGGAGTATCAGATTGAACAGCAGTAGGAGCAACAAACACGACAACGACCGAATCCAGGCCGGTCATATAGGGCTTAAGGCTCTTCTTTGAATGGGCAGTAGGAACCGTGGCCCCTTTTGGCCCCACTTTAAACCACTCGGCTTCATCGGAGGAACCCACACCTTCCTGTGGGGGTAGGATATTGATCATAGTGACAGGGAGTTTAGTGACTTTGGCAGTGCAATCATCAAACCCGTGAGAGAAGCCCCCACATAAACCACATCCTTGAGGAAAATCCTCATACCACAAGCGAAGGCTAAGAGGTTTGGCAAACTCATCAAGGATAGTGATACCACCAACCAAGCGTTTAAGACAAACGTTGGCAGCAAAACGGGTATAGCACACCCTAATTTTCTGGTGAGACATCCTATCCATCTTAATGAAGGTACCCACCTTAAAACGCTCAAGGATTTCAATAAGGGCCTCACGACACATGAACTCTACCGGGAGTTTAGGGATACGCATCCAAATGTCTACATGGGTAATATTGGTGGCTATAGGGCTAAAGTCGGGGAACCATTTGAGAAGAACCAGGATGAACCCAAAGAAATGATAGGGGCGCCCCTCCCAAACCCGGATAAGATCAGGCATATTGTTAAACCTTACCTCAAACCACCCACTGGTTCGATCAATGATAGCAGAGGTTTTGGCACAGAAACGCCACTCGCTGCGAAGCTTGAGAAGGAGGCTCTGGAAATCCGACGAACCACCAAAAAGAGAACCCAGTAGGATGTGCTGGTTTGACACCAGTGACTTCTGTTTAATCTCAGCGAGCCTAGCGAAGAAGGCAGTTTGATCCTGCACAGCCGGGTCCGACACAGGCGGTGAGGGAGAGTCCACTTCCACCACCACTGCCTTACCCTTAGCTTCAGAAGACAGTCTAGGGGGGGAGGGAGCCTCACCCATCGGAGTATCCGAAGGACTAGCAGTAGAGACCACCACACCGATTGGTTGGGGTAATGTGTTTGGGGCTTGAGGGAGAGGGGTGGCTTGAGTGTCTTGCAAAGCATCAAGAAAGGATTTTGAAGGTTCCATTGAGGCACAAAGGAAAAGCGTAAAGGACAGTAAATGCAAAGGATTTTTGGAGACTGAATGTAAGCAGTAAAGTAGGCGATTTGCCCAAATGCACCTTGCACAAGCGTTTAAATAGAGGATTTGCTGGTAAGCAAGAGAGAGCAGGGATAGTAGATGAGAGGAGAGAGGGAAACTTACTGGGAGCAAAGGCGAGCCACAGAGCGTGAAGCAGACCGGTGGACAAGACATCCGAGCGATCAGCCAGACACGCCACAGGAGTAGGTGACCCGCGCCGTCCGGCCACCACACCCATCCCTCTAATCTCATCATTGCCCGGTAGCAGGTCGAATAGTAGCTGCAAGTGGGAGCGGAAGTGACAAGCCGAGTCCAATCAGAGGTCTGAACCTCCCAATTGAGAGCCCGGTTAGGGTTTGCTCCATACGGAGAGTTTTGGTTGTGCAAGGCATCGTCACTCACAGAACCCACAAGCAGGGCTATGGGGCGACTCAAGGCGGTTGGGTAGGACGAGAGGGGAGGCGGGAGCTGGTGCAGTTTGGCCCGGACGGAGGGCAATATGTAACCATGGCGGCGGCTGAAGCTCTCAGATAGGAGAGGAAGGAGACGCGTACAAGCGCGTTGATTTTTGGAAAAAGGGGTTTTCATTCCGTTTTGATGATAAGGAAATAATCAATGCCTAACGGCAATGATACACGGTTTCATTAAACTCAAGGTGATCTTGAAACTAGGAAAAGGTGCAAAAGTCATGCATCTTCTTTTTTTTTTTTAAATGAAAGGATGTGGATTTTGGATGCACCAATATAGTTGTCAATGATGGTTAAAAGATTAAAAAGAGTGGTAACGAACGATAAGTAAAACTAGGAAGCGATAAAGATGACATTAGTTAGAGTGCTAGACAATAAAAAAAAAGATATAGGGTTCCACGATAAAGATGACATTAGTTAGAGTGCTAGACAATAAAAAAAAAGATATAGGGTTCCACGATAAAGATGACATTAGTTAGAGTGCTAGACAATAAAAAAAAAATATAGGGTTCGTTTGGAAATACATGTAGCTTTTCGGAGCCTTTTATTTTAATATTTTATAGTTTTAAATAAGTTAAATATAAGATTTTAATTTAATTAACTTTTGAAATTGAATTTTCAACAGTTAATCACCCCAAACTTTTTAAAACTCTATTCATTTTCCCATATCTGATCAACTAGCTAGTTTGTATCAGCTACTCTATCAGTTTGGTTACCAAACAACTTACTAGCTTATAAAAACTTTTATTTAACATATATTTAACACACTTAATCCATCAGCTTAAGTTATTCTATCAGCTTCAGTTACCTCATCACCTCCGTGTTACCAAACTTACTCATAATGTAATATATTCATATTTAACAAACATGGTAAAATCTTTTAAAAATATATCAATATTTATAGAAATTTGGTAAAATATTATCTTAAGCATATATATTTTTATATTAATCTTCTAAAAATATATCGATATCTAACTATATGGGATAAAATCTTATCTTAAACATATATTTCTATATTGATTAGATGAGATATACTGGATAAAAAAAATTAGTAAGATCTTATTTTGCTTTTTTTTAGAATGCGACTTTTTCATATAGGGGGGGGAAGATTAGCAAATAACCATTCCGGAATGGCTCACCGGAAAGGACTTGTGGATAATAGTCATAGATCCCCGGTTCTAATACCGGAATGACCGCTCTTTATTTACCAATTCAAGGAAAGATTAGCAAACAAATTAAGAAAAAGGAGGGTTTGAGCAACGTGCATCTTGGATCAGGATCTCTCCTAATGAGAGGCTTCCTTGAATCCGTGGATCTTACCAAAAAAAAACGTGGATCTTAACACGTAGAAAGCTTAATTCGTGAGGTCAAAGTTTAATTACGTGGTCCGATCTCTTAATCATAATTACCCCATTAATTATTTGGTAAGAACAAATATTTAGTCACAAAACTAGTGTTAATTGAGAAGCTTTCATTCAGAGGTCCCCGCTTTACCATTACTTCCAAAAAAGATGGGTTCCTTCAAGTTAATTAAGTTCATCTAGAGGACAAGTTGAGTTGGGAGAAAAAGCCAATATTTGATGGAAATAAAAAGAGCAAATATAGAGGATAATCCACCTAATTTCATATATTACTGCGCTGGTAATCCAGTCAGTAAGAGTCACACATCAAATAAATCAATTTACATCAAGGGGGGAAGAAAAGGCTGCAAATCCTGCACTCCTGCAGTGCTCTTCTCTCTCTCTCTTCTCTCTCTTTTACCGCTTCTCTCTTTTTCATTTTTGCAGCTTTTCTCTCTCTCTCTTTAAATCATACGGATCCTTGATCCGACAGTGTATTTTTTAATCATACGGATCATAGATCTGTCCTATGTAGTGCATATAGTACCTGTCGTTGGTGCATATAGCCACCCCGTAGTAAAATATAAGGTGAATTTTAATTTTTTCACCTAACAGAAAGGACGAAAGTAGAAGTTGAACCTGAAACTCTTATTAATCCTTTACTCTTACCATTGGGTCATCACAATAGGAGGAAAATTGAGTTATTAATTTATCTATTTATAATAATATGTAAATCGATACATAGATTTTACATTTTATTATAAAATTGACTCTTATAAAATAAAAATAACCAACGATATGTATGTTAGGGTAATAGAATTACAAGAACATGCAAGAAATTGTTGTGTATTCTTTGAAAAGTCATTAATTTTAATTCCTTATTTCTTTGTTCAATTCTCTTTTTTTTTCGAACAAAATATTGTAGTATTATAATCCTGATAGTGGACCTGAGTTGACCTGGCCTAACCCACCTAACCCGCCCGGGAAAAAAGACAGACTTGGGCAGAACAATGACAGACTTGGGCAGAACAATCGGTCCAAGCGGGCCGACAGGCCCGTCCCGATAAGCCCACCGAGTTGGGCTTGGACAGAGTATGAGGCCCAAGTGGGCCGGTAAGCCCGGCCGATATATATTAATATTATAATATTATATATATAATTATATTTAAATACAAACTATATATATATATATTACATACAGTGTGTATGTTAATATATACGTAGTATATATTACAGTGTGTGTAATAGTTGTATATGTATATTAATACATATATTACACAGTGTCAGTGTGTATGTATTGTATATGTATATAAATATATATGTGAAAAAATAATTGATATTGCGTGTGTTATATATATACATAAAAGAAAACTCATAAAATATTTTTAAAAAGTATAGATTTATATTGTGTTATGTCTTTAATTGACTTTGCTTCTTGGATATTAGCTAAAAGGAAAATTTAGTTACATAATCAAATGTTATCGGGTAGGGTTCCCCGTCCCGAATCCTTTCTTAGGAAAAAAGTCCGCTAGACCCGGTGGGCGCCCCGGCCCACCAACAAGGGCGGGCTTGGACAAGGAAGTAGGCCTAAAATCCGGGCTTGGCCCAAGACCGGCCCGATACAATGGGCCGCTAAAATGTCAGAGACCCGACACTAGCCCACCCGACCCGAGCCATGCTCAGGTCTAAGCAGGTTAAAAAGAAAAAGGAACCCTTCTTTTTTAAGACCAAAGATATCCAAAAAGAGTAATAAATTGGGGAGGAATAGTGTGATGGGAAAAGCATTACAATTTACAAATAATATTCCATAATTAATGGCAACAAATTAACAATAATGAGTTTTGAAAATAGAACGTGTACATCTTGTTGACCGGTAAGTGGTACTACGTATGATTGTTAACATTTTCATAATAATAATTAGCTTAATTAATCTCATAGTTAAATTAATGACCATTCAATATTCACTTTCTTGACCAAAAAATAATTAATGAAACTCTAATGACCATTCAATATTCACTTTCTCTTTGTCACTCCTTTCCTCCAACATGTAGACCTTATTCCCTAAATGTACAACTTCTTAGTTTTGTAGGATTGGATTCATAAATCATCAATATATAAATACTTCTTTTTGATGTGTATTGTTGGGTGTCCCAACACGTATGTCAAACAATTTTTATTTTTTTTACACTAGTTATTCATATGGTTCACTTTAGACTCGATATATTACCGATCACACTAACTTGTTAGGACCCGAAGGTCGGATGCCCGGATAGGTAAAAACTTGGTTTTCAATGGAGAATTTGAGAGAGAGATCAGATGAGGAAGAAGAGTTTGTAAGACCATCTCCAATAACTTCTCTAAAAAAATTTGGAGTGATTACCTCGATATCCTAATTTTTGGCCTTTATTAGGAAAATGTCTCCCACCTCTTCCAAATTAGCTAAATGTCCACCACCCCTTGTGCCCCCCCTCCCACCTCATCATTTTTTATTTATTTTTTTTCCGTTTCCAGAGTTGCTGAAAAAGAATTGCTGAAACGGTTTTAGCAACCCCTGTTTTAGTTATTTTTTTTCGCGGTGCGAAAACAGAATTGTTGAAACTCTTGTTTCAACACATACGGTTTCAGCACATACGGTTTCAGCAATCCCAATTTTAATTATTTTCCCAGTTTTTTGTCCAGTTTTTTTTTCCCGTGTTGTTGAAACGGAATTGCATAAACTCCTGTTTCAGCACATACGGTTTCAGCAACCCCTGTTTTATTTTTTTTTTCAGTTTTTTTTTTGCGTTGCCGAAACGGAATTGCTGAAACTGGAGTTGCTGAAACCGTGTTGTTGAAACCAGAGTAGCTTTTTTTTCTTTTTTTTCGCATCACCACTTCTGAAGTTGCTGAAATCGGATTTTTTTTCAAAGAAATGCTGAAATATATGCTTGTGTGTAAGATCAATTTCAGCATTTCAGCATTAATTTCAGCATTCTAAAGATATGCTCAAACCAGAGTAGCTTTTTTTTTTCCAAAGAAATGCTGAAATCGGATTTTTTTTGTTAGCATTCCAATGAACCAAACAGTGAAAATCACTCCGAGCAAAATTAAACAAGAAATTAATTGAAATGTAAAATGACCTTTTTGTCTTACATTTCAGCATTTTTCATTGAGCCCATTAAAATGGTTCATTCTAGATCCAATTAAGGCCATTAATATTTGATAAAAAATTCAACCCATTAATATGTCTCATGTCCCTGCAACAGCGAAGCAATTCAAAAATTAATCCCATTTTGGATTCAATACTCACCACCGCCATTCCAGGTCAAAGCCTCTACCGCCTCCGGCATTGAAATTAATTCAAGCATTCAACTGGCAGCTAATCGAAAACCACTCCGGAAGACCCAATCCAAATCTGCAGACCTAACATGAAAAGGAAAACGCAGAGAAACTCCCGCAACTTTTTTCAGCCACTGTTTTTATGGAATTTGCTGAAAGAAATTGGTCATCGACGACCCATAGCCACGCCGGAAACTCAGATCTGGGTGTTGGAGATGAATCTGCTGAAACGCCGGAAACGCAGAGAACGCCATGAGGGAGACGGATCTGCTGAAACGCCGGAACCGCAGAGACAGATCTGCTGAAACGCAGAGAACGCCGTGAAACTCAGATCTAGGCGTAGAAGGTGACGGATCTGGTTTAGATCTCGGCGTCGATGGAGAGCGTAATTGATGCGGAATCTTTCGTGGCTGAATTCCGACATTGATTCGAGATGATGCGAGATCGCTATGCGAGCGGAAATCGCCGAATCCATCGTCTACACCGCCGCCGGCAACCGCCAGAATGCCTCAGCAATGAAGGATGACAACACCGACGCACCCTCCGCTGCCGTGGAGGTGTCTCCGGTCGGGGCAATCGCTGCTTCCGACGCCGCGACGAGTACCTCTGGGAGCAGGCGGGATCTTGCGGTGGCCGTCATCATCGTCGGCATTGCTCTGGTTCTTAGCGGCATCGTCAACGTCCTCTCCTCCTCCTTATCTTCCTCCTCCTCGACCTCTTCTCCTTCATCCACTTGCTCGAATTCGGCCTCTTCTTCCTCCTTCTTCAGGCGTTTGAACGGAGAGAGCAAGTTGAATTGAGAGGCGGAGGAGGAAATCCAAATAGCTAGGTTTAGGGGAGGGGCACAAATTTAGTTCGTGGACTTTTAGCTAATTTGGAAGAGGTGGGAGACAATTAATTAATTTGATCGAAAATTTGCGTATTCGGCGCAAATTTTCTCAAAAAATTTCAAAATGGAGAAACAAAATACATATTTTTCAAATCATTTTTGTTTTAAATCCAACAGCTTCCCCATTTCGAAGATTTGGAAAATCATTTTGTTTGGAGAATGCTGCAGATTTAGAGAATCCTCTCTATTTTTCCTGCTGCTTCTCCATGTTGGAGAATGTAACGGGGAATCTGTTGGACCAAAAAACCTTAAAATTCTCCAAAATCTCCAAAATGAAGAAACTGTTGGAGATGCTCTAATATTCATCAACAACTACGATGACTTATTAGCCTATTTAAGGTATTTTCCAAATTTACACAATAATTAACCCCTACACTTCATCTTTAATTGCTTAATAACTCTATTCCTTACATTCGTGGTGTAGTATTGGTGGGGTTATATATATATATATCACATATCAAGATGTTCGAAGTTTGAATGCTTTTAAAAAGATGGAGTCACTTGTGAGTAAAAAAGTTAACTCTTTAAATAGATCACACAATACTCGATTCAGATGTAGAGTGGCTAAGTCCGATCGAACTAGACTAGGATAAAAAAAATCAATATATTAATAGATAAAATCAATTACTCCGTACTCATCTTTCATTAGCTTAGCTTGGATTGATTGCTTAGATGGAATCTTACATCTTACATGATTATATAAGTTGAAGACAAGGTGATCAAAGAGATCGATCGATGGACGTACGTGGACCGATTAAAAGAGGGATTAATTAATGCATATTAAGCCCCCATTAATCCCAAAATAATGTGAATTTTGCTGGCCACTAATTTGGAGTATTTGAAGTGTGATATTTGAAGTTGCAGACAAGAAGGCAAAAACCCAATTTAACAAATGATTAGTTAATTAATTAAAAATTAATCCTTTGTTTTTTATTCGCTCTCTTTATTAGACAATGGCTTGAGGGAGAAAACTTCCAAACATATATATAAACTTAATCAAAGGGCATGACAAGTATACCCCAACCAGTACTCTTTGTTTTCACTTTTATATGCAAGGGTTTGGCGCATAAATCAATTAACTCATTAATAATTACTCTAAAGTTTTCTAATAAATATAATATACAATTCATGATCAAAGTACATTTAAATTCCATTACTTGGCTGGATTTCATATTTTAATGCCTTCATACAAATAAAGGTGATAAATAGTTTCAAGGTGTGTAATTGTAATAGTTTAAACTTAATTTAAAGTTGCATTTTTAATGTTTTTAGGAGTAGAATTGTCAACAGTGGGGGAGCCAGGAATTCAGCCAGAGTGTTAAAAAACCCTTCCTTCCATTACCATTTGAGTATTTGAGCTAGATATATATAACATTTTTGCTTCAAACCCTATTTAAAGATCTTATATCTTATATTACCTTAAAATACTAAATATTAAAAAATAAATAAAAATTTTCCCGGCCATATGATGCTCTAGCACTTCCGAGCACCTCCAGCTCTGCCCCTGGTTGTTAACACATAATCTCAATTAAAACTTACCCTTTTTTATGAAAATTGTGTGTTGGATTTTCATTTTTGACTTGTTTGTTGGAGATGAACTCCATCGAAGTTAAACTCATTCAAACTTTTTTTTATGAAAATAAAAGTTAAAAATAATTTATGAAACCTTAAAAGTCGATATATAGTTGGAACTAAAAGATTCAAAATTGATGAAGTGGTAAAATCGATATATATTTTTGTGTTGTCTTGCATCTTTTCTTGTTGGTCTTTACTCCTGCTTCCAATTCTGTTTTGCATTGCCTTGCCTTGTTTTGTATAGTTTGTTCTGGTAGGACTGTGTCGACCAAGGTTGCTTGCTAAAGTCAAATGACTATGATTTAGGAGTCATGCATGCCTAGCTAACTTGCTCTCGCTTTCCATGACAATCAAGCAATGAGTAAGGAAGAAGATATAGTCAAGGGGAACAAAAGAGTCCCTGGTAAGAGACCTGACAGCGTGAGGAATGATTCTAAAAGCAACAAATGGCTGAAAACTGGCTATTAACATGTTGTTCGTTGTTGTTCGTTTTCTTTGTTTTTTTTTATCTTTCGAAAACATATTTCTAATTAGCTTGATGAAAGATGTATATATCTAGCTAATCCCTCAAACCTTATTTCATTACAGGATTCGATCATTGACCGATTATATATTGTGTTGTATTTGAAAACGGTCGAGATCTCTTACAATTGGAACTGTTGAGAATATGGAATATGGAATAGTATTACACGTGGAAAATATAAGTGAATTTAAGTCTTGTATATAATATTGAGACTTTTCCGACGATTTATATCGTTGGTACCCCCAAACCACATGTTTACCTAGTTAATTAAAATAATAATAAAGTATATTTAGTATCAAATGACACTAGTCATAGCAGTGTTAACGAATCATAGTCGTCCAAGAATCATCCAAATTAACTTAAAATTTGATAATTTTTTGAGCGAATTAATGAACTGGAACCCAATATATTGATCATTACACGCTAGACGTCATTACTCACTATCCCCTAACAATATACACTACAGTATGTTTTACGTTTAACTTTTTAACGCGTTTTTTTTAATTTAAAAATGATACTGTATAAAATATTAATTTTTTTTATTTTTAAAAATAATAATTTAATACCTAATAGGCTAATAACTATTAAATTATAGATAAAAATAATATTTTATATAGTTTTTCAATATCTTCAATTAGCACACTAATTAATTTCTTTAAAGCTAATTGAGAGAGAGAGTGAGAAGTCTAGATCAAAGTTGTTAACCATTGTCCAGGCCCAATTCCAGCTAGCGAGCAACACAAATGGCCCACAATCGATTTTTATATAACTTGTACTTTGCAATTAAAAATACATAGTGCATTTTATTTTATTTTTTGATTTTGATTAGGAAAGAATTCGATGTCAGACATACCTGAACCTCGAGAGCCGACAAGTCGGTAGACGGGAACCGTCTAAGCAAACATAAAAATACAAAGGTGCAAAATACAGGCCAGAACACTACAAATGCGAAACAAAACACAACTAACCTTCTTAAAACTGCTCAAAATCATTCAAATTACATATTTGTACATTTTATTTTACATATATAGGAGACGAAGAGAGAGCACCACAAAAATATTTTTAAAACTGCTCAAAATCATTCAAATTACATATTTGTTGATAACACTATTGTTAATCCCTTTCTTCTTCTTTTCAGTTTTTTCGTCTTCTTTGTCCCTTTCCTTCTTAACTCTGTCTAGATTTTTCATTTCCGATGTGTGTTTACGTGTGTCTATGTATGACAGTATGTGTATAGGTGTATATAATTTCTAGGTTATTCGACAATATCCTCTCGACTTATTCAAGAAAAGGATGCTAACGAAAACTGTTGTTGTACGTGTATAGCAAGATCACCTAATTTAGCCCAAATGATATTATAAAAAAAAATTGAAGCCTTGAAAATAATGTTATACACACAAACAAAATATATGAAATGAATTTGTAGGGTTTATATTATTAGTATTAGATCCATAGGAAAGTTGAAAATGTATGAATTATAGTTGAATTTGAACCTTAAAATGATTCAAATCGTCAACTATTATAAATTAGGCTCTTTACAGTGTTTTTGATAGACTCTCCAACAAATCCATGTATTTTATTGAAAGAGGAAAAGGGTTTATATAATATATCCATTTAATTATGATTAATATATAGCTGAAATTAATCTAAATGAATTTTTCTAAGTGTATTAATGATTGAAATATGATTTTTGGGATATACATACATAGATATATGTTATCTTCTGTGGATTCGTGTAATTATTATGATTAATAACTGAAATTAATTTAAATGTTTTTTGCAAGTGAAATTAATGATTGAAATATGATTTTCCCCACCTTGTGAAATGATTTGGTGCAACATAGTTTTGGAAACACATGGTGCTAGTCATGTTCCACAATTTCAACTTGACACTTGTTGTATGGACAAAATAATAAACATATTAGCAAGAAAAAAAAAAGGAAGAAGATGATGATCAGATTTATTAAAATGAATCAACTCAATTATTAGCAATCTTTTTTTATAATTATTCTATGAACAATGATTGTGCCTTTTTTCATATCTTTGAGAAACTTCAAATTAAATGATTGGAAATTTAGGATGGACAATATAATCGAATGTAAAATAATTAATTTGCATATATCTATCTCAAAATCAACTGAAAAGTTAATTGCTTTTTTTAGGTTGATTTTATAATATTTATTTGGAAAAATGGACAAAAATAATACAAAGTATCAACTTTTGGCCAAAAATAATACGAACTTTGAAATTGACAATTTCATATACGAACTATCGCCCTATTAACCAAAAATAATACATATGTGTATTCTGGTGAACTTTCCGACCAAATACGCCACGTGGACGTCGGAAAACACACATGGCATAAATTTTTACCACGTCACCAAACTTGTAAGTTTTGCCATGTCATAAATTTATTTTTACTTTTTTTTAGAAAAAAAAAAAGAAAAATTAAACAAATAGGCAAATATCTACCGTACGTACCTTTCGAACCAATGGAGGGAGAGATCAATATCGAAGAAAACAACCAGAACTACGGAAGACGCCACTCGATTGCACTGGAAGTAAAAAAAAATCATAAAATATGGTAGCAAAAAAAAGAAAAATTATGACATGGCAAAGCTTACAAGTTTGGTGAGGTGGCAAAAATTTATGCCAGGTGTATTTTTCGGCGTCCACGTGGCGTATTTGGTCGAAAAGTTCACCGGAACACACATATGTATTATTTTCGGTTAATAGGGCAATAGTTCGTATATGAAACTGTCAATTTCAAAGTTCGTATTATTTTTGGCCAAAAGTCGATACTTGGTATTATTTTTGTCCATTTTTCCTATTTATTTTTAATATATAATAAGTTCTTAGTATTACAAATATTGTACAACTTAAAAATGGTTCAGTACTCCTTTTTAAATATAATTTATTTTAAATATATAATTTATTACAAATATCAAGTACAATTCAACTTTATCATATATTCATATACAATGATGTAATTAAACCAGGTCTTCGTTGGTATATCGGAGACGGCCACTCAGTTAAATTTTGGCAGGACAACTAGGTAAGACAGCTCCCCTTAGTGGACCTTGTACTCACAACAATTACAAACGAGTTTGCCGATTGGACTGTTAATAGATTCATTGATACTGATAAGAACTGGAATGTCTCAGCCCTCTATACAGACCTTGTCGGCTTATTACACGATGATGTAATTAACATCATCACACAAATTAAACTTCCAGATAATGCTTAATTACCATAACAGACTTTTTTGGGAACCTAGTAAGAACAGGTGGTTCTCGACCCGCTCAGCAACTTCCATCATCCCGCTCCATAACGGGGACACAAATTTTGACTGTAACTGGCTTTGGAATCTCAACATCTCTTACAAGATTAGACATTTTCTTTGGAAAACCTCTCGTGATGGATTACCCACTTATGACATATTACAACAGTCTCATATAGCGGTGCCTTCTGGCTGCAGTTTTTTGCGCCTGCACTAGGGAATCTACCTTCCATCTTTTGATGGAATGTTCGATGACAATTGCGCTGCTAACTACCCTTAACATTCGTAAACCGAATCGTACATGCTTAACGGCGGACTCAAAGGCAAATACAATTCTAAACAAAATTTTCGTAGACCTTGGTAAGGAAATGATCGGGTATCTAGCCTTCGCTTGGTGGAGTCTGTGGACTGTGGTTTTTCAGAAACCAACTTGTGTTCAATCATGTCACTTCCGCTTCCGCCAAAGCACAGGAGATTGCTCTATTCTGTAACACATCAAGTCATTCATGGTATGAAAGCAATAAGCATACTAACAACGTGGACAACACAATGCGTAATGCTTCAGACATGGCGGAGTTAACAAACGGCCAACATCCCAGATACGAAAAGCGTAAAACAAAACCTTGGGAGCGACCACCAGCTGGTTATTACAATTTAAATTTCGACGGCTCTTATTGTCAGTCGGACAAAGGAACCTACGGCTATGCTATTCGAGATCATTGCGGTAAAATACTTGCCTTAAGGTCGGGCAGATGCAACAACAGTTCAGCGGTTTTAGCAGAAGCTATGGGCCTTCACATGGGGGTGACTAGGCCTAAACTGTTGGGAATTAAATACCTTCTAATCGAAGGAGACTGTCTGGTTGTCATAAAGGCTCTACTGGGTGACTGGTCATGTCCCTGGAACATTGAGTTGTTAATGGCAGATACGAAAACGAATCTATACTATATGTCTCATGTTGCTATTTGTCATGTTTTCATGAAATTGAATGCGGTGGCCGATAGGATCGCATGTCTGACCTACAACATCCCTGCCGATGATAACTTGGAGGATCAAGAACTTGTTGTTCTCGTTCAGTTGGACACTTGGACGCGCTAGGAAAGAGGCCCGATTGACGGCGGATTTTCTAATCTTTACCTTGCTTCCAAAAAAAAAATACAATTTCTTCAACAACGGATTTTGCATTTAATTATTTTATATCTAATCCGGAAGAGATTCTGCAAATCTCAATCAATCAGGCCATATTAAACCGGAGTTGCCTAATTAAATTTATTTTATTTTATTTTATATTATAAAGTTAATTAATTAGTAATCCCATTGAACAAGGAGGAGTGGGTTAAGGAGGAGGTGACACATCAGCGAAAAGTCTTTGATTTTAAGTAATTACTAGCGCAGTATCCGTGCGTAACGCACGGGATTTGTAAAATATATTATGTATGTTAGAAGATAGTATCACAATTTATCTAAATTATATATATTATGATAATATGAAAGTCTATAGCAAAATACTGTTAAATCCAAACACCCAAATAATCCTAAAAATAGATCAAATCCAAACGATAAATATGATAAACTGATTCCCCTCACTCGATTTATATATTCGATCGATAATTAAAAGGTGCTATAAAGATCACAATAGTTTCATTAACCCATTATGTTGAAGAATATAATACTGATTTATTTTAAGTAGAAAAGATAAAGTTAGTTGCAAAATAGTACGGTTTAGATTGATTTTTATTTAAATTTTAATTAGTTTAGCATTTTTTTAGTTATATTTTTAGGGTCACTTGCCTTTTTTGTAGGGAATCTTTCCCAATTTAAAGTATTATACTATGCCCTTAGGGTATAGGATAGAAAAACCGTAAGTTATTACTATTTGATATTTACTGCGATAGATTCTTGCTTATCTAAATAGAGTATTAAATTATCAAGGATAAGCTATCATTAATATGATAAGTATAAGGTTGTTTGCTATCAATTTTTTTTTATGTTATGTATATCATTATGTGTTATTATTATTATTGTATTTTTGAGGAAAAAATTGATCTTAATCTAATAGGTGTTAGTTGATTGAAACGATATATATCATTTGTACAAACGTGCCGTTAAAATAGGGCAATTCTTAAATACCTATTAATATATCGGATTGGGTCAAGTATATTGTAAATTGATCTGATTTTTTTTTGGTAAGCTCCGTAAATGGATATGATTCTAATATAAACAAAGATAAAGTACTTAAGGTATTTTATAAAAAAAAAATGTTCGATATAAAGATAAAAGATTCTTATGTTTTGGAATTAAAAGGATATGATTGAAAAAAAAATCTCAAGTAGGCAAGTAGCAACACCGAAACGGAGTATGGCACCTCCCCCGACTCCTTTCTCCCAGCACCGGTTACACAGTGAGCTTCTTAATTCCAATGTCGGTCTTAAAAATAAGAGAGTATCTTCTCTTGCTCTCATCCAGTATGTCAATCGGAAAATTCAGCTTCTTTCTCCCCAACCCCGATTTTGTCATCCTCCTCCGTTAGAAAACCTAAAAGCAATTTTCATGGTATGTTCCCCTAAATCTTTCACAAAATTCAAAGATTCGGCATTATTATTGCAATTAGCCTTTGGCAATTTCGATTTGAAAAAGGTCCTTCCCCAATTTCGATCTGAAAAATCAAAGAGGGATGAAAACTTTTGCGACCTAAAGAACCATCAAGTTGGCGCTTTGTTAATTTTTCCTTAATTTTGGGTTCATATTGACGAATTACATCAAAAAATTTAACCAAGGTTGTTGTATGCAATTTGGGATTTCAACTTTACTTATGCAATTCTGGGTTGCTGTGTTCGTTTTGAACATTGGGTGAGAATTCATGTATTTTTGACAGTTTGGAGAGGAGGCTGAGAAGAGGCCGAAAGAAGGCCTGAAAAGGACTTGAAGACGGGGAATCAAGAGCTTCAGCAACCCGAAGAACTGTCAGGTTTGCCCCGTATTTTCCCTGAAATTTGCAATCACTTTGATCTGATTTGGGATATGGGAAAGCCAGCTCTGATTTTTTTAGAACGGCTTCGTTTAGGCGTGAGCGTGACTTTTCCCTCCTCAAATTGCTACTGCTGCTGATGTTTGATTTTTTTTCTTTGGGTAATCTCTAGCTTAAACGCCAGATTTTGATTTGGTAGGTTTAATTCAAACTTTTTTGTAAATTACCAATCTGGTTGATTTTTTTCCAGAGTTTTGCCTCAACTTTGATGTTGGTTTCGCTTCTTGCTCAGTGATTCTTTAGTTAAGTTAGCCTATTAGCCCAAAATTGGAAGAACGGTGTGAATGTAAAATAGTAGGTGTGGATTGGGAAGAAATAGAAAAGGAGTGAAGATGAAGCTGGAATAAGAAGTTGAAGTATACTGTTGCAGCCTGCAGGGGATGAAAATATGTGAAATACTCCCTCCGTCTAACAATACATGGACTTTTAGATGTAAATTTTTGTCCAACAATAGATGGTCTTTTAGGTTTTCTAGGTAAAAAGTTGTAATGATTTGTATTGGTTTGTGTGTTGTTGACTTTTTAAAATAATTTGATTGGTTAAAATGTGTAGTGGGTGTTAAAAAATAATAAAATTTATGAAAAAATTAGTGCAATGATGATGTTTTTTTAAAAGTAAAGTGTTTTATTAAAACTTGTGCAAAATGCTAAAATGCAATGTATTTTTGGACGGAGGGAGTACTTGTTAGCTGGAATAAGAAGATTGCAATCTTTTTGTTGGAAATAGATAAATATTGGAATTTAACAAATTATTTCAGCTTAGAGAAAACTTAATATCATTGGATTTGATTTTATGAGAAAACAAATCCTGATTTAGTTTTAGTTAATCAATAAACCTTAAGTAAATCCAGAAATCTAACTCGTTAAATATTTTTTGTATAAATATATTTTAATTATTAGAAAGATGATATTGTGAAATCAACCCAATAATATCTGAATTTCTGATTTTTTTTGGTAGTGTTAAAAATATATTGATTTTTGGATTATTTAAGGGATAATCATCTGAATCTCTGTTGTTGTTTTTTCCGGAAATATATTTAGTGAGTTAGTGTTTATTTATTTTCTTGAACAATTATTTGTTTATTTTCTTTTTGATCTCATCAATTATTTATTTATTTAGACATAGGATATACAATATGTTAGTTGTTACTTGTTAGTGATTGTTAAGCTCTTCCAGATGTTACAAATATATTTTAATCTACTATATATTTTTTCATAGAAAGATGATATTTTTAAATCAACCAAACAACAACTGAATTTCTGATTTTGTGGTAGTGTTAAAATACATTTTTGGATTATTTAAGGGATAAGCATCCAAATATCTGATTTTTTTTTTCCGAATTTATTTTAATGAGTTAGAAAAAAAATTCACTTCAGGTTTATTATCTGAGGCAATCTTTCTCTGCTACGAACATCACAAAGGTCTTGATCTTCTCCCCAGCCACCAGATTTGGAGGGGTAAGTGAATTTTTTTTCCACAGTTCAAACTCATTATGATTTACAACTAACATTGATATGATTTTTTTCACTGTAATTTCATTATTGATATGGATAAGGTAGGAGGAAGTCAAAGGGAGTTGAGAAAATTTGCGCCTTCTGGGCAAATTTTCGGCCAAATTAGCCAAATATACATGTTTGTGTAAAAATTACAAAAGTATACATTTTATATCTTTTAACCCTAATCTCATTTTCTCTTAACTTAATCACAGATCTAAACCGCCCCCTCCCAAATCTCAGATCCAAATCCCTTCTCCCTTGCTCTCGCTCATCCTCCGTTTCCATGGCCGCTCTTCCTCCTCAGTTTCCAGATTTGTCTTCTCCCTCGCTCTCGCTCCTCCTCCGTTCCATCTTCATGGTTGTTCTTCCTCCTCCGATATCAGATCTGTGCTGACGAGGGGTGTGCGATGATGAAATCGCGAGCGATGCAGAGCGGCTGGATACGATGATGAGGGAGCGAAGGAAGGCGGTAACGGAGAACCACCAGATCCGGTGGTTATTGCTCGGCTATGGATGGTTGTCGCTTGCTGGTTTCATGGAGAACGAGTTCGGCGGAGGCGGTTATGATTAGGACGGCGGAGGCGGAGACGGAGCCTCCATTGCTGACAGTGCAGCCTATATCGAACAAGGAGAAGATGCTCAATTTGGTGAGCGACACCGCCGCCTCCCTCATCTCCCTCCTCTGTCTCATTTAGCCCTAAGGCGGTTGATGAGTCCGATTAGCCCTAAGGCGGAGCTCCAGCTGGTGTTTGTGTCGACCGGTTGATGAGTCCGATTAGCCCTAAGGCGGAGGCGGCCGAGGCTTCTTCTTTCCTTCATACTTCTGGAAGAGTTCAGATCTCTTCCCCGCCCCAAATTCCGATTGCCAAGAGGAGGTAAGTGATTGCCAACTTCATCCATCCATCCATCGCCTTAATTACCTTGCTTGCATCTTTCCAGTTTGATTCATATTGCATAATTGAAAAAAATCAGTAGCTGATTCTATTATGCTCCTTTGTTCGATTTTGGTGGATTGCTGATGGCCTTGTGTATTTTTACAGTCTTCTCTTCACAATACCTCCAAATTTGGGATATGAACAAAATCCATTGAGTTTGTATTACTTCTATGAACTAGATGGCTCCAACAGCTACCTGATGAAGTGCATTGCTGAGGTGTGTCAGCATTCAATCTTTTCACCAGTGATTTCCACGGATGTTGAATTGGAGCGAGAGACGAGATTGTGTTTGAATTGCTGTCCAATTTGAAAGGAATGTGAGGTAATGCTTGTGTATATGTCTCTCTTTGTTTATATGTTTTTCATTTTATCTATTTGACGTTTGTAGTTACTGAATACTGATTCATGAGTATGTCATAAACATCAATGTGACATTCATGGTTGAATTTGCTTTTGATTTTCTTATTTATATGAATTTGTTTTACTGTCATTAGCTCCTCTGTTCATTGCATTCTTCCATGTGTTTTATTTATCACATGTTTAGAAGATGGTGCGGTATTTTGGTAATGCTTGTGTATATGTCTCTCTTTGTTTACTGTCATTAGCTCCTAATTTGTGGATTCACTGATTTTTCAGAGGAAGATCAAGGACAGAGCGAACAGCAGGTTCCGAGCACCACCGATTCATTGCTGACAGCATCTGTACTCTCGTTCCGAGCACTACTGATCCACTACAGTGGGAGGCAGTTGATGATTCCGAGCACTACTGATCCATTGCTGACAGCATCTGGATCTGCTGCAACCAAAACACAACTTCCGTGTGCAATGGTATGTGTTTCAACCTCCTGATGTTGTATCAAGATCTGCGAGCTAGATGGTTAACCGTCAGCGCTGACAATCGAACGAGTGCAATCTTCCAAGGTCAGCATTGTCGTTTTTGCAATATAAGAGATGGATGAGGAAAGAGGTCAGCATTGTCGGCGTCGAAAAATTCTTTGTTTTAATTGTTTACCGTTATTCTTTGTTTCTCACTACCAAAAATAAAATAAAATATTCGTTTCTTTTTTTTTGTAGAACACTCCTTTGTCTCTTTGTTCTCCCCTTTTATATTTTTAATGACTTAATACGTCAAATATATTGATCTTCGATGTCATCATTGTCGGCGTCAGCATCCTCGTAGAGGGTGTGAGCAATGCTGATGTCAGCATTCCCGACGTCATTGTCGTTTGCGTCAGCATTCTCGTAGACGGCGTCAGCATTGCTGATGACAACATTCCCGTTGTCGGTGTCAGCATTGACGCGTGGAACAAAAAAACTTCCTTGTAAACGGTGTCAGCATTGACGCGCGAAAAAAAAACAAAAAAACCTTTCTTGTAAACGGTGTCAGCATTGTTGACGTCAACATTCCCGACGTCGGCGTCAGCATTGGCGCGCGGGAAAAAAAAAACTTCCTTGTAAAACGGTGTCAGCATTGCTGACGTCAGCATTTCCGACGTTGACGTCAGCATTGACGCGCGAAAAAAAAAAAAAAAACCATCCTTGTAAACGGCGTCAGCATTTCCGACGATGACGTCAGCACTGACGCGCGAAAAAAAAAAAAAAAAAAACTGGCAGGGGGCACACGGGGGGCAAATTGGGATGTATATTTTTGCAAAATTCCCAAAATTGTGTATATTTGGCTAATATGGCCTCCTTATTTGTATATTTGGCAAATCCTCCCATATATTTAAGCTATAGACTAAAAACTTTTTATTTCATTTATAAAAAAAATCATAATTACAAATAGGTAGTCTTTTTTCCCTAGGTCTATACATTTATATTTAAAAAATTGGTTTTGATATCCAAATGGGGTAATGGTGCAATTTTTTGTTTATAATAAAAATAAAATAAATTACGACAAAAAAAATAAAAAATAAAAAATAAAAAATAAAAAATAAAAAATAAAAATGGGGACAAAAATCTTATATTTTCAGCTAGGCCACATATTTCATGTAATTGCCTTTAATTTTAACGGGAGTTTGAAGGTAGATGGTAATGATATTATGTGTTGTTTTTTGTTGACATAATCATATATGTTGTTTTTTTGTAATTTCAAATTTAGCGGGTAAAAAAATACGAGCTTATATAATTTCCCGATTTTTCTTTTAAATTGTAACTAGTATATTTCCGCGCCATGTCGCGGTTTTTTAAAAATAAAATAAAATAATACTACTATTATGCAATTAAATAAAATAATAGTTTAATA
Organism: Persicaria tinctoria; assembly: GCA_037127255.1. NCBI lineage: Eukaryota > Viridiplantae > Streptophyta > Magnoliopsida > Caryophyllales > Polygonaceae > Persicaria > Persicaria tinctoria. The sequence continues at coordinate 1,519,553 of JBANSL010000019.1, read as the reverse complement.
TTTTGAATTAAAATTATACAAATAAACTCATTAAAGAAAGATATAATAAACTCAATCAAGATAAACTCCATTGTAGGTTAATATTAATTTAATATTTTGAAATAAACCCAATTGTTATTTCAAGGTTATTTTAGAGATGAAATTCAATTGCAAAAAATAAAAAGGGGGAAAAAGAAAAAAAAAATTAGTAGAAGAGAAGGAAAGACAAGAGAGGGAAAAAAAAATAAAAGAGTAAAAAAAAAGATTGATTGAATCAGCTAAAATAAAGGAGAAGCTGACACGTCAGCATAAGTCTTCTGATTTAAAGTATTATATAGATAGTTCGCTCAGTTGCTCACTATCTTTTTCTATTAATATATCGATTCCCTTTTTTTTACCTAAATAGTTAGAATTATTTTTTGTTATATTTTTCTATAATATCTTCACATATTTTTTCATTGTTAAATTATTTAGAATGAATATATATGTATATAATGATTCTTTAATGAGAGAGAGTTGAGGGCCAAAAAATGACTTTCCACCCACCAACGAGGGTAACGCCCTACAACCAACATCGCATCACGATCACATGTTTAAAGGTAATTCTTAATTGGCTCCCAACAAATTATTTAATTTTTCATCCACCAACTCCTCTTCTTATTTTTGTTTCATTAAACTATTTTTAGGGACATTTCACTTCATTTGAATTTTTTTTATTAAGTAAAAATTTGAGATCAGATTTTGATAGAATGACAATTCAACAGACGGAAGACCGTCAAAACATATAATAGAAAACAAAAAATATGCAATAAAACAAGCGGAAATGCACCAATCCCTAAGCAAACCTAAATCAAGCAAGTTTTGAACCTCCTCCATATCCCTGCTTAGGACTAGCAATTAACTTTTGTTGTAACTGAAGAAGTTCTCTACATAATCAGTTTTTAAACAGATTAAAATAATTAAAATTTGGGTATTTTTTTTTATCAATTAAACCACTTAAGTACTTAACAAACGCATGAACATGGAAGAGCAGTAATAATGCACACAAAAGACCAAATAGGGTTCCGCCATCCTAGAGTCTCAACCGACCATCAAAGCTGTAAATATCTCTAGCGGAGTTCGAATCAGCACTTCCCGGAGAGGCCTCATCTGGCTTCCTCTCCCCCCAAAATAGAGCTGCTCTTCTTGTTGGAACATCTCCTCACCTTCTCGTTCTTGTCTTTCTCCTGTGAATTTTGCAGATTCATATATAAGGCATAAAATGAAGAAGAAAATTTACAATGAAAGATAACAAACATAGATAGTGGGAGCAACACGTACATTGAGAGCCACCTCCAGTGCATCGAGATCCTTTAACCACAAAGTTTGTGGGGTCGACGTCTTCATATCCGCAAGCTGTTGAGTAACTTTATCCATTTCGGCATTCAACTCCTGTATTTTCTCTTCAGTAAACGACATATAGGGCATGTACAAGAGGTAGCCGTAGCCCCCCCCCTCCTGGCCGTTCACCACTGGCTCTTCTTGAAAGGGAGCGTAGTTCAATTCCTGCAGCTTAGTTACCAATTCAGGATCTTTCAGGTTCACAGTGAGAGCGTCAACGTCTTTGATAAACCGAACCTTGTTCTTCAGCTTTTTCTCTTCCTCCTCAAGACTGGAGACCAAATATTTCTGCATAATAATAATAATAAAAAAACGGAATAAAGCACAAAAGTTTTCTTCAAGAATGATAAAGCTTTGCTCCCAAATGAGAGCAAATGATAATACCCACCTTCCTCTTCTCATACATCTCAAGCCTCGATTTATAGAAATCCTTGAGAACTGAAACAGACAACAAATTTAAAGATTAGTAAATGACGTAGTGAAGTAAGAGGAGAGTAGCAGCACAAGCACGTCAACAAACAAAGCCATACTTTCTTCAGCATTTGAATATTTCTTAATTTCGCCTGTTGCATCAAACAGATTCATGTTAGCTGTGCTGATTGAGGTAGTGAGCTTTAATTTCTTCAACAGTTCTTCTTGATTCTCTGGCAACTTTTCTTGGTCTATGAAAACCTCAAATCGTGCAGCTCTATCGGTGCTATAATTCCGAAAATCCTGCAACCATGGTATTATATCCTATGTAAAATCATTGTGTTTCTCAAGTACTAAATCACTTCTTGCTTTGCCACCATGAGTAAAGCAACTCACAACAATTAATTTTTACTTGAGCAGTAAAAAAACAAATGTACCTTAATGAATCCATCCTTTACTGCTCAATAAAGCACTAGCTTGTACTCATCTGTCCACTGACTCAACGGCAATTCAATAATCATCAATCTGTTTTCATCCTTACTAGCAATTACCCCCTTAACTGTATAAGTGTTCGCTGTTGATTTCTTAATGCTTCCAAGGAAATTTCTATAAAATGGATCCAATGGCGGCAAATTCTTGTTGTCAAGCATACCCCTAATCTTTGCAATGATATCTCTAGGATTGAAATTTGGGATAGATGACTTCCAGCCCGTTCCAATTCCTTCACTTCCATTGACTAGCACCATTGGGATTACAGGGGCATACCTGAAATATTCAACAAAATTTTCAGCATGTTGAATTCCAGCTTCTCATTCTTAGGCACATGGCATATTATAAGGTAGCAAAAGCAGTTAAACGAGGTCATACCAGATAGGTTCAACCGTTAGTCCATATTCTTTTACGTAATCGAGGACTGCATCATCCACCTTAGGAAAAAGAAACCTTGAAATGTTTTCAAGACAAGTGTTAAGGTACCATGGATCTGCATGGTCCTTTCCACCCTGTAAAAACACGCAAAGTGAAGCATTCAGCTTAAATGTATAAAGTAGCGCAATGATAAAGCACGTATATTTAAACGATCTTGCCTGAAGTCGTGATCCGAATTGACCAACAGGCGTGAAAAGATTAACATTGTTGCTCCCAACAAAGTTTTGCGCCATGCTTATAATTGTGTCGTACAAGTCTCCATCATGGTAGGCTGACTTCCTAGCCACATAACCAGCAAATTGAGAAACTTCTGTTTCCTTAACAAGGTTGCCCTTGAAGGCAGCAAAGAGAACTTTTCTCTGACTGGGTTTGAACCCATCCATCACTGAAGGTATTGATCTTCGAAGATCTGCCCCATAAAAACAAATGTGTTCCTCTGAATTGAGTCCACTTTGAGGCTGCAAAATAAATTGACATGTAAATGGCTGGATAACTCACCACAGATAGAAAACAAACGAACTAGACTGGATAACTCACCACACACGCTTTAGCTGGGTCTCCTTTTGTTAAAATGAGGGTGCAGTTCTTGGAATTAGTCCCTCCAGCTTCAAACGCATCCTCCAGGTTGGGGATATCAGTAAGCTGCGGGATATCAGTAATCCGCAGCTTGGGGATATCAGTAATCAGCCCATGACAGGAGTGTTTTTCTGAAGGTCCCTCATTTGCTTCAAACGCATCCTCCCGCTTTCTTTTATATCCGTCCGATTTCTGAAGGTCCCTCATTAGCTTAAAATCAGCCCATGATAGGCTTAAAGTCTTAACAACTGCATTATTAGACAAATCAGGCTTAAAGTCAAGTGATAACATAACCAGGTTATACAGCTACCCATAGGAAGTTGGCAAGTGGAACCGAAACTTTCATGAGCAAACAAACCTTTCTTAAGGAAATTATCTGACAGTTCACAAGTGGAACCGAAACTATCTATAGGAGTGTTCAAGCTTTCTTTGGCTCGGGAATCAAAAGAAGGGTTGTCAATCAGAGCATTGACAAAAACCCATAGGTGAGTCTTAACTTCAGATGCCTTGATATTGGCACAATTAATAACCGACTCCAAGGCATGGTTGGTGATCTGATTTGTAATGTAATCGACATGAGCCCCACCTTTCACTGTAGAAACTCCATTAACGAAGCTGACCTGAAAAATCAACCCACAGTACATCACATATTGTTTAGATCTAATTATCTATAGTTTTACATTAAAGAGCTGTAAATAAATAAATAAATAATAAATTGCCTTGAGTTCAGGGCAGCGGTAACAGATACCTGCTGAAACTCGCCTTCGTAGGATATACAGACGCCAATGTCCCATCTTTCGTTGAAGTACTTATGAATGGGGGGCTTCTCATCAGCAGATTGAAAGTACAAATCCATGTACTCGGAGAAAGAGCTCAATTCAACAAGCTCGTCGTTGAGCTCGACTATCACACCCCATCGGCCGAGAATTCCAGCCAAATCTATAACCCTCTTCTTCATCAGAGCGACAACGTCTTCGTCTTCCAGGGTTTTCATATTGAACCTGGCTAGGTCAGGCTTGAATGTCACTTTAGTCCAATTCTCGCCTGACTTGCACTCGGTGATCTCAGGTTTTGATTTACTTCTCATGTTTGCAGTGAAGACCTTCCAAATTAAATCCATCACAAAATACAAATTACCTAAATCAGCCCTAATTTCCCTAATTTCAATTCAGACTTGAAATCAAAATACCTAAACCCTAATTTTCCTAATTTCAATTCAGACTTGAAATCAATAGTTACCTGCTTGTACTTCCTCTTCCCGTCCGCGGTCTCGATAATGAACTCGGTGGAGAAGATATTGGTAAGCTTGGCACCATCTCCGTTCCTCCCGCCGGTCGTCCTCTTAACGGAGTCGTCGACGTTGCTACCGGTCCCTAAATCCCCAAAATACGACTGCGGCAGATAGACTCCGTCTTGCTCGTGGACAGGAACACCGTTTCCGTTGTTGTATACACTAATCTCGTTCGTGGACGGGTTGATCCACACCTTCAGGGAGTCCATCTTCTGGTCTCTTTGACGGTTGTCAGCGGCATTGACGAGGATCTCGTCAAATATCCTGCACAGCCCAGGGACGTAGTTGATTTCTTGGTAAACCAGCTGATTCTTCTCCTTGTAAATCCATTCCTTACGACGTTTTTTGACCACGGATCCGATAAAGAGGCCCGGTCGGTTCAAGACTTGATCGACCTGCGAGAACTTGCACATCTTGTATGGTAGTTCGATGAGGGAGACACGGAGACGGTGTCTGGAAATCTTGGATGAATGAAGAGATCCGTAAGAATGAAAGAAAGAGAGACACTCTCTAGCTCACAAAGAGCAGCTCACAATAGCAAATTGGGGCAGCTTCTGTCTTTTTTGTTTGATATACAGGAACTTTTTTTTTAATCTACTATTCTACTGTGCAATGTGCACACTACTTTTCTAGTTTTCTTTTTCTTTTTATTCATTGGTTACTTTGTCCATTAATAAACTTTTTTTTACAAATGACATACATAATTAGATAAATAGTCAAAATTATAAATGTTTTAATTTTTTTAAGGACCATCTACAACCTCTTTATATTAAACTGTATTTAAAAACATTTATTTATCACATTATTTCCAAATATTTAGATCAATTACTCTAAAGTCTAAATTTTATAAATACAATATTATTTAAATATTTTTCAACATTTTGTAAGTATAAAAAGTATTTTATCAGATTTTGCAAGAAAAAAAATATATTTATGTGTTGTTATTTATAATATTCAAATTTGATATTACTTTTATAAATATCTTTTCATATATAGGTAATTGTGTGATTCGTCATTTTTTTTAGTATTTTAAGTTTTTAACACTAGGATTAATTAACAATGTTATGATTATTTAATTTGATTTCACTAATATAATTTATAAAAAAAAATTGAACGGGGTCCCGAAAATGTTTGACAAGGCCCTGGTTCGAACCATGGTAGCATCACCCCTTTTTCCATTTTTTTCGGTTTATTCTTACTGAGTAATAAATTTATGTACACATTTTTCGGAGAATTTTTATCTTCCTGCTTAATTTGCCTACCCCTAGTTGATCTGCCTTCTTGCCTTTGGATGCAGAGAATATATTGCAGATCCACCTAGTTGATCCTTCGGTGGAGGACTCGCTAATGTGGTATTACTCCCAAGATAAGAGATTTAGCGTCAAATCTGCATACCGACTGACCTTGGACAAGTTTTTATCAAAGAAAGGAGGAGGGGCAGAATCATCCACGTCCGGGGGGATTGAGAGGGTGTGGACAAAGGTGTGGGGGTTAGACGTAGTCCCTCGGGTGCGAAGCTTCCTTTGGCGCGCCTGTAGAGATATATTGCCGGTTAAGGAAGCTCTTTGGAGGAGAAAAGTTACGGCTGATCCGCTCTGTGCTGAATGTGGAAGAGAAAAAACTGTACTGCATGCATTGGTGGACTGTGGGTGGGCTCGTAGGATTTGGGAGCTAGCGCCGACGTTGCACTCTACTAGAAAGGGGGTGCGGGAGATGATGCAATGGGTAGAGAAGGTTGCAACGATCAAAGATCCTCAACAAAAGAAACTTTGGGCCTATTTGCTATCAGGTATTTGGCACCACCGAAATAAGAGGTTGTTTGAGGGGATTGAGACCGAGCCAGAGCACATTTTTGAAGTAGCTTGGGAGTGGAGTAAAAGGGAACAACCGGGGTGCATAAAAGGGGCTGAAGGGGCTCTAAATTCAGCTGGGGGAAGAGAAGAGGGGCTGCGGGAGTATGCTCGGTGGTGGCTACCTGATCACGGCTTCATCAAAGTAAATTGTGACGCTTCGGCCTCGGAAGAGAAGGGATGCGGTGTGGGTACCATTGCGAGAGACTCAAACGGGGCACTCCTCTGGGCAGCAGCTGGAACTATACAAAGAGGATCAGGCCCGTTTACGGCGGAGATTGAGGCGGCAATATGGGCTGTTAGACTAGTAGTAGAAAGGGAGGCAGCAGCGGTAGTGATCGAAACTGATTGTGAGCGTCTTGTCCGTTGTATGAAACAGAAGACGTGGCCCATGGGAGTGGAAGGAGTTCTGCATCAGTGCAACTCCAAGGAACAAGCTTGACCAGTACCAGATCTTGAAGTATCCACTTACCACCGAGTCTGCGATGAAAAAAATTGAAGACAACAACACTAGTTTTTATCGTTGACATTCGTTCTGACAAGAAGAAGATTAAGGCTGCTGTCAAGAAGATGTATGACATCCAGGCCAAGAAAGTGAATACCTTGATCAGGTGATATAAACGTTTCTTACATTGATTCACTTATATTAACTTGTTACTGTTTAGCTGTTATCTCATTCATATAAGCTCTGTCGAATATATTACTTGACACAAGTTTTTCTCTATTTGCTATGTTTAGATGAATTTTTGCCTGTTAGTTGCAGAATTTTCCACACATATTTAGGAATTAGTTGTGTACATTTTGTTTTAAGATGCCTCCTTATACTGAACTATGCAAAGCTCATAAGCACCAAGTAACCAGCTACACTATCTTGGTTGCCATATGACAAGGGGATGAAATCGGAATGGCTTTGTTATTTGATTTGATTCCTCTAGTTCCTTAGCCATCTGACAAAGAACAAGCTTGAAAAATATCACTCTTTCTTCTCCTTCCTAATCTACCAAGCTGTTGTTGACTTCTTTGTTCGCTGTTATGCAGGCCTGATGGGACGAAGAAAGCATATGTCAGGTTGACACCGGATTATGATGCTTTGGATGTTGCCAACAAGATCGGTATCATCTAAAAAGGTAGTAGAAAACACTGAATATCATATTATGTCTGAACGTTGATTTCTGTATTTTTCATTCGGCTTTAGAATTGCTTCAGTATGAACCCTTGAATGGGTCAGAGATTATGATCATTTACAAGACTTGCATCCACTTTTGTTATTTGATATTTACTGTTGTCTATTATGATGCTGTGTGTTCCATATTGCCAAGTGTATTGCTTGCCAAACAAAATAACATAAAATGTCGTGTCGATATGTGGGAAAACGACCCCATTGTGAGACAGATGCTTTGCGATAGTTTGTGCTGAATTCCACCTCAACTATCGCTTTGCCAAATGTGCTGATGATGCTACTGTCCTCTGTTTCTTTGAATCACTTGTAGTACAGGAAAAAATTCATGTTGCAATTTGTAACCTCACATTTTGAAAATTCAAAATAACATTCTCGATTAAGAATTAAATTACAAAACTATCCAAAGAACTCATATTTTCAAAATTTATAACATTTTAAACAAAAAACTTGATCAACTCAGTATCCAAATAAAGTCATTTGATGACCAGTAAAGACAGTTGCCAATGTCATAGGATTGCAAAACCACAGCTAAGTGACAAAGCCAGGGTGTGGGAGATTGTCATAGAATAGTTGATCTCTGACATCCTTCTACATCTCTATTCCTTTGAGGAATTGAGACGGGTCAAGGGTTAGGGTCACGATGATGTTGACCCGCGGATTCGAAGGGTTGACCCGTAGGGTCAACTCGCCGGGTCATCTATTTTTTTTTTCTTCAAAAAATCGAGGTGAAGAGGAAGAGGAATTCAACATTATAGAATCGTTCGTCAAATATTCGTCGCTCCTTGCTTAACTTTAGCGGTGGAGTAACGTTTTAGCCAATGTGGTCAAATATTAGGCGAGAAGAGATCATGACTCTTGCCCGAGACTCTAGGTCAAGTTTGCCTAAACGATTGGAAGAGGGCGGAGATGCGAATTCAAAATAATGACCACTTAATCAAGTCAGACTCGGATGAAGAACTCGACGATGACACAATGGTCAGGAGCTCAGATGCAAAGCAAGTAGGGATCAGAACGAATGTAAAGAACTACGTGAGTTTTGATTCCTCTTCCCCGAGAGATACATAAACAACTAGAAAATCGGTCCATTCCCTTCTTCCTTTTTCTTTTTATTTTTTTTAAACTTAAAAAACTTTAAAAAATAAATAAATGACATGTCATGACCCGACGGGTCAAAGGGTCGACCCTTGACCCGGCGGGTCACCACAACCCGTTGACCCGTGGCTTGAAAGGGTCAGGGTTAGGGTCAGGGATATCCCGACTCGTCGACCCGGCGGGTCCGACCTGTGCTCATGTCTACGTATTACTAGTAGTAGTATGTTACGGCCCTGTGATACAGTGAAGGCATTCTCGTTAGATCTAGGAAGATCAAGCGAGTGAGTGCTGAAGAAATGAAGAACAAGAGCGAATGGTAGCTGTATTGAGGAAGGAGAAGGCGAGATAGAGAGAATTACAGAAATGGAGCAAGATAGAATTGAGAGGGAAAGTATTTGATTTGTTATTCAATACCCATCATCTGAGTTCCACAAGTCTATTTATAGACCTTTACCAGGGATGCTCAACAATACTCGATCCCAATGACTTAGCCTAGGCTCACAATCAAACTAAGGCCATAACAATGCCTCATCCATAGAGAGCCTTGTCCCAAGGCGCGCTCACAGTCAAACTAAGGCCATAAGGCTCACAATCAAATTATGACGAATGCTTTAGCTGAAAATTGGGAAATTGGGAAAGAATGTGCGATGCCGCCTCCCATGTTGCCTTGTCACTGCCGAGGTTCTTCCATTGTATCAACCATTCCGTGACAGGATCGCCATTGCGTAATGTGTGCACTCGAGTGTCCAAGATAGTCTCTGGTTCAGCTAAGAGTTCCCCGTCATCACTGACTGCAGGCACTTCATCATCCACCTCCTGCTGTTGGCCATCCTTCAATTTGAGTTAAGAGATGTGGAAAACTGGGTGACTACGGGCGCCTTCAGGTAGCTGCAGGCGATAAGCCACCCTTCCAATGCGTGTAAGCACCTTGTAAGGACCAAAAAATCGAGCACTGAGCTTCACATTTTTTCTTACAGCAGCTGATGCCTGGCGATATGGTTGTAATTTCACAAAAACCCAATCACCAATCTTCAATTCTCTGTCAGTTCTATGACTGTCGGTTAAAGACTTCATCCTAGCCTGCGCCTGTTGTAAGTGGTCCTTGAGCTGTCTTACCATGCTCTGACGATCAGCTAGCCACTCATCCACTGGTGACCCAGAAGCAGACAATGTTGGTGATTTGTGAAAAGTCATCAATCCATTTGTCTGAAATCATAAATGTTAAGTGTGAGAAATACTAAGAGCATCACTCGGGCTTAGGGTGTGCGGGAGGCACGACCCATGTGATCGGCCCTAAGTAATTCTAATATTTTAAGGGGAAAGGAAATCATGAGGAAAGACCCATGCAATGATATTAACATTGACAAAGTCGGTCTTGAGCTTGTTCGGATGCTTTCCATAAAAGTGAGCAATAGGGATATGCTCGGTATTCTATCTAATATGGTTATGATCAAGTTTTGTTCACTTATAGTGAGTTAAATCACCGTATCATGATTTGTAAAGGAAGATATTAAGCTCTAAAGCCTTGGTGCAAAATTTGAGAGCTACCCGAGCTTCGGAACTCCAAAAATGACTTAGCTCTAATTTTGAGCTTGATTAGGGTTTTAGCTTCATTGAAGCTTTAGCTTAGTCATTGTAGCTGCATGGTAGGTACACCCGGCTTCGTATAAATGTCATGCACATTTTATATTTTATGAGTGACCCAGCTCCACCATGCTAGCTCCGTCATGCTAGCTTGTCCTTAATTGGGTGGTTCTTATTGGGCTTTTATTGGGCCTTTATTGGGCCAGCGGTTGGGGGTAGTTATTGGGGGGTAACCGCCCAACCACCATAACTACCCATAACCACCAATAACTTCCAATAACTACCCATAACCACCCAAAAACTACCACCCTAATTTGCCGATAAAAGGCCTTTGCCATCCACTTGGAAAGGCATGAGTTTTCCGATATCTCTCTCAATCGGAATAACAAACACTTAAAACATAACAAGGTATGTATATATGCAATAATGAAATGGGATGCCACCCTTTTATTGTATAGGAAACGTTTTATCCCACAACGTTATTGTAGTGCAACCTTTTGGCATATAGGGGCAATAAACGTTGAAGGAAAACTCGATTTATTTGAGTGACTCGTTTGCCATTATCCAAGTCATTTATATATCTTTTCTAAAGGGCTTAAACACTTAGTTTTGTCTCCTAAAAGAATTCGGTGGAGATGGCCTTTTTGGCCTACTCCCTTGGGATTACCTTTCGAGGTCTACCCATGAGATTACCCTTTTTGGGTCTACTCAAATTGTCTTCATTATCCGCAAGGATCTACAAGAACCGAATTTACCTTCAACCCATTAAAAAAACATTACCTATAGACCTAAGAATCTTCAACGTTTATTTATTGTTTGGTTTTATTGTTTTGGAACAAGGTTGGAATGGAAAGAATGAAGGAATTGCCGATGGCGGAGATAGCATCCAAATTCACGAAACTCGAGAAGTTTGAAGGGCAAGACTTTCGTCGATGGCAAAAGAAGATGCATTTTATGCTTACTTCATTTAAGGTGGCGTATGTGCTCTCAACGCCATGTCCCGAAGAGCCACCTCCAATTCCGGAAAAAGTCGACTCCCTATTCGATGTGTATCAAAATCATGAGACATCTCGGATTTTGTGGGAAGCACTCGAAGCCAAGTACTTGGCGGAAGATGCCTCTTCAAAGAAGTTTCTCGTGTCTAACTTCAACAACTACAAGATGGTTGAAAATAGACCGGTAATGGAGCAATACCACGAATTGCTCTGAGTATTGGGTTAACTAACCCAACATGAGATCACCTTGGATGAGAACTTCACTGTTTCATCCATAATCGATAAGTTACCTCACTCATGGAAGGAGGCGAAACATCTCTTGAAGCATTCGAAGGAGGACATGGACCTTGTCCAATTGGGTTCCCATCTACATATAAAGGAGGAATTCAAGGCGAATGACAAGGGAAAGAAAGGTGAAGACAAATCAGCCCACTCGATAAACACAATGGAGGCGGGCAACGGCAAACGCACCGTGGGCGCTAAAGACTCCAAGCGTCCCAAATCAGGAAACGGCAGTAAGCAAGGTTCTATCAAGAAGGCTAAGGCCAAGGGAACTTGTTGGAAGTGTGGAAAGGCAGGCCACATGAAGAGGGACTGCAGGTCCAAGGGGTCAAAGGACAAAGGTGTCATGACACCGGCGTCGGGCTCGGGAACAAGCCCCGGGCAAGGTAAGGGCACTTCTGTGCCTTTAGTTACAAATGAGTCATTATTCTTTGTATCTAACATTGATCAATGTCTTGTTATGAAGGATGAAAATTTCCTTTGGTGGCTCGACTCGGGTGCCACCACCCACGTGTGCATGGAAAGGAAATGGTTCAAGCACATGAAATGTTGAAATTCATCTGTGATTCTTCATTTACGGTACCTCTAGTTCAGAGGCTGAACCTGAAATGTTGAAATTCATCTGTGAGAGATTGTTGGATCAAACCCTGTCAATACAATAGGATGATCAATGCATATGAGATATTGAGATGCATATGTAACTGAATCATTTCTCTTGCTTCTTGTTCCATTTCAGCAACAGGAGATCAATCAAATTTGTTGGCAGATGAGGCAGCATCTGTGCCGAGTCAAACGCAAGATGCAGATGCTGTTCCTGCTTTAAAAGCCATTCTTAAGGACCTCTCTTCACTCGCTGTGAGATTTCGATGAATGGATTACTTGCTATTTTAAAGATTTTTCTTTAGGTATCTATGGTGATTGAGAAATGTGTGCACCATTCCTCTTAGCAGAAGAACATGATTCCAGAACCAACTCTAGATGTTTGAGAAACATAAGAACTTACCCTGTGTAGAACGCTGGACGCCCTTCTTGTTCCTCTCTTTATCGATTGATGTTGTATTTAGATTATAGATTCTAAATGATATGGTTCCTTTTGATATGCTTCCAAATGAAAGAAAACATAGTAATGTGCTACAAAGGCTTCTTCTAGGTGTCAAACATGCTATTTGAAGATTTCAGTATGTTTTTTATGTACTACACAGGTTGCTTATGCTCTTCTAGCCTGAGGTGTCAAAGCTACAGCAGCTGCACTTTCTAGAGTACATAGAGATGAGCCTGAGCATCCTATGTTTGGAACTGAAGTAACAAAGGTGCTGGATTCCGTTGCAGGTGTGCTTCGTTTCTTCTATTTTTATCTGCAATCACATTGAGTCGAAGTTTTCTTTTGAAGAGAAGACAATCTTTTCAAATTGAAGTACAGTAGGCTGAATGGTTTCATAAATTAGCAATACTTTCACAGCAATACCATTTACTGTTGCATTTTTTTTGAGACAATCTACTTTTCTTCAAATGCTGTGGACATGAATATTTTTCCACTTCTTCCTTCTCTTTCCGTGTTTATTGAAGGGGGAACTAGTGGTCCTCGGGCAGACTGTGCACGTTTTTCTTGCCTGTTTCTTGGATGATCAAAGTGTCGCTTTCTTCCAGCATTTTGCAAAGGGTCCCAATCCCATAGCTACACAAAGCTATGAAGTTGCTATCAGATAGCATGCTTGAATTTTCAAAGATCAGTGCAACTCTCAGATATGATTTCATATGAATAAAGCTCCTCCCTCCCTCTCGCGCTTGACAAATATCAACCACCCTTTATTCTCCTCGATTTCTCTTTTTGTGCAGTATCATGCAGACTCCTGTTGTGTAGATGAAGCTGCACTTTTTGTGCAAGATTGTACTCTCATTTATGGGATCTTTGCTTCAGTTATTAGGAAAGAGAGAGAACTCTGATTCTTCATCCATTCACTGATCTCATTCAGAGTCTGGGCCTGAAATATGGTGAATTATATCTGTGAGCTATTTCCAAGCGGTTTAGGTTTTCATTCTTACTTCATTACCTCAAATAGAAAGAGCCTTGTGATGCCTTGTTCAGGATATCCTTAAAATCTAAACTCCCTTTTGTTGATTAGAATCAGTAAAAATCTATATATTGCCTCAAACTTCTTTGACTCAGGCATATGAGATGCATATGTGACCGAATTGTTCTCTTGCTTTGTGTTCCTTTTCAGGAACTTCTTAGATTGTCCCTCCCGTTTAAGCATTTGACTTATATTGCCTCAAACTTGTAAATTTATGAAGTTGATGTTTTTTTTTATATGGTCACAAATTCTGATCCACATTGATCACTTCATGCTGCATATCCAAGTCCGGATAGATACGTTCCATACATGAAAAGATCGATGGACCATGTGGAACTGGTGTTTAAGTAGTAGTGTGGATTCAAAAGGTAAGCTGTCAAGTGAAGTGGTGTATCAATACGGTCCTTTTTTGCTTTTGCATCCACTATGTCGAGTATATAGGCTTATACCTCTCCTCGTTGTGCTTCAAAGCTTCTTTGATTTCTTCTTTTGCCTTTTGCACCTCACCATGCACAAAGCCCATGGTCGGCTTCACATCTCAACAAGTCTAAGCACTTTTACCTATGGTGCAAATACCTTCAAGCAAATAACCATACCATCCCAAAAAGTCTGTTGCAATATGGTAGAAAAAATAGATTTTCTCTTCTTGCTCTTCGTCCTTTTCGCGTCTTCCCAATCCTCCGAGACCACCATCTGCCTCCATATTTGATAAGTATAAGGTTGAGAAGTATACTCACATGGAGTCCAAAAGATTTGAGGTCTCTTTGTTAGCAACATGCTTGCAGCCTCCATATTCTTTGAAGCATTGACGGTCACCACTTACACCACGAAAAGTAGTCCCATTTCAAGAATCCACACGCGTTCATAATGCTTCTCCTATTCCCATCACTCCAAGCATCAATCATGATAGAACATCCATTTCTCGCCCATTCTTCCTCTTGAACCTTGATTCCCGTGTTCGTTCTCTCCTTGAATTTGGATTTTGGTAAATAAAGAGTGGTCATCCAGGTTCGAACCGGGGACCTTTGGTACTACCCATTAGTGATTTAGTCCTTTCCGGTGGAGCCTCCCTCTTCAAGAGCGGCTGAGTTGATATCGGTTTGGTGGATACTGTCCAACCGCCTCAACAAACCTCTTGAAGCTCACACTTTCCACCGTGTCTAAAGAAATGCCGGACTCAAACACCCACCTAGTCATCATGTATTCATGCGCAAGATTTTGTTTTTCCGAGTTGTTCAGGTGTCTTCTTGGTCTTTTCATTTCGCGGAAAGAGCTGTCATCATGCTTGATTTTTGCAGACTTTCTGACTCTTCCACCTTAAATGGCTTCAGTTTCTTCTAGCTCATAAACTTCATCTGAATTGATGCAGTTCCAATTATCCTGATTCATTGCATTACGCATTCCATAATCTCCAAAATCCCACCTTCTCTTCAACATCGGAGCATAAGCCCCCACTGGCTCGGAACTAGAAGCCATGGATGAAACATTTTGATTTGAAGTTGGCAATCGAGACATGGTGAGTAAATCACCTCTACAAATTCAACAAAAAATCTAAGATTTGGGATTCGGTACTGCACTTCAACATACGAAATGTGTATATTACCAAAAACACACTCACAAATCGATCGGTACTTGGAACACTCACAACCCTAGCCTCAAAACTCAGAAGTAGCTGGCGCGGTGCACCGGTTGTGCGGTTGGTGACTGACTCCCTGTGGTCGTCACCGGTGGCCGGAGGAATGTAGGCGTCCAGCAAGGGGGTAAGAGAGAGAGAGAGTGGGCGATAGGAGGAAGGGAGAGAAGAGAAAAAGGAGGCGGCTTTAAGGTTTTCGCCCAGGCCGATTGGTGATTACTGCAATGCAATGTCAAAAGACAAATCTTTTGAAACTGAAGTGCAGTTCTTGAGGCATTCTACTTGCTAATTGGTTTCGTACGGTGATGATTTCATATCTGAATTAACCTCCTCCATTATCAAGGCTGTTTAGTCGAGGCGGGATTAATTTTGATAGGCTTATTTTCAGCTCTTTTTTTCTTAAAAAAAAAAAGAATCTGAGTCGAGCCCAATTCAAGAATCGAGTGTGCTCTTGTTCGGCTTGTTTGGTACTGTACAAGAGCTCGAGTCAAGGTTGTCCTTTGTGTGAGTCAAATGAGCTGAGCAATTCAAGCTTGGTATGCTGATTTAAAACTCGTTTTTAATCGAGCTGAACTCAAACCAAGCTCAATTTAGGAATCAAGCTTGAAAGGTCATGATCGACTTGTTTGGTAGTGTCGTGTTTTCTAAATTCAAACTCGAGCTGCTCAGGTTTATATACAACCCTATTGATATCCATCAGACTTAGGTTGTGTAGATGAAGCTGCACTTTCGATGAATGGTTTATCCTATCAAGATTAGTTGAAAATGGTACCGTTGTTACTCATCTAATTTTAAACCTAGAACCTCAACTTGTAACTTCTTTGTTCAAGATTTCTTTTCGAGAACTAATCCACAGTTGTTTCATACTGTTGAATTCAAGTTATATGAATGCAAGCTCAAGGAAATTAAAGCCATTACTGAGCTTCTTGGACCATAGAGTATTCAAATGTTTGCCCGGTTGGCCGGTTGTTTCCAAGTGTTTGATTAGAGGTTACTTCTCTAAGCTTCTGAAAGAGCCTTACGAATTTCCGAGAGAGCTGCAATTTGACAGCCTACTCTCGTGTCGATTTTGTTCCAATTTGAAGATACAATATACATATCTAAGTGTATATTCGAGCTACTAAGCCTACTATGAAGATATATACCTGGCAGTATGTTCAGTTTAAAGATAATGTTGTGCTATGTAGAGAACTTGCTCACTCCAAATTGAGGATTTGAGCTGGAAAGATAAGATTTAAGTACTTTCTAGCAACTGTTGCTGACATAAGTCTCTTGAATTCTCTTCCTACTTCACTACATCTTATACGATTCGCACGTCATGCATTGGAACTCTTCAGATCATACCTTTGATTTTTCTGTTTTTTGTTTTCTCCTAGTCTTATTGTTGGCTGCTGGATACTGTCAAGACATTGTGATATGGGCCATGTGATATGGTGATGATCTGCAGGACAACTATCTACAGATCATGATCGTATCGTGGACAAACTCCATAAGCTGGCAAATCCATGAAGCAGATTGCTACAGCTGAGGTAAGTCAATCAAACCGGGTATCTTAGTAGCGAAAACTACAACTCTTTGTGGTCAAATTTCGTGTGCGAATGGCGTCTTACTTGAGAAAAAACTATAGATGCTATTGCATTTCGTATCGATATGTCAAAGCATGGGGTTTGAGAGGCTGTTGGTGTTCAATCTGGGTTGAGATTATCCATTGCAAAAGGGATTAGTTCATTGAACTGCATTTTGGTTTTTGATTCTAGTTTGATGCCATGTTCTTGCTTTACCATGGAAACTGTCTGTACATTGAATGGCACATACTAATAGCCCTACACCTTTTTAGCTTTCCCCTTTTGAAATTGCCTTGGTGATATTACTTTCCCCACTTTTTTTTTTTAAACATTTTGCAAGTGTTTTGCTCATGGTGTTAATGATTGAATTAAGGGCGTGTGTATATCTAATCTTTTAGTTTTAGGGGTATGAGGTCTTAGGGGTGGTTTGTTGACTGTGTGAGGAAAGTGGAAGAGATTGGTACAACTGTATAACTATGAAAATGTAAGAGGGTGGGTGTTACTTGTTAAGGCGTTAACTTGGAAGTTCTATCTTGTTTTCCAATGAATCAAACCGCTACTTCCTTGAAATCGGAAGATATTCGATCTAACTAACCATTCCAGAATGGTTCAACTAGAAAGAACTCATGGGTAGTACGGTTCCCGATTCAAACCTCGAATGACCGCTCTTTATTTACAAATTCAAGAAAGATATTCGATCTTCTCAACACAACAACAATACAAAACATGGAATACCTTAGAAAACAAACACTAAAGAACTGGGAGAACACAAAAATGCCCAATGAATAACACAGAAAACAACAAACCAAAACACCAAGTCAAAGGAAACGGATGAACTTAAGATGGCAGAAACCGCCACCTGGGCACCTGGCACATTCAAATTCAATTTTGATGGAACCAAAAGTTCGGATGGTTCCTCTACTACAGGTTTCATCAACCGTGATCATCTTGGTGTGGTGATCGCTTGTGGCGGAGCTCCTTGTGGGCATAGCTCGGCTCTGGTCGCAGAAGCAAGAGGTCTTCAACTCGGTGCCTCATGAGCTAGGGAGCTTGGAGTCCACAATATTCAAATGGAGGGAGATAATTTGACGATTGCCAATGCGGTTAAGGGATGCTGAAGTTGCTCGTGGGAGACTGGGATCATCATCTCGGACATTCTGATATCGCTACAGCAGTTTCACTCGGTCTCCATCTCGCATGTTTTCCGCGAGATCAACACAGTGGCGAATAGGATTGCCCGTTTTATGCTGGTTGTACCGCTTTCGCAACACCTCCTCCTGGATGATCGAGAGTTGTGTATCCTCATCTGAAAGGATGCTCTTGGTGGTCTAGCTTAGTCCGACCCCACCCAAATCTTCACATTATATAAAAAATAAAGCTACTTCCTCCGATTAATAATATAAGACTTTTTTAACATATAGCCTACATTTTAAGAAAATTCATCACACCAACTTTCTTTTAATCAATTTTACTATTTTTCAATTTCACTACTTCCTATAACCAATTAAAAGTGTTTTAACAAATAAAAAATATACAAATCAATGCACATTATTATTGATCAAAATATCTTATATTTATGATGAGGGAGTATAAAACAAGTCCTTTATTTTCATCTGATGAATAACATTTTTAGAAATCCCAATGAAACTAGAATTGCATTTTCTTAACAAATGGAACGTTAATTATTATCTTTTCTGTTTTCCATTTAGCAAATGATCCTAAATGGTTTATGAATATCCAAATTCATTTTTTTTTATAAAAAAGGTACCAATTCAGTGATTGATACTCCGTATTGTGTTAGTTGACAATGAGGCATCTGGAACAAAACCCTCATTAATGAACTTATGAATCAAAAGCTTGTGAAATTAAGGGACTTATTAAAGGTGGTGGATTTCCAATGAATTTTGGGGGGTTTCATTTCAGTTACCATCTTGCAGAAAATTTAGCTTTGTAGAAAGGGGTCAAATAGGATGAGTGGCAACACCAATTTCATGACCTAAAGGGACTCAGTTTCCACTTTCCAACTCCATCTTAACAAACCCCAAAGCATAAAAAAGTGTCCTTTTTCCTACACAATTGCTTCAAAGGTCAAAATGATCATTACTCTCTCTTTACCTACACACTAGCCATTAAGATGACAAAGGACCGGGTAATGGGTAAGTAAACTCTTCTCACCACTCGAGTTGGGCTTTGATTCTGTTAACTCGGCTGGGCTCGGTGGAGTCAAGACGCTGAAGGGAGAGATCGTGTGTGCGAATCCACATACGGGAGACACGAACAACATATAAACCCAACTTCCCATAAAAACACCTTAAGTAAACTCATCTTATTTTTCGGATGTTAGTATATTAATCAATGCGTTTTAGATGATACGAGTTCAAATATCTTATAGACTATCTATGGTATGTGTAATGTGAATATTCCTGTACCATGTAGTGAGTAAAATCACCAAATCAACCGTTTGATTAAGTGTTTGGTCTTTGAACTTGTATACAGACATTGCACACAAGTTCCTAAATAAATGAATCAATATGATGAGTAGATGCAAGTGACAAGTGATCATATTCTTAGCAAAAAGCTTATTCAAACACCATCATCAACACAAGAAATGTTGGGTCGGCTGATTTATCCGTCTAAGCAGTGAGCTTCATTAAACAGTAGATGTCATATAGGCTGATATAGCCATGAGAAGTATACGTATATACACATTTTACTCGAATTTCTGTGCATTGTGACGCTATATAGTTGCACACTCTTAAGAATGACCTTTGTGTTCTCCGTAAGGCATAAAAACGAAGCCCAACAGAACCAAGATACACTCTCTCTCTATTGCAAGACGGGTAGCCAGTGGGAGGAGGAGATCTATTATGTGAGTAGCATTTGGGTTTCCTCACCTGGAGATGGTAGCTGCAACAAAGAAAAAGACATTATCAACCAAATGTAGAATCACAAATTGAGAATTTCATGAATGCATGATCATTCAAATAAAGAGCAATGCCACTGATAAGTACTTTTACATATTTCGATAATTAAAATTAGCTTATATATATGACATGACAACAACAATAAGTTAGCTCCCTCACCAGTCTTTTTTGTGAAAGTGAACCTGTAAGGGGTGCTTATCGTACATACTCTTCCATGATCGATAAAAAGACGATTATCTTAATATGATAAGAATCCTAGACTGGAAACCAACTGGACTGGAATAAGTGCAAGAAATATTTTAACACTTTCACCTTCTGAGTAAATCAATTAGTCCTTGACTCAATAGAGTGAAAATAAGTTATCCCCAACGTCTATAGACATCTTAATATATCTTAATATGATAAGAATCCTGAAGAGACACTTTGCCGAAATGAGTGAAACATGGCATTCTTTTTTAAAATCCAATCTATTCGGATTTATAGGTACAAAATTACCGACACGGAACTGTCATTATCAAAACCAATAGGCGATAAAAAAAAGCATAGCAGAATACAATTTTATCATGGTTCGTTTGGATTTCACAAGGAAGAACAAACTCAACTCAAGTAGGATTCATCTTGTTGTCAAGGTCAATATTGTGAGCTTCGAATTCATTGACTTGCACAGGGTTGCTCTCTTCCGCATCTGCAGGCAAGTTTGTGTCTTTATTAGGCACTAAAGGTCTTCCTCTTCATTTGCTGCTTGTTTCTCCACAATAGCATTTTCCTTATTTGTGGTGTTCTTGCCCACTTCTTCAATGTCCCCGACTTTTCTTTTTTCTCTTCAAAATCTCACTTAAAGGCTTTGGTGCTTCAAATGAGATATCATCCTCAGAATGTTGAGAACTCCCCAACACTCTCCTCTTTCCAACAAAAGTAAATTTTTCGCTCCTCTTTGGCAGCTCCCAGCTTTGACTATGCAGCTGCTTGACCTAATGACCTTCCTTAGCTCTGCTAGACTTTTTGGAGCAGTAAAGTTGGAGCTATTGTAATCAATGACATCACTCCCAGGTGCTACATCCCTATACCAATATCATCTTGCACTTTTCCCTTTAATCTATCCTGCAACCTAACTCAATTTCGAATATCGGCTAATTCAATTTGTACAAATTAAAAAAAAAAGATTTATGGTTCAATTTTGGTGGAAAGAATTGGATTTTTTTTACCGCAACACCAAGAAGAGTCCCGGTGAAGAAGATGTAAAGGAAGGTCCCAACCAAGCTCAGACCTGTCATGGCACTAACTTCACTGAAATTGAGTGATTGTGTGGTGTTGAAAAGAACTATGGAGGTTGCATCATTCACTACACCCTCTCCGAATACAATACTGTACAAAAATGGTGTTTTGTCTTGATCGAGGACCTATGATATGCACAACAATCATTAAAAATCTAATACAATCACTATGGTAAACATTCCAAAGTTATATTGTTAAGTACTTGCAAGGTACAAACTAAATATGTGGTTGATAACATGGCCCCAATTGCTGCAAAGTTAGAATGCTAATTAGTCAATACATTTGAAATCGTCATCATGAGTAGAAATTATCCATCCAGACTATGAGAATGAATTACCTAAATAATGTTGGACATCCAGCCCCATCACACCAAGTCGTTTGAAAAGCAGAAAAGCACATGCAGTCAGTTTTTATTTAAAGGCTTTGTTCTTCATGCTCATGATCAGTTTTTGCTGGCCAAGGAACTCTAGTTCTTTTGGTTTGTTGAACAAAGACTGTGATATTGGCAATTCAGAAATCTAAGTTCTGCACGTTCATATCATTTTGGCCTGCATCTCTAGCTACAGAAGAATTCAGTTGAAAACCACTGAGCGCAATCATATCAATTCAGCTAAACATTTGCCAGAATCAAACTCAACTCAAGTATAGCTGTTAATGATGAGGAATCACACTCAAACCTTGCAAGTGCCAAAAATTAATCCCCAAATTTGATCTATTGTAAAAAGAAAAATGTTTCATAACTACTAAATTAATCACACCCAATCCAGCTGAATTTATTCATCCTGTCCAAATACGAAGATGTTAATTCGTAACTACTAAATTCTAGGGATAGCTGAATAGAAACTTAACAGCAAACCAAAGGCATAGGCTGCATAGCCCAAACCCCCCCTCCCCATTCATGTTCTAAACACATAAAACTAACTACCAATTTAAACATATCACCAACCAAATTTATCGACGGAAAGAAGATCGTGGGAGAGAGGGAACGTGGGTGTGCTCGTTCAGAAAGAACCACAAGAGCTCAGTAACAAAAGAAAGAAGAACGTAGGGGCAAAAACGGAAGGGAAGAAAATTAGATAGCCCTCCACATGGATAGCCTCTCTAGCCTCCAAAGGAGAGGGCTTTAAATGTATTTAGGATGCCAACTACATGACAAGAAAAAAGAACCAAATTGATATGTTAGCCACCAGAAATACACTTTCTACATCATAAATTGTATCATTTTGTCAATTATTTCTTAGAACAAAGTTGCACCAGCCAAACTGCCAGGCCAATTTGAATAGAAAGCGCAGAAAATGAGTAATTTACACATTTTCGTAATATAGCCACCAGATAAGCCACTTTAAACAAAAAGATAAGAAAGATGCTTATTATTACCATGCCAACACGATGTGCTAAAGTGAGACCGATCGTTCCTATCACGCAGCATATGTCGAAGAGTAAGGTATCTAGACCAAGCCCAACCCAATCTCCTGCAAGTGAATACATCTTCTGAGCTGCCAAAGTGTTGACATGCAAGTTTAGATTTAGAAAAGCGGAAAACTTTTCAGTGGTCAAGTACTCGAGTCACAATTTTTAAAAGCATGACATGAACAAAAAATAATCACAAACCTGAAAGAAAGCAGTTGGTGATATTAAAAACATAAGGTTGCTGATAGAATCATGAATTTGACCTGCTTTGGCAGCATTGGTGTCAGCTACCTCTAGAGTAGAATCTTATTGATTAGCTGATAATGGTAATACCCGCAATGGAGCATTAGTAGCAGCTACATTCGATATACATGTACGATCCTGCGTAATCTTTGATGATCAATGAACAGTCACAAACCATATCAAATTAGCAGAAGTTAGTTACAGTATTGCTTGAATGGTTTTCACATATTAAAGAGAGTGAAATTAACCTACAAAAATGTTCAGCTACACTGAAAAGGGGGAAAAGATGCTGATTAATCTTCAATTCTTCGTAAGTCACAACCTTTTGCAGTTTTGAAAATACATACTAAATGTGCATGAGGTTTCTTTTCTAAGCTGTAAATAAACATAGTACATTTAGCAAGAAACAAAAAAGAAGTTCAAAGACATCACAAATACCTGCGGAAACACTATATAAGTGAGAAATAGAAAATATTTAACGAAGATATTGATATGAGTAAAAAGTGCAAGCAGTAATGATACAAACCTTAGTTATTAATTTTATTAGTTTAGTTATTATCTTATTTTCCTGTAATTTCTATTCGGTTTCATTACTCTGACATTCCCACTTTCGTAGTTTTTAGGCAATCTACCATTTCCTCCACTTTGTCCATGTTGTCTTCCATTTTTCAGATTTTTCATTTATTAGGATTTGCAAAATTCTACCCTATTGCAAAGCATTAATAAAGTTCATTACCTGAACTACCAAAGCTATAAGAGGCAAAGGTGGAGAAGCTGAAGCAGCTCCAGCGATAAAAGCTTGATTCATATTCTTAAATTCATTATTCAAAAAACCCTCATCAACACCTGTCGAACAAACCTACATAAAATAAATGACAATCAAAAGAAAATCCACTATAAACCACAACTGAGAAAGGTCTGAAATCTCAGACATGTAGTTCAGAAGATCTTGTAATACCAGAGATATTACAATGTTGGCATATAACATCAGTAAAAGCTTAAGCACTTAGCATCAAACTATCGATCAAAAGCAAAGCTTTCAAGGACTTGAAAAGTGGAAATTGATGCTCAAATCAAACAGAATTGAACACAAATTGAAAAACCCTAGAATTCGAGTCCAAATCAAGTGGAGTTGATTAGCCCTAAACATTCAAAAGAAAGGCGAAGAAGACAGAGGAAGAAGTAAGGGAAAGATCTCACAAACCTTATTAATTATGAGTCAAAATCGAACAGCCAGGCTTGAGTGACTTCCTTACTCTACATGAAAGTTTTCCCTTTTTCAATTCATAAACAAAGCAATCCGGTCAACAACATCTAAATATGCTCTTCTATTTTCCCCTTTCCCTAAAATAGCCCATCCTATAACTAATTCACAATCCATTGTCAGTAGAACACTTTATCCCTTCAGTTTCAAATTTTCAAATGGCTTCCTCTGATAAACGCAAACTAAAATCCAAACCCTAACAACTACTACAACCAAGTTCTCTTCCGAAAACAGGATGCTACAAACAACAACGAAAAAAAAAATACATAGACATCAAAGACAGACCGCAAATTCAAACAACATAATTGAACACAATACCTGAAGCAATCAAAGAGGGACGACAAGTCCCCTGGGGTCTTGGGCTGAAGCCAATTGACGAGGAGAAGAGGGGAAACGATAATCTTAGGTTTCCAACTCCCATAACCCGATGAATTGCTAAAAAATCGACGAGCTTTAAGACTCTGATGGGGGTTCCGGAGAGGAGACTCCGCCTCGGATGCTTGAACGACTGAAAGAGAAGGTCGATTAAGTCGACGGAGCCTTATCAAAGCACCTTGGGCGCCGTTTGCAACGCCATTGACGCCGATCAAAGAGCAACAAAAGAAGAGGAAGCCAATCGTATGAGCGAGAGATTGAGGGAGGGAGGGAGGGAGGGAGGAGAGGAAGAGAAGAAGGCGTTCATTAAGATGGAAACCGTCAGAGAAAGAGGGAGATTTGGAGTTTGAGAGATCTGAGAGAGTAGCACCAAGCTTCCAAAGAGATTCGAGAGAGATCGAACATAGCGGTTGTTTCAGATCGTGGGAGAGAGGTCTGGATGAGAGATTAGAGAGCGGTTGGGAAGGAAAGTTAATGCGTCTTTAACGATGGATGTTCTACAAAAAAAAAATTCTCTCCAAAAAAATGTTTGGCCGACACGTGGCGAATTGCTTTCCAAATAACATGCTTTTGCTATTATATTGTAGGGATGCAATTATTCTACCTCGTTTTATGTGCCTGTTTGGTTTTAAAAATAAAAATATCGTAAAAATCGAGGTAAAACCGTAATTTAACCAAATAATCAAATAAATTGAGATAAAATAATTGCATTATAGTTAATACATTGTGAAATCTAAGAACAACATAATTTAAACACCTTAAAAATTGAGTCAACCAAACACCGTCTTATCATTTTGCATTATAATCATAATGCATTTGGAATCCAAACACACCCTTTGATGGGGAGTGGGGTGCTTGCTGTTGTAACCATTCCGAAATGGCTCACCCGAAAGGACTTGTGGGTAGTGCCCATAGGTCCCCGGTTCGAACCCCGGAATGGCCGCTCTTTATTTACCTATTCAAGGGGTGCTTGCTGTTGCATCGACCTTTCTATACCTTTCTATGTTCACCATGACCAGGTCTCATCTGTGAACTCTCACTTTTAAATCTGAAATTGATATGTATTTGATGAGTAGGCAATTTGCTTTCAATTCCGAACCTTGGCTCTGCCGGTTGAACGATCTTACTGTCATGTTCTCATGTCTTTATCTTGAAATCAACTTCAAAATCTTTGGACATATTAGTATGTTGAGCAATATCGTGATTAATGTAAATAGAAGCAACAATCACATGAACAATCTAAACCTTGCTGATTACCTGAACGAAAACAAAGAACCCTTCACTAACTTAGAATTTGCTCTTAAGCATCTTATGTCTGGTGGTAAGAGTGTAACTTATTTCCAAGAGCTTCTTGAGCATCAGACTAAATGGAAGGAGGTAAAATATGAAATTCTAAATCATGCACTCATTTAATTTTTGATTTTTGTATGAAAGCACTCCTTTAATTTTGACATCTCATGGATCCAAATTCTATATATTTTGCTTGTAGGTGGTCTTTTGCTAAGAGCTTCTTGAGCTTCAGGCTAAGTGGAAAGTAGGTGGTCTTCTGCAATGCAGCTATAAGTTCAAACATTTTAGTAAGCACTCCTCTCAGTTCTTTTCCTTCTTTCTTTAATTAAAAAATATTTCTATCAATTATAGCTTATTTTGTGTGTGAACATAATTTAGAATTGCATATAGTTTCTTAGTACTTGCTAAGATTTTAGCATCTAATGTGTTTTAGATTTATTCCAATGATTGTTTTACATTGCAAGAGCTACTAGGGCCTCCTTCCACAAAATTTAAAGATGAAAACATCAATTTGCTTATCCATAATCCTTATACCTCTTATGCTTAACATAACGCATCTGGTCTCTACTCTGATAGTGGCTCCAGATTTCAACTTGTTGTTGTTCCACCCTAATGCTAAGGTAGTGTTCCTTTATATGCTTTACACTGTTCTAGCTCATAAAGTTTGCATATTTGTATGATAATAATAGGTGTAAAATATATTTTGGAAAATGATGAAACATTATTGTAAAGTTTGAGCTTGCTTATGGCTAGTTTATTTATGTGTGTTGAAGTTCTTGAGGCTATGGCTATGCCAAAGAGGAGATGAGACCTCTCTCCTTGCTTCATTTGTCCCTGTTTTGGATTATATATATTTGACTCTGTATTGATGAGTCAATTCTGTTTGTGGAATCTTGAAGCTTGTGAGCATGGAATCAAGTGTTTTGAAGTCCCTTAAATTTGAGATGGGAATCCAACTGTGTAGACTTTTTTGAGGTACTCATTCACACATGATTTTCCTATTGAGCAACATTTATTAGTCATTAATGAAGCTTGGGTGAATGCTTACAGTTTCTTGTCACTATTTTTGGCTATTTTCAGGAAGTTCACCAAAGCTGCACAAGAAAAAATCAAAGTAAGTTACAGAATACATTGTATTGAGTAAGGGCCGTGCGGATATTTTTGGAGGCCCTGTACGGAAAAATAATCAGACCTTATTCATATATTGTGTTAACGATCTTATTATTATATATATATATATATACCCTCTGTTTCAAAATAAATGTCTTTTTACTATTCCGCACACATTTTAATGATGTAAAAACTCTATAAAATATAATTTCTTTTAATCAATTTTTTTTAATAAATCCATACATATTACTAATAAGTATGAAATTATTAAAATAATAATATTTTATAGAGTTTTTTCCTCCTTAAAATGCGTGCACTAAAAGACAAACGACACTTATTATGAAACGGAGGGAGTATATATATATATATAAGTTGCATTATGTAAATTGTTTTGCTATTATAAAAAAATATATAATTATGTTTTATTTAAAAAAAAATCAACAATGACTCTATTTATATTTACAAAATGCATAAAAAGAAATCAAAATGCCAAGGACAGTAAGGAATATTGTAATTCTAAGTCAACTTTATTTACATTAAAGTAATCAAAATAGAAATAAGGCAAAAATTTGAAGCCTTTAAACATTCTTTTAAACATAAAATGGTTGTGAATGCTTCTTTAAAAACGATAAATATGATTTTCTTAAAAAATTTATTTGACTTTCATAATAAGTTCATTAAAATTTTTATTATTTTGGGAGAAAGTCCACTAATTTCTCTAAGCAATGGGCTTTGTATGTTTTTTTAAAAGAAAAAGAGAATAAATTTTTTTGAATGATTAAAAAAATAAATTAAAAGATGAAAATTTCTTGAAAAAAACTTAATATAACAGTATTATGATTTTATGAAAGAAAAAGAAGAGCAAATTACAACAACCAAAAATAAATAAATTCCGTAGCTGCTGGGAATCGAACACGGGAGGTTGGCAAATGTTGAGAAGGCCTGTAAGCTGCGCTTGCCAGTAGATCACATCAGTAATGTGTTTCAATCACACACTTTTTTTTATTTTATCTAAAACTAAAACGTTATTGGACCCCTTAAAATTTGAGGGCCCTGTTCAGTCGATCCACCTGAACCACCATGGGGCACGGGCCTGCATTGAGTTATAACTTTGGCTTATTGAGTTTTACAATCTAGGTCAAAAGATCTAATAATCATCTTGCCTTATGCAGACCATGAATTTGCAATTCGGTTTTCTTGGATACTACTTGGCTGAGTTAAGTTTGTTAGACTATGGGTGCATCAAGTTCCTACTATCTTTGATTGTTGCAGCAGTTGTTTTCCTAGCAAAATTTAGAGCTGATCCAAAGAAACATCTATGAGTAAGCTCAAACTTTACAACTGTTGTGTTAACAGATACACTTTTGCAAGATAAGACATATATCAAAGTTGTTTTCATTTTTAAGTTTGCTAATTTATGTATAATTATATGGGTACTTGACATGTGTACTTGTATTATTATTTCTTAGAACCTTTTGAGTAATAATATACTGTATTTGATATTTTTAGTACCTTTTGAATAATTTGTTCCTACTATATACCTACCCAGGCCTTCAAATCAAGAGAAATAGAAAACTATTCTAATAGAAAACAATTCTTGAAAAAAAATATTTTTTTTTAAAAAAATAAGAAAATGCCGACGTTTTTTTTGTGTAGAAACATTGCCCAGAATTTGGAGACATCCATTCTTGACGTTTTAAATTGTTAGTGACATTTCATCAATTTGTGCTAAATAAATTCCCGACGTTTTTTAATGTCAAGGAAAGGGCGGGATGTGATGGTTAAAGAGTGGGAGAGATGAAATGGAAAATGTCACCAATATAACCATTGTCGTTTTAAAACGTAGAAAATTTCCACGATTAAAAACGTCGGTCATTTCTGGCTTTGACAATTCCGACGATTTTTAAAACGTCGAGACATTTTTCTCGACGTTTTAAAACGTCGAGAATGGTAAAAAAATATGTCGAGAAAGGCCGTGTTTTCTAGTAGTGTGGCGCCACCACCCCATTTGGCCGGCTTACCCATTGCCGGATCTTTCAGATCCACAAGGTTCCACATCAGATCCATGTTTGATTTCGCCAACTTCAATCAGCGCCGAGTCGTCGTCTTCAAAGGTTTGGCGTCTCTGTTTGAAGAAGAAAGTGAGGACAGAGAAAGTGGAACTGTGGAAGAAGCCATATAGATCGATTTGGAAGAGAACAAAAGTAGAGTGAAGCTAGAAAGCCCTCAGACAGACTCCATTAACATGAAACTTTCATATCTAAAAAAATTGTAGCCCTTCATCTTCTGCAGTTCCTGCTGTAATTTAAAAAAAAAAAAGAGGCGGATGTAAAGGCTCGGATTTTTAAAATATTAATTTTCGGAAAAAGAAAATCAAAATGAATTTAAAATAAATTCCGACCCAAAATTTCCGACTTAAAAATCAATTCCGTCTTTCATTTCGGGCTTTGAACGATCAATCAGCGGAAATTTAAATTCCCGACCCGAGCTCTCAATTCCGTCATATTCCGAATCCTTATCCATCCGACTCACCTTATTCTAGTTCGGGAAAATCTTATCCTTTCCTTTCCTCCCTCCACTCTTTGACCCCCTTATTTTGGCAAACAAACAACACCTCACTCTACCAAAAAATAAGACCTTTTGTGTTGCAATTTGACCTTTGGAAAAATCAGATTCTCCCTCTCCCCCCCTCTCTCTCTCTCGGCATCACGGCTCCCTTGAGCTCCTTTCCACCTTCAACCGTCACAGCTCCACCGCCACCTCCACCACACCTCACCACCGCCACCATTACCCACCGTCGCCGCCAGCAGCAGCCGGAGCCACCGCCGCCGAGCACCTCCTCCGCCCTGTTCTCCGTTTCGCCTTGGTAAGGTTTCGTTCCGCTCGCCCTTCCTCTCTTTCACCTTGTATCAATCCAAGGTTCCGCCTTTCACCTTCCCCACCTCTCCCAGGCACCTCTAGTTCAAGGAATCAGCCCCGGCGCGCCTGGAGACAGCCTCTCGGAGCCCCGCTTCCGGCATCGAGTTGCCCTCGGTGAGCCTTCTCCCTTCCTTCTCCTCCCCTTTCTTTTTGTCTCGTGTGTGTGGGTCCGCGTCGGAGATGTCGGGTGGCCGGAGCCCGGAGCACCTCCGCCGGAAGGCTCCCCTCCTCCCTCCTTTTCTTTCCCTCCGCCGTCCTGGGCACGAGCCCTGTTCCTCTTTCTTTCTCACGACAATTGTAAGGAGGAAGAAGAAGCTTGTGGGCCCTGCGCCACATCCCCCGCCGTGGGCCCCCTTCACTTGCCACCTCAGCCGGGCCCCCCCCCTTCCCTTTTAATTTCCTTCAAAGCCCGGATTGTTTTAAAAATAAGGAATGGATTTAGAGTTGTGTTGTTGGGCCTGTTTTTGTTGGGCCGGGTTTGGGGTTTTTAAACACAACAAGGTTTGGGCTGGGTTCATTTAGAAGAATAGGGCCGGTTTGGCCTATTAAACAAATGGGTTCGGTTCGGGTTATTTAGAACACATGGGCCGGTTTTGGGTGATTTTTTATAAAATAAGGGTTTGGTTTGGTAAATTAAAAAGGGTGTTTTGATTAAATAAGTATTGTTAGGTTTTTATAAATATTTTATAAAGATGTTAAAATAAAAGATGTTAGAAGTGGTATGTAAAATTATTGGGATTAAAATATAAAATGTTGTTTTGAGATTTAATATATGATATTGTGGTGATTATCATTGTGGTTAAATGTTATATGATTATGATGAAGATGTGCAATTATATGCTAAGTAAGAAGTTGAGATGATAGATTATGAGATAAGGTTGATAATATGGAAATAATGATGTGACGGTTATTATGTTAAGTTGTGAAGTTGTGTGTGTGATAATTCTATGCTTTGTGTGCCTTAGAGATAGACTCATTGATGTGCTTATACTTGTTAGGTGACCATCTGTGACGTGTCGGATTTCATATTGCCTGGTTGATTGTCTTTTGCTGTTCTGCGATACCAGGTAAGTCTCTTCGGAGCTTACTCAGATTGAATAGAGCTATTCCCTGCTTTAGGTGCATGATATACTAGGTGCTTGCATTCATGATCAGCATGTCATGTAGTACCATGCTAGGTTTGCATCGACTGTTGAGCATTCTATTTCTTTATGTGTATGTAAACAGAACGGCCGTTATCTGTGAAGTCACTAGAGTCATTGCTAGGGTTATAGGACGACCTAGTCTCATCGGGTCCCGTCCTGAGTCAATCGAGTCATGCACTTCCTTATATTATGAGATGCCTGCGGGCTTTATTGTGGAGCGGATTAGGCATGCGTGCCGCCCTATTATGAATGAATGCATTCACGAGCTGGCCAGTCTCCACCTATCGGAAGGGGTGGAGGTAGGAGAGGGATATACCACTTGGTATTCTGTGCTAAGGCCTTATTATTATTATGCACTTGTTCTTAGGAGCATGTTAGTGTGTTAATATTCCGCCATGCATCTAGAAGCATCTTTATTAGGAATAGCGTATATGTGTACTTATGGTTGGGATGCAGAGTTAAGTGGGCATCGATCTGATCCCGCCCCATATCAATTTTTTTAGGTATTATTTATGTTCATCCTATCGGTGCTGTTTGCTTATTGCGCGGGTCATTTTGTCGGCGGAGAGTGAGCGCTGGAGTATAGACTTCACCAGACTCTGATTATACTATTTCGGATTTACACTTTAGACTCCGTTTTGACCCGGCTCTGCCGTGGCACACTTTTGTATTACACTCGTTTTCGTTAGTCGCATGATTTCTGATTTCTACGCTTAGACTTACGACAGGTACAGGGGACTTCCCCGGGGATTCCAACGATCCCTTCGATTTTGGGTATGAAATCCCCCTTGAAAACATTAAAGTAAGTTTTGAAACCTTCAACCTGTACTCGGGGCGCAAGGTCCTAACGAGGGGTTTCATCCCTCGAAACGTAACTCGGGAATCATAATCCCGGGCCGTTACAAAGGTGGTATCAGAGCCAGGTTATGCAATCCGAGTATGATAGGTTGAAGTGGTTTTGAAAATGGCCCAAGGTTTTCAAATTGCTTTCAAGTGGTTTTCAAATTGATTTCAAGGGGCAAAATGAATTTAATTGGACATAAGCATAAGTTAATCCGTTATGAATGGCAACCTCGTCGGGTAGAGACTATGCGATAAGCATCCCTTATGGATGTAGAATTCGGGGAAGGTAGGCAAAATACTAGCTTCTTTTACAGATGGGTTGTGAAGACTCCAAGGAACTCGAGGGTTGGAGTAAAATGGGTTAGGAGACCGTGAGGTATTTGCCCCTCCGGTTAGCCGTCCCCCGAAGGGCGGCATAGATCGTCTCTGTGCTTGTATGTCTTAAATCCAATTGGGCCTGAGGGCGACCCTCCTTGAAGAGGGTCATATTGAATCGTTGAGTGCTTCTGTGCTGAGTGATATAATTATTGTTATGTAGCAAGTATGGCCGACACGAGACGTGGCTTAGATGGGCGTGGGGGTAGGGCGCGTCGCGGCAGGGGACGCCCTCGTCGAGTTGTCGCTGAGGGTGCTGAGGAGCGAGTTTCGCCACCGCGAGCTGATGACCGGGTGCCAGCTTCCCCAGAGACTAGGATTGGGCAGCTAGAGGCAGCGCTTCATGATATTCTGAGCGAGTTACGTGGAGGGGCTCGATCTACGGCACCGACGCCAGAGGTTCCAGTTCAGCAGCCAGCCGAGCCTGTGGTCGATGCGTGCCCTGAGAAGCGCATCGATTGGGTCAAGAGGTTTGCTCAGTGTGGTCCGCCGACCTTCGCAGGAGGCATCAGAGATGACGTGGAGAGATGGCTGCGTGATATGGAGGGGTTATTTGACCATGTGGATGTACCTATCTCCGAGAGACAGAGACTTGCAACCGGACTTCTACGGGAGGACGCGAATGCTAGGTGGTTTGTCTGCAAGAAGGAGCGGACCGAGTGGACCTATGACGAGTTCAGATCCCTGATGATGAGAGAGTACTGTCCACCAGGGATACAGATGGCTAGGGAGGTATCTTTTATGCGCGGCACCTATGACCGGTCGGCTTCTGTAGCTGCTATCGTTCGCCAGTTCAAGAGCGAGCTGATATACTGCGATCACCTATGTCCATCAGATGAGAGTCGGATCCGTTTGCTGTCTATGAGATTGCCGCCTCATGTACTTCTGCATGCGTCCAGCTTGGGAGCTGTCAGCTTTGACCGATTTCTGGAGGTCATCCTTATGTATGATCAGCAGAGGATTCTGTGTGAGACTTCCTACTCTACTGTTCGCCCTGAGGCGAAGAGGGCGCGTCCAGCTGACCCCCGTGGAGATGACAGATCTAGGAGAGGAGCGTTTAGAGGAAGGTATCACGGAGCTGCACAGAGGGCACCCCCAGTTCAGACTTCTTATGGAGGAGATGCCAGAGTGAGGACTTGCCATGGGTGTTTCGGGAGGGGCCACTTCATTGCTTCTTGCCCAGACCGCTCGACTGTGTGCTACACCTGTGGTACTATGGGGCACCGAGCTGCTACATGCCCTCAGAGTCGTGGAGCTCCAGCTACTGCACAGCCACCGAGACTTCCTGCGGCTCCTCATCCACCACTGCTGACATATCCCCAGGGCCAGGGTCAGGGCCAGGGACGAGGTGACCCTTCCGGCAGAGGCCGAGGCGGAGGTAGAGGAGGTAGAGGTTCTGGACGTGGAGGTAGAGGACCATCTGGGTCAGGTCAGGGTCGTGGATCATCTTCTGTAGGACCGTCAAGGTCAGGGTATGATCGTGGCCAGAGTTCGGGAGGTCGAGGACCAGGATTACCCCCACCGCCCCGCGTATTTCAGATGCATGCTGATGACCGCTCAGCCCCGACTTCCGCAGGTACGATATTCTTCCATGATGAGTGCCTATCTATCTTGTTTGACACTGGTGCGACTCACTGCTTCATAGCAGAGGCGTGCGTGGCCAGGCTGAGCCTGAGCTGCACGAGTGGTTCACCCCTTACTATTGGTCTGGCGGATGGGGCCAAGGTTAGGACGAGTCGTGAGATTTTAGGGTGCCCCATTCGGATAGGTGAGCGAGAGTGGCCTACCGACCTTATAGTTATGCCATTGAGGATGGACGATCTCATCTTGGGTATGGACTTCATGGACTACTACGGGGCTATCATCAACTTGCGGACGAGGACAGTGTCGATTTTGGCATCCGACGGGACCGAGCACCAGGTTTGGGGGAGCGACCCCAAGAGGAATGGATCACTCATCAGCGTAGTCAGAGCCGCCAGACTTTTAGACCAGGGTTGCGTCGGGTATTGGTGTTATGCTTTAGAGGTGGATCGCACGCACCCCAGTGTATCAGATGTTCCCGTTGTCAGAGACTTCGCAGATGTGTTTCCGGAGGAGCTGCCAGGACTTCCCCCGCCGAGAGAGGTCGATTTCGCGATTGAGTTGGAGCCAGGCACCAGGCCTATCTCGCGAGTTCCTTATCGCATGGCACCGACGGAGATGGCCGAGCTGAAGGCTCAGCTAGAGGAGCTAGCTGAGAAGGGCTACATTCGGCCTAGTGCATCGCCTTGGGGAGCGCCAGTGCTATTCGTCAAGAAGAAGGATGGGTCGTTGAGACTGTGCATCGATTACCGGGAGCTGAACCGGGCGACGGTGAAGAACCGTTATCCTCTTCCCTGGATTGACGATCTGATGGATCAGCTGCAGGGCGCCGTGGTCTTCTCGAAGATTGATTTGAGGTCAGGTTATCATCAGCTGAGGGTGAAGCCAGAGGATGTTCCGAAGACCGCTTTTCGGACCCGCTATGGTCACTACGAGTTCGTGGTCATGCCGTTTGGGCTGACCAATGCACCAGCCGCGTTCATGGAGCTCATGAACCGAGTGTTCATCGACTTCTTGGACAAGTTCGTCGTCGTCTTCATCGATGATATCTTAGTCTACTCGAGGAGTAGAGAGGAGCACGAGGAGCATTTGAGGATTGTGCTAGAGACGCTGAGGAAGCATCAGCTGTATGGGAAGTACAGCAAGTGTGAGTTCGGGCTCACAGAGGTGGCTTTCTTAGGCCACGTTATTTCAGCTGAGGGAGTTGCCGTGGATCCGGCAAAGATTGATGCCATCGTTGCTTGGGAGGTGCCCAAGAATGTCAGAGATATCCGCTCATTCCTGGGATTGGCTAGTTATTACAGGAGGTTCGTCCAGGGTTTCTCGAGTATTGCTAGACCGATGATGCAGCTACTGAAGAAGGACGTCCCTTTCGAGTGGAGTTCAGATTGTCAGGCCAGCTTTGAGCTTCTGAAGCAGAAGTTGACGACTGCTCCGGTGTTGGCTCTGCCAGATGGGACGGAGGACTTCGTTATCTACACAGATGCTTCGCATTCCGGCTTGGATTGTGTTCTGCAGCAGGGAGATCGGGTCATCGCTTATGCTTCGCGCCAGTTGAAGCCTGCAGAGGTGTCTTACCCCATCCATGATTTGGAGTTGGCAGCCGTGATTCACGCCCTGAAGATCTGGAGGCATTATCTGTATGGTACTTCTTGCAAGGTGATGACGGATCACAAGAGCTTGAAGTACATTTTCACACAGAAGGAGCTCAACATGCGTCAGAGACGATGGTTGGAGCTTCTGAAGGACTATGACTTGGACATAGTCTATCATCCAGGGAAGGCCAATGTAGTGGCAGATGCGTTGAGTAGGAAGACTCATCATGAGGTGGCAGTTGAGAGGCTTACAGCTCAGCGAGATTTGCAGAGAGATCTGTTGAGATGCTGCTTTGAGGTGTGGGTTCAGCGAGATCGCGGGCAGTTGTCGTTCTTGGAGGTGCAGGCAGAGTTGTCAGCAGAGATTCGGCAGGGTCAGGCAGATTGCCCAGAGATTGCAGTTCTAAGAGAGCGGATGGCTCAGGGCAGATTCAGAGAGCTTGCAGAGAGAGCAGACGGGATGCTGACCTTCCAGGGCAGAGTTGTAGTTCCATCGACGTCAGATTTGAGGCAGAGGATCATGCAGGAGGCTCACTCCACCCCTTATTCTGTCCATCCAGGGACGAATAAGATGTATCAGGATCTGAGGAGGAGTTATTGGTGGCAGAGGATGAGAGCAGACATCACAGAGTTCGTGGCCAGATGTCAGGTTTGCCAGCAGGTTCGGATTGATCACCAGAGGCCGGGAGGACCCGTCCAGTCACTTCCAGTTCCCGAGTGGAAGTGGACGGATATCTCCATGGATTTCGTCACTGGGCTGAGGCGAGACGTCAGAGGATTCGACGCTATTTGGGTCGTGGTCGACAGGTTGACCAAGTCGGCCCATTTCATAGCTATTTAGGAGACATGGCCAGCATCGAAGTTAGCGGACGAGTTCATTCGCCAGATTGTGAGGCTTCATGGAGTGCCAGAGAGGATCGTATCTGATCGAGATGGACGCTTCACCTCGAGGTTTTGGCAGCAGGTTCAGGAGAGTTTGGGCTCCAGATTGCATTTCAGTACGGCTTATCACCCGCAGACAGATGGCCAGAGCGAGAGGACGATTCAGACGTTGGAGGACATGTTGCGATCGTGCGTCTTGGATTGGGGTGACCATTGGGTCAAGTACCTACCGCTAGTGGAGTTTTCCTACAACAACAGCTACCACGCGTCGATCGAGATGGCCCCATATAAGGCTTTGTATGGGAGGCGATGCAAGTCGCCGGTTTGCTGGGACGAGCCTGCAGATACAGTTCTGTCGTTGCCCGAGATGGTCAGAGAAACAGTTGATAAGGTTGGTCGCATCCGAGAGCATATGAGGGTAGCCCAGGATCGACAGAAGAAGTATGCGGACAGACGGAGGACCGAGCTTGAGTTCGAGGTAGGCTCGCATGTATGGCTTCGAGTTTCGCCCACCAGGGGAGTTCGACGGTTCGGCATCAAAGGGAAGTTGAGTCCAAGGTTCATTGGCCCATTTGAGATCCTAGAGAGAGTCGGTGTGGTAGCCTACCGTTTAGCCTTACCTCCATCCTTAGCCGGCGTCCATGACGTCTTTCATGTCTCCCAGCTCCGTCAGTATATTCCCGACCCTAGTCATGTCCTTGACCACTCAGACCTTCACATTGAGCCTGACCATACCTTTGTAGAGTGTCCGGTGAGGGTCCTTGACCGTCGTGTCAAGAAGCTTAGGAACAGGGAGGTTCCTTTGCTTCTGGTTCAGTGGTCTAGGAGGAGCCCTGAGGAGGCCACGTGGGAGACCGAGGAGAGCATTCGGGCTAGCTATGGAGATGTCTTAGATGAGCTACTTGCGTCCTATGTTGAACCGAGTGTAGACATTACCTTGACTTCCCGAGTGCGGTGAGTATGCCTAGTTAGTTGGTTGGGATTGGTTAGTAGTATCTCCTTGATTTGTGTGCTTATACGTGGTAGTTATGTGCAGATCCTTGGTGATATGATGTGATGAGCCTCGATGATATGATGATGTGCTAGATATTATGGTATGTGACTGTCTTTGATGTGCTATGATCTTCTGTTTATCGTAAGATTATGATCATTCTTCTATATCCATGATGCCTAATATTAGAAATGCTAGAGATTGAATTGTGGAATTTTGATTTGACTCGGAACCTAGGAAGAGAATGTGGGATTAGCCTTTAGAGGTGAATGTAGAATGATTGGGAATTGGGAAGTTTGGGAATGCCTTGTTTAATGTCGAATTTAAGGAATTTCAAATGGTGATTTAGAAAGGAAACATAGATTTGAGAAAACTATTCCAACCCGAGCTTTCATTATGACGCCCCACGAAGTGGATACAAGCATGTATGGGGGCACCTGTAGATCGCTTGCTAAGACCTAGCGGAGATGTCATGATGGTTTTCGAGTTATGGTATGCCCGAGGAGTCGGAGTGGGGTGTGGTAGGGGCCCCTACCACATCCTTACTACGACCGATTGGGAGTATTATGATCATGACGACGGTACTGTGAGATCTCATGGGGGCACTTATGAGGTACTTACGGGATCGATGACGTGATCCTTGGACTCACCAATTCCAACTTCATCCCCACTTTAGAATGATTTTAGTCTCGGGGACGAGACTTGTTTTTAGAGGTGGATGATGTAAAGGCTCGGATTTTTAAAATATTAATTTTCGGAAAAAGAAAATCAAAATGAATTTAAAATAAATTCCGACCCAAAATTTCCGACTTAAAAATCAATTCCGTCTTTCATTTCGGGTTTTGAACGATCAATCAGCGGAAATTTAAATTCCCGACCCGAGCTCTCAATTCCGTCATATTTCGAATCCTTATCCATCCGACTCACCTTATTCTAGTTCGGGAAAATCTTATCCTTTCCTTTCCTCCCTCCACTCTTTGACCCCCTTATTTTGGCAAACAAACAACACCTCACTCTACCAAAAAATAAGACCTTTTGTGTTGCAATTTGACCTTTGGAAAAATCAGATTCTCCCTCTCCCCCTCTCTCTCTCTCGGCATCACGGCTCCCTTGAGCTCCTTTCCACCTTCAACCGTCACAGCTCCACCGCCACCTCCACCACACCTCACCACCGCCACCATTACCCACCGTCGCCGCCAGCAGCAGCCGGAGCCACCGCCGCCGAGCACCTCCTCCGCCCTGTTCTCCGTTTCGCCTTGGTAAGGTTTCGTTCCGCTCGCCCTTCCTCTCTTTCACCTTGTATCAATCCAAGGTTCCGCCTTTCACCTTCCCCACCTCTCCCAGGCACCTCTAGTTCAAGGAATCAGCCCCGGCGCGCCTGGAGACAGCCTCTCGGAGCCCCGCTTCCGGCATCGAGTTGCCCTCGGTGAGCCTTCTCCCTTCCTTCTCCTCCCCTTTCTTTTTGTCTCGTGTGTGTGGGTCCGCGTCGGAGATGTCGGGTGGCCGGAGCCCGGAGCACCTCCGCCGGAAGGCTCCCCTCCTCCCTCCTTTTCTTTCCCTCCGCCGTCCTGGGCACGAGCCCTGTTCCTCTTTCTTTCTCACGACAATTGTAAGGAGGAAGAAGAAGCTTGTGGGCCCTGCGCCACATCCCCCGCCGTGGGCCCCCTTCACTTGCCACCTCAGCCGGGCCCCCCCCTTCCCTTTTAATTTCCTTCAAAGCCCGGATTGTTTTAAAAATAAGGAATGGATTTAGAGTTGTGTTGTTGGGCCTGTTTTTGTTGGGCCGGGTTTGGGGTTTTTAAACACAACAAGGTTTGGGCTGGGTTCATTTAGAAGAATAGGGCCGGTTTGGCCTATTAAACAAATGGGTTCGGTTCGGGTTATTTAGAACACATGGGCCGGTTTTGGGTGATTTTTTATAAAATAAGGGTTTGGTTTGGTAAATTAAAAAGGGTGTTTTGATTAAATAAGTATTGTTGGGTTTTTATAAATATTTTATAAAGATGTTAAAATAAAAGATGTTAGAAGTGGTATGTAAAATTATTGGGATTAAAATATAAAATGTTGTTTTGAGATTTAATATATGATATTGTGGTGATTATCATTGTGGTTAAATGTTATATGATTATGATGAAGATGTGCAATTATATGCTAAGTAAGAAGTTGAGATGATAGATTATGAGATAAGGTTGATAATATGGAAATAATGATGTGACGGTTATTATGTTAAGTTGTGAAGTTGTGTGTGTGATAATTCTATGCTTTGTGTGCCTTAGAGATAGACTCATTGATGTGCTTATACTTGTTAGGTGACCATCTGTGACGTGTCGGATTTCATATTGCCTGGTTGATTGTCTTTTGCTGTTCTGCGATACCAGGTAAGTCTCTTCGGAGCTTACTCAGATTGAATAGAGCTATTCCCTGCTTTAGGTGCATGATATACTAGGTGCTTGCATTCATGATCAGCATGTCATGTAGTACCATGCTAGGTTTGCATCGACTGTTGAGCATTCTATTTCTTTATGTGTATGTAAACAGAACGGCCGTTATCTGTGAAGTCACTAGAGTCATTGCTAGGGTTATAGGACGACCTAGTCTCATCGGGTCCCGTCCTGAGTCAATCGAGTCATGCACTTCCTTATATTATGAGATGCCTGCGGGCTTTATTGTGGAGCGGGTTAGGCATGCGTGCCGCCCTATTATGAATGAATGCATTCACGAGCTGGCCAGTCTCCACCTATCGGAAGGGGTGGAGGTAGGAGAGGGATATACCACTTGGTATTCTGTGCTAAGGCCTTATTATTATTATGCACTTGTTCTTAGGAGCATGTTAGTGTGTTAATATTCCGCCATGCATCTAGAAGCATCTTTATTAGGAATAGCGTATATGTGTACTTATGGTTGGGATGCAGAGTTAAGTGGGCATCGATCTGATCCCGCCCCATATCAATTTTTTTAGGTATTATTTATGTTCATCCTATCGGTGCTGTTTGCTTATTGCGCGGGTCATTTTGTCGGCGGAGAGTGAGCGCTGGAGTATAGACTTCACCAGACTCTGATTATACTATTTCGGATTTACACTTTAGACTCCGTTTTGACCCGGCTCTGCCGTGGCACACTTTTGTATTACACTCGTTTTCGTTAGTCGCATGATTTCTGATTTCTACGCTTAGACTTACGACAGGTACAGGGGACTTTCCCGGGGATTCCAACGATCCCTTCGATTTTGGGTATGAAATCCCCCTTGAAAACATTAAAGTAAGTTTTGAAACCTTCAACCTGTACTCGGGGCGCAAGGTCCTAACGAGGGGTTTCATCCCTCGAAACGTAACTCGGGAATCATAATCCCGGGCCGTTACAGCGGACTCGCAATGCACGATAGGCGGCCGTGTATTAGGCGAAAATTTGACGGTGCAAATAGTAGTCCCTTTAATTAAACGCAACTAATGAAGTTACAATTTCCTTTTTTAAATCGGTTTCATTTGTAGAAATATTTGATCTTAGCACATGCAAAGTTGAAATAAATAATTTGGAGTTGAAATATTTGAATCGATGATGGGTACGTGCACGTGCATAGAAGAAGGCAGAAACAATCGTAACGCAATTGCCATAAAACCAAATCCTTTAATTAATTTTCTTAC
The DNA here is from genome assembly GCA_037127255.1 of Persicaria tinctoria. Classification (NCBI taxonomy): domain Eukaryota; kingdom Viridiplantae; phylum Streptophyta; class Magnoliopsida; order Caryophyllales; family Polygonaceae; genus Persicaria; species Persicaria tinctoria. The sequence continues at coordinate 1,478,873 of JBANSL010000019.1, read as the reverse complement.
ATCACTTTTACTACAATTTAACTGCTGTCTTTTTATACATGCCCCTTATTGTATTATATTTTTTTTTTGGCTTCTTATAGTCAAATTTCGGCGATTCAAGTAATTAATTCTCTTGAAATTTTAAGCCTTTACAAAATTTTAAAATAAATTGGAACTTTTATTTTATTGGTAGGAAATAAATTGGAACTTTTATGATTTTTTAATCTTTGTGGAGAGATAATAAGACCCCTAAAATTAGAAAAAATGTCTCCTCTTGAATGTGACGGGCATTTGACAAATAGAAGCGGATTTTTTTTAATCAAATATTTATTGATCCATATTCATTTTCCCTAATTATATTTTGTTAGTGCCATATTTATATAATTATTAAAATATTAGTATCAGAAATTCATAATCGTATTTAGTTTGCAAAGTCGTAGCAATACTGGTACACGATATCTAAGTGAAAAGTTATAAATATTTAAAGATTGAAAAATTGTTTATATATATATTTTTTTTTTAATTTCTCCCTAATACTATAATTGTGAGGATTAGGTAAAATGTGATCCATTTTTAATCATTTTTTGTTATTGCATAATATGTTCACGCTTTGTAATATGTTCACACTTGTTAAGTAATATACGCCGAGTTATTGACACCACACGGTCCACACCATCATTTTAATGTCAATTGCTAACCGCTAGTCCGCTACAAATCTATCTATCCTTTTAAAAAATTTCTATATCCGCCACTGCCACTACCACTAGTATACCTATGTACCTTGAATAGGTAAATAAAGAGCGGTTATTTCGGAGTTCGAACCGGGGATATGTATACCTATGTACCACTATCATATAGCAAGGGGTCAATGACTATTATGATTATTTTCAATTATTATTGATCGTATTTTATTTATCATTTTGTATATAGATCAAGTGAAACAAGAAAACATGGCTGTTGGTTATCTGAATTGGTGAGGTCCAGCCCATTGGGCTCAAGAAATTCGGCTTTGGAGTCAGGTCGTAGCCCAAGATCCACTAATTCAAGTTGGGCTTATGAGTACATGCTTGTATCAAGCCATTTACTTTTTTTTTATTTTATTTTGGAGATCAAGATAACCCACTTTTTAGGGTAAATTTAGACCAGGGATTTTTTTTTTTTGGATAAAGTAAGAATTCGAGGCCAGACAAGCCTGGTACCTCGATAGGCCGACAAAGCCGACAGACGGCGAACCGTCAAAGAAACAACCTAATAAAAAATGGTGCTATACGGACGATGACAAGCACATACAACCAGTAGAACTAGCACACCTAATCCTAGCATACAGGGGACAACGTAGACTAAGAACCTGAGCCAAGCGCCTACAAGTAGAGACACTGCTGGCCAGCGGTACATCAGGAGTCCTTGTGGGCAGTGAAGATGATCCTCCAAGGAAATATCCGGTTCGCGGAGTCGCCTCGATACACTAGACCAGGGAAATTGAATTGCGTCAATCCAACGGTAAGTAGGAACTATGTAAGAATGAGTTTTTTTTTTAAATGACGAGGAACACCTATGGTGATAAATCCCGAGCACGTGATCCAGTAGGCAAGAGTCACGTACTAGGTACGCTCCACTGGTAGGCAAGAGTCACGTACACGTACTAGGTTCCTTAATGGATGAGTTGGGGATGATTTCTATAGGTGGAGTAGGTGCCAAAATACATGGTTCCTCGCGCGTGCACTCATCAGACTCCAAGTCAAGGGGCATCGGGCTCCCTTCTTCATCTTCAATTGAACCATTGGTGCTTGCGTCTTGGCTTCCCTCATGTATCTCGCCCGCCATTGGTTTGAAAGGTAAGGGTATGGATGCCAACTTGTAGTCTTCTTCCACCTTCGCCATGTCACCCACACAAAGGAAAAGATCCCATAATTTCGACCAATCCAAACCGTAAAAGCCTTCCTCTTTCAAAGATTGGGTGAATTCTCGTATCTCGGGAAGCATGCCATCTTGAATGCAAAGTACTCGTTCTTTCAAATCATCTTAAAACATAAAATACAAGTCGTTTGCATCTCCTATATACATTCTAACCACAAATGAAATGGCAAGGAAATAATACATTAAAATTTAAAACCCATGACCATCAAATATATATATATAGCAAAATAAGCAACTCCATTACTTGTTTGCAAAAACTGATCGATCCAACTGAATTTTGTGTATAAGTTCTTAATTAACCTAACTATTTCAACACTCATCTTGGGGAGCTTCAGGATAGATCGATCGATCATCTTTTATGAGTGCTGGGAATAGCCAAAGGCAACCGAGTGGAGATCTTCGGTTGTGTCATGGTAAGGCCATCTATGGCCGTAATTGTTGTTGCTTTCATAGGGATCAATTGATGCCATTGAAGGAGAATCTTCGTAGCTCCCAAATGACCCATTTTCCTCTCGAAAACCCGAATCATCCCTATTGTGGCTATTAATGAATCCGTTTTGGGTCCCAAATAGTGTCGAATCGACTCCCATGCTTGCATTGTGGCCTCCGAATTGAGGCATCACCATGCTCGGGTACTCGGACTGGAGCCAACTATGCACGTCTTGTGGGTAGGAAGACGAACAAGTACTCGAAGTTGTTGGAATTGATGCCGCCGATTGCTGCTTCAAGCTTGCTAGCTGTGCTTGCAAATTCATCACCTATGATCACATTCCATGAGAAAAACAACAATTAGGGTTTCAACACATGTTCATATAGTTGCGTCTAATGACACAAACTTATATGTGAAATTCTCCAACTTTTGAATATATCAGTTGCGCCCAGTGTCATAGAGCTCGTTTTCTTGACACTGGGGGCAACCAATTCAAAAGTTTGTGACACTAAACACAACTAGCCCTAAATTCTGCGCCTTTTTCCGGTTATGGGATGTTAAGTCGGAAAGGATTTGTGGGTAGTACCCAAAGGTCCTGGTTCGAATCCGGGTGACTGCTTTCTATTTATCAAAATCAGGGATAGTATTGTACCTGTTGTTGTAGGGCAAAAATGTGGGAGACACAGCCATAGATGGGGTCATGGAGCCTAGCCTGGGCCTCATAGGAGATGGTGACGGCGGCCTCACTCCGCTCGCTAACGGGGAGGTGGGAGAGGAGCTTAGAGACGTTGCTGGCGCCGAACACCTTGTGGATGGCGGCGAAGTGGGTGGCTCCATGTTCATGGCTGAAGTAAGGTGCAAAGACACACCCCCTCACACATTTCCTCCTCAGGAACTTGCAAGCTCCACAAGGTGAACCTGATGAGCCTGTCATATTTAATTGACTACTTAATAACTAACACTTAAATCAAATAAGGGTTTTGGGGGTTCAATGTGTTCTTGTGAACTGAGATTTAGTACTGGATTTTTGGGTATGAATTGGTTTGATGAAGATGAGGGAAAACCTATGCTTTATATATAAACAGGAAATGATGGAGAAGCTATAGAGAGTAGGAGGGGCTATATTGGGTGGGTTATATTATAATCAATACTTAATTACATTGGGTTCCCTTAATGGCCAACATATTGGCATTATGATGATTAAATTAATGTAACCCCTTGTGTGGGTCTTGTGTATTAACTAATTTTTGCCCTGGCTCTGCCCTCTACTAAGAGTTTAACTCTATTTTTTAAAAGATTCAAATTAGATTAATTAAGAGAATAAATTATGGTGTGTTTGTATATCGTGATGCACAACCTAATGCTATAGCTTAATAATCCTCCATATGTGCATGGGGGTAGGCTCATTAAATATGTTATAACATTGAGCAAATCACAAATTGGAAGTGGTTGGTATTAGATTTCATTTTAAGTAATAATATAGAATCTCTTGTGAGTGAGAGAATTTTATCCTTTAATGGACCTAGTGTACTAAATTATACTATGTAGTTTGGGTGTGGAAGTGTAGGTGATCGAGTTAAGAATATCATGTTCTACATGAAAAATACAGTGAATCTAAACATTTTATATATATATATATATAAATAAAAGTGGACTAGTTACTCTAATATTAATTGATTTTAGGATGAAACTCCACCGGACCATGTATAAACAAAAAAAGTGGGACAATCTACCACTACATAAAACCTCTTATGGAGCATCTATAAACAAAAGTGGAAGGTGCAATATTCCGTTATATATAAGCTAATGTGGAACGTAAATAGAATGAATTGACGGGCTACACTGTACTCCTCCTGCAGCATCTTTGACTAGCTACTTGATTAAGTAGGGTCCCTTCAATTCGTGGAGAAGAAAAGATTTTGAGGAAATCTAAAGTCGTTAGATACACGGTTTCATTAAACTCAAGGTGATCTTGAAACTAGGAAAAGGTGCAAAAGTCATGCATCCTTTTTTAAAAAATGGAAGGATTTGGATTTTGGATATATTTGATGGTTAAGAGATTAAAAAGAGTGGTAACGGACAATAAGTAAAACTAGGAAGCAATAAAGATGATATTAAGTAGACAATAAAAGACCCCTCTTCCAGGTAGGAGAAACGTCGTTGATCCACATTTTTCTAGGAGATGTCTTTTCCGTTGATGGGTTTCTGCTTCTGTCTTTCCGGTGTCGAGACGTCGTGTCAGTCCCTCGACTTTCCCATATTCTCGGCATTCGCAGTGTTCACTAGGTGTCCTTCCACTTTCTCTCCGGTGGTCTTCTTTACCGAGATCGTCTGTATTCGGGTTTTCTTTTTGTTTTTTGTCTTTCTGGTTGTATCATGACTGTTAACCCATCTGTCGATTTCCCTTGGCCTTTCGTTTTCCCAGATTTTCGTTGGTGTTTGGGAATTTGAATTATTTCCTGTTAAAAAAAAAATAGACAATAAAAGAGATATAATATAATATATTCATATTTAACAAACATGGTAAATCTTGTAAAAATATATCAATATTTAACGAATTTAGTAAAATCTTATCTAAGGCATATATTTCTATTGGGGGGAAGATATTGGATAAAAAATTAGTAGAATTTTTTTTTTAGAATGAGACTTTTTCATATTGGGGGAAAGATTAGCAAACAAATTAAGAAAAAGGAGGGTTTGAGCAACGTGGATCTTAACACGTAGAAAGCTTAATCCGTGAGGTCAAAGTTTAATTACGTGGTCCGATCTCTTAATCATAATTACCCCATTATTTATTTGGTAAGAACAAATATTTAGTCACAAAACTAGTGTTAATTGAGAAGCTTTAGGGGTCCCCGCTTTACCATCTTCTATATCTATAAAAATTGTGTCCCTAGCCACCTTAATGACCCTCCCCTAATAATTCTCCCACCAAATTAAATCACTTCAATGGCTTTTGGTTTTCCTTGACTTTATTTAATTTTGTAAATACTAGAAAGTATGATACTAACATATGGTTTCCTTGATTTTATTTAATTTTAAACTCTTCAAGTAGTATATATATCTATAACTTAATGCATCTTATATTTAATTTAAATAATAAATAAATATAAAAATTGGTTTAAGATTAATAACAGGCACCCTCTACTCTTCTAGCTCTGTCTTATAACATTTCCTATTCTACAAATATTATTATTTGTACATTATACTATATTAGATTAGGTTAATATCAATGTACAGTACACGTACTTCAAAGTTAGGAAAGTTACATAATTATTTAATTTTAAGTTACGATTAATCATTTAAATTGGCTAATAAATTAATCATGTTATTTTAATTGTAAAAATAAGTTGTCGATTTAAATCCATTAGAAAACACCAAATCAAACTATTTTTATTTAATGTAAAAATAATTACGTTTACATTCAAGCTATTTGTCTTTACCATGCAATTAAAAACCATTACCTGCATTCAAGCACTAGAAAATGAATATTCAAACCGTTAGCTACAACCCGTTCTGGTCCCGTTGCCTAAGCACTAGAAGATGAACAGTTTAGGAATTTGTAACAAATGTAACTCCAAATCTTCTTCTATTCTGTACTTTAAAAGCTTAATAAAAATGTTGATTTTTAATAGCCTTTTCAACTTCTTTCCGTACCTTATATATACACATTTGTTATTTCATATATTTATGGTGGTGGCATGGGGTTTGTTTTTTCTATCTTCTAAAAGTTAATTTGCATATGAGATATTTAGACATCCATTGCTACAAAATCAATCTAAATGGTTAATGTACATTTGAAGAAACACATTCATCAATTGTCTTAACGGTACGTGTAGTCATATATTGTCTTCTTTCTTCAAATAATCCATAAGTATATTCCATCTAGGTTGTTCTATACTCATATTTTACTATTAAAATTGTATCCAAATTAATTTGGATACAATTGATTATTATAATATTTTTTTAATAACTTTATTATCATTTTCTTATATTCTAAATCATTCTATATGATATTATCTTTATAAGACAAAATATCAATTAAAGGATATAAATTGTCTCTTTGTCTTACAACATTTTTTTTGTTCATCAACAGTTTGGATAGGTTCAGCTCCAGTCATACCATTAGGGTGAACGGATGTTTCCAGGGCCAGCAACATCTTAAGATACTTACATTAGCCGTGTCAGCTTAATGCAAAAGTGATTTGTTTCATTTTGTAAGTTTTATTGTTCATTTAGATCTTTTATATTGAACATGTATTTTGACTAGTTAATTCCAAAAAAGATGGTTCCTTCAAGTTAATTAAGTTCATCTAGAGGAAACTTAGTTGAATTGGGAGAAAAGGCCAATATTTGATGCAAATAAAAAGAGCACACATATCGAGGATAATCAACCTTTCATAGTAATTAATCCTGGAACCCAACCGACAATAGTCACGCACAGATAAGCCGATTTACGTCAATCGGCTCGATCCAATGATAAGAAACAAGGTGAATCTGAAATTTTTCACCTAAAAGAAAAAGCGAAGGTAGAGAAAAGATATATGACCTCTTATTAACCCTCCATTCCTTACCACTGGGTCACCCCAATAAGAAAAAGATTGAGTCATTAATTTATCTATTCATAATAATATGTAAATCGGCACATAGATTTTACATTTTATCATATAATTGAGTCTTATAAAATAAAAATAACCAACGATAAGTATGTTAGGGTCATAAATTTTTAAGAACATGCAAGGAATTGTTGTGTATTCTTTGAAAAGTCATTAAGTTTAATTCCTAGTATTTTAATCATGATAGGGCAGGATAAAAAGAAAAAGGAACCCTTCTTTTTAAGACCAAAGATGTCCAAAAAAATTAATATATAAATTGGGAAGGAATAGCTAGTGTGATGGGTATGGCTGGCAAATGGTACGGAAATTACCATATCAACCACGTATCAACCACAAACCGACTATGTTGGTAACCACACTTGTGGTAACCAATATGGTGGTAACCACGTGAAGATGGTACGGTAATAGTAACAAAATCTGAATATCATGGTTACCGAGTATATATATTAAATTTTTTTATTTAATGTTTTATTGTTATTATCTTTGAGTAAAAAGTATTTAATATATATTTTGTGTTTTGATTTTGACCTAAATTGGTCTTTTCTACTTTTTCTACTAGAAACGTAGGAACATTTTGAATGTTAATTTGAAGACTTTGAACATGTTTTGTTTGAACTGAAACATTTTGAATGTTTGAACAATTGACCTTGGTTTGTTTCTTCTAGACTTTGAACTTGTTGGTTTGAATTAGTTTGTACTTGTTTTGAACTTGATTTATTTGAACTTTTAACATATGGTAACCATATTATTTTTTGTAACCATATTTTTTCGTTCGATAACTTTGATGACCACCGAAAGGTGGCCAATGGGTTTCAAAAAAATACAAACAGAATTAAAGCTTGGTAACCATGGTAATGTACCGATGGTAACCACAAATCATGGTTACCACATATGCGGTTACCACATATGCGGTAACCACAACTTGTGGTTGATTTGTGGTATGAAAATTTGCGTACCACCAGTTTGTGGTTGGTACATGGTCCGGGTGTTCAAGGGAGTGCCACTCGAAGTCTAACATTTTGAGCATTCTCCGGGTGTTCAAGGGAGTGCCACTCGAAGTCTAACCGAAGATGCAAGGCAAGTCAATCAAGTACAAGAGAACGAAGAAGTTGTTGTTGAACTATTAGTATTTACGTATGTTATAATGTTTTTAACTTTTTTTTTTTTTAATCTAGATGTAATAAAATGTATTTATATTAACTACTTGCTATTTTTATTTATTTATAAAATTATAAATAAAAATAATTCACAATAATATATGATTATACATATATAATAAATGGAAAGATATAAAAGAAAAGAAAAAGTAAAAATAAATTTGAAAATAGGTAAAAGAGGTTTCCCATGGTTGTAGAGAAAACCTTTTAGAAAGAGGTAGAAAAAGTAAAAATTATTTTAAACAAAAAAATAAATGAGTTGTAAAGTTGTGATAGGAAGATGGGAAAAAAAGGGGGAAAGAGGTTACCCCATGGTTGCGGATGGTCTAAGTCCCTAAAGCATCCACAACCAAGGGTTTTCACTACCTTAAGGTAATTAAAAAGTAACCTTATGATTGTAGACAAAACCTTAAGGTAAAGGGAGGGAAGGGGTTACCTTGGTGTGGAGAGGTAGAGTGTGCTTTGGACCATGTGCAAAAGTTGATGCTTTATTTATTTATTATGTTTTTTATTAAACTAATAATATTATGATTTGGTGGAAATAATATGATGAATATAGATATATGAGAAAAAGGTGAGGATGAGGTAAATTCATGGTTGTGAAGTAAAAATATGAAAACCTTAAATAAAGAGGTAGATAAAGTGAAAAATTGTTTAAAAGAAAAAATAAATGAGGTGTCAAAATATTATGAAGAGAGATAAGAAAAAATAGAGAAGAGGTAACCTTATGGTTGCGGATGGTCTAACTAGCTAGACTCGTTCTATTCGAGATCTTCTATAGGATCGTTCCCACTCTCTATTCCGGCATCATCATACATCCCTTCTTACCCATTTATGATGTAGTAGCAATACCGAAAATATCCCTAAATCCCCTTTCTGATGTAGTAGCAAATTCAATGCAATTGAGTAATTATCACCTTTGACTGTGGATCCAAATCCTCTGTCCCCGGTTGTATCCCCTCCCACTGTCCCCCTCACAAAATCTATTTTTCTTTTTTCTTTTGAATCTATTTTATTTTCGTTTTTTTTAATTACAGATTGTGAGGGGGGTGGAGGGACAGGAGGGGGGGACATTTTGGAGGACAGAGGATTTGATTCCTTTGACTGTCGTATTAGTTTTGCCAATCAATTTCAAAAATAGGTTAATTTAGCAAATCACTCAAAGCTGAAATCACCCAACGGCAATGTAAATTGAGTATAGATGGGGGGAAATTATCTGCTGAGTTTAGAAATAGAAGGCGATCGAAAAGACCATCAAAGGCAACAATATGATAGATCAGAAAAGCCATGGAGAAGAAAGCAAAATCCATTGAAATCGATAACAACAAATGCGATTTTTAGAAATTGACAACAGCAGTCGACAACAATCGACAAACCGCAATTAACAACATCAATCGAATAGCAATTGAAATCAAAATAGAACAAAAACAAGAATCAAATGCGATTCTCAGAAACACGTACCTTTGGGTCGAAAAACACTACCAATAGCACCAACCAACTTCCTCCATCTTCTTTTATCGAACAAGGGGGAAGGTACTCAAGCATTAAATTTCTACCTAGGAAGAAGGAAACATTAAATTATACAAACAACCCATCTTCCTCTAAATTTACAGATTTTTCCCCCTCTTCTTTCATTTCTCTATTTTAATAACTAGTTTGCAGGAGCTGTTGGGGTGCAAAAATGGCTATTTTCTCTAAAACTTCCCATTTTTTCTATTTTACAGATAATGTTGGTGATGCGGGATCATCCAAGACATCATCCACGACTCCTTCGGACACACCTATACTTGGGGATGAACCTATGATTAGAGCTCGTGAGAATGAAGTCATCCTCAAGAGGAAAAAGAAGGCTCCACCATGGGAGAAGATCCAAAGGTGCAAATGACGTTTTAGTTTCGTTCAGGATATTTGACAGCTTTTCGACGTCTCAGTAAAATGAGTCGTACGGATTCAATATTTATCGGATTGAGGTGTGTCATACCTTGTTGGAACGAGGACTAAGAGATCTATAACTTTGTTGTTGAAGGTTTTTCCAGATTCGACATGGAGCTTGGCCGAAAATCCCCATCTTTGCAAGGCTGTCACTGTTTTGACGGGAATGCACGTTGAATAATAAGTGTTAGAACTCTTATGTTTATTACTATTTTTAGTATTTCTTTTACTTAAGTTATTTTAGGAAACTTTAGATGTTATTTTTATTAATTTCTCAAGTTATTAGTTTTATTATTTCTTTACTAAATCGGCCCAAATCAGCCCTTGTAATTAAGGCTGTATAAGCTGAATGCTTCCATTGTAAAGGCTCACGTTTAATCATCTATGAAAAGTCTCTTTTTGTGTTGAAACACATGAGTGAAAGTCAATCGATTCGAAGCATGGCTCATCGATTGCAACTATTGGTATTGTTTTAGCTTGGTTTACTTTGTGTTCATTAACTTCGCAAGACTTGGTGATCCTAGTATCCACGAGCCCCCTCCTTGTGCCTCCAAGTTGTCCGCTTGGTTGTGTAGGGTTGTAGAGGCGAGTTATATAGTCATTGGTATTGGTTTCTACCCTCTTAGGAGGTCTGGGGTCTTTATCTTGTTCTATATAGATCGACTCATTCCTTATCGGTCGTGTCTTTATTGCAATTTCGAGTCTTTCTTCATTGTCGAGTCTTGTTCTTGATTTCTTGTTTCGAGTCTTTGAATTCTTGATCGATCTTGAGCTGTTCTTGGTCGAATCTTGAGAGTCTTGTTGTGTCTTGCTGCATTTCTTTGAGTTCTTGTTATTTCTTGCTTCTGTTATTTAGTTTCTTGTTTGATTGTCGAAGATCGGGCCATCTCACGGCTAACCCCGTATCAGTTGGGCTTGCTCTTAGTTTTGTAGGATTGGATTCATAAATCATCAATATATAAAAACTTCTTTTTGATGTGTAGTGTTGGGTGTCCCAACATGTATGTCAAACAATTTTAATTTTTTTTTACACTAGTTATTCATATGGTTCACTTTAGACTCGATATATTACCGATCACACTAACTTGTTGTTATGACGTGAAGGCCGGATAGGTGAAAACTTGGTTTTCAATGGAGAATTTGAGAGAGAGAGAGAGAGAGATCAGAGGAGGAAGAAGAGTTTGTAAGACCATCTCCAACAGCTTCTCTAAAATTTTCCCAAAATGGAGAAACAAAATACATATTCTTCAAATTATTTTTGCTTTAACTCCATCAGCTTCCCCATTCCGAAGATTTGGAGAATTAATTTAGGGAATCCTCTCTATTTTTTCTGCTGCTTCTCCATTTTGAAGAATGTGATGGGGAATCTGTTGAACCAAAACACCATAAAATTCTCCAAAATCCCCAAAATGAAGAAACTGTTGGAAATGCTCTAATATTCATCAACAACCAGTACGGTGACTTATTAGCATATTTAAGGTATTTTCCAAATTTACACAATATAACCCTACACTTTATCTTTAATTGCCTAATAACCATATTCCTTACATGTGGGGTTATATCACATATATCAAGATGTTCAAAGTTTGAATGCTTATAAAGATATGGAGTCACTTATGAGTAAAAAGGTTAACTCTTTAATTAAATAGATCACACAATACTCGATTCAGATGTAGAGTGGCTAAGTCCGATCGAACTAGACTAGGATAAAAAAAATCAATATATTAATAGATAAAATCAATTACTCGATCCGTACTCATCTTTCCTTAGCTTAGCTTGGATTGATTGATTAGATGGAATCTTACATCTTACTCCCTCCGTCTCAAAATTTAAGTCATTTTAGCATTCTACACAAATTTTAATAAAACACTCACCCATCAATCAACATCATCATTCCACTAACCTTTTAAATAAATTTTATTATTTTTAAATACTCACTACATTTTTTAACCAATCAAAATCTTTTAAAAAATCAACAACATACAAATCAATACAAATCATTACTATCCCCTACCTAGAAAACCTAAAACGACATCTATTTTGATACAATCCAACTAGTCTAAAACGACATCTATTTCGAGACGGAGGGAGTACGTGATTATATAAGTTGAAGACAAGGTGATCAAAGAGATCGATGGACGTACGTACGTGGACCGATTAAAAGAGGGATTAATGCATATTAAGCCCCCATTAATCCCAAAATAATGTGAATTTTGCTGGCCACTAGTTTGGAGTATTTGAAGTGTGATATTTGAAGTTGCAGACAAGAAGGCAAAAACCCAATTTAACAAATGATTAGTTAATTAATTAAAAATTAATCCTTTGTTTTTTATTCGCTCTCTTTATTAGACAATGGCTTGAGGGAGAAAACTTCCAAACATATATATAAACTTAATCAAAGGGCATGACAAGTATACCCCAACCAGTAGACTTTGTTTTCACTTTTATATGCAAGAGTTTGGCGCATAAATCAATTAACTCATTAATAATTACTCTTAAAGTTTTCGAATAAATATAATATACAATTCATGATCAAAAGTACATTTAAATTCCATTACTTGGCTGGATTTCATATTTTAATGCCTTCATAAAAATAAAGGTGATAAATAGTTTCAAGGTGTGTAATTGGAATAGTTTAAACTTAATTTTAAAGTTGCATTTCTAATGTTTTTAGGAGTAGAGTTGTCAACAGTGGCGGATCCAGGAATTCAGTCAGAGTGTTAAAAAACCCTTCCTTCCATTACCATTTGAGCATTTGAGCTAGATATATATAACATTTTTGCTTCAAACCCTATTTAAAGATCTTATATATATCTTATATTACCTTAAAATACTAAATATTAAAAAAATGTATTTTTTTCCCGGCCAGATGATGCTCTAGCCCTCCTGAGCACCTCCAGCTCTGCCCTGGTTGTTAACACATAATCTCAAATAAAACTTACCCTTTTTTTATGAAAATTGTGTGTTGGTTCCAGATTTTCATTTTTGACTTGTTTCTTGGAGATGAACTCCATCAAAGTTAAACTCATTCAAACTTTTTTTTATGAAAATAAAAGTTAAAAATAATTTATGAAACCTTAAAAGTCGATAGATAGCTGGAACTAAAAGATTCAAAATTGATGAAGTCGTAAAATCGATATATATTTTTGTGTTGTCTTGCATTTTTTCTTGTTGGTCTTTAATCCTACTTCCAATTATGTCTTTCTTCTGCATTGCCTTGCCTTGTTTTGTACGGTTTGTTCTCGTAGGATTGTGTCGACTAAGGTTGCTTGCTAAAGTCAAATGACTATGATTTAGGAATCATACATAACTTGCTCTCGCTTTCTAAGACAGTCAAGCAATGAGTAAGGAAGAAGATATAGTCAATGGGAACAAAAGAGTCCCTGGTAAGAGACCTGACAACGTGAGGAATGATTCTAACAGCAGCAAATGGCTATTAACATGTTGTTCGTTTTCTTTTTTTGATCTTTAATTTCGAAAACATATTTCTAATTAGCTTGATGAAAGATGTATATATCTAGCTAATCCCTCAAACCTTATTGAATTACATGATTTGATCACTCACCGATTATATATTGTGTGTTGTATTTGAAAACCGTCGAGATCTTTTACAAGTGGAACTGTTGAGAATACGGAATATGGAATAGTTAACCATTTCAGAATGGCTCGCCGGAAAGGACTTGTGGGTAGTACCCATAGGTTCCCGGTTCGAACCCCGGAATGACCGCTCTTTATTTACCAATTCAAGGAATATGGAATAGTATCACACATGGAAAATATAAGTAAATTTAAGTCTTGTACATAAATGGGTGAGCTACTCCTCCTAACCATCAATTGATTTTAGAATGAAACTCCACTCGGCTTAGGGTCAGTTTGGTAACACGGAGCTGATGAGGTAGGTGAAGCTGATAGATCAAGTGTGTTAAATATATGTTAAATTATAGTTTTATTAAGCTAGTAAGGTGTTTGGTAACCCAACTGATAGACTAGCTGATACAAACTAGTTGATTAATTATGAGAAAATGAATAGAATTCTGAAAAGTTTGGGGTTGGTAAATTAAAATGAATTGAATTCTGAAAATCCAATTTCAAAAATTAATTAAATTAAAATCTTATATTTGACTTATTTAAAACTATAAAATATTAAAATCAAAAACTCCGAAAAGCTCAAACGGAGTTTTGGTTGGCGTAACCATTGATACTTTTCCGACGATTTAAATCGCTGGTAGCCCCCAAACCACATGTTTACCTAGTTAATGAAAATAATAATAATAAAGTATATTTAGTATCAAATGACACTAGTCATAGTAGTGTTAATTAACGAATCATAGTCGTCCAAGAAATAAGAATCATCCAAATTAAATTAAAATTTTGTAATTTTTTGAGCGAATTAATGAACTGGAACCCAATATATTGATCATTACTCGGTAGACGTCATTACTCATTATCCCCTAACAATATACACTACAGTATATATGTTTTATCATTTAACTTTTTAACGTGTTTTTTTAGTTAAAAATTATATAAAATAATATTTTTTTTTATTTTTTAAAATAATAATTTAATACCTAATAGGCTAATACTCCCTCCGTCCAAAAATACATGGATTTTTACTATTCATACACGCTTTTTTAGGAGCTAAAAACTATATAAAATATTAACTTTTTTATTAATTTTTTTTAATAATTACAAACTTATTATCAATAAGTTTGTAATTATTAAAAAAAATTAATAAAAAAGCTAATATTTTATATAACTTTTACCTTTTTAAAAAAGCGTGCGTAAATAGTAAAGTCCATGTATTTTTGGACGGAGGTAGTAACTATTAAATTATATATAAAAATAATATTTTATATAGTTTTTCAATATCTTCAGTTAGCACACTAATTAATTTCTTTAAAGTTAATTGAGAGAGAGAGAGAAGTCTAGATCAAAGTTGTTAACCATTGTCCAGGCCCAATTCCAGCTAGCGAGCAACACAAATGGCCCACAATCGATTTTTATATAACTTGTACTTTGCAATTAAAAATACATAGGAGATGAAGAGAGAGCACCACAAAAATATTTTTAAAACTGCTCAAAATCATTCAAATTACATTTTTTTTATTAGATAAGAATTCGAGTTCAGACATATATGAAACTCGAGGGCCGATCAAACCGGCAGACGGGAGAACCGTCTACAAACGAGAACATACAATATAAAGCGGTGTAACATCAGACAAAATGCACTCTACAAAGAACGAAACCAAGCAAACCAAACCAAAAAGGAAGAGGACGAAGACGACGGACAAAGTCAAGCCCCACACTGAAGTAGAATCGTAGGTCAACTATACATATTTGTTGATAACACTGTTGTTAATCCCTCTTCTTCTTCTTTTTTTTCTAGTTTTTTCGTCTTCCTTGTCCCTTTCCTTCTTAACTCTGTCTAGATTTTTCATTTCCGATGTGTGTTTACGCGTGCATGTATGACAATATGTGTATGGGTGTATATCATTTCTAGGTTATTCGACAATATCCTCTCGACTTATTCAAGAAAAGGATGCTAACGAAAATTGTTGTTGTTGTTGTACGTATATAGCAAGATCACATAATTTAGCCCAAATGATATTAGAAAAAAATTGAAGCCTTGAAAATAATGTTATACACACAAACAAAATATATGAAATGAATTTGTAGCTAGGGTTTATATTATTAATATTAGATCCAGAGGAAAGTTGAAAAATGTATGAATTATAGTTGAATTTGAACCTTAAAATGATTCAAATCGTCAACTATTATAAATTAGGCTCTTTATAGTGTTTTTGATAGACTCTCCAACAAATCCATGTATTTTATTGAAAGAGGAAAAAGGTATATATAATATATCCATTTAATTATGATTAATATATAGCTTAAATTAATCTAAATGAATTTTTCTAAGTGAAATTAATGATTGAAATATGATTTTTTGGGATATACATAGATATATGTTATCTTATGTGGATTCGTGTAATTATGATTAATTACTGAAATTAATTTAAATGATTTTTTTGCAAGTGAAATTAATGATTGAAATATGATTTTCCCCACCTTGTGAAATGATTTGGTGCAACATAATTTTGGAAACACATGGTGCTAGTCATGTTCCACAATTTCAACTTGACACTTGTTGTATGGACAAATTAATAAATATATTAGCCAAAAAAAAAAAGGAAGAAGATGATGATCGGATTTATTAACATGAATCAATTATTAACAATCTTATTATTCTTTGAACAATGATTGTGCTTTTCTTCATATCTTTGAGAAACTTCAAATTAAATGATTAGAAATTTAGGATGGGCAATATAATCGAATGTAAAATAATTAATTTGCATATGTCTATCTCAAAACGAACTGAAAAGTTAATTGCTTTTTTTGGTTGATTTTATAATATTTATTTTGGGCAGAAACAAACATAGGTTGGATATTTAATTCTGTATTTAAATATATTACTCACATAAGTTATTAGTATTACAAGTACAATTGAAAAATGGTTCAGTACTCCTTTTTAAATATAATTTATTTTAAATATATAATTTATTACAAATAACAAGTACAATTCAACTTTATCATATATCCATTAAATGTAAGAAATTTTTTATAGGTTAAAAAACGATCATTTTTTAAATCATAATTTGTTTTTACTATAAAACTTTACGTGTGTGAAATTTCAATAATTCTCTTTTTTTTTTTATTATTATGTAACCGACATTTGGTGGTAGACCCCGAACACATGACCTAGACAATAAGAACCATGCACTAGATCGGGGGTGGAGGGAGGGGGGTATGATGTAGCTCGAGCCCCCCCCCCCCCCCCGGGTCGGGGGAAAACGTAAAAAATAAAATAAAAATACTTATAGCTTTATTTTATGGATTTTTTACTCCTTTTAGTTTTTTAAACTTAAAATAGCTATTTAAATCATACATTTAATGTGTTTTCTACTATATTCTTTATAACAAAAATTGTATCTTATATATATCTTCAAAAAAAATATAGTTGACCCCCCCCCCCCCCCCCAATTTTTTCTAGCTCCGCCCCTACACTAGGTAATCCAATTTCCGCCGATCAGTTCAAATCAATGGTAAGAAACAAGGTGAACCTTGTTTTTTTTTTTATCCAAGAGAAAGCGCAGAATAGGGATCGATCCAACTCGGAGACCTCCCGTTAACCTCCCTCGTCCCTTAGAATTGAGCCACTCCAATAGAGCGAGATTCCAATAATTCTAGTCAGGCCATTTGAAATGGATTGTCTCAAGTTTAATTTATTTTTAGATTATAAGATTAAGATCCACCTTAACTAAGGTACACTAAAGCTCGAGCTAGTGTGCAAGGGCAACAAGGCTACACCTTGAATTTGTAAATAAAGAACGGTATCCGGGGTTCGAACTGGAGACCTTTGGATACTACCCGTAAGTTCTTTCTAGTGAGTCATTCCGAAATGGTTGCAAGGCTACACCTCCCTTCATATATTAGTATTGTTTAATGTGGGATAGAGGTTTTCGACACACCTCGATCGAGTGGGCGCAACCCATTTGTCTGGATTAAGATCGATTTAAACCATTTTTTTTGAATTAAGCATCTCAATTTCTTCAACGACGGATTTTACATTTAATTATCTTATATCTAATCTGGGCAGTCTTTTCCAAGGAGATTCCGCAAATCTTGATTGACCATATTGAACCGGAGTCGTATTAAATTTAGGGTGTCACTATATACACCGCAAATCTGAATTACGGATTTGCACGTCCTTAAGGACGTGCAAGTCTGGGACGGTGCACGTCCGCTAAAAACGTCTTGCACGTCCTTAACAATGTGCAAGCACGTCCTTAAGGACGTGCAATGCTTGCACGTTGTTAAGGACGTGCAAACCCTAGTTAGGGTTTTGCAGGGTTTAGGGTTTAGGGTTAGGGTTTAGGTTTTCCGACGGTTTTGTAATGTTAATTGATAAAATTGTGTTTAGCTAGTGGATTTGATGGATTTAGGGTCAAATTAAACAGAACACAAGAATTGTTAAGGTTTTCATTCGGATAATATGCGAATAACGTTACAAGGAACGGAAAAAAAGGTTTACATTCATAATTTTAATAAAGTTGTGGAATACAATCTAGGAAAATAGTAAAGGACGGCCGGACTCGGCACGCAAGGCTCTAAATCTCTCAATCTGAGCTTGAAACGGAGCATCCCATTCTTCGACGCTCGGATGATGATGTTCGACCCATTCTAGTGGAGGCGGCGGAAGAGGAGCGTTAGGACGCAACCAGATCTATGAGAACAAAAATTTAGAGTTAGAGTATTGACATATGTATGAAAAGCATGAATAGGTAATAAAAAAGACGTTTGAAGTCGTACCGCGGCAAAATGGTCTTGGTTTCCGATGCAGGCTACACCAAGAGTTGCTGATTGGGGAGGGTTGTTAGCAGATGTTGGCGAGATCATGGGGAGACATGTGAATGGATGATGCCAAGCTAGGACGA
Organism: Persicaria tinctoria; assembly: GCA_037127255.1. Taxonomy (NCBI): domain Eukaryota; kingdom Viridiplantae; phylum Streptophyta; class Magnoliopsida; order Caryophyllales; family Polygonaceae; genus Persicaria; species Persicaria tinctoria. The sequence goes on along the minus strand of JBANSL010000019.1, from coordinate 1,460,347 downwards.
CGAGAGAAATCTGATATACCGTCGCAAATACTAAACCCATGATGGGTAGCTCTATCCACCGTCTCCTATCACCATGTGTGGCTCCGGCCCATCTCTGGTAGTCGACGAACTGCTGGAATGGGTACTCTCCCGTATAACAACCGGCGTACAGAACGGCGTGATCCTCCAAGTGATTGCATAGTAACGTTTTGAGTTCCGGGAAAGCAGTCTCGCCGATCGGTGATGTCAAAGCCGCCAAAGCACGGTAGCCACAATGACCATCTCCAACGGTGTCCCTCACCGTCTCAATATGACCGAGCATGAAGGGATCAACGTTGTTTCGACCCCAGTTGAACCCTCCAAACACATCATCACGTCCACGTCGAGCTGAGGTCGCTTGTGGACGAGGCCGAGCAGCATTTCGAGAAACACGCGCTTCTTCTCTCTCAAACCTTTCCCTTACCTCCTCGTATGGCAACGGGTTGGTTCTGCACGCATTCCTCGACCCCCGAGGCCTCCCCCTCCTTCGGACGCTTGCTGATGAGGGTGGGTGCAGCTCATCCTCGCATACATCGTTGGAAGCCGTGTATGAAGATGACAGCTCATACGACAGTGGGGTGTCGTCGAAGTCAGTCCATGTCAAATCCATCCAGAACGGGTGGATGTCCTCAGCGGGTATCGGAGTACCGGAGTTGACGTATGCCTGAATCTCATGGACACAAGGGATCCCGTAACAAACCCTCCACTGTCGGTCCGTGCATACCGGAGGAACCTTTTGGTTCACGACGTCCTGCCACATCTTGTACAGATAATCGAAGCACTTTTTGGAGATTAAAGTCTTTACCTCATCGAAAAGGTTGACTTTATACGCCGCTGTTGGCCATTTGAAGCGGTCGATCTCCAAAGCAGTTTGCAGCTCATGCAGTTGACAATCGTTGACTCTATGGATTGCATCGATCACGATGCGGAAGTCACCAGTCGATGAGTGAAGTGCCTCCTTCAGAACCTTGTGTTGACCCTCAACTCTATACACATTGAAGTGCATACCGCTAAATATTCGATATTATATCATATTGTAATGGGAGATATGAAGTAAGGTTGTACCTGTTTGTCGTACGGATGCCGAGATGGAAGACATTATCTACGTAGCACCGTATTATGTTCCTACTGTATGGAAGCCAAACCGACTCCAAATACGTCACCACACCTGGGAATGGGTGCCATGCAGCTCGTAGCGCCCGACGATGTCGGTTGAATGATTCCTCCGACCTCGATTCGAACAGCTCCCAACAGTTGCCCTTAAAGATGCCAGCGTGGTTTAAATTCTTCGTGATCTTCAGAGCTGCTTTCTCGCATCTTCTCGTCACGTGTAACCAACAAAGGAGATGTTGGACGTCGGGGAAGACAACATTCAGCGCCGCCAAGAGACCTAGCTCTCGATCAGTCATGATAGCTTGAGGCTGAACCGTCCCAAGTAAGATCTGAAGCTGTCGCAACACACAGGCGTATGTGTCTTCGTTCTCTTGCGACATGAAGGCATAGGCGATGCAGTAAGTATTGCCTGAGGGTGTGAACCCGACCACCTCGCACAAAGGAATCCCATATCTGCAAGTGTAAATATGTTACATATAAAATACTTTATAATTAGCTATATGTGCAATAATGTAATCGTAATTAAGTAACTTACGCATTTGTTTTGTATGTGCTGTCCATTATGATGACGTAATGGAACCTTCGGAGAAGGCGTATCCCGTCGGGATGCGCCAGGAAGAGGTCGCTCAAGACGTTGTCGTCATCCGGATGTCGTCTGAAGTCATAGTAGTACCTTCTTTCCCGCAGATGGTGCAAGGTATCCTGGGTCATCGTCCGACTACCTCTTTCTTCGGCGACCATCATGGCGAGCGTGTTGGTAAGACTCTTCCTTGACGTGACGCTGGTCTCATCCAACTGCCTCAATCCGTACCCAATGGATTTTGGAGGAGTGCCAACTTCCTTCATCCACCTCGCCATCTTCTTTTCCCCCTCTGTCATCTGTCCGGCGATGGCGTGACCCTTCAAGCTCGTGGAAAGCCCGCGGTTATGAACACCATGGGTTACCGTCATGCGCCACTGACCCGGCGGAGCTTCGTGTCCGTGTAGGGAGAATGGACAACCACTTAATGTAAATGAAATAATTTTGAAGTATTTTAATATTTTTTAATGTTTTTTATTATCTTTCAATATAAATTTATTTTTATGTATTTGAATATATTTTAATATATTCAAATATATTTTAATGTTAATTAAATAGTTTTGAAGTATTATAATATATTTTAATGTTTTTTATTATCTTTCAATTGTAATTTTTTTCTATGTATTATATTCTATCAAATTACAATTATATTCTTTTCTATCAAACTATATACTATAAAAAAACATTATAATATATAAATAAATCAAAAAATATATTTTCAATTATATTCTATCAAACAATATATATTATCAATCATATATTCTATAAACTTCTATTATAAAACTATATTATCTATCAAATTATATTTTAAAACTCTAAAAATAAATCAAACAAAAAGTAATTCAAATAACATACCGGTGGAGTCGGGATCGGGGACACCTCAATGGTCCGACGCTTCCGCGGCGGTTCCGCCTCCTCCTCGGCCACTGCTCGGCCTCCGTCGCCGGCGCCAGACGCCGCCCCACCACCACTACCCTCCTCCTCGACCACTGTTCGGGCTCCATCGCCGCCGCCACACGCCGCCCCACCACCACCACCCTCCTCCGCCGCCACCATCGCCAGCACCACCAGGCCCTCAGCCACCGGCTCCACCACCGCCGCCACCGCCTCCCCCGATGCTCCACCCACACCACCGCCCTCCACCTCCATCGATGTCGCCTCCGCCGCCTCGAGCTCTCTCTCTCTTTCTGTCTCCATCTCTCTCTCTCTCTCTCTCTCTCTCTCTCTCTCTCTCTCTCTCTCTCTTTCTGGGTCTCTCTCTCTCTCGGTCTCGGTCTCTCTCTCTCTCTCGGTCTCGGTCTCTCTCTCTCAGGTGCTCCGGCGCTCTCTCTCTCTGACGATGAAGACGAAGACGAAGAGGAAGAAGAGGCACGCCCTCGTCGTGTTTAAGGGACGGGCTTGCACGTCCTTAAGGACGTGCAAGCACGTTATTAAAAAAAAAAAACGTGCTTGCACGTCCGGGTTTGGGTGGCTCTCACCCAACTTGCACGTCCTTAAGGGCGTGGGGATTTGCGGTGTATATAGCCGCAACGTAAATTTATTTTATATTTTATATTATAAGGTTAATTAATTAGTATCCATCTTCAAATACAAAAATTTAACTCTATTTCATCTTTTTTTATATTTTGCTACTGTTTTTTTTTACCTCTCGCATTAGAGGTTTCCAACACTATAATGTTACGAAGTACTACCTACTAATCAACATTATTTTATGGAAATTAATTTAATAATTTGGATTAATTATTCGATTGAGTTGAGGAAACTTGCAGCCGTGCGGTACACGTGCCAATGAGTAGACGTAGTACACAAAAAGATTCTGAAACTGACGCGCCACACGTGTGGGCAATTTACTCTCACCTAGAATGTACGTGTGCGGCCTGATCATTGAATTATTTCGAACTTTTTTTTTCAATTTTTTTAAAAAAGGGAATAAATTTTAATTTTAAGATTAATTTATCAAAACTTGGGAAAAATATTTTTTCAAGCAAATATTTTTTAGGTTGTTGTATAATGTGTGCTTTGATCATACAAAATAATTTAGAAAATTTTATATTAGTATTTGTAAAAAAATTCATAATTTTTAAAAATTAAAAAAATGTTTTTTTTATTACTAATGCTTTGATCATACAAAATAATTTTTTCCGATGCTTAAGTAGGACTTGACACAAATTAATGGAGATCCGTTGTTCTCTTGGAAGATAGCCAAGAGAAGTTGAGAAGAAATAATACTTTTTTTTTTGGCTCTAGAAAGACAAATTAATTAAAGTTAAAATGTGATATTAATAATATTTATGTTTTTTAAAACAAGTATAAAAATTAATTATGTGTTGGAGAATGATTAAGACGTGCCTTGTTAAAAGGCTAGTCAAGCCGACACCAAGTTTTGCCCATGGGGCCATTGCACGTGTGTGTTGCTTGATTTTCCAAGTAATTAATTAACGTAAAATATATTCTATAATTTTGTTTAACTGTACCTCTAGAATATTAGGTTTGCTTAATTAATCATTTGTCTAATGTCATTATTGATAATACAACTTGGTTGTAACTTGTAAGGTAGGACCATATATAATTAATAAAATTTCCATAACTAATTTGACATTTGGTACGTCCATTTTCATCAAATTAGGGTTCCTAAATGTTGGGTTCGGCCACATAAGTTGCAAAAAATCTCATTTAGTTGAATTAAATATAAGATTTTAGTTTAATTAACTTTTGAAATTTAATTTTTAACGACGACTCACTCCAAATTTTCCAGATTTTTTTTATATCCACAAATCTGTTAATTTTCTTTTATCTCGATCACATCAACGTACTAGTTTATACTATCAATCATTTTATCAAATGAGTTACCAAACAACTTACTAGCTTATAAATAATCTAATTTAACATATACTCCCTCCGTCCAAGAATACATGGTCTTTTAGGCCTTGAAACTTTGTCAAAAATACATGGGCTTTTAGATGTATATGTAATTATTACCCTCTAAAAATACTACTTTCTTACATGTTAAAATTAAATAAAACTCTTGGAAAAGTTAAAGAAAACCCTTGAACATCCAATCACTATTTTAACCTTTAATAATAATGATTAGATTTAAGATGCAAAATAGGTTCCTTAATTAGCGTGCATGAGCCTAAAAGGTCATGTATTATTGGACGGAGTGAGTATTTAACACACTTAATTTATCAGCTTGAGCTATCCTATCAACTTCAACTAATAAATGAGTGGTTTTCAAGGTAAAACATTCTTAATTAATTACTTTTCTAATTTTAAGTGGATAACCACCAATCTATTTAAAAATTAGTTAAAAACCTGTGTATCTAGTTAGAAGGAATTTTTCTCAAATGGGAAAGTTAACCTATGTTATAAGAGAGATTTATTTATAGATTTTTAGATCTTAAATTTGGATTTTTTAAAAATTTTTTTTAATTAGTTTAGCATTTTTTTAATTAGATTTTTATGGTCGCTTGTCTTTTTTTGTAGGGAATATTTCCCAATTTAGAGTCTTATTCTATGTCTTTAAGACATAGGATTGAAAAACCGTTTATTTATTTTGGTCAGAAAGGAGAGGCAGAGCTGTCCGTGCATGCGTGCATCAGAAGAAGAAGACCCCCAATTTGGAAATCTATTGAAATCATGCATTTTTAATTTTGTTAGTTGTGACTTGTGAGTGGTAGCCATTTAGTTTACAATCAAAAGTATTGGCACTTTAAAAAAAATCACAATTAAAGTATTGGTAGTTGAGTATATTAATACTACCTAGATAAACATTGAATTAACCATGAATATGAATGAGATAAATATATCCATAAATTCGACACCTTGTCCACAACTATGGATATGTGTATTAAAAAAAAAAGCATTTTCAAGAAAAATATTTTTGAGTTTTTTGTTTTTATTAAATTTGTGTTTTGATTATATGAAATGATAAACAATTAATCTCGAATTAATTTCCAGTGAGAAGAAATCTTCTCAGGCATTATTATACACTCCAAAGTGATTTCCAACAAAGAGACTTCCAAGAAGATAAAGCTAATAATTAATTAATTAATTCCTTAATTGATTAAAGTACTAGCTATCATATACACCACATATATATATATATGTTACTATTTTAATTAATTAGATGCCCCTCCCTTTGACAATAATTACCGTTTTAGGCTTTTACTTTTGCTGAAGAAAAAATTTACTCATTTTAGATTTTTCACACAATAATGTTCCAAGTTTTGCACAATTAAACTGTTATATCTGAAAATTTTAGGTGCAAATTTGACGTGAAAATTTTAGGTGCAAATTTGACTCATTTTAGGCTTTTACATATGCACGTTATATGTGTAATTGTTTTGATTGGTTTAACTTGAGATTGTTATGGGAAACCTCGATTGAAAACTTTAATTAGATTCTTATTATGTATTTATCTTGCATGTTTTTCTTTTAAACTCTCGTTGACGATGGCTCCAAAGTGAACTCCGATGTAGCTTTGTTGAATGGTTGGTATGTTTTGTGGATGCTTTGAGCTCTATTTTGATGGTGGCGTTTAAGTATATATTGGGTTGTTGTTGTTGTATGGATCTTGGCCTTATCGAGGCATTCGGGTCCAATGACCTTAATCTTATCGCCCATTTGGGTGGTGATAGTTGAAACCTTTTGTATCTAGACCTTGTTGTATGTGAATATGTGATGATATTAAGATTTGTACGTCTCTTTAAGTGTTTTCTAGCATCTTCCTCTCTTTTTGTCACATTCATTGTACTAGAATACTGTTGCCCACCTAGTTGCTAGACTTTTGGCACCTTATCGATGAGTCTTGTCATGTTTGGTTTGATCATTTTATGTACGATTTCTTTGGATGGAAAAAAGTTTGGATGCGCTGGATTTCAATCACAAGTATTACCACCGTCGGGTCATATTTCCTGACTTAGCATCCGCTTATAAAAAGTATTTACACATCGTCCATCGTTCAACATTATCCCATTTATCGATAGCAGAAATCAAAACATAACCTTTTTAATAAAAAGTGACCCCTTCTTACTAATGAGTTCAATTAATTAATAAATAAATAAACTATGAACCTAAAATTGTGTCTCTTTTTTTTTTGGCATAAATAGGATATACTTACTTTTAAGCATAATCTGTCGTGTCAATTCAACTAATAAGCATAATATTTTTGCAATTTGAGATCACATTCACATAGTTAAATTATCTTGATTTATCATATCGAAGTTAATTTCTTAATTTAAAATTTTACAACAAAGCGATTTATTATATCCTTAAATCTATGCGATATAAAATAAACTACATTGATCACGGTCAAACTTTTGTACTTTTATCATCATTGTATCCAGTACAAACCTAGAGGTCTGCTCCAGTCCATCCTATTTTTAATTTTTTTAAATAGATTAAAAAAGGAAAATTTAACAAAAATTATCCATTTTATTTATTAAAAGAATAATTTTATTAATAAAAATTATATGCATATGAAATTTTTTGTCTACCCGAGTTTTAATTTATGGTTTCGTATCTGAATGTATCTCATCTACACTAAACACATTTTTAGGGGTAAGACATAAAGACAAAACATACTAGAAATAGAATAACTTGTTGGTTCTTCTTATACAAATGAACAAAATTTTCAAACAACAAATTGATGAAACCAAACAATATATGAATATAATTCTAACATGATGTATGAAGGTGTTTGTTGAACGGGAAGCAAATATTCAAAGTCTAAAGCTTAAATTAGGGAGAATGACATAAACCTTATAGCACACAAGAAGTTGTCATTCTCTTGAGTGTGTTACAAATAAATTCGTTTTGTCTTATTGCAATTTTTTTAATTCTCATATTTCCCTAACTATTTAAATTAATTTAAAATATCAATAGGGGCAGTAATAGTAATAGAAAGTAGAAACAAAGGAAGGAATATATATAACTTTCAACTTCAAGAGGAAAAGCCCAAAAAGTTGGTCCAAGTTTTTTTGCATTGATTTTGAGGATTGGACTGGTCAAGGTTGATTTTGAACACCTTTTGATTTCAAATGGAAGTGTCCAAAGTTTCCCATTAGTTGCTGTGCTTTTGCAACAATGGCTAAAAGATCAAAAAGGTCTAAGAAGTCTTTGGTCTCGTGACCAACTTTCTGTTTTGAGGAGGACAAATTTAATTTCATAATATGGCATAGTGAAATGCATGGTTTGATTTTTATTTTTCTTTTTATTTTTATTTTTTTTGGGGGTTCTTAGATTATGTTTGACAAAAAGATAGTTGATAGAGTAGTTAAAGCCAGTGTCGGATACAAGGGTGGGTTTGTATGGGCCCAAGCCCACCCCAAGCTGTAAAAAAAATACATGTATATATTGAAAGTATGAGTAAGCATATATGATAGGTTGATATAGTGGTCAAGGGGTGTTTTATTAATTTATGAGGTCCTGTGTTTGACCCTCCCCCAGCGCATTTTGACATTTAATATCTTGTTTCTCATTTTCTCATTTTTGTGTTTCATATCCTATGTTTTTAAAATCGATTGAATATTTAATTCATATTTTACTTTTTATAATTTAATTAGATCAAAATTAGAATAGAATAATTAGGCAAAATAGTAAATGATATTATAATTGCCACAATTTAAGAGTTATTTTCTCAATATTTATATAAATTACTTTATTTCTTATAAAATATCTTCGATAAAAAAATTTATTCCCATGTTGGCTCCTAATTTGCCCCCCCCCCCAAAATATTTTCTGGCTCCGCCACTGGTTAAAGCTGATTTGGTAGCTGATACTGATGGAATATTTGTGTTAAATATAGATTAATAAACTAGTATGGTGTTTGTGAAACGTAGCTGATGAAAACTTGTAAAGAAAAAACGATAAGCTCCAAAAATATTGGGTGAGTAGCTGATGAAAAGACGTGATTTCAAAAAATCAATTACACAAAAATCTTATATTTATCTCATTTAAAACTATATAATATCAAAACCACCGATTTTGAAAAGTTACTTATTTTTGTCAAACAGGGTCTTAGTTCAGTTTGATTGGACTTAACTGATTTATATCTAGACTGGATATTGTATTTGTCTAGTGTATTTAAGGGGTTAACCCTTCTACTTAGAAACAAGTTTATGTTTTTAATAAAATTCGAACCTTGCACCAACTTGATATGAAATGTAGCCCCATACCCATTAGGGTAACTTGTGATTGATTTTAATCATTTTATGAGGAATGTTTTGTAAATTGTTCAACGTGATGAACTCTATCTGCAGTTGTTAGAAATTGTACTCCTAGTTTAAACGGGCCTAGCAAGTATGTAGATGCATCTCTACCTTCAAACGTTTGGCAGGTATGGATAATGGGCTTGCCAAGCCCATTGCCTAAAAGCCCAAGTCTATGCTATAGCAAGCGAAAGAGCTCTCATTTGTCTCCAAGGCAACGACTTTTTTTTTGTTGATAAAAATTAGACTAACTCTAGTGATTGTGTGTAAATATTTAAATGTGTATTTTTTAGTCATTTTTAGCGCTATTGGTTGTTTTTGAGGTGTGCAACTGTACACATTTGAGCATTTAATGTGCAAATTTGAACACATCCCCTCCCCATGTGCAAAAACTTTTTCAAAAAGTAAGACAATTTTATTGGTGTGTTTTTTATTATTTTTGTTTTCTTTTTTGTTTTAAATTAATTGTATTTGAATGATGGGTAAACAATATACATTTAAACATTGGAGTAAAATACCAAAAAGTAAGATGTATTTTTACACATATCGTGCAAATGTATACATTATAAACAAAATCATTGTGGATAGCCTTAGGACGTTAAGACAGACAAGACACGCAGTTCTAAGTCAGTCTCCAAACTATCATCGAGGACTATTGTAGGCCATACGTGCAATTTTGTCAGCCACAATATTATAATCCATGAACATATGACGAATGACAACATTAGAGAAAGAAGAGAGAACAAGATTCGTATCCGATTGTAGAAGCTGTATATTCTAGGGATAAATCCAGTCACTCATAAGAGCTTTTACAACCACTAGACAATCACCTTTGATAAGTAGGTTGTCTAATCGAAGTTGTTTCACCTTAAAACCCGCCATCCGGAGGCCCAATGCCTCAGAGAAAAGAACCAAGCTGTTGTTACAAGTTCCATTCCTCATCGACACCACTGCCCCACCCGAGTCATGGATTATGAAACTATAAGAAGCATTTCGGACGTACGGTAAGACCCATCGAAATTTAACTTGAAGAATCTTGTAGGAGGCTTCGTCCAAGGCATCGACTTTATAAATACATAACGCATAACTGATTGGGGAATTAAACTCGATAGGTTACGGGTATAAAAATATATGTAATTTTTTTAAAAGTCAGTAAGATGTTTAGTAACTATAGTTGATAAAATAGATGATACAAATTAGCTACTATTCAGATGAGAGAAATAATAGATTTTTTTTTAATAAGGTAAAAAGTCGAAATACCTGACGCATCAGTGTTGGGCAAATCAAAAGGCTAAACAAACAGCAGATGAGGTAATCGTTATGAAACTAGTAAGCCAAAATATAAATCCTATCCCAATTAGATTTGTCATTTGTAGAGTGTTTGTTGCTTGTTGGTTGCACTTTTTTCTTTTCTTTTCGAGTGGTCTATTGTATGTTTTTTTTTATTTGTCTCTTGACTCGTCGGCCTATTGAGGAAGTCGAGCTTGTTGTGTATTAGAAGGCAACCTTTTTTTTGGTTAGATATTAGAAGGCAGTCTGGCAGTAAAGACTCGACACTATTCAAAAAATTCATATTTTATTTGATTAAAAAAGGGCAAATTATGAAAAATAGCATGAACTTTAGGGGTAGTTGCGTTTAATGGCATGAACTTTCAAATTTTTAAAAATAATCACCAATTTTGGTTCTAGTTGCAATAAGTGGCACATCTATTGTTTTTTTTTTGTTGTGAAATATCACCTCTTATTAACATTCTTTGTAGGAAAAAAAATCATCCAATTTTCAATTTATAAAAAATGCCCATATTTCATTTTTGAAAATAATCCATTTTCATTTTTAATTTTAAAAAATATAATTTATTTTATAAACACTACTTTTCCCATTTTTTCTTACAAGAAAACACTCATTATTTACACTTGGTTAAAAAAATAACTAATTTTATTTTCTCCATAAACTCGGTTTTTTTCAAAAAATTAAATAATAAGTAATGTCTTTAAAATGAAAAATGAGTGTCTTAAAAAGATACGGAGTACCAATTAACATCACAATTATGGTTTAGGAAAAATTGAAATTGAGTTTATAAACATGAAAATTAATTTTTTTTTAAAGAAAAAAATTGTGAGTGGGTTTAAAAAAAAATGGAAAAATGTGATTTTTTTTGTAAATAAAATGTTAATAAGGGGTGTACATTTAAAATAAAATGGTTGCGCTACTAACCACAACTACCCTTCAAAGTTGGTGATTATTATAGAATTTTTGAATGTTGGTGCCACCTAACGCAACCACCCCTACCCTAAAGTTCGTGTTAATTTTTGCAATTTGCCCTTAAAAAAAACGGCTACTATTTCAATCCGGTTCCGATTTTGAGCCCAAAAATTCCGGCTCGGACCGAACCCAATCCGGAACAATTTCGAACCCGGTTCAGCAGTTTGGAGGCGGTGAGGCTCAAAACCTAGAAACAGAGTTTACCTCCATTCCCGTTTCCAGCTCGAACAAGACGATGGCGGAGGTGGCGAGTTCAGTGGTACACGAAGTTCTCGGCCGGCGAGTACAAGATGTCGATCAGCCAATCATCGATTACATCGTCAACGTCCTCGCCGACGAAGACTTCGACTTCGGTGTCGATGGCGATGGCGTCTTCGATGCGCTTGGGGAGCTCCTCATCGACGCCGGCTGCGTCTCTGACTTCTCCGAGTGCCAATCTGTGAGTCTTCCTGTAATCTTTACCGAAAATTGAACAAGGATATGGATTCTAGCTCTGTTACTCCTGGAACCTTCACTGATGTTCAGATTCGATTTTGTTGCTTCAGAGTTTTGATTTATTTGGACTGTTTGCATTTGCTCCGTTTTTAGGAGTACGTTTGTTTGGAGCACAGCTTAATAAACAGGATTTGCAACATGTTATTCAAAGCTAGGGTTTATTTCTTTTCTGTTTCTCGTTATAGATTCCTGAGCTCTTGTTATATGTGCAGATTTGTGGCAAATTGAGTGATAAATTTGGAAAGCATGGACTAGTTAAACCTAAGCCTTCTGTGAGAAGTCTTGCAGCACCATTGAGGATGTTTGATAACATGGATGAGGGAGAAGCTCCTAAGAAGAAGCAGCCTGAAGTAACAGATGGTCCATTGTTGACAGAGCGTGACAAGATAAAAATTGAAAGAAAAAAAAGAAAGGACGACCGGCAAAGAGAGGTATGACCTTTTATGATGACGATTTTATGTCCCAGAGTTTTGCATTTGTTGAATCAAATCACTTTATGTCCCAACTGTATAATCTAACTATACTGTATACAATTAGTACATAACACATCCTTGTAACGTTTTTTCCCTTGTTTTGCATCCCACAAGCTTAGTAATTATGGATTGTTTATCCATTTCCTAAAACCCTTTTTTGTTCATTGTACTTTAGGTTGCATACCTAAAGCATGTGGAGGAAATGGAAGCAGTCAGAGCTGGAATGCCTGCTATGTCTGTTAACCATGATAACAGTGGTGGGCCTGTTGTCAGGGATATCCATTTGGAGAATTTCAATGTATCCGTTGGTGGCCGCGATCTCATTGTTGATGGTACCGTGAACCTTGCATTTGGCAGGCATTATGGTGAGTTGGCATTTGTTATCAGCTGACTATCCCCTGATCGAAGGCAATCTAGTGAATAGAGTTGATCTATTGAATTGTGTTCTGTACCTTGCCTTCCAAGGTCACACATAATTTTTTGTATCGCATTTAGAGAGTTTCAATGACTTTGTTGATCTTGATGCATTAGAGAAGAGAGATAAAATGCTAACTTGATGGGGGGATTAGTCGATTAGATAACTAAGACATGCAAGGTTTGGAAATCTTCAGTCTCGTGGTGGCTCAGTATAGTTCTTTGTTATGTTTCTTGACATAGTTATGAAAATCTTTAGGCTATACTTGTTCTTTCAAGCTTATCAAACTTGTTTAGGCCTGCCTCAAGGTGTAAGTATACAAATATGCTTTCCAAATGCAAATGCTTTGTACGCACAAGGGCTGAAACCAAACTTTAGTCCACGTCTTTGATACTTAATTTTCCTGCTGATTTGTTTAAATCACTATTTATGCAGGCCTTGTTGGAAGAAATGGTACTGGTAAAACAACTTTTCTCAGACACTTGGCTATGCATGCAATTGAGGGAACTCCTAGGAATTGCCAGATATTGCATGTGGAGCAAGAAGTGGTTGGTGACGACACAAGTGCCTTACAGTGTGTCCTTAACTCTGATATGGAAAGAACCCAACTTATGCAAGAAGAAGCTCGTCTTGTGGAATTACAGGTTCTGTCTTGCCTATTTTAGATGAATGCAATAAAAAAAAAAAGTCTTATTAAGTTGGCAGTGATTTACTTGTTATGGCTTAGCTATATTTCAAATAGATATATGAATGCATCTTATTTGTTTATTTTTTCAATGCATTGAAGAGAGACCTAGAATTTGAAGAAGCTGGTGAAAAGAGCAATGGCTCACTAAAGGGAATGGACAAAGATTCAATCTCAAAAAGGCTTGAACAGATATATAAAAGGCTGGAATACATAGATGCAGATTCTGCAGAAGCACGTGCGGCATCCATTCTGGCGGTTAGTATGGCATTCTATGGAGAATGAGTACCCTTTCCATAAAATCTGATCTATTTGTTTTCTGTGGATATGTTCATCAACATCATTTATGGATTTCCTGGAAGAACTCCGTACTAATTACCATCTAGGTGGATATTAGAATATAAAAGGGTATTCAGAGCATATGGTTTGGTGGTCTTATTATCCTCTGGTCGTGTAGTGTTGCTTACATATTAGAGCCCATTATTGTGCCGAAGTAAACATGTATCGGATATGGGATTTAGCCTATGTTTGAAAGAACTCTAATCATTTAGCCAGCTACGAGTTTCCTTGAGAACATGTTTTTAGGCTCTTAGTAGTTTTTGGGATGTTTCACCATTTCATCTATATCTGTATTGATGAAATGTAACTACAACATAATTTTTTAACCAACTAGATAATAATCCAATTCAAGGAAGAGAAATAACCGTAATAGCTTGCAGCAGCTATTGTTGGCGGTGTTGTGTAAAAAAAAACTTCTCATTTTGCATGTATGTGCATGCTTGGGAGTGGATTTAGTATAATTGAAATCTTGTCCAACTCTCTGTATGATTCTTATGCATTTATTGCTTCTCCAGAACATGTTTAATGATAATTACTCTTTTAGGGTCTGAGTTTCTCACCGGAGATGCAACGTAATGCAACAAAAACTTTTTCTGGAGGATGGCGTATGCGGATAGCTCTTGCTCGAGCATTGTTTATAGAACCAGATCTCTTATTGCTAGATGAACCTACTGTAAGCTCTATGCTGTTATATTGGTCAGGTTGTTGAACCTATAGTTAGTCCATTGTTTTACTGATTGAATGTTAAATCTGACCAATTGACAGAATCATCTTGATTTACACGCTGTCCTGTGGTTGGAATCTTACCTAGTGAAGTGGCCCAAAACATTTATAGTCGTCTCTCACGCTAGAGAGTTCTTGAACATAGTAAATTCTTTATCCTCTCCTTTCATTGTGTTAGCTTTCACCTTGATGAGCAGTTTATGAAATTGAGAAAATGATCTTGTAGGTTGTCACAGATGTCATTCATCTACATGGCCAGAAACTGATAACTTATAAAGGAAATTATGATATATTTGAGAAGACACGAGAAGAACAGCTAAAGAACCAGAAGAAAGCATTTGAAACTAATGAGAAGTCAAGGGCTCATATGCAGGTTATTTCTGAGGGCCTTTTGCTACATGTTGCTTCAATTCATTTTATTGTTTTTTCTCAACTGTCATCATTCTTTAGTGTGGTGTGTAGTTTACTCTTATTTTGACAAATCATTCTATTATGTGTAGTTTACTTGGAAGATAAAAGAGTTTAATCCAAAAGAAAAGGAGAAAAAGTCTTGCTATATAGTTTCCTGTCTTAGATACTCAGGATTTGTGTTACAGTCTTAGGTAATCTGCATGAATTTATGCACTTTCCCTTCATTTTTACTCATTATTGCGAAAAAGGTTTGGGGTAGGAGGTGTATTCCCATCCAGTGGTAGAGGAGAGCATTCAAATCGCTTTCGGATGTATAGCCCTTCATGAGGGACTCCAAATAACTGCGGTTGAGAACTGACTCAAGATGGGTTACATTAATAGTCAATGCCTTGCCCTGTCCACATCCATGAGCCTTTCAATTTTGCTTTTCTTTTGCCTAGTGTATTTAAGGTGCTTATTTGTTTGCATTGGGGTTACCCCATCTCCTTTATTCCCTTCACTATTATGGTTTTCAGTGTGTTGTATGGACAAGTGTTAGTTAGCTATAATACGCAACAGCACATTAAGTGTTAGACAGTGAATTAGCTTGATGTAATAAGGTTAACGTGGGTAGTAGGACTGGCAGTTTCTTAAGAGGGGTAGTTAGAGGGATTGGTTAGTGTTATATAAGGAAGTAGTCCTCTGCATTTAGGGCATCCAGTAGTGATCATTTAGAAAGGTTTTTGCCTTGGCCTTGTGAGAGTTGCTCTCCTTGGTGGCCAGTTGAGGTGATCCTCTCTGGTAGGCTCAGCGGAAACCGTTCGGTTCCCTGAGATTTGTTTCTTGTTTTCCTATTTAATCCAAGTAAAATCTCTTTGTGTGTATTCTTGTGTTGATCCCGATTTTCACCTCTTATCATTAAGGGACTCCTGATCAATTTTTTTTTTCAAATTTTTTATCCATTAAGAAAAAGATTCATTTTTATGTGGCTAACAAATATACTATTGTACCCTCATTTATCACTGTATTTTTTTACTTTGTTGAAGATTACAACTCACAAATTTAGAATCTACTAATAATTGCAAGGGCAGTTGTGTAAAGTAAAGACCCAAATGTCTAAAATGACATCTTTTTCTTAACAAGAAACACACCATAAAAATGACATCTCTTGCTTAATCGAGGCGGTATATATTTATAATTTTCAATGATCACAATCATTAGCTTTTTTTGATAATGTAGTTGGCTACAAACATACAATGCAGTGTTTCATCTTATATTGTGTAATGTTTCAGCTTATATTATTCCCTTTGTGACTCATATTTTGAAACGAATAATGTTTGTTGCTGCTAGTCCTTTCCTTACTATTTATAACTGTTTGATAATTTCTATAAAATTTTACCCTCCTAATGCCTTTTAACCCCTTTGTTTGCAATTTAAAATTTGCTCTTAAATCTATATGGTGTTTGTTATAGCATTTAATAGTATGTTTCATCTCTCTCTTGTTTGAAATTATTTACCATTATTAACCTTGTTCCTCCCTTGATATACGTTATCTTGCCTTGTTATTTTAACATGGGAGTTTTTTCTTTATATCTTGCAGAATTTCATTGATAAGTTCCGCTACAATGCAAAGCGTGCAGCCCTGGTTCAGTCAAGAATCAAAGTACTGATTGTACCCTGATATCAGCTTAAATATTCATCTTTTTTTTTTGGGTTTGAGAAACATGTTGCATAGCTCAGCTGCACTGCACTTGTCCTACTTCTAATTCATTGTTGTGGTATTTCAGGCATTAGAGCGGATGGAGCATGTTGATGCAGTTGTTAATGATCCAGAGTATATGCTTTTCATCATCATTTTGCACACACGGACTTTTTTTTTTTTTGGGGGGGGGGGGGGGTGTTTCATAATGTGTTCATTTATTAGTTATTGAATTTCTGTATTTGAGTATCTTGCCAGGATATTTAGAATTGAAATTTCTTAAGGCGAGTTTCTTTCTTTGCAGCTACAAGTTTGAGTTCCCAACTCCTGATGATAAGCCTGGTCCTCCAATTATAAGTTTCAGGTATGTTTTTTGATGCTTAGATTGAACTGTTATGTTATATACTTTATACAATGCTTTGATGAGGTTTTGAATTTTTAGGATAAATTTAGCAGGTTTCTAACCTGTTGAATATATATGATCTTTTAAAAAAAATTAATAGGAGATAATGTATCTATAATTTGAATCATGCATTCAAACTTTTGCTGACTGTTATTGTGTCATGACAGTGATGCGTCATTTGGATACGCTGGGGGACCGTTATTGTTCAAGAACTTAAATTTTGGGATTGATCTGGACAGCCGTATAGCAAGTAAGAGGCTAAGAGCTTAGTTTATTCTCCCACTATCCAGTATCTACAGATTTTAATCATTGGCGCGTGTGACTTTGCTTTGCCCATTTTGTCTGAGAAATTACCTACCACCTTTTGTAGTGGTTGGGGCCAATGGCATTGGAAAGTCCACTATACTCAAATTGATTGCTGGAGAACTGAAGCCAAGCTCAGGGACCGTCTTCTGCTCAGCAAAGGTGGATTTACCATCTTTATTGTCTTCCTTTTGTTATCTTAGGTTCTTAGCTACTGACATTTATACATCTATAGCATATATATACTTATACATCTTATTAATGTAGACCATCAAATTTATTTCTAGTTTGATAATCCATTGTTTGTTATATTAAATACTTCTTTGTGCAGAGTCTTGTATGCTTGTCTAATTGATGGTCCGAGTGTAGCTTTCACTGTTCAATATCTGATTTGTTCAGAACTATTTTGTTTTCCTGGATCAAGATTGTTTGATGACTTGATCAGAAACCTCACCTTTGTTTACATGATTCTACAGGTCCGAATAGCTGTGTTCAGTCAACATCATGTTGATGGGCTTGACTTGACATCAAATCCACTTCTTTATATGATGCGTTGCTTCCCAGTAAGTTGGCCAGTGTTTTTTAACAAACTTCATCTGTTTCCTATTTGTTTGTCGGATGCCATCTTCTGGTTAAGAACATGAACGGGATAGTTCTTAATTTCTTATGGTTTAACATGAAATACTGATAGTTCTATTCCTCTCAAACTAATCATCTGCTACAGATGGAGAAAACAAGGGAATATAATAATAATAATAATAATAATAATAATAATGTTATGGGGGAAAAGGAGTGAAAAGGTCAAGGATTAGGGTTGTAAGTGCTGAGGATTTCTCAAGATTATAGCTTCATTGGCTTCGCTGTGGGTCTTGAATCTGAGAGATCCTGTCCGGAATTGGGTTTTCCATGTCTCTGAAATCATGATTTGCTTATAGACAACAGCTTACATGTGATCAAACTTCTACAGGGTGTACCCGAACAAAAACTGCGAGGACACTTGGGCTCTTTTGGTATATCTGGAAATCTAGCCCTTCAGCCCATGTACACTTTGTCTGGTAATTTCCTTTCTTCACACCGTTGGTTGACTTGGTTCTTACTTGTAATCTGCTGTTGGGACATCTAGTATGGTTTCATGTGATGCTTAGGAACACTAGTCGAAATAGAACTGGATCCATGAACCAAAATATTGAAATTCTTGGCTATCATTGTAGCTCTTGGAACAAACTTTCCTGTTTGTAACATCGTTGTTTCTCTATTACCAGGTGGTCAGAAAAGCAGAGTAGCGTTTGCCAAGATTACATTCAAGAAACCCCATCTATTATTGCTCGATGAACCATCAAACCATCTTGTAAGTTTGTGACTAGATTACACTCATCTTTTCCATACTAGTTAATACTGAAGAAGATTCGTTTTGTTTGCATAAAAGCGTTGATGTGTAAAATGCTCTACTTGTAGGATTTGGATGCCGTGGAAGCTCTGATTCAGGGGCTCCTTATATTCCAAGGAGGAATCCTCATGGTACACTTGCGCTATTTACTACTACCACTCGTTTTCTCTCATTGCAATTTGCAAGTTTGCTGCCAACTAAAACTTCCAATGAAAATGGGAACTTTTTGACCCGAAGTCGATGTTATCCTCTGTGACTGCAGGTAAGTCACGACGAGCACCTGATATCCGGCAGTGTAGATGAGCTCTGGGTGGTATCTGATGGCAGGGTCGCTCCTTTCCACGGCACTTTCCAGGACTACAAGAAGATACTTCAGTCTTCGTAAAGGTAAACTTCATCATTCTTTTACCTTGTCATGGACTATGACGGAATGAGTAGTGACATGAGCTGCGTTTGAAATCGCGAAACAAAGCAATTCCTCAGCAAAAAGAGTCAAATCGTTTAATTGTCCATTTCTTTTAATTATCAGGAACTTAAACTCCTATACCGATTAGACGCATGACGAAGAACAGAAGGTTCAACAGACCTTTGAAAGGCAATGCCTAATCAAACATATAGCTGGAAAAGAGAACGCGGTGTACCACCTCGTTGCTCCTTTTTACATATAACCACACAAATGTGGAAAGGGTTTGTACCGAAATCGATGTATTTCAGTTTTTTGTTGCTGTTTTTTGAAGTTTGGCTTTTCGTCACATTGAGATATATTTTGCATGTGCTTCGGCTTATCAACATGTTATCATCAAAATTATCTCCTTATAAACGATTAATATGTCGTGCGAAAAACAACACTAACGAGTAACGACTACCTCACAGGTTACAAGTACTGCGTGCGACGTAGTGTATGATGTGTATCATCAAAGTGGCATAGGCATTAGGCACAGGCATTAGGCACACTCTAATACTTGGTATTTTTGGGAGAATCGATAGTGTATTTGAACAATTTGGGGAGAAAAATCTATAAAATTAACATTTCAATTTTGTTGGAGTATTCTTATAAATCTAATATACTATCTAGTTTCAAAAAACATAATTCTATATCATTTCCCAAAATTCTAGTACTTCCACTGTTGAAAAATTTATACATGTTTTTAAAAAAAATTAATTTTCTAAAATAATTTTATGCAAGTATGAAATTATTTTAAAAAATCAATATTTTTAATGTGGCAAAAAGTTAAATCGCTTATATTTTTTCTAATGGAGAGGGTCATCTTTACCTCATAAAATGGAAGATAATTAAAACCAGACAAACTATGTCAAATGTCCATTGTTCGTTCCAAACTCAGTCATAGAACTAGTGAACACGACATTACCTTCCAATTGGGAGAGTTTACTCGTTTTATTTCTCCACCCTAAGATCAAAACAGGATTGATCAAATTTTATGGAGTCTGAGTATCTGATTCATATTGATCCTTTAATAAAGATTGATTATGATTATAAAATGTTTCAACAAGCGAGAACAATTTACTTACGATACTTAGTTGACATTCATCAAAATGATCTTTTTTTTACTCTCTCTAGCACTATTATGTCTCTTATTCCTATGAGCTCTTTATTTTTTATTTTTTTAAGTGAAAGTGAAATTCATCCTCTGTTTTTGTCCTTTTCATTCACTCGAATCCTTTCCGTTTCATCGATTTTGTCCGGATACTTCCTTTCTTCATAAAAAGGGAAGGAACCATTCCAGAATGATTCAGACGAAAAGTACTTGCGAATAACACCTAAAGATCTCTAATTCGAATCCAGATGACCGCTCTCTATTTATCAAAAAAAAAAAGAAGGGAAGAAGAAGTCCTTGCACTTCTATTACCTTATCATATCCCGTGTTGGCACCCGAGTGTCATTGCATACAACACATCCAAAACAACCTTTTTCTCCTCTACTTGAACCAATCTCCTCTCACCCTCTATCACTCTCCATCAGTTCTACTTTTTGGTTTGGAAGAAAACTGAGAGATGGGGACTTGTTTTACCGCTCTGACAAATAATTGTGTTGTTACTTGTTTGGGACTAAAATTGCATAGAGGTTAGAAATTCCAGAGAAAGATTTGGTGGATGTCCCTTATCACAATTGTATGAAGAGCATCTGTATCGTGTTGTCTATTTTTTTTACTAGGCATCGTGTTGTCTATTTGTTCCACCATTAAGTGAGGGCTTTAGCATTTTTTATATTTTTGTAATCATGGATTTTCATACTAACTTATATATTCACAATGACGTGTCAGACTTGGGATGGGCGCGCTTTTTCCCAAATTTAGTCTCAGGGTTGTGGGTCAGACCAAGCCCGCTTCATGGAATAGATTTCCGATTTCATGTCCAAACCTGTCCGATCCTACTGATGGTGCGGGTCGGGCTTAGTGGCCTACTTGAACTTAACTTGTTGTCCATATCCACCCATTTATGCGGGCGGGTGAGGCGGGCCGAGCGGGCTAGCACGTGTTTGCCCAGGTCTAGTCAATATCTATGGTTGGATAGTCCGATCCCACATAAAAGATGAAATTAAAAAAGATGTGGTCTGATAACGCGGAAAGTGTGTGATTCAAGAGGCGTAGCCGCACAGGGTACTTTATATATAAAATACCTTGCGCCTCTTGAGTCACACGTCTGTGACTAAGAGGGGCATAGTCTACTTAAAAAAAAAAGATATATGTGGTATATATAGTAAAATTTTGAGTGTAAATAACATTGGCTTTCCGGGATCAGGACAATCTCTTAGGACATATATTAGGGAAAACTATCCTAATACTAACTTATAAATCTTCAAAAAAGTGTTCCATTAGACTCTGTAAAAAATACAATACAAATTCAACAAGCTTAATGTCAATGACCTTTTGATATCAATGCCTTGGTACACAACAAAGGCATCTCTATCTCATAAAATAGGAGATAAAACCATACAAGATTGATGCCAATAGTTTTCTAATAAAGCTTAGGAATTAAGAGAGGGGGAAACGGGAAGAGTGAGAAATGAGAAGCAGAAAATTTAATCACAAAAAAAAACTTATTAGAGAAAAAGGGTGTTGCTAGATACACCACAAGGGAGAGAGGTAAAATTAACCCCTTTTAATCATGCACGTCCTTAAGGACGTGCATGATTTGAGGTGTATATAGCCGGACCTGAGAAAAAGGAAGAGATGTAAAATTTAATCACTTTAAAGGTTGTATTGACGGGTAGAATTTTTATGGTATAGATTACTCTGATTAGCTATAGAATTGTCCAACTATTGTAGATGGGAGATGCTTTCCATTTTAAGTGAAATCGCTTTATAGGTTTTCATGTTACAAAAAAGCATTTGTGCCGTTTCGAATACCCATTAACTAGAAAATGGTAATCTATACACGGCACACTAATTGAATAATTTTAATGGGTTGTATCATATACGAGTCATATACTTTTTGTATCGTTTGCATTGGATTTTTCTACCAACTATATTTGTCAATGCTTATAAATTAAAAAAAAAACTATTTGTATATTCTCATTTAAGTATAATGATATCTTTATGATTATAAAATCATATAATAATAATAATATAATTTCTAAATTAGTGTTCAATATAATTATAGTCCAACTTTTGAGTCCAAATTGGTCGACCCGAATCTGATTCAGACCCAACCAATTGACCGGTATCAATGCCTAAATTGCCTCCCTTTTAACTTTTTTAAAAAAATAATTTATTTTTTTGAGCAAAAAATAATAATTTATTCTATAAAATAATATTTTGGGTGGGCCAAGCTTGTTAGAGCACCCCACCCAATACCTACCTTTTAGTAACGGAATACTGTGAACTGTGTGAACCCCACAAAAAGAACCTTAATTCAATTATCTCTCTCCACCAGGAGAAGACCACGAATCAAATTTACCCAATTTCTGTCATTTTCCACTCCTCCCTACTTTGAATTTTCCAAACTCCATCCCCTTTTTCTTGATCCTAAAATGCAGCTTTTTCACGGGGCTTTCCCCCAAATCAACCTTTACTTTCACCATGCCCAAATTCCATCATCTCCATAACATCTCATCTCTCCAATTCACTCTCTTTCTGTCCCTTTCACCCCTATTCATGGCACTCCCTTCACAAAATTCAACACTTCACAGTGTCACAAACTGTGGCCCAGCAACGCCCTCAACCCCACTCCTCACATTCCTTGAAACCCTTCAAGAAACCGCCCTAAAAACCTTCGGAGGCAGAGGCTTCGATCCAAAGCTATACATTGATCTCTCACTGAAATTCGACCTACCCTCTACTGAAAAAGCATTTGCAACCCTACCCAGATCTCAAAACGGCGGCGTTTCAGCTGAGAACTTGGAGTCCTTTATTGGAAGCCACTTCAATGGAGCTGGTGAGGATTTGGTGTATGTTGAGCCGGTTGATTTTGAGGCTGAGCCAGATGGGTTTTTGCTTCAAGTGATGAATCCTGAGGTGAGAGAGTGGGGTTTAAAGGTGCATTCTTTGTGGAAGAACTTGAGTAGGGAAGTTTCTGATGGTGTCAGGAAAGACCCTGAATTGCATACTTTGCTTCCTCTTCCTAAGCCTGGGATTATTCCTGGTTCTAGGTTTAGAGAGGTTTACTATTGGGATTCCTATTGGGTCATCAGGTTTGTTCACTCTCTTCATTTCTTTGTGTTTGGTATCACAAGTTCACAAGTCATTGTGTTTGTATCAGTATTAAATCAATCTTCCCGGTACTTGGTGTTCGGAATGATCACCTATCGGAGTCGATACCAGATTACAAGCTATATATACCTTAGGTGATCAGATAGGTTCTCAATTCATATTTAGGGTCCGTTTGGTTAGAATTTTAGTACCTCTGTTGGTAAGAGGTATCGGCGGTTTGGGTATGGGTATGAAGGAAATTTCATACCAAGGATAAGAGGGTGGTATCAAGGAAATTTACTTACAAAAGTAAGGAGGGAATGTATGATATGTTTCCACCTCCTATTTCTATGATCATTAACATTTAGTCACTCTTTATTTGAAGTTCATAAAAAAAATTGGCTCTTATACAATTGCCAAAAAGAGAAAAGAAAAAGATGTTCTTTGATCTTGAACAAACTAAACTAAACTAAATGAACTTGGTTGACTTTTCCTATGCATATCAAGAAGTTCAGTGCTAAAGAAACTCGCAATGAAGTTCGAATATTTCTTGTGCAGGGGTTTGCTAGCTAGCAAGATGCATGAGACAGCAAAAGCTATAGTCACCAATCTTATCTCACTTGTGGAAAGCTATGGCTTTGTCCTTAATGGTGCCAGAAAGTATTACACCAACCGAAGGTAATTGATATATAGCACCTGTTTTCGTAAAGGGGTGGATCATCATGGTAAACCTTATAATGTGCCAAAAAATCTAGGCTTGAAACTCGTCTCTTTTTTTTCTGTCTCTCTTTGATGTCTACATTTTTCTCGTAGATTCCTCCTCATTTGTCCCCATATATCATAATTTTACCTTTTGGTCCTAATATCAAATGAATTGAATGGAAAAATTGCATTGTTTTTAGCTTACTGGAACCCAACCGATTCTTTTTGGACCTTTAAGGCAATATTTGGCATTGAATCACCTTTGTTATTAGAAGAGTATGCCAAAATGCTCAGAAATTGCCTTTTGCTTTGCAGCCAACCTCCACTTCTAAGTTCAATGGTATATGACATCTACAAAAGGACACATGACTTGGACTTGGTTAAGAAAGCTGTTCCTGTATTGCTGAAGGAATATCAGTTTTGGACTTCAGGTTTTTATTATTGATTTATTCAATTATTCCCTCTTTATAATCTGCTTTATTCTTACTTTATATCATCTACTTGTAGGAATGCATAAAGTGACCATTCAAGACTCAAGTGGCTGTAACCACTCTTTGAGTAGGTATTATGCAATGTGGAATCAACCAAGACCAGAGTCATTTATTATTGTACGTGCACGCTGCTTCACCGACTATATATTTATTACCAAGATCCATAAAAGCTGAAGTTTGATCTTTTCGCTGATTTAACAGGATAAGGAATTTGCTGCCAAGTTTCACACTGCAGACGAGAAGTGTAACTTTTACCGTGAGGTGGCTTCAACCGCTGAGTCTGGATGGGATTTCAGTACAAGATGGATGAGGTGAACTGTTTTCTGATCAAAGTTTTCTGCACAACTTTATCACCCTGCTTGTTTAGTGACTGTAATCACTATTATTCTAGGATCCGCCTCCTATTAACTACTTACTCCCATGATGTACTTAATTTTTTTTTAAAATATTTTAATTTGTTGGTTTAAATACGCTGACTACTTAAAAAAAAATGTGGCTTAATTAATTTAGATGTGCAAAGTATCATCCTGGTATGATATTTGTTCTTCTATACTATCAAGAGAAAATAGGTTGAGTTTGCATAGAGTAGTTTTACATTCCTTTTATACTATATTTGATTGCGTAAACCAGCTATAGGAACTGAATTCTCCGATTGAATGGGAACGAGAGTTTGCTTTGTGGTTGCAATTTGCCAATACATCTGAAAATGACTCATGAATATGCTGATTCCTTTTGATATTGTACCTGATAACACCGAAATTTAACCCTTACAACCAACATGGTGTGTGCTTAACATGATGCAAAGATTGTATCCAGGGATTTCTGTTTTTTCAAAAACAAAGATTTTATTGCAAGAGTGGAAAAGGATGTTACCACAAACATTTGAGGGCATTAGAAATCTGTGTCGCATAGTTTACTTCTATTGAGAATCTCAAACTATGTGAGCTGACGTGCCATTTTAAGGCCACTTCTTGCAGGAATCCATCTGATTTTACAACATTGACTACAACATCAGTCATACCTGTGGACTTGAATGCATTCTTACTAAAGGTTTTTGTTTTGTGGGAGTTTCGGTTAAATCCTATTTATTCTGTTTCCATCCCTCTGATTCTAATGGAAATATCTGCTTGACAACAGATGGAACTTGACATAGCCTTCCTAGCACGTGCTATTGGTGAAAATACAACTGCTGAATACTTCCTCAAAGCATCTAAAGCAAGAGAAAAGGCATTTAGCTCTGTCTTTTGGAACGAAAACATGGGCCAGTGGCTCGACTGTTGGATTGACAGTACTCATGCGTTGAAGGTAACTTCCTGCTGCTAACTATGTCTGAAATATGACAATTTGACAATGGAATATTTTCTAGTTGGTTGATACTTTCTTGAATATTAACAGGATGATGAGCCATTGCAAACTTGGCATCAGAATCAGCACGTGTTTGCTTCTAACTTTGTTCCTTTGTGGATCAAACCTCCAAATTCCGGTTTTTTTCAGGCTTAGCTCTGCACATAATTAAATTGATAACCAACTGAATTTATCATGTATTGACGAGAGGGTGGTTTTTTCTTTGCCTTTCATATCTGTATTTTTAGATGGTCAGATGGAGAAGGCGATAAGAAGCCTGAGAACTTCAGGATTACGTTGTGCAAACGGAATTGCCATGTCTCTTACAAATTCTGGGCAACAATGGTTAGATATTGATTCTGATGTCTTATTGAAGACGAAATATTATTGCAAAACTGTCAGTATACACTAACAGGTTCTTTGACGACTAGGGACTGTCCAAATGGCTGGGCGCCGCTTCAGCATATGATCATTGAAGGCCTAGCAAATTCTGGGTCTGAAGAAGCAAGATCATTGGCAAAAGATATTGCGTTCAGTTGGATTAGAACCAACCACGCTACCTTCAAGAAAACCGGCACAATGCATGAGAAGTATAATGTGGAGAAGTGCGGAGATTTTGGAGAAGGTGGAGAATACACACCACAGGTAAAGATTTTAGGTTAGAGTATTTGGATTCATGCTCTTGTGCTTAAACTCATTTGCCCGGGGATCTTGCCCTAACAAGGATATGTTCTTTTTCCAAGCAGACGGGTTTTGGCTGGACAAATGGAGTTGTATTGGCATTGTTGGAGGAGTTTGGCTGGGCATCTGATGAAAAGCTTGCCTGTGAATGATTACAAAGCTAATTTGATCTCTATCATACACATTTAAGTTGAAGATAATATGATGATAAGGTAACTCCTGGACCTGTCCTGTCATGTTAACATTGGATTGAAGAACTTATAGCCTCTATAGAACATTTGATATGGGTTTCTAAGTTAAGCCGTTGATAAATACAGTACTTTGATATAAAAATATGATCAATGTGTATAGAAGCAATGGTAATTTTATAAAATTAGAGGTATTTATTACCTTTTTACTTTATCCTAAAGATGCATTAAGATTTCCTCTAAATGAAGATACACTAGAAAAATAGGGTCAAGATTTATGCTCTGGTTCTATTGGTCAAGAACACCAAGTCCTTTGGATGAAATTATCAGTCTGTACAAACTGCACATGAAATCCTTCAGCCTCTTTGTCATCAAACTCGGCTGTTCAGATGAAACCAATCCCAAGCTTGAAAGCCCGGAAACCTTTATGGTTCCAAGGTGCACTTTCTGCGGTGTCCAGGCTCACATCATCCCATTCCTCATAGTCTAGAGCTTCTTGGTTTTTGTAATGCTTGTAGTATCCAGTGTCTCTCTAACCGCTTGCTGTCTTGAATATCAGTGTTGGTTGTGGGACTAACAACACTGATTTGGAGGCTGGCTCCTGATAACCATGTCCTCTGGTGAATCGAGTTCGTCTTTGCTGAGAAGTGTATTCCAGTAGCTCTTGAACTCATCATCTCTCCGCGCGCTGTGCCAATGCGCTTGCTTATCGCCCTAGCACAAAGATAAACCTTGAATCCATACATTGGTGAACCTTCTTTAGGAACGAACCGGCAAGCTGTAATTGTGGTAAGCTCTAATCCGACCATCCGATCCTGCAGTGACGATCACGAGTCCCCACATGTCCGAGTGAACCATCTTCTGACACACATCCTTGTATTGCTTTGTGTGAACCTCGCCAACCGAAGGCAAGACCACTGCTGACAGACGACTCGACAAGCTCTCGAGCTCCTTGGCCGAGAACTGGCGCATTAGCTGATTCGATGCACCCTTGTAGCCATGCCATGGTATGGCAATCAGCGCATTCTCCGAAAGGAAGCTCTCACAGGATCTCAAGTCGTTCGCTCTGTAACAGAAGTTGGTTCCATTGGCGCTGGAGCAATCCCAGATGTACACATTCGACTCTGCGCTTGCTGACACGACGTACTTCCCATCAACGGTGAACGACGCAGACATGTTCATCTTCCCATTGTGAGGACCTAAAGCAACAAACTCGGTTACATTGTGACCGATATCGATTTCCTATGGATGCTTGAAAGGCAATGCTCTAAGGCGATTTTCGACATACCCCTTAGTTTGCAGACTATGCCGAGTCCACTGAGAATCCGAAGCTGAGAGTCGCCAGACGTTACGATAACTCTACTCGAGTCGCTTGGCGAGAACTGCAAAGGGGGAAACATATAGATTGGGGCTTCTGGCATTAGCTGAAACAAAGCAACAAACAACAAAGGAAGAAACTGCAATAAACCTGAAAGCTGTTGATTTTCCTGCTGGCTGATTTCTTGGTCTCTAAGCACACCACATCATCCAAATGCAGGCGATTCGAGGTGATGTCGTAGAAGTGGCACTTGCCCAGAATTGTACCTGCAATCGCCCCCTGCAATAAGGTAAAGATGACCTCTTTTACAGATCCAATGTGAGGTGGGAAAACAACTTCCTGCACATAACTGTAAGATGTCGAACCTTGCCGTCTGGCCTATAGCAGATGGCGGTGACTATCTCCTTGATATCGATCCAGTGAACGACTTGCCAACACAGGATGCTCCATATTCGGAGCTTCCCATCGATTGAGCCACTGATGAAGTAATTGTTATCCACCGGGTTGAATTGTACACATGTTACTGCATCCAGTAAGCATATCATAAGCACAAAATACAGATATCGCGATAAGGTGAAATCTGTAACATTGGCTTACCGAAGTTATGGTGAGTAAAAACGCGTATGCATTGGTCCTGTCCCGGTTGCCATAACCGTACTGTTTTGTCAACCGAAGATGATAGGAGTGACTACATCAAGAAACCGCGGTAAGATACAGAAAACGAGTACATTGTCAAGAACAAGTGAATGGTCTTAGAACAATCTACTAAGTACTAACCCCTTTCTCGGACCAAGAGATGTCCAAGACAGCGCCCTCGTGGTCATGGAATTCGTGCAGAGGCGTCTCTGAAATCCTGAAGAAGTGTTTCGGAGAAATGATGCAAGCTCTTTCTGGCAATTTCTTCAGCTTCCTCATCACACCATCATCTCTCCTGTTGAAGGAATCGACACTAGCGACACCAGTAGCTGATACATAGACACATGAATGATCAAAGCCTAAAGCTTCCAGATTGGCTGACCTCTCGTCCTGAACCACCTCCCAGATGCGCAATGCGCCATCCTGACCGCCAGTAGCGAGATGCTTCCCGTCAGGACTGAACTTCATAGCCAGAATGCTCCCCGTGTGGGCTTCGAAATCTTGACCCAGATACAAGCTTGACAGCTCCTTCCATTGCTTCTTATGCGGACTAACGTGAACTCCTGGGCTCCCGGTACCAACAGAACTCGATCCAAGAGGATCTAATCCTTCGTTTTTCCCTTTAAAACTCGCGGAGCCTTTAAAACTCGATGAGCCTTTAAAGCTAAGCCTCTTTAGCCAGCCTTCCTTGCGCTCCTTGTTTCGCAAGTGATCTAGATTGTCGCTATCTACGAGTTCCCGGCTTCTCCTGAAATGATGCTGCATCCAATTCGATATCCCGTGTACCCTATATTCCTCAGCGTGACACGGCGAGCTAGAAGAATCAATGTTGCAAGATTCACGAAGAATCCCGCCATCAGAAGTCGTCCTCCTAAGAATGAGATCATTGACCTTTGCTGGCTCCCCTGCATTGGAGGCACACTTGTCATGCTCGGGTGTCGTTGATGCAGAGGCCTCTGTATCGACCTCCTCAGCTCGCTTTGTTACTTCGTTGATCACATTTTCGACATTTTCATTTACGACATCACCAACCCCATCTCGGGCGCTCCCCCACCGCTCTAACACAAGGCCCGTGCGCCTACAGAACTCGTTGCGGCGCTCATCGATGCTTATTGGCTCTTCGGCCCAGAAATCGTAGTTTAGACTCTTGGCCACGAAGCCGATCTCATCGAAACTAGAGTTGCGAGAACGAGCCGAATCAGGTTCGGATTCACAGCCCAAAGAGGAGAAATCATCACGGGCATCCGTGAAATCATTGTCTTCATCTGACCTAGCACTGTCCATTGAAATCCCTAATGCCAAAAATCCTCACCAAAGTTCATGTGATCAAACATCGAGTCTTTTTAAGGATCGATCCAAACAGCGTAAAATTCAGACAGAAATCAAGACTAAAATCACTTGATGTAAACCTGTAAAGGCGAAATTACAGAAACAGACGATATATGTAACATGAATCAGAAATCGTCAACAAAAAGAGAATGAAGGTAGGGATTAGTAACCTAGGGTTCCAATAGCGATGAAATTGGGGAAAAACTTCCGCGGTTCGAATTTGAGTTTGCCCAAATTAAGAGGGGAAAAATCGGTGATTGAATTTCGGAAGAAAGAGGAAATTGAAGAGAAAAATGGTGGATAGGGAGAGAGTTGAAATTGGCCCTGAATTTGAGAGACCGTCGCAGTTCCAATCAGGGAGCCGTTACTTTTCCCGCGTTCTGTTCTCTTTTGGCGGTTGAAACATCGGATTGCTAAAACCGTTTTAATTCGGAGAAACGGTTAAGATTCCATTTAAAAATAAATAAATTAATTGATATTTTATACTGTATAATTTTTATAAGCGGTTGTTATTCACACCCAAAAAATTACTATATTCACCACAAATTTCGTTTAGCGATTTTTTACTATAATTATTGCGACTCTTATGGATAATTATTTTAAAAAAATTTGACCGCTCAATAAATTAATATAAAAAGAATATATGTAAATTAAAAAGAATTATATATGAAAAAATTTAAAGTTTTGTCGAATATATTTAAAAAGAATCATATATAATAACATTTAAATTTTATTTAAATGTGGAAATATATTTAATTAGATTAATGTAGATTATTAATATATTGGTATCAATTGAGCAATTGTAATAACGAAAATAAAATTTATAGAAATAATATAGATATATCGATCTATATCTATATAATATAAACTCTTAAAACATAAGAGTTTTGCTTATGTGTCGCATCTAGCTTAATCCTCTTATTTTTCCTTTTTCAATTGATTTTTATTTTTCACATAACAAATGGTTTTAATTCAAAATATGAAACTAATATGTAACCTATATCTATGTTAAAATCTCTTTATATGATCATAATAGAGTTCATCTTGAATGAACTTATTGCACCCTTCTCTTAGAATTATAAGTTTAATTCAAAATATTAAACCAATATTTTATTTAATTGTATAATATTCACTTATTTAATTATGAAGATTTTATTTAATTGGGCCACATGACAATTACTCCTTAATCATAGATTTAGTAACCAATTGAATTTATAATTCACATATTTATCCAATCTCTTGTTGGATGTTATTCATTTTGAACCATTCAATTGACGCGTAATCCAAAAAAGTCATTTTAAAGCATATATCCTTACCAATATTCATTAACTATGAGTTGTCGTGATTGTTAGTGTGAGTTATTATGCATAATGGAGAGGGTTTGGTTCTCTTTAGGTACACTACTTTTAAATTTTTTTGAAATTATTTTAGTTTCATACCTTCTTTCCATATACAATATTAGATAACAAAAATTCAATACCTTCGAAAGTATTATTCAATTTAATAATATCCTTACCAATATTCGTAACAAAAATAAATCTTATTTATTCTTATAATATCTTTTTAGTGTAACTTCTTAGTATTTTGTTCAGGCTAATTAACTCGAAGATGGTAGTCAAAGGAGAATATATTAATGTACATACAAGATCTTTTAATTTGTTATAATTGAAATAAATTTGGCGCTAACACCTAATTTATGAATTAATTTATTCAAACGTACACGAATCTATGTTAAATTCGACGACATATATGGAGAATTTCAACTTAGCTAATGAATACTCAGTATATTATATATTATGAAAGGTTTAAGATACATTATGAAATGTTTAGGTAACGAATATATTATGAAATATTGAAGATAAAATATTATGAAATATCTAGAATTAAAAATTTATAAGTCATGATTTAACTTAGCTAATGAATGTATTATGGAATTGTTAAGATAGAATATTATCTAATGCTATTATGAAACGTTTAAGAAAAGATATTATGAAAAGAATATATTATGAAGTGTTATTATATATTTTTATATAATTTTACCCTATTATCTTCATTCTAAATAATAATTGAAAAGAATATATTGGTTCATGGCTGATAGTTCGTAATATTTTTGGTAGTTTTTAAAGTTCGTATGAATATTGGTTCATGAGTCATGAGTCTCATGACTGATAGTTCATATTATTTTTGGTCATTTTTCCTTATAAAATCAAATAAAAGATTAATAAAAGTTAGCATATGTATAATTTGATTGGTTAAAAAATCTACTATTAATGTGGTGATGACACTTCGTCAATGGTTCTCATTTAATATAGAACTAGTACAGTTCTCGCGCCATGGTGTGATTTAATTTTTATAAAATAAAATCTTAATAATAAAATAAATTAATATTATATCAATAATATAAATATTAGAATAGGTCTCGTCCTATGCACGGAGGATACATTAATGCAATATTATAAATAATTTAGACAGATTTCGATAAATAAAATAATACTCCCTTTGTCCAAGAATACATGGTCTTTTAGCCTTGAAACTTTGTCAAAAATACATGGACTTTTAGATGTATAAATAATTATTACCTCTAAAATTATTACTTTTTTACTTGTTAAAATTAAAAAAAAAACTATTGAAAAATTAAAGAAAACTCTTGTGCATTTTTCATTACTCATTCTAATTGTATGAAAAGTGTGTCTTATTTCAAATTTTGGCTCCAAATTTTTTTTTACTCCACCGTACCCATGTGTCAAAGAACAAATTTAACCCTAAAATTTACCCCCAAATTTACTTTAATATGGATAACCAAAGATTTTAAGTTTTAACCTTTAATAATAATGATGAGATTTAAGATGCAAAATAAGTTCCTTAATTAGCGTGGATGAGCCTAAAAACCCATGTATTCTTAGACGGAGGGAGTAATAATTATATATATATATATATATATATATATATATATATATATATATATATATATATATATATATATATATATATATATATATATATATATATATATATATATATATATATATATAGGGAAGCTTTAAAATGTAAAAACTCCTTAACGTGTAAAATCCGCTTAACGTGTAAAATTTATTTTTTTAATGAATTACAACACGCGCGCTCAACAGTGGCTTCTCTCTCGGCCTCCCGCTGCCCCGCACCCACCCTATCAAGCCACCTCCAGCCCCACGTCGAGCCACCTCCGGCCACCACCGCCTAGCCGTGCTCGAGCCAACCCCTGGGCGCACCCCCCGAGCCCTGACTTGGCTTGGTTCGAGCCCAGACGCGCCCACACTGCCCAGTCGAAGGCTCACGTCGTATCTTCACTCGTCGGCCTCCCACGCCACCCACGAGCCACCTCCGGCCACCAGCCCCCACCAGCTCGAACCCCCTCCCTCAGGTGCACCCCCGAGCCCGGAACCCCCATGGTTCGAGCCCAGCCGAGCCCACACCGAGCCCATCTCTCCCAACAGCGCTAATCGGTGCTTTTGGCTCGGAATACCTTCGAAATCCCGATTTTGCTCCTTGTTTCAACTCGAATTTGGTATGATTTCTAACCCTAAACTTGTTTATTACATCTATTTAGATTGTTTGAATGATTTAGGTTGAGATTGAAAACCTAGGTTTTGATTTAGGAGCGGATATTGAGGCTTTTTTCCAAAAGCCAAATTGATTGAAATTGATGATATGGTTGTGTTGTTGGGTTGATTTTGAGATAATTTCATGTTCATATCATTGTCAAATTGTTTATGGATCATGAGCTAATTGAATTTTAGAATTTTAGATTGCGATATGTTTTAGAATTTGGGGCTTTTTGCCAAAAGCCAAATTGATTGAAATTGATGATATGATTGTGTTTTTGGGTTGATTTTGAGCTAATTTCATGTTCATATCATTGTCAAATTGTTTATGGATCATGAGCTAATTGAATTTTAGAATTTTAGATTGCGAAATGTTTTAGAATTTAGGGCTTTTTGCCAAAAGCCAAATTGACTTAAATTGATGATATGGTTGTGTTGTTGGGTTGATTTGGAGCTAATTTCATGTTCATAGCATTGTCAAATTGTTTATGGATCATGATCTAATTGAATTTTGAAATTTTATATTGCGATATGCTTTAGAATTTAGGGTTTTTTGCCAACGGACAAATTGACTGAAATTGATGATATGGTTGTGTTGTTGGGTTGATTTGGAGCTAATTTCATGTTTATAGCATTGTCAAATTGTTTGTGAATCATGAGTTAATTGCATTTTAGAATTTTATTGCAATATGCTTTAGGTCGATTAGGTTCTTCTATTTTAGCATAACAATCATAATTTAGCCTATTAGCTCAATTGATAGAGCAATGTGCATTTGCACAAAAGATGTTAGTTCAAATCCCACATAGGTTACATAATAGACAAGAGCGCAACAATCGCAAATTGTTACTCATGCACATTATAATCTAAGTTATGCACTTTTTAACCTTAATTATGCACATTTTAATCTTATTTATGCACTTTAATTTTAAAAGATTATACGTAAAAAAATCGATTTCAAACGTACATCTATCAACCTAAATTATCCGAGAGGTGAACCCAAACTCTCAAAAGTAAAAAAAAAACAAAATTAAAACATCGATTTCAAAAGCACATCTTTTGTCTTATTACTGCACATTATGATCTTACATTTGCACAATTGTATTCTAAATCTGCACAATTGTATCTTACTTTTGCACAATTGTAGTTTAAATTTGCACAATTGTATCATACTTTTGCACACTTGTATTCTAAATTTGCACATTACAATTTTATTTTCACACTTTATGTTCTTATATTTGCACTTTAAAGTTGCACAAATGCACTTCACAGTTGCACAAATGCACTTCACAGTTGCTTATATATTGTGTAAGCACAATTCCCTATATGAGAATATGTTGACATAAATCTCAATTACATTGCAAGAACTAAATCAATAACGATCAATTTAATATTTCTATCCAACAGATTTAGATTGAAATTATTTATCATATGATAAATATCTATGTTTAAAGATAAGGTTTTACTAGATATTATCCAATTTTACTTACTTAAGAGGCGTTATTGGGAGGATGGGAGGTAACAAAATCCGATTTTACTTACTTAACTGTAAAGGCCGGGAAATTTTAGAATATTAAATTATTAAAATAGTGAGTTATAATCATTCCGATTTCTAAGATTCAGGAGAATTGAAATTTCCGTCCTCGGGCTATTGGTTTACTCTATATCATTCGAAACGAATTCCGGTATTATTTAGTTAAAAATTTAAAATATGTTATACTTTGCTTGTAGATACCGAAAATTGGAAAATAATGCTCGAGTTCCTTTTATTAAATTCGGATTTTGGAAAAAAAATAAAAAAATAAAAAAATAAAATTTGAGTAGTATTTTAAACGTGTCGGGATAAGGTCGAGTAATGCGGGTTCGAGATATTTTGTTGGGTATTCAAATGCCTGTTGGGACCACTTCTAAATTTCTCTTTCCATCAAAATTCTCTCCCCCTCAGCTCACCCACCATACCCGAACAAAATCCCCTTGTCACTGGTTAAGGGGGAAGCTCACCTAAAACCCATTTTGGTGCTACAGCAGTAGCAATGCAGAGACCATGCTCTCCTTTCCATTCTTGGCTAGACCTCCCTCCCCACCTTCATCTCTTCAAGCCTGCTCTTCCCCCTCTATTTTGGCAAAATGCCAATTGCGAATCTGTCTGCTTCCACGCCACATCAGAAGGTGCAGCCTCTCCCCTCATTTTGAATTGGAGCCAGACAAGCACTCACAACCCCCAATTCCTTTCGCCCATTTCAGTTCTCTGTTTCCCTTGCATCTCCCTCTCCTCTCTCTCTGAATTTCCCCATCCAAACCCCCTTTCTTCCTGATTCATCAGCACCACCATCCTCACCCCCCCCTCCTATCCCCGACGACTGAAGACGAAGCCGAGACGCCGAGCCGGGAGCCGCCAGAAGCTGAGCCTAGTAGTCCTCGGAGCCGCGACGCCGTCCTCGCACCTCGCTTCCCTGTTTTCCGATTCACCGGCGGTAGGCCTCTCCCCACCTTTCTTTCACTCTGAAATCCAGTAAAGTTCCGCTTTTATGGACTCTGTTCTCGTTCTAGGACCATACCGCTTCCGGCGAGCTTGAGGAAGCCACTCCGAACAGCCCCGGCGAGTCTCGAAGCCCTCTCGGTGAGATTTCCTCTTCCTCCTTCCTCTTCATCTCGTTTTGGTTCTGTGGGGGTCGGGCCTGGTCGGAAATACCTTTCGGTCGGGATTGGGTGAGAGCTGGGGCCGGAAAGGGAGTCGCCGGCGGGAGCATGCTCCTCCTTCCTTCCTCTCTTCTTCTTCTTTCCTCCGTTTCTTTTACGGCGTACGAGAGCTCTGTTCTTCTGAGCGTGGAGAGGATACAGGTTTCATTTTGGCATTGGGCCTAAATTCCGGGTTGGGCTTATAAACCGGATCCCCTTCTCTCATGCTCAGATGTAGGATTTGGCTTGCGGGTCGGATCCGGGTTTTCGGGTTTGGTCTTCCGGGTTCCTTCTTTCATTCAGATTGAGCTTTCGGGTTGGGCTTTTTCTTTCCGGGTTGGGGCCTGTTCTCCTTCATTGGGCTGGGTTGTTTTATTTAAAAGAGGTTGTTGTTTTATGTTATTATGTTACATCATTGTACTATATGTTATATAAATTCCGTTATATGCATTTATTTAACATTGAATTATTTCTGAAATATTATTATTATATTTTATTGTGAGTTTATGATAAATATATATTCCCGAAGTTATTATTATAAAATGCTTTAAAAGAGACATTATTTGAAATATGTGTTTTGTGGGGTTTTAAATGGTGACCTTAGGAAATTTGAAATGGATTATGGGTTTTGATTTATAAATATGATTTGTGAAAATAGGATTATTTTGATAATTAAATGTAAAATGCCGGAATTATTTCTATATTATGATTTTGAGAGATTGGTCTTAAGTTAAATGTTTAATGTCGTGATTTGACTAAGTACGGTTTTAAAAGAATTGTTGATTTTCTGAGTTGACTTAACTTGGAATTTAAGAGTTTGGAAAATATGGTTGGTACGATTTTGTCGATGGGTTTTGATCGGAAATGAAACGATTTTGGTTGATGTTGATCATATCGGAAAGGTTTTGGAAAACGGTTTCACTATCGGTTGGTTTTGAGTATGTTGGGAACTTGGGTTTCGTAGGTATGAATATCGGTCTGGTAGCTTATAGAATTGACTTGATGATAGGTGTGTATTGCTTTTGGACTTGCATTGGGCCCTTGCTTGTATTATCCTGCTGTTCTGCATCTTCAGGTAAGTTCCCTAGGGGGCTTACTCAGGTTGGACATTCATGCCTGTTGTTGCATTTTATGTTAGGTGTTGCATATGCATAAAAGCATGCCATGTAGTATCCTGTTTAGGTTGCACTTATTGAATGAGCATCTGCCTACTTTATGCGTTTGAAACAGAACGGCCGTTATCTGTGATAGTCCTAGAGTCTTTGCTAGGGTCATAGGGCAGCCCAGCCTCATCGGGTACCCTGAGTCAATCGAGTCATGAACTTCCTTATATTATGATATGCCTGCGGGCTTTATTGTGGAGCGGGTTAGGCATGCGTGCCGCCCGATTATGATGGAATGCATTCACGAGCTGGCCAGTCTCCGCCCTATCGGAAGGGGGTGGAGGTAGGAGAGGGATATGCCACTTGGCATTGTCTTGGGCCCTTTACAGTATTTCTGCACATTGTTATGAATTAGGAGCATGCTAGTGTGTTTGACTTTCGTACTGCATTAGAGCATCTTTATTAGGTATAGCACATACTATGTGGCCTCAGCGAGGACTGCCGGTCCCGCATGAGTGGCTCGATCTGACTCCTTTCCCCGTTCTTTTTTTAAAAGGTATTTTCTGCAGATTTGAGTGCTCGATGTCTATATGACGGGGTTCCCTTTTGGCGAATCGAAGAATCTGGCTAATATCCTAATTTAGTAAAATGGTAATTACACATTCATGATTTGGTTTTGACTGATTCTGTCGTGACACTTGTATCTTTACTTTGCTTTTGCCTTACTTCCGTTTGGAATGGATTTCGCGACATAGTCTTAGGACAGGTTAAGGGTACCCAACGGCCCTTCGAGGTTTTTAGGGTTTGAAATCCCTTTTTCTACTAATCTTAAATGAGTTTGAAACCTCGACCCGTACCTGGATTGCAAGATCCGAACAAGGGGTTTTATCCCTTGAAACGTAACCCGGAAATACACATACCTAATAAATTATATCGACTAACTAAATAAGCAAAAAATGTGACTAAAACATATCCCGTGCATCGCATGGACATCCTCACTAGTAACTTCTATAATACCACGAAGTACTAGTTAAGATTCGCACTTTGTGTGATATTTTTAATATTAATTCGTTTGATATTAAAAAGGACTTATAAAATAAACTTGTAAGTAAACCTTAACCTCTAAGTACCATTATACTATATATATTCTTTCACATTTTTTAAATTTAATAAAAAATTATATTAACACCCATTCAACTAATTAATTTCTTTTAATATTTTTTTAATTATTATATCAATAGTAGAAATCAATTATATATATATTCTTTAATTTTTTTGAATTTAAATAAATTTTGTATAAACACCCGTTCTAATAATTCTAAAATTTTAAAATAAATCAAAAGTATCCAATTCTTTCAAATTTACAATTGTTAAATTTTGTAAAAATTAAAGAGATATAATATAATATATCTATATTTAATAATTAGGTAAAATCTTATAAAAGTATATCAGTTTCTGACAAAATTGGGTTAAATCTTTTCTTAAACATATATTGCTATATTATATGGATTAATATAAAAAAAACTTCAATTGATTAAAAATAATATTGTCACTTGTGCTTTTATAACTTTAATTAGTCAATGCATTTATATAATTATTTTTTAACTTAGTTTAGCATATAGAATAATTTATTACGGGCTACAAGCCTACAGCTTGTGGGAATAATTTTCAACAATTTAAGGATGTTGTGATTAAAAAAAAACAATTTAAGGATGCCACTCATAACTCATAAGCCATAACCCTATTTCATGAAAAAAAAGTTAACAAATCTTTTGTGGTGTAAATAGTAATTTTTAGTGGTGCAAAGATTATCACCCTTTTTATATCTTAAAAAACGTGTAAAAAAACTAACCTAAAAAATATTTTTTTTTAATCTTAGTCTGGTTCGATCGAACTTAACACCACTAAACCAACTCTAGTTAAACATATAGCTCAAACGTCTCGCATTACTTAGATTCTTACTCTCTTCATAAGTATGGAATTATTTTAAAAAATAAATTAAATAATTGATATTTTATATAGTTTTTATATCTTAAAAAACGTATACAAAAATCAAATGACATCTTTTGAACGGTGAAATGTGCTTGTTGTATATTCCCAAATATAATCAAACTTGCAAAATACTAATGAAGGGTGTGTTTGGCAATACAAGTGCTCCATCCGTTTCAAAATAAAAGTCGTTTGTCTTTTTTTGCACGCTTTTTGAGGAGATAAAAACACTATAAAATATTTTTTTTGATCAATTTTTTTAATAATTTCATACTTAATAGTCATAAGTATAAACTTATCGGAAAAAATTCATTAAAAAAATAATATTTTATATAGTTTTTACCTCATAAAAATGCGTGTAAAAAAGTCAAACGACTTTTATTTTAAAACGGAATGAGTAGCATTTTGTTTTAATATTATATAGTTTTAAATCAAATAAAGCTAACATTATTAGTTAATTAGCGTTTTAGAATTGTATTTCCACCAACTACCTACCCCAGTTCTTCAGAGCTTTTCCTTTTATATACACAAATTTCCTCTTTTATCAGCTAGTTTTATCAGCTACCCATTCAGTTAAGGTTACCAAACACAGTACTAGCTTAATTTATCATATTTTACACAATAAACTATTCAGCTTCAACTACCTATTCAGCTTCAGCTACCCATTCAGCTACGGTTACCAAACACACCCGAAGTAATAACCGAGGTGGGTCAATTACTGGTTGATTGTGAAAGCCTTGAATATTAGTTCGGACATACAATGCCCGTTATATATAATATAAAACACTTATATTCAAAAGTAAACCAACATACATCAAAAGCATGTACTCCGTATTTGTTGCACTTTTCTAAAAGTCGCGCCTAGGCGCTGCCTAAGTGCTAGGCAGCTCCTTACCACCTAGGATTCGCCTAGCGCTTTTTAGAACACTGATTGGTCTAACATGTCCACACAATCTCTCTTTGGAGATGGCACAAATGTAGCCAACATCTCGCATACTCAAAAAGCTCCTATCTCCAGACGATTCTTCTAAACTCGATCTTCACTCTCGCAATCAAACATCAATACAGAATATCCAGCATTATATTAACATATTCTAGTGTATGAGTAGAAATCATAAAAGACTATAACACTATTCAAAAGCAAACCAACATTTCCACATAGCAATGAGGGATGATCTTATTGGAGCCAAATCTAGTACGAGTTTATAAATAAGCTTAAATTAAAAACTTAATCAAGACAGCAACTATCTCCTTCTCTGTGTAAGACCGAGCTTTTGAATGATCCATCAAAACCATGGTTTCGTCGTAAGCGTGTTCACTCGCTATCTCATTAGCCATATGAAACCAGTTTTTAACCTTATTCCATGTGTTGCTAGGGCCATAAGGAGCCAACCTCTCGAATGTAGGATCGTATATAACAATACGATCATAACTTGAAATCATATATAGCTTCTTCCATGACGTAGCCACACCATGCTCCTCCATTACCCACACATACAAATCAGGAATTGTGTCCACCAATGCTGCAAGCATGCCCGCATACTCGAAAAGCTTTACTTGCACTGGCCACTTCCAAAAGAGGTTTGTTTGGAGGTCCATTCTTCTAAACTCTTCGCTCTCGCAATCAAACATCAGCATCGAATGGCTTGATTGCTTATAATACTGACGGCCATTACGGGTGTACTGTAGTGATAGCTTCCAATGAATAGTTCCATTTACGAAACAAGGTGAATCGTAGTCGTTGAAATCCCAAGATCCGTCGAGCTTGATCCAATCATCACCAGGCCAAGGCGAATCGAGCTTAAGACTGCGAGCTCTACTCCAAAAGCCCTGTCGATTTGAGTATACTTTATACTTCCATTGAGGGACCTGAATCACGACTACCTTGAAATCTTTCCGACTAGTGTCGTAACCAAAGCCTAGTTCATAGCATTGTTTGAGAGACCTCCTAAGGCGAGGGAGGGCGACATACTTGTGAATCGTCGGGTTGTCGGGTTCCAAAGAATGACGGAGGGAGATATGCAATACGAGCTGCAGGA
The DNA here is from genome assembly GCA_037127255.1 of Persicaria tinctoria. Lineage (NCBI taxonomy): Eukaryota > Viridiplantae > Streptophyta > Magnoliopsida > Caryophyllales > Polygonaceae > Persicaria > Persicaria tinctoria. The sequence goes on along the minus strand of JBANSL010000019.1, from coordinate 1,419,126 downwards.
AAAGCAGACTACGCCATGGATGACACCAAGAAAAGAGACCCTTTTATTGCAGTCCTCCTCCCGATCGTCCCGGAATGGGAAATACAGCGGTTGCCTGGGATGCTCGACGACGTCGTTTAGGGCAGGAACTGGAAACCTGAGCTCGATGCGGCTTCCCCGGTGAGGTTCCACGCGGAGATAGGGTTTGAGGTGAGGAGGCGTGGCGGAACGAGCGAAGGAGTGATGGAGGTCGATGAAGTGAGGGGATGAGATGAGAGAGTTGAACCGCTTGCAGACGCATCGGAATCGGCATAGGGATTTGATCGGTAATCTCTGGAAGATCTCATAGCACAGACCTTCATCTATTGCCTCAAAGGGGGTGGATTTCTTCTCCGGCGGCGGCATTGATTTCGCGCAACATAAGATGATCGATCGAATCGACCACCTAAAGTTGAGCGAGGGGAATTGAGGGGAAAACCCTAGATTTAGGTCGGTTCTGATCTGTTGCTCTATCTTTGACTGCCCAATGTGATTAACTCGTATATTTATGAATTAAATAAGTTTTTTTTTCTGTTAATTTTTAAATGTATTACCTTTTTTATTTTACATGCATTGTCGGTATTTCAAGGTATCAATTACTACGTATGTGACCCTCAAATTGTTTTCCTAATACGATACAAAACAATTACACAAATACAAGGCACATCCGTCCATCCATTCAGTCGGGTCTGATTTGAGTATTTGGATCTCAAGTAAGTAAATTAATTTTAAGAATATTAAAATATTATTCAAATTAAATTATAATATAAATATGTTCAATTAAACTATACAATAATATTTTCATTAAATTTTATAAATATTATTTTATAAATATTTTAAGTATAAGAAATATTATATTTTCACAAACCAGCACTACTCTAAACATACTATAATTATAAAATATAAACAACCTAGGTTTTTTATACCTCATTCGAAATGATGCAGTCATGAGACTAAGGACTCGGTGCTAACTATCACTTCAAATTATTTCTTTATCAAAAAAAATATAATTATAAAATATATATTCCAACTGAATAACATTCCGTGTAGAATCTATGTAGTGCTTGGCCCTCCAAATGGGTCTCGATAATTTACTTATCGAAGGCGATTGCTTAGTCGTTATTAAATCTTTACTCGGGGATTGGCAACCACCGTGGATTATTGAGTTGCTGATGGCTGATACTACGATTTTTCTTCGCTCATTCTCTAATGTTGCTATTCGTCATATTTTCAGGGGTTCGAACGCTGTGGCTGACAGGATTGCACGTCTGGCTTATAGCTCCCCTGACGATGATAGCTTCAGCACTGATCCAGAACTTCGGGTTCTCGTCCGCTCGGACGCGCTAGGATAAAAGCCGGATCGTCGACATCTTTCCTAATTCTGCTTCCAAAAAAAAATGTAGTGCTTGTGTGCATGGCTTTATGCTAACTCATTTGGTCGGCTTTGACTCAGGTCTAGATCCTAAAATTTTGATCTAAAACACATCGAAACTTCTATTTCAAAAGTAAACAAAACATTCATCGATCAAAACAACTTGAAACTTCTAGTTCAAAAATAAACAAAACGTTCATCGATCAAAAGAATTTGCAACCTAAGCATCTTGGGGCCGGGGCTTGTGTAAGACTGCGATTTTGGATGATCCATCAAAATTAAGCAAGGTTTGGTCATAAACATTCCGATTTATGTGTAACACGTCCAGTGACGGATCTTAAAACTTTTAGTTAAAGGGACGGAAAATTACCATAAAAAATTATCTGTAAAACTAGAGTCGGCCCTTGGGGTAGGCCCAAGGGGCGGTCGCCTAGGGCCCCCTACCGAGTAGGGCCCCGGAAAAAAAATTATGTTATATATATATATATATATAATTAGGGTATTGTGTAATATTATATTTACATATAATAAAATATTTACTAAAATTTATACGTAAAAAAACTAATTTGTGATGTGACTTATTAATTTATTCAATATTTCGAATCAACGATAACGAGTGTAAAAAAGTCTTCGTTTTTCAAGTTTTGCTATAAATGCAAAAACGGGTGATTTTTAAGTAATAATACTTTAATAAATTTATTTAAGTGATTATAGTATTTTTTTTTTTGGATAAATTTGCAAAATAACGATATATGTTTTTAAGTGTTTAATCATACAATTTACATTTACGGGGAAAAATAGAATATTAAAAAGATATTTTCACATTTATTTCTCACTAGAAAATTCACATATTTTTAATCGGACTTGTAAGGAAATATAATAAAATTTAGTACATAAGTGTATTCGTAAATTTAAAAACCTTAAATATCTTTTGTTGTGTTATACGTACTGAGATATTGCCACATTAGTCCTACTCATATACTACTACTTTAAACTCCATAAATTTCTCTTTTAGCGATAAAAAATCCGAATTTAATAATGGTTAAATAAATTAAAATTTTACATTGTTTAATTTTTTTTTTTTAAAATCGTATTTTACCTCGCCTCGGACCCTAAAAATCTCAGGGCCAGCCCTGTGTAAAACTAAACTGATACAGGACCATCCAAGACACCTTCGGATGATGTCTTTTTCAAGAGGAAGAAGAAGGCTCCACCATGGGAGAAGATACTTTGTTTAAATGACGTTTTGGATTCGTTCAGAACATTGACAGTTTTTCGACGTCTCAGTAAAATGGGTCGTACGGATTCAAAATTGATCGGATTGGTTCGTGCCATACCTTGTCGGAACGAGGACGAAGAGATCTACAACTTCGCTGTTGAAGATTTTTCCAGATTTGACATGGAGCTTGGCCGAAAATCACCATCTTTGCAAACTGTTACTGTTTTGACGGGAATTATTCTAAGTGTTGGAACAACTTTGTTATTTTTAGTAACTTTCTTTACTTATGTTATTTTAGGTAATTTTAGGAGTTATTTTAATTATTCCTTTTATTGATTATTTCTTTAAGAAATCAGCCTCCTTAGGGTTATAAGAGGCCGTCTCTTCCATTGTAGAACTCAGACGTCTCTTTATGAAAACTTCAGTTTGTGTGAAACACAATTGAGAGAAAGTCAATCGACTCGACGCGTGGCTCGTCGATTGCAACTACTGGTATAGATCTAACTTGGTTTGCTTTGAGTTCGTCAACCTCGCGAGAGCTTGGTGATCCAGGTAATCACAAGTCCCCTCCTTGTGCCTCCAAGTTGTCCGCTTGGTTGTGTAAGGTTGTAGAGGCGGGCTTTATAGTCGTTGGTATTTGGTTCCTACCCTCTTAGGAGGCCTGGGGTCTTTGCCTCGTTCTATTTTAGTTCGAATCAGTCCTTATCGGTCGAGTCTTTATTGTTTCTTTGTTTCGAGTCTTGCTGCGTTTTGTTCTCGTTCTTGAGTCTTTGCTTCTGTTCTTGTCTTTGAGTCTTGATTGTCGAAGATCGGGCCATCCTACGGCTAACCCCGTATCAAATTGGCATCAGAGCTTTGGTTTCCGACATCAAAAGTTGTGTCTTTTGTTTCCCTAAACACAAAACCTTAAAAAAAAATAGAGTCTTTCTTATTCTTGGTATTTTTACTTCTTAAATTTTTTAATTAATTGCATTAACCTTTATTTGTGATAATTGTAGTTGCAATTAGCCTAAACACGTACGAGCCGTGTCCCACAACATCCATTGGAGCAAGATATTTGTTTGAAGCCGATTGTGGTTTGGAGCCGATTAATATATACCTTAGTGCAGTGTCCCACAACATGTGATGATTGTGGTTTGGAGCCAATTAGCACCTTTGTGCAACCACCTTTGTGCAGCCGACAAATTTGTTGAAGTGGTGCCTTTGATCAGCCGATACCATTGTTGAAAAAACCTCCTAATCGGCAGTTCATTCCAAGCCCTAACCCTAGTTTGTTATTCTATCTTTTGATCTATCTTGTCTTATCTATTCATTGTCTTATTTAATTTTAATTTTTGGTAGATTAAATTACTTTTATCTATCATAGATTATAAAAGGCCTTGGATAGATCTACTTACCTAAGATAGCCAAACCATCACCTATATATATTTCATAGGGCTACATATTTTATTCTCTTTCACCTTAGTATATAATTTTTGAGAGTCCTTTGTTTTATAGATAGTTTTTCTTGCATTAGTAAAAAAAAAAAGTCCGCATATTAAAAAAAAAAAAGAAAAAAAAAAAGATTACATCCAAAGCTTAGTCCTAGGAAGATAAAATTCACTAGGGGCAAAAGTAAGCTTTCAAAAAAAAAAGAAAAAAAAAAGAAGGATTTATCTAGTGCAAGAAAGCTTAAGGACCAAATTTGGTGAATTTGCTATAGCCCTAGTCACAACCTTCAAATACATACCTCCCAAGCCATAAAATTTTTTTTAAGCCCTACCTTGCAACTACAACATCCATACTAAGGGTTTAAATAAAAAAGAGGTAAAAATCCAAGTTTTCTTTCTTTTCTTTCATTTTCTTTTCCTCTTTTTGTGTGTCGTGTACTGCAGTGACCATACCGACCCCCTCCAGCCTCGGTACAGTGTTTGTCGAGTCAGTTTGGTCGATTCCGAGCTTCTGCCCAGCTTGTGTCGAGCACTTTCTTCGTTGTTTCTTTGTCCTTTCTCTTGATTACTCTCTTTTGATTGTTAAGTCCTTTCTTGAGTGTTGATTTGCCCAAAGCGGATTGCCCCAACAAGCGTGACATACCAATTAGAGAGAGAGTGTGAGCGAAACACTCGTGAGGTTGTTTATATTTCTCTAACCTTTACATATTTCTTTGTTTGTTGTTTTTTGATGGCTAATATGCAGGGACGAGGGAAAGGACGATGGCAACAAGAAGAGTACTACTTCTCAGAGGACGACGACGACTTCCAAGAGGATGATTTTTGGGAGCAACGTCCTAGACGAAATGATAGAGGAGGTCGATATCACTATCGAGCATCTAGAGAGCCTGCGCAAGATGGCATAGGTAAGGTAAAGGTAAAGATCCCTCAATTTTATGGTACCACCGATCCAGATGCATATATTGATTGGGAAACTAAAATGGATCGAATATGGATTTGTCATAACTTCTCTGAACATAAAAAGGTGCAACTAGCTTCCCTAGAATTTCAATGTTTTGCTTTAATTTGGTGGGATAATCTAGTTAAAGAAAGAAGAAGAGCCCTTGATGCGCCTGTCGCTTCTTGGATTCAATTAAAAGCACTTATGAGAAGTAGGTTTGCTCCTCCCCATTATGCTAGCGAGCTTAGACAACGATTAGAAAATCTTAGGCAAGGTAATAAAAGTGTTGAGGAAACCTTTTATGCAATGCAAGAAACCATGGCTAGAGCTAATGTAGTTGAACCCCATGAAGATACTAATGCTAGGTTTCTTAGAATATTGCACCCCGCCTTAGCTCATGAAATTAATTACTTTCCTTATTATACGCCTACTGAACTTTTACATTTAGTTATGAAAGTGGAAAGGAATGCTAGATACAGGAGCCAAGGTGGTAGAATGTCGAGTGGGCAACCCCAAAGGTGGCACCAAGGCCATGTGCAGCAGCCCCAAAGGAGGTTTGATGGCGGCTCAAGGGAGAGAGCAAGCCAACCCCAAGGGAGGAGTGAAGGCCGAATGCCTCAGGAGCCCATCGACAAAGGCAAAGCGCCTTGGAACGGACGTGATTCATCTAGGGCATCTACTGGCCCTAAAGGGAGTAATCCTAGCTCTTTTACTCTTAAAACTATGAACATTCCTTGCTTTATATGTCAAGGTAGTGGACATGTTATGAAGGATTGCCCAAATAAGAAGCCTCTCATGACTAATCACCTAGACAAAAATGAATCTGAAAATTCTAGTGATAAACATGATGAGCATGTTCATAATGATCAAGATATTAGTTTACATGCCTCTAAAGATGATTGCCTTGAACATGAGCATGTTGATTCTTTGATTGATTTAAATGTTCAACCTATACCCTGTGCTGATAATCAAAGCAAAGATTTGTGTCAAACTACATGCTTAGAAGAAGGCATAGTTTCTAATATGATCATTGATGATGAAACTTCTTCTACTATTGCTAGCATTGAGTTAATTGAAAATTCAGCCTTGAAAGAGGATGAAAACTTGCTAGTTTTGGATGGAAACTTAGGGATCAATGAACAAGCTAAAGTGCATATTAAGTTAGAACATAATGAAGATGATATGAAATTTGAATTGTGCACTAATCAAGTTTCTTTTCTTGATTTTGTAGATGAAGCTGAGACAAAAACCATCGATGAGTGGTCAATCCCTACACCAATCAGCCTTGAGAAGAGTTTCCATGGACATGTGGTTTTCGATCCAGGAGCTCGTTTGGATGCATTTGCGGAATCATATGCGACCTTGGATTCGAGTACGAATCCTTTTCAAGAAAGGGAGATTGATGCAGGACCATCCAAGACACCTTCGGATTATGTCTTTCTCAAGAGGAAGAAGAAGGCTCCACCATGGGAGAAGATACTTTGTTTAAATGACGTTTTGGATTCGTTCAGAACATTGACAGTTTTTCGACGTCTCAGTAAAATGGGTCGTACGGATTCAAAATTGATTGGATTGGTTCGTGCCATACCTTGTCGGAACGAGGATGAAGAGATCTACAACTTCGCTGTTGAAGAGTTTTCCAGATTTGACATGGAGCTTGGCCGAAAATCACCATCTTTGCAAGCTGTTACTGTTTTGACGGGAATTATTCCAAGTGTTGGAACAACTTTGTTATTTTTAGTAACTTTCTTTACTTATGTTATTTTAGGTAATTTTAGGAGTTATTTTAATTATTCCTTTTATTGATTATTTCTTTAAGAAATCAGCCTCCTTAGGGTTATAAGAGGCCGTCTCTTCCATTGTAGAACTCAGACGTCTCTTTATGAAAACTTCAGTTTGTGTGAAACACAATTGAGAGAAAGTCAATCGACTCGACGCGTGGCTCGTCGATTGCAACTACTGGTATAGATCTAACTTGGTTTGCTTTGAGTTCGTCAACCTCGCGAGAGCTTGGTGATCCAGGTAATCACAAGTCCCCTCCTTGTGCCTCCAAGTTGTCCGCTTGGTTGTGTAAGGTTGTAGAGGCGGGCTTTATAGTCGTTGGTATTTAGTTCCTACCCTCTTAGGAGGCCTGGGGTCTTTGCCTCGTTCTATTTTAGTTCGAATTAGTCCTTATCGGTCGAGTCTTTATTGTTTCTTTGTTTCGAGTCTTGCTGCATTTTGTTCTCGTTCTTGAGTCTTTGCTTCCGTTCTTGTCTTTGGGTCTTGATTGTCGAAGATCGGGCCATCCTACGGCTAACCCCGTATCATAAACCCTAATTTTCCCCCCAAAAATCATCAGTATTAATTATGAATGTGTAACTAGAATAAAACATAAATAATGTGTAATTAGAACAAAAATATAAATCGTGCATGCTTTATTTCATGGTTTTCAAATATTTCAATATAACCTCATAATTTGAAGTTCTCGGATATAATTATATTATTAAGGTATGAAGTTTAACAAAATATTACTCCGTAATTACGAAAAAAGTATATCAGTTTGCTCAACGATGTAGGAAATAATTAATTTATGAATGTTCGGGCTTAAAACGTTTATAATTTTTTGCTCATATATATTTCGTATTTGAACTTATAATATATATCAAATCAAAGCTATCGATAAGAGGAACATGTATGTTAAATTTTATTTTTGAATGGGGGCGAATGCTTCCCAACTTTGTATTATTTAATTTTTTTTGTATCGATTCTTCAAATACAACCGATCGCCTAAGAAGTCTTTTCTAATAGGCATGGAGTACTCCAACTTCTACGAGGGGTGCAGCAAAAACGCCTCTAAGAGTTTCTCTTCTCCAGGTGCCACATCATGAGTCATGACAGTGCGTATCGGTGACCGGTGGATATACATACTCTGCCGGGTCACGTGTGACCTAATCCGACACAATGACACCGATGACGAATACGAATACTATGACATGTACTACGACTTAACGACTACTGTCGCCAACTAAATGACCGACGAACTATGACTATTGTGCCATCTCCAGAGATCCTGGAGATGACACAAATGTCCCAAAACATGTCCCACGGGATGCTGCTAGGGCCATAAGGAGTGAGGAGCCAACTTCTCGAATGAAGGATCGTATATAACAGTACAATCATAACATGCAAACATATATAGCTTCTTCAAATTTAAAGACTATATATAACACTATCAATGACAACAATTTCGAATGGATAAAAACGTCTCAACACAATAGATAAATAGGCTTAAATTAAGACTTTGTGATAGTAACTATCTCCTGGTTTGTGTAAGACTAAGCATTTGGATGATCCATCAAAACCATGGTTTCGTCGTAAACATGATCACTCGCTATCTCTGTAGAGAAGTCGCGAATACGACCTTTAACTATGTTCCAAGTGCTGCTAGGGCCATAAGGAGCCATCCTCTCTAATGAAGGATCATGTATCAAAATAAGACCTTCCTTTGAAATCGAAAATAGCTTCTTCCATGAGGTAGACACAGGCCCGGCCCTGAGCAAGGGCAAGGTGGGCTCTTGCCCAGGGCCTCCAATTTTTTTTAGGCCTCATATGGAGCAGCCCATTGTATGGTAGTATTATTAAAAAAAAAATCTATATGTGTTTAATTAGCCAGATGCGTCCTTCCCAAACGCGTCCATCCATCTTCTTGCCTCACCAGTCACGCCATATTCTCTTTCTTCTTTCTTCCTTAACTCACGCCATAACCATTCAATCTCCTCTCTTCTTCCCAAGTTCTTGATTCTTCCCAAATTCTTGATTCTCACAAATGAAATTATGGCTCAGACCCCGTCCTTCCATCTCCATGCCTCTTCCCGACTCCCAATTTCATCCCTTCAATTTCTATTTAAGGTTTTGTCTGAAATCGAATTGGGCACAATCGATCCCCCAATTTCCTCCAATCTCCCCCAATCTGTCATTAAAGGAACTCAGGAAGGCTTGTTCGTCGAATCGTTTATCGGATGAATTCGACAATTGAAGGAACTCAAGAAGGCTTGTTCGTTGAATGTTGATTCGGACGACGGGACGGGCCGGAGCTTTAGTCTTCCTCTCCGGTAATTTCTAATTTATCTTCAAAATTTCTTTAAATTCTCTAAATTTCATCTATTGATCGACCTCCGTTGTCTATTTTTTATGCATTGTTGCAGATCTTCTTTGTCTACCATTCTAATTCGAAAATTGGGGCCACTGTACAATTTGTGCAAGACCTCCACTGTACAAATCGAAAATCGGAGCCACTGTAAAATTTCTACTGGTGATTCGAAAGTTGTTGTTTCTAATCGGAGCCTTTACAATTCGAAAATCAAGCTTAATCAATCAATTGGGGTTAATGCTGATTGTTGCCCCTTTCTTTGTTGTGTATTGTGTTTAACTTGGTGTCTTGGTTATGTTTGAAAATTTTACATTTAGTCATGTCTTCTAAAAGAAAATTTGAGCCTTTGTGTTAATGTTAATACCCCTGTGTTTAACTTGGTTGGGATGCACATTATTAAGGGCATTATTAGGGCTATAATGTAGTGTTAGCGCCCAATGAATAGTTCCATTTACGAAACAAGGTGAATCGTCGCCATTGAAATCCCAAGATACTTTGTGAATACCACTAGAACTAGGCCAAGGCGAATCGAGCTTAACACAGCGAGCTCTACTCCAAGAACCTGTTCGATTCGAGTACACCTTGAAAGTCCATTGCGGGACACGAATCAAGACTACCTTGAAATCTTTCCGACTAGTGTCGTAACCAAAGCCTATAGCATAGCGTTGGTTGGCATACAACCTAAGGCGAGGGAGAGTGACATACTTGTGAATCGTCGGGTTCCAAAGAATGACGGAGGGAGACGACGAAGACGAACGGTTGTAGGAAAAGCAGACTACGCCATGGATGACACCAAGAAAAGTGACCCTTTTTGTGCCATCCTCTCGATGGGCCCGGAATGGGAAATACAGCGGTTGCTTGGAGTGCTCGACGACGTCGTTTAGGGCGGGGTTGCGAAACCTGAGCGCGATGAGGCTTCCCCGGTAAGCTTCCACGCGGAGATAGGGAGGCGTGGCGGAACGAGCGACGGAGTAATGAAGGTCGATGAAGAGAGGGGATGAGATGAGAGAGTTGAACCACTTGCAGACGCATCGGAGTCGGCATAGGGCTTTGATCGGTAATCTCTGGAAGATCTCATAGCACAAACCTTCATCTATTGCCTCAAAGGGGGTGAATTTCTTCTTCGGCGGCAGCATTGATTTTGCGCAACACAAGTTGATCGACCGAATCGATCGACCACCTAAAATTGAATGAGGGCGATGGGAAATGGGAATTGAGGGGAAAACCCTAGATTTAGATCGGTTTTTGTGTGTTACTCACTTACTCTAGTCTCCACCTTTGGCCCAATTATGTGATTAACTCTTATATTTCTGAATCAAATAAGAATAAGAACTTTTGTTAATCTCTAAATGAAATACTATTTCCGTTCGGCAAAACATGTCACTTAATATTCACGCACGCTTATTTAGGTGATAAAAACTATATAAAATATCTAATTTTTTTAATAATATTTTTTAAACAATTTCGTAGTTATTATTAATAACTATAAACTTGTTAAAAAAATTATAAAAATTGAATATTTTATATAGTTTTATCTCCTAAAAAAGCGTGCATAAATACTAAGTGACATGTTTTGCCGAACGGAGGTAGTAATAAATAATTCAACATATATATTGAACCAATCGATAAATACAAGCCACCGTTTGTATTGCACCTTTTTTATTTTACATTGTCAGACTCGAAGTGCCAATTCAAGTACGTATGTCTGGCCCTCGAATTGTTTTCCTAACAAAAAAAAAAAAAACACAAATACAAGTCACACCCTTCCATCCGCCCAGTCGGGTTTGATTCGAGTATTTGGATCTCAAGTAATTAAATCAAATTTCGTATCAGTTGGATCTAAGTTGTTTCAGGTTAAGTCAAACCGAGTTTGTCCTGATTTCAGTTTCATTTATCCATCAAAAACTCAAATTTGGTAAAGACTTTTTAACAATATTAAAATATTATTCAAAATAATTATAATATAAATATGTTCAATTAAACTATATAATAATATTATCATTAAATTTATAAATCTTATTATAATAATATTATATAAATATTTCAAGTATAAAAAATATTATATTTACACAAACCAACACTACTGCAAACATACTATATAATTATAATTACAACCTAGGTTTTTTAGACCTCGTTTGAAAGGATGCACTCATGAGACAAATGACTCGGTCCTAACTATCACTTTGAATTATTTCCTTATTAAAAAAAATATAATTATAAAATATATATTAAAACTGAATGACAAATCCGTGTAGGATCTATGTGGTGCTTGTGTGACTTTATACCGACTCATTTGGTCGGCTTTGACTCAATAGATCTTAAAATTTTTGGATCTCGGATCTAAAACATATCAAAACTTGTAGTTCAAAAGTAAACAAAATGTTCATCAATCAAAACAACTTGAAACTTCTAGTTCAAAAGTAAACAAACACTACGCCAGATGGCCTTTCGGGCGACGGACCAAGGTCGTCGCCTGAAATGGGATTTTCGCCCTCTGACAACTCAGGCGATGAACTTCCGTCGCCTGAGTTGTGGTCCGGTGACTTTCATCCTTTCACCATTCAGTCGACGAGCATCTGTATGTTCGTCGGTGGAGTTAACTCAGGCGACGGAAAATGTGTTCGTCGACTGATGATGTTGTCAGAGGCCAAGGGCCATCCAGGCCCGCCCATATAGCTATGAAAGAATCCAGACGATGACCCTTTCCTTTATGTTTCGTCGCCTAGATAGTTTCAGAAGACAGACATAGAATTATTTTGTCTCCTGAGTGAAGTCTAAAGATGCGTTCTCAGTTGTATGTCCGTAGCTGGAGTGTTCAGGAGACGAAATTTTATATAATTCCGTCGCCTGAAAGGGTTAATTTTTTTTTTTAATTAATAAGACGATGTAATATTGTTTGTTCGTCTGCTGAATTGTTTTGATTTAAAAAAAAATTTAATAGGGCAGGTGCCCCCTGTTGGAATGTACCTTATAGCACATGTTGTGCTCCTGTCCTAAACTTTCTAAACAACAACACACACAACACACAATCACACAAACAACAACATACTCAACAACAACACAATCACAAGCAATTCAACCCATCAAATTAAAAACCTTGTAATCCACCCTAAAGCTTGTCCAACATACCAAAAGTATGTGGCAAATATCCAGACAACTTCACAAAAAACTTCACAAAAAGTTTCTCCAAACACTACAAGTTCCAAAGCCACAATACACAAGTTCTAAAAGTTTCTCCAAACACTACACAACTTCACAAAAAACCAAACCCAAGTCTTAGTTATATATATGAGGAGGGCATCCTTACCTATTTCGACTAGGGGGAGGGCTGAGAGTCTGTTGGACGACCACCTGAGTTGTTGGAGGGCTGAGGAGAAGCTGCGGCTGAAGGGACAGCCTGAGGACACACCACAGAGGTGACGGATGGCTGTGAGTTGGACTGACCACCTAGCATGCCCATCATGACCCTCTCAATACTGGCCATACGCTCCTCCAGCTGCTCATTCTTGCTCTCGGCTTGGGTGGCTTTCTCAAGCAACCTTGCAATTTCAGCCTTCACCTCCTCCAGCTCCTTGTCCCTCTCTGCAGCCCTTGCTGTCCATGGACCCCCTCGTTTCTTTGCAGGCCGCTCTCCAGCTGCACCCATTCCTTTAAAAAAAAGATTGAAAACATAATAAGAGATATAAGTAAAATCAGTGGGATTGAATTATAATAAGAGCTATAAGTAAAATCAGTGGGATTGAAAACATAATAAGAGCTATACCTCTGAAAATTATAACAAGTAACATAATTAAAATCAGTGGGATTGAATTATAAGTAAAATCTCCGGCTGCACCCATTCTTGTTATAAAATCTTGTTATGAACTATAAGTAAAATCAGTGGGATTGAATTATAACAAGTAAAATATTGTTATGAACTTCTGAAAATCGTAAAACAAAAATAAAATCAGTGGGATTGAACTATACCTCGAACTTCTGTTCATCGTCTTTCCCCAAGGCATTCCAAGATGATCTGTGTTTGTTCTTCGACAGAGAGGGGTGGTATTTGGCTTGGGTCTTCTGCTCCTTCTCCAACAGTGAGGAATTCATCAAGACGACGTTTCAATTTGGCCTACAAGTTCATGTATGCACAAAAAATATATATAAGTAAAACCAAAGAAATAATTATATAGAATTTATAAGTAAAACCAAAGAAATAATGAAGGGAATTTATAATAACACTAAAAGGAATTTATAAGTAAAAGGAATTTATACTAACACTAAAAGGAATTTATAAGTAAAAGGAATTTATACTAACACTAACAGAAATAATCAAAGGAATTTATAATAACACTAGGATTTACCTACTGATTACAATAACAGTAGAAATAATGAAAGGAATGTATAAGTAAAACCAAAGAAATAATGAAGGGAATTTATAATAACGCTAAAAGGAATTTATAAGTAAAAGGAATTTATACTAACCCTAACATAAATAATGAAATGAATTTATAATAACAGTAGGATTTACCTATTGATTACAATAACAGTAGAAATAATGAAAGGAATATGTATAAGTAAAACCAATCTCATAGTGAAAAAAATGCATTATTACCTACTGCTTTCATTATATAGAAAAAGAAATAATGAAAGAAATGCATTATTATAGGTAAAACTATTCACTAATGAATGTATATAGCTTATCATCATTAATTTTTACCTAGCTTTTCATTATTATAAGTAAAACTATTCACTAATGAATGCATTATTATAAGTAAAGTCATACAGAAATAAGAAAGTCATATAGAAATAAGAAAGTCATACAGAAATGCCTTATTATACTTAGGTTTTACTGAAATGCATTATTATAAGAAATGCATTATTATAAGTAAAACTCATACAGAAAAGCATTATTATAAGAAAGTCATACAGAAATAAGAGTACCATGCATTTAAGTTATATAAGAGTACCATGTATTACCTAGCTTATCATCGTTAATTTTTGAACAGGATTTATAAGAAATGCAATAATATAAGTAAAACCTAAGTACTTAGGAAAAATTACAGAAAAAAAGAAGGTCATACCAGTCCATCCTGCGCACCCGGACACCCCTCGTAGGCTTCTATGGTTGTCTTAAGCCATGCTGCCAGATGCTTTTCCTTAACAATGAGCTCTTCTGCTCGGAAGCTCAGGGGCTTGGACCCATTGTGATGATTCATCGGGTTCGGGTTCGGGTTCTTGGTCCTGTTTTGCTTGTTTCGCTCACACAGGGCCTGTAAAAAGAAAGTCATTCAGAAATCACAAGTGTTAAACAATAAGATAAACGGCGAATAAAAAAACAAGTTAGGGAATTAATGAGAAATTACCATTCTCGCTTCGTCTATGAAGTCACTGACCAAGAACCGCCACTGCTCAGGGCGAGCGACAAACTCAAGTGGTATGTCCTCCCCCCCCCCCCCCCCCCCACTCCAGGAAGTGTTGATGACAATCGTATTTCCAGGCCCCATATGCTTTTCCGCTCTTCTTCTCCACGTATGAGTCAACTACAGGGTCAATCTCATAGTACATCTACACATCCATATCAGGAAAAAAAATATTTGAATAGAAGATAAGCAACAGTAGATAAGCAACAACCAAGCAACCAAAAAAAAAAAGCAACAGTCAAACAAGCAAACAAATCTCATAGTAGATAAGCAAGCAAAAAAAATTCAGAGCAAATAGATGATAAGCAACAGTAGATAAGCATATTGTGAAGCAAGTAAACAAATCTCATAGTACATCCACACATGACAGAAGATAAGCAACAACCAAGCAAGCAAACAAAAAAAAATTCAAAGCAGAATAGATATGAAGCACAAAACCAAATTATTTTTTATATATCAACTATCCAGACCACACAGAAAAATCAAACTATAAAGATAAATCTCAGTCAAATAGATAAATAGATAAATCAAACTATAAATTAGATATATGTAGATCTCAGTCAAATAGATAAATCAAACTATAAAGATAAAACCACATTATTGAGGAGATATTCATCTTAAATCTCAGTCAAATAGATAAATCAAACTATAAAGATATATGTAGATCACACAGAAAAGTACTTATAAGTAATAAGTACTTAGGTAAAAGATAATAAAAAAAGGAAACTACCTCCAAGTAATCTCTTACGGGGACTGTTGCTCCTATGTTAGTTTGGTCCATGTTGATGCAAGCATAAGCACTTTGTCCCTGATAGCACACCCAATGTCTCGGACAAAGGTGTCATGCAGTTGCTTGAGGCCAGACCCCTTGTGGAAGCAGGACCACTCGATTTTCAGCTTCTTCCCTGCTGCCGCCTTGAGGAGTGCTGTTTTGTGACTCTTGATGGTACGATATTTACCTAAAATTCATAAGAACATATCAGAATCATCATTGAAACAAACAGAATGATGAAAAATATAAAGACTGCATTTGTAGAATACTATAATCAGGCCATGTATAAACAAAATATAAACAAAGAATCCATCAAATGCAACAAATAAACACAGATAACAATCTGAGCATATACAATGACTAAATAGATACATTGAAACAAACAGAAGGATGAAAAAAGCAAAAGGATCAGTATTAGTAAAAAGAAAACCATCTAGACAGATTGGATACAAACAGATTGGCAAACAAATAATAAGACAGTTGAGATAAATAACATTAGACAAAAATAAGACAGTTGAGATTGGCAAACAAATAATAAGACAATTTGATGAAGCTGATAAGAGGGTATTAGGTATTGAGAATAGGTAGATCAACATTAAACCTAACTTAAAGCTTTTGCAATCAGCCAAAAATGAATTCAAAAAAAGAATATGTTGAAGTTGAATCATACATACATAAGATCATCTCAAACAGCATGAATTTTGACACACTTCTAGCCAGGCAACCATAGAGTATATAGGAACATCATTGAATTTACATGTACAGAAGTGTGGCATGTACCAAGTAGAGTCCAGACATCAAAAAATGGTATGGAATGAGAGAAAATTCTAAGACTATAAAAACATGGCAGTGATACAGATATTTCAAGTCTAAGACTAAAAACATGTTACAAGTCAAATATTTCAAGTCTGAGACTATAAAAACATTTTCATGGTGATATAGCCAAATTTACAGCATATTGTGATAAAACTAAGTCTAAAATAGCATATATAGAGCATCACGAAGTAATAAACACAATTCCAAAGAAAAGATCAAGACAGAACCAACACACCAACATTAAGTGGACCTTGAGTATCGATCAACAGTATATACTCCAGTCCCCCATAAGTGGCAAAACTCATCGATCAACGGCTGCATGAACACATTAAGACACTTTCTTGGAGACTTTGGTCTCGGAATCAACAACACTAACATGTTGAATTCCTTCTTCATGCACAATGACGGAGGCAAGTTGTATGGCATGACTATGACAGGCCATGTGCTATGGAGGGTTGACTGATTCCCAAATGGATTGAATCCATCGGTTGCAAGTGCAAGTCTCACATTCCTCATGTCTTCAGAGAAATGCGGGTAGGTTTTGTTGAATTCTTTCCATGCCTCACCATCTGATGGGTGTTTCAACCATTCTGCATCTCTCACCCGCTCACCATGCCATCGCATAGCCTTTGCAATGTTCGGCTCCATGAACAATCTCTTCAGTCTAGGGGTTAAGGGAAAGTACCGGAGAACCTTCCTGGGAACCTTGCCTTTCGTACCCTCCCTAGTACACCACCTAGGTGTGTTGCACTTGGGGCACGCTTCGAGATCTGCGTATTGTTTGCGAAATAGCACACAGTTATACTCATAAGCGTCGATCAGCTCGTACCCAAATGCAAGGTCCCTAATCACACTCTTCATCTTCGCTCCATCTGTATGATGTTTATGTCCTTTCGGCAACATGCGAGCAATGTGTGCGCACATGGCGTCCATGCTCCTATCTGTCCACCCAAACTCCGACTTCATCTGCATTGCATCCAGACAGGCATCCAGAACAGTCATATCCCTGTTCTCACACAATGGCATGTTTGCTGCCTCTACAAGCCTATTATATTTCTCGTAATCATCGTCAACAACATATTGGAACGGAGGATCGTCGGGAACAGAGTGCGCCTCATATCCGGCATGAAACGGAAAAGCATTGTGCAGAATGTTCATAGCAGGACCATCAACGGAGGAAGATGCCCCTTCCTCCAGGATCTGCGTTCGTCGTTGCTCAATTGTCCTATCAACTGGGGCTTCGCCATGCTTGTCCCAAACAATATAATTAGGCCACATCCCCATGTGGGCCAAATGACTGTGTATTTCATTTACTGGGTGTCATTCATTGTTGCGACATCTCTGACACGGACATAGGAAATGAGTCATTCCATTCGCATTATCTCTATGATTCTGCATAAAGAGAAATATTCCATTTTGATACTCCCCATGAGCGTGAGGGAGTAGCATCCAACTTTTATCGCCCATTATCGTCCTATCATTATTAATCCATTCATATGAATTCATCACATTCTCAAATAAAATTGCACATAAACAATCCATTCTCATCATCTATGTCATTCTACACCACATTCTCAAATAAAATTGCACATAAACAATCCATTCACATACACAATCCATTCATACCTCAAACTCAATTTAAAATCAATTTTCAATCATAACATTCTAAATTCCATTTTCATCATAAACTCAAATACAAATTCCATTCTGATCATCTATCTCATTGTACATCCCTTTCTCAAAAATAAATTGCACATAAACAATCCATTCACATACACAATCAATTCATAACACAAACTCAATTTAACCTCCATGTAACCTCAATTTCAACTCCATATATACATACATAACTTTTTCCCCTCATAAACTCCATTCAAACAACTTTTTTACCATCCAAACTCCATTAAAAAAGACAAGCTCATCATGAATCCACTCAAACAATGTATATGCATATATTCAACAAAAAAAAACAAAAATAAAATAAAATTTGTACATACCTTCAATGGATGTGTGAAAATTGTGAAATGGGGGAAGAGTTTTCGAGCCTCTAGGGTTATTTTGGGAGAAAGGATGAAGATGAGAATGACTTATTGCACAGTACAACCGATTTTAATTGTTTGTTACGGAAAACAAACAATTAAAATCGGTCATCGATCAAAAGAATTTGCAAATTGCAACCTAAGCATCTTGGGTTAAGAAACTTAAGATAGTAACTAACTCCTCGTTTGTGTAAGACTGCGCGTTTGGATGGTATCCATCAAAATTAAGCAAGGTTTGGCCATAAACATTCCGATGTACGTAACACATTCAGTGACAGATCATGAGATTGTTGGTTGAGGGGCGGAAAATTATTTTTTAAAAAATCTATAAAATTAAACCCTATTTTTTTTCCCAAAAAATAATCAATATTATGTATATGTAACTAGAATAAAACATAAATAATGTGGAACTAGAATTAAAAACATAAATCTTGCATGCTTTATTTCACGGTTTTCAAAAATTTCAATATAACCTCTTAATTTGAAGTTCTCGGGTATAATTATATTATTAAGTTATGAAATTTAAAAAATGATAATTTAAAATAAAAATATATCAATTTGGTAAACGATGTAGAAAATAATTTATATATGTTCAATCTTAAAACGTTTATCAGATATCAGATTTGAACTTATAATATCTCAAATCGAAGCTATCGACAAGAAGAACATGCATGTTAAATTTTAATTTTGAATGGAGGTGACTGCCAGCCCTGGCCATAAGATCGAAGGATTCGCCTCTGAACACATCGGAATCGGCATATAGGCTTTCAATAGGCAATATCTTGCAGATATCCGACCATAAATATTCATCCATATCATATACGCGTACCATAGCTATTAGCTTGAAAGGGAATGCCTTTCTTATTCTCACCCTGCATAAAAATTAAGTTGAAACACTTTCAACAATAACATTTACACATAATCTCTCCATCTACCTTTAATTGCGTTTAGTCAGTTTTCAATCAATCGTATGCATTGTATCCCCTTTTGTCTCTTTGATTTATGTTACTACAGCTTCTGTAAAAACAGTTGCAATTCAAAAGTAAACCAACGTACATCAAAAGAATTTGCAGCCTAACGATCTTCGGTTAATTATGATAGTAACTATCTCCTTGTTTATGCCCGACTGATCGAGCTTTTGGATGATCCATCAAACATCAACACGAACTGTTTGACATTATTCTCATGCACGGGACAGGATATACAGTGTCCAGGGGATCGCGAAGATAATAAAAGACTATATATAACATTATCAGTGACGACAATTTCGAAACGATAAAAAAAAGATACTCTCAACATACTCAACGTAATAAATAAATAAATAAGCTAAAATTAAGAACTTAAGATAGTAACTATCTCCTGGTTCGTCGTAAACATGATCACTCGCTATCTCTGTAGAGATGTTGCGAATATCACGAATACAGCCTTTAATCATGTTCCAACCACGTACCAATCACAAACCACACTTGGGTAACCGACATCACGGTAACTATCGTAGTGGTAACCACGTGAAGGTGTTACGGTAATGGTAATGAAATCTGAATACCATGGTTGCCATGTATATATATACATATTTTTATTATTATTTAATGTTTTATTGTTTTTACCTTTAAGTTTTATGTTTTTAATTTTAAGTTTTTACTTTATATTTTGTGTTTTGATTTTGACCTAATTAAATTGGTCTTTTCTACTATTTCTACTATAAACATAGAAAAAGTAGGAATATTTTGAATGTTTGAAGACTTTGAACTTGTTTTATTTGAACTTGCAGGAACATTTTGAATGTTTGAACAATTGAACTTGGTTTGTTTGAAGACTTTGAACTCGGTTTGTTTGAATTGGTTTGTACTTTTCGTTGTGAAGTTGATTTATTTGAACTTTTAATAGGTGGTAACTATAGTATTTTTGAAAACCATATTTTTTCGTTCGATAGCTTTGGTGTCTACTAGACAGTGGCCAAGGGGTTTCAAAAAAATACAAACAAAATTATAGCATGGTAACCATGGTAATATACCGATGGTAACCATGACTTGTGGTTGGTACGTGGTATGAAAATTTATATACCACACGTTGGTGGTTGGTACGTGGTATTTATTATTTTTTGGTGGTTACCGTACCATGCCAATTACCAATTGATAGATTAGAGGAATTGATCGATTTGATTTGCAGCGACCAATTCCAATTGAAGATGTCAAGGAAGATGTCAAGGAAGAAGATGATGAAATGGGAAAAGAAGCAACACACAACCGATGCAGGTGTCGAGTACTCCACCTTCTACAAGGGGTTCAACCATGGCGCTGCTAAGGGTCCTACGGATGGTTTCTCCAACTGCCACATTATGGCGGTGCGTATTGGCGAGCGGTGGATCTACATCGCTTGCGACCACGACGGCGATACGTACTATGACTATTACCGCCAACGAATGACCGCCGAACTCATCTCTTACTACCCCACCCTCTCGCCTACCTGCAGCCGGGCAGACCTTCATCGATTACCTCCGGAGCGCCAACGCCACCCACATCCGCTGCCGCGAATTCACTGACCACTTGTTGTGTATCCAGGTGATGTTGCCATCCCCCTTTGGACCACATTCCTATGTGGAAAACGACGGGACCAAGGTGACGCCCGCCTCCTATGACTCCGTTTGGGAGATCCAGCATGTCCAGAGCGAGGACCGCCATGAGTCGGCTCAGGGCAAGAGTTGTGTCCTCTGTATGGAGGAGATTGGGAAGCCTAAAACCACCGCCCTCGTTGACAAGCTTAAAACAGCCGCCCTCGAGATGTCGTGCTCCGCTCCCACTTCTTCCACAAGTATTGTCTTCTTAACTGGCTTACAAGCAACGATGATTGCCCGATTTGCCATTTTCAGCTGCCCGCAGCCCCGTATTTGTCTCTTTGTTTTTTGTTTTGCCATTACCTTTAGGTTAATTATCATATCATCAAACTCTAACCTTTGAAATTAGTCACTCGTGTATTTGAAAAGACTGAATCTTTGATCATATCAATATCTATCAATCAATATATCCTCAATATATATAATACTACAATAGAGACATGGTTCTTTTTTGCCATGTCGTGTTGAACCATGAAGGTCTTTATCAGGTACTATAGTAAATGTCCACAATTTTCTCAATGGCAATGCATATATGGCTCATCACTTTAGGAGTGATCTTTCACATGATCGATCGATCGATCAGCTTATTCTCATCGTTCGCCTTTCTAATTGTACTAATTGACCATTGATGATCCAGCTCATCCCGGGCTGCTGATCAATCCCCGGTTAGGAAGAGTACTCTTTCAAGCATCCCTGCATACTCAAAAAGCTCCTATCTCCTCTGGCCATATATCCCTAACCGAGTTCTATAGGGATGTTGATTCTTCTATACTCTTCACACTCGCAATCAAACATCAACACAGAATATTTGGCAATTATATGAACATATTCTCAATTTCTCATGCACGGGATGACAACAATTTCAAAAGTATAAAAAAGTCTCAACGCAATAAATAAATAAGCATAAATTAAGAACTTAAAGGAGCCGTCAAAAGTCTCAAGTACGTCTCAACGCAGTTTCAAAGGGATGTCTATCTCCTCGTTTGCGTAAGACTGAGCTTCTGAATGATCCATCAAAAGCATGGTTTCGTTGTAAACATGTTCACACGATACCACTCTAGAGATGTGGCAAATACGGCCTTTAATCATATCGTTCCAAGTGTTGCTAGGGCCATAAGGAGCCAACCTCTCAAATGAAGGATCATATATCAAAATACCATCATCATATGAAATCGAATATAGCTTCTTCCATGAGGTAGTGACGCCATGCTCCTCCATCACCCATATGAACTTGTCCACCAATGCTGCAAGCATGCCCGCATACTCGAAAAGGGTTACTGCCACTGGGCTCCACTCCGAAAAGAGTTCTGCAGGGAGGGACATTGTTCTAAACTCTTCGCTCTCGCAATCAAACATCAGTATGGAATTGCTGGATTGCACCTTAGAAAAGCCACTATAATTATGCCTAATAATACATAATGATAGCCCCCAATGAATAGTTTCATTTACGAAACAAGCTGGTGAAACATCGCCATTGAAATGCCAAGATACTTTAGTACCATGATCAGCAATAGGCCTAGGCGAATCGAGCTTAAAACCGCGAGGTCTACTCCAAGAATAACCTTGTCGGGTTGAGTACACCTTATATGTCCATTGCGGGATCCGAATCAAGACTACCTTGAAATCATTCCGACTAGTGTCGTAACCGAAGCCTAGAGCATAGATTTGGTTGACAGACAACCTAAGGACCTTAGAGGGAGGGTGACATACTTGTGAATCGTCGGGTTCCAAAGAATGATTGAGTGAGACGAGGAAGACGATTTGTAGGAAAAGCAGACTAAGCCGTGGATGGCACCAAGAAAAGTGGCCCTTTTATTGATATCATCCCGATCGGTCCGGAATGGAAAATACAGCGGCTGCCTGGAATGCTCGACGACGTCGTTTAGGCCGGGGACGGGAAGCCAGAGCTTGATGAGGTCTCCCCGGTTAGCTTTGACGTGGAGATAGGGTTTGAGGTGAGGAGGCGTGGCGGAACGAGCCAAGGAGTGATGAAGGTGGATGAAGAGAGGGGATGAGATGAGAGAGTTGAACCGCTTGCAGACGCATCGGAATCGGCATAGGGATTTGATCGGTAATCTCTGGAAGATCTCATAGCACAGATCTTCATCTACTGCCTCAAAGGGGGCGAATTTCTTCTTCGGCGGCGGCATTGATTTTGCGCAACACAAGTTGATCGATCGAATCGATCGACCACCTAAAATTGAATGAGGGCGATGGGAATTGAGGGGAAAACCCTAGATTTAGATCAGTTTATGTGTTACCCTACCTTTGCCTGCCCAAATGTGATTAACTCGTATATTTCTGAATTAAATAAGAATTTTTGTTAATCTTTCAATTAATTAATAAATAATTCAACATATTGGACCAATCAACAAATACAATCCATAGTTTATATGGTACATTTTTATTTTACGTTGTCAGTCTCTCGAGGGGTTAAGCCGTTAAGTATGTCTGTCCCTCGAATTGCTTTCCTAATTCCCAACAAAAAAAACAAGTACAAGCCACACCCATCCATTTGCTCAGTCGGATTTGTTTTGAGCATTCGGATCTCAAGAAATTAAATCGATTTTCAGATCAGTTGGATCTAAGTTGTTTCAGGTTAAATCAAACCGGGTTTATTCTGACTTTGGTTCAACTCAGCAGTCAAAAACTCAAATTTTTGTAAAGACATTTTAAGAATATTCAAATATTATTCAAATTAAAGTATAAAATAAATATGTTCAATTAAACTATATTGTAATATTATCATTAAATTGATAAATATTATAATAATAATGTTATATAAATATTTTAAGTATAAAAAATATTATATTTACACAAACCAACACTACTTCAAACATACTATAATTATAAAATATATACACCTTAGGTTTTTTAGACCTCATTCGCAAGGATGCACTCATGAGACAAAAGACTTAATCCTAACTATCGCTTCGAATTATTTCCTTGTCAAAAAAATTATAATTATAAAATACTCCATCCGATTTTTAATATAAGACATTTGACTTTTATGCACGTAGTTTAATACTAAGTGCTACTCCCTCCGTCCAAAAATACATGGACTTTTGCTATTCATGCACGCTTTTTTAGGAGCTAAAAACTATATAAAATATTAAAATTTTTATTAAATTTTTTTAATAATTACAAACTTATTATCAATAAGTTTGTAATTATTAAAAAAAATTAATAAAAAAGTTAATATTTTATATAGTGTTTACCTTCTTAAAAAAACGTGCGTGAATAGTAAAGGCAATGTATTTTTGGACGGAGGTAGTATAATGTAAAAAAAATTAATTAAAAAGATTAATATTTTATATAATGTAAAAAACACATCGGAACTTCTATTTCAAAAGTACAAAAACGTTCATCGATCATAACAACTTCAAACTTCTAGTCAACGAATTGGTGACCGGCGGATATACATTACCTGCCACGATGACACCCCCAATGGCGGATGGTTATGTATTGGTGGGGATGCTCAAGCATCCAAAAAAAATATATTATTTTTTTAGTGTTAATTTTTTAATTTTTTCGGTCAAGCATTTCCAATTCGGGGGAAAAAATTAGGGTTATTTTGGCAACTAGCACATTATGAATATCTAATTAGCTAACTATTACCCAAACAAAATTAATTAACTAACCTAGCACTCTTCCCAAATTGACTATTAAGGTCAACGGTCAACCTGTTTGACCGTTGACCGGCCTTTCGATTTTTTTTTTAATTTTTTTTAATACAATGATGCCACTTTTTTTGATGCCATTTTTTACCATGATGCCATCTTTTGCTGTTTTGATTCCATTTTATTATTACATTTTATTTTCGTTTTGATCCCGCTTTTCTAATAAAATTGATTGATGACACTTTTTTAATGCCAGTTTTTTCAAAACCTTGATGACATTTTTTTGTTTACTGTGATATCACGTTGACCATTGATGCCATTTTTTTTTACTGTTGACTACTGATGACACTTTTTTCATGTCAATTTTTTGATGATATTTTTACTGTGCTGCCAATTTTTTTTTCAAAGTAGTGTTTTGATGACATTTTTTTCTTTAATGTGATGCAACTTTTTTAAAGTAGTGTTTTGATGCCATTTTTCTAATGTAATTATTTGATGCCATTTTTTAATCAAACCGTTTGATGCCACTTTTTTTTTTAATTTAATCAATTGTATATCGATATATTTTCATCGATTCTACTTTTATTCACTGATGACACGTTTGTGATTACACTTCATTGATGCAATTATTTGTGATTATACTTCATTGATGCAATACTTTGTGGTGACATTTTTTTTTACATTTTTATGTAATTGATGACACAAGAGCATAAAATTTAATTAAACTTCATTGATGACATCTTTTATTGGTGACTTTTATTCATCAATGACATTTGTAATTACACTTCATTGATGTCAATCATTTGTGAAGACATTTTTTTGTTAATGACATTTTTATAAAATTGACATATTCGTAATTAATAATTATATAATATAATTATATATACATACACATATATATTTATGGATGCTAAGTTCAATGAAAGGCTAAGTTCAATGAAAGCACAGAGGATGGTTGCTAGCTAGCAAACGTGCAAACCCTACCATTAGAAGCCATTATATCCTAATTCAATCTCATGATTATTTACAAGCAAGCATGTTAAAATTTAATAAGCTCTCCTTTTCACTGCTTGTTGGCATCATATTTACACCCCTTCATTTGAAGGGCACAAGTGCTCCCCACAAATGACAACACAACACTATGACAGATTGACAGCAACTCCTATAAATTTCAGCAAGCTGCAACAGGAGCCAACATTTGGACAATGATGACAGCAATATTCATGCTTCCTTTGGTGTGCTTCATCCAGTGGCAACTCCTAATGCACAACGTCGAGCAATTCCTTCTTGTCCTCTGTAGTTACAACTTTCCACTTGCTTTAAGATATAACAACTTTGCTACACTCAATATCAAAATTGGAGCTTGACTTGATTCCAAAATCAGCAACCCACCTAAACTTGCAATTACAACACCAGATCTGCACAAAAAAAAGGTGACCAAGCTACATAAAAAGAAAAGAAAGATGGAGATTCCAGTAGGCTTTCAACTTATTGAATGAATCAGCCATACAAATACATCTCAAATTATCATTATTATTAAGCAGACAACACAACATGTCCAAGCTAGATTAATTAACCAACAACTCTAAGGCAATTTTTTTCGGAAGAAAAACAAAACTGAGCATAACAACCATTTGAGTGTACGTAGCACCAGAAGCTCCATTCTTTGAATTGTCTTACCGGAGGCATCAGGTCCTTGCAATATATACAACCGAGTTGATCTGAAAATGAATTTTTTTTTACATAAAAAAGGCAATTATTCAGAATGGAAGATTAACATAAGAGTTCAGTGTTCCATAAGAACACAAATAAACTCATTGAATCAACCCGCCCATAGAGGCATAGAATGAAGTCAAAGGAAATGGCATTGAATATAAACAAAGGGAAATAGCTCACAGGCCAAAACTAAGGACATCTCCAACATGCAGCTCCACATAAACTTTAATCTTCACCTGGAGAAATGAATTCATAATATTTAATACAGTAACTATATAATCATCACATGCCTACTAACTATGGATTTCCATAAGATGAGGCCACAAATTTGATTTGGGAATGTAGGGAAGTGTTAACATATTTAATAAAAATGAATGACAACTCTAAAGTCATACCTGTGGAGGGTTGATGATAGGTGTGCTCAACAGCTTCCATACCCACCATCATTGGATATGGTAAATGTACCACCTGTCATTTCATCATTGGATATGGTAAATGAATGACAGCTCTGTGCTTAACATCTACTTGAAGAAATTAAAGCGGTTGCTCTGTACATTTTTGGTTTTTCATATGTATACATCTATATAAGACAGTAAACTATAGCATCATCATAGCTTACAAACTTTTGCTTTCATTTGAGATATCAATTCGAATCCTTCGAGTAAGCTAGCAACTTTAACAATTAACCATCAACTAAGTGAACTAGACAACAAAGAGAAGTATCCCAATAAAACAAGAAATTCCATAATCTCTGAGGAAGAAAAACATGCTTTAGAGACAAAATCACATACTCTAATTTTGGTTCTGGCTCCCCAGATGACAAAACTCTCATTACTGGTGGAGTGCATGTAATTCCCCCTCACACTACCAGGAGGTTTCCATGTGACTCCTACAACAAAATTAACAAATGCAGTAACAAAAATGGCAACTAAAAGCGGGCTTGACAGAGCCTTTGAGTTAGCTTTTAACTAGTACTTGGCTAATCCATGGATGAATTTCATATGAGCGTAGATACTATTAAAAGATCAAATCTTGAAATTACAAACTTACTAAGACTAAGCATGTTGCAACATCACTGGAATCAATCAATGACAGCATTGACAATGTGCTATAAAAATGAGGAAGTAATGATACATTGCAGATTCATTGTGTGCAAAAATAAATTTGGTGACATTATGCTATAAAATGAGGAAGTAATGATGCCACTAAATCCTAACCCATCGAGTAATCGAACCCATGTCGATTACTCGATCCTCAACAATCTCACAATCTATAGTATAACCTATCCTTGCCTAGACATTTCCACAAACACTTGGTGGGCAGCTTTAGACACCAAGATTTCAGAAAATTTAAGATCAATCCAAGTATTCTCAAGCTCCAAATCCTTATGCGATTTAACGAGTTGAATACTCAGCCTATCTGAACTCAAGAATTTGCAATTGCATTGACTCAAATGATAGAAGGATTTATGAAGTTACCTTATGGGAAGGACTCACTCTGTCGACACTAGTGTCCACACCGAGGACGTCGTAGAACGATCGGAATTCAACCTGGCGACACCAGTGTCCTCACAATAGAGAAAGACTGAACCTGGCCTTTGGAGCTGTCAACATTTCGAGCAATAAACGATCGGAATTGATCAGACGGCGATGGATGAGGCTCACCGAGGGCGTCGTAGAACGACTTCTCAGTTGTCTAGAGAGCGCCGAAATCGGGAAATTCGACAGGGGCGTCGTCTAATTCCTCCTCCTCCATGAGGACATCGTGGATGAACCTGAGACAAGCGATGTAGAAATCGGGAGGTTCCGGGGGATCGCCGCTGGAGCTTGTCCCCGGCGCCGGATCCAGATCGGGACTTAGGGTTTCCAATGGTGGAGGGAGATCTGAAATGGAGAAAGTGAAGGAGAAAGGTTGAGCGATGGTGGAGCGATCAGAGGTAGGAGAGGGTGGATCCAGATCGGGACTTAGGTTTCCAATGGTGGAGCGATCAGAGGTAGAGCGAGAGAGCGAGGGTGCTACACGCTAAAAAAAAAATTAAATGGGTGTTAGAACGGCCAATAGATAAAGTGAGGGTGCTATTAGGCTAATTAGATTAGGAAAATGTGATATTTCAGCAAATTTTCTCAAAAAATTACAATTTTTTTTTTTACCTTTAAGTATTCTCGGAATGATGAAAAATTTACCATCAAGTATCCCCGGAATGCCAGTCCAAGATCCACCCCTGATGACACCAACGACGAATACGAATACTATGACAGGTACCACGACTATTACCGCCAACGAGAATGACCGACGAACTACGACTATTGTGCCATCTCCAAATGTCCCGAAACATGTCCCAACTCCCACGGGATGCTAGGGCCACCGGCATAAGAAGTGAGGAGCCAACTTCCCGAATGAAGGATCGTATATATATAACAATACACGAGGAGAAATTATAAAAGACTATATATAACACTATTAATGACAACAATTTCAAAAGGATGAAAACCTCTCAACGCAATAAATAAATAAGTTTAAATTAAGAACTTAAGATAGTAACTATCTCCTGATTTGTGTAAGACTGAGCTTTTGAATCATCCATCAAAGCCATGATTTCGTCGTAAACATGTTCACTCGTTATCTCTGCAGAGAAGCAAATACGATCTTTAATCATGTTCCAAGTGTTGCTAGGGCCACAAGGAGCCAACCTCTCAAATGAAGGATGATATGTCAAAATACCATCACCACTTGAAAACGAATATAGCTTCATCCATGAGGTAGCGACGCCATGCTCCTCCATCACCCACACATCCATGTTCAATGCTGCAAGAATGCCCGCATAGTCGAAAAGGTTTACTCGCACTGGCCACTTCCAAAAGAGTGTGGTAGGGAAGGCCATTCTTCTAAACTCTTCGCTCTCGCAATCAAACATCAGCATCGAATGGCTGAACTGCTCATAATAATGAATAGTTCCATTTACGAAACAGGGTGGAACATCACCACTGAAACGCCAAGCACTAGGCGAAGGCGAATCGAGCTTAAAACCGCGAGGTCGGCTCCAAGAACCTTGCCGATTTGAGTACACCTTATATGTCCATTGCGGGACCTGAATCAAGACTACCTTGAAATCATTCCGACTAGTGTCGTAACCAAAGCCTAGAGAATAGGGTTCCAAAGAATGACGGAGGGGGAGGAGTGGTAGGTAGGGCTGTTATATGAACTGAACAGCTCGAGCTCGGCTCGGGATCGACTCGAAAAAGCTCGACTCGAGCTCGTTCACTTACTTAAACAAGCCGAGCTTGAACAAAATTTTAAGCTCGGTTGAAAGCTCGGCTCGTTCGAATAAAGCTCGAATAGCTCGAATTCTATGGAATTTCTAAAACTTTCTTTAAGTTAACATGTTATAACCAAGTAAAACTACTTAAAGCTCGAAAAAAGCTCGGCTCGAGCTCGTTCATTTCCTAAACAAGCCGAGCTTGAACAAAATAAAAAGCTCGTTTAAAAATTAGGCTCGGCTCGGCTCGAGCTCGTTTAAAAAACGAACAAGCTTGAACACGCCAAGCTCGGCTCGTTCGGCTCGAATAACACCCCTAGTGGTAGGAAAAGCAGACTACGCCATGGATGACACCAAGAAAAGTGACCCTTTTTATGTCATCCTCTCGATCGGCCCGGAATGGAAAATTCCTGGATTGCTCGACGACGTCGTTTAGGCCGGGGACGGGAAACCTGAGCTCGATGAGGCTTCCCCGGTTAGCTTTGACGTGGAGATAGGGTTTGAGGTGAGGAGGCGTGGCGGAACGAGCCAAGGAGTAATGAAGGTCGATGAAGAGAGGGGATGAGATGAGAGAGTTGAACCACTTGCAGACGCATCGGAGTCGGCATAGGGTTTTGATCGGCAATCTCTGGAAGATCTCATAGCACAGATCTTCATCTATTGCCTCAAAGGGGTTGAATTTCTTCTTCTTCGGCGGCATTGATTTTGCGCAACACAAGTTTGTGTAACATGAGAACACATCTGGACCGTTGATTAAATGAAATGGAAGACTGAGATTAATAGGCAATTTTAGCTTTTTTTAAAATTAAAAAACAGTGGGACTCACGTCGTTTTTTTTCCCACTTGCTGAATGGAGCGTGTGTGGTGCACTCTCTTCAAATTATTAGACAGTATATCTAGATTATTCAATCGTATCGTCTGATTATGCAATGGTATCGACAGATTATGCGATGGTATATGATTTTTTTTTTAATCTTTATAAATGATTGAGTATTCGGTCGTCTATGAATGATTATTCGGTGATATATAGATTATTATTCACTCGTATATGAGTGATTATCGGTTGATTATTCAATGGTATCGGTCGGTTATTTGATGGTATCGATAGATTATTCGATGATATCGCTTTATTATTCGATAGTATCACTTGATCATTGACATATTTAAATTCACCCATAAACAAATTCCACCAAATTATCCTATATACATATGAATAAAGTTATACATACAATCGAATAAATCTAAATTACAGTATCATTGAAATCTTTATATTCACCACCACCACAATCAAAATAATCGATGCATAAAGCACACAAATTCGATCAAATGAGGCCAATCAAAACTCCATTTGAATAATCCAAAACTCCATTTTTAATCCATATGACTGTCAACATAAAAAAACACATCTCAAGAAGCACAAAATCGATCCATACATATGAATAATTCGTCTTTTCCCCCCGAATATCTCTTTCAATCGAGCAATTGCAAACAAAAACAATTTCAATTAATCACAAACCTAGACTCCAAATCCACCACCAGGGAAACCTCCCGACCGCAAATCCACCACCACTGGAAAACCTTTCGACTGCAGATCCACCACCAGGGAAAACCTTCCGACTACGAACTCATCGACGACGTATACAGGATTCCTAACATATTTTCGCAATTAAAAAAAAACTTGAAAATTAAGAAAGGGGTTGCATCGTCGTCACATTTCGACAATTGAAGGAATAAATTACAAAGCCTTACCAGAAACAAGACACAGATACGGCGGCGCGGCGTCAAACCAACTATAGGTCCTCGGCGACTTCGGTGGCCATCTCCTTCCGATACTGGGCGGCGACTGCCTTCGCCGGCGCTCCTCTGTACCAAGCACCTCACCGCCATTGCAATCGATGCCGCCTTTGCAGTCGCCAACACCTCCTCTTTGCAGTTCCCATCGCCATCGCCTTTGCAATCGATCACGATAAACTCCATTTCTGGCGGTTGACATTGATTCAGACCACGATAACTTCCTCTGCCTTCGCGAGCTCTTCGATTGGAGGCGGTAGGTTGCCATCGCCATCGCCTTTGACAAGCGTCGATCGAATATTCAATCGATCACGATAAACTCCATTGCTGGCGGTTGACAGCCTCGGGTTGTCTTCGATTGGAGGCGGCGAGCGGTGGAATATTCAATCGATGTCTGCTCTTCACCGGCCATCGCCATCGCTTGATTTTTCGCTCGGCGTCTCCTGAGTGTTTCTCTCTCTGCCATAGCAAAACTGTATAAAGAAAGGGTTAGGGTTGAGTTTATACACGCGCTCCGAACATGGGTGGGATTGTGTTTTTCCCCTTTTAATTCACAATTAATTTAAATACTCGAATAATCTGGGCCTTTCATTTTCACTAAATCAACGGATAAAATTTGTTCTCATGTTACTCAATAAGGTTTGTTCTCATATGATTTATACTATATATATATATATATATATATATATATATATATATATATATATATATATATATATATATTTCTGCTGAACCTATCAGATGATATGACTTCGGACAGAGACCACTGGAGGAGGAGCATCCGAGCTGCTGATGTCTAGTGTCATATGTTTTGGTTTTTATCTGAGTTGGGCCCTTGTGCCATTGTTTACTTTCATGCTTCTTCCCTGCCCCTCCCCCTTCTTATTCCCTGCTCTCTCTGCTCCCTTCTCTGAGTCATATTACTATATATGTGGTTTTATTGTCTATTATTCTGGGTTTATCGGAAACACTCTCCCGACTTGTTCGGAGTACGAGTGCGTACATCCTGACCCCAGACCCTGCTCTATGGTTGTTGTTGTTGTTGTTAATCTTTAAATGAAATAATAAACAATTCAACATATAGGACCAGTCAAGTGAATCAACACATAGCACTAAAAAAAAAGTGAATCAATACATAAAAGTTACACCCGTCCATTCGCAGCATCCGCTCATCTGATTCGAGTCATTTGGATCTCAAGTAAATCCGTCTTCGGTCAATTGGATCATGGTTGTTCTAGGTTAAGTTAAATCGGGTTTGTCATGATTTCAGTTCAATAATATTTAAAAACTCAAAATTTTATGTGCAAAGAGTTTTGGGTTATTTAGTACAATTCTCTCTAAAATATTATTCAAACTATATAATAATATATTATAATTAAATTTATAAATATTATTATTATAATATTTTAAGAATAAAAAATATTATATTTATACAAACATACCCTCCAAACATACTATAATTATCAATTTCATTAGATATTAATATATGACTCGCAATAATATCAACTATCAAATGTGAACAAAAAAATCTATATAAAAAAAACCTCAAAATAATACAAACTATTCACCTATAAACAAAAATAGTATAAAATTTAAAATCAACCAAAAATAATAGAAACTATGAACTTTTTACTTAAAATAATATAACTTTTGAACTTGGACTAGGAAAAGAATCCAAACAAAACATTATTTACCAAAATTACAAAATCATGTACTTGTATTGTATATGGCCACACTTTGCACAAATCTATCCTCTATACTTTCAATAAATACAACAAAACCACTATTTATTTGTCCAACTTTAAAAAAAAACCACTTTTTATTTTGAAATTAAATAAAATCACATCCATTTTATCTATAAGTTTTTTATATTTTATATAGTTTTTATTATCTTTAAAAATGTATACAAATAATAAACGATAAACAAAAGTAAACCGATGTAGTAAATTTTACTTTGATACTCCATTTTTGTAAGAACAAAGATGTTGCGATTCATACCCAAATTAATAGGTCATTTCAAGTTTATTGTCCTAACTAAACATATAAAGCCTTTCCTCTTAAAAGTTTTATAGAGATGAGTCCATTATGAAGAAATAATATTTAAACATGTTGCAATTATTTTGCACTATATATTCTGAATCCATTATTTAGGGGTGTTATTGTCCTAACTAAATATATAAAGTCTTTCCTATTGCTTCAAAAGTAGTGTAGGTAGCGATGTTATTCGAGCTGAACGAGTCGAGCTTGACATATTCAACCTTGGTTCATTTGTTAAACGAGTTCAAGTCGAGCCGAACCCAATTTTTATACGAGCTTTCTTTTTTGTTCAAGCTTGGCTTGTTTTAGTAAATGAACGAGCTCGAGCCGAGTTTTAAGTAGTTTTACTTGGTCATAACAATATTAATTTAAAGAAAATTTTAGAAAATCCATAAAATTCGAGCTATTCGAACCTAAATCGAACGAGTCAAGCTTTCAATCGGGCTTAAAATCATGTTCATGCTTGACTTGTTTAGGTAAGTGAACGAGCTCGAATCGAGCTTTTTTCGAGTTGAGTTCAAGTTGTTCAGCTCATATATAACAATCGTAAGTGTATGAAAGTCAGGGCAACAATTTTATTTGCTTGGTTATAAGATAGTTTGACATGTCGACCGTTGACTTTAGCAATTGAAATGGTCTATAATTTTTGTTTGCTTGGTTATAAGATAGTTTGATCTATCGACTGTTGTCTTTAGCAATTCAAATTCTTTACAATCTTTGTTTGCTTGTACTCATCTCTATGCAACTCTTAAGAGGAAGAACTTTACATAGTTGAAGTTCAGTTCAAGAATGACAATTTGTTTATGGAATAAATTGCACAAAAAACTCGAGTATATGTAACAAACTTGAAATGATATAGTAAGTTGGGTTGATGCATTGTAAGACCAAGTATTACAAAAATGGACAACCAGAGTAAGATATAATGTTATTTGTTGTCTACTATTCAATCAAAGTTTTTAAGAATATTAAATTACCATGTAAAATATCAACCTTTTAGTTATTTTTAAAAAAAAAAAAAATTTGACAATTTATATAGTTTTTAACTTTTTTAAAATTACTATATAAAATATCAACCTTTTTAAAAAAACCAATCCTCTTGTTTGTAGCCGTCGAGATGTCCGCTTTCAAGGACGGTGCTCTGTAACATAAATATATATGGTGGTATGACACACCTTATATCCCACATCGAGAATTCGTGAACCTCGATGTGGGTATATAAGTGGGAGTCCCACTACCCCTAATGACTAGCTTTTAGGGATGAGAACAGGATCCCGCTTGTATACCTATTACACTAATACATGATTTATAATACACTTCTGTTTTGCCATTAAACCCGGTTCTAGGATTTGTTCTTATTAAACCGGTTTAATTTATCACTCAAGTTGTCAATGGAGATGAAGTGGGAAAAGAAGCAGCACACGACGGATGCAATCGTGGAGTACTCCACCTTCTACGAGGGGTTCTACAAAGGCGCCACTAGGGGGTTTCTTCAAGTGCCACATCATTGCGGTGCGTATTGGTGAGCAATGGATATATGTGCCCTGCCTGTTCGCGTGCAGCCTAGTTCAACACGACAACACCAGCTACAACGTGAAGGAGTGGCGAGACACCTTTGCGGATAATTGTCGTGAAAGTACGAGTGGGGCCCGCTGTGATGTCAGCGACATTGACCTCCCTATTAGTTCTACCAAAGAAAATATTTATTCGAGCCATGTGGGGTAATATTGATAGTACGTGTAGCCTACACGTATTATCAATATTTTAAATCTTGACACTTTATTTTTCTAGTGTATCTTCGTTAGGGGAAATCATAATACCTCTAATTTTATAAAATTACCATTGCTTCTATACACATGGGTCCTATTTTGTTATCAAAGTACTGTATTTATCAACAGCTTAACTTAAAAACCCATATCAAATGTTCTATATATGCCATGTCCATAGTAGAAAGCGAGTTGGTTTGGTTGGAAGGTATCCTCTCTGACTTACACATTGTGGTTGATCTTCCAATTCCCTTACATTGTGACAACAAATCTACACAGCAACTGGCCATCAATCTGGTCTTTCATGAGCGCACCAAGCATGTTAGGATCGATTCTCACTTCATTCGTGAGATGGTTCAACAGGGGTTCATTTGTACTCATCATGTTCCTTCTTCATTGCAGTTAGCTGACATATTAACTAAGGCTTTGGGTGCTTCTCAGCACACATTTCTTAGGGCCAAGCTTGGACTTGTGGTTCCTCTTGCAAGTCCAGCTTGAGGGGGGCCTATGGTCATATATGTGAGGAACCGAGAGGGGTAGTTTGGTCAATTCAAGGGTTCTTGTTAGCCACCTTGCAAGTTGATCATAAAAGGGGTTTTAGGCGCCAAACGTGTAAGTTACACGTTTGGGGTTTTGGTGTGTTACACGGTGATTGAACACACGAAAACTGATTTTCTGTAATTGTTTCTTGCTTCTCCCATGGAGTTTTGGTGATTGAATGCACATTTCTTTGTGAATTGTTGTTCATTTCTAATAAATTCAAAGCTTTATTAGCTATCAAGGTTTGCAGTTCATTTTGCTACACTCTATTTGCTTCATTTATATCATGATGAATAATTTTACCTGCAGCCTCCTTTATAAACTGAGCCTCGTAGTGACCAGAAGATGTTCTTCTCACTCACTCGACACTTAATTTGCAATATGTGGAATTATCGGTTGATTGTAGCTTCATATTTCCCAACTAGATCGATCGGTGTGCAAAGCGACATTGCCTTTCTTGTACTTGTAAAGCTGCTCCTCTAATAGAGCTATCGAGTTAATTTGTAGTTCAATTTTGAGTCGTGGCATTAAGCATGATTAAATATCAGTGCCGGCCCTGGACATGTGCAAGGTGGCGATTGCACCGGACCTCTGATTTTACGGGGTCTCAATAAAAAATACTACTACGTACTATCTATTAATATAATAAAGATGTCTGCAAAGATTTCACTTATTTCTGTTTGGCATGCTGGTAATTGGGTCCGTGAGAAGAAGAGCCCCTTTTGCTGCCCACCCAAGTTCGAGACTCATTAAAGGCAACCCTCCCCAATGTTTGAATTTTTTTCCAAAAAACTGTAGGCCTTTCAAATGAGGCTTTATTTCTGTATTTGGTAACATCTTCTCACAATTTTCTTGAAATATAATCTTTATTTATTCTACTCAAAACAAGTTTGTTGATAAATCTTTTTAGGTTAATTTATAGTCAAACATCTATTTTTAACTTTTTTTTACTAGATAAATTCATTTTTAACTCAATTACTTCTTGTTTTAAAACATGATCTGTTATCACAATCTTATTATTGTATAAAATCTTATTAACTATTCTCAACATTGTTGCATCTTTATATATAAAAAAAAAAAGTTTTTTGAAGTTGAACTTTTATTACAATTATGTTAGAAGAATTTACTTTTCAAGTAATGGTCTTTTGAAAAATTAATTAAGAATTTTATTTTTTTTAAAAATTATTTCAATATGTAACATGTTAAGAACATCTTGCTTTTAGGCCTCGTTTGGTTAAACATGGTAATTTCACTTCCTAGGAAGTTAATTCCCATGAAATAAACTTCCCATAAATTTTACTTTCCGAGAAGTATAAAAATATGTTTAGTTGAAAATAAATTCACATGAACTCAATTCCTATAATTTGTTTGGTTGAGCAGTGAAATCTCATAGCAATTTATTGAAAATTACTCTTATAGCCTTTATTTATTAACACGCCCTTCTTATTATAAGGATAAATTGGAAATTTTCTTAATGAAAATTAAAATAAAAATGAGATTTGGGAAAAAAAGGGAAGTAATTTGGAAAAAAATGGGGGAAGTAGTTCTTACCCACCCCCTCATGGTAAGATGAATTCCACCATTTTGGAGGAATTTCAATTCCCAGAAATTCTAATTCCTGTGTTTTTTAGTTTTTATTTTTTGTACCAAACACATGTATTATCAATCCCTTCCTGTGTTTTTGTACTTCCCAGGAAGTAAATAGCTAACCAAACGAGCTCTAAGTATTGTGAAGTTAGCACTGTTAAGATGGTTGACGGTTTTAGTGTTTAATTAGTTGTTTGAATTCATTTTAAGATTAGAAAGTTTTGTTAAATTTTTTTTTTATTGTTATAGACTGCCATACTTTTACCTAAAATTTAATCATAGTAACAATTTATTTAAATTTTGGCACAGGGCCTCCAAAATCCATTGGCCGGCCCTGTTAAGTATGAATGTCTGTTAGGTCCAAAAAAAAAACCCTCCAAGAATCAGTTCTATCATAATGAAAGACTTTTTAAACTGAGCGTCTGAGCCTCATTCACCTGAAGTTGTTTTTCAAGGTAACTCACTTTTCTCTATAAGGCGGAGTTTATCAATGGCTTGCTTGCAAGCAAGCCCCTTGCTATCTTTGTGCTATTTCGTCTGCCTATCTAAATCATGTATTGAGGTCTGTTGTTCATTCTCAAATATTGAATTTGGAGGGATAAAAACTACAAGGGAAATAATGGTCGGGGGAAAGTTATTACTACTATACATGTTTTGAAAACTGTCGGTGAGACGATAGCTCCAAGTCTCAAATCAGAAGCTCTCGCTGCTACACCTCCGGAAGACCTTCGAGACCAACCACCTTCTTTGTCTCAAACAGCGCCAGGAATGGAGAACAAAGGGAATGAGAGCTGAATCTGAAGAAGTAAGTAGCTTAAGAGAGCTTTTATAGCCAGTCACTGGATGAATTAATAAGCACTCACATAACCAAAACAAAACGCTTCACAACCGAGAGCATGGGCTACTAAGCTCAACCCATCAGGTGAAGATCATGGGCTCGGATTGAGCCTAAGCCCACACATATTCCTCTTCTATTTTATCGATCTCATACATATTATACATGCATATATTATAGGCCAAATTGCGTAAAACCACCCTTTAAATAGGTTGTTTTGCGTGAAACCACCCCTTAAAACAAAAATTGCAGAAAACCACCCTTTAAAACCGTTTTCTTTGCAAAGTCACACCCATCACCCAATTTTTGTTAATTAAATGTTAAAGTGTGTGGAAATTTAATTATACCCATTATTATTAGTATTATTTTACTCATTTCAATTGATATTAGTTGATATTTAACTTTTTGACATATTTTTCAAAAGCAAAAAACACTATAAATATAAAAAAAATGTTTTTTTTTAAAAAATAATTTCATACTTACAAAAAAACTCTATAAAAAATTGATGTGTAATTTATGTTTTATACATATAAAAAAATTGTGTAATACTAGGGCTACTTGAAGAAAATATTTTTTAAAAAAAAATAATGTTCCCTATAGTTTTTATTATTCTAAAAATATGTTCACTATTCCACATATATTTTTAGAATAATAAAAACTATATAACATATCATTTTTTAAAAATGTATTTTCTTTGAGTAACCCTTTATTAATATACACTTTTTAAAATATATAAAACATCAATCATATCTATTTTTTTATAGAGTGTTTTTACTAATAAGTGTGAAATTATATTTAAAAAATGATATTTTATTAAAAAAATTACTTTTGAAAAACATGTTAAAAGGTAAAAATTAATTAATACCGATTGGGTAAAGTAAAATAATAATAATAATAATAATAATAAGGGATATAATTGATTTTCATGCACTTTAACATTTAATTAATAAAAATTGGGTGATGGGTGTGACTTTGCAAAGAAAACAGTTTTAAAGGGTGGTTTTCTGCAATTTTCGTTTTAAGGGGTGGTTTCACGCAAAACAGCCTATTTAAAGGATGGTTTTCTACAATTTGGCCTATATTATATACTATACATTATACACTATACTCCACTATTATCCATTAAACCCGTTAGAGGATCAAGTCGATTTCTCGACTCAATTCTACTCAGTCGGATTTAACTACAACCGTGCATACATGTATAATATAGTATATAGTATATGTTATATGTATACTCATCACATACACATATATGATACAAGCACGTAACAATATTACTTGCAACACATATAAAAACAAGACCTAGGGTTCAGTTCTTCACAATTGAGAAAGAACGCTTTGTTAGGTTTCAGTTCTCCTCCGCCGACTTCGATCGTGGCATCCTTCGCGCCTCCCATTAACCTGGTGTCGAAAAGTCATTAACCTGGTGTCGAAATCTAACCATCTCTTGCTGGAATTTGTTAAATTGAAACCATGGTAAGTACGATTCAAGTTTTTTTTTTGAGATCGATTGTTGCTTTTTTGGACATCTATGGTTGAAATCTCGAACCTGCCTTGTGCTTTCAAATCTGTTTCATCTGTTCAAAATCTGGAATATATCTGTTCGCAATTCGCAACTTGTGTTTATAACTGTAATTTGTTGGCTGTTGCTGTTTGAATTTTCTCGAATTCTTGAATCTTTGTCGAATCTGCTTCTGTGTTAAGCTGTTTGAAATCTCAAAATATCGAACCTGTTGCATATGTTGGCTACTTGGCTGGCCGAATCAGATATATCACCTCGATCTGTGCCTTTTCAAAACACATATGTCGTTCAATAACAATATTGTTGTTTAAGACTTTCCAAACATTTGTTTATATTGTATTTGGTTATTCCTTATAATAAATATTTTATATTCTCATTTATTTTTATTTTTCCATTGCAACCGCGCCATGGCGCGGGTATTACACTAGTTTTCATTATAATTTAATTATTTTATCTCGTTTTATGTATCCGTTTGGTTGTAAAAATAAAAATTTCGTAAAAACCGAGGTAAAATCGTAATTTAACCAAATAATCACATAAATCAAGATAAAATAATTGTCTTTCAATTAATATATCGTGGAATCCAAAATTATCATAATTTAAACGCCTTAAAATTTTTGTTAACCAAACACCGCCTTATCATTTTGCATTATAATAATAATGCATTTGGAATCAAAACACACCCTTAATTGCCTTATTATAGATTTGCCTTACTTTGAATTTATTATAGTTTCCAAGTTTATTATTATTGTGTATTCGGTTTAGAAGAGAATATCTCCCAATAGGCTCTCATTCTGTAGCCTACATATCAATATGCAATACAACATTCAGAACCTCTCTTATCCTCTACAGTGAGCACGAGCTCCAACTAACAATTCCGTTCAATCCCTCCTTCAACTGTATCAACCTACCCACTCTGATCACTTTCTCTCAAAAATGTCAAATTAAATAAATTCACTCAAAAAAATCCACCAAAAACACAATTTAAGTTTTCAAACATACCCTTACAAACTCATCAATGGAGGAATCAATAGAAGAAATCAAATCCCCCTTGTGTAAGTAATTAACTAGCTAATAAGTTCCCTCCCTACCTGCATTATTCAATTCATTCAAATTCGTCTTTTAATTTAATTGTACTGATTAAACTGAATCTTGCAGTGCAACAATCCGAAATCGGACCATCGGATCGAGAAGACTCGGACACCGGCGACAATGCCGACGAAAACTCGCCGGTGAAGCAGGTGGCGCTGACGGTGCCGACGACGGACGACCCGAGCATCCCGGTGCTGACCTTCCGGATGTGGGTGCTGGGGGCGCTATCCTGCGCCGTGCTCTCCTTCCTGAACCAGTTCTTCTGGTACCGGACGGAGCCCCTCTCCATCACCGCCATCTCCGCCCAGATCGCGGTGGTGCCGCTAGGCCAGTTCATGGCCGCTAGCCTCCCGGACCGGGTTTTCCTCAAGGGAACCCGGTTCGAGTTCAGCCTCAACCCGGGGCCCTTCAACATCAAGGAGCATGTGCTCATCACCATCTTCGCCAACGCCGGCGCCGGCTCCGTCTACGCCATTCACATCGTCACGGTCGTCAAGGTGTTCTACAAGAAGAACATCACCTTCTTCGTCTCGCTCATCGTCTGCATCACCACGCAGGTGAGTTGACATTGGGAGTTGAAAGTTAGTTATAAATTGACCCTGTTGGTTGGTTGGTTGGTTGGTGCGTTGGTGAGATTCATTTCATGTGTGTTAATTCACTGTTTGGAATGGTAGGTGTTGGGGTTCGGATGGGCGGGGATATTCCGGCGGTTCCTGGTGGAGCCAGCGGAGATGTGGTGGCCGGCAAATCTCGTTCAAGTTTCTCTATTCAGGTACGTTATGAATTGAAAGATAGTCGTCTAGCTACTTCAAACTGAATAGGTTATATATATAATATAAAAATACTATGTTGTCAAGTTTGGTTGAAAAACTATTTAGTTGGAACTTGGAAGGTTTCTAGTTGATAATGACTAAAAAGATTTGATGTCTAAAAGCAAACTAAGCAAGCATTTTAGTGGATTGATTAATTTTGCAGTTAATGATTTGTTATTTTGACTCATTACATCCAATCCATTGTCAAATAAACGTAGATGTCTTTTACTATTTATGCACGTTTTGTTAAATAGGTAAAAACTATATAAAATATCAATATTTTATTAAATATTTTTAAATAATATCATACATATTACTAATAAGTATAGAATTATTTTAAAAAATTAATTAAAAAATGAATATTTTATATAGTTTTTAGCTCATTAAAAAACGTGTATGAATAGTCCAAAGACAAGTATTGTAGGACGGAGGGAATAGTATTTTTTTAAAAAAAGTAAATTTTTTTAAAAAAAGATGTGAAAAAGAGTACAAATATTAACTAGCTTAGTTGGTGAAGGAAGAAAATGACTTATAAGTAATCGAAGAGGTTATGGGTTAAAACTTTATTGTTTATTTTTTTTGAAATACTTTTTATTCATATTATAAATGTCATATTGAAATCAAATGTTACAGTTTTCATTTAATATTTTTCATAATAGTATTCATTATGCTACACATATTTTAAAATTTTCTTCTAATTTTTTTTCCTATGAATTTTTCATAATATTTTTTTTCCCAAGTCAATAGAGGCCTACTACAAGATAAAATTATCTATCGATTTAAAAAGCCAGTGTCAATAGATTTTTTTTTTTTTTTGATTCGAAGTGTCAATAGATTGATGTAAAACAAAATGTCTACCGGTCTGAGCAAATGGTGTCGCGGCCCAGAGCGGATCCACTATGCCAAATCTCACCCTGTCTCCCTATCCCTCCTCAAAAAATCCCCCCTTTACTATATTTTTTTATAAGTTTAATCATTTTACATTTTTTTTTATCTTGGAAATGTGGAGGCAAAGACACAAGGCTCTATTCCTTTGAAAACAGGTGATCTCGGCTGGTCGTGGCCAGCCACTTGACCATATATTGACCTCTCAAATAGTAGCCCTTTTAATAATTGAAGATGGCCATTTGGGCATGTCAATGATATGCCATCAAATTATGAACCAACCATGAGTGCCAACCACAAAGACTT
Organism: Persicaria tinctoria; assembly: GCA_037127255.1. Taxonomy (NCBI): domain Eukaryota; kingdom Viridiplantae; phylum Streptophyta; class Magnoliopsida; order Caryophyllales; family Polygonaceae; genus Persicaria; species Persicaria tinctoria. The sequence goes on along the minus strand of JBANSL010000019.1, from coordinate 1,376,610 downwards.
CCAAAAACAATGGGGACTCCTTACCAATATTCACTTGTCCCACTCAAAATCATATACAGATTCCTTTCATATTATTGCCAACATCCAATTTTAGTTGCATTTTAGGCTTCATCTGGTTGGATAAAGAATCCTTTTCCAACAGTAAAAAAGAATCTACTGCGCCAACTAGCTGAAAACCAAGTTTAAGTCAAACTAGTTTAAAACCTAGTTTATAAACTCAAACTAGTTTAAATGCCTGTTAATATCAATCCACAGGGCTTTACATGAGAAGGAAAAAAGGCCTAAAGGTGGACTCACAAGGATCCAGTTCTTCCTCATTGCCTTCATATGCAGCTTCACATACTATGTCTACCCGGGCTACCTCTTCGAGATGCTCACTTCGCTCTCCTGGGTCTGCTGGGCGTTCCCCACTTCGGTCCTGGCCAACCAGCTCGGTTCAGGCCTCAATGGCCTCGGCATTGCAGCTCTCGGGATCGACTGGTCCACCATCTCTGCTTACCTTGGGAGCCCTCTAGCCAGCCCCTGGTTCGCCACCGCCAATGTGGCTGCAGGGTTCCTGCTCGTGATGTATGTCTTGACCCCGGTTTGCTACTGGCTTGACGTTTACAGTGCCAAGACCTTCCCTATATTTTCGGATGACCTGTTCACCTCGTCGGGTTTGGTGTATAACATCTCAGCGATAGTTGACTCTAACTTCCATTTGAATGAGACCGCCTATGAGGAGGAAGGCCGCCTTTATCTCAGTACCTTCTTCGCCATGACTTATGGTGTCGGATTTGCTGCATTGACTGCGACAATTGTGCATGTGTTGCTCTTTCATGGCAGGGAGATATGGGAGCAGAGCACGGCGAGCTTTAAAGATGCGAAAATAGACATACACACGAAGCTCATGAGGAAGTACAAACAGGTACCTGAATGGTGGTTTTGGATCATTCTAGTTTCGAATATCGCCTTCACCATCTTCGCCTGCGAGTACTACAATTCGCAGCTCCAGCTGCCATGGTGGGGGGTTTTGCTCGCTTGCGCCATTGCCTTCATCTTCACCCTTCCTATAGGGATCATCACAGCCATCACGAATCAGGTAATTTCATTCCCATTTGCAAATTTGAACAATCAATTTCACATTCCGTAAATCACTCTCATTTTTACTAATTGATTGATCTCACAGACGCCGGGGTTGAACATCATCACAGAGTACATAATTGGTTACATCTACCCAGGATATCCAGTCGCCAACATGTGCTTCAAGGTCTACGGATACATCAGTATGACACAAGCGATCACCTTCCTTCAAGATTTCAAGCTCGGCCATTACATGAAAATACCTCCTCGAACCATGTTCATGGCACAGGTGAGTTCAGAAATTGACGATTTAGTATACTTTGACAGCAATTGGAACCACCATCACTAACGCTCCTCATTCAGACATTTTCCCAAACACCTAGCCTGCACTACAGCACACACAACCAGAACTTCGAATACCTTCAACCTGGCGATTTACTACCATCAAATTCTCAACAGATCCACTGTACTTCACATCAATTGGAATTTGAAAACTATCATATTGTTTATAACTACCTTCCCTCGTTCAGACATTTTCACAAACACCTAACCTGCAAAGCAACAGCACAACTTTAATTACCGGCAAATTGACGTTTTTCTCGCCTCTTAACAGATCGTCGGAACACTCATAGCCTCGCTAGTTTACCTCGGGACGGCGTGGTGGCTAATGGAGACGATCGACGGCATCTGCACGAAGGCCTCCAGCGTCTGGACCTGTCCAGCCGACACCGTCTTCTACGACGCCTCAGTAATCTGGGGGTTAATCGGGCCAAGGCGAATCTTCGGCGACGAGGGAGTCTATCCCGCCGTGAACTGGTTCTTCCTCGCCGGCGCCGTGGCGCCACTCCTCGTCTGGGCGGCGGCCAGGGCGTTCCCGGAGCAGGAGTGGATCCGGCTGATCAACATGCCGGTGCTGATCGGGGCGACCGGGATGATGCCGCCAGCGACGGCGGTGAACTACACGACGTGGGTGATCGCGGGGTTCCTGTCGGGGTTCGTCGCGTACCGGTACGCACAGGAGTGGTGGAAGCGGCACAACTACTTGCTGTCGGGGGCGCTGGATGCGGGATTGGCGTTCATGGGGGTCGCGCTGTACCTTTGCTTGGGGTACGAGGACATCTCGCTCAGCTGGTGGGGGAACGATCTTGACGGCTGTGATTTGGCGTGGTGCCCGACCGCGAAGGGGGTGAAGATCAAGGACTGCCCTGTTTTTTAGGCGGGAAATTAACGGTCGAATCACTTTTTAAGTTTTAACACAAATTTGTATTTTAGGAAAGTCATTATTAAGGTATAAAGAAAGGTTTAAATGGCCAAATAGATATTTTAACAAAAGTTAATTTACATTATGAATTTGTGTATGATTTTTTAATTATAATAAACCCAAAATTGCTTCGTTTGATAAAATATTGTCCCTCATATCTTTCATTGGAGAATACAATATAAAATATAAATATCTCTGAAAAGTAAGGTTTTTTTAAGGCCATATGATGCATAATCAAGGTAAAGTAATGTATTTTTTTTGTCTTCAATCTTATTTTATATTGATAGTATAGGTGGATATGAGTCAGCAAAACATCTTGAATGTGACCATTATATTTGACCTGGTGCATTCATGTTTTAGCAGCAAAATCATCTCCCAAATGATCAATTAGGGACAGTAAAAACTAACAATAAAGAAGAAGAAAACACAGAACAACTGAAACTCACAAAAATGGCAAAAGTACTCTAAAAAATACACACTTCCATTCCAGTTTCCCCATTCACTCAGACATGGAAGAATCAACACAAGAAATCAAAGCCCCTTTGTGTAAGTTTCATGCTTCAATTCATCCTCTTCTTATGTTCCCAATAGCCAATACTCACCATCTCCTCATGATCCTGCAGTGCAGGATGAAGATCGAAGCGGTCTGTCGTCTTCATCGAAAGCCCAAGAAGAGATTCAGGTGGTTCAGGAGGAGGAGAATTCGCCGATCAAGCAGGTAGCCATGACAGTTCCTGCAACCGACGATCCAACCCTGCCCGTGTTGACCTTTCGGATGTGGGTCCTAGGGGCGGTCTCCTGCGCCGTGCTCTCCTTCCTCAATCAGTTCTTCTGGTACAGGAGGGAGCCACTCACCATCACCGCCATCTCAGCTCAGATCGCGGTGGTGCCCCTTGGCCAGCTCATGGCCTCTAAGCTCCCTGACCGCGTCTTCTTCAAGGGGACCCGGTTCGAGTTCAGCCTCAACCCGGGGCCCTTCAATGTCAAGGAGCATGTGCTGATCACCATCTTTGCGAATGCAGGGGCCGGCTCTGTCTATGCTATTCATATTGTCACAGTTGTTAAGATGTTCTACAAGAAGGATATCACCTTCTTTGTTTCCTTCATCATCTGCATCACGACGCAGGTAAGCAAAAATGGTCTTTTATGGTTAACAAGACGTTCTCCAATGATGATTGTATGCTTGACCGGTAGGTGCTGGGGTTCGGATGGGCGGGGATTTTCCGGCGGTATCTGGTGGAGCCGGCTGAAATGTGGTGGCCGGGCAATCTTGTTCAAGTTTCCCTGTTCAGGTAATATGAATATGAACATAGACTTCAAAATAGTGCTTATTCATTTATGGGGAAGAAGACAACTACACGTTTGAATTATTGAACATAACTCAATCATATCTTCCAACCCCTTTTAAGGTCTGAAACAATTCACCTGTCTCTGTCCGAAAAATCGGTTGATTTTTCGGTCAGTAGACAAAATTGCATTTGAAGTTACGTATAACATGAAAATAAGTAAAAATAGTTAGGAAGGGGAAATTGAAAAGGCAAAGTATGAAAATCACCAATAGAGAAATCAAAATAGCATCAATGTGAGTAGGACTTAGAATACTAAACCATTTTTATGCCAATTCACAGAGCATTGCACGAGAAGGAAGAAAGGCCGAAAGGAGAACTTACACGGACTCAGTTCTTCCTCATTGCCTTCGTGTGCAGCTTCACCTACTATGTCTTTCCAGGCTACCTGTTTGAGATGTTAATTTCCCTCTCCTGGATCTGCTGGGTATTTCCCACATCAGTCCTGGGGAACCAGCTTGGTTCTGGCCTGAAAGGGCTCGGCATAGCAGCTATTGGTTTGGACTGGGCCACGATCTCAGCTTACCTTGGCAGCCCTCTAGCTAGCCCATGGTTTGCTACAGCGAATGTGGCTGCAGGGTTCGTAATTGTGATGTATGTTATAACCCCGATTTGCTACTGGCTTAATGTTTACAAAGCCAAGACCTTTCCCATATATTCAAGTAGCCTCTTCACATCAAAAGGTGTAGTCTATAATATCTCAGAAATTGTGGACTCCAACTTCCACTTTAATGAAGAGGCATATGAGAAACAAGGTCATCTTTACCTAAGTACGTTCTTTGCAATGACGTATGGTATGGGTTTCGCTGCACTGAGTGCAACAATTGTACATGTGATACTATTTCATGGCAGGTATCAAAATCAGATGATGTCTATACTTCCTTCGGTAACAAACTGACATTGGCGACTACGTGAATGAATCTTAAATCTACTATGGTGGCTATATGCAGAGAAATTTGGGAGCGGAGCAAGATGAGCTTTAAAGAGAAGAAATCGGACATACACACTAAGCTCATGAGAAGGTATAGAGAAGTACCCGAGTGGTGGTTCCGTCTCATTCTAGTTGTCAATATTGCATTCACCATCTTTGCTTGTGAGTACTACAAATCTCAACTCCAGCTGCCATGGTGGGGCGTTTTGCTCGCTTGCGCAATTGCATTCACCTTCACACTTCCCATTGGGATCATCACTGCCATCACAAATCAGGTAGCAAATCAATTTTACCAATTTTCAAAACGAAAGTTTCCCGCTTAATAAGACTTTCCACTGATTGTGTTTTCTCCTGGATGGATGGCAACAGAAACCAGCTTTGAACATCATTACAGAATACGTAATTGGTTACATTTACCCAGGATATCCAGTTGCCAACATGTGTTTCAAGGTCTATGGACACATCAGTATGAAGCAAGCTATCAACTTCCTACAAGATTTCAAGCTCGGGCACTACATGAAAATCCCTCCACGAACGATGTTCATGGCACAGGTGAGTTCACAACAACCTGCCTATATAATCTCACCATTAAACACCTCTACAATGAACCATAATTCGTCACTAACATTCCCTCATTCAGACATTTCCACAAACACCTAACCTACCATCTAATTAACAGTAAACACCTAAACTGCACTGTAATCAACCACAAAAACCTCCATCAATTACCTTCAATTAGATCGTTCTTTACCTGTGTGCAGGTCGTCGGCACGCTCATAGCCACGCTGGTGTACCTGAGCACGGCGTGGTGGTTAATGGAAACCGTCGACGGCATCTGCGACAAGTCCTCCGGCGTCTGGACCTGCCCAGTCGACACCGTCTTCTACGACGCCTCCATCATCTGGGGACTAATCGGCCCGCGCAAGATCTTCGGCGACGAGGGCGTCTACAACGCCATCAATTGGTACTTCCTCGGCGGCGCCGTTGCCCCAATCCTCGTCTGGGCCGCCACCAGGGCGTTCCCAAACCAGCATTGGATCCGGCTGATCAACATGCCGGTGCTGATCGGCGCGACGCGGGATATGCCACCGGCCACGGCGATAAACTACACGGCGTGGATCTTCGTGGGGTTCATGTCGGGGTTCGTGGCGTTCAGGTACGCACCGGGGTGGTGGAAGCGGCACAACTACCTCCTGTCCGGCGCTCTAGACGCCGGCGTGGCGTTCATGGCGGTGGCGCTGTATCTGTGTTTGGGATATGAGGGGATTTCGCTGAGGTGGTGGGGGAATGAGATCGACGGCTGCGACTTGGCGTCGTGCACCGCCGCAACCGGCGACATGGTCAACGGTTATCCCATCGGTTGACCGTTGTTAAAAAAATCGTACATTTTGTATTTTACATTAAACCACCATTAAAGTAGGATATTTTGCACAAAATCGTCCATAAATTGTGAAATTAAGCAAATTCACCCTTATATTAGGAGACTTTTCGTAAATTTGCTTTGTACAACTATTTTACCTCGGTTTATACCACAGTTAAAAAACTCATAAAAATCCAGATAAAATAATACTCCCTTCGTTAAGAAAAACCTATCGTTTTAGATATTTTGGTGTTTATTTTCTAAAATTACTCTTATAATAATTAGGGATTTGTTAATCATAGTTTTCAATAAAGTGGAAAAGTAAAGTACTACCCTCCATTCAACAATATATGTCATTTGTAATGATTAGAGATTTGTTAATTGTAGTTTTCAATAAAGTGAAAAGTAAAGTCCTATCTCCGTTCAACAATATAAGTCATTTTAGATTTTGCACGTTTTTTAAGAACTTAAAAAGATGTTAAAATATTAATTTTTTATCAAATTTTTTTTTAATAATTTGATACTCCGTACTTATTAGTAAAAGTATGAAATTGTTAAAAAAAATGATAAAAAAAATAAATATTTTACCATCTTTTTTAAGTTCTTAAAAAACGTGCAAAACCTAAAATGACTTATATTGTTGAACGGAGGTAGTAATAATTGGGGGTATAATGGCTAACGGAACAACCTTTGATTGACAAGGCAACCTCGGAAGTTCCTGAAGAACTCAGCGGATATACAGTGGCGGAGTTGTGGTCGGACAATTCTTGGAATTGGGACATTCTCTCAGCCTACCTGCCTACTGATATCCTTACAAGGCTCCAATCCGTTTTCATCAACAACGATCCCCGAGCAAGAGACAAGTTGTATTGGGGTTTTTCTCCGTCAGACAACTTTTCCACCAGCTCGGCAATACAACAACTCATCAGCCACAACATACCTGGTGGTGCTATGGGTGAATGGCGGAGAATTTGGAAGCTCCCCGTCCAACATCGTGTCCGGGCCTTTGTCTTCATTGCTGCTCATGACGCTTTCCTCTCGAATGGTACTTGAAAAGCAAGATCGAGTCGATCTAATCGTTTTTGCAAGAACAACACAAACATGCAAGATCAAAAGATAGAGGAAGAACACAAGACTTTTACGAGGTTCGGATCCGCGATCCTACATCCCCGGGACCTCAAGAGTCAGCCCTAATCCACTATCAAATAAGGGAGAAAGTACAGATAAGGCAATCCAAGAGTACATGTATAGATCTAAGCATAAACCGAAACAAAAGACACGAAAACAAGCAAGAAAAAGAAGAACTTCTTCAACAATCCCATATCTGAGGATACAGACTCAGATCCGAGAACTGGAATCCAACACCGAGCTATTGCCGGCCGCCAAGGGAACTTTGAACACCGGGAAGTCGTCGGAGAAGAAGAGCTTCACCGATCGGAGGTGGGAGGAGCTTGAATAGCAAACCCTAACCCTAGCTTCGCCGCGCTCTCTCTCTCTCTTTCTTTCTTCTGGAGAAGGAGGAACAGTTAAGAGCTCACGGACGCCAGATGTGAGCTTCGCCTTATATAGGCAAACCCTAGTGGCAACCCGGGAGAGATCCGTCAAGGCTTCCAGGCAACCGGGCTCAGTTGATGGGCCGTGTCTCATGGCTCGGGCTTTAGGCCCAAGCTTGGCAGCTTTCCCATGTTGGAGATCAAGCCATAAGGCTCAATCCGATCCATCTAGACTCGAGCTAACACCCAAGCTTGGTCCATTATCCTTAGCCATGTTACACCTAGTTTTCATGTCACATACATAATACAAATATTACATACATAACAAGGTAAAAAACACTTAGGAAAATATACAAGTTCTCAACAATTACCCCCTATATTTTCTAAGTTCGCTCCAGGCATACCATGCCTACGTGTGGATTAGGTAACTGGGTCCGTCCTCAGCCCTCATACCTGTTGAACCATCAGCCTCATTCACCTAAGTGAAGGAACTCCCTGCAAAACAAAAATTTGTCTCTAGGTACAATTTAGTACCAAAGTCAGCAGGGTTAAGCTTACCATCAATCTTCATAACATGTATCACATTATCATCAACCTTCTCAAGTATAAAATGATATCTAACATCGATATGTTTAGTTCTCTCATGATACATGGGATCTCTACACAAGTATAAAGCAGATTGATTGTCAATATGCAACACAGAAGTATAAGTCTTTCCTTCAATCTCATGCAATATACCCTGCAACCAAATGGCTTCCTTGCAAGCCTCAGTTGCAGCAATATACTCAGCCTCAGTTGAAGAGAGGGAAACTATAGGTTGTTGCTAAGATTTCCAAGATATGCAATTGTCAGCCCAAGTATAGACATAAGAAGTGATAGATTTTCTAGTGTCTTTATTACTAGCAAAGTCAGGATCCACATAGCCATATAACTCATCAGAAGAGGTATGTTTAGAATAACATAATCTCAAATTAGCAGATCCAAGCAAATATCTTAACAAATACTTAATAGCAAGCCAATGCTTTTCACCAGGCTCACACATGTATCTACTTAAAGCACTGATAGAGAAAGCAAGATCGGGTCTGGTGCATATCATACAATACATCACAGAAGCCACAACAGCATCATATGGAATATTTTTCATATTCTTAGCTTCAGAAACAGATAAAGGAGCATGATTCTTAGACAAATCAAGATGGGAACCCAAAGGAATATCATTTGGTTTCACATTCTAAACATGAAATCTTTCCAATACCTTCAGCACATAGTCTGTCTGGTCAAGCCAGAGCTTACCTTTCTTTATGTCTCTCTCTATCTTAATGCCGAGTATCTTCTTGGTAGGGCCAAGATCCTTCATGTCAAAATGATTTGAGAGCTCCTTCTTAGTAGTGACAACATCAGTAGAAGATTTAGAAATCAAAAGAATATCATCAACACAAAGGAGAACATAAAGCACAGGATTAGACTTGGGTTTCTTAAAATATAAGCAAGTATCATATTTACTTCTTTTAAAACCCAACTGTCTTCTCATACAGGTATCAAACTTGATGTTCCATTGCCTGGGTGATTGTTTTAAACCATAAATGGACTTTTTAAGCAAACAGGCAAACTCAGGTTTAGATTTATCAATAAAACCTTTTGGTTGCCTCGTATATATGGTTTCATTTAAATCCCCATGCAAGAAGGCTGTCTTCACATCCATCTATTCAAGTTCATAATCATAAACAGCAGACATAGCAAGTAATAATCTCAGAGTTTTGTATTTTACCACATGGGCAAAAATCTCATTATAATCCTCACCTTCTCTTTGAGTGAAACCCTTGGCTACTAAGCCTAGCTTTGTACCTTGGGGGATCACCCTTAGAGTTACCTTCTTTAAGTTTGAATACCCACTTACTGTCAATAAACCTGGCAGTCTCAGGTTTCTTCACAAGAGTCCAGGTCTTGTTGGCCATCATGGACTCAATCTCTTCAGACATTGCTCTCTGCCAATCACCAGTGTGTGCACATATAATAGCCTGTTCATAAGCAGGGGCGGAGCCAGGAATATGTCCAGAGGGGGGCTCAAAAAAAAATTCGCTAGATCATGAAAAATTGCAATAGATGGGTTCTTAGATTGTGCAATAAACTTATCCATAGTCCTAAAAATAAAAGACCACAAAGCACAAATTTAATTCATACATCAAAGTTCATACCATATTAGAAGGTTTAAAATCACAAATTCATAACTAATTTAAGTTCTAAGTTCTAACCTGAATGGGGAAATGAAAAAAAAAAAAAAAAAAAGAAGAAGAAGAAGAGGCGAACAGTGTTTTAGAATGATAAAAAAATTGAATATTGTGGGCAGAAGGAGTATCGAACTCCACACCCGTCCTTTCCCAGAACCATCTCCTACCACTATGTTGTAAGGTGCTTCAGTGCTACTATCAGCTCTCAGCTTATATATACCAACGTATTTTTTCCGGGGAGGGGGGGGGGGGCTTGAGCCACCGCATGCCCCTCCCCCCCCCCCCCCCCCTCCCTCCGCCGCCCCTGTTCATAAGTCTCAAGAGTATAGTGGTTCACCACAGTAGAGACAACAAAAGCAAACTCAACAATGCTATTGATGAACCTTTTATTTGGAATCTTAGTTCTAGGTGATCTATCTCTGGTTAACTGCCAATTTGTTAAGCCATGCCTTTCATGAGATGAAATGCTAGAAGAGCCAGCACTATGCTCATCAGGCAAAGACACATTAGCAGGATCTAAAGACTCAGAATGGGGGGAGGGAGCATTAGAACTAGCAGAGATAGAATCCTTACCAACTTCATTCTCATCATCAGTAGGTTCATCATGAGCTTCCCCACCCAATTGGTGAGGTATCACATCATCAGCATCAATGTCTGAGGAATCCCCTGGAGTACCTTGGATATCCTCATCAGGATCATTGCCATCCTCTGATCCTCATCATCTTCACCATCAAGCACATAGAAGTGGGTTGCAGATGATCATGTGGGTACCTGTAAGGTTTTCTCAACAGAAGGAGTAAACACGTTTTTAAAATGAAATTCATCCTCAACAAAGACAACATCCCTGCTGATAATGGTTTTATAAGCTCCAGGTTGGATAATAAGAAGTTTATAACCTTTAACACCTTTAGGATATCCTAACAAAACATATTTATGAGACATAGGATTGAGTTTACCATCACTCTTGTGAGCATAGGCAACACAACCAAAAGGTCTAAGATAGTTTAAATCAGGTTTCTTATTATACCACATCTCATAAGGAGTTTTAAAACCAATGGCAGAGGATGGAGTTCTATTTATGAGGTGAGCAGCTGTGATAACAGCTTCACCCCACAAAGAGTGCCTCATGCCTGCAGAGATCAACATGCACCTTGCCTTCTCCAGGAGAGTCCTGTTTATCCTCTCAGCAGTGCCATTCTGCTGAGGGGTGCCAGGAATGGTAAGGTGCCTCTTGATCCCTGGATCTTTACAATAAGAGTTAAATATGGAATTGCAAAACTCCAAACCATTATCAGTTTTTAAGCATTTAACAGAGAGACCAGTTTCAACATGAACACTTGTAACCCAATATTTGAAAACATCAAAAGCCTCATCATTTGTCTTCAGCAAGTAAACCCAAACCTTCTTGCTAAAATGGTCAATCAGGGACATAAAATACCTTCTGCCCCTAGAAGATTCAACCTGTGCAGGGCCCCAGAGATCTGAATGTACATACTCAAGGGGTTTGTTAGCAATATAAGAAGATTTGTTAAAACTCTTCCTAGTTTGTTTACCCATCAAGCAATTATCACACAGATCAATAGAAGCAGGTTTGGAATTTAAAAAAATGTCATGCTTATAAAGATAATGCAAACTCTTATTTCCTATATGCCCTAATCTATTATGTCAAGTAACAGATTCAGCAATGGACATACAAGCATCAGAGGCAATCAACATAGAGGAAAAATTCATCTCAAAGGTGGCTTGCACCTCATAGAGGCCTTTTCTTTTAATGCATTTAATAAGAACATTGCCATCCCTTGAGACAGTTCTAATCCCATTGCTATTGTGAACATCGCAGCCTAGGGATTCAAGTGTGCTCTCAGACATGAGATTTCTTCTAAGTTGTGGAACCCATCTAACATTTTTAATGACCCTAATCACACCATCATGCATTTTCATAGCAACAGAATCAACACCTTTGATCTTTAAGACAGAATGATCACCAAGCATAACATCACCACCATCAATTAATCTCAAATCAGAAAACCAAGACTTATGATATGTAGCATGCATAGTACATCCAGAATCAAGAATCCAACAATCAGAGGCATCATTCACAAGTAAAGCAAGCACTTCATGGGTATAATAGGGGTGGGTTTCACACACAACAGACACAACAGGTTGTTTAGCAGCATTTTCCTCATCTCTTTTCTTTTTATAGCAATCCTTTTCAAAATGACCAGTTTTAGAACAATAATGACACTTCAAGTTAGACTTATCAATGCCATTAGTCCTATCAACACCATTTTCAGACTTAGATTGCCCCTGCTTATCCTTTTTCTTGTTATTCCTTTTGTTACCCTTACCTCTAGACTTAGCCATAAGGACTTCATCCTTGGCCTCGGTCTTAGGCTCAGATTTAACACTAGCAGCAGTTTTAAAAGCTTTCAGAGATTCATTCTCCTGGATCAAAGACTCAATGATATCCTTTTTAGCCAAGGAGGTATTACCATATTGAATAACATCTTTAAAAGTATCAAACCGACTAGGCAAGGAATTTAACAAAAGCACACATAACTGAGTTTAATCCAACTTATCACCACATCTTACCAGATCTTGTGTTATAGTCAAGAAACGATCAAGATTATCAGCTAGAGTGCAAGCAATGTTCATCTTAAAGCTAAAAAGCTTGTTAAACATGTTCACACGAGATGGGAGAGACTTTACCATATACACACCTTCTAGAGCATCCCATAATTTTTCAGCAGTGGTGTGCTCTAGTACCTGTCGTGCCACTTCATCAAAAAGACGAAGCATGATCTCACTGTGAACCTGAAGATCAATCTCCATGATTTTTTTCTTTGCTAGTTCCATCTGGAAACGTGTTCGTTATAGCCACATGGCACTTCTCTTTGATGAGTATGGCTTTCATCTTCACCTGCCACATAGCAAAGTCAGTGGTTCCATTGAAGGGTTTTAAACGAATAGAATCAGACATCTTGCAGAATAACAGCAAGAAACACAAAGGAAAAACTCAAGAAAAGATTGTTATATCACAAACACAAATATGGAAGCGAAATTTTTCAAGAACAAGCAGTAATTGAAAAACAACAAAGAACAGATCATGTTGCATCGCGTAGGGGGGGAATGGCACTAGGCGATACACCCTATTTAGGCCCACCCGATTCCTACGCCAATTCCCGCTCTCTGAGATCTATAAAGACTCGGCTAGGTTAGGAAGAGGACACTCAAGCGCTAGCAAAAAAACACATGCTCTAATACCACATTGAAAAGCAAGATCGAGTCTAATTGTTTTCGCAAGAACAAAACAAACATGCAAGATCAAAAGATAGAGGAAGAACACCAGACTTTTACGAGGTTCGGATCCGCGATCCTACATCCCCGAGGCCTCAAGAGTCAGCCCTAATCCACTATCAAATAAGGGAGAAAGTACAGATCAGGCAATCCAAGAGTACAAGTATAGATCTAAGCATAAACTGAAACAAAAGACACAAAGGGAACTTTGAACACCGGGAAATCGTCGGAGAAGAAGAGCTTCACCGATCGGAGGTGGGAGGAGCTTGAATAGCAAACCCTAACCCTAGCTTCGCCGCGCTCTCTCTCTCTCTCTCTTCTGGAGAAGGAGGAACAGTGAAGAGCTCACGAACGCCAGATGTGAGCTTCGCCTTATATAGGCAAACCCTAGTGGCAACCCGGGAGAGATCCATCAAGGCTTCCAGGCAACCGGGCTCAGGTGATGGGCCGTGTCTCATGGCTCGGGCTTTAGGCCCAAGCTTGGCAGCTTTCCCATGTTGGAGATCAAGCCATAAGGCTCAATCCGATCCATCTAGACTCGAGCTAACACCCAAGCTTGGTCCATTATCCTTAGCCATGTTACACCTAGTTTTCATGTCACATACATAATACAAATATTACATGCATATAACAAGGTAAAAAAACACTTAGGAAAATATACAAGTTCTCAACAGTACTAAGGTTCGTCGCCATCTTACAACTTCCGACGCATGCCCAAGATGCTCAAGAGCCGAGTCTGGTATCCATGTGCTTCGTGACTGCAATGTTGTTCATCACGAATGGGAGGAGCTGCTGGGTGAGTATGGCATCCAGCGTTTCTTCGACTGTCAATCTATTCAGGAGTGGATCTTTGCAAACATCAAGAAGGGGCCAGAGTAGGCTGCTGTATTTGCAAACATGTTGTGGATTGTCTGGAAAACGAGAAACCTACTGGCCTTTGAACAGAAAGACAACCATAAAGGAATAGCAAGGAGAGCGACAGAATTCGCGACGAACTACACACAAGCCCGGCGGAGTGCAGATCTTCCCCATGGCCTTCCTGCCCCTTTGCAACTGGCTCAAACCGTCTGGCTCAACATCGATGGCGCATCCAAAGGGAATCCAGGCGAGGCCGGGGGTGGATGCTTATTTAGAAATAGCACTGGTGAGTTCCTGGGCGCACTCATGTTTAGATGCGGGTTTGCTTCGACACTCACATCGGAACTATGGGCGGTATTACATGGGCTAAGGATGGGAGCTAGAAGAGGCTACAACAAACTAATTCTTGAATCTGATTCATCGGTGTTATGTACTCTCCTGGGTGACAAACTGATTTCAACCCACCTGGACTTCTACCTCGTGGAGGAATGTCGCAAGCTGATCGGCAACAACTTTTGGGATATCAAGGTCATTCACGTCCGCAGACAAGCAAACAATGCAGTAGATGCACTCGCACAATTGGCTTTCGATTCAAACTCTGTTTTTGAAGAATTTTATTCTCCCCCTGATGTATTAGTTCCTACTTTGGAGCTTAATGTTGCAAACTCGGCTTAATTGCTTTCAATAAAATCACGGGCCTAGCCCGTCTTAAGGATAAAAAAAAAAAAATAGGGGTATAAGTGTATTTTCTGTTTACTTTTATTTGCTTCCTTAAAAATGTGCAAATGTCTAAAACAGCATGTTTTAATTAACCGAGAGAGTAATATAATTAATCAAACACTCACATAAACCGAGATAAAATAATGTATTATAATGTGACGTTATTTAGAGATATAAAACCGCCACAATTTTTAAATGTACATGAACATGTATATATCCTACACTTGTAGAAACTCAAATTCAAAATAGCTTATCCAACCAAAGTTCCCTCTTTTGGTAATGGTGTGGTAGTGTTCTTGTTTATGTTTGAAATTGCTCATTGTTTGGTATATCTAAAACACAAGCTGCAGCCAAGAGTTGATCCTCCCACCACTTTCAATGAAACAATGGCCCTGGAAACTGAAATGCAACCCCAATGGCAACCTCTAAACAATGAGCCAACATCATCGTTTCCGATAGCGTGAACCGATCAATTTCGGTTGTCGTATTACAAGAGGCAGCGGGGAACACTGAACGAACATGACATACAAATTCAACTTAATAGCAACTACAAAATGCATACATCATAAAATGGAAAGACCGTGAAGTCCCCTACCTTCTACATTGGCATCAAGTATATACCTAAAAAATAAATACTGCAGAATCATTGTGTTAACCAACGAATTGTGATAGTGAAAGGGTGAGTACCAACAAACTGACCCTTGGTTGCTCTATGCCTCTTGAAGGAATGGCAATTGATTTTGTGAGAACCGGTGATTCGTGTGTGTAATGACGATATCTGTATTTCTTCATGGTTGGGGGAATGCCAATTTGCACTTCTATGATCCTTGTAAATAAAGTGATCTCTGATGTTGATGAGATACTTTCAACTTCGTATGGAGTCAAGCAGTCAATGGCTCGTCTTCTGATTCTTTCTCCCTCATCGCAGTCCAATCTTGTGGTTCTGCAATGGAGGGTGAATATCAACGACGACAGCGACTACTACTGCTAACTACTGTAAGAATTTTGAAAATGGAGACTTACTTGTCCTTGGGTTTTCGGATATGACCATCAGTCGCCTTTGCAGGACAGATGCCATGAAGAGGAAGATCGAGCACATACCAAACATGATGGTGATTGGGAACGCATTAACCTACAACCACGAAAGGATTAGCCTTGATTTAGTTCTATAAGCAGAAGGAAGATTAGTGATGTTTCGTAGTTTACGCAAATGAGCTCATGTAACTACTTAGGATTTGGGAGATTAGAAAATGCTTACGTTGTACAGCACAATGCACACGAAGATGTTGAGAGGAATACGGAAGAAGTTCATGATCGTGCTTCGTGCCTCTTCAGGGATGTACTGGGACCTCATTTTCATGATAGAAGGCCAGAATATGCCCACACAGGCCTCGAATACGCAAAAGCCAAGGAGTTGAAGGCACCCCGAGAATGATATGCCCGTACCTTTCACTTCAGATGACGCTACGAACAACTGTTTCAATATTTTCAAGTCAAGTTCAAAAAGAAGAAGCAACTTTAAACAAATAAGAATGATGTAAATGGAGAGATGAACGTACACTAGTCAAGATTGGGAGCATGAGAGAGACAGCAGACACGGCGAAAACAATCTGCATATAGCCCTCAACTCTAATGTTAGAGCGGGACATCAACCGTGACGCAATAGAGCTCCCCAACATCGAAGCCAACATAAATGTCGCGAAGATGAAACCATGGGGAATTTCCTCATCATTTGGACTCAAAGCCGGCGTCCATAAGAATACAAACGTGTACATTGAACCTTCAAACAGAGACTGTATAGCTCCAAGCAATGCGATTTTCTCATCTGAATGCATGAAACAAAAGATAAAATCACTCTCCCATAAGCACGGGCGAGAAACATTAAGAAGAGAACTAAACCCAGGAACAAAATATGCAATTGCTCAAAAGTTTATTGATCATCAGGTAACCGTTAAGTGACTGACATCAAAAAACATACCAGAAGCAATAGCAACTGCAGCGCCCCTGAATTGCATAAGCAAGTCCTTGTTTTCAGAAGGATCCCCATAGTTCTCAGTCCATGAAGACATTATGATCGCCATTCCAATGGCAAGGAAGCAAGCAGCAGCATCAAAAGGTGAAACAGGGCCGAAACCAAGAGTGTCAACAAGTAAATTCCCAAATAAACCAGCCAAAATTGCAATTAGACCATTCCCCAAGAATATGGCCTTGGAAAAGGTCAAGGAGAGCCATTGTTGTTCAAAGCCACGCTGCAGATACAAACAGATATAATGTCATGTAGGAATCTTAAAATTGATCAACCGTACTATCACCAGGTCAACAGCTTATAACCAATGCTAAATTATTATGGCTTGAGAGATGAGAATGTCTCACTTTGTTGTGCTCTGCGACGAGCCATGACTCGAAAGCTGAAAACAGAAGAGAAGTTGCTATGCCACCCAATATACGCCCGAGCATTAGAACTTTGTATTGAGGGGAGTGCTTGGTAATGCAGCTCAATATATAAGTAATACAGTATGTCACACATGCCCTCTTCCGACCCCTATAAAAAGTAACATATCAGAACCATAGATATGTAGATAAGATTAAATTATGCAATCTCATATGCAGGGAAAACACAAACTATTACTGTTTATCAGCGAGTGACCCAACGATTGTCCCAAACAACATGGATGAACCAAAACCAGCAATGAAAAGCTGTCCAATCTCCCCTTTCGAAAAACCATACGTGCTGTAGAGGTAGTAAACATAAGGTCCTTGCAACCAATCACCAGCTGTTGACAAAGAATTTCGAAATATTAGTTTGAACTTTGAGCTAGAAACAAACAATTTTTGAAACAAGAGTTGATGGATGCTGTATGATTTGTATTGGGAAAATGTAGATACAAGGATGGAAATCACAGAAAGTATTAACTGAAAAACTAGCAATTATCAGAAGCTCATAACTACAAAAGAAAGGGAACAATCATAAAGCGGCTGAACTCAGCCTTTGAACTTTTACAATTAAGGAAAATGGAACAGGATCCAGTAGAGTTTTTGTAGAACTCAATAGGCAGATTTGATTGCATCTCAAAGGTTAGATTATAGCGCCCACCATTTGTCCATAGAAATATATTTTGGACAAAAATGGGACTTATTACACCAGTTCTGATTTCTGAGAGTGTAATCAGACAATGTTGTAGATGAATGGCAATTTAGTGAGAGAATATTATCAAATTTACTGACAGAATCAACCGGATCAGAACCAAGGAGAAATAGCTCACCAAAATATAACTTGGATTAAACTAGTACTCAAAATGAATTAATAAAAAATCTAAAGAACAATCACCACAACTTCCTATTATCATGTCATTTGGATTGCCTAAAATCCCCATATTATGCAAAATTTTAGTACTTAGTTGATCAAAGCTAAGACTTTTGGGGTTCTGTCCTAGCTATCAATTTTCAAGCCTTCAAGGGTTAGATGAACCAATTTAAGGCCATCAGAACCTACCTGGCTCAACTTCCCGTTTGGGTGATTCCAAAAATCAGAAGCTTAAGCTTAACAGACATCAACTACATACAAGTATACAACTCCATGAATGGCATTCCAACCCAACACCCAAAGTTATACCAAACGACCCCTAAAAGTAAAACAAAATCAAGTTCATACAGACAAACCAAGTCCAGTTTTGAACCAATTCCAGATTTCACGATTCAATCAATCAATCAATTGCATGAACCAAGCCAATCCACAATCCCAATCCCACAGAAATCCTAGATCTACTCAGAATTGAATTCACAGAAACAACTAAAAATAAAAATCAAGAATAACAACAGCGGGAGGAAACTGAGATGTGAATAGTACCCATCATGAGGGAGTAGACAAGCAAGTAACTGTTCTTGAAGGCGTTGAAAGCGGGAGTGGTGCTGATTCGATCTTTGCTGCTTTTGCTGAGCTCCAAAGCTGCAACCACCGCAGCCATTGCCCCAAACACCAGCCAGTAAAACATCTCCATTGCTCTCCCCTCAGATCCGAATTCAAAAATCCCAAAATCGATCTCGGATAGTTGATCGATCTGGTTTTCAGCAAAGCTTGGGGAGAAAGAGTGACATTTATAGATGCTTGGAGTGTGGATTTGCGACTGCAATACCCCACCGACTGTGTACGCGTAGAATTTCTCTGCTAAATTTGGCAGTCGGTATTCGGTAAAGCTCAAATTGTACAAAACAGCCCCCAACTTTGGGAATAATTACCTAAAATAGCTCGAACTTTTAAAGTTGTGAATAAATAGTCCAATTAGTGTAGACTTTAGAGCGAGTTTCGCGAAATATTTAAAGTAGCCTTCGAGGTACCGTCTCGTAAACCGTATTTGTTACGATAGATTTAGTGTTTCCGCTAACGGGTTAAGTAGCGTTTTGTCACTGCTATTAAATAAAGCAGAGTCTATCAATGGCAACGAAACTTGGTTATTTGTAACTTATCTCATACTCGAATAAAAATCCTTCTTTCATTGCCCCGTTTGGGCAACAGAGTGGCGGATAAGGTTGCACACCTTTGTCACTCTGCCCGGGGAGTCGATATACAAGCAAATTTAGATCTTTTTGACCTCATCCGCAAGGATGCTGCCGGGTAGAGCTTGCTCACCCGAATTCTTTCCTTATCAAAAAAAAAAAAAAAAAAAGAATAAAAATCCAATAAAACAACTTCTAAAGTTTTTGACTATTTTTCAACCATGTAACCAAAGTCCAATATACTATACTTCCATTTCACATTAGATGAGTGCTATTCTACCAAATGGGAAGAAATTGTGTGTCGGTGAGGCTTTCCTTGTTCTTAGAATCTAATGAAGACTGACACTTGCCATGTTTACTTATTTATTCAACTAGCATGTGCTGATGTGCTACAAAGTGCAACAGCATCATAAAAAAACCATTCACTTTTATGTAGAGATGTTGGTTGCAAAACCTACCTGTCACAACTCACAACACATACACTTTGATGAACATAACTCCTTGCTGTCTATCGGCCGATCTAACATGAATCACATACCAGACCAACTTGTAGAATGGTGCATCCGTGTATCGAGATTCATACTCTTGACCAACTTCGAATACCAAACCCTTGACTGAATCAGACACACAATTTCGACCAAGTAGAGTATTGAATTGGTGAATCTATCCGAATAGTAGGATGCTGCAGCTAACTAACAATCTACTAATCCGTAACGACAAAATTCATCTAAGATTGCCAAGATCAGCATTGTATAGTGTTGCTGGGGATGAGTAGGGGAAAAACCAATGTAATTGGGATACGAGTTATCCAGATTTGCGAAATCAGAATTTCAGAGCAGCTTTGGCCATTTGAAGAGCGCCCTCGTAGGTTTTGTTTCCGCCAATGAAGCCACTCATGTGGACAAACACACAGCCAGGGATCCCGCACTCCTTGGACAGCTCATCATCTCTCATGCCTCGCCATGGCTCTGGGAGAGCCTTCCTGCTCTCAAAACGGTCTGGGGATACTCCAACTGCCTGCACTCTCCACCCCTTGCTTCTGTCATCCTGCATTGGTGTGTATATTCAGCCACAGTTTGCTCATAATGGCTACTCTTGTTTCTGAGCAGCAATTGGAAATAGAGAGAAGTACTACCTCGTAAAGAACGTATTTGACAGGAGGATCAATCTTCATTTCCTCCTCGAGCTCAAAAAGATGAAGCTTCCACTACATGGAATTTAACAAACGTAGATTTAGGGATTTGTAAGGAGAACTTCGTAGACAAACTTCATGTACGAATGTCAAAGATATGCAATGTAGAAAGGAATTTTAACTAATAAGCCAAATCTCTATAAGTATCTAGAACTTATCAAAAACTCATCAAATCGTAGTTACTAGTTATGATCTGCAAATCACACCCCACCATGTCATGTTTTTTGTTACATCAGCAACTTATATGAAAATAGAAAGAATGAAGTACACGAGAGAGCGTAGATTTTGCACTTACAGGGCAAAACTGTTGCAGGACAACAATCTCTCCACTAGGATCGACCTCCTTTCTTGCTGAAACACACTTCATAACGATAGATCGAGCTGGCAACCATGATTTTACGTGAAACCTGACAGACTAAAAATGCGAAAACACTTTGTAAAACCAATATGGATAGATAATGTTTGCAATGTGCGAGTAATGCAAGGAAGCTCACATCTAAGAATTCGCCACCAGCCAGATTCATGGCTCTGTGAAACGCTTCATTCTCCTTCTCAGCAGACTGATCAGGATCAATCCAATCCAGATTCAACCTTCCTACTCTTGTGGATAGATGTGTATTGTTGACATATCTAGGAGGTAGGCCAGTGTCATACCGACTGATTCCATTGTCAATTGCATCAATTGCCTGTATACATATTGAGAAACGTCAAATAAAGAACTAAAGAACACTACAAATGAATGAGCCAAGGCTTCACAATGAACCTATGTGTCCCTTGTCAATTATTAGCAAATATGCAGATAATATTTCGAGATTCAAAGTCAGTAACGGAAGATCAATCACAGCTACAACAGACTGAGTTGCTAAATTATCCATGTGTCATGTGCTGAACTTAACAAGGATGACGAATATAATCTTGAATTTCATCCACGGCTGGAAATTCTATAGTCATTCCTCAACTACTCTAAAAAAAAGATACACATAATACCAAGATCGAATAACTCGAATGGTGAAATGTAAGAGGGGAAATTGGATACCTCCATGAAGCTCTTGTAGACAGCTATGAACAATCTAAATACATCTGGATGTTCTTGATCAACCTGCAGCTCCTTTGCAATTATCTCCATTCCAAAATGCTAAGAGGTCAAAAATCAAGAAAAGGAAAGTTAAATATAATGTCTAGCAGGAATGCAGAAACCAAGCAAGCAAATCCACACATCCATACAAAAATCTCTTTCGAAAGGTCAATAACAACAAAGCTAAATAGTATAGCAACCTAGAAACTGTCAAATACCATGAAGGAAGCTCGTTTCAAGAAATCTCGTAACAATTAAGACAATTAAACCTAGAATCGTTATCTAATCAATCCAATCTTTATTCGGTGTATTCAAAAGTGATGGCAAATCAAATACCTTGTACACAAGACCAGCACTGCTGAGCTTAGTGGAGAATCCATGTCCAAAAACCTCCTCAAAACCCTTCTGATGGTGATCAAACCGGTACCTGCTCGGATCATACACTCCTCCGACATCCAGCACTGCATCCAGAGTTTCCAACACCTTCAAACAACACAAATCAAAACGCAACTTCCAATTTCTAAACACAACCCAAATTAAAACATAATTTCCGATTCCTAAAATTTCTAAATGCATCTGATAAAATTGATTAGGAAATGAATCAATTCCGTTTTCACAAGGAGAGAGAAGTAACCTGCGGATCGCGACTCCGGACGATTTCGGCACCGGAGAACTCGTCGGAGAGGCGAATCATAAAACAGCCGAGGGCTTCGTCGCAGTGGAAGCTGCCGTTGTGAGTACCTACCCATTTAGTTGCAAGGGAGTTGGTAGAGAGGGAGCTAACTTCATTGCTTCCGTTAGTAGCGGCGGCGGCCATGGGTGTAAAATGGTGACGGAGAGGGGAGGGGAAGGTGAAGACGAAAAGCTTCTGGTTAAGCAAGTTCAACCCCTTCGCCGCCCTAAACATTATGCACTTGTATTCTCGCTACCTTGGTTAGCTTTGCGAGCTGAATGCAAAAGGAAACTAGAAACGACGCCGTTTTTCATCTTTTTTACGAAACGTCATGCTTTTTTTTTTTTTTATTAGGTAAGAATTCGGTTGGAAAACGGTCAAGGTGTGCAATCTTGTCAGCCACCCTATTACCCTCACGGGGCACATGGGAGAGGAAGATATCCCGAAAGGCCTACAATAGACCTTTGATATCTCCCAAAATCAATTCAATTTCCCAAGGGCAAGGGCCTTTTGATTTAAGATGATTTATGACAATCTGAGAATCCCCTTCGACAATGAGTTTTTTATAATCATTTTCCTTTGCAACAATAAGTCCTTCTCTGAGAGAGATCGTCTCTGCCATAAGCGGGGAAATATCACCTAATTCCTTATAGCCCAGTGTAATAGCATCACCCACCCAGTTCCTTATTATAAATCCTGCACTAGCTCCTCCAATTCCCCTTATAGCTCCATCGAAATTTAATTTCAAATAACCATTCTCCGGCTTCCTCCATTTGACATTCTTTCTGCTTAGTTTACGACCAGTGGAAACTTTATAGCCAGATGTCGTTACTCCATCGTCTATTTCATCCATTTCTGCTCTTCTCCAATTTTCCATGACAGATTTTAGGAAAGATTGTACCTCTATTTGGGAAGGTTTCTTTAAGTTTCTAAAAGCTACTTGGTTTCTGTAATACCAGATAGACCACCATTTTATTGTCATATCCTCCTTTTCTTTTTTATTCAAACACTGACCAAGACTTTCCATTATAGTTTTGTCGTTTCTATTTTGATAAGATAGGTTATTGATTACCTCTGCACATTTTTCTGTTTTTAAGGGTGGGCTTTGTTCAAAAGGACAGTTTGTGAATAAGTGAACCTCATCTTCCCCATATGAGTTACAAAAATCGCAAACATTCGGAATCGATGCCCCTTTTCTGCTTAATCTATCCCTAGTAGGTAATCCGTTCTGAGATATTTTCCAGAGAAAATTCTTGATTTTAGGCAATGTGTTCACCTTCCAAATCCAATTGCATGGGCTGTCATCAAAAGCCTCATTGTTTGATAATAGATTGACAGCACTAGATGTCGTAAACCATCCTTGTTTGTCCATCCTCCAATACAACCGGTTCGACATATGGTGGACGGGGAGAGGTATATCCATTATTCGTTTTACCCAATCAGAATCCAGAACTTCTTCTAGTTTTTCTTCCCACCATTTCCCATTCAATATGAAGCTGTTAACCCGGGCATCAGTATCAGTACTCTGCGTGGAATTAACCATATTAATGAGAGGTTTTAAAGAAATCCAAGGGTCCTTCCAGAACCTGACAGTTCTACCATTCCCAATAGACCAAAATAATCCGTCTTTAAATTTATCGATCAGAGAAGCAGCATTTCTCCATTGCCAAGAGGAGTTTTTAACCCTTTCATAATTTAAGATGTCATTGTCTCGTAAATACTTATGCCGGATAATTTTTACCCATATATTATCTGGTTCCGCAAGAGTTTTCCATAGTAATTTCATCTGGAGTGCCTCATTCATCACTCGAGCTTTTCTAATTCCCAACCCACCTTTCCTCTTTGGTTTACATATTTTATCCCAGCTTATAAGCGGTTTACATTGAAGATCTTTATTCCAGAAAAAATTCCTATTTATTTGGTCCAATTCTTTATGCAAAGATGATGGGAGTATAAAACTCTGCATTGCATACAACGGTTTAGCCGTTAAATTGGAGTTAATGAGAATTGTTCTACCTTGTTGAGAAAGGGAGTTTGCTTTCCATTTTGCTAATTGATTTTTAGTTTTACTTATTATGTCTTTCAAAAGTCGTTTTGTTGACTCTTCCATTAATAATGGGACACCCTAGGTATTTTTCCAGTACCCTCGTATGAGGAGTTTGTAAAGAGTTTTGTAGTAGCTGAATTCTTGAGCTGGGAACACCCCCTGTTATCTGAAACGTTGATTTGTAAAAATTCACCTTTTGTCCTGACAGTTTACAATATTCATCTTTTATTTCTGTAACTTTCTGACTGGCGCTCAATGAAGCTTTGGCAAAAATGATAATATCATCTGCGAATGCAAGAAAAGGAACCCGGGGACCATTCTGCCCAAAGTTAAATCCTATTTTACTCATTGGCATCAAGGATTCTTGATGTAATCTTTTTGCTAGAACTTCCACTCCCAAAATAAATATGAATGGGGAAATAGGGTCACCCTGACGAATACCCCTAGAAGGGACAAACATCGTCGTAGGGGAGCTATTCACAAGGATTGAGAAGGAGGCTGTCGAAATACATTCTTTGATCCCTCCAACGAAAGTTGGGTGGAAGCCAAATCTTTGCAATACTTCAATCGTAAAGTCCCAATTCAACCGATCATATGCTTTTTCCATATCAAGTTTAATAGCCATCCAGCCTTCTACCCCCTTACGTGTTTTGAAAGAATGAAAAATTTCATGAGCTATCAAAACATTATCCTGAATAGCTCTATCTGCTACAAACGCTCCTTGCAGGGGGTGAATTATTTTTCCTATAACCTTTTTTAGTCTTTCTGTAAGTATTTTTGATATAATTTTATAAAGAGTTGTGCACAAACTAATTGGCATGTAGTTACTGGTCGTACTAGGGTTATCTACCTTAGGAAGTAATGAGATAAATGTATGATTTATCTGTCGGAGAATCCTTCCAGAAAGAAAGAAACTTTTCACTACTCTAATTACGGATGGACCCACAATGTCCCAGAAGTTCTTGTAAAATTCTGCAGTAAATCCGTCTGGTCCCGGAGACTTATTTCTTCCCAAACTAAACACCACATTTTTCACTTCACTATTGAGGACAGGTTTTATAAGTTCACAATTCTCTTCATCGCTTATTTCTGGTGTTATCAAATCTAACTGGCTGCTCCCCACAACATGGCTGTTACTTTCTTTCCTAAAACGTTTTTCAAAATCATGTTGAATCTCGTTTTTTATGTTCTCTTCACCTATTATTTGAGTTCCATCTTCTGATATAATATGTCTAATTACTTTTCTGTTTCTTCGCCCTGACGCTATTTTGTGGAAATACCCTGAATTAGTATCTGCTAGTTTTATATGCTTGGTTTTCGCCCTTTGGCTCCAGTATGCTTTATGAAATTTTATTAAGGCTTCTTTTTTCCTTAATAAATTTCTTTGTTTTGATGTTGTAGTAGCATCAGATCCGTGACTAAGATTTCCTTGAATGAGAATGAGTTCTTCTTCTACCTCCCTTAGTTTTCTAAAAATATTCCCAAAAGTTTTCTGATTCCAAGCTTTAATTTTTGCTTTTAGGACCTTAGTTTTGAAGACTAATTGATACATCGCAGAACCTCCACAGTTAGCTCGCCATGCTTGTTTGACTATATTTCTCAAATCTTTTCTCTTTAACCACATGTTCTCAAATTTAAATGGGGCAACCAGAGGAATGTTTCCTACACTAAGATTTATAGTAATTGGACAATGATCAGAGGACGAGAACGCATGATGGGTAATGTGAATACTCGGAAATTGTACAAGGATCTCATTTTGGACTAGAACTCTATCAAGTCGTTCATGAATGTTATCAGATCCATCTTTATTTTTTCTCCATGTAAATCGATTCCCAATAAATGGGAGATCTATGAGTTCACATTTGTTTTTTTACTTCCGCTAATCTTTGAAGTCTCCCTAAGGAAACTTTTGCACCACCAACCTTATCTTCACTTGAGACTATATCGTTCAAATCCCCCACCACAAAGCTCGGGAGACTGAAACAAGTTATTTTATCTAAGATTTCTCCCCAGAAAAGAGGTTTATCTCGATCTTGTGCAGGAGCATAAACAAACAAAATTTGACACCGAAAATTTAGATCCGAGTTAGAATATATAGCGCCAATGTGGCGTTGACTATGGTGGTCTATTGTAATAGTTTCATGGGTGAGAAATTGAGATTTCCCCATTACCCCTATGCCTCCAGATTTGCCTATCGCAGGCACCCAAAATGCTTCATCAAAACCTGCTGATTGCCACATTTTATCTTCCGGAACTTTCTCCGATTTAGTTTCCATTATCGTCATCACTTGTATTTTCTGAATATTACAGAAGGTACCCAGTTCTGCCAAAAAATTTGGTCTCCCCATCCCTCTGACATTCCAAGAGCCAACTTTCATTTCACCTTTTGATGATCCATTTCACTGGTAGTTTTTAATTTCCGACTAAAAATCAGGTTTAGTTGCCAAGTTAGGATACACTTACTCATACCGAAGCCTACCTTTCGGTCATAGAAAACATTTTTGTGCTTAAGATCCACACGCCTAATACTCCTTACTCTATTAATGATAATGGGATTAATGTCGTTTGGCCGCTTCTCGTATTCTCTACCATCCTTTATACTTGATATGAGAGTTATGAACATATGCTTCCTTAAACGATTATCAGAAGGGTAAGCCCCAATCAAATGGTTAGGTGAACTAAAAATTTCTTTACTCACCATATTAATCACATCTAGTAACTCATTACTTGTATTAGGAGCATTTTCATACTCTATTGTATAGACAGATATCAAGCTCTTGCACAGTAACAAATTCAAAGTAAAATGAGAAAAAGTTTTTGTCCAATCCTTATACGAGATCGATTTTATATTACTCTGGCTAACTATATACTTAAGCCTTTTTATTATATAGGAATTCACCACCGAAGGCTCCTTAGTTTTGTTGTTCTCATAACGGATTGAAAATGCAATTTCACATAGTAATAAATCTCCATTGACACATGAGAAAGTAATGGCAAGGATTATAGGAGCAACGTCACTACACCAAGACCAAACACAAACTAGATGAGGGGTGTAGACCATGAGAAGTAAATAACACATGTGGATTAATGTGAAGTAGAGACTACACAAGTAAATCGGTTGAAAGAATACATAAATGATATAACAGTCCAGCCATCCGGCAACTTGGAAGCTCAAGGTCCAATAGTGGACATTACAGACAGCAATTAGTGATGCCTTATAGTTAACTCCGGAGCACTTCCGAGCCCCAAGAGACTTAGACCTGGAACAAATTACACACACCGGCCAAAGATATCAGTACGCCACATAGATCCTAAAATGTTTAGAGCAAAGCAGAGCAACTTTTGCGACCAAAGCAATGCTAAAAAACAAAGCCATGATTTTTTGACTTGTACTTGTGGGAAAATTGCTAAATATATCCCAAATTTTATGTTAAAAATTATAATTAAATTCATTTCATATTTTTTTTGTTTGAATATATAATATTATTTATAAAGTTCCATATTTTGGTATAAAACTGAGTAACATTTGACGATTTAGAAATTAAGAGATTGGAAGCAAATAAATGCGAACTTTTGATTCAATCGATGATGAACTAATCAAATTAAATTGATATTGTCTGTAACGGGTCTCCTCTAAAAAATCTCTAAAATAGATAACAAAATAATAAAATTTCTAAAAAATTTACACCACAATTCCAACAGATTCTCTATTATACAAATTGCTACATTTATTATACCCTATAATAGATGCACAAATTCATAATTTAATAAATAAAATTCCAATAACTTTATTAAATCAATAGGCAACAACCAATGAACAAATAGATAGACATTGAAAGAGGTGAACGCATTAAGTTTTACAGATTCTAACCATTCCTCTAAATTTAGAGATTTTTTCCCTCTTTCTATCCATTTCTCTATTTTAGAGATGAGTTTAGAGAAACTATTGGGGAGAAAAAAGGGTTTTTTTCTCTAAAATTTTCCATTTTCTCTATTTTAGAGAAGCGGTTGGGCTTGCTCTAAGGATGTAAGATATTATTTTTGATAGGACACTTGTCTTGAATTTAATAGTCATACAATGAACGAATCATACATCCGTTCGTTTGAGTGCATATAGGACCTCGAGTGTATATAGTAGGGGTGGGCGCGGGACGGAACGGGCCGGGATGATGGTCGTCCCGCGTCCCATCCCGCGTAACTTTTGCGGGACGGGATTCACTATTTTTTTTTTCAATCCTGTGCGGGCCTTATCCCTCACGTGACGAGGCGGGACGGGCCTTATCCCTCAAATAAAAAAAACATTATAAAAAAATTTCATATTCCTATATATTTTGCGGTTTTTAAAGACAAACCATATATATAAATTTATAATATTTGTTGTAGTTTACTATTTTCCCACACACACAAAGAATATATACTATACAAGTATATATATACTGCTTACTACATACAAAGTGTACATATGCACTGTTTTTTTTTTGGTAGAATGTGTGTGTATATTTATACCTACACTGTAAATGTGTATATAACTGTAAGTATATGTATATGCACGGTAATTTGTAAATGTGTGTGTATATATATAATATATAATATATATGTGCGAGACGGGACGGGATTTGCGGGATAAGAAAATCTCGTCCTGCGTTTCGTCCCGCGTAATTTTTGTGGGACGGGATTCATTATTTTTTCCAAATCCCACCGGGATTGAGACGAGCCTGGGACGGACCCGAGATTTACGGGATTTGTGCCCAACCCTAGTATATAGCATAATTCAACTGAAAAGATTAACCCAAATCAATCGGAACTAAGAGTTGTGGTAGGGGCAGGCGGCAATGGAGAGAGCCCGTCAGCCCGATTATGAGATTAAACATGTGTTTGAAATTCTTTGAATATGGTTGAATAAGAAATATTTTCTACATAATGAAAGAAATTGAATTATAATTTTATTTTTTTTGTAAATCATATTATTAAAAGACAAAAACTAAGGTCTTGTACGTATATAGAATTTTTGGTTGGGTTAAAATAGACCTCGTCGAATCCGAGCCAGCCCAACAAGCATTGGATTGATTCGATCCACGTCACGAATAATTTGCAATGAGAAACAACGAAGGTATGAGACAATCATGTTACTCCCTCTGTCTCATATTAAATGTCGTTTGTCTTTTTCTGCACGTTTTTTAAGGAGCGAAAAGCTCTATAAAATATTAAATTTTTAATTAATTTTTTTTAATATTTTTATACTAACTACTAATAAATATCAAATTAATTAAAAAAACAATATTTTATAGAGTTTTTCGCTCCTTGAAAAGCGTGTCGAAAAGCAAAAAGACATTTAATTTGAGACGGAGGGAGTATTATAAGAGTATGATATGGGACACTTGTATCCCACCTCGAAAAGTCATGAATTCTGGTTTGGGTATATAACTAGGAACCTCACTACTCTAGCTACCCTATCAATCTATCATGAATAATGTTTTCTATCTATCCATCAAAGACGACCGAGTATTGTGGTTGTTTCGGTACTTCTGCATCGGACGGTGGCTTATTACTAACACTCCGTCCTAGATAGATCAAAGAGAGACGGTAGCAATTAAGACAAGTAAACCTAGAATCGATATCTCATATCTAATCAATCCAATCTTTATTCGGTGTATTAAAGGTGACAGCAAATCAAATACCTTGTACACAAGACCAACACTGTTGAGCTTAGTGGAGAATCCATGCCCAAAAACCTCCTCAAAACCCTTCTGATTGTGATCAAATTGGTACTTACTCGGATCGTACACTCCTCCAACATCCAGAACCACATCCAGCGTTTCCAACACCTTCAAACAACACAAATTAAAACACAATATCCAATTCCTCAAAGCTTCAAAATGCATCTGATAAAAATAACGTTGATTAGGAAATGAATCAATTCCGTTTTCACGATGAGAGAAAAGCAACATGTGGATCGCGACTCCGGACGATTTCAGTGTTGGAGAACTTGTCGAGGAGGCAATCATGAAGTGACCGAGGGCTTAACATTCAGCATAGGGTGATTTTGTTGGGTGTGCACATTTGGAAGACAAAATCTTGATTTCTTTCTCCATCTCTCCCCGAAAATGTTCGATTCGAAAGATGGTTCAAGCAACGGGCCCTAAAGAATTTAAATACTCCGAGCGACATAAGGTGATTTTGTTGGGTGTGCACATTTGGGGGGAAAAAACATCCTACATTGAAAGTTATGAGAGTTCCAAGATAATATACAAATAGGTGAACTACTCCACAAAATGCAATTGGTTTTGAATTGAAATTCATTTGCGTGTGTGCAAGTCCATGGTTTCTCAATATTGGAATCTCAGTGTGGTTACTATGGACGACCACTAGGATTCATTGTACCGGGAACCAATCAAGCGGTGCTACTGCTACCACTTGAGAAGGTATGTGTCTACCTCTAGTTGCACACGAGCGTGGATTAGAACCCACCTCTGGTTGAGGCGACATCGCTCCTAAACCGATTCCACCGCCACATGTTCTCGAACGATCCTACATAAACCTGAATTCGTATCTGATCGCCTCGTTCTTCGTGCTTGTGCAAGATGACTTAGTCGAGAGGGTTGTCGGGTATCTCCCCGCACGGAAGAGTACGTGGTCGTCGATCTTGGACTGGTTAACCTACTCAACCTTCTCACTTTTGGCCGACATTTGGAGTTGGTTACAATGGATGCTAATTATGTAACACCCCATCTCAAATCGATATAATAAGGATGTTCGGAGTGATTTATAAGTAGTTCAAGCCCTGCCCATGTCACAAAAGCTCTTTTTTTTTCCAGTCTCCAAGTGAGGACAATGGACCCAAAAGGGCTAGGGGACATGGGCCGACGCCTCTTAAGACCCCGAGTCTTACAAATTCAGTTTTATTTTCTATTAATTTTGTCATCTCTTATCTAAACACTTTCAATTGCAACGTTAGAAAAACCCACCTACTTCATCCCTAAATTTTCCAAACTCAAAATCTAGGTCATCTAATTATTTTAAAAAACCAAAGGATCGGAGTTGTTAAACAAAAGAGTTGTTGCACGTTGATTTTGTTTTTAAAGTGTGATGCGACTCTAAAGTCATGTATACTTAACGTTGTAGTTGATATAACTATCTTGTTTTGATGTTATGGATATGTGAAGACATTTTTTCGTTTTACAATAGTTAATTAATCTTTTTTAGATGCAATAGTGTGTTTTTAACATTATGTGTATATTATTATTAGATTTTTCTTTTTTTTAAAAAAATATTTTTATTACAATAGGAACCCTTAGTCTGATTTTGTCTCGAACCTTTAACATTATAAGAACGTCCTTACTGTTGCAACCGGATCATTAGCTCCACCACCTCCCAATCTATGCTTCGTTCATATCTTGATCAATCATATTGTCAGTTCATGTTGTTAGTTAAGAGTGTCATATTACACTAAATAATAGCAGCAGTGCCATTTTATGCAACTCAGCAACTAAATTGCGTTATTCGATCAATTCAATTATTTGACAATCTTTCATAAATGAAATGGTAATGTGACTTTTGTTCTTGTTTGCCATGTATCATTTGTATGCAATGCAATTCTTGCATCTATGATCAACTTTAATGTTGGAGAAGTTGAGTATTAAGGACCATGATACATTTATTTAAGTTAATCATTTTAAAATTAATATTAGAAATCATAATATATCATATAAATTTGAATAAACGTCATCTATCTTTATTACAATGACAATATCTTAAATTTCAGAATCAATAGAAGCGATAAAAAGGTTAATTGTATAATGTTTATGGTGTTAAATATAAATATTATTATGAAGCACGAAAAACTATACATTTGATGATAACAATTTAGTTATCAAAGTTCATCATAAATAATCTTAATATATTTATATAAAAACATTTTCCCTAGAGATAAAGCATTAATAATTATAATTTAAAAATATTAGTATATATATTATAAAAATCAATTATATAATTCAAAATATTATTTTACATTATAATTTATATAAAAAATTTAGACCCGTGCGTAGCACGGGCCAAAACACTAGTTTAAAGATATATTTATCTGAAGATATTGTAGTGTAATGACCCTTACACTAAATACTAGTGGACGATCCCATACTACCAGGGCCTTCCAATGAATTTTAGGGGTCCGGATCAATATTACTCTAATCTTAAAATATTTGATTTTTTTCCAACTTGCTAATTATTAAAAAAAATATTGTATGTGTAGTTTTTAACTTATTAAAAAAAATGTCAACAAGTTAAGCATCAACTATTTTGATACGAATAGAGTACTTATTACATTTATCAATCTTTCAAAAACATGTAGCACGTAAATTATGTAAAATAAATATATTCCTTTAAATAAGATAATAATAAAAAATTACCAAATAAATTTAATATATGACTTCTTCCTATTAGATTTTAAGTCATATATTTTAACTCTTTAATTTTGCATCAATATATATATACACACGCGCGCACACGCACACACTCTGTGTTATAGTATTTTCACAATATATATATATATATATATATATATATATATATATATATATATATATATATATATATATATATATATATGCTCTGTGTGTTATAGTATTTTCACATTAAAAACTCATTTATTGTGTGAAGTTATAATTTACAAATAAAATTTTGAGTATATATATGTGTGAAAAATCTTAAAATATTATAAATTATACTCCAATACAAGGGTTTGTATTAATATAACAAATAAAAAAAGTTAATAAGGAGGCCCCATAACTAAAAATATATTTTTTCATTTGGAAAAAGCAATTAGAAAATGGTTAAATGGATTCCGGATTCTCTACAACACCCGGTGCACCGTAGGGTGCACCACGAAATTATTTCAGGTATAATTTTAATTTAAAAATATATTTACATTCCACGTGTATTTACATGTTTAGAAACTTTTTTTTGGAAAAAAAAAATCATGTTTTAAAAAAACATAAAACTTATTTTCTAATATAATTGATCTTTTAATTTTATAAAAAATTTAAAATGATTTTTTTTATAATAAAAGTTTATAAAGATATAAATATAAGTATATAAAATGTAAATATATTTTTTAGAATTTTTTAAAGTAAAACTATACCCGAAATAATTTCGTGGTGCACCGGGGTTGTAGAGGGTCCGGACTCGTTTAAATGACTTCGAAAAATAGATGGAAAAAAAAAATCAGCTATAGCTATTATGGAGAGTCAAACCCACAACCTAATTGACATTTAGTTGAGTCAAATACCATTGAGCCAAAGTAACTATATGATACAAAGGAAACCATAAAAGATAAGTACTAATAATAAATTACAAACTGGAGCCCTAAAAAATTTGTGGGCCCTGTTATACTGGGCTCTTTGAATATGTCAATGGACGGGTCTGCGTGCTACGCACGGACTTACTTTAAAATTATGTAATTTTTAATGGTTTATTTCGGAAGTAAGTTTATTTAGTACTCATTAGGAAGTGAGTTTTAAAAACATATTTATTTTAGAATTTCAATTTTTTGCTGCATATATAAATATAAATATTATATTTTTATCCATTTTTATCTTATTTTCTTGATTAAATTAAATTAAATTAATCTATCTTTGTCCATTTGTTATGTAGCTATATAACATTTCTCTAATTTTTTTTTACTAAAATAAAAAGAACTAGTACTTTTCCCGCACCTTGTACGAGTGAGTATTTTTATTGAAATTTACCGTTTTAGTTCCCCCTCGTACTATGAATATATTTCATTTCATTTGAATTATTGTCATGTTATCAATTATAACCCTCGTTATAATACAATAACACTTACAATCACAAACAAAAGTCTCATAATTATGGTCAAGTTTGATATCTTAAACAAAATATTCGACACATTAATTTTCTACTAACATATTGCTCTTGCTTCTTGTCATGTTGTTCTTCGAAATCTTTGATTATCATGATGAAAAACTTTTTTATTGAGACAATCGATACTTCAAATTTGACAAAAAATAGTAAATCACCCGCTTCTACGCTTCTCCTAGTATCCATCCTAATTGAAGACAAAGAAAAGAAACCATATAGCTAGTTTTTAGCTTAAGAAAGCCGAATTCGGATCCTTTATGATATTTTATCTATTACACATCATTCTACACTTTTTAAATTGATCTAAATTATAAACCAATTTGATAAAGATACCCTAAGTTTAAATGTATAAACCCTATATAGCTAAAGAATTTTAAAAATGATATTTAGTGTGTGTTTTTATAATACTTAGACCCTTAATTAGAAAAAAAAGAACTCTATTTGTAAGTGTATAAACATTAAGAGGCCAAAACGCTCTCTTTGAGCCTTCACCGACAACCGAAGACTTCGGCTTCAATGGCCTTCTAGGGATGCCGCCGACACGCCCATCCTCACCGGACTTCACCATCGTCATCGGGCATCACCATCATCGTGACTGAAACCTCCGGCCAAATCTCTCTCTAAGGAGAGCCCAAATCTCTCTTCGGAGAGTCTCGGTTCAATTGGTTGCTTCACCTCTCCGTCGGCCCGGCCGATGTCCCTCAACCTTCTATTTGTCCACCTCTATACTCTATATTGTTGATGTTCAATCCAGTCGGCAAAGCTTCGGGCTTGCCCAACCGATCCACGGCTCCGCCTCCTTCCCTCTCTCTGGGCTCTGGCGAGGTTCACCCCCCGGACTGTTTTCTTGAACCCATCCTCTGATCCGGCCTCCCGCAGGTATCCCTCCTCGGCTCCGTTCTCCTTCGCTTTGGAGTTCAATCTTTTTCCGAGCCCTCTGTGTTCATACAAATTGATCAATTATGTTGGGGCTTTGGTAGATCTTTGATTGTGGTGGTCGAATCTTCGTTCGCCCTCTCCCAATTCAAACAAATTGCCTCGTTTCTGGCTTCATCTCCTTCAGGCTCTTCGTGTTTCGAGATGTCGTCTGTGGTGGCGCCTGGTTCACCGTCGGCTGATCCGGCTTTGGTGCCTCTTTGAACATCTGCGGTCTCCGGTGGCCGGCCATCTCTGCTCTCTCCCGGTGGTGGTAGCTGCCGCTGGACGGCTGACCTCATCTTCCTGGTTCCCGGTGCTACTGGTTCCTGGGCTTCCTTGCCCTGTGTGACCAGTAGCTTTGGGCCCGGTTACTATCCTTTGGGCCCAAGGCAAAGCCTTGGGCCCAAATCTGACCCGAAAAGTTTAAAGATAAATTAAAAATTAAATTAGAATAAATAATATTGTAAATAAATAATATTTTTAAAAAAACCTTGTAAGGGTCGGAAAATTCCGTATGGATTATTGTTAAAATCCCAATTGCGTTGTTTGGTGCGTTTTTTTGCGAGGGCGGTTTTCGACAGCTTTTCCGGTTCTTCTTTGATTGTCCTAGTCTGAGTTGGGGCTCTGACATCCGGTGTCGGGTCTGGCTGGGGTCATGGCGGTGTGCATCGAGGCGACTCCGCATTCCGGAAATTTCCTTGGAGGTTCGTCTTCATCGCCCACAGGGACTCCTGATGTACCGCTGGCCAGCGGTGTCATCTTATGGTGGCGCTTGGCTCCGGGATTAGTCTACGTTGTCCTCAACTTTTCAGGATTAGGATTGTCTGGTCGGCTCGGACTGTTTGTTTGTCGTTTCTTGTATAACACCGTTTTCTTTTTACTTCGTTGTATGTTTGACGGCTCGCCGTCTGCCGACTCGGTCGGCCTCTCGAGGATCTAGGTATGTCTGGTCCTCGAATTATTTCCTTATCAAAAAAAAAAAAAAAGGCCAAAACATTAAGGAAATTTATAGATATCAAGAATCAAGGCTCCAATTATTGATCGGAAGAAACATAGTTTTAATTTATAGATATTTTAAATTTCTGTAATTGTAATCTTAGAAATTTTTTCTTTTTTTACTAGCGACCCTCTGTGTAGGGTCATTCAAGCCATCTTTTGATGGCTTGAAGATCGCCGAGTCGATCTACTTCTTGCCTACTGTAATAAAAAAAAAAAAGAGGCCAAAACATTAAAAAAATGTTATACCTCTCAAATTGATAGAATGTGAAAATTAGTTGAGCATGACTTGTGTATGTAGAAAAAAAATTATGAGTACTCGGTTAGGTTTTAGATGTAAGAAATTGATAGATCGTAAATGATAACTAATCAAAATAACATTCTTATAGTTGGTGTTTTGTATGAAAGATTTGATAAAAGACTCGCACATATAAGGAATTTTTTTTTGCATCCTTATAAAATTAGAAGCAAATTCTTTACAAAAAAAAAAAAGGTCCACGTTCTCAATGAATTATTATGAAACCATATTCACAATTTATTTGTAAAAGCAATTTATCAAATTCTCTCAATTTCTTCCATTTTCACCATACCCACGCTTAATAATGGTCGAAGGAAACGATTCAATTCAGCATCCACAGGATGTGGTTATGAGATCCATTCAAATAAGACTACAATCACAAGGAAGAAGTGTGGGGGAGATGGAGATTGCCTCATAATCACGACATCCGTAAGGGTGGCGACAGATGATTGATTGGGGCAGAGTTCGTGGTGGAGATTCAGCTTGGCTAGATCTCGCTCTCTCTCAATGACGCAGGTACTCAATGGAGAATTTACTATTTAATCAAGCCCAAAAATAAGGAGAAAAAAATTAGCTCCAATCTAAAATAGAAAGTAATACCAATCTCACTACTTACTAAATTAAAATCCAATGGCAAAAAGAAAAATAGAGACCTCACATCAGGGGCGAGCATCCTCAACATTTTCCCCAAAAAAATTTAAAAAATAGGGAATCAAAACTCATCTTCTCCAAATATTTTGTGTGTCAATTCCAACAGGTTCTCTATTTTAGAAATTTATAAACTAATTTTTCATTGATTTTTTTTTGTGTGTGCAATTTTAATTGAAAATTAAACGTACACCGGAAGAAAAGATGGACCATTGTTCCACTGCTATTCAAGTCTTTGCTGCGAAAGTAATCACAAGAAGATCTTATTCTTTTTCTAGCTACTGAACAAATCATATGTATACATAAGATTATGTAATTGCCGACATCTTTATATAGTTTTATTACTAATTAAAACTCACAAAACTATATAGTAGGTGATCACACCATTGAAGTCACACACAGGAATCACAAAATAGCCTCAATCACACTCTTTCTGGAAGGTACTGAACAAATCATATGTAGTTTGATTTACCGGGAAAAAGAAACTAATTTCAGACTCCTTGTGAATTAGTCTCATGTGATGTTGTTGCTCCTTGTGAATTAGTCTTCATGTGATCTCGCAATAGTCTGATCCTAGAAATGCGGAATTAAGATAGCTGCATTCTTCCTTAATTTGATCTTGCTGGACAAACCTTGACTGTCATAGCACACCAATTGCACAAAAATTGAAAGAAAAATGAACTCCTAACTCTAATGAAGCATGAAATTGAAGGAAAGGAATCTCAACGGTGCAGTGCGTCTGAAGCATTGAATGGATGTCGTCGTCGGTGGAGGTCCAAGGCGCAACAACCCTGGTCCGAGAATACTCTTCTGATTCCGATTTTGATTCAACGACTTCTCGTAGGCTGAGTGGCGGAGGCAGAGGAGCGATGGCAGTAGGGGAATTGAGACGTCTGAAATTGAAAATTGGAGGAAGAGAGGGCGGTGGAGCGCCTCCCATTCATGGGGATCCACCTGGTCCTTCCTCCTCTCCTCTATCTCCCTCTACGTCGCCTCCTCCCTCGTCCTCCACTTGTTCCTCCTCCTCCT
The DNA here is from genome assembly GCA_037127255.1 of Persicaria tinctoria. Lineage (NCBI taxonomy): Eukaryota > Viridiplantae > Streptophyta > Magnoliopsida > Caryophyllales > Polygonaceae > Persicaria > Persicaria tinctoria. The sequence continues at coordinate 1,338,808 of JBANSL010000019.1, read as the reverse complement.
TGGCCGCCGCCGCCCCGTCCCCCTGGCCCCCTCCCGGCCATCCACTCCCTCCTCATGGCCCTCCTCTCCGCCGTCATCTTCTCCGGCATCCTCCTCTCCGCCGCCGCCGAGATCCGGGAGACCCGGTGGTTCTAGAGGCGATCCAAGACCCCCATCCAGTGGCTCCTCTGCTTCCCACTGGGGACCCGCCCATCGGGCCGAGTCTTCTTCTGGTCCTACGCCTTCTACCTCTCCCGCTTCCTCCGCCTCTCCCAAACCTTGTTCTCCGTTCTCCCGAGGCGCCGCCTGACGGCCTCCCACCTCTTCAGGCGGTCCGTGGTGGTCCTGATGTCCTTCCTCTGGCCGGAGTTCTCGTAGTCGTTTCAAGTCCGACGATTCTTTGGAAAACCCAAACCCTAAAAATTTGTGGAAAAAACTGGCGAAGAAGATGAAGGTGAAGTGGCCGGCTTTAATAAATTGGGAGTGGAACTGTATTGGGAGAACATGAAAGTAGAAAAGAAGAAGCAGTTGAGGAGAGAACGTGGGAGAAAGACTGCAAATTAGGGCTTCTTAGTTTTACTCAGGGATTGAAGCAGTTGAGGAGAGAACGTGGGAGAAAGGCTAATTTCTTAGTTTTGCTCAAAGAGGACAAGTGGCTCGTTCTTTTACAAAGATCCTGCTTCTAAAATAATACGTAAGTATTAGGAGTGGATACTATTTTTTTTAAAATTTTATTCTTATTTTATTCAAAATATAAATAATGTTATTTTATTCTTTTAGTTTTTACCTTATTTTATTTTTTAGTTTTCTTCTCCAATTTACTCACTTGGTTATTATAATAAGTTTATTAATTTTATTTAATAGTTCTTTTATTCAAACTAAATTTTTAATTTTATTTAATTGTATAATATACAAATTTATACTTAATGAACGCTTCTTTGACAACTGTTGTAGAAAAAGAGTTTTTATAAATTTGAAAAAAATAGAAAACTTAAAAAATATATAATAATAATGGCTAAATGAATGAGCAATAAATGACCAAAAAAACTTATTTTACTTTAGAGTAAGATAAGATGATTTTGGTATATATTAAATCCTTTTAAATGCCAAACATATTTCACGTTTGGGATATTTTTCAATGTTTATAAAATTACATACTAATATAGTGCTATTAGCACAACAAAACTTCAAATTTTGGGTTAACTTATGCAATTTACCTATAATTGTATTTGTGGGAGCTGAAGATGTATAAATACTTCCCAAGTTTTCTGACATTCATATCCATTCATCCAATTTACCAGAGATTTTTTCTGCTGGTTGCCATGGCAGGCGCTAGTGCCACAAGCCCTAATTTGACCGTCGCTCTCAATCCAAAGCCTCTCTCGCCGGCGACCTTCCACTTCCCGGCCACAATCAGATTCACCGGCCAATTTCCGGCGAAGCCGGCGGTGTTGGCCAGATGCGCGGTGGGAGGCGACGGGGAGAGCGGGAAACTGAAAGGCGTGCTGTCGAACATGGTGGGGGAGAGAGTGGAGGAGCTTCTCAACAGGGAAGAGAATAAGGAGATGCTGGATCGACTTAACACTGCCAGTGAGAGAGTGGAGAAGGCGAGGATGGAGCTCGCCGAAATTCAGAGGCAGGAGATGGAGGCCAAGGTGATGAAGGAGTATATACAGAAAATGGAAGCAAGAGCCGCTGAGGTAATCTCGAAAGTTTGATTTTGAGGAAGATGATGTTGAATTTGGATTATAATGGAGATTAGTTTTACTGTGATGGATGGAATACACAGTTTGAGGTTGAATGTTCTGATGTGATTGTAGATGCTGCTGAAACTGCTTCCATTCAAGTGATTATGGAGATAAGTTTGAATTTGCTTTGATGAATTGATTGGGCATGAGAAAATTGAACAAATCATCTGTTATGGTTATGGATTGAATACACAGACACAGTTGAGGTTGAATGTGATACTGCTGAAACTGCTTCCATTCGTAAAGTGATTATGGAGATAAGCTTGAATTTGCTTTGATGAATTGATTACACATAAGAAAATTGAACAAATCATCTGTTGCTAATGAAGTAGTGAGGACTATTTTGATCCTGAATGCTCTGATTAGTTTGAAGATGCTGTTGAAAGTTGCTTCCATTTATATAAATTCATTGTGGTGGTAAGTTTTATCTGTGGAATTGCTTTGGTGAATTGAATACATTTTAGAAAATTTTGAACAAGCCTTCTGTAGGAACTGCTTCCGATTTAAATTCATTACTGACTACTGATAGTGATATGTTTTGTTTGAGATTTTTGCTTTGATGAAGGGAATGCACATGAGAAAATCATATGATAGAGGTGTTTTTCCCCTTAATTGAAGATTGCAGAGTGTCAGAGGGAAGTGGAGGAAGCAAAAGCCATGATTGAAGAAGCCGAGCTTTCACTATCAATGGGAGCCAATGGCGGATCCACCGTAGAAGGAAGCTGTGAGGTTGATAGAGAAGCAGAGAGGTTGGAATCTGTAAAGGCGGCATCAGTTTCAGCATTCGTCGGCTCCCTTGCAAGCCTCCCCATCTCTCTTGTGCGCGCGACTGCTCTCCCGCAGCTGCTGCTCCCTCTTGCAATCACCTTTGCTAGCTGTGCTCTCTTCGGAGTCACATTCCGGTATGCGGTAAGAAGAGATCTTGACAACTTTCAGCTCAAGACAGGGACAGCAGCTGCCTTCGGATTCGTTAAAGGTACATAAAAAATTGGTTGGTTTAGCAAATCACTCTATTATGATTACCTAATAATCTGAACCTTCAAGGTTTCAGGTCTTGCCACATTGAACGGTGGGCCGCCTCTTGAGCTCAACACCGAGAGCCTCGTATCACATGCTGCTAATGGGGCATTACTCGTATCCCAGGAGCTCCTCGTCTTCCTGTTTGCTGCTGTCGGTCTTGATCTGTGCTTCAAGCTGGGGCTTCTCAGTCCTTTCCCTATCAGAAGTTCTGCTGCAGAAACAAACCAAAGATAAGCTCAACCCTCCTAATTCAAGTCTTTGTTTCCTGAAAAATGTACATGTGTTGATTTTTGTGCATGTTATTGTTTACTCCTACCATTTGGGTTCTTTAGAACTTTTCTGCTACATACATCAAAAAACAATACACCATGAAAAATTCATGACCAGTGCTGCTGCATAAATGTAGCTACTAGAGTTCACAACTACAAGATTTCTAGATGAATGTAAGAGTCCATCAGTTGGAATTACACGAACATCCATGTAGTTTCAACTTCAGTGAGATTAGAGATCAGTTCTTGGTTATGAATACTATCCAAAAGATTGATCTCACTAGTTTGACAATGGCCTAATGAGAATCTTTGCTTTGGTCTACCTTCCTCTTTTCCATGGAGTTTTTGTACTGGGTTGCGATCCAGCAGAGGCTCCTTCTCCGTAGGAGAAGACTCCATAACCAGGACATAATAGATGATGATCACCTGGGTTCAGAATGGAGTTTTCTAAGGGTGAGCGCAAATCCCACAAATCTTGTCCTATCCCGCATCCCATTCCGATCACCTTTTTCTTGCTGTTCTATCTCTTCTGAAGAAAGTCCCTCATTATATTCATATTCATATTCTTGAGATTCTCCGCCAAGCCAATTTTTTGTACATGTAAGTGCTTGCAAAATCTTGTAAAATGTAACATATATACATAAGAAAAAAATTAAATAAGTTGATCACAAATTGTGAAACAAATTTATTATAAACTTTATTAATATCCTTAGTCCTAAATGAATATTCTCTCTTTTTATTTATAGTGGATAGTTCAAAAAAAATGATCACGGGCTAACTATTATGCAAAAAAGATTAATTGAATTCGTTTGTTTGTGTTAAATAATGGTTTTTCCTTAATTATAATATTTTTAAACAATTGAATATTTTTTCATTTATTAATACAATATAACAATATATAGTAAGTATAATATTTTACCAATTTTATTAGACATCAATATCAACTTCCTCTGTGAAACCCTTAACCCTACCCTTAATTCAATCACGCTTCAACGATCAACTTATGCATTGAGCACAATAGATCAATGTCGTCGCCGAAGAAAGTAACCCCCTTTGCCGCCATGAATGAAGATCTATGGTCGGAGATCTTCAAGAGATTACCGATCAAAAACCTATCCCGATTCCGATGCGTTTGCAAGTGGTTCAACTCTCTCATCTCGTCCGCTTTATTCATCGACCTTCACTTCTCCTTTGCCCCTTCCGCCACACCTCGTCGCCTCAAACCCTACCTCCACTTGGCAGCTTACGGGCGGGGAAACCCCGTTGAGCTCCGATTTCCCGATCCCGGCCTCAACGACGCCGTTGCGCACCCCAAACAGCCGCTGTATTTCCCCTTCCGGCACGCCGATTGGGAGCGATCACTTTTCTTGATGTCATCCATGGCGTAGTCTGCTTTTCCTGCCACCGGTCTTCCGGCTTCTCCGTCTCCCTTTGGAACCCGACGATTCACAAGTATGTCGCCCTCAGCCTTAGTATGCCTGACCGCCAGTATTCTCTAGGCTTTGGTTACGACACTAGAACGAAAGATTTCAAGCTAGTCCTGATTCGGACCTCGCATTGGACGTATACGGTATACTCAACTCGACAAGGTTCTTGGAGTGGATCTCGCGGCGTTGAGCTCAATTCATCTTGGTCTTTCAACAAAGACAGCAAACCTTGTTTCGTAAGCGGAACTATTCATTGGTTACTATCCAGCCATTCCGTGCTGATGTTCGATTGCGAGAGGGAAGAGTTTAGAAGAATGACCACCCCTTCGAATCTCCTTTCGATGGGTCAAATCATATGGGTAAAGCTTTTCGAGTATGCGGGAATGCTCGCAGCATTGGTTGGCAACAATTATAATTTGTATGTGTGGGCGATGGAGGAGCATGGCGTGGCTACCTCATGGAAGAAGCTATATATGTTTCCACGTTATCATAACATTGTTATATACGATCCTTCATTCGAGAAGTTGGCGCCTTACGGGCCTAGCGAAACGTGGAACAAGGTGACACCTTACGTATCCAATATCTCTAGGGAGATATTGAGTGAACATGTTTACGACGAAACCATGCATTTGATGGATCATCCGAAGCTCAGTCTTACACGAACAAGGAGATTGTTCCTATCAGTAACTGAAGATCCGTAAGTTACAAATTGTTTTGACATTGTTGTCAAGTGCAGCTGTTACTTGGCTGATTAATCATTCAGTATTATTTTTAGTGCTTGCTTTTATATGAACTCATACTATGTGGCTCCAATAAGATCATTGTCCTTCGCTATATCGAAATGTTGCTTTGCTTTTGAGTAGTGTTATAGTCTTTTATAACTTACATTGTATGTCCGAATATATAAGGCATTAGGCATTTGATGTGGTCGAAACCAATCCCGACAGCCAGCCAGCAACTCAACTGAACCTTTGTAGAACAGCAACCCGTGCCCTCTCATATGTGGCCTAGTCCGACACGACGACGAATACGACTACATTTCAATCACAAATCCGGAAACAACCTTCTTGAATATCTAAAAAACAAATTAAAGCATAGTAAACACAGTTAGAAAAGCAAAGAACAAAAAAAAACAAAACAAAACTGTATATTGCAAAAAAAAATGAACATACCAGACTCAATACATTTTTCCAGGAGGTTACCTTTTTCTAGTTCCATCTCCTCTTCGAAAGTAACTTCCTCGTCGGATTCATATTCTTGAGATCCTCCGCGAAGCCAATTTGGTGTACACATGAGTGCTTGCAACATCTTGTAAAATGTAACATACATGAGGGGAAAAAAAAAATGAAATAAGTTGATTACAAATTGTAAAACAAATTTATTATAAACTGCATTAATACCTTAGGAGGCAATGAGCTTCTAGATTCATTTAGAATGCGCCCTTCAGGATCAAATGCATATTCAGATGAGAGAGTAGATACTGGAATGGCTAACACATCACGAGCCATATGTGCAAGGATTGGGAATCTAGGTCCATTGAGTCTCCACCATGTCAAAATATCTTCCTCAAAAGCATTTTCCTCGAGCAAGTACCTGTCAAAATCGGTTTGCAACGGTGCAATAGGATATTGTTCATCAAGCTCCCTCTTCAGTTCTTCGAAGAAACTTGGCACGTCTCCATTATCCGCAAGTTCAGAAGGTTTATTAGACTTGCTAGGTTCACTTTGAGAGGGAGGAGCATAGAGATTCTGATACTCACTGAACAACTCCTGTGCCAATTCCTTCACCCTCGTTGCTAATGAATCTCCGGCTTCTCTTCCATAAAAGCGATGAAAAGCATATTGCAAGCCAAGATACTTAAAGGCAGGATCAAGAATTATAGCAACAAAAATCAGCATATTCATCTTCTTTAAATCGCCCCAGTACTTTTCGAATTTCGTTTTCATCAGAAGAGTCATGCTCCTACAAACTGGATCACTATTTTCCACCCATTCATCCAATAACCTGACAATGTAGACAATGTGCACAAATACGGTGTTCAATGTTGCCGAGGAGCTTGAAAGATGGATTGTCAAATCATAGAACACCTTCAAAAATCCCACAAGCTTCTCAACTCTCATCCACTCCTCTGAGGTGACATGTTCTATCAATTCACCATCCGCATCCATTGGAGCATCTAACTCAGCAAAAACATCTTTATATTTCAAAGCAACTTCCAACATCCTGTAAATGGTGTTCCAACTTGTAGGCACATCAACACGAACAAAAAGATTTGCACTCAACTCCCAGCTTCGCCGCTTGTTCTATGAAAACATGTAATCTGTCAGGAAAATATCTAACAGACTTAACAACAGCTCTAACTTTACCAACATGGGCAGAATACTCCTCCAAAACATCCCAGACGATGAAATTAATATTCTGAGCAACACACATCACTTGCAAATTCTTCCCATGATTGATGGAAGTACCATTTTCAATGGCCATTTGCCTCAAGTGAGTACAAGCGACCTCATTAGGACCCGAATTGTCAACAGTTACGCTAAAGACCTTATCACACAAACCCCAAGACTTCAAACAATCTTTGATTTCTCTAGCAAGACCATCTTCCTCATAAGTATCTGTTAGCCAAAAGTCCAAAATTCTTTTTTTGCAATTTCCAGTCATTATCTATGAAATGAGCAGTAAGAGACATATAATCCTCCCCACGGACTGAAGTCCATGGATCCGTAGCCAAACACACTCTTTGACAAGACTTCTTCAAGAACTCTTCCAACTTCACTTTTTCTTTCAGAAAAAGTTCATAGCAATCACGAGCAACACCTGCAACTGAAGGGATGCGAAATGTAGGGCATAGAGAGCTAAAAAATTCCACCATAGTATGATGCACAACTGATTCAAGAGGCACACTACCCATAGCTACCATTCTAGTGAAGGCTTCCTTGGCCTTACTTTCATCTAGCACCCACTTACTCGTTTTACGATTCACAGGTTCTTCAACTTTTTCCAACTTGAGCATAGACTGCGCACCTTTGCTTTTGTTTCTCGGATTCCTTACACAGGCCTTCCAATGTTTGCTCAAATTCTTTGTGCCATTAATAATTGGATCTGCTGCAAATGTCTTGTGACAATGAATACATTCGGCCCTCTTTTTGTTGTCTTTGTCCCGATAAGGCTTGTAATCACTCCAAAACTCCTTCCTTTTTCTACTCTTATCCTGATCATAAATTCTGAAGTCATCTCCAACATACTGAAGTCGTGGTTGGTTTGCCAAAGGTGAGCTTGACATCTAACAATAAAAGTCAAAATCATTAAGTTAAAATATGAATTCAATTACATTCCATGATACTCTAGTTAGCGAATCCATTGTTACTTTGCGATTTTGCGAATCAATTGGCATACCGCATTACTACCAATTTCAATGGCTCTACCAACAATCGATTAAGGTTCTGAGAATCATTGTTACTTTAATCATTGTTACTACCAATTTCAGGTAGTGTGGGGGAAAGAGCTTCTTCTTCTTAGATGAGGCAAAAATGGTGAGATGCGCACAGAGAGATGATCATTGTTGAACATTCTCGAGTGACGTCATTAGGGATCAAGGAACAACCGCATTGCAAATTCCATCCAGAAAAGCTAAAACTAGTAAAATTGAGCACATAATCGTGAAATTCGGACTTAAAAAGAACAGATTATGAGAATCATCACCGCGGGGAAAACCAAAAATCGAAGGAAGCAAATTGAGATTTACAACCAAAACCTCAAAATACTACAAATGAAATCGAGATAGGGCGAGAGACGAACCAGACAGTGAGTAGGTGATGCCGGCGACGGATCGGAACAGAAGCACGCCGGCAAACGGCGGAGAAAATGGCAGGGCAAGCGAGCAGCGAGAGGGAATGGCGATTTGGTGGTAAAGTGGAGGGGAGGGGAGGGAAGTGGAGAGAAAGCGTCGAGGCGGGATAGCGATTAGGTTTTGGTTCAGTTCGCGCCCTTTTTACCATTGGCGCGAACTGAAATTTAATTTATTTTTTAATGTTCATTATATATATTGATGACTTATAAATGGAATCCTACTTAAACTTATATTATCTGTAACTATATAAAATAAATAAATAAATAAAATCAAACATAATTATATTAAATTGATTCTATTAAACCATAAGTTTATACAAATGATTGCCATGCTTCGATGAGCCGAGTGGCTCGAGTTATACGCTAACTAAGCCGAGCACACAATTCACCATTAATTGTCGTTAAGAGGATTAGCTCATTGACTTTATATTATCCAGATCTCGTTTCACATCTTCCACAGATCCATAATCCATTGATGGGATCGTGGTGCATATAGGGGGTCGCACAGGCAATCGTTAGAAGAGTAGGGAATGGAAAGGGAAGAAAAAGGATCAAAATTTTGACTAAGTAAAAAGATCAAAATTTACAAGCTTGTTCCATTAAAATCCGAAACAAGAGAAATGGCTAATAAACTGACAATGCATAAGAGTAAAAATAGATACATAGTGTTATTTGTCAATCATACTACTATGATTCCTGCAAGAACATCACTCTTGCCCTTCGCGTAGATGGTGTAAACCAGACGAAGAGCGTCTACCCATCCATCCAACGACTCCCATGATTCGGCAACCTAACCAGTTTAGAAGTGGAAGAATTCAGTAATCGTCTTGGTCTTCTAACTCTTAAGATTACATACGATCAATGGAGCAGGACATAGAAATACGCAAATGCATAAATGCAAGAGTTGTGCCACATACTTGCAGGAAGAAGAAATAAGTTGCAAGTGCAAGAAAAGTATCTTACCAAGTAAACCGGTCCATTGGTTGTGTCGATGCAGAGGCCGGCACCAGGGGGCAAAGTCAGATCAGCGGATACAGATACTGAGACTATGTGAGGTATCTCAACCTTAACTGCTTGTCTAACATTTGCAACATCATTTGGGTTGCTTGAAAGACTCTTTCTAACCGGGTTTTGATCATCAGGGATAAGCTGGATCATCAATTGTCAGTTAGTACAAAATAGAATGGTGGACAATGAGAATAAGCCGATCATGAATTACCAACAACAAAAGCATTGAAAGATCATTTCTAAAGTGATGAGCCATTGCCACTGGCACAATTGTGGACTTGTATTGTACCTGATAAATACCTTCATGGTTCAGCACGAATTGCGCCTGCTTCCATTCACTGTGAGGAGATGTTGGGTTCCCTATAGGCGGAGCTGTAAAATACCCCACCTTAAGATAAGGCAAAGGTAGCTGTCATGGGGAAAAGGGAGAACTTCTAAACAATAATTCCCAATCATGTAAAATGTCACATAAAAAAAACCTGAAGTAACATTATACAAATTTACTTACCATTGATCGAACTAGCCTCAATGCACTGCGGTAAACCTAAAAATAATAATAGCAAATTTGTCAGCTACCTTCAACATACATTCCATTTTAACTGTGTTGTGTGAATTATCATATAAAGTGTAGGACCACATTCACTGCTTCAATCAAGAATTCAGAAAATCGTAGAATCCTAACCGTGTTATTAGGTTTCAATGCGTGAGCAGCTGCAATATAGATGGCACATTGGCTATAAAAATCATTAGCTGTTTCTTCTATCGCACCACCTATCACTCCAACCCTAAGGGTGTCTTCAGCTAAACCATACTGCAAAAATGGCCACAAAATTGTAGCTCCTGGTCAGTGTGATTTGGCAAGAAAAACGCGTATTGGGTGATTTCAGGGAAATGGCAAAGGCAGCCTTGAACTCACCAGAACCGTCCCCAAATTATAAATTGCTCGATGAAAATCAAACTGCAGCTGAATTGCTGCACGGAACTGCAATGAAACAGGAAGTTTTTTTTTTTCAAAAAGGAAAAAAAAAAAAACCGAATCTATAGTTCATACTTCTTGTGGCCAATTTTTTCTGATCCAGACTGAATCAACCAACAAATGTCCTCAGGAGAGACAAAGGAAGCCAAATAAAATAAATATTGAAGTAGCATATAAGCTGACTATCATTTACCAATAAATGATTATTGATGCCATAATCCAGATTAAGTTTCATCAGCACAAAAAGCTCAATAGTATAATGAAACACAACTGTTGCAACAAAAGTTAGAATTTGAGATTCAAATATAACAGATTCCAACTAGGAAATTTCAAGTCAGCCACGTAGTTAGCTCCGTCAACAAATTTCATGTTGGACTAATAATCAATCAAGCTCAAGTCTATTTCATCATAGATTTATTTCTTTACAGCCTTGCAAGTGTCAATCAAACATACACTGAAGACAGACTTTTACCTTACTAATGGCTGTGCGAACAATGTTAATCTTTTCCTTTGCTGGGACAATAGCACTGAGCTCCTACATACATTATTGAGACAAACCATCATGTGGTATTTGCAGAGCATAGTCATGCTCATGCATAATAACACTAGAATGTGACATTGGGTGTTAGTGTGTGTAAACAACTTACTTGTAAAGCAAGACCCCAGTTATTAAGAGCCTGCAAATGGTCAAAAGAATCAATCAAGGTAATACCAGGAAACAGAAGCTTCAAATTAGAAGAACAATAACATAGTGTACCTGAGGACTATTCCAGTTGAGTTGAACGGCTTTTTCATAGTGTTTTGTTGCCTAACAAGAAAAGGACACTAGTATTAGCTATCCCAACAAGATAGGTGGGGAAAGTTCTTTCTTATGTCTTTATCTGTCATTCCAGCAGTAACTTGGAGCATAAAGTTCTTATGATCTTCCAACCATAAAAAATCTGGTAATGTGTAGCAGAGCAGAAGGAGAAAATATATGGGAAAATATCACTGCTAATGCAAACATCACATGTCTCCAATATCTGACAATAGATAGCAGAAGAAGCAAATAGGGATATATCACTGGTGATGCCATGTTCCCTGCATCTTCAGTCTCTAATTCCTAAATAACAGTTACTTCAAGCTTAATGAACAGGAAGAACAATATGCAACCTCTTTTAGGAATTTAAGTAAAAGATGAAGCAAACCAAAACTCAAAAAGAGAGGAAAAGAAGACACAAAATGGCTATACACCCAAAAGTAATATTAAGAGGCAGTCTCCAATACCTGCTTCCACATCTCTTCCCCTTCCTTGGTTCTACCTCGCATTCTTGCACGATCAGAAATGGCTATGGCCCAGTTATAATATGCCTGAACCGTCATGTTGATCAAACCCGTCAAGCTACCACAGAATCACTTCAAGCAATAGTTAAGGATTATGTACACATTTAGAACATACATCATGAAGGGTAGGAGAAAGCCGAGTGGCTTCTTCATATCTTTTGCAAGCTTCTTGAAGCAAAGCATCTTTGGAAGGTGCAGTAGAATCAGGATGAACTCTGTCCGCACTTTCCTGCACATAACTCCATACCAAAACTTATGATTCATATAATTTGAAAGCGTAAAATGCTAACATGAGCCCAACTATTATTGCAATCTAAAGGGCAAACATGATGCTTGCTTTTTAAATTCACAAATAAATCGAAAAATGTTCTCATAAAAATCAAACCTGAAGAATCAAAGCCCAATTGTAAAGTGCATCATAATCCCCTGGATTTCTCAGAATGGCACTAGTAAACCTGTAATATGACATCACAAAGTGTAAGTTGTAATCATAAGTTTCAGCACAAACAAAAAGACGCTGAGATAAAACACCTGAACACAGAAAAACGAAGAGGACGACTACAAGTGCATAGTACTACATACACCATCAATAGTAATACAAGTAAAAACTTACAGCAGTATGTGCTACAAGATAACTGTAAAGAAAAATCAGAGTGCAACACGCAAACTTACAGTAGTATGTTTGGATATCTATGATTTATGACTCATAATGCATAATATTGCATTACAATACACATTATACTACAATATTCTGTATTACAAGACATAAATTTACAAGAGAGCAAAAAAACATATGACCTCAAGTGAAGATTTAGTGATAATCTATCATAAAGGTTTGACAACACTTCCATCACAAACTATCATATTCCAATTTACAAGAGAGCAAAAAGCAATCTCGATAGAAAAAAAAAGCTTCAGATATTGAGCAGTCAAAAGTTGTTTAGAACAAATTCATCATACCGTCTAGCAGCAAAAGCTAGAATCCGCTGACGAGGCCGACCTTGCTCATCAACACCAGTGATACTATTGATCAATTCAGCTGTCGAACTGTCGTGGAATAGAATCTGATTCAGTTGAGTGCTTTCTTGGCTGCAAAAAACAGATCCACACGGTCACCAAAAACCATGAAAGCAAGCCACAGATCTATGAGAATTATTCACCGCACTAGACCAAGAAACAACATACACTTCTCAAATTGATTTGGCACCTAAATGATCCTATGATCTAGCCTCTCCTTTATCAATCAAACGTCATAATCTTCGTTTCATTCTCAATTTGAACTTTTCTTTAAAGAATACCAATGCAATCCTTCATTATTTTCAATCAAAATCATCCTTGGTTAGTAAAATCATTCCCAGTCACAACATCTACACAATTTCTATTTCCATTCCATTTTGGTGAAAATGAGAGAGACATGGACATGGAAGTATGGAACCTGTCCACGGAATCCAAATCTGGTCCCGAAGCGTACGAGCCATGGCCTTGATCGGTCTTTAGCCCGGTTAACAACTCCCTCATAGTGAACGTTCGCCCTCCTTCATCCCTTTGCAATTCCGGATGAGCCGATCCCTCAACGGACGCATCTTCCGGAGCCGCAGCTGCATCGTCAGGATTAGCCGCATCGCGTTCACCTTCCTGAGACTCCTCCGTCTCTTCACTCGCAACTTCCGATCGCGAAACGTTCAATTCGGACTCCGATCCGTCGCCCTTAGGATCTCCTCGTTCCTCGCCGACAACGGCGATTGGTTCAACGGTGAAACAGGCATCCGTGGAGGCTGCGGTCGATTCTTCCCGGAGTGGTTCCGGTGCCGAGTCCGTTTCGGAGTGTACGTTATGCAATTGGGGTTCTTCCGACGGTGTAGACATTGTCGGAAGCTCCGATGTCGATCAGCGATGTGGATCTCTCTCCCCCTTCCGCTTTCTATTTTATTATTTTTCAAAAAAATTATCTCAGTTGGGTAAGTGAATTTTTTTATACCAATTAAATTGTACGACTCTTAGCGCGACAATAGCATTCACACAGTTAATTTGGACTTGAGATTCAATCGGCAATCCACAAATTCATTAATTGAATTAGCCATTAATTCGGCACATTAAGAGAAAATGGAATATGAAATTGTGGAAGACATGAATCATGAATGACAGAAGAATTAGAGTTTGGATTGAATTAGACGGATTGACCTCTTTCTATGCCGTTCGGATTGATGTTATGGTCGGATAGTGTTCGGATCATTGTTTTTTACTTTTTCTCATTTATATATTAACTTTTTAAATTGTAAATACCAATTTTCATAATAAAAATATAAGATTATATATACATCCTTAATATAATTATTTTAAAATAAGTATTTTAAACTAATGTCTATGTGGGCATTGATCACCACCAAATTAATGTCCAATCAATTTTGCGCGACGAATAGCTCGGTGTCGGAAGCTATGACACTTAAGCTCGGCCTACAGAAGGCGAAGGAATTGGGGCTTCAGCGTATTATGATCGAGTGTGACAATTTGGTGGTGACCAATGTCCTCAAAGACGGTAGATCGTACCCTTGGGAGATTGAAATCCTCATTATTGACATCCTTCATATTCTCCAGTAGTTCGAGGTGATAGGTGTTTTCCATGTCTTTCGAGAGATCAACCACTTTGCAGATCGCATTGCTCATCTCTTCTGGATTGATGGCTCGACTTCGCCTCTCCATGACAGGAATCTATGCATCTACATTATAAATATGTCATTGGTTGGTGGTCTAGCAGGGCCTAATCACCTTCAAATCATTCCTTGTATAAAAAAAAAGTAACAACGGCCGATCTGATATTTCTAGTTCGACCCGATCTGATTATCCACTAGCTAGTGAGCAACGTCGACAACATTTCTACTGATCAACGTCAGATTGGACGTTGAGTGGTAATTTGCGGTGTATATAGCTAGTGTACGTGAAAATACACTAATCTACTTTAACACGGATTGGAAAACTTAACATGTTGCACAAAACTACTTCATGTGATTGTACTCTGGTTTATGTTAAAAAAGACTTCAAGTAACTGATCTTGATTTTGGCAAGAAAGTGATTTCATATGCACTAATACTACTAAAGTATGGATAGGACTTGATGAACTTCCAGTCAGTAGCTTTCCCACCACTCCGAACCACATCTATCATCTGCAAGGTAATCCGGCTCCAAGACGGAGTCTAAACTATAGCCATTGCCCGAGGACAATGTCGAGCCAGAGAACGCCTCCACCATGTTTAGGACCTCGGTTCCTTGCTCGTCAGCATCACGAGCATACACATCATCGAAAGAGGTCGTAGAGAAGCCGAACTTGGTGGCCTCTTGGAACCCTTCTTCTGCACCCTTGAGCCTTTGCAGCTGTGAAAACAAACAAGGGTGAGCAAATTTTGCAATACTAAGTACATATTTCTATACATATGATGGATGTCTTTAGTCTTTACCTCGCCGATCAAGTAATGGTGCTCGTCTTTGAGGGCGTTGAACCGCGTTGCAAGGCTGTCGTAGCTGCCCTTGAGGACCCTGTAGTCCTGCTCAATCTGCTTCAGCTTGCCCCTGGCTCGTCGGTTTTGGAACCATATAGCCACTTGCCGCGGATTCAGCCCAAGCTGATCAGCTATCCGCTGCTTCGCTTGTGGCTCAGGCCTCGCCTCTGACCCGAACATTGTCTCCAGCGACCTGATCTGCTCGTCGCTGAACCTCTTCTTGTTCTTGCTCTTGTTCATTTTCGCGTTCTTTGCAGGTTCGGGATCCATTTCGAGGGACCGATACATTGTGTTTGGTACTTAGGTTTATATCTCAACTTATAAAAGGCCTCAAAGATGCATATTAAATAAGCAATCCTCTGTCATGTTTGTTGTTGGGTGTGTGAACTAATTGAAGATTTGGTTTTTTTAATCACAATTTTTTCCCTAAAAAACAATGATAATGCATTATGTAAAGGGGAAAAAAAGTTAGGCCAAATTGGCCTTATGTGATGCGTGTGGGGCCCTGTGTAAATTGTGCATTATAATGTCTTTTTTCTAAAAGTGTTTGGTTAGATTCTTTGGTATTTCATGTTTGTGTGTTAAGGGAGTCTTTGTGTTTGTTTGTTCATTGCACCCTACACGCTTTCCTTATTCGTAACGTTTTTCGCCTTTTCGGATGACTCGAATACCATGCCTCTATATGCTCTATCACCAATGCCTTGTGAAAGAGGCATGTTCCTAACCCCGGGGATTGGAACTTCACATTAGGGTGGTTCGATGTCGAAATGTGCTATGAAAATTCAATGTACTTTCTTCGTCGTGTCGTAGTCGATGGATCGGAGGACGGGTGCGGGGTCGAAGACCGTCGTGTTTGATGCATCCAACTTTCATGGAGGATAGGGATACCCAATCTAACTGATGGACGATGGGGAGTAAACAACAAGTCCATTTCATGTCATAGTGACTTTGTGGGCTTGTGTTCTTGATTTGTTTTGAATTGGGGGGCAAAGTGCACAGTTCATAAAAGTTGGGGTCAAGCTTTAGTAATATTTAATGTTTCAGTGCCATATAAATTTGAATTGCTTTTAAGTTTTATTTTTGACAACTGACACGCTCACTCGGTTTCACTTTTTACTCTTGATTAACAGGGGTATTATATGAGTCGAGTAGTTCGAGCTCGGCTTGATAAAACCTCGGTTTGAGCTCATTTATTTTGTAAACAACGCACGTTTTTTAGCTCGGTTCAAAACTCAGCTCGCTCGATTTAAACTCGAATAGCTCGAATTTTGTGAAAATTTTTTAAATTACCATGTTGTGAGCGAATAGGGTTGCTTAATGATCAAAAAAAGCTCCGTTCAAGCTCATTTCCTAAACAGACCGAGGATGAGCATATTTTTAAGTTCGAATCCAAATTTAGGCTCGACTCGAGCTCGATTCGTTTCAAAACGAGCTGAATATGAACAAGTAATACTCGGTTCGTTCGACTCGTATAGCAATGCTACTACTTAGCTATTGACCTGACCACTTCTTTTGAATTACTGTATATGTGTAAATTATCACCGAGTATTGTCTACTCTGTAAAATAAATTGTTAAATTTAAAAGGTTACGGGTAGTTTTCTCTAATTTTTAAAATTGGGGTGATTCTGTACAAAAAAATATTATATTAATAATTTATCCAAATTTTTGCTCCGCAAAAAAAAATAGTCATTTGCTTTTTTATTTTGATAAATAAAGAGCGATCCAAACATTCAAATACTATTATGAAAAATTTCGAAAGGGTTTGAGTAAATCCACCCGAAAGGGTATGATCAAATCCCGCAAGGGTTTTGACGATAAAGATTTCTTTAAAAATTCAAGATTTTGTTTGAAAAATAAATAACGAGATTATATTAAAACTCTCAATCACGTTAACATATTAGGATTTTTGTTGTGCAAGGATGACAAATTCAAAAATTGCTGGGAAGATGATGTTGTTGAGTATTGCAGCTGGCCGATACGTATTTGAAGTTTGAATCCTTTCAACTTTCATAGTTGGTTCCGTAGTTCAATTCATCATGACATACTTGATTGTTTCCATGATTTTTAATTACGTAGTTAAGGTAGTTGAATATTCAATTCGAGTAAAAGTATATTCACGTATTCATTGTAATTGAAATTTTTCTGGTAGATGGCCAATTCAATTTGAGTAAAGAGTATATTCACAGTAGTAAGAACGTATTCAAATATTCGAGTACTAGTATATATATTCACATATTCATCTTCTTAATTAATAGGGAAAAGGGTAAATTTTTTGGTAAAAGAAAACAAACTATTCATTTGAATACTAAGGAGTTATTTATCTGACTAAATATTCATTAGAATATAATTGACTTATTCATCTGAATAAATTATTAGTCGTTCCTATGAATAAATATTCAGAAGAATAAATATTCAGAAGAATAAATATTCAGATATTCCTTTGTACGTTGAAGGGAGCTCCCACATTATTATTTAGGAGATAAACAAGGGATTTAGAGAGAGAAATATAATAATTCTTTATTTGAATTATTTTCATTGTTTCCTTCAAATATAACCATCCAAATCGTCGTCATCCGACGGTTTACACAAGGTCTCACGAATCCATTCTAAGGGGTGGATGCATGTGAAACCCCCCTATGTATATAAGATGACAATATATATTAATAAATATATATATTAATACTCCTTAGAACTTGTCTACATAGGGGTATAATGTGTAATTTATATTAATATATTACTAAACATAATGTGTAATTTACATAAAAAAAAAAGTTCAATCCAAATTGGAAGGGTTCGGTTTTTTCGAGCCACATACCGAAAAAATCGAAAACATAATACTCAGTGTAGAATGATAGAGTTGATGTAAAGTCCTCCTTTAGGGTTTCCATTCATTGATATAACATATATATAGGTTACAAAAGTATTGGGCTTAACGGGCTTTCAGCCCACTATACAATAGGAGACCTATGTAATCTATCAAACCCCCGCAGTCGAAACGAGAGGGGTCCGTACAGTGAGACTGGAACGAAAATCAATGAATAACTGTCTAGGTAAACCCTTGGTGAATATATCAGCGTACTGATAAGAGGACGGGACATGTAGAACGCGGACATGTCCAATGGCAACCTTGTCCTTGACGAAGTGGAGATCAAGCTCAATGTGCTTCGTGCGTTGATGCTGGACTGGGTTGCTAGCCAGGTAGACGGCGGAGACGTTGTCAGTGTAGACCAGAGTGGCCTTCTGTAAGGGGCATCGTAGCTCAAGCAGGAGATTGCGGAGCCAAGAGCACTCGGAGACAACGTTGGCAACACCCCTGTATTCGGCTTCAGCGCTGGAGCGAGACACGACGGACTAACGCTTGGCTGACCAAGACACAAGAGTGTCATTGAGGAAGACACAGTAACCAGACGTGGAGCGACGTGTGTCTGGACAACCACCCCAATCCGCATCAGTGTACGCCACAAGATCAAGCTTAGAGGAAGGAGTGATGGTGGTGCCGAGCTCGAGGGTGCCGCTGATGTACCGAATGATCCGCTTCAAAGCCTGAAAGTGAGGTTCCCTAGGGGCATGCATGAACAAGCAGATCTGCTGGACGGCGTAACTGATATCTAGCCTGGTGAAAGTGAGATACTGAAGAGCACCAGCGAGGCTCCTATACAGTGTTGGATCGTCAACCAAAGGACCAGAATGAGCACTGAGCTTGTTGGATGTATCGACTGGGGTTGCGACGGGATTGCAGTTGACCATCTTAGCCCGAGCAACAATCTCAGCAGCATACTTACTCTGTGAGAGAAACAGACCAGACGCATGTCGCTGAACAGCAACTCCCAAGAAATAAGACAGCTGACCCAGATCAGACATGGCGAATTCCGCACTCAACTGCGAGATTATGGATGTCCGAAGAGCATCAGAAGAGGCGGTGAGAATGATGTCGTCGACATAAAGCAACAAGAATGCCAAGTCTGAGCCTCTGCGATAGATAAACAGAGACGTATCGGAACGGCTGCCAGTGAAACCCAAACGAAGCAGATGAGAGGCAAAACGCTGGAACCATGCCCGCGGAGCCTGTTTCAGACCATAAAGAGAGCGCTTGAGGAGACAGACATGCTTTGGACGCTCAGCATCAGCAAACCCCGGCGGCTGAAACATGTAAACTGTCTCGTTCAGATGACCATGCAGAAAGGCGTTCTTGACATCTAACTGATGGATGGCCCAGTTGCGCGACAAAGCCAGACTCAGGACTACTCGGATAGTGGCAGGCTTGACCACAGGGCTAAAGGTCTCATCACAATCAATACCTGCCTGTTGAGATCTACCGTTCACCACAAGACGGGCCTTGTAGCGCTCCAACGTCCCATCAGAGCGGAACTTGTGACGAAAGAGCCACATACAACGAATGACGTTCGCCTTAGGAGGGCGAGGAACAAGAACCCAAGTACCATTCTTCGTAAGGGCCCTGTATTCGTCGAGCATAGCCGCCTGCCAATTCGGGTCGAGGAGGGCTGTTTTGTGGGAGGTGGGAACGGGGGAGAGGGAGGTCTGGGTGGAGGCAGAGGGTAAATGGGAGTCGGGAAGGACAGGGGTAAGAGGGGCTAAGCAAGGGGAAGAGGCGGCGGGCGGATCAAATGCGGCGAGGGTTGCGGCGGGCGCCGTCAGGGAGGGGTTATGTGTGGTGGGCACAGCATTTGGGGTTGCGGTGGGCGCCGCATGACATGCGGCGGCCGTCGCACGTAGGTGAGGCGAGGTTGTTTGGCGGGGTGATGGGAGGTGGATAGCGGGGTGATGGGCGGTGGTCATGGAGACGATCTGACGGGGTCGAAAGACACCGGAGATGCTGCGGTTGTGTGGTCGGGTGGTGGGGGGTGGTGGTGGTGGTGGTGTAGGGGGAGTAGCAGGAGCACCGGGAGAGCTCTGGGGAAAAAGGAAGTGAGGGAATGGTGACTCAGACTCTGACGGAGACACAAGGGGTGTGGGAGACGCAAAGGGAAACCGCGACTCATCAAAGGTGACATGACGCGAGAGAATGATCTTGTGGGTCTTGATATCGAGGCAAATGTAACCGCGATGATCAGACGGATAGCCTAGGAAGACACATGGAGTGGAGCGCGGGTGAAGCTTGTGCGGGGCTGTGGATGACTGGTTTGGGAAACACAAGCACCCGAAGGTGCGAAGGTGATCATACCTAGGCTCGGCGTAATAAAGTGTCTGAGCTGGCGAGCGATGGTGTAGGGTAGTGGAAGGGAGAATGTTTAGGAGATAACATGTGGTGGATAAGGCGTGAGGCCAATAGGGAAGGGGAATAGATGCGTGGAAGAGGAGAGAGCGCATCATGTTGGTAATGGTTCTGATGATTCTTTCTGCCTTGCCATTCTGCTGAGAAGTATAGGGGCAAGACAAGCGATATGAGATCCCATTTGCGGCAAAGAAGGAGTGAAAGTCTTTGTTGTCAAATTCACGGCCATTGTCACATTGGAAACATTTGATGGACATGTGGAACTGTGTTTTGATGTAGGTATGGAATCTGGCAAAAATAGGAAACACTTGGGACTTGAAATGCAACGGGAAGACCCATAAGTAATGAGTGTAATCATCCAGAAACAAGAGGTAGTACTTGTGACCCTCCTTGCTAGGCATGGGAGAGGTCCAAATGTCGCTGTGAATGATATCAAAGGGAGCAAGGGTAGAGGTCAAAGACCGTTGGAACGGCAGTCTGGCATGTTTGCCTAGTTGGCAGGAAGAGCATAAACCAGAGCGTGGGTCTTTAGTACAGGTGACAAGGTTCTTGGAACGGAGGACATCTAGAACGGCAACGTTGGGATGGCCCAGGCGTGCATGCCACAGGCTGAACGATGATGCCGAGAGGGCGACCGGACATGACTGACTGGACGCAGGAGGTGGTGTGACAGGGTAGAGCTCCCCGGTGCTATTACATCTCATGCGAGTAACCCCCGTAGTAAGATCGTTCACAGAGAAACCATATGGATCAAACGTAAGGGAAACATTGTTGTCAGTAGTGAACCGACGGACAGAGATAAGGTTTTTGACAATCTTTGGGGCAATAAAGACATTGTTCAGGTGTAGTGGGTGGGTTGGGGTCTGTAAATTGGCGTGGCCAATTCCCGAAGTAGCAAGACGACCACCATTTCCGACGATAATAGAGTGGGCAGGGCCCTTAAAAGAAATAGATGAGAGGTTACCTGAGGAGTTCGTCATGTGGGAGGTGGCACCAGTGTCCATGTACCAAGAAGAGTCTGAAGATGTCGGCTGCGTAGAGGAAAAGGCGTGATATTGGTGCGGAGAGGGCCCAAGGAGTCCCTGTTGGCTCGGGTATGACCTCGTTGGAGAGGTCGGGTAGCCCTGTGGATGGGCTCCAATGTGGGAATACCCCCTCTGTAAATGACTTGGCGGGGCAATCACCCCGACGAGAGGTCGTTGGTGATCGTAGAAGGCCATGGTAAGGTTTTTGTGTTTTTTTGTTTTGTTTTTTTTTTTCGGAAGGAAATATACAGGGGAGACTTGGATTGGAAACCGTCAGACGCAGGATGGTTCAAGTGCTCGGCGGCGGTGGATCCGGGGACAAGATGGCCGGATCTGGTGGCTGGTGGCCGGCGAGGGGAGATCTGCGAAGTAAGGGAGAACTCGAGACGGGGTTCTGCGGAGCGAAGAGGTGGGATGTGGGCGCGGTGGTGCTCGGAATGGCTCGATCCGGGCTCGAGGAGGCCGGAATCGAGGAAAGGTGGCCGGATCTGGGGGATGGTGGTGGTTGGCGGCGGTTCTGAGTAGCGATGTTGAAGACAGCAAGAGCGCGGGGAGGAGCGCTCGGACTCGGCGGGGGCTGCTGGTGCTTGGGATCGTTGGATTTGGAGTGGCTGGATCTCGACTTGGTGGCCGGCAAGGTGCAGCGAGAGGTCGAGGGAGAGGGCGAGAGGAAGAAGACAGTGTTGGGTCGGCTAGGACAGAGGAGAAAGCGGACAGAGGAGGATGATCGGCGACGTGGTGACCGGCGACGGTGAGCCGGACAGAGGAGGAGGAAGATCTGACGGGGCCGGATCTGAGGATGACGGCGACGGCGAGTCGGAGTCAGAAGACCGGTGAGACGGGAGGATCAATTTAGGGTTCCGTTAGGAAAAAAAAAAAGGATGTGATACCATGTAGAATGATAGAGTTGATGTAAAGTCCTCCTTGATGGTTTCCATTCATTGATATATCATATATATAGGTTACAAAGGTATTGGGCTTAACGGGCTTTCATCCCACTATACAATAGGAGACCTATGTAATCTATCACTCAATTTCGGATCAGGCTTCGGTTCGATGTCCCAAAAAAATCAGACCGTCGGTTTCGGCCCGAACCGTTTGATTTGGTTCGGTTAGGGCCGGTTCGACCCGTTTGAGCCACCTTAGTTGAACTATGACCCTTCTCCTGCAAGAACTCCAGTCTCCAGAATTATCTCCGTCAGCCATATCCACACCTCGATCAATTCGTACACGATCACCAAGATCTGACGACAAATCACCCTCGCACCAAGTGAATCTTCCAGCGGAAATAACCGATCTCTCATAATCGAGATCAATCAAAACTTCGAAGCTCTCATATCGTGAGAATCTTCCAGTGAATCTTCCAGCGGAAATAACCGATCTCTCATAATCGAGATCTTTGTATAACAGATATAGAAGAGAGAAGAATTTGTTAGATCTATTAGAAGGAGCGGATACATATAGCCTTATACCCTCCAGTCTACCTAATTACAAAACTCCTCTCATAGTTTCTAAACTTCATAATGTGCCCTTATTTACATATTTGTCATATTTCCGGTGGGTAGGGATGGTAATAGGTCGGGTGGTGGGTGGATGGACCTAGACATGAGCAAGGGTCAAGGGTCGACCCGGACCCGTCGGGTTTTGACCCGGCGGGTTAGGGTCAACAAGGGTCAGGGTCGAGGCGGGTCAAGGGTTAGAGTTAGGGTCATGCTGATTTTGACCCGCGGAACCGGCGGGTCGAACCCGAAGGGTCGACCCGTAGGGTCAACTCGTCGGGTCATCTATTTTTTTTTCCAAAAAATCAAGGTGAAGAGGAAGAGGAATTCAACATTATCGAATGACGGAGCCATCTAGAGACATCCAAATTTCCTACTATGTAGGCAATCGCTCATCAAATATTCGTCGCTCCTTGCTCAACTCTAGCGGTGGAGCAACGTTTTAGTCAATGTGGTCAAATATTAAGCGAGAAGAGATCAAGACTCTTGTCAGAGACTCTGAAGCTCAAGTTTAATTTGCCTAAACGATTGGAAGAGGGTGGAGATGCGAATTCAAAATAATGACCACTTAATCGAGTCAAACTCGGATGAAGAACTCGACGATGACACGATGGCCAGGAGCTCAGATGCAAAGCAAGGAGAAGAGTCTTAGCATGAGATAAGGTAGGTAGGGATCAAAACAAATGTAAAGAACTATGTGAGCTTTCATTCCTCTTCCCCGAGAGATACGTACACAACTAGAAAACCGGTCCATACCCTTCTTCCTTTTTATTTTTATTTTTTTAAACTTAAAAAACTTTTTTAAAAAATGACATGTCATGACCCGACGGGTCAAAGGGTCGACCCTTGACCCGGTGGGTCACCACAACCCATTGACTCGTGGCTTGGAAGGGTCAGGGTTAGGGTTAGAGATATCCCGACCCTTGACCCGGCGGGTCGGACCCCTGACCCGGCGGGTCCGACCCGTGCTCATGTCTAGATGGACCCCATTTCACCCGACCCACCATGGAGGACCAATCACCCCACCCGACCCAACCATCCATATCCACTTCACCCATATTCACTTTCACCCATATCTATCGGGTGAAATGAGTGAAATATGGATGACATATGAGTGATTTTTGCTAAATACACATCATTGAATTCCAATAAAACAGGTAGAGAAAACAGTGGCTAAAATAACACCATCTTGCACATTAAGTCTTAAATAAGTCATCATAAATTTAAATAACATTGTCTTAAACATATGACCATAAGTTTTAAACACAAACGAGAGTTTAAATAACATTGTCTTAAGGAAAATAAGTCGCCCAACAACATCAAAACAAGAGTGGTAGAGGACGAAGAGGGCAAAAGGTATGTAGAACGAAGTGCTGATTAGGAAGTTATGGTTTAAGAAATTAGAAAGTTTATAAATAATACTTTTATAATGTAGATGGATGGTGGATCGGGTCGGGTGGTAGATGATGGATCGGGTGTGGGTGGAAAAAATCTCACCACACCCCACCCGACCCACCACCCATATCCCTTTCCATCCGTTTTTTTTCGGGTTTTCACCCACTTTTTCTGGTCGGGTGACTTGGGTTCGAGTCGGGTGCGGCCGTGCGGGTCAAATTGCCACCGGTGGGTCCAGAGACAACGTTACGATACCTCTTGAAGGAACGGAAATTGGTGAGTCATTTCGTGAGAAATTTCGCCCCAGTTTCATTTTCGGCACCTTCATAAACACCCACACCAAAAACATCACCCCCAAACCACCCCCTACCACAACCACCAAAACCACCCTCATCCATTTGGTGTGCGGATAACTCGGCAAAGTCGCCGATGATGCCGCAATGAACGCTGTTGCCATGAACAAAACAGCCGTACACATGGCCCTGTGGGAGTACTTGACGATCCACTCGAACGAATTCTTCTTTATAGGTATAAAACTCACAAAAGCTAAGACAATTCCAAGGGAGATGGACAAGCCTGCCGCGTTGGTCACCATGAAGACCTTAAACGCCGTCGTTGTTGCCAACACGGACTGCCCTATATAGGGCCCGTCTTGGTATACTCCTCCCGGGGGGGTAAGGCCTGCTTGGAATGCCACTGTGGCGATTAACACGGCTACTATCACCACCGTGTTCCTTGCGTTTTGGAGCCCCTCTTCATAGATCTTCGTTTCTTCGTCTTTCAATTTTTGCTATAAATCCAAAAACGAGTGCTTTTTAAGTAGCAATACTTTAATAAATGTATTCAAGTGTTTAATCATGTTGTTTTACATTCATGGGAAAAATAGAATATTAAAAAAATAATAATGTTTTTTCACCTTTATTTCCCATTAGAAAATTCATGTATTTTTAATCGGACTTGTAAGGAAATATAATAAAATTTAGTAAATAAGTATATTTGTAAATTTAAAAATCGTAGTTTTTTGTTGTGTTATACGTACTGAGAGATTGTCATATTAGTAATACTCATATATTACTTTAAAGTCCATAAATTTACCTTTTAGGGATAAAAATAAAATCTAAATGTAATACGGAGTAATGCTTAAATAAATTAAAATTTTGCATTATTTAATAATTTTCAAAAAGAAAATTATGAATATATTTCTTTAACAAAAGACTCATATTTTACCTTGTCTCGGACACCTAAAATCTCGGTCACGCATTCTTGTACTGTTGCCTTTACGTCTTTTAGTATTTGATTGTACTGTTCGAGGAAATCAACATTGTGGCCAGTGCGAAGTGGTACTTCTTGTGAGGTGATTACTTCTTCAATTTCATCAGCTGGGAATTCGGTGGCAGGACTTAAATGCCGGTTGGTGGAATTTTCTAGAAGTTCATGAATAGCGTCTTTGTCTCCGTCACGCCCCGATAATGGGTTGACGACGGTGGTGTAGATGTCTAATGCTGTCTTGCCTTCCTTATTCCGAGCAGCAATGTCCACCTTTGTTTCCGTGATCAAATACTTTACAACCGGATCAATTTTGTAGAACACAGCAATGTGCAAGGCTGTGTTTCCTTCTTTGTCCCTCTTCGTAACTAGATTCGGACGTTTTTTTACTAGAAGACGAACCATATTCATATCTGCATCAAACATATATGCCATCTAATTTGGAGCCTATCTTTTTGGTTGACTAAATTGGAGCCTATCTAGTATAAAGCTGGTACCAATTCAAATACCTTATAAAAATATTAATTTATTTAAAATAATATTATACATATAAGTTATAAGAATGAAATTAAATTAAAAATTATAATAAAAAATTGATACTCTGTATGTTTTAGAGTTTATATATATATATATATATATATATATATATATATAGAGAGAGAGAGAGAGAGAGAGAGAGAGAGAGAGAGAGAGAGAGAATGAGTAACTTGTGCATAAGGCTTAGGATGTGCATTGTGCACAAAATATTATTCGGTGAAATGTGAAACATTATTCAGCGAATTTTGAAGCATTATTCGGTGAAATGTGAGTATTGTTTAGGGAAATGTGAAACATTATTTGGTGAAATTTAAGGCATTTCATATAAATTGTAACTATTGTTTAGGGAATTGAGGTTTCTTTTATTTGAAATGGATAAATAAAAAAACTAAACATTATTCGGTAGAATGTTTCACATTTCACCGAATAATGCTTAAAATTTCACCGAATAATGCTTAAAATTTCACCGAATAATGTTTCACATTTCACCGAATAATATTTGTGCACAATGCACACCCTAAGGGGTGTGCACACCCGAACCACACCCTATATATATATAGGAGCTTTCACATGCATTCACCCCTTACAATGCATCCGTGAGACCGTGTATGAGCCGCCAGATGATGATGATTTGGATGGCTAGATTTGAAGGAAATAATTTAAATAAAGAAATATTACATTTCTCTCTCCAAATCCCTTGTTTATCTCTAAATAATTATAACGTCAGTTCCATGGCAACGTGAATATTCAAAATGAATATGTATTCAAATGAATAATTAATAATTTATTCATATGAATAAGTGGAGTTTATTCAAATGAATATTTATTCTGATTACTAACTAATAATATAGTCAAATGAATATATATAGGTGGAGTGATTCAAAATTTCAAATGAATATTCAGATGACTATGTCGAATATATGCAAATGAATATTTATTCAGATGAATATGATGTCAGTATTCAAATGAATATTTATTCAAATGAAGAAGTCAACTGTATTCAAATGAATATTCATTCATATTCGAACCGTAACTTACGTATTTTCAATGTAAATGGATATATATTAAAGACAATTATTTTTTTTATTTTTTTTTAGTTTCCATACATTACTCTTTTTAGTCTTAACATTCATCAAGCCCTTAATTCAAATTTAATCTAATGGCTTAGAATCGATCTCACGAATGTATTATAAGGGGTGAATGCATTGGATAGTTAATATATATATATATATATATATATATATATATATATATATATATATATATATATATATAATATTAAAACAGAAGCAATTTCGCCACATGTCATCTCCTCGCGCAAAGTTATTTTAGGCAATTCGTTTTTATTTTTTCTTATATATTATATCCACTAATTATGGTAACTAAATTATCTACTATTATTTACATATTATCATTTCATACTATATTTTAACCAGTGGGATTAATTCAAAACTTTTTTTAACTAATAAGTTTAACTCAAAATTAAATGTCAAAATAATAATAATAATAATAATAATAATAATAATAATAATAATAATAATAATAATATAATACTAACTATTAAAACAAAAACCTTACCGATGACGTAGCGCCATCCTCTTAATCCTAAGGCCTTTTAACCAATCACCTTAGCTTAAATTACAATTTTAGTAGTTTAAAAAAAAAAGGGATTAATTCAAACCGTTTTCTATATATACTACTTTAATTGCTTTAATTGCCTTTTCAACCATCTATTACTTTTTCCCTACTACTACGTATCTTATAAATAATACACTCGATACTGAATATTGTCAGTCATCCCAACCGTTTTCTATTATCCTCATTTGCTAGGTTGAAATAACAAGAGTAGTTGCCTTGACTGAGGAGTTTTTAGGCGTTTACGAAATTATCTCAACTGTTTACATACTACATATTATACACTTTAATTTATTACGTATTTTCTAACCGCTAATATGTTTATTTTTGTCGGTATATTTTTTATATTATTTTATATTCTCAACTTTACTACTCCCTCTGTTAATTAAAACTTGTCGTTTACTATTCATGCACGCTTTTTTAGAACGATAAAAACTATATAAAATATTAACTTTTTTTTACATTTGTTTTTATAAATTCATAGTACTTAATAGTAATAAGTATGATATTATTTAAAAAAATTGTTAAAAAAGTTAATATTTTATATAGTTTTTAACACCTAAAAATACGTGCGTTAATAGTAAAACGTCAAGTTTTAATTAACGGAGGGAGTATTAAATAGCGCGTCATTGGCCCGGGTATAAAACTAGTATATATATATATATGAAAAATAAAATATTTTAGACACGGAAAACAAACAAATACCTTCGGGTATTTTCAAAATAGCCATACGCAGACACCTAGCCCCTTCTTCTTCAGAGCTCGGCATCCCTGGATATTGCCGCAGAAGATACTTC
This sequence comes from Persicaria tinctoria, assembly GCA_037127255.1. Taxonomy (NCBI): domain Eukaryota; kingdom Viridiplantae; phylum Streptophyta; class Magnoliopsida; order Caryophyllales; family Polygonaceae; genus Persicaria; species Persicaria tinctoria. The sequence goes on along the minus strand of JBANSL010000019.1, from coordinate 1,310,324 downwards.
ACCATATGATAATGATTGTGACCGTTGATGCATACCATTAGAGGGGTATGGCCTCGGCCATCAACTTGAGTAGCCAACTCTGGGTCGGACTCAATCAGCATCTGCAGAATCGGCTGATTTCCATTCTCACAAGCTGGACGCATCGGAGTTTCCCCGGAACCGTTCCTGGACCTCACCATGTTGGGTCGTTTCCCAAGAATTATCTCCACCATCCTTGCATTTTGAAATTTACACGCAGTGTGCAAAACAGTGTCGCCCCTCTCATTGTACACTGCGTCTAGCGAATTTGCGTCCTTCTCCACCGCATCCTTGAATGCGGCGATGTTGTTGAATTTGATCGCGGAATGAATATCTATATCCATATTAATTTGTTGGTGATGGACTAGCTAGAGTGAACCAAATGGAGTAAGATTTTTTTGTGATTGGTTAGAAATATGGACCAAGCTTTATATTGTATGTCCGGGGGAACCACGTTTCCAAGCACTTTCCTTGTGTATTAAATGCATCAAGTTGTTAATTTGAAAGTGCAATTTCCTTGTGTATTAAATGCATCAAGTTGTTAATTTGAAAGGGCGTAGGTAATATATGCACCCCGAAACGCACCTCGGGTGCGTATAAGGGTGGAAAAAACAAGCCGGTACTTTCAACGGTTAGATTTGTGCATTTTACACGCATCTAGCTAGGGTACGCGTAGGTATATTCAAAACTACTCGTTTTGTTTTTCTAGTATGTTATATGTAGGATACATTCGTAGGTGGCGTTAACACTCTCACCCTACAATTTGGACCCAAAAAGAAAAAAAAAAAACCTGTCTTCACTAATGTTTACGTGCCTTGAATCATTATTGATCGGTGATGCATCAAGTTACATGAAACGTCGACCCTTTGTAACATTAATCTGTTTTCGCTTCTTTTAATACAAAACTGGTTCTCTGCCCATGGACGTAGGTAACGCATTGTTATCAAACCACGTAAATCTCCGTGTCTTTCTTCGCTATTATTATTCTCGTTACAACAACTTATTTTCTTCACAATTCTTAAAGCTTCTCGGCATCCCTTCAATTTGGATCTCACATTTGGACTGACCCATTTCATATTGCCCAATTGTATATTAAGCCTATTATTTATTGGACATAGAAATTAACTCCAACATCCTTTAATTTATCATAATTGTGAACATACTTTGTCTTGCATTGTATAGCTTTCGGAATTGACTACGAAAAGATTGATAAGCAAAATGAGTACACTATCTCAAACAAATTTCTCACAAGTAAATGTAGAGCAAATAGTAGTATCACCTAAACTTGAATCAGTTCATTCCACACTTCATCTCTTCTGCTTCAAATAAATTTTTTTACCGGATTCCATCCAAACCCGATGAATCCTCTCTAAGAGCATTCACAATGGGTGTATGCAAATGTGTAAATGTCTATTTTTTAGACATTTTCTAGCTCTGTTGGTAGTTTGGGATGTGTACAAAAGTACAAATTTGAGCACACAATCTCCTCCATGTTAAAAAACTTTTACAAAAAACAAGATAATTTCATTGGTTTATTTTTTGATGATTTTATTTTCTTTTTTGTTTTAAATAAATTGTATTTCGATAGTGTGTAAAAAATACACATTTACAAATTGAGCAAATTACTAAAAAGTGATGTGTATTTTTACACATATTGTTCAAATGTATATATTTTACACAAAAACCATTGTGGATGGTCTAAAGGCATGATATATAGGATTCTCCAAATATCTTCTTCAAAGTTTAATGCGATTCCTGATTTTATATTTGTCTTTGTTTGGACTTCTTGGACTGTTTCAACACAGCAAATGTTGAATTTAGCCTATTACCTTTAATCACTTGTTGTAAAAGCGCATCAAGAAGAATTCCATTCATCAATGAAGTCCATTGCAATGACGATTTTTTGCCTTCACCATTAGCTTTTGGAGGCATTATTGATAGCCTATATATTTGGCATAAGATTTTTAGAAATTAAAGCACGGTAAATGATAAATTCGATCAACAAGAAGTTCATGCACCAATCACAATTCCAATTCACATCAAGTAGGAAATAATAAATTCAAGTAGCTACAGAATGCCAACGGAAAATATAAATTAGTGCAACTAAATTCATATATAATCTACTGCAATAATTAATCTTGGCACATGTGGTTTGCTATATTGTCAGCGCATCTTCTTCGTCACCAATCACCAATTGTTGAATGTTCATCATCCAAATCGTTGATGTCTACCCGTTAGATATTCAACAATTGCTGATGAAGAAGATGCTGACTATCTATCTATATATATATATATGTAATTAAATTTACCACTGCCAATCTATATATAATAAACAACATGTGGTAAATTTATATATAAATTAAATTCATAATCTACTTGTCACTTGTCTGCCTCTTCTTTATCACCAATTGTTAAATTAACGAGCAGACATCAATGATTTGAATGATGAACATTCAACAATTGGTGACAAAGAAGATGCGCTGACAATGTAGCAAACCACATGTGCCAAGATTAATTATTGCAGTAGCTACTTGAATTTATTATTTCCTACTAATTGATGTGAATTAACGTGGGAGAAAACCAATCAAGGGGCTGGTTACGTTCAATTGTGATGCAGCGGTCTCAGAAACAAGGGGATAGGGGATCGGTTTTGTTGGGCAGGATTAAAGGGGGAGGCTGCTGTTCGCGGGACATAGGGCGATTGCGGCTACAACATGTTGGGGGAAGGTCTTGTTGGGCCCGACCAGAAAGCCCAACATATAAGCCGGACTGGGGCACCATCCCAAAACCAATTGGCGTTAGGTGGAGTAGCCCATCCACTTATATGTTGGGTTCAGAATCACCCCACTTCCGATGTGGGATTCACAAGTGTCCTAACAAATCCCCCTCTCACTTGCGAATCCATCACAAGTCTAGCCCAGTTGGAATCGAGACCTCCACGCAATGGGTTCGACTAACCCGTCATCGATACAGATGTGGAGTCCATCTCAATCATTGGTGCAACCGGCCCACCCGCCGAACACGGCTCTGATACCAGTTTGTTAGAACGAGAATGATAAAGTGAAGAACAACACAGAGATTTACGTGGTTCAGCAACGGTGTGTTGCCTACGTCCACGGGCAGAGAACCAGATTTCTTATTCGAGGAAGCGAAACAGATTAGGTTACAGGGATCGGCGTTCCATGAGTATATAAAGAGACTCATGGAACCCTAAACAGACAATGGAGTGAAAGCCCAAACTAGACAGACAATAGGCCCGTTTACAATAAACATCGCATACCGTAAAGGCGGGGGGGGCAGCGCCCCCCCTAGCCCCCCGCCAGGGGCGCGTCGCCCCTTGGATCCCCGACTCGCTGACCGGTCAGCGAGTCCGCCCCCCGGACCCCCCAATGCGTCGCCGGTCAACAGTCGTTCAAGGCACATTAACAAATCTCCACCTTGACTTGAATCCTCTCATAAACAGATGCACCTATGACAAAGTGCCCAGACGTTCTCTGCCTCAGATTGGTCCTTGAAGAAGGACCCAGACTGCCCCTTAGGGCAACTCAACAGCTGGTGATATTAAGCAAGTCCAAACAGTGTTGGAACTTGCTCTCTGGAACTGGCTTAGTGAACATATCGGCGGGATTATCAGCAGTTCCCACCTTCTTCACCCTGATTCTCTTCTCATTCCTCAGAAAATGGTACCTGACATCAATGTGCTTCGTCTTCTCATGATGAACTTGATCCTTGGTTAAGCATATTGCACTCAAGCTGTCGCAATACACTAAAGCTTGATCCTGATGTAGGCCTAGATCATTGACCAAGCCTTTCAGCGAGATTCCCTCCTTAGCAGCTTCTGTCAACGCCATGTACTCTGCCTCTGTGGTAGACAAAGTGACTGTAGGTTGTAGAGTTGCTTTCCAACTCACCACAGAACTCCCAAGAGTGAAAACATAGCCAGTCATCGATCTCCTACTGTCCACGTCACCGACATAATCAGAGTCTGAAAACCCAGCAATCAAGCACTCTGTATCATTCCCATAGCACAAACCAACATCAGTAGTGCCTCTGAGATACCTTAAGATCCTCTTCACAGCTTGCCAGTGTTCCTTCCCAGGCTGAACCATAAAGCGGCTTACCACACTAACAGCAAATGCTAGATCTGGTCGAGTGCAGACCATAGCATACATCAGACTCCCCACTGCGCTGGCATAAGGGACCTTAGACATGTACTCCTTCTCCTCCTCAGTCTGAAGTGTGTACATTCCCAACTTGCTGTTAGACGTCATTGGAGTATCTATAGACTTAGCCGAAGACATTCCAAACCTGCTCAATATCTTCTTGATGTACCCTTCTTGAGATAAGAAGAGTTTTCTCTGCTTCCTGTCTCTATAGATCTCTACTCCCAAAATCTTTCGAGCAGCACCCAAATCTTTCATATCAAACTCTGCACTGAGACAATCCTTCAGCTTCTGGATATCTGACTTGTTCTGAGCAGCAATCAACATATCATCCTCGTACAATACTAAGTAAATACGCGAACCATCATCCAGACTGTTGTGGTAAACACAGCAATCATATGAACTCCTGTTGTATCCCAGCTGCACCATATAGCTATCAAATCGCTTATACCACTGCCTTGGTGACTGTTTCAGCCCATACAAAGACTTCTTCAGTCTGCAAACATGGTTCTCTTTTTCAGGAACCTGAAAACCATCCGGCTGAGACATGTATATTTCCTCCTCCAACTCTCCATGTAGGAAAGCTGTCTTCACATCTAGTTGCTCAAGCTCTAAATTCTGATGTGCAACCATTGCTAGTAGCACCCTGATAGAAGTATGTCTGACCACTGGTGAGAAAATCTCATTGTAGTCTACTCCCTCTCGCTGATTGAAACCTCTTGCAACTACTCGTGCTTTGTACTTAATACCCTCAGCAGCTGATAGTCCTTCCTTCTTCCTGAAGACCTATTTGCAAGTAATCACCTTCCTATCAGCAGGCAATTTGACAAGCTCCCAAGTCTGATTCTTCTGAAGAGACTCCATCTCTTCTCCCATTGCTGCAAGCCACTGTGCTGACTCATCTCCAGAAATAGCAGCCTTGTAGGTGGACGAAGCATCATCCTCCACCTCCTCGGCCACCTGCAAGGCATATCCCACCAACTCATCAGACCTATATCTCGCAGGAGGTCTGATGACAGCCCTTCTTGGCCGATCTAGAGAAATACTGCGATGTGTCGCTCCACCTGCTTCTGTGTCTAGTGGTATAGCCTCTGTCTCAGCAGTGTCCGACTCAATAGTACCTGATTGGTTTGTGACCAAATCAGGTACCTGACTCTCAGATCGAGTGAAGTCCAACTCCACCTCCTCAGTAACAGCCTCTTTCTCAACTGCATCACTGGTCTTCTTCCTAGAATTCAGCAAAGAACTCTCATCAAAGACTACACTTCTGCTAAGTATAATCTTGCTGCCAGACCAGATCATGTACCCTTTCACACCAGTACCATAGCCCATGAAGACTCCCTTCTTAGCTCTTGGCTCTAGGTTACCCTCATCGACATGATACTAAGCAATGCACCCAAAAACCCTCAGATTAGAGTAATCAGCAGCATTTCCAGTCCACACCTCAGAAGATGTTTTGCAGTCGATACCTGTGTGTGGGCTCCGATTCACGAGATAGCAAGCCGTTGAAACTGCTTCTGCCCAAAATTGCCTTTCAAGGCCTGGATTGGAAAGCATGCACCTTGCTTTCGCCAGAAGAGTCTGATTCATTCGTTCTGCTACACCATTCTGTTGTGGTGTGTATCTGACTGTATGATGCCGAGCAATGCCCTCATCTCTGCAGAACCCATCAAACTCAGATGAACAGAATTCCAGACCATTATCAGTTCGCAGCCTCTTGACCTTCTTTTCAGTCTGATTCTCTACTAGAGTCTTCCACTCCCTGAACTTACTGAATGCCTCACTTTTATGCCTCATCATGAATACCCAAGTCATCCTAGAGTAATCATCAATCAGAGACAAAAAATAACTGTGACCGCCCAAGGATTGAACACGTGAAGGAGCCCAACAGTCTGAATGGATGTAATCCAGCGTGCCCTTTGTCTGATGAACTGCTTTAGGAAATTTGCTGCGATGTAATTTCCCAAACACACAATGTTCACAAAACTCAAGGCTCTGGGCCTTATGGCCTCCCAGAAGATCTGCTTTCGAGAGAATTTGCATCCCTCTTTCACTCATATGAGCCAACCTCATATGCCAAAGTCTGGTCAGATCAGCTTCCTGAACCCCAACAGAAACAGCCGCTGCAGCACCTGTAACTGAGGAACCTTGTAGGGTGTACAAAGTTCCCTTTCCCCGCTTGACTCCCTGCAGAACCACATCAGAGCCTCTGAACACACGCAACTTTCCCCCATAACCTGTGTACCTGAGCCCCTTGTCATCTAACAATGTTAGGGATATCAGATTCTTCATCATGGATGGCACGTGCTTGACATCCTCCAATGTGCGAAATTTCCCCTCATCTGTCTGAAACCTAACTGAGCCAGTCCCAACAACCTTGCAGAGAGCATCATTCCCCATGGATACATTGCCCCCATCAGCACGGCTATATGTTGCAAACAACTCCCTTTTAGGACATATATGATAGGACGCCCCAGAGTCAAGATATCACACATCAGCCCTGTGTGTGTGATCATCAGCTAACAGAACAATATCCTCCTCAGAAGTATTGCCACGATCCGCTACTGCTGCAGACCCAGATTTCTCTTCCTCTTGCTTTTTCTTTTTTGGACAGTCATTCTTCCAATGACCTTTCTCCTTGCAGTAGTTACAAACATCGTTTGGTTTAGGGCAGCATCTTCGTCCTCCACCTTAACATCAATATTACGCAATTCAAGTAATAAAGTGTTAAGTTGATCAAGGTGATCTCTGAGTTGTGTACCTTCCTGCATACGCAGCCCGAACAACCGTTGTTTCAGAAGCAACTTGTTCGTCAGAGACTTTGTCATGTACAAAGACTCCAACTTTAGCCACAACTTGCTTGCGGTTTCCTGATTAGCAACTTCTGTTATGACATCGTCTGCGAGACACAACATAATCGTCGAATGAGCCTTCTCCTCCAGAAGGTCAGCCCGCATCTTGATCTGCCACAGACTAAAAGAATTTCTTCCAGTAAACTTGTCGATCTTCAACACAGAACCAGACATCATTCTCGGCGGAATTCAACGACCAAAGCTCTGATACCAGTTTGTTAGGGGAAGGTCTTGTTGGGCCCGACCAGAAAGCCCAACATATAAGCCGAACTGGGGCACCATCCCAAAACCAATTGGCGTTAGGTGGAGTAGCCCATCCACTTATATGTTGGGTTCAGAATCACCCCACTTCCGATGTGGGATTCACAAGTGTCCCAACACAACAGATGTCGAGATGGCGGAAGCGGAGGTTGTGCATTGGGCCTTGCATTGGTATGCGCTGCTGAGAGGGGAATTAGAAGGATGATTGTTGAGTCGGACAGCAATGCGCTGATGAAGAAGCTCCGGACGTGCAAAGGCCGAGGGGTGTTGTTTCACATCATTGATGTTGTTCTGGAGACTGCAGATGGGATGGAAGAGGTGATCATGTAAGGAGGCCGGAAAACAAGGTAGCGCATGAACTAGTTGGGTATATAGACCTGTTTTGGAGTCTTTGTTTTTCTCTTTGAATTCATTACCTGTGAACATTGTTAATTTGATTATGGAAGAGATGGAATGAAAGTCGGGTTAACTTAATTTTTTAGGTTAGAAAGGTAATCCCAGATTCCCAATCTTATAAATGTAAAAAAGTAAAAAAAAATAACCTCAATTCTAATTCACATCAGGTGGGAAATAATAAATTCAAGTAGATACAAAATATGCCAATGGAAAATATAAATTAATGGAAAGTAAATACGTAATACTACCATTACTACGTACTGCAATCATCTTTGCCACATGTGGTTTGCTATATCATAATTGTGCTGCTATTATAGCATCTTAATCATTATATAAATTATTAGAACTAAATATTAGCTAAATGATGGTGGATCGATTCAACACAGATGCTCACCAAGGAAAATCCACACGGATGAAAATAGCATCTGGGTCAATATCAGTGGATCATCCGACGTGGGGGACAACGCACACGCTAATCAAGCCGAGCAGACAAGGCGAGTGGGGTTCCATCCTAAAACCAATTGGTGTTAGGTGGGATAGCCCACCGGGTTATATGCAAGGCTTGGATACAATTTCTAACCAATGTGGGACACTCCCACAATCATATTCTTCTCCACAAAAAATATCTTCAAAATATGCATATCAACCAAAGAACAAACATTAACACCTCCTGGCAATTCGGAAGACTTCTCTCCCTTAGAGAAAAATTCAACAAAGGCATCAAATGAATCATTGGAGATGGTAAAACCATAAATGTCTGGATTGATCCTTGGTTGGAGGGCCATGATCTCTCAGCCTTCCAATTGAACAGGGATCCAAACATGAAAATCGACAACTTATTAAACCAACAAACAATGGGACACAAATACCCTGGATGATCTCTTCCCAAGTAACATCGTTCTAAAAATTACTCAAATCAACATCCCAAGCTGGGATACATCTGACAAGCTGGTTTAGAATGGGAATCTACGGGTCTCTTTACTACCAAATCTGCTAAACGTCTAAATAATTATAATCAGCCTCAAATAATGACTACAAGAAAATCTGGAATCTAAACATTCCCCTAGAATCAAGAACCTTTTATGAAAAATGGCTATTGAGGGCCTTCCTACTAAGAGTAGACTTAATAAATACATCAATAGTCCCTAACGCATGCATCTTCTGCGACTCCTGTGAGGAAGATCTTACACATCTTTTCCTTAATTGCAATTACACCAAGAATATCATTGCCTCTTATCAAACAAAAGTTGCCAAAAAAACTCAGCCTCAACTCAAGATCCGGTATGGATATCCCAACCTTGATTAATCTCAATAATAACCCCTCATCTCTTGAAGCCCTTGCCTTCGTCTGGCAAACAATTTGGAGAACCAGAAATGAATCTATCTTTAAAAATAAAATCCCTCCCCTTGCTAGTACTATTGTCCGACTTGTGATCGATGATATGAAGAACTGGAATAACTCTAAAGACACCTCACAACAAACAAAAAACCAAAAAGTGTAAGCAACATGTGAAATGGAAGAAACCGGAATGAGCTATCTACAAAATTAATGTAGACGGCTCGGTTAAACCCACGGGTATTTGCCAAGTGGGGGGAGTCATCAGAAACTCCACAGGTAATGTGACTAATATCTTTTATCAGCAAGTCAATACAGGTTCTGTTCTTCAAACTAAAGCTGCTGCAGTAATACTTGGAATGCAAAAAGCAAGATCAAGAGGGCTCAGAAAGATCATAGTGGAAGGAGACAATCAAGACCTCATCAAAGTCCTTAAAAAGGAAACTGACGTCAAGTGGGAAATTAGTCATCAAGTGGAGCAAATCAGAATCCTTACAGCATCCTTTGATTCGTTAGAATTCGCTCATTGTCGTAGAGATGCAAACAGAGTTGCAGATTATATTGCAACAAAAGGTGTAAGTTGTAATAGTTCAACAATCCCTTTTAATAGGGAACTGTATTCCATCATCCTGTAGGATGATCAAGGTCATACCTTACGTTTTGTGTAAGGCATCCCCACATTTTGCCTACTGTAAAAAAAACACAGATGCTCACCAAAAAAAAAAACATTCAACACAGATGACAAAATCAGAGGAAGATGACAATTGGCACGGCACACACGATTTCAGAAAATGCCTCACACGATTGAAACCTCTAACCTTAACCACTTACAAACATGGTAACTAGACGGCTAGACCTGTCAAACGGGTCATTCGGATCGGGTCACTTCGGGTCCCGGGTAAAATGGATTCCGGGTTGACCCGAACCCGAGTTTGCCCGGATTTCGGATTGATTTCGGGTTTGTTAATTTTTTCTTTTTTAAATTAAAAAAACTATGATTGGATAATTTTGCGATAATTTTAAAATTCTAAAATTGAAGACGTTGTTCATAAGTTCTAGTGCTTGTAATTATATTCTAATCTAAAATATTTGATTTTTATTATTTCTCATAATCTTCTTAAAAAAATATGTTGAAAAATAAAAAATCAAATACTATTGATCGGACTGAGCATTACAGAATACAAATAAATATAAAAGTTGATTTGAAAATGAAAGATCAAGTGATTGTAATTATAAAATGTAATAAATTGGAATCTCCATAAAAAAAATTAATCATATATAATTATAAATTACCCGGGTCAATCGGGTCACCGGGTCAAAATTACCGGGTCAATCGGGTCACCTGTTCGAAATCCAGATTACCCGAAAAATTTCCTGTTTTTCGGGTTGGGGTCGGAAAAAAATCCGGATCAAAATTTCCGGTTTCGGGTCGGAAAATTTTCAGGCGTTCGGGTCGGGTTGGGTTTTGACAGGTCTAATGGTAACTGCAAACGAAAAAGTAAACACCAGTAACCCACTAACACAGCTCCTAAATTACTTTAAAGAAAATTGGATGATTAAAACCCCTTTCAATAAAGTTATTAGTTTATAAACCCATTGTTAATATTTCAAGTAAGTAGACTAACACCGCTCGACCTCACTCCGCTCGCTCGATCTGGGATCGTCTTCATCTTCAATTTAGGTGGTTAGTCAAATTCGTTCAATCGGAGCCCATTTGAATCGAAATTCTTCAATCGATTGAAGGAATTTCTGAATCGAACAGAGATCGTCCGCAGGTCGACTTTGGAACCTCCATTTGATTGAAGGAATGCTTTGCACCTTGTGATTGAAGGAATTCTTTGGAAGCGGAACCTCCCCTTAAGGTTTGCGCCGCCTCGCTCCCGCCGCCTCGCTCGACCTCACTCCGCCTCGCTCAGATTTGGACATCGATCGCTCGCTCGACCTCGGCTCAGATCTGAGATCTGGCCTGGCTCGGCCTCGCTCGCTTCACCAATTCAACCTGATCTGGAAACTGAGAGCACCCAGCCATGGCATCCTTCGATTCCCTATTCGGATGTGCGAACCACCGGAGTTCCCTCCTTCCTTGTTCGTCCTTCCCTGCGGGGCACATCTAAGATTTGGGGAGATAGGGTTTGGGAGAGATGGACAATTGAGAAAATTAGTATATAAAGTGGACAGTTTTTTAATTTGTCCAAAAAGTTGGACAATTCACCAATTTGTACAAAAAAAGTATCTGTTTGGCAAAAATTTTCTTTATAATATGCTAAGCATCGATCTAGTTTGACAACGTGACGCAGTTGGAAGCTCCGAAATCATGCAAGCGTGAGATTTCCACAACAGTTGAGAAGAGAGAAGTTTCTCTAAAATAATTGAAATATGATTAAATGAATAACGTCTCAAGCTGTAAATTATTAAATCGGAAAAACGAAAAGAACTCCCAGTTGCTAGACTCTGAATTGATGAAATTGCAAAAAAAAACAAAAAAACACACACACACACACACAAATTAAGCTTTGAAACGACCTTAAACAAATTGGTGCAATTTTCTATCCGGAAAGGTATTGGAACTGTTGTTAGTGCGAAAGCAAATGGTTGGCCCCAATTTACGTGAAAACCGACGAAAGGAAAAATCTCGAAACTCCGTGTTTGCATTGTGGCGTGGTATAAAGAGAGATCACTGCCTTATAAGCGAATTCGCTCCGACACCGTGTGTTTGCAATCTGAAAACCATATCAGCTTTAAAAGAGAAATAGACGCTCCACTTTGTTGCAAAAAAGGGACTAGCACAGCACATGTGCCGGCAGTGCACGCATGTGGGACTCCTATCCCATCTTTTTTTTTTTTTGAACAAAGAGAGCAAGCCCTCCACAATAATCAACAACTAAGCTACACAACCACAAGCCGGGGAGTAGCCATTTCCCTACAATCTTCTTATATAATTTGCACAACCCCATCGGAGGCACCACAAACACATGAAAACCCCTAGGAACCGTATGGGCGAGCCAACGAGGGAGTCAACGACATGATTCTCTTCCCTAGAGATTTCGCTTTAAAACTTCCCTAAAAACTCCTATTCCATCTCTCAATAACCCAGTCTAAAACATCTCTTTAAAAACCCCTCTTCAAATGCCCAAACTTCAAAAGACAAGTTGAAAAACGCCATTATAAACATTACTTTTAACAACCGGACAGTCTGGACCCGACGATCGAGCTCCTCCTCTATACGCGTCGCATATGCCTCGCACGAAAACCAGGTAACACTTCCTTTTTCCAAGAGTCTTTCAATTCTGACTCCAGCTCTTTCTGTACCTTCTTCAACCCCCACACCAAAAACACCACCCCCAAACCAGCCACTACCACAACCACCAAAACCACCCTCATCCATAAGGTCTCATTGGCTTTGTTATGCGGATGACTCGGCAAAGTCGACCATGATGCCGCAATGAACGCCGTTGCCATGAACAAAACGGCCGTACACATGGCCCTGTGAGAGTACTTGATGATCCTCTCGAACGGCTCCCTCTTTATAGGTATGAAACTCACAAAAGCTAAGACAATTCCAAGGGAGATGGACAAGCCTGCCGCGTTGGTCACCGTGAAGACCTTAAACGCCGTCGTTGTTGCCAGCACGGACTGCCCTTTATAGGGCCCGTCCTGATATACTCCTCCCGGTGGGCTCATGCCTGCTTGGAATGCCACTGTGGCTATTAACACGGCTACTATCACCACCGTGTTCCTTGCATTTTGGAGCCCCTCTTCATAGATCGTCCTTCTCTCTAGTTGTTCATCTTTTTGTAGTTCCTGTTAAGGAATAATTAAATTAGATTTAAATTACTTCCTTGTATATAGGAGTATATGATTGAGATTGTTTAGATTTACCCTTATCAAGTAGTTAGAGTAAATAGAGGGGAATTCAAATCTTTGTAATTATTATTAATACCAGTTCAACAAGAGGCAATCGATACAAGTTTTTTCAAACCCATCTCTACATCTCTACATGGTTATCAGAGCTTGATCACTCTTCACCAACAAAAAAAATCCAGTTTTTTTCTTAGCCTACCTTCAGCTTGTCCCTGTCTCCATGGCTGCCACAAACAATCACCACATCGCAAATGATGTTGAACCAACCCGACCGTTCATCATCGTTCAGTTTAACAATGCAATTAAACTGACTCCCATGAACTACACCTATGCCAATCCGTCGAGGGGGCATATCAACCTTCTCAAGGAGAAACTCAAAACCATGACAAAAGGGACTCAAACAGTCTCTGAATTTATGCAGCAAATCAAGATATGCGCAGATCACCTTGCGTCGCTTGGCAAACCACAAGATGAAGAGGACATAATTGATTGTGTTCTCAAAGGGCTCGACTCCTCCTTTCAACCTGTCATTGACGGAGTCCACGCAAGGGAGACAACCATCAAGTATGAAGAGCTTCATGAGAAGCTCTTAACAAGGGAGCTCCTAAACAAAGCCTCATCGCCATTGTCATCCCTCCCGGCAACGGCGTTGACGATGCAAGCACGACCACCCAAGGGCAAGTCCAAGACGGCACCACCGAGCCCATCCTGGTCCTCACCGCAGCCCTCCAACCAAACCTGGCAGCCACAACAATATCGCCCCACAGCTCCACCCAACCCAACCATTGCCCGTCCTCCCTCGAAGCCCTTCCTTGGGCGATGTCAATGGTGTCGTGAGCGGGGCCATGTCCTCGCCCACTGCCCTATCTTCCGCCAGCTTGCCCCCAACCTTACCCCACCCCAACCGTACCAACCTACCCACACAACACCACAAGCTCACCACAATACAATCAACCCCACCTCTCAAGAATGGCTTGTCGACAGTGGTGCGTCTCATCACGTCACCAATGATCTCCAAAACCTAAGCCTTCATCACCCGTATTATGGTCCGGATGAACTCATCGTCGGAAGCGGTAAAGGTTTAAGCATTTCTAATATTGGAAAACTTAATCTACCCACAAAAACAAGAAATTTTATTTGTGATAATGTCCTCCATGTCCCAAAAATTTCAAAAAATATCATATCTATTTCCCAATTTTGTCGTCAAAATAATGTTTCGGTTGAACTCTTACCCGATTGGTTTTTTGTGAAGGATCTACCAACGGGAACACCCCTTCTTAGAGGTCAATGTGTTGATGGCATCTACTCTTGGCCCCGGTCAATTCTCCCTCAAGTTCAAATGGCTCATGTGTCACATGACTCATCTTGGCATCACAAGTTGGGTCACCCGTCCTTGTCAATTTTAAAGTTCATGCAAAAGAATTTTCAATTAGGCATTTCATCAATTGATTCAGATTTTTGTAATTCATGTCAAGTTAATAAGAGCCATAGACTACCCTTTTATGAGTCCAGTATCACTTCTTCTCGTCCCTTGGAAGTCATTTTTTCAGATGTTTGGATGTCTCCTATAACTTCATTTGATGGGTTTAGGTATTATATTCTTTTTATAGACCACTATACCAAGTATATATGGCTATACCCATTAAAAAATAAGTCCGACACCAAACTCACGTTTATAAATTTCAAAGCCCTAATTGAAAATTATTTTCATCATCAAATTAAAATCCTCTACTCTGACAATGGTGGTGAGTACCTCTCCTTGTCCTCATTTTTGGCATCATCAGGCATAACTCATCTCACTTCCCCTCCACATACGCCCCAGCATAATGGCTATGCGGAAAGAAGACATCGTCACATTGTAGAGACTGGTTTATCCCTCTTGAGTCACTCGGGCATGCCTCTCAAGTTATGGTCTTTTGCCTTCAAAACGGCTGTTTATTTAATAAATCGGATGCCTACCCCAACACTTCATTACTCTTCTCCTTTCCTTAAGCTATGTCAAACACAACCTAATTATCACAAATTAAAATGTTTTGGATGTTTATGTTTTCCATGGCTTAAACCTTACACTTCGCATTAAATGGACCCAAAATCCAAACCATGTGTTTTTATTGGGTATTCACAAACTCAAAGTGCCTACTATTGCCTAGATCTCCAAACCTACAAAGTTTACACGTCTAGACATGTCACTTTTGTGGAAAGCAACTATCCTTTTAAACACACTACCCATACCTCATCTCCACAAACACCCGATGCCTCTCAGTGGTGCAACTTACCCCTCCCAATCTCAACCTCTATCCCACCTTCACCCAATATGGGCCCACCCGGTACAACAAATTCCGAAGAATCCGTTCAACTAACAAACTCAGCCACACCCTCTCCCATATCTCCTAGTTCAATTAGCCCAAACAATCATGATCCACCTCCACCTAATCTTATTCCCCCAAATATCTCTACCCAATCAAACCCGTTCCAACTAACACAAGCCCCACTCCCAACTAATTCTAATTCAAGCCCAATCTCACCCACTAATCCCAATCCCTCAGATCCTACCCCTACTCAGCTAGAAACCACTCAAACCCTGCCGTCACCTATCCCCTGCTCTCTCCCAAATGCTTCTCCTCCCGCAATAACCTCAGTCACTGCACCAACAGTAGCTGATCAACCTCCCTCACACGCCCCTAAACCAGATCACCAATACAATACCCGCTCAAAGAAGCATCATCTAAAGCCCATCAAAAAGCTCAACCTCCATGCCGCTCTAACCTCCCCAAAAGAACCCCACACCATCACCCAGGCTCTCAAGGACCCGGATTGGCGCCAGGCAATGACTTCCGAGTTCAACGCCCTATGCTCCAACAACACATGGAATTTGGTTCCATCAGAGCCGCACCACAATATTGTTGGGTGCAAGTGGGTTTTCCGAGTAAAATATAAGCCCGATGGGTCGTTAGACCGGTACAAAGCTCGGCTTGTCGCAAAGGGATTTCATCAACGTCCAGGTTGTGATTTCACAGAGACCTTTAGCCCCGTCGTCAAACCCGTAACTATTCGCACAGTCTTGACCATTGCCGTTCACCATGGATGGTGTTTGCGACAACTCGATGTCAACAACGCCTTCCTTCAAGGCACCCTTCAAGAAGATGTGTACATGGAACAGCCGCCTGGCTTTGTTGATAAGCAACATCCTCATCACATTTGCAAACTCAACAAGGCCATCTACGGACTCAAACAAGCGCCACGGGCATGGTATACGGAACTAAGGAATTTCTTACTTTTCCTTGGGTTTCTAAATTCAGTTGCAGATGCTTCTTTGTTCATTTACAATCACCATGGTTCGGTGATCTATCTGCTGGTTTATGTCGATGACATAATTGTAACGGGAAGTGACAGAGGCATTCTAGCAACAGTCATCAAACGCCTGTCTGACCGGTTTTCCCTCAAGGATCTAGGTGCTCTCTCCTACTTTCTTGGTGTCAAGGTTCATCAACATCCTCAAGGTTTGTTCCTAAACCAACACAAATATATACATGATTTACTACAGAAGGTGAACATGGCAGACTCCAATCCCATGACGACTCCGATGTGTGCGACCACCACTCTTACAAAATCATCAGGCCAAGCTCTCCCATCTTCAACAGATTACAGAATGGTGGTAGGGAGCCTACAATATCTCTCGCTCACAAGACCAGATATTGGTTATGCAGTGAACAAGTTGTCTCAGTTTATGCATTCTCCAAGTACCACACACTGGAGTGCTCTCAAACGGCTGCTGCGATACGTCAAAGGCACATCGAATCATGGAATCATCATTGATAAGGCAAGTCCCTTGTCTTTACATGGTTTCTCCGATGCCGATTGGGCAGGTGACAGGGATGACTACATCTCGACGACCGGTTACTTGTTGTACCTTGGGAAAACTCCAATCTCATGGAGCTCCAGGAAACAACAATCGATTGCTCGATCGTCGACGGAGGCGGAATACAAAGCCTTAGCTGATTCTAGTTGTGAGCTGTTGTGGGTGATATCACTGCTTGCGGAATTAGGCGTGCCACTTCCAATTCAACCAGTTCTCTATTGCGATAATATGGGTGTCAAGAGTCTAAGTGCTAATCCCGTCTTTCACTCAAGAATGAAGCATATCGCTCTTGCTTTTCACTTTGTTCGGGAACAAGTACAAAAGGGTACTCTCCGAGTCGCCTATGTGTCTACTGAAGATCAGCTAGCGGATGTTCTTACAAAACCGTTGTTAAGAGCTCGATTTCAGTCACTCGGCACCAAGCTAGGACTCTCCTCACCGTTGTCCTGCTTGAGGGGGCATGTTAAGGAATAATTAAATTAGATTTAAATTACTTCCTTGTATATAGGAGTATATGATTGAGATTGTTTAGATTTACCCTTATCAAGTAGTTAGAGTAAATAGAGGGGAATTCAAATCTTTGTAATTATTATTAATACCAGTTCAACAAGAGGCAATCGATACAAGTTTTTTCAAACCCATCTCTACATCTCTACAGTTCCCTGTCCCAATTCTCATAAATGGACTTCGAAGTGTGCTGTTCGAGATCACCATCTTCGCGGGTGCCACGTGTTATTTCTTCTTCTTCTTCTTCTAAGTGGATTTTGTCTTCTTCTCTTTTCCTATCTAGCAATGATTTAACCCGACTCAACTGACCTTCTTGTTGATCATGAGATGGGAATTTGGTGGAAGGACTGAAATCTTCAACTGGGGATTCAGCGGTATCACTGCAACCGTCACCAAATTGCTTCTTATAAGCCTCTACAAGTTCATGAACGGTTCTGATTCTATCAGTCCTCCTGAGTCTTGAGTTGACGATGTCTAATGCTGTATTGCCTTTGATGTTCCGGGCATCAACGTCCACCCTCGAGTGGTTGATCAAATACTCTGCAACCTGAAAACATCCGTTGGACACAGCAATGTGCCATGCTGTGTTTCTTTCTTCGTCCCTCTTCATAACTAGATTTGGACGTGCTTCTACTAGAAGACGAACCATCTTCACATCTGCATCAAACATATATGCCATCTAATTAATTTGTTGGAGCCTATCTAGTATAATTTGTATAAAGCTGGTATCAAATACCTTGGGTTAGTGTTTGGCTTGTAATTCGATATCAAAACACGTATGGGTATGGTTTGTGCTTCTTGATCTGATTTTCTAGTTTTAAATATAGGTGTTCTAATATATGTCTAAAAAACCCAATTAGAAAAGATTCTTTACCAAATAAAGCATCGATTTATAAAATCAATATTAAAAAAGACTAAAATGATTATATTATGAGAAATCATTCCTAATTAGACTTCCTACCCATGCCCTTGTGGCATAGGCAGGGTCAGCCGCAGGGGGCGGCTACCCCCTCCGGCGACGGAGTTTCGTACTATTTAAAAAAAAATGTGAAAAAGAATACAAAGATTGTCTACTTTCGTTGGTAAAAGAATGGAAGGAAGGGTAAGGACCCAAGAGGTCATGGGTTCAATTCTCAATACTAACATTTTTGCACTCCTTTTATTCCTTACCTTTTTAGTTATATTTTTCTTTTAATATTTGCATTAGATTATTCATTATCTTACCCACACACACACACACATATATATAAATTATTAAATTATTTTATGAATTTTTGTAATAAAATATCATATTTATACCATAATATATGGTTTATTTTCAATATATTTTTTAAAAATTTCTTTATTATATATACCAAGGAAAAAAAAATTCCCAACCAAAAATTCTGCTTACCCACACACACAGATATATATATATATATATATATAAATTATTAAATTATTTTATGAATTTTTGTAATAAAATATCATATTTATACCATAATATATGATTTATTTTCAATATATTTTTTAAAAATTTCTATATTATATATACCGAGGAAAAAAAAATTCCCGACCAAAAATCCCCCCCCCCCCCCTCTAGGAAATCCTGCGGCAGTCACTGGGCATAGGATAGAAAAAACGTTAAACATAAAGCTGATAGGTAAGCTTATTTAGTAAGGAGTACGTTAATTATAACCAACTCCTATTAGCGTCAATTTTTGCTAATTTTTCCACTTAAAATGACTGTTTGAATACAAAATTTAAGTTTTTTCTAATATATTTAAACAAAAAATTATTTTGCATATATACCTACAATGAAAAAAATATTCAAAAATTTTTTATTTTTATTTCTCTTCGTTTTTTAAACTTAAAATCTACCTCTATATTTATATTTATATATCTTAAAACAAAATAATTTTTGCTTATGTATCACCTTCACCTTAATTCTCTCATTTTCAACCAATGCAACCACCTTTTTTTCTCTATCTCTATCTCTATTAATTTATATTAGATGATTAAAATTAATGAGAACCATCAGATGAGGTGGCATCCTTTCCTTAATATATAATTATTTTTTAAGATATTATATAGTATTTTCTAATCTATGGGTTTAATTCAAATTATTTTAATGCTAAATTTTTAATCAATCAAATTATAATAGAGTTTTTTTTTAATGTATTC
This sequence comes from Persicaria tinctoria, assembly GCA_037127255.1. Classification (NCBI taxonomy): domain Eukaryota; kingdom Viridiplantae; phylum Streptophyta; class Magnoliopsida; order Caryophyllales; family Polygonaceae; genus Persicaria; species Persicaria tinctoria. The sequence goes on along the minus strand of JBANSL010000019.1, from coordinate 1,290,908 downwards.
TACATTTTCTAATCAAATGGTTTAAATAAAAACATCCAAAACTTGAATTTTTAAATTTATTGCTTACTACAGTATTAAATATAGATCTATATTTATATATCTATTAAACAAGAAATTTGTTGCTCCAGTCTCACAAATTGTTAACAAGTGAAAATTTTACAGATTTGTTAATCATCTAACTATTAATTAAGAATATTTTTTCTTATGTGTCATAACCACGTTAATTTCATGTCTTTTGGTACATTTTTTACTTTATCAACTTTATCCTTCTTTTATTATGCTAACTCTATTAACATTTTATTTAATTTTATAATCATAGTTTGTTATATATTATTAATATTTTATTTTAAAAAATGTGTCATGGGGCGGGGATTGTACTATTACCAAATGTAAGATTATTTTCCATTATATTTAAATTTTTTTTCTATGAATACATAGAATAAAAAATCTCAAAGAAAATTTAGGCCCCCTCGTATGAAATCACGGATCCATCACTTTATAAAATATTAATTTATTTAAATATTTGAAAATAATATTATTTTTTGGTAAACTTTTAAAGTAATACTATAATAAAAATTATACTTATTAAGAAATAATATTATACTAATTAAGAAAATTAATTAAAATATATAATAAAAAATTTGATTAGTTTTTAGAGTTTTTTTTTTTAAAAGTACACGGTATATTAAAAAAATAAAATTATTTAAACATGGAAAACAAATAAATACCTTCGGGTAGTTTCAAAATAGCAATACGCAGACACATAGTCCCGTTTTCGTCAGACCCCGGCATCCCTGGATACTGCAGAAGATACTCCACTAAATCATAATGGTTGTGACCGTAGATGCATACCATTAGAGGGTTATGGTCACGGTCGTCAACCTGAGTAGCCACCTCCTGGTCGGACTCCATCAGCATCTGCAGAATCTGCAGATTTCCATGCTTACAAGCCCTGTGCATCGGAGTTTCCCCGTATCTGTTCCTGGAGCTCACCATGGTGGGTCGTTTCGCAAGGATTATCTCCACCATCCCAGCATTTTGAAAGTCACAAGCAGTGTGTAAAACAGTGTCGCCACTCTCATTTCTCGCGTCGAGCAAATGATCGTCCTTCTCCACTGCATCCTTGAATTTGGCTATGTTGTTGAATTTGATGGCCGAATGAATATCTATATCCATATTTGATATGATCGTGAACTAGCTAGAGCAAACCATATGGATCAATTTTTTTGTTTGTTTGGTCAGAAATATGGACAAGTGTTATATTTAAATGAATTTGATAAAGTCCTTTGAAAGGATTAGCACGATTAGCAAAACCATTAGCAACAAATCAGTTTTCAATAAGCTTTTACTTGTAAACATTGTTGCTCTCCATGTAGTGACTTGGTAATTGGTATATATAATAAAGATTGTTAAAAACAAATTAGAAGAATTTGTGTAGAATAATAAATAATCTTATGAAAATATTAAAATAAAAGTATAAAGTTTGATTTAAATATAATATTTATAATAGGAAAATTTTGGTAAGAATAAAAAAGTATTGCAGAAGGGTGAATAATTCTTTTTTCCTACACGCGTTTACTTGCAAGTTTTCCCTTATTGAAAATGTTTTTAAAATCATTTTTTTTTTGTTTGGTCAGAAATATGGACAAAGGTTATTATTTAAATGAATTTGATAAAGCCCTTTGAAACGATAGCAAAACCATTAGCAACAAATTAAACAGTTTTCCTTATTGAAAATGAAGCAGTGACAGCCCCCATGAATTTTTAGAAGGCGGTGAAGTTTTATTTTTTGGAATTTTTTTCTCGGTATATATAATAAAGAATTTTTTAAAAATATATTTAAAGAAAAACATAAATTATGATATAAATACGATATTTTGTTACAAAAAGTCATACAATAAAATGTAATAATTTTTTTCCATATATATATGTATGTATAAAGTGGGTGTGTGTCTATGTGTGTGTGACAAAAAAATGATAGGATTGAAAAATGTGACAAAAAACCAATAATTATTGTTTAAATATGACATCACATTGACAGTAAAAAAAAAATTCATAGGAATAAAAATTAGAAGAATTTTTTTAAATATATGTGTAGCATAATGAATAATCTTATAAAATAAAGTTTGATTTAAATATAACTAGTCTTAAATTAAAATATTAATTAAATTGTTGATAAGGATCTATGGAGAAATTAAATTTTTTACCCTTTGTAAATTGATTAAACAATAAAATCTTATTTGTCTTCTTGGAATTCATAAAAATCTCTCTCACGTTGTATATTTTGCAAATCTTTGCAAAACCTAGTCTAGGTGGAGAATGTGAATCTGCAATCTTTGCGACGAGAATTTAAAGACATATGATATGAATGTGAGAATCAAAGCCCATATATAGCTATCAAAAACCTACACATTTAGCATTTAGGGCTTATTTGATTCAGCTTGGAGTTTTCTGTATTATTCCAAAACACACACCGTTTCTACAAATATGCTTGCAATTTTGGAAAATAAAATCAAAACCCAAAACCTAATCAAACGAACTGACTTTTTCAAATATTTCTCAAAAATACAAAAGAGACTTTTTCAAAAACTTCCCTTAATTTCAAAGAAATATAGACCAAAGAGATAAAGCAATTGGTGTACCATGGGAAAAGGTCCATCTGGATAGTAATCTGGGCCCCATATTGACTTTCTCATTGGGCTTGGTTCTTGGGGCCCATTTTCCATAAATATTAAATGCAAAATTACAGAAAACCACCATTTAAATATGATATTTTGCGAAAAACCACTCATTAAATGTGTGTAGAATACTGAACATATTTTTAGAATAATAAAATTTTATGAAATTTTATTTTTTAAAATTTTATTTTCTTCAAGTAGCCCTTTAGTAATATACACTTTTTGAAATATATAAAACATCAATTATATCTGCTTTTTATATAGTGTTTTCACTAATAAATATGAAATTATATTAAAAAATGATATTTTAGAGTTTTTTAAACTTTTGAAAAAATATGTTATAAAGGTACAAATTAATTAATACCAATTGTACGAAGTAAAATCATAATAAAAACAAGACATATAATTGACTTTTCACACATTTTAGCATTCAATTAACGAAAATTTGCTTATGGGTATAAATTTGCAAAGAAAATGATTTTAACGGATGGTTTTCTGCAATTTTAGTTTTAAGATGTGATTTCCCTAAAAATACCCTATTTAAAGGGTGGTGTTCTGCAATTTTACCATATTAAATACCCACTTGAAAATCTCTCATTAATTTAATTTAGTGCATCGTAAAGCAATTGGGAACCATTACCACAATTCAAGTTGAGCAACAACGAACACCAATACCATGAAGGAAATTTCAATGCTTTTATGATTTGAAAAGGTTGAATAATATATTTTCAGAGCTTTTCTCGCTACTCTATGTTATACTATTTACCTATATTACACGTTTTTTTTAAAAAAAAAAGGAAAAGACGATATATTTGTTTTCCCATTATATTAGTCACACGCATGTTAAAAGTTTGTCGAATCAAATGTATGCACCATACGAAGTCAATTTAAAATATTATTGATTATTGTAGGTCTAAAGGATATGTACGCAATTAATAAATTGCTTCTTTTCAACAAAATATAATGAAATGTTGTACAAAAGTCTTTACTTTTTTTCTTCTCAAGAGAAAAAATGTCTTTTACCTTCTTGTTTTTAAATAGGGAACTTTACAGAAAACTACCCTTTAAATATGGGTATTTTCACTTAACTACTCCTTAAATTCAAAATTATATAAAATCACCCTTTAAATGTTATTTGTTTATAACTCACCACCTCTTCATCTATTTTCGTTAATTTATCATTAAATATATTATATTTTAATATTTTTAAACTCAAAATTTGATTATAAATATATTAAATTTTGAATTTGAAAACTTGATTATATTTTAGGGATTATTTTATTTATTTTAAAAATAATAATAATAAATATAGCCTAAAATTATTATCTTAATTTAGTTATTATTTTAAATATTTTTAACTTTATAAATATAAGTTATGATTTCTAATCATATTATAAATAAAATAGTAATTTATATAACGTTTTAAAAATTTATAAACATTTTCAAACATAAACTAAGATAATAATTCTAGGCTTTATTTATTATTATTTTTTGAAAAATAAATAAATTGATCCCTAAAATATAATCAAACCCTTAAATTGAAAATTTGAATATATTTACAATCAAATTTGATTTTAAAAATATTAAAATATAATATATTCAATGATAAATTAACGAAAATATATGAATGGGTGGTGAGATGTAAACAAAGACCATTAAAATGGTGGTTTCTGTAATTTTGAATTTAAGGGGTTGTTAAGTGAAAACACCTATATATTTAAAGGATGGTTTTCTGTAAATTTCCCTTTAAATATGTACTCATTTGTCTATTTCTTTTCATTTTTGATTTATTAGATAAAGATATTTTATGGTGATTAGTTTGTTGAAAGGATAAAAAAACTAGCGGGAAAAGTAATTTAATGTGGTTAAACTAGCTAATACATCGAATGACATTCTATATAGTATCCTCTAAATACGACATAATATCTTCGTCAACCTCAATAATACAACAAGGGCTTCGAAATACTACTAGCAACCAATAATCGAGTTTTATATCATCATTTTACATACTTCAAATTCAACCTGCATTGCAGCATATATCGCAATTCTGTTTTTATAACTGACTCGATTTAATCATTTCTTACATTATCCTATATAGGAGTATTATATGAGTAAAATGCATGAAATTCTTCAAGTTCCAATGGACAAAACACTCTCTTGTGTATTTTCATATTTAGTAACAATTCATTGAACTAAAAATAGGGTATTAAATTAACTAAAATAAAAGTTAAAGAGCACTACCGTAAATATGTAAAAAAAATGAGGCCACGAAACGAATTTCAGGATTTTTTTTGTTGACTGGTCAGAGATACTTCCATCAATACGGTGTCCTTTATCAGGATTGAAATTGATTGGAGAAAATGATAAAGAAAGCAAGAAAATTGAACCCCATTGAGCATGGCAGTTGACGCGGCAGCAATATAAACAGAAGGAATTTCGCGCGTTTGCTGGTCAAGTCAACTCTCAATCACTGCCTTACTAAAACACATTCAAGACCCAGAAATTCAAAGAGGCCAATCGTGAAGAAAAAATCGATCAAAAAGAGGGTAACAGTGCAAAGAAACCCTAGCAACTTGGAGAGAGCCGAGAAATCGGGGCTCTGTTGAGACTTGCGAAGATCAGATAACTGAAGAAATGGGTAATTGTTTGCGCTCTGGTTCTCCCTCTGTTGCTTCGACTTCCACCACCATCCCCCATGTCAATTCAGGTACTTTTCTAACCCTAAAGATACGGTCTTTCTACGCAAATTTCCCTGTTTGATTTCAATTGTGGGGTTTAAGTTCCTGTAATAGCTAACTAGCTAAGTAACCTAATTTCTCTGATTTTATTGTGAATTTCATCCTAACAATAGTATGGTCCTTGATTTGGGGGTTTTGGGGTATATGCTGATTGAGTTTGGGGATGATGAACTTTGCAACAATGAACAGGTATATCTAACACTACAAGCAACACTTCATCTTCTAAAACCAGTGGTTTCTCGACTAAGAGCCAATTTTCGGTATCTAGTGGCGATGAGAGCTACCCGGATGGGCACATCTTGCCAGTCCCTAATCTAAGGAGGTTCAGCTTCCAGGAGCTCAAGGCTGCAGCTAGGAATTTCAAGTCTGATACCCTCTTGGGCGAGGGTGGATTCGGAAAAGTGTACAAAGGTTGGCTGGATGAGAAGCAACAGCCTCACAGGAGCGGTGGTGGCACAGTTGTTGCCATTAAGAAGCTGAATCCGGAAAGTATGCAAGGATTTGAAGAGTGGCAGGTGAGAATGAACTTAATCAAACAAGACTGATGTGCGAAATTGCGCTATAGATTCTGATTTATGGCGGTTTTTTGGTGCAGACTGAGATTGATTTCTTGGGGAGGCTTTCACACCCCAACTTGGTGAAATTGTTGGGATACTGCTTCGAGGATTCCGAGCTTCTCCTTGTGTACGAATACATGCAGCGAGGGAGCTTAGAAAACCACTTGTTTGGAAGTAAGAAACTATGAATGTATGTTAATTCGTCGCCTATGAATGAAGGTTCCTTTGAATTTACTGAAGCAACTCCAATTTTGGTTTCTTTTGCAAGGGGGTTCTGCTGTGCAGCCACTTCCTTGGGAGCTGAGGATTAAAATCGCGATAGGAGCAGCTTGTGGGCTTGCATTCTTGCACACATCAGATGAACGAGTCATATACAGAGATTTCAAGGCCGCCAATATCCTCCTGGATGGGGTGAGTTTGAGTTGATCTTCAGTTACCATAAACCTCACCTGCAATTGTAATTGTTGTACATATCTTTCAACTATTTTGTCAGGTATTTAATGCCAAAATTTCAGACTTTGGTTTGGCAAAATTTGGTCCTTCGGCAAGCCAGTCGCATATTACAACGAGGGTGATGGGCAGCTATGGATATGCTGCACCCGAATACGTAGCCACAGGTAGCCTTAACATCCTTTTTTTCCTAGCTCTGATGAAACTTTGATGGTCTAAATTGGTCACAAAGATTGCTGAAAAGGTGATCCTATAGGCTTCAAGAAGGAAGCATTGTTGCAATTGAGCTTGTTGTTATCAAAATACATTGTTTTAGGGGCCTTGGGCGAATCTGAAATGTTCCATTTTTGCACTACAGGGCACCTATATATCAAGAGTGATGTTTATGGTTTCGGTGTTGTGCTGGTGGAGCTTCTCACGGGTTTGCGGGCCCTTGACACGAGCCGTCCAGACGGGCAACAGATTCTCGCGGAATGGATCAAACCCTACTTATCTGAGAAGAGGAAGTTAAAGGCCATCATGGATTCAAGATTGGGAAAGTACCCTTCCAAAGCTGCAGCAGAGACAGCCAAGCTCGCCGTCACCTGCCTGGCCCAAGAGCCAAAGACCAGGCCTGCTATGAAGGAAGTCTTGGACTCCCTAGAGCGAATCCAAGCCATTGGCGAGAACGAAAGGGAGCCACGAAAGAAGCCTGCAGGACGAGCTCCTCAACACAGCAAACAACCGCATCTTCCGAACCACCATTTTCCACAAAGAAGGTAATAAACAAAGTAAGTGAAACCACACCAAATTCCTGTATTCATAAGTGATCCTCTTGTTCCTATTTGATAATGTGAAGATGAAATTTGTATCTGTCAGATGAAATCTGAAATGATCTGTTAATTTGTATCTTTGTTTACAAATGATTTTCTGTAGATTGTACAAGCAATGCACATTGATGATTCATTCCTTTGAAGCTACAAATAGAGCAACTGTTTCATCACCCATGTTTACAGTGATCATACCAAAAAGAAACCCAAAAATGACAGATCAATTAGAAGAGCTACCATGTTAATATGCAGTTTATAAACCAAAATGTCAAATTACAGGTGATCAATCAAGATAGAACCCTACTTCCCAATGAACCTCCCAATCCTCCTGTATGAACATGATTAACTGATAGCTTGACCGTGCTGTTCCCCGACGATCTCTGTATGTCTATGCACTCTTCAAGATCATCATCACAAGTCAGGAGAACCCACTCTTTGTCGTCGTCTAAGTACTTGATGTGCATCTTATTGGCATCTGCTATGTGGAAACGCTTTGCAACTTCGGATTGCAAATCTCGGAAACTCATGCTCGCTGTGAGAGTCAGGCGAATCATTTCCTCTCCGAATGTGGCTTTAACCCTGCAAACTGCCCCATCTTTCTGAGCCCAGCTCCTGTTACTCATTGGCAAGGGCGGTAGGTTCTCCACCTGAGGCTGCTCGGCGAGGGATTTGTTGCTCTGAGATCTTTCTAAGGGTGACTTGTTGCTCAGAATGTGCAACTCTGCATCGCTTCGCGCCCTCTTCAGTGACGCAACTGGGTCTTGCGACAATGAAGTGTCTCCGCTTCCACACGCGTTGGAAGTGATTGGAGACGCTTTTGCTCCGGTTGAGAAGGAATGGCTCGATGAAGTGGTCTGGCTGGAGGATGTGGATCGGGATGTGGTTCCTCCAGAGCTGAACATGGTGTTGTCTTGTAAACTGTTCAGCTGCTTTGATTGATCGTTGGCCTGTGCAGCGGTAGGGCCAAGCTGTGGGAAGTCCGAGTAGAACGAGGCTAGTTGAAGGGAGCCTTGAGCTCCTTGGACGGAGTCGATCACAACTTGTAGCTTCTTCAAAGAGTGCCCCACCTTCTTTATCTTTCTCGAGGGCCAACGAGTGATCCCATGTTGTCTGCATATCCTTTTTAGAGTTGTAGGGCAAACTGCAGCACATTCAAGCTGTTAAAATCACACTAACATTAACTTTACATTCAATGAAAAATCGACGAAAGATAGAGGCTTACCATTCATGCTTCTGGCCGCGTCTTTGAGGCTCCCGGCAAAGTACTGCCTAAGCACTTGCAAGCTGATGGTTTTCTGTGCCTTGGTCCTCTTCTTTTCGCCTGTTTTGCGAGTCCCTAAAGAGAAATCACTTCCAAAAGACGAGCCATCCAAACCTTCGATAAGGTTTGCGCCTTCATATTCCTTATCAGTGTTACCATAGCCAGGGAAGAATTGCCCTCTCTGTGATTCTGCCTTGGAGTCATTCCAATGAGTCGTCACCTTGAATTCCTCTCTCGGCTCCTTACCAAACTCAAACGACACAGCGGTCTCCTTGCCCTTCCTCTGAGCTTCCACCAAGTCGGAAATCCAAGACGTGCCCTTCTGGCTTGTCTTTTCGGATACAGAAGACACCACTCTAGCATCCTCCTCCGCGCTAAGTCTCCCATCCGACAAGAATGACAGTTCCTTACTGCAAAATGTCGCTTCCTGTTGCATCTCCTTACCCGAGAAGAAGCAGACATTATGGGATCCTTGAACCATCGTCGTCAAAGACTCCATAATCTTACAATGCAAAGTCAAGCCAGGATCTTGGCAATCTACTGGCAAGAAGAATTCGAGAACATAACTTCTACATGTACCATACACGCTCTGAAGATGCATCGCTGCAGCTCCACGAAGTCCGAACATCTTGGCATGGTGGGAGAGGGGATACTCGCTCTTGCTATACGCTGCAACATCAATGGTATAGCAGGGCTGGTTCGTTGTGAAGGCTTTGCCAACAACACCTTGGCCTTCAAAAAGTTGCTGCTCTGAGCAGGCTTCATGAAAACCGGAGACTTTTTGGTCGCGCACATAGCAAGCAGAGTCCACGGTTGAGACACAACGAATGTTCTTGTCGGAATGCCAGTGCCTGCCCTTACTTTGTTCGGTGCAGGGAACCCAAACCTGACCAATAGGCAATCCATGCTTGTCACAGACATTTCTTATGATGTGTGAAATCTCGGACAGTTCAACATTCTGAGGTTCAATACCGCCCTGAAAAATAAGAACTGTACATCAGATACAATCATACAAGTAATGTGAGCATTAGCTAGGACGTTTCTTCGAGCTTACCTTTACCTTGGAAGGACTCAAGATTTCGGAACTTCTGAGATCAACTGCCTGAAATGAAGAAGACATGCCAAGAACATCAGTAACTAACTAGCAATCGAAATGACCACAATTTAGCATGGAATGGAGGAAAGATAATTTATAAGAATAAGTTCTACATGTTCACTCAGGGTATATGCCAGATTGATGCACGAATACGCAGCAAAGATCAACAGTAGCAAAGAAAAAGAACCACAAGACGCAGGATTTGGTAAAAGTACAGGACCATATCCAAAGTCAAAGAGACTGAACTAAAGATCTTGTGTTACTTCCATCCTACTTTTGCAAGATGTTATTGAGTTGGGTATCGTAATCTCATTCATATACGCGTAGTTTTCTAAAAAAAAATGACTACATAAGAGTGGAAGAAGAGACCTCTAGAGCCTTGCAAACGCTTTCAACCTCAGGCCGGTAACTGATCTTCTGCCTTGTGGTGACTATCTCAACCACGCCCAAGCAGTTGCCACTCTCCTTTTCAAACACAGGAAGGGCAATGGACCCACGAACGTCGCATATCTGTGCATAGCTCACACGCGGGTACTCGTCTTGCCTGAAGAACCGAACATCAGGAGTCCACTCAGGTGCTTTCCCCAGGAAGACCCGGCCAGGCAACCCGAGTGCCTCCTTGGACCCCTCATCAGCTGAGAACTCATACCTCTCTGAAACATTCCGGTAGTTAGCTAGAGAGGAGCTGGCAGGATCATGAAAGTATGGCTGCTCAACCGTGATAAGGAAGTTCTTGACACCTCTTCTGACCGGCACCCAAAGCTGAATCAGAACACTCCTGTCTCTAGACAATGATTGGAAGTGATAAATCGCCTTCATCAACCTCTCCTTGACAGACGAAACAGCGCCTAGATTCTCCTTGGGAGCAATCCAGATGCTGTTTTGATCACTTCCTTCCCATGACAGGTATTGTTGTAGCTGCACAGATTGGATTGCCTTTTGATCGGTATCAGCCCTTTGATGAGTGCAAGGTGTGCTGCTCGTGCTCGAGCCTGGGCCCGATTCCCATCTTTGGACCTCTTGCTGGTGGGTATGTCTATGGCCTGAAGCCAGATTGGTAGGTAAGGTGTAAGAAGGGAAGCTGATCATGTCACCCGAAGTCGAAAAACCCGGCTGCAAAAATTTGGACCCATCAGCAGTTTGTAACCAACAACCTCCATCAAAGAGTTGATCCGTGAAATCAATGTCAATGTTGCCAGAAATGGAAGAATTAGGTGTAAATCCATCATCACCCATGTTTTTTTCCCCACTTTTGGAATCAAAAGGACTAATTTAAGAACAAAGGTGTGAAAAAAAAAGGGATTGAAATTGAACTCTAGCTCTTTAATTGAAAACAGTTCATGACCCAAAACACCAAAGTGGCCTAAAGAGGAACAAAGGAAGGAACTTCCAGGATGGGTCCAGATGATCTCTATCTTCTGTCTTCAACAAGAAATTAATCTGCTTCTGCTGCAGATACATGATTCAACAGAAACAAACCGTTTTGGGAACTGCAATCAGAAAAGCATTTCAGAGACGGATTTCAGGAAACAGTGTTGAAAATCAAGGAATAAGCCAAAAGGAGAGATGATGAACACAAAAATGGAGGGTTTTTTTTTCCTGAGTTTGACTTTGTAAATGTGAAATTTGTTTTGCCAGAAATGAAGTGGAACATATCACCATCAAATAAAGTCAGACGAAGTGTGATGAGCATCACCAATGCAATGTGCTAGCTCCAATTTTCCCCCCAATTACCCTCTCAAGTCTCAATAAGCACTAATCAATGAGGAAAGCTTCCACACCTCCCCCAAACTGCACAGTATTTTTTAATTAAAGGGGATGATGATGTCAGGATTCACCAAAAATTGGACCCCAAATGGGATTAACCACACAAAAAACAGGCAAAAAAATATCATAAAACACCAAAACAGGAGAGAAAACAAAAATTCAAAGGAAGAACACAACAATGAACGAACCCACTGATGAAATTACTGAAAGATGAAAACCCATATCATGGAAACAGTCTGGAAGGTAAGCAAAGTGAGTATTTTTGAGAGAGAGAGAGAGAGAGAGAGAGAGAGAGAGAGACTAACTTTAGATGGAATCTCGGGAGGTTCTGACATGGGCATCTGAAGAAGATTAAAAAAGGGAAGGAAAAAGATGCCTCCTTTATTGAAGTGTGGTGCAGATTGGAAGTGAATCCCAGCAAGATCGAAGAGGGATTGAACTGAAGAAGAAGGTGACAACCCACGAAGGGGCGCACTGTAAACTTCGCTTCCACTTACAAATGCTTCGGCTTTTTCCCTCGACAGCACTTAGCGCCCACCCTTAAAGCCTCCCCCTTTATGGGTTCTTCAATTTCTCCCCTTTTTTGGCTTTGTTGGGGAGGCCATATTTTCAGGCTTTTTATGGTTGTGAGAAAAATGGAATGAGAATCTGATCACTTGTGGGACGCTTATCATTTCATCTTCCAATTCCATATATAATTCCATTCCACTTTTGATACCAACTTGCTTCATTTTATTTTCTTTTTGGAAAATTCTGAAATCCTCTCACTAGACTTTTTTTGGCCTCTAATTTTAGAATATAAAATTATAAAACTTTTAGGGCATATCACTATTCGCTAATGATATGAATAAAGATGGAAATAGATCGGGAGATGGATGAGTGGATTCATTTAATTGAACGGACTATCTTGGTAGAGTGCTAGAGTTACTCAATATTTGTGGGAATTTAATTGAATATTGGAAATTTGAGTAATAAAAATCAAATAAAAAAATGTAGAGTTAAAATATCATTTTATTATTATTATCTTGTATGAATTATCCGAAATATTGACAATAATATACCATCACCAAGATGGAACAAAATATCTGACATAATTTAAAATGTATGTGTTCGTAATTTAAACTTTAGAACTAAGTTGAAATATTAATATACATACATATGCAGGTAATATTTGGAGACGCATTAATGGTTGCAAGAACCCTTAGACATATTTATATGTCTAAGTTTGGATCATTTGGCCATTAAATGTTACCATATTATAAGCTATGTATGAATGTATTATTTCATCACTTAAAGGCTCAAAATCGAACTAAGGATGGATGTGCCAAATTGTTGGGTCTTGATCCACTTGGTTTTGTCTTCAGCCCATCTGTTTTGTGACCGTTGGGAGATGGCTCGTATAACCCTAATTGTAAGGGTTACCTTTTGGTTATTGTACATCTTGAGCCTCATTTTGACAAAACCCTAGTAGAGAGTGAGAGAGAGAAACCCTAGCGGCGATTGCTCTTGTGTGAGCTTCTGAGGTTGAAGACGGTGGTTCGGTGAGCACCAACAATGGTTGGATGGCTTGATCTCCGTGAGGAACTTCTCCGAAGTTCCTCGGTTTCCTTTTAGGGGGATTTTCTTCTACCTTTTACTTCTCATCTATGTCTTTACTCGGTTTTGAGGTTTCTGGTTGCTTGTTCCTGTGCTCTGCCTCCTTTGCTTAGCTTGTAACTTCATTTGCAACATAGTGGACTCTGGGACCGGATCTCCCCTCTTGAGATCCCGTAGAGTAGGGTTTAACCTGAACTGTGCATCAACAAATCTCGTGTTGTTTCTGATTTTTAGCTTATCGATTTCGTCTTTTATTTGTGTTTAAAAGCGAAAATCGATCTTCAGTATGTTTCGACAACCATTAACATAAACTAATCTCTTAATGATGGAAATACAATTTCATAATGTATATAAATGTCATGCACATTAAATCAATTAGCAAATTAAATTATTATGAAATATAGCTAATTAATTAGTGTAAATCGGGTTGGGTGGAGGCATGGATGAAGTTTCACCCACAAAATTTAGAGGCTAGGTTACATGTGTATTTGTGGAGAATATGATTTGGGATTGTCCCACATTGATTAGAAAATGAATCCAAGCCTTGAATATAAGTCGGTGGGCTACCCCACCTAACACCAATTGGTTTTAGGATAGAACCCCCACTCGGCTTGTGTGCTCGACTTGGTTAGCGCGTGTGCGCTTGGCGTACGTGTCCCCCCACGTCGGATGACCCACCGTGATCTAACATGGTATCAGAGCTGAGGTTCGGCTGATTGCACTTGAGGGGAGTGTATCCACCTAACACCAATTGGTTTTAAGATGAAACCCTGGATGCAATTTTTTTCGCATGAACCAGAGTCTCTAGATCGAGCGAACGTTGAAGTTCAAAGACCTTCTCTCTTTCAAGGACAAACTCTTCTTCTCATATACCTCTTTTTTCGATCTTCACAAAATCCCTTATATATACATCCTAGGTTGTAGTTCTCCTCAAACCTATTTAATTATTTACAAAACATCTAGACAAACACATAATATGTTAGAGTTTGCTATCACCAAAACACATACTCCCTCTGTTAATTAAAACTTGTCGTTTACTATTCATACACGCTTTTTTAGAATGACAAAAACTATATAAAATATTAACTTTTTTTTACATTTGTTTTTATAAATTCATACTTAATAGTAATAAGTATGAAATTGTTTAAAAAATTTATTAAAAAAGTTGATATTTTATATAGTTTTTAACATCTAAAAAAGCGTGCGTGAATAGTAAAACGTCAAGTTTTAATTAACGGAGGGAGTATATCCCTAGTGGATCCCGTGACACTTTAATAATATGAATAATATTTTCGATATTTCTATCCTATGTCCTTAGAGCATAGGATAAGATCTTGATTGGGAAAGGTACTCCACCAAAAATAAGCGATCAAAGAAATCTAATTTAAAATTTGACTAATACATTTTAATTAAATATATTTTTTTTCTAAAACGAGAATCTTATATATCCAACCAAATCCAAAAAGGTAAAAATGATTTCTAATGCATATACTCAAAACTAAACTGTGAATACACGTGTGTTTGAATATCACTCTAAAATGTAAACAACCTATAACTTAATTGGAAGTTAAGAATCATTCCTTTTGGGATCAACTTAGGTTTTTAAACTCAACCATATATATCGTCACCTCAATTATTTAAACACTAATACAAGTCAAAAATAAATAACAATTCGAATCCCTAACAACATTGTATCTCTCCTACAGGCCAAATAAGACAAAATTTATAAAGATTATAAATCAATCAAAATCATTTATAAGTTAACACGCTTAGAGTCTTAATCCATTTAATCAAAACCTAAAAAAAAAAAAATCAAAACAATGCATACCTAGAGGGTGTTTGGATTGGCCAATGCATTGTGTTTATAATGCAATTATAAAGCTTACGATTCTATGATTGAGTTTATAATCATATTGTAAACTTAATATAATAATTTATAAGGTATTTTTTTTTAAATTTACGTTATTTTAAACATATTATAAAATGTGTAACCAAACACTATTCAAGTGCTTATAATTATAATACATAATGCATTGGATCCAAACACACCCCTAATTGTAAAGCTTACGAATCTTGCTTGTGAATGGAAATAAAATTAGGTTTTGAAACCCTAGCAAAAACTTAATTGTTATTTAAATTCCATACAAGTCAATAAATTAACAAATAACCATTGGATTTAGAACATTACATTTTCCCTCTTTAATGACCTCAGACACAAAAGGACAAAATCTATAAAAGATTAGATGTACAAATCAGATAGTCGATGATTTTATAAATCACTCAACACGCTCAGAGTCTCGTTTAAAATAATAATTTAAAGGTAAATTTCGTTCTCAAACAAATCAGAAGTCCCAGTTACCCATTTATAAATAATAAATTTATAATAAAAACATATATATATATTCTCCCTTTTTTAGGGGTCATGTTGTGTGACAAAGCCAAAAGCATCTCCCAACACTTAACCCCCTCAAGAATGACTTTCAGACTGAACGGGGGGCCAAAATTTAGGGTTTCACGGGCAAGACGATTCCCCGCACCTCAACTATAGTGACGTATGAGTTAATTAATGTAATTAAGGTTATTTAAAAGGCCTTAATCGTACAATTAGTGGATTAATTAAGATTTTAAAAAAGGGGAAAATAAAGACGTAGTTGGAATCCTCACTGATAAGGTGATGACGTCGGCGGATTCCCTCCTCCAGGGGAAGGGTCGTCGTTGCTCGTGCGGAGCCAGCAGGGCCCACGTTTGTTGCTTTTGGAGGAAACAATTTTCAAATGTAACCTTAATTAAGTAGGAATTAATTGCATAAAAATTCATTTTTTCAGCGAATAAAACTTAACTTCCAAATTTGCCATATCAAAATATATATGGGATTTGAAATAATATGCCAACACATTTTTTCATTTGCAAAAATGTCATAACATTGTGTAATTTGCAATGGAGTGAGGAAGTACATTTTTTAAAAGAAAAAAAAATTGCAACTTTTGGATCGGGTGTCGGGTGAAAGAGTGAGAGAAAAAAAAAGAATGTGGCAAGAAAAATTTTAAAGAGAGATTGATGAGATGATTAATCCACATTATATAAGTATTGAAGCAGTTAAATCTATATATTGTCGTGTGTTGCCCAGATCAGGTAACGTGACACCCCTTTAAAATTGTGTTATACAATACTTAAAAGTAGGGGTGGGCATAAATCCCGCAAATCCCGTCCCGTCCCGCATCCCGTCCCGATCCCGTCCCGATCCCGGTGGGATGTGGTCAAAAAAATTTCAATCCCGTCCCGATCCCGTCCCGCAAAAATTACGCGGGACGGGACGCGGGACGGAGGGTTCGCATCCCGCAAATCCCGTCCCGTCCCGCAAAAAAAAAAATATATATATATATATATATTCTGTATAATTTACCAGAATTAAGAGTGGTCTTAATTTCGAATAGATATATGAAGATTGAAGAGTGGCCTTAATATGCAATATGCTGATAACATTAACGGGATGGCCCAGTAGCTAATGGGATGCTCAACTGAGATTTTGCCTAATTGTTCATGCACTACGTCCAGATGCTCACATTAGTGTCTTGATTTGTTAAATTAGATTTGTTCATGCACTTCAACTGAGATTTTTAATGCAATTTGCTACTGGCTAGCTACTGTAATGGGATTTTATGTACATTAATTTGCTACTCACTACTGTAATAATATTTTATAATGGGATTATGTATTTTAATTTGGAATTAATTGGATAGTTTTTTAATCATTTTTTACGAGGGACAAATCCCGTCCCGTCCCGATCCCGTCCCGTCCCGTGAGGGATAAAACCCGGTGGGATTTGAAAAAAAAAATATCAATCCCGTCCCGATCCCGTCCCGCAAAAAGTACGAGGGACGGGACGCGGGATTACCCCAATCCCGTCCCGTCCCGTCCCATGCCCACCCCTACTTAAAAGACTTTACCCATGTTTTGTCACCCCTTGTTCACTCACTGATTTTCCCATGTTACCCATAACATTTTCTTCCTAATCACCCATTACATTCTCAATGTCATGCCATTACAATAACCATGTCCCATGTCATCGCTTAACATTTCCATGTCACTCGTTCCATTCCACAAACATATATCACAACCCCCTATCAAATAACTCATAGCCTCTCATTTCTTCCATGTCACTCATTACATTCTCACTGACAAGTTATTGCAATCTCCATGTCACTCACTGCATTCTCTATATCGCATCTTACCTACTCCATGAAATTCCTCCATTTCTTTCATGTCTCCAGTTACATTCTTCGTATCAGCAGTAGTCTTTTCCCCTCTCTACGTTTATCATTTTAAACTGAACAACTATATATTTACCAACTTTAAATTTTGACGATGTAATATCAATGCTATATATATATTTATCTCTCTCTCTCTCTCCCTATCCCTCCCTCTCTATTGCCTCTTTTGTTTTTCCCCACTTTTCGGCCCTCATCATTATACTCTCTTCTCCTATTGATTGGTTTGCTTTCCACTTGTATTATGACAATTTATCTGTCTGGTGCTCTTTTCGTCCTCCCAATTTATTGGAGTTTTGTCTGATGTTTCAAATTTTTACTTGTTGAAAAAAAAGTTACTCTCTTCTCCTATTTGTTGAAACCCTCCAATGGTGGTAAGACACACATGTATGTTTTCTAACCTAAAAATCCATTAAGGCCTTAAGGGCATATTTTGAAAGACCAAATTTTGAAAATTTTAATTATTCAAGTCATTTTTTAAAAATGAATTTTTATTGTTTATCCATTGATCAACCTGGAAAATCTTTTTTAATTTGCTTTCTTAATCTATGTCATAAGAATCTAGTAGTATGTTTGAAAGATCGATGTATTTATTTACCATCAAAATTAGTGCAAAGTGACATCCCATCAACAAATTGTATATTAGCTACTCCGTATATTCTTCTAACGTGCTTAATTGTGGACTATCTTTTTGTCGATGCAAAGGGGTTGTAGATGCGAGAGCTAGCGACTTATTGTTGATCGAGTCTAGAGCTGATAATTCGGGTTATCTAGTTTGGTTCGGGTTAATCACATTCGGGTTAGGTCACTGATGAGTCGGGTCAACTTGGTTAAAATTCTGTGTCAGGCTTCGTCGAGTTGGGTCGGATTCGATCAAAATGAAATTCAGATATTGATCGGATTTCGGTCTAAATCGGGTTGGACTCATTCGGGTTTTCGGTCAAATCGGATCGGGTTTTGGCCTTTCGGGTCGGTATTCGGATAGGTCTCATTCAAGTTTCAAGTAGATCGAAGCTGCTGACGTGCTGCTTGTTTTTGTTCGCCTTCGTGATTGTTAGAGATGTGAATGAGACCAAAGTGTCCCACATTAGAAAGTTGAACATATCAAGCCCTAGTATATGAGTCGGTGGGCTACTCATTCTATTGCCAATTGGTTTTAGAATGGAACCTCACCCGGCTTGTGTGCTAGGCTACTAGCACATGTGCGCCTGTGTGCACACGACCCCTAGTCATCGGTCCGAGTCGGAGTTTGATATGGTATCAGAGCGGTTAGCCTAACGGCTCGTGTCGATCCTGATCTGGTTACCCAGTGGTCCATGTCTCAACTAGATGCTCATTCCTAGTTGGACTTGCGGGGGCGTCTTAGAGATGTGAATGAGACCAAGTGTCCCACATCGAAAAGTTGAACATATCAAGCCCTAGTATATGAGTCGGTGGGCTACTCCTTCTATTACCAATTGGTTTTAGAATGGAACCTCACTCGGCTTGTGTGCTAGACTACTAGCGCATGTGCGCCTGTGTGCACACGACCCCAGTCATCAGTCCGAGTCGGACTTTGATAGTGATGCCGAGTTGTTAAAACTTGAAGTGATGTTGTGTTTACTTATTGAGTTACTGCTATGGACTTTGGCTTTTTTTTTGTTTTGTTTCTAAACTGTTCTCAAATTTACCATGAAGTTATAGTAAATTTAACTTTGATCAATGGAATGCACTAATGGTTTTAAGTTTTAACTTTGATCAATGGAATTTTTGTTTTGTTTAGAAATTAAATAGTATTAACTATCAGTAGCTGAGTAATGGATTACATTAATTGTTTTTTTTTGTTTAATTTGTAGTATAAATGTATAATAGATATATATAGTTGGGAGATGCTTACCGGATCGAGAGGGGTTCAAATTAGAGCAGTTGATGGTACATAGGATTTTCTATTCGAGCAACTATTTTAAACAATCAATTTGTAATCATAAATGGTTATTGTTCCTTTTTTTAAATGTGAAAAATACAGTTTTTAAGGGAAATAAACTAATTAATTGTTACGACGAGGGTAAATATGGTAACATTGGAATTATACAGAGTTCTTTCAACCTCTTTTAATTAAAAATAGTTGTTCAAGGGTATTTGGGTCGGGTTGGGAGTTGGGTCGGATATGGGTTGAGTCAGGTTTGTCTGTATTCGGAACACTTCGGGTTTCGAATTAATATCGGTCGGGCTCGATTTCGGGTTAGGGTTATGCACATTGCTAAATTTTCCGGGTTCGGTCGATTTTGATTTCCAAGCCTGAAAGATTGAGCAATTTAAGGTGAGAGAAAAATAACCAAGAGATCGAGAATGAAAGGTGTGAGCCTCCTAGGCGTACTTATTTTTTCCTATCCGTTTTTTATGACGTGGAGGTTTCAAAGTTATCGACTACTCCTCTACATAGTTGAGCACTAGCTTGGAAAGCACTTGAACCGAGAAAGCGAAGCAATAAGCCGCTATACAGGCTCAACTCATATCAATATAATGCATGAGTACCCAGTTACCCACCCTAACACAAATGTCACTAGTGAAATTAAAACTACCATTAGCCTCATACATGTCAGTGAGGCATAAGGAAACACCTGAATCTAATTAACCACTAAGGCAAAATAGAAAAGGGTTTAATCTGATGTCATTTTAATACGTTGCTTTTTTTTGGGTCAGAATAAGGAGAGACGGAGCTCTCCACGCTTTATTATTATTAAAAAAAAAGGGTTAATAGTTATCAAGCGGGAGATAGCCCGACCCTAGCCCATTTTAATACTTGACCTAGAAATGTCTATTTGTCGATTAATTATGGCATATCTTTAAGTTTTTCAATTTTGTAAATATTTATTGATTTAGTCAAATTTTAAAATATTTTATAGGATTCATAATCAAGGATATTTAACATATGCCCTTGAAATATATAGGCTTACAAAGGGTTTCTTGATATATTTTGGAACTACTTAATTTTAAATACATGAAATATCTACAAAACCAAATTTTAAAAAATATTGAATGGGGTCAGATATCTGATAATTAACATGAAAATAATATGATAATCTCGCATTTTTCTCGTATCATATCAAATCATATATTATATTTCACACACGAGTCGTATTTTAGTGAATTACATTATCATGTTATCGTATCAGATCAGTTATATCGTATTTTTTTCAAACCCTCACGGGCCTCACACCATTGTTAGTTATAATTAAGCTAGTGACTGTAGTATATATTCTTGGCAATTCCATGTTTTGGAAATTACTTGCGCATAGTTTGATTGATGGTTACATCTTACAAGTTACAACAAGATATGAAGAAAATGGACCCATTATTCATGCAAGTGGGTAATTTTTAATAGGCAATTTGCCAATTAATTTCCAAGATGCACTATATATTGTGATGTAGTATAAATTATATAATCGTTGTTTTCATACCACAACTAGATCTTTCTTTCTTTCTATTATTTCACAAATTTCTTCTTAATTTGTTATATATACTTCAACAAGTAATGGTTTAGTTGTATTATAAATTATGGATAAAAAAGTAGTCATTATACGTAGTATTACATTATATGCTTTTTTAGTTGAACTAGCTTAAATTTTAATTTTTATATTAAGATATCTTAACGTATACTTAATTAATTAGGTCGATTAAATTAATTAATCGCGCGTGGAGGTTATATATATAGTTAGCATCGCTTTTCGATCTCTAGCTTTGTACTGATCAGTACTCGCAGTTAGATACGTAATTAAGTGCACTAACTATATATGATTAACATTCTTTAATTATAATATATGACTAAATTAATTATTAATTGGAGGGACTTTATTTTTTCTACTTAGCTTGATGATCGATCCAAGTATGTATCATATTGTGGAGAATATGAGTTGGGAGTGTCCCACATTGGTTAAAAAATAAATCCAAGCCTTGCATATAAGCCGGTGGGCTATCCCACCTAACACCAATTGGTTTTAGGATAGAATCCTACTCGGTTTGTGTGCTCGGCTTGGTTGGCGCGTGTGCGCTTGGCGTGCGTAGCCCCCCACGTCGGATGACCCATCGTGATTTAACACATATATATATAGTAAGAAGATCAACCTTGTGGTCCTTATTTTTTTGCTCTTTTTTTTTATTTATATCAAAGTGTAATTAATCGTAACACCAAAAAAAAAAGTGTAATTAATCCCTGACCTAACTATATACTTATAATATAAAATCCTACCTAAAGAAACAAAATTGTGTCAGCAATTAGCTCATGTCAGCAACATGCACTTATTCTATGAACACATATATATATGCAAGGGCTACATCTAGAGTATGGTTTATAATCACATCTTTGTATTTTAGTCTCATTTTAATTTTGTCGATCATTATTTTAAACAAACTATACCTAATTTGCTTATCCATATTAATTTTAATAGTTTGAATTTTCATATTTTATCTAATAGTTGTTCTCATCAACTAATATTATAGAGGTAGTTTGGAATGACTTCATGTTTATGTGTGTAATCTAATTTGGATTTGGGAAAAAATATAGTTTACATTCTAACTATACTTCATCTATATCAATCAATTATCAATCTATCTATCACACACGCAAATCATTTTGGATCCCATGGTGTTGGTAAAATAACTCCATGTGAAGTTGATTAAGTTCTAATTAACCATTTAATTCTAAATAAATGATTTAGATTTAAATGCATTTAGCCCTTTTTTAATTTATTTTTTAGGATCGATGCATTCTATTGGGTAATCCTTCCAACTTCACGGAGTTCAACTCTACGGAATCCTGACCGCATACAGATATACACACACAAGCAGAGTTAAGGGGAGGCATGGAGCCCGTCACATATTAACATCGGATATGTCCATAACCCTCGTTGGGCCCAATTCCTCTACCTTCTCCATGATATCGGATCTGTCTCACGATTTGCATCCGATTCATCTTCGATTCATCGGTCTCCTGCATCGATCCAACTATGGTCGGCCCAAGCGAGTAGGGAGCTAAGGAAGAGTGACGATTGCCATGGAAACAACAGCTTGAAGCACGCCGAGAGGCGGCAACGGATCTTTCCACGCACTCTCATCGCCGAGATTGTAGGAGAGGTTCCTCCCGATTGTGAATGTGAGCAGAATCATGAAGAAGGAGACAGTGCAGGAGTGTGTGTTGGAGTCATTAGCTTCGTCGCCGACATCTCGTAGGTTACAGGGTGCGAATCGGAGGCGGAGGCATTTCGTAGGGTTTCGAGGATCATCGTGGTGGTGGATTTGATTGATCCGGCGATTAGACCCAGTGGAAGGAGAAGATGTATTCTTTTCCATGGAGATGGATCTGTCGAGTGGTGAAGCATGGGGCTGAGATGGATATGTTGTTCGGTCTGAAGTCACAATTCAGAGGGAGAAGGATTTGATCGAGGAAGAGTCGAGCGGGGGCGATGGTGAGAGATCTTCATATCGCTTCGACTCCGGGAGGACTCGGAGCTACGACTCTACACCGAACGGAGGCTCCGACGATGAGTGGTCACAAGAAATCGCCGATGAGTGGCTCCGACGGTGAGGCGGTGACGGCAGAGAAGGCAAAAGTCGGTAGAGAGAGTGATCGGAAGAGGTCGTAGTTGTCGTACATGCAAGATCCAGTGCTATTGTAATTAATGTCCGATATGAAATTGTTGTTGTTGAACTCTCTTAATTTGCTGAAATTGTTGTTGTAATTGTTGAAATTGGGCAAATTGTGATATGTTCTTGAGTTTGAGCAGATTGTGCACCGTGCTTGAGCCTTTTCTTCTATTCAATTTTTTTGCAGTAGAAATTGGGCAAAAGTTCAAAATTCAGTGATTGAGCAACTCCGATTTCAGCAACATCGGTGTCAGCAAATCCGGTATAAGCAACCCCGGTTTTAGCAACTCCGGTGTCAGCAACTCCGATTTCAACAATACGGTGGACATTTAGCTAATATCGATAGGTTGGTGGACAAAATGCAAATAAAGGTGGAAAATACATTGAATGATTAACAATGTGATGCAAAACATCATTAAATTTTGAACGTTCGATTACAACGTCAAAGTTTGGCCGAAAATACCCTAAATAAAGGGTGGTTTTATGCATTTTCGCCTCATTTGAATTGGAATGTAGCTTGATGTTATTTTCTGCAATCAATTAAATATGTGAGGCTATTTTTTGCATTTTTATAGTTCAGACTAGACATGTCAAAACACAACCCGACCCGGTCGACCCGACTTAAACGCCCGAAAAATTTTCAACCCGAACCTGAAAAATCAAAAAAAATTCGGGTAATTTGGGTTTCGACCCGGTGACCCGATTGACCTGGTAATTTTGACCCGATTGACTCGGTGAACCGGTTGATTTATAATTAAATATAATTAATTTATATATATATAATTAAAATTTATCGCAAAATTATCAAATCATTATTTTTTTTAATTTAAAAAAGAAAAAATTAACAAACACGAAATCGACCCGAAATGACCCGAAACCCGGTCGAACCCGGATTCTAGTCAACCCGAAAATACCCGGGACCCGTTTTACCCGAGACCCGAAGTGATCCAATCCAAATGACCAATTTAACAGGTCTAGTTCATACTATTGAGCGCAAATGCGCAATAATCCCTAAAGATTGAACTATTTTTTTGCATTTTTTCCAAAAAAAAAATTACAAATTGAGACGCATTTTAATTAACTAAACTATCTCAATTAAGTTGTACAGTTGTACTTGCCTAACGGGAAATACTATATGTAGGATTTTGGATAATTAAATATACATTTTTTAACGAAGAATATATTTTTAGAGTAGATTAATTCAATTTGAAAATTTGTATATATACATAAAATGTCAATTACACCTTAAGCAATACCATTAGTGGATAATCTGCCCACAGAAATAAATCGAAATAAATGGTTGTTTTTTTTATATACAAATCAGACGATTATAAAAAGTCCAAAGTCAAAGTTGTTAATAAATACTATTTTATTTTCGAAATTAAAATTTCTAAAAGATAAATTAAATATTGATAAAAATAATGACGTCACAATGGAATCAATAATAAACCACTAAGATAATGAAGGATTCAAAGGTATGAATAAATTTAAGAAAGAATCAAATTTATACTTTTGCCCAAGATTCGTGTTGCTTCTCATTTTGTCTTAGCTAGGGTTTACAATTTAATTTCCCTCCCAATCTAAATCGACGTGTAACATACTTTTAAAAAAAATTAAAAAAATTTAAGCATTCTATATTATTTTCGAGATTTTTTTAGAATCAACATTAAATGGATCAATAATTAAGATCATGTAACATACTTTCGTTTTATTCTATATATAATATATGTAGGATACTTTTTTTTTTAATCACGTCGCTTGTGTAATCCTTAAATAGATAAATAAAGAGCGGCCATTTCGGGGTTTGAACCGGGGACCTATGGGTACTACCCACAAGTCCTTTCCGGTGCTTGTGTAATCCAGTTTCATTTAACTAGTAGGAGACCCATACTTTAGACTCAGGTTAGCTAATAAAATTTATCAATATAAATTCAATAATATAATTTATTAGATTTTAACTACATATTATATATTATAAATTAGGGGATATGAAAATAAAAATAATAAAATAAAGAGATAAATAATAAATAAAAATTATTCTAAAAATATACTACCTCTGTTTAGAAATAGATGTCGTTTGACTCTTTAGCACGTTTTTTAATGAGCTAAAAACTATATAAAATATCAAATTTTTAGTGTTTTTTTAATATTGTATAAATACTTATTAATAATAAGTGTCATGTTATTTAAAAAAACTAGTTAAAACGTTAATATTTCATATAGTTTTTAGCTCCTTAAAAAACGTGTCAAAAAATCAAACGACATCTATTTCTGAACGGAGGTAGTAGCATTTATATATGATTTTATACTTGAGTAGTGGAGTGGTTGGTGGGGGTACGACGGTTACAACAATAAAGCTACATAGTGGGTGATGTGGTGGATGACATAAACTAATGTATATCTATGAGATTTTTTATTGGTTCATTTAGTGATGGAGAAGTAGGTTGTTAACGAGACCTGTTTCAAACTTCGACTGCTAGCTATGTGAAACGGGTACTTTGTGATATCATATAAGATAGATTTACTTTACGTTTAATAAAAGTAATAGATGCATTAATGTAAATTAGTAAATTAAACTTAGTTTGTGTTGAAATGTGGTTGTTTTACATCAAAAAAATATTAAGATGTCTTAAATAGATTTATGTGTTGGGCTTGTCTCCTATAGTAGGTTCATACACGACCTTCATTCATCGTCTTATCCTAATGGGCGTAACTAACTTTAACATAGTATCAGAGTTAGGGTAAGTTAGTTTCGGTTTGAATTTTAAATAATGGGATTGTCGTTGCATCTTGAAGGACTTATTGGAATGGGGTTGTATCCAGGGGCGGAGACAACAATTTCTCCGGAGGCTCATTCACACAGAAGGTTTAGAAAGAGTTGAATTTTTTTTTTGAAAAATAATGGTGCAAAGGTGATTCAAACTCAAGACCTTCATTTACCCCACTCCACCCTCCAACCACTTGTGCTATAATATTGTTTTGTATCTTAAATATCCTCTTTTGCTATATATATAAAACATATTTTTTTTCCGGGGGGTTCGAGCCACTGCATGCCCCACGGTTTCGGGTATCCGACACGATTATCCGGTTCGTTTCGAATACCCGGTAATGCCCACCCCTACGGCCCTACCCCATGCCTCCACCCCTGGCTGTCTCACACTAAAAAAACGTGAGATGTCAATATAAACTTGGTGAACTATTGTTAATTGGTTTTGAGATAAAATTTAAATTACATTAGATTTATTTTACGTAGATTTGCACATGACTATTAAAGTATTTTAATCCCATCGGACCCAACTGATCGACTTTAACTATGATGCTCCAATAATGTAGGCTCATGCCCAAATGCACATTGACATTTGCAATAAGTTTAAACATATTTAACAACAAACCTTTCACCATTACAATTGGTTTGTCGTTTACGACCTCTCAATTTATCAGATTTAGTAACGTTTCATGGATCGAATCCTTTTTATTTTTTAAAAAAATATAGAGAAAGAGCTATTTATAGTGTTTGTCATATTTTCTTATTGCCTTGTTATGATAGGGAAAATCCCGTCATCATAGCACAATGACATTCTGGTCTTTTAACAAGTAAGTTGATCATTTTATCCTATGAAATTATCCTAAACAACAGTTAAAAACGACATCTATTATTTATGTGGTATCATAATCAATAATTCGAATATTCAATGCGGCATTGACCAACATCAATGTGATTACCGTTTCGCCTATTGAATACGTAACAGTTTTGTGCATTAAGAGTCTTGACCGATTTAAATAGGGTAACGATTTCTTTGGCATAAATAGCGATAAAGTCGGATTCATAAGGAGGAGGACTGACTCGAGCGTCGGAGGGTCCTACGGGGGACACAAGCTCCAATCCAACCTCGTTTGTTCTTGTTTTGTAGGCTACGGTTCGGGTGGAGTCGATGGTCGAGATCGATCTCCTTCAACCACTATAATGTAGATTTTATATATGCTTCACACTTTATTATTTTTTAAGTCATTTTTTGTGATGCATTTTATTTAAAACGCCAAAGAAAGTAATTTAAACTGCAAATTAAAATAAAATGACAACACATTGATTGGAGAAAAAAAATACTGCAATCAAGGAAAGCACACCACCTGAGGTGGAGTATATAGTTTTATATCAAAGTCAAAGCAAACGTCATCACCGGAAAATATTTTTTTTATTACAAACATTATCGTGACGATTTAAAATGTATTGAAAAATTAGGTTTCGCTAATAATTAATTGCAACTAATCAGATACCCTTATAGAGGATAGACATTGATGTATATCATGGCACGTATATATACAAGGACTGGATCTTTAAGAAAATTTTGGAATACAGACAAAAAATTATAAGAATAATAAGTAAATTTTTTATATTTCATATCTCATATATAAATATAAATAATTTTGAATTAAATTAATTTGTTTCTAATTATACTGAGAAGATTAAATGATTTTTTTTTTAAAATATGGGCTATATCCAAATCCAATTGGGTAAAATATTTGAGAAATTGTATTTGGTGTCCCTGAGGTTAAGATTATTCCCGTTGGCATCTCATGTTTTATTTTTATTTTTGCAGATAGTACCCTAAGTTTTTGCAAAAGTTTGCACCATGCCCAAAATGTGTTATTTTTTTTTCAATTTTTTTTTCATTTTCCTTAAATTAAAAAAATTTAAATAAGAACCACATAAAAAATCACACCCTTATTTTCCTAATTTTTGTGAAAAACTACCCTTTATTTTTAAAATGTTTCCAAAAACAAAAAGTTTATTTAGAGTAATTTTGCAAAAAAAATAAAATAAAATTCCAATTAGGTATGTACTACTATTTCCATTTTTTTCTGATTGATTTAATGAATTTCTAATAAAATTTAAATTTAGATATATTATATTTTAACCGACCACAGGAAGGACCACTATTTGTTTGTGTTCCCTTTCATATTTGAAAATTGCTCCGAATCAGTGACGTAATCAATAAAAAAACATAGAGAATTTTTAACAGAAACCAATAATTGAGTTTATTTAGACAAACTTAGTTAAATTAAAGCTGCTAATCCATGTGATTCCTCTTAATTTTTTATATTTAATCCACTTACCTTTATCCTCTTTGAGGAATTAAACTTTTTATAGGCTTTTGAAAACAATAATTTTTTTGATTTTTTCGTCCTTAAATTAAAGTTGCTGTATATTAAAATGGGCCTTAATTTATTTGGGCCATCTAGGTTTTTCTTGGGTCAAATCACTTGGGCTAGGCTTTATGCCCCAAATCCGCTGGCCCATTACAGGAAACATAACAAAAGTTGGAAAAAAAAAATTTGTACCTATAATTAATTTATTTGTTTGTTAAGAGTTTTGTTTATTTGTTTGTTTGTTTTCTAGTTTTGATTTGTGTATTTCCTTGCTTGTCGCTCTTTGCATTATGAAGGTATGTCCGTCTTCTGCTTTTATTCAGTCTCTCGAGCCACCATCAGTTGTATGAGCTCTCACTCGAGCTAGAGAGGAGGGGTGGCTATTGTTATTGTCACAGTTTACATTATGACCCAACTCCAAAAGAAGACAATCCCTTGGAATGTGACAAGTAATGTGATTGACAAGGCTATAGATTTTGCCATAGTTTGTTATCGCTATATATATGCGACAAGATATAAACAAAGCAACGCATCTGATGACAACATGGCTTTCGATCTTCGAAGGAACTGGCTTGTTATGACAATGTTGATCATCTTGTCTATCGCGCTTTTATTGGATTATCCAATGAGATTTTTTTATATTTGCGTTTCACCATTATTTGAATTACATTTGTAAGTTTTAAAAGAAATTAAATGAGAGCTTAAACAAGTCACAATATACTCTTCCGTCTAAAACACTCACCCATCAATCAACATCATCATTCCACTAGCTAATTTTTTTCCATTAATTTTATTGTTTTTAAATAGCCACTATATTTTTTAACCAATCAAAATCTTTTAAAAAGTCAACAACAAAAAAACTAATACAAATCATTACTATCCCCTACCTAGAAAATCTAAAACAACATGTATTTTGATTCAACTAAACTAGTCTAAAACGATTTGTTTTTCGAGACGGAGGGAGTATCTATCAGTCTATCAATGATTTTTTAACCGAAACAATATACGTACTAAGACAATCAATATGACATTACTATAAGGAAAAATATAGTAAATGTATACATATGATATATAACGTATTATATTATACAAACTATATAACAATTGTCTTATAGGTTAAAACCAAATCATACAAACTTTTTTATATCATTTTTTTCCTCCTAAAAACTAATTTATTAAGTATATATATTTCAAAACCCTAACCTTAAAACCAATTGAAGATCACCACCAGCCACCTCCTCTGATTGAGGAGTTGGTAGATTCAGGTTCAGCCCACCACCACCGCGGCCACCAAGGCTCGACGACGAAGCTGCCTCGGCTCCACCACCGCCTCCGCTGCCGCTAGGGAAACTACTCTTCTCCCAATGAGAGCGCTTGTGGCCGCCTAAAGCCTGGCCGGTAGAGAACACCTTGAAGCAAATCCCACACCTGTGGCCTAGCCCCGCCGTGGGGCCCTCCGCTGCGTAACCGCCCGCAGATTGATGGGTGTTGGCGAGGAGGAGGAGGCAGGAGGCGGCCTCGTGGTCCTCCGGCGACGGGGAGGCGTCAGGAGGGCGGCGGAGGTGGGGAGGGGGGTTGATGCCGCGCCACTGGCGGTTAGGGTGGCAGCGCATGTGGCCGTAGAGGGCCTTCCACGACCAGAACTTCCGGCCGCACTCCGAGCACGGCATGGTGATCTTCGGAGCGGAAGGATCGGGCTTCCGGGACGACGAAGAGGGCGTGGGTTGTTGGAGTTGCAATCTCGCACGGTGGTCTATCGGGCGTTGGGCCCGGAAGGCGGCGGCGGTGGCCGGAGTTGGGGTGGGAGGGTGAAGGGAGAGATCGAGAGGAGAAGCCATTGGAATTGGATCGGAGATCAGAAAATTTGGAAAGTGGGATGGGAAGTGGGGATTTGAGGTTGTGAGTGGGGGGTAATTTGGGGAAAAAACGGTTACGGGAGGAGGTGAAGGTAGTTATGATCAGTTGGGGGAACCTATCATGTTCTGCTGACGTGGGAGACAGCTTGCCACGTGTCGCTTATCCACTGGTTCTTCGATTGCCACGCGCCGTTGTGGTCGCATTGCAGTTGCTAGATCCTCGCGGAGTAATTCAAATGTGAAATTATTTGAAATATTTTTATGAAATTATTTGATCCGAAATGAACCATAACTACATAAAACACCGATCCAAATCCTTTGTTCCCGGGTATGTCCTTTCCTCTGTCCCCTCACAAAAAGTCTTTTTTCTTTTTAATCTATTTTTATTTATTTATTTTGTTTTTGTTTTTTTTAATTACGGAGTTGTGAGGAGGAGGGGTGGAGGGACAAGAGGGGGGACATTTTTGGGGACAGATGATTTGAGTCCATTAAACACAATGTACAATGCTCTACCTAAAAATCAAGTTTCTAACCGAACAATTTTTGAAATTCAAATCTGAAAATTTTAAAATTGCTTCACAATTTAACCTTTAATCCATACAAAAAAAAATCTTTTTAAAGTAACAACCTTTTTTCAAATCGGACAATCTGAGTAGAGATCGATTGGAACTTGTGGAGACTACTTAGCTACAACGAAGGACTACAAGTATACAAGGTCCTTGAATTAGTCACAGAGCTTCACATTGCAGTTCAAATATCGATCATCAAGACTAGTATGGAAAATGGGCAACCATATATATATAAAATGCAAATTTATTCACAGATGCAAATGTTTTCTACTACAAAAGATACGTAGAGTCATAGAGCTCCGAGGGTTCCAAGTCTGGATGACAATAAGATGTTTGGGCAACAAAAGGACTACCAAAATTAGGCACACCAGTTTGTGGTGGTGGTTGGAGACTCGATGAACCCGCCTCAAAACAAGCAATTTGATCTTGCGGTATAGAAGTCGAGGGCCGGAACTCACCATTAAAACCATTAGTCGAGTAGTCTCTAGTAGTTTGACAATATCGCGGAAGCTGATCCTCCATCTGGACATGGCCTCCAATATTTGAGTTACTCACATGTCCGTAGTACTCACTTGGGACACCCATAATGCTAGGCTCTTGGATGATGCCATTCATAAAATCATTAGATGGTAGCTGCAGGTTATCACCATTGTGCATACTCGGTTGGTCAAGATACGAACTTGGTTGGTCAACACTGGGATAGTAATTACCATTTGGCTGAATTAGACTCTGAGGATCTTGTCGTAGCGAGCTTGAAGAAGAAGAAACAGGCCACTGAAGATTAACTTGATAATCCATATGATTGTAGTAATCATGTTGCATCGGCAATGGAATCTGTTGGAGTTGGGGGTGGATTTCTTCTGCCGGATAAGGTTGGTTAATGATCAAACTTGAAAGACAAGTATTGGCCTTATATATCCTTTGTAAGAGCTTCTCGAGCTCTCTCGGAGGGAATTCCAATACATGTTTCTTGCACGAAGATGCTTCGCCATTCGTAAAATCATCAATAACCTCCCATTTCGAATTCTTTTTCGATTTTGTTCGTTCCTTCTCCTGAAAGAACTTTGGCTTGGCACACAACTATATCGTGATCCGACGACATAAAATAAGAGATATGAAAAGATCAAAGAGTCTCATGTTAACTAAAAATATGAAAAAACAAACCTTAGCATATAAGATATATTAAGGCACAAGTGCCCGTAGAACCACTTATATATTAAGGCTGATTCTTTCATCATATATTATATAGTTTATATTAAAAAAAAAAGGATGTACCTGAATTTCGAGAATTCCACGAGAGGAGATGTAGAAGGGTCTCAAAGAAGAAACTTGATCAAATTTAATTTCAATTTTGGTGTTACGGTTATCCTCCATTAATACTACTTCCCAAGCCATTTTGTCCCTCTTGAAATAAAACCTTGCTTTTATACAATCGTCGTGCCTTGCTTTTTTCTGCAGAAAATATAATTAAAAATCAAGTTTATGCCTATTACAAAATATTCACTTTTACAATATATATTCAAAAGAATTTGGGCTGTAAATAATTTAATTAGAGCAATATAATAAATAATTACTGTCTAATTATATATTTAATATCCCGGCCTAAAGCTAACTATTTGAACAAATATAATGTAATAAACAAATAAATTGGCTTCAGGTAATAAAATATTTGATATAACAATTTCGGATAGATATGCTCTTGAATTTTATTTTTTTTTGTATATATATCTATACTAAAATTGATGTAAAATTTTAGATTAATTAGCTTGTGGAATTGGATCTTTTAAACAATCTCTCATCCAAATTTTTTAGAACTTTTGAAAAGTTTTCATCAACTATCCTAACAACTAAGTTTACCCTACAATAATAACTTATTAACATACACAAATAATTACCAGCTTCAGCTAACTGTTATTTAACACGAACGACATACATTGAGAAGAGTAGCCCGTCAAACTTATATGTTGTTCACGGGAGAATCTCATATTCCAACACTATATTTACATTAAATTTTATAGTTTAATTGAAGAATAAAATATAATTAGGGATCCGGTTATAACTTTTTTTCCAAAGTCTAGGTTAAAAAAAAAAAAAAAGCACAACAAGAAACTGAATAAAACATTGAAAGTGGTGTTTGAAGGAGAGAGGCGTATACTTACAATCCAGTGACCAATTTGCAGGGAAGATGCAGAAGCTTTGATAGCCTTAGTGTTATCGCATTGAACCACTTCAACCTGCTGCACTTGTTGCTGTTCTCCCGCTTCGATTAGCCCTCCATTGTTAGGGTTTTCGATGTTCAGAAGTTCCTCCAATTGCATAACCATCTGGCAACAATAAAAGCTTCTACTTTTAATTGCTTTCAATCTGCAATAGATCGGATCAAATTCAAGGAGCTAGACACAAGCCGAGTGGGGTTCCATCCTAAAACCAATTGGTGTTAGGTGGGTAGTCCACCGAGTTATATGCAAGGCTTGGATTCACATTATAATCAATGTGGGACACTCCTACAACTCATATTCTCCACAAGAAGTTAACATTTTACCTCGACTTGATCGTCTTTGAACACTGATGCTGCCATCTGCATCAGTTGCGCCTCTTCGTCAGCCTCTTGCAAGTTCTGTTGCGGTTGTTCCATTGCCGGAGAGGAAGACGTTTTCTCCGACCACGTTAATGTAGATCGATCGGTATCGCGTGATCACGAATGTATAAAGATTAGAGAGGGTTTTGGATCGGAGAACGAAGGATCGAATTGAATATTTATAACATAAGGGGGTAGACCTTGATTTTTAATTTGTTGCATAAAAATTGATAATTTGATAGAGTTGAATTGATAGAGTTTTAGTCTGCGTAGATTTTGTTACTTTATTGTTATTATATATTATCATTATTTTACATAGGAGAGTATAGAAGATAAAACAAAATTGATGAAGTTGATAGAGTTTTACTATGCTTAGGTTTCGTAACTATTATCCATAGGAGTATAGACGATAAAACAGACACATATTTGATTTTTGTATTTCTCACCGAGTCCACATATTTCAATAATTTACTTCAAAGTAATTTTTTTATTTTTTATTTGGAAAATTGTCACTTGAATAAGTCCTTTAAAAAAAAAGAGAAAAGCTAGTATAAAAAAACCAAAAAATTGGAAAATTATCACTTCACACGTCATTTAGAGCTTGTTTGGTTTAACACGGGAAGAACAATTACTTCTTGAGAATTGAATTCTCACGAATTGCACTTCTCATATGTCTGGTTGGATTTTAGATGATAGAAATTAAAATAAGGGAATTAGAAATTTCTAATTATAAAAGGCAGAATTGCAACTTACCTAGAGGGATTAGGTAAGTTAAATTCCTTTAGAATGAAGAAATTTAATTCTTAGGTTTTCATGTGACAAAAAATCCAACCAATTACACAATATTTTATCTACTTCCTAGAGTTTTTCAGTTGTCAACCAAACGAGTCCTTACTAAATCGGGATGTTTTCATCTTTCGCTGAACTTCAAATCTTCATATATTGTAATATATTGTAATTAAACCCGGAAGCTTTGAAATAGTAGGTTATATTGACAATCCGGCCTGTACTTAATATATTAGACACAATTATCACTAAAGTTCAAATTTTTATACTATAATTGGACCCGAAAACTTTGAAGTAGTAGGTTATGATTTATGAGACTTATGATTTATGAAAGCTTCTTTATTTATTTGTGTTTTTTCTCTCTCTATTTTTTTTAAAATGGCTTTATCAAAAAAAAAAAAAAAAGGATTTCATCACGGTCAGAAAGATGAGCGAAGTTAGAACTGCACAATAGTTTCCTGCGAGTGATGCGTATGAACGATAGAGATAGACAATGCTCCGGCCGACGCAGATAAACAACGATGGTACATCGTTCTATTCATATCAATAATCAAGGTTTATGAATCACCATTATCTAATACAGATCATAGCTTGAAGTGCAATATCGTAACATTACAAAGATAATCGGAAACAAAAATTCGAGCTTTCTTGATCTTACTCGAAGCAAATCGAATACTAGTTGCGCTAATGGCTGAGAAGTGTTGATGAACGCATCCTTCTCTCTATCAATATTGGCGTAAAAAGGAAGAAACATACATTATCGTACAAGCACACAACCATATACAAAAGACAAGAAAACCCACAAAGAAGTAAAATAATAAACATATTTAGGACTCAAAAACACACAGAAAGACAAAACTTAAATGATAAAGGATATTTGTTCAAGTTCCTCTCTCTCACCCGGACTAACCCTCATTAATCCGGATGGTTGGATCCTTGTTGTGCCCTTATCAAGGTTAGGCGATTTGACAAGGATGCAAGTATCGAAATTCAAGCAATAACGATGATCACTTGTAGCTGCAGGAGCATCGATACTTGCATCGATGACAAAACACCTAAACTTGATTTTGTAGACTTCTCTCCTATAGATGGAGGCGGATCGATGTGCAGAGATTTGGTGTGTTGAGGCAAAATTGAAGGTTGGATAATAAGAAAGAGGTTGTTTATAAAGGGAAGCAGGTATACGGTATACCTACATTTTTTTGCATAAATTTGGAAAGTGGATAATTAAACTTGCATGCTTAGATTTTGTTGCCTTTTTTCACATTGCAACTAGATTTTATACTCATTATTACATTATATTATTCGATTAATTTCTAACTTATCCTTGGTTCTAATTCTAAATATAATAATTTAACCATTTTAATTTTTTTTTATAATTACATTATATAATAAAATTATTTTAACCAGAAATTCAAATTCTAGGTAGACTAAATTTTTTTATAAGCATATTCTATATATCCATCTATCTATCTTTTTTTTTTTCGGTGACCTCTATATATCTATCTATCTAACCTATTTATATCTAACTATTAAAAGAGAATCATTTTTTATGAGGTGTCATCACCACCTGATACGGGGTTAGCCGTAGGATGACCCAATCTTCGACAATCAAACAATAAACCCAAGAATGGAAGCAAAGACAAACAAGATCACCAAGAATTAACCTTCTCGGTGTCGACCAAAAACGCACAGACTCGACTAGATCTTGAGCAGCTCGAGATCGACTAGGCACGAAAACAAGGACTCGATAACAAGAATAAAGACTCGAAAAAATTCAAGAACACGACCGATAGTTGGATGATTCGAACTAAAATAGAACGAGATAAAGACCACAGGCCTCCTTAGAGGGTAGGAACCAAGTATCAACAACTATAAAACCCACCTCTACAACCTTATACAACCAAGCGGACAACTTGGAGGCACAAGGAGGGGATTTGTGAATATCAGGATCACCAAGCTCTCGCGAGGTTGATGAACACAAAGCAAACCAAGCAAGATCTATACCAATCGTGCAATCGATGAGCAATGCTTCGAATCGATTGACTTGAACTCTTGTGTTTCACACAAAAAGAGAGAATTTTCGTAAAAATTGTACGTGAGTTCTACATTGATGGAGGCCGAAAATATAAACCCTAACAAGGCTGATTTTCGGCCAAAAATAATAAAAATAATAATCTTAAGAAATTATTAAAATAACCCTAAAAGTTTCCTAAAATGACTTAAAAAGTTACTAAAGTAGGAAATAAAACAAGGTTCCAACACTTAGTGTATTTCGGCTATACATGGCCTAGGGTGGGTCGACATTAAGGATCCCAATTCCCAATGCACATGTATGTCTTCAACGTAGGCTCGGGGAGTACGGTTGAACCGTGCTCGAGAACAACGTATGACTCACAAACATAAATGAGTCGCGTTGAAGCTTCTTAGCTCGAGTCATAGGTCCGTCTCCTAAGATGATTGGCGTGTCCGGAGGTGTAGAAGATGATCCCGCATCACCACCCTAATTATAGAGTTTTCAACCAATCAAATCAAAATATACTTTTTTCTAATCAATTGGTTCAATTTAAAACATTAAATTAGTATATAATTTATTCCTTAGTATATTATATATTTTCTAATAAATTGATTCAAATCAAAACATTGAAACAAATATATTTTATTTTATTTTATAGTAATTTGTATGATTTTATTTATAAAAAAATACGCATCATGACGCAAGGATTGTACTAGTTTTCATTAACAAAACCCTCAATTCAGGCAAACCTAAATTCTAAAACAAATTATTTAATGCAATCATTTCTCCTTCCAAAAGGAATTCTACAAAAAAATAATCAGATCAACAAAAATTTCTTTTGGAATAAAATTCAATTTGATAACTATCATCCTCTAATCAGCTGGGAACATCTGTGTACTCCTAAAAAAGATGGTGGGTTAGGTTTTAAATCAATTGAGCAAATTAATATTGGCATGCAAATGAAACTTCTTTGGAGAATTATGGCTAACCCTGATAATATTTGGTCCAAGGTAGTCACGGATAAATATCTCTTGACAAAATCTCTACTGGAAAGAGGAAGATTTAAAACATCTTGGCAATTTGGAAGACTTCTTAATATTAGAGATTTATTCTATAAAGGTTTGCTTTGGCTAGTTGTAATGGAAAAACCATAAACGTATGGTTTGACATTTAGGTAAATGCACAATATCTTCAGAGCTTTCGGAATGATCGAGATCCTAGTTTAAGAGTATGTGATTTATTCACAAATACCAACGTACTCCTGGGATACTGTAAAATTAAATAGTATGTTTCCCACTCATATTGTTCAATCAATTACTATCAGACAAGTTCATTTGGATTTATAGTAATAATGGAAAATTTTAGATGAAATCCACATCCTCTCTTTGTAATACAAGAAATACAAAGAAAATCCTAATAGACTGGATTTGGAAACTTAATATCCCTTCGAATATTAAAAATTTTATTTGGAAAATTAATTTAGATATCTTGCCCACTACTGTCTGGTTAAATATATATATAAATTGTAAAGACCGGGAAATTTTATAATATTAACTAATTAAAATAATAATTTATAATCATCTCGATTTCTAAGATTCAGGAGGTTTGGAATTTCCGCCCTCTAGCTATTTGTTTACTCTAAATATTTCGAAACGAGTTCCGGCATTATTTAAGTGAAAATTTAAAATATGTCCTACTTCCTCTTTCGTATGCCGAGAAGTGGAAAATAATATTGAATTTCTTTATTAAACTCGGAATTGAAAAGTTAAGCGTTAATTTTCATCGCGTCGTAATCAAATCGAGTAAGCAAGTTTTGGAGCAATTTATTTATTTATTTATTTTGGGTAATTAAAAATGTATTTTGGCTTGGGAACACTTGCTTGTCCCTTTCTTCCTCCCATCGGAAATTCAGAATTGCCCAGCAGTAGCAAAGCTTAGCTATTCCTCGTCTTTTTCCCAATTCAAGGCAATTGCCAACCCTCTGTTGCCTCCCATTTCACTATTTCAGACCACCCTTCACTCTAGTCTCTCCTTTTGATTCAAAAGCTACAGGAGGTCCCCTCCCTCATCTTGATTTTAGACACAAATCCACTCCATGTGTGCTGCTCTCGGCCCTATCCAAACAGACCCCAATACACTCCCTCTCGTGTTCATCCAAGCCGGAAGCCACCACCGATAAGAAGGAGCCGTCTGTCCCAGAGCCGAGCCACCAGTAGCCGCCTCTACGAGCCCTCCATTCCCAGGTGCTTGAAGGAGACGCCGAAGAAGGAGCCCCAGCCGTCCGCCGGAGCCAAAACGCGAGCCGACATCCCCTGTTCTCCCATTCCCAAGGTCGGTTGCGATTCTCTTTCGATTCCCATTCAAACTCGTAGATATCCGACTCTAACTCCCTCCCTACCCTCCTATGCATCGATGGAAGCTCCTTCACCGTAGATTTTCAGCCGGAGCGCCGCCATTGCAGCCGGAGTTCCCTCGGAGTCGGAATTGCGCCGCGACTCGGTAATCCTTCTCTCTCCTTCCTCCCTTGCTGCGTTATCGTTCTATTTGTTTGGGTGTGGTCGGAATCGGTAGTCAATCGGGATGGGTGAATCTCAGGCCGAAAGGCTGCCGCGGGAGGCCTGGCTCCTCTTTCCCTTCCCTGTCGTTTTTTCCAGTTGCAGCGAGCTCTGTTCTTTTGGTTGAGGAGGAAGACAGGCCTGAGGGCTGGGGATCCGTATCCTCTTCTTTCTGACGGGTTGGGCCTGGGCTTGGGCCTATTTTTTTTATTTCCGGATCCGGGTTTTATTCCACATAAAATTGGGTTTTCAGTTTGGGAGATATCAGATCCGGTTTCTTTCCTTTCTGGGTCGGGTTCCTTCTTTCCTTCTTTGTTTCGGTTCTGGGCCGGGTTTAGCTTTTGATCCGGATTCCTTCAATGGGCTGGGCTGATGTTTCTTTTGGGTCTTAATAGATTGTTGTTATTGTTGTTGCTATTTAATATATGTATGTAAATATGTTATGTGTATTTTAATTTTAGTATATAATTATATGATGAGTTTTGCTATTCGTCGCCCCCGGGGCGACACATAAGGTCCTAATATAGAAATTAGTTTTATAATAATTAAAATTTATTCTACCCAATTATACACCAAATCTCCTCCAAATCTTTAAATAATCAATTTATATTTAATTCAAAAAACTTCCTTTCAAGATTTTTAGCAGATCATCCGGATTCTTCTTTTTCCCTCCTTTTCAATGATTTTATATTTCCCTCCATTTGACCGGCCTCTATCATCTTCTACTTATTTGTCACGATTTTCACTATGTATTCAGCACTAGTTGCTACCAAATTTGATGAGGTATGTCATCATTCAAAGTTCACATTCTATTTTAATTTTCACTAAATTGATTAATTGCCCTCTTTCTATCGTACTTTGCTTTCAATATATTCATTTTCTTACTTAGAAGTTCTTTCTAATTGAGATTTAAAGTATTTTATTTGATATTTATTGGCATTTGATTATCATATATATGACACTTACGTTTCCCTGTGAAATATAGATGGTTTTGTTTGACTTAAATGAACTCCCTAGGGATGAAGAATAAAGAGATGTACTTGACTTGAATCCTTTTGTTGGGCAAGCCTTTTCTTGTGAAGAAGAAGCTTTTGCTTTCTCTCAAAACTATGGTAGAAGTCAAGGTTTCGTTGTGCAAAAAGATCGTTTCATTAAAAAGGATGGTAAGATTATAAGGCGTGATTTTTATTGTAATCGCACAAGACGCTCACCTTCAAAAGTCATCGACCCCTCCAAAAATTCTCGAGACAAGCCTTCTTTCAAATGTGGTTGCACTGCTCATTTGCGCATCACATTAAGACGATCCTTCGATATATTTCCAGAAGAATGGCATGTCACAACATTCATTTCCGAGCATAACCATGAGCTACTCTGTGGTGCTGAAATGCGGTTTCTTCCGACTATTCGAACTATTACAAGCGAAGATCGTGATCGGATTCTTTTACTTAAGGAAGCAGGCCTTACCGTTAAGCAAATAGTTCGTGTTATGGAGCTTGAAAAAAATGTCGGTCATGGAGATTTAGCTTTTCTGGAGAAAGACATTCACAATCTTTATACAAAGATTCAAAAAGAGTTTGCCACAAATGATGTGATGGCATTACTAGAGAGGTTCGAATGTGCAAAAGCCAAAAATTCCAAGTTTCAATATGCATACCCTATGAATCAAGAGGGAAGGTTAGAACACTTGTTTTGGTCTCCAGGCATATGTTTTGATTGGTATGAAAGATTTGGAGATGCAGTGGTCTTCGATACTACTTATAAAGTAAATGCATATGACATGCCTTGAGCATTTTTCGTTGGTACTAATAACCATGGAAAGACAGTTCTATTTGGATGTGCTTTATTGCGCAATGAAACTACAAACACTTTCAAATGGCTAATGAATGTACATGTTTTACTTTTTTTGAACAAATTGCTATATAATTTTCATATGACTAAATTTGATATGAAAAAATATATATCATGCCTTTTTTAATGTCTAATTTGTTTGTTTTATATTATAGACGTTTGTTACTTTGATGGGGAAATATCCACAAACTATAATGACGGATCAAGACCCATGGATGGCGGAAGCAATTGCAACAGAGCTACCTCATACGAAGCATGTTTTTTGCATATGGCACATTACTGCAAAGTTTAGTGGTTGGTTTAACTCTACATTGCGTGGTACTGGTAGCTATTCATAATGGTGTGCTGATTTTCATATGCTATATAATTTAGAAGCAGAAGAAGAATTTGAGCATCACTGGCCTATAGCAATTCAAAAATATGGCTTACATGAGAACAAGCACATCAAAGGTTTGTATCAAATTAAACATTTTTGGGTGCCGTCATATCTTCATAGCTATTTTTTTTGCCGGAATGACAACCAATGGTCGATCGGAAAGTATAAATGCATTTATCAAGAGATTTGTGGCTTCAAATAACAGTTTGAGAGACTTTGCTAAGTAGGTTAGTGATTAGTAAAATTTCTATGATTATTGCTAATTTTACTTGTATTTTAATTAAGTAGATTAATTGTTCCGCCCACTCTTTGTCATTAAATTCTTTATAATATGCCTTTGTTTATCTTGATTTAGATTTATGTGTTTTATATTTTAGGTTGATGTTGGAATTAAGGAAATGGAGCAAACACAGTTACATGAGAATATGCTTGCAAGATATAAGCATGCTTGTTTGAACTCAAGGTCTCCGTTAGAAGAGCAAGCCTTTAAACTTCTTACTCCATATGCCTTTAAGAAGTTCCAAGAAGAATTTGAGAAAGCCACTAGATATTCAGTAGCGAAGGTTGATGGCTACACTTACCTTGTGAAATTTTATGAAGAGAAAGGTCCACGTAGTCACAAGGTAGTTTGGGACGGACAAAGAGTGTCGTGTAGTTGCCAGCATTTTGAGTTCAAGGGATTATTGTATCGTCATGCATTACGCGTGCTATTACAATCCAATTGCTTTAGCATCCCAACATCTTATTTTCCCAAGCGTTAGCGACTAAGCAGACTCGATGGATATAAGGCTTCCTCAAATGAAAGAAATATAGTAGATGAAAGCATCGGCCTGGTGGAGATAGGAGATAAAAGTGTGCAATGTCCTCCTAAATCAACAACAAAGGGGCGTCCAAAGAAGAAGCGTCTCCATGGAGGAAAAGAATTAACAAAGAAGGCCAGAACTTGTGGGTTTTGTAGTGAGAAGGGGCATTACATCAATACATGTCCTAATAAAGAAAACTTCGACGACTCCAACACTTCATTAGTGTCAAAGAGAATGTCCGCAAGTGAGTTGGGTATAAATCCCAATTTTTTTCTGTAAAATATTAGGTAGATATTGATAGTTTATTAAATTCTCATATGTTTTGAGTTGATATCTACTTTCATTTACATTAAGAAAATACTTTTATTTATATTTCCTATCCTACTTACTTTATTTTATACATGATACCTTTACATTAGTGCATTTATATGGGTAAGCTAATTAAAACGTTAAGTTTGGAAAAATTAAGATGATAAAAGGTTTGATTTCCCATTTGTCCTATCAATCATAAACCTACAAGATTTTTTTTTTCTTCGGATAAAAAAAAAAGAAGAAGATTTTTTTCATTATTTAAAAAACTGAGCAAAATCATTCAGATTTTTTAAACAAATTTTAAAGAATTTTTTTAATTGAGTACTATCAATTGGTTATTTAAAGATTTGGTGGAGATTTGGTGTATAATTGGGTAGAGTAAGTTTTATTTTTTTTAAAAAAAACTAATTTCTATATTAGGACCTTATTCATCGCCTCCGGGGCGACGAATAGCAAAACCCTTATATGATTTGGTTTTGGAAATACTAAAATCCTGAGATTATTATGTTTATATTTTGTTAAGTTGTTTTAGAAATATTATTAATTGGAAAAGGTTCTTAATTGATATAAAATGTGAGTTTGGAAATTTAAAATGATTTATTGGCCTCGCTTTTATAATCATGGGTTGTAAAAATGGATTTAGTTTGATGTTGTATTTAGTTATATGTTTTTGGGTAATTTATAAAAGTCTTAATGGTCGGGATCTATTTAGATAATGATTTTGAAATGAGAATCATGGCGGAATTATTTCTATAATATGATTTTGAAGTATTGGTTTTAAGGTTTAAATGTTTAATGTCGGGATTCTTTGTCTTGGTTTGATGATGTTGGTTTTGAAAAGGAAATTGGGAAAATGATTTTGGTTGATGTTGATAGTATCGGAAAGGTTTTGGGAAAATAGTTTTACCATTGATTGGTTTCGAGTATGTTGAGAATTTGGGTATCGTATGTATGAATGTTGGTTTGGTGGCTTATAGAAATGGCTTAATGATAGGTGTTTATTGCTTTTGGATTGCTTTGGACTTGCATTTGGGCCCTTGCTTGCGATATTTTGCTGTTCTGCATCTTCAGGTAAGTTCCCTAGGGGGCTTACTCAGGTTGGACATTCATGCCTGTTGTTGCATTTTATGTTAGGTGTTGCATATGCATAAAAGCATGCCATGTAGTATCCTGCTTAGGTTGCACTAATTGAATGAGCATCTGCTTACTTATTGCGTTTGAAACAGAACGGCCGTTATCTGTGATAGTCCTAGAGTCTTTGCTAGGGTCATAGACTCATAGGGTAGCCCAGCCTCATCGGGTACCCTGAGTCAATCGAGTCATGAACTTCCTTATATTATGAGATGCCTGCGGGCTTTATTGTGGAGCGGGTTAGGCATGCGTGCCGCCCGATTATGATGGAATGCATTCACGAGCTGGCCAGTCTCCGCCCTATCGGAAGGGGGTGGAGGTAGGAGAGGGATATGCCACTTGGCATTGTCTTGGGCCCTTTACAGTATTTTTACACATTATTATAACCAGGAACATGCTAGTGTGTTTGACTTTCGTACTGCATTAGAGCATCTTTATTAGGTATAGCACATACTATGTGGCCTCAGCGAGGACTGCCGGTCCCGCTTGAGTGGCTCGATCTGACTCCTTTCCCCGTTCTTTTTTTTAAGGTATTTTCTGCAGATTTTGATTGCTCGATGTCTATATGACGGGGTTCCCTTTTTGCGAATCGAAGAAACTGGCTAAATCTCTAACTCATCATAAATGGTAATCATCCACTTATGTTTTGGTTTTGACCCGGCTCTGCCGTGGCGCTTTGTATCTTAATTTTGCTTCCGTTTGAAATGAACTTCGTGAGTTAGTCCCTAGGACAGTTTAAGGGTACCCAACGGCCCTACGATATTTTCAGGGTTCGAAATCCCTCTTTATTGCTTCCATTGCATTTTAATTATAATGCAATTATTTTACCTCGTTTTATGTGACCGTTTGGTTGTAAAAATAAAAATCTCGTAAAAACCGAGGTAAAACTGTAATTTAATCAAATAATCACATAAATAGAGATAAAATAATTGTATTATAATTAATGCATTGTGGAATCCAAAGAACACCATAATTTAAACACCTTAAAAATTAGGCTAACCAAATACCACCTTATCATTTTTTTTTTACAGTAGGCAAACAGTAGGGAGAATTACACAATGTAATTCACTCCCTAGATCATCCTGACGGATGATGGTACAAAAGTCCCTGTTAAAAGGGATGGTATTCCTATTCGTAATGATACCGGTTCTAGCTATGTAGTCAGCAACCTTGTTGGCTTCTCTATAGCAGTGGTTGAACTCGATATGATCGAAGTGTTCTTTGAGATGATTGATATGCTGAACTTGACGTAGGACTTCCCACCTTGTATTCTTCCCTTCCTTGATGGCTTTTATAATCTCTTGGTTGTCTCCTTCAATGACAATTCTTCTCATACCTAATCTTCTGGCGTGCTCCATACCTATTTGAATAGCATAGGATTCGGTTTGGAAGATACTCCCTCTTTCCGTTACCTGGTAAAAAATATCCTTAATATGACCATGAGAGTCTCGGATAACTCCCCCCACCTGACAGGCGCACGTGGGTTTCACCGAGCCATCTACATTAACCTTATAGATAGTTGTTTGAGGTTTAGCCCATTTTGCTCTTAATCTCTTGTTCTTTTTTCCCAGGTTTAATATTTTCATGTTTTGCGTAGTTCCAGTCTTTAATGGCAGAGATAGCACTCTGAACTAGTATTTTCGGAGGGGTTGTGTTTTTTGTTTTGAAAATGTGGTTGTTTCTAGTCTCCCAGATGGAAAGCCATATGAAGATTAGATCATTAAAATTGCGGTTGTCCTCTCTGATTTGTTCTAGATCGATTATGCTACCATCCCTGTTTGGGAGTTGAAAGTAAGTTTTCGCACTCTGTTCATGTTGAGCAATTACCTCTCTTGTATATTGGCATTCTAAGAGAAGA
The DNA here is from genome assembly GCA_037127255.1 of Persicaria tinctoria. NCBI lineage: Eukaryota > Viridiplantae > Streptophyta > Magnoliopsida > Caryophyllales > Polygonaceae > Persicaria > Persicaria tinctoria. The sequence continues at coordinate 1,246,229 of JBANSL010000019.1, read as the reverse complement.
TGGTGTAAGACTTCATTTTTGTGGTTGCATAAGCAACATGGGCTCGGGACTCTATTAAAGTATCTGTTTAGTCGTTCTTTCTTTGGGAGGCCATCTAACATGATCTTCCAAAGAAAATTCTTTTGTCTTGGAGGTAGATTCAGATTCCATATCCATTTTTGGTCCCTCACAATTTGTTCTCCATTTCCTAAGATAGTCTTAGCCGACTGTGTTGAGAACTTTCCAGAGGGGTCAGGTTTCCAAATTAGCTTGTCTTGGACCTGCCAGTCTGGTCTGTAGATTTTGAAGATTTCATTCTGAATGTTAGTCGGAAACATAGTACGGATTAGTTGAGCATTCCAGGTTTTATTTAAGATGAGGTCACTAACCTTCATATTTGGATCATGGTTGTTTAAGAAATTTGTTAGCCGAGTGTTTGGAATCCATGGATCATTCCAGACGTTGATAGATTGACCATTTCCTACTAACCATAAAAGTCCGTTTTCGAATTTTTCCCGGAGGGAGAGAAGTCTTCCAAATTGCCAAGAGGTGTCATGGTTTGTTCTTTGTTGAATTCCATGATTTATTAGATACTTTTCTTTAATTATTCTTACTCAGATGTTACTATCATTTGTGTAGATTTTCCAAAGGAGTTTCATTTGGAGACTTTGATTAAGCACTTCTGCTTTTTTAATACCTAGACCACCTTGATGTTTGCTTTTGCAAATTTTATCCCAAGAAATTAGGGGTGTATATCTTTCAGAGTGAAGCTTATTCCAGAAAAAGTTTTTATTTATTTGATCAATCTGGTTTAGAATGCCTTTTGGTAGGAGGAAGTTTTGCATCAAATAATTCGTTTTGGAACTCAGGTTTGCTTGTATAAGAACTGCTCTGTCCGCTTGGGATAGAGTAGAGGCTTTCCATTTTGATAATTGTTTTTTAAGGCTTTGTATTGCTTCTTCAAACATGCTATTTTTGACGCGTCTATTTATAATCAGTATTCCAAGATATTTTTCAAGAGTTTTTGAGATTGGAATGCCCATACTATGAGCGAGGTCCCTAGCCAAATTTTGGTTAATATTCCTTGAGAATTGGATAGAACTTTTGTTATAATTTATTGTGAGACCTGAAAGGTTGGAGAAATTGTTTATCATGTTTTGTATCGTATTAAGGCTTGTATGAGCTGCCTTTGCAAAGATGATCGTGTCATCTGCAAACGTGAGGAAAGGTATAGGTGTGCCATCTTTTGTTAGTTTGATACCAACCAAGGAATCGTCAAGGAGAGCTTCCTTGTGTAATTCTCTTGCAAGGCTTTCCATGACTATTACAAAAATATAAGGAGCTATAGGATCACCTTGTCTTATACCTCTGTTTGGTTTGAATTGCTTGCCCGGTCTATTATTTACAAGGACTGAGAAGGTGGTGGAGGAGATACATTTCATCACCCAATCTATCCATCTTGGGTGGAATCCAAATTTGTTTAGAACAGTTCTTATAAAGCTCCAGTTGATTTTGTCATATGCTTTCTCCATATCTAGCTTTAAGGCCATTCAAGCCTTTCTGCCTTTTTGTTTGTGGAAACTGTGAAAGATTTCATGTGCTAGAAGGGTATTATCTTGGATTGATCTACCTTCCACAAAGGCTCCTTGGAATGGGTTGATAATTTTTGGAAGGATAGGCTTTAACCTATTAGCTAGGATTTTGGAGATGATCTTGTAAACAGTGTTACAAAGACTGATCGGGCGATAATGATTTATGTTTGAGGGGTTATCTATTTTTGGGATAAGGGCTATAAAGGTTTGATTGATTTCGGATAGGAGATGCCCCGAGTGAAAGAAAGATTTAATCGTCTTACAGAGAGAATCTCCTACTATTTGCCAATATTTTTTGTAAAATTCTGAAGGATAACCATCGGGTCCTGGAGTTTTGTCTTCTGCCATTTCATCTATTATACTTTTGATCTCGGATGAGGTTGGAATGGCTATTAGACTCGTATTTTCCACATCTGTGATCTGTAGTTGAATATTCCAAATCTCTTGAGGGTCAATGCATCTTTGTTGATTACCAATAAACCTTTCAGACATCTCCTTGGTAATATGGTCAGCTATACTGTCGGGGTCCGAGATGGTTTGGCCTAATTTGGTGACAAAGGTTGTCATAATCTGTTTAAAATTTTTAACTCTTACCGAAGACTGAAAGAATTTAGTATTTCTGTCAGAATGGTTGAGATGTTTTGTCTTTGCTCTTTGCTTCCAGAATTTGTAGTTGTATTCTACAAGCCTATGTTTTTTGTGTTCTAGCCTTTCTAGTTTTAGTTTCTCACTATTCGTAATATCTCCCCACGGTAGTTTGTTTTGGAAATTCAATATTTGGGCTTCTACATGCTCAAGTTGTCTTGTTATGTTATTCATGTTGTTTTTACACCATTTTTTCGTGTTTAGTTTTAGGAGCTTCTGCTTGCGCATTAGTTTGTAGGCATAGGAGCCACTGAATTTGTTACTCCAAACTTGTCTTACCATTTGCTCATAAATTTGATTTGTTGTCCATGCCATCTCAAATCTGAAGGGGGAGCCCTTACGTGGCTCCGAGTTTCCTATTTGGAGGGTGATGGGGCAATGATCTGATGAAGAAAATGTATGATGCTTAGTTCGAAGAGAGGGGAACCAGTTAACTATATCTTGATGAGCTAGGATTCTATCAAGTCTCTCATATGTGTTGTTTGTGCTTTGCTTGTTTTTTCTCCAAGTGAAGGTGGAGCCACGGTAAGGGAGAGTGAGGAGGTTGAGCTCTTCTTTTATATTGCTTAATCTTCTGAACCTTGAGAGGTTGGGTGTAACACCACCCACTTTCTCTGTATCATTTTCGATCTCATTGAGATCTCCAATAATAAGGACAGGAAGACGGTGTTTGTGGACAACAGTATAGATTTCATTCCAAAATTGATCTTTTTCATACTCAACAGAAGGTGCATAGACAAATAGAAGGGCAATTGTATGGTTTTCAATGCTAAGTTTGATCATAATGTATCTTGTAGACAATTCTAAGATTGCACTGTCATCAAGGGTGTTTTGTTTATATAGAGCCCATAGTCCACCCTTAGTACCAATAGAAGTGATACAAATGGCTCTATGGAACCCTGAAGCTTTCAGTTGAGCCTGAGAGGGGCTAACTGTAGTCTTAGTTTCAGCTAAAATCAGGATATCGAGTTTGTTGCTGTTTCTAAGAAGATTTAGTTCTTGGCAGAGGAGGGGATGTTTAGTCCCTCTTATGTTCCAATAGCCAATATTAATCATCAGGATTCCATTGAAAATACCACCTTATCATTTTGAATTATAAACATAATGCATTTGAAATTCAAACACACCCTTCGTACACAATTAATCATGAATTCTTTACCAATTCAAGGACAAAAACATTAACACCATTTAAATGAAGTTCAAAGTATTTAAAAATGGTTGATATCTTAAAAAAAATATATATCCATATCTAATAAAATCGAGTTAAATTTTATCTTATACATAGGTAGTTATATTGATTATTTCAAAAAATTGTGATTAGTTCATACGTTCCATATCTAATAAAATTGGATCAAATTTTATCTTAGGTATATATAGATACATCGATTAAATAAAGTAAATTTTATCTAATGCATATATTGATTATTTCAAAAAATTGTGATTGGTTCATACGACTACGATTAAGGGGAGAACATCATGTGTCACAATCGACTTCTTCTTTATTATAGATAGATAGATAGATAGATAGATTTGCCCTCTTAGGGGGTGCTTTTATATATTCACCGAATTCATACATGTGTGCACAAATCTGTGGTGTATTTTTTTGAACTTTATAGTGGGTGCTAACTCACTATCTCAAAAGGTTGGGGCATTTAATTTAATTTTCTAAAAACTCAGCGCCTGAACGACGCCTTTTTGATGAAATAGTCGCATTTTGGACTCGAATCTCTCCCTCTGCTCCAACTCCAAACTACGGAGTACAAGATTGCATTCTCTCTCCTCTCAAGCAAAGAAGAAGAAAACAAAACCTCAATTCAATTTCAATTCCGGTAGCGATTTCGGATCCATTTTCTTTGAATTCGGTGAAAATGTCGCTCAATCTGCGCCAGAAACAAACAGGTGAATCTCTCCCTACTTTATCTCTCTCGATCTGTCATTCAAGCATCGCAAGTTTCCAAATTTCGACCTGCATTGGTTTCGGATTTTCAGTGTTAATTAGGGATTTTTGTTGTTCTGAATTTTTTCTCAGAGTGCATAATCCGGATGCTGAATCTCAACCAGCCGGTGAACTCGGCTACTGGAATGGCGAACGAGGAGGTTTACAAGATCCTGATCTACGACAGGTTCTGCCAAGACATCCTCTCTCCTCTAATCCATGTCAAGGACCTTCGCAAGCACGGTGTCACCCTGTACTTCCTCATCGACAAGGATCGTAAGCCTGTCTCCGATGTCCCTGCGGTGTATTTCGTCCGTCCCACGCCGGAGAACGTTCGCCGAATCGCCGCCGACGCTTCTCGGTCCCTCTACGATCTCTTCCATATCAACTTCTCGTCGACGATCCCCCGCCCGCTGCTCGAAGATCTCGCATCTGATGCATTGAGATCTGATTCGATTCATCGGATCTCCAAGGTACATGATCAGTATTTGGAGTTTGTAACCCTAGAGGATAGCTTGTTTTCACTTGCGGATAAGAATTGTTTTGTGCAATTGAATGATCCATCGGCTGGGGATAAGGAGATTGAGTCGATTGTCGAGAGGATTGTTGGAGGATTGTTCTGTGTGCTGGGAACTCTAGCTGTTGTGCCTATCATTCGGTGTCCGAAAGGCGGGCCTGCTGAGTTGGTGGCTTCTGCGCTAGATCAGAAGCTGAGAGACCATTTGCTGGCTAAAAACAATCTGTTTACTGAAGGTGGGAATTTCGCTAGCTCTTTCCAGAGGCCAATTTTGTGTTTATTTGATAGAAATTTTGAGTTGGCTGTGGGGATTCAGCATGATTTTAGGTATAAACCTCTCGTTCATGATATCCTGGGGTTGAGATTGAATAGGTTGAATGTGCAGGGCGATAAGGGTGGAACGAAGTCCTTTGAGCTAGATAGTTCGGACTCTTTTTGGATGGCAAATGGGTCATTGGAGTTCCCTGAGGTCGCTGTTGAGATTGAGAATCAGTTGAACAAGTATAAGCGAGATGTGGATGAAGTGAATAAGAGGACTGGGGGGACAAGTGGAGCGGAGTTTGAGGGTACGGATTTGATTGGAAACACTAAGCACTTGATGAGCGCTGTGAACTCACTGCCTGAGCTTACAGAGAGGAAGAAAGTGATTGATAAGCACACTAATATTGCTACTGTTCTGTTAGGTGAGATCAAGGAGCGATCTCTTGATTCTTATGCCAAAAAGGAGTATGACATGATGGTTCGCGGAACCATTGACCGAAATGAGCTCATGGGTGTGCTCAAGGGGAAAGGAAGCAAAGTGGATAAGTTGCGGTTTGCAATTATGTTTCTTATATCTTCAGAGAACACTCCTCAGTCTGAAGTGGATATGGTGGAAGCAGCATTAAGAGAAGCTGAAGTTGATACGAGTGCGTTCCAGTATGTGAAAAAGATAAAGTCTTTAAATGTCTCGTTTGCTTCTGCTAATTCTGCAAGTAGAGGTAACATTGTGGACTGGGCTGAGAAGCTTTACGGCCACTCCATTAGTGCCGTGACCGCTGGTGTGAAGAACTTATTGGCTGGTGACAGGCAGCTCGCTTTGACCAGAACAGTAGATGCTCTGATGGAAGGAAGGCCTAATCCTGAGATTGACTCATACCTTCTATTTGACCCGCGTGCTCCAAAGTCAAGTTCTGGTAGCTATCTCAGAGGGCCATTCAAGGAAGCTATCGTGTTCATGATTGGGGGCGGTAACTACGTGGAACATGGAAGCTTGCAAGACCTTGCACACCGCCAACAGCCGGCCAAGCATATCATATATGGGACAACAGAGCTTCTCACAGGAGCCGAGTTCATGGATCAGCTTGCTTTGCTAGGAAAGAAGATGGGATTGGGTGGTGGTACTGCTGCTGCATCGGTGCCTTGAGATGGGTGAGATATTTCAGTTTTCCTTGAAGTTAAGCCTACTTAGCGATACTTTGGTGATCAACCAAGATAGCTGCGTTTGTTCAGAAAATCGACATACACCTTGATGTTTTGTAGAGAAAAATGATTGGACCTGTTCTTCAGCTGTCGTCAATTTTATAATATGAATCTTAGTATGTCATCTTCATATGTTGATTATATCCTTTCACAGTTTCACCACTTGTATTTCTTTGTGTATCTGGCTGGAGTTAATGATTTTCATCTTGCAGTTCTCTCAAATTGGATTTCGTGGCTCATTTTGTCCAAACCAAACAGAACAAATACATGGGTTTTCTGTTTTGAAGACTCTTCATATATATATATATATATACACCTGTCACCTGTGGTCCTGCCCATAGCTTAGCTTTCTGTTTAGACGTTGTGTTGTTGACTCGTCGTAGGATAGATGTCATATGGCATTGGCAGCGGCTGCCTGGAAGCTGGATCAGGTGCCATGTCTATGTATTCCTCAATGCTTTGAATTGCGTGGACAATTCGCACAGGGATATGTCAAACTGAATTAGGAAGCTGCACTCTTCAATGAGACTGCAATGCTTGGTGCTGTGTATCGAGACCATGAAACTGACAGGCGTGTTTTAGCTGTTGCGCTGAAGCGTAGTATTGTTCATTTAGCCAATGTACTAGTGTACTACACTACTACCTACACTGGTTGCAGTTGCAGTTTGGGAAGACAGTTTTGGTGTTAATGGTTAATGTTTTTCTTTTAAATATGCTCAAGGTGAGATGATGTTTTCATTTTATTTCTCCATTCGTAATTCTTCATTGCTTCTCGACACTGAATTCCATTTAGGTTGAGACCGAATTCTGTCAGTATAAACTGTATTTGTATTGTTATTTACCGTTTACTTTCACTATATATTTCTGATTTGGTGCTTGTAGTTGTCAGGCTGACTCTTTATTACAAATTTGGGCAGTTGGACCCAGGGACTACTCAATATTTTGGTGAAGAGCTATATTTGAGGCCTATGATCATGCAGCAGCTACAAATGAGTGGAGATAGTCTGTTGATTTTTCCCCTAGCTTTACTAATGAGCAAACAATGACATTAAACCAGCAGTCAGAAGGAGAATCAAATGCAAATGCTCAATCCAGAAACAGAGTGTAAGTTCTCTACTTCCAGATTTTTTTTTTCTCGTATGCTCAATTCCAAACATATTGTGTTGGTTTGGAATCTGATAATCTAAATAAAGAGTTAATGACCATGGAATTTTGGAGAAGCAAAGAACTTAGTGCTCTTGATTCAAATTGAGACATGTTGCATTATTTGGTTTTATTTGTGATCTCTCTATAGTCTATAATTCGATTCAGGTGCAGAAAACTGTGTTAGAGACTGAGAGAGTCTGTGGTGCTTGCAACTGATCACATTCCTGTAAATTGTTGTGATCTTCTTGACTTAAAATTGTTGACTGTTAGCCATTAGGTCCCACTTTATAATAACTGATAATATGGAAGACATGTTATGTATATCTGCAGTGTATAATGGTGACAGAATTCATATTGTTTAATATGTATATCTGCAGTGTATAATGCCATAGACAAGGGCTTGGACTTTGACGAATAGTAATAAAGAAGACAATTAAGTTAAGGTAAGGACTCTTCTAGCATTAACAAACTTAGCTTAAGTTTCTGCAGGTTTTGTATATTAATCACATTAGATAGTTTTCATTCTCTCTTCCATAAAAATCCTTCTTTGGATCTGATTTGTCCATTATTAGGGTTTGTTGAACTTGATTTCTCTATATTTGATTTCTTGTTTGGATCTGAGGTGACTCAATGCATTAATTTCTCTTTTTTTTTCTGGCTTGCTCTTGTCTCTGATTGAGATTTGGGTTTGCAATTTGAGGGGCTTCTAAAACTCAAAACTATCTGCTAGAAAATTGCATTTGCATGTCTCTCTTAATTGATTGGGGGAGTTTGAGGGATTGCCAGTGTGACAGTGTTAGTATGGAATTTTGATATATGTTGTTCATTATGAAGTACAAAAATTAGCTGATTCGGCATGGAGTTTTGATATATGGTGTTTCTATCTGTCGCGCAGCTGGAATCACTGTCCGGATGGGCACCGAAGATAATATCAATACAGCCAAGGCTATATTGCTAGGGAGTGTGGCATTCTTATTGATGACGGTATAGACATCAAAGGCCCTAATTTTCGAGAGAAGAGCATGGCTGAGCTGAATGATCTTATTCCTAAGCTTCAGGTATGTTCTATAATCCAATTCCTATACAAGAAATTCGTTTCGAATAAATAGTTAGCTGATGGAGTTTTAATTTTCGTGAGATGAAGTCTCATATTTTTATGGAATTTTTTTTATAGGTTCACTTGGAATATCTGGAGGCAGGGGTAGCCATTATCGTCACTTCATCCTACCAGGTTTTTGTCTGCATCTCTTTCTCTCTTATCTGCGTTAGCAAAATATACAACAGTAGATTAAGTCTACCTGTGGTACAGAAAGATGGAAATTGCTGTTTCTAGTGCTTTGATTTGTATGCATCTGTTTCAAACTGAATCAAGAACAGGAATGTTCACTGATTATGATTTGTGTGCATCTGTTTATGCATCTTTATATAGATTGAGTCAGCTGCCAAAGGAATTTTTATAGATTATGATGAAAGTGTAGAGTGGTTTGTAATCCGGATATTTATAAAATTAGGCTGCTTTTGTGCTGCATTTAGGTTGGCAAGTTCAACTGGGATCGACGTTTGTGGGAGGCTTCGTCACAGGATTTATCAAAGGGTGGTTACTTACCCTTGTCATGCTCTTGTATTCCGCTTATCACTATTGCCGGTGGAGTTATGGCTGTCATGATAGGCAAGGCGCCGGCGAGTGGCCAAAACGCGTATGCGAAAGCACTTATTTTTGTAGAGCAATCGATAGACCGTAGACGGCATCAGAACCGTGAGTTTGAATTCCATGGTTTTAGATATATGTCATGTTTTAGTGTCCATTTGACTGATTTCAAGTACGTGTCATCAACATCCAGATTGTTTCATTCACCAGCGAAAAACAAGCTGTGGTAGATTACAAACGGGCTATCGTATGTGCCTTATCATTCGACATTTCATCAAGGATTGGCTTCCGGGCTTGGCCTTGGAACTATCTTCGGAAGCTATGCTTTAGCTTTAGCTATATGCTTTATTGCCTTAGCAATGTATTTAATTTAGCTTTACTGCGCTTGACTAAATGATGCCAGCTCTTTATAGATGCAAAAGCTTTGAGAAGGACGATTAATTTATTAAATGCTACTATTATGTTTTGGTACACAATTGGTCCCAAGCCCGAAAAAAATGAGGAGGGGAGACATATTATATTATGTTATTAGATCCAATCACAAATGTTATCAATAAAAATGTTATTGATATACAATCGATTAGATTAAACCACTTAGCAAAGTGGCATCATAGTAATCAAAAAAATGTTATCAATAAAAATGTAACAAACAATGTCATCACAAATGATTGAGATCAATAAAGTGTAATCACAAATGTCATCAATGAATAAAAATGTAATAAACATGGCACCACAAGTGATTGTTCAATGACGTGTAATCACAAACGTGTCATCAGTGAATAAAAGTAGAATCGATGAAAATTTATCGATATACAATTGATTAAATTAAAAAAAATGACATCAAACGATTTGATTACAAAAGTGGCATCAAATAATTACATATGAAAAATGGCATCAAAACACTACTTTGAAAAAGTTGTGTCACATTAAAGAAAAAAATGTCATAAGAACACTACAAAAAAAAAGTGTCATCAGTAGTCAACGTTAAAAAAAATTGGCATCAATGGTCGACGTGGCATCACAGTACACAAAAAAATGTCATCTAGGTTTTTAAAAAGTGGTATTAAAAAAGTGTCATCAACCCATTTTATTAGAAAAGTGGCATTAAAGCGAAAATAAAATGTAACAAAAAATGGAATCAAAACAAAATAAAAATGGCATCACAAAAATGTCATCACTAAAAAAAAAAATCAACATGAGTTGGTCAACGGTCAACTCATTGACCAGTCAATGGTCAAACAGTTGACCATTGACTTTAATACCCATTTGGGGAATGGATTACCTAATCGAATTAAATAAGTTTCTTATCTAATTAGCTAATTGAAGATTTTAAATAGCCTAATTACATAAATCACCCTTTAGTATTTTAGATAGGTGCTCAATGCCTATTTAGAGCAATGAAAATTGAAGATTAATTGTATTTATTAAAAGGAAACTACTGGTTTCATCTTCCCTGGATCTAAATTCCTTTTGACCATATATATGAATGGTTCAGGCTTTTTTTCTTCTTCTGAATGCCTTTAAAATCGGATGCAATGTTCCCAGTGAAGACAATTAGCGAGTACAATACAAACGTACCCAGAATAAGTTTGGAGCATTCATCATCACCCTAATTCCTCCCTCAAAAAAAGTCTTCATAACTTTGTACAATCCAACCGTTTACTATTAACTTTCAGCTAAGAAGACCCCCGCCTAGTTACAATATAAATGAAACATCTATACCCCTAAAGCTAGACGAACACATCTTCCAGTATCCCCGAAGCCCCGTGAATCAGCTTGAGCTATTATGAAAACTGATATATCTTGTCGTTATCCATGGTTAAACCATCTGCTTGGGAAGCAGATGCCAATTCGATGTTCATGATGCCTAGTTCAGCCTGCAAGAGATGTTTCAATTACTCATATTCATCAAACTTTTCAGTTCAACAAGAATATCATAGCAACGTATGTGTGTAACATGCATCAATTTTCTGGGATTACCTTGGCTTCTTGAATTCTTTCAAGCATGCGATTATATTGTTGACGTGTTGTAGGACAATCAACCATGGATACAACCCTTGAGACATCCTCGTCAAGAGCTACATCCACTTTCTTCTTCTGGAATGACTTGAGTATGTCTTCATCATCTTCGTCTTCATCAATAGACTTGGCCTCTGGACAGGGCAAACCATAAGGTTCCCAGCCAGACCCGACTACAGACTCCACACCCCCCAATCAAGCAGAAGATCCCCCAGAAACATCGGAAGCAGAGCCGCAAACTGCTCGAACAAAACGCTAACAAGCTTTCATCTGCAAAAGTATCGACAAGCCCTTGCGGGATTTTCTCAAACCCTTTCGGGTGGTTATACTCAAAAACCATTTCGGGACAATATCAAGAACCCGAATTGAGTTCTTGATAAAACCCAAAGGAGGGAAGACTTTTTCGGTTATACTAAAAAAATTTATATATATATATATATATATATATATATATATATATATAGTTAATTCCAAACTTGGCGTGCAAGGCCAAAATTGGACCTGGCACGCCAAGGACTTGCATACAACAATCAAGCTTTCACACCAATCTGCACCGGAAGACGACGACCACGCAGCGGTGGCGACAAGCCCACCGGCGGAGCATCGACGGCACGGCACAGACCAAACACGGCAAAAAGACAGGATGGGCGCAGCCGGCAGCGGGTGGGAGGAAGGCGGCGCGGCCGGGAGGGCGGCGGCAGCCGGGAGGAAAGAGGGAGTTTGGATCTGAACCCCAATAGAGGCACTCGGAAGGATTCAGACACAGATTCAATCAACAAGTGAGAGATGGATACGTGAGAAGAAGTGATAGGCACCGGCGCCGAGGAGGTCGGAGAAGGGAGGCGAGATGGGGGAGGCGAGAAAGGCGACAAGGGAGCCAGAGAGGGCAAGCCGACCATGCCAAAACCGCCATGGCCGAGGTTTTGGTGTGGTAGAAGAGACGACAAAGTCACCACTAGCGGATGGCCCAGCGCCGGAGATGAGGATGAAGAAGCCGATGGGATCGAAGCCCAGAAAGAGAACCGAGACAAGGAGGGAAGGTCAATCAAACCTAAAAACCCCCAAATCCCAGAAGAAATTCACACATAGAAGATAAACAAGGGAGAATACCACCTCAATTTTTGCACAAGAAATTCGGGATTGGAAGGGATAAACCCTAGATTCACAAATTGATTTGGGGATTCTAAAGAGAGGTAGAACTATGACATATATGGCAGCTGACTAATTATGCTTTGACAGGGGATAGAGCGGCCAATTTTTAATTTTTTTTATTAGGGATAATTACCTAATTAGATTTGTTAAAAGATACTGTAGTGTATATTTTAGCAAATTTTCTCTATAATAAAAGGTAACAAGTACAACTTAGTATTAATTAAAAACTCAAATTATCATGTTAAAGTCTCTCGATTCTCGGATTATAGAGGTTTGTCTAAGAAAGATACTTGATTATCAAAAGAAGAAGAAAAAAGATACTTAACTAAGAAGCTACTGCTGGTATATGTATAATTGGCCTTTTGACCAATTTTTCATTGAACAAAATATTTATCCTTTCTCTAAAAGTGTGAAATTGGTCAAATAGCCAATTATACGAATACGGAGGGAGTGTTTATTTATAACTAGTAACGTACAATGCTAATATGTTAACATACACAATATTTTTAAAATAAATCATTCGTCTATAAAAGTCTATTAAAAATATAATAATGAATGTTTTTTAATATGAATGCAAAAATTTTGAATTACAATTTACTCAAAAGAAATGCTTTTTTATATTTTTTTTAACAATCAAAATAATAACTTTTCATTAAAATATTATCTTCATTGTTTAAAACAAATATTTTTCAAGAATTTTTAATTGAATAGTACCCACACTTTGTAAGATATTTTTTAATATTGATATATTTGATATTAAAAAGACTTAAAAATTACAATGATATTATTATTTTTTACTAACCAATAAGAGTGATTTAAAATATCGATATCTATATATGCTACTTTAAATGAATTATTTTATTTTTTTGGTGAATATATCCTTCCAACACCAAATACCAAATGAAGCCCAACTAGTGAAGAAATGCATGGAAAATGACTCTAGAGTTCCAACAAGAGAGTTATTGTATTTAGTATTGTAGTCTTGTAGATAGGTGCTCAATGCCTATTTAGAGCAATGAAAGTCGAGGATTAATTTTAATTGTATTTATTAAAAGGAAACTACTAAACAATTATATAAAAATCTATATATAGGCTTAGCCCTTAGGCTATATATAAATATAATATATAATTATATATGTAATCTTCCTCCTCTCCTGGACTGGAGTCCTGGACTCCTGGGAGCATAAAATCAAAATCATGAAATCAAATCTCTTTTTCCCCAAATTCGTCTGCAATATCTAATTTGTTTCCTGTACTTCCGAATCGACTCTTCTTCTTCAGTAGTCGAGCTTCACCTGGCTTCAAGCTCAACTTCTCTCGGTCCCTCTTTCTACGATCTCTTCCATATCAACTTCTCGCGCGTCGACGATCCCCCGTCCGCTGCTCGAAGATCTCGCATCTGATACATTGAGATCTGATTAGATTCATCGGATCTCCTCCCAGGTACATGATCGATCAGTATTTGGAGTTTGTAACCCTAGAGGATATAGCTTGTTTTCACTTGCGGATATATAAGAATTGCTTTTGTGCAATTGAATGATCCATCGGCTGGGGATAAGGAGATTGAGTCGATTGTCGAGAGGATTTTTGGAGGATTGTTCTGTGTGCTGGCAACTCTAGCTCCTGTACCTATCATTCGGGGTTCGAAAGGCGGGCCGGCTGAGATGGTGGCTTCTGCGCTGGATCAGAAGCTGAGAGACCATTTGCTGGCTAAAAAACAATCTGTTTACTGAAGGTGGGAATTTCGCTAGCTCTTTCCACTGTTTCCAGAGGCCAAATTTGTGTTTATTCGATAGAAATTTTGAGTTGGTTGTGAGGATTCAGCATGATTTTTTTTTATTTTTTTTAGGTATAAACCTCTGGTTCATGATATCCTGGGGTTGACATTGAATAGGTTGAATGTTCAGGGCGAGAAGGGTGAAACCAAGTCGTTTGAGCTAAGATAGTTCGGACTCTTTTTTGGATGGCAAATGGGTCTTTGGAGCTCCCTGAGGTCACAGTTGAGATTGAGAATCAATTGAACACGTATAAGCGAGATGTGGACCAAGTGAATAAGAGGACTGGGGTGGGGTGGGGAGACAAGTGGAGCTGAGTTTGAGGGTATGGATTTGATTGGAAACACGGAGCATTTGATGAACGCTGTGAACTCACTGCCTGAGCTTACAGAGAGGAAGAAAGTGATTGATAAACACACTAATTTTGCTACTGTTCTGTTAGGTGAGATCAAGGAGTGATCTCTTGATTCTTATGCCGAAAAGCTGTATGACATGACATGATGGTTCGCGGAACCATTGACCGAAATGAGCTCATGGGTGTGCTCAAGGGGAAAGGAAGCAAAGTGGAGAAGTTGCGGTTTGCAGTTATGTTTCTTATATCTTCAGAGAACACTCCTCGGTCTGAAGTGGATATGGTAGAAGAAGCATTAAGAGAAGCTGAAGTTGATACGAGTGTGTTCCATTACGTGAAAAAGATCCAAGTCTTCATCTACAATACTTGGATGAATTGGAATATGTAGAAGAAGAAGAGGGAGATGGTAAAAGTGATCCATCAACCGGGCTCTTCTTTCCTCGTCTGGAGGAACTTATACTTTGGCATCTGAAGAAACTGAAGGGATGGTCAAGGAAATTAGAGCGAGATATCGCAGCAGTAGAAGAGGTGGACTGTTACTCTTCATTTTCTCTACTTTCAACATTGCACAATGTCCAGAGGCCGGGTCAATGCCACTCTGTCCTAAACTTGAAAGCCTGAGGGTGGAAGGCATAAAAGAGGAGTTGATGAAGCAACTGATGACAACGCCCTCTTCTTCTCTGGATCTCTGAATGTGACAACCTTGAGAGTTTTCCTGGTGAAACTTTGCCCTCTCTTAAGAGGCTCAAGTTGAGTGGGTGTCACAATTTGAAGAGTGTATTCTATTATGCCACTGCATCTTGAGGAACTGCTGATTTGGGAATGTGGAGGGTTGGAGCTGTGGGAAGAAGACGTACACAAGTTGAGTGATCTCTTGATTCCTATGCAAAAAAGGTGTATGACATGACAGGACATGATGGTTCGCGGAACCATTGGCCGAAATGAGCTCATGGGTGTGCTCAAGGGGAAAGGAAGCAAAGTTGATAAGTTGCGGTTTGCAGCTATGTTTCTTATATCTTCAGAGAACACTCCTCGGTCTGAAGTGGATATTGTAGAAGCAGCATTGAGAGAAGCTGAAGTTGATACGAGTGCGTGGATGTACAAAGGATCCGATACATCAAGAATTCCTGTTCTGCGCTCCTCAGCAATCGCTCTCAACACCTCTTGATTCATGATCGAACGAAAAACAACAAAGTACGCGGAAGATCACAGACGAACAACTTCAGTCAACATTTGCGCTTTGATACCATGAAAGTTTCGATTGAAATCTGTGTTTGAATTGAGAAAATATGTAGAACAAGATTGAATTGAATGTAGGAGCCCCAAAGGGGTTTTCTCCTTTGTGAATTGATACTGGGAAATTGTAAGCTGTTCTGTTGCAACCGAAATGTTCATGACGTCTTATTTATACTAACAACTAAAACAACCAACTGAAGAAAGTAAACCAACTAAGACAACTACACAGCAATACAGCATTGTTGAAAGCTCGAATGCCCGGTTGAACCACTTGCTTGAGTCTCTGTTGTGTGGCTTGATTGGTAGCTTGACTGGACACCTCCAATAGATTCTTCGTGTTTCCTGCAGCTTCAACGGATCAAACTAGGCGGTTCTATCCGGCTCATCAGGCGGAGGCTCCCTCTCTGCTGCAACCGGAGGCTGGTTCTCTGCGGCTCGCTTGGAGGCCAGGTAATGCTCCAGGACGTCGGCGTATTGAAACCCCAGGTCCTTGGTAGCGTCAATTACATCTTCCCCTTTTATCATTTTGCGTCCGTCATCACGCACCCGACTTGTTGCCTGGTCCGTGATGAACAAAATAAACTCCGTCAAACAGCGCTGCATAATCTCCACTGCGTCGTCTGAAACAGTGGCGTCGAGGGGTAGCAATGAAGGTTTCTTCATAACCGACTTCACCCAATTTTTCTGAAGCAGGAACTCATCCGGGGTAACTTGGAATCCCGCTGTAACATTTTCATCAGAGAATCAGTCAGGGAACAAATTTAATCAAGTTTTTAATCAAATTTCATAAGAATATATATATCAGTCTGTGAACAAATTTAATCAAGTTGTGTGATGGAACTTGGAACTCCGATGTAACATTGTTCATCAGAGAACCTCATCCGTGAACAAATTTAATCAAATCTAATCCAGTTTTTAATCAAATTTCATAAAAGAACAAATTTAATTAAGTTGTGTGAATTCCGCTGTAACATTTTCATCAGAGAACCTCATCTGTGAACAAATTTAATCAAGTTTTTAAATCAAATTTCATAGGAATCAGTCTCTGAACAAATTTAATCAAGTTGTGCGATCGAACATGGAATTCCGCTGTAACATTTTCATCAGGGAACCTCATCAAGAATCAGTCGGTGAACAAATTTAATCAAGTTCTTAATCAAATTTCATCAAGAATCAGTCGGTGAACAAATTTAATCAAGTTCTTAATCAAATTTCATCAAGAATCAGTCGGTGAACAAATTTAATCAAGTTCTTAATCAAATTTCATCTGCAAACTAAATTTAATCAAGTTTTTAATCAAATTTCATCAAGAATCAGTCTGCAAACTAAATAAAAAGCAACTTATACTCACCATCTGGGGGGATTGGAAGGGGATCAACCCGTTCTTCCTCACCATGGGGGGAGCCTACTTCCGTCGTATCAGTCCGACGACGGCGGTTGATTGTGCTTGAAGACGGCTGAGTCGGAACTGCGGGGCGTTTCCCCTCCCTCCGTGGAGGATCTTTGTCTTCCTCCATAATCTCGCTCAGTTTCAAGTTCTCGATCGCTCTGTTTGTTTCAACTCTGTTTCTCCTTTCAATTTCTGTTTCTGTTTCTGTTTCAACTCTTCGTTTCCCGCTTCTTTTATAACCAATGGAGATCACCTACATTACATATCATTCCCTACTTCACTCCTTACCCCACTAAATTATTTTAATATTTATTTAATTTTAAAAAAATTATATTCATATTTTAAATATCTATTTTTATATGTTTATAAGCTTTTATTTTGAAAATTCATGTTTTTTTTTTATAATTATATTTTGTGAAATAATGCCTTTTTAATTTTTAAAAAATTTTAATACATGAATTTTCAAAATAAAAACTATAAAACGTATTAAAATAGTTGTGTAGAATATGAATATAATTTTTATTTTTATTTTTTTTAAATTAAATAAATATTAAAATAATTTAGTGATGTAGAGGGTGGAGTAGAAAGTGATGTAGATGATTTTGATCGCTTTATAACCAACGCCCTTTATCCCTACGGATATACTCCATATTAATTTATTTTAAATAATCATTTAAAAAAAACTTTATATATATATATATATATATATATATATATATATATATATATATATATATATATATATATATATATATAATGTTAAAAGTTAGAAATTAGTATGTATGGTATTTTGCAATATAAAAAACACCAAAGTAGAAATTAGTATGTGAATGATATCATAAAATAGCGTAAGATTTCTGCTCTACTTTAATCTGGCAAGTAGGAAACGGGAAACCCATTGGGTTCGGGAAAGATTAGTGGCTACAAATGGATACTCACCTCCGAGAAAAAAAGTTTGCATAGCCAAACTGATGAACTGGAAACGGTTGACAAATTCATTAAACCAGACAAAACCTAGAATAAAAAAAAGACTAAAAGAATTCCCCCTAGATATCGTCGAAAAAATCCTTGATGTTCATATCCCTACAAATAATTTCGAAGATAGATTATATTGGAAGCCTAATAGACTTGGATGGTTCTCCACTTCTAGTGCGATTGACCGTATTACGAGAAACAAAGAGAACCAGTGTTGACCCACTAGACTGGATTTGGAAGATCGACTGCCCGCCTAAGATCAAAAACTTTCTATGGAAAAACTTACTTAACGGGACCCCAACGAAAGTTAGATTGCAAAATAAAGGAATTCATATTCCTCTGAATTGCTAGTTCTGTAACTATAATGGTGAATATGCTACTCACATCTTTACCGAACGTCAAACTTTCTTATCCTTTATTGGGAGAATGGACAGACAAGTCGAGCAAATTATCAGGAACACTGACAAAGCAGACAAACCTTACAAAAATATAATTAGGGAAATTTTCGCAAATATTTCGGCTAGTCAGAAATCAATCCTTGCTTTTTCCATTTTGGGGAATCTGGTCAATGAGAAACATAATCCTTTTTGACAACAACGACATTAGAAAACCGGAAGAATGGATAAAGAATGGAGTATTAAACAATACTCCCTCCGTTAATTAAAACATGTCGTTTTAGGAAGTAAATCTTGTTAAGAAAAACATGTCATTTTAGGTATTTTGCCACCCACTTTACAAAATTGTCCTTGTACTGATTAGATAGATATTAGTTGTTCTTTTCGAGAAAGTAAAAAAGTATAGTAATAATTATGGGTACCGTATAAGTGTATTTTTGTTTGTTTTCTTAAAAAGTATAGTAATAATTAGGGGTATAAGTGTAATGATTAGATAGATGTTAGTTGTTCTGTATTGACGGTTTTCCGTTTGCCGACTTGTTCGGCCATCTAGTTTCAGGCATGTCTGAACTCGAATTTTTACCTAATCAAAAAAATAAAAAATAAAAAGTGTGCACAACTCTAAAATGACAAGTTTTAATTAACAGATGGAGTGCATGATATGCTGGAGGAAAGCACGAGCAGATGAACTAGTAGAAGACATGACAACTACTATGGCAGTTACGTACCCACCATAGCTAAACAAAAAAGCAGAAAATTGTTAAATGGAAAAAACTTGTTGAAGGCATTGTCAAGCTAAAGTTTGACGGTGCCATGGCTGGCTCAAGTCTTGCTGTCTCTGGATTTGTTATTCGAGATTGTCAGGGGTCAGTTCTCTCTTGTAGTGCCCGAGACCTTGGTAGGGTGTCCGATGAGCAAGTGGAATGTCGTGGTCTTCTGTTCGGACTCCGGGTTGCTTCAGTGAGGGGTTTCTCTAGGCTCGAGGTGGAGGGAGAGTGCTTGATGCTGATCAACGCCTTGAAGGGGATCTGGCGGTGTCCTTGGGAGATTGAGATGACGGTCTCGGATCCCCTCGATCTCTGTCGTACCTTTGAGAGCATCAGGTTTTCGCACACCTCCAGAGAGGAGGACCATGTTGCTAATAGGCTAGCGCACTTTGGTTTCTCTTCGTCGTTTGTCGCGGAGCGGACTCCTGCTGAGATTGACGACATCGTCTGTCAGGACGCTATTGGTCGGTGGGTCAACCGCGGTTGACCATCCCCAAATCCTCGCCTTGTATAAAAAAAATAGCGTAAGGAAAAATAACTTAAAATAATACAAATTATCAAATTTTAACCAACAATAATACGAATAGAAAATATCTTTAAAATAATACAAACTATCTACCTATGAACTGAAGTTAATATGAACTTTCAAAATCAACCAAATGCAAATCATGAAATTTTGACTCATAATAGTACAATGGTAATATTCAAAACAAAACTTTATCTATCAAAATTATAGAAATAATCCATAATTAGTAGTATTTTGCACAAATCTACCCTTTATAGTTTAAAAAAATTGGATTATGATTTCAAATTATGATCTTCATTAATAATATAATATGTAACGCATTTATTCTTCACATATAAGTGATATCCATCATATAAATTCAGCCGTCGTATAACAATTTTTTTTCCCAAGATTTGCATGAACGAAGCCTAAAGCACCAACTTTGTGGCCTTTATGAACACATATATCGTTCTCGAACAATATTATTGTATTAAAATTTATGAACATTTTTTTAATTGTTATTTGGTTCTTTTTTATAATCAACACTTTATATTCTATTTTATTTTATTTTTTCTCGCAAACGCGCCATGCCACGGGAATTCCACTAGTTTAATTTAATTGCTTAAATTAAATAATAAGGATGATTAGAGTTTGGGTATAATTAAATAAATTCCTTTCACTACACTTTAGAATAATACAATTATTATAATCTTATATTATATGCTCTTGTGAAATAAATAGGTTGCTCCTATTTTTCCCATAATATAATATAATGTGACTAGAATTTATTTATTTATATAAAATAAAATACCCAAAGAATACTTTGAGGTATTTAATCCTCATGGAAAAGGTTAGTTAGACAATCATTGATACAACATCTCTGAACATGAATGTTTAAGTTTCTCTGTATCTTTCATTTATGAAACTAGGTTTGTTGCCTTGAATGTTTAATAAGAGTTATATTTACGTTTTCCCATTATTTATATTATTATTTTTAACCTGATTGATGCTCGTGGTTCTTTGTGGCTGCATATTCTGTACATTTTGATTTGAATTAGTTTGTGTAGAGTACATATTTTGGGGGGACTGAGTTTTTATGCATATAGTTTGTACTCAACAAATATGATTTGGATCAGTCTGTGGTTACTTTGTATGGCCAGGTAGATTTTAGGGCTGGGAAGTTTAACATGTATTCTTATTTTAACTTGAAACTTACCTCTCTTTATGTCTCACAGCAGCCCTAATCCCCTACACAGTCGCCGCCCTCTCTCTCTCTCTCTCTCTCTCTCTCTCTCTCTCTCTCTCTCTCTCTCTCTCTCTCTCTCTCTCTCTCTCTCTCACGCTCGCCTCCTTGCTTATCCATTCACTCTCGGTGCTCGATCGGGAGCCGCTCTCTCACTCTTTCATGCCCAGTCGCCGTCACCCTTCGCCGCCGTCCATCGCTTGTTCGCCATAGCCATCGGCCCTCGCCCTTCGCACTGCCCTCGCCCTTCGCCGCCCATTGCCAATAGGCATCTCTCCCCTCTTTTTTTTTTTTTTTTTTCCAGATTTTTATGTATATTTTCATATTTATATAAAGGTAATAGCGATTTTGGTCTTTAGAATTGGAGAAATTTTAAACATTCATCCCAATTTCAGATCTAGGGTTAGAGAATTCTTTTCAATCTGTACTTTAATTTTCAGATCTAGGTTTTGATTTTAGGGAATTTCAATTTGTATTTTTAGATCTAGGTTTCAATTTGTACATTTATGGATTTGTTTGTTTTAAAATTAACTTTAATCCTATTGTAAGTTGAATGGATGAAATCATGAATGCTACACAAGTTGAATCAACGCTGTGTCACTTTGCATAAAGCCATAAACTGTTTTTTTATTCGTTTAAGTGCAAACAGGCAGCGGTCCATCAGATCGGACCGGGACCGGAATTTCTGGTCTGGTCCGGTCTGGTCCAGACCGGATGCCCCGCCCTATATACACCCATGTATATAATATAACTATTTTAATGGAATAGAATATTACTTTACTATTTAATTTAATTACTTAAATTAAATAATAAGGATGATTAGAGTTTGCGTATAATTAAATAAATTCCTTATACTAAACTTTAGAATAATACAATTATTCTAATCTTATATTATATGCTCTTGTGAAATAAATAGGTTGCTCCTATTTTTCCCATAATATAATATAATGTGACTAGAATTTATTTATTTATATAAAATGAAATACCCAAAGAATACTTTGGGGTATTTCATCCTCATGGAAAAGGTTAGTTAGACAATCATTGATACAACATCTCTGAACATGAATGTTTAAGTTTCTCTATATCTTTCATTTATGAAACTAGGTTTGTTGCCTTGAATGTTTAATAAGAGTTATATTTACGTTTTCCCATTATTTATATTATTATTTTTAACCTGATTGATGCTCGTGGTTCTTCGTGGCTGCATATTCTGTACATTTTGATTTGAATTAGTTTGTGTAGAGTACATATTTTGGGGGGACTGAGTTTTTATGCATATAGTTTGTACTCAACAAATATGATTTGGATCAGTTTGTGGTTACTTTGTATGACCAGGTAGATTTTAGGGCTGGGAAGTTTAACATGTATTCCTATTTTAACTTGAAACTTACCTCTCTTTATGTTTCACCCTAAGGTGGATGGTATGGTGTTCTCGGGTGCGATTAGCAAGCTGAATATCAATGAGATCTCCGGGTTGATTAGGTACTTGGGCAAGTGGTTGAAGAAATATGAAAGGTTCCCCTAGGCTATTCTGTGTCCCGAGCTTGCTTTAAAGGCATGCCAGTGGGTTTCGACTGTTGAGACTGTCGCGGAGGCCCTTGGAGTTGTTATTGATGAGTGGTTTTCGTCATTGGTGCTGCATTCTGAGTTTCACCAGGAGCTAAAATCGGTTGAAGCAGTGTTGAGTTCATTGGTTGTTGAGGGGAGGTTGTGTCGCTCGTTGACTAGTTTGAATGAAATATCTAAATCCAAAGCGAAAGCTTCTTAGTTCTTTTTTGGTATTATTTTCCGTTTCCTGTAGAAGTTTAAGTCTCATGAAAGTTTGCAAGTTCTGCGAGGAGAAGATGAGGGTAATGCTATGAAATTGGTCTCTGTGGACATGAATGAACACAGGTTTTGATACAATATGATATCTGAAACTTTTATTTTTGTGATTGAAGAAAGTGTTGTGTTGTATCTGAAAATGCTTGATTTCTTACTTTGACGAACTTGCATATTCATCATGTTCTAGAGATTAAGACACCAAATGCAATGCTCAGAGAAAATAATGTGTCAAAACTAGATTGTTAACTAGCCAGATGATCCAATAAACTGTAATTGTTCATACCCATGACTGCAATAACAATCAATCAAGGATAAAGCGTATTCCACTATAAGATATGGTTGTCGCATGAACCTCTTACTTTCGCATTAGTTTGAACAAAGATTTAAGAAGATAAATATTAGATTTTGTTAGAGGCGGGGGTGGGTAATGTATATTGGAGAGAATATCTAGTAGGAGGCGGCAATTAAGCGGTTAAGGTTAATAATCTAGTTGTTATGATTTAGGTCAAAACCGTATCTTTACTCAATCTCCCGCCGATTTTTTATCATATCCTGTCAATGTTCATATTTGGGATTGTCAAGGACAATATTCATCCTTTTAATGTGATAATATTATGGTTTCAAGGTATATATTGAAAATTCTTTTGTAAATATGGTTAATAATCCTGAAGATATGATTGATCGTATCTTCATTGATTCTCTCCCCGATTATAGCTTCAATCCTGTCAAAATAAACCTACAGCCCCCTTGTTCGGATCTTGCAATCCAGGTACGGATCGAGGTTTCAAACTCATTTTCAAGGTCAGCGGAAAGAGGGATTTCGAATCCTAAAATTTCGGAGGGCCGTTGCCCGTTGGGTACCCTTAACATGTCCTAAGACTACGTTGCGAAATTCAATTCAAACGAAAATAAAGCGAAAGAAAGAATAAATTACAAGGTGCCACGGCAGAGCCGGATCAAAACCAAAACTTAAGTGAAGGATTATCATCTTATACCGAGTTAGATGGCTAGCTAGGTTCTTCGATTCGCCAAGGGTTTCCCATCACAGAAGCAATGAGCATTCAAGGAGCGGTACCTGACACTAATACGAAGTCAGGCCCGGTAATCGCCTGCGGGTCCTCTGACCACGCTGAGGCCACATAGCATGCCTATACCTAGGATAAAGGATGACTAATGCAGTACAGTAATTAAATCACATAAGCATGCTGGACAGTTATAATATGCAGAAAACTGTAAAGGGCCAAGGCAATGTCAAGTGGCATATCCCTCTCCTACCTCTGCACCTCTTACCATTAGTGCAGAGCCTGGCCAGTCGGTGCTATAGCATAGCAATTCCTCGTGGTGGTGCACATACCATGAAATAAACATCAACATAAAGTAACCAAGCTTGCCCGATGGTGCTGGGCTATAGTAACATTCTCATATTGACTCGATTGACTCAGGCCGGGCACCCGATGAGACTGAGCTACCCTATGACCCTAGCAAAGACTCTAGGACTATCACAGATAACGGCGGTTCTGTTTCAAACACACATAGTAACCACATGCTCAGGTCAATGCAATCCTAGCATGATACTACATGACATGCTTTAATATATATGCAACAAAATTACACATCACATGACACATCAGGCAGGAGGTCCAAGTTACTGAGTAAGTCCCGTAGGATACTTACTTGAAGATGCAGAACAGCAAGATAACACAAGCAAGGGCCCAAATGCAAGTCCAAAATCAATACACACCTATCATCAAGCCATTGTCATAAGCTACCGGACCAACATTCATACACACGAAACCCAAGTCCTCAACATACTCAAAACCAATCGATAGTAAAACCGTTTTCCAAAACCTTTTCGATACTATCAGTATCAACCAAAATCATTTCATTTCCAATCAAACCCATCGATAAATCTTAGCAACAATATTTCCAAACTCATTTCCCAAAGTTTTCCAAACTCTTAAATCTCAAGTTAAGTCAACTCATATTCTTGTTTTATCCAAATATTCCGGCATTTTGGTTTACAACAATAAATCATTAAAGACATTTCCGAAACTTGAAAATCTCATTTTAAAATAATTATCATCAATATATATAATTATCATAACATCAACTATTTTTATTTAATATTTTCGAAAATCCCAAAACCACTTATTTAAGACATAACACCATACTTATCCCAAAAATAACACTTTTAAAATAATTTCATACTATAAAACAAATAAATAAATACCATTATAGAACATAACACATATCTACACTATCTACATCTACATCTACACTACGTTAAAATCTACATCTACACTTCTACAATACGTTAAAAGGAGGAAGTTTTATAAAAGCTCTAGACGATTACCGGCCGTAGATAGCGATTTTGTTAAAATCTAAACGGCCCAGATCTTTTGCTTTTGTCTTTCCAATTTTAACCCCCAAAGTTTGAATTTAAAAATATTGATTTTTTTATTTCAATGTCCTTTTCCGTCTTTTCCTTTAAGTCATTGATTGTCAGAGTTTCCACCACCTCCTTCGTTTTACTGTGCTTTCGTCGCCGAGCTCTTGTTCCGGCTTAATCGCTCGCCCCTTTCTTTTCCATGGCTTTCTCTGCGCTTCCACCTCCTGATTGTGCTTTTTTTTTTCCCCAATTTGTACAGCTTTCGTTTCTCTGTGCTTTCGTCCCCAATTACTCTCGCCCCTACCTTCAATCTTCTTGTTCTTCCTCTCCGTTTTTCTTCAGGTCAGAGCCGAGTCACCGTTGTATTTAAATTTTTTTTTTTACGGGTAAGTACCACTTTGTTGTTCAATGTTAACATCTTCTCAAATTCAAGGTTTTCAATTTTTGAGATTGATCGTTCTTCCCTTCCTCTTCAATGGTCGAACCCTAGCCTCGCACCTTCGTTCCCAATTCGATCCTCCTTCCCCAATTGGCTTGCTTCCATGGCCGCCGGTGGGTCCCTGGCTTCCGTCTCGTCGGCTTCGGCTTTATTTTTCGGGGTTCGGCGCTTCCGTGGCTTTCGATTAAAGCTCCTGCCTCTGGCCGTGGTTCGTCCGGCTTGCTTCCTCGGCGTCTCGCTCCCAATCTTGGCTCCTCTGGGGTGGTCCATCCGGCCTGCTTCCATGGCCGCCTTCACCAGCCGGCCTGTTTTCTCCTTCTCTTTCTTCTTCAACGGGATGATTTCCATCTCGTGCCCTTGCCTCCTCACGACTCCTGCAGCATTCCACTCTCTCTTCTTCAAGCAATTTTTGAGCTCAAGGAAGCGATTCTCCACGGAAGTGCTTCTATTCAGCGCATCAGGTTAAATCCCTCTCTTCTTACTTCTTCGCTCTATCTTCCAAGTTTGTATTGAATTTCTCTGGTGTTCCAATGGCCCCTAGAGCCGAGATTTTGAATTGTCGAACCCTACCCTAAGGTTAGGGTTTCATGTGGCGGTCAAATTTTTGAGTTAATTTGATTGTTGTGCTTGTTGTTGTGTGCTTCATTCGCTTAAGGTTGTTGGCCATGGATTTGTTGTTCTATTAGTCTATCTTCCTCTGTTGTAATGTTATCTTCTTTCGGGATATAGTTTTTAATTATTCCTTATCATCCTCATGTTTTTGCTCCATTTGGGGACAAATTATTTTTTCATTGCTTTTTCAATTTGGGTATAAAACCCAGGCTCTAGGATTTAGGCTTTAGTTTGAAATTACTGATTTTAGAGCTATAATTGCCTTTGGAAACGAGTCAGTTTAACCAGATTGTTTAAGGAGTCCTATTAGCCAGCTAATTCGATGTTGGAAATTATAATCTTGTTAGCAATATATCACTGAGCCTAATTAGGATTATAAAATTTACATATTGAACTTTGCCTTCTGAGGTTGGTTGATCAATATTAAAGGAGACTGAAAGCCTGTATTGATAAATAGGGAACTTATACAATTGAGTAGTTTAATGCAAATTAAAGATAGAAACTTTTTCGCATTCGATATTTGCAGGTCTTGCCGTTTCTAACTTGCACCACTGCTGCAATGTAGCTTGTAGTCTTGTAGATTCAAGATCTACACTTAATTTGACACTTTTATTTTCTAAATCTCTATCAACATATATAAGCACATTAACTTTCTCTTTTGGTTGTTGTCAAGTGATTGAATGGAAGCTTGGACTATAGATAAAGTAAAAGATTGATTTTTAGTTACTATGTTTCTTATCTTGCGTATCGCCATAGGAGTGCTGTTTGATTTTTATTTATTTATATATTACTCTGTAGGAATCTGAGGAGGAAAGATTGAGAGATGAATTTGAGGCTGAAGGAAGAAATCTCGCTCCTTTTCCTCCATGTGATTTTCAAAATGCTGTACCCTTTTTCTGTCACACTAA
Source organism: Persicaria tinctoria (assembly GCA_037127255.1). Lineage (NCBI taxonomy): Eukaryota > Viridiplantae > Streptophyta > Magnoliopsida > Caryophyllales > Polygonaceae > Persicaria > Persicaria tinctoria. The sequence continues at coordinate 1,219,324 of JBANSL010000019.1, read as the reverse complement.
TGCAAGGATCATTTCTCTCTTAACATAATTCTTGTTCTTTGGTTTATTCTCCTCGGACTGTCTATTCTCTCAGTTCGTTCATATCCCAGATTCCCCTTCGTTCTTATTCCCAATTATGTACAAATTAAATTTGAGTCAATCAATTTAGCGTTTTCTCCTTTTGCCTAGATCTATTTTAAAATGAGGACGACGAAGCCTAGAGAAAGATGTCTTAATGCAAGCTTCTCCAAACAAAGCATCGAGAACTTTTATGGATTATTAGTCCAAAACCAATCTATTGAAGGTAAGCTCTATTCTGTTGGTTATTCTACCGTTTCTATCATTTTTTTTCACCCCACTTAGTGATTCTTCACCCATTCACCAGTCCTATTAGTTTATGCTTCATATGTTTTTACCTTTCCAGGGAAGTTGAAAGAGATTAATCCTACTCGTGGTGACATGTCTTATGACATTAGCGATTCAGTTTTCTTCATAGAAGAAATAATCAGTTACCCTATGTTAGTTTGTTTCCAAGGGATAATCCATGATTTATCTTTGTCTAGGCATCTTGAATAACTACATTGCTTGACCTTTGCAGTTATCTGAATCCAATAATAATGTGATAAGATGGGTTATTTCCTCTATAAATTAAAGTTAACTTCATTCCATTATTTGTTCAACATCAACCAGCCTACTAAATTCAATTTAATCTAACTACATAAGTACTTGCTTTTTTAAATATTTGCAAATGAGTTCTGTAGAGATATTGGGAAAAACTTTTATATCATCTCGATGCGATGTGGCCTAATTGGAGCTTACTTGCATCCTTGTTATTTGTTCATATAAGGGAGGCAAATTTTTAAGTTTTGCTTTATGCTTTTATAATTTTTGGACCGTAATTCCTTTTCTTGTTTTAATTTGTTTAATTATATCATTTGGCAGCGATGTGGCCTAATTGAAGCTTACTTGCATCCTTGTTAATTTGTTCATATAAGAGGCAAAATTTTAACTTTTGTTTTGTGCTTTTATAATTTATGGACCGTAATTCCTTATCTCGTTACTGATTTTGGGTTTTGATTCTACTGCAGGTTTTTGGGCCTTTGTGGACTCTTATTTCGGATTGGAAAGTGTAGGTATTACACTTTTTTCACAGGTATTTTTTCTAATGTAGGAAGCTTGCAGGATTCTATGTAGTTGCTCTTGACTTCTTTCATCGAGATCCATACTCACCTAATAATGAAGAAAGGCCCCTTCCCATTTGGATTAAGGAACATGGAGCGGTGAGTTTCTAAATTGAGTCATAGGATTTAATGATACTGTTTGCAGTTATATATAGGTGCGTTTTTTTTATGCTCAGTGATGAATCTTTGACTTGATCCGAGGTATTCTTGGGCTATCTATTAATTAATTTAATTGTATAGCAACTCTTAATGTGGCACACAATCACATCCAAACTCCAAATAGGCTTCACAAGTGAAGATTCGGTGATTGATTTAGTCATTTCATTATGTGAGTGGATTATCTACACACTTTTGTTTTTGTGACTCCCAACTACTCTTATGTTGAGCAAAAGCTTACCCAGTATTCAACTATCATCTTATCAGTGGTCAAATGGGGTTTCATAAGTAGATTCTTGTTCTGATTATCTCATTTAATTTATTTGAATGGTTTTTAAATTAATGCATGGCTATCTTGAGCAACTGGCTTTCGTTGGGATGGTAAGAGTCTTCTGTTCTTATTCATGATCGAAAAAAGGCCTCTAAGCTCATTCCTCCTCATGGAACCATAAATCAAAATATTCAGGTAGGGACTGGTCTTACTGATGTCGCTGTTAGCGAATTTGTTCATATGGACTTTGAAAATGGTGAAACAATTACCTGTCGTAAATCAGAGGTGGCTAATTCTGCATTCCATCTCACTCAGTTGCAGTGGAACCATAGTCAACTCGATGCCAAAGGTCAGTCTTTTCTTTTCACTTTGGTTCATTATTGTTTGTAAGAAGTTAATAGTCTGTGAATAGTGTTTGTAAGAAGAAGTTGGCCTTGATACTCCTCTGCTATTTTAATTTTTGTTATTATCTATTCTTGAGGTATTTGTGATGATGTTACTTATGCAAGTTGCTGCTATGGTGGTGAGATCATTAATGTAAACCAGCTATCGGATCACGTATGTCATATAGGTATTTCTTGTCTCCAGGTACTAGCCAAGATGATGCATGGTTTGTCTCAGTCAGTGTATTGGAGTCCGAGTCAGATGATGAGTTCAGTAGCGTGCATGGAGGTAAATAATTTTTGGGCTGGAAAGTTGTTTTTCTATGTGTCTTTGCTTGTTTATAGTTTCACTCTGTTGTATTCATATTACAATCTACTGAAGACTGCAGTTGCACTCTGATTTCAATGAATGAAATATTCAAACGTGAAGTTTCCTTGGTAGTTTTGAGATTAGTTTTTATCTCCCAAAGTGGTTGTGGATTCAGATGGCGTCTGCATCTCTCTCTCTCTCTAATAAAATCTCCTGCGATTCAGTAGCTATTTCTTGTTCTTTTCCTGATTGCAATTCTGCCCATCTGTAAATTAGGAAATTGTTCAGTAGTGATAACAGAGCTGATATTTCCCCCCTATTAAAGAAAACTTGACAAATACATGGTTTCTTAGAATTTATATTATGCAGTACCCCAATTCAAAATTTCCAACCCAGATTTGACAAACAAAATTCTTTAATCCACAGCTACCAAAAATGAGAACAATAGTTTGAGGTTCGGAAGTTTCCCTCCTTTGCCATCTTGACATTGGGACTTGAAAGTAAACTTTTAAGTGGACATGCAATAGGGGTTACTGGTTACAGTTGCAGGCTCAAGTATTGGATTGATGTGTATCATGGTGTCCTTTTATAGTTTCAAATTGCTAGCAACTTCTGTTATTTCGTTCTGCTGTTTTATTATGTGGTCAGACAGTTTTCCTACCGCGGGGAATCAAATTGGTGCAGTTACAAGTAGCCAACTTGTCCAGTATGAAGTTGCTTCATGTTTTGTGGAAAGTGGGTGTAAGTGTCAAGACTACTATGCAAGTTTTGTCAGAGTAGATGGAGGTATAGCCTCAAGGTTATGGGTAGGTATAGTTAATGAATTGGGCCAATATTATAATTCTTCTATATGTTCTCATTCAGGGAAGGCTGACGAGATGTCTGCCAAGAGGAAGAAGCTTTTAGATCGCTCTATTGAAAGCTTTAACTGTTTGAGGGGGGAGAGGGCGACTCTGAAAAAAGCTTCCTAAAATCTGGATTACGCCGCTTGGTTTCCTCACTGAGTTTCAATGAGAAGAGCGATTTAACTAATAACGGACCCCAGACAACGAAATCAGGGGTTATCAGGCTCTCATTCAGAAGGAGATCTTCTGATGGAGAAGACACAAGTGAGTATTCTAACTTTTCATGGTCTTTTATTATTATTATTATTATTATTATTATTATCATCATCAAATACCAGGAAAATCACTTCAATAAGGATGCAAATGTTCTTTGTTTCACCTGGTGAAGCACTACTATCACAGACCCTTTTGGCTTGGACAAGTATTTTGTGGCATTCAATTTTTGGTTTTTACCAGGGATTTATTTAGCTCATCTGCTGTGATCTAATAACTTGTGCATTCAGCTCAGAATCATTTGTAATGTTATGATAGACTTGCCAGGGCCATGTACATTGAACAACACTGTCACAAATGCTCTCCTTAGCGAAACAGGCCAGGAGATCAACACTTGTAATGTAAGTATTGGCTCAAGAATCTGCAGTTCTTTCACCGCTTGTTTGTTTTGCTAATTTATGCTGCTTGATATAGGATTGTTATCCTTGTCTTGAGGACAAGATTGCTGGATATCAGCAGGAGGAGTCCAGAGAAGCTCCGGAAGATGATACATCCAATGATCAAAAGAATGATGGGCAAGGTACCTCGGCATCTCCTTCGTGCTGCCTCCAAGATTTTGAGCAGCAACAACGGCAGATAATCAGACTCCGGGATTCCTGCTATTCATCAACAGTCCATATTGAGGACGGGTTTTCAACCAAAAGTCTTGCCAATTTGGAGGTTTAGGGTAAGGGCTGGGTTTCAATAGTGTTGATAAGTCCTCAGGGAATGGTGAAGATTTCTTCCTGGAAAGTGGTCTAAGCAATGACAGCAAAACAAGAAGGTTCAGCAATGTCGTTTATAAGCCTCGTCAGGCTAATGATGCAAGCTAGATGGGAGGTGATACAGCCATACAGGTCATTCAGTCTCACTATGGAGTATGGAATGCTGGACTCGAAACACTTCAGGTTATTGATGACGAAGGAGTGGCAATATAGGCATCGTGTATCTACCTGAACTGATTCGGATGGCCACTTGTTTTGTTCTCTAAAAGGTTTGCACACCAACTGTCATAGTAAACAGACCAAATGACCTTCTTTTGTTCCTTGGTACAACATGTTATATATCAGATTTGTTGTATGATTTATAAGAAGTTCACAAATGTAGTTCCCAATTCCTAGTATATAAAATCACCAAAATACACATCATAACAATAACAATGTAAAGAGGAACCCAGGCCAGCAGATCCAAACCCTTAACCCAGATTGGAAATTTCGGGTCAGGCCCAACCCGGTGGCCCAAACCCATGACTTGCCCAAATCTGAAGGTGAGTTTAATGAACCGGTAAATAAGCCCTGAACCGCCGGCTCACAAAAAAGAAAAGAAAAGAAGGGAACCGGTTCGACTGAACCCTCCTTCCCCAACGCAATAGAACAGGGCTGTTCAATCGGAAAAACGACGGGGGAAAACATGGAATTACTCCGGCTATGGTGGCCCATTCGGACTCGGAATTGAACCATGAGATCGAGCAGGAAAATACGACCAAGACCTACCCCATATCGATCAAACGACGCGAAGAAGAAAAGGGGGAAAGAAGAGGCTCACCGAGAGGTAAAATCGTCACCGGAGGTGCTCACCGGACGCGATTCGGCTTCGTCGACGGGGAAGAAACTTCGGAATACTCCTATGAAATAGTATTGATCAGACAGAAGGACTATTAAGGGTAAATGGGTCGGAATCGAAGGAAAAACTATTACCGACCTTCGAACTGAAATCAGGGGATGAACGCGGCTCGGCGGCTTTCGGGTGGCTGGCATCCCGGGAGCTTGTCTGCGACGACGAAGAGAAGGAGGAGGAGGGAGGTCGGTGGCAGCGGATCCAAGGTCCGAGGGTGGTGGTGCTCGCGGTTACGAAATTCAGAGGAGATGGTGGTGAATGCGAGGCTGTGGTAACAAACAGAGGAGGAAAGACAATGGTGGCTGCAAATGGGGTGCTTCGGATCACCGACAAGGGAAGCTGGACCGGCAATGGTGGTTTTCTGTATGGGTTTTCTTTTGCAGAGGAGTGAAAACGGAAGAGAGAGGGTGAATGGGTGCTCTGGGTGTGTGAGTGAGAATGTGGGTGAAGGGAGGATGGAGCTGCTGAATGTTGATATTAATAGGAGGAAAGAGGTGCACAGGCTAACAGACAAGGAATGGAGGAGGGGGCCAATTTGTTCTTAGCTAGCAATGGATGGTGCAGCCTGCAGGGGGGATATGTGGGTTGCAGAGGGACCCCATCGGTTGAGAGAGAGAGAGAGATAAAAAGGAAAAAGAGATTACAAATTGAGAAAGGTCTCCACTGCCAATTTGAAATCCCGATGCTCCATTTCAATCCCGACCACTAAAACGAAACCCGACACTAGGAATTTTAATCGAATATTCGAATCAATTTCAAGATGATCGGAATTAACTTCAATTTTTTTTTTTTATCAAACTCGTAAAGTGAAAGCGGAATCAAATTCCGTAAAGATCCAAATTCTAAAACGATGCCGAAATGATTTTAAAATCGAAACTTGTGCTCGAGGACGAGTTTTCTCCCATTTTTATAATTCGTATATATTTAATTAAAATCATAATAAAATAATATATATATATATATATATATATATATAGGGAAAAGTTCTAGTAAAACAGAAATTACGGTGCAACGGTGAAACGAATGAATATATATATATATATATATATATATATATATATATATATATATATATAATATTCGGCCTTTACACTTCTCACTATGAACATTATTCTTGTCGTTGTGAACAAATAACTTTGTCATCTTGAACATGCCTTTAATTTCTAGTTACGGTATGGATAAAATCGTATCTTTATTCTCTTCTCTATTATAGACTTCATCCCGTCATTATTAATTATCAGGTTTGTCATCAAAAACATATATCCTGTCAAAAACAAATTTTATCTCTATCACTTTTGATTCTCTTACTAAGGAAATGATTTTCATCCGCCTAGTTTTATTATTCTTAAATTTCCGAGAAAAAAAATATTAAAAACATTATTTTAATATGTATTTCATTTTTTTATATATTTTTTTTTACTTTTCTTTTAATTCGTAATTCTCCTTTTAATGATTTTTTACATTTAAATTTAAAGGTAAAATCAGCTATTATTTTTTAGCACAAATGACCTATTTTTTAGCACAAATGACCCACATATTCTATTTTTGCTATTCTCAGAAATGGGTATACTTTTGCAAACCGAACACCGATTTGGTGTATTTCTGCAAATCGGTCATGTTTTTTTTTTTGTAAATTTGATAAATAGAGTTCAATTAATCCCTTACACCCCAATGCAGCCCTAACTATGTCAAGATTTGACAGAGAGATAACAAATAATACCAAGAATATAAGCATATAAATAACATCGATCAATTAAACACGATAAATCAATGCTTAAGATATATGTCACCTTCCTATATAAGCAGGCTTCAACAACGGTATTTGTTAGGAGGGAAACTAGTAATGACATAAATATGAAGTGAAATTTAAAATCAAACTAACTCCCTATTCAAGCAAATAAAATACAAGAAACCCTTCCGTTGTAGTGGTAGGGTATTCAGGATCGTATCCACGAGGAAGCTTGTCAGCGCTCGCCTTTTTCGTCCCAAATTGCTCTCGAAATCGACCAGTAGAAGTCCTCGACGTTGAGTAAAGTACTCGATGTCGACTACCTCAGTCAAGTAAACCTGCAGAACCGCTCAACAGAAGACGAATCAAAGCAATGTCAAGTAGGGTAGTACTCGATATCGACCAGACTACTCGATCTTCATCATCAAAACACACATCAATAGCATAAAGAAACTAAATTGCATTAAATCAAATAAAAACTCACAACCAATCGAAGCCAAATTCGCTCTCGCAACACTTCACTCCAATCGGCCTAAGCTCTCTAATCCTACCTTTCGAATGTAAATTGTGTGTGTAAATTGGAATTGAAAATGAATAAAAACCAGCCCCTAGGACCTTATTTATAGTATTCAATCCTCGCTATCCAAGGAAAGAATAATCTATCTATATCTAAAACTATCTATCTAAAAGCTTTATGATAAAACTTGGAAATAAAACAAATAAATCCTTAAGGGAAAATATCTAAAGTGGATAAATCTTGATATATCTTCTCTTCAAGTTGATAGAATTCACGTGCCTTCCCTTGCAAGTAAGCCCAATACTCGGATCTTCACTCGGATTCAACTCGGATTGGCCCAGAAGAGTACTCGACATCGAAAAGTCTAGTCGACGTCGAGTAGGAATGTCTTCTCCTCGGATCTGGACTCGAGCTCGGGTAGAATTCGGATACTCGATGGGTACTCGACATCGACAAAGTCCTCGACGTCGAGTACAGTTGTGCTCTCGAGTGCCTTGTTGTGCTCGACTAGTGGATTTCGATCAGATGTACTCGATATCGACCTGGTTGGTCGATATCGACTAGTCCTTGTCGAGTGTTCTTTTCTCTTCTTTTCTGCTCGATGTGGCCTGGTTCAGCTGCTACTCGACCTTGGACTTTTTGTAGTTGACCTCGAGCTATTCCATGATTTTCTTCCTTTCTCCGAATTGTTGTAAAATGCCTCGATTTATGTGAAATTAAACAGAAACTAGTGTAGACTCCATAATTTGGCAAATAACCATAAACTACATAGATTATGTACTATTCTAACCCAAATGCATGAAATGTACACAGAAATCGATATAAAAGTAAATATAAAATAAGGTAATCTACAGGAAACCACCCCTTAAATATGGTCTTTTGCACAAAACCACCCCTTAAAATCGAAATTGCATAAAACCACCCATTAAATGGTATCTGTTACCAAATCACCACCCCACCTTACTGTTCTGTCAAAGTTCTGTTAGAACTGAGTTTACTCATTGAGTCCACACGCTCAACTCGACCGAGTCGACTCATTATCTTCTTCCTCCAAATTGGGTAGTAAGAGCTTCAATGGGGGTTGATCAATTTCCGTTGTTTCATCTTCAAAACACTCCCATTAAGTTCTACTCAATCTCCTCATCTAAAAAAGGTGCTCAATTTGGAATTTAATCGAATGATTCAAGCTCAATTCTGTTCAAATTCGTTTTTGCCCCAAATTGAAATCGACATCGTTTTGGTTGATTTTGAAGCCATTTCTTATAATTGAATATACAAAATTAATCAAATGATAAAGTGAGAGAGATTGACGTATCCAATTGTGGGTTTTATGGCCTTCATCTACTCGGTCTACAAAAGGGGATTTTGTCTCTTTCAAGACCCTATTTCACCATTGTTGGCCAAAATCCGAGATCCTAATCTACTCCATCACATTCCTAATACCTCAAGCGTCGATTTAGTGCAAAAATCCACCTTGTCATCCTTTTCGCCACCTCCTTAGCCACCGGGAGATCCGCCACACCACCATAAATTCGTATCCTCCAACCTCGTGTCTTTTCGTGCCTCCAAACTCCACCGAGAACCTACAGAAGCCTCGATGGAATCCGTTGCTGCGTGGTGACATTGGACTTGCAATCTGATGGTGTCGATTTGGGGAAGAAGATGCATTAATTGCATTCTTCATCCCAACATTTTATTTTTGTAAAATATGCCCTTATTTCAATGATTAAAAAATAAGGGTAAAATAGTCATTTCATATATTTAACAGAACTGTGACAGAACAGTGGTGTGGGGTGGTGATTTGATAACGGATACTATTTAAAGGGTGGTTTTCTGTAATTTTGATTTTAAAGGGTGGTTTTGTGGAAAAAAACCCCATTTAAAGGGTGGTTTTCTGCAGATTACCCTATAAAATATAGCAAATTAGGCGCACAACACTATTCACAATCAAATTTTGACTTTTTCATAAAAAAAAAAACGAACCTTTGTTTTTTTCAATATTGCACAGAATCACCCTTTACTTTTTAAATTGCATACAATTATCAATATTTTTGCCATAAAAGCACACTCATTTTTAAAATTAAACAAAATTACCCATTATTTAGTATTTTAAAATATCAAACTGGGAATACTTGGGAATGAATGGAACAACAAGCTAAGCTAAGCTAAGGTTTTTCTGAAGGACCATGATACATTTACACTAGGTGTAAAATTTAAATTTTACACTACAAATACTAACATGACATGTGATGAAAAAGTGATGTAAAAAGTAACCAAGCCTACAAGTCTAGCTCTTTCTTCTTTTCTTGCTCATGATAACCTATGTATTCATCTCATCACCAATTCATGTGGGTTCCATTAACTACAAGCTTTAATTTATTTTAAAAAACTATAATAATATGATTAAATTGAAACTTTCAATTATAAAAACACTCCCTAATAATTTTGTACACCACCCACACTTGTATAAACAACTCATTTTATATTGATTTTTGTAATAAAAACTAACATAATTTTATTTACATAAACTCGTAGAGATATTTAGAGTATATTGATTTGTTAAATATTTTTTAAAAAAATTTTCTGATAAAATGTTATTATATTTTTTTTTGATAAAAAATTATTATATTTTTTTCAATTTACTTTTTTAATAATATCCTAAAAATAAAGTATTTATTTAATGTAAGAGATATAAAATTATACTGTATATAATAGGGGTGGGCATGGGACGGGACACGACGGGATTGGGGTAATCCTGCGTCCCGTCCCGCGTATTTTTTTACGGGACGAGATTGATTTTATTATTTTTAAATCCCGCCGGATCTTATCCTTCACGGGACGAGACGGGATCGAAACGGGACGGGATTTATCCCTCATAAAAAAAAATACAATTAACTCAAAAAATAATAAATAAAAAGGTGTAAATTAAAGTCTTACATAATAATCTCATTATAAAATATAGTAGGCAGTAGCAAATTAAATTATTACATAATCTCATTACAATGTAAGTTCAAATACAGTAGCTTCGATTAAAAAAAACAAAAAACAAATACAGTATCGCAATTTCCCTTCCTTTGGATTTATTTGTTAAGGTATACTATAAATATATTCTTATATGTTTTTATTATTTATATATATATATATATATATATATATATATATATATATATATATATATATATATATATATATATATATATATATATATATATATATATATATATATATATATATATATATATATATATATATATATGCGGGACGAGACGGGATTTGCAGGATGCGAACTCTCCGTCTCGTGTCCCGTCCCGCGTAATTTTTGCGGGACGGAATTGAATTTATTTTTTTCCTAAATCCCATTTGTGTCCACCCCTATTATATAATACATTGAATAAATATTGCGGGAAAAACAATATAATGTAACATTTCTTTTACTACGTACGTCTTTTTTTCCCCTTGAACAAATATTCTTTTACAATTTATTTTTGCTTAATACGATTGATTGACGTCTTTGTTAGAACTACACGTAATGATTGACATCTTCTTGTTTTTTCTTAATCTATGATTTTGTATTGTTGTACTTACAATTTAGTTTTTAAAGAATAAAATTAAAATATTCCTATATACTACGTAAACCGAGAGAAGAAAACTCTCCCTAACCCAGCTCCCTGTTTCTGTTTCATGCCCTCTTCCCCTCCGTCTTCCCGTGGAAGTTGGTACCACAGATCTATTCCTCAAATGTAAATCGACCACAAACTGAAATCAAAACCAAATGTAGCGTCCAAATCCAGAGGAAACAAACCACAAAAACTCTATCCAAACACCAGTTTGTATGAACACAAACACTGAATCAGAAACCCAAAAATTGGTCCTGAACACACTATGGCTTCACTCTTGGAACCTGGGAATAAACTCTACCCTTGATAACCATCACAGAACACTTAATGCATGTCGAAAAAACAAACAGAATGTGCGTGTTCTGGGGTTTTTTCGAATGCAGCAACAACATTTACATCTTACCTATTTCCAAAAAGCTTTTATCTCTAAGTTTAATTGTATTAACACTAACCTCGTTAGCTTTATCCTTTGTATTAACCCTCCCTTTAGCAATAATTTGAATGCAGAGGCATTGAAGATCACACTCACAAAATCACACTCCCAAGGCATTGAAGATCGAAAAGCCGAGAAACTTAACCATCCCAGCAAGAAACAATTAATGCAAGGATGGGATGAAAATGGCCTCTTGCTTTACTACTAAAGTAAGTTTTCTCAAGAACCAATACACTAGAAGCATGATTACATCTATTAATCACAATCTTTATAGCATCTTAGCCTCCCCTAGATTTAATCTCACGCCTCACATTGCATGCAATATGAGTAACTACAATTTCCCGTCTATAAATAAGAGTTGTGATCATGCAGTCATCCCTCACGCTTTTCTTATCTACCATCTCTTGAATCTCACTGTCTTACTTGCTATGGATCAACATTCGTCCTTTGTTGAAGCCCTCATCAATACCACTAGGCAAGGGATCTCCCTTGAGACCATGCCTAACCCCCTTGTGAACTCCCAGAGCCAAGATACCCCTCTTACTTTGGCCATGGAAAATCAGTCTTTCAATCCCCAAAACACTGAGCCTCAAGGTGCTCCCTCCATTCACATTTCTCATGCACCCCCTACTGGTGAATTCTCCAACCATGCAAGCCTTGCTGCTGATCCTTACTCCATCCCTGGAGTTAAGGATCTACACACCAAGCTCTCTGAATTCAGCCTCATAGCTAGGCCGATTTGTCCAAGCCCCCATTGAGATCAAGCAAGTAGCAGGAAAGATGAAAGTCGAATGGAAAAACCTAAAAGGAAGTTGGGGGATGGATACAATCGACAACGATTGGTTCATCTTTTGATTTGCTAACAAAGAAGACCGAGCTGTAGTTTGGAACAACAGACCTTACCATGTCCAGGGTGCTCTCCTTGCTATGTATCCTTGGACGGATTCTTTCAACCCAATGGAGGAGCACACCACTACTGCTGATGTGTGGATCAGGATTCCTGGTCTCCCACATCAATTCTACTCCTCTGAAGCCATAGACTACATCCTCAAAAGTGGTGGTGTTGGCTCCCTCATCAGAATTGACCAAGTCTCAAACATCAGAAACAAGCTAAGGTTTGCAAGAATTTGCATCAATGTTTCTCTTCTCTCTAATTTAGTTACCTTTATCAATATTCGTAAGAATGAGAATGAAAACCTTAGATTGAGAATCTGGTATATATGAAGACTTCTCTGATGGGTGTGGGGGTTGTGGAGGGTATGATCATTCCTATGATGAATGCCCTCTAAATGCACCAAGGCCAGGAAAATTTAACCCTGTCCTTGAAGAGAATCCTCACATTGATTTTCTAGCCCCTGCACCTGTTGCTACCCCAAACAGAAACCCCAATGATCAAAGAATCTTCACTGCTGCAAACCCCCCTAATCCCCATAGCCACATTGATGATACTAGTGCCCTACACTCCATGAACCCGAGGCAGGGAGACTTTGGTCTCCTTCCTATGACTAGTAACCCAAACCACATAATGTTTCATGGCCCTTTGCCTAGCCCCAGCTATCCCAATGAACTCATAAATCACGTCATCCACCTCAACAATGCCCATGCATCCAAACTAGCTGCTGAAACCTCTGTCATTCCCTATGCTATAGCCCCATTTATTCTCCACACAATCATGGCCTCGACCAACCAAGGTCCCCCCAGCAACAACACACCTACAAAAGCCAATCTTGATGAGATGACCAGAGCTCAAATCAAAGGAAAAATGGTGGACACTGGAGTCAATTCTGAAGAGTCACACCTCTCCCTGAAATCTAACAGAACTGTGATAAGGAAAATGGGAGGAATAGTCATCAGACCTACAGAGGAATCTACTGAGATGACGAGCTTAGAGCAGTCCAAAAGGAGAGAAGAAGAAGAACAGAATGAAGCATCCTCCCCAGCCAACAAGAAGTCCAGAAAAAACAAGAATTGATCATGATTAGATGTCCAAAACACTTGTTGAGTCTCATGCTTATCAAAGCTCCTCCTAAGAACAATAAGAACCTTCATGCCACTCCTCACAAGTTGTTGCCTTGTTATGTTGCTGTTATGGTTGTCTTTTATTCCTTTCTGCTCTCTGTCTATTTGAACTATGTGTTGTTCTATTTGGATTCGATCCGCATGTTTTCCCTGGGTGCCTGGATCCACCTGCTTTCGGCTTGCTATTTTCCTTTTCTTTTTGGTTCTATATTACTGTTGTTCTCTACTTTCTGGTGCTTGTTCTTTTGCTACCTCTTTGGCTGCTCCTCTGTTAGTTAGGTTTTGACTCCTTGGATGGACAGTTGCTTTGCTCTCCCTATGCTCGTAGCTCTTTTTCAATGTTGTGAGCTTTGGTTGAGCAGAAAATCAGGTATACTTCTAACCCTCTCTCAAAACCTTAAGCCACTCCCCACTGCAAACCCCTGGTTTGTAATGGTGGAAGGCTTCACCAACCTTAAACAAAAACCAAATCATACAAAACCCTTGATACAACTGGATACTGATAAAGATTTTGAAATAAAAATTCTTTGCAAACATATGCACTACCAACACCAGATCATAGAAAATAATCAGTTGAAAGGAAGTAAGGAGTCAGAATACCAGAAAACCAAGACCAACAAAGGAAAACTATATTCAGAGATACATCAGGGAATCAGTCACATGAACAAAAATGAATTAGAGCAAAAATCTGCAAACATCTATCATATAAGAACACCAAAAATACGATCAGCATATAAGATAAATGATTAGTATAGCCTACTGGAATATAAGAGGGTCAATGCGCCCTCTCTTATGGCAAGAAATCAACCATCTAAGACAAACAAACAAAATAGATATGTTAGTTCTAACTGAAACTAAAGCAACAGATGAGCCAACCCCAGATCAAATGAAAACCCCAGGCTTCCAAAAATGTGAAAGTATTGCAAATGTAGGCCACAAGGGTGGTTTGTGGCTGCTATCAAAACAACACAAAGCACTTGACCATGCCAGAATCATAGAAAAAGACCAGAGATATATAATGTTACACACTAGCATTGAGAATATGGAGCTGGCAATTCTATGTGTATATGCTCCAGCAATAGAACATGAAAAAATAGATTTCTGGGGATATTTGTCAAATAACAAACAAACATAATTTACCCATAATTATAGTAGGAGATCTCAATGATATAGAAAATGACAATGAAAAAACAGGAGGCAATATACCTTCCCTCATGAGATTCAGAAGACTAAGATATATCAAATCAGAACTAAACTTACACACTATCCCCTTCAAAGGCTCACCTTTTAAGTAGAGGAAAAGCAAAAAAAAGTGATAATAACATCTATGAGAGATTAGACAGAGTCCTAATTCATCAAGATATTGCCACAAGATTTAAAAACATGATAGTAACACATCATCCATTTTCATTCTCGGACCATTGTCCAATCACATTCCAACTTGGCAGCTCTAATCAAAGGAAAGGCACACCGTTTAGCTTCGAAATGTCTTGGACAACCGACCCTTTATATGAGAAGTTAGTTAAAAAAGTCTGGCAGAACAAGCTCCATGGCTCGTTCGGATTCCAGTTTATGAATAAGCAAAAACTATTAAAAAAGAACACAAAAACTTGGTGTAAATAACACAACAAGAATATATCAAGACAACTTATCAACGTTGACAAAAAAAATATTGGAATTACAAAACAAACTACCTTGGGGGAACATTTTAAAACAAGAGAACCTGGAGTTAGAAAGATTGGAAAATAAAAAATTCCAACTACTAGATTTTAACTACAAATTTTGGAAACAACGAGCAAAAGTAAAGCATCTAAGCAATACAGATAAAAACACAAAATATTACCAAACAATAGTCAGAATAAAAAGTTTTAAGAAAGTAAATGCCACTTTCACAAATAAAAAAAGGCGAGATACTAAAAGAAGAAAATCAAATAGCAGAACAAATAACAAGTGAGATGAGGGAAAGATTCATTTCGAAAAATCAAAGATTAGCCAGACAATAAGATATCCCTTATATCCAACCTCAAATTACGAGGGAAGAAAATTTGGCTCTAATAAGAAAACCTTCCGATACAGAAATTAAAAACACTATTAAAGATATGGATGAAGACAAAACACCAAGACCAGATGGCTACCCACCTGAATTCTAATATTGGAAGATAGTCGGTCCCTAATGTGCAAAACTATTAGAGCCTTCTTCCACTCAAGTAAATTATTAAAAGACATTAATCAAACCTTTGTAGCATTAATCCCAAAAACGGAAAACCCTAGTACCATAAACCAATATAGACCTATAAGTCTCTGTACTACAGTCTATAAAATTATCGCAAAAATACTAGCCAATAGATTAAAACCAATTCTCCCACGAATCATACACCCTTATCAAGGTGCTTTTGTGGAAGGAAGATCAATCAACGATAATACCTTAATAGCCCATGAAATATTCCATAGCTTTCATAAGAAAAAAGGGAAACAAGGGTGGATGACCCTAAAACTGGACATGGAAAAGGCTTACGACAAAATTAACTGGAACTATATTCAAGCAGTACTAGTTAAGTTTGGGTTTCATGATAAATGGATCAGTTGGATAATGGAATGTCTAACTACAACCACCTTTTCGGTGTTAGTTAATAACCAACCGGGAACCCAATTCAAACCCAACAGAGGAATAAGACAAGGTGACCCCTTAGCCCCATATATATTGTAATAGTTATGGAAAACCTTGCACGTGAAATGCAAGCAGAGGCGATACTAGGAGGATGCCCTCATATGAATAAAAATCACAAACAATGGTACCCCTATTCCGTTTCTCACTTTCGCAGATGACACCATAATCTTTGCAAAAGCAACACATACAAGTCTAAACACAATACAAAATACGATCAACAACTTTTCTAATCTTTCGGGATTAACCATTAACTATAACAAAAGCTCCTTACAAGTCTCAAAAAACGTAAATAATCAACTAGCTAGATCATTGGCTCAACGTATGAACATCCCCATCACAAAAACACTAGAAAAATATCTAGGAATCCCAATCATCCAAGGAAGGGTGAAAAACTGTGTTTTTGAAGAAGCAATCCAAAGTCTAAAAAAACAACTATCGAAATGGAAAGCCTCTACTTTAACCCAGGCGGGTAGATCGGTACTAATAAAAGCAAATCTTAACTCTAAAACTAACTACCTAATGCAAAATTTTCTGCTCCCGAAAGGTATTCTAAACCAGATAGATCAAATAAACAAAAACTTTTTCTGGAATAAGTTAAATTCTGAAAGATTTACTCTGCATGTTAGCTGGGACAACATCTGTAAACCTAAATGTCAAGGGGGATTAGGTATAAGAAAGGCGGAAGATATTAACACTAGTCTACAATTGAAACTCTTATGGAAACTTTATACGGATGACAACAACATATGGACTAGACCTGTCAAACGGGTCATTCGGGTCGGGTTCGGGTCGGGTCACTTCGAGTCTCGGGTAAAACGGGTCCCGAGTAAAACGGGTTCCGGGTTTTTCGGGTTGACTAGAACCCGGGTTTGACCGGGTTTCGGGTCATTTCGAGTCGATTTCGGGTTTGTCAATTTTTTCTTTTTTAAATTAAAAAAATCATAATTTGATAATTTTGCGGTAAATTTTAATTGAATATAAAAAAAAATTAATTATATTTAATTATAAATCAACCGGGTCACCGGGTCAATCCGGTAAATCGGGTCAAAATTACCGGGTCAATCGGGTTACCGGGTCGAAACCCAGATTATTCGGAAAATTTTCGGGTTTTCGGGTTCGGGTCGAAAAAAAATTCCGGGTCAAAATTTTCGAGTCTTGACCTCAAAAAATTTCGGACAGTCGGGTCGGGTTTTCGGGTCGGGTTATGTTTTGACAAGTCTAATATGGACTAAGTTAATTAAGGAAAAATACTTACAAACGAACCCGATATCTCGAATATCAAATCTCCATACATCATGGCAATTTAGTAGACTACTATCGTTAAGAAGTAAATTCCAATCTGGACTATTATGGCTAATAGGTGATGGCAACTCGCTAAATGTCTGGTTTGATAATTGGGTACCAAACACGAACCTCCTTCCATGGTTAAACCAACATGATCCAAAAATGAAAGTCTCAAATCTCCTCAATACAAATAAACAATGGTGTACTAACCGACTAAATGAACTATTCCCAATTGAAATTGTTAACAAGATTAAGAAAATTGATCTACCAAACTGGGAGACAAGGGATAAGTTCGTATGGAAGTATAATCAAAACGGAGTTTTTTCAACAAAGTCAACATATGAACTAAGTACTTCAAACAACAACAGGGTCATAGACAACAAATGGGTATGGAAACTGAACATTCCGCCTACAATTCAGAACTTAATTTGAAAAATTACAGTGGATGGTGTACCAACTACAGAGAAGTTAAACAGATTTGTGAATAAAGTTCCATCCCTTTATAGCTTATGTGAACAAGATAATGAGGATACCCAACATTTATTTGTAGACTGCAGCTTCAAAAAAAGAGTTATTTCGGCCTATGAAAACAAATCAGGTACTAGGATCTTTCCCCCGAATCACCTAGATTTAAATATAAATGAACTACATAACCACCGAGCCCAAATAAATAATCTGAATGAACTATGCTTCATATGACAATCCATTTGGGAAACAAGAAATAATATTATATTTAAGAAACAGAAACAAGATAGTATAGATGAAATAACAAGAAAATTCAGAAATGACATTAAAAACTGGAAACAAACCAAAACACAAGAGGACCATGCAAATAAAAATATCAAAACAAAAAGGAAAAGGAGTCGGAACTCAAAATGGACGAAACCGACGAGAAATACTTATAAAATTAATGTTGATGGCCCGGTCAGTACCACGGGCCATTGCCAGGTGGGGGGAGTCATCAGGGACTCAAATGGAAGGATTATTGATATTTTCAGCAGGAAATTGGGAAAAGCACAGCTCTCCAAACTGAGGCTATACTGCTATCTATACTGGTATGGAATTCGCTATAGCAAGGGGAATACGAAGGGCAATAATATATAGAAGGTGACAACTTAGAGGTCATCAAAACTGTTGTTGCAGGAGAATGGTCAAGTATGAAATAGATATAAAATAAAGTTCAGACTGACTTCCCTGTCTCAGCAAATAAATACAAGACTTCCTCCCGTTGTAGTAAGAGAAAAGTCAGGATCGAATCCACGAGGAAGCACGTCAGCAGTTCTTAGGTAGTTGTAGATCTCACAGAAGCAGCAGAAAGGACAGAAACAAAGAACAAAGAAATAAAAGCAAAACAGAAACAAAGACAAAAAGACAGAAAATAAAGCAAAGCAACAAATAAAAGCAAAGCAACAGAGGCTACTCGATCTCGACCACAAGCTACTCGAGATCGACAAGGGCAAATCGACAGAAACTGAAAATTCGACGACGACAGAAGAAAACACAACTCGAGATAGACTGGACCCTACTCGATCTCGACCACGTCTTACTCGAGATCGACAAGCTCTCTTCTATGTCGACTAAGAATGCAGAAAACTCAGAAATTTAAATTGCAAATTTTCGAAACCAAAACTCAGATTTTTGACGAAATAAATCAATATAATAAAAGACTTCCAAAGCCAGGGTTTCAACACCACAACGATAACCATGCAAAGTAACACATAAAGGCATAAAAGATCATGTTTTCCATCAAATAACTTTCGTTATTAACAAATAGGCAAATAGAGGCTTTCACATAAACCCTAATTGTTACTAACCCTTTTTCACATAATTAACCCAAGTTGTATTAAGATCACTTTCGCTTCAATAATACAAACAAGGATCACCTTCAACTCTCGCAAAAGAATCATGCTCATAGGGATAGAAGATGAATTGCACAAAAAGATCTGACCTTTACCGCGTAATCTCACATGGCCACCGTCGGGCTCACCCCAGCCCCAGAAGTGGGTGGACTACTCACGCCTCATCGCAATCGCAGACATTGATGTATAAAAAGAAACTTGCATTAACTAAATTCAAAAGCCTTTAAAATCCCGACAATCAACTTTCGCATAAAGCCAAAACCTTAAAAACCTTAGAACTCCTAAACTGTATCTGTGGATCTACTTCTCTTCCTCTGAATTTGAATGTATGAACTGGAATGTATGAAAAACCAGCCCCTAGGGCTTTATTTATAGCCTTCTATTCCTTGCTAATCAAGGATAGAATTTTCTATCTATATCTACTTAAAGCTTAAAGATAAATAAATTGTTTTAAGGAAATAAATCAACAAGGAAAAGATAATTCTAAAGTGGGTAAGTCTTCATGATGTTGATAGATCTTTGTTGTGAGCTGAATCTGCCATATTTTACAGTAACTTTTATATCGATTTCTGCATACATTGCATTCATTTGGGCTTAGATAGTACAGAATCTATGTAGTTTATGTTTATTTGCCAAATTATGGAATCTACACCAGTTTCTGTTTAAATCGCAGATTTCGAGGCATTTTACAGCAATTCTACAGAAGGTCAGAAAAGCTCGGAAAACGGCTACAGAAATACAAGGTCAAGAAAGCAGCGGGACCAGTCGAATCAATCTGAGAGTCAAGGTTACTCGATCTCGAGTAGACCTTACTCGATCTCGACGAGCATGTCCGGGCAACCTTGGTCGACAGAGCCTGATCGAGAGAGCCAGACCAACCCGACTTCCGGAAGCTACTCGATCTCGACAAGACCCTAGTCGAGATCGACGAAGCCCAGTGCCACACCCGGAGTCGTCGAGGAGAGAACTGATCGAGAAGCCGATGACGAGGATGCCGAGCAACCCTACTCGATCTCGACAAGAGTTGGTCGAGATCGACGAGCCCTTGAGTCCAGATCCGAGCTTGCCGAGTAGAGCCACCCGAGGAGACCTAGTCGATGACCCATTCCTACTCGACATCGACAAGAGGTACTCGAGGTCGACGAGCACCAGGAGCCAAGTTCGAGCCACATCGAGCAGATCTAGCCGAAGAGTCCAGTCGACGAGGAATCTTACTCGAGGTCGACGAAGCCTTGTCGAGATCGAGTAACCCAGTGTCCAGAAACGCGTCGACGAAGTGCTGTCCTACTCGACTTGGGATTCCTTGGGGCCAAAGAAGGGAGATTCTATCCAAATACATCAAGTTCTATCTAAGGAGACAAGATCTATCAAGACATGAAGACTTACCTACTTTAGAATTATCTTTTCCTTGTAGATTTATTTCCTTAAAACATTTTATTTATCTTTTAAAGCTTTAGATATAATTTTAGATATAGATAGAAGATTCTATCCTTGAATAGCAAGGGTTAGAAGCCTATAAATAAAGCCCTAGGGGCTCAGTTTTATTCATTCAATTTCAGAGAGAAGACAAGTAGTTCCACATAGAGTTTAGGAGTTCTAAGGTTTTTAGGGTTTTGGCTTTCTGCGAAAGTTGATTGTCAGGATTGTAAAGGCTTTTGAATTTAGTTAATGCAAGTTAGTTCTTTTCATCAATCAATGTCTGTTATTGCAATGAGGCGTGAGTAGTTCACCCACTTCTGGGGCTGGGGTGAGCCCGACAGTGGCCATGTGAGGTGACGCGGTAAAGGTCAGATCTTTTTGTGCAATTCATCTTCTATCCCTATGAGCATGATTCTTTTGCGAGAGTTGAAGGTGATCCTTGTTTGTGTTATTGAAGCGAAAGTGATCTTAATGCAACTTGGATTAATTATGTGAAAAAGGGTTAGTAACAATTAGGGTTTATGCGAAAGCCTCTATATGCCTATTTGTTAATGACGAAAGTTATTTGATGGAAAGCATGATCTTTTATGCCTTTATGTGTTACTTTGCATGGTTATCGTTGTGGTGTTGATACCCTGGCTTTGGAAGTCTTTTAATATATTGAATTTATTTCTGTCGAAAATCTGAGTTTTGTTCGAGATTCTGCAAATTTAAGTTTCTGTTTCCAGTCGACATAGAGTAGACCTTTGTCGAGATCGAGTTCTGCTTTGTCGATCTCGAGTAGGAGCTGGTCTAGGTCGAGTTGGTTTTCTTCTGTTTTCGTCGATTTTCACTTTCTGAGTTTCTGTTGTTCACTGTTGTGGTCGATCTCGAGTTGACTCTTGTCGAGATCGACGAGCCTCTGCCTTTGCTTTTATTTTCTGTCTTTGCTTTATTTCCTGTTTTGCTTTGTTTTTTGCTTTTGTTTGTTATTTTCTGCTTTTATTTCTGTTTCCTTTCTGTGTTTCTGTCCTTTTTGTTGCTTGTCTGTGAGATCTGTTGCTACCTAAGAACTGCTGACGTGCTTCCTCGTGGATTCGATCCTGACTATTCTCTTACTACAACGGGAGGAAGTCTTGTATTTATTTGCTGAGACAGGGAAGTCAGTCTGAACTTTATTTCATATTTATTTCATACTTGACCATCCTCCTGCAACAACAATCTTGTCTTCCATGAATAGACTTGATAGATTTGGATAGATCTTCTCGGCCAAATCGACTTCCTTCATGCCCAAGGAATCCCAAGTCGAGTAGGATTGATCAAGTCTACTCGTCTGCGAAATTTGGTCTACTCGACATCGACAAGGGGTTGGTCGACATCGACTAGGACTCGTCATCTCGGCTAGCTGGTGCTCGATGTGGCTCGGACTTGGCTCCTGGCGCTCGTCGATCTCGAGTAGCCCTAGTCGACCTCGAGTAGAAAAGTCCTGTCGACTAGGTCTTCTCGGGTAAGTCTACTCGACAGGCTCGGATCTGGCGCTGTGGGGCTCGTCGATCTCGACCAGGGCTTGTCGAGATCGAGTAGAGTGGTGGTCTTCCTTGGTCGATCATCTTCTCCTCGGCATGGACTCGGACTGGCACTGGGTGGCTTGTCGATCTCGACTAGGTCTTGTCGAGATCGAGTAGGGTTGCTCGGCGTCCTTGTCCTCGGCTTCTCGACTCGGCATGGACTTACTCGACTCCGGGTGTGGGACTGGGATTCATCGATCTCGACCAGGGTCTTGTCGAGATCGAGTTACTTTCGGAGCTGGGTTGGTCTGGCTTTCTCGATCAGGCTCTGTCGACCAAGGCTGCTCAGACAAGCTCGTCGAGATCGAGTAAGGTCAACTCGAGATCGAGTAACCTTGACTCTCAGATTGATTCGAATGGTTCCGCTGCTTCCTTGACCTTGGACTTCTGTAGCCGATTTCCGAGCTTTTCTGACCTTCTGTAGAATTGTTGTAAAATGCCTCGAATTCTGCGAATTAAACAGAAACTGGCGTAGATTCCATAATTTGGCAAATAAACATAAACTACATAGGTTATGTACTATCTTAGCCCAAATGAATGAAATGTATGCAGAAATCGATATAAAAGTTACTGTAAAACATGGCAGATTCAGCTCACAACAAAAACCATCAGGAAGGAAACCCAAGCCAAATGGCCGAATGGGATATCTTAAGGCATATGGAAAAGTTCACCGGCCATTCTCACAGAAGAGTTCGATGAAATTGAATTCAAGCACTGCTATCGAGAAGCTAATCAAGCCGCAGACTTTATAGCTAGAGATAGGTCTACTTGTAATTTGTACAACCTCCTTACCAAAAGGGATCTCTGTAACATCATTCGGTTGGATGATCAAGGTGAGACTCTACATCATGTGTAAAGTTCGCCTATTGTGCACATGCTGACCAAAAAAAAAAAAAATATATAGTTTATTATTTAGTCTATAAAATAATACTCCCTCCGTCCCACAATACTTGTCATTGGACTATTCATGTACGTTTTTTAATGAGCTAAAAACTATATAAAATATTTATTTTTTAATTAATTTTTAAAAATAATTCTATATTTTGAATTAATCTATGAACCTTTTATATCAGCATGAGACCCTCAAAGAGGCCCTTTAATGAGAAAGTGAAAGCATCTCTTCAAATTGGAGTGTTTATGTTCTTTATAGTGAAGGATTGTTTTTCAAATGCTCATCGTTTTATGCACTTTCTTAGTATCCCTGAGAGTAGAGCCTGCTAAGCCTGTGAAGGATCCACTTTATCAAGATGATTCCCCGTTCGATGGCATCAAGGTTCAATTTTTGATGCTTCTTCTCGGAAATGTTATGTCCTTTTGTGGTGTTTTTGACTGTCCATTTTGTTTGATTTTTGAAGGACATGGAATTTGCTCCTGAAGGGAAGTATCAAAACCTAGAAGGACTTGCTTGTGGGAGAAAACTTGCTTGAGTAATTTTGTTCTAAATTCCATGTTTTCTTCTTGATGATTTTTGTTGTCCAGTGCCTTGGACTTTATACTTGATATTGTTGTCCATGGAATCACAAGTTTGCTTGATGTAATTTCTAGAAAGGTCATTTTATTTCTTTTTTATCAAGGAAAAATCAGATGATATATAATT
Organism: Persicaria tinctoria; assembly: GCA_037127255.1. Lineage (NCBI taxonomy): Eukaryota > Viridiplantae > Streptophyta > Magnoliopsida > Caryophyllales > Polygonaceae > Persicaria > Persicaria tinctoria. The sequence continues at coordinate 1,195,641 of JBANSL010000019.1, read as the reverse complement.
GCTACTAAGTTCGCCTCTTGCTTTCTGAAATCATTTGCTCGTTTCGACATTGAGCACCTTGGCATTGATGGATACCAATGCCTCTTCTTTGTTGATGGTTTCTCTCAAGTGCATCTCTTCAATGGTTTTCTGCCTTTTCAACTGGCCTGGTAAGCTATGTCTGCAAATTTCTTGTCGGAATGCTTTTTCATCTTTTTTTAAACGCGATATATATATGTTTGTTTTGCTTAGTTATTTTTAAAAAAAGGCGACATATTGCCCAGCGCTTTAAAATGGACCAAGAACAAGAGTCAAGGTTAGAGCTGAAAGAGTAAATCAAAGAAGATCGATCAGTTTGGCGGCAACAATCTACAACCTTTGGACAACAAGGAATGAGATGATCATTGAAGGGAAATCAAGAACAAGGGATGAAACTGTGCGGCTCGATCATTGATCAAGATACACACGTGCAGGGTACTATATGATATGTTACCTCTTACCTTTGCTTCCTCGGAGGTACTCCAAGAGCAAGAGCTACAGCTGTAGCTTGTTCGACCTTCACCACAACAAGCTGCTGCAAATGGACCTTAATGACGAGTTGCAACTGGAGCCCACTGGAGCAAATTAACAACAAGGAATGGGAAGCTATATAAGAATTGAAGTGAGTAGCAGTGGGTCTTCCACAACTATCGGCTAAACAATGAAGGTCGATCTGAAGGGCCGAGCCTAGATAATTGAAACTGCATTTAGAGAGCTTGCTGAATGACTTATCTTTTTGTTAGCTAGATTCATATCTGAGAGTCCCACATTCCCTTTTGATGGCCCTCCATTACGTGACTAGGACTTTGTAATTTGGCTTCCATTTGCTCTCTTTAATACAGTATGTTTATTGTATTAGTGTGCTAATGTAATTTAATTTATAGTGAATGTTAATCACGTTTTATGCTTTTTGTCATCAATTGTATAAAATGTAATAAAAATGTCATCAACATACAATGTCATCACAAATGATTGAGATCAATGAGGCTTAATCACAAACGTCATCAATGAATAAAAATCATTAAAAGATGTCATCAATGAAGTTTCATCACATTTTATGCTCATGTGTCATCAATTGTATAAAACGTAATAAAAATGTCATCATTAAAAGATGTCATCAATGAAGTGTAATCACAAATGTGCCATTAGTGAATAAAAGTAGAATCAATGAAAATATATCGATATACAATCGATTGAACTAAAACAGTCGCATCAAACGATTTGATTAAAAAAAAGTGACATCAAATAATTACATTAGAAAAATGACATCAAAACACTACTTTAAAAAAGTGGCAGCACTACTCTAAAAAAATGTCATCAAAACATTACTTTGAAAAAATGACATAACGGTAAAATATATATATATCAAATAAATTGCAACAAAAAAAAAGTGGTATCGGTGCTCAACGGTGATGACATTAAAAAAGTGGTATTGGTGCTCAACGGTGAAAAAATGTCATCACTAAAAGTGGCATCAATGATCAATGCTGGAGGAAGGAAGGGACGAAGGAAAGGAGGGAGGACACTCCACCTAATTTATTTTGTTTAGGGTCTAATTACCTAATTAGATTTTCAAAAAAGACTAGTTACCTAAATCACCCTTTTTAAAATTAAACAAAATTACCCATTATTTATTATTTTTAGAAGTAGTAAAAAATGAAACACGTACAAAAAGCACACCATCCGAAGTAGTCAAAACCTAAAAGGTACCGACTACCAACTAGAATTTCCCAAAAATTTATATAGGTGTATACCTATAATGAAAACTATATATGGTAGGTTTTATAATAACCTTAATTTTAAAATTTTCATCCAACCAACCTAATCTACATAAAAATTTCAAATGAAAATAATAATAATAATAATAATGATAATAAACATTTTTTAAGCAATGCGTTTATTTCAAAATATTAAACGTACGTACATTCGAAAATATATATCAAAATACTGAAATACCCTTAGCTTATTCGATTGAATGTGCAAATTAATTAAAATATCAAGCTGGGAATACTTGGGAATGAATGGAACAACAAGCTAATTAGCTAAGCTAAGCAAAGGTTTTTCTGAATCAGCAGGTAGAGGCTAGCTAGCGATCTTAAACCTAGCTAGCTAATCAACGTGCATATACTGAGTGTGTGATCGAGTGTGTGGGAGGGTGAGTGTCTCAAGCGTTTCAACGTAAGTAGAAACCCCAAGAGTATTCCAAAGGCCCGACTTGATTCCATGATCTGTAAATCGAGAGCCATCCCAGGAGACCACCCGGCCGCCAGCAACTTGAAGGAAAATCTTGTCGATGACGTCTTTTCGATGTGAAATCCCGACAACACTTGGGAAGGAACAGTAGCTGTAGAAGGCGGGTGACTTACACGAATAAATCTTGGTCCAAGATTCCTTAACCCCGTATTCCATCATGATCCACACATCAAAACCAATGCAGCGGTAGCGGCGTTTGTTCTGTTGTGGATTGAACTCATCATCATCATGTGGCATGTAAACCGCTGCAAGGCGATCGTCGAGAAGCAGCAATCCACGGTATAAGGGTCGGGTATGAGACGTCCTACCGTGGTAATCATGGGGAGGTCCGGTCATTACCCGAAACACCTCATCCGCGACATCAAACAGCATCACACGGTCATTATTATTAGCACGAGGTATAAGTACTTCTAGAAAGTGCCAAGATCCATTAAGAAAACACTGCGTACAGCTCGCTAGACCAGAAGCGATGCATCGTGGAGTTTGTAACTCGCCTTTTCGATTAGCAAACGCAGCTACAGCCTTATTGTTGTCAGAAGAGTATAGCATCCCATATCTGACATGGGCGATCTTGTCCCAGCTACCGCGCTGTAGACTGTACACATAACTCACAAAGCGACTGAGTTTGTAGCCAGAGAGGATGATAACAACCACCTTGTAGTCGACTACAACCCCAGCTTGGTCGTGGACGCTACCAAATCCGTAGTGCACTTGAGAAGCTGGCGACCTTCGCGCTATGTCCAAGAGCAATGAAAGGGCATCAGAAGGGAAAGGATTAGCGAACTTGTACTCCCTCGTTGCGAGGTTGCACACTGCGAGTCTGCTAGTGCCAACAGAGATTTGTTTCCGCCTTTGACGATCATGGTAGATGCAACAGTGGATACCATTGTTCAATGGCCCAAGAACGGACTCGAATGGAGTATCAGCTGAAGCATCATCCTCTTCATCTTCATCGATCGGCCATTTGGGGAAGATCGGGTCAGGAGGAAACCATCCCATATCAATCTGAATCAGAGGTGTGGTGACCTCTAAATTATCTGATAGAGAACAACAGTACATGAAAGAATTACCTATACCGGGATTTAAATTTAAATTTAAATTATTATTATTGCCGTTGTTTTCAAAGAGGAGGCAACCCTGATAATCAAAGCGGTGGCGCCGACGGTGAAGACCCACGAAACGGGGAGATTGGATGAGAGAGCGCCATCTTTTACAGGTCGCCTTTAACTGGAGGAGAGATCTGACTGGAAGCCTAACAAGGATTTCCTCCTGTAATTCCTCTGCAATATTGTACCTTTCGCTTTCACATTTCCCCTTCTTCGAATTCGTTTCTATGGTTTGCCTTTGGTTTTTTGAAAAAGTTGCCATTGAACGAACTGGTTGCTTCAATCAGGCGGCTAGGGCACCGCTTCTTACTTCTTATATGACTCCCATCCATCCATCTATCATCATTTTTTCTTTTTTTCTTTTTTAATTAATTAAGATAAGATAAGAATAACTAATTCGCGAGAAGAACGTATCTATCAACTCGATCTCTATCCATTCCAACTTATTATTTATTATTTTTAGAAAATTAAAATAAATCTCAGCAAAAATATATATCTCATTCATCTTATAATAAAGAGAAAATTTGGTAAAATATCACCCTTTGAACTTTCGATTAAGCGCGTGTTTGGCAATGTATTTTGTGAGGTTTCATCAGCTTTCATCAGGTGGCTCCAAAAAACAACCTCCTCCGTCGGTGTTTGGCAGACAGCCTCCATGAGTTTCAGATGCAGGTTTGAAAAGGTGAAATCCCACAAAAATGGCACCCGACCCAGGCAAGGTTTCGGAGGTTTTTCATCAGCTTTCATTTTCGTTGTTCACTTTTGCCCCTGAAGAATCGCCGAGCTCCAGGTACGTCTTCTCCTCCTTCTCTCGCCCTTCATCTTCGATCCTTCTTCCAGATCTCGGTTTTGCCTTCCAGATTTCGTTGTTCTTCATTTTCGTTGTTCATTGTGGCTTCCAGATCTCGGTTTTGGCTTTTGCCTTCCAGATCTCGGTTAGGGCTTTTGGCTTTTGCCCTCAATTTGGTTCATAGCAGTTGATTTCAACGATTTTTAGGTTAGGGTTTCGATTGGGGTTCCATCTTGGGGGATTGGATTGGGCATTCATGTTGTTGCGAAAATGGAAATGGGGTTATCGGGATCAGATGGGGCATTAAGCCGGTTTTGCTTTTAATCCAAAAATCGTCCCTCTGTTGTATTTCAAATGATACTTGAGGAAGAAGAAGCTCGTATAGAACCGATATTCAGGTGATTCCGAGTACACAGGGAGCTACTGATGACACTCCATCCTCACTTGGAATATGGATACCTTTTTTTCTTCCTTTATGGATGATGAAAGTTTGTTCACATGGTAATCCTTTATTATTCACATTTCACTCTTACTGATTGAGAGCTGATTGTTGCATCATTGAACCATTACATTCCAATCTGGCTTATTGTTGTGAAAGGGCATCATATATTGATCTGTCATGTCGAATTAGTATGTTTTCCTTCATAGGCTATGAATATCTTTTTCCCATTGGATTGTTTATCTAGGCTAATTGTATGATTTGTCATGTAGAATGAGTATCTTTGTCCCATTACATTGTGTTGATACCCTATGAAGTTGGTGATTGTCAAAATTATGGATGTGTTATATATGCACTGGTGAGCAGATCAGCTGTAGAGTTTGTTGTAGTGACAAAGTAAGTTACTATATCCTATTCCTAGTTCAAACGATTCTGTGATATTTTCACTGCAGGGTATTGTTTTAGTTGAAATTTATTGGTATAAACGACATAAATCAACCCACAAAATAGTTTAAACTTGATAAAATCAACATCCCACTTCTGAATATTTCTTATTGACATTGTCTTAGCTTGATATGCTTTAGATAGAATAACAACAGTAATAAATAATCCTGTGAAAAGCTAGAAGTATACATCAGCTGTTGATTTTGTTAGTAGGTTAACTGAATTCCATGGTTGTTCAAATGCTCTTGTGTTCTGCTTCCTGCTTCATCATCCTTTTGAATTTGATCTGATGTGTTTTCCTCTTCCTTTACTTTTTGTTGAGAAAAGCTTTGTTTTCCTCTTGAATCAGTTAGCTTTTCCCCAATATGAGTTTGGTTTTGATTGGTTAGACTGAAGCTTTGGTTTGATTGTTACATATGTGAATCAACTTTCTTAATGATTTTGATTGGTTAGACTAAAGTGAAATGTTTTGGAAATGTCTCATATGTTTTAGGGTGATCTGAATCAATTGATGATTACTTTGATTTTTGTTGCTCATCACTGTGTAGTTTCAAATTAGTCTTCCATAATGAGGAATCGAGCTGTTACATAGTTACGAAATAGATTGCTAACTTTAGGATATATATTTATAATTAAAAAGGGGGAAGATCTTTATCTTTTGACTAAATTCTCATACTATCCAAATCAGATAGTTTATACCATAACTTATTAACTTTGGCTTGCCATAGTGCAGCTGGTAACTATTAGCTTTGGTCACATTTCATTTAAAATGAATCATCATGACTGTCGATTCCTCATTAATAGTTTACCAGTTGTAGTTGGATTTGGTGATATATCTCAGTTTCACATGGATTTTTGCCGATTCCTTAGTTTCACATGGATGGAGCTTTCTACTTCCAAGGCTTGTGAGAAGAGGTCTTGAACCATAATCATCGTGATGGTGTTTGTCTTCCTCCTAGCTTTGTCAAGAAGTGGGAGAAGCCTACTCTTTCTGAATGATGATACTGGGTTTTTTGTAATTGCCTGTGACTTTTTATGTTCCTCATTTTGTTGGCCGGTTGAACCGCGTTTGGGCAGGAGTTGGTGCAACTATGCATGACTACTAGTACGTTGTAACTGTAGGCTTTTGTATCATGTTCTAGTTGCAGGCTGTTAGCCTTTGTCAAACACATGTAATGTCGTAGTCGTAGGCCATTTGTAGGACTTGTCGTTTGTATATTGTACTGCATTTGCTTATGCAATCTATTAGTGCTGCCTTGTCTAAATTTTTCTCTTAGGCATTTCATCAAACACATGGAGTGCATCCTCAAGTTACAAGCACAGATCAGCAAACAAATTGAGAGACGAACAGATCAGCAATAACACATGAAATGATCGACGAATTTAGAGTGTCCTACAACTTCAATTCACACTTTTACTTCAACTATTCACTCCAATCCGTGGCTGTAACAAACGAACAAAATAGCAAATGTAAAAGATGGGTAGGTGATGGTGGTATTATTAAGGGCATTTGGGTAATTTTAACGATAAATTCATCTCCCAATTCATATACCCACCAAACATCATTCAGGTTTTTTATAAGGTTATTTTAAAAAATAAACTCTATCTCCCACACCTCCATAAACCTCATAAATAATATCCACCTCCTAAAAAAACTCCAACTCCTAAATAACCCCTTTTTGTCAAACACGCGCTAAGTCTTTAGCATCTTAAAATTTTTTATTGGCCTTCCTAACAACTCTTCAAAATTAATTAGCCCCTTAACACTTTCCTTTCATTCTTTTCCTCAGATCTGAAGAGTCGTCCATGGCGATTTATGGTTAGCAGAGGAAGTTTGCTTCAACCACATAGCCAGGGAATCAACCAACGTCAAGCGCCTCTCCAGATTCTACCAAGAGGTCTCCTCCCTCCTCTTCCTCTCTTCCCTTTCTGGATTCAATTCCTTCTCTTTCTCTCTCGCTGATTGCAATTTGGGGGTGGGATTTGCAGATACTAGGTTTTGAGCAGATTCAGAGCCCCGACTTCGGCGGAGGATTGGAGACGATATGGCTTCGCCTTCCTCCTTCCTTTTCTCTCCATCTCATCCAGAGAAACCTCGATTCCGAATCTCGTCTCCCCGAGGGGCCGTGGAGTGCCACCTCCGCCGTCGCCGACCCTAAGTTCCTCCCTACCGGCCACCACATCTGCGTCCCCGTCTCCAATTTTGACTCTTTTGTCAAATCTCTCAGGGTATTTAATCTCAATCACAAGTTTCCGGCGCTAGTTTCATGATGTCGGGAATGCAATTTGAGTACTGGATGTCTGGATGTGAATTTGATGATAACTTGTATAAATTCTGGAAGCTATCTGTTTTAAAACTGATTGTCAAGATTTTTGATCTCATCTTTGCAAATATTGTTAACACAAACTCTGCTATATGAATGTCATGTTTTTGTGATCGACTCTGGTTTTATATAATTTAGCTATTCCTGATCAAATTCAACCTGTTATCGCATTTCACTATCGCATAAGGATTTGGAGCTTGAAAATACTTGGATTGATCTTAAATTTTCTGAAATCTTGGTGTCTAAAGCTGCCCACCAAGTGTTTGTGGAAATGTCTAGGCAAGGATTGCGAACTTGATAACGATTGTTCATTAATTAGGAATCTGCTGGTTTTCTTTTTCCCATGGTTGTTTGGTTTACATTGTGACACTGTTGTTATTTGTGTGAGTTTGAATGAATTAGGAAGCAAGAGCTAAAGGTAGAGGAAGTAGGAATTGTAGAGTTTTTTTAGGTAATTGTTTCGTATACATTGTGAGTTTGAAAATGAAGTTTCCGTGATGAATGAATTTGGAATCTGTTCGATGAAATGCCTCTGCGGATTTTTTGACTTCTAGCGATGAATTGATCAATCGAATTGCTTCCGATCTGTTGGCGAGATGCATGTCTGTGCTTTTAATAAGTTTCAATGTCTTCCTACTTTGATTGAGCTTCTAAATGGCTTCTTTCCTGGCACTTTTTTAATCAAAACACTACTAGCTGTTTTAGGCTTTCATAAGTAGATGATTGAACATGAATAGAATCCCAAGCTCTGAACTCAAGAGCCATGTGATTTTCTGTTAGAACCTACAATTTTGATTGAGTTAGGGTTTGTTTTGGGGTGAAAATGTCGAAATTGATGACAATTTGGATTGTTTGATGATAGTTGGAGCTTTGAATTGTGTTGCTGCTCATGTGGGTGAAATCAGGCATGGTGGTGTGAGGGCCAATGTCATTAGATATTTCCCAACACAGGTTGGTACTTCATCCTGATGCGTTAATATGCCATGTTAATTCTAGCTATTTTCCCTCCTTGTTTGATAGAGAATAATGCATACTCTTATATTCTAGTTATTTCCCATTTCTGCTGGACTCTAGGTACTGATTGGGGATGTGTAAACATTATTCGATGTGGGCCATTTGCCCGGAACAGGAAGAGGACATTTTAGTTCTATGATATTAATCCAGTCTTTGCTGACCTTGTTCCTCAAATAATGTACTTTATCATGGATTATGATCTGTTGAAGTTCAGTCCAATAGAGTGTAATGTTTCTTTATAGAAAAATGTTCAACCTCAGTTCTCTGAATGGTATGAATCATTTTTTTTGATACGGGGTTTTCAGTTGTGAGAGACTGAGAGTTGCTCAAAGTGTACAGTGACCCGACACTGACCACTTTCATTTTCAAATTCAGCATTATATGTGCTGCAAACGCTTGCTGCTAACTCTCTTCGTCACTTGGTTGGTTTCATTCTTTTCTTGGATAGGTTTCAAAATCCTAGACAGACGGGGCTATGAAGAAATATCTCCATTGGCATACATATGGCATATATGAGAGCTGAGTTGATCGAGTTTTCGCATCATGACATTCAAAGCATACGAAGTTCAAGCAAGACTATGCTTTGTGACTTTCTCTTCTGAAAGATGCTTGCTGGGCATCCCATATGGTGTCTTAAAGGTAAGATCCTCATTGGTGTCGACATGAATGAATGCTACTGTGCTTGTTCATTATGGATGAATCTGGTTATAATGTTGTTAATTTCCATGTTATGCCTTTTGAACTTGCATCAACTTTTGCTTTCATGATAAACATTGCCTGCTTTCAGGAATGAAGCTTCATTTTTTGTTCTGGAATTTTTATAATGATTTTGGCAACGAGGCAAGAAATTGAAGTTCTTAATTTGCTTTTAAATCTGTTATGAAGTGATTTTATAGTTCTCGTTCTCAGACCAAATCATTCTGCCTGCGTGAAGTCACTCTTCAAGGGTGCTGGTGCCAACATCCTACGTGCTGTTGCAGGCGCTGGAGTACTTGCCGCGTACGACAAGCTTCAGGTTATCGTCTTGGGCAAGAAGTACGGATCTGGCGGCGGCTAATTCTCATTAGATGATGATGACCAAGTCGAGAGGGGGCTGTCTTTTTACTATTTGATAATAATTTCTTTGGAACAATATGAGCCTTTGCTTTTTGCCAAGGGTTTCGATACTCTCAAATTTCCTTGGAACAATTTCCTTGTAACTGTCATTCAGATCGAAGGAATCTGAAATTTTTGGATTGTTATTCCTCAAAGGGCTCTGAGTTTTATATATTTCATTTAGTCTACAGAGACCATTTTCATGTGCGCCATAATAATTTGAACACAATTTTTAGTTGTTTAGTGCTTTTGATTTTTTGGTATTAATTGATGTTTTCCTCTAAATGTTTATAATTCTTTTGCCATCTTTCATAGGCCATACACATTACATCCAATCTACCATACAGTCAAAAATCTGTGATGTCACCACAAGTGATTGCATCAATGAAGTGTAATCACAAACGTGTCATCAGTGAATAAAAGTAGAATCGATGAAAATATATCGATATACAATTGATTAAATTAAAAAAAAATGGCATCAAACGGTTTGATTAAAAAAATGGCATCAAATAATTACATTAGAAAAATGGCATCAAAACACTACTTTGAAAAAGTTGCATCACATTAAAGAAAAAAATGTCATCAAAACACTACTTTGGAAAAAAAATTGACAGCACAATAAAAATATCATCAAAAAATTGACATTAAAAAAGTGTCATCAGTAGTCAACAGTAAAAAAAAAAAAATGGCATCAATAGTCAATGTGACATCACAGTAAATAAAAAATGTCATCAAGGTTTTGAAAAAATGACATTAAAAAAGTGTCATCAATCAATTTTATTAGAAAAGAGGCATCAAAGCGAAAATAAAATGTAATAAAAAAATGACATCAAAACAGCAAAAAATGGCATAATAGTAAAAAATGGCATCAAAAAAAGTGGCATCATTGTTTTTTTTAAAAAAAAAAAATAAAAAAAATATGAAAGGCCGGTCAACGGTCAAACAGTTTGACCGTTGACCTTAATAGTCAATTTGAGAAGGGTGCTAGGTTAGTTAATTAATTTTGTTAGGGTGTTAGTTAGCTAATTAGATATTCATAACGTGCTAGTTGCCAAAATAACCCGCCCCATAGCACCCAGCCCCCCTGTACCTCTCTCTTTCTCGCTCATTTGCTCTGTTTGAGCTTTCTCTCGGACGCTTCTCCTCCTCCTCCCAGGCGCCATTGCTCCGGGCTGGCCACCGCTCTCACCGCGACTCCGTGAGCCACCTCCCGCCGATCGCCAGCCGCCGCCGAAACAGTAACTTCCCACGCACAGGATCCCCTCCTCTTCTTCAACCTCCTCCTCCCTTGTCGTCCTATTCCCCCATTTGAACCCCTGTTACCTTGATTTATGGTAAATCTCCTTCCCTCTAATCTTTTTCATATTGAATTTCGTATTGATTGATAGTTTACCTAGATTATTTGAAGATCTGAACTGTTAGGGTTTGGGATAAATTGATTAATTTGGGGATTTGTGATTAGGTGAAGTTAGGGTTTTTCAATTGCCGATTCTGCCTACGGTGCTGGTGAAGCTGAAGCATTGCTTTTGAGGACAAATGTTGACAGTATGATGGGGGAACCCTTGAGTTTGAATGAGGAAGAAAACTGAGAATGATGGAAGACACAGTAGCTTTTCAACCCAAAAGCAAGAAAGGTGGAACAAATGAAGCCATAGACAAGGGCTTGGACTTTGACGAATAGTAATAAAGAAGACAATTAAGTTAAGGTAAGGACTCTTCTAGCATTAACAAACTTAGCTTAAGTTTCTGCAGGTTTTGTATATTAATCACATTAGATAGTTTTCATTCTCTCTTTCATAAAAATCCTTCTTTGGATCTGATTTGTCCATTATTAGGGTTTGTTGAACTTGATTTCTCTAGATTTGATTTCTTGTTTGGATCTGAGGTGACTCAGTGCATTAATTTCCCTTTTTTTTCTGGCTTGCTCTTGTCTCTGGTTGAGATTTGGGTTTGCAATTTGAGGGGCTTCTAAAACTCAAAACTATCTGCTAGAAAATTGCATTTGCATGTCTCTCTTAATTGATTGGGGGAGTTTGAGGGATTGCCAGTGTGACAGTGTTAGTATGGAATTTTGATATATGTTGTTCATTATGAAGTAGAAAAATTAGCTGATTCGGCATGGAGTTTTGATATATGCTGTTTTGATATATGGTGTTTCTATCTGTCGCGCAGCTGGAATCACTGTCCGGATGGGCACCGAAGATAATATCAATACAACCAAGGCTATTGCTAGGGAGTGTGGCATTCTTATTGATGACGGTATAGACATCAAAGGCCCTAATTTTCGAGAGAAGAGCATGGCTGAGCTGAATGATCTTATTCCTAAGCTTCAGGTATGTTCTATAATCCAATTCCTATACAAGAAATTCGTTTCGAATAAATAGTTAGCTGATGGAGTTTTAATTTTCGTGAGATGAAGTCTCATATTTTTATGGAATTTTTTTTATAGGTTCACTTGGAATATCTGGAGGCAGGGGTAGCCATTATCGTCACTTCATCCTACCAGGTTTTTGTCTGCATCTCTTTCTCTCTTATCTGCGTTAGCAAAATATACAACAGTAGATTAAGTCTACCTGTGGTACAGAAAGATGGAAATTGCTGTTTCTAGTGCTTTGATTTGTATGCATCTGTTTCAAACTGAATCAAGAACAGGAATGTTCACTGATTATGATTTGTGTGCATCTGTTTATGCATCTTTATATAGATTGAGTCAGCTGCCAAAGGAATTTTTATAGATTATGATGAAAGTGTAGAGTGGTTTGTAATCCGGATATTTATAAAATTAGGCTGCTTTTGTGCTGCATTTAGGTTGGCAAGTTCAACTGGGATCGACGTTTGTGGGAGGCTTCGTCACAGGATTTATCAAAGGGTGGTTACTTACCCTTGTCATGCTCTTGTATTCCGCTTATCACTATTGCCGGTGGAGTTATGGCTGTCATGATAGGCAAGGCGCCGGCGAGTGGCCAAAACGCGTATGCGAAAGCACTTATTTTTGTAGAGCAATCGATAGACGGCATCAGAACCGTGAGTTTGAATTCCATGGTTTTAGATATATGTCATGTTTTAGTGTCCATTTGACTGATTTCAAGTACTTGTCATCAACATCCAGATTGTTTCATTCACCGGCGAAAAACAAGCTGTGGTAGATTACAAACGGGCTATCGTATGTGCCTATCATTCGACAGTTCATCAACGATTGGCTTCCGGGCGTGGCCTTGGAACTATGTTCTTTGTCATCTTCGGAAGCTATGCTTTAGCTTTAACTATATGCTTTATTGCCTTAGCAATGTATTTAATTTAGCTTTACTGCGCTTGACTAAATGATGCCAGCTCTTTATAGATGCAAAAGCTTTGAGAAGGACGATTAATTTATTAAATGTTACTATTATGTTTTGGTACACAATTGGTCCCAAGCCCGAAAAAAAGGAGGAGGGGAGACATTATATTATGTTATTAGATCCAATCACAAATGTTATCAATAAAAATGCTATTGATATACAATCGATTAGATTAAACCACTTAGCAGAGTGACATCATAGTAAACAAAAAAATGTTATCAATAAAAATGTCATCAACAAACAATGTCATCACAAATGATTGAGATCAATAAAGTGTAATCACAAATGTCATCAATGAATAAAAATGTAATAAACATGGCACCACAAGTGATTGTTCAATGAAGTGTAATCACAAACGTGTCATCAGTGAATAAAAGTAGAATCAATGAAAATTTATCGATATACAATTGATTAAATTGAAAAAAATAACATCAAACGATTTGATTAAAAAAGTGGCATCAAATAATTACATATGAAAAATGGCATCAAAACACTACTTTGAAAAAGTTGTGTCACATTAAAGAAAAAAATGTCATAAGAACACTACAAAAAAAGTGTCATCAGTAGTCAACGTTAAGAAAAATTGGCATCAATGGTCGACGTGGCATCACAGTACGCAAAAAAATGTCATCTAGGTTTTAAAAAAGTGGTATTCAAAAAGTGTCATCAACCCATTTTATTAGAAAAGTGGCATTAAAGCGAAAATAAAATGTAACAAAAAATGGAATCAAAACAACAAAAAAATGGCATCACAAAAATGTCATCACTAAAAAAAAAAAATCAACATGAATTGGTCAACGGTCAACTCATTGACCAGTCAATGGTCAAACAGTTGACCATTGACTTTAATACCCATTTGGGGAATGGACTACCTAATCGAATTAAATAAGTTTCTTATCTAATTAGCTAATTGAAGATTCTAAATAGCCTAATTACATAAATCACCCTTTAGTATTTTAGATAGGTGCTCAATGCCTATTTAGAGCAATGAAAATTGAAGATTAATTGTATTTATTAAAAGGAAACTACCGGTTTCATCTTCCATGGATCTAAATTCCTTTTGACCATATATATGAATGGTTCAGGCTTTTTTTCTTCTTCTGAATGCCTTTAAAATCGGATGCACTGTTCCCAGTGAAGACAATTAGCGAGTACAATACAAACGTACCCAGAATAAGTTTGGAGCATTCATCATCACCCTAATTCCTCCCTCAAAAAGAGTCTTCATAACTTTGTACAATCCAACCGTTTACTATTAACTTTCAGCTAAGAAGACCCCCGCCTAGTTACAATATAAACGAAACATCTATACCCCTAAAGCTAGACGAACACATCTTCCAGTATCCCCGAAGCCCCATGAATCAGCTTAAGCTATTACGAAAACTGATATATCTTGTCGTTATCCATGGTTAAACCATGTGCTTGGGAAGCAGATGCCAATTCGATGTTCATGATGCCTAGTTCAGCCTGCAAGAGATGTTTCAATTACTCATATTCATCAAACTTTTCAGTTCAACAAGAATATCATAGCAGCGTATGTGTGTAACATGCATCAATTTTCTGGGATTACCTTGGCTTCTTGAATTCTTTCAAGCATGCGATTATATTGTTGACGTGTTGTAGGACAATCAACCGTGGATACAACCCTTGAGACATCCTCATCAAGAGCTACATCCACTTTCTTCTTCTGGAATGACTTGAGTATGTCTTCATCATCTTCGTCTTCATCAATAGACTTGGCCTCTGGACAGGGCAAACCATAAGGTTCCCAGCCAGACCCGACTACAGACTCCACACCCCCCAATCAAGCAGAAGATCTCCCAGAAACATCGGAAGCAGAGCCGCAAGCTGCTCGAACAAAACGCTAACAAGCTTTCACCTGCAAAAGTATCGACAAGCCCTTGCGGGATTTTCTCAAACCCTTTCGGGTGGTTATACTCAAAAACCATTTCGGGACAATATCAAGAACCCGAATCGAGTTCTTGATAAAACCCAAAGGAGGGAAGACTCTTTCGGTTATACTAAAAAAAATTTTTATATATATATATATATATATAGAGTATGGATCTTTTGTTCACAACTCTTACGGTGTACCTTGTACACAATTGTAACCATTGATTTGATTGAGATGGATGAGTGGGATTAAAAGGGGATTTTTTTTTTTTTAATTAAAACAAGTGGGTCCCCACTCATTTTTCAGAAAACCGCACTTACTCGCCTAAGGGGTGCGCGTGAGAGGGAGGTGAAGTGCGTTTTGGTGATTTGTGGGTCCCTCAAATAACTAACAGAAATCAATCCCTTCCATTTTCGATTATCTTTATAGGATTGAAGTTGATCCAAATATTTGTTAATGCAAATAATTAGAATTAGATTAGCCCATCAAATTCCGGTTGGATTTTTATGAATTTTAATTGACGATATTTCATAGCTTAGTGCCTTAGTCCATCATCCACTCCCCTTTTTATTTTATTTTGATTGACAAGTAGGTTATCTATATCTTTTTTATTTGTAAAGATTTTGTTTTAGAAAAAAAAAAAATTAAGTTGACAATCTTTAAGATTATATACATCCATTCCCTTATATATATATATATATATATATTATAAGTTGACAATCTTTAAGATTATATATTATAAAAAAAAAAGAAAATTGCAACCGCACAAATCAAATCACGTCCATTCTCTTTTTTTCCCTTTAAATTCACAATATAGTTTATCCATATCTTTTTTATATGTAAAGACATAGATTTAGGTCAAAACAAACATTTAAATTTATTCACAATTACTCCATATAAACGGGTTATGATGTATATTGTCTTAATCCATTTACAGCGTAAAAAAACCCCTTTTCTTATTCGGGCAAGCGGCATAAATTGTAGTTAATATTCGTGCAAAAAGCCCCTTTTTCTTTTTCGGTTGAATCGATCGATTTATCGCGCACATTGAACGATAATTGGGAGATTTTTCAGTGAAATTCTTATTTTTACGAGGTACATAGAAGTGATGAATAATTGCATAACCATTGTGAATAACTAAATTTTTGTAATTATTCGGTTGAATCGATCGATTTATCAGGAACATTAAACGATAATTGGTAGATTATTCAGTGAAATTCTTATTTTTACGAGGTACATTAAACGATATTTGGTAGATTATTCAGTGAAATTCTTATTTTTACGAGGTACGCATAAGCGATGAATAATTGTATAACCGTTGTGAATAAGTAAATTTTTAGAATTATTCGGTTGAATCGATCGATTTAACACGTACATTGAATGGTAATGGAGAGATTATTCGTTGGAATTATTATTTTCACGAAGTACACAAAAGTAATGCATAATTGCATAACCGTTGTGAGTAAGTGAATTTTTAGAATTATTCGGTTGAATCGATCAATTTAACGCGTACACAGAAGCGATGCATAAATGCATAACCTTAACCTGTTAATAAGTAATTTTTCGAATTATTCGGTTGAATCGGTCGATTTAACCCATACATTGAATGATAATTGGGGGTTTATTCGGTAAAATTCTTATGTTTTTCGAGGTCTGGAAAACAAAACTCAAATCAAAAGAATATCAATCTAGCCAAATAAACTACACCTAGTCGATGAATAATGAAAAAAATTTCTAGAAAATCTAGCCACCTGTTCTACTCACCCAACAAACCGATCCAAGCACCGCCTTCGATTCGCTTCCGAATAGCCGGACTTTTTGCTCGGAATCGCACAGAGATGCCCTTACCACCGCCGGAGTTGAACAGCCACTCGGAATCGCACACCGAAGAAGAGGAGTCCTCGCTGTGCGCCTCCGCCTCGCCGACGCTGCTCATGTGCAACCCTTGCCACCGCAATTGCCGCCGGTTGAGCCGGAATCCATGAATAATTTCATTCAAAAACACAAATCCCAACTTCATCACTATAAACCTTTAACAATCGATCCCAAATATTCAATAAAATTGGGGCTTCCCATCAAGCACTCGGAATCGTACCCGGAATCGCACAAGGAGACCCTCACCACCACCGGAGTTGAACAACCACTCGGAATCGCACACCGGAGAAGAGGAGTCCTCGTTGTGCTTCTCCGCCTCTCCGACGCTGTTCAGGTGCAACCCTTGCCGCCGCAATCGCCGTCGGTTGAGCCGGAATCCTCGCCACTGGAACCGCACCTGTTCCTCTTAACACCAACCGCCGATTTCGCAGCCAGAATCGTCGGGATGGGTGCGCTCAGGGCTGATGTTGCCGGCGAGCAGTTGGGAAGCTTCGAAGGGATGCGAGGACGGAGATTTTTGAAGTTTCGAAAGGGACCACTTTGAAAAGGTGTGGGAAGATGACGATTCTAGTCTTAGGGTTTTAATGGCTTCTCTTTCACGCGCATCACTCTCCAATTTTTGTGTTGAGATTAGTTTTTATTTTTTTAATCTGGCCACATGGCGGAATCTCCTCCCTCCATTCCATTAAGATCAATGGATGAGATTTGTGTATAAGGTACACTATAAGGGTTGTGAACACCAGAACCACACCCTATATATATATATATATATATATATATATATATATATATATATATATATATATATATATATATATATATATATATATATATATATATATATATATATATATATATATATATATATTTATTTAGTTAATTCCAAACTTGGCGTGCAAGGCCAAAATTGGACCTTGCACACCAAGGACTTGCAGACAGCAATCAAGCTTTCACACCAATCTGCACCGGAAGACGACGGCCACGCAGCGGTGGCGACAAGCCCACCGGCGGAGCATCGACGGCACGGCACAGACCAAACACGGCAAAGAGACAGGATGGGCGCAGACGGCAGCGGGTGGGAGGAAGGCGGCGCGACCGGGAGGGCGGCGGCAGCCGGGAGGAAAGAGGGAGTTTGGATCCGAACCCAAATAGAGGCACTCGGAAGGATTCAGACACAGATTCAATCAACAAGTGAGGGATGGATACGTGAGAAGAAGTGATAGGCACCGGCGCCGAGGAGGTCGGAGGAGGGAAGCGAGATGGGGGAGGCGAGAAAGGCGACAAGGGAGCCAGAGAGGGCAAGCCGACCATGCCAAAACCGCCATGGCCGAGGTTTTGGTGTGGTAGAAGAGACGACAAAGTCACCACTAGCGGATGGCCCAGCGCCGGAGACGAGGATGAAGAAGCCGATGGGGTCGAAGCCCAGAAATAGAACCGAGACAAGGAGGGAAGGTCAATCAAACCTAAAAACCCCCAAATCCCAGAAGAAATTCACACATAGAAGATAAACAAGGGAGAATACCACCTCAATTTTTGCACAAGAAATTCGGGATTGGAAGGGATAAACCCTAGATTCACAAATTGATTTGGGGATTCTAGAGAGAGGTAGAACTATGACATATATGGCAGCTGACTAATTATGCTTTGACAGGGGATAGAGCAGCCAATTTTTAATTTTTTTTATTAGGGATAATTACCTAATTAGATTTGTTAAAAGATACTGTAGTGTATATTTTAGCAAATTTTCTCTATAATAAAAGGTAACAAGTACAACTTAGTATTAATTAAAAACTCAAATTATCATGTTAAAGTCTCTCGATTCTCGGATTATAGAGGTTTGTCTAAGAAAGATACTTGATTATCAAAAGAAGAAGAAAAAAGATACTTAACTAAGAAGCTACTGCTGGTATATGTATAATTGGCCTTTTGACCAATTTTTCATTGAACAAAATATTTATCCTTTCTCTAAAAGTGTGAAATTGGTCAAATAGCCAATTATACGAATACGGAGGGAGTGTTTATTTATAACTAGTAACGTACAATGCTAATATGTTAACATACACAATATTTTTAAAATAAATCATTCGTCTATAAAAGTCTATTAAAAATATAATAATGAATGTTTTTTAATATGAATGCAAAAATTTTGAATTACAATTTACTCAAAAGAAATGCTTTTTTATATTTTTTTTAACAATCAAAATAATAACTTTTCATTAAAATATTATCTTCATTGTTTAAAACAAATATTTTTCAAGAATTTTTAATTGAATAGTACCCACACTTTGTAAGATATTTTTTAATATTGATATATTTGATATTAAAAAGACTTAAAAATTACAATGATATTATTATTTTTTACTAACCAATAAGAGTGATTTAAAATATCGATATCTATATATGCTACTTTAAATGAATTATTTTATTTTTTTGGTGAATATATCCTTCCAACACCAAATACCAAATGAAGCCCAACTAGTGAAGAAATGCATGGAAAATGACTCTAGAGTTCCAACAAGAGAGTTATTGTATTTAGTATTGTAGTCTTGTAGATAGGTGCTCAATGCCTATTTAGAGCAATGAAAGTCGAGGATTAATTTTAATTGTATTTATTAAAAGGAAACTACTAAACAATTATATAAAAATCTATATATAGGCTTAGCCCTTAGGCTATATATAAATATAATATATAATTATATATGTAATCTTCCTCCTCTCCTGGACTGGAGTCCTGGACTCCTGGGAGCATAAAATCAAAATCATGAAATCAAATCTCTTTTTCCCCAAATTCGTCTGCAATATCTAATTTGTTTCCTGTACTTCCGAATCGACTCTTCTTCTTCAGTAGTCGAGCTTCACCTGGCTTCAAGCTCAACTTCTCTCGGTCCCTCTTTCTACGATCTCTTCCATATCAACTTCTCGCGCGTCGACGATCCCCCGTCCGCTGCTCGAAGATCTCGCATCTGATACATTGAGATCTGATTAGATTCATCGGATCTCCTCCCAGGTACATGATCGATCAGTATTTGGAGTTTGTAACCCTAGAGGATATAGCTTGTTTTCACTTGCGGATATATAAGAATTGCTTTTGTGCAATTGAATGATCCATCGGCTGGGGATAAGGAGATTGAGTCGATTGTCGAGAGGATTTTTGGAGGATTGTTCTGTGTGCTGGCAACTCTAGCTCCTGTACCTATCATTCGGGGTTCGAAAGGCGGGCCGGCTGAGATGGTGGCTTCTGCGCTGGATCAGAAGCTGAGAGACCATTTGCTGGCTAAAAAACAATCTGTTTACTGAAGGTGGGAATTTCGCTAGCTCTTTCCACTGTTTCCAGAGGCCAAATTTGTGTTTATTCGATAGAAATTTTGAGTTGGTTGTGAGGATTCAGCATGATTTTTTTTTATTTTTTTTAGGTATAAACCTCTGGTTCATGATATCCTGGGGTTGACATTGAATAGGTTGAATGTTCAGGGCGAGAAGGGTGAAACCAAGTCGTTTGAGCTAAGATAGTTCGGACTCTTTTTTGGATGGCAAATGGGTCTTTGGAGCTCCCTGAGGTCACAGTTGAGATTGAGAATCAATTGAACACGTATAAGCGAGATGTGGACCAAGTGAATAAGAGGACTGGGGTGGGGTGGGGAGACAAGTGGAGCTGAGTTTGAGGGTATGGATTTGATTGGAAACACGGAGCATTTGATGAACGCTGTGAACTCACTGCCTGAGCTTACAGAGAGGAAGAAAGTGATTGATAAACACACTAATTTTGCTACTGTTCTGTTAGGTGAGATCAAGGAGTGATCTCTTGATTCTTATGCCGAAAAGCTGTATGACATGACATGATGGTTCGCGGAACCATTGACCGAAATGAGCTCATGGGTGTGCTCAAGGGGAAAGGAAGCAAAGTGGAGAAGTTGCGGTTTGCAGTTATGTTTCTTATATCTTCAGAGAACACTCCTCGGTCTGAAGTGGATATGGTAGAAGAAGCATTAAGAGAAGCTGAAGTTGATACGAGTGTGTTCCATTACGTGAAAAAGATCCAAGTCTTCATCTACAATACTTGGATGAATTGGAATATGTAGAAGAAGAAGAGGGAGATGGTAAAAGTGATCCATCAACCGGGCTCTTCTTTCCTCGTCTGGAGGAACTTATACTTTGGCATCTGAAGAAACTGAAGGGATGGTCAAGGAAATTAGAGCGAGATATCGCAGCAGTAGAAGAGGTGGACTGTTACTCTTCATTTTCTCTACTTTCAACATTGCACAATGTCCAGAGGCCGGGTCAATGCCACTCTGTCCTAAACTTGAAAGCCTGAGGGTGGAAGGCATAAAAGAGGAGTTGATGAAGCAACTGATGACAACGCCCTCTTCTTCTCTGGATCTCTGAATGTGACAACCTTGAGAGTTTTCCTGGTGAAACTTTGCCCTCTCTTAAGAGGCTCAAGTTGAGTGGGTGTCACAATTTGAAGAGTGTATTCTATTATGCCACTGCATCTTGAGGAACTGCTGATTTGGGAATGTGGAGGGTTGGAGCTGTGGGAAGAAGACGTACACAAGTTGAGTGATCTCTTGATTCCTATGCAAAAAAGGTGTATGACATGACAGGACATGATGGTTCGCGGAACCATTGGCCGAAATGAGCTCATGGGTGTGCTCAAGGGGAAAGGAAGCAAAGTTGATAAGTTGCGGTTTGCAGCTATGTTTCTTATATCTTCAGAGAACACTCCTCGGTCTGAAGTGGATATTGTAGAAGCAGCATTGAGAGAAGCTGAAGTTGATACGAGTGCGTGGATGTACAAAGGATCCGATACATCAAGAATTCCTGTTCTGCGCTCCTCAGCAATCGCTCTCAACACCTCTTGATTCATGATCGAACGAAAAACAACAAAGTACGCGGAAGATCACAGACGAACAACTTCAGTCAACATTTGCGCTTTGATACCATGAAAGTTTCGATTGAAATCTGTGTTTGAATTGAGAAAATATGTAGAACAAGATTGAATTGAATGTAGGAGCCCCAAAGGGGTTTTCTCCTTTGTGAATTGATACTGGGAAATTGTAAGCTGTTCTGTTGCAACCGAAATGTTCATGACGTCTTATTTATACTAACAACTAAAACAACCAACTGAAGAAAGTAAACCAACTAAGACAACTACACAGCAATACAGCATTGTTGAAAGCTCGAATGCCCGGTTGAACCACTTGCTTGAGTCTCTGTTGTGTGGCTTGATTGGTAGCTTGACTGGACACCTCCAATAGATTCTTCGTGTTTCCTGCAGCTTCAACGGATCAAACTAGGCGGTTCTATCCGGCTCATCAGGCGGAGGCTCCCTCTCTGCTGCAACCGGAGGCTGGTTCTCTGCGGCTCGCTTGGAGGCCAGGTAATGCTCCAGGACGTCGGCGTATTGAAACCCCAGGTCCTTGGTAGCGTCAATTACATCTTCCCCTTTTATCATTTTGCGTCCGTCATCACGCACCCGACTTGTTGCCTGGTCCGTGATGAACAAAATAAACTCCGTCAAACAGCGCTGCATAATCTCCACTGCGTCGTCTGAAACAGTGGCGTCGAGGGGTAGCAATGAAGGTTTCTTCATAACCGACTTCACCCAATTTTTCTGAAGCAGGAACTCATCCGGGGTAACTTGGAATCCCGCTGTAACATTTTCATCAGAGAATCAGTCAGGGAACAAATTTAATCAAGTTTTTAATCAAATTTCATAAGAATATATATATCAGTCTGTGAACAAATTTAATCAAGTTGTGTGATGGAACTTGGAACTCCGATGTAACATTGTTCATCAGAGAACCTCATCCGTGAACAAATTTAATCAAATCTAATCCAGTTTTTAATCAAATTTCATAAAAGAACAAATTTAATTAAGTTGTGTGAATTCCGCTGTAACATTTTCATCAGAGAACCTCATCTGTGAACAAATTTAATCAAGTTTTTAAATCAAATTTCATAGGAATCAGTCTCTGAACAAATTTAATCAAGTTGTGCGATCGAACATGGAATTCCGCTGTAACATTTTCATCAGGGAACCTCATCAAGAATCAGTCGGTGAACAAATTTAATCAAGTTCTTAATCAAATTTCATCAAGAATCAGTCGGTGAACAAATTTAATCAAGTTCTTAATCAAATTTCATCAAGAATCAGTCGGTGAACAAATTTAATCAAGTTCTTAATCAAATTTCATCTGCAAACTAAATTTAATCAAGTTTTTAATCAAATTTCATCAAGAATCAGTCTGCAAACTAAATAAAAAGCAACTTATACTCACCATCTGGGGGGATTGGAAGGGGATCAACCCGTTCTTCCTCACCATGGGGGGAGCCTACTTCCGTCGTATCAGTCCGACGACGGCGGTTGATTGTGCTTGAAGACGGCTGAGTCGGAACTGCGGGGCGTTTCCCCTCCCTCCGTGGAGGATCTTTGTCTTCCTCCATAATCTCGCTCAGTTTCAAGTTCTCGATCGCTCTGTTTGTTTCAACTCTGTTTCTCCTTTCAATTTCTGTTTCTGTTTCTGTTTCAACTCTTCGTTTCCCGCTTCTTTTATAACCAATGGAGATCACCTACATTACATATCATTCCCTACTTCACTCCTTACCCCACTAAATTATTTTAATATTTATTTAATTTTAAAAAAATTATATTCATATTTTAAATATCTATTTTTATATGTTTATAAGCTTTTATTTTGAAAATTCATGTTTTTTTTTTATAATTATATTTTGTGAAATAATGCCTTTTTAATTTTTAAAAAATTTTAATACATGAATTTTCAAAATAAAAACTATAAAACGTATTAAAATAGTTGTGTAGAATATGAATATAATTTTTATTTTTATTTTTTTTAAATTAAATAAATATTAAAATAATTTAGTGATGTAGAGGGTGGAGTAGAAAGTGATGTAGATGATTTTGATCGCTTTATAACCAACGCCCTTTATCCCTACGGATATACTCCATATTAATTTATTTTAAATAATCATTTAAAAAAAAACTTTATATATATATATATATATATATATATATATATATATATATATATATATATATAATGTTAAAAGTTAGAAATTAGTATGTATGGTATTTTGCAATATAAAAAACACCAAAGTAGAAATTAGTATGTGAATGATATCATAAAATAGCGTAAGATTTCTGCTCTACTTTAATCTGGCAAGTAGGAAACGGGAAACCCATTGGGTTCGGGAAAGATTAGTGGCTACAAATGGATACTCACCTCCGAGAAAAAAAGTTTGCATAGCCAAACTAATGAACTAGAAACGGTTGACAAATTCATTAAACCAGACAAAACCTAGAATAAAAAAAAGACTAAAAGAATTCCCCCCTAGATATCGTCGAAAAAATCCTTGATGTTCATATCCCTACAAATAATTTCGAAGATAGATTATATTGGAAGCCTAATAGACTTGGATGGTTCTCCACTTCTAGTGCGATTGACCGTATTACGAGAAACAAAGAGAACCAGTGTTGACCCACTAGACTGGATTTGGAAGATCGACTGCCCGCCTAAGATCAAAAACTTTCTATGGAAAAACCTACTTAACGGGACCCCAACGAAAGTTAGATTGCAAAATAAAGGAATTCATATTCCTCTGAATTGCTAGTTCTGTAACTATAATGGTGAATATGCTACTCACATCTTTACCGAACGTCAAACTTTCTTATCCTTTATTGGGAGAATGGACAGACAAGTCGAGCAAATTATCAGGAACACTGACAAAGCAAACAAACCTTACAAAAATATAATTATGGAAATTTTCGCAAATATTTCGGCTAGTCAGAAATCAATCCTTGCTTTTTCCATTTGGGGAATCTGGCCAATGAGAAACATAATCCTTTTTTACAACAACGACATTAGAAAACCGGAAGAATGGATAAAGAATGGAGTATTAAACAATACTCCCTCCGTTAATTAAAACATGTCGTTTTAGGAAGTAAATCTTGGTAAGAAAAACATGTCATTTTAGGTATTTTGTCACCCACTTTACAAAATTGTCCTTGTACTGATTAGATAGATATTAGTTGTTCTTTTCGAGAAAGTAAAAAAGTATAGTAATAATTATGGGTACCGTATAAGTGTATTTTTGTTTGTTTTCTTAAAAAGTATAGTAATAATTAGGGGTATAAGTGTCGAAATATCAAATCGTCGCAAAAAAATTTAGGGGCAAATTGCATAAAATAACACGAACTTTAGGGGTGGTTGCATTTAGTGGCACGAACTTAAAAAAATACAAAAATAATCACCAACTTTTGGGTTTAGTTGCGGCCAGTGGCACGTATACCCCATATCTCGCTAATGTGGACTAGTGGGGTGCTTACATGAAATGTTTTTTAATTAAAAGGGCATATAGCGAGATATGAATTAGTGGGAATACTTACATGATTTTTAAAAAAAAATTATAAGACATAAAAGATGTGCCCAAATTATGAAGCTAGTTAGGTTCCAATTTTATTCGTTATTTCATGTAATTCCAAATCAAAGATAATGTGACAAATATAGTATTTGCAAATTAAAATAACTAGTACCAAATTTTAATTTGCAAATGTTATATTTGTCACAATTATCTTTGATTTAGAATTACATGAAATAAAAAATAAAATTGGAGCCTAGCTAGTTTCATAATTTTGGCACATCTTTTATGTCTTTTAATCTTTAAAAAAAACCATATAAGCATTCTCATTAATCCATATCTCGCTATATGTCATTTTAATTAAAAAAATTTCATGTAAGCACCCCACTAGTCCACATTAGCGAGATAGGGGTATACGTGCCACTGACCGCAACTAAACCCCAAAGTTGATGATTATTTTTGTATTTTTTTAAGTTCGTGCCACTGAGTGCAACCACCCCTAAAGTTCGTGCTATTTTATGCAATTTGCCCAAAATTTAGCGACAAAGTTAACATTTGTCGTTGTAAGTCTTTAACGACCATTAAATTCATCGTAAACCGCAAAAGTAATATTTGTCGCCAAATAAGCCAAAGGATTTCATATTAGTCATTGAATGCACGTAACGATAAACTTTAATTCCTTGCAAATTGTATACTTCCTCGTTAATGACGGTATGAAGTTGGCTTGATATTTTTTGGTGACATATTTTCGTAATAAAAAAATCATCGGCTAAAATGTTGAAAAATCGAGAATAGTCGATACGCGTATTTAGCAATAATATAAAATTCATCACTAATATATTACACAAAAGATCTGCTATAAGATTTTCTGTTCGTCCCATCAAAGTTCATATGGAAACAAAAAGAAATTAAAATGCCTCTTCCTATAACCCAAAAGACTTGCACTTTCAATTTCTTCTGCTAACAGGAGTTCTTGAAGGAAGCATTTTCACAGTCCTTTCCCAAACTCTACAAGGGCTCTCTGATAAACAAAAACATGACACGCTACATTAAAACAAAGTTAACACCACCAAACAGATAATGGATTTTTGAACTTCAAATCAAAGAACGAGAGGGCGAAAAAGAAGAGGCTACAAACCTTGTGTTCAAGTCATCCCACGAGCCCTCAACATAAACTTCCTTGCCACTATAGGTCCATGTGATCACGGTGGGAACAACATGCTCGGAGACTATATCTTCCTGCTAAGAAATAGCATGCATCCATGACTAGTTCAGAGACGACAATCAGGACAATTATAACATCGTATTAGCAGAGATCTTCATGTCATAGTGTGCTGATTCCTTAGATGTCAAAGTGATCACACTAATGTTGATTTCCTAGATGCATCTCTTGACATATATCTTCCATCAAACTAAAAAGATGGATGGTAATTAACAATCATTCACATAAGTTTCTAGAGTGGCTGATCTCGATCATCTTTTCATGGAGGGTTGGATTTTATATGGTTGGACGAAACCTTTTATTAAAAAGAGATATCAACGTATCAAATCAGAGCATGTGTCACAAGAGGCATGGGCTAGGGTAGGGTAACTCTCATTTGAGAAGTGAATTATTCTTTACCGTAACACAAAAAAAAAAAAAAATAGAGGTACTCAAGCTAAATCAATTTTTTATGATTGCAAGCAGCCCTATTAGACAGCCTGGCTCATTTATATGAGTGCATCCCTTGAGTACCTCTGTTAAAACTTGCAAACATATATACCAATGTATACTTAAGTCGAACTCATCCAAAAGGTAGAAAGGATTCAAAGGATATAAAGTCTTGTATATTCTATTTTACTTGCAGATAATCTTTTCCTAGTCTATGAAATGTAACTCATATTTTCACTAATCAAATAATTCAATTATACAAGCCTTACATTATCAATCCCAGCAAGATTAGAGAATCGATCCCGACAAGATTAGAGAATCAAATCCTATTTGCAACATCATAACCAATGCAAGCACCAAATCATTTTAATCTAAATTCAAAAGCAAAAAAATACTTGGCTACTGTCACTAAGTAAAAAAGGAAAGAAGTATGAGTAACAAAACTAACAAGTAAAAATCCTAAACTGTTGGTGGATGAAAAAAGGGACTAAGTTATTTCAATTTATTTAACACTAGGGCTTGTGATTGTAAGTGCTTGGGGTACACAAAAAGAGAAACGTGGAGAATAATAAGTTGAGGCTAAACAGTTTGGGATTGGAACCTTAACCTGAAGTTTACAAAAAAGGTGTTATTGAGAAGTTGGATTCTTGGGACACTTAACAAAATCTATTAATATAGAACATCCAATTCCTAGGCAAAATGAGGTTTATATGAATGTAAAATAACACAAAAAACTTAGAAACAAAAACCTCGTGACTCATTTTCTTATATACTTGGCTTGGTTTTAATTTCTAGTGCATTTTGGATCATAAGAAGTCACTAATGGATACCACCATCAATTCTTCTACAGCAATTACGGGCCAAAAAGAACTTTGGAAAAATATGCTAACTACTCAGAAGAGATAGACTAAATTACCGGCAAGTTATAAATCGTTAAGAAGTGACGCAGACGAGCTAGAGTGCATAGGAGAATCAATATTGCCAAACTCATACAAATCAAAGGCATTTAATCAGATCACCCAAAACTGAGATATAAGCAAAACCAATTCCATAAAATTACTCCAACAGATATAGGAGAAGACTCACCAAAAACGTTATAAGATAACAAAGTATCACATCAATTGAAAAAAGAACCAAGAACAAATATGCAAAATAACACTAGGGAACGGTGGACGATTTGAATACTGGGAGACGGGAGAGAAGTGTAAATAAAACCTTGTCAGAAGCAGATGGCTCATGGTGGAGGATACCTTGGGAGAATTGTTGGCGGCTCTTTCACCAACATCGGTGCTCAGGCGCTCGGGATAGAGAGATAGAATGAGAGGAGATCGAGATGGAGGTGGTGAACTCGGATTTGTCTTTGATTAGAACTCTGGCGTCAGTGTCGTCCTGCATCACCTGGTTGACGACGGCTGCAGAAACCCTAGCCTCGAGAGATCGAGCAATAGAGGGTGGAGACCATGGGAGCAAGGCAGTGAACTTGGATCTGGCTTCAATTGGAACTCTAGCGTCAGTGTCGTCCTCCATTCCCTGGTTAATGTCGGCGGTAGCAACCCTAGCCTCGAGAGAGCGAGCACATAGGGTGGAGACCATGGGAGCGAGAGAGATAGAGTGATTTGAGAGGAAAGTCGAAAGACAGAGAACAAAGTCGAGAGCAACAGAAGAGTTGAGGCTAGAGAGAGCGCTTGCAGAACCGATCGAGCTGCAGTTGAAGATCTTTCGGAGAACAAAGCCCGTGAGGATAAGGGTGACAAAGCCTGAGCTTCTTCTTTCTTTTTTGATAAAAAAAAATCGGTTAAAAAAAAGGGTTTTGTTTGTAAATGATCCAAACTAGTACTTTTCCCGTACCTTGTACGGGTGAGTATTTTTTATTGAAATTTACCGTTTTAGTTCCCCTCGTACTATGAATATATTTTATTTGAATTGTTGTCATGTTATCAATTATAACCCTCGTTATAATACAATAACACTTACAATCACAAACAAAAGTCTCATAATTACGGTCAAGTTTGATATCTTAAACAAAATATTCGACACATTAATTTTCTAATAACATATTGCTCTTGCTTCTTCTCATGTTGTTCTTCGAAATCTTTGATTATCATGATGAAATACTTTTTTATTGAGACAATCGATACTTCAAATTTGACAAAAAAATAGTAAATCACCTGCTTCTACGCTTCTCTTAGTATCCATCCTAATTGAAGACAAAGAAAAGAAATCTTATAGTTTTTAGCTTAAGAAAGCCGAATTCGGATCCTTTATGATATTTTATCTATTACACATCATTCTACACTTTTTAAATTGATCTAAATTATAAACCAATTTGATAAAGATACCCTAAGTTTAAATGTATAAACCCTATACAGCTAAAGAATAATAAAAAATGATATTTAGTGTGTGTGTTTTATAATGTCTTAGATCCTTAATTAGAAAAATGTACTCTATGTTTAAGTATGAATAACATCACTATCTTATGATGAAATTTTATCAATAATATATAATATTCAATTTCACAAATTTCATCAATGGAGTAAATTATTCATTACTATCTAAATATTTTGCACAACAGAAATATATAGGAACCCTTGTCAAAATCCAGACTTAAATATATGATAGGTTGAACATCAAATATTTGTGGGTTTTTTTCCCCTATTGTATTTAATATTGAAAATCAGTTTACATAACCATAATAGATTTCACACCATGCTTGTGAAATAGGCTGCAGAAAATGAATGATTTATGTTTTTTTACTTGTTTTAAGGTCGTGTGTATTTTAATCAGAACTCAATTACTCCACTTTCCCCTCTAATAGACTATTCTTTTTAGATTTTTTTTTATAATATTTTTGGTACTTGTTAATCACTTAATCCTATTGCATTTAATATTGGAACCTAATTTTCATTGCCATAATATATTTCACACCATCCCCGTGAATAAGACTGAATAAAATGAATGATTTATATTTTACTTGTTTTAAGGCAGTGTGTATTTCATGGGAGTCCAATTATTCCAAATGACATACAATATATGATTTATTTTTAGATGTTTTTACGTTTTGATTTTTTATTCTTATTTTATTTAGTATTGTAACTTTATTTTACTCGTCGTAATATATTTCACATCATTAAAAATGTATCACAATATATCATTGTAACCTTATTCTACTCGGCACCGTTTTAAAGAAATTCCAAAAGAAATATTCGACAAAATATTCGACACAGTCCAAACATATTATGACACGTAAATTAATGATATATTGGGTTTTGTTTAGGATTGTGTCATGAAGATAGGCAATTCCAAAAGAAATATTCAACACAATCCAAACATATTAAGAGTCTTCTCAAAACACCGGCTTCTATCATGATGTGATCTAAACATATGAACATCATGGCCATAAGAGGCAAGTTCAGTTGCTGCATACACGATCAATCGCTACCTATCAAACAGAGTGAATTCCATTTTAATCACATATTATATGGTCAATCTATGTAGGTTAAACATACTAAAATCAAATTTGATAGAGCTAAATCATCTGAGTTCCTGAAATTATGGTACAAATTTAGCCAACTGGTCCATGCCTACCCATGTCAACTCGACTACCATGCCTTTGTATGGCCTCATATATGCAAACACTTCATATCAAATATGCACAAGGACCGTTTCAAGCAGCTCAAATAAGCAGAAAAACTGAACCTTGGCTCAAATACATTGGTAGAAGAGTTCTTCTACAGCAAGAAAATTGCAAACTCTGCAATGACACTAAATGCCAGTTTGCCTTCTGATTCGGTCCTCACACATTTTTGCATCAATCTCTTTGGTTGGAGGATACTTTGGCAAGCTTGAAGGATCACAAATCAGTGGTTCTGTGCTGAAGAACTGAAATTCGAGGGAAAAAACTAATAAAATCCAAAGCACGAAACCAAACTGAAATAAACATAGATAGCCAGATTCAAACATGAAATGTACAAGGCAAAGAGATTGGAAACTGAATGAAAAAACACTGAGATTGGAAATTACATTGTTTCAACCACATCACCCCAATTGTCAGCAAAACATCATCAACAATATTGCCTAAGAACGCCACACTTTCAAATGCACATAACCTTAAAGTTTTTATTTATTTTGAATTTTAGAGAGTTTTTGTCATCGTCTGATCAGTGATCAAACTCAGAAGTTGGAGGATTTGCTGCAATTTTCTGTCATTTTTTTTAAAAAAAAATTAACAGGATAATTTCAGTAAGTGTTCTATTATTTTACACTTCTAGCGTCTAATACCTAAGATGCAAGAGGACAGAGACATAATAGATATAAAAACCCTGCAACCAGAGTTTTAGCAATTTTCATAAGCAAAACGACAAACACACAAAATGCATAAATTCATATATAAACACAAAGATACCACCTTTCAACTTCCAATTGCAATAGAAAAATAATTAGATACCTCATTGTTAAGGGTAGAAGAGGGAGTTCCACAATAGGCAGGATCAACAGCAAGCAAATTAATTCTCAATAAGTTGTAAGGCTGCTGCAGGAATATCTTTGAATCTGTCAGCTATACATCTTCTGTAAGTTTGTTGAGACCTAAATGTGGCTGCATGACGCAATTTTGATTCGGCCAAGAACACCTCAAGTGGAGAGCCACAAAGCTTGAAAATATTATGCAGGTGTTCAACCTATGGGTTTGTACAAAAGATTCCTTGGGAGATAAATATGTGAACGGAAAGAGAGAAATGAGTAGAAAACAAAGATAAAGCATAACAATAAAGCAATTTATAATCACACTGGTCCCTGGGCAATGGGCGTCATAAAACTACCCAGATTCAACTTTTTCATCTCGTAGCACAGAGCTATTTCTAGGCAATTAGACCAAATATTGCTTATAGCCATTCCCATTACAGGTTAACATCGTGAAGAAATATATTCAAGTTCAGTTCTTTAATTATGTGGGTTTATAGGTTTAAGGCATGTAAAGTAGATAGAAAGTAGTGGAGATATTAAGAGAAAGTGGCAAATCATTTAACATTAGATTAGTGTCTAACTCACGTTTTTGCTTGAGACTAAAAAGCAAAATCTCACAATAAAAGGTTAGCATTAACAAAAGGCTTGGGAAGACAGAGATATTCCAATAAATCAACAGTGGTAATATTTTACCTCTCAAGCAGCATATTTAAAGTAAAATAATTACACAAGAACGGGTACCCAGGCATAAGAGGCTTGCTAGAATATAGTTCACCAAGGATACATCCAGTGCTCCACAAGTCCACGTTATATAAATAGCGTGTTGCAAAGAATCGTTCAACCCAAGAAACTGTGCAACTTGAATTTGAAAATAACCTCAATCCACAACAAACTAAATTGCTCGATTGAGAAGGATATGGTCCTTCTCAATCAAAGGGTTATAGAAAACACTGTGACAAAGTAAGAAACTTGGATGAACCATATATGGGCATTCATAATGTTAAATTAAATCCTAAAATATATATTCTTTATTAAGTTTCAAAAACATCCCACGATTAGATATGAAATCAATGAAAAGAAATAGAGGTATAACTCATGACCTGCACACATCATTGGAAAAAAAAGGGTGGACATGTATTTTTTTTATATAGTAATTTAGTGTTATCAGGAATATATCAACATTGATAGAATGATAACCAAGCAAAGAATGTTATGTTAAGAGGTGATTGAAGAACATGTGAACAGAAGCACATACTTGGCGATTATGTACATAATCCAAAAATGATGGAACATCGGCATAGCGGTACTTTTCAACAGCTTTAGCTCAGCTGGAAGTAATTTTTGATCGAAAGCATATGATATCCCCATCTTCAAGCTAAAAAGACAAAACAGGGAAAGATAAAACATGGTGATTACCTACTTTAAGCGGCAGTAAAGAACATCTAATTAAAAATAATAATATCACATGTATATGATAATAACAAAAATAGTAGTTCTGATATTACCCAATTCAGGTGAGTTAGCAATTGCATATGGTGATACTTTTATGACCATACTAAAGTATAATTAGGCAAAGTTGTGTGAGTAGATTGACGTACTTGACTTTAATATGGCTTTGCCCCTACATCCCCATTGTTTCAATTTATAATTTGCCCTGAAAGAGGACATTTATATAGATTAGCTTCTTGAATGCATTTGCACAAAATAGCATATAACCTAAAAGCATACAACCTTGAACCTACAACTATATAAAAGCAAGAACAGATTTTTTTATGTTTTTCTAAAAGCATATAATCTCAACACAATGCAGAATCAAGAACAGAAAAGCATACAACCTAAATTCATGTAGAATTCATGCCTCGATAACCTAAAATCTCATTCAACTGATTCAGAAGTCTTGCCTAAAATCTGATGTTCTAATCTAACGTCTCCACCCTAATAATCTAAAATCTGATTTCCTATTGACAAATCTAAGTACTAAAACATCCAAGTGATAAAACCTAGATCAGAGTCCCAAAAATAATCAGTAATAAGAGAAATAACCGACATTAGAGTATAGATATTGAAGTTAGGGTTTGGGATTCGAAAAAGAGAGGATGTAGGCGGACGATGGAGGCGGGACTTCGGACAGCCTTTCGGGTGCTCACCTCGCGGCTGCAGGGGCTCGGACTCGGGATAGAGAACTGGCTGAAAGATTCAGCCCCGGCTTCGGATTGTGGCTCCGGTGAGGGATAGGAGTCCAATCTCCGTCGGAGGGTCGAAATCTCAGATCTGGCGCCACCAGATGCGGGAGGTCGGGGACAGTTAAAGGCTGGGCCCGGGATCCTCGACGGCGACGTGGAGGAGGCAGCCATGGAAGGGGAGTCCGGAAACTCGAAGTCGGGAGAAGGAGAAGAGCAAGGGGAAGAAGAAGACAGGGGCGAACGTCAATATTGAACCGCCTCTCCTCCTTCGGCATGCGATGGGGCGGAAGTTGTAGAGCCCGCCGACATAGTGGTGGCTCGACCGGCCCGCAATTGAGGTAGGAGAACTGAAATTGAGGGAGACAGGAGGGTCACAACTGAGGTAGGAGGACATACCGGCACAGGCGAAGGTCGTGGTGGCTCCGGGCGACTGCAACCGGCGAGATCGAACGGGCAACACCCATATCGAGAGCGACAGCGGAAGACTACTGATGGAGAGAGCGAGATGGAGGTGACGCCCTTCACGATTTGTGTTTCCAAATCCAAACCCTAACAAATTGTAAATAGAGGGATGCTTTCAAACGGTTGAAGAACGTGGCTTCCTAGAGTTGCTCAGAGTATAACACGTAGTGTAATATTTTATAAAGAGGCTGCTTTTGAAATAATAATAAGTATAAGGGGTGGATGTTAAATAACCTATAACGATAAATTTAGAATTGATAAATATTACTCCATAAATTTGGAATTTGTAGAGGTATTTCCTCGCTAAAGGATTATTTCAACTATAAAATATTCCTTGTGAAACTTGAATATATGGAAAATAGAATTTTCTCGTTGATTAATACTTTTAGCGATAAATTTTGTTCTCGAGAAACACATACTTTTAGCGAGAAATTATAATATTTGTTGCTAATAAATTTGGCGGGTTTTAGATAATTCACACCCAATATATAACGAAGAAAATGAAAATTCCTCGACGAATATATTTTTAGTGATGAATATATTCTTCGATGAAAGCTTCAAATTCCTCGCTATTTTTTTATGGTTTAGGTGACCACATTGTGATAACAATTAACGATGATTTGAAAAATTTGTCGTTGAATGTCACTTTTAGCGAGGAATATAAGTTTCTCTCTAAAATTCACGTCCCCTTTTATGAGGAGTGGGTATGTTCGTCGCCAAAGGTCATATTTGCCGAGGAAAAATAATTCGACACTAAAACTTCTGTCGCTAATAAGCCTTTTTGTTGTAATTTGTTATTCGAGATTGTCAGGGGTCAGTTCTCTCTTGTAGTGCCCGAGACCTTGGTAGGGTGTCCGATGAGCAAGTGGAATGTCGCGGTCTTCTGTTCGGACTCCGGGTTGCTTCAGTGAGGGGTTTCTCTAGGCTCGAGGTGGAGGGAGAGTGCTTGATGCTGATCAACGCCTTGAAGGGGATCTGGCGGTGTCCTTGGGAGATTGAGATGACGGTCTAGGATGCCCTCGATCTCTGTCGTACCTTCGAGAGCATCAGGTTTTCGCACACCTTCGAAGAGGAGGACCATGTTGCTAATAGGCTAGCACACTTTGGTTTCTCTTCGTCGTTTGTCGCGGAGCGGACTCCTGCCGAGATTGACGACATCGTCTGTCAGGACGCTATTGGGCGGTGGGTCAAACGCGGTTGACCATCCCCAAATCATCGCCTTGTATAAAAAAAAATAGCGTAAGAAAAAAAACTTAAAATAATACAAATTATCAAATTTTAACCAACAATAATACGAATAGAAAATATCTTTAAAATAATACAAACTATCTACCTATGAAACGAAGTTAATATGAACTTTCAAAATCAATCAAATGCAAATCATGAAATTTTGACTCATAATAGTACAATGGTAATATTCAAAACAAAACTTTGTTTATCAAAATTATAGAAATAATCCACAATTAGTTGTATTTTGCACAAATCTACCCTTTATAGTTTAAATAGATCAAAACCACTGGAGTATTTGTTTGTCCAACTTTGTACAATATAACCTCAATTTTTAAAATTATACAAAATTACATGAATTCTAAACTATGATTTTTAATTTTTAATTTATTTTTGATAAATTAAGGATAAAGTGGGTCTATTTTTACGTAATTTCAAATTAAAATGTGTTTTTTTCGTAACGTTTGACAAATAAATAGTAGTTTTGCTGTATTTAAAATTAAAAGGGGTGGATTTGTTCAAAGTGTGACTATTTTTAATTTTTTTTTGTAATTTTGATAATTGGAGTTGTTTTTTATTCTTCCCCTAATCCAAGTTTAAATTTGTATAATTTTGTATTATTTTAAGTCAAAATTTCATAGTCTGAATTATTTTTGGTCAATTTTAAATTTTGTATTATTTTTTATTTATATGTTAATAATTTGTATTATTTTAAAACTTTTGTTTTAGTCGTATTTGTTTGGTTCATATCTAACAATGAATATTAATTTTTTTCATTTTTCCTACTTCTAAAATAAATGAAAGAAAAAATAAAACATAAAAATACATCAAAGAATATTATAGTCTCTTACATAAAAGGTAACTTAAATTTAATCTTTTAAAAATTATATGCAACCAATTCAAATACATCATATCTTGAATTTTTTTTCAAAATATTCAATAAAAAATAATTAATTAACAAAATATTCAAACATTCAAAATATTTACAAAAATATTCATTTTTTGCAGGTTTAGCAGAAAAACGCGGTATGAGACCGCGTTTTATTCACAAAGGTAAAACGTGAAATTGGAGAAAAAAGTGATAAAAAAATTAACAAAAGAAATGCGGTCTCATACCGCGTTTCTATTTTAATTTTATATACGGGATGAATTTCGTAATTTTGTAACACATTTTACACTAGAGATCTCTCTTTTTTTTTAGAAAATTTTTGCAAAATAGGCACTTTTTTAGAGGAATTTGCAAAATGGTCACCTTTTTGGACAAATTAGCAAGTTGTCCACTATATATTCTTATTCTCAATTTTATTTTATTTTTTTAATCTGTTGTTGCCCCATCGTCTCTCTCTCTCCGCTCCCGATTGAAGGCGATTTTGGGTCTCGATCTCTCCGGCGCCGGATTGGAGGTCTCGATCTCGATCTATGGCGGCGAAGACCAGACAACGAAGTGGCGGCGAGATCTCGATCGATCTATGGAGGTGAGATCTCGAACGATCTATGGCGGCGAGATCGAGTGAGGTTGGCGCCGGAGTCGCTGTCTAGTGGCGAGATCGAGGGAGCGAGGAAGCGCCAGGGGCGGTGGCGAGCGAGCGAGGGAGGGAGCCAGCGTCGGAGGCCGGAGCTAGCAAAGGCGCCACCGAGCGGAGCAACGAGGAGGTGAGGTGGTTGTACCAGTGATGAAATTCTACATTTCCAGAATTTATTTTATACCTAGGGCTATGAAGACTTGAATTAGGTTTAAGGCCTAGCAATTGCAGCTTATTACACATTGAATCTGATCCAGAAGGGATGGTATCCGGAAGGCCTAGCAATTTGAGTACACAACGGGATTTGTTATCGCCTACGAAACTGCTGAGAAGCACATGTTTGATCTCTCTTATTTGTATCTCGGCCTTAGGTTCACCCATGGAGCTTACAACAAGCTTTATCATGGCATCTATAAAGAGGAGGCTGTTGCTGTCAAGATAACCACTGCCCCAGATCATGATGATGAAGTCAAGACCTTGGAAGCTCGGTTGAAGAAGCAGTTCATTGGAGAAGTTAACCTCCTCTCCCGTCTTCACCATGAGAATTTAATAAAGGTAAAACCTACCCTACAATACTACTGTAATGTATTATGATTGGTATCGCAATCTGAGGTTGTCGTTTGTTTGTTCAGTTTGTGGCTGCTTGCAGTAAGCCACCGGTGTATTGCATAGTGACTGAGTATCTGCCAGAGGGGTCTTTAAGGTCATATCTAAACAAGGTTGAGCATAGAATTCTTCCCTTGAAAGATACAATAGCATTTGCATTGGAGATTGCTCGGGCAATGTCGTATGTGCATTCACAGGGCATCATCCATAGGGACCTGAAGCCGGAAAACATCCTTATAGATGAGGCTTTGCATATGAGGATTGCTGATTTCGGCATTGCCTGTGAGGAGGCGGATTGTGATCCGCTTGATGATTATCCCGGGACTTATCGTTGGATGGCGCCCGAAATGATCAAGCATAAATCTTATGGATGGAAGGTTGATGTGTACAACTTTGGACTCATTCTATGGGAAATGGTATCCGGAAGGCTTCCATACGAAGACATGAATCCATGTCAAGCTGCATATGCTGTAGCTAACAAGGTAACGGTTCTGATTGCTTTGTTTCATTTGCTTTGGCTTTCGAATTCTAACATAGACTGCCTGGGAATTTCAGAATCCGAGGCCTCCTATTCCGGAGGATTGCCCTCTTGCAATGTGAGCTCTAATCGAGCAATGCTGGCTTTCGCAGCCTGAAAAGAGGCCTGAGTTTTCACAGATTGCGAAAGTCCTGGAGCAGTTTGGGGCATCGCTTGTTGCGGATGGGACCCTGGAGCTCGTGCAGAACGTGTCGTTTCACGACCATAAGAAGGGTCTGGTCCACTGGATTCAAAAGCACAGTAGCTCAAGCTCGCGATCCAACTCTGCTTTGAAGCTGAAGTTTACATTTTAGTCGATAGTTAGGCTCTCTTTAGTTGTTTGTTGCATATGAGGATTGCTGATTTGGTTTGGGTTGTCATGGATTTTGTGCTGACAGAAAGTGGTGTGTTGACAGAAACTGCTATATGTGCAGTATTTTGCTTGCAATAAAATCAGTTGTTCATGTATGTTGTCTTTGTAACTGCAAATTTCTGTTTGCCTCTAAAATACTACAGCTTGAGGT
Source organism: Persicaria tinctoria (assembly GCA_037127255.1). Lineage (NCBI taxonomy): Eukaryota > Viridiplantae > Streptophyta > Magnoliopsida > Caryophyllales > Polygonaceae > Persicaria > Persicaria tinctoria. Next base: position 1,157,521 of record JBANSL010000019.1, on the reverse strand, counting down.
ATATACTGCATCTTGAGGTATGGAATTTGATTGTTGTGCAACTCTAAAATAGTGTTGTACCACTCTTTTAACAGAGTTGTGCAACTCTAAGGCAGAGTTGTGTTCATCTCCATTCAAAGGTGTTTCTATTTGATTGGTCGCCTTTTCTCGTTTACAAGTTTTCGTCCGAGAAGAATGCTCTAATGACATCAGATCTGCCCTTGCACGTTTCTTAAATTTGTTAATTAGATTGATTTTGAGCCAGTATGCAGTCCAATGACATCAGATCTGCCCCTGCACGTTTATATTCAAGAAAAGTGAACCCCAAAATGTCTAACAATTTACCAAATCATTTCAGGAACTACTCTTTGGTAGTTCTGGGCAAAGTTATTTAATCGGAAATCACACTTCTTTAGTATATTTTGAAGCATACTGCCAACAGAACACCAAGTTCATTATAAACAATTCTTTAGCAAAATATACTAAAGAAACACTTCTGTCAACAATACTCCCAAACATCATTTATCTATTCCCACTATTCGAGTGCTTAAATTCATTATATTAGACAAGCTAGACAGTCACAGATATTGCAAAAACAAGCATAAACAGTTACATATTCGAATGGATACTTCAAAATTGTATCTGATACATCAAAAATCAAAGAATATATTATTTCTGCACAACATGGGGGATTGGTGGAAATTTGCTCAACATGATCTTATTTTTGCTCAATAATAGATTATTTTTGCACAACAATTGAGACTTGTGAAATTGTTCTCAACATGATTTTATTTTCTCTCAATATGTTTCCATACTTTCTCAATAGATTATTGCACAACATGCTCTTATTTTTGCTCAACAATTCTTTATTTTTGCACAACAATCGAGACTTGTGAAATTGTGTCTCCACATAATCTTATTTTTTGTAAATATAATTTTATACTTTTTAATAGATTATTGCACAACACGGTCTTATTTTTGCTCATCAATAGACAATAATTGCACAACATGGGGGATTGGTGAAATTTTGCTCAACATCATCTTATTTTTCTCAACTATAGGTTATTTTTGCACAACAATCAAGACTTGTGAATTTGTTCTCAACATGATCTTATTTTCTCTCAATATAATTTCATACTTTTTCTATAAATTATTGCACACAATCATCTTATTTTTGCTCAATAATAGGTTATTTTTACACAACAATCGAGACTTGTGAATTTATTCTCAACATGATTTTATTTTCTCTCAATATAATTTCATACTTTCTCAATAAATTATTGCACAACATGCTCTTATTTTTGCTCATCGATACTTTATTTTTGCCCAACATTCGAGACTTATGAAATTGTGTCTCAACATGATCTTACTTTTTGTAAATATAATTTTATACTTTTTTAATAAATTATTGCACAACATGATCTTATTTTTGCTCATCAATAGATAATAATTGCACAACATGGGGGATTGGTGAAATTTTGCTCAACATCATCTTATTTTTGCTCAACTATAGGTTATTTTTGCACAACAATCGAGACTTGTGAATTTGTTCTCAACATGATCTTATTTTCTCTCAATATAATTTCATATTTTCTCAATAAATTATTGCACAACATGCTCTTATTTTTGCTCATCAATACTTTATTTTTGCACAACTAGTAGTGAAAATTAGTGCTGACACTGATATTAGTTACAATTAGTGCTGACACTGATATTAGTTACAATTAGTGCTGACATTGATATAAGTTACAATTAGTGGTGACACTGATATTAGTCACAACGACGCCTCGCAGAGGCATTGAGAACAATGAAGCTTTGCAGTATGCGAAAGATCGGATGGGACTGGAAGTGCCAAAATCCAATTCAAATGGGATTGTGGTTGAACTTAATGGATCAAACAATCATCAAATCCAGATGTGGATCAAAGAAACTCCAACTGCAAGTCATTTCTTTCATACAAGCACCTATAAAACAACTGAAAATTTTACAGGCATAAACTTTAGCACATTAAAACCATGAAACAGGAACATGGTTGGTTATGCAACTCTGTAAGTAAAAATAAGTACACGAGAGTATGAAATAATGCAAATACAAGTTGATCATGTAAATCTGTAAGTAAATAAGCAATGTAATACTCAAAACATACCAAAAAAGGTGATGCAAATTCACGTAGCAGAAGTAGAAACAACGATAAATTGCCTTGCAATTATTAACACAAGCATACAAAAATCAATGAATACAAACCAGAGCTAATCATCTTGAACCCCATATAGGGAAGAATCAATGTTTTCCATATTCATCAAAAAAAAAATCTTCTTTAAGGACAAGAACATGAATAAGCAGATAAACATAAAACTATGATTCATCTAAATCAAAAGCAAGTATCCCAAGTCCACATCACCAACGTATATGTCATGTTTTCGGGATTTGGCAACATTACTTGCTTCCTTGAAACTAATCTGACATATTATCAGATTTCAAAGTCATCGTCGAGCTTCAATTGCTCGGCTGTAGCTTCCTCCTCATCATCATCGAGTGCGAAGTAAGGATTATGTGAGCTTCATCAGATTCACAGCGGCTTTCCCATCGGTCTTAGCGACTTCTCTCAGGTTCTTGATCAACCACATGATAGGGAACAGAACCGGGCAGCAACAGATCACATCAACCAAGAGAAACACCTGCTTCCAAGTGGCTCAATCTTGGCCAAACGGTTCAGTTTCATCAATGGCGACCTAAGCAATGTTGGCCACCACTTGCAAGGGGATCACGATCATCAAAACCTTCTTCTCCTTGTCCTGCAAGTAGGGCTTCAGAAACGACCATCCAGTGCTGATTAAGACAATCAGAGTGAACAAGGAGATTCCTTTAAGGAAGCTGAAAATGTAGAACAACACATCCCAGCCATGGGCACTCCCGGTCCTCTTGATGAACGCCTTATCCTCGGCCTCGCAGACGAGATTCACGACCTTGAGAATGAGGACAGCGAGCATGAAGAAATGGATCCTGAACACGGTCAATCGCTTCTTGTAGAGAATCGAGATCCAGAGGACGATGAGCCCGAAGTAGATGACCGAGAGGAGGAAGTAAACCCTAGGGAGAATCGTCCGGCCGGCGGAGAGGTAATCGCGGCGCTCGCTCTTGCCTTCGAGGTTATACACGGCGAGGAGGAGGAGAGAGAGGGGAGAGCGAAAGGGGATCGCCATGGGAGTCACAGATCCACCATGGCACCGATTGAACACAAAATCATCGGAATCGGGAATTACAGATCCGCTGGAACACAAAATCATCTATAGCTGGAAGATCTGAGATCTCGAAAGCCGGAGATTTGCCGGATCTGAGCACAACACAGATCTCCACTGGCCGCTCCCTCGCTCGCTCCGGTCCGGTCGCTCCCTCCTTCGCTCCGGCCTCGCTCGCTCGAGCCGCCTCCCTCGCGAGGCGCCGCTCCAGGCCGGATCTAAGCAATCGCTCGCTCGCCATGGCAGAGAGATTGAAAGAGAGCGTGCATAAACGAAGACCGCGTAGGAGAGAGAAAGCGCGCATGAGACAAGGAAGGGGTTTATATTTAGGACATTTCACAAAATTGTCCCAAAACGTGGACATTTCGTAAATTAGGTCCTATTTCGTAGCTATTTTGCAAATTGCCCCTTTTTTTTTAACAGAAATGGAAAGAAGAGGCTGATAATCAGACCATCTTCCTCCTGCTCGGCTGCTCCGAGTCCGACATCGATCGCCTTCTGCCTGTTGGGATGGAGGAAATAGGGAGGTCGAAGCCCGGATTTCGCTGGGAAGGAGGAGAGAGGAGGCCGGAGAGCACCGGATGCAGAGGGAGAGAGGGTTGTTGGAGTCGGAGGTCGACGACCGGTGGTGCTCGAGAGGGTGCTCGATCCGCCGCCTGCTAGTGCTCGAGAAATCGACGGCAGCTCCTCTCTCCTCCTCCGGCGGTGCTCGGTTTCAATCCGCGCTTTCTCCTTCCGTCCATCAATGGAGGACGGGGACGGACGAAGGCGGCAGCGGCAAGGGTAGGCGGGGAGGACGGGGGCGGTGGCAGCAGATCTGGCGCCGACCTCCATGGATGAAAGGAAGGAGAAGAGACACGCTTTACCTTTTTATTTCAATTTTAATTCCGAAAAAAAAAAGGAAAAACAAGAGAGACCCGGGTTAAAGTGTGAAATGTTTTACAAGTGGCATGTAAAACGCGGCAAGGTGATCATTAAGCAGCAGCAATCCGCTACTTACGACATTCTCAGCCTCTCCGTGGAGGTAATCATGGGGAGGTCCTCCAATGAACCCAAACTCCTCGGTAGCTAGATCAAACAACAACACACGGTCTGAATACTTGGAACCATTGGGTAACATTTCTAGCCAGTGCCAGGACCCATTCAAGAAATTTTGCGGACAACCCTCAATGTCAGCAAGGATATGTCGCGGAGTTTCTACCTTACCTTGTTCATTAACCAACCGAGATACAGCCTTAGCAGTTACATTCTCCCAACTGCCTCGCTGTAAGCTGTATACAAAACTCACAAACTCGTAGTCGATGGTGACGATGATGACTACAACCTTATAGTCGACTATGATCCCGGATTCGTTACGAATGCAGCCAAAACCGAAGTTGGCGTAAGAGTCCTTGTGAGCGATGTCGGTGGAGAGTTGATGCGGAAAAGGATTCATATACTTGGATTCCCTCGTCGCAAGGTTGAATAGTGCAAAATGGCTACCGGGAAGAGAGATACGATTCGGCTTTTGATGACAAAGACGCAACACAAACGCACAGTAGATGCCATTTTTCAGTGGCCCAAGTATGTTACAGTAATAGCGTCCTTCACCATCATCATCATCATCAATTAGATCATCCACCCATCTCATATCAAACACCAATCTGATATCAAACGCTTTGAACATCATCAAATCTGAATTTTTAGCATCTGATGGAGCAGGACAAGAGTAGAAGATGCTATTGAGCTTGTTGAGTTCGTCGAAGCCCCGACTCAAGAAGAGGCGATCCCGATGGTCTTCACCATGACGACCACTGTAAAACCTTACGAAGTAAGGCGATTCGATGATAGACCGCCATCTTTTACATGTCGCTTTTAATCGAAGAAGAGATGCTATGGGAAGCCTTCCCAAGATCTCCACCAATACTTCCTCCAAAAGATGATCCGCGTCCGCCATTAATCGATCAATTACCTCATCCATCTGTCAATATTGGATTCCTGTTTCTATTTTATACCATCTTAATTAATTGATTAATTTCAATTTCAGTCTAATTACATGATATATTAGGATAGATATATTTTATGATATATATTTTATTAGGATATAATCTTTGATCTTATAATATTAGCTAGGTTAGAGATATATATTTTTGGTAGGTTTAGATTATCGATATCTTTATATTACTTATTTTCCAAGCATTGTAATCTCTATCTAAAGAGTTGAATAATACTTCTTTCGTCCAATAATACATTGGTTTTTAGAGATAAATTTTTGTCTAATAATAGATGAGCTTTTATGTTTTCTAGGTAGGAAATTGTAACGATTTGTGTGTTGTTAACTTTTTAAAATAATTTAATTGGTTAAAATGTGTAGTGGGTGTTAAAAAATAATAAAATTTATAAAAAAGTTAGTGCAATAATGATGTTTTTTTAAAAGTAAAGTGTTTTTTAAAAAACTTGTGCAAAAGGCTAAAAACCCATATATTTTAAGACGGAAGGAGTAACATTATAAACGGGTATTTGCCTTCTCTGATACGAGGCTTCCACCACCAATCTATATTAGGGTTTTGTCTCTCTCTAAACTCAACACCACCAATCTATATTAGGGTTTTGTCTCTCTCTAACTTCTACACCAAGGATGGGATTTCTTTATACTATCTTTTTAATTGCGATTTGAAACAATAAGATAATTTGTTATCTATATCTTTTATCTGATCTCAAAGGTACATGATTTGTAACCCTAGAGGGGTGGGCTCGGGTCCGCCTCAGCCCGTCCCAATTTAAAAAAAGAAAGTAAAAAATTAAGGGAAATTAATTAAAAAAAAATTATATATTTATTTATTAAATTAAAGATTTTATTAATAAAAATTATACATATAAGAAAACTTTAGACTACCTAACCCCAATGAAGATCTCCTACTTCACTATATGTTTCATTCCCTACAACACAAAAATAATTTGACATTTATTTAATCTTAAAAAAAATTTAAAAAATTATATTTATATTACTAACATCTATTTTTATATATTCATAAAATTTTGTTTTGAAAAATCATGTTTTGGAATTTTTAATAATTATAATATGTTAAATATTGCCTTTTTATATTTTTAAAATTGTAAAATATGATTTTTCAAAATAAAATTTTATGAATATATAAAAATAGATGTTAGTAATATAAATCTAATTTTTATAATTTTTTTTAAGATTAAATAAATGTCAAATTATTTTTGTTTTGTAGGGAGTGGAGCATAAAGTGAAGTAGGAGATCTCCGTTGACCTAACCCACTCAAATTTTAATTTCTGATTACATGCGGAGAGGATTGTTGGAGGATTGTTCTGTGTGCTCGGTCCTCGGATGCAGCGCTCGTCAATTGGAACTGGTTGATGATGAATCGACGATGCTTAGCTACTCAATTTCCATTTCCCGCAATTCTTTACCGGATATTCTTTTTGGAATCTGATATGATCGAATGAAATCATGAATGTAGTGTTTGCTTTTTGTGAACTCTCTAATCTCCATAGTTTACTTTTTCTCATTCACCATGCTACCTTCTTATATGAATGCTTTTCCATTCTAGTACTGAAATCAATCAATGTCTAATGGTAGCAAGTTAATACTGTAAAATATTGGTGTACGTAGTGACCTTACAAAATTATCCGATTATTCATTGCATAAGGTAAATCTAGCTTACTCAGACTATTTGGAATTTCAATATGAATTTTAATAGTGTGAATTGGGAAAATTCATACGATAATCAAGATTTTCGATTTCATCAAATGTTAAAATACACGTTGTAGCTTCTTCTTTTTTCCGGTACAAAGCGATAATTTGGGGGAATTAATTGCGATTAACCTACTATCCAAGAGTATCCAAACGGACGGCGTCGACGCACTCAGCAAGAAAACAAACGTCGATCGACGAACTGTAAGAAGAGGCCAACGTGAGCCAGCGAGTCAACCACCCGATTCCACTCACGGAAAATGTGAGAGAAGGAGACACATCAATTGTCTAACAAAGGCCAAGAGTATCAGAAACCGCCAACTCGATCTCCTAAGGACATCGTCAAATCTCCTTTAAGGCGTTGATCACCTTCAGCCCTCCACCTCCATGCAGAAGACCAAAACACTCCGCACGATCAATAGAGACCTTCCCATGAGCATTAGTCCCGCACAACAAGACTTCACCACAGTCATCCCGAATAACAAACCTGAACGCAACCTCACCTGAACCAATCTTTGCACCATCAAAATTGAGTTTGACAACACTATTAGAGATTTTTTCCATTTAACCATTTTTGAATTTTTCGTTTTCGTTTGACGAGAATTTGATACTATTATGTAGTCAACGTCCTCTTATTGTTCCTTTGATTTTGCTTTCTTCCATGTTACCAATCTTCCATACACGTTGTAGCTTATGCATGTGAATGTCAAATGTGAATAAATAATACGTTAAAAAAAAAAACCCAAGAAAACTACTTTATATTCAACAAAGAATAATAATTTAAGGTAACACTCAACAAATGGATCAATTTACTATTTACTATAAATAAATAATTCAAAAAATATATAAATAAAAATGCATTTTTAGCCTTCGCTAATCGCTCCAATCTCTTCCTCCTCCTTCCCAATCCCCATTTCATCCAAACCCTAATCTTCCTCTCCAAGAAATCAACAATGGCGTCTCGCCGATCTCTGCCTCTCCTCCGCCGCATCCTCTCCGGCACCACCCCGACCCGCGCGGCCCAAGCTCGATCCATCACCTACATGCCGCGCCCCGGCGACTGCGGCACTCGCAAAGTGACGCTCATCCCCGGCGACGGGATCGGCCCTCTGGTGACCGGCGCTGCCGTCCAGGCGCTCGAGGCGATGCACGCGCCGGTCGAGTTCGAGTGCTTCGAGGTCCACGGGAACATGAGCGCGATCCCCCCGGATGTGATGGACTCGATCCGCCGCAACAAGGTCTGCCTCAAGGGAGGCCTCGCCACGCCCGTCGGCGGCGGCGTTAGCTCCATCAACCTAGGGTTAAGGAGGGAGCTCGATCTGTACGCTTCCCTCGCGCACTGCTTTAATATGGAGGGTTTGCCTACCAGGCATGAAAATGTCGATATTGTGGTGATTAGAGAGAACACGGAAGGGGAGTACGCCGGGCTTGAGCATGAGGTTGTGCCTGGTGTTGTTGAGAGCTTAAAGGTAGTGCCTTTTTTGCCCCTTTTCTTGATTGGATTGGTCAATCGTGTTTTAATTTGCCTATTTGTTGTGTGCTTTCATGAGGATTTGGCTTTGATTATTTTGTCATTTTGCCTCTTAGTTTTGGGGGTGAAATTTGATTCTTGTGTGTTATGTGGATTATTATTATATTGACCTCTTTGTGGGGTTGAAATGTTGGTGATTTGGTGATAGGAATATACTTTTGTCCTTGTGTGAATAAATTTAGGGGTATGTGTGTAATTTGCAGTGGCATTGGGGATTCGGGGTCCAGTTCTTTATACTTTCAACCTTTTGTACCAGATCAGTGTCAACAATATATCAAATTGCATTTCTGAGAAAGGTTAATGAGATGATTGACTTCATTGATTCCCATTATTTTACTTTTGAATAAGTTTGCCTCCTGATCAAATGTCATGTTTGTGGTTTGATTGTTCTGATTTCTGAAACTTGAAAGAGAAAACATTGAGTTTTACACAAGGTGGGTGGGGTTGTTTCTACCTTTTCAGCTACCTTAATGGCAGCATTGGTATTGTCTTCTTCCAAAAAAAAAACGGGATTTTATCGATCTGTGTCGAACCTGAACTATCTTCATATCATAATATATTGTACAGTATAAGATACTTGACTTCGTTGGGCGTCCAATTCCTTTCCTTTGGCACTCAATTTCAAGTTTGCTGTTGAAGATATTACTTCTTATGTGTGTTCTGATGCATTTTATCATATTTGTGTAACATATTACTATTTCTGTAAATATTTTGTTTTGATTGTGCTGTTCTGTTATGTTGGAAGGTAAAGGGGAAAAAAACTAAGAATCTCTTGACTGAGTGTGCACTATTGTCTCTAGTTTTTGTGTCATCATCCGAATAGCAATTACTATAAATGTCTTGTATTGGTTCGTCGTACTAATTGTTATGTTCTTCTGCTAACTTAGGTGATAACCAAGTTCTGCTCTGAACGCATTGCAAACTACGCCTTCGAATATGCTTACTTAAACAACAGAAAGAAGGTGACAGCCGTTCACAAAGCTAACATCATGAAACTGGCAGATGGCCTCTTCTTAGAATCCTGCAGGGAGATAGCTTCGCAGTACCCTAGCATCGAATATAATGAGATCATTGTGGATAATTGTTGTATGCAGCTTGTTTCAAAGCCAGAGCAGTTTGACGTTATGGTATGCAGCTCTTCTTCCTGCTGAACTTCTTGTTTATTTGCGGAAATTCACTCTCTCGTGAGCTACATGATCAGACAATATTCAATGTCTCATGTCTTCAATGTCTCATGTCTTCAATGTCTGATGTCAAGTGGCTCTGTTTTTGGTATAATGTGGTATTTACCAATCTAATGAAATCCATCACCAAAATAGGTGACTCCAAATCTATACGGAAACCTTGTGGCAAACACTGCAGCTGGTATTGCTGGAGGCACCGGTATCATGCCAGGAGGTAACTTCCTACATTAATTACTCATCTTAATCCATGACTTTAGCCCTTGAAAACCCAGAATTGATATGGCTATGAATCTCTACTGCAGGTAATGTAGGTGCTGATCATGCCATTTTCGAGCAAGGCGCTTCAGCAGGGAACGTAGGAAACATGAAAATACTGGAGCAGAAGAAGGCAAACCCAATAGCCCTGCTGCTGTCTTCAGCTATGATGCTTAGGCACCTCCAGTTCCCATCCTTTGCAGACCGTCTAGAGAGCTCAGTGAAGCGTGTGATCAAAGAGCGCAAGTGCGTGCCTAAGGATCTTGGTGGCAATTCAACCACACAAGAGATTGTTGATGCTGTTATAGCATACCTTTAACTAAAATCTTCGCCGACATGTCCCCAAACAAACACTTTCTTTCCTATTTCTTCCGCTATCCAACGCCATGATCCTTCACCAGGATTCTTCCCTTGAAGGGCTCCAACTTACAGGTCTTCAGAGATCATTCAGCACAGATTCCTCAAGTCGATCTGTTCAATAAGAGAAGCTAAGCTAAGAGTTCATTTACCATTTAGGCATTCTTTACATTCTTGACTTTCTGGTGTTGGAATTATATATTTGACATACATTTCCTCTTGGAGGGGAAATGAAGTTTTGATTGAGATTACAATATTTGTTAATTCTTTTTGGCCGTTAAGATTCTTCAAAGTCTTAGAAAATTTTGGCCCTTGTAAACTGGATAGCAGTGGCTATGAATGATAGCTGATGGGGTTAATAAGCTATAGTACTGTGTTTGGTAAATGTAGCTGGTCATCAAAATTTGTGAATAAAAAAACAAAAGTTCCGAAAAGCTTTGATAAGTAGCGGTTGAAAAGCTTAGATTTTAAAAGCTAATTCAATTAAAATCTTTTATTTATTTCATTTAAAACTATATAATATCAAAATTATAAGCTCCGAAAAGCTACTTAACGAACCTAAAAGAGACGAGTTAGGGATCCCGTGAATTATCAATAAGTATAATATTATTTGATAGTTGATTTAGCCAGCAATTAGTACTAAGTTGCTTACGTTTAGTATCTAATCAAATTGGATTATAAACTAATAGCTGCTTTTGACGGGTCAACTATGCATATGAGATCAACATTCAGAACAATCTAAAGTATACCAAATCAGATTCTCCTTTATTTTATTTTCTTTAATTTGCTTATCTTAATATCCAAGATTTTGTTACAGAATCAGATTTAAATAAATCATCATATATATATTCATGATAATGATGTATCAGTTACCCTATAAGAGGCTCTGCCCATGTTTTCCTCTCCAACAAACTGCCCATTTCCCTCTTTTGAAGCTCTCAAATCATCTCAACCTACACATAGATAAACCCACAACCTCTCTTCTTCGTCTCCAAATAAAAATGGTGTCTGTTGGTGGCTTTTATGTTGCTACCTTCCTACTGCCATTGCTCATTGCTTTGATAGCTTATAAAATTAGAAGCTGTTCAAGAAGGAATGGTGTTGTCTTACCACCGGGCTCGAAGGGCCTCCCTCTCATCGGAGAGACCCTTCAGCTGATCATCCCAAGCTACTCGCTTGGCCTTCCGTCCTTCATCAAATCCAGGATCGAAAAGTAATGAACGAGCTCGATCGGATCTTTTGTTATAAATTCCACAAAATTCGAGCTTACTCGACTCATATAACTAACCCTAAGTATCATTCTGTGCATTTGTTAGGTATGGACCGGTGTTCCGGACCCAGCTGGTCGGGAGGCCGGTGGTGGTGTCGGCGGATCAGGCTTTCAACAAGTACATTGTGCAGCAAGAAGGGAAGCTGGTTGAGATGTGGTACTTGGACACATTCTCTAAGCTCTTCGCGCAGGAAGGCGAAGGGAGGACCAATGCTGCTGGGTTCATCCACAAGTATGTTAGAGGAATGACTCTCAAACACTTCGGTTCCGAGAGTCTCAAGGATAGGCTGCTTAGCCAGATTCAAGATTTGGTTCATAACTCGCTGCAGGATTGGTCTTCCCAAGAATCCATTGATGTGAAAGAATCAGCCTTGGCAGTAAGAACTTATAACTCTCTTATCATATGAACTCTTGAACATCTTACTTTCAGTTGGTTGAACATAGGAAGTTACTTCCCATAAATTCAATTCTCATGAATTATAATTCCGAGAATTGAATTATAATTCGTTAGAAGATTAAGGGTGGAATTGCAACTTACTGGTCCCCTAGGTAGGTAGAATTTCTCCATTTTGTAGGAATTAGAATTCTCAGGAAGCCAAATTCATGTGTTTTCAAGGATTCAAAAAAACAACCAAACACCTATATTTAACCAATCAAGCTCTAGTGTTGATATAGATAGATACCGATATCACTTAATTTGATATTAACTTTATCTGATATGAAATAAGAACTTATATTGATATCGCTATCACTTAACTTTCTGATATCTAATGTTTAGTATGATATCACTTAAGTTTCTTCTGATATCTAGTGTTTAGTATAGATAGATATCGATATCATTATCTGAGAGATCCAGGGTTTAGTATAGACCGATATCGATATCTAGATATCAGATTTTGGCCTATTTGATATATTTTTTGGGTATAACAGATATCGATATTTGATATCTAGATATCGATATCAAACAGAGCTTAATCGATCATTTCTTCAACATTTTCTGCAGATGGTTATAGATTTCGTAGCGAATCAGCTATTCGGATACGATAGGGAGAAGACGAATGATAAGATTGGGGAGAAATTTGCATTCATTTCACAAGGTCTTCTCTCATTTCCTATCAATATTCCGGGGACTACCTATTACAAGTGTATGAAGGTAACTGAACTCCTTATCATTTGTTCGTCAATCTCTACTAACTTCATCCGAATATGTAATTTGAATGTTACTTTGTGTTCAGAACAAAGATGAGGTGATGAAAATGATAAGGGCTGCTCTAAAGGAGAGGCTCATTTCACCTGAATCCCACCGAGACGATTTCCTAGACCACGCCCTCAAGGACTTGCACACTCAAGATTTCTTGACAGAGGACTTCATCGTTCAGATCATGTTCGGTCTGCTCTTTGCCAGCTCCGAATCAACTTCAATCTCACTAACTTTAGTGTTCAAGTTCTTGGCCGAACATCCTCATGTCGTAGATGAGTTGATGGTTAGTTGCTATACAAATCCTTCTTGTTCTGAAATTTCTTGGTGTAGTATAACTTGATCTATATACGATGTATTCGAATAGGCCGAGCATGAAAGAATCCTCGAGAACAAAGCAATCCCGGGATCTCCCCTTACTTGGGACGAAGTTAAATCGATGACCTTCACACTTAGTGTAAGCTTCTTGTCAATGATCCGAACTACGTACATTGTGAAGGATTTCCGAGTTAACGTCATGAATGTCTATAGGTGATCAATGAAAGCCTCAGACTAGGCAACGTCTCCCTCGGATTGCTTCGTAAAGCATTGAAAGACATTGAATTTAATGGTATGAATAACAGGCTGTTGCTTAACAAGTTTCTTGATGGATTTTGCAAGGCTTACTAACTCGATTTTGATCACTCTCAGGGTACACAGTACCAGCCGGATGGACTATAATGATCATCACCTCTGCGTGCCAGTACAATCCCGACATCTACACCGATCCTCTCACCTTCAACCCATGGCGCTGGAAGGTAAAACCGAAAAAGCCCTTGCAACTTAGTGCAGTTCTTCGTCGCTGAAACCTTCAAGGCCTCATCATCGCGACTGTTTTATTCTCTGGCTTTACTAGGATCTTACACAGGATGTCGTGTGTAAGAACTTCATGCCATTCGGAGGAGGAACAAGGCAATGCGCAGGTGCAGAGTTTGCCAAGGTCTTGATGGTTACCTTACTGCACATTATCATGACCAAGTACAGGTAATTGAATGAACTCTTATGTTGGTTCAGCTTGTCTTTTGTTGGTTTTCAAGGTTTCTTCCTACTCCATGAATTTAGTTGTTTTCTGTTTCTTGCGACAGATGGAGCAAGATCAAGGGAGGTGAATTCGCCCGGACGCCCATCTTAGCCTTCAAAAACGGACTTCGAATCAAGGTTGTCAAGAAGGAAAACTGAATGACCTTGATTTCACTTGATTTGATGCACAGACATTCTGAATGTTAACTTATATAGTTCGTCGTTTTGTGGCGAGGTTGTCTCATGTTCTGAAGTTAGTTACAATGCCTTGTTCGAATGTTCGCAAAATAAATGTATATGTTATTGTTAGTTTCATTCCGATTAACACTATACAAGTTCGCCTATAATGAATGTTCTCTTTATTAACATACGGTTGAAGCGGATACAACGAGAGTTGTAGGGCGATAAACTAAGTCATCACTCATCACACAACGAAGCTTAATACACGCAATTATTATCGTTCAGTAGTGTACACTGTACCTGGGGTTATTCTCATATCCTCAAGGACGATGAAGGTGAGAAGACCAACAAGTGGATGACAAGGGCGACGAGAGCCAAGGTCCATGTCTGTAGACGGATCTTCGAAGCATTATTCTTACCTACATCTCCAAATATATACTCAGTATCAGAATTAAGCATCAAATGAGTTCAAGTGTGAAACTAACAAGTAAGATGAGAGGAAGTTAAAGTTACCAGCACAAGTTGACTCTTGAGCAAGTGTCGTAAGAATCGTGTTCTTAGTGTATCCTGCATAGGCACAGGTTGTCTTACTGCAAGTTGATGTAGTGGAGTTGCCCAGCTTCAAATTGCCCGAACCAGAACACTGCATTGAAGGGCAAGTACTCCAGTTGGATGGCTGAAGCCCAGATGCCTGACACTGTAACCTGAAGATCAAACAAAGGTTTATAAAAGATTGCAATTCCATCAGATTCATTCAACCAGTTGGCAATCAAGCGAGAGCTTACGTGTAATTGTTAGCAGCACTGCAAGTGCACACCACGCAATTGTCAGCTGTATACACATATGTACCATTCGCAACACGCAATGGGTAATCCAGTGAGCTTCTGTTCACCATCGATTTACATGCTGCAAGACAAGCAACACTCATTCGTATAGCTGATACGGGATAAACTACCTTGGGGTGTTGAAATTCGGATAAATAGCACAATCAATAAGCTAAAGCATATCAATTCTGACAAACTAGAGGAATATCAAGAACTTGGCCAGGTTCAAAATCATGATGATCACATAAAAAATCAGCACAGTTAATGAGCTGAAGCATATGAATTCATACTAACTGATCTATAAAACGAAAACCGAATTCAAAAAACCTGACAGAGGAACATCAAGAACTTGACCAGCCTCAAAATCATGATGATCAACAGGAAAAATCAACACAGTCAATAAGCTAAAGCATATGAATTCATACTATTACTAACTGATTTATAAAAGGAAAACCGATTTCAATAAACCTTTCAGAGGAACATCAAGAACTTGGCCAGCTTGAAGACTTGAAGCATTAGCAATGCCATTGATGCTCAACAATGTCTGCTCAGTAGTGTTATACTGTTGAGCAATCTGCGACACCGTGCTCCCCGACGGCACCACGTAACCGTAGTGGACCACCGTTTCCCCTCCGACGTCGTCGCAGCTGCAAGGAAGGGGGATCCAGAGCGTTTGCCCCACAAGGATCTTGTTCACATCAGCTATGTTGTTGACTGCTGCGATCTCCTGGTATGTGACCAATCCAGCAAACGCTAAAGTTGCAATATTTGAGAGTCCGTCGTTTAGGATCACTGTGTAATTGGGCGTGTGATCGGAAACCCCCGTCCCGTTGCTGCAGATGCACGGGAACGGGATCTTGATCTTCTGCTTGGCGGAGACAGGGTGGCTGCCGGTGGTGGTGGCGGGGAGAGAGTTGACGCCGAGGATGGAGGTGAGCTCCGCGACGTCGAAGAACGCGGCGATGTGTGAGATTGTGGTGGCGTTGGGGGAGACGTAATCGATGATTGCGTTGCAGGTGGACCTTGAGCTGCATTTGAATTTGGCCATGGATGTGAACGGAAGGAGGCAAACCAGAGGGATCAAAACAAGAACCCTAATTGACGCCATTTTTGGGGATTCTAGGGTTAGGTTGGGGGGGAAGAGGATGAGATTGATGACCAATTGAGGCTTGAAGTTCGGAAATTGGAGGTTCTTGTGCATTATTGAGTGTGGATTCAACGAGTTGACTAGACGAATAAAATTACTGAAACCGTGTGAGGAATGATTTCTGCTGCAACAACTAATCAGTCGAGTTGCGTTCACATGGAGATGGAGGGGTTGACTGGTGGAGAACGAACTAAAACGGTGTCACCGTTTCAGAATTTTACAGGCAAAAGCTGATCAAAGGTTGTTAATTCAGTAATCTATATCTCTATAAACTCTTAATTTAGAATAGTTTAGATAATGTGTCAATTTCAGAGGCATTTTAGGAGTTTTAATTAATTTTTTTTTCCATTTTTCTTGGATTTTTTTTTTTTTGAACCGAAAAGAATTCGAAGTCCCAAACTTCAAATGAAGTATGGGACAACGAGAGGCCAAAAGAAATCGGCATACGGACTAACCGTCATGATACAACTAGAAAAACAAGATACAAAAGAAAACCCGAAAACACAAGATCTTAGCAAGAAGACCCGAAGAGAGACCGTCGAATGATTCCGAGTGGAAGCAGCGAATGCCGAGAACATGGGAAAGTCGATGGACTGACACGACGACTCGACGCCAGGGAGACAGATGTAGAAACCCATCGGAAAAGGCGTCACCTGAGGAAGTGCGGATCAACGACGTTCCCCCCACCTAGATGAGAGATCTTCGAAAATCACGAACACTGCCATGGTCAACTCGAACAACAGGGCGCCCGACGACTGCACTTCATCCGGAACTAAACGAACTCAAACCCAAGAAACGACTCCACTCTATCGGGCAAATGAACCAAGATCAAATGAAACGGGTTAAGAGGTAAAATATATATAAATATAAAAGGGTAAGTGGGTTAAATAATCCAGTAGCAAGGAAATGGGTTAAATAGAATATGGGTAACAAGCCCAAATCGAACATTCAAGCCCAAAAAACAAATGACCTAAATTGAAGGCTCGAAAAGTCGAAGGCTTTTTTTTATTTTAATTTTTAATTTTTTTCCAGGGCTTCAGAAAGAAGCTTGAGAGGAGAGAGTTCCGAGTTGTTTCAGAGACGGGCCACAGGCCAACGCACAAGCCCCAGCCGAACCCGGAGGCAGACAAGGCCTGGATTTTCTTTAATTTTCATTTTTTTTTCTTTTTTCTTTAATTCTCTTTTTTCTTTAATTTTACTAACTTCTATATCTATATCTATATAATACTTTAAATTAGAAGATTTTGATAACGTGTCATCTTCTCCTTGATTTTAGTTAATTCAACTAATCTCCTATTTTCTACTTTTTTATTTTTTCCTCTCCTATATTTAATTATTATGTCCTTTAATATTATTTTTATTCTTCCCTTTAACTTTTTAAATCAATCATATTCTTTCTTTTATTTCCAACATATTTGTTAACAATCTATATAAACTCTTAATTTAGAAGAGTTTAGGATGATGTGTCAATCTTAGAGACATTTTAGGAGTTTTAACTAATTTTTTTTTCCATTTTTCTTGGATTTTCTTTAATTCTCATTTTTTCTTCTCTTTCCTTTAATTCTATTTTTTCTTTAATTTTACTAACTTCTATATCTATATCTTAATCTAGAAGACTTTTTGATGATGTGTCAACACCTCCTAAATTTAAGGTTTTTCAACTAATCACAATTTTCTCTTATTATTTCTTTTTTCCCCTCTTCATCTTTTCATACATTTACATTCCCCCCCCCCCTTTTTTTTTACCTATTTTCTAAACATCTATATAATATCTTAATCTAGAAGACTTTTTGATGATGTGTCAACACCTCTTAAATTTAAGGTTTTTCAACTAATCACAATTTTCTCTTATTATTTCTTTTTTCCCCTCTTCATCTTTTCATACATTTACATTCCCCCCCCCCCTTTTTCTTACCTATTTACTAAACATTGGGTTTAATTCAAAACATTGAATTAAATCTAATCTATACTTCTATATCTATATAATATCTTAATTTAGAATATTTTTTATGACGTGTCAACACCTCCTTAATTTAAGATTTTTCAACTAATCTCAATTTTCTCTTATTATTTCTTTTTCTTTTTCTCTTCATCTCTTTCATGCATACATTTTTTTCACTTTTATTTTCTACTCATTTACTAATCATCTATATAATATCTTAATTTAGAATACTTTTGAGGATGTGTCAACACCTCCTTAATTTAAAAATTTTCAACTAATCACAATTTTCTCTTATTATTTCTTTTTCTTTTTCTTTTCTCCTCTTTCATGCATGTACATTTTTTCCCTTTTATTTTATACACATTTACTAACCATTGGGTTTAATTCAAAACATTGAATTAAATCTAATGTCTACTATTAATATATATTTAAATCTTTATATATTATAATAATAATTATATCAATATAATATCTTAATTTAAAAACCTTTTTGATGAAGTCTAATTAGCTTCGTGGTAAACATTTGTACCATATTATTAAAGATTTCAAGTCTACCTTCATTATTTTATCAGAATTTTTATTAATATTTTATAATATTAATCTTTTATATTTATAAAAGTCGCGCCATGGCGCGGGGATTATACTAGTTCAACTTAAAAAAAATGAATATGTTGGCATGAAAGGCAGCGTTTGTATGTTTTGGATTGGGCCTTAGTATAGCTATGGGCTGAGCCCACATATTCTTTAGGCAAATTTACAGAAAACCACCCCTTAAATATATGCATTTTCACTTAACCACCCCTTAAATAATATATTACAGAAAACCACCCCTAATACACTTGTTGTCAACAGGAAGCCGCCCCATCTTAATTTTTAGTCCAGTGGGCCATGAAATTCATGAGAAAAGACCTAACTGTCCTTAATCTCCTTTTAAATTTATTCACCCTACCCCTCAAAAAGAATTACTCACCTTTCATCAGCCATTAGAAAGCTCGGAGCTCTCTCCCTCTTTAGATCTCGCTCATTCTCACATATCCCAGTTGTTCACTCTCACTCCTCTCGGCGTCCTCTCGTCGTTCTCGCAAACTGTCAGCTTTGAGCCTCCGTGCCCCCCTTGCTACTACTGTCGACTTTGAGCTAGGGACATAAAGCCATCCTTGCCGTCGGTCAATCTCCCTCATCAGTCGACCTTACTCTCGTAGGTTCTCTCTACTTTGGTATGTTCAAAGAAGACGAAGAGAACAACGCTAGTGTCCAACGACGACATCAGAACTAACACTTTTCCAATTAAACATGCGAGTACTTGCCCAGCCACGATGACCAGGTCGCATTGTCTAGGCATTACCAGATTAGTCGAGGTGCTAAACCAAGTTCAGGAGCCACTAGCTTCTTTCATGAATCCACCTCGTTCTATCATTAATGTGCTCAATTTGATTTCCTAATTTGAAATCAAATCGAATGGAGGAAATTAATCATACCAAATAGCAATTGACGACCTAATTTGAGATTGTTGGACTTTCCCTAAACACCACATGCCCGTATCAATTCCTTTCTTCTGTCCCTTTTTTCACCATTATAGCTTAGTTTGGATCATCCCAATTGCACACCAATTCCAAATTAATTGCAAAGAAGGGTGCATCATGGATTTATGTTCTTTTTTTAAAAAAAAATTTCTTTACTTAAAGATTGTGGGTAATTACGTCTTTTCTCAAGATTTTAACAGTCCACCAAACAAAAAAGGGAGGGGGTGGCTTCTTGTTGACAACAAGTGTATTAGGGGTGGTTTTCTGTAATTTATTATTTAAGAGGTGGTTAAGTGAAAACTCATGTATTTAAAGGGTGGTTTTCTGTAAACTTGCCTAGAAATTATCCTACTATAAGTTGATATCAACTGATACATATCAGCTGATATCCTACTATAAGTTTGTACATAGTTTTTTATTATAACAGATAAATATCACCTGAGTAATAATTATCAGTTTTTATATAACTGATAAGTAACATAAGTTTGTACCCAATCCTTGCCTTGTATCAATATATATATACTAGTGTAGATCCCGTCCCGTGTACGGAGAATGCGTTAATCTAAATATAAATTATTTTTTCCTCCAAAAAATAATATAAATATAAATAAAATTAGTTCGACAGGTTATATATAATCTAAATATCTTGTAATTAGTTTTTCTTAAAATATAAATAAAATTCACATTTATAAGGTACTATGTAAAAGTTTTTTTTTCTAATATATGGTTAATTAAATCTCGTGTAATTTAATTAGATAGTTGATTTTTAAAAATATTTTAATATTCCTTTTTATTAAATATGTAGCATATATTTATTACAATAGTTTACTAAAATATCTATGTACGGATGGATTGTGGCTACATATATGACTATATAATATTTTAATTATTTATTTTGGCCTCAAAAAATAATATAGATAGATAGATATAAAATAACAATTATTAAATGATTGATTTTAATATAAATAATTATTTCCACCAAAAAATAATCTAAATATAAATAAAATAGAACCTATCAAATATTACATATTTATCTACTAATATTTTTGGTAAGTATGACTATGAAAATTAGTTTTATTAATTATTTTTATTATTACTACTACTACGTTTAATTATATTGATATAGTTTTTTCCTTATATAATATTTACTCTTTTATAAGATATTCCATCTATCCAATTATATGTGTTAATGGTAAAATAAAATAATTATTTTTATTAGATTTCCTTTTTGACGGGAGAAAGCTTTGCGAGACGCACTCTCGTGCCGCCACGTAGGCAGATTCACTCACGTGCCGCCACGCAGGCACCAATGCATCGGTTTTAGTATATGTATATATATATATATATATATATATATATATATATATATATATATATATATATATATATATATATATATATATATATATATATATATATATAGGGGTGCGCTCCGATGAAAATTAAAATTGCGGTAAAAACCCGTGAAGACCGGCTTTTTAGCTCGGTTCACTTGCTTTATAGTCCGGTTATGAATAGAACCGGTCTATAAAGTCACAAATTTTAGTCCGGTTCTGAATAAAACTGAGCTATAAAGTTACTATGTAATTTTAAAATATGAGTTTTTTAGCACGATTTTTAGGCTTGACCGAACTATAAAGTCATGTGTTATTTTAAAATTGGAGTTTTTAGCACGGTTTTTAGGTTGAACCGAGTTGTAAAGTCACTTTGTGATTGAGGTTTTTAGCATAGGTTTCAAATAAAATAAGTTATAAAGTAGTCCTCACGGTTTGTACCACAATTTGAGGTTTTTACCAGAGTCAATCCCTATATATATATTATTAAATTTTTGTATGAATTTTTGTAATAAAATATCATATTTATACCACAATTTATAGTTTTCTTTTAATATATTCAAAAAAATTCTTTATTATATATACCGAGAAAAACAAAATTCCCAATCCAAAATTTCGCCTAACAATTCCTGCGACCGCCGCTGTTTATGAGGATTTTTTTTTAGGCTCTCGTTTCATGGATCTGAACTGACCTTATTGTGTATGAGAAATGTCTCATACTAACCTTTGAAAGAATGGGAATTTTTTTAGAGTGATATTTTTCAGAATTTTTTTTTGAAATGGAAAAAAAAAACACAAAAAAAAACTTGCGAAATAGCAAAAAAAAAAAAAGTTTGAAAAATAGCCAACTTACTTCTTACAATAACGACTCTACCCAAAATTTTAATAAAATTAATAAAATATTAAAGTCACTGGCGACTTAGGGATTTTATATAAAGTAATTTAAAAAAACTATGTATGGAGAGTCCTTTTAATTTTTTTTAAGGGATCAGGCTACGTAATAGGAGGGGGGGGGGGGGTCAGGTCGTTTTTCCTTGGGTGTGTATAGCCACCCCGCTGAATAATGCACAAACTTCAATTGGTTTTCAATCTCATTCTCTTTCCCCAAAGGCTTTATACGGGAAGTGTGGTGAAACATTGGAAAGGAGCGGGAGTGGAGGTTGAGGCGTGCGCTATGTGTGGATACGCAGAAGAATCGAGAGATCACCTGTGGTTTAAGTGCCCCATGGCGACCCGAAAGATTGTTTGGAAATAGGTGGGGCTCCCAAAAAGAAGGGGAGATATTGTGACATGGCTAAGCTGGTTTGCAGAGAAATAATCAAGAAGAGGTGTCATATTCCAAACAAAGTTGTTTACCTTTGATGCTTTTGCATATTTCTCTTGGATCAACAGAAATGATGTTTTTTAAAAAACTAGTGTAAGGCCCGTGCCTAAGGCACGTGTATGGATTTTTTTTTTCCGGTCTTTCTATCCTATGCCCTTACGACATAGGATAAGAACATAAAAAGGGAAATGCTCCCTAATAAAAACATAGTGGACCCTAGAAATCTAATTAAAAGAAAAGCTAAATTCATTAAAATTTGAAATATAATTCCAAATTAGGACTATTATCCTATACCCTTGGGGGATAAGATAGAAAAACCGTTTTTTATACTATCGATATAATTTTATAAGAACATATAAAACGTTTCTTCGGGATAGAAAAACCATTTTTTTATACTATCGATATAATTTTATGAGAACATATGAAACATTTCTTCTCTCTTTTATTCTTACTTTGAATTGAAAAGGTTGAATCTTTATTAAATGTCGAATATTCAACTAAAGTAGCACCAACCTCAATCTAACTCAGTAGTGAGCACACTTCAAACAATATTATCAATAGAAAATAAATAGAAAATGTCAAAAAATTTAGATGAGGAGAAAAAAAAAGGGAATTAATTGTGCTGAAGTGAGCACACTTCAGCGCATTATCGATGGATTTTCTGTGTGTCGGTAGTCTTATGCTCAGAGGCAGACGAATAGAGTGGTATACTCTTAGTAGGGCCCTCCCATGCATTCTAAGATTTTGAATATTTTTAGACTCGTGGCCTTCCATGGATTTTAGCTTTAAACAAAAATGAAATTCCATTAGATAAATTGATTATGAATAGAAGACTATAAAACATAAATGTAAGGTCTTTAGTCGAATCTCGCACTTACAAAGAGAAGAAGTCGTATGTTGTAGTGAAAGGTGATTAAATTTGAATGATTTGTTCTATACTTTTAGAATTCTTCCATCAACCATCCAAGTGCCAGACGGCCCAGACCAGTGAGTTCCATCAGCCATCCAAGTAAGCTTTAGGAACTTTAACAATCTCCAATGTCTCATAGCCACATTCTACCTCTGGCGTTTGAGGGCGTGGAGTTCTATTGTATCATGGTAAGCATCATAGTGACGCCCGATAGCATTGGGAAACCCATTGATACGAACCTTGAAATCGTCATATTTCCTCTTTACATGCCTACGATCCTTGACAAAATCCTGCCGCACTTTATTCTTGTATGGACCCTTCTTTAAGCTAAAACATCATTCAGGGTTTCTTGGTTCAATCCCATATTTACGACAGAAAGGAACCCAAACATTTGTGAGGCTAGCAGCTTATGTCATAGCTTCAAAGGTCAAAAGAGCACCACCATCGTCGGAAACATAGCAGGAAAGCTTTTCAACCGGGTAGTCAGCAAGTAGGATGGATAAAATAGTGTTTGCAGTGATAAGAGGAAGATCCGCAGTAGAGACAAAGATATCAATAACAGGAAGATCATACTCTCAGTGGGATTTTCAGGAGACGGTGTCCCAAACTTTTCTTTCAAGACATTGAGATCTGTAGCGCGATTGACAGGGCAGAGTTTAGGCAGTTAGTTAAGGAGCTAATATAAAGCAAACCATAACGCACAAACCACAGACATTCCCCATAACCACATTGCATCTTCAATAGGGTGCTGAATCCGCCAAGCCAGGAATAGGCCAAGAACAACCATCCGGACAAGTATTAGAAGCCCGCAATCAAGAAAAGAAGCAAATTAAGAATTGTGAATGCAAGAAACAAAGACGAATTTTAATCAAGAACTACATCCAAATTTGAATGACACAACAAAAAAAGATTGCGATGCAGAAAAGATAAACATACAATACATTAATGCCAAGAGTATTATATATGAAAGAGCAACTGAATGAAGAAAACTTCCAGTAGAGACATGATACAAAGCAATTCTTCCTTGATATTTTGTAATGGAAAAATATACAATAGACTAAGAAATTAAAGCATACAATACCGGTATGGGCTGAGAATTCCAGCTAGTATCTTCAATTTGCGGGTAAGAGGCCTCCATGGTTTGCTACTAAACTCTTTAGCTCTTGTGTCCCATCGTTATCAAGACCATCATCCTTAGGCCAGATGTGATTTCCATACAACATTAAGTTCCCTTTGTTTCAAATAACCAACGGTTATGATAGAAGTTCCCGGTCTGGCTTCTCATGAGAACGGATTTAGTAGATTTCATCAAAGACATTCTTTCCATCTTCGACATCCCAGTGGCTTGTGGAGCTGGAAGAGTGAATGGCCTTTCATCATCAACAACCTCTTTATCCAACTCTGTGTTCTTGTAAGGCTCCTTACACCCGAGACAAGTTGTATCCCCTAACTTAACTGCATCCATCCATATAGCAATCCCTACAAATCTTGAAATTACACTCACATGGCAAAATGTCTTCTCCATGTTCATCACTCATCACCTTTCCATCACAGCCAGAGACCGCACACGACAATCCTTTAGCGCTAGCCATTTGAGGGGGGGGGGAGGGGGCAGCTTAAGAGTCAGTTCCCTAGTCCATCAGATGAGCTCTAGCAACACTATTGAATCCTCCAGTAAAAAGGGATCCGCTTGAACAATGTTGCTCACTGGCTAGTTGCCAAGTGTTGCAGGTATCTGCATAGTGTAGTTCATGAACTCCCCACTTCCAAGCTCACTATCCAAATCATCTCTCGAGCAACTAACATAGTTGCCCGATGAAGTTCTCCGAGCAAAGGTCACAGTAGGCAGTATCAGAGGATCTGCTGCTGCTTAAATGATGCATCTGAAATCCATGAGAGTGTTGATCGACTTTGTTTGAATGATCTTGATGCCATGAAACTAATTATCACATATCAGGACCTGAACCCCTGCACAGTGATATTTCAACCTCAAATTAGATTCTACAACATTAAGATTAACGTCAAAATTCCATAACGATCACCCTAAAACAGCTAGCAAGAGCGTCAAAATTCCAGAAGAAAACAGTCTTGAGAACCATGGACCAGAACCAAAGTAGGGCCATCCTCCTTAGTATCAAGAGTAATAATTTAATGAACTTTGGCTCGTTGCAACAACAGCCTAACTATCAAGAGAAATTTTGATACAAGAGACATTCAGTTGAAGAAATTCACACTCCCTGAAGTGGTGTGCAGCTTGCAAAGCCAAACCACTAAAATAATTACCACATGTACAGACAAAGATATACAGTAGGATCATACCTGGTCCTTTTCAACCAACTTGGTCCAATCCTGTTTAGAAATTAGCTCTTTAATGTCCTGATATGGCAAGTTGATACTGTAATTTAAATCACCTGACCATATTATTCTCCTGTAAGGGAATTTCAGATCAATAATTGGAGATAAGATTCAAAGTCTTTTAAAAGGAAAGGGATGCAACCTATATAATTGAACTGAGAATGCTGATTGTCTTCAATCAATTTCATAGACAAAGAAGCATAAGAGCTACTCTATCTTCATAATGAGATATAAAGACACCAAAATGCTATTCATAGTAAAACTGCAAATAATCTATATTTACATTATATGTTAGGGAATTAAGCATATCACATTTCATTTCAATAAAAAAGGAAAAAGAGTTATATAGATTGGTGAGTAATATCCACAAATTCAACAGCTGCACTAACTCTTTGAATACCTCTGCATGACAACAAAGAGGTCGACCACCATTAGGTAAATCCACATGACAAGAAAGTAACTCACAAGAAAGGATTTACAGATCCAGCAGGTCCATGAGCTGGTAGGTTTTGTTTGCAGTAGCTGCGTTAGTGTCTTAAAGACATCCATCGTACGCAGACTTATGACATGCACCTGCAAATATAAAGGCAAAAAGCATTTTCTCTATTGCTTATTTGTTCAAAATTGGGTATTAGTAAGAAACGAATCTGTTCAAATGGCCATACATGCGATAGGAGGCCCTGGGTTCTTTGTTCATAGTGTGACAGTTGAACAGAAATAGTTCAAGTGAAGATACTCCGTAGTATGAGTTTCAACGGAACTTTTTTTTTTCCGAAGCCACCCCCCCCGACACTAAGTTCGGGTGAGGGGAGGGTTATGTAAATATTAATGAAAGAATGGGGGGATCCGAAGGATCATACATCAAGAGCTTGAGCCACTTTTGAGCTAGGACACAACCTAACTCAACAAGGGTTCAAAGCTAAAACAAAATACCGAATGTATGTCCCAACCAAGACGCAGCTTGAGTGAGCACACACAAAATGCCAAGAAAACAAGAAATGGGAGCGGTTAGGGTATGGAAACCCAACACACCTCCAAAATATATCAAAAAGACCTTGCTCTCGGGCCATACACATACCCAAAGGGACACAAGTCAAAAGTCAACCAAAAGAAGATGGTTCCCGAGTGCTCGTAGGCACTAGAGGCACGCAGGCCCAAGGACACCATCCAAAAACCTCATCATTACAACCATACAACGACCAAGGAAGCTTACAAGAGAGCCTAAGTTTAGATTTTCTCAACATCATCAAGGGAGAAGGCATCATGAAGGAGTCGGAAGACATGGGTAGCTATGAGCCTAGCCACCACATCCTCGGGGATATGATTGTCATCATAAATCTTTGCATTCCGCGCATGCCAAATGAAATAGATGGCAGCGGAGAAAGCAAAGGTTTTTGCCTTGGCTTCACATCCTTTCTTCCTTTTGTATCTTCGGAGCCACCTAAGACCACGAGTCAAGCAGTCGACTCCTTCCGGAATCAAGAATCGCTCTCTCGTTTTCCTCCAAATACCCTGAGTGTAAGGGCATTCAAAGAAGAGATGGTCATGGGCCTCCAAGGTGTCTTCACCACAAAACCTACACCCATGGTCAATATCAAGAAAGAAAAGCCTATCCAAGGTAGGGAGTTTACCCAAATGAGTTTCAACGAAACTTACTCTTACAACAAAGCATGAATGAGATTCATCATCTACGCCCTGATCATGATACCCAAATGAATCATGATATGTATCTACTTGAGGATCGTGGTAATAACTCTGAATATCATCTACTGACATGATCCAGGCAACTTTTCATCCCAAGAAAAATTGCAACAACGTAAGAAACTTACATCGCTATTATAGATTTCAGACTAAAGGTATTAAAAAGGGTCCAAAACATTAGTGTTTACTGTCTGGTCTTCTCCAGATTCTTCCTTTGACATGAGAAGCAAGGAGAGAGTTTATTTTTGTTTTAAAATGCTAAACATTATATAAAAAATAGGGGCAATTTGTGGATTGACCATAAAAGTTGGCAAATAGTGTCCATACCTTTGAAGAAATTGGCAAATTTTCCATCCTCTTTGCCCCCATCACTAGTACAAACTTACCCTTTTATGGCATTTAAAAAACGCCATAAAAGCCAAATTATGGCGTTTTTAAACGCCATGCTCAAACGTCCTAGAAGGTGACGCCGTGCTTTTGGCCAATATTTTATGGTGTTTTTCAAACGCCATAGATTTCAAACGCCATGGTTTGTTTCAATAATATTAAAAAAACATATTCAAATAATCCATGGCGTTTTTCAAACGCCATGGAAATTTACTTATTTTAAAAAAAAATTATTGAATTAAAAAAACGAGCAATACGAGTAGCTCGTTTAAAGCTCGAGCTCGAAAATCTGCTCGTATTCGGCTCATTTTCAAATGTGAATGAGCTCGAGCCGAGTTTTTTCGAGCCGAATATGAGCCGATCTCAAGCTACTCGTGTTCACATAAAACCCTTATTGTTTGCACGTTCTTGGGGTTTTCCATTTGTTAGGTTTAGGGCTTGGCTCACTCGGAACACGTTTATTTTTGTTTTAAAATGCTAAACATTATATAAAAAATAGGGGCAATTTGTGGATTGACCATAAAAGTTGGCAAATAGTGTCCACACTTTTGAAGAAATTGGCAAATTTTCCATCATCTTTGCCCCCATTTGTGCCTCTCGCGTGTCTTTTTTTTTTGCGTCAACACTTTTTGTTGTGCAAATATAACTTGATATTGTGCAAATATAACTTCAAGTTGTGCACATATAATATTATGTTGTGCGTCAGCACTTTTTTTCGTGTCAACACTTTATGTTGTGCATCGACATTTTTTTTCGTGTCAGCGCTTTCGTGTCAACACTTTCTGTTGTGCAAATATACCTTTATGTTGTGCGAATATAATAATTTCTTTTTTTTTTGCGCCAACACTTTTTAGGAATTGAGCTTGAGCCGAGCCGAATCTAACTATTAAACGATCTTTTTATTTCATTCAAGCTTGGCTTATTTAGGATATGAACGAGTTCGACCCGAGCTTTTTTCGAGATTTAAGTAGTTCTACTTGGTTAACTTAAAAGAAAATTTAGAAATTCCATAGAATTCGAGCTATTCGAACGAGTCGAGCTTTAAACCGAGCTTAAAATTTTGTTCAAGCTCGATTTGTTTAAATAAATGAGCGAGCTCGAGTCGAGCTTTTTCGAACCAATCCCGAGCCGAGCTCGAGTTGTTCAGTTCATATAACAACCTAGATGAAAGCTAAGTGAAACAAAAAGATACATTGAAATAAATTTTCATTTTTCGCTTACTTCGATTATAAATTATACTAAAAGTCCGACTCGGACCGATGACTGGGGGTCATGTGCACGGGCGCACATGCGCTTGTAGCCTAGCACACAACTCGAGTGAGGTTCCATTCTAAAACCAATTGGCAATAGAAGGAGTAGCCCACCGGACTCATATACTAGGACTTGTTATGTTCAACTTTTCGATGTGGTACACTTTTGGTCTCATTCACATCTGTAACAAATTATTCACATCTACATTTTTGTGGCCCCGTTTTAGAAAATTAAAGTTTGATTTAGATCGATTAGATTTTCATCTCCCATTTCCTATGTTAAAATCATACCACATACTTTATACATTCGATCAATTTGCTACAGTTTTCACTTTTCAATTGATCGATGTGGAGTTTCACACAATGTGACGAATGTGCACAGATCGCAGATGAGTTGAAGCCGAGCCCATTGGTGATCAAGTTCCTAACCAAACTCTCAAAAGTCGTTCCGACATGGAATTGAAGTTAGTCCCGGGCCAAGATATCATAGAAGTCGCAGTTCGAGATCCTGTAGCTAAAAAACAAGTAACCTTACATATATAACTATCACATTTTTATATGAATTTAGATAATTAAAGCGGAATTTCATAAAACAATTAATTTATCTGAACAGGTCAGGGTCAATCCCTACTGGTACACCAGACGACCTCGTTTGAAAACCGCTAACCAATTGCTTGGTGCAACCATGGACCTTGAGCATAGACTTGATGAGGTATATACATCTCCAAAACTTGATATGGTAACATAACTGTAATTAGTCCACATCCAAACTGATCGTGGTCCACATCCAAAGCAACGTGGTGTCACGATAAAAGAAAAGTGTAATTTACGGTGTATATATAGTTTTTGCGATGAATGAAATCCATCACTATTTGTACGTACGTCCGTCTTAGCCAAGTTGGTGATGCTTATGTATTATTTGTAGGTGACACTACCTTAGTGCCTTTTCTAGTGGTCCATGGTGGGGCAGACAAGGTGACGGACCCGCCATAAGCAAGCTCTTGTACGATTCGGCCTCCAGCCCCGACAAGACCTTCAAGCTATACGACGGGATGTGGCATGCTCTCACCTACGGTTGCCAGAGAACATAGACCGTGTGTTTGAAGACGTCATCGCATGGCTGGATGAGAGATCGACTATCGATGAGAGCTCTAGGATCGAGGAGAAGAAGCTCACACAAGACAAAAATGCCTCTTCCAGTTACTGACTTTCATAAATCATGTATACGAAGCATGATTTATGAAAGTCAAATGAATCCATCTAAACTAAAAAGTAATCTATCATAAACATGTAAAAGAACTGAATCTTAATTTATTACTCGATTAATCGTGTGCAAACTGCTACCGTTAATTAACCCGTTTTGCTTTTTCTCTGCTTTTATACATATTGTGTGAGTATTGGGGTGTCTAATTATAGTTATTCAAATATTATCCGCTCTATTTTTAAATAGAGAACACGTCAGCAAAGTAAGACACAAATGATTTTCTAGAAACATTTCAGCCTATAATTTTTGGGCTTGGCTTTGTTCGGAGTAGATGTTTCACTGTTCGGTCGTCACTATGAGTGTAAGTCTTTGGAATTGGATGATCTTGTTATCTGAGAATCTGAAAAAATGAGTCTTTGGAAGTTCGCGATGTGGTTTTTACTCCAGGAGGTAGTTGCTGTAGAGCTTTTTTTTTTCTTCTCCCTAAAATTTGGTCCCTTTGAATGGGGAATGAAAAGCAAGATCGACATTGATTTGGTTTCGCAAGAACAAAAACAAGCTGTTTTTTTTTTCATTTCATTTAATTAAAACGCATAACATCTGAATATGCTTAGTGTACGTGTTGATGTTGTTGTTGCCCAAGTATCCGGATGCTATTGTTCGTGTGGTTTTTGTGTTCCTCATGTCGTCGTTGTGTTCGTGTGTTGCGTTCATTTTGCTCTATTTCGAACTTTATCTGTTTCGAGTTGACAATTGTATTTAAACTTTGTAATGTCGGGTTGTACTTCGATTGTTGGTGTAATGTTTTAGATTACTTTGCAATTCACTTATTCAAGTTATTAGGTATTGCAAACAGTAGCTTGAATACAAATCAAGCTATAAAGAGGAACTCTTTAATTCTATAAACGAGCTCGAGCCCAACTCGAATGTAAACGAGCTCACGAGCTCGAGCTCGAGCACCTTTCCTAGCTCGCGAGCCAAGCTTGAACACTTACTTGGGCTCGTTTTCATATGGAGCTTGAGTTCGAACTCGTCGTAAGCTCGTAATTCACCCCTAGCTCAAATACATCGCTCTACCAATTTGAGCTAATAGGCTTTAAATTATGAATAATAAAATAAATTATAAATAATAAAATAAATTATTGCATCATTTACTAATCCAATACTAATGCCAAAAGAAAATATCAACAAACTATTCTAGATTCACCCCAAACAAATTGTTCTCAATCAGTCAGATAATACCATTCATTAAATAAACAACTCAATATACAAGTAATGCATAAGATCGAGCTCCATTAGAAATGTTATTTAACGTGTTGGTTATATACACCCCAAATCATGCACGTCCTTAAGGACGTGCATGATTAAAAAGGGTTAATTAATTTTTTTAAAACACTAATTAGTCAGAAAGGTTACGCGTCCTTAAGGACGTACATTTTTTACCTTTGGATTTGCGGTGTATATAACAACACCCTTATTTAACTTTTTGATAAGTGATGCACCACCTGTGTGCTTAAAATATTGACAGCCTAGGACAAATGAAACAGGATGGCCTAATATAACCCCCTCCTCTTTGTCGAGTGGGACCCCCCGAATTTCACTCCCATCCCCAAAAATAAAAGAAAAAGAGAAATATTTAAAAGAAAAAAGAAAAATGAAAAATGGTAAAATGTGGATGCTTTGTGAGAGGGCCAGGAAAAAATTGAGACAACAGATCTCTCTGCCTCTTTGCTTATCTATTATCAATGTGGATCCACTATCATAAGATTCATAACACACCCCCTCTCCCCCTATTCCTTCTCACAAGATCTCAGATCTCACCATTTACTATTTTTTTTTTTTACCAATTTTAATCATTTCTTTTTTCAAAAATTTCGCCTGGTGCCCCGGAGGTAAGAGTTTTTTCGCATGGTATACAAGAGTTTGGTATAATTCGTCAAATACCCCTGAACTTTGGACACATTTCGCCTCGTGCCCCTAGGTCATTTAACTAACGGAACCGTTAAAAAAAAGGAAATTATTAAAAAAAAAACCTCCTCTCAGATCTCATACCACCAGACCTCCACTCCCTTTGGCAACCGCTTCTCCGCCTGCCTCATTTCCAACGTCAGCGAAGCCAACAGTTGCAGTAGATGCCTCCCCAAGACCTGTCTCCTCCGGTCGCTTCACCGCCACTCCTGGAAATTTCCTTGGAAATCGCTGCAGGCTCCTGCCACTGCTCGTTTAATTCTCTCACAATTGCCAACTAATATCCGAATCGGAATCTTCTGAGTTAGATTTCCATCGGGCAAGAATTAACGTTTCTAGCCTATGAGGGATTTGAACCCTCATCCATGTGTATTAACACATAGCTCTGCCTTTTGAGCTAATAGACTTACAAGTATTATAAGACAAATTGAATAGACACTATAACTGAATTTCCAAGCATAAGAATTCGGTGCATTGTCCTTCCTTTTTGTCACTAAGAACAACCCTACACTACAAGAAAATGGCCAGCAAGTAGCCCCCAACCAGCCCCGAATTCAATCTTCGAAAAACAGCCCAAAACATCAAGATTTGAATGCTAAAAGTCAGCACCCTCCCGGAAAAAACTCAGCATCATATTTCAGCCCCAAACAGAGTAGAAATGAACTCAAAAGCAGAACCAAATGTTGAAAGTCATAGCCTGAAAAGATCCAGAAGCATCACACAGATCAGGTGTTTCAAAACAGCCCCAAACAACACCATTACGAGTTACAGTGGCAAATAGAAACCTACAACAGCAAACTCTTTTATTGAATTTTCAAGCATAAAAAAATTAGCAAAAATCCCCTCATTTTTATTGAGAGAAAGCAGCCCCAAACTACAAGAAAGTGACCAGCAGAAAGCCATGAATCAACCCCAAACATGGTTTCCTTTAATCTGTAAAAATCAGACCAAATTGTATAGAGAAATTGCTGAAAAATCAGTTTTCAGCACCATTCCATTGAATTAAACCAGCAGAAAATAACCTCAAACAGTGACAAACCAAAAGTAAGCCAAGAGTTGAAAATTGAAGCTAGATAAAATTCAGAGTCGACGCCAACAGTCGAGTGTTTCAAACAGCCTCATCCAAACCTCCAATTCGAAATAAGTGGCTTTTGAAATGGCTTCAGTGGCAACCTTGGTCTCCGCAAACGTTGGTCTCAAATTTGGATCCCTGCTTCCAGATATCACACCTACATATTCATCAACTTATTCACCAGATAATCAAATTAGAAACATTGAATCCAAACACAAAATCCCTAATTCTTGAATTCCCAAAGCCCGAATCCAAACAAAAAAAATCCCGAATTCCTCAAAGCCCCTAATTCCTGCATTCAGATAACCTTCTAATTCCTTAAGAGCCTCGAATCCAAACACAAAATCCTCAATTCTTGAATCCCTAAATCCCTCAAATCGAAGACGTACCTGCTCCCATCGAATCCCCAAATCCAAACACCATTCCATATCCAAATCTTAAACCTAAAATTTTGAGATTTTTAAAACAAAAAATCGAAGATGTACCTGGTCATCAAACCCCTAGTTGTCGGTGCCGCCCAACTCGCAGTACCATCGAGATTCCAGAGAAATCCCACAAAATCCTAAATTGAAAGGATTCTTCAGAGCAGGAGTCTCCATCTCTGATCTCATGCCATCAAGCACGAGTCTCTCTCTTGGCTGAAGCAGACGGGCTTTTTTTCTCTTTTATGTTTTTTTTAGCGAAAATGTTAACAGATTTGGACGGAGGGGTATTTGGCGAAAAAAATCAAAACCTCAGGGATATTTTGACGAATTATATCAAACTTTCGTACACCGCGTGAATTAACCTTTACCTCGAGAGCACTACGTGAAAATTCCGGTTTTTTTTTTGGTTTTGGGGTGAGGGAAGGCCAAAACATGGAGTTGTCCCCTTTGGGACAATTGATCCCGGCCGACCTAATACATCCCATTTCCAAAAAAAATACAACCAAAAATATATACAAGGAAAATAGATATGATATTTTTTTATAGGAATAAAAATTAGAAGAAAAATTTAAAATATATAAGATAATGAATAATGTTGATTTAAATATGACATTTATAATAGTGAAAATTTGATAGTAATAAAAAGTAGTGGAAAAGTGTAAAAAATGAGGTTTGAACCTTTCACCTCTTGCATCACTTTTACTTTCTTCTCTCCTTTTATTAAATAAACTAGACAACTTTGGTGTTCTTTCTCACTTTTTTTTTTTTTTACCTTATTTTTTTTTGAAAATACACCACGAAGTTCCATCGTCGGAGGGGGGCCGCCGCCCCTGCGCCTCCTGTGGCCGCCACTGCTCACAAGGATACATAGGATTAGCCCTTAGGAAGTGGCCTATTCCTGTTGTTGCACCACCAAAATAGATGTTCTAGACACCACATCATTGGAGGCAAGATATCCTCTGATCGGGCCGAGCCCGGTTTCTTCGTTCAGCTCCTTGAGACCAACCAACTGAGCGCAATCGGTCTTCATGTGTCGCCCCACCATCACGAGGTCGTACGATGCTACCATCGATTGCAGGAAGGTCGCGGTATCACCTCCGTCTCCAACCATTTCCTTGGTGTAGCTAAATTGCTGATTATACAACACATTCCTCTCGACATCCCTCAATGCAACGAACTCAATGTGGCTTAGGTCGGGTTGTCTGGAAGAGACAAGCCGGATCACGAACACTCGGGCCCTCGAGTCCCTCCCCATCCGCTTGGCGAGGGCTAGGGTCTCCTGATCATCAAGCCCCCCTATGTAGATCACCGCCACCAAGAGCGGTGGCTCCTCCGGTGG
The DNA here is from genome assembly GCA_037127255.1 of Persicaria tinctoria. Lineage (NCBI taxonomy): Eukaryota > Viridiplantae > Streptophyta > Magnoliopsida > Caryophyllales > Polygonaceae > Persicaria > Persicaria tinctoria. Next base: position 1,122,863 of record JBANSL010000019.1, on the reverse strand, counting down.
TGCGGAGTGTGAATCAGTTGCGATGGTTGTGAGAGCTTGCCTGGTGCTAGCTCGTCCAAAGCTGCCACGGTCTACAAGGACAGCGACCGAGCAAGGCGACTTGCTGAGGATCTCGGCATTGAGAGCCTTTTGCTCGTTGTCGTCGGATTCAATGGAGCCGTCATGCCTGAATTTCCTATGGAAGGGGAGCACTATGATCGACACGAGCTTGTCCAAGGCGAGACTGCACGTGTCCTCGTACAACGACTCGAAGTGAGACACGGCTGTGAAGTTGTGTATCGAAACGAACTCGTTGCATCCTCGCACGAATCGATGGAATGACCATACCACATCGTCAGAGTACGATGTGCTTTTCGACACCTTCTTCTTCTGCATATCATGAGCAATGAAGATCGGGTGTGCTCACCCAACCAGCTTCACAAGGTGAAGGGCATACAATACTACTTTGTTGGTATCAGAAGGACAACAGGCATCGATAAAACGAGTAATCGAAGGTATCCGGTCGGATCTCAAGAAGCATGTTAGAATCCGAAGCTCGGAGATGTATTTGCAGTGCAAGATGTCTCTTTGTTGGTAGCCAGCATACTTTTTGAGAGGATGGTAAAGTAACTTTACAACAGGGGGTGTAATTGTTGCAATTATTAGTGACCATATGATCATCACTGTGTAGCTTGGTGTGCTTAGCACCTGCACAATCAACATAACAACACATCAAAAAAACCTTAGTTCAACAATATGAAAAACTGTGAGTACCCAACCTATGATTTCGATAGGGTTCCGTCACACGTTACGATTCGAAAACTTTGTTCAATTGCAAAGATATAGGCTAGGGTCGTTTTGCATTGATATCTAGATATCAGAAATCAGATATCAACCTCTGATATCTGATATCTGTGTTTGACATAGACAGATATCGATATCATTTGGGCCTATTTGATATACTGATTTCGATGGAGGTATCACTTGATATCAAGATATCACCCTTGATACCGATATCTAGATATCGATACCAAACGAGCCCATATATAGTTACCTCGGATTCCCTGAACAAAATCAAGGTGCCAACATCAACAATGCCTTTGATAGACATTATAAAGCCAAGAGCAAGAGCATCAGTGAAGGCCATTTTGGAGTATAATCCACAGAATAAGCTGTTGAAGAACTTGGCGGAGTAGGCGATAACAGCAATGGAAAGGTGGTGAGATGTAAGGTGGTGACGATCATCGTGGTGGTGGTGATCATGTGTATGGCGGTTAGGTGTTATCGCCTTTGAGCTAATTCGAAGATAGCCGCCAAGATGCATAGAGTCACCACCCATGTAAGCCGTGACCACAAAGAAAGGCAGAACCAATCCGGTGACGAAGAATTCAAGCTTTTCTACAATGGCAGCTCCCATAGGCAATCCATCAGGTACAACCGCGCCCACGATAAAAGCCCCTAAGACCACGTACTGCTCGGCATACTGTGTCGTCAAGGCTCCGACCAACATCAGAAGGTACCCAAACGACACAAACAGGTGGCTGACAGGCCTGCCTTGTGGTGTCTGTTTGATCATCCAACATAATATCGGCCTGAACACGAACATGCTAACGATGACCAACGCAAAGGGAGTGATCAGCTTCAAAGGATTGTAAATTCGACTAGTAAGAATGTTAGCTATTACCAACAAAATCATGCTCAAAATGTGACCAATAAGCGCCGAAGACAAGGCCAATCTCCCAAGCTCCGAGCTCATCAATTTCATGTCCAAAAGGAAGGCGGCGACGTTAGGGAAATGAGTGAGTGGGAGTGTTGTCAAATTGATGTAAAGATCTGCAACATCTTGGTCAGTACTTTCGACTACCGCATCGAGGAAATCCGGATGGACGTAAAGGAGGCTGCCGAGACTGAGGGCGATAGGTAAGATCGAGTCCAAGATCCCGATGACAAACGCCTTTTTCCCCGTCTTGAGTATGATGGAGAAGTCCATTTTCACCGCGATGATGTACGAATACATCATGTAACATACCATCGCCAGAGTTTCATAGGGGTTTCTAGAGTTGCCAGGGAAAACCACTAGATGGACTGCATTGTAGTAGTCGTTCCTTTGCCAGGGCGTAGCTGGAGAGAGGAAGATGCCAATCTACAATATGATAACAAAATGATCGATCGATCGATTGAATTAAAGCTGAGCAATGAAATTAACCAATGTATCGAGGGAAGTGTGTTGAAACGTACGGACATCTGGGTGACGATGGGAGTGAGGCATAGATGGACGGAGAAGAGGCGGTGGAAGGTCTCGACGAAGGCGTGAGTGGTGATGAGCTGGAGGAGGACGGTCGAGAACTCGATTCCCGACGTAGGAAGATCGAGGCCTGGAACCCTCAGACAAGACACTGAGTGTGATCTGCCGCTGGAATTCATCGATCGATCGTTAACTAACTGTTTGCGATCCAAAGCCCTGTGAAATTAAGAGGGGAAATTGGAACAAATGTTAAGAGTCTGAGAGATCTCGATCGATCTAAGGAGAAGACCGGTTTAATACCATACTAGTGTAATACCCGCGCCATGACGCGGTTGCGATGGGAAAAAAATGACAATATAAAATAATTATTATAAGGAATGACCAAATAAAACATAAATAAATGTTTGGAAATTTTAAAACAAAAATATTGTTATCGAACGATAACAGATTATGGTTACGAACACCAGCTGCGAAGTGCGAACAGATTCCAGATTTTGAACAGATGAAACAGATTTGAAAGCATAAGACAGGTTCGAGATATTTAATACTAAATAAAAAAATGAAGGTAGACTTGAAATCTTTAAGAAAATGGTAAAAATGTTAACCATAAAGTTAGGCTCCATGAAAAGGTTTTTAAATTAAGATATTATGTTGATATAGATTATTAGTATTGTAATGTATAAAGATTTAAATATAGATTAATAGTAGACTTTAGATTTAATCCAATATTTTTATTTAAACCCAATGTTTAGTAAATGGGCAAAAAATTAAACCCAATGAAGGAGTTGTTGACATATCATCAAAAATATTTTAAATTAAGATATTATATCGATAGATATTTTAAATTAAACCCAATGGTTAGTAAATGAGTAAAAAATTAAAATTAAAAGAAAAAACGTGATTGGTTAGAAGGGAGTGGAATAAGGAGAGCGCGTCACGTCAGCGGAAAGTATACGAAATTAAGTAATTATATAGATATAGATTCAAATGTTCCTGAAATACTAGAATTTATTTATTTTCAAAATAGTAAAAAAAAAAAAAGGCAAAGAAAAAAAAAATCCAAATTTTTTTTTGATCAGTAAGACGGGTAAGCCCCGTAATTTATTCAAAAACAAATCAAGCAAAAAGTTCAGGAGCCAAGTTCATGACAGGAAATAAAACAGAAGGAGGCGAGGGAAATTCTATGTAATCAGTGTTCAAAGACAGCGCCCAGTTGGCAAGCGCATCAGCTCCGGTGTTGAGTCGTCGGCTGATTAAGGAGATCGAGACCTCCCATCCGGGATGGGATAGGAGCTCACAACATTCTTCAATAAGGAGGGCATTCGGATGTATGACAACGTCCTTTGATCGAAGCAACCGGCAAAGGATGGCCGAGTCCGATTCAAGGATCAAGTGTGTAATTCCCAATTTCAACCCCAGGCGGAGCCCATGAAGAGCCGCCCAAAGCTCTGCTCGTATGGCTGTTGCAGTTCCGCATTTAAACCCAAAGGCCGAAATGAAGCTCCTAGTGCAAGAGAGGACCACCCCTCCTCCTCCCGCCAGGCCAGGGTTCCCTTTCGATGCCCCATCGATGTTCATCTTCATCCATCCTACTGGTGGAGCGCTCCAGTGGTCATTCGTCGTCGGTTGTGGCAGAGGAGCCCCTTGCGGCAGATTGGCCTTGTTTCGGCTTAGTGCATACAACGAGGTGAAATCCAGGGCCCTCCTCGCAAGACCCTTATGCTCCGCCTTACTTTCAAACACCAGCAGGTTTCTAGCTTTCCACACCAGCCACATCATGTTCGCGAAGGTAGACACCCATCCCGGGTTCCGCTTGATGTTGAGGAAGATCCATTCTTGGATAGAACTTTGATTGAAAAAATTGTTGATTCCCGACTCCTCAATCAACACCTCCCATTTTTTTCTGATCACCACACAGTCGCGGAGTACGTGGATGCCAGACTCCGGGGAGGAGCAGCGGGGGCAAGCATCCGAGTTGGTAAGATGACGACGCAATATAGTGCCATTCGAGAGGAAGGCATCATATATGGGCCGCAAGATGAACAAAGCTCCGAACCCGCTGTTGAACAGGGAGTTTCCAGATTAGGCGCCATGCCGGGCTTGTAGACACAGGATTCCCACCCCTGATTAGTTGATGGATAGCCGAGCTGGTTGAGAAAGACCCCGAAGGGGTGAGACCCCAATAGAAGCGATCATCCACCAGGGGATCCGCAGGTATAAAGATGGATTGAAGGCTCAAAAGTATTTCTGACGGTAGGTACTGAGAAAGTAACCCCCAATTCCAGCCATTGTTCAGCCGCATCTCCGCCACTGTGGAGCTGCTCAACTCTTCCGGAACTGGGCTTATAGCTGCATTAATCAATGGCGTGTTTTGTACCCAAGGATGAAACCAGAACAGCGTATTATTGCCATTTCCAATCGGTGATCTCAGATGGGGTGTAAGTAGTTCTGCGCCGTGGGTGATGCTCCGCCATGTACGCGACGACCTTGCACTCCGGGTGAACATGTCAACATCCCGCCTTTCCTTGCAGTACTTCCCCCTTATAATCCGGCTCCAGAGAGAAGAGGGTGATTGAAGGAGTCGCCAAGTAAGTCTAGCTAGAGTTGCTTGGTTTGCCGCTCTCATGGGTCGAATGCCCAATCCTCCTTCATCTGTCGGTTTTGTAACCGTGTCCCAACTAAGTAAATGGATTTTCCTCTCATCAGATGTCGAACCCCAGACAAAGCTACGGACCTTTTTGTCGATCTCATCGCAGATGGTTCTTGGCACGAACGACGATTGCATTGTGTACAAGGGCAGGCTTGTGAGTACCGACTTCGCAAGCGTCACTCGCCCAGCTAATGAGAGAGTTCTAGACTTCCACCCTTGAAGCTTCGTGGAGACTTTGTCAAGCAGATAATGGTACTTCTCCTTCGACATCCGCCCGTAGGCCGTGGGAACTCCCAAATAGGTACCAAATTCCATTGTCTGTGGAATAGAAAGTGTGCTACAAATATGTTGCTTCATGGTGGCCGGCACATTTCTAGAAAACAGAACTGAGCTTTTTGAGAGGTTTACCTTCTCACCAGAGGCTTTGCAAAAGCTGTCCAAACAGTCCTGAATCACATTGCTCTGATCTGATGAAGCCTCTGCTAGTAAGACCAAGTCGCCGGCGAAGAATAGATGTGATAAGGACACACCTTCTACTGTCACCGGCCTCCAAACCCCTCGACGGACAGCGCCCTCAATTAAATGCGACAAGCGTTCCATACATAAGACAAAGAGGTATGGGGAGAGCGGATCGCCCTGCCGAATACCCCTTGTCGGGTGGAGCTTTCTTGTGCGATCACCATTAAACAACACCTCGGCTTTACCCAGAGTCTGACATTTCATTATCACCTCGATCAAGTTTTCCGGAAGGCTGCACATTCCGAGTGTTTCCTTGAGAAAATCCCATCGGATCTATCATAAGCTTTCTCAAGATCGACCTTGATCATCATCCACTTCCTCCTTCTTTCCGACATCGAGTGCATGATTTCTTGAATAATCACAATATTGTCTACTATTTGCCGTCCGGGTATGAAGCTTGACTGAGTGGGCGAGATTAGGTCAGTAAGCGTCGGCTTGAGGCGGTTGACTATTGCCTTTGTCGCAATCTTGAAGATGAGGTTGAGTAGAGCAATAGGTCTAAATTGCGCAAGCTTGGTCGGAGTTGAACTCTTGGGGATGAGTACAAGCAGCGCATCAGTAATGCCATCCGGAAACTGAGCTTCGTTAAGCATATTGAGAACAGTTCTCGTGACTTGGCTCCCGACCATCTCCCAGTTGCGTTGGAAGAAGATGGCAGGGAAACCATCTGGTCCAGGGGCCTTGTAGGGCCCCATCTGCTTCACTGTATCCCATACCTCAGAGGGGTTGAAAGGCTGCTCCAGAGCGGTACGCTGACAGCTGCTAAGCGGCGGAAAAGAGATACTCAAGGGCTGTAACGGTTCCGCCAGGCCTTGAGATTCTTCTGTATAGAGTCCTCTGAAGAAGGTCCGGACCAAGGATTGAAGCTCTCTTGGGTCTGTCACCCAATTTCCATCGTCGCCCATCACCGCTAAGATCTTATTGAACTTGCGCCTCCTCACTGTGGAGAGATGGTAGAAACGTGTATTTCGATCCCCCTCAATCAGAAACTTAGCACGCGATTTCTGAAACCAGAGAGCTTGCTCTTGCTCCAACACTTCCTGCAGCTCCGTGGTCACCTCACTTTCCAAACATAAGTAGTGGCTGGACACCCTCTGACTCAGCTTCAACCGAATTCCCTCTAGTCGATTCATCAGATGGCTTTTACGTCGAAATATGTTCCGAAATACCTCCCGATTCCACGTTCACAGATCGTCCGCTTATTGCTTCCACGTCGTTTGTATGAACTTACCATACTCCTCGTGCATCATCCAAGCGGCAAGGAACCGAAATGGTCTATCAAAGTTCGGAGGGGGCGAAAGACCATCAACACGGATTAGAATTGGGACATGATCAGAGTGTGCAGCAGTAAGGTGTCGGACTCTTGCGTCTGGGAATGCCGAATTCCACTCCGCTGAACAGAGTGCCCTGTCCAGTCTGGCAGCCTTTCTCTTGCTTGGAGTCTTACCGTAGTTCCAGGTGAAAGGAATTCCCTCAAATCCTAAGTCCATCCATTGTAAGTCATCAATTTGTTGCTGAAAGCGATAGGATTCCCGGTTGGAACCCACCAACGACTCCATCCGCTCATGAGGTCCCAGTGTGGCATTGAAATCGCCTGCAAGAAGCCAAGGTTTGTTGTTGGCCTCAACAAACTCCTTCAATTGTGGCCAGAGCTCGAGTATGCGAGTAGCCGCCGGAGCTGCATAGATTGCCGAGAAGATCCACGGTTCTTCTTCCAGACGCTTCACTTCAACCGTAATGTGCTGCTCTCGGAGCGATATCATCTTGACCGTAACCTCCTCGGTTCTCCACAGAAGCCATATCCCCCCAGAGAACCCCTGAGCCTCTACTCTCCTTATGCCATCAAACCCGATTTTGTTGCAGACATCATCAGCAGCAACCCCACTGATTCGCGGTTCGACTAAGGCGATCACTCTCGGGTCAAAGGTTCGAATGAGATCCTTGAGAGAGTTCAGGAAGCCAGCACTAGCCGCCCCCTGACATTCCAAACTAAAATATTTAACTTATTCATATTGGACACCATTGCAGAGATGTTGCATCTGATTTCCGGGAAGGGGTCTGGATTGACATCCAAATAAGCTCCGATTGCTTCGACAAAGTGATCAAGCGCTTCATTCATTGCTTCCGGAATTGATGCCTTGAATAGCATCGGCCGGGTTTCTGTCAACATTGGCATGAAATCGCAGATCATCTTGTTCGCCACCTTTGGCATGTTCACCTGGAACGGCCCCGTTCGGATGTCGGAAATGAGGAAACTTGCCGAGTTGTCGCAGTGGATCACTTGAACTCTGGGCATCGGTTCTATTGTTGGTGCTGGGTTGGGGAGGTGCTGTGGCGTGGGAATTGTTCTTGAGAGGGACATCGGTAGTCGTAACAATGATATTAGGGTTCTCGTTTTCGGCCGAATTGATGCTCGTGGTGGTGGGCTTTGAGGTGGTCTTGTGGCCGGCCGGGTTGGGTTGGATAATTTGGTCCTGGATCTGCGTTGATGTAGGGGCGGGTTGGGTCTTGATTGTGGGATGCGATGTCTTCCTGGGTTCCAAGGGAGTTGAACTAGTCCCTGACTTAACGGGGCTTGATTCGGTTGAGGAATTAGAATTGGATTTGTTTTCCAAATTTTCCAAATCTTTTGAGGCACCAGACTTTTGAATTTGGATAGAATTTTGAATTTGGATAATATTTTGTGGGGAGGGTTTGGATTGCATCTGGGTAGGCTTCTCCGACGTTGGGATTTCCTCCCCCAAATCCAGGAGTTCGAATCTTGAGGTGGTTACGATCGGGTTGACCGGTTGGGTACCGAAAACCGCCTTTCCATTGCTATCCGACGAGCCGCCCGACGTCCCAGTCACCTGGGCAGCCTGGGGATGTTGCTTACCTGCACCACTCGAAGTGGTGGTTGCATTTTTCAATGGTGCTCCCCGCTTTCTTGGATGGTTTTTGACCTGCATCCATCCCCCATGAGAGCTAGTCTCAATTGATGTCACATTCTCCACCTCAGTGTTGCTCTTGTCAGCCGGTGCCTGTGTCGAAGCATACTCTTTCCCGCAGCTCTCCGAGTTATGGCCAACTTTCCCACACTTGAAACACATCATCCTAATTCCCTCATATTGGATTGGCCAGGTCTTACCATCCATCCTGAATTTCGAAAGAAGTGGCTTAGAGAGGTCGATCTCTACACTCAGTCTAGCGAATCGCCCTCTATCTACAGCAGTCGTTGTGTTATCAATACGCAGAACTCTTCCAATTTTGCTCCCTATTCTGTTTAAGACCCTGGGGTCGAAGTATTCAATGTGAAGACACGGAATACGGACCCAGACTGTCAAGGTCGTGATCTTTTCGGTGTCAGCATCAAACCTCGGAACCCATTTTCGGATAGCTAGGTAGTTATCTCCTACCATCCATGGACCCTCCATCACTACATGGTTGTAGTCAGCTTGATTAGCAAACCTGGCAACATAGTACTCGTTGCCTAGATCCACTAGGGAGAATGGCCCACTCAGTTTCCACTTTTGCGAAAGGCGCCGATGGAGTTGCATGTACCCCGGACCCTTATCGAAGAGCTTGATGATGAGTGTGTTACGCCAGGGCTGACGCAAAGCAAGCTTCTCCGCTCTATTCAATACGATCGTAGGACAATCTTGGTCATCATCCTTCGGGAGCAGATCATCATCAGTGTTATAGCCCGAATCTTCCCCACTTGGTTGGTAAAGAGGGTTCGCATGGGAGACTGGGAACTTCGCACCCCCCCCCCCCCCCCACAATGGCCTGCCTGTAGTTGGGGGCGGATGCATTTCCGATTCCAGCGGCATTCGGCGCCAGCGGGGGGAAGTCTTCGTTCTCTTTCTCTGCTGGTTGGCTTGGTTGGACTCTGAAGATCGTTTGCTCCACTTGCTTCTCGGGAGTACCGGTCTTACTACCTTCAAGGGGGGCGACGGAGGGGTCTGGTGGGTCACCGGTGGCGGCCCTGGCGTGGCGTTGGGGACTTCTAGAATGCTCTCTTTCCATGGGTATTGTTTTTTTAACTAAAAACAAATCTAGAATCCAAAATAATTTAGAAAATAGTCAAAACAGACGGATTTTAGTTCTTGGAAAATAGTTATTGTAGTGTGAAATTTTTATTACGTTGTTTCATTAAGAAAAAATATGTTTTAAAAATTTCATTATATACTTATATTTAGTATAAAATTTCATTATGAAAAAATATGTTTTAAAATTATATATAATTAAAACAACGATTATATTAGTTTATATCCACCCTTATACTTATACTTATAATTTTAGAAGCAGTGTCTTCAGAAAAAATTAAGCCATGTGTCATTCTCTCCGTGAATTGGTAAATAAAGAGCGGTCATATACGGGGTTCGAATCGGGGACCAATGGGTACTACCCACAAGTCCTTTCCAGTGAGCCATTCCGAAATGGTTTCATGTGTCATTCTCTCCGAGCAAAAGTAAAGAGCAGTTTTCACCTTTCTAACCCACGTTCACTAATCAACTTTTATCTTTGATCAACCCTAAAAACCCAATTTTGCAGCTCCACGTTCTCCTTCAACCGCTTCTTCCACATTAGAATGAGCATCACGTTCTTCCTCACACATTCTTCCTCATAATTGATCGGGGTTATCGTGGACGCAGGGTGTGATTGGTGAGAGGCTGGAGGGTTGTTGGTAGGCGGCGTCGCAATCCCATTATGTAGATTGTCCCAGATTATTTTGGGAATTGAAGACGAAGATGAACAGATATAATCACCGCTGGGAGACGACTGGCGAGGAGGACGACGACGATGAACAGATCTATGAAGAATCGACTGGGCTTGCAAATTCATCTAACAATTTTGTAGCTGTGTTTGGGGGCTGATTAGATTATTATTGGGTGATCTTGATCAAAAAAGGGAGATGCACTGTTATTTGTTTGATATTCAATTAATTATTGTACATAATTGTTTTGTGTTCACAAGGACTCGACGAAGCATAATTATGCTTGACTATGCATATGACAATTCCAATTTCGGTCGATCCACGAGAGGAGAGTGGAGGACTGGGCAGAGGCAGATCTGTCCTAGTGCCAACGTCGATAGAGATGGTGGGAAAAAGAGGTGCCTGATTATGATAGCGTCGTCGATTCCGTCAGTCGGAGCAACGACGATGGCGTCTGATTCGGCGAGGACGGAAGAGGAGGATGGAAGCTTACGTAAGTTAGAATGATCTTCATGTGGCAAAGATGACAGTCAGAGGAACAATGGCCTTTTTGGCCAGTGTATGAAAGTCCAACAATTAAGATTTTTTTTTTCCTCCGGTGAGTTTTGGAATAAAATTTGCATCTTCATCATTCTAAGCTCCATATCTATTTTTCTCTAGAGCTTCAGGGGCATGATTCTAAGCTCTCTCCGTTGGATCTGTGGAGCGAGAGAGCTTCAGGGGCAAGAAGATAATCTGCAGTGGATAATCTCCTCACCATCTACACAATCTTGCCTCTCCAAGATCCCAAAATCCACCCAAAATAAGATGGAGGCGGCAATCGGGTGGTAGGCGGCGAAATTGGAGGCAATGGTAGGCGGCGATGGTAGGCGAAATTGGAGGTGAAGGTGGTAGGTGGAATCGAGTTCTACTCAATATTTGGATTCGATCAAATGAGTGCGATGATAGGTATCGAAATTGGAGGCGAAGGTGGACATCAGTGGTTGTTCTGGTGTTTGCCATTAAACAAGGATAAGGGGAGCGGATAAAAATTGGAGACAGATCGAGGGAGAGAGAGAGGAGATTAAGGGGCTGCCAATTGACAGTTGATGGCGGCGTAGAGAGGAGCAGAGGCGGCGCCGAAACTCTAAATCTGCAGCACCGCCCTTCTCTCGCCGAGCCTGGCCACCGGACTTCCTCCGCCAATAGTCGCAGGACCACAAGAGACCACCAGCGCCACCTCCATTCGCCCTTTCCACCGCCAAGAGTCTGCTCACGTTCCCGGACTTCCTCCAGTGATCTCCTGCCGTGCCGGCCTACCCCTTCCAGACCACTGCCGGCTGCCGCTTGCTCCTGCCAGGTAAGTATCTTCGGCCTCTATCCACAGTTTTTAACCCTGAATTTATGAGTTGTTGTTTCTTGGAGGATCAATTATGTATGAGGCTCGAAAATTTCGATCGGGTTTGTGCTAGATTGAGTTTGTCCGAACTGGACTAAATTGAGTTTGTGCTTAGTTAATGTGGAACTGATTGAGACATCTATTGATTTTCTTGCTTGAGTACTGCTATTTGTGATGTCCCTAATGTGTGGGATTCGATTTTGTTCGTACCAAACAGTAATTTGTGATTTTCTGCTTATTTTAGGTAACCAAATTTCAGTCTCTCACACATCAGTACCGGTGTGGAGAACAAGGGGTAGACGAGTACAACCGACGCCAACACCGACAATGAAATAGATGACGATGTTGCAGAAAAGGCTGAGAGTTAGCGGGATGCCCCTCAATCTTCCAAGGGTATGATATTCAATTCCTTTTCTTTGTCGGTATTTCACTCACAGATTTCAATTTTATCAGCATGTGTATTGGATTTGAATTGTTCTATTGTAATCAGTTAGTTGTTCAGGGTATAATGACAATCCTTATGCAAGTTTGGGGTTAAGAGATTTTGAATTAAGTTTCATGAGTAGGTTGAGTTAAAGAGATGCAATGATATTAAGAGTTGTTCTATAGGTATGTTTTTTGAGTTAGGGCTTTGATTTTGATTGGGTTTGACAATTGATTAGGTCTTTTCTTTTAATCTTGATTTATGCCAATGGAATTAAGTCTTTTCTTATCTCAGTTGAGTTTCTGCTTCGTTGTTGATTCCAATAAGTGGATTCATTTTCATGCTCTCAATTAGTGGCTAAATTTTGAGTTTTTTAGTTGAATTGAAGGGCTTTTACTCCAGTTTAATGTATAGGTTTGAAAAAAAAAGACTCAAAACCAAGCCAATTTGTGAAATTGTTTTAGAAGAAAGAAGAGAATTTTTCTGTTTGTTTTGCCCTATTTTGTGAGTGTTCTATGTCGGTTATTGTCTTATTGTATTGCTGATTTCTTTTTGACATTAAATATTTAATTTACTAGCAAATAGAATATTATTGCCTAAATTCATGGTGTGTGATTTTTGAATGTTGATTGTTGATTGTACAACGAAAGAAATCTTTTGGTACTTCATGAAATTGTGAGTTGATTTAGCTGGTAATTTATTCTTCATTTATTATCATCTTTCAAAAATTGTTGTTCTCCCTTTTTATGAAATTGATGAACAAGCAATCCGATCTCCCTTTTTATGCTTCTATATAGAGATCCCAATATCATGTGGAGAACTTTGAAAAGTATGGAATTCTACACCGTCTAAATTAAGCATTCTTTTATGCTCCTCTCCTCCCCACGTGGTACAACTTATCTCCCTAAGGACATTGTCAATGAATGACATGAAACCTTCATTAGTATCAAGGGACTTGAACGGTTGACAATGTGGGCTGGAGAGAGTAAAGCTACGGTGAGACGGTACAAAGAATGCTTTGATCACAGGGAATGTGTATATACATCCATATCCCAAAGTACACCCAACTGCAAAGGTAATTTTTTTAGGACTCCCTCCAAGAATGTAGAAATTCTATCCTTTTTGTTTTTGTTTTTGTTTACAACCAACCAAACTCCTCTTAATAGTTAATCACTTGTGTAATATTTCTTTTACAGATTGGGCCAAAATGTCTCGGTCTCAACAAATGTTCGTACAGGAGCTGCATTATGTTGGATGACGTTGAACTACTGGTATGAACTTGAAGAAAGATTATGAAACTGCTTGATCTGAAAATTATCATTTCCAGTGGCTAAAATTTTGGAATCGTTGAATTGCTTTGGGGCAGGAAAATGCAGTTGTCATGAATGCTATCATTGGATGGAAATCGTCAATTGGGAGATGGACGCATGTCCAGGCAAGTATATATACATGAGAATCCGGATCCTCTCCTAATATAAGGAGGCCTAATAAGTTAATCTCTACTCTTCAAAAATTTTAATGGTAAGATTAAACCATTAATTAAACCCAATTCCTCCCCTCATCAATTTCATCGCTCCTCGTGCCGATACTCTGCAATCTCAACAAAGATGGCAACTTGCTTGACCAAAGCATTGAGTTTACCTTCCACCCGCTGCAGAAAGGCGTCGGATTATCATCTCCTGGCCTTTTCCAATCTCTCCCAATTCGCATCGGAGTCAAGAAGCCAGTCGCCGTGGTGGATCTATGGACCTCCATTACTATCTCAAAAACTGAGCTCCCCCGCCTGATGAAATCACATTTGAAAAGTGGACCTCCTTCCACGTCCCCATGGGGGAGGTGAGCCGCGTGTCGATTTTCAGCTGGTCGGCGGTCTTACCTGAAGCCCCCACCCTCCTGTCGTCGATCCTAAGTGGGGGCCTCGACCTGTGCCGCGGAGACCAGAGTTGTTCGGACGGTCTTACCTGGACTTGACCACCATGACTGGCGGGGGATCCTTTCTAGTGCCGCTAAGCCTAGTGCTCAGGTCGTTCCACTTCTCGGGCGATAGTCTCACCAAGTGTCGGCTCAATACTGAGTCGAGACAAACCCGCTCAGGTAGGCTTTGTCAGAGCCCCATATTCCCGGCCTATGCTCTTTGGAATAAAATGGGAACCGACCCCTGTTAATGAGGCTTCGACCTCTTTTTATAGTGCAAGTACTCATATTTGCATGTCACTCGCTTGCCACATGTCGAGTGTTTCACACCATGTGTGATGGGGGCATGGGTGCCATGTGTCCTGACATGCATATGAGATCCGTAGGTGGTATTATCGTCCGCGGACGTATTGAGTCTCAATCTTTGACTTGCAGTTGTCCATCTTTCATGTTTATAAGGTCCTATTTATATAGCGGGGAACCTTATTTATTTATGATATTTGAGAATATCATTATTCAAATTTCGGGCATCATCACCTCCGTACATTCACCCCCTGGTTAAGCGATCGGCGGACTCACTCGGCAAGAAGAGCCTCGAGATGTGCACTGAGTCCCTCGGGTCCGAGACTGGTTCCGACGGATTCACCCTGTCGGAGGAAGAATTCGGGCAAGATCCGCCCAAATTCAGCCGCTTTACTAGCCGGAGCGCAAAGATCTGGATCAATAGCAACTGCAGCAGGGCGCCCTTGCCCCCGGCGTTGCCATCGTCGAAGCTGCGGATCGATGCCACCGACAGAACGTGAGGCTGGTGGATCTAAAAGTGAGTACAACAAGAACGTGCAGAGCCACGGAATGAAAGAAGGAAGCTAAGGAGATGAGAAGAAAAAAGCGTGAAGGGAAAGACGCAGAGAAAGAGGAGGTAAGAAGGAGCGATGAAATTGATGAGCGGAGGAATTGGATTTAATTAATGGTTTAACCTTGACCATTAAATTTTTTGAAGGATGTAGATTAACTTATTAGGCCTCCTTATATTAGGAGAGGGTCCGGATTCTATACATGAATGGGCGCGCTTATTGTTGCTTAACAAGATTCTAAAGTGGAATTATCTAATTGAACTACTTTGATTGGGTGATTGCATGCAGATGTCGACTACAATTCTAAGCTCAATGTCAGCATCCTAGGTACTTCAATTTCATGCTATCTTAAACCACTCTTCAACTTCTTCTTAACAACTTCTTCTTACCAATGCCTACTTTAAAATGCAGGGGAATGCGTGACAGTGGAAGATGAGGTGGTGGTGATAAAGATGTGTTGTTCTTCCAAACAAGGTGCTTAATGTCAACGTACAAGAAGAGATCATTCTGTAGCTACCAACTCCACAACATTTATCAAGTTGAGATCTTGCATTGAACTCCGTCAGGCCTTTTGCTATTTTTTCACCTTGTGCTTGTAACTGGGTGCAGCAGAACTGCATAACTGGTCTATCATTTATCTGTGTTGTTTATTACCAGAACTAAATTTTGTGGAAAAAGAGTATCTTTGAGTTTTTTTGTTTTTTTTTTTGGTCGAAACCAGTGGTGTCCCATTTCATTCTCAACGTGAATATGGAATATTACATGAGTTACGAGTAATCTTGCAAAATGCAATCTACTTTATCCATTTTCGAACAATTAACACTGCAATCAATGTAAAAATTGTCTAAATTTCCCCAAATTACCAAAACAATCGTAAGACGTGTAAGATCCCATGATTGATGTAAAGTCCTGCTTGAGGGTTTCCATTCATTGATAAACATATATATAGGTTACAAAGTTATTGGGCCTTAACGTGCTTTTAGCCCACTACACATGAGGAGACCTATGTAATCTATCAAACCCCGGCAGTCGAAACGGGAGGGGGCCGTACAGTGAGACTGGAACGAAAATCAATGAATAATTGTCTAGGTAAACCTTTGATGAATATATCAGCGTACTGATAAGAGGACGGGACATGTAGAACGCGGACATGTCCAATGACAACCTTGTCCCTAACAAAGTGGAGATCGAGCTCAATGTGCTTTGTGCGTTGATGCTGGACTGGGTTGCTAGCCAGATAGACGGCGGAGACGTTGTTAGTCTAGACCAGAGTGGCCTTCTATAGAGGGCAACAGAGCTCAAGAAGGAGATTGCGGAGCCAAGAGCACTCGGAGACAACTTTGGCAACACCCCTATATTCGGCCTCAACGCTGGAGCGAGACACAACAGACTAGCGCTTGGCCGACCACGACACAAGGGTGTCGTTGAGGAAGACACAGTAACCAGATGTGGAGCGACGTGTGTCAGGACAACCACCCCAATCCGCATCAGTGTCAGCAACAAGGTCAAGCTTAGAGGAAGGAGTGATCGTGATGCCTAGCTCGAGTGTGCCGCTGATGTACCGAATGATCCACTTTAAGGCATGAAAGTGGGGTTCCCTGGGTGCATGCATGAACAAGCAGATATGCTAAACGGCGTAACTGATATCAGGTCTGGTGAAGGTGAGATATTGAAGAGGACCAGCAAGGCTCCTGTACAATGTCGGACCATCAACCAAAGGACCAGAATGAGCGCTGAGCTTGTTGGATGTATCGACAGGGGTGGCGACAAGATTGTAGTTACTCATCTTAGCACGAGCAACAATCTTAGCAGCATACTTACTCTGTGAGAGAAATAGCCCAGACGCATGCCGCTGAACAGCAACTCCCAAGAAGTAAGACAACTGACCCAAATCTGACATGGCAAACTCAGCACTCAGCTGTGAAATAATCGACGTCCGAAGAGCATCAGAAGAGGTGGTGAGAATGATGTCGTCGACATACAGTAACAGAAATGCCATGTCGGAGCCTCTGCAATAGATAACCAGGGACGAATCCGAGCGGCCGCCAATGAAACCCAAGCGGAGCAGATAAGAAGCAAAGCATTGGAACCAAGATCGTGGAGCCTGTTTCAGACCATACAAAGAGCGCTTCAGGAGACAGACGTGTTTGGGACAATCAGCATCAGCAAACCCCGACGGCTGAAACATGTAGACTGTCTCATTCAGGTGATCATGCAAAAAAGCGTTCTTGACATCCAGCTGATGAATGACCCAGTTGCGCGACAGAGCTAAGCTCAACACCACTCGGATAGTGGCAGGCTTGACCACGGGGCTGAAGGCCTCATCACAATCAATACCTACCTGCTGAGATTGACCATTGACCACAAGACGTGCTTTGTAGCGTTCCAACGTCCCATCAGAGCGGAACTTTTGATGGAAGAGCCACATACAGCGAACGACGTTCGCCGCTGGAAGGCGAGGGACAAGAACCCAAGTATCATTCGTTGTAAGGGCCCTGTATTCGTCGAGCATAGCCGCCTGCCAATTCGGGTTAAGGAGGGCTGTTTTGTAGGAGGTGGGGATGGGGGACAGGGAGGTCGAGGTGGAGGAAGGGGTTGATTGGGAGGCGGGAGGGACAGGGGTAGGGGGCGGAGCTTTGTTGATTGGCTGCGGGCACCGCAAATGTGTGGGACGTAGGGTGGGGGTGGTTACAATGATTGGCTGCGGGCGCAGCGTCTTGCTGCGGGCGCAACATCACAACATTGCGATCTCGCGGAGGGGTGTAGGAATGGTGTTGAGCGGCGGGGTGATGTGCGGTGGTCATGGAGACCATTTGACGGGGTCAGAAGACACCGGAGACGCTGCGGGTGTGTGGTATGGGGGGAGGGGGAGGTGGTGGTGGCAGCGGGGGAGAGGCAGGAGCATCGGAAGAGCTCTAGGGAAGAAAGAAGTGAGGGAACAATGACTCTGACTCAGACTGAGACACATGAGGTGTAGAAGAGGGGAGGCGAGGAGAAGCAAAGGGGAAGCGAGACTCATCAAATGTGACATGATGAGCGTATGGGTCGTGATATCGAGGCAGAGGTAACCGCGATGATCAGACGGATAGCCTAGGAAGACACAAGGAGTGGAACGCGGGTGAAGCTTGTGTGGGACGGTGGAGGACTGGTTTGGGAAGCACAAGCACCCGAAGGTACGAAGGTGATCATACCTAAGCAAAGTGTAATAGAGGGCCTGACCTGGCGAGCGATGTTGAAGGGTGGTAGATGAGAGAACGTTTAGGAGATAACAGGTGGTGGATAAGGCGTGAGGCCAATAGGGAAGGGGAATAGATGCGTGGAAGAGGAGAGAGTGCATCATGTTGGTTATGGTTCTGATGATTCGTTCGGCTTTGCCATTCTGTTGGGAGGTATAGGGGCAAGACAACCGAAAGGAGATCCCATTTGTGGCAAAGAAAGAGTGAAAGTCTTTGTTTTCAAATTCACGGCCATTGTCGCATTGGAAACATTTGATGGATATGTGAAACTGTGTTTTGATGTAGGTATGGAATCTGACAAAGACAGGAAACACTTGGGACTTGAAATGCAACGGGAAGACCCATAAATAATAAGTGTAATCATTAAGAAACAAGAGGTAGTACTTGTGACCCTCCTTGCTAGGCACAGGAGATATCCAAATGTCACTATGAATGATATCAAATGGAGCAAGGGTAGAGGTCAAAGACCGTTGGAACGGCAATCTGGAATGTTTGCCTAGTTGGCAGGAGGAGCATAAACCAGAGCGTGGGTCTTTAGTACAGGTGACAAGACTCTTGGAACGGAGGACATCTAGAACGACAGCACTGGGATGGACCAGGCGTGCATGCCATAGGCTGGACGACGATGCCGAGAGGGCGACCGGGCACGACTGATTGGACGCAGGAGGTGGTGTGAGAGGGTAGAGCTCCCTCGTGCTGTTACATCTCATGCGAGTAACCCCCGTAGTAAGATCGTTCACAGAGAAACCATAGGGATCAAACGCAAGGGAAACTTTGTTGTTAGTAGTGAACCGACGGACAAAGATAAGGTTTTTGACAATCTTTGGGCCAATGAGGACAACGTTGAGGTGTAATGGGTGGGTTGGGGTCTATAATTTGGCGTGGCCAATCCCCGAAGTAGCAAGGCGACCACCATTTCCGACGATAATAGAGTGTGCAGGGCCCTTAAAAGAAATATATGATAGGTTACCTGAGGAGTTCGTCATGTGGGAGGTGGCACCAGTGTCCATGTACCAAGAAGAGTCTGAAGACGTCGGTTGCATAGAGGAGAAGGCGTGATGCCCAGCCGGTGGAACATAGCCTTGATCAGACGATGTCAAATAGGCATGAGGACCGGCATCTCTCAAGGCAGGGGAGTCGGAGTGTAGCCAATGAGGGTTGAAGCTAGGTACTGGGGACCATCGAGGGGCGATGGTCGAAGGAGGAGGGCGGCGAGTGATGCGGCGGCGGCCGCAGACGTCGATGCTGTGGCCGGGGGCGCAACAGGTGAGGTTTGGCATGTTTTTTTTTTTTAGAGAAAGAGACGAACCGGGGGAGGATCTGAACAGGCAGGGCTGCAAGGATGTAGGCGACGATGGCTACGAGCGAGGACGAAGGTGGGCGAGAGCGAGAGGGAGAAGAGGCTTGGATCTGGCGATTGAGGAAGGCCATCTGGGACACCGCGAGGGGATGAAGCGGCGGCGGGAGCGAGATAGGCAGAGGAAGGGGATGACCGGCGGGAGGGGCGGAGGCGACGAGATCTGGTGGTGCGGCTGCAGCGATGCTGACCTGCTGATGTTGACCGGTAGCGGCGAAACGAGGCCGGCGTCGGCAAGAGGAGAGGTGAGGCGGGAGGATCAAATTAGGGTTCCGTGAGTAAGAAAAGGTTATGATACCATGTAAGATCACAAGATTGATGTAAAGTCCTCCTTGAGGGTTTCCATTCATTGATAAACATATATATAAGTTACAAAGGTATTGGGCCTTAACGGGCTTTTAGCCCACTATACATGAGGAGACCTATGTAATCTATCAAGAGGAAGAAATGAGTATTGGGTTATAATGGGGGCTAGGCCTATTTCATAAGAAAGACTCGACCAGTGTGATTTATTCTCGCATCTTTAATGATGTTTCTATTCTGGTTGCTCATTTATATTTCCCACTGTCATGGTGAAAAATCTTGTAGAGCTCTCTCTAAAGTTGTATTCCATCTGTTGCTTTGTTATAGAACCTGAATTTTCCCTAAGGTACAGTCTACATTGATACATTTCAATTTATGGATTAGTTTTTACAGAAATTTCATTTTGAATTACTCATTTAGTTCACAAAAGCAATAATGTCAAAACTCAGCAAACACTTGGAGCATTCCTTTAGGACCATATAGCATAATGTCAAATTCAGTAAGGCTATAGATATATCAGAGTATATCAACACAATTACAGTTTCTTAGATATTATATATAATTTTTTTGACATGGATTCTTTCTAATAAATGTTTTGACCTATGTTTTAGGAGTATATATTAAAAAATACTATTTTATTACATGCTCATATTTTTAGTTTGCATGACTTATAATAATCTCACCTTTCATACATCCGAGCAAATAAGAAGAGGCTTAGGACGGTGACATCAAAATATGAATAATGCCGTCTATGATGGGAACACAACTGGAGCGTTCGTAGGGAAACGAATTCGTTTGCCTTCTTCTTTTACAGGTGGGGCCCGGTATATGATCCAAAATTATCATGATGCAATGGCAATTTGCAAGGCTTACGGTCATCCAGATCTATTCATTACGTTCACTTGCAACTCAAATTGGTCGGAAATATCTCGATTTGTCTCTCACAGAGCTCTCAACATAGAGAACAAGCCGGATATAGTGGATCGAATATTTGAAATTCATCAAGCTACATAATATGATTTTAGATTTTCGAAAACACGACATTTTTGGCAGTGTTGTTGCATGTAAGTTGCTCCTTTGCTAAGACTTTGCTTTTAACTTATGTGGCTCCCTGTATCCATTATGTTTATGTTATTTTGTTCCCCGTGGTTTTAAGGTTTTTGTGTTGAGTGGGGATATTGTATTACTGTTCTTATGGCCCTATTTGTTTTCATTCCATTGATGTGAATCGTGCTTAATAAAAGTCATTATTTGTTGTCAAACACCCGAATTGTTTTAAGTCATGTGTATTTGTAATTTAACGTAGCTTACATCTTAAATAAGATATTTGGGTATAGTTTATGTCGAGTTGTTATGTTAGATTACTGTTCTTATAATCATAATTTTTTTCACGACGTTTCTGTTAAATCTGCTTAACACATGCCATTGTTGTTCTTATGGCCATATTTTTTTTCATGGCCATGTTGTGAACTGTGCTGAATAAAAGTCATTAGTTGTTGTTAAGCATCGAAATTGTTTTGGGTCATGTGGATTTGTAATTCAATGTAGCTTGCATCTTAATTAACTTAGTTTCTTATAGTTTGGGTCGAGTTGTTATCTTTCATTACTGTTGTTATGAACATACTTTGTTTCATGGCGTTGTTGTTAAATCTACTTAACACATGCATTTATTATTTTCCAATAGTGATTGTGTATTTTGTGGTACATAGTTAGATTTTGTTTCAGTCCACTAAATTTAGAAGTCAATATTTTGCTTTTGTTATATACTATACACTTATGCAGTAATATGTACAATAGAGTTCCAGAAACGTGGCTTACAACATGCTCATATTGTATTGTTTCTCCATCTTGAAGATAAGTTATCAACGACTCACGATATCGATCGCAATATTATTACTACTTAGTTACCTGATCATTTCGCTGAGCCGGAGCTATTTGGGGAATGATGCATAGTCCTTGTGGTACGGCTAAACCCGATTTACCTTGCATGAAAGCTGTGAATTTTGGTAAATTCTTTCCTAAGAAGTATGTCTCATCTACATATTTTGACTCAGATGGATTTCCGCATTATAGAAGGCGAGATGATGGCATTGTTGGGGAGAAAAATGGAGTGTTTCTTGATAATGGATATGTTCTGCCTTATAATCAAGATCTATTGATACGATATAGGGCCCACATTAATGTTGAAGCATGCAATCAGTTAAGATCGAATAAATATTTGTTCAAATATATCAACAAAGGGCCTGATAGGATCACTACAGGAATTTGTCAACCGCGTAATGGAGATAAAAATGTGGATGAGATCAAAAGGTTTTATGATTGTAGGTATATTTCTCCATGTGAGGCGGTATGACGACTCTTTGTATTTGATATTCATTACCGAACACCATCGGTTGAGAGGTTAACGTTTCACTTGCCTGGTGAACATAGTGTTGTATTTAACACGTAGTAGTTTTTTTTTAAAATAATTAAAATTGCTTACTCAAACCTCGGATTAGGAGTGTTTGGTTGATGGTTATGCTCTTATTTCTATAGTCCTGTAAATGAGGAAAAGTCTAAAATGAAAACTAAGGAGATCAACGAATATAAAGATGACATACAACCTTTCGGTTATAAGTGTGCAATGTGTCTTAGACTCTTAGGTCATCAATCAAGAAGAATTTTCCAATTTGAGAGATGTAACTTCTTTTTTATTTAAATGTAATGGATAGCGTGACAACAATTCAAATGATATGATTCATGGTATAAGGGAGAACTAAAGTGGTAAATTTCAATACAACACTTCCCGTCCGACTTGCATGTGTTAAGCATGCCGCCAGCGTTCATCCTGAGCCAGGATCGAACCCAACAGCTGCTACGAGATTGAATCAGCTTCAGGCTTGAAAGCCCGACTTTTGTTGAAGGGGCCCACTTTTCTATTGTAGTGATGGATGACTTCCAAGTTCTTCTTGGGTTAGAATTCTTAGGTTTCTTCCTTCCGCGCCCGTCGCCGCCCCTCTTAGCAAAGAAGGGGGAAGGATGCCAGGAATGCAATGAAAGAACCTTCCCTTCCTATCCTCTTTTTTTGTCTTGTCAGATAGAAAGAAAATGAGACCCCAAAGAGCCCTTCTTTACCAGATCTGATCGAGATGACGAGTCCTTTGGCATGCACATTGAGGCAGGCAGAATGCCTGGGCTATTTGCGGGATTCCTCGAAGGATGCGGCATAGTGGCGCAATATTCTATTTCGGGGCTAGCCAGAATGGCCTTGCTGATAGGAGGAATCGCACTCTCTTGTAGGACGAGCTTTCGCTGACAAGAAAGCAGAATATTCGCACGACCCGAGGTGAAATCTAAGAGAAATCACTCTTAAGCCAAGGAAGGGATGCCCTTTCTCGATTCAGTTTTCTTAAGCAGCAGCCTCATGATGTCTCCAAAGTAGCCATGTTTTTATACATATTTTAGTTCCATATTCTTTACATTTTTGCATATTTCGGGTTGGGAATATGTCGAACTTATGTAGTCTATGCTTATTTGTCAGAAATGGAGATCTACATAAGTTTCTGTTTAATATTGCAGAATATGGAACCATTTTCGGGAGAAAACCAAGAAGCAAGAACCGGAGCTCAAAGCTACTCGACATCGACCAGCCTTAGTTGATCTCGACGAATCACACCTAGACACACCCGAGTCGAAGAGCACATGTCGAGGAGCCAAGGAGGGATTATCCGGAACCAAGGAGAGATTATCCGGATTTAGGGAGAAACTACCCGGAGTCGAGGAGAGACCATCCGACCATGCTCGGGCATCCTTACTCGATGTCGACAAGAAGTCCTCGACATCGAAAAATCCCGGGAGCCTGTGTCCGAGCACATCGAGAAGGTCTCCCCGACAAGGCCGAGCACACCAGTCGACAAGTCCAGGTTCGTTGAGATCGACAAGACTTTCGTCGAGATCGAGTAACCCAGGAACCTGTGTCCGACCATATCGACAAGAAGCTGCCCGATGCACCAAGCCGGCCAAGTCGATGATCCACCCCTACTCGAGATCGAGGAGCTCTCCTCGAGATTGATGAACGCTAGGAGCCATGTCCGAGCCTGTCGAGAACCAACTAGTCGAGACGACGAGCCAAGCCCAGTCGACAACAATCCTACTCGAGATCGACAAGATCCTTGTCGAGATCGACGACGGTTCCAGAAGCCGTGTGACGCGTCGACGCAATTCTACTCGGATTGGGATTCCTTGGGCTCGAAGTTTGCCGATTCTATCCGATCTATCAAGATACATCAAGGAAGAGAGAGATCTATCCACTTTGAGACTTTTAGATATATTTTCCTTATTTAGATTTAATTATGTTGTCGCTTTTATTTATCATTAAGCTTTTTAGATATAATTTTAGATATAGATAGATGTTTCTATCCTTGAGTAGCAAGGTTTAGAAGCCTATAAATAAAGCCCTAGGGGATAGTTTTTCATTCATTCAATTTTAAGAGAGAAGTAAGTAGGAGAAGTAGAGAGAGAGTGAGCGGCCGATTGGAGTTGTGAAGCGAGAGCGGAATTGGCTTCAAGCGGTTGTAAACTTTGGTTTATTTTAATGCAATTAGTCTTCTATTCATCAATCAATGTCTGAGGTTGCGATGAAGCGCGAGTAGTCCACCCACTTCTAGGGTTGGGGCGAACCCGACGATAGCCATGCGTGTTTGAGGTAAAGATCCGACCTTTGTCATGTTTTGAGCATCTACTACTTATTATGTGTTTAATACCCATCTAATGGAGGTCCATGCTAACAACTTGGATTGTAAACATAAAATTAGTAGAGACAATTAGGGTTTCTTGAAAGAGTTGTCTAATTGTTGGAAAAGGCGAAAGCTTAGTCCTTTGATGCGATTCACATGATTATCTGTTTTATTCGTGCCTTATGCATGCTTGGTTATCGTTGTTGCAAACCCCAATCTTGGAAGTTACTTTACATACAGTTTAGTTCGAAGTCCCAAAGCCTTTGCCTTTACTTTATTTCTTCGTTTCGTTTTTTCTGCCCTTACTCGATCTCGACCAAGTCTGGTCGACCTCGAGTTACTGATATTCGACCAAGGTCGCTGTAGCTTCTGTGTGCAGGTGCTCGACAAGACTCAACTCGAAGTCGACGAGGACTCTACTCGATCTCGAGTACCCTTTGGTCGATATCGACTACAACCTGTTCTTGCTGCTGCGCTGTGCTCGACTGTCCGATCTTCTGTCGAGTTGTTGTACTCGAGATCTAGGACACCTGTTGTCGACCTCCGTGAGATTTCTTCGCTACCTAGGATCCGCTGACACGCTTCTTCGTGGATCGATCCTGACTTCCCGCTGCTACATCAGGAGGAGGTCTTGTAATTATTTACAAGGGACGGAATCTGGTTTGATGTGATTTACTTATATTTAATTTTGCATACTCGATTTCCTCCTACAACAAATTGGCGCCGTTGCCAGGGAAGCTATCATTCGCGCCTTAGGTAGTTAAATCTCACATCTGCTCTTAGTACTATAAAGGTGTATGCGCCGTTCTGGTCTACCACCTGAGTTTGACAGCTTAGACGAACCGGAGCGTTACCTACACATCCACTCTAAACTCAAAAGGATCATGGCGGCCGTTGAAACACAAGAACAGCTGATTGCCAGGCTTACAAGGGAGCTAGCCGCAAAGGATACCACTATCGCCAATGAAAGGGCAGCGAGGGAACAAGAAGCTGAGCGCGCAAGGCAAGCAGAAGCTGAGCTCGCCCAATATCCAACCACTGCTGAGGATTATATGCATCCAACTCTCGTCGTGCCTGAATCGGCGATTCTAATCCCTGATAACTCTTTTGAAATTCGCACTCAATTTCTGATAGAGCTTAAAAATAATGCTTTTTATGGCAAATTTAATGAGTGTCCTCTTGAACATATTACCAATTTTTCTAACATGTGTCGTACTCTTGCTGAAGGTACAACTTTGGAATATGTCAAGATGAAAGCTCTTCGCTGGTCTCTCGCTGGGCCTGCACTGAAGTGGCTTGAAGGGCTGAAACCAAGATCACTCACAACATGGGCCCAAGTAGAGCAAGAGTTTCTGAATAAATTTTTCCCACCTGCCAAGACAGTACTTCTCCGCCATAAAATCACCGCCTTCAAACAGAAGCAAGGGGAACCGCTGGCAAAGGCATGGGAACGCTACAAAGAACTGCTGCGATCTTGCCCTACTCATGGACAGCCACCCTACGTCATTCAGGAGATCTTCTTCAACTTTCTTGATCAAGTCACTAAGGACATAATCAACCATTATACTCGCTATGAGTATCTGAAGATGCCGCCAATTGACGCCTGGGGTGTGCTGGACAAGCTCACCAATTATGACAACAAATATGGGTCTACTGCAAACTATGAGGAGAACTCCTACGCCAGGCCAGCACCATCTATGCCACTATATGAGCCAGCAAAGGAGATTGACCCAGATGTCAGGGAGCAGTTCTACAGAGACCAGAATCGCAAGCTCCTCAAGCAAGTAAAATATCTATCTGTCAATCAGCCTTGCATCGAATGCGGATCACAGCGGCACACCACTACTGAGTGCCCACACATAGAGCAAGTCAGAATGGCAGAAACACATGAAGAGGCAGCCTACGCTGGGGTCCCAATCGCTATATGGGAGATCAAAGGTTCTATCAACCACAGTGGAACCAAGGTCCTCCTAGGAACCCCCCACCCTACAGAGCTCCAAGACATCCAGAAAGGGATCAAAAGAAGGACGATCTGCAGCTGATCTTTGATGAGATGGGCCGAAATCTTGAACAGAACCTGCAGGCTACCAACACCATCAACAATCAGCTCCAGAATTTCAACACAAAATTTGGGGAACTGGATATCTAGAAAAGAGGAATAGAGACCCAGATGGGTCAAATCGCTGCACAGATCCCACGACTGTCCGGACAGCTCCCTGGGCAAACAGAACCAAATCCTAAGGGGAAGACCGGACACGTCGCAGCTATCAAACTCAGGAGTGGGCATCAATTACACGAGCCAGAGGTCGGGAAAGCAAGGCAGAGCAGCAACTCGAGACAGAGCAAAACCTACTCGATCTCGAGGAGAGCGTACTCGATCTCGACAAGCCACTACTCGACACAGACCAGAAGCTGAGCTCGGACTCCGCTGCGCAGACCAGCAACTCCGGGTCGACCACCCAACTCGATGTCGAGGAGCTCGTGGTCGAGATCGAGGAGCAGAATCTGGCCGACGTCGATGACTCTGCAACGCCTTCGACAGCTGATCTAGCTCCGAAGCAGAAAAAGCCACTACCTTTTCCTTCTAAAACACAGAAAGATCCCACTGCAGGTAGGTTTACCAGATTTGTTAATATGCTGCAAGAACTGAATGTTTCTATTCCTTTTACAGAAGCCCTACAAGAGATGCCTGGTTATGTCAAATTTCTAAAGGAAATCCTGAGCAAGAAGCGATCCATCTCAGAGATCGCAGGCGAATGCAAAGTACTCCACTTCCCTGAAAAGAGACCTGACCCTGGTAAGTTTTCTATTACTATGGGTTTTGGACAATATAAATATGAGTCTCTGTGTGATTTAGGAGCAAGTGTGAGCATCATGCCTCTATCAATCTGGCGGAAGGTCAAAATAGGATGCATAGAACCTGTGGATGCCAAGTTATACATGGCAAACAATACAGTAGTCATCCCTACAGGTATAGTTGAGAACGTCCCTGTCCAGGTTGGTAAATTCTTCGTTCCAACAGATTTCCTTATCATTGACTGTGCTGAAGATCCTACTAGCCCTATTATTCTTGGTAGACCATTCTTAGCTACTGTAGATGCCAGAATTAGTGTTAAGAATCGCTCTCTCACCTTCACCATAGGCGATGAGGTTTTGGATTTCTCTTTTGGCCCTGCAAAAAAGGAAATTTCTTGGCTAGAGGTAAAATGCATCAGCAACCACGGGACCAAGCAAACAGCGGAGGAAGGTGCCAACACTGTATTCGAGATCGACCAAGCCAACTCGATCTCGACAAGCCTTTGTCGATATCGACAAACTCTGCTGAGCCACTGACTTGCCAAGAGCCTAAGTATGGGGTCCCTGTACTCGAGGTCGACCAGTAATACTCGATCTCGAATAGCCCCGAACCCAAAGATTTCTGTTTTGGGTCCGAAAAGGTACGTTCAGGTATGAATTCTACTCCCCCTCAGTCCATAAAGAAAATTATCAATGATTTAAGGGGAGATAAGGCACCGTGGAGAGAGAATCTGCGAAAACTAAGAGCTGGAAGGAAAAAGAAGAAAGAGAAGGGAGACCCTGCAAGCAACCATCTGTCAGCTGAGCTGGCATACTACCATCAAGACCTAGATGATCCAGGAGAAGGGCCAAGCATGAGCGGGCCCCACAATAATGGTCCTTGAGCGCAAACGGAGAAGTCGGCCTAGCGACTCTAAAATCTAGAGCATGTATATAGATCTTTATGAATTTTGGGACTTTTTGAACTTTTTGGTTTTTGTCTTTGGTTTTGGTTTTATGTCTTTTAGAATATTTCATGTGGATAGTCTTGTTTCTTGTGCAATCTAACACTTTTAGGTCGGCAAGCATATAAGAATCGCGAAAAGTGGAATAAAGAAGTCCCTGAAAACAGTCAGAATCGACGAAGGCCAAGTCGACGACGACAAGGAGGAGCAGCCCAGACACTACTCGATATCGAGTAGGCCAACTCGATATCGACAAGCCAGCAGAAGCTCCTCGACTTCAGAAAACCACTGGACGCATAAAAGCTACTCGAGATCGAGTAACATGTACTCGAGATCGACAAAGATGTCTACTCGACCTGCACTAATCTGCCCTCCTCGATTTATTATCATGTGAGTTCCTTCCTTTACTCTTGTTTTTATTTGATTTTATACAGTGGGGACACTGTAAATTTTAAGTATGGGGTGGGGGAAGGGCTCATTATCATTATCATATGTGTTAGTCTTGCTTTTGGTTTTACATGGTGAAATTTTAATTTTTTCATGTTTAAATTTTATGCCTTTCATCATACTTTAGTTTTTATTTTTGCATAATAAAAAAAGAAAAAAAAATTAGAAAATGTCGAAAAAATAAAAAAAAATATGCATGTTTAATTTTTGTATTGTTTTGGTTTTTACATCCTAACTTAGATGTCCTATGATGATTAATAATGACTGACTTGATCATATAAATCCTATGGCGTGTTTGGAAGGTTTAGCATAAGTCCTCAAAATGGTTTTTATGTGGATTGTGAACTTGTGATGAAATTGAGCACATATGATCTTAACTAAGCTAAAGGTTAAAATCCAACAAAACTTGTCCTAGTGAGAATTTTGGCCTTATAGGGAGAACATTAAAAATCCCTCTGTTTTCTTTAGTGTATTTATTCTTCCTATGCATCTTTAAATGTTGTGATAGTTATTCAAAACCAATGCATTTATATGTTTATGTTGATGAGAATTAAATGATGGAGGCACCTTTTTAAGCCAATTTTATCCTCTCTTTACCTACCCTGCATTATCCCTACTTGAAGCCATAACATTAGCCTGAGACTTTTATTATGAACTCCACAAAAATATCCTTAGCAAAGTTGAGTCTGACCCCCATTTGGGAATTAAGACTTAGAGTTGGTTGGAATGGTGAATTTGTGGAAAGAATGAGCTTATGTTGCATTTCAAGAAGGAAGGATTGTTGAAATAATTGAGATATGGGTTGGTTGTACATTTTTATCTTGCTAGACATATTATGTAAAAGGATTTTTGGCTCACATTATAAATGCACTATTAGTGTTATTTGGTTTTTATTTTCAATCAAAAAAAAATCCGAAAGAAAAAAAATATATATATATATATATAGTTTGTAATTGTGAATAAAGTGCATGAGCCAAATTTACCTTATTTCTTTCATTATTTGCAAGATGCATGATTTGGAGAGGTTGAGAAAGTTTGAAAGGTTACACACTTTATTAAGATAAATTGGAGAGTTTGGTTGATGAATATGATTGAGAAGTTACGGTTTGGTTGTGTTGGAGATTTAGGAGTCTTAATTCCCAAATTTTATTTAGCACCACATGGCCAAATAATTCCATACCTTATTATTTCTTACCAAGCCCCATTACAACCCCGCCGAATAGAATCTTCTTTGAAAACTTCTATTGAGCGAAGTCCTCCTGATAATTCTTATTGCATTTTCATAATTGGTTGCGAAGTGGATTCATATTTAAATTGCAATGTTTATGAGATTGTATATGGAATTGAGTTGAGAGTTGATCTTCATAGCCTAAACACATTTGAGAGTTGAGTGTAAACACATTATCCCTGTGAGGTTGGATTTATACTGCTTATGCCTATAGATCGCTCATATATGTGTGATGACGTTAAATTCACTTGTCTTACATTGCTACTACTTGAGATGTTGCTTTTGACAAAGGTGGAGACTTGAAGGATGTGTTGTAGGTCTTGATTATTGTTTGGTTATTGCTTGAGGACAAGCAAGTCTAAGTATGGGGTGATTTGATGTCTCCAAAGTAGCCATGTTTTTATACATATTTTAGTTCCATATTCTTTACATTTTTGCATATTTCGGGTTGGGAATATGTCGAACTTATGTAGTCTATGCTTATTTGTCAGAAATGGAGATCTACATAAGTTTCTGTTTAATATTGCAGAATATGGAACCATTTTCGGGAGAAAACCAAGAAGCAAGAACCGGAGCTCAAAGCTACTCGACATCGACCAGCCTTAGTTGATCTCGACGAATCACACCTAGACACACCCGAGTCGAAGAGCACATGTCGAGGAGCCAAGGAGGGATTATCCGGAACCAAGGAGAGATTATCCGGATTTAGGGAGAAACTACCCGGAGTCGAGGAGAGACCATCCGACCATGCTCGGGCATCCTTACTCGATGTCGACAAGAAGTCCTCGACATCGAAAAATCCCGGGAGCCTGTGTCCGAGCACATCGAGAAGGTCTCCCCGACAAGGCCGAGCACACCAGTCGACAAGTCCAGGTTCGTCGAGATCGACAAGACTTTCGTCGAGATCGAGTAACCCAGGAACCTGTGTCCGACCATATCGACAAGAAGCTGCCCGATGCACCAAGCCGGCCAAGTCGATGATCCACCCCTACTCGAGATCGAGGAGCTCTCCTCGAGATCGATGAACGCCAGGAGCCATGTCCGAGCCTGTCGAGAACCAGCTAGTCGAGACGACGAGCCAAGCCCAGTCGACAACAATCCTACTCGAGATCGACAAGATCCTTGTCGAGATCGACGACGGTTCCAGAAGCCGTGTGACGCGTCGACGCAATTCTACTCGGATTGAGATTCCTTGGGCTCGAAGTTTGCCGATTCTATCCGATCTATCAAGATACATCAAGGAAGAGAGAGATCTATCCACTTTGAGACTTTTAGATATATTTTCCTTATTTAGATTTAATTATGTTGTCGCTTTTATTTATCATTAAGCTTTTTAGATATAATTTTAGATATAGATAGATGTTTCTATCCTTGAGTAGCAATGTTTATAAGCCTATAAATAAAGCCCTAGGGGCTAGTTTTTCATTCATTCAATTTTCAGAGAGAAGTAAGTAGGAGAAGTAGAGAGAGAGTGTGAGCGGCCGATTGGAGTTGTGAAGCGAGAGCGGAATTGGCTTCAAGCGGTTGTAAACTTTGGTTTATTTTAATGCAATTAGTCTTCTATTCATCAATCAATGTCTGAGGTTGCGATGAAGCGCGAGTAGTCCACCCACTTCTAGGGTTGGGGCGAGCCCGACGATAGCCATGCGTGTTTGAGGTAAAGATCCGACCTTTGTCATGTTTTGAGCATCTACTACTTATTATGTGTTTATTACCCATCTAATGGAGGTCCATGCTAACAACTTGGATTGTAAACATAAAATTAGTAGAGACAATTAGGGTTTCTTGAAAGAGTTGTCTAATTGTTGGAAAAAGCGAAAGCTTAGTCCTTTGATGCGATTCACATGATTATCTGTTTTATTCGTTCCTTATGCATGTTTGGTTATCGTTGTTGCAAACCCCAATCTTGGAAGTTCTTTTACATACAGTTTAGTTCGAAGTCCCAAAGCCTTTGCCTTTACTTTATTTCTTCTTTTCGTTTTTTCTGCCCTTACTCGATCTCGACCAAGTCTGGTCGACCTCGAGTTACTGATATTCGACCAAGGTCGCTGTAGCTTCTGTGTGCAGGTGCTCGACAAGACTCAACTCGAAGTCGACGAGGACTCTACTCGATCTCGAGTACCCTCTGGTCGATATCGACTACAACCTATGCTTGCTGCTGCGTTGTGCTCGACTGTCCGATCTTCTGTCGAGTTGTTGTACTCGAGATCTAGGACACCTGTTGTCGACCTCCGTGAGATTTCTTCGCTACCTAGGATCCGCTGACACGCTTCTTCGTGGATCGATCCTGACTTCCCGCTGCTACATCAGGAGGAGGTCTTGTAATTATTTGCAAGGGACGGAATCTGGTTTGATGTGATTTATTTATATTTAATTTTGCATACTCGATTTCCTCCTACAACACCTCACGTCCCTATTCACTATTAAGCCGACTCCAAGCCTCTAGATGTTGACACGCTCCGCCCCCCTCTCTCTCGCTCTCTCTTCGGCTACTCACCCGTACAAGGTATGGGAAAAGTACTAGTTTTTTAATATTTTTCTAAAACAACATTTTTCATAAATATAGGTGTTTTGAAATGCAAATCCAGAATCGAAAAGTAATGAACGAGCTCGATCCAATCTTTTTTTATAAATTCAACAAAATTCGATCTTACTCGACTCATATAACTAACCCTAGTATCACTCTGTGCATTTGTTAAGTATGGACCGGTGTTCCGGACCCAGCTGGTCGAGAGTCAAATGTCAAAGTTCTTACTGAAATCAAACAAAAAATTGAAAATAAAAGGGAGATGGAGGGATGGGGTTAAAATATGGAATGAAACCCAATGTACAATATAAAATGGAATAACTCATTTTGTACACATTTATCACACACTGTTTTTTCACCTTCCGTATAAAATGGAATAACTCAAATGTATAGATTTAGACATTATTTTCAAGTTTGTTTAGGACTTCATGTTTCCTAAAATATTTGGTCTAAGATAGGTCATGTTAGGTACCTTCCCAGTCCACATCTCCTGTGGTGTTTTGAATTTCACCACAGAAGATGGAGATCTGTTGATGAGATAGGTTGTTGTTGTAATAGCCTCTCCCCACAGAGAGTGTTTCAAACCAGAACTAACAAGTATACATCTAGCCTTTTCTAACAATGTTCTATTCATTCTCTCAGCTGTACCATTTTGTTGTGGAGTACCAGGAACAGTAAGATGTCTTTTAATGCCACGTTGTTTGCAGAAATCATCAAATTCAGCATTGCAATACTCAAGCCCATTGTCAGTTTTGAGACATTTTATCTTCTTACCATTTTGATTTTCAACTAAGTTCTTCCAGGTTATAAAAGTTTGACATGCTTCATTTTTTGTTCTCAAAAGATAAAGCCAAACTTTCCTAGAATAATGATCAACAAAGGTAATAAAATATCTCTTACCTCCAATGGTTTCAACTTGTGCAGGCCCCCACAAATCAGAATGTATATATTCTAAAGGCATTTCAGCAATATAAGAAGAAATACCAAAAACATGCTTAACCTTTTTACTAAACACACATGTTTCACACTCTATGCGCACTGAATATGATTCCAGAATTTGATGTCTCACATGTATTTAGGGAAGGCAATCAAGCTGCTGATCGACTATCTTATCTAGATTTTGGTTTCTCTAGCTTGACCTTTCCCCCTGACGCTGTCTTGTGCAGTATCATCTATAAGGATGCTCTTGGCTAGTTGGCTCTGTCAACAGTATAAAAAAATTCCGGTTCAAATATATATATATATATATATATATATATATATATATATATATATATATATATATATATATATTAATGAAAATTTGATAGTAATAAAAAGTAGTGAAAAAGTGTAAAAAATGAGATTTGAACCTATGACCTCTTGCATCACTTTTACTTTCTTCTCTCCTTTTATCAAATAAACTAGACAACTTTGGTGTTCTTTCTCACTTTTTTTTTTACCTTAATTTTTTTTTTAAATATACCACGAAGTTCTGTCGTCGGAGGGGGGCTGCCGCCCCCTACGCCTCCTGTGGCCGCCACTGCTCACAAGGATACATAGGATTAGCCATTAGGAAGTGGCCTATTTCTGATGTTGCACCACCAAAATAGATGTTCTAGACACCACATCATTGGAGGCAAGATATCCTCCGATCGGGCCGAGCCCGGTTTCTTCGTTCAGCTCCTTGAGACCAACCAACTGAGCACACTCGGTCTTCATGTGTCGCCCCACCATCACGAGGTCGTACGATGCTACCATCGATTGCAGGAAGGTCGCGGTATCACCTCCGTCTCCAACCATTTCCTCGGTGTAGCTAAATTGCTGATTATACAGCACATTCCTCTCGACATCCCTCAATGCAGCGGACTCAATGTGGCTTAGGTCGGGTTGTCCGTAAGAGACAAGCCGGATCACGAACACTTGGGCCCTTGAGTCCCTCCCCATCCGCTTGGCGAGGGCTAGGGTCTCCTGATCATCAAGGCCCCCTATGTAGATCACCGCCACCAAGAGCGGCGGCTCCTCCGGTGGTGGGGGGTTTGAATCGGTTGCGATGGTTGTGAGAGCTTGCCCGGTGCTAGCTCGTCCAAAGCTGCCACGGTCTACAAGGACAGCGACCGAGCAAGGCGACTTGCTGAGGAGCTCGGCATTGAGAGCCTTTTGCTCATTGTCGTCGGATTCAATGGAGCCGTCATGCCTGAATTTCCTATGGAAGGGGAGCAGTATGATCGACACGAGCTTGTCCAAGGCGAGAGTGCACGAATCCTCATACAACGATTCGAAGTGAGACACGGCTGTGAAGATGTGAATCGAAAGGAACTCGTTGCATCCTCGCACAAATCGATGGAATGACCATACCACATCGTCAGAGTACGATGTGCTTTTCGACACCTTCTTCTTCTGCATATCATGAGCAATGAAGATCGGGTGTGCTCGCCCAACCAGCTTCACAAGGTGAAGGGCATACAATACTACTTTGTTGGTATCAGAAGGACAACATGCACCGATAAAACGAGTAATCGAAGGTATCCGGTCGGATCTCAAGAAGCATGCTAGAATCCGAAGCTCGGAGATGTATTTGCAGTGCAAGATGTCTCTTCTTTGGTA
Organism: Persicaria tinctoria; assembly: GCA_037127255.1. Taxonomy (NCBI): domain Eukaryota; kingdom Viridiplantae; phylum Streptophyta; class Magnoliopsida; order Caryophyllales; family Polygonaceae; genus Persicaria; species Persicaria tinctoria. Next base: position 1,088,065 of record JBANSL010000019.1, on the reverse strand, counting down.
GCCAGCATACTTTTTGAGAGGATGGTAAAGGAACTTTACAACAGGGGGTGTAATTGTTGCAATTATTAGTGACCATATGATCATCACTGTGTAGCTTGGTGTGCTTAGCACCTGCACAACAAACATATATAACAACACATCAAAAAAACCCTAGTTCAACAATATGAAAAACTGTGAGTACCCAACCTATGATTTCGATAGGGTTCCATCACACGTTACGATCCGAAAACTTTGTTCAATTGCAAAGATATAGGCTAGGGGTCGTTTTGCATTGATATCTAGATATCAGAAATCAGATATCAACCCCTGATATCTGATATCACTTAATTTGATATCTGTGTTTGGTATAGACAGATATCATATCGATATCATTTGGGCCTATTTGATATACTGATTTCGAGGGAGGTATCACTTGATATCAAGATATCACCCTCGATACTGATATCTTGATATCTTGATATCTAGATATCGATACCAAACGAGCCCATATATAGTTACCTCGGATTCCCTGAACATAATCAAGGTGCCAACATCAACAATGCCTTTGATAGACATTATAAAGCTAAGAGCAAGAGCATCAGAGAAGGCCATTTTGGAGTATAATCCACAGAACAGGCTGTTGAAGAACTTGGCAAAGTAGGCGAGAATAGCAATGAAAAGGTGGTGAGATGTAAGGTGGTGAGCATCATGGTGGTTAGGTGTGAACGCCTTTGAGTTAACTCGAAGATAGTCGCCAAGATGCATATAGTCTCCACCCATGTAAGCCGTGACCACAAAGAAAGGCAGAACTAATCCAGTGACCAAGAATTCGAGCTTCTCTACAATGGCAGCTCCCATAGGCAATCCATCAGGTACAACCGCGCCCACGATAAAAGCCCCTAAGACCACTAACTGCTCGGCATACTGTGTCGTCAAGGCTCCGACCAACATCAGAAGGTACCCAAACGACAGAAACAGTTGGTTGACAGGCCTGCCTTGTGGTGTCTGTTTGATCATCCAACATAATATCGGCCTGAACACGAACATGCTAACGATGACCAACGCAAAGGGAGTGATCAGCTTCAAAGGATCGTAAATTCGACGAGTAAGAATGTTAGCTATCACCAAAAAAACCATGCTCAAAATGTGACCAATAAGCGCCGAAGACAAGGCCAATCTCCCAAGCTCCGAGCTCATCAATTTCATGTCCAATAGGAAGGCGGCGACGTTAGGGAAATGAGTGAGTGGGAGTGTTGTCAAATTGATGTATAGATCTGCAACATCTTGGTCAGTACTTTCGACTACGCCATCGAGGAAATCCGGATAGACGTAAACGAGGAAGCCGACACTGAGGGCGATAGGTAAGATCGAGTCCAAGATCCCGATCACAAACGCCTTTTTCCCCGTCTTGAGTATGATGGAGAAGTCCATTTTCACCGCGATGATGTACGAATACATCATGTAAGATATCATCGCCAGAGTTTCATCGGGGTTTCTAGAGTTGCCAGGGAAAACCACTAGATGGACTGCATTGTAGTAGTCGTTCCTTTGCCAGGGCGTAGCTGGAGAGAAGAAGATGCCAATCTACAATATGATAAGAAAATGATCGATCCAATTAATTAAAGCTGAGCAATAAATTTAAAATTAACCAATGTGTATCGAGGGGAGTGTTGAAACGTACGAACATCTGGGAGACGATGGGAGTGAGGCATAGATGGACGGAGAAGAGGCGGTGGAAGGTCTCGACGAAGGCGTGAGTGGTGATGAGCTGGAGGAGGACGGTCGAGAACTCGATTCCCGACGTAGGAAGATCAAGGCCTGGAACCCTCAGACAAGACACTGAGTGTGATCTGCCGCTGGAATTCATCGATCGATCGTTAACTAACTGTTTCAGATCAAAGCCCTGTGAAAGAGGGGAAATTGGAACAAATGTTAAGAGAGTCTGAGAGATCTTGATCCATCTAAGGAGAAGGAGAAGACCGGTTTAATACCATATTCAAATATTCCTGAAATACTGGAATTTTTTTTTTTTCAAAATAGTAAAAAAAAAATTAAAAAATCTTATTGCTGGTTTGAAAATCATTTATGATTTTTGCATATCATTCCATTAATCCAACTTTTGAGTTTCTTATTGCTGGTTTGAATTCAGATATTTGTGCTACTATAAATAACTTACCATGGAGGATTGTAGTGTGAAAGTTTTTTATTTTTCATTTTTAACTATGCATAATATAAGTAAATAAACTCAGATATTATAGGGTGGCTGTCATTGAAGGTATGAAGCCGAAGGGTGAAAAACTTTGATGTGATTTCTCAATCTGAACTAAGACTAGGCTTTTATTTGACTTACGGTTAAAACTTAAAACAATTTAAACTTAAATTTAAAAAATATATATATATAGGAATTGGTTGGTAATTATCATACCAACCAATTTCAAATCGGTTGGCAATTGTAATATCAACCTTTCCGTTTCAATTACCGTTACTGTACCGACTTCCGAAACTTGATTTTGAGTGGCGCGTGTTGATTTGGTTTTTGTGGAAAATTTTGCCCAGACCTACAATACACATTGACAATCTATGAACCGAAATTCAAATAGATTGTAATCCCAATTCAAATCTGAAGCCCAAATTAACAAATATTTCATACTGACATTTCAAACAAACCAAAAAAAAAAAAAAAAAAATAGAGTTCACTAATTTCTAAAGAAGATCAACATTAACAGGTTCAAAATTAACAATCTTGGAGTCATCAATCTAAAGAATCGGAGTTGATAATGCTCAGTGTCCCAGGCAATGGATCCGAAAAGAGGCATCAAAGATGCACGGAGCTCATCCACTCGCCTTCCTGCCTCAACAGAAAGGCGTCCAGCAAGATGTCGCGAAAGGACTTTTCGTGCAAATTGCAGTAGAAATCCCGAACCACGCTATGCAGTCGGCAAGAGCTAATCTTGCCAGTACTACTGTCCTTGTCTACGACTTCGACCAGACTTCTCTCCACCAGCTCATCCAAGCTTCTTTGAGCAACTTTCGTCGCCTCTGACCATCTCCACCGAGTGATAACACGATTATCAATCCATTTGTTGAATAGCTCATCAGCAGGGATCTCAAAACCCTCAGGATAATCCAGCATTTTCATAAGGCATAACCTCAAGCGCCGTCCCAAGGTTTGATGACTCACTTTCAGCACTTGCTCAACCTCCCACTCGAGTAAGGACTGACCACTGCATTGTCCCCATGGAAAAGAAACTCCTTGGGAGCGTTTTCTAATAAGCGTGAGAATAAAATGGATTGCACTTGGCGGAAAAGATTGATCAGTACTCCTATCATACGTAGACATATACAGACCAAATGTACCATTGCATTTGATAAGTCCTCCGAGTAAAAGAAGTGTTAAGGGAAGCCCAATGATGCCTTCTATAAAAAATTTCCCTGCCACATTCATTTTACAACCGACATAAGGACTGATCAAATGAATGAATGAATTTTGAAGGGTTGATTCGATAGAAACACACTACATCAATCATATAAACAATTATTTGTTCTATTGGGAGTATATATATATATATGCATCTCAACTAGTATTGTATATGTATGTATCACTGTTAAATGCATAAATAAATATATAATATATTGATTGGTGAAAAACTCATACCTTTGGTTCCAACAAAAGCTTTTTTCTTCCGGAGAAGTTCCCATTTCTCCTGGTTGTTCAGATATCTTGGTAGATGAACGAATCCTTGACGGTCTACATAGCTCATCACCTTTGGTTCACAAGTTGTGATCAATAGTTTGCTAGATGAATGTGAACTACCTTGCATTGACGAAAAAGCAGACCGTAAGCAATCCCATGCTTCAGAGGTCTGAAGATCATCAAGAACCACCAAACATCTCTTCTCTTCCAAGATTTGACTTATCTTTTCACTCAGTACATCCTCTCCAAGATCCGGGTCATCTGCAGTTCTTCTTTTCTCCTCAGAATTGCCAGGCAACAGTTTGAGTAAGATGTCCTTAAGAACATCCACCACTCGGAATTCTGTGCCCAAAAAGGCCCAAACGATAGCATGATCGAAACTCTCCTTAACATTCCCCCTTTCCGAAACCTCCCTGGCCAGAGTAGTTTTGCCTAACCCATTAGCGCCGCAGATACCGACCACCTTGGTGCTTCCCTGAACGGACACCAGCTGCTTCTCTATCGTCTTGATATCTTCATCCACCCCAACGATGATGATCGGATCTTTGTTTTCATTGTCAACATAGGAGGGCATCATCATCGCTGGTCCGATCGGGTCTGTGGTGGCAGCTGGATCTGGAGCTTGTCTATACTCGATGCCGTAGGCCTTCATCTGGGAAGTGATCCCAGAAATCTTATTGGTCAAAGCGTAGATTTTGGAAGCCTCCCTAGCTAGCACCACTGCATCATTTACAGTCCGAAAAAAGTGCTTAATTCCATTCCAGCGCCTTTGCCGGATCTGCCTATAACGGGCAATCCGATGCAGGTGCTTCTCCGTGACTTCTTCAGCTTCGTAATTCAAATCTTTAATGGCAGACAACCACTTCCTCACCACCAAGTCGTCTTCTTGTCTATCACGAGCGTCGCCTAAGAATCCCTTCAAGGATTCGAACTCTTCTCGGAGATCTGTTATCACTCCTGGAACTTCCGTTCGGTACTTCCACGCTCCTTTCAGTTCGATGATAAAATTCTCTATGATCATCCTCACTAAAACTACTTCCGCCATTTTATTTTATTTTTGTGATTATGGTTCTCTGATTTCCTTAGCACCAAATAAGAAACATATGATGATATGATCCACCTCAGTTGCTTCGTTTTCATAATATGATTCTCTTAACTTCCTTCTATTTAAAAAACTTTAATTAAATAACAAATTCAAAGTTTTATCCAATATATTTGAATAAAAACGGTTTTTATCATGTGCACATACATAAAAATAAAAATAAAAATAAAAATAAACAATCTCATTTTTTGATAATTTTTATTTATTTTTCTTTTTTTTAACGGAAATTTCACGAGGTACCCTGAAATATTGCAATATTTGCGAGGCATACAATTCTTTTGCATATTTCGCGTGGTGCCCCTGAGGTTTTGAATTTTTTCGCCTCGCGCCCTCCCTTGTTAAATTTAACAGATTACGTTAGTTTTCAATTAAAAAGAAAAAAGAAAGAAGGAACGGACATAAAGAGAAAGAAAGAAGCGAAGGCGTCGTCCTCGCCAACGCCGGGAGAGATTAGGGCTTGCTCCTCTGTCTCCATTGGGAGAGATTAAGGATTCTCACGCCCTCAATTCAAGTTTTGTCCTTATAATCGAAATCCATAAATTCCCTAGGAAGTCAAACCAAACAACCAAACCTATTATCGACCAGAAGCAAAAACTGATTTTAACACCAGCCAATACTCCAAAGGTTTAGAACATGAAACGAAAAACTTGTATCTAATGTTTATTCTCATGCTCTTGATTTTACATAATAGATATGTACATCCAGGTCATTGCAGACTCCTGAACTCAACGTGAGAATCCTTAATCAAGAGCATGAGAATAAATCAGGAGTCTGCAATGACCTAGATGTACATATCTATTATGTAAAATCAAGAGCATGACGAAGAGGATGGTGCGGAGTTTTTTGTTTCATGTTCTAAACCTTTGGAGTATTGGCTGGTGTTAAAATCAGTTTCTGCTTCTGGTCGATAATAGGTTTGGTTGTTTGGTTTGACTTCCTAGGGAATTTATGGATTTCGATTATAAGGACAAAACTTGAATTGAGGGCGTGAGAATCCTTAATCTCTTCCGATGGAGACGGAGGAGCAAGCCCTAATCTCTCCCGGCGTTGACGAGGACGACGCCTTCGCTTCTTTCTTTCTCTTTCTGTCTGTTCCTTCTTTCTTTCTTTTTTTAATTCAAAACTAACAGAATCTGTTAAATTTAACAGGGAAAGGCGTGAGACGAAAAAATTTAAAACCTCAGAGGCATCATGCGAAATATGCAAAAGAGTTGTATACCTTGTGAAAATTGTAATACTTCAGGGGTACCTCGAGAAATTTCTGTTTTTTTAATTAAAATTGACTACTTAAATCATAAATTTAAAGGTATTTCTTAATATATTTAAAAACATATATTATTTTTCATATATACCTGCACATTAAAATTTCAAAAAAAAAAAATAGCCACCGAAAAAATTCTTAAATCCCCCACTAGGCCACTAGTTACTGATAATTACAATATTGCATGGGCGAAACACCTCCTTGAAAATAGTCATTAACTACGGAGTAATTAGCCAAATTAATTAATCATTTATGCAAATAACAAAACTGGCCGGCCTGATAATACGGAGTAGATCTAAATTATCTAATGCAAGCCACATGGCCTGTCGGCCGGCAATGGACACGCCGCCGCGCGAAGTAGGTGAACAATCCACCACTCGTATTCCAGCTGTACATATAATACAAATTAAATAAATTAATTAATAAAATACTCGTCTTTAACAATTACAACTATTCTATTTGGCGTAACTTCATAAAACCACCCTTTATTTCACCTTTTGTTCACAAAACCACCCCTTATTTTCTAAATTACACTTAACCACCCGTTATTCATGAAAACCTATCAAGTCACCACCCATCTTCAATTCTCTTTGTTAGCGGCTCTAAAATGATTGGTAAATGACTATATTACCCTTAACCCTATATAAACCTATTTCAAGAAACCTATCAATTTCCCACCGTCGGTCTATTTGAAGAGCACCAGGAGAGACAAAGCCTCTTCCTTCCGGCTTCCGTGTTCTACGATTTTAGTTCGAGAATGACATACTTTGTCCTCGTTGTTCAATGCTACTGCGCAATCTTTGTTCAACGATGACGAAATTGGGAATCAAGACCGACTAGCCGATGATGATGAATAGATGTTAGTTTTATGAGATTTTAATTTGGGTTTTAAATTTTCCAGGTAAATCGTACCAATTTATTGAGTTTAGGTTTAATTTAGATTTCAATTTAGGGTTATTTAATTTAGATTTCATAGATTTTTTGGTTTCAATGTTTCCAACCGATTTAGGTTTCTTGAAATAGGTTTATATAGGGGTGGACATGGGACGGGACGGAATGAGATTGCGGTAATCCTGCGTCATGTCCCACGTATTTTTTGTGGGACGGGATTGATATTTTTTTTTTCAAATCCCACCGGGTCTTGTCCCTAACGGGACGGGACGAGATTTGTCCCTCGTAAAAAAAATTAAAAATTAATCCAATTAACTCTAAAAATACCAAACAATAAAGATGTCAAACCTTACCAAATCCCATTACAGTATTAAAATTCTTACATTATTTGTTATATGTTTGTTGAGAGCTGCCAATAAAATGCAATGATGAATGTTTTTAATCTAGTTTTTTAATTTTAATTATATACATATATATATATATATATTATTTTATATATATATATATATATGCGGAACGGGATTTGCCGGATGCGAAGTTGCGAACTCTCCGTCCCGCGTAATTTTAGCGAGACGGGATTGATTTTTTTTTTTCTAAATCCCACCGGGATCGGGACGGAATGCGGGACGGTACGGGATTTGTGCCCACCCTTAGGTTTATATAGGGTTAAGGGTAATATAGTCATTTACCACTCATTTTAGGGCTGCTAACGGATAGAATCGAAGATGGGTGGTGACTTGATAGATTTTCATAAATAACGGGTGGTTAAGTGTAATTTAGAAAATAAGGGGTGGTTTTGTGAACAAAAGGTGAAATAAAGGGGGGTTTTATGAAGTTATGCCATTCTATTTTTATTATAATTATTTTTCTGGCTTATTATATGCAGGACCAATGATATCGTGCATACAGTAGCCCCTTATTTTAAAATTGAACAAAATATCTTATTGGGTAAGAGTGGTTGCCATTTGCGAACATCTTCAGGCTACAGCAGTATGCCCATTACCTCCATGAGGGGTTATACCAGAAACACAAATTAGTATTTACAATGGCCACCTTCGTTCTTTTTGATTCCTTGCTTATATCCATTGCTATCCAATCACAAAAACAAAAACATACTAGCTAGAAATCCATAATCTATATGGCATCGTCTATTGTGAGCTCGGCTGCAAAGCAGCTTGGCAAACAGTTGGTAGAAGAAGCAAAATTCTTGTACGCTGTGAAAGACAAGGTGGAGGGGCTACATGAAGAGCTCACATGGATGCATACTTTTCTGCAAGATGCAGATACCAAAGAAAATCAAGACATAATCATTCGCATGTGGGTGTCTCAAATTAGAGACTTTGCATATGATTCAGAGGATATCATCGAGAAATACCTTCATAAAGTGTCTAGCCACAGAAAACAGGGTATCTGGAATACCTTCAAATGGTTTTCTTGCATTTGTGATGATGCCAGAGCACTCCATCAAGTGGGATCTGACATAGATCGTCTGAAGCAGAAGATTTCCGAGCTTTGCACCAGGATGCAAACTTACGGCGTGAACAACAAAATGATGGGGAATCCTTCATATACAAACATGGTCATGGAATTGAGGCGGACTAATTCTCACATTGAAAGAGAGGAGATCATAGGGCTGTGTGAAGCTACAACAACGTTGGTTGGCAAGTTGGTGAATTCAGATCACAAAGTTGTTTGCGTCGTAGGAATGGGAGGCCTGGGGAAAACAACCCTTGCAAAGATGGTTTATCGAGAGATAAACGAGGAATTTAAGAACCGAGTTTGGGTTTATGTATCACAACAGTTTCAAACGAGAAATATTTTGGAGGCAATTTTACTCAAGCTCAAACATATCGATGAATTAAAGCGGAGGAGTATCAGAGACCTAAGAGATGATGAGTTACCTTCAGAGATCTGTAAAGTGTTGATGGAAAAGAAATGTTTGGTTGTTCTTGATGATATCTGGAGTGAGCATGCCTGGGATAGATTAGCACCTGCTTTCAAGACACTCGGGCGTTCTCAGAGCAAACTGTTGCTCACAACTCGCAATGAACGTCTACTATCACATGTGGATAGTAGAGGATACAATCATCCAGCAACGCCTTTGACAGAGGAGGAGAGCTGGAAACTGCTAAAGAAGATATCTTTTAGTGGAAATATTGCAACTTCAGGTATGGATATAATTTTTGGAATTAAGGTAGCATATATATCACATTGAAATATATCATCTTCACAAGGCGCAGCTCGTTACAAACCAACATTACACTTTGCAATTTCTATGCATTCATATTTCATATAATCAAGCAAGAAATGCTTACAATAGAGACATCCGATATTCAGATTGGATCTAACCTGTTTACAATCCCAACTGCAATTTTATATTTTCATATAATTAAATAGCTAATCAATTGAGAGTATATAGCCATAAAAATATATAATTTACTACTCCATGAGAATGTAAACAGGTTACATTCGTCAAATTTAAGCAGTGAGTCAGTGAGATATAAGCAGTTTCTACATCCAACTTACATTCCCTTAGCCTGCACCCTGCGTGAAACTGTAGGCCTGCAATAACACCCAACATGGAACATACATGCCCCGTCAATAAACCTACTCAAAAGGCCGAAGTTTCAGCAATTCTAGTTTAAGATTTTAAACAATTTATTCAGCATATAAAGAAAGTGGAGTGTTCCGGGTAACAGCAAAGACCAATACTTATTGCTATATACTGTAGTATCTCAATTTGCAAAATTCTATTGCTCGTTGGGTTCATCTATGTTATTTTTCTTATTCATATGTATGTGTTGTCAATTGTAGACAATCAAATGGAGAAGGTGGGAAGGGAAATGGCAAAGCATTGCAACGGTCTACCTTTAGCACTTGTTGTGCTTGGAGGCATTTTAGCAACTAAAAGTACACTTGATGAATGGGAAAAAGTGAGAAAAGATATTGACTCTTGCTTGAAAAAAGGCACAAGCAAACAAGATAATTTGAGTATATCACAAGTACTTGAGTTAAGCTATGATGATTTGCCTTATTACTTGAAGCCTTGTTTCCTTCACATGGGAAATTTTCCAGAAGATTTTGAGATTCCCACAAAAAGATTATACTATATGTGGGAAATTGAAGGTTTAGTTTCACAGCCAACATATATAGGTGCAGAAGAAGTGTCACCAGAAGCTGTTGCTGAAGATTACTTGAAGGAGTTGGCAAACAGATGTTTGGTTCAACTGGGTAGAACAGGAAAAATGGGAAAGATAAAATCCTGCCGCCTTCATGATCTCATACGAGACATGTGTCTAAAAAGGTCAAAGGAAGAGAATTTTCTCAAAGTCATCGAGCATGGAGATCTTGAAAAGCAATCAAGCAACGGCTCCTCGTCTCTGCTAAATCAAAGATTCCGTCGGCTGGCTGTTTATATGCATAAAAGTACCAACAGTTTACAACACTTTATATCAGATGAGAATAGTCACCATGTTAGATCCCTGTTGTTCTTCCCAGCAGGAGAAGTTCCACGCAAGCTTGATTGGCCACAAGGGGCAGTTCCAGAAGCCTTAAAGTCGGTTCGAGTTTTGCATTTTGAAGATATCTGTATACGATCACTTCCAAAGGAAATTGGAGACTTGATTCACTTGAGGTATTTAAGCTTGAAGGGAACTCGTTTAAGTAATGTACCGTCATCTATTGGAAAGTTGAGGTACTTACAGATCCTAGATTTACGAGTATGTGAATGCATTGATGTGGAAATACCCAATGTGATATGGAAGTTGAAGAGGTTGAAGCATTTGTATCTTCCCAACAATTGGAATGTTGTTGCAAAACTGAGGCTCAAAGGTCTAATCCTATTGGAGACTCTTGAAAATTTAAGGCTTGAAGAGTGCATGGTAAAAGATGTGTTGAAACTGACAAAACTGCAGAAAGTTTCCCTGGCAGATTATGTTGTGACTGAAATTGAATGCTTCAAGTCTTTTCTGAAGTGTTTCGACCTTCCACCAGGTCATCTTAGAAGGCCATTATCACTGACGCTTGATGGAAATGTAATAAGTAATGACCCCAGTATACTAGCATCAAACTCTCACCTACAGTTCCACAGACTACAGATATCTGGGAAGATTTTGGTAAGACTGAGGCATGCCAGAATATTTCCACACGACTTGCAACAGCTAACTCTAGACAACTGTGAGCTCGAGGATGACCCCATGCCAATCTTGGAGAAGCTTTCTTACCTTACAGAACTCACGCTAGGGAAGGACACTTTCTTGGGGACCAAAATGGAATGCACTTCTGGAAATTTTCCCAAACTCGCTGTTTTACGGCTAGTTCACCTGAGCAAAGTATGTGACTGGATAGTAGAAGAAGGAGCTATGCCTGATCTGAAGAACTTATACATATATTCATGCGAAGAGTTGGCACAGGTACCAGGCGAGCTGCCAACAGAAGTCAAGGTTGGTTGTCGTCCTTGCATAGCTGGGGTCGAGAAGTATGGAAATTGCTATTACAAGCCCCAGTAAGCTCCTGGTTCATGCTGTCTTCCTCTCATGAACTTTAATATTGACTCATGTTGTGTACTTGTGTGTTTTCAGTCATCTCTCATATCACTTCTGGATCATATATGTTTTTTGTCTCTCATTCCAATCTGAACTTCTGAGTTTCTTTCCTTGATGTTTGTTTTCAGATATGTGTAATACTATCATAGAACTTCTGAGTGTCTTACCTTGATGTATGATTTCAGATATTTGTAATACTATCCTAACTTACAGCACGGATTAAGTGTGGAAGTTTTTATTTCTCATTTTAGGAATGTTGAACATCTAATCAATGGTTATCAGGTGGAATAGGCTTCAAAGTTGATGAATTTACCCTCAACTAGTTCAGTTCCCTACTGTCGAATCGTTACTGAGATGAAATTGTTCAATTGCTGTATTAGGTTTCAGAGTTTAAACGAAACTTGCCATTTCAGTGAAATCATGGCGTGTTTTTTCTGCAATTCAATTATCTCAATCGAACAATTTCACAACCGCCTTTCGAACAACTCGTTTTTCTTCATCAAGCAATCAATTCCTCCCAAAATTGAAAACAAGGTTATCTAAGATCACATAGCATTTCTCAATTTGATGCAGTAATAAGAAGGAAATCAAGTGATGATAATAGCTTCAATAGTCAATACCTCGCAAACTTTCTCCTCGCACATCACAGTCAGTCACAAGAGAACACAGAAACGGGAGGCGATGCTAATTCCGTTGATTGTTGGCTCACCGCCGGTGAGAGGTCGTAGTGTCGTACAATGGCCTCCTCCTCTTCCATGGTGATAGACCATGCCGGCGGCCATGTTCATCTGAAATTCTCCGATCAGACGGGCAAACCCCCGAGAATGTTAAAACGAATGCAGTCCAGATTAAGAAACACAAAACACTTTAAAAACTCGCCGGGCTGTAATCGTAGCCCGGCCCGTAATTTTTCCTTTTTCCATGACGATCCGTCCGGATTTTTTCGGTCCATAACCGATAAATATATAGATGTTGTATTTAATCAAGTATTTTTTTTGTTTTTTCGAAGCAAGATAAGATTTAGGGAGGGCCCGGGACAAGTCTTCCTAGTGCGTTCTAACGGACTAGATAACCAGAAAAAGATAAGTCGAACAACATTACTAAAGAAAGAAAGATCAAAATAAAATCCAAAGGTACGAGTAGCCCGACCTTCGAATCAAAAAAAAAAAAAAAAAAAAGATCAAAATGACTATTAGGTTAGAAAAATCGATCATGTAAATGTAGTTGTTTTTCATCAACAAGGGTTAAAAGTTAGAACTTAGAAGTACAATGGATAAATTTTATAACTAAGGTTTATCATTATAATGGTTAGCGAAAATTGAAGCCGAGATAAATGTAATCAAATCATTATATCGACATCGAAAAAAAATTATAATCAATGTAAAATTGATTAATTGAATGTCCTCTGTTAATTTTATGCAATTGAGGATCTAAATGCATAGATGGCATATATATTTCCTTTTTCTTAGTTTAACTTTTGATGTTGTTAAGCAATCTCTATATAGCATCTATAAAGGAATGAAGTAACACATACAACTTAACTAACACCATATAGATAATTAATCAGTTTGGTTAAACTTGAATCAGGTGTTCTATGTGCTTTAATTTGCTTCCCTTGTTAAGCGGTTGCTTGAAAATATAGGAAGGTATATTGTTTTCTTGTTAAGTGGTTGCTTGAAAATATAGTTGTTGTATGTACGTACGTTAATTACTTAATCCTCCAATAGTAACCAAATGGTGTGGAATTAACATGCCTAGCTAGTTTGGGTCGGTTCATGGTTAAGCACTTAGCACAGTTGCACAGCTAATCTTTTTAAAAAAAACATATATTACTGTATATTTTTATATACGTTAAAAACTATATAAAATATTAATTATTTTTTATAATTTAATAAGTATGAAATTATTGAAAATATGATATATACAATTTTTTTTTAGAGCGGAGGTGTTATTAATAATTAGTTTATCGTGTCTACCTTTATGCACAAAGTATTACAAGATAAGAAATCGAAATGAGAGATTGTTTTAAATACAAAAATAAATGAATTTTCAAAAAAAAAAAAAAAACTTAATCCGTAGAGGAGTAATTTAGGACTTCTACCGAAACAAAAAAGGAGCGATTTAGGGTGAGTTTAGATTGTTAATATATTAATAATTCATTATTCATAATATAATCATTTGAACTCAATTTTAATGAGTATTTGATTGTTGTATTGTTTTTATCATGTTTTTTTATGAGCTTAGATAATAAAATAAAACAATTACTAATAGATAAGCTTGCGCTTTCATCTTCATTAGTTTGGAAAGATTATGAAATAAGTTGGTTTAGATTTTATAGACTTAAATTCAGTATAAATTTTATGAGAAGGATTTTTATTCAAATAAAAAAAAAATTAAAATAGGAAGAGATAATGTTAAAATCTAACAATCAAACATATAATATACTATTAAAATCTCTCCAACTCTCATGAGTTCCATCACAAATCTATGGAATATCATATTATTTTTTTCCATTTTTTAATCAAATGGAATATCATTTCTTGATAACTAGATAATAACGTGACTACATGTTTGTTCCAAACTTTTCAAACATTTTTAATTCCACGTGATATCCACGTGAGCGCCCCAACGTGCCCAACAACTAAAATTCCGAGCCACCAAATTTGTTTTTATTCTCTTATTTCTCCCTGCAAGAAAATTAATCAAATTTTATTTTATTTCTCTAATATTCGGAGTATACAATAAAAAAAAAATTATAACCCAAAAAATAGAAATAACTTGTAACTTAAAATTGAAGGGATATTCTTATAAATGAATTTTATTCATTTGGAAGATTTGACTAATTCGAGAGGAGGTCAAATGAATGCATTAGACGTTGAGGGGTCCCATTACCCTTCATGGACCCCACCACCATAACCATTGTGAAACCGTTAGAAAGGAAGGCTCGAATCCTATGGAGTATTTGCCTAATGAAAATTAAATAAAAAGTAATAAATTGATTTTATTTTTTCATTTTTATTTTTTTATCCTCAAAAATTGACATCTAAGTACACCAATCATTCACTTTTTTTACGTTGAGTAACTGGATAACAACTTTTTTTACGTTTTCACCAACTCAAACTCAAATGTAATCTCTGTAAATTACTCTGGAATCAGTTAATTTTATTTGCATTTTTTTTAGTAATTTTCTCACTGTTTAATTTCCCTTTATAACAGGTCAACCACACCTTCTTAACAACATCGCATCTAAACCGTCCAACCTTTAATCTCCCTCCATCCAACGGCTCGGAACCCCTTACCCGCTGGAAAAAAAGAAGCCAGGTCAGATAATAAATATCTCAACCGCGCGATTTTCCCGGGCAGTTTGGGCTGCCCGCCCGATAAATAGATAACAATACAGGCAACAGCAAGCAAATCAAAACTAAAAAAGAATAAAATAAAATCAAAACCACACTCGAATTTGAAAAATATAAATTGAATCGAACTTTTTCTTCATTCCTCTGAGAGGGGTTTTCGTTTTGAAATGGCGTTATAGAACGAAGAGGAATTTAAGAGGGAGAGAAATTCCAGTGAGAACAATCAAGATCGAGTTTAATCATTGTGTGTGTGTGAGAGAGAGATTTGATTATGAGATTCGAGAATCAGAAGCAGCTGATTTGCTCTTCCTTCGGATCGTTGCTTCCACAATCCATTTCCTCGTTTGATTTCTCCATTAAGAAGTTGAAGGGCGATGACGATGGCGGCGGAGGCAGAGGCGATGGATTCTCAGGTCTCGTCGCTCGTACATTGTTGAGGTGGAACGCCAATGGCCGGCGGTGGCACCACCACCACCACCTCCGCCGGCGGAGGCGACATTGCCTCCAGTTCGTCCCGATTCTCGCTCTGTTCTCGGTTGTCGCGCTGTTCTCGCTCATCTCCCCTCCCGTTTCCTCTCCCGATCGAATCCGACGTCGTTTGGCGGTGAGAGAGACTCTTTCGTCTTGTGTAGCGACGTGTTTCCGTTGCATTTTTTTTTTCTGATTTCTTTTTTCGCAATTGATTAGATGGAAGAAAATTCTAGCGTAGGCGGAGGATTGAATTCGAATGGAGAGGTATGCGAATTCCTCTGTTCAATCACAGTTTCGAGTGATCGGCGAATTGAATTTTTCGCCGGTGAATATTGATTTATAAAATTTGAATTTCAGGTTCGTGATCTTTGGATGTCTAAGCGGTCGGAGTTGTACTTCAGTTGTAGCAATGCAAGCAAGAGGTTTTTGAGTGAGTCTTAAGCTTGTTGATTTTCTATGAATAGGTTGCTTAAGTGTCACTTATGGTATAACTTCTGTTTTTGTTTTAATTACACAGTAAACATGACACTGCAGTTTTGCTTGATTTGAGAGTTTGATTTATTGTGTTTTGTTTTGAATTGATAGCTTCCGATGTTAAGACTCGTCCGGATCGATACTTGTTGATTTCAACCAGTGGAGGATTGAATCAACAGAGAACGGGGGTGAGTTACATTTATGTGAATTTCTTAATTAGGAGACTTTATGAGTTTCTCCAATCTTCAATGATGCAAGAACTTCAATGTGTATGGGTTTGTGATGGATTTTTCTCTTCCATAGCCTATGTTGTTCCAAGTCTTCTTAGCTATTAATACCGATTGAAGGTGTCAAATGTGTCAGAGGAAGAGTGATGTTGCTTCTGCACTCCTCTCTGATCATCTAGGCATCCTATATTCCTATTGCTGAATGTTAGTGTTCTAGCATTTAATGTGATGATGGGCAGTGACAAATTTAGAAACACCTTGAAAATGTAGGATGACTGATCAAATACCCTATAGAAGGAAACCATGACGATGGACTGGTTTAATCTTGATAGATTTAGTCTTATAGCTTATGTTATACAGTATTTAGTTTATGCTTCGCTGATCGACTTATTGGAGTGTGTTCTGTTGATAATGATGGCAACAGATAATAGATGCTGTTGTTGCAGCCTACATTTTGAACGCCACTCTTATCGTCCCCATGTTGGACCAGAATTCTTATTGGAAGGACACCAGGTTTGTTTCCGACTTTCTAAGCTACTAAAATTCACATCATAACCAAGATGAAAAGGATAATATTCAGTATATAACTAATATGGCCATTTTTCATGCAGTGACTTCGATGATATCTTTGATGTTGATTGGTTTATTTCGTCTCTTTCGAAGGATGTCAAAATAATAAAGCAGCTCCCACCTGTAGGGGGAGAGGCTATTGTACCTTTGCGATATCGCGTTCCAAGAAAATGTGCTCCCGACTGTTATCTGAGCCGCGTCCTGCCTCTACTCAACAAGAAATATGTAGGTGCCATTTTTCACACAGTTCACCTTTGATGATTTATATCATAAGTGAAATTTATAACTATCATATGGTCAGCTCCTTGTATTTTGACAAACAGCTCTTTGATTGATCAAATGGCAGAAGTTGTAATAAAATTAATGAATACAGTATCATACTTTAGAACAACAGCCGTGTAAATCTTGTGCTATATTTTTTTCATTGAAGTTTTGAAGGAACTGTATTTTAGATGTCTGACCGAACAAATGCAGTAGCTTATATATGATCTTGAATCAATTTCAGTTGCACTTAAATCCATTTCTTCATGGTGCAGGCTGTCCAACTTACAAAATTCGACTACAGATTAGCAAACAGTTTGAACCCTCAACTGCAGAAGTTGAGGTGTAGAGTGAACTATCACGCGTTACATTTCACTGATCCGATTCTTGAGATGGGCAGGGTGTTGGTTGACAGAATGAGGATGAAAAGCAAACACTTTATCGCTTTACATTTGCGGTAAGAAAGCAACCATAATCCTTAGATTCAGCGGAATACTTATCATGCTTGCTGAACCCTGCAGTCACAAATTCATGTATTGGATCAAATGCCACAGGTTTGAGCCCGACATGCTAGCATTCTCTGGATGCGATTATGGTGGAGGAGAGCAAGAAAGAGCTGAGCTCGGGGCTCTCAGAAAGCGTTGGAAAAACTTACATGTAAGTCAATCAATTCAGGACCTCCTTGTTTGATCTGAATTAAGCATAAGAAGATCCTGAAATTTTTATACTCAAATTGTAAACAGAAACCTAACCCAGAGAAGCAAATGAGGCAAGGAAGGTGCCCTCTCACCCCAGAGCATGTCGGACTAATGCTGAGAGCACTGGGGTACGGGAGTGACGTTCATATATACGTTGCCTCAGGTGAAGTGTACCGCGGTGAAGTGACATTGGCACCTCTTAAAGCACTCTTTCCAAATTTTCATTCTAAAGATACTATTGCAACCAAGGAAGAGCTGGCCCCATTTGCGCAATACTCAGCTCGTATGGCTGCACTAGATTTCATCGTCTGTGATGAAAGCGACGTTTTTGTCACCAATAACAATGGCAACATGGCTAGGATCCTTGCAGGAAGAAGGTATGTTTACACAACTCAGTTTTCATTGCAGACCTCCTGAATTTCCGGCTGAGCATTTCCGTCTTCGTATGCAGGAGATACTTCGGCCATAAGCCAACAATACGTCCGAATGCAAAGAAGCTACACCCACTGTTGCTGACTTGGAACAACAGCACATGGGAAGAATTCGCAACCGGTGTCAAAACAGTACAGGTTGGCTTCATGGGAGAGCCAAATGAGGTAAGGCCAGGGAGGAGTGAATTCCATGAAAATCCGGAATCTTGCATATGTCGAAGCTCCTTGATCAAAATCGGAGATAAACAAAGTGAGCTGAGTCATAACACAAGTAGTAGTGATGGCGAGCCTACTAGTAGTTACCAAAGTGATGAAGACGAGCAAGATCCTACAGACGAGCCAGAGAACGAAAATGAGCCTGGAATCCGACAAGTAGTCAGACTCGGTAGGAAAACCGCAGGGTCTACTCGCATCCTCCAAGCTGAGCAATTAGAGTACGAAGAACTACTTTCCGATTAAGTATAATACACATCAACAAATTGGCAACATGTACATAGATTTTTTATTTTTTTGGCATGATGATGCTTGCTTGTAAATGTGATAGAAAAAAAGAAAAGAAAAGGCAGGCTTAGAAGAGTTTGAACATCAACCTAGGGTATATATTATATATATACACATAGCTAGGCAGTTTTTTTTCTTCTCATACATTTGGTTTGTAACCAAATAATTCATGGCATTAAGATTTAGGTAGCAACTGATAAAACCTGCAGACGTTTCAGTGAATTGTTTCATTATTGTTTTATTCTTTTTGGCATATATTATCAATTTTTAGGATGGAATTGTTTGAAGTGTTTGAATTGAGCTTTATACTTCCATAGTTATAGTAAAATTATACAAGTTTTTGCTATCGCGAAAGTCGAAACCAATAGTGACCTCCAGGTAGTCCATTCACAGGGCTCGAACTCAAAATCTCAAGGGAGAAAGGTCTCTTGTTGATTTGTCTTGAGATGAGTATGACAAATGAAGTCTATAAAGGTGTTTTAAATGTTTTGGCCTTCAAGCCAATGTCCTCTTATATTAATGGTATGTATGAGTTTGATGTATTTTTATGCCTGATTGTTATACCATAGATTTAAATTCCACAAGTGATATTTATGTTTGATACGGATTGACCTTGTCTTGTGACAAATTCATTATTCGATAAGTCAAATGCATGTTTACAACACCGACTTTCGTTTTCGGGCGAAAATTTCACCGTGTGAATATAAAGCGGTATTAAATTAACACTTTATTTGATCCGAATGAATCAATTGAAAGCCGAATGGATGACTTGAGATGTTTTTCAGGCTCTTATCAATATGTATATCGGTCTCTTCGCAGATCTCATGGTCAAATTGACCCATTGACTAAGAGCAACCCCAAGAGAACCTGCAAAATAGAGAAAAGTTAAAAATTTAGAGAAAAGATGCATTTTTTTAGCCACAACAGATTTTGCAAAGCCTCCTCTAAAATAGAGAAACAAATGAGAGAGAAGAAAAAATCTGCAAATTTAGAGAAGGGCTAAAAAAAACTCTAAAATTTAATTCTTGCATCTCCCAAGAGAATTTGATTCTTCAAAACAGTGTGTTTGCCATTCATTCATCCGCGCCCAGCAACTTCAATTGCCATTTCTTCAGTTTTTGTTACCAGTTTAGTCCCTCCTCTAATTCAATTGTTCGATTCAGAGTGAAGGTAATTTCCCCTCATTTTGCTCTATTTGTACTTGAG
Organism: Persicaria tinctoria; assembly: GCA_037127255.1. Taxonomy (NCBI): domain Eukaryota; kingdom Viridiplantae; phylum Streptophyta; class Magnoliopsida; order Caryophyllales; family Polygonaceae; genus Persicaria; species Persicaria tinctoria. The sequence continues at coordinate 1,068,399 of JBANSL010000019.1, read as the reverse complement.
AAACTTCAGTATCCCTTTTCCCCTTCGATCATAACAATCAGACTTCCTCTGAACGAATCGTGATATGCGAGAAGAAGCTTCAAAAAGGGCAGAGCCACCGTCATCTACACTGCCAACTCCGTCATCGATCTGCACTTCCGAATCCAACTTCAGCCTCCTCTCTCCCACCTCCGTTAGCATTGATGGCTCCTCTTTCATCTCCGACGCTCACTATCTCCAGTGACTCCGAATCCAACTTGTATTTTTTGTATATCCTAATATCCTGAATAATATTAGGATATAATATTATTCAGGATATATTTCTATCCTTTTGTATTTTTGTATATCTTTTCATATCCGCTGTGCATATCCAATAGGCCTTAGAGCCCAAGCATTGTATCTATATATTCATTCCAAGTTAATGAAAGAAATCAAGAATCACAATTATCAAACCCTACTGATTGTTTACATGGTATCAGCCTTAACCCGATCCTTCTAATCTTTTTCCCTTTCGCCGCCGCCGACCATGTCTGCCGACCAAACCCCACCCTCCGGCGCCGTTGTTTCCAACACCACACCCAACCCCACCGACGGCACCAAGAACTCAAGCAACATCCTCCTAGCGGCCTCTGGAACCGGCCCTCTCACGGCTCTCCAATTTCCCAATCTCAATGTTCGCCTTGATCGCTCCAATTATACCCTCTGGCGACACACAATCAAATCTGCCCTCGAGGCGTTTGACCTTGAACCCTTTCTTCTCAAATCCAACGCTCCCACAGCCACCCTTGATGCCCCCACCACCACTCCCGACACTGGCGCGCCCGCGCCTGCTACTGGCGCGCCCGCGCCCGCGCCACCCAACCCCGCCTATGCCGATTGGAAGAAGAAGGACCGTCTGGTTCTTCTTTGGATCCGATCAACCCTCACAACACCGCTCCTCGCTCATGTTGCTCGCGCGCAGTCCACCCATGAAGCCTGGACAATCCTTGAGCGTATGTTCTTTGCTCAGACTCGTGCTCGTCAGATGCATCTCAAACAACAGATGCAAAATCTTCAGAAAGGTTCGCTCACCATTCTCGAGTATGTTGAGAAAAAGCGTTCCTTTTCTGATGCTTTAGCGGAATGCGCCTACATTGTTTCTGATGCCGACTTCGTCGAATGCATTCTCAACGGCCTTGGAGCATCTTACTCGGCCTTTCTCACATCCTACAACACGCAGAGGGATCCGATTTCCTCTGATGAATTACTTGGTCTTCTTCTTCGGGAGGAGGAGCACATTGCAGCGTCTCTTGTTCCCGCCTCTGACTCGGCACTCTCGGCTAATGTGGCAAGTCGTGGCAGTCGCTCCTCCCAATCCACAGGGCGTCCCGAACAGCCCCCTCATGATCCCTCTCGACCACGTCCTCAATGTCAAATCTGCTCTAGGACTGGTCATGAGGCCATCAACTGCTGGCAGCGTCTCAACACCAACGACTTTCCTCCCACGAACAACACCAAGATATACAAAAATACAAAAGGATAGAAATATATCCTGAATAATATTATATCCTAATACCCCCCCGCAAGCTCATGGAGGGTCACGAACATGGAGCTTGGAGCGCAGGGAGAGGAAACGAGCCGTACCGACCGCTTTGGTGAAGATGTCAGCAATCTGATCCTGACCGCGGACATGACGAACAATCAGAGAGCCATCCTCAACTTGCTCGCGAACAAAGTAGTAATCAATCTTGATGTGTTTAGACCGCTGATGGAAAACTGGATTGGCAGACATGTAGGTTGCACTCAAATTGTCACACAAAACTATGGGAGGCCGAACAGCTGGAGCTCGCAATTCAGAAAGCAATTGTTGAATCCAAATGAGTTCTGTAGCGGCGAATGCAATGGCCCTGTATTCAGCTTCCGTACTGGATTTGGCGACAACATTTTGCTTCTTAGATGCCCAGCTGATAAGATTACCACCATAGTAGATGGCAAACCCATGCTGAGAGCGACAGTCATCACCATCAGATGCCCAACCGGCATCAGAGAAGGCCACAAGACGACTGTCAGTAAGGGGACAGAAGACAAGGCCAGAGGAAAGAGTACCTTTCAGGTAGCGAAGGATCCGCTTAACAGCTGACCAATGAACCTCAGTAGGGGAGTGCATGAACTGACAAACCCGGTTGACAGCATACGAAATTTCCGGCCGAGTGATGGTGGCATACTGAAGGGCACTAACAATGCTCCTGTAGAGGTGTGGATCCGAGTGAGGATCACCGTCACGAACTAACCGAGAGGCCGGCTCAGCAGGAGACGAAATGGGGCGAGCATCTTGCATTTTACTTCGCAAGAGAAGATCGCGAATATACTTCTGCTGAGAGAGGACGATCTGATTTGATTGGCGGGTTAGTTCAATGCCGAGAAAGTAGTGAAGATCACCTAAGTCGCGCAAAGAGAAAGTCTGATTGAGAAGCCCAATGAATGTATCAATCTCTGCAGACACAGATCCAGTGACAATGAGGTCATCAACATAGACCAAGACAAGGAGAGTGGATGACCCCTGACGCCGAATAAATAGCGAGGTATCTGACTGGCAAGGACGGAAGCGATGCTGGAGGAGAAATTGTCGAAGCTTTGTGAACCAGGCACAGGGCGCTTGCTTCAGGCCATAAAGAGCTTTGCGAAGCAGACAGACAGCATGAGGAGAAGACTGATCAACGAACCCTGGAGGTTGTGCCATATACACCTGTTCAGAAAGATCACCATTCAAAAAGGCGTTATTAATGTCAACTTGTCGGAGAGGCCAGGACTGATGGAGAGCCAAGGAGAGCACAATGCGAATGGTGGTTGGTTTGACAACTGGACTGAAGGTGTCAAAGTAATCAACCCCTTCTTCCTGATTGAAGCCCTTTGCAACAAGGCGAGCCTTATAACGCTCAATGGAACCATCAGCGCGACGCTTGATCCTGTAAACCCACTTACAACCAACAATGTTAGCATGCAGAGGGCGTTGTACAAGAGTCCAAGTCCCATTACGTATGAGGGCATCAAATTCAACTTGCATGGCATTCTGCCACTCAGGGGATTTGGAGGCTTGAAGGAAGGTTTTTGGTTCATCATACAAATCAGGAACAGAGGGAAGAGGGTGATTTGTGGTGATAAGAGCTTTGGGTTTCAATTTATTTGTTTGTGCTCGTGTGAGCATGGGATGTGTGCTATCAGCGGCAGGGCGAAAGTAGGATGGAATGATGGGTTTCTCAGAAGAGATAGGAGAGGGAGACGTACCTTGAGATGGTGACACTTGAGCCGCAAGCTCCTCCTCTAAAGACCTTGAGACCGAGCCGGGAGTGGTCGACGTGGGCGCGCCAGGATCCAGCGCGGGCGCGCCAGGATCCAGCGCGGGCGCGCCAGTATCAAGCGCGGGCGCGCCAGTGTTGGGAGTGGTGGGGGGGGGTGTCGGCTGGAGATTGTGGTGAGGGTAGGGGCGATGGTAGCCAAGGGGAGGAAGCTTGCTGTAATAGGCTTAGGGTGGGGAGACGCGAGTCGGAGGATGGTGAGGGGGAGTGAACGGCTGTATGAGATGGGTATGGGAAGGTGGCTTCATCAAACATGACATGACGAGCGACATAGACTCGATTTGTGGGAACATGAAGGCACAAGTACCCTTTGTGTTTGGAGCTGTAGCCAATGAAAATGCAAGGGGATGACCGAAACTCCAATTTGTTGGAGGTGTAAGGGCGCAGAAAAGGATAACAGAGGCACCCAAAAGTCTTAAGGAATTTGTAATCAGGGATTTTGCCATAAAGACTCTCAAAGGGAGACTTGTAATGCAACACAGGAGTGAGAGTCCTGTTGTGAAGGTAGACTGACGTGTGAAACGCATGCTCCCAGAAGCTCTGAGGGAGTTTAGCGTGAGAGAGCATGGCAAGACCCTTTTCAACAATGGTCCTGTGACGACGCTCAGCAGCCCCATTTTGGGATTGAGTGTGAGGACAGGAGACTCTGTGTAAAATACCTTGAGACTGAAGAAAGGAGGAGACATTTCGATATTCTCCTCCCCAATCTGATTGGAACTGTTTGATGTTGCTAGAGAACTGGGTCTCAACCATTTTATGAAATAACTGAACATGATGAAGGACCTGAGATTTATGAGTCAGAAAATATATCCAGACAAATTTGGTGTGATCATCCACAAAAATTAAAAAATATGAATTGCCATTAAAGGATGCAACAGGAGCAGGGCCCCAGACATCAGAGTACACTAATTCAAAAGGATGCTGATTGGACTCATGTGGACTATTGAGAGGGAGTCGATGACTCTTCCCAAGTTGACAGGACTCACAAACTCTTTTAAGATTATTCAAAGACACTGGTAATTGAAATCTAGATACTAGACGACGGAAAACAGACTCATGCGGATGACCAAGACGCTCATGCCATGTTTGAAGGCTTGTCTTTTCTCCAAGAAAGGCTTGATGGGGTGGCCGAGATGGATCAGGTGGTTGGAGATGGTAAAGCCCGTTCTCAACGATTCCTTTGAGGAGGGTGCGGCCCTGCATGTCCTTCACAAAGCAAGCAGATGGGTAAAATAACATGTAAACATTGTTGTCTTTGGTCAATTGAGAAACACTCAAGAGGCTTTTTCGAATTTGAGGAACAAATAGGATGTTATGTAAACGAATGGGTTTAGGATTGGCAGGCAAGGAAGAAGAGCCCAAATAAGTAATAGGAAGGGACATACCATTGCCCACCTGCAGACCTTCATTGCCAGTGTAATCAGAGTGAACAGAAAGATTACCAAAATCAGCTGTCACATGGTTGGTTGCACCAGAGTCAAAGTACCAGTTGGGATCAACTAGTGTGGACGGAGGAGCACCAACGGTGAAGGCATGGCGCTGTGGCGAAGGCTGCTGAAACTGCTGCTGAAGCTGCTGCTGGTCGGAATGCTGGGGTGTGCCGCGGCCGCCGCCAGATCTGCCTCCACGACCGCCTCCTCTACCACCGCGACGACCGCTGGTGTTGTTCGTGGGAGGAAAGTCGTTGGTGTTGAGACGCTGCCAGCAGTTGATGGCCTCATGACCAGTCCTAGAGCAGATCTGACATTGAGGACGTGGTCGAGAGGGATCATGAGGGGGCTGTTCGGGACGCCCTGTGGATTGGGAGGAGCGACTGCCACGACTTGCCACATTAGCCGAGAGGGCCGAGTCAGAGGCGGGAACAAGAGACGCTGCAATGTGCTCCTCCTCCCGAAGAAGAAGACCAAGTAATTCATCAGAGGAAATCGGATCCCTCTGCATGTTGTAGGATGTGAGAAAGGCCGAGTAAGATGCTCCAAGGCCGTTGAGAATGCATTCGACGAAGTCGGCATCAGAAACAATGTAGGCGCATTCCGCTAAAGCATCAGAAAAGGAACGTTTTTTCTCAACATACTCGAGAATGGTGAGCGAACCTTTCTGAAGATTTTGCATCTGTTGTTTGAGATGCATCTGACGAGCACGAGTCTGAGCAAAGAACATACGCTCAAGGATTGTCCAGGCTTCATGGGTGGACTGCGCGCGAGCAACATGAGCGAGGAGCGGTGTTGTGAGGGTTGATCGGATCCAAAGAAGAACCAGACGGTCCTTCTTCTTCCAATCGGCATAGGCGGGGTTGGGTGGCGCGGGCGCGGGCGCGCCAGTAGCAGGCGCGGGCGCGCCAGTGTCGGGAGTGGTGGTGGGGGCATCAAGGGTGGCTGTGGGAGCGTTGGATTTGAGAAGAAAGGGTTCAAGGTCAAACGCCTCGGGGGCAGATTTGATTGTGTGTCGCCAGAGGGTATAATTGGAGCGATCAAGGCGAACATTGAGATTGGGAAATTGGAGAGCCGTGAGAGGGCCGGTTCCAGAGGCCGCTAGGAGGATGTTGCCTGAGTTCTTGGTGCCGTCGGTGGGGTTGGGTGTGGTGTTGGAAACAACGGCGCCGGAGGGTGGGGTTTGGTCGGCAGACATGGTCGGCGGCGGCGAAAGGGAAAAAGATTAGAAGAATCGGGTTAAGGCTGATACCATGTAAACAATCAGTAGGGTTTGATAATTGTGATTCTTGATTTCTTTCATTAACTTGGAATGAATATATAGATACAATTCTTGGGCTCTAAGGCCTATTGGATATGCACAGCGGATATGGAAAGATATACAAAAATACAAAAGGATAGAAATATATCCTGAATAATATTATATCCTAATAGAATCCAACTTCAACCTCCTCTCTTCCACCTCCATTTTAGCTTAGATTGCTCCTCTTTCACCTCCGACGCTCACGATCTCAATTCTTTTTCATCCGATTGTTTAATTTGGTTTTTTTAATTCAATTGGTACTGTTTATTTCATCCCACTCTATGAAGCCTATGAAGCAACAAGGTTCCTTGCAGTTGATATCAATCTTTTTGATTCAATTGTTTCCTCTATTTTTTTTATTCATAGAGATGTTTCAAGTTCTTTTGTTTAAATCTTCCATGCCCTTTGAGTTGTAGTTTGGTCTTCTTTGCCTATATATATAGTGTTAAAGAAATCATCTTGAGTCAAACTTCGTATATGAGGTTTGAATATGTTTTGTGATTTGTAAAGTATGATCGATGTTATGTGCATACTGCTATTTCATAAATATTTTATGTTCAAGTGCTTGATGATCTTTTTTTTTGGGTAGATGCATGTTATATTTAGACTAAAATATTTTTTTAATTAAATTTTGTTAAAGAGTAGGTAATAAATCATTTATTAGTATGTAATAAATGTAGAAATATGTAAAATAGATAAGTTGTTGGGATTGGAGTATAAATATTATAGAGATTTTGATATTTTTTTCTACATAATAGAGAAATTTTGAAGGAGCTGTTAGGCTTGCTCTAAGGCCTCGTTTGCTGACCTATAGAAAAACTCACGAATTTAATTTCTTGAAAATGACTAGATAAGGGGTGGTTAGTTGAAACCAATTTGTATATAATGGGACTTTCTTCGCATTTCGTTGCTGCCTGCGTTCCTGCTGAGGTCATTGATCTTGTTCATCGAGACGCCATCGATCGGTGGGTTAATCATCATTAACCTTCCCCGAATCTTTGCCTTGTATAAAAAAAAACAAAAAAAAATTGTATATAATGGATAGTTATTTATAAATTTTTAAATAAATGGTGAAATAACCTGAATAAATGTTGGTTTTATGCAATTTCGGCCTGATTTTTTGGCGGTATCAGGTGATACCTTGCTCCCTCTTCTCTGAGTTCTCTCCGTCTGTTCGCTCCCTCTCTGCTCGCTCGCTCTCTCAGGCACGCTCGCTCTTCTCCCCTTCTTCTCTTCTCTCCTATTTCTTTGCCTCATTTGTGGCGTGTTGGAATCTAGGGGCAATTCCAATTTCGAAATCTAGGGCTAGGGCTGTGAGATTTGTAGATTGGGTTTATGCATTCTTTGGGGCGATTTCCGGCTTGTAGATATAGGGTTTGTTGTTCTTTGCCTGAAATACGAAAACTGAAATCGATATGCAGCCCTATTATAATTGAAATTTGTGTGCCCTGTACAATCTGAAATTTGCAGCCTTTGTAATCGAAATAGCTGTTCAGTCTGATTTTTTCTTTTTGTGTGCTCTCCCTTGTAATCGAAATTTGCAGCCCTTGTAATGGGAATTTGTTTCTATGCTGATGTTGCTTTGTTTGAGATTTATTTTGTTCAGTTGTGATTTGATGTTGCTTTGTTTCATTCCATACAGCACATAGATATTAGACTGATATACCTTGAATTGGTAAACAAAGAGCTGATATCGATATACCAAAGATATCAAGATATCAGACTGCAATATACCAAGGATCAGCTGCTATCGATATCCTGATATTTTGATATCTATATATATCAATACCAAACTACCACTTAAAAGTACTAAAATAGTATAGTTATTGAACCCTTGACCTTATCTATATAAATTATTCTTTAACAATTCGGCTAGAACAACCTTTTAATTTTTTATGCTAATATTTATATATATAGATTATAGATAGATAGATAGATATCCCTAGCTACCAAACAAGTGCTAAGATAATTGAGATAAAGAGCTGTATAGAGATCCAGGGTTGTGAAATGTTCGATAGAGATCACTGAATTGCTAAGCAAATTAAACGGCATTCTTCAGCCACGATTGTACTGAAATTGCAAGAAAAACAGTTTCGTTTAAACTCCGAAACCCTAATACCACAATGTTGACAATTGACAAGAACTAACACCGTAAGAAAGCTCATTCTTTAGTTCCTTATAGCAAATCAGCACAACACATTATACCTTAACAAATCCTTACAAGAAAATGAGCAGATCATGCCAAACAAACCATATAAAATGCCAATTCAAATACTGTAATACAAACATCTGAAATCAAACAACCAACTGAAGAACCTTAGGAAATTCGGATGGATGGGAATGACACACAAAAAGCATAAATGATCCAGATAGGGATTGAAACTAAGCAAACACTATGCATTGATATTGAAGTTCATGTTTGAGAATTTTTACGAACCAGAAGCTTGTGAGGGCGTGTAATAGCACTCTCCATATGCCTCAACCCCTCGTATGCAAGGACGACAACCAATCTTGACTCCTGCCTTCAACTCAGCTGGTATCCTTGCCAATGCAGTGCACGAATATATGTATAAGTTTGTTAAACAAGGCATAGCTCCTCTTTCGACAATCCACTGTCGTAAGTATGTCAACTGAACTAGCCGTAAAAGGGAAAGTTGGGGAAAATTTCCAGTAGTGCATACCATTTTGGTCCCCAAGAAACTGTGCTCCCCTAGTGTGAGTTCTGTGAGTTGAGAAATCTTCTCCAAGATTGGCATGGGGTCATCCTTGAGCTGACACTTGTATAAAGCTAACTGTTTCAAGGCTTGTGGAAATATTCTGGCATACCCCAGTCTTATCAAAATCTTCCCAGATATTTGTATTCTTTGGAATTTTAGGCAAGAGTTTGATGCTAGTATACTGGGCTCCTTACTTATTGCTTTGCCATCAACTGTGAGTGATAAGGGCCTTCTAATCTGTCCTGCTATACTGTTGAAACACTCAAGGAAGGATTTCAAGCCTTGGATTTCAGTCACAGTATAGTCTGCTAATGAAATTTTCTGCAGCTTTGTCAATTCCAGGATGTGATTTACCTGACATTCTTCAACCCTTATATTTTCAAGAGTCTCCAATTGAATTAGACCCCTGAGCTTTAATCGTAGTTGTAGCTGCACCTTTTGAATTAGAGCCACCCTCGGCCTTAATGGTAGTAGTGGATCCACCATCCAAGTGTTGGGAAGATACAGATGCTTCAACCTCTCTAGTTTCCAGATCACATCAGGTATTAACACGTCAATGCATTCACATACTCGCAAATCTAGGATATCTAAGTATCTCAGCTTCCCAACAGATGATGGTATACTACTTACACGAGTTCCCTTCAAGTTCAAATATCTCAAATGAATTAACTTTCCAATTTCCTTTGGCAGTGACCGTATACAAATATCTTCAAAATGTAATACTCGAACCAACTTCAGGGCTTCAGAAATTGTCCCACGGGCCCAAATAAGCTTGCGTGGATTCACTTCTCCAACTGGGAAGAACAAGAGAGATCTCACATGATAGCTATTCTCTTGTGATATGAGGCGTTCTAAATTGTCACTACGTTTATGCATAAAAATAGACAGGCGCCGAGATCTTTGATTTATTAGGGACGAAGAGTTGCAGCTTGACTGCTTTTCAAGATCTCCATTTTCGATTACTTTGAGAAAATTCTCTTCCCTGGACATTTTTAGGCACATGTCTCGTGTGAGATCATGGAGACGGCATGATTTTATCTTTCTCATTTCCCCCTTTGTGACCAGTTGAACCAAACATCTGTTTGCCAACTCCTTCAAGTAATCTGCAGCAATAGCTTCCAGTGACACTTCTTCTGCCGCTGTATTGTCTGGCTGTGCAACTATACCTTCTATTGCCCACATACAATACAATCTTTTTGCGGGTATCTCAAAATCTTCTGGAAAATTTCCTAGGTGAAGAAAACATGGTTTCAAATAATGAGGCAAATCGTCGTAGCTCAACTCCAGTATTTGTGATATACTCAACTTATCTTGCTTGCTTGTGCCATTTTTCAAGCAGGAGTCAATATCTTTTAAAACTTTTTTCCATTCATCAGGCGAACTTTTAGTTGCTAAAATGCCTCCAAGTATGACAAGTGCCAAAGGTAGACCATTGCAATACTTTGCAATTTCCTTTCCCACCTTCTCAATTTCATCGTCTACGTCTGTCAACAAATGCATATGATCAAAAGGATTAACATGGATGTAGTTTAAGTTGAGTGATAGATACTGATCACAAACTGAGATGGTATTCAGGGTTAGTCTTTGTTAATTATTACCTGAACACCCCACTTTATTTGTATGTTGTATGAATTGTATAAAATCAGAATAGCTGAAATGTTGCTTTTTGTGTAGGTTTCTTGACAATGCATTGGGAAAGAAGGCCAAGATATCTAATGATGAATACATGCTGATGCCGAGGTTCCTAGTAGAATGTAAGTTGGATCTAGAAACTGCATATATGTCATGTCGTCGGTAGTATAATTTGGCATTTTCGAGTTATCCAACTATTCAGGATGGGTCTGGTTTGGTTGGAATGACTTTCTGCTAATCCCGGTTTTAGGGTCAATTTGCCAAATTAGTTTTAGTTCTTATATTGTCCTTTTATTTGGATATCCTTTCAGATTTCTTATTTTGGATTTGGGCCAGTTTTTATTTGGTGTGGATTAATGTTTTATTCTAGAGTGAATCATTTTGAGTGACATTTTTGCTGTATGATGTATAAGTTACACCGTACCTTTTTAGGAGATGGTGCGGGATAAGACACAACAAAGGAGCACTATTTGAGTCGAAGAGGGCTGGCTAGTTATATGTGATGTAGGGGTGCTTGGAGGCGTATCTTTTATCATTTATAATTCTTTGTTTTTTGCTGTACGTTTTATAGACGTGTTTAGGTTTGAATTGTTTGTTCCTCTTATTCATGAGAATAGGTAAATATATATACATGTGTTTATCTCCTTAAAGATAGAATAATATCTTGGGAAGAAAGCTACAGATAAATAAGTTGTAGATATATCTATACAAAGATAGATCACATAATCTTCTATCCTAATATGTTTTTCTTTACTCCTCTTCTCCATTGCTTTGCTTGGGGTTATTCATGTCCTCTTGTGTACCATTCATTCTTGGTTGTTTATGCGTGTGTGTGTTTATTTTTTTTATGACTAGTCAAGGTCATATGGAAACACCCTATCGGAGTAGTTTGCTGGGGAAATGGTGCTTACAACTCGACCCCATACCCTGCTAGGAGAGGGATCGATATACTAGGAATATTGTTCTGACTTAGTTAGACTTTCAATGTGTGTTTCCTTGTTTATGGTAAATCCAAGTCTATTCTTGGGTTAGCTCAATGTCTAGTTAGATCAGATCAGTTTCTTATCTGAATATTCTATATATATATATTTTTGTTGGGTAGGTTCGGTTGGGTTTTAGATTAAATGTATACTATCTGTTTTATTGGGTTCAATCGGGTTTCTTTCGTTGTTCAGGTCTTGAGAATAAATAAGTCCAGGAGTTTCTCTATTGATCTTATGTTTATTCTCTGCTAGTCTTCTCTTCCATCCTTCTCATTCTATTCATAATTGGTAGCAAAAGTTTTTTTGGTATATTCTTGACCTCTATGAATGCATAGAAATTGCCTAGTGAATTGGAGGTTTGTAAAATTGTAAGAAGATGCATGGTTCTATATTCAAGAAGATGCCCAGAACTGTGCAGAAAACGATATTTCTAGAAAATGATATCCATACCTGAAGTGGCATTCCCGCTGAGAGATATCTTCTTCAGCAGTTCCCAGCTCTTTTCCTCATTCAACGGCTTTGCGGGATGACTGAATCCTTCACTGTCCACATGTGACTGTAGGCCTTCGTTGCGAGTTGTGAGTAACAGTTTGCTCTGAGTATCCTTGAGTGTGTTGAAAGCAGGTGCTAATGTATCCCAGGCTTGCTTGCTCCATATATCATCAAGCACCACCAAACACTTCTTTTCCTTCAACACTTTACAGACCTCTAAAGGTAACTCCTCATCTCTTAGGTCTTTGATAGTCCTTCTGTTAGGATCATCAATATGTCTGAGTTTGAGCAAAATTGCCTCAAAAATATTTCTGGTTTGAAATTGCTGCGATACATAGACCCAAACTCGGTTCTCAAAGTCATCCTCTACCTTTAGGTAAACCATCTTCGCAAGGGTTGTTTTCCCCAAACCTCCCATACCTGTTATGCAAACAACTTTGAGATTTGAATCTGCCAATTTGCCCACCAACGTCTTTGTACAATCCTCCAACCCTACAATCTCCTCTCGTTCGATGCAAGAGCTAGTCCGCCTCAATTCCATGACTTTCTTTGTGTGTGAAAGGTCTCTTGTTTTTTTGGGCTTGACCCCATAAATTTGCATCCTGGTGCTGAGCTCAGAAATCTTTTGTTTCAGACGATCTATGTCAGATCCCACCCCATGGAGTGCCTTGGCATCGCTGCAAACGCATGAAAACCATTTCAAGGTATTCCAGATACCCTTTTGTCTCTGTCTAGACACTTTGTGGAGGTATGTCTCAACAATGTCCTCCGCATCATACGCAAAATCTCTGATTTGGGACACCCACTTGCGAATGATTACCTCCCTGTGTTCTCTTGTATCTGCATCTTGCAGAAAAACATGCATCCATATGAGCTCTTCTTGTAGCGCCTCCATCTTGTCTTTCACCGCGTACAAATCTTTTGCTTCATCTACTAACCATTTGCCTAGCTGCTTTGCAACTGAGCTCACTATGGCGGATGCCATGTTGATGTTACTGCAGGTTAGGAATCAAAAGGAACAGAGGTGAGCATTTTACATAATTTTTGATTTTGGGATATTGGACAACACCTTATGGAGATGATCGATAGACTGGCACTGTGCAGTGGTTATGATGCTAACACGGTAATTGACCCTTGACCGAGTTCTCTTGCTTTCTTGCTTCTTTCGGTTGAAGGAAAATAAATAAATTAAAGGCCTCCGTGTTGCTGTTTTCTTATATTATTTTTGAAGCTAAATTAGGACTTTTTAATTAATTTGAGCTGTTATTATTGCTTGCTAGGATAAAAAAAAAAATGAATTTGTTCTGGGTCTATCGGAAACACTCTGACTTGTTGACCTTCCAAACCTGCTTAATCGTGGGATTAACTGAGTTTGGGTTTTGTTGTTGTAGTATTAGTTTTTACACATGCCAAACTACACACATATCATTTTGTCAGGATATTATAATATTTGATTTTTAGTATTTAATAATGGTATATTAATTCATATCAGGATCAAATATATTTTTTAAAATAGTAAACTGCAATAATTCATATCAAGGAGTAAAAAACAAAAAATTAGGTTACATCGAACTGATGTTATGTGAAATAAATGTTGAACGATTATGAAATAATATAAACCATGTATTATGTATGGAGCATAAAATAATTTATTTTAAAAAAAACCTGGGTTTAGTTATTTGATTATTATAGATGTAGTTTTGCCCATCCGTATCAAATTATGAAAAAACGCATTAATTTAAATTAAGGGAAATAAATGTATTTATTAGTAGTATTATATTAACTTAATTTCTATTTTTCACCATCAATTCAAACATTTCATATGATGTATGTATTCATTGAACATTATATATAATTGCATATATTAAAATCCAAAAAAAACAAAGTTCAGATCCATACAAAATTGATATCAAATTGTAGAAAACAAAATTTTATGGATGAAAAAAAATTTATTTAAAACAATTTTGGGTTTAAAATGTTAAAAATTAAGTTCTTATCTTTAAAAAACACAACGAACAACAAAAAAGACTTAGCCGTTGATAGACGGGCATTCAGAAATGTGATAACTTACCTGTTCAAATTTTCTTCATGTTATTTTTATGTAAAATTGTATAGATCATTTTGTTTGATAATGTCTATTTTGAGCTCATACACAAGATTGGTTGTATTTCTTTTATCTTTTTTTTTTTGGTTAAGAATAGGAGGAGTTGTCCACCGACTTATTTCTTTATCTTTGAACAATAATAGAAATAAGACACCCGCGTGCAAACTGCAAAGCACGTACGCGGGGAAGCAGCTAGGCAGCTAGTTTGTATAAGAACAATCATTTTCCATTTGCGAAGTGTAAAAGAGGTATTTCATCCAATAACTCCACAAAAAATATAATAGTAATTGAATTAGTCACAATGATAGACTTAGATTCCTTTTTTGTATTTAAGGTTAAATTTTATAAATACTAATAAGGATTACAAAAGTACAAGAAAGGAGAAGAAAGTGGGCGCCCCTAGCTATGTGGTGATAGATTTAGATTCCTACTACTACAATTAGTGGCAATATAATAGAATTGAATTAGTAAAAAACCGTATAGTCGTCAACTGGTTTGCTTCATAGAATAATCCAAAAATCTTGTTTTTTTATTAGGTAAAAATTCGAGGCCAGACTATTGAGAGAATGAAAGATGTGAAGAGATCAAAAGAGTCTCACATCGATAATATGAACAAAGAAGCCTATAAGTTAGTGGGTTACTCCTCCTATTGTCAATTGGTTTTACGATGGAACCCTACTCGGCTTATGTGCTAGGCTATTAGCGCACGAGCGGACTAAACGAGATGGGAATGTAGACGACGGACGAAGCCAAACACTACCCGAAAGCAACACTGTAGGCAGCGACACTGCAAATCCTCATCGGTGGAGCAGTTAAAGGTGATACTTGACTTGTCATTTTGTTTAATGTTTAAATTAGTATAATTAAATGGTATTTTTACTAATATTAATAATGGAGAATGACTCCATTAAAATCACGACCTTCATCTTTGGTGGTAAAGATTCCGGAAGCCAAACATCCACGCAAAGTTGGCTCACAAATTCAAAACACACAAACGATGGCCATGAGGACGGCGATACGAGCCACTGCAAATGCCTGTATGGAAGGCATTGGACTAGTAGACGTCGTTGAACCAAATCCTAGTATCGTCTATCTTCAACCAATACCGGCAGAAGCGATATCAAATCTCCGGAAAGAATATGAATCCTTGAAAGGATTTTTAGGCGACGCCCGGGAGAGACAAGAACATGATCCAGTTGTTAAAAAGTGGATGGTTGACATAAGAGATCTAGTTGATGAAGTTGAAGAGCAGGACCGAATTACCCGTCACAGGCGAGCTCAACAAGGGTTACAAGGGTGCTGGAATGCCATTACACGCCGTCCTCATGAGGCTAGACTTGATGCCATGGAGATGGAATGGGATGAGTCCAACCTCCGCGATTTGACCCAGAAGATTTCTCTGATGACTTCCAAGATGAAGGCCTACGGCATTGAGAATAAACAAAGCCGCAGCAGCCTAGATCAGTCAACGGCCACAGAAGATCCTGGTACCATTGAACCACCAGTAATAACATCATCCTTGGCAACCTCTGCTGCCGATGAAGAAAATGAAGAGACCGTCATCATAGGAAGGCAGGAAGATGTCGAGACGATTGAAGATCAGCTGATTCACGTGGCAGGGATGAGGGTGGTTGGTATTTGTGGCGTCAATGGGTTGGGGAAAACTACTCTCGCCAACAAGGTTTTCAACAGCAAGAACGTAGCAGACCATTTTGATGCTCGTAGTTGGGCTTTTGTGGGGCCAGGCTTCGATGCGAAAGATATTCTTAACAAGATCTTACTCGATCTGTTGGCGAATGTGGATGAGGAGGAGAATAACATAATTGGTCATCTGGGAGAGGATTTCTTGAGTGAAATAATACGGCAAATCTTGGAAGAGAAGAGATGTTTAGTGGTTCTTGATGATTTTCAGAACCCTGAGACATGGAATTCCTTGCAAACTGCCTTCTCATCAATCCAGTCTGCAGATTCATCTAGCAAACTACTGCTCACCGCCTGTGATGCTCGTGTGTTAAGTCATGTGGATCGCCAAGGATTTCTTCATCAACTCAGATTTCTGAACCGTGAAGAGAGATGGCAACTTCTCCGACAAACGACAAGGTCCAATGAGAAGAGAATTCTAGCCTTTCTAGGTACATATATACATATTGTATTACTGTTCATATTAATTACTCCCTCCGTCTCACAATAGTTGTTTGTTTAGGGTAGTAAACTTTGTAATGATTGCTCTTTTTATAGGCAATAATTACTGTTTTTAGGTATTTTATCCTATAAAAGTAAAGGAAACATAGGTTTTAATTTAGTCGAGCTCTCGATCTGTACATGTAGGTAACATAATGATGAAGCTGGACGTGAAGGGGAAGCCCATCATAGAACACTGCCTTGGGCTTCCCTTGACAATTTCTCTGCTCGCCGGAGTTTACAAATCTAGTTCTCATCTAATGTGTCTACATTCTGATTTCTACAATGAAGTGATTCGTGCAATCAGTAAGGTGGTTGTTCCAAACGGATTAGCTTGTTCTTACATAGTGTGTTCACCATGTATTTGTTGCTGCAATCTGTGTGCCAGGCGTAATCAGCAAGATCTTCGAAATGTTTTATCTTGGGGAGAAGACGGTAATCTATCTATACTAGAGTTAGAGATAAAGGCAGTGCTGACATTAAGTGATACAGCCCTGGGACCGCGGTTAAGGGCATGCCTGCTGGCAATGTCACGTTTGCCTGAAGGGATTGAGATACCTGCAGAGGAGCTGTTCGATGTGTGGATTGATAACAGGATTTTTAGGTGTAGGAGACGATCAGCAGCAAAGAAATGCTTCAAGGAGCTGGTGGACAGAAATTTGATTGAAATAGTAGACAAGGACAGCAGTGGGAAGATTAACTCTTGTCGACTGCATAGCGTGGTACGAGATTTTTATTTCAATTTACACCATTAGCATTTGATTTGACCCCATGTTCTGATTTTACAGTATTTGTGTTTGGTAATGCACTCTTCTTTTTATTGTTGCTCGACTGTGTTTAATTTCTAGAAAACTAAGAATGCTATTTCACATTTTCAAGAATGATTATGCTGTAATTTATCATGTCCTTTTCTCGAGTGATTATTGATCAGTACATGTCATTCTGCTAGGATTTTTAATTTGATCTTGAAACTCGTTGATGATGAGTATAGTGTGTTTCTAGTCTTTTTTTCCTTTTCCCAATTTCCAAACTTTTTTTTTTTTTGTGAAACTATTCCTCGAGCAAGGCAGCCGATTAGTCATCAAAATTTTTTTTATATAGTCAAAATAACTTGTGAATTAGGTGAAAAATATAAAAAGAGAATAATATAATGGAGACAAAGAATTTTCATGTTCTAACAAGAACCGCGCATAACACACTATAGAGGAAAAAATCTATCTGCACCTAGGGCTTCTTATTACTTTAGTTTGATGGATGTGTAGGTACACTGGTTCACCTCTATTTATAATAAAGAACCTCATGATAATCCTATCATATTTAGAACCTATCATAGATAATCTATCTATATAGATAAAATCTACTAGATATATTATATTGGGCCCCACTCAAATTTATTTGTCTATCGATGATTCATTGTCTCATACATCGTCTAAACAAATAATCTATCTATATCAACGAATGTAAACAACTCCAATACCTTATTTGCTCTAAGTCCTCCTACGCTTCTCTCCCCGGGGTTACATAGTTGCATGGTCTCCAAATGACCGGAACAATATTTCATGCCTACAAATTGACCAATCAAGAAACCAGGCTAGTTCTTCACTTGGCCCATTGCCCTGGAAGAGCATCTTTGACTTGAGCAAGCAAGTAATATAAATAGACTATATGATTTGCTGTTATCAAACCGACTACTCTCTTAAGAGATACGCTTCAAAAAAGACGTATCTTCATGTGAACAATATCATCCTGAAAGAGCAGTCAAGAGATAACATCAGCCACATTATGAACAATTGACGCTTTCATCAACCACATTGTGAATTTGTGAACCATAACGATTTCATCCAACTGAGCAATTTGTCACCTCATCTCTTCAGGGCCGGCCCATGGGGTGCGCGAAACGTGCAATCGCACAAGGCCTCGAATTTTTAAGGGTCTCGTATAAGTTTTATAATATATATTATATATAATTAAATTGCAATATGTATCAGCATGTTTCAATAGGTCAGTTGGTAAAGGCGTGGGATCAGGGGCGGAGGGAGGGGGAGGGGCATGCGGTAGCTCGAGCCCCCCCCCCCGAGCCGGAGGGAAACCTAAAAAAAAAATTAAAAATATGTATTTTTTTTGTAATTTTTGATAATTTAAGGGATAAAAATAATTAAAAAGAGTAAAAGACCAATAAGAGTGCTTAGTTTAGTTGGTATAAGGGTGGGAACTTGAGCAATGAGCTCTAGAGTTCAATTCCCTATAGCTTCATTTATAGATTTTTTTCCTTCTTTTAGCTTTTTACACTTAAAATAACAATTTAACACATAAATTTAATGTTTTTTCTACTATATTTTTACAACAAAGATTGTATCTTATATATATCTTTAAAAAAAAATTCGAAAATATAGTTGAGCCCCCCCTAGATTTTTTTCTGGCTCCGCCCCTGCGTGGGATGCTGCGCTTGTTGCGGATTGGCCTGTGTTTGAGTCTCCCTCACGGTCGGCAGAAGCACCCATTTTTTATTTTGATTTTTCAACAGCAAAACAACACCCCATTTTAATTTTTTAATCTATTTTTTTCCAAAAAAAATATTATAGCAACCCTATTTTTTTTATTGTTTGTTGGGCTGTCACTAAACTTCAAGCAACGGGCTAATCCACCTCCGGAAAAGAAAAAAGTCATAATGTAATGAAATCAATTTAACATATTTAACCATTGTAATTGTCCGTTCAACCTGAAAGATTTCGATAATATATGCTTTTAATAGCTTTTACTTTTTAATTTCTTAGATAATCATAATAATTATTTTTTTTGTTATTGGTTTGTACCTTTCTACCTTAGAAATTACTAAGTTGGGATTTAGTTAATCATTCTTTGTAATGACTTTGTACTTATGAGAACATCTCTTTCTTAGATTTGGTGGACTATTTTTGTCCCCTTTGAATTAGTTAAAAAAAAAGCTCTCAACATATTTGTTGTACAAGACCTCAAAATATAACGGTTTTCCATCACACAAATCTCTTGATTGTCCTTGAACAATTGACGTTTTCCATCACACAAATCCTTGATAAGGCTTTTCAGAGTGGTGGTGGACTGGGATCCGGATCCTCTCCTAATATTGGAGTTCCTAATATCTTCCTAATTAATAAATCCCAACCGTAGAAAGTAATCAATGGTTAATATCAATTCTCACTTAATTAATTTATTTTTCTTTATCAACATTCCCAATTTCTCTAATGTCCCATTCTTCACTTCGCCGCCCCCCGCCACCCTTGGTATCTAGTCCATCGAAGGCCTGTTATCTTCCTCCTTCGCCGCCCTCACTTTAGGCCATCTAAGGTGTCTACCATCGTCCTCCTATGCACATTCTCGCGCCCATAGGAGTCTTCCCTTCATCCTCCCTTGGCCCATAGGAAAACGTTTCCAATCTCATAGCACCCGTAGTATTCAACACAATCGGATCGGAGATCGATTTAGATGAGTTTTTTTAATCGGTGATGACTTCAAAATGGAAATTGAATTACTTAAATAGACACGATAGAGTACTACTTTATTTTTATTCTTTCATCAATTATTAAGCCTAATTTTGCCACATCTCAATCTCAATTTCTTAATCACGTTGGTAATTGGATTTTGGGTTGGTAATTTTTTTCCTTGAGATTGACTAATAATGAATTGCAGTACATTTATTCTGCATTTTTCATGAATTACAGTTACTTGGACTCAACTAGAAGAGTTTATTTTGATTCCTTGTCATCAAGTCTTTTACAATAAGTGAACCGACTTACAAATTTCTTTCGTGAAAGATAGATTTTGGGGATGAAATTGAACCAATTTGTGTTCGGATAGATGAATGTTAGGTGTGGATCATGTTTTTCTCATCATCCTTTTCAACTTAATTTGCTTCAACGGGCCTTCAATGGGTGTGGGAGAGAGTGAAGGATGAGAGCGAGAGAGAGGATGAAGACGATGAACACCCAATATATCAATGCGGAAGGCCGAAAACCGGTAATAGAGATTATGAATTAATTAAATTGATATTAGAAATTATGAAACAATTTGGAAGTACTCGAAGACGGTGGCAGAAGCCATCGGAGTCGATCTCTAGAAGATAGGAGGAAATAGCAGGAAAGAAGAACTTGATAATAGAGATGAATTAATTAAATTGGAGTTAATTAAAGGAGAATGAATAATGACCATTGATCTACCTGAACGGTTAAGATTCATGTATTAGGAAGATATTAGGAACTGCAAGAGGATCCCGATCCGGTGGACTGGACTCTGGACTTCCGGCATACAAGATCTTTCCGAGAATTGTTCAACCAAATTAGCCCCAAGTCAGGTGGGATGGGCCCCGCTTTAAAAGGAAAAGCCCAAATAATATAGACCTTTGGGCCCATTCCATAAATGGCCCAAATTGGTCCACAACTCCTGTCTTCTCCCTCTCTGGGTTTTTGCGTTAAACCCTCCCCTTCCAGTTTCTCGCTCGCTCGTGCTCTGAAGAGGCAAAAATGGCGGCCACAGCTAGCTCCTTAAGCGCCAGTATGAAGGTGATTCTCCGTCTCTTGATATCTGCATCTCCTTTTATCTTTTTTAGTTGCTCTCAGTTTTTGTATAATTTTCGGAATTGAATGGAATAATTTGGATGGAGATCTGCAATTGAAAGCATTAGCTTCGCTAAAAAAGCTTCCGAATTAGGTTCTCTACTTCGATCTATACCGTATTCTTGTGAAATTTGCCGATTAATCACCAGTTTGCCAGGTTTCCTCCAAATAAGCGCCGTAGCTCAAATTAGGGTTTCGATCCTATTTTCTGTTCAAATTCAATGTTGAGCACCATCGGTAGTGGAATCGGGACACCTCTATGTGTCGATGAGTATACGGCGACGAAAGAGCTCCTCTCATATGCTAGGCTGTTAGTCGATGTCACTGTTGAACAGACTAGAAGGAAGTCTGTGAAGTTGGTGAGCGATAAAGGAGTCGAGTGTGAAATGAAGATTATTTTTTAATGGCTCCCTTGGAATTGTATGAAATGTAATTGTTTTGGGCATAAGGAAATCTCATGTCCGAGGGCTGATCATGGCTCTAAACTGGCTGGTTGTGATGAGAAAAAGGGGGATTATGTATCTGCTGCTATGGGTCATGAGGCTACGCCTTCTACTTTTGGATCGGGGGTACTGCAGGAGGGATGTACTGGTCCTGGTGGCGCTATTCTCCCCGTGGCGGTGGCTGCTAAGTCCTCTCAAGGGACACAAACTGAGATTGTGTGCGATTCGGTGGGCAAGGGTGTCGACAGGACATCTCATGGGACTCAAACGGAGTCTCTAGCTGATGGTGAGCAGGACAAGGATGCTTTACCCAAGTCCTTTTCGTCCTGTGGAGTGCAGGTTTGTCTCAAGGAGGAGAAGCAGAATGATGGTCTAGAGGCGGACCCTGTATCCTCTAAAGTATGTGCTGCGTTAGTTGCTACAGCCTGGGCTGAGGACTCGGGTATTGTCGCTGCTGGTGGTGGCCAAGTAAAGCTGAATAGCTACCATACTCCGCCTCTGAAGTGCTGGCAAGTGGTGGGAGGGATAAAGAAAGGAAGCTATTTGCTCCGAGGTGCGTCTAATAGGATTCCAGGGGATGTTCGTGTCTCCTTGACTATGGATGAGCTATACAATGCTATATCCGCCATTAAGGATCCCAAGTCAGGAGACAAGTTTTCGGATAATGAGGAAGAGGATGGGTCGACGGATGATGAAACATACCAATCGGGTTGAAAAACTCGCAGGAGATATAATGAAGGCGATGGTTCTTTGCTGTCGAGAATTAGTCTTGATTAGCTTGCTGTCATGGATTTGCTCTGAGGCGTTTTTCATCTGCTGTCATAAACAGTTCAGTTAGTTTGATAGAGTAATTAGGATTTGGGCCTAAAAGCAAGTGGGCCGGTGCTAGGATGTAACTAGTTATTGGGTGGGCCGGGTTATTTGAGGGACAAACTCGGGTGGGTCTTTTATTGGCTCCTCCGTATGAGATTTTGTCTCCCCAAACTGTTTTGGGATGTTCTGTCGGTGGGCTAGACGCTTTTAATATTATATCATATATTGCCATTGTGATAATAGGGATATATGATATAATCCGGTTCGAACCCGGATGACCGCTCTTTATTTACCAAATTCAAGGGATATATGATATAAAATTGCTTTGGTGTCTTGCCTTACTATTGGCTTTCCTAACGGTTTGGGGTTTGATAGTGGAAAAAATAGTGGTAGGGGTAGGATTACGGAGGATTCTTATTTTCCAGTAAGACCCGTTGTATGGTCTTATTTAGTTTGTACCTTGGTTTAACCGCCGCATCTATATATTTACCTATTCATAAATATTCTCATAACTTGGCTAAATGCTAAAACTATCAATTTTGGCGCTAGGGACTAGCAATTTAGTCAGCATCTCTGGATCACCTTCATAAGTGATTAATGTTCATTTCCTATATGATTGATTATAACCTGGTAGAATTTATCATTCAGTTTCCACTTAATAAACATTGATTGCATATTCAATCTTCACGCAGAAAGCAGCGTCTGGTATCCGACGCATTAATCTGGAAGGACTGCGGTGGAAGGTCTTTGATGCTCAAGGTCAGGTCAGTAGCAGCTAATCTATTGTAATAAGCTTATCTTCTGATTCTTCCTATCACAATGCATCACTTCACTCTTTCTGGAATGAAAATTGACTTTAGTGGATGGCTTTGAAATTGGCTAATTTGATTCTCATTGAAAAGAATATTCTGTCTAACAATCTGAGTTAGGATGATTGAGATTGCACAAATTCTATTTTTTCGGCTTCTTGAATTTCATTTGCAGTTAGTTATGATGCTTCTTAGGGTGATGCTCTCTCGTGCCTTCACTTGTAGATACTTGGAAGGCTGGCCTCACAGCTATCTATTGTGCTCCAAGCGAAGGATAAGCCAACATATGCTCCCTACCGAGATGATGGGGACATGTGTGTTGTCCTTAATGCGAAGGATATCGCTGTCACAGGGCGGAAACTTACCAATAAAGTCTACTACTGGCATACTGGGCAAGTATTATTGATCAGTTTGCAATTCTTATACTATGTTTGGGTTGTTCAAATTTCCCCTTTTAATGTAGGTTAATGTTATTGTTTTTTCAAAATTTGTGAAGAAATTTATCCAAATCCTGAACCCATAGGTAGAGACATAATGTGGATTAACCTAGGTTTCTATATAGGATAACATTTCAATTGGGGAAAAAAGTTCTACATTGAATGATACTACATGGTCTTTATGCTTTGATATCTGAAAACTACAACCATATCAAATCTTGCTGAAACTTGAAAAAGGGCACAAAAGAAGGATCATTCGTTGATTCTACATATCATATGATGCATGCCCAAGTCAATTGGGATGCTCAAGTTCCTGTTGGATGTAAATTCAAGCTTCACCTTTTTAAAATAGATTAATGATGCACTGTGAGGATTGATTAACTGAAGGGCGCCTGGAATGAATCTCAACTCCTCTCGTAGGAGTTGAACGTAAAATGCAGCGGCTTACTCTAGACTTATTTTCTGATACTTCGGTCTTTCTGGTTTGTAGATATGTTGGCAACCTCAAGGAAAGGACCTTGAAGGATCAAATGGCCAAAGATCCCACTGAAGTTATCCGTAAAGCAGTGCAACGAATGCTTCCTCGAAACAATCTACGGGATGTAAGTGTATCCGCTCTAGTCTTGGCCCTTGGGAGTCTATGATTGAAGTTTCAATTATTTCGTACCGTTTCATGTTCACTACTCAGCTTTCTTAGGTTTGTATCCACTCTAGTCTGACATTGTGAGCTATATTCAATACTCCCCTTACAGGATAGACTCCGGAAATTAAGGATATTCTCAGGCAGTGAGCACCCATTCGGTGATCGCCCCCTAGAGCCTTACATCATGCCTCCTAGGAACGTTCGGGAGATGAGGCCTCGTGCAAGACGAGCCATGATTCGAGCACAGAAGAAAGCGGAGCAACTAGAACAAAAGCAGAAGCAGCCACAGCAGCAGTGACATCATTTGACGTCTCTATCGAGTCTTTCCATGTTGATTTTGGTTTCGAACTTGCGACTATTCCCTTTCAACCAGAAGTTCGCCGTTGTGTTCTTCATCTTCAAAGCGGGCTTGATTAGAATTTAGAAATGGTTTCGTGCGTTGCCTGAATTCTTGTACGAGATATATTGCCGTGGGCAAATAAAACATACTCAAAAGTCTAAATGGTTGCTTGCATCGAGGAAAAAAAAAGGTGTTTGTATCTTTCTTATTAAGAGTGTTTTGACTATTTTCTAAACAAAAGAAAATAGTATAGGCAAAGATTTTGTGGTGAAACAAAAGAAAATGGTACAGTATGTAGTAACCAAAATAACTTATTTTATTCGTGTCTTAATAGGTGTCTTTGTAACTTTGTTAATTTGTTTCCTTGTATTTGTTTTTTTTTTTGAATTTTTTATATTTATTTTACAAATTTAATTTTGTGATATTGTTAGTATGGTTTTGGATGAAGTGAAAAAATGAAGTAATATTGTACTTCCTCCATGATAAACTATAGGTCATTTAATTTTTTGGGACCTTTTTTTAAGATAAAAACTCTATAAAATATCAACTTTTTTTATAAATTTTTAAAAATAATTTTATATTTATTATTGATAAATATGAATATATTTTAAAATTTTCTTTAAAAATATAAATATTTTATAAACTTTTTAGCTTTTTTAAAAACGTTTGATATATTTGAAACAGAGAAAGTATCCGCTGGGAAGATGGCGATGAAAAAATAGTAGTAAAAGCGATGAAAAAATAGTCAAATAGTCATTGTTAAAGCAATTATTGTAGCACACTAATTGATGATTTAAGGTAAATCATGTAAGGATTAGCTTGCAACATTGAGTATTGAACAAAAACTAATTTACGTAGTTTGTTGTATTTTTTAAATTTTGTGTCAAATATTAAAGCGACATATTTTAGAAAAAATACTTTAAGATCAAATAGAGTACAATACCATTACCATCAATCATTTTTCGATTAACCAATACCAAAAAAAAAATGTAAAAGGTACTCCCTCCGTTCCACAATACATGTCCTTTTAGTTTTGGGCACGTTTTTTAATGAGCGAAAAACTCTATAAAATATCATTTTTTTAATTATTATTTTTATATAATTTGATACTTATTACTAATAAGTATCACATTATATAAAAAAATTAATTAAAAAAATAATATTTTATAGAGTTTTTCGCTCATAAAAAAACGTGCCCAAAACTAAAAGGACATGTATTGTGAAACGGAGGGAGTATAGTATACACTTGAAAAATAATCCTTGTTTAGTATTTGGGCAGGCCCCATAGATCATAATTGATGAATTGATGCCCTTAACTATACAATTTTTTTTATATATATACAAGGCGAGAATTTAGGGATCCTCACCACCCAAGAGCATGGCGACGTCAGCAATCTCAGTAGGAACTCGCTCAGCGGCAAACGACGAAGAGAGACCGATGTGTGTCAGCCTATCAGTAGCCTGGTTCCCCTCGCGGTAGGTATGCGAAAAAATGACCCTCTCAAAAGCGCGACTAAAACAGAGTGCATCCGATCGAGACCATCAGCTCAATCTCCCAAGGACACCGCCAGATCCCCTTCATGACGTTGATCAGCATCAAGCAGTCGCCCTCCACCTCCAGCCGGGAGAAACCCCTCCTCGTAGCTTCCTAGAGACCGAACAAAAGACCGAGACACTCTGCTTGCTCCGCGAACACCCTATCGTGACCCTAAGCACCACAAGAGAGAACTGATCCATGACTATCACGAATAACAAATCATGATGCAGCCATGCCCGAACCAACCATAGCACCGTTAAAATTGAGGTTTACAAAGTCTTTGACGGGCTTTTTTCATTTTACAATTCTCTGTTTTTTTCGTTCTGTTTTAGTGGATATTTACTCTTATAGTAGGTGTTTCGTCTTCTTATTTCTCCGATTGTGCTTTTCTCCAACTTATCATGTACTTTAATTCATTACTACTATCAAAATAATTATGTAAACTAATTAAAGATAGAAATATTTATTGTAATAGTGTGTTGGGAGTGCAATGATTAAAAAAAGGGCAAAGTATTTAGGTGAAATGATGAATACTTTGAATGTGATGTGATTGGAATGAACAAAGGAAGTACGGACTAATTCACCATTTTCTGTTACGTTGTACCATGGATTGGATGATAGCTTTTGGCGGGGCCAGATTCCTCAGTTAATAATTCTACTCCTGATCGAGTAAGAGTATTTTACATTTTTACTAGGGAGGAGCTGGGCGAGTATGATTTTTTATCGGATATATAATTGTCAAATAGATTCATATATGATTCGTGCACATTCGAGTGTAATACCCATTGAAAAAGTACCCACTAATACATGCCAGATTTGTAGTTGTGCTCTTTTTACTTATTAATTTATCAAGGAAACGAGTTTGTTTTTTTATATATAAGGTAATAATTCGAGTTTAGACATATCTGAAACTCGACGGTCGAACAAACTGGCAGACCGTAGAACCGTCTAAAACTAAACATACAATAAAACAAATCGGTGTAAACACATACAAACGACTCTACAAAAACAAACAACCAAATAAAAAAAAACTCATAATATTTGGACATGCAGCAACATGCTCGAAATGGAAGGCACGAAATAGGAATGTGAATAGCAAGAATATGAGATAGCAAAAGCTAAGACAATATCTCACTGTCGAAAAGATGGAAAAACACAAATCCATGACAAGAAAAGAGAATATTCACGAAAAAGTGCAGATTACACGACGTTCTTCTCCTGCGTAAGCAGGTAATGTGTATTGTGGTGTGTTTAAAACTTAATTACCCTAGAGTTAGTATTACTTTTGGGACGAGACAGGCGTAGTACGTACGTAGTTAATTTTAATTATCAGCTAGCCATACAAAAAATTAGTTAATTTATATAGT
The DNA here is from genome assembly GCA_037127255.1 of Persicaria tinctoria. NCBI lineage: Eukaryota > Viridiplantae > Streptophyta > Magnoliopsida > Caryophyllales > Polygonaceae > Persicaria > Persicaria tinctoria. Next base: position 1,041,265 of record JBANSL010000019.1, on the reverse strand, counting down.
ACATATAGATCTCGTAAAAGATATGTATTTTACGGGTGATGATATCTTCACCGCTAATTTTTACTATTTCCACCGCTAATCACCGCATAGATATGCGGTGGGTTTAATGACAGTCAACGATCCCACCGCATAGGTATACGGTGGGTCACCGCAATACTATACGGTGGGTCACCGTACACATGCCAAAAACCGTCGCCATAATGGTTCAAAACCGTCGCCATAACCCACCACAGAGGTATACAGTGAGTTTGAACCGTCGCCATACAGCTCAAAACCGTCACCATAACAGTCCAAAACCGTCGTCATAACCCACCGCATAGGTATACGGTGGATTATGGCGACGGTTTTTAAATTGCCAAAAACCCAACGCATGTATACCGTCGCCATAACCCACCGCATAGGTATGCGGTGGGTTCGTATACGGTCAGCGGACTCACCGCCACCGCATAGGTATGCGGTGATTAGCGATGAAAATAGTAAAAATTAGCGGTGGAGATATCGTTTCCGGTATTTTACACATTCATTCACGAAGACTTGTTTCAAGTCAAGAAGAAATAAAATTGGCACTAATTAGTTGTTTGAAGTTGAAAGGAGAGGACGGTGGCTAGCTAGTACTAGTAGTAGGTATATAGGAGGTTCCACTTGACTATAAATATTAAATTCTCTAAAATAAAAAAATATGGAGGTATATTAATATATGTCAATATCTCTTGCAAAATTCTAGAGCGAGTGTAGTGCACCTAGAGGAGAGATTCTAATACATCTCTAGGAATATACCCTTCTTATCTTTATTATTATTATTATTATTTAACTATTATTATTATTATTATTATAATAAAAACATATTACAAGAAATTAGTGGGCAACCGAGATACTATCTGGGCACCCACTCCATTATTCTTATCTTTATTATTATTATTATTATTATTATTATTATTAGGTAATAACTTTGAGGGACAAATCTACCCAAATGCATCCTTAGAATGATGTTCCAAAGACTTTGATCATTGTATGTCTCGGGGCCCTACCAGAGCGACAAAGGTATGTAACCTTGTTTGTCACTCTAGGATCTGTTGCCATTTCAGTCTGTATGGGAAAATGAAACTGTTCTCACCCCCAAAAGAAGTAGTCTAATATCCATCGTTAGAAGTTCAATTTCTCAATGACATCTTTTGCTGTAACACCCCCGTCCTAAATCGGATATTATAAGAATGTTAGAAGTGGTTTATAAGTTATTCAAGTCCTACATATATATGTCATAAGAGCTCTTCTTTTTCAGGCTCCAAATGAGGACAACGGAGCTGAGAGGGCTAGGCGACATGAGTTGGCGCCTCTTAAGACCCCGAGTCTTACATTTGCCAGTTAGTGCTCTTACATTTGTCAGTTAGTGCTTCCACCTTTAACGAGGATTGTTACATTTTCCAGTTAGTGCTTCCACCTTTAACGAGGATTTAACCCCAAGTTGTCGAAAATTGATGTGTATCGATCGTCCTTCTCAATCTCGTATAACTACTCCCATTGAGCTGTTGTCGTATACAGTCGTTAACCCATTGAAATTAAGCTTATACGTTCCCTTACTTGGTAAAATTTCCTCCATTTCGCCGCTCTTGGCTGATCCTTGATGGCCATTCTCCTCACTTCTCCTTTAATCTCCCCCTCTACCTCACTATCATCCTCCAACCTAGATGTTTTCTTCCAGTTATCCATATACAATGATATAATATGATTCATCTGATCAGTCTTTGGTGGTACTTATACACCCTTCTTATCAACTAAAACTAAGCAGAGTTTTGTGTATGTTTATTTTATTATTCTAAAAATTAGTAAAAAATACATTAAAAAATGCACAATTCTTTTTTCTTTCTAATTTTCTTTCTAGCCTCCGATCCCCCAAATCCGCCGCGATTGTACTTGGTTTAATTTTTTCAATTTTTGTAAGACTATCTTGTCACTTAGAATCACCTTCTCGAAATTAACCCAAAAAAGAAATCATCTTCTCGTTGGAGAAAATAATCACTTTCTCAATATGTTCGGAGAAAGAAAGCATACACCTCAACCTTTCGAACTCTACTCGAGCTCTAATCGAGTATGATAAATTGTTTTATTTGTTGATTGGCAATGGGATAAGTTATTTTCTACATTCTCTTGCTTGGTAATTTTCTCCTTCTCGCCGACCCTTGATGGCCCTTGTTGAGAATAAAAGGGATGTGAAGAGACCAAAAGAGTCCCACATCGACTATATGAACAAAGAAGCCTTAGTATATAAGCTAGTGGGCTACCCCACATAATGTCAATTGGTTTTAGAATGGAACCCCGCTCGGCTTATGTGCTAGGCTATTAGCGCAAGGGTGCACGTGCATGTGCACACGACCCCCGATCCCGAGTCCCAACGGACTTCAGTAGCCCTTCTCCTCACTTCTCCTTTAATCTCCCCCTCTACATCACCATCATCCACCAACCTAGATGTTCTCTTCCAGTTATCCATATACAACGATATAATATGATTCATCTGATCAGTCTTTGGTGGTACTTATACACCCTTCTTATCAACTAAACTAAGCAGAGTTTTGTGTATGTTTATTTCATTATTCTAAAAATTAGTAAAAAAAATACATTAAAAATGCATAATTCTTTTTTCTTTCTTATTTTCTTTCTAGCCTCCGATCTCCCAAATCCGCCGCGATTGTGCTTGGTTTAATTTTTTTTAATTTTTGTAAAACTATCTTGTCACTTATAATCACCTTCTCGAAATTAACCCGAAAAAAGAAATCACCTTCTCGTTGGAGAAAATAATCACCTTTTTAATATGTTCGGAGAAAGAAAGCATACACCTCAACCTTTCGAGCTCTAATCGAGTATGATAAATTGTTTTATTTGTTGATTGGCAATGGGATTAATTTCACCCTTTCCACGCATATATTGGACTTCCACTAATTAGGTAGGTCTGAAAATCTGATTTGCAGTCAAATTAATAAAAATAAGTCAAATTGTGTTTATGGGCAGATCAAACTCAAATTAGTCTTAATGAATCTTTAAAGGTCATATCCATATTTCCATGTTATGAATCAAATATAGCAATGAAGCTAATTAATATATTACTACATCAGAATGTTATTAGTATTCAATTGGATGAATTAAAGAATAGTTCAAACTTCAAACCCTATATTATATTACTAAACAAGATTAATCCACAACACATGATGAGTTGAAAGTACATTTTAAAGATGACACATATATGTATACATCCGACCTAAACAAACGTGACACCATATGATGGCAACAAACATTGATATCTCTTCCTTTTTTAAATTTGCTATTATGATTTTAATTGTATCCAAAGTAAAAGATTCGACAATCACTACAAAACAAATCAAAAGCTACTTTCACTTGTGACTTATTGTTATATATGGCTGAGTTTACTTGTACAATTTCGACCAAAAAGGGTTTACTTCTTTAATAATTAATTAATAATTACAAATAAGGTTAGATTCGACCCATCTATAGAGAAATTCAATTTATCGATCTGAATTTGTGTAATTGACCGATAATTAAACTTGAAATCCACTTAAGGCTTGTACTCGAAATTGCCTTAACTCGATATAATATATGGTTTTGGATTTGGTCCAAAATTTATTACTCTCAACTGTATAAATATAGTCATGAATTAAAATTGACCCGACTTGACCGAATAAGATCGACATGTTAGGTTCCTCATATTATATTAGGACTGACGCACGTAATTTTATTACGGAACCAACAGAGTATCGGTCGTACAGTGCCAACGAGTATTGGTTACGAATATACCAACGAGTTAGTACGGTTGGTTACCATCATATAGGTAACTAATACGAGTCGGTATGGTTGATGGTAGATGCCCTGAAATACCACGATATACTGTGGTGTCATCATAGGTGGTAATGATGGTTATCTCAATTTTACTTTGGTAAATCTAGTACCGTATTGATGGTAAACGAAATTTCGATTATCATTGAAGTTGGTTGTCATGTACATGAGTATTAGATAGGGTATTAGTATAAATACTCTTATTAATTGTAATGGAGGGATCATTGATTGAATAATGAAATGACAAATTACTCTTTTCTCCCTAAACTCTTCCTCTATCTCTCTTTCCCTTACCTTCTTCCACTGAACTCCTCTTCTAATCCTAATTCATCATCTTCTTCCCTTAATCCTTTTCTAAATCTTTTTTTTGGGGTTAAACCCTAAATCTCTTCATTTTCCCTTTCAAATCCATAATTCCAATTAGGAACATTACAAATTCGTATCTAGAGCAGGTTCTTCCTCAATTTCGTAATTTTTTCCCCCAAATCTGCAAATTCGTATCATACCACGACTATTGGTATGATACATTGTACAAAAAATTACATACCGAAAATGATCGGTACTATACATGGTAATTCCCAACTTCCCCGTACCGACCCAACCCTGCATTATATAGGGTTCGTATGGGACGAGGACGGGGTTAATAGACTGACTAAAATTATAAACAGGGTCAAATTTATAAAGTGTTGGTAAAAGTAGTTAAAAATTTAAACAACAAGATAATCTCCGTATGAAGCGAAAAACAGTTTATTTGTAAAAATTGAAATTTATTTTGTTGTTATTAGGAGTATTGTGATACTTTCAAACCAAATAAGATAAAAGGAAAGGGGTAAAAACGACTTTTGAAAAATAAACACCTAAAATAAGCATTATTTTGGAGCTTTTTTTTACTCCTTTTTTTAACACTTTTTCAATGATTATGGGACCCCATACGACCTTTTTACCTGTTTATAAAATAATTAGGTGTTTCTACTTAATTTTTAAGTGTTTATTTCAACACCCATACACAACCATAGGCGGGATGTTTTTGCACATAGGTTAAATATATATAAATTAATCAGTTATGAGCATGGTTATTAGGATCCCGATCCGGATTTTACGATCCTACGATTCTAGGCAAGGTTTTGATTCGGATCGGACATATAGACTCCTTCGTGCTAGGATCTACCTAGGATCCTATGGGATCGTGTGGGATCCGTGAGATCTACCTTAGATCTACTGATCCTAGAAAAAATATCTGATCCTAGCAAAAATCATATTTGTGTAATTGTATTTGTTTTGTTTGGATATTGAACCTTCTGGATAAGATGGGCCTTTTTATTTTTTTATTTTATTTTTTTTTGGCAGCCCATGTCCTTAGAAATTGAAGGCAGAAGAGTGAAGACGTTGAATTGAAACCCTAAGCCCTTTGTTTTGTTACTTAACTCGACAAATTCACGTTTGAGCGCCTAAAATTGTTCATGGCGTGGTTAATTGTGATGATGACATTTGAAACTAGATATGACATTGGATATTTGGATGTATGATTTATCTCTTGTATGTTTGTCATATTTTAAAACATTATCCTTGCCTGTTGTTTGTCACATTTTGAGACATTATTCTTGACAAATTATGAATGTTAAGTGCTTATTATTGAACTATTTTAGTTAGTTAATTTGTTTAATGGAGGAAAAGCTTAGTTTTATTTTAAAATTAAGATATTTGTTTAGGATGGTTTGTTTTTATTTTATTTTTAATTTTTGTCTAGAATCTTATGATCCTACGACACTACACCTTTGTCTCGATCCCACACTTTGATCCCGATCCTAAAAACCATGGTTATGAGAACATTCCGATTTTAATTGAATTTAATATTTTGACCAAATCATCGTTGATTAATTTCTAATTTCCACGTCTTACGTCTCGATCTGCATGTCAAATGTCAATTTGAATATTCAAATGTATGAGACTAAAAGCTAAAGAACAAGTCGAAGATGTCTACGTCTTCTACCTGCATTTTATATTTGGCAGGATATATATATGCCCATAAAATCTTAACCATTTGTTAATATACCCACAAAGGGAAAATTTTGATCTATGCCCATCAAAAGGTAAAGACATTTTATGTGTAAATAGGGTTTTGTTTTGTATTTACATATTAAAATTTTATATAATATCTCATTTTAAAAAAGACTATCATTTATTATTGTTATTTTATTTCCTTTTCTTTCTCCAAGCTTTGGCTTTGTTCTTCCCTATTGCAATGAAACATCACTTTATTGTATTTGTTTTCTTATTGATTGGATAGTGTAGTCTGTAATTTTGCGCACTCGAGATTCCATGTAGAGACAATGGAGTACTATATTTGAGTCAATAAATATGAGTTATAAACTCCCTCCGATCTAAAATATATCGTTTGACTTTTCAGCACGTATTTAATAAGCTAAAGACTGTATAAAATATTAAAATTTTAAATTATTTTTTACAACTTAATGTTTTTTGGTAATGAGTATTAATTTTTAATTAATAAAAGTCTCATTTAAATGAATTTATTTTTAATTAATGAAACTCTCATTTTAATAAACAAAAAGATAATTTTATTAATTAAAATTTAAAGGGGCTGAATAGATGGTATTTAGAATTTTTAGGTAGTTAAATCAAACTCTTATTTTAATGAATTAACTTTTTTTTTTATTAGATAAGGGTTTTGGTAGATTCCGACCTGATCGGCCACCACCCAAAATAGAACACACAATATTGGATCGATTGAATTATGAATTAACTCTCGGACCAAAAAAAAAAAGAATTATGAATTAACTCTAATAACTATTGCATTAAAAAAATTTAAAAATGCTTTTTTATAAATATTTTTTCTAGTTCTATTTATAAATAAATACTCCTTCCGATCCAAAAAGATTGTCGTTTGACTTTTTAACACATATTTTAAGGAGCTAAAAACTATATAAAATATCAACTTTTTTTAAATTATTTTTTTACAACTTAATATTTGTTGGTAATAAGTATTAGATTATAAAAAAATAATAATAAAAAAGTTAATATATTATATAGTTTTTAGCTCCTTAAAATACGTGTTAAAAAGTCAAACGACATCCTTTTTGGATCGGAGGTAGTACCAATTTTTTTTTAATTGAATAATTGAAAAAAGGAAATGTGGGCCTAGTGGGTCAACGTGTTTGATTGGACTTGTAAAATTAGCAATAGGAGGAGGCTGCTGCTCACGTTTATAGACCCCTCCTAAACCGTTTTGCTTGATGCCTCATTATATGACTATAGTACCCCTGCTGCCACCAACTATTTACATCAAATTTTAGCTTCATAGTTATTTTTTCTTTAAATGTAAAGTAATTCGAGGTATATACAAATTTGATAACTTGAGAGATAAAAAAACATCAATAGTTGAAAGTTTTCGTGAAACACGAACCGAAAGAAAATCAAAGAAAGAAAAGAGACAATCGAAATGGAAAAACAAAAATAATAATGAGATTTGACTATGAAGGATAAAACGATATGAACAAATAGAAACACATATATGAAGAACATGAAGAGACGATACTGGAAAATTTCAGAGAAGTAATTGTGAAACCTCATATTTAAACTAGATTTATAAAAAGTTATCGGATAGTAATCACACATCCACGATTCCTTCACACTAATAAAATCCAATAGAAAATAAATAACAGTATCACATCAAATTTTAGTTATGTTACATAATTATAAAAATCTCATTCAAATGACACGAGATTAGAATCATAACTTGTGATTAAAGTTGCTAGAAATTAATTTTGCAAGTGTTTTTTTTAGATTACAAACACATTCAAATAAAGCATTACAATTCATATATGTAATTCAAGTGCTATTTTTGTATACTTCTATAACATTAATGTCATGCCTTAATGCCTCACCTAATGACAACCTTTCATTTTCGGTAAGCTATAAACATCACCCACTAAACATAACATTGAAACCTTACACCATTTTAATAAAATGTTCAAATTCCATAAATACAAATCACACCAATTTTGTAATAATTGTTAATACTAAGGGCATGTTTGGAAAGAAGAAAAGGCTTCATAGTGGCACGTCATTGGCATGTGTAAGGAAATGCGTCAAACAAGATTCAACCTTGTCCTCCTTCACCTACACGTTTTTCTTTTTTCTTTTTCATCCCCAAAATCTTACCTTTCTCTCCCATTAACACCTCCATCTCCATTCTTATGTATAAACAAATTACTCTCTAATGCCCCCAATCATTTGCATATAATCTAAATAAAATATTTTTTTTTGTTCTTAATTGATAAATTAATTATTTTCTTTTCCATGCTAACTACAAACATTTATTATGTTTATTTAATCCTTGATTCCATTTTTATAACCTTCAAATACGAGTTCAGCTTGATATAAATCTGTTTATAGACAAATTTATAGAATACACGATGGAAAGTGTGAAAGACAACTAGACAAGTAACATCTCACATTAATCACCTTTTAACCTATGCTCTGCACTACATCCTAATCCTTTAACGCTGAACAGAATATGTAACCGAAAATTAAAATTTCACCCAACCCGAAAAGAAGCCCACCCACCTAAAAAACTCAAATAAATATCTCATTTATTATTTATTTTTCCACTTAAAAAAGAATCTTACATTTATTATATAATTAATTATAAATATAAATATTAATTGCCAAACAGAAAAAAGGAAAAGTACATTTTGGTTGAACAAAGAAAATAACTCGTCTCTCCCTCTTCCTTCATCCCCTGTGGCCCTGTGGAGTCCCTCCTGTCAAAGATTCCTCCTTTCTCTTTCTTTCCTCCTTCCTTATCTCTCAAATCAAATCTCTGTAAAAATTAAAAACTAAAAACCCCCATTTCTCAATTACTTCATCTGTGTGTTTGTGTGTGTGAGTGAGTGTGTGCTTTGTTGTACCCACCATGGATCTCTCTCCACCCACCATGGCACCATTTCCCTCTTCAATTTCCTATTTTTTAAGCACCCAATAGCGAATCAGCAGAAATTAATTTTTCTTTTTTAATCTGTGATCAGTCAATTTCAATTTCGTTCCCTTTTTTTATTGTTCCTCCCATTTGAAGTAAAGAATTTGGTTTTGATGGGCTGTGCGAGCTCCAAAATCGACGATACGGACGCGGTGGCGCTCTGCCGGAGCCGCGTGGCCGCCGTCGACAGCGCCCTCCGCTGCCGCTACGACTTCGCCGAGGCCCACCTCGCCTACCTCCAGTCACTGAAGTCCGTTAGCGTCTCCTTCCACCGCTTCTTTCACTCCGCCGCCGCCGGCGACGCCCTTGTTAACACCTCCGCCGCTGCCCCACCTTCGCCAATCCTCAACCTCCCCGCCGGCCGTAAAATCGACGACGAAGAAGAAGATGAGCAGCTGGAACACCACATCAAATCCCCCGGCTCTTCCTCCCCTCACCATCTCTCGCACTCCAGTTCGGGCTCTCACCTCCATTTCGACCCGGATTCGGAGGATGAAGACGAGATTTCCGGGTCGGAGCCACTCCACCACGACCCGGGCATGTTCCGTGAGGGTTTGGTTATGAATTCCAATTTCAATTTCAATCCTCATAATGTGCAGATGAATTTCATGAAGAAACAGCCAACCCCTTCGGTTTCTTATGAGCAGAAACCGGCGGGTATGGAAAGCGTCCAAATTGAGGTCACGAATCCTCCGTACTACCCTTACTATATGCCCAATCAGAACTCCAATTCGCACTTCTATGGCGATCCTTACGGTGCCGGAGGTGGTGGTGGGTATGGAATGGGTGGCTATTATGGTGGTCAGTACTCTTCCCAGCCGGAGATTGGTGGTTTTGGAGCTCCGTCAACATCGGAAAAGCAGCCGCCTCCACCTCCGCCACCGCCTGCCAGTACATCAACTTGGGATTTTCTGAATCCCTTTGAGAACATTGAGGCTAATTACCCGCCACCTTATACTCCGAGCAGAGCGAGTAAGGGAAGTAGGGATTCGAGGGAGGTAAGGGAGGAGGAGGGTATTCCGGATTTGGAGGATGAGGATTACCATCTAGGAGCTGTGAATGAAGTTTATGGGGGTCAGAAATTGGCTGATGTTGGTGGTGGTGTTGGTAGTTCGGATGGCGGTAGGAAGAGCAATTCAATGGCGGCAGAGGCGAAGGAGATTGGGCCTGCTGAGGTAGGATATAGGGCGAGGCCGAGTGATTCGCAGGAGCCGGATAGGGTGGAGTATGAGGTTCACATGGTGGATAAGGAGGTTGTTAGGGAAGAAGGCCGAAGATCAGAGGAGCAGGGAAATGTGGGAGCTTTTAATGGGAGAAGGGGTGGTTTCAGGAATGTGTCTGAGGTTGTGAGGGAGATTCAGGTTCAGTTTGAGCGAGCTTCGGATTCGGGTGGCGAGCTTGGCAGGATGCTGGAGGCTGGAAAGCTACCCTATCGCCACAAAAGCTCGGGTTATCAAGGTTAGAGAGGGTCAATTGGTTGAACTGTTATTGTTATTGACCATTTACGATTTCTTAGAAGATAAAGATTTTAGGTATTAGTAGTCAGGTTGATTGTTTTGAATGGTATCTTTGCAGTTTCATCCAAGATGTTGTATGCCATTGCTCCTTCCCTACCCTCCACTTCCAGGGATTCAGATTCCGCTGCAGATATTGACGAGGATATGGGATTGAGCTCAGGGAGCCTTTCTGCTACATTGCAGAAGCTCTACCTTTGGGAAAAAAAGCTCTTTGAAGAAGTTAAGGTATGCGTCGCTTCTCAGTGAGTTGCTACTATAGGATTGCTTATCGAAAGTCTTTGAATTTTTTGGATGGTGTTAGTTAGAGCTTAGTACCTTACTTTAGACAAGGCATAAATTGACATTGTGTTTACTTTTGTGTCATCTTAGTTCTTTGTGACTATTATTAATTGGAAACATGAATCAGAGATTCACTAGTTTTGATATTATAATTGCTGAGTGTTTATATGACTATGCTTCCATGTTTGTTTCCACTTATACAGTTAAACTGAGTTCCATAACAGTAATAACCCAACTTCTGAATCTCTGATTGTACACTATGATTTTGCATTGAGCGGGAGGTTTTGACCATATCATTTTTTCAGTTTGAAGAAAAGAATAGGGTTGCCAATGAAAGGAAGATGAAGAAACTGCAGCGGTTAGATGAGAAGGGCGCTGAGGTCCAAAAGATTAACGCGTCTCATAGTGCTATCAAAGATCTATCTACAAAGATTAGGATTTCAATCCAAATCATTGATAAGATCTCCGTGAAAATAAGCAAGCTAAGAGATGAAGAATTGTGGCCCCAGCTGAATGAATTGATTCAAGGGTATAGAGCATGTTTATCCCTCATTTCTTTATCATAAGCTGCATTTCATACACTTGATATGCATTTGAATATGAAATTTTTATGGCATATGAAATCTTTACTTGCCATAGTTTCATAATTTGCATCACTTTACTGGATATTGACTCTTTCTGCTTCCAATTTCTATATATGACTGTTTCACTTACCTTTTGTCATAGTTTCCATCTGCCTCAAGGTAGGGGTTGTCTTCCCTATTGTTATTCACTTTGATTAAAAAAAAAATATTTTTATAGCCAGAGCTTCAAATGTCCTTGAATTTGACCAAATCAATCAATTCATCTTTGTAGTTTCTGTCCAGCACTTAAACAGAAGCACCATTCTCTTTGCCGTTTCTTTGGCCCTTCTCTTCCCTGGACATTATTCATGCCCAAAACTGTAAATATTCTTCTCACATTTAGCCAAATCAATAAATTCAGCCTTGAAATTTCTGTCCGGCGCTAAAACAGAACCGCCATTTCCATTGGCGCACTTTGTAGACATTTGTCTTCTTCGACCATTATTTATAGCCAAATCAATCTATTCATCCTTGTAGTTTCTGCCCAGCAATTATTCGGAAGCTCCACTTAAAAAGAAACGCCGCTTTCTTTGGCGTGTTTCTTGGGCCATTGCCTTCTCGGATCATTATTCATAGACAATACCATATATGTCCTTCTTGCATTTATCCACCCATCCTTGTTGTTTCTGTCCAGCACTTATTCAGAAGCGCCACTTTGTTTGGCGTGTTTCTCAGGCCTTTTCCTTTTCCGACCATTATTCATGGACAGTACCATGTATGGATAGTACGATTTTGGCTATGAAGGAAAGTCAAATAAGATAAAGACTCAAGAAAGACGTCTAAGAAAGTGGCGCTTCTGAATAGTTTCTGACCAGCACTTATTCAGAAGCGCCACTTTCTTTGGCGTCTTTCTTGAGTGTTTATCTCTTCTGACCTTCAATCATAGCCAAAACCGTAACTGTTCTTGAATTTAGTCATCCTTGTAGTGTCTGCCCCAAACTTAGTCAGATGTGCCACTCTCTTTGGCATGCTTCTTCGGCTTTTTGTCTGCTCTGACCATTACTCATAGCCAAACGGTAAATGTTTTCGCATTTATTCAAATCAAGAATTTCATTCTTGTAGTTCTACCCAGGACTTAATTGGAAACACCAATATTTTTGGCGTGTTTCTTGAGCATTTGTCTTCTCCGATCATTACTCATAGCCAAAATCATAAATGTCTCATTTTTATCCAAATCAATAAATTCAGCCTTGTAGTTTCTGTCCTTTCCTTAATCAGAAGCACCATTTTCTTTGGTGCGTTTCCTGGTCCTTTAAACGCCCTTGCATTTAGCCAAATCAATAAATTCATCCTTGTAGTTTTTGTCCTGCACTTCAAGTGAAGTGTCACTTTCTTTGGTGTGTTTGCTTCATCCTCGTCTTTCCTTTGGTATTTTCCATACAAAATACACTAATATTTATCTTTTCTTATGGCAAACATCCTTACATGTTCTTGCTTTCGTTCAACTAGGATCTTGTTGTTGTTTCTATCCAAATTTGTTTAATTTTCCTTGCTTGCACTTTCACATCTTGTTACATGACCCATAAATCGCTAAGTAAACTTTATTCGAATTATTTGCACAGGGCAATATGGAAGAGCTTCTGGAACACAAGCTGTTAGTTTTGATGCTTATATTCTGTTCAATATAGACTAATTTCTTAGAACCTGTTATATTCATTACTATATTTCAGTGTTTCTAAAGTTCTTTTTCACTTTTCATACGTTTCATAAAGAGTTACTCTTTGTTATAAAATGCAGTATGATGAACATATTTGGTCTATTTTATTTGTTTAGATGTTTCCACTGATGTTGTATTAACAGTTCATATTGTTGATTGCATACTTCCGCACATTTTCTTGATGACCTCTAACTTAGTGAAGTTTACACTCGTTGTACAAAAGAATAATGCTGCCGAGTCTATCTCTGGTAGCACCTTTATTTGGCCACTGTCTTTAACCGGTAGTTATAGTTCAATTTGGTAGTATGCATTTTTGTTATTTCTTGACATGTAAGATGCGGTATCTGGTTTTCACATCTGCGTATGATTACTATCTGGTGGCTGATTTCATGATTTGAATGAATCTGTCATCTTCAGGTTTTCCAGAATGTGGAAAGGAATGCTCGAGTGCCACCATAGCCAGTGTCAAGCAGTAGATGGCGCGACAGGATTGGATGCAATCGTGTCTTCCAAGAACTCCAGTGATGCCCATCTCGAAGCCATCCTGCAGCTCGAGCATGAGCTCATCAACTGGACCACGAGATTCTCCAACTGGATCGACACACAAAAGGGATACGTGACAGCCCTCAACGAATGGTTGCTAAATTGCATTGTCCATGAACCCGAAAAAACAGCAGATGGGGAAGCCCCGTTCTCACCTGGGAGGGCCGGGGCACCTCCTATCTTCGTAATCTGCAACCAGTGGGTCCAATCTCTGGACAGATTATCCGAGAAGGAAGTCATCGACTCCATGAAGGTCTTCGCAGCCATGGTTTTCCAGTTCTGGGAGCGGGACAAGGTCGAGATGCAGCAAAGGATGGTTTCCGACAAGTATGTGCACGTAGAGCGGAAGGTCAAGAACCTGCAGAGAGAGGACATGAAGATACAGAAACAAATACAAGCTCTCGAGAAGAAGACGGTTCACTATCCCGAAGAGCCAAATACCCTGCCATTGTCCGGGAACATCGTTTATCCAGGTGACACTAAGACCAGCCTACAATCCGCCCTGCAACACGTCTTTGAGGCCATGGACAGATACACATCCGAGTCCCTAAAAGTTTACGAGGAGTTGCTGTCGCGCAGTGAAGAGGTTGTCAGGGAACGCTCCAGAGCTTGATGGTACCGCATTCAGCAAGAGCGAAACAATAGCAGTACATATAGAATCATTGAACCGAGACGAGTACAGCAAGGGCGCGACATGGGCGAATCAGGTAACCTCTTACTGTCATTGGAAGTAACTTAAATTTTGTGTTAGCAATAAGTTTATATAAGCTTTAGGATAAAAAAAAATGGAATTGGGCTTGACGCAAGTCATGTGAATGCTCAAAGATGCTTTAGTTTTACTGTATGAAATGCTAATGCTATATATATTTTTATATAGTATAGGGATATATAATGAGCAGTTTAGAATAAGCTAAAGAGTTTTAGGTAAGATTTATTGTACATATGAGAACTGTTGGTTATTGAAGCATTTGGAAAGTTGTTTTTAGAGGGTTGGTCCATTTATTTATTCTTTCATTATTTACAGGATTGGTGTTGATCTCTGCCTTTGCCATTCATCATCTTGATTGAATGGTGTTGGTTTACCCTTTTGTGTTTGTTTCCATAGCATGTGTATTTTTAAGGGTTTGCGCCGTTTGAATTGCTCGGGATGGGAGAGGGATTGGACCCTTTGCTCGGAATGGAGCGGATTTGAATGCTTTGCTTCTAATGTAGCAAGGTTTGAACCCCTTGCTCGGAACCAATGTTGTAAAAAACGCTTGGCGGTAGGGCAAGGTTAAGGGTTTTGGTGGGTTTTGGTGACCTTGAAGGCATTGGCGGCAAGGTGAGGTCAAGTGCTTAGACGGGCCTTGGCGGGTTTTTTAGAATAGTGCTCGAAATAGAATAGAGTTCGAACCCTTTGCTTGGAATGCAACACGGATCGAACCCTTTGGCCGGAATGGAAGATGGGAATGGAAGAGTGTCCGAACCCTTTGATCGTAATGGAACAGGTTTCGAACCCGTTAACCATTCTGGAATGGTTCAGCTGGAAATGACTTGCGGGTGGTACCCAAAGATCCTTGGTTCAAATCCAAATGACCGCTCTCTATTTACCAAATCAAGGAATGGAACAAGTTTCGAACTAGAGACACCTATTCTGTTGGGTGTTCTGATTTTACCATCCGTGTCGATCCCTGAAACTCGTTACGAAGATGCAAACAGGCGGAAACGAAAGGGCTTCGTGTCGATTTGTCACTAAACAGAACCTATCAATTGGACAAAACTTTGCAATGTGCATAAAAAAGAAGCTTGTGTGAAAATAGAGGGTTGGATCTGTATACCATTGTGGGAATGTGAACACACAAAAATGGGATATGCAGTGGCTTTCTAAAAACTGTCATTACTTGCAGCAGATGTAGGCTGTATCCTTTAGGAGAGATTACAATTGTCTTTTCTAAGCAAAATGAATCCAACTTGACAGATTTATATCAAGTAATAAGAAGAGATAAAGTCAAACAAAACCTCTCTAAATCATCCCAAAAATGTCAAATGAATTCAAGTGTTTGCCTTAATCTGATCAATACACCCTTTCATCTCTCTACATTTGCCTCCAAAGTCTTATTTTCATATTGAATTTCATGGGTGTGATATTTCATAATTGAATTCATGAGTGTGATTGACATAATGAGTTTTTGATTGCTCAATTTACCAAATATTTTAAATACATTATAAATTCAGTGAACCAAACACTCATCAAATATTTATAATTATAATTGCATTATCTTTTTTTTAGGACTAAATACGCGTCGCGGCTCACCCTAAATCACCCTAATGATAACTTACTATTCATGGTCAAAGAAAATTTGAGTAACATCAAAAGAGTGACACAGAAGAGTCAAATAACTGGCTACGCAGCTGATTTTCCTATAGATATGCTGAATTTGGACGTTACTAAATTTTAGTATATCCAAACGGAGATCTGAGATAATCATTTCAATATCCCAAGGGCAATTACTCCAGCCGTCCCTCGGTACATTAATAACACATAAATTGTATCATTCGATTTCGATGCGTTGAATGTTAAGATTAAGGGTCTCTTAAACCATTTATGAGAGTATGGACTTCTACTGCATGGATCGAGGACACAAAACAACGGCCATCATTCATACTTATCACATTAGCAAGGTGATATCTTGAATCCTTGATAATATAATTGCATTATCGTTATGAGGTTTTTACTCGGTTTCATTATTAAAAACATTGTTGGGTTTCTTAGGCAGTTTGAATCGAGGGTATACAAAACCTTCACTGTTGATGCTATTAAATTTCTTAAATATTTTATTATTATTATTATATTAGAATGATTTGAAGCTTGGTAATGAATAGTCAATCAATCAATCATGAGAGGTTTGAAGGAACGGAGCAAGCATTCATAGTACTATGAAATCACATGCTCTTGGCTTCCACATAGGAGAAGACATATTGGAAGGAGAGGAGATACACATGACTTATTAAATTAAAATATATTTATATGAAATGTATTGACCTGGTTGCTGATAAGATGGTCTATCTTGGATGATGGTCTAGCGGAAGCAGACTTCTCCTAAGAGCATGCACAATGGAGGGTCTGGACATCGAGCCCTTAACTTACTTTTTCTCTGTCACATCAGCTTAAGGGTTTCATTCCATATTTTTACTATTTGAACTCTCATCAGAGAGCCCCACTCTCGGACCCTTAAGTTACATTTTACTATTTACCTTTTTAAAAAATAACATATACAAAATGAGTGTCTATGGGTAGATAAAATTAATTCACACTTGAATATAATTTTTATTTTATTTTATAATTATAAAAAATGTCTAAAAACATTTTTTATAGGGTTAATTCACATGTATTGTCGTTGTATGTGCTAATGGCTTCACTTTTTGGGCTCTTGTATAAGGGCCTTCGGGATGGGCCTCTTAGCTCTTTTGCTTTTCCTTTTATATTTTTTGTTTAGTTGGCAAGTGTAAGGGCCTAGAGGCCCTCCAATACACATGCTCTAAACTATTGTCTGTTTTAAAAAAAAAATTAGAGATTTGATTTCGAATTTTAAGAATGGAATCTTTTTTTATACGAGTACTTTAACCATTTTTATTAAGCATATCCAGTACAATGTGGACTAAGCTATAATAATAAAAAAGAAATTATAAATTTTATAGTGTAAAGTAAGAATATATCTTACTTCCTCCATTTTTATATAACTTTTACTATTTATATATGTTTTCCTATAATGATAAAAACTACTCCGTGTATAAACTATTAAACTTTTATTTTGTTTTTTAAAATAATTTCATATTCTATTTGTCTCAAAATATAGATAGTTTGACTTTTCGACACATTAATATTTTTATAGAGTTTTTAGCTCTTTAAAAATGTATTAAAAAGTTAAACAATACTCCATCCGTTCAACAAAAATTGTCGTTTACCATTCATGCACACTTTTTTAGAATGATAAAAACTATATAAAATATTCTTTTTTTTAAATTTTTTTTTAACATGTTTGTATTTATTAATAATAACTACGAAATTGTTAAAAAAAATTATTTAAAAAATCAATATTTTATATAGTTTTTAGCTCCTAAAAAAACGTACATGAATAGTAAAACGTCAAGTTTTGTTGAGCGGAGGGAGTATATATTTTGAGATAGGTAAAATATTACTCGTATTTATTAGTAATAAGTATGAATTTTTTTAATATTTATATAACTTTGATTATCACAATAAAATGTGACAAGTCATATGAAAAAAAGGAGTGTAAAATTGGTTGTCAATTGGATCTGCAGACTGTAATGCTCACAACACAATGTGACTACAGTATATATGTACAAAAAAGGGCTGCTGGGTCTACTCACCAGCCATAGCCTGATAGCCATGCATGTCAATTTGTCAGTTCATATATCTATCTATGAAGCAACCCACTTTTTAAAAGGAAAAATACCAGTAGTAATTAATCAGGGGTCATCAAAACAACACACAAATGAAATCAGTTGTACACCAAACTCAAGAAGCAGGACCTTTTGAAATTGGAAATGAGTAAGAGCTTCATAAATAAAGAGCTGAGAGCGATCATCCGGGGTTCGAATTGGAGACTTTGGATATTACCAGCAAGTCCTTTCAAGTTGAGTCATTCCGGAATGGTTAATAATAGTTTCATCCAAACATTAGGGCCCTGTTAGGCATGGTCAAAGGGAGTCGACAATTTGAAATTGTATTATCTATTTTGAAAAGGCAAACACTCTTCATATAAATAGTGTCATTTATCAAAAACATAAAACATACTCGATAAATCATAAGTGTGTGTAATCCAAACGAATCTTAAGTATGTATAGGGCTAACAGTGAAGTGCCCACTTTCATATCGATCTTGATCATCATAAACTATACTAGATTGAGTTGATTCCCTATATTAGTTAGGCTAATATGCAAAAATAAGTTGTAACAAAAATTTGTGTATCTTGATCATCATAAATCGAACTAAAAACGTTGATATATCTGGTTATCATAATTAAAAACGTTATCGTTTAAAAAAGGTTGACATATGGTTATCGAAATTAAGACCATGGTTTATTTTGGATGATATTGAATGTTCTAATGATAATGATACCATTTGACCAAATTTCATGTCAAAGTTTTTGTTACCACCTCTCTAAAAGCTGAGTTATTTTTCTTACCGTTGAAAAATAATAATATTAGATCTCTAAAAATAATAATATTAGTTACCTCTAAATAATTCATATAAATATCCTATATGAATATAAAAAGATCCAATTCAATTAAGATAAAAAAAAAATCAACGAAGATAATTAAAATAAATAGCAAATCCTAAATAAATCACAAATGATTGTCTTTAAAAATGATTTGACCAACTTTGGATCACCAACATCCATATGTGGTCCAAAAAAAGTCCCTCTTTATTAGGTCACACCCTTCTATATATGTTCACACATGTATATCAATAGGTCCAACTAAGCAATGCTTCAACATTCTATATTTAACAAATATATAATCTTAGTTTTACTTTTACATGCTATTTCATGGTTAATTTAGTTTGAGTTGTGATTATAAAAATTGTTGAAAATAATAGTATTCGATTAAGGGAGTGATGTCATTTCACAGTGCTGCTGACGTTGGAGATTCTTCTCCCTAATCTAAATACTCCATCAGTCTCGAAAAACAAGTCTTTTATCATTGTGTACTAGTTTTAATAAAACACTCACATATTAATCAAAATCATTATTCCACAAACTTTTTTCATTAATTTTATTATTTTTAAATACCAACGATACTTTTTAACCAATCAAACTCTTTTAAAAAGTCAACAACACAAAAATCAATACAAATCATTACTATCCCCTACCTAGAAAACCTAAAATGACATGTATTTTGATACAACTCAACTAGTCTAAAACGACCTGTTTTTCGAGACGGAGGGAGTACTGGTTAATTCTATCCTATACTCTATAATAACCCTAATTAGAAAATGTTTTTTAAATTTTAATTAGATTATATTTTTTTAATTAGATTCATAGGGTCGCTTGTTTTTTTAGTAGGAAATATTTTCTAATTTAGAATCTCATCTTATGTCTTAAAAAAGCCGATTATGTAATTATAATTGTTGTTATGATTATTGTTGTGGTTGTGATAGTCCTAGGTTCTAATTAAACTCCTATTTTGAGTTGTAGCAATTGCTTCTTTGTACTATTTGTATTTTTTTTTCTCCATTAATACAATTATACATGCTTTAAGCAAGCATATTTTAGACATCATAAATCGTACATGACAAAACTAACTAAGGACATATATAAAGAAATTACATACTTAAAGATACGATTTTATTTTCTTGTCTGTTTGTTTTGGATAACCCTCAATAGACAATAATCAAGCACATTCCCATTCCTGGCATTCCATACAAGGGAGGACAACACTAAATTTGAATTAAAAAGAAGACTATATATAGTAATATGTATGAAAATAGTTAGAAAATATACCAAATAAGATCTCATGAAATTTATTATAAATAAGTTTAACGTAGATTAAAAAGATCTTAAACACTCTGTTCAAATTTATTGTTTGGAGGTTCGTCTTTATTGTTCACATGGATTTGAAGTCATGCTGTACCGCTAGTTAGCAGTGCTACCATATTGGGGTTTGATTTGATATTTCATCTGCTTCTTCGATTTGATGGTCTTGCTTCTCCTTTAATTCATGTTTCAGTGTTTTTTAAACTGTATTGTATCATGACGGTTAGTATGTTTGTTGATCCATCAGGCTCTCGAGGGATCAAACAATGTGGTGCTTGATCTCGAATATTTTCATATATAAAAAAACATGGGATATGAAGTATGAAACCAAAAAACATTGTTATGTATTAAAAGTTGAGTTTAGTTGATGGGGTGCTATTCTTTCTTAGTTAGATATATGATCTTAAAAATACATCACTTTTTTCTTAAAAAAAAAAAAGTTGTAAACTAATATAAAACAATCAATCTAATAAATAAAAAATAACGGAGTTTGATAGAAATAGTCCAATGACTATTCTAAAAGGAAGCTTGATTTTTACCATTATAAGAAAAATCAGTTGATTCATACTATCCTACATCAACGGGAGATAATTCTCCATTGTAACTCCTAAGAGCATCTCCAACAGCATTACTATTATAGAAAAAAAAAAGAATTTAGCAAAATACAACAACTCTATTTCTTTATCTAAAATCAAGAACATAAGAGAGAATAAAAAAATCTTCAAACTTGTAGTATTTGATAGAACCTGTAAAATTAAAATTTCACTAGTCCCAAAGACTCCATTAAACATACAATACGGAGTATATCATAAAAATGGAAAAAGAAAATAAAAGAAAAATTGGTCATATTTTTAAAGTAATAAATGTAAAATATGTAAATTAGAGAAACTATTGGAGTGAGAATGTAAAATTTTTAAAGATTTTGAAAATTTCTCATTTAGTGTAGAGATTTTTTTACTAAATCCGTTAGAAATGCTCTAACAAGGTTAGTATTTCCTTTACTTCAACCTCTAAAGTAGTAAAGTCTTAATAGTGAACATATTCGACAGTATAAAATAAATTTCAAAACTTATTTGTATTCTTTAAAAAAATACACTCACAATAATTTTAACTCGGTAATAATCATGTCAAAAAAATTGAATACAAATCATTCAATATATAAAACTAATTGATTTGATACCAAACACAACCTAGTGAGCTATACTCCGGTAGTTTACCCCACAAGCTTGACTTAAAAGAAAAGAGTATCGTTTCTCCATGAATTATTGAAGTATTAATGGTACATTATTGCTTAGTGCAAACTACAATTACCACAGCTTAATTTACTATCATTTCTGTACAGGCGTAGTTGTATTAAATAACTTGGAAATCCTATGGACCCTGATGAGAATAAGATCTTTTAAGAGGAGTCACAGTCCCACACAACAAACAAAAGCCCCTTATAAATCACCCAAGAACCCCAATCTCTGCAAAAGTCTCTCTTTCTCCTCCATTCCTCATATCATCAACAAGCTCAAAAAAGCAAAATCACCTCCTGATTTTGGACTCTGGAGAGTTTTGAGCAGATAAAGATCCAATCTTTACCACCAATTTCTATCCCTTAGTTGTGTTTTTGTTGATATATGCACACAGCGCACGGGTGATTGAGCTGTACTGCAACTCAAATGGTTCTCCTCTGACAGAGAGAGAGAGAGGAAAAAAGAAATCATGGGTTGCTGTCAGTCCTCACCTTTGTCAGAAACCCATCCTGAAAAGCACAACCACCATCACCACCATAAGAGCACAGCCTCCGGTGCTACTGCGGCTGCGTCCGCCGCCACCGGCGGGGTTGGTGGGTCGGAGCCTTCAATCGCCGCCGGTGAATCAGGTATCCCAGCCTTCAGCGAGTTCTCCTTTGCTGACCTAAAAGCGGCCACCAACGGATTCAGCTCCGAATTCATTGTCTCCGAAAGTGGCGAGAAAGCTCCCAACTTGGTTTACAAGGGCCGGCTTAAGAATCAGAGGTGGATCGCTGTGAAGAAGTTTACGAAATTGGCTTGGCCTGATCCCAAACAGTTTGCAGTAAATTCCCCCAAATTTTGTACTTCTTAGAGCTTGCGAATCTGTTCAGTTCACCTGATTTTTCCTCATTAGGGTTTCCAGCTTGCTGTACAGTGATGTGGATCTGTTAAATTTGGGTGTTTTTCTCATCTGGGTTTGCTGAATTTACATTTTTGGTTTGATTGCAGGAGGAGGCCTGGGCTGTGGGCAAGTTGAGACATCCGAGGCTTGCAAATTTGACTGGGTATTGCTGTGATGGAGATGAGAGATTGCTTGTTGCTGAGTACATGCCTAATGACACTCTCACCAAGCATTTATTCCACTGTATGAGCCTCTTTTCCTTTAATTCAAGTTTTGTGCCTTGCTTATCTATGGCAATCCTTGGGGCTTCTCTGTAGATTGTTTTGGCTGGGAAATTGGACTTCATAATGTACAGTACTTTAGGTAGGGATAATTGGAAACGGTTTCATCTTGGAGACAGTACATTTGGTCAATTTGGGAAAGGCTTGATTATTTGGTCAGTTCAAATGTGAAAGAAGATTTCCTGGTCGGCCGCTGTGCTTCGGGTAACCAGGAAGGAACAGTCCATTAAAAGTGGTCCAAAGCAGGTGCTGCGGATAAGGGGGATATGAGATAATGTTTCTGCATTCTATAAATGGTGCTTTTCTTTTGCTTTTAATGTTCGATTTGGTTGGCATTCATTCGCCGTTCCTTGACATGAATCATGTTATTTATGAGGTGGTTGCATTATTTCCATGGTGACAGAGTTGATTTCTTTTGCGGTTTTGACTGCATTATTGAACTGCCGTTTCCATGATGATGGATTGGATACCTCCAGCGTTTTGTGGAGTAGATTTTTCCAATGGTCGGTCCATTTTTGGTCTGTAGTAGTACATCAATTGCTACTTTATCCTACTATTAGGCTATTGTATTGGAGCTATGGAATTTTGGACCCTTTTTCCTAGCTGAATTTTGATTGGTTGATTGTTCTATAAATCAAAATTCACATTGCTCATAAGCAACAATGGTGAATTAGTTCAATATATAGCCTCTGGAAATGATGATTACTAGTTAGGGCCCTGCAATGAAATGGATCACTAAGATAATTTGGGAATTCATACACACTTACAGTGAGGAAGGATCTATCACATATCCACATGAGTGATGGACTATTTGAAAGGAAGTTCTATGAGACATGGTCTTTGTGGACAGAAAGATGCTCTTTACTGCTTTTCTTGGGGTTAAAAATCTCATGTTGGATATACTATTTCCTCCCTACATTGTCATTGGTTGAGACATATCTTTGCTTTATCTGGTATTTTTGTTAAAGTCTAATTATTAATGATGGTCTCATTCCATAACATTCAGAATCATATCTACTTTGACATTTGTATTTGGTATTTGAGATGATATATTCCTGTGGTAGTATTTGTTACAGAACGCATTGAATCTTAATAGCATATACATAATCTCTCAATTACAGGGGAACTTCAAACGATTGAATGGGCCATGAGATTGAGGGTGGCGCATTATATTGCTGAAGCCCTAGACTATTGTAGTTCTGAAGGGCGTCCGCTGTATCATGATTTGAATGCTTACAGGGTTCTCTTTGACGAGGTAAAGCAGTTCATAATTTGTCAAAGTTTCATGTTTAAGGTAAATTTCTGTCTGTATTCTTCACATTACTGAATTCCATTTTTGGAATGTTTTACATCTCTTAGAATGGTGATCCGCGGCTCTCTTGCTTTGGGCTGATGAAAAATAGCCGAGATGGTAAAAGTTACAGCACAAATCTTGCATATGCACCTCCAGAATATCTGAGAAATGGTAATTTTCATTATGGGTTGAATCATAATTCCACCCCCCCCCCCCCCGGAATTCTTTTCTTAGTTGCCCTTGTTTTTCGTATTTCTTAGCTCCTTTTCCCCCTTACATTACCTTGATTAACTAGCAAGATCCATTTGTATAAATATAAGCAATGCATCAGTTTATTTTGCTCAATTACAAGTTGCTCCGTCCAAAAGATGACTGTGCACGTGGTTGAAGCAAATTTTAGTGACTGTAGGTACGCATTGTGGACTCGCATCCTCCTTAGTGTGCTTGGCCGTGCTAGCGAAAACTAAGAACATACTGTCTCTCATCACTAAGAAATATATTGTTGGCGCAGTGATTGTTGCGCGGTGTATACTGGATTACTGGTGAACTGTGATTGTTGATAGGGAATGAATGTTGTCTTGTTTTGTCAGACTCTTAGAGTAGATCTTTCATGTTCGGTGCCACTCCATTAAGCTTCACACACATCCTTTTGCCTATGCCCCATCACCAATTTTTGATTATTATTTGCAGGAAAGGTGACTCCTGAAAGTGTAATGTACAGCTTTGGAAACATTCTTTTGGATCTATTGAGTGGAAAACACATCCCCCCTAGTCATGTAAGTCGAGTTATAGTCACTAACTTTACAAGATACTCTGCTCAGATTCGGCTCCAAAAAAATTATTGAAATATCTCATCTAATGTTCTGCAAAACCGTATTGCTTTTTGTTAATGTTTCCTTAAGCTTGCTTCAATCAATAATTCCTCAAGTAATGACTGATTGTATAGGTTCACACAGCCTGAGCTGAGTGATTGCTCTTTATCTTGATGCTTATTGATATTACAATATTTCATTCGGTCATATCATGACTTGCATAGTTGCATGTATTAAAATTCATTTGATTTTTCATTATCCCTTCCTTACTCTTTTTTCCATTTAGGCCCTGGACATGATACGCGGAAAAAACATTACAGTCCTGATGGACTCTCATTTGGAGGGGAAGTTTTCCACGGAAGAAGCAACCACAGTCGTTAACCTTGCTTCTCAGTGCTTACAATATGAGCCCAGAGAGCGGCCAAACACCAAGGACATTGTTTCGACCCTTGCTCCACTGAACACTAAACCTGAGGTACGGACTCTTCACTTGTGATCGGAAGTTACATGTCCATATCCTTGTCTGTTCGAAAAATAAGGTGTCGTGCATGACCTGGAGAATCTTAGTCGTCGTGTGTAGTATGACTAATAATTCGACGCAGAGTTGAAAATTGAGTTCATTCCTCTTGGAAAAGGAATTAGTCCTAGTGTGCAGGACTCTTCGATTTTCAACGGATTCCTTTGGATTTTCA
Organism: Persicaria tinctoria; assembly: GCA_037127255.1. Classification (NCBI taxonomy): domain Eukaryota; kingdom Viridiplantae; phylum Streptophyta; class Magnoliopsida; order Caryophyllales; family Polygonaceae; genus Persicaria; species Persicaria tinctoria. The sequence continues at coordinate 1,016,068 of JBANSL010000019.1, read as the reverse complement.
GGTTCCGTCCCATGTTATGCTTGGAATTAAAAAGCAGGAGACGGCCCCTTCAACCCCACAATGCCCTCTCTCACCCATGGGTGAAGCTTGTTCTAGGCTGGACCTCACAGCCATACATCAAATATTGGTTATGACACATTATAGAGACGATGAAGGAACAAACGAGGTAAGCCAATCGACAATGGGTTCTGCAAGGCAATTGACGCTAGTGAATAAACTAAGATGAAGATGTTTCGTTTGGTTCGGTGCAGTTATCTTTCCAAGAGTGGACGCAGCAGATGAAGGATATGTTAGATGCTAGAAAGCGTGGAGACTATGCATTCAAAGACCGAGATTTCAAAGCTGCTATCGAGTTCTACTCCCAGGTAACTCCTTTTCTCATTACCTTTGCAGTTTATACTGTGGAAATCACTACCGTGGACTCTTTCAGTACCAATATTGTTACGACATTGGGTTAGCTCTAGGGAAAATGCTGCTGATGGTTCCCCCATCTATTCGACGATTAACTATGAGTCTTGGTGGTATACTATCTAATCTGAAGCTCCGCCTTCGACGCTTTCATTTACCCTGTTGGCTTTTGTAGTTCATAGAGGTGGGAACCATGATATCGCCAACTGTGTATGCGAGGCGTAGTCTATGCTATCTCCTGTCGGATCAGCCAGATGCTGCCCTACGTGACGCAATGCAAGCACAGTGCGTCTACCCAGACTGGCCCACGGCCTTCTACATGCAGTCGGTTGCTCTCGCCAAACTGGACATGCAGAAGGATGCTGTTGACATGCTACATGAAGCCTCGATGCTCGAAGAGAAGAGGCAGAAAGGCGGAAAAGGGTGATGAAGACGAATTCCGATTGGTTTTCGGCATTAATGAAGAACATGTTTATCCATGCCATCACAATGTGTGTTGTTGATTCCAATCCTTGTTGAGTGTAAAAGCTGAGATGAGTATTTGAAAAAAGAACCAAAAAAAAAAAGTTCCAATCTTTATTGGTTGAGGGGTGTATCATAAATGCACAAAAACACGTTTTCAACTGTACTCCCTCCGTTCCAAAATAAATGTCACAATGCTTTTCGGCACGTTTTTTAAGGTGTTAAAAACTCTATAAAATATTATTTTTTTAATCAAATTTTTTATATAATTTCATAGTCATTACAAATAAGTATAAAGTTGTACAAAAAATTTAACTAAAATAATAATATTTTATAGATTTTTTAACTCATTGAAAAACGTGCACTAAAAGACAAACGACACTTATTTTGGAACAGAGGGAGTAATATTTTGCGAGATTCATTTTGCTGGTTTTTCTCAAAGGGAAATGCAAAGTCCGATTCCGAACTCAAAGCTACAAATATGCAGGTTTACGAGTGATAGAATTGAGGATTGTTTCAAACAAAACGGTAAAAATTTAGTCCTGTTACCTTATTTCATGGATCGATCAATGCGTGTCGAGTCGGAATTTCATATTCGGTCCGTGAATTAGGGTTCGGAGTCAGCGATAGTTGCAGACAATACTGAAGTCCGTTAGGACTCGGGATCGGGGGTCGTGTGTGCACGTGCGCCCTTGCGCATATAGCCTAGCACATAAGCCGAGCGGGGTTCCATCCTAAAACCAATTGGCAATAGGTGGGGTTGCCCACTAGGTTATATGCTAAGGCTTTATGTTTCACACTTTCAATGTGGGACATTTTGTCTCTTCACATTTCATTCTCAACACGCCCCCGCAAGTGCAACTAGGGTCGTCTTTCGCCTCTAGTTGACACTTGGACATCGGGTCTAGCATCTCATTCTCTTTTTAGCTAGCCCAGGATCGAGAGTCGGGCCGTTTGGCTTTTCCGCTCTGATACCATACTGAAGTCCGTTAGGACTCGGGATCGGGGGTCGTGTGTGCACGTGCGCCCTTGCGCATATAGCCTAGCACATAAGCCGAGCGGGGTTCCATCCTAAAACCAATTGGCAATAGGTGGGGTTGCCCACTAGGTTATATGCTAAGGCTTTATGTTTCACACTTTCAATGTGGGACATTTTGTCTCTTCACATTTCATTCTCAACAGACAATCCACGGACATCGCTGAGCGACTCCACGACTTCAAAATTTCAAATTAGGGCCAAGGAATACACGAAAGGTCGTCTCTTTTTTCTCGTTTGCTCCTTTCAAATTAGTGGAAAATTTCTCCACCGGAAGCAATAAAGCAGATTCCTTTCCGTTGTATGTGGAGACAAACTGGATCCACGCACTAAGTGGATCGTGCCGTGCGAATTGATTGCAATTTCTGATTTGTTTCGTTAGAAAATCCCAATTTCAAGTGTTTAGGGCTTTTCGTGGAGTTCGCCACCTGCCACGACACGTCGACATCCCACGAGCATTGCCGTGGATGATGCGGAAATCTTATCACCGATAATTGGAAGCACAAGAACAGGTCAGTGTTGATTCCTTTTGTCTCCTTCTGATGCATATAAATATCTATTATCAGATTACGCCCAATTTCCAATTAGTTCTTTCTGTTTCACTTTCTGAGCTCAAATCCCACAAATGGCCGTTTCACCTTTAAACCCTAATTCGCGCTCTATCAGTTTACCACCAAGGCCACACCCAATTTGCCCCGAATTTGATGATCAATTGTGTAGATTAAGGTCCTCTAGATTCACCTCCACCCCATCCACATCCTCATTGATCGCCGATAGGTTAGCTGCCCTAAGGGATCTGTATGATTGTGTTGATGGTTTACTGATGCTGCCACAAAACCAGGCAACCCTATCCAGAGATTGCCGGGCAGAGTGGCTTGATGATGTGTTGGATGGGTCTTTAAGGCTGTTGGATGTGTGCAGCACCTCCAGGGATGCCTTGCTCCAGATCAAGGAGCAGGTGCAAGGCATTCGATCGGTGCTGCGAAGGCGATGCGGTGATGAGCTGAGCTCGAGTGATGAAGTGGCGGAGTATGTGGGGGCGACTAAGGGAGTTAAGAGGGTTATCAGGAAGTGTTTGGAAGATACTAGGAGCTTGCCAAAGGGATGCAGGGTTCGGGTTTGTGGGGGCGGTGAGAGTATGCAGATGGTTGATGTCTTGAGAGAGGTGGAGGGAGTAACATCCGAGGTGTTTCAGTCGTTGTTATGTTACATGGTTGGGATGGATGCCAACTCGAGAAAGGGGAGCTGGGCTTTGGTTTCCAAGTTGATCCTCCTCACAATGGCGTGTGAGGCGGAAGTTGCAGCAAGGAATGAATTCGACGATGTTGATGCTGTGATTGGATTGTTTTTTGGGCAGAGGAAGAGAGGTGGCTTTGGCGTTCCGAGTGTGGAGTGTTTGAGGAGCAAGATGGTAAGGCTGGAGGTTGTGGTCCAGGAATTTGATGAGTTGCTAGAGTGCTTGTTTCGGCGTTTGGTTAAGACCCGAGCAACCCTCCTCAACATTCTTAGCCATTAGAATCTGGGGATGAAGTTTATGTTGCTTATCATCCCAAATGCATATAGCAGTTTCTCTTGTACACATTAATTTTCATGAATATAAATTACTTACAAGTGAAAGTTGTTTTACATACTACTTTGCAATATGATCCTTTTTCCTGTTGAGTGTTGAGTTTGTCCTCTTATATCCAATCAAATATATGCATTCATTCAGTGCCCAAATATGAACTATCCATTCTACAATCTCTTCAAAATGGGGAAAAAATGCTGTTTTTAATTCTAAATTTGAAGAATCCAACTCTAGTGCACTACTCTTTCTTAAGAAGTTTACTATTAACTGCAAAATGTATGAAATTTATCTTACATTTTCCGTTACTTTCACATTTTCAGATCCGAGTAGCAATTTTAATCAGTTGGTAAGACTTGTTAGGGGAATGACCATGTTACTTAATATGTCATTATCTCTTCAGAGGGTTTGCAAGAACCAATTAAGAACAGATATCAGGGCTGTACTTGCTACATTTAACGGTCTAGCGGCCATTTTTAGCCAATTTTGGCTTCCTCCATGCCGAAATTGCTCTTCATCACTGTTAACTAGTATGCTCTGTGCCACATTCTTTTGAAATACAGGAGTGATCTTTGTTTCAATAGCTTTGTATTTGCTCTATTTACTTTCACAATAGCTTCATATTTCAGTTTTGGACTTTAAAGTTTCCTTCTTGATTCTTTTTTCCAGACTCTTCAAGGCTATGATCTTCAGTTGTTGTGCAGCTTATTTGTTTGATGTAGAATTCTGATCTGGGCCTGCAGCAGTTGCGACGGTTTGCTCGTTTCAGTCCAAAATTCTGTTGCCCTTTGGGTGCCACGTTCCTCAGGACTTGCCACTAAAATTATTCATCTACACCTCCCAGGTACTTGTAGAGTCGTCACATTCTGGTCCCCCTTTGCATTGTTTATGTTAAAGCTGGTTTGAAATCTTTTTAGCATCACTGATATTGATTAAAGCCTGAGTAGTTAGTGGTGTATAGTTTGATTATATTAAGGCAACAATGTGAAGGGGGTGGCAAAATTTTAATGCCTTCTGTGGAAATAATTTAGAAGCAACTGAACTCTTTGTGGTCCCTTTTGCATTATTAACACAAACACTTACATGGAAGCATCATTAGGATATGATTAATCCTTTTTATATGATCCCGAATCGAGATTAGGTGACAAGATCTTTAATGCCACTCATGCACATAGTTTTTATAATTGTTTCAACTCTTCTTCACGTTCGTGCGTATCATCTATTGATTTATTGGAAACTGATGTGTCAAGCAAGTTCCTTTATTTTCCATCTTTATCTGTGATTGTTCAAAGTTGGATCTGATGATAACTGATACTGAGCTGATCAACACTGTTATCTTAATACTCATGTTATTCGGCATCACCTATCTCCAGGATTGTAACTGCAAATAAACATGAAATGAGAATGACAATGATGTTCTTTTTGTATAACATATTCTGGGATCTGAGGAGCAAGATGATGACTCTGGAGGCTGAAATTCAAGAACTCGATGAAGTACTTGAATGCCTATTTGTGCTGAAATTTTGAGGAAGCCTGGTTTTCACTTTTGAGCATTAAGGTATCACCAACCCTTCTTGGTCCATCTCTTCATCACTAGATGTTAAAGACTTAAAGGCGATGGGCGGTTAGAATTTTAATGCCACTCGTGCACATACCTCACAAACCGGAATCTGGTGGTCCCAGGATTTCGTTGCCACTCGTGCACACTATCTTATAGTATTGAACACTGAGCATGAAAGGAGGAGAAAATATGAGATTCCTTGTGGGAACGAGTTATTGCAACCTGTGTGCAGCACTTTTCTTGGATCATGATACATAACACGAGGCACTAAGATGAAGCCAGCACAAATTGGCTTATAGAATATAGTTCAAATAGAGGTGTGGAGTTATTCTATTAGCCTGTGAGATTCGCTAGGTGGCTTCCTAGCACCAGCAATGCACTGTTATCGAAATTTCATCATGATCCGAAATATAAGCTGCACACGGGTGCTACTGATTCCTTGTGCCCCAACTTCTAGAACTAATAATTTCACATGCTCGCCTGCTCCAGATCTGTATTGAAAACGTTGCGATTTCATTTTTATATGCAGGAGACAGTTGCAGGTGAACGCGTCTGCACGCATTATGGATCATGTAAGCTAAAAATATTGCTTATTAGCTGGACGAAGAGGGTGGTAGGAGACAAAACGCTAGCATAGCCGAGGTGAGTTATAAGATCTAGATCTCAAAACCATCTTTGATGCCAATGAGATTCCTTGCCCTGCAATATATATACTGCACTTGAACCTCTCAAGAACAACAAATCGGTATCTACAACTTCTTCAGCCTAGAAAAAAACCGCAGCTTAAAAATGGCCGCTCCTTACCACACTCGCTCAAACAGTCTGCCAAGCAGATCAACTCCCCTTGTTTCCCAGTTTGATGAGCAACTCAACAGGCTCAGATCTTCTGAGTCTGCTTCGTCTTCCACATCCTCCACAATCAATTCCAAACTTTCCCTCCTCAGCGGTCTCTACGACTGCATTGATGAGCTCCTCCCATTATCTTCTTCTCAGAAGGTGTTTGGCCGCGAGAAGTTGGTTGAGGAAGCACTAGAAGGGTCTGTTAAACTCCTGGATATCTGCAACACCATCAGTGATGTTTTGGTGCAGATGAAAGAACGCGCACAAGAGCTTCAATCCATTATGAGGAGGAGGTGCTCTAAAGACGAGATTGCCATGGAGGTGGCCGAGTACTTGAGATCAAGGAAGATGGCCATCAAGGTTGTCTCAAGGGCATTGAAAGACTTGAAGAAAGTAGAGATCAACTACACCGCTGAGAGCAACGAGATCACAGACGCTATTAGCAGGCTTAGGGAGTGCCAAATGGCGACTCTCAGCGTGCTGGAATCTGTCCTTGTCGCCATCGCTGGTGCCAAGGCTAGAAGGAGCTGGGATTCAGTCGTCTCCAAGCTGTTGAAATCCAAACGCGTCGTCAGCCAACAAGAAGCTGGATTCTTTCTTGTTGAGTTTGAAGCTGCGGATGCTTCCTTGCATCCGGAGCAAGTGAGGAGTGGATTGGAGAACATGGAGATCTCCATAAAGAATGTCGAAGAAGGCGTAGAGATCTTGTTTAGGCATTTGATTAAGACGAGAACTACCATTCTCAATATCCTCAATTGCTAGTTCCTGAAGACAACAATTTTGTCACTCTGTACAAAAATCCATACTTGTAATCAAAGATCTATGGAGTTATATACAAGCTTCAACATTACTTGACTACATGTCTGTGTTCATATCCGTTCAATTTCTCTATATAAAATTCTCAAACAACTTGGAATAACTATAGCAGAAATTTCTAATTTGGAAAGCAGTTTCTGCAATAAACAATATGTTAATTTAGCTTCTGATTAACTCTCTCTGGTTAGTTTAAAACTAAAATTCCCCAACTGTAGTGATTTTCTATTTTCATTTTTCATTAAAAAGTATTTATCTTTCTGTCTATTTACCTATCTGTCTATTTATTATTGTTGTACAAAAAACAGTGCCAGATTGCCAGATTCCATTTGTCTGTAAGAAATGTTTAATCAATTCAAAACACATGAAGAAGTCAGCATATGTTATTGCATTACACTTGTTAAGATGCTCTTTTAAACGAGGATAATTAATAATTAATTCAGTGTTAATGGAGATGATCAATCATGTGTCCCTACCTTTCAGAATTGCAGTATTTGCTGAAGTCTTATCTGAAGCTGCTTTATAATGCAGTTATATATATACTTATATAAAGTTGCTTTATAATGCAGTTATGCTCCAAGTATGAAGTCTGTCCTATTAAGATTGATGTTCAGCAAAGTTGCATATTCTAGTTATGCAAATTCTTGGTTTTCAGCATCATTGACATGGCGGTTTTGTGGCAACACGGGGCGTCTTTTAGAGAAAGTTAGTGTCCAGATCCGAAAAATGTGCTGCACACGAGTGTTCTTGATGCCATTTTTTGCTGGCCATTAAACAGATTTGCAACTGCACTCCATCGTTTTCATGATCGTTAGCGCAAAAAGGCTGGCCTTGTCCTCATCATGTATGACAGTAGGAAACCAAGTTTTCGGAAGAAGCGTATGAGCTGGGCAAAGAGGGCGGTAGGGGACAATGCGTAAGCATATCCGAGAATAGTTATAAGATCCAGATCTCGAAATCATCTCATGGTGACAATGAGACTCCTTGGGCTGCAATATATACAACCTGCACAAGGCTTGAAGGAGAGCTAGTTATCGGAAATGGCAGCTCCTAACCACACTCGCTCAAACAGTTTCCCGAGCAGATCAACTCCTCTTGTTTCCCAATTCGACGAGCAGCTCAGCAGGCTCAGGTCTTCTGAGTTTGCTTCTTCGTCAGCATCCTCCACAATCAGCTCAAAACTTGCCCTTCTTAGCGATCTCTATGATTGCGTTGATGAGCTCCTCCAATTGCCTTCTTGAAAGGCCATCTCCAGCCAAGGACAAGAGAAATCGGTTGAAGATGCATTGGAGGGATCCATCAAGCTCTTAGATATCTGCAGCGGCGTCAGTAATGTTTTGGCGCAGATGAAGGAGCGAGCACAAGAGCTTCAATCCATTCTAAGGAGGCGGTGCTCCCAAGATGAGATCGCCAAGGAGGTGGCAAAGTACTTGAGATCAAGGAAGAATGTCATCAAGACTGTCACAAAGGCGTCGAAAGACTTGAAGAAGATAGAGAACAGCAATGCTGTGGAGAGCAATGAGATGACAGTAGTAGTTAGCAAGTTGAGAGAGTGCCAATTGGCGACTCTCAGCGTGCTAAACTATGTCCTCGTTGCCTTATCCGGTGCAAAGGCAAGAAGCAATTGGGAATCAGTCATGTCTAAGCTGTTGAAATCCAAATACGTCGCCAGCCAACAAGAAACCGGATCCTTTCTTGTTGAGTTCGAAGCCACAGATGCTGCCTTGCATTCGGAGATAGTAAGGAGTGGATTGGAGAACATGGAGATCTCCCTCAAGAACGTTGAAGGAGGAGTAGAGATCTTGTTTAGGCATTTGATCAAGACGAGAACTACCATTCTCAACACCCTCAATTGCTAGCTCATCAACAAAACAATTTTGTCAATTAGTACAAAAGAAAACAATACTTGTAATCAGAGATCTATAGAATCATTATACAAGAGTCATCATTCCGAGTTATTTTACTACATTCCTTTGTTCTTTAGCATCATTACATTTTAAACACTTATGATCCAAGAGATTAACTTAGTTGCAGATTTAACTGTGTTTGTTTAGTTTAAAACAGCAAGGAACACTGGTGAAAGTTGACTGATCTCTAGAGAGATCAGATGAAGATTGATACCACTAATAAGAAAAACATTTGCAAGTCACCAGATTCCATCTGTCTATAGGAAATTCATTATCAATTCATTAAGATGCCCTTTCAAATGACGAGACAAAAAAATAGTTCATATAATATGCTCATCTACACGAATGATTTTGCACGGTTTTGTAGCAGTAGAGGGGACAGCAATCAAACCTACTCATTGTCTGCAAGTATTATATGCCTTCATCCATGTGGTTGAAGATTTGAAGATACCGTCTTATTAGCTGGCGAGAAATGGTGAGGAGGAGTCATGATCCACAAACCGAGCTGCACACGAATGCATTGATGAGCTCATAGAGTTAAACTTAGATGAGCTATAAAATTCAGATCTCGAAATCATCTTATATATGCTGAGAATGAGATTCCTCTTGTCTCCCATCCATCCAATATATATTATAGATTGTTCATTACAAGACTTCCTTAGCCTGATTGGATTTCGAAAAGGCGTTACTTTGTAAAGTATTAGAGAGTTTTGAACAACAAACTTGTTCAAGACATGAGACTCATAGAGTTAAACTTTTTTTTTTTGATTTTAAGGTTAATATATTGCAAGGAAATGAAATATTTACAATGAGAGTTTTTAGAGCCCATAGCCAAAGTGAAATAGGAGTCACTTGGCGATCCTACCAAAATCATGGAACCATTTAGGTTGGTTCCAATCCAATGAGGTGTGTTGGTCTTCAAGACCTGGTGTGGATCCTATCTCCTCAAGCCTCGGCTATCAGAAGTCGGACACACACCCTAATGTTGGATAAGGGTAACACCCCCTTCGGCTCGGCCATCAAGGGTGTTATCCATACGCAACATTAGCACACCTAAGCCATACAAAAAAATTTCTAGCTCAATTAGTTTAATCTACCTCCTACATACAAGGACCCAACGGCATATAGTAGCCCATCAATAAGTAATACTATAAATAAAAAGGCCATCCAATGGTAGCATCCTCGAACTTCCAAGCTTCTGTAAGACTTTCAAATAAGGAATGGGCCTTCAAAAAACCAGCTCTCCGTTTGACGTTAATCCAAGATATGTGGCCCCATATGTAAGAAGGAGCTGCTGGATCCTTGTATGTTCAGCTCGAGAGTAGGTGCTCCAAGTGTGTGAGCTGCATAACCGCCTCCCATGTTGTCTCCAGTTGAGGTGCGAGGTTCTTGAGCCGTTGAATCCTGTGGATAGTCTGCTTGAAGGTGCTCCGATTGCTGGAAGGTGATGGGAAACAAAGCGTACAGGATCCGATATGTGTGGAGTTTGATGCGATGGACTTTTTCTTCCCTGGTTCTCGTCTTCCCTTCAAAGACCCTCTCGTTCCTAGTAATCCAAATGTAATATGTTGTTGCTGCTAGTGCTATCTTTTTGGATTTACACACCCAGCTTGTGCCTCGACCATCCTTCTTTGTCCACTTGAGGGCACTAGCCATTGTCGACATTCTCCTTTTGTGCTTGAGCCACTCTTTAACCTGTGACCATACAAAGGAAGTGTAATTACAACTAAAGAATAGGTGCTCTTGGGATTCAGGACATAAGTTACAAAGAGGGCAAGTTCTGTCAATCTCCCTATAGGTGATCGTATCCTTTGTAGCGAGCTTCCCCTTTGCTGCGATCCATAAGATAAATGAATGCTTCGGCGTGCTAATGTTGCGTATGGATAACACCCTTGATGGCCGAGCCGAAGGGGGTGTTACCCTTATCCAACATTAGGGTGTGTGTCCGACTTCTGATAGCCGAGGCTTGAGGAGATAGGATCCACACCAGGTCTTTAAGACCAACACACCTCATTGGATTGGAACCACCCTAAATGGTTCCATGATTTTGGTAGGATCGCCAAGTGACCCCTATTTCACTTTGGCTATGGGCTCTAAAAACTCTCATTGTAAATATTTCATTTCCTTGCAATATATTAACCTTAAAATCAAAAAAAAAATGAATGCTTCGGCGTGATTGCAGCATTCCAAACAATTGATGCCCAGGGGACTGCTTCTGCTCTCGGCCGAATCCCATTATAGACATGTCCCAGGTTCAGCTTCCCGTTTGTACTCCACGAAGACAACAATTCTTCAGCTTGTTCTCGTGTACCTGCCATGTTAAGCACAAGATCTCGAAGGTCAAGGATTCTTTTGATCAGTGGAGAATCATTTCTCTTATGGGGTCTTAGGCTCCAAATAGATTCATTTACTAAGAAGTTAAGATGAACCCAACGGACCCAAAGCGAGTTTTTTTCTCTAGAGATATCCCAAAGCAGTTTACACATAAATGCCATGTTCCAATATTTCAGATTTTTTAATCCTAATCCTCCTTCTGACTTTGGGAGGCAAACCTCTTTCCATTTGACTTTAGGGGATTTCCAAAGGAATTGCAAGCAGTAGCTATTGAGGCTCTTAATAACCGAGGCTGGAGATGGGATTATGGCAAACCAAAAGGTCTCAATGCCTTGGAGAACCGATCTAATTAATTCAATCTTTCCTGCGTAAGAAAGGGTTTTAGCATTCCAAACATTAAGATTATGCGCAAATTTATCTAGGAGTGGAGAGTATTGAGAGATTTGAAGCTTCCCTGAAGAGATGGGTATGCCCAAGTAAGTGAAGGGGAAGGCGCCTTTTATAAAACCCATGGTGTTGGCCATCAGCTCCTCCTCGTCTTGTGAAGCTCCAGCTAGGTAGTACGATGACTTCTCTGCGTTAATGTCCAGTCCAGAGCATTGTTGAAAATTTCGGAGGCACTCAATTATGATGCTGATGGAGTTCACGTCCCCTCGGGCTAAGAGGATGAGGTCGTCTGCGAAGGCTAAGTGTGAGAGTTGAAGAGGGCCACATTTGAGGTGGAATTTGAATTTTGGGTCCCTTGTCCTGCACCTTAGAAGTCTTGACAAGTAATCTACACAAATCACAAATAAAAGAGGGGAAAGGGGGTCTCCTTGCCTTAGCCCCCTCTTCCCGTTAAAGAATCCAAACAAATTTCCATTAATATTAATCGAATATGTAGGCGAGCCTACACATTCCATTATCCATTGAATAAACTTAGAAGGGAAGCCCAGGTGTATTAGCATGCTCTGAAGGAAATCCCATGAGATCGAGTCATAGGCTTTCTTTAAATCTATCTTGAGGATGCATCTCGGGCTGACTCTTTTCCTAGCATATTTTCTGAGAAGTTCCTGTAGCAGCATCACATTCTCCCCCATAATACGGCCTCTCACAAAACCAGCTTGAGCAGGACTGATCAAGGTATCCAGAATGGGGCTTAATCTGTTCGCCAGAATCTTAGTAATCGTTTTATAGAAAACGTTGCAGCAGGATATCGGTCTATAGTCTCCCACCCGACTTGCGTTCTGTTTCTTAGCAATGATTGATATGCTAGTGTGGTTTGTGTGCTTTAGGAGAGAGCCCGAGCTAAATAATTCTTGGACTGCTGCACAGAAGCTAGGACCTGTTATATCCCATGAAGATTTGAAGAATTTGGACGAGTATCCATCCGGCCCAGGCGATTTTTCATCTCCAATACCCCATAAGCTTTCTTTGATTTCCTCAATTGAAACCTCTCTAGTCAGTAGCTCTCCCTGATCAAGAGTCAGCAGTGCTCCTCCTCTGTGAACGACCATGTTGTCTACTGGATGACACTCTTTTCTTGTTCCCAAAAGCGACTTGAAGAAATTCTCAAATTCAGTTGCCACCTCTGTAAGGCTGGTCGAATTCGTGCCATTTTCTGTCATTATGGAGCTAATATGGTTTCTTTTCAGGTTCCTCTTCATTATCCCATGGAAATAAGCCGAACATCTATCCCCTTCTAAAAGGTGCTTCGTCTTAGCCAGTTGCGAGGTGAATTTCAGCTCCGCCTCTTTCAATCTTTGAGCCTTTTTCCTTGCATTGTCCATAGTTTCCCTTAACTCCATACTTTCATCATGTTCCCTGTATGTTGTAAAAGCTTCTTCATAATCCTTTTCTGCACTGTTTGCTCTCTCTGAAATGTGTGAGAAATGCCTTCTATTCAGTTCCTTCAAGGGGTTCTTGAGCTGTTGCAGTCTTTTAACTAATTTGTATTGTTCAGAACCCCATCCATTAAAGGTCCACGCCTGCTGTACAGTGCTACTAAACTGCTCATGATCAATCCACATGTTGAAGAACTTAAATGGCTTCTTCTTTGGGGTCTCTTGATCAAAAACTTCCACTGTCATCTGTACGTGGTCTGAGCATGATTTCAGCTTGAAAAATTTTGCTTTGCAGTTATACGATCTGTTATTCCACTCCTCATTTACCAAGACCCTATCAATTTTTGAAGACTTCTCCCCTTTGAACCATGTATGCTCATCACTAGTTCCAATAGCATCCGTTAACCCGAGAGTCATGCAACATTGCCACAAATCCGCAATTTCATAGGCCGTCACTGCATTTCCATTTCTTCTTTCACACGATCGAAGTACAGAGTTGAAATCCCCCATAACTATCCAAGGGCCTGTCTGATTCTGGCACAACTGTGTGAGCTCATCCCATAGCCTTCTTCTAGTTACAATTGTATGCATACCATAAACTTCTGCCAGAAAGAAGTGTCTCCCACTGACCTTACATTGTACTCTTCCTGCTATAACCTGTTCATGAATTCTCAAAGGCTGAAAATCTATCAATTGATCATCCCACATGACCACAATCCTTCCTGCGTTGCTTTCACTGAAATTATCTATGAATGCCCAGCTTCCAAAACATTCCCTCATAATCGATTCCAACTTATTGTTGTCTAGTTTAGTTTCCAATATCCACAAGAGCTTTATTCTGTGATCTCGAATGAAATCTCTAACAGCGTTGTGCTTGAGGCTGCTATTAAAGCCTCTTATGTTCCAAGATCCTAAAATCATTTCCGATTCTTTGAGAGGGTGCTAGGCCCTCTTTGGTCTCCAATCACTTTTCCATTCGATTCTCCCGGCCAGTTATTTTTGCTGGTGTTGATGCCCTTGTTCACTCTGCAACTTCGTCTCACCTCCAGATTTTCTTGTTCATTGTTTCCATGCCTCTCTGACGTCCTCCCTTTTTCCTTTCCAGGGAGTCTATCATTCTGGTCAGTCTCACGTGCATCCTTGGGTCCTTGTTCCAGCTCTTGTGACTGTAACTCACTGTCTACCCGTTCCTGACTTGGGATTTCTTTGTCTTTACCATCAGATTTGTCCTTCAATGTAGCTTCTCCTTCATTCTGCTGGAGGTTCTCATCTTGTATTGAATTCTCATGTTCATTTTGCCTCGTTGTGTTCTCCAGATCTGATAGGACATGATATCTGTTCTGATCTTCAAAAGTTACCTTCTTCTTTCTTTCTTCTGTCATTCTCATTTCATGGTTCAATTTCTTGGTGCTTTCACTGTAAATGTCTTGAACCTCTATGCGATTCACAACTTGGGGGATAGGGGGAATAGGGGATAGATTGGGAGATTTTTTCCTGTGGTACGTTTGATTGATTCGGTTAATGGATGAGAAAAGCGAGGACTTGACATTTGTCCTAGTGGACTGGGAGATGGGTGGGGTAGTCTTTGGTGGTGGATGAGATCGTGAGGAGGTAGATTTTTGAGGGGAAGGGTGGTGGCCTGAAGGGGAAGGATCCGCAGATCCAGAGGTATGATTGATGGTCAGAGAACTTGGAGGAGGGCTGGGAATGGTGGTGGATGAAATTGTTGTAAGGGGATGAAGTGTTGGATGGTTTTCAGGTGGCTTAGGGATTGAAGTGGAGGGGGTGTCTCCATTAGTCTGGACCGAGGGTGTAAGAGGAGGGTCAATACGAGTTGAAGTAGATGGGTCTGATGTGGTTTTAGGTAGATTCGAAGACCCGTCTTGGTCAGTGACAACCCCTTTCCCCTTAGCTGTAGAGTTTGTCTTCTTTGCATGGCATTTAGACGATTCATGTCCAAGACTTTTACAGTTGCTGCACTTAGTTGCAGATTAACTGTCTTAGATTATCTGTGAAATTTGAATGAGCAGATGAAGTGATTTTTAAGTTTTCACTTTTTCATTCTTATGATACCTTGAAGATAAAATTTCTCCAGTTTAATGTGGATTGGCATATGACAGCACTAAAAAGAAAGGTATTTCCAGGTCACCAGATTCCATCTGTCTAGAGGAAATTCATTATCAATTCAAAACAAATGCAGAAGTAGTTATATACTTACATGCTGATCATGTATCAGTAGAGGGGACCGCAATTCAAACCTACTCGTGTGCATTGTATGTATACGCTGTCTCAAATGAGCCCGAGAGCTTAAAGATACTAGCTTATTAGCTGGCAAGAGATGAGGAGCAGGAGACAAGGAGAATGAGATTCCTCTCGTCTCCTTCACCTTCCTGTATATAGTTCTCTGGAAGAAGCTTTCAAGAAACCATTAGAGTGTCTGTTATGAAGTCAAGTAACAGAAAAGAAACACTGCTGCACAATATGAGGGCATCGTCATGCTAGCTTACATTCTGCAATGCAGCCACAGAGCCACTTGATTCAACTATTTGATGTAGTAACCTGCAGATAATGCATCCAACAACGCGCATATATATGCAGGATTCATATCATGTTTTCAGGATGCCAAGCACCCAAAACAAAACCATTGTTCAGTCAGGGGCTGCCAAATATAGTCCTTACTGGCCATCCAGATAATGATTTTGGTACAGCAAAGGTGTCATGATCCACAAACTGAGCTGCACACGAGTGTTGAGTATGCCATTGTTGATGGTAATTAGCTAAATCAACACTCCAACCTTTTTGTTAACACTTGCTCATGATTAAATTACAAGGAGAGGAAATGGGAAAGGTTGGCATTGCCCCATTCATTTAGAACAGTAGGAGACAAAGTTTTCAGATCAACGTGCGTGCATATATCGTGGATCATGAAGTGAGACTATAAGCTTATGAGCTGGATAAAAGAGGGTGGTAGCCACAGTAGGGGACAATGCATAAACACAGCTATGATGAGCTATAAAATTCAGATCTCAAAATCGTCTTATGCTCGCATTGAGATTCCTCTGGTCTCCCTAGGTTTGCAATATATAAACTGCGCTATAGGCCTACCGAAGGAGAGCAAGTTGAGTTGTCAATCCTGAATTACAATACAACATAAGCTAAAAATGGCTGCTTCTTACCACACTCGCTCAAACAGTTTCCCAAGCACATCAAACACCGGTGTTTCCCAATTTGACGAGCAGCTCAGCAGGCTAAGGTCTTCTGAGTTTGCTTCTTCTTCAACATCCTCCACAATCAGCTCCAAGCTTGGCCTTCTTAGTGATCTCTATGATTGCATCGATGAGCTCCTCCAGTTGCCTTCTTCTCAAAAGGCCATCTCCATCCAAGGAGATGAGAAATCGGTTGAAGATGCATTGGAGGCATCTATCAAGTTTCTAGATATCTGCAGCACCATCAGCGATGCTTTGGCGCAGATGAAAGAACGAGCACAAGAGCTTCAATCCATTCTAAGGAGGAGGTGCTCTAAAGATGAGATCGCCAAGGAGGTGGCTGACTACTTGAGATCAAGGAAGAATGCCATCAAGGTTGTCTCAAAGGCATTGAAAGACTTGAAGAAAATAGAGTTCAACTGTGCTATTGACAGCAATGAGATCAGCGGCGTAGCTACCAAGCTGAGAGAGTGCCAACTGGCGACTCTCAGCGTGCTAGAATCTATCCTTGTTGCCATGGCTGGTGCCAAGGCCAGAAGCAGCTGGGGATCTGTTGCTTCCAAGTTCTCAAAATCCAAACGCATTCAACAAGAAACCGAATCCCTTCTTGTTGAGTTTGAAGCCACAGATGCTACCTTGCATCCGGATCAAGCAAGGAGCGGTTTGGAGAACATGGAGATCTCCATAAAGGACGTTGAACAAGGCGTCGAGTGCTTGTTTAGGCATTTGATCAAGACAAGAACTACCATCCTCAACATCCTCAATTTCTAGAATATCAAAAAAAGAAAACAATTTTGTCTATTTGTACAGAAAGCAATACATGTAATCAAAGATCTATAGAGTTATTATACAAGAGTTAACATTCTCAATCACTTCATTACATGTCTTTGTTCTTTAATTAGCATTAAAGCTCCTGATCCAAAAGGTTAACTTACTTGCAGATTAATGTCTTTGTTAAGCTTACAACAGAAGATGAACATTGGTGAAATCCGAATGATAAATCCTTGACAGATCAGATGAAGTGATTTATCTGTTTTCAGTTTTTCATTCTTAAGACACCACAAATAAGAAAAACATTTACAGATCACAAAATTCCATCTGCCTATAGGATATTCATCATCAATTCAGTAAACATGCTGAAGTAATTATGTGATTTGCATCTAAACTATTTAGATTCCCTTTCAAATGAGAGAGATTATTGATTTTGAATGCTTCACACATGTGTCTGTCATTGGGCAACTAGCCAACTCACAATATGCTTCATCCACATGAATGAGTTTGCACGTTCATTTACACCTTTCTTGCAGGAGGTTGAAGGTTTAAAGATACCAGTTTATTAGCTGGTAGTACAGCAATGGTGTCATGATCCACAAACTGAGCTGCACAGGAGTTGCGAATATGCCATTGTTGATCCTTTGCTCCCCAACTAGAAGAAATAGCTAATAATTCCACATGCTTATGATTGAATTACAAGAAGAGAAAATGGAAAAGGTTGGTATTGTCCTCCTCTGGTATGTCAGTAAGAGACAAAGTTATAAGAACAACGTGTGCGAATATATCACGAATCGCGATGCTAAAATATTAGCCAATGAGCTGATTTGAGCTAACAAATCCAGATCTCAAAATTAAATCATACTGATGATGAGATTCCTCTTGTCTCCCATTAAAATGATATATATACACTGCACTGAAAATTTGTTTATCATCAAACCTGAATCTTAAGCCTTCATCAGCCTAAGAAAACGAAAGCTACAATGGCTGCTTCTTACCACACTCGCTCAAACAGTTTCCCAAGCACATCAAACACCGTTGTTTCCCAATTCGACGAGCAGCTCAGCAGGCTCAGGTCTTCTGAGTTTGCTTCTTCTTTGACATCCTCCACAATCAGCTCCAAGCTTGCCCTTCTTAGTGGTCTCTATGACTGTGTCGATGAACTCCTCCAATTGCCTTCTTCTCAAAAGATCATCTCGGAGAAATCAGTTGAAGATGCATTGGAAGGATCTATCAAATTCCTAGATATCTGCAGCACCATCAGTGATGTTGTGGTGCAGATGAAGGAACGCGCACAAGAGCTTCAATCCCTTCTAAGGAGGAGGTGCTCCAAAGATGAGATCACCAAGGAGGTGGCTGAGTACTTGAAGTCAAGGAAGATGGCCATCAAGGCCATCTCAAGGACATTGAAAGACTTGAAGAAAACCGAGAATGAGTCTTCAATGGGAAGCAATGTGATTAACAAGCTGAGAGAATGCCAAATGGTGACTTCCAGTGTGCTAGAATCCATCCTTGTTGCCATAGCTGGTGCCAAGGCTACTAGCAGCTGGGAATCAGTTGTCTCCAAGCTGTTGAAATCCAAGCGCGTCGCCACCCAACAAGAAACCGAATACTTTCTTGCTGGATTTGAAGCCTCGGATGCTGCCTTGCATCCGGAGATAGCAAGGAGTGGCTTAGAGAAGATGGAGATCTCCCTCAAGAATGTTGAAGAAGGTGTAGACATCTTGTTTAGGAATTTGATCAAAACAAGAACAGCATTTCTCAATATCATCAACTGTTAGATCATCAAGAAAACAATTTTGTCAATCTGTACAAAAAAAAAAAACAATATTTGTAATCATAGATCTACTATACAAGGAGCAACATATATTACTTCCCTATATATATTTTTGTTCAGTATCTTCATTCATCTGATCTCCAACTCTCATTCCGAAGATAAGTTTAAATTCATGTAAAGCACTAAATTGCTTTCAAATATTAGAGCATCCACATAGGGGGATTTTAAAGGGTTTTTAAGGGGACAAAATATGAAAAAGTAGGAGAGAGGTGAGAGATACACTAAAAACCCATGAGAGAGTTTTCATCTTTCAAACTCTCTTAAAACCCCAATCAATGGGCCCCATCCCCACATATTGCATTCTTTTACATGTTTGGCAGTGGGAGTTCAATTTTTTATATTCAAATTCTTGTATATTTTTTATTCAAATTCATTATAGCTAGTCATCTGATCTCCAACTCTCATTCCGAAGATAAGTTTAAATTCATGTAAAGCACTAAATTGCTTTCAAATATTAGAGCATCCACATAGGGGGATTTTAAAGGGTTTTTAAGGGGACAAAATATGAAAAAAGTAGGAGAGAGGTGAGAGATACACTAAAAACCCATGAGAGAGTTTTCATCTTTCAAACTCTCTTAAAACCCCAATCAATGGGCCCCATCCCCACATATTGCATTCTTTTACATGTTTGGTAGTGGGAGTTCAATTTTTTATATTCAAATTCTTGTATATTTTTTATTCAAATTCATTATAGCTAGTTTTTATTCAATTTTTTTTATTCAAATTCTTGTATACTTTTTATTCAAATTCATTAAATTCTTGTATACTTTTATATTCATTATAGCTAGTTTTTAGTAATTAAATGGAAGAAATAAAAAATAATCTTTTTATGTTGAACAAAATATAATACATACATAAATAGATAATAGTTGGTGAAAAGTAAATTAAGAAACTTATATTGATGTGGACGAAAAAGTAAGTTGGGATTTTCAAGGAGAGAGAAGGTGATAAAGTAATATTAAGAAACTCGCAGGATTAACTGTGATCTTTTGGCCATGAATCTCTTTGGATGGGAGAGGCAATGGGGCTCTCCACACATGTCTCAGCCCTATCCAATAAAGGAAGGCCCCCCAACCCGGCCCCTAAGAGAGTCCTTTTGTCCAGGATTGCATTTCTGCAAACAAGCCCCCGGGGACTTTCCCCGAGTTCAGGCCCGTTAACCAGGCCCACAACACAACCACTTCAATCCTACAACAGTTCATTTCAAGAAACTTATATTATAAAATGATGAGAATTAGATTAGTTTCGATGTGGGATTGAAATCAACAAAGTATTGGAGCTCATTGTATTCTCTTGATATGGGGGAGAAGAAGCTGATGCCGAGTAGGCGAACACACGTGGATGAAGGTGGGAAGGGTTTGGCTTGTTCCAAAATCGTATGGATGCGACAGTTGGTAGCCCAGATCGATCTGGTTGTTGAATCGAAAATGAAGAAAGGGGATTTTGGACATGGGCAATGGCTTTCAGTCTGAAGTCTACGCCAAGGAGTGCAACAGGCTGAGGTGGGTTCGTCATTCAGTTGCCCCGCTCTCCTCTGACGTCTGATGGTCATGCCGGTAGTCTCAAGGGAAGATAGAAGGTGAATTCAGAATTGCAAACGACGCTGCAGAAGGTGAAACCGGGCAAATATGAAGTCCTTGTAAGATGTTTAATCAAGGTAGTTGCTCAAGCAGTGGAGAACAACTGAGTTTATTGCTATGTATCCAACTGCATATCTCCCGGCATATGTTTGTAATTAAGAGCTTGATCATGCTCATCTCTCATACTATATACTGACCGTAGCTCACAGTATAGATTCTAGCTAAAAGGACATATATATTGCTTCTTTACGCCGCTGTTAGGAAGGGAGACAAAGAGAAGAGAACCTTGCTAGTGTACTGCAGGTGGAAGCAGCAACGACATTCAGCAGGAACCCAAGCGTGCAACAAAGCAACCAACAGGATACTAGCAACCCAATCGCACTTACATTAGCCTTTCAGATCATACTACTTTTGTAACTATATATGGAACATCAAATGGCTGCATATGATTATCAAGAAAGCCATTTTTGATGGCTTAAATAACATCGATCAGTTGAGCATGTACTCCATCCTTTAGACGATTCTTTGCTCCCTAACTTGAGGACCTAGCTAATAATTTCACATGCTTGTGATTAAATTACAAGAAGAACAAAGGAAAAAGGTTGGCATTGTCCTCTTCATGTAAGGCAGTAGGAGACACAGTTTCGATACCAATGCGTGTGCACATATTATGGATCAAGATGCTCTATGATATTAGCTAATGAGCTGGGCAAAGAGGGTGGCAGGAGACAGTAGCGAAGATTAGCTATAAAAATTCAGATCTCAAAATCGTCCTAGGCTGGCATTGAGATTCCTCTTGTCTCCTTCACCTTGCAATATATATATATACTGCACTAGGCCCTTTGAGGGAGAGCAAGTTGAATCCTCAAACCTGAATTACAAAACTTCCTTGTCCTAAAGATTTTTTGAAAAAGAAATAAGGTAACAATGGCAGCTCCTTCCCACACTCGCTCAAACAGTTTCCCAAGCACATCAAGCCCTGCTGTTTCCCAATTCGATGAGCAGCTCAGCAGGCTCAGGTCATCTGAGTTTGCTTCTTCTTTGACATCCTCCACAATCAGTTCCAAGCTTTCCCTTCTTAGTGGTCTTTATGACTGCATCGATGAACTCCTCCAGTTGCCTTCTTCCCAAAAGGTCATCTCCAGCCAAGGACAGGAGAAATCTGTTGAAGATGCATTGGAGGGATCTATCAAATTGCTAGATATCTGCAGCATCATTAGTGATGTTTTGGTGCAGATGAAGGAACGCGCACAAGAGCTTCAATCCATTCTAAGGAGGAGGGGATCGAAAGATGAGATCGCTAAGGAGGTGGCTGAGTACTTGAAGTCAAGGAAGATGGCCATCAAGACTATCTCAAGGACATTGAAGGACTTAAAGAAAATCGACAACGAGTCTTCAATGGGAAACAATGTGATTAACAAGTTGAGAGAGTGCCAAATGGTGACTTCTAGTGTGCTAGAATCTATCCTTGTTGCCATAGCTGGTGCCAAGGCTACTAGCAGCTGGGAGTCAGCCGTCTCCAAGCTGTTGAAATCCAAGCGCGTCGCTACTCAACAAGAAACCGAATACTTTCTTGCTGGATTTGAAGCCTCAGATGCTGCCTTGCATCCGGAGATAGTAAGGAGTGGCTTGGAGAAGATGGAGATCTCCCTCAAGAATGTTGAAGGAGGTGTAGACATCTTGTTTAGGCATTTGATCAAAACAAGAACAACAGTTCTCAATATCATCAACTGTTAGATCATCAAGATAACAATTTTGTCAGTCTGTACAAAAAAACAATATTTGTAATCATAGATCTACACTAAATATATACTATACAAGGAGCAACATTACTTCCCTATATATATATTGTTGTTCATTATCTTCATTCATCTGTTCTCCAACTCTCATTCCTTTTCTTTAAAATCATCAATCCAATTTGAATCAGTTAAAGTTTAAATTCATGTAAAGCAATAAATTGCTTCCAAAGATTAGTTTCATAAGCTTAATTCAGCTGCAGATTAACTGTGTCTATGTTGATTTCTGTTTTGGTTTTCCTTTTCATGAAACTTTAAACAGGTGTTTCTCTTCAGCTTAATAAAAAAAACTAATTGGTTTTCCAAGATGCCAGGCTGCAAGGTTCTTCTTGTCGATAGGAAACGTGTAACAGCACAAGGCACGACACACCCATAAGCAAGCTTGGCATCTGTATTATTAAGATGCTGTATCAAAAAATGATAGAGCTATATAAACTTATTTCAATTGGACATGAAAGAAGGGGAAAGTATGAGATTCCGGCTGCTGCAACCATGAGGGACAAGGAGTAATTGCAACCTGTGTGCAGCACATATCCCGGATCATGATGTATTGAATATATAGTTCAAATTGAAGCAAGGAGTTTGGCTTGGTTTTCGAGCACCACCCGTGCTCATGGTTCTGTGCTCCCAAACTTCAAGAACTACTAAGAAGTGCACATGTTCTATCTGCCCATGGTCAGGCTATTTTTTTTTTTTTACAAAAAAAAAAAATCCAAATCCATTTTGGTTCAGATCTCCTCTTTGAAATTGTCCAATGAGATGCTATTCACATGATATGCTTCACCAACATGGATGGTTTTGCACGTTCATGCTTGATCCTCGTGTGCCTATTTGTATACGCCATTGGTCATGAGGCTAAAAATAGACAGAGAGAATGGCCTAACAGGTTGGCAAGAGAGGGTGTATAGGGAGAGACATTGCTGATCAAAGTCGACGTTACTCAAAATTAAACAATGAAGAAAATGAGATTCCTCTTGTCTGCCTTTCTGTGCAATAAATACTTCTCTGGATGAAGCTTTCAGAAGGTAAAACTTGAAGGAAATAAGCTGCAGAAGTACTTCATTTCCTAGTCCATGTAAGCAAAAAAGACCAAACAGTTTTCCAACAGGTTCACACTCCATTTTTAGCAGTGCTTGGATCTGCTAAGGCTCCTATAGATTAGTGGTAATGCCAGGTAAGCACGCGTGTAGACCAAGGAGCGTGTTCTTGATATGCAAATTGTTCTCAGAAGAAGATAGAATGTGAATTCAGTGCAAATAAGAAGTCCTTATGTAGTTGCTCAAGCAATGGATAACGATGAATTTATTGCGGTGTATCCAACAGCATATCTACCAGCATGTTTGGAGTTAAGAGCTTGATCATGCTGATCATCTCTCATACTCAGGAATGTAGCTCAAAGTATATATTCTTAGCTAAAAGGACATATTGCTTCTTTATGCCGCTGTTAGAAAGGGAGACAGAGGAGAGAACCTCACTGGTGTACTGCAGGTGTAAGCAGCTCAGCAGGAACCCAAGCGTGCAACAAAGCAACCCAATCCCACATGAGCCTTTCAGATCACAGTACTTTTATAACTGATGGTACATCCAATGGTTATGAGTGTCAAGAAAGCCATTGTTGATGGATTAAATAACATCGATCAGTTGAGCATATACTCCATCCTTTTGATGATTCTTTGCTCCCTAACTTAAGGACCTAGCTAATAATTTCACATGATCATTAAATTACAAGGAGAGCAAAGGGAAAAGGTTGGCATTGTCCTCTTCATGTAAGTCAGTAGGAGACACTGTTTCGATACCAACGCGTGTGCACATATTATGGATCATTGGATCAAGATGCTATATAGTATTTAGCTAATGAGCTGGGCAAAGAGGGTGATAGGAGACAGTAGATGAGGTTAGCAAAGATTAACTATAAAATTCAGATCTCAAAATCGTCGTGGGCTGGCATTGAGATTCCTCTTGTCTCCTTCACCTTGCAATATATATACTGCACTAGGCCCTTTGAGGGAGAGCAAGTTGAATCCTCAAACCTGAATTACAAAACTTCCTTATCCTAAAGATTTTTGAAAAATAAATAAGATAACAATGGCAGCTCCTTCCCACACTCGCTCAAACAGTTTCCCAAGCACATCAAACCCTGTTGTTTCCCAATTCGACGAGCAGCTCAGCAGGCTCAGGTCTTCTGAGTTTGCTTCTTCGACATCCTCCACAATCAGTTCCAAGCTTTCTCTTCTTAGTGATCTCTATGACTGTGTCGATGAACTCCTCCGGTTGCCTTCTTCACAAAAGGTCATCTCCAGCCAAGGACAGGAGAAATCAGTTGAAGATGCATTGGAGGGATCTATCAAATTCCTAGATGCCTGTAGCACCATTAGTGATGTTGTGGTGCAGATGAAGGAACGATCTCAACAACTTCAATCCATTCTAAGGAGGAGGTGCTCCAAAGATGAGATCACCAAGGAGGTGGCTGAGTACTTGAAGTCAAGGAAGATGGCCATCAAGACTATCTCAAGGACATTGAAAGACTTGAAGAAAATCGACAACGAGTCTTCAATGGGAAACAATGTGGTTAACAAGCTGAGAGAATGCCAAATGGTGACTTCCAGTGTGCTAGAATCCATCCTTGTTGCCATAGCTGGTGCCAAGGCTACTAGCAGCTGGGAGTCAGCCGTCTCCAAGCTGTTGAAATCCAAGCGCGTCGCTACTCAACAAGAAACCGAATACTTTCTTGCTGGATTTGAAGCCTCGGATGCTGCCTTGCATCCGGAGATAGTAAGGAGTGGATTGGAGAACATGGAGATCTCCCTCAAGAATGTTGAAGAAGGTGTAGAAATCTTGTTTAGGCATTTGATCAAGACGAGAACTGCGATTCTCAACATCCTCAACTGATATCTCATCAGCAAAACAATTTTGTCAATCTGTACAAAAACAGTATAAATACAAGAATATATCAACATTACTTCACTATATATCTTTGTTCATTAGCTTCATTCAGCTGTTCTTCCAACTCTTTTTTTGTTTCAATTTGAGCATTCCAAAGGATTCGGTCGAACTAGAATGAGTTTAAATTCATGTAAAGTAGTTCGAGATGAATAAACAACATCTATGTTGGTAAATTCTGAATCTTACCTAGACAGTTAACAAACTAATTTCATCTCCACACTGCCAGACTGTAAGATTCTGTTTGTCACATGAACTTGGCATCTCTATTATTAAGATGCTGTTTCAAATGATATAACTAATAACTAAATGCATTAGGAGATCAACAAGAAAGTTCTTGTTATTGTTTTTTTCGTGACTCAAAAGGCGTATGTTTGTAAAATATAGCAATAAGATGAATGGAAACAAGGACAGCCTGGTGTATATCGGTACAGCGATGGTATCATGATCCACAAAATGAGCTGCACACGAGCACAGAAAAGACATTGGGAAAGGTTGGGATTGTCCTCTTGATGTACAGCAGTAGGAGACAAAGTTTTCAGATCGACGTGTGTGCATACATTACGGATCAGATGCTAAAAGCATAAGCTTGTGAGCTGGGAAGAGAGGGTGGTAGGGAACAGTGCTTAATCATAGCTGATTTGAGCTATAAAAAATCAGATCTCGAAATCGTCTTATGCTGGCATTGAGATTCCTGTGGTCTCCCATCCCTTTATACTATATATATGGACTATAACTGATCCAAGGAGAGCAAATTGGTTTATCATCAAACCTGAATCTTAAGCCTTCCTCAGCCTAAGAAACCGAAAAGCTAAAAATGGCCGCTTCTTACCACACTCGCTCAAACAGTTTCCCAAGCAGTTCAACTTCAACCACTGTTGTTTCCCAATTCGACGAGCAGCTCAGCAGGCTCAGGTCTTCTGAGCTTGCTTCTTCTTCGGCATCCTCCACTATCAGTTCCAAGCTTTCCCTTCTTAGTGGTCTCTATGATTGCGTTGATGAACTCCTCCAATTGCCTTCTTCTCAAAAGATCATCTTGGAGAAATCAGTTGAAGATGCATTGGAAGGATCTATCATGTTCTTAGACATCTGCAGCATCATCAGTGATGCTGTGGTGCAGATGAAGGAGCGAGCACAACAGCTTCAATCCATTCTAAGGAGGAGATGCTCCAAAGATGAGATCACCAAGGAGGTGGCTGAGTACTTGAAGTCAAGGAAGAGTGCCATCAAGGCAGTCTCAAAGGCATTGAAGGACTTAAAGAAGATAGAAAGCGAATCCATAGGGAGTAACGGCATGATCAGCAAGCTGAGAGAATGTCAAGTGGTGACTCGCAACACGCTTGAATCTATCCTTGTTGCCATAGCTGGTGCTAAGGATGCAACCAGCTGGGAGTCAGTCGTCTCCAAGCTGTTGAAACCCAAGCGTGTTGCTAACCAACAAGAAACCGAATTCTTTCTTGTAGCCTTGGATGCTTCTGTGCATCCAGAGAAAGTGAGGAGTGGATTGGAGAGCATGGAGATCTCCCTCAAGAACGTTGAAGACGGTGTAGAGATGTTGTTTAGGCATTTGATCAAGACAAGAACAACAGTTCTCAATATCATCAATTGTTAGATCATCAAGAAAACAATTTTGTCAATCTGTACAAAAACAATACTATTTATTATACTTGTAATATCATAGATCTAAACAAGTATTATACAAGAGTGCAACATCAGTTCGCGATATATCTTTGTTCATTAGCTTCATTCAACTGTTCTCCCTCGCTACGAACTTCAAACTTCTCAAACCAGTTGAGTAGATTAAAAGTCATTAGTGAAATTTGAATGTTACCATCAGATGAACTTCTTCTATAGTTCTATGGACAGCGCGATGCCAGGCTGTGAGATTCCCCTTGTCTGTAGGAAATGTGCAATCAGAAACTAATTGCTTGGCATCTGATCAATCATTAAGATGTTTCGAAAAAATCACAAAAATGATAAAAGAACTAAAAATGCCACTCGTGTGGTTAACTCACTAATTGAAGTCAAGTGGTCCCAAGAGGAGATGAGATTCCTTGTGCTGAATGCAAAGGGGACAACGAGTTATTGCATCCGTGTGTAGCACATTTCTCGGATCATGACGCATAACTCAAGACAATTAGATGGCTGGAGGCAAGGTCAGCCTGATTGGTAATCTGCAATAACTAATAATTTCACATCAGTTTTCAAGAAGATAAAATCGGAAAAAATTGGCATTGTCCTCTTCATGTGCAATGGTAAGACACAAAAATTTCAGATCAGTGCGTGCGGATATGTTGTGAGCTGGCCAAAGAGCACGGTAGGAGACAGTGCTTAGGTTAACTTAGTTGAGCTGGACTCGAAGATGGAACATGTATTCAGATATAAACTTGCTCAAGTTTTCAGGTATAACTTCAATCTTCTACGCTCTTCCTAATCAAAGAGGGAGCTGATCCAAACCTGAAGATGGGAGCATGTGTTAAGTTGAGATTATTTATGCAATCTCAACCTTTCTGTAATTCAATTTTCTGCTGTTTCTGCTATCATCCTCTGTGAATGAGTTGCTGTTAAATTTAAAAGCTGTTCTAGATCAGGTTACACTACATCGCTCCTCAACTTTATCATCAATTCAGCAGGATTGTGAAACATGAGTGGTAATCCCAGAGATGTACTGTTGTAGCCTACCGAATTGAGCATCATTTGTGAAGTTGAAAAAGGATATATCAAGAGAAAGAGGTTGGTAAGGTGATCATGAAGTCCATTAACGATATCAAGTTCATGGTGAATGTATTGCAATGTTAAGATGACTAAAGGCAGTAACACCTGAGTTATTTGAGTCCCTTGTATACGCAAAAAATGAAGCACTCGTAAATTCCAAGAAACAGCTGCTTTTCAGTGATCACAAAGCTATTGCACCGAAATACTGGTTTGGAGAAGTGATGAAATGGCATTGAGATCACTATATTCCTGGCATTGAGATCACTGTATTCCTGCCACATTGTGATTAGCAATTGGGATACAGAATTGCCAAGTTGTCTGGGTGGTGTAGTCGGTTATCACGCTAGTCTCACACACTAGAGGTCCCCAGTTCGAACCTGGGCTCAGACACTATAATTTTTGAGTCTTGGTGGGTATAGGCTACTTCCCTCTTTTTTGGATCGGTTACCTATCCGTGAGCATGTTATGATGCTCACTTTGTGTACATTTGGGATAATCCCCTCATCTATATATTTACCGTTTCAAGGGATACAGAATCGCCGTCCATATGCTTACAGTTAATCCCTTCAATGTTTTGTTGGATATAGCATTTGGTGCAACCATGTATAACCAATGAGCAAATCTCAGCCGTGTCATGATCCACAAAATGAGCTGCACACGAGTGTCAATAACGCCATTGTAGGCGGTAATTCAATAGTATATATCATTTCATCACACCAACAAAAATAATAATATCAGTTCAGCAATCCAACCTGTTAATGATTCTTGCTCCCTAACTTGCAGAAATTAGCTAATAAACTACAAGAAGGGCTGGGATTGTCCTCTTCAGGTACATCAGTAGGAGACAGAGTTTTCAGATCGACGTGTGTGCATATATTGTGGATCTTGAAGTTAAATAAATTACCTTATGAGCTGGGCAAAGAGGGCGGTAGGGAACAATCCATAAGCATAGCTGAGCTGAGTTATATGATCCAGATCTCGAAATCTTCCTATGAACTATATAAGCTGTGCTAGGCCTGCCCAAGGAGAGCAAGTTTGTAGCCTAAGAATTAAGAAATGGCCGCTCCTTACCACACTCGCTCAAACAGTCTGCCAAGCACATCAAGCCCCATTGTTTCCCAATTTGATGAGCAGCTCAACAGGCTTAGATCTTCTGAGTTTGCTTCATCTTCGACATCTTCCATGCTCATCTCTAAGCTTTCCATCATTAGCGGTCTCTATGAATGCATTGATGAATTCCTCCAGTTGCCGTCTTCTCAAAAAGCCTTGTACAAACAAGGAGCTGAGGAAGCATTAGAAGGATCTATCAAGCTCTTGGATGCTTGCAGTACCATTACCGACGTCTTGGTGCAGATGAAAGAACGAGCTCAGGAGCTTCAATCCATTCTAAGGAGGAGGTGTTCTAAAGATGAGATCGCCAAGGAGGTTTCACAGTACCTGAAATCAAGGAAGAATGCCTTGAAGACTGTCACAAAGGCATTGAAGGAGTTGAAGAAAGTTGAGAACAAGAATGCCGTGGAAGGCGATGGGATCACAGAAGTAGCTAGCAAGCTGAGAGAATGCCAAATGGCGACTCTCAGCGTGCTAGAGACTATCCTTGTCGCAATATCCGGTCCCAAGGCTACCTTTGTCTCCAAGTTGATGAAATCCAAACGCATTGCCAACCAACAAGAAACCGATTTCTTTCTTGTTGGATTTGAAGCCGCAGATGCTACCTTGCATCCGGAGACAGCAACGAGTGGATTGAAGAACATGGAGATCTCCATCATGAATGTTGGAGAAGGAGTAGAGATCTTGTTTAGGCATTTGATCAAGACAAGAACTTCCATTCTCAACATCCTCAATTGCTAGCTCGTACACGAAATTTTTTGTAGATCTGTACACAAAACAATAGGACTTGTGATCCCAAATCAATAGAATTATTATATTCCTTCATTGCATTTCTTGGTTCATCCCAAATCAATAGAATTGAAAGTGTTAAATTCTATTGCAAACTAACTTTTACAGTGTTAAATTCAAAAACAAACAAACAAAAGCATTGGTGAAACTTGAATGATTAAGTGACAGATCGCCAGATTCCATTTGTCTATTCAATACACATTGATCTGTTTTAAATTAGAGATTTAAAAGAATAAGTGATTCAAATACATCAGGAAATGAATTATCACTGAGTTCTATCATTGATCTGAACAAGACTTGTTGTCTTGCCAACTTGCCAGATCATTAGCACCTAAATTACTCCCAAGCCTTTCACATGATCCAATCAACACGAATGGTTTTGCACGTTCAACTGTGTCTTTTTAATTTATGAAGTACCATCAATCATGAGGTTAAAGATACTAGCTTATTAGCTGGAAAGAGATGGTGAGTAGGAGACAAGGAAGAGACATTGCTGAGGTAGAGATCAGATAAGATCCTGATCAAAGTCGATGTTACTCAAAATTAAACTAACAGGAGAATGAGGTTCCTCTTGTCTCCCTTGCCTAGCAATATATAGTTCTCCATTAGAAGCTTTGACATGGAAAAATTTTGAAGTACCTCTGCCTGGTCCAAGGAGCCAAAAACTGGCCTGCACTTTTCATCAGTCGCGCTGGACCAGCTTCTGAAAGGGTTACACCACATCCTTAATCATTTTGATCAGAAAGTCAGCAGGCTCAGATATTCAAAGCATTACTGTTATCTGAAGAAGACTGGGCGATGAATTGATCTCAAGCGCATAGTCATCTTTTTCAAGCAATGAAGAAAGGTAAACGTATCGCTGTGTCCAGATAACTGCAGGCAGGATAGGTGAGATCTTTTTAAGTACAGAGCTGAAGCAGCAGTGAAACCTGCTGGTCTGTTAACCAAGATAGTGATTTGAGAAGGAGGAACGGCATCAACAGACGAATTTGAGAATGTCAGTATCAGTTTGTTCCAGTTAATAAATCAACGGACGAAGAGAGGAGTTAATATATTTTTACCAAAGCAGGGAGGTTGAATGACATGATGGTGAATAAGAAGGCAAAAATTCAGAAATCAATACAAAGTACCAAACTGCCTGTTCTGAAAACCGAATAACCGAGCAAGGCTTCGGAACAATGTTAGTTACTATGTTCAGAAATCAGAAGATGAAATTTTGTCACTTCTGATGGGATATTATGATGAATATAAACAACCAAACTGAGCAGTAGTTTGATATTTGATGTTCTTTTATCATTTATATATGAACCATAAAGTATCAGCAATTTCTTGAGATGTGATACAGGTGTATTCTGTCATAGAACTTTCTAAGATGCACACAGGATGATAGCCTCAACATTCAACAAGGATTTAGACAGCCACAAATCTGATCATAGCTTATGTACAGCAATGGTGTCATGATCCTAAATATGAGCTGCAAACGGGTTAAATCATGCTGTTGTTGGTGGTAGATAAATGGTATCAGTTCATCAAACCAACAACAAAACATTAGTTCAGCACTCCAACCTTTTCAGGATTCTGTGCTCCCTAACTTGGGTTATTAGCTAATAATTTCATAAGCAAATGATTAAATGACAAGAAGAGAAAATGGAAAAGGTTGGCATTGTCTTCATCAGGTACACCAGTAGGAGACAAAGGTTTCAGATCGACGTGTGTGCATATATTGTGGTTGTGGATCATGAATTTATAACATTACCTTATGAGCTGGGGAAAGAGGGTAGTAGGGAAAAATGTAAACAAACCAGATCTCAAGATCTTCTTATGTAGGCATTGAGATTCCCCGAGTTTTCAAAAGCCCTGCAATATATAAACTGCGCTAAGGGAGAGCAAGTTTGTATCTGAAATCTGAGCTATAAGACTTGCTTAGCCTTAAAAAAAAACAAAGAAGTTAAGAAATGGCCTCTTCTTACCACACTCGCTCTAACAGTCTGCCAAGCGGATCAACCCCCTCCGTTTCCCAATTCAATGAGCAACTCAACAGGCTTAGATCATCTGAATCTGCCTCTTCCTCATCCTCCACAATCAATTCAAAGCTTACCCAGCTTAGTGGTCTCTATGAATGCATTGATGAGCTCCTCCAATTGCATTCGTCTCAGAAGGCCATCTCCTGCCAAGGCCAGGAGAACTGGGCTGAAGTTGCATTGGAAGGCTCTATCAAACTCCTGGATGTGTGCAGCAACATCAGTGATACTTCAGTGCAGATGAAAGAACAAGCGCAACAACTACAATCCATTCTGAGGAGAAGGTGCTCTAAAGATGAGATCACCAAGGAGGTGGCCAAGTACTTGAGATCAAAGAAGATGGCCATCAAGGTTGTCTCAAAGACAGTAAAAGACTTGAAGAAAATAGAGATTGAATATGCCATAGAAAGTAATGAGAACACAGATATCATTAGCAGGCTGAGAGAGTGCCAGATGGTTACTCTCAACGTGCTAGAATCTGTCCTTGTTGCCATTGTTGGTGCCAAGGCTAGAAGCAGCTGGGAATCAGCTGTCTCCAAGTTGCTGAAATCCAAACACGCCGTCAACCAACAAGCAACCGAGTTCTTTCTTGTTGGATTTGAAGCCTCAGATGCCATCCTGCATCCGGAGATAGTCAGGAGTGGATTGGAGAACATTGAGATCTCCCTCAAGAACGTTGAAGAAGGTGTAGAGATCTTGTTTAGGCATTTGATCAAAACAAGAACTACCATTCTCAACATTCTCAATTGCTAGCTCATACAGAAAAATAATTTTGTCAATGTGTACATAAAGCAATACTTGTAGTCACAAACCAATAGAATGATTATACGAGAATCTACATTACTTGAGTACATGTTTGTGTTCATCCTTTCTCCTTACCGGTTAAACATCTATGAAGTTCCAAATTCTTACCACCATTTGGAGCAGCTGATGGTAGAAATTTGAACCAAAACCAGTTTGGGCAATAAACTTCTTTCAAAATCAAACCTTAGTTTCAAAAGGTTAATTCAGCTACAGATTAACTTTGAATGCTAGATTCAAAACAAAATAAAACAAAACAAAAACATTAGTGAAAGTTAAATGATAAAGTGCCAGATCACCAGATTCCATTTGTCTACAACGAACGCGTCATCAACTAAAAACACATGAATGGCCAAGTATATGTTTAGCATCTTAATAATTAAGATGCTGTTGTAAATGAGAGATATTGCTTCAGGAAATGAATTATCAATGATTTGAATAAGACTTGTTCTTCAATCAGCAAATGGCATGCCTAACTTATGATCAATCACAGTATTGTACCTTTTGCCATCAATCGTGAGGTTAAAGACAACAGACTATTAGCTGGAAAGAGATGCTGAGTAGGAGACAAGGAAATTAAACTAACATGAGAGTGAGGTTCCTCTTGTCTCCCTCGCGTAGCAATGCAATATATAGTTCTTCATAAGAGGCTTTGACAAGGCAAAATTTTGAAAGAAACCAAGTTCTTTAAGTACTGTTCAAGGAGCTTTTTTATCAGAAGGTCAGCAGGTTCAGATCTTCTTATACTGTTATCCGAAGAAGACCACTGATTGGTGACTTGAGCATTGCTAATGAACCTGCAGAAACAAGGACAGTGGGCTCAAAGCTATTGTACCAAGATAGTGATTTTGAGAAGGATGAAATGGCATAAACAAACAAGTTTGAGAATGTCGGTATCAGTGCGTTCTAGTGAATTAATCAACAGATGAAGAGAGGAGTTAATATGGTTAATATGTTCTTAACAAAGCAGAGAGGTTCAGATGCATGATTGTGAATAAAAAGGCACAAATTCAAGAAATCACAAGAAGTGATAAACCGCCTATTTTAAGCTTAGCAAGGCTTCAGGAAAATGTTATTCACGGAGTTCAAAGGGATAGTGTGATGAATATGAACAATAGAGATCAATTATTGATTCAACAGTACATATTACATCGTTCATTTCTGCAAGATAATCCAAATGTTAGCTATTATAAGATGCACACTGGATGATAAGCCCATCAGCATGCCTACATGGATGTTGAAAGCCAAAAAATCTGATCATAGCTTATTGTATATATGATAAAGCTCAAATGAAACAGAAGGAATCTTGTATTTTCTGGATGTCGAACATGCAAAACAAAGCTATTGTTACAGCCACACAGCAATGGTGTCGTAATCGATTGCTCTGTGAATCAAAAACCAAAATCATGCCATTGTTGGTGGTAGTTAAATAGCATAAGTTCATGATTCTTGCTCCCCAACTTGAATGATTAGCTAATAATTTCAGTCATGATTATAGAAAATGGAAAAGGTTGGCATTTTCCTCTTCAGGTACACCAGTAGGAGAGTGGAGACAAAGGTTTCAAATCAACGTGGGTGCATATATTGTGGATCTTGAAGGTAAATATATTACCTTATGAGCTGGGCATAAATGCTGGTAGGGAACAATGCATAAGCATAGCTAAATTCAGCTATACGATCCAGATCTCGAAATCTTCTTCTGCTGGCATTGAGATTCCTTGAGCCTCCCTTGCTTCGCAATATATAAGCTGCACTGGACCTGCCCAAGGAGAGCAAGTTATCAGCCTTGATTAGCCTAAAAAAAACAGAATCTAAGAAATGGCCTCTTCTTACCACACTCGCTCAAACAGTTTGCCAAGCGGATCAACCATCTCCGTTTCCCAATTTGATGAGAAACTCAACAGGCTCAGATCATCTGAATCTGCCTCTTCCTCATCCTCCACAATCAGTTCAAAGCTTGCCCAGCTTAGTGGTCTCTATGAATGCATTGATGAGCTCCTCCAATTGCGTTCGTCTCAAAAGGCCATCTCCCGCCAAGGTCAGGAGAACTGGGCTGATGTGGCATTGGAAATCTCTATCAAACTTCTGGATGTGTGCAGCAGCATCAGTGATATTTCAGTGCAGATGAAAGAGCGAGCCCAACAACTTCAGTCAATTCTAAGGAGGAGGTGCTCTAAAGATGAGATAGCCAAGGAGGTGGCCAAGTACTTGAGATCAAAGAAGATGGCCATCAAGGTTGTCTCAAAGACTTTGAAAGACTTGAAGAAAATAGAGATTGAATATGCCACAGAAAGCAACGAGAACACAGGCGCCATTAGCAGGCTGAGAGAGTGCCAGACGGTGACTCTCAGCGTTCTAGAATCTATCCTTGTTGCCATAGTTGGTGCCAAGGCTAGAAGCAGCTGGGAATCACTTGTCTCCAAGTTGTTGAAATCCAAACACGTCGTCAGCCAACAAGAAACCGAATATTTTCTTGTTGGATTTGAAGCCTCAGATGCTGCCTTGCATCCGGAGATAGTAAGGAGTGGCTTGGAGAACATTGAGATCTCCTTCAAGAATGTTGAAGAAGGCGTAGAAATCTTGTTTAGGCATTTGATCAAAACAAGAACTACCATTCTGAACATCCTCAATTGCTAGCTCATACAGAAAATAATTTTGTCAAATGTGTACAGAAAACAATACTTGTAGTGACACCAATTGAATGATTATACAAGAGTCTACATTACTCAAGTACATGTTTGTGTTCATCAGCATTAAATTGTTCCCTGACTCCTTATATTTCATTTTGAGCACTTTCCAGTTAAACATCTACAAGTTCCAAATTCTTAGGATCATCTAAGAAGCAGTTTGGGCAATAAACATCTTTCAAACTTTAGTTTCAAAAGGTTAATTCAGTTGAAGATTAACTTTGAATGTTAAATTCAACACACACACAAAAAAAAAACATTAATGAAACTTGAATGATTAAGTTCCAGATCACCAGATTCCATTTGTCTAACCTTCTCACTCGAAATTGGGCTACTGAGGATGATAACAACAATTGGATTTGGAAACTAGATACGCTACCGAAGGTTAAGAACTTTATGTGGAAACTCAGCCAAAATGGACTACCTACAAAGGCAAGATTAGCCCAACGTGGTAGGGCTATTCCTAGTACTTGTTCCATATGTGGAGATGCAGTTGAAGATGATACTCATCTCCTGTTTGAATGTCAACCACATATTATCTCAGACATCCTCTCTGAGTCCGAGAAGTGCAAGATTGAAGAGCTTATTACAGTATCCAGGGAAATCAAGCCAATTCTAGAATTTATAGGAAAACACATGAATAAGAGTTCCAGATCATCCATTGCTAACAGATGGTGGAGCCTATGGTTTTACCGAAACAAGCTATCGTTCGAAAGCAACAACTTTCAAATAAACAATGTCATTCACATGGCAAATTCGGTAGCCGACAATTGGAAAAAGGCTTGTGGGTTTACTGATTTGGAAATGCATCAAAGTAAAACCATCAAGGATAAACACAGTAATAGTAAAACACTGAAAAGAAAATGTTGCTGGAAAAAACCTTCGCGGGGCACCTTCAAGTTGAATTTTGATGGGTCTTCCCTTATCGGCCAGTCTAGTTCCGGAGGATACATCATCCGTGACTGGCATGGGAGACCAATCAAAATCGGATTCGAAAAACTAGGTCAACAATCCCCTTTAATGGCAGAAGCCCGTGCTATGTTATTAGGGGTTCAAAATGCAGTGGAAATGGGAATTACAAATCTGGAAATTGAAGGGGACTCAATGATTATTATCAATCACTTTCGAGAGAACACCAGTGTCCATTGGAAATTGATCTCATTATGTCAGAGATTAAACTGCTCATCCAAAAGGTGAATCAATTTTCGTTCTCTCATATTCCCCGCGAGGGCAATGCCGTGGCTGATAAGGTTGCACACCTTAGCCACGGCGCCTGGGGAAGCGAGAACATTCACCTCATCCGCAAGGATGCTATCGGGTAAATTTCTCACCCGAATTCTTTCCTAATCAAAAAAAAAAAAAAAAAAAAAAAAAAGATTCCATTTGTCTACAAGGAACGTGTCATCAACTAAAAACTACAAGAAGAGAAATAATTAAGATGTTGTTGTAAATGAGAGATTAAGAGAATAACAAATTCAAATGCTTCAGGAAATGAATTATCATATCACTGAGTTTTGTCATTGAGCTGATTAAGACTTGTTCTTCAAGTGGAAAATGCCATGCTTAACCTATGATCAATCACAGTCTTGTCCCTTCGCCAAACATGTGTCTCGCAGTATATAGCGAAAGAGATGTCTCTCTCTTGCCAACATGTCAGCTCATTAACATCTCAATTAGACCCAACACGAATAATTTTGCTCGTGCAAGGGAAAGGAAGTTGCATATATCCCTGGTTTTGCTAGTTGTGTATGTCCTGATTATGTGGCTGTACAGGGGACATCAATTTAAGTTGACTCGTGTACCATCAATCGTGAGGTTAAAGATACTAGCTTATTAGCTGGAAAGAGATGGTGAGTAGGAGACAAAGAAATTAAACTAATATGAGAATGAGGTTCCTCTTGTCTCCCTCACATAGCAATGCAATATATAGTTCTCCGTAAGAAGCTTTTACAAGGCAAAACTTTGAAAGAAACCAAATTCTGAAAGTAATACCTCTGCCTGGTCCAAGAGCCAGCAACTGGCCTGAGCCTCTCATCAGTCACGTTGGAAGAGCTTCCGATTTTCCTCATTTTGATCAGAAAGTCAGCAGGCTCAGGTCTTTGGGGTCCTGAAAGTCATCTGTAGGCTGCCGACTGGTGAATTGAGCATTGCTAATGAATCTGCAAAAACAAAGGAGCATGAAGTCCTCCAAGAATCTCAAGTGCAGGGTATATTCATAAATGTATCGCTGTGTTAAGATAACCGCAGGCAGCAATAAGTGAAGACTTTTTACTTGTACAGAATTGAAGCACTAGTCAAATCTGCTGGTCTGTGGGTTCAAACTCAAAGCTATTGTACCAAGATAGTGATTTTGAGAAGGATGAAATGGCATGAACAGCAGAGTTTGAGAATGTCGGTATCATTATGAATCAACAAATGAAGATAGGAGTTAATATGGTTTAGAAGCACTGAAGGGTGTGTTGTAAACTGAGCAAGGCTTTAGAACAAAGTTAGTCCCTTCTGATGAAATGGAATGAACAGACAAATTTGAGAATGTCAGTATCAGTTCAGAAGATGAAGTTTTGTCAACTCTGATGAGAAACAAATTGGGAATGCTACCATATCTATCAAGATCAGCTATTGATTAAACAGCACTTGCTTGTTCTTAATCTATATGCTTGCATTTTATCACACTTGAGATTTAGCTGGAGTTAGCATTTGCTGCAGTGTCATCAGCAGTCTAATGTTCTTTTACCAGTATACTATATAAGAAGCACAAAGTATCAGCAATCTTAGGTTCTTCACCTTTCAGAGGCTTCGACGAACAACCTATACCTCATCATTCATTTCTGCAACTTAACCCAAATCTTAGCTTTAAAAAGATGCACACTGGAAGATAAACCCAACAGCATGTCTTCATGGATTTGGAAAGCCAAAAACCTGATCATTAGCTTATGGTATATGTGTCTATTTTCTGGATGTCAAACAAGCAAAAACAAAACTATGGTGTCATGAAATAAAATCAAAATCATGCCATTGTTGGTGGTAGTTAAATAGAATCAGTTCATCACACCTAAAAAAACATCAGTTCAGCACTCCACCCTTTTCATGATTCTGTGCTCCCCAACTTGAATTATTAGCTAATAATTTCACACTGTCATGATTAAATTACATGAAGAGAAAATGGAAAAGGTTGGCATTGTCCTCTTCAGGTACACAAGTAGGAGACAAAGTTTTCAGCTCAACGTGTGTGCATATCTTGTGGATCTTGATGGTAAATATATTACCTAATGAGCTGTGCATAGATGCTGGTAGGGAACAATGCATAAGCATAGCTGAATTCAGCTATACGATCAAGATCTCGAAATCTTCTTCTGCTGGCATTGAGATTCCTTGAGTCTCCCTTGCTCCGCGATATATAAACTGCGCTGGACCTGCCCAAGGAGAGCAAGTTATCAGCCTTGATTAGCCTAAAAAAAACAGAAGCTAAGAAATGGCCTCTTCTTACCACACTCGCTCAAACAGTTTGCCAAGCAGATCAACCATCTCCGTTTCCCAATTCGATGAGCAACTCAACAGGCTCAGATCATCTGAATCTGCCTCTTCCTCATCCACCACAATCAGTTCAAAGCTTACCCAGCTTAGTGGTCTCTATGAATGCATTGATGAGCTCCTCCAATTGCATTCGTATCAAAAGGCCATCTCCCGCCAAGGTCAGAACTGGGCTGATGTGGCATTGGAAAGCTCTATCAAACTTCTGGATGTGTGCAGCAGCATCAGTGATATTTCAGTGCAGATGAAAGAGCGAGCCCAACAACTTCAGTCAATTCTAAGGAGGAGGTGCTCTAAAGATGAGATAGCCAAGGAGGTGGCCGAGTACTTGAGATCAAAGAAGATGGCCGTCAAGGTTGTCTCAAAGACTTTGAAAGACTTGAAGAAAATAGAGATTGAATATGCCACAGAAAGCAATGAGAACACAGATGCCATTAGCAGGCTGAGAGAGTGCCAGACGGTGACTCTCAGCGTGCTAGAATCTGTCCTCGTTGCCATAGTTGGTGCCAAGGCTAAAAGCAGCTGGGAATCAGTTGTCTCCAAGTTGTTGAAACCCAAACACGCTGTCAGCCAACCAGTAACCGAGTTCTTTCTTGTTGGATCTGAAGCCTCCGATGCTGCCTTGCATCCGGAGATGGCAAGGAGTGGATTGGAGAACATGGAGATCTCCCTCAAGAATGTTGAAGAAGGCGTAGAGATCTTGTTTAGGCATTTGATCAAAGCAAGAACAACCATTCTCAACATCCTCAATTGCTAGTCATATACAGATAAAGAAAAGTTTTGTCAATATATACAAATACAATCCTTGTAATCACAAAGCAATAGAATCATTCTACAGTTCATAACATTCAACTCTTTCCCCAACCTTTTATTTTCATTTTCGGCATGTCTGGTTTAATGGTAAAATTTCAGTGATCATCCCAGAAAGATACAAGTGATTTTCAGCTTTCAGAAGGTAGATGGTTGGCAACACAACTAAAATTAATTTTGTATTCAACTGTGCCAGCTTGCCAGATTCCATGTGCCTACAGGAAACATGTAATCAGTTCAAGAAATCAAGGCACATGAGTAAACAAATTATATGCTGGGCGTTGTCTTAATTATTAAGATGCTGTTTAAAATGAAAGAAGATTAAAAGCCTTTGAAGATGAAGCATCATACAGAGTTTCATCAATGGTTTCCGAGAACCTCTGCTGAAGGCTGATCCCAAATTGGAGTTTATTAACTTGGAAATCAACGAGCAACCTCCTCCCAGCTGGTTGATTGTATCAGTAACACAGCAAGGAGAATCAGAGAGCTGGTTGTGGTATCGGGTCATCTAGAGATTCAAGGTGTTTGCTGATAATCCAACACAACTAACCGATTTTCAAATGCGCAGCGCACACTCATATGCACGCTGTAAGAATATACGAACAGCACTAGCACTTGGGACATATATTTGCTACACGAAAATAATACATAATCTGCACAAGAATGCCGAAAATAATCTCTGGCTTGAAACTTCATATGATCAGAGCCAACAGAGTCAAAATTCCTCTTAATACTAACCTAGAAACTCAAACTAAGATGGATAAACCAAACTGTTTTAAGAAGCTGTAGGATTTACAGAGATCGTTGTTACCCCTAATACTATGCTTGAAGCCTGAAGTGTTGGAGCTTGAAGATAAACCACCTGAGGCTCAGATTAGTCTCGCTCTGGGGCATCTCTGGCTTTTGTAGCACTCAACTTACCAGGACGTGACCAAACCCTCTCGAACTCAGCAGGGTGGGGTCTTTCCAGTTTCAAGTCCTCGGATCCTCTTAGGTTGTTCTTGGTGGAAGAGGGTGGTGCCCTTGTTGGACTCCCGGATGCCGGGGAGAAGCAGAAGTTTGGGGTAGCAAAGGGAGATGCATATGGTGAATGTTGAATTGAGAAGGGGCTCGGTGAAATCCGTTTTTGTATGGGTACGCTGCCAAAACCGCCCCTGCTGAAGAGAGACTTGGATTCTGCTGAAGCGGACTGCTTGGCTGCGTCATCTACAAACAGGAGGTCATCAATCCTAGCCATGATATTGAATGCCAAACTCTCCAATACCCTCGAGTAGCTTTCAAGTATAGCCTGCCCTACATCCTGCAAAAGAACCCAATTTTAACCCTTTGAACTTGAAGATTAGGCAGCTTATTTCATTGTTGCACACTTCTATTAAACACTTT
Source organism: Persicaria tinctoria (assembly GCA_037127255.1). Classification (NCBI taxonomy): domain Eukaryota; kingdom Viridiplantae; phylum Streptophyta; class Magnoliopsida; order Caryophyllales; family Polygonaceae; genus Persicaria; species Persicaria tinctoria. Next base: position 975,343 of record JBANSL010000019.1, on the reverse strand, counting down.
CAAGTTAAGAACTTCTAGACTGACAGTAGAGACAGGTCATCAAGCTGAGATACAAATTCATTGTAAAGACACTTTGCGTCAAGACATAGCACACAGTCAACTTACCCTGTTGTATTGAATTTTGCTCATATCCAATGTGGTCTGTGGTAAACCAGGATATCGAAGCTTAAGACTCTGTAAAAGTGTCTCAGCACGTAGCACTAAAAGTTGATTCTTATCATGATCTGTAACCAGACCTTTCACCTTCTCACCCCATGTAGATCGCTTGGACTTTGAGTGAGTTAAGTGCTTTTTCTGATCCTTCTGTCTCCATATATGCACAGATGCCTCTATTCTGTTGGCTACTTCCAGAGTGAGATGCTCGGAAGAAAGGTCTAGGCAATCAAGAAGGCACTCGGGCGAGAATTGCTCAGCAGTTATGTAGCGATAGATAATGTCACCCAGACATTCTTTGCCATTCTGCAAACACAGAAGAGATGATGATATCAGAAATATTATGAAGCACTCAAATTTGTAAGGAAAATGCTACACAGATGGTGCAGGAAAAGAAAGGATCACAACTTTAAAGGGCAAATGAACTTTCAGCATAAGTTCATCAATCTAATCGATTTCTCATGTTGGCATGAAGAAATTCAGCAACATCTACTTTAGAAGATCAAACAAAGGCTTGATATACAAACATTTCAAATGATACTGCAGTATATGGGCAAGGATCACAAAAGTCTAATCAGCATATTCACACCTAATATAAGATTAATAAGCTATTAAAATATGTGCAACAAGATGACAATCCATGTTATTGATCGAAAACTAAAGGCTTACAAAGTAAACATTGGCTTATAATGCTAAATTTCTTGCAGAAAAACAAGTCACTATTACAATAAAACTTAAAACCAAAATACCAAATGTCACTAGTAAGCAATGAATCTAGTAAGCAATTTATCTTTGAATGATCAGAAGGCTGGTGATCCATAAAAGCTTCACATAAAGATGCAAGACTCACTAAAAAAAAACTTCATATTACCTTTGGTAATGTCTCCAAGTAAGCACTGGGAATTTCCATCTCAACAAGAACACTGCCATTAATAGCAACAGCTGCCTTCAATATTTGGTTAGTGCAATCCCTACATTGCTGCAATCTCTTTCTCTCTTCAACTGCAAGCCCATTTGGAGGAACTTTAGGGCATGGCAACCACCACTTATCCTCCTGTCGAACTGAGGGCCGTCCATTACATATCGAAGACTGAAAAGGGTCTCGGGCATCAACCTCAGGTACAGATATACCACGCTCAACATACCAGAACTCCGTCTCTTTAAACCCGTCAAGCACGCCAAGCAACATGGCATCCAGCTTCTTAAGCGCAGGCAAGTTGACATACAAATCTGATCTAGGCCTCGTCGCCATGACCTCAAATGTACCAACTCCCTGAATCTCCTGCATCTCGGGGACGAGTTCCACAATCGAATCACTAACACACAACAACCATTCCATCTCTCTGCACCACATCTTCTTCCTCTGGGGTGCCAGTGGCTCCAACCTCCACAGTTCCCCAAATACACTAGCTACACCATTGTCCAACAGTTCTCAAATCAGACTAAATTTTAAGCAAGATATATCCACAGAACAAAGGAAGATGGGATTAACCAATGATACCTGCAAGATTAGTGATAGCATTTGAAATAGCAAGGGCTGTACATACACCCTTCCCGCCTCCAGACATGTCCTCTCCAAGCAATAGCTTTGCAAACCGTTCCTTCATCATCTCTACCTCTATAAATGGATACATAAATTGCAAGCAAACAAATTGCACATACAGTTAAACAACAGATGCCAATATCTAACAGAAAAAAATCAAACATCAAAAAAAAAAGGAGGCGGCAATTTCATGGTGCTTAGAAAAGGGGGGAAAAGAAAAGGGGGAAGAGAGATTACCGGAAAGGTCGGTTTCCGATTTCTGGCCTTTATCATCCCAAAGAACCACGTCTCTACCGCCAATGACAGGCAAAACAAGCGCAGGCGGCGCCGGAAAGCTGCAATTACCGACTACCGGACGGAAACCTAGCGGCGAGGAAGCCATGGAGCTAGAAACAGCCTCCGGCTCAAACCGGCGGCCGGAGAAGCTACTAGAACTCTCGGACTCGCTGACGTCAGCGCTGAGGCAGTAGCTCCCGCACCGCTCGCTCTGCTGATCGTATCCATCGTCCTCCGAAGACACGCTCCCCATTATCAACCAAAACCCCAACCAACCCTAGCAAGAACTTGCAAGATCCTCAAGGCGAAATCCAAGATCTCGACACCGTCATTGCCGATCCACGCTATAAGAGCGCCCAATTCGTACGAATTCGCAGATGAATCAGACTCGGTGGGCGTCGGTAATGGTGGGGAAAAAGCACTGAATGTCAGGCAAAGGCAAATGAGGCAATCCACAGAGAGAGAAGGGAAGAGGAGGAGGAGGTTTCTCTTTGTGTACTCTATGTTATTCTATCTCTCTCATGAGCTTTCTCTGTCTACTGTGCAGAGTGTGGAGTTATAGAGAGGGTGGAGGGAGACAGAGGCACTGTGTGATGATGGCGACGGGGTTAAAGCGGAGGGGGAGGGGAAGATAAAGCGAAAGTGACGGCGTTTAGGGTGGGGGTTTGTCTTTCCGTAACGCCGTTAATGGGAATAGAGTCCGGGTTGACGTTTACTGTTATCTTTGCGTTGCTTCACCCATGGATTGTCGTTTCCTCTTGCGTAGATGGGCCCCTACCGGCTACCCCCATCATCGTTTTGGTCCCACCTTTCCCCTGTTCTTCTATCGTGGACTTAAACTAGAGTACATTAATGCAAGAATGTAATGTAACAAAAAAAAAAACGCTTTTTTTTTTATACGTAGCAATAATTAAAAAAAATATAGCAATAATTAAAAAAAATATTAGCCCTAAACGTTTAGGGCCGAAATACGAGCAAACGAGTTCGAGTAGTGGGTTTTTAATTTGGATTTGTTTAAGCTCGAGCTCCATATGAAAATGAGTCCAAGTAGGTGTTCGAGTTCAGCTCACGAGCTGGGAAGGCTGCTCGAGCTCGAGCTCAAGTAGTGTGGAGGTAGCGAGGGTCGAGGGGACCAGATCTGAAAGGCGGGACTCGGCGAGGGGCCGGTTAGATCTAAGAGGCAGCCATTAAGCGAGGGTGGGGAGCATATAGAGATGAGAGCAGAGTTGTGTTGAAGAGAGCGAGGCAGCGACTCGACGTGCACATACAAGCACAGATGACGCTAATAGAGCGTCGACGGCTAAGCGAGAAGATGACAAGAAGAGAGAGCCAATACGAGATCGAGCGAAAGAGCCAGCATAGCTTGGAGGCAATTGGGCAACTGATGAGAGAGGGTGAGATAGAGCCAGCGACGGGAGCTTGAAGGCAACTCTGAATTGTGCAAGGCATTTGGGTGAGGGCAGGGTAATTAATTAGGTAAAAATGTAATTATACTTTAAAACAAGCAAGCCCCTCGTGATGAGCTCGACTTCAAATTCGAACTCGACTCGTTTTAAAATTCAAACGAGCTTAAGCCAAGTTTTTTTCGAGTCGCGCAATTTGAGCTACGTTATTCAACTGAACAATTCAATTAGACTGCCGAACATTAACCATAGTCTAATTGAATCGTTCAGCTGAATAAAGTATTGTGCGACTTTGAATCTCTTGAAATTATGAGATGTAACACTATAACTACTTCACTAACTTTTAACTCTTTTAAGAGTCTAGAAAAATACTCCATATATTTTAAGAGTCTATAAAAAATACTCCATATTCGTATAAAAAATACTCACTTTGGTGTCTTTTTGGTAAAGGTTTTTAAGAATTTATCTCATGTTAATAGTAGATGGATCGTGGAGGTGAGATCAAGACTTAATAATTTATTGTTAAGTGAGTCTAAATCTAAGGTCTATTCTCTCACGAGTGTTTGGCCGGTTTCGAAGTAATCACATGTTTCAGTTTGATTGTTTCATTTCGTTTCTTTGATTAAAACATTCTATAGACAAAGAATATCATACAACACATACATTATACACGTGAACCATCCTAATTCTCTTAATATCAATGTTCTAAAAAATGTTTGACGGGTGCTTGGCGGTAGGGTAGGATTAAGGGTCTAGTTGGGCAGAGTATAGGTGGAGTTTAGGCGGATTTCATGACAGGTCTTTGCGGTCTAAGCAGGTTTTGACGAGCTTAAAAGCCTTGACGGTAGGACGAGGTCAAGAGTCTAAGCGGGTCTTGAATGATTTTTTAGAGCATACACATATGAGTTGAAGATCAATTGCTTACATATAGCATTTTCTTTGCTTGGAAGTTTTGCTTGATGTTGACAAATGACATTGGCCTTAACTCAAACGCCGAGATCCTACGAATTTCGTACTAAGGGAGTAAGGGGATAATATTTTTGGTATAATTCATATAATTGGCCTTACTCGAACGCAAAACATCAAGAGTACGTCATTGTGAGCTGCACATTTCGTGTACATTTGTGATACGAAAAAAAATGTTCAATGATTTTTTAGGGATTAATTATACTTCTAGAAAATTTTAAACAAATATTTAGTACTCCATAATTTTAACTAGTTGAAATATATATATATATATATATATATTATAAAAAAATATCAAGCTTGATTAATTTACAACTATCAGATTCTGAAATATATAAACAGTCAGTGCGCTAGCACAATACATATTACAAAACAAAACAAAGAAGTTGCTTAAATATGAAATATTGCCACATTTAAAAAAAAAAAAAATTGAATTTCATATGAAAGTTTGTACTAGACGAAATTCCAGTGAAGACGACTCATAAATAAATTGATCGATACCCCCCTGAATTGCTCTCTATACGATCAAGTGGGTTAAAATTCAATCTATGTTTTTTTTAATCAAATGCGTACATACACAACAACGGATTAAAAGAATTGATCCAACTAATAAACAACACTACAAAATATTGATATAATCAATAAAAACTCTCAATAATATTATATTTAAGAAATTCAAAATTTTAACTGAAAATAAAGAGATAAACTTCATATTTTTATCAGAATGATACATGTAACTGATGATCTAGTAAGGTCTGATCTAATTAAAATTCTTAACTACTCTCTCAGTTCTAAAATAAAAGTCGTTTGTCTTTTTGTGTACGCTTTTTAAGGAGGTCAAAACACTATAAAATATAATTTTTTTCATCTAATTTTTTAAATAATTTCATACTTGTTAGTTATAAGTACGAACTTATGAAAACAAATTCATTAAAAAATTAATATTTTATATAGTTTTTACCTCATTAAAATACGTACAGAAAAGTCAAACGACTTTTATTTTAGAACAATGGAGTATATATATAAGGGTATATATTCACAGCATATAAAGAAACTAAAAATCACAATTTTCCCACCAATGACCTCTTGCCTTAGTGGTAAGAGTGAGGTGCTTCCTTGTGCCTCACTACCATGAGATCAAGGGTTCAAATCCCACTATTAGCAATTTGTGCTATATATAGTGGGTACTCATGCAATTTGTGCCTTACAGAGTAGTTTATTAAATACTCCGTAAAATACTTGGTATAAAACTCGATCGTCGAAATAATGTATTTATTGACCTTGACATCTTAATCGTGTTTAATGCTCATAATTTCATAATTTTCAGAGCCATAATGTAAATAATGAAGGGATCCAAAGCTCCAAGCTAGTGATATTTGTAATTACAGTTTTGACCTCGTGAACGAACGAATTGAAAAGGTTGGCATCATCACCCACGTGTCGTTTTCAACGAAGAGGATACGGCCTAAGATTTCGGTGACGATAACCTGCACTGCAGGCTGAAGCGGTGTCGTTTTGGTGAAAGCAAACGACAAGCTTGGCCAGCTTTTACCCCCAAAACGACGTAATTTGGGCAATTTCGCAGAATCAAAGATTTGTTAGCTCATCGCATCCGAATTTCTGCCATGATCTGCAGATTAATGAAATTATAGTATAGTGTGACTTTCACTTCACCCCATCCATCTGTTTGGACTTTGCAACGTTGAATTCCATATCATTTGAAAGTTTTAACAACCCATATTTTAGTTTGTCATGAAAATCAAATGCCCTGTTGAATAAAGAAGAATATATATAGTGAGAGTTGGATTAATGTATTTTATGGGAAATCATACAAAATGAATGCAATAAATTAACAAAATTATACCTTTTTTTTTTATCAATAAAATCTCTCTGCTTGGTAGTCTCTTCGCATGAGCCCTTTGTGATGAAACCATTTACAAGACACATCATAATGGTCTCAATGCCTTCGCCCTTTTCGAACAACAACTCCCCATAGTCTTTGTGATTCTTCAGCAAAGCACGCATCTTGATCTGCCAGACACTGAAAATCTTCGTCTAGTTGATACATCTATGAAACGGTATTCTATATTTTTAGGTTCACAGGTTTATCAGTTAGGGTGACACATCTTGTAATCATCGTCCGGTTTCGAAAACTTCATAATAAAATATCTCAGTGTGACGTAATTAATTTGGTGAACCACGGTATATTATGAGCCGATTTTGTTTGTTTTAATATACAGTACATTCTTTCATCACAACGATAAGTCGATAACAGTGGACAAACACCATATAAGATGACAATTATTCGTTTACAAAGATCTCAACCAACAATTCAAACTTGCTCATGTTCATAAGCTAAATAAGATTATTATTTTAAGCTAGTCCGAACGTGCCCGGAGGAGACTATACATGAAGGGTGTGTTTGGATTCCATTGCATTTTAATTATAATGCAATTATTTTACCTCGTTTTATGTGTCCGTTTAGTTCTAAAAATAAAAATATCATAAAAATCGAGGTAAAACGGTAATTTAACCAAATAATCACATAAGTTGAGATAAAATAATTACATTATAATTAATACACCGTGAAATCCAAAAATATCATAATTTAAACATCTTAAAAATAGAGTCAACCAAACACCGCCTTATCATTTTACATTATAAACATAATGCATTTGGAATCCAAACACTCCCAACGCAGAGCTAGCTGATACATCTACGTACAGATCTATGAGAGGACACATGTATATAAGCATTGGAGTAACTCCATTTACAGCAAATATTTTTTTTAACATTAACTGTGCGATCTCGACCGTCCATCACACCCATCAGTCTTTAAATGCAGTAGAATCAATGGTCAATCATTGGGTCATTGACCTACAGTTTCCGTGCTCCTGCTAACAGAGTAGCATTCATTTTATTTCCCGCCTCCACCCTCGTTGCATGTCATTTTATTACTCCTTCTATTAATCAAAATACTATATCCATCATTTAATATCCTTATGTGTAATTTTTAAAGAGATAAATTAAATAAAAATACATTTATATAATTATACTATTTCTCTACCTCTTTTTGAAACATGTCGACTCCGTGTACGAAAAGATTATTTGGAGGTTAATATTCACTATCCACATGGATTTTTGATGTATCGTTGACCAACGGTGTTATTTCATGATGGTGTCTGACTTTGTTCATACTTCGTAGTCTACGTCTCTGACCTACTAGCTTTAGATTATTTGCTGTTTTTCATCTTTCGTTGTTTTATAGCCGGGTCTGTCGAATTATCGACCTCTTAAACTTAACCTTGTCTGAGCTCGAATTCTTACTTAATTAAAAAAAAAATATGTCACTTAACATTTTCAAGAGTAATTTTATAAAATACGGAGTAGACTTTAAAATAACCGACATTTTTTTTTATAACAAGGTTTGTCTTCACAAATGACATGCTCTTGTATTTTGCTCAACGAAGGAAATAATTAATTAATTCAAAAAGATTTGGAATCACGAGCCAATAATTATACTTTAGGCGTTAATTCCATGATTAGGATGATGGCTTAGTAGTAGTTAGGAGTGAACCTTTTTGGCGTGCTAATAATTAATCATGATATATTCCATTTTTTATTTGACTTATTATTAATTAATATTACCACAATATAAGGCCTCATTTCGTTAAACATGGGAATTAGACTTCCCAGGAAGTAACTTCACGGGATTTGTAATTCCCATGAATTCTACTTCATGGGAAATGTAAAAATATGTTTGGTTGAAAATAATTTCCCATAAATTCAATTCTTTTGTTTTGTTTGGTTAAACATGGAATCTTCATAGTAATTTATTTAAAATTACTCTTGTAACTTTTTGTTTTTTGTTTAAAATCAAAATCTATATGGGCAAATTGGTGATTTTGTTTATAAAAAATAAATTTGATAGAAGATTTGGAAAAAAAAAGGGGGAAGTAGATCTTACCTACCCCTTCATGGTAAGTTAAATTCCACCCTTTTATGGGAATTTAAATTCTTAGGAATTGAAATTCCTGGGTTTTCTCATTTTAAAAAACAAACCAAACACATGTATTGACTCTTACTTCTTGGAATTTTGAACTTCCCAGGAAGTAAAAAGCTAACCAAACGAACCCTAAATTCTACAAGATGAGAGGGAGGGGGGCTTGAATAATTGACTAAATTAAATTACCATTGTCACATTTAATTTTTGACCAAATTATAGTGGGGTGATGTTTGCTTGTGGTGGTGAATTGGTTGATTTATTTTCCATTCAATATTTCAATTTGAGTCTTCACGTTTACCTCAATGAAAATAATGTAAAGTCACCTTCTTCTTTCACCTTATACAATATACGGATACTAGTTAGGAATGCCAATTTAATCTCAACGGACATGTTGTATATTGGGCTCCATAATTTGGACAACTCATTTAATTCCAACGGTTAAATTATTTGAACAACTACCTAATGGACCTCTCACCAAATGTACCTTTTTTGGCTTGCACAAGGAGTGAATTTTACTCTATTGACTAAGTTAATCTTAAACTCATCAACTATAGCTTATCCGTCTCTCTTGCTCTACCAACATGGCGATGGATCAAGTACGGTGATCGATAATATGTGCGAGACTCGACCAAAATCATGCGCGAACCCAGTTTTTATCAGAACTAGATTGGCTTAAACATGTATGAAGGATTTCTTTGGTGCGGTGTTATACATTATATGTTTTCATAAAGGGAAAGGTATTCGATGCACCATAAATGCTAGAAAAAAACAATCATCGTAGAGAAGAAGCCGATGATACCTCAGGATCGACAAAACATGGGAAGACATGAGATGATATGAAATATGAGTGTCTCATCACTTGAAAAGAGGTGGGAGTAGGGATCGAACCTGTGACCTCCTTTACTCCTCCCTTTGCTCATTATCACCAGGCCACCCCGACGGGGCTAAGGTACCCTTTGTTTGCACAAATAAATCTTCAATTTTCCATTATCGGCCCAATGGGCTTAACACTTTCGTACTGGGCCGAAACGGACAGGCCCGCCCAGATATCATCCACCGGCCACCGCCTCCCAACGTCGTTTTCCCCTTTTTATCCAAGAAAGCAAAAAATCGTCAACAAAGCGGCTGACGGATTCCTTCTTACACCATCACGGCAACCGCCATTTTCGCCGACGTCTCGAGAGGAAGAGGAGGAGGAGAAGAGGACGGGATCAGCGATGCCGAAGAAGATGGGAGTGAACAGCAAGGCGGAGGAAGCGAGGGAGCGGAAGAACGCCGCCGAGTCCGAGCGGAAGGAGCGCGAAGCGCGTGCGAAGGAGGACCAGTACTGGCGCGAAGCCGAGGGAGCCAAGTCGAGGGCCGCCAAGAAGAAGGAGGAGGAGGCGGAGAAGCGCGCCGAGGCGGCCGCCAAGAAGGCGGAGGCGCGGCGGTTGGCGGAGCAGGAGGAGAGGGATCTTGAGAAGGCGTTGAAGAAGCCGGATAAGAAGGCCGGTAGGGTGATGATTCCCGTCCCGAAGGTGACGGAGGCGGAGCTGCAGCGGAGGAGGGAAGAGGAGCAAGCGGCGCTGCTGAAGAAGGCGGAGGAGGCGAAGAAGAAGCAGAGCCGGATGGCTGCGGAGGAGGAGTATGAGAAGATGGTGCTTGTGGCGAATACGAATCGGGATGATTCGATCATTGAAGCTCATTCGCTGGATGAGGCGATCGCTCGAATTGCGGTTTCTGATGATCTTCCGGCTGATAAGCACCCCGAGAAGAGACTTAAGGCTGCGTTTAAGGTTTTCCTCTATCTTCTCCTTTCAGAGTTTGTGCCTTTCAATTTCGTTCTAAGGATTGAAGTGCATCACCTGGAAATATATCTTGCTTAATTCTTGCAATTACTTCTCTGATCTCAGTGTTTTGAGCAATTGATTGTTTCTTTTTACTATCTCCTTCTAGGATCTGGTACAACGTTAGTATCACTAGGCAAATTTTAGGGTTTTGTGTCACAGGATTGAGCTGAAATTCAGTTTTCTAGAAAGATCATTTTACTACCTTTTCATAGGCATTAATTAACTGTCAATTTCCCATTTTCGTCCTATATAAAAGGAAGCATATAGTTTATAGTGCTCATTGCAGTGTCTTTGATTCTTGGCATGATAATAGCTAATCTTTATGTGCAACGCAGCATTGCTTAATCTCTATCACATTTACTTAATGTGGGTTTTTCCTTCACTGAGCTGTAGTTTATAGTGCTTAGATTATTTTATGTCCTCATGTACTTTTATGATGGGTATAGGCTTATGAGGAAGCTGAACTCCCAAAGCTGAAGGAAGAAAAACCAGGTCTCACTCATACCCAATACAAGGACATGCTATGGAAGCTGTGGAAGAAGTCTCCAGACAACCCTCTTAACAGAGTAAGTTATAGCTTGGTTATCAACTTATCATTAACATTCACTCCTGCTAATAGAAAGCAAACCAGGTCTAAGAAAGGATCTCTATATTACTCAGGTCCAAGCCATGGGTTTGAATTTGAAACATATCTTAGTTAGGTATTTCTTGCTGCTGTTTGAAACTCTTAATTGTCAGTCTGATAGATGTTGGTTGCTGATTGTAAGATGACAATTTTGGCAAACTTCATGCTTCATCAGCTTATTTTTCTCGATTTTACCTTGTCAAGTTGAGAGAACAAGGAAGACATGAACATTTATTGTGTTAATTTTTGTTGTGTCCAGCTTTCAATTCATGACTAGAAATATAATTGATACCTGAAATTGCTAAAGAGTTTTTGGTATATTTTTTCCATTAAATACCTGAAATTGCCTGGTTCTCTTAGAATTTACTTGTTTTTCTCATTGTGCAGGCTGCTGAGTAATATTGAAAATTGATATGAGATTCAATCTTCAGCTCTTCAGTGGTGTGTTGTTGACGAATGGACTTTTTCAGCATTCGTATGGGCGTCGTCAAAATACATGTGAAATTGTGAATTTATTTATTTGGGTCAGTATTGCATACTGATCGGTGTTAACAATGTTCGTTGTTCTCTATCCTTTCGAATAAATTTCCATCCCCCTTCATCCCAGTATGTTTTGCTTGAAAATTTGTGTTAGTGTACTACTCTCTGAAGATTCTCTGGACATCCTTTTGTCCTAGTTCAATAGAGTGTAAATATTTTTCCCGTTGCATATTGTTGTGTACTCTTTTAATGCTTCCTAGTTGATGTTTAAAACTTTGATGATTCCCGCTTGCAACCCAGCTGTTTGGCCTAGAATTTGGCAGCTGTAAATGAAGATCTTAGGCGATGAGGTTAAGATACAACTACTGACCAGCGACTCTCTTTCTTTGACAAAGGAAATCTCCATGGATGATACAATTAGTTTCAGACAAGTAAGAGTTTTAGCTGGAAGAGGTTGATAGATGAAAACTTTCAGCTGTTCTACCGTGCTTTTCCGCAGAGTAAGACGTTCTCTGGGATCAGGTATTCATCCCTGACTGACTTAGAAGTGGTGTTGACCCGCAGGTAAAACTGCTGCCCCAGGTATTGACGCGCCCAGAACTCTGTTCTTAGGTTCCACATTCCCACGTTATCTAACGCCACATATACAGCAGTCCATGATCTCGGGTACACCTGCAGAAGAAGCCATTTAGCATCTCACATCAGAAGGAAGCTTTCAAAATAGTCTGAAAGAGAAAAAAAAAACATCATGTTCTGCATCCTTGCCTGTGTTGTGCAGCGGAAGATAGCATCATTCAGATTGTACTGGTTTCGCTTTTTTGGAGCCCAAGGTCCCCAATCCATCCTATGGTGTGATCATGCAACCAAATGGAGTTTATACAGCAGATTTTTTTCCTTATGGTTGCGGAGAAAGTAAGGGAGAAAGGGTCTTACCCGACTACAAAGAAGCCGTATCCATCCAGATGCCAGCTTTGGACAATGTACTCCGGGTTCTCAATCACTATCTCAACAAACGCCCTGTAATCGGCCCCCATGACTGATGTCTCGAGCTTCATTTTCTCACCAGTCGGCCTGTCAGGTATGCTTCCAACTCTGAACACTCCTGAAATGTTGAAGTAGTCTGCAAGCTTGAGTGGGGTATCCGCAGGAACGAATGATGCACTGTTAATGGCATAGCGCTGCTTCCCACCAACTAGAGCTGCAGAGCTCTCTAGCCATATGGTTTTGTTGACTGGTATCTGGCCGTAGTGATACGAGCCTTGTGGGTTCGGTCTCGGTCCACTTGCTGTTAGATTAGTCCTGATTTTCACAAAAGGAGTTAGCTTTGCAAGGTTTCAGGATGTTTACCAGACCGACCCCCGAGTTTTCAGGAAACTAGTTTACCTTATGCTATATGCTTGTCGTAAAGAATATATAATGTCGTTTGTTGGTCCAACCGGTGGAGGGCCGGAAACAGGTTGCCGAGAACCGCCATAGTGAAGGATCGCGGTGGTGGTGAGGATCTTATCGGTGAAGCGTGTAGAAACCGCAATGTAATAATCCCTGACTTCTTGATCAGCTGTGACCAGAACTGAGCAGGACTGGCCCAAATGGACATCCAGTGTGTTGTACCTTGTTTGAACCGTGTGGGTGCCCTCAACTTCTACCAGCTTCATCTTGTGGCCTTCGATCCTAAAATTGAGAGAATGACGAAGACCCACATTCGAGATCCTAAACCTGTAGGTGTATCCTGTCAATGTTCGAGCATCCGGTTAGCAATTGATCGATCACGATGAATCATCAGAACAACTTATGAAAGTACCAACCTTTTCTGAGAGTGAAAGATGCACCATTTGGTCCTTTTCCGTTGATCAGAACGCCATCAGGTGGCGGAATCATCGTGCCATTGTCTAATGCAGCCTTCAAACTCTACCAAACACAACAACAATCAAACACTATGATCATCAGACAGCGACGAAAACGAATGCTTTCCTCGAGTGAAGACTGATGGATAGGCAATACCGTGTGGTTGGCTTTGTACCAATCTCCGATGAGGAAGGTGAACTCATCAGCTGGAGCTGGGAACGGGACTGGTATTAGCGGTCTGCTGTGGATTCTAATGGCCCCGAACCCACCAGCCGCCTTGTGGAAGGCGGTTGATGGGAAGTAGAAGAAGGTACCGATTTGATCCTTCGCCTGCATTTTGTATGTGAAGTTACCACCGGGAGGGATCGGACATGTAGTCCCCAACACTCCATCTTCGAAGGAGTTCTTCCTCTGCTGCAAACCGTTCCTGCAAGACGTGGTACGATTTCTTAGAGCTTAAATGACACGAAACGTTTATGTCGTCCTCTTAAGAGAGACTGAGATGAAGATGAACCATGAGAGGAGGAAGGGCTCGGGGAGGTGGTTGATGACATTGACAATGATATTGTCATTGGTTGTTACGTTCACTTCCGGACCCGGGAATTCGCCATTGATGAGTATAACCTACAAGGCCATATCGTATCCGATCAAATGAGAACAAATTCGATGCTTCGAAACAGACGTAAGTTGTAAAAATGAACCTGTTGGGCAACACCCAAGGGCGAAATCTCGCCGTAGGAGATCCTCCATGAGTACAACGCCGATGGGCTGCCGGCATCGACGGTGGAGATGCTAGTGATCAACCAAGCCAAACACGCCGCCAACGTAAATGATCTGATGGGTTGCATTGAAAGAGTTGCAAGTTTCAAACCAGGTTGAAGTGAAACAGAAAGAGGCAATAAAACCCACAAATCTGAAAATGTAAGTCTTTACTTCTTAGAATCTTAAGGTATATTAAGTCTTTATTGAAGGGTTTAGTTTGGAGTTTTTTTTTCTTCTGTTTTCATTGCAGATAAATCGGCAGGTTTAATTCAACAAAAACACAATCTTTGAGTTCCCTATCAATAGGCCTATATAGATTTTTTTTTGTTTGTTGCAATTTAATTTGGGATTCAGAAAGAACCGGATTTTGGCCTTTGAATCACCGTGATTATTGACACAACATCCGGTGAAATTTTTGGTTTATTGATCATTGCATAAATATAGAATTGCAAGTATTCTGAAAATGTCTAACTAGATCCTTGTAATACTGATATTTATGTCTCTAAGTGATCTATTGAATTGATCTATTTGGAGGATTCGAACACGTAAAATCGAGTTTTCGGTTTCTTTGGTTGGTAAGTTTTGCTTCCAATTGATTATGTTGTCATGGATTTGTTGTGTTAAAATACTTAAAAGAACATAAAAATTAGAGCAAAAAAAGGAATGGTTTGAATAGAAAAAATTGATTTAGTATCATGTATTATGTATGTCCAAACTACAGTGTAATTTACAAGAACAAGATCTGATCTTTATTGATTAACAACAGCTGATAGGCAGTTGTTGGTGAGCTAACGACGAGCAGCGACAATGAGACAACGAAAGCAGCAATGATTCGGTGAGTTCTCTACCAATGCCACGTTGAACGATGGAGATTGCGTACTCCAGCAAAACCGAGTCACAAGGCAAGGTGATGGGTCCATCGCCAGCCAATCCGAACTCCTCCTCAGCCATTCTAAGGAGTTCTATGAGAATCTCGGACTGAAGATAGGCCAACGGAAGTGCAAATCGTCTTTCATCACTTGTGTAGACGACGAAGTGACCCTTCTCTACTTGTTGTGCTTTCCTGATGCTGTTGCTTCTTGGAAAGGAGATCCTTTTCCTGCTTGCTGCTGCCAGTCTTTGCCACTTCCTCGCCATCTCGACTAACTTCTTAGTACTGATCATTTTGTTGGTTTAGAAGAAGGAATTGAGGATGTTTGTAAGAATGCCTTTGGTGGATGAGAACCGAAATCGCGCAAGGGCTCTTTTATAATAGCTATGAGGAGGAACCAGTTGCTCTACCATTGCTATCTTTGTGTGCCTACTTCAGAACAAACCCATGTGAGGATTATTAGATGGTGTGGTCCATTCATGAAGGTTTGGCATGGTCTTTTGTGGTTCACAATGCAGCCGAAACCGAAAACTATTTCAAGCACTTAATTTTGATGTTTCTTTTGCAGGATCAGGAGAGAAGCAAAGCCATGTGATGGTAGGTCACGAGATGACAGTACACCAACATAAGTTCAGCATAGCTTAGCTGTCCGGCCTGGAGGCGTTTTTGGCTTCGGTTAACTGGCCCTTGGAGTAATGGAATCACAGTTGATTCATCACATGTTTTTGCTTCATCAATTAAGGCCTTGCCTAATTGATTTATTCATGTATATAAGGGATTAGGCATTCTGTATATCCTACTATCTAAGAGTACTTGAAGCTTCATTCTCCAAGAAAATCACAATCAAACCGAAGATGATGAGCTCAAAAACATTGATCAAGCTAGCGAGGAAGTGGCAAAGGCTAGCGACACTAAGGAGGAAGCGGATATCCTCTTCGAAAGATGCAGAAGCAGGAGCCTGCAGCAGTTCGTATTCAAGGGCCGAGAAGGGGCACTTTGTGGTGTACTCTGCAGACGGAAAGCGCTTCATGATTCCTCTCACGTATCTCAAGAGCAGCATTTTTGTGCAGCTCCTTGAAATGGCTTTGGAGGAGCTTGGAGTGCAAGGGAATGGGCCTATCACGCTTCCATGGGACGCAAATTTCGTGGAGTATGCACTCTCTCTTATCCAAAGACGCGTTGGTGAAGACTTGCAAAAGGCTTTTCTTGTTTCCGTGGCTAGAAGCCATTGTTCGTCATCTTCGCAGCTACTTGAAGATCATACAAGATACCAGTCTTCCATATGTAGCTTTTAAAAAGCAACTGAAAATTTTATTAGTTCTTTTAGAGTTCAACTTAACTGTAGCATGTAGATTGATATTTACATTTACATATTCATAATTTATGAATGAAACAATTCAACACACATCATACCATGAGTTGAACTTTTTTTGCTGTATTTATTTTTATCTTTTCAATTTTTGCACTTATTTCAGATGATTCTGAAAATCTAGCAGTTTTATTTTTAAAATAATTCAAATGTGAATTGAGAAAATAGGTGATCAATATAACAATATTGCAGCTAGCAATCATAAATTGGGGATGATCCTTGCAATGTTTATATTCAAGTGACTATGGAGTTCACATTAACTTTAAAATTCTTAATATTTTGAAAGTGTGGATTATCTTTGTAATGCTTATATTCAAGTTGTATAATGAATAGATTTCCTTTTTAGATCATAGGAACTACCAAAGCTTCCATATAAATTTCATGATCATCGGTATTTTGAAACTTGTAGAATGATAAAAATGAGTCATTGTAATGCTTTAAATGTGAAAATTGAATTGGTTTATGCTAAAGGAGTGTAATTTACAAGAATAGGAGCTGATCTCCTTGATTAACAACAGCTAACAGGCACTTGTTGATGATTTATAGCCGATGATGAGCAATGACAGTCAGAAAAAGAAAATAGCAAAGCTTCAACTAGTTCTCTTCCTACATGTTCCTGAATCATAGAGATTGCGTACTCTAACAGCACTGGGTCACACGGTAAGGTGATGGGTCCATCGCCAGCCAATCCGAACTCCTCCTCTGCCATTCTAAGGAGTTCTCCAAGAATCTCTGATTGAAGATAGGCCAAGGGGAGTGCAAACCGCCTTTCATCACTTGTGTAGACGACAAAGTGACCCTTCTCTACTTGTTGTGTCTTCTTTATGCTGTTACTTCTCGGAAAGGAGATCCTTTTCCTGCTTGCTGCTGCCAATCTTTGCCACTTCCTCGCCATCTTGACTAGCTTCTTCGTGCTGATCATTTTGTGAGAATTTACGAAAAGGGAATAACTTTTTTTTAGAGAATGCCTTGGTGGATGAGAACCAAAATGGCGCGAGGTGCTCTTTTATATAGTCATGAGGCAGAACCAATCGATCTATCTTGTGTGATTGCTACTTCAGAAGCAAACCCATGTGAGAACTATTAGATTAGGTGGTGCATTCGTCAAGATTTGGCAAGTAGCTTCATAAGAACAGCATGCCCACCACCGATAGTATCCAACAGGAAGATATATAGCTGTCCGTCTTGCAAGTGTCATTGACGGATCCTCTCTAAATTCTTCGTAGATGAAAAGAAGTGACACTCCACCAAGATATACTAATGGCCTAACACAATGTAGCAAGCCCACCACACATGGTCTGCCATGTGATTGTTGGCCTATTTTGCGCATAAGTCATAAGGTAGTAAACCAACATGTAGTTGTTTACTTGCTTGTGGTACTGTAACCATATCCTTATCACCGCAATCAGTTTACCCCAAAACTAGTATTAGTTGGACACAACTTAGCTGTCTTGGAGGCATCTGTGGCTTCAGTTAACGAGGCCCTTTCCGTAATGACAGATCAATTCAGACACCAATATGACTCCTCTTGCATATCTCAAGAGCAGCATTTTTGTGCAGCTCCTCGACATGGCTTTAGAGGAGCTCGGTGTACAAGGGGATGGGCCTATCACGCTTCCATGGGACGCAAATTTCATGGAGTATGCCCTCTCTCTCTCATACAAAGACGCATAGGCAAAGACTTAAGGCTTTTCTTGTTTGCACGGCTAGAAGCTGTTGCCTTTCGTCTTCTTGACTACTAGAGGATCATACAAGATACAAGTCTTCCATCTGTAGCTTCTAAGAAGCAACTGAAGCTTTTTTTTGCTTCTTTTGTTCATAGTTTTTTGGAGCTCAACAAAACTGTAGCCTTTAAGTTGATATGTTCATTAACACTCAAAATTTTGTGAATGAAACAAGATACATCATAAGTTCGATCATGAGCTATTTTTTTTTTTTTTTCCGCCTTTTGTATTGACTTCAGACAATTATGAAGATCCACCATTTTTATTTCAGATTTCTGTTATTACTCTTGCAAGTGCAAATATAGGATGACAAAAGAGGCTAGAGATCGAAGTTGTGGCTTAAGAAGATCAAGAGGGTCTCTCTCTTGTTACATTCGGCTAAATGATCTTGTTTGGCTTGTATTTTTTTTTTAAATTCTATAATATATAATTACCTTCCAATGAAAAATTAATAGATTGGACTTTTTTCCTGCTAAATGTGTCTTCAATCTTGTGGTGAATGGAATGCTCTAAGTATGAAAATTGGTTTGAATTCTACATTAGATATAACCTACTACAAGAGTGTCATTTACAAGAATAGGAGCTGATCTCCTTGATTAACAACAGCTGATAGGCACTTGTTGAGGATGCATAGCTGATGACGAACAGCGACAATGAGACAACGAAAGCAGCAATGCTTCAGATAGTTCTCTACCAATGCCGCGCTGAATGATGGAAATTGCGTACTCTAACAGGACTGAGTCACATGGCAAGGTGATAGGTCCATCACCAGCCAATCCGAACTCCTCCTCTGCCATTCTAAGGAGCTCTATAAGAATCTCTGATTGAAGATAGGCCAAGGGGAGTGCAAACCGTCTTTCATCATTTGTGTAGACGACAAAGTGGCCCTTCTCTACTCCTTGTTCTCTCTTGATGCTGTTGCTTCTTGAAAAGGAAATCCTTTTCCTGCTTGCTGCTGCCAATCTTTGCCACTTCCTTGCCATTTTGACTAACTTCTTAGTACTGATCATTTTGTTTGTTTAGAAGGAGTAGTTTGTGGAAAGCGAACAAATGATTTAGAATTCGACTTGAGGATGATTCTGATCAAGATCTTTAATGAGAATGCCTTGGTGGATGAGAACTGAAATGGCTCAAGTGCTCTTTTATACAGTCATGAGGCGGAAGCAATCGCTCTTACATTGCTATCCTATGTGATTGATTGCTACTTCGGAAGCAAACCCATGTGAGAATTCGGCAAGTAGCTTCAGAAGAACAGCATGCCCCCACAGAATGTATCCAACAGGATGATATATAACTGTCCGTCTTGCAACTGTCATTGACGGATCCTCTCTAAATTCTTCGTAGATGAAAAGAAGTGACACTCCACCAAATGTAGAAGCCCACCACACATGCTCTTGCTTCGTAGATGATCGTAAGGTTGTTGAGTACTGCAAGGCCCCTGATTAGGTAGGAAGCAAATCCATGTGGTTGTTGGCCATAGCTCATAAATCATAAGATAGTACTTAAATGACAGTACACCAACATGTAGTTTTTTACTTGCTTGTGGTACTATACCGTATCCAGTAACCTTATTAGCTGTCTTCGAGTCATTTGTGGCTTCAGTTAACGAGGCCCTTTCCGTAATGACAGATCAATTTGGACATCAGTTAAGTCCTTGTTTGGTTCTTCGCGTATATAAGGGATTAGGCGTTGTATCCAAATGGCATCTCAAGTGCTTGAGAAACTTCATCCTCCAAGAAAACCACATTTAAACCAAAGATGATGAGCTCAAAGACATTGATCAAACTAGCTAGGAAGGGGCAAAGGCTAGCCACACTAAAGAGGAACCGGATATCCTCTTCGAAAGATGCAGAAGAAGGAGCCTGCAGCAGTTCGTATTCAAGGGCCGAGAAGGGGCACTTTGTGGTGTATTCTGCAGACGAAAAGCGCTTCATGATACCTCTCGAGTATCTCAAGAGCAGCATTTTTGTTCAGCTCCTCGACATGGCTTTGGAGGAGCTCGGTGTACAAGGGGATGGGCCTATAACACTTCCATGGGACGCAAACTTCATGGAGTATGCACTCTCTCTTATCCAAAGACGCGTTGGTGAAGACTTGCAAACGGCTTTTCTTGTTTCCATGGCCAGAAGCCATTGCATTTCGTCTTCACAACTTCTCGAAGATCATACAAGATACCAGTCATCCCTATGTAGCTTCTAAGAAGCAATTGATTTTTTTAAATTTTTTTCAGAGTTCAACAAAACTGTATACTTTAGATTCATAGTTCATTGACATATTCACAATTTTATGAATGAAAGAAAACATACCATTTTGCCTGAAATTTCACTGGCTAAACATGTCTCTTCTCTTTCTGTTTTCGATTCTGAAATCTACCTCCATTTTAGTTGCTGTCAGGTTCTCTATGTTCTACACTGAATTCAGATTTTGTGTAAGCTATTAGATGAAAATTTCATAATGTTCTTTCATAATTGATCATTATTTCATCCGAGAAAACAAAAACAAAATCCAGTAACACATTACAGTTTACAAACAGAAACTTGTTTTTGCTATAACATAAACAGCTGACTACTGACTGTTAAAACATTGCATTAATTTGGCTTATTGCTGTGAAAGGGCATCAGCTACCTTCTTTTGGATCATTTCGACGCCCAGACGTGGAGACAATCTGGGGAGTCTCTCCTGCAGATTACCAAAATCACAAATATGGACACAGTGCCCCAAACAATCAACTTAAAAGCTGCATTGATCCCTACTTGAATCCCTAATAGATTCAGGCCCCTCTTCACCTGTGGAAAGATTTGAACATGAATAAAGGTGTACACACTCTCCTAACCTAGAACCATTGTTAGATCGAAGCGATGATAGTATGGTATACACGTACGATAATCTTGTAGTTAAGCAAAAACGTACATAGTGTGTCTATATACACATAAATTAGCTAGAGAGGGTGGACATCTCCATTCTTCTGGTGAAAACTGTCTAGCCGAACTAATAACTATCACTTGAATCGCTCCTATATATCCAATCCATATGTGAGCAATATCCTTCTTTTGGAGCGAGTAGGGCGTAGTGTCATGATTTCGGCTTGCATCCACACGTGCAATTATTCAAATCTTTGTTGAGTTTCTGCGTACACAAATGTCACAAACAAACCGTTAAACTTACATATATACATATCCCCATTTTAGTCTTGCCAAAGCAAGAAATTACTTGTAGTTCGACCCAAAGGAAAATGATGGTTTTGCCATAGATAACACAATCTTCTTCCAAAACACAACATAATTTCTTCAAATTAAAACAGCCAGATTTAGTGTAGTTAAACCCAACTCCACTTGTATGAGAAATTAGATAATCGAGGCTTAAGTTAACTATCAGCTGGCCTGGTTTTGGTCTTGAATCCAAAATTGATTGCAAGAGTAATTAAATTCTATACTTGAGCAATTTATATTTATGATCTATTTCTCTGCAAACTGTGGAAGGGTAAGTAATTGATTGAAGAGTTTAATTACTAACTTCTATAAGAAAATTTGATATGTTTGTATTCCCACTTTGACAAACACATCAAATTGAATAAAAGGAAAACTGATCGATATATTTGATATATAGAAGTAATATATACCTGAATTTGAAATTGGAGGCCTGCTATGTGTTGAATTGCCAGATCCAGCATTTCCGAACAACTTGTTTGCTGCACTCCATTTTAGGGGTGAGAAAAAAAAAATAAAAAAAATGAGAAACTAAAAACAATACAAATTGAATAATCAACCAGCAAAGAAAATTAAGAAAATAGCCCTTACAATATTCAGTTGATGTTTGCTGCACTAACTTGATCCTCAATAGGCCGATGAATCGGAAAACAAAACCGCCTAACATACAATAGAAACGCAGAAAAAGGCGCAGTGAACATCTTACTTGTCAAATAGCCCTTACAATATTCAGTTGACGATAAAGAATGCTTCCACTTCAATGAATGTCCAAAAGAATATGTTAAGCATAGATTTGGTCCACTTACTTGTCAAATAACTTAATCAGGGACTGCGGCCTTTCATGAACACCATCCTTACTCTCAGGCCTTGGCCCTCCATGAACATCTTTTCTTTCAGACTTTGGTTTACCTCCCTGTCTTGATTCTGGTTTCCAGTTAGCTTTGGCAAGAGACTCCCCCAATAACTCAGCTATATCTGATGCCATTGCCTCGGCCTTCTTCTTAAAGGGAAAATTATCCTCCTTGAAGTGGTTTGATAGCCATAGATACATTGAACATACCTGATGCTTTGTCTCCAAGTCCAAAAGCTCAGAATCATTTCGAGCAGAAGCCTTTGGTATTCCCATTGCTATATTGACAGGGAGATTTTGACTGTATGATGAAGCAAACCTTAAAAGATGGTACATAGCCTTTGGATCTCTAATATTGACAGGAGAAAAGCAGAAATTAAAACGATCCTCCAGTGATAAGCCTGGAACCTTCTCCAGCATATTTGCTATCTTTTTTATATGATCATGGCGTGACAAAAAGTACGATCCATCAAGGCGGCAACTTGAGGCAAACTTCTCAAGAAGCTGACAAAAGGTAATATCAGGCAGTTGGCCAGCAAACAGTTCAACCTGCTCAAAGAAGGGAAAGAGGCCCACTTTCTTAACTTCCTCGAAAGGTTGCTTCAAACACTCAATCAGATACTCCAGATCTTCTTTCTGCAAGGTGGTTGTCAATCCTTCCGGATATCGACTTCCTCTACGACCAGCCCTGCCTGCAATTTGTTTCACTTGTGATGCTGGCACAGGAACAACTTTATCTCCATTGTATTTTGAAAGGTTGTAGAAAATAACCCTTCTAATATTGAGATTCAAACCCATTCCAATAGCATCACTGGCAACCAAGATATCGAATTCATTATCCGACTCATTAAAAAGAGTGGCTTGCTGCCTACGAGTTTCAGGTGGCAAAGCACCATATATAACACAACACCGGTGATTGGTCTGCTTCTCAATAGCCATTTTCACCTCAAATATCTCCCGCCTAGAAAATGCAACTATACAATCACCTGATCGCACATTTCTAAGATCACCTTGCAAAGTCTTGGCTTCAACCACCAGTGGCTTGAACCGCTCATAGTGCTCCTCCACCAAATCATCCCCTGTTTCTAAACAGATTTTACGGACTATGTCAAGAACACTAGGATCCCCACACAGATGAATTTCGTCAGCCTTCAAACCCAACAACGCCCTAGTCCAAGCATAACCTCTGCAAGAATCTGCCATCATTTGAATCTCGTCAATAACAGCAACATCATACAACTCATCTGTCCCAACCATCTCAACTGTACAGGATACATGATTAGAAAATGGAACCCTCTTCTTCTCCTGCCCAGTAAGCAAACTACAATACACACCATGTGAATTCACCTTATCAAAGACCTCCATTGCCAACAACCTAAGAGGGCTACAATAAATCCCCTTCTCTGCTTCCATAAAACGTTGCAAAGCATTATAAGTTTTACCACTATTAGTCGGTCCACAATGATAAACAATCTTCCTCTTCATTGCCCTAGCAAAGGGAAACCAAGTATGAGGCTTTGTAAGATCGGCCGATTGCACCATACCCCTAAACCGTCTAATCTCATCCTGAAACTCCTCCAAACAAAACTCAACAAAAATAGGAAAGAGAAACTTATCTGCTTCATCGCCGGGACCAAGAGAAACCAAGTACTTGCCGACATCAGACGGACACCTCCGCAAGAAGAAATTCTTAAACTTGTGAGCAGCAGTAGGGAAAAAGGACGCACCGATGTATATAGCCAAAGCTTGATTTGAAGCCCACCCGGATTTCGCAAAGCTCTGGAAAACCAAATTCAATACGCTCCAATCCGCTCTCGTTTGCTTATCGGCCTTCTCTGCATCCTTTAGCTGCTTGTAAATCTCTACAGTATCACGCGAAGCCATAAGCTCCTTCGCCTCCGAGCTCAACAGATCGCCGCCAACAACCGCCACAGACTCGGCGGCATCCGCAACAACGTCACTTGGCGCATCCGTGGAAAACGGCTTCTGATGAACAAGGTCGAAGCTTGTTGTACGCAAGTAGAAATGAGCGCCTGAATTCGAAGTTATGGTAGAAAACCGACGTTCTCCAACCGAACATTGCGAACTTCTGTTGACCCCGGGAATGTGGTGGAGAAATCGGGGGTTGGATCGGAAAGCCCGAAGCTGGGATTCGGAATGTTTGTTGTTCCACAAGCAACGGCACAGTAGATACGTTATACGGCCTCTCGCCATGGAAGAATAACACAGGTATTTCGTACTGGTATGCATTTTCCCAATCTGGATTTGTGGTGATACCCTCACCTACACTAACACGGAAAAGGGGGGAAATCAGAAACCCTAATCCCAAAAATTGAACAATTAGCTCAGAAATTGATTTCTGTTGACATTGTGTGAGATATTAATTTCTTTTTTTTTCTTTTGCAATGTTTTCTTTTGGTAGAACATTGTTTCCCCTAGCAATAACTATATCTTCACAATTTGTATCTTCTTTACAATGCAATCCATCTTCTCTATTTACTATGAACTTTAGTTTCGAACTTTGAGATTAATTTTTCTGCATTAGATGTTACATCACAATGTCAATTAAATACAATAATGAAATGAAAAAATGAGTTCTCAAAATCACAAACCTTAATCTGAATTTCACAAAATTGATTCTCAAAATCACAAACCCTAATTTCACAAATTGATTCCTAAAATCAAAACCCAAAACAAATTCTCATATCCTATTTACAAATTGAATCTCAAATCAGAAAGAATATATAAAAAAAACTAACCTTTTCAATTTAGCGAATTCGGATCTGGGATTGGGAGGAGAAGAAGAAGCTGCTGGTTGTTGTAGTGCTGCATTCGGTACAGGAGCCAGGAGGGCACAGGCCGGACACAGTCCGATGGAGGAGCAGGCGAGGAGCCGGAAGCGGGTTCGGTGGAGGAGGAGCCAACAAGATCGGCCGGAGGTGGAGTTGGCGGCGGCGGCCGGCTCGGGGTTTTCCCTTCGCTGGGTGTCCAAAAATTGAAATCGAGTTCGCTGTTCGACTATGTAAAAAAAAACTGTTCGGCGTTGTAAAATTTTTTTTAGGGATTTTGATGTTTTGAAAAGAAAATAAAATATGTACAAAGGTAGGTTTCGAACATGGGTTGCAGGGCTTCCAAATTAAAACGGTCCCGTGCTCTTACCATTGAGCCAACATGTCTTTGTTTACTTGCTTCACTTGCTTCACTTTAATTCTATATATAAAACTAACAGATATATAAATATACATATACGGATATACCCGGATTGGGGGCTTCAGCCACCCCGAGCCCCCCGTAGATAGGGCTGTGCAGAAAAAATACGACACGGTTGACACGACACAAAACCGCACCAATACGATACGAAAAAACACGAAACGATATAGATACGACACGAAACGGTAAAACACGACAATAACCGTGTCGTGTTCGGATCGGAATTTTTCCCTTATCGGGTATCTGACACGACACGATAATATTTTTTTTTTAATAATATTAGTTTTTTTGGAATAATCCATATATAATAAATGTTGCTAAGTATCACATAATCTGGCTTGCCCAGTTGGTAGGGGTACTTGGTCCCGAGTTTGAATACTGGATTCCGTGTTTTTTTTTTTTGTTTTTTTTTTCTTTTCTGTCTAGGGCTAGAGTTTGGTCTTCTTCCTTCATTTTCCAGACTCGCTGCCGCCACCTCCAACCCACAGGCCACAGCTCTGCTCTCCTCTCCTCTCTCGCCCTTCTCGCGGCTCACTTCGATCTCTCTCCTCAGTCTCGAGTCGAGACGTTCTCTCACGAGCCTTAATCTCGCTCACCCTACCTCTCGAGCCCTCTGCTTAGTTCTAACGCTCAATCGAGTCGCTTCAGATCTGGCCGCCCTTCTAGCGGCTCGCCTCTCCTCTCTGGCCTCAATCTCATATTCGACGCTCGCCCTCGCTTCCGATTTGACACTCGCCCTCGACCTCGCTCGACGCTCGTCCTCCTCTCGAGCCCTCATCTCTGAAGAACTGCTGAATTGGCGATTTGATTTGGGGAAACCTTTC
Organism: Persicaria tinctoria; assembly: GCA_037127255.1. NCBI lineage: Eukaryota > Viridiplantae > Streptophyta > Magnoliopsida > Caryophyllales > Polygonaceae > Persicaria > Persicaria tinctoria. The sequence goes on along the minus strand of JBANSL010000019.1, from coordinate 949,401 downwards.
AGTTTCACCAGCTCTGAGCAGACCGTTTGTGGCTTTCAGCAGGTTTTTATCCTCTCTTTTATCCTAACTTTTTCTGCCACTTTTTATTCTCAAATCTTCGAAACCTTGGCTTCTTTCGAACATTGGCATGTCAAATCACGTGGGAAGGGTTTGTGGCATGATATGCATTCTTATCTAGATTGGTTGTAGAGGAGACCGGGCTTCAGTTTGGTTGCTTTAAGTTCTGATTCACCCTAAATTTCTCATCCTTTACTCATCTCTAGCCCCAAATTGGATTTATCTGTCCTAGGGTTTAGATGGGGAGCATTTAGTCTATATTTATTTTGTTGTATGATATTAAAACTTTATTTGACAGACAAAAATCATCTGTGTGTGGGAAATTATTTCTCAATCATGATCTAAATCCCTGTTTGCAATCTCGTTCGCATTATAGGTGAATTGTTTTTCAGTATTTGAACTTCTGAAATCTGATTGCAAATATTTCTTATGTTTCATTTTGAGAACTTTATTATTTGTTAGTTGGGTGCATTGATCAGTGCTTTTGGATTTTCCAAATTGCTTATGTTCTAGATAACTTTCTGCATTGGTCAGTGCTTCTGTCATAATTGATTTGGTAACTTTCCAAATTGCTTCTCTTCTAGATAACTTTTTAAAACATGAACTAGGTTAGGCTTGTGATTAATGATCATGTCTGTGAATCTTCGTATGATACTTCTGTCATAGTTGACTTGATATCATTAAAAAGGCTATATTTGTTCTGTCTTTTGGTACATGTAACGTTCAAATTTCGTATTTTAGTGCATTGTGTTGTGTTTATTCTCTCTGGTGCTAAAATAGGCTCCCTTATGGTTTTCTGTTGTTGTGTGGAGGCTTCAATTTGATGTTAGATTAGGATCCAGCTTCTGGACACAACACTTAACCTTCATGCTTTGTTCAACAGACTGTAGCAGACCCCAGCTAAAGAAGTAGCTGTGTTCCAACTCATTTATGTGTCCTGACAGGCAATATCAGAGGTAAAAAAGTGTTTCACAGTAGTAACTTTAATGCCTTTGTCCTCTCTTTTTGCTGAGCTAAGTGGTGTAGAACAATCAATTCTGCTGGAAAGATTTTTCAAACTTGAATCTGAATCTGTCCCAGACTCATTCGACGTACAAGACTGTTTAACTCCAATTATTAGAGACTTGGCATCCTCCTTTTCTAGTGCTTTGTTTGCTAGAGAGATGCTCTTTTTCATTTGAATCAGTAGTCAGAAAATGTTTTACTTGGCCAAAGAAAATCTAGTTTATCTAACATAAAACGTATAAATCTAGTATTTTATTTGATCATTTAGAATATATGAGCTACATATATTTAGAGAATTGAATAATAACAATGAAAGAAATAAACAATTAGCCACGCAAAATTGGAAACTGATATTAGTATGATACTCTTTTCATCCATTTCTAAGCTCTTAAACAACCATGCTTTTTTTTTGTTGTAGGTGCGCGTTATCCTTACCATTATGCTCCATTTAATTTGCTTATGATATCAAGGATTTGGACCGGTTGACTATCAAATTTGAGATGGGCACCCCATTCAAATCATTTGATGAATTATTGGGAGTTTTTCCAGCTGCAAGGTATAATTATACCGTGTTCCTTTATGTATGTTTATGTTTACTATCAAATAGAATAACATTCATTCAGTATCCCATTTTGCAAGATTGCACCTCATTTTGCTCCTATAACTGTTTGAATGAGAGTCTGGTGCCTCTCATTTTGCAAGATTGCACCTCCATATCTTATAATTCTCTCATTATGAGCCATTGTCTGTTTCTAAGTGCCTAGTAGACCCTTATCCTTAATGACAGATCAATTTGGACATCAATTAAGTCCTTGTTTGGTTCTTCGTGTATATACGGGGATTAGGTGTTGTATCCGAATGGCATCTCAAGTGCTTGAGAAACTTCATCCTCCAAGAAAACCACATTTAAACCAAAGATGATGAGCTCAGAGACATTGATCAAACTAGCTAGGAAGGGGCAAAGGCTAGCCACACTAAAGAGGAAGCGGATATCCTCTTCGAAAGATGCAGAAGAAGGAGCCTGCAGCAGTTCGTATTCAAGGGCCGAGAAGGGGCACTTTGTGGTGTATTCTGCAGACGAAAAGCGCTTCATGATACCTCTCGAGTATCTCAAGAGCAGCATTTTTGTTCAGCTTCTCGACATGGCTTTGGAGGAGCTTGGTGTACAAGGGGATGGGCCTATAACACTTCCATGGGACGCAAACTTCATGGAGTATGCACTCTCTCTTATCCAAAGACGCGTTGGTGAAGACTTGCAAGCGGCTTTTCTTGTTTCCATGGCAAGAAGCCATTGCATTTCGTCTTCACAACTTCTTGAAGATCATACAAGATACCAGTCATCCCTATGTAGCTTCTAAGAAGCAACTGATTTTTTTAAATTTTTTTCAGAGTTCAACAAAACTGTATACTTTAGATTCATAGTTCATTGACATATTCACAATTTTATGAATGAAAGAAAACATACCATTTTGCCTGAAATTTCACTGGCTAAACATGTCTCTTCTCTTTCTGTTTTCAATTCTGAAATCTACCTCCATTTTAGTTGCTGTCAGGTTCTCTATGTTCTACACTGAATTCAGATTTTGTGTAAGCTATTAGATGAAAATTTCATAATATTCTTTCATAATTGATCATCATTTCATCCGAGAAAACAAAAACAAAATCCAGTAACACATTACAGTTTACAAACAGAAACTTGTTTTTGCTATAACATAAACAGCTGACTACTGACTGTTAAAACATTGCATTAATTTGGCTTATTGCTGTGAAAGGGCATCAGCTACCTTCTTTTGGATCATTTCGACGCCCAGACGTGGAGACAATCTGGGGAGTCTCTCCTGCAGATTACCAAAATCACAAATATGAACACATTGCCCCAAACAATCAACCTAAAAGCTGCATTGATTTAGAGACTTCAATCCCAAAATTGAAGGACAAAGTGAGTAATTTCAATCAAATTGGAGCTAACCAACCTCTGAACCATCCAACCGAAGCTTAGCCAACACAGGTATTTCGTACTGGTATGCATTTTCCCAATCTGGATTTGTGGTGATATCCCTCACCTACAAGAACACGGAAAAGGGGGGAAATCAGAAACCCTAATCCAAAAAATTGAACAATTAGCTCAGAAATTGAAGAGAGAGGGAGAGGGACTAGGGAGAGAGCCTCGAGATTGACGTCGTGGAGAGAGAGGGGAGGGGAGGCGGCGAGAGTAAATGCGGCGTTGAGTTTCTCTTTGAGTCCGTCGCACAAACAGCACCCCGGCTTCGAGTACATAATTAGCTTCCTCCGATTCGACGCCGATATCGGAGAAGATGAAGCCGAATATGAAGAGTAAGAGCATATTAATTTCTTTCCATGACTGCTTAGTAGCTTCGACCTCGCCATTGGAGAGATTGTCGTCCTCATTGCAGTCGCCATCGCCATTTTTTAGCTCTTCTAAAGCTCCAACCTTTCTGTGTGCCCAACGTTATAGAATGATTTATATATATATAAAAAAAAGAAATTGGACCCGAAAAATGTTTTAGTATTCTGAATTTGATGTATCCAACTACAAGTGTGTAATTTACAGAAAAAATGGAGCTAATGTTCTTAGATTAACAACAGCTAACAGGCACTTGTTGATGATGTATATGTGATGAAGAGCAGCAACAGTGAGACAAAGAAACCAGCAATGCTTCTACTAGTTCTCTACCGACATGCTGCTGAACGATAGAGATCGACTAAATCAGTAAATATCTCAGATTGATGGGTCCATCACCAGCCAACAAAACTGAGTCACAAGGCAAGTTGATGGGTCCATCACCAGCCAATCCAAACTCCTCCTGTGCCATTCTAAGGAGTTCTCTGAATATCTCAGATTGAAGATAGGCCAACGGAAGTGCAAACCGTCTTTCATCAGATGTGTAGACGACGAAATGACCCTTCTCTACTTGTTGTGCTTTCTTAATGCTACTGTTTCTTGGCAAGGAAATCATTTTCCTGCTTGATGCTTCCATCTTGATTAGCTTCTTCGTGCTGATCATTTTGTAGGAGTTTAGGAAAAAAGATGAAATCTTGTAAAGGGAAAGACTGAAAGATTAAGACTTTGGTGGATGAGAACTGAAATTGGTCAAGTGCTGTTATATATAGTTGCATTCAGATACAAGTGCTTTATCATTGCTTTCTTGTGTGATGGCCCCTTCATAAACAAACCCATGTGATGGTCACTTCGTATTGATTTCCGTCTTGTGTCATTGATGGATCATCACTAACACAGTGTAGGACACCAACCATGCACAAAATGGTGGGGAGCAAAGCCATGTGATGGTTGGTCACAAATCAGAAACTAGTACTTCAATGGTGGATCCAAATGTATGACTGAAAAGATGTTGTAAACCACTAATTAGACCATTACTAGATTGACAGTACACACACCAACATGGCAACATTAGTTGCTGACTTGTTTGTGTACTGTGATTACATCCTTATCAGAAGGATGAGTTTATCCTAAAACCAGTAGTTGTTCGACGAGCTTAGCTGTCTTGGAGGCATTTGTGGCTTCCGTTCACAGTTTCTTGCAGGTTGGTAGCAAACTACATTGAAGCATTCACATGGTTTTGCCTCATTTTGTGACCCTACATGTACAAGAGAAGCACCAAATAAGTCCTTGCTCTTCGTGTATATAACGGATTAGGCGTTCTATCCTATTGAAGAGTAAAGAAGTGCTCTTAAATCTTAAGTACTCCAAAGAAATCACAGTAAGTCAGTAACCGAAGATGATCAGCTCAAAAGCCTTGATCAAACTGGCTAGGAAGTGGCAAAGGCTAGCCACACTAAAGAGGAAGCGGATATCCTCTCCGAAAGATGCAGGAGGAGCCTGCAGCAGTTCATATTCAAGGGCCGAAAAGGGGCACTTTGTGGTGTACTCTGCAGACGAAAAGCGCTTCATGATTCCTCTTGTGTATCTCAAGAGCAGCATTTTTATTCAGCTCCTTGACATAGCTTTGGAGGAGCTTGGAGCACAAGGAGATGGGCCTATCACGCTTCCATGGGACGCAAATTTCATGGAGTACGCACTTTCTCTTATCCAAAGACGCATAGGTGAAGACCTGCAGAAGGCTTTTCTTGCTTCCATGGCTAGAAGCCATTGTTCGTCTTCTTCGCAGCTAGTTGAAGATCGTACAAGATACCAGTCTTCCATTTGTAGCTTCTAAGAAGCCACTGAAAATTTCTGGCTTTATTTTTTCCTTTTTAGTTCAACAAAACTGTAGCCTATAGATTGATTTGTACATTGACATAGTCATAATTTTAAAAATAATACATCATACCATTTTTTGAGCTAAACTTGTTCTTTTTATTTCTCTTTTTTTTTTCTTTCTTCCATTTTCTGCATTGATCATTTGATCTTACAAGGGAAATTTGCACCTTTGATTTGCAGAAGCTGCAATCACATCCTCAATATGTAAAATAAATGTTCTTAAAAAATTATGAAAACAAGATGATCAAAATAACAACTCAGCAATAATAAATTGGGGATTGGTTTTTCTTTTTTAATGTGATTTTAGTAATTCCCATTATTAACTACTTGAACTTCTTGGCAATTTTGAAGGCTGGATTATCATTGTACTTGTAATGTTAATATTCAGTTGTTTTAACTTCTAATGAATAAGTTTGAGTCCCTCGATTTTGTTGTCATAAAGTCACATAACAAGAGGGACTCAAACTCGTAACATGAACTCATCGTTAGTCGTTGCTCCTAATCGATTGGTAGATCTAGTGCAGTGGATTTTACCTTTCTCCGTTTTCGATTCAACAACCAGATTGATCTGGGCTACCAACTGTCGCATCCATGCGATTTTGGAACAAGCCAACCCCTTCCCACCTCCATCCTCGTGTGTTCGCCTACTCGGCATCAGCTTCTTCTTCCCCATACCAAGAGAATACGATGAGCTCCAATACTTTGTTAATTTCAATCCCACATCGAAACTGAAACTATTTCTCATCATTTTATAATCTATGTTTCTTGAAAAACGCCGTTGTAGGATTGGAGTGGTTGTGTTGTGGGCCTGGTTAACGGGCCTGAACACAGGAAAGTCCCCGGGCCTTATTTGCAGAAATGCTATCCTGGACGCAGGTTTCTCTTTGGGCCGGGTCGGGCCTTCCTTTACTGGATAGGGGCTAAGACGTGTTGTGGAGCCCGTTGCCCTTCCCCATCCAAAGAGATTTGGCCAAAAAATCACAGTTATCCACTTGGGTCTTCAAAATCTAACAGAACGGGGCTTACAATCCTACAACTATTTTTATTTGTTTTTATTACCATTAAATGTTCATAATTTCACCAGATTAATGTAGTTTATCTTCTTGATCTTGGAATGCTGAGATTAAGTATTCTACTGCATAAAGTATCTTGTTTTGAAATGCTTGTAGAATGATTAAAAAAAAGGGTGTAATGAAATAACAAAAGAGGTGAAAGGAATGATTTATATAGAAAAAACAATGTATTCTGTATCATAAATACATTGGCTATTTCCTACTACAAGAGTGTAATTTACAAGATTAGAAGCTGATCTCCTCTGATTAGCAACAACTGATAAGCACTTGTTGAGGATGAATAGCCAATGATGAGTAGTGGCAATGAGATAGAGAAAGCAGCAATGCTTCAACTAGTTCTCTTCCTAGGCGTCGTTGAATGATAGAGATTGTGTACTCTAACAAAACCGAGTCACATGGCAAGGTGATTGGCCCATCGCTGGTCAATCCGAACTCCTCTTCTGCCATCCTGAGAAGTTCTTGGAAAATCTCAGATTGAAGATAGGCCAAGGGAAGTGCAAACCGTCTTTCGTCAGATGTGTAGACGACGAAGTGCCCCTTCTCTACTAGTTGGTCTTTCTTGGTGCTGCTGCTTCTTGGCAAGGAGATCCTTTTCCTGCTTGCTACTGCCAGTTTTCGCCACTTCCTGGCCATCTTGATTAGCTTCTTAGTGCTGATCATTTTGTACAAAATTTCTTTTATCAAGATCTTGTAAAGGGAAATTAAGTTGATGAATGCCTTGGTGGATGAAAAATGAAATGGGTCAAGTGCTCTTATATAGTTGCGAGGCCGATGCAAGGTCCTCTACCATTGATAACTTGTGTGATGATAATTCAGAAGCAAACCCATGTGAGGATTATTAGATGGTGTGGTCCATTCATGAAAATAATGAATCTGTTGGCCTATGTGATGGTTAAATGGTCATAGATCACAAGATAATAGTACTTCTACTTCACTGGTGGATCAAAATGTCTAACTATGTTTTGCAATGAAATGAATCAGTTAACGCACTAACCAAGTATTGATTCGACATAGCCTAGCTGTCTTGGAAGCGTTTGTGGCTTCAGTTAACAGGGCCCTTGCTGTCATGGAAGGTCATTTTCGACATCAAAAGGCACGCTTCACCGGACAGGTTGGTAGAAAATTACATTGAAAACATTCACATGGTGCTGCTTTAACACAAGAGAAGCATCAATTAAGGCCTTGTCTAATCTACACATACATTTCTTTGGCTCTTTGAAGTATATAAAGTATTCTATATTTGCAAAAGAGTGAAAAAAAACAAGTCTTTTGAAAATTATAAAACTTGAAAATTCATGATCTATAAGGAAATCACAATGAAATCCAACATGGTCAGCTTAAACACCTTGATCAAACTAGTTAAGAAGGATCCTAGAAACATGAAGACTTTTGAAAATGTTTCTATAACTATCAAGATTGACCAACCAGTTCATAGGATCAAGCTAGAAAATGAAGATATGGTCATCTTCTATTGGAACTCAAAATATCTAAATCTGATGGAAGTTATTTAGAATCTGTTGGCGAACACCCAAGGGAGAAATATCGCCTTTGGTGACCTTTTCCTTGTGAAGATAGTAGGCAGCAATTCCCTAAACATCATTAAAGTTTTATTTTTTCAAGTTAATTTAACCTTCCATGTTTACCATACTTGTAAACCACTGCCTCTAGCTAGTAGTTTTGCTGGGCTGATTCCTCTTTAGTATCTTGTTTGGAAATGCTTATACCGAAATAGGCTGAAACGAGTTCTTTAGTATCTTGTTTGGAAATGCTTATACCGAAATAGGCTGAAATGAGTTCTTTAAATAGAAAAAAATTGATTTGGTATTCTTCATTATATATGTCCAACTACAAGAGTGTAATTTACAAGAATATGAGCTAATCTCTTTGATTAACAACAGCTGATGGGTACTTGCAGATGATGTATAGTTGATGATGAGCAGTGGCAAGGTAAAGAAACCAGCAATGCATCAACTAGCTCTCTTCCTACACGCCGTTGAATGATAGAGATAGCGTACTCCAACAACACTGAGTCACATGGCAAGGTGATGGGTCCATCACCAGTCAATCCGAACTCCTCCTCTGCCATCCTAAGGAGCTCTCTGAAAATCTCAGATTGAAGATAGGCCAACGGAAGTGCAAACCGTCTTTCATCATTTGTGTAGACGACAAATTGACCCTTCTCTACTTGTTGTGCTTTCCTGATGCTATTGCTTCTCGGAAAGGAAATCCTTTTCCTGCTCGCTGCTGGCAGTTTTTGCCACTTCCTGACCATCTTGATTAGCTTCTTAGTGCTGATCATTTTGTATGAATTTGTAGAGATTCAAGGAAAGTTGGAGAATCAATATGATTTGGTGGATGAGAAATGAAATGGGTCAACTGCTCTTATATATACAGTTGCGAGTCGAATGCAATCCTCTATCACTTCTTTCTTTTGTGATGGATACTTCAGAAGCAAACCCATGTGAGAATTATTACACAATGTGGTCCATCCAAGAACATCCGGCATGGTTTTTTGTGGTTCACAATCAAGGTAAAGGGACAGGATGACCCCCTGCAGCTTGTATTGATCAGGAAGATATCTATAGCTCTTCATCTTGTGGGCATCAATAACACATTAATGGTCTTGCTTCTTGCTTCAATTCGGAATCAGATAACGGGACCTTGTGTTGTGGCTGTTGGCCTAGCTCATTGACGTTGCGAATGGATAATCTTGTATTGCAAAGCCATGTGATGGTTATAGTACTACTACATTGTCACAATAATGAGTTGTTGTTTTATTCCTAAAACCAGTATTAGTTCAACACAGCTTATCTGTCTTGGAGACGTTTGTGGCTTCAGTTAGCGTACTGGCCTTGAGGTAATGGTCCTATAACGCTTCCATGGGATGCAAACTTTGTGGTGTATGTGCTATTACTGATACAACAACGCGTAAGTGAAGACTTACAGAAGCCTTTTGTTTAGTCCATGGCTAGAATTCATTAGTCTTTTGCTTGTTGTCTTCGCAACTACTTGAAGATCACACAAGATACCGCCCCCCAATACTAAAAGCCATGTCAAGGAAGATACAAAAAAATTTCTATGAGACAACATACACAATTTTTGCTCATTTAACCAAACTTCTTGATGTTTTTTGCTGTGAGATTTCTCTTTATTACCATGAATTGTGATTGTGAAAGCAACACCTGAGGGCACTTTTGTTTGATTGGTGTAAGCCTGAATATTTAGATTAATTGTTGACATATAAAATTGCAAACTAGATGATCAATGTAACAATTTGGTGACAATAAATTGGGGCCAATTCACTATATTATTTTTATTTGCTTATAGAATGATGAAAATTAGAGAAATTAAGGAAATACTTTAAATAGAAAAAATGATTTAGTATTCTGAATATATTAGATACATCCTACTAAAAAAAGTGTAATTTACAAGATTAGGAGTTGATCTCCTTTGGCTAGCAACAACTGATTGCCACTTGTTGATGCTGTATAGCTGATGATGAGTAACAACAATGAGAAAAAGAAAGCAGCAATGCTTCAACTAGCTCTCTACCTACGCGTTGTTGAATCATAGAGATTGAGTACTCCAACAAAACCGAGTCACATGGCAAGGTGATGGGCCCATCACCAATCAATCCGAACTCCTCCTCCGCCATTCTTAGGAGCTCTATGAGAATATCTGATTGTAGATAGGCCAACGGAAGTGCAAATCGTCTTTCATCACTTGTGTAGACAACGAAGTGGCCCTTTTCTACTACTTGTTGTGTTTTCTTTATGCTGTTGCTGCTGGGAAAGGAGATCTTTTTCCTGCTTGTTGCTGCGAATCTTTGCCACTTCCTGGCCATCTTGACTAACTTCTTAGTGCTGATCATTTTGTTTGAATTTGTGAGAAGGGGAGAAAAATTAAATTCAGAGAGATTTGAGGATGTTTTTGATCAAGATCTTGTAAAGGGAAAGCTGAAGAATGCCTTGGTGGATGAGACTGAAATGGGTCAGGAGCTCTTATATATAAGCGGATGCAAGTCCTCTACCATTGCTATCTTGTGTGATGTCTAGCAACTTCAGAAGCAAACCCATGTGAGAATTATTAGATTTTGTGGTCCATTCATGAAGATTGTACCGAACAGGAGACATATATAGCTGTCCGTCTTGTAAGTGTCATTGACAAATCCTTGTTAAATTATATCTATGATGGCTACAACTACTAGTGTTCCAGCTCTATCGTCAAGGGTGGATCCGGATGTCTATGTTTAACAATGAAAGAAAGCGGTAACCACGGATTAGCTGTGTTAGAGGCGCTTGTGGCTTCAGTTAGCTGGCCCTTGTAGTAACAGATGATCAAGAGCCATGCTCCACCAAGCTGGCCCTATTGCATTGAAGCATTCACATGGTTTTGCTTCATTTTTGTACAACTCCTCGACATGGGGTGCTAGGGGACGGTCCCATGGGACGCAAACTTAAATTTGTAGAGTATGTGGCTATGTGCTCTCTCTTATCCAAAGATGCGCAGCTAGAGACTCGCATAAGGATTTTGTCATGTCCATGGCAAGAAGCCATTGCTTGTCGTCTTCACAACTACTTGAAGATCATACAAGATACCAGTCTTCCATATGTAGCTTCTGAAATGCTGTAGCTATCTTGAACAATACTGTACGTGCCGCGCTAGTGTAGACTGCATTATGTCCATTGATGTACTCATAAATTTACGAGTGAAACGAGAGACAACATACCATAAATTTTTTATTTTTTTTGGCTAAGTTCATTGATATAATTTGGGATGATCTACCTTCAATTCATTTCGGTCTAGACTTTGCTACTGCTTTTAAATTAGAGGGAAGGCTTAAACAACAGATAGCTGAAGACACTCGAAACAAATTAACTGAAGCATTCATACTTGCCAAGTGTTTCGTCTTACAGGATTGATTGAAGTGTCATATAGTTTTATGGGCTGATTCAGTATCTTGTTTCAATATATATAAAATGGGCAATTAAAAGGAATGTTTCAAATAGAAGTAATAAAAATTTGAATTATTAGCCTAAGATATATCCAACTACAAGAGTGAAATCTACAAGAATAGGAGCTGATCTCCTTCGATTAGCAACAGCTGATAGGCACTTGTTGATGGAGTATAGCTGATGATGTGCAATGACAATGAGATAAAGAAAGCAGCAAAGCATCGGCGAGTTCTCTATCTACATGTTGTTGGATCATAGAGATTGCATACTCCAACAAAATCGAGTCACATGGCAAGGTGATGGGTCCATCACCAGTCAATCCAAACTCCTCCTCCGCCATTCTTAGGAGTTCTATGAGAATATCGGATTGTAGATAGGCCAACGGAAGTGCAAATCGTCTTTCATCACTTGTGTAGACGACGAAGTGCCCCTTCTCTACTACTTGTTGTGTTTTCTTTATGCTTATGCTTCTGGGAAAGGAGATCTTTTTCCTGCTTGCCGCTGCGAATCTTTGCCACTTCCTGGCCATCTTGACTAACTTCTTAGTGCTGATCATTTTTGTGTGAATCTATGAGAAGGCAAGAAAGATATATTTCAGATCTTGTAGAGGGAAGCTGAAGATCAATGCTTTGGTGGATGAGATGTGAAATAGGTCAAGTGCTCTCTTATTTATACTCGTGATCGAGTTGCGAGTTGGTTACAAATCCTCTACCATTGCTTTCTTGTGTGATGGCTACTTCAGGAGCAAACCCATGTGAGAATTATTAGAAAATGTAGTCCATTCATGAAGATACATCACTATCCATATATGTATACTGGTGGGCTAACACAATGTAGCACACCAACCCTGCAAACAAATTTTCGAGTTCTATTTTCACATGACATTGCTTCTTACTTCTTTAAATCTAACCGAAATTCGACAACAATGATGGGGTATAAGTTTGATAATGTGATGTTTTGGGGCCTCCTAGAAATAGTAAGATGAATAAGGTGTGGTTTGGATTTTTTATTTTTTTTAGCAAGATATAGTTTCATACCATTTTTTTTAATGTACTTTCAACACATTTTTCAAAGATCAATCTCACCAAAGTAGTGTCCCTCATCCCACATAGCTGCAAGGACAGATAGCTAGCTTGTTAGAGCATATAAATCGAACAAAAAACAGTCAAACAAATCATACCTTTCTCTGCCTTTTGGCTAAGATCAAGTGTAGTATCTGTTCTTATCAGTTTAATATCTGATATGTGAGTCATTGGACTCATTTTGATATTAAATTCATTTTTGAAGGGGGAGGACTATAAGCAGCTTGCTACTTGTGCTCTCAAGCGTCGCCCATGTGTTGCACTGCTGCTTGGGCCTGGTGCACCCCATCCATCCCAGTTTAAATGTTCATTAGGAACTTGCTTTTTCACCACTGTTAGAACAATTCACAAACAAAGCCTTGTAAAATTTACTCCGATCCTTTCTTGAAACAAGAGTGTTCATAAAGAAAAAAAGTGAATTCGATGATCAAATATGTTTAGAAGCCTCAAAAAAACTGAATTAGTAGTATTAGATATGTCCAGCTAGTACAGGAGTGTTGTATTGTACAGAAAAAAAAGAAGGAAAAAAAAAAGAGTTGATCTCTTTCATTAACAGCAGTTGATAGGCATCTGTTGATTATGTATAGCTGATGACGAGGAGTGACAACGAGATAAAGAAAGCAGCAAAGCGTCGACTAATTCTCTACCTGTGCGGTGTTGAATGATAGAGATTGTGTACTCTAACAAAGCCGAGTCACATGGCAAGGTGATGGGTCCATCAGCAGCCGATCCGAACTCCTCCTCTGCCATTCTTAGGAGTTCTATTAGAATATCGGATTGTAGATAGGCCAAGGGGAGTGCAAATCGTCTTTCATCAGTTGTGTAGATGACGAAGTGGCCCTCCTCTACTTGTTGTGCTTTCTTAATGCTGTTGCTTCTCGAAAAGGAAATCCTCTTCCTGCTTGCTGCTGCCAGTTTTTGCCACTTCCTGGCCATCTTGATTAGCTTCTTAGTGCTGATCATTTTGCAGGATTGATTGGTGAAAATGGAAGAAAATTTTTTAGAGATTGAAGATCTTATAAGAGGAAAGCCGAAGATTTTGCCTTGGTGGATGAAAACCGAAATGTGTCAAGTGATCTTGTATATAGTATACCATTGCTTTCTTGTACATGTTGTGTCTACTTCACAAGCAAACCCATGGGATGTTTTGCAATGAAACGAAACCGGTGATATTGTGGCTTCGGTTAACTGGCCCTATTTCGACACTAGGCAGGTTGGTAGCAAGGCAATGGCGGTTCTAGCAGGCCCTATTTGCATTGAAGCATTCACATGCTTTTGCTTCTTTGGGGAGCTACAAAAGAGAAGCATGTATTAACTCCTTGTCTAAGTTACTCTCTTGTTCGAATCCTCGGTATTTAAGGCATTTTATCTCAATAGCATTTCCAAGAAAACCACACCTAAACCCAAGATGATCAGCTCTAGGACCTTGATCAAGTTTTCGGATAAGTTCCAAAAAGGGGCGCTTCATCGTGTACTCTGTAGACGCAATGCGCTTCCTTGACATGGCTTTGGAGGAGCTTGGAGTTCAAGTGGGAGGGCCTATCACGCTCCCATGGGGCGCCAATTTCATGGAGTACGCGCTCTCTCTTATACAAAGGCGCGTAGGTGAAGACTCGCAGAAGGTGTTTCTTGTTTATGTGACTATCACCAAGATGTATAATGGATACAAGTTTTCAAGTTCTATTTTCACATGGCCTTGCTTCTTTCTTACTTCAAATCTGATTCAAGTTCAACAACCAATAATGGGGAATTGTGGCTGTTGGGTGGCCTTTGTAGCTATGTAAATGGATAAAGGATATTAGTTTGGATAATGTAATGTTTTTTTTTTTTGTTGCCGCTTAGAAATAGTAAGATCCTTACTCTACAAATCTTAACCAAAGGTCTTACAAGAAATAGGTTCTTAGTCCTTACCAAAGCAATACTGCTAATCCCACATCCTTTTAAGTACAAGGAGCTATCTTGTTAGAGCATATAAATATGTCAATAAACTGTTCTCAGTCTTTTGGCTATGTTCAAGTATAGTATTTGTTCTTATCAGTTTAATTTCTGATATGTGCGTCATTGATCCACTTTGATATTAAATTTCTTTTTAAAGGGGAAGGGCTTGTTTGAGTAGTTTTCTACTCGTTCTGTATAGGTCATAGATATCACCGATCTTCCATATGTATTAGACTATTATGTAGCTTCTAAGAAGCCTCTTAACATTTTAGGCTTAGGCTATTATTTTTAATTCAAAAAAAGTACTGTACATAGATTTGTATAATGGCATGTTGGAGTTCATAGTTTCAAGACTGAAGTAAAAAGACTACCATGTGCTAGTGGTTGTTTTAAAAGATGGGAAACAACTTATTTAATGATTTTCTTCTTCTTTATTTTATGATCAATTTGTGTAATCAAACCTTCTTTATTTTATGATCAATTTGTGTAATCAAACGTCATAATGGTGGTAGATTCTTGCTTGAATTGATAAATAAAGAGCGGCAATTCCGGGGTTTGAACTGGGAATCTATTGGTACTACTCACAAGTCTTTTCCGATGAGGCATTCCGGAATGGTTTTAATGCTGGTAGATTCAATAAAAGAGTAAAATACCTCCTAATGGATTTTGAAGATATCCATTTACAAAAGATTTGAATGAAACTTGAATTTTTCATGTAATATTTTAGGGTAAACTGCAGAAAACCACCCTTTAAAATCAATATTGCATAAAACCACCCTTTAAAAGGCTTCCGTTAGCAATTGACCACCCAGGTAGTCGAAACCCTAGAATGGAAAAAAAAGAACGCGCTTGGACGCGCCGCACTTCCTCTCTCCCTCAGGCCCTCCAGCCGCCCACCACCAGCCATGGCGTCCGCCGATCCGCTCCACTGCAACCGCCGACGACTGATCCCGATCTAACCCCCACTGGCCTGGCCTCGTCACCACTTGTCCCAATTCTGTCGAATCATCTCACCATACACAGCCCCCCCAAATACTCCGCCTCCCTCAGCCTGCGAAAGGTGCCTTTCGGGGAGGTGGCAACCTCTGATTCGTGCTACTGTTGGCGAGATCCGTCACTCAAGTGGTTTGGGAGGCCCTTTTCCAGAGCCTTAATGTGGGATGGGATCGGTCTGGTCTGGCCGGACGGCAGCTGTCGCGTCTCGCTGGGGCGTGGGTGGCTGTTGGGGTCGCGCCCTCCTTCTTGCTCTGTGTCTTCGGTCAGTCGATGCCTCTCTCTTGCCCGCTCTGTGGTCACTTCCCATCGGCAATTAAACATCTCTGTAAGTTTTTCTGCTACCCTTAATCCCCAATTGAGTACCCTATATGCCTACAAGCTTTTTGTTTATTTAAGGCTTTACCAGGCCATTAACGCTAATAGCGCTTGCAAAACATCTGATTCCTGTCTCGATTGTGCAATTGCTTCTATTACTTCTTCTTTCCTCTCAATCATGGCTTCTAAATCTTTTCTTGAGGCGTTATCTGAGACGCAAGATACTCTTGGCTCTCCTGGCATGCCGGCCTCCGGCACACAAGCCCAGGCAGCGCCGGTTGCCTCTGCGGCTCCGGCCCCTGCTGCTGTTCCTCTCTCGGCGGAGGCTAAGGGTAAGGCTAAGATGGGTGGTGAGGCTCCTATTATTGGGGCTTCAGTAGAACCCCATTCGGTTAGCATTGATCGCTCTTCTTATTTTGCTCGTTTGGCTGATATTCGTAAAAAAAGTATTGCTGAGAACCAGCACATTCTGTTGTGCACTCTCTTTGGTGGGTATACTGACTTTCCTGCTCTCAAAGCTAAGATCAAGGCGGAATGGCGCCGTTGTGTGGGTCCCTTCGAGCTTGTCGAACGCGAGGACGGGTGGTTCGATGCCCGGTTTTCGGCTCCAGCTGACCTCAAGAGGGTGTGGGTGGAACGCCCTTACCATCTGTTTGGACAGATTCTTGTTCTCCAGAAGTGGTATCCCACTTTCGATCCTCTCACGGCGTATGTCACTCACCTGGATATCTGGGTAAGGATTCCTAAACTGCCTATTGAATACATGTGTGCCGAGGGGCTGTCGGTGATTCTTAAGGAATTCAATGCGGGTTCTCTGATTCGGCTTGATAAGCTTCCTTACCTAAGGGTGAGACTTGATTACACCAGATTCTGTGCAAATGTTGAGTTTAATAAGCTTTGTGGTGGTGTCTCGGTCCTTGGGGAGGATGGAAAACCACTCGCTCTACGCATGTATTATGAGGATTTCCCTACTGGCTGTGGGTTTTGTGGGGCTGTGGATCACGTCTACGATGACTGTCCGGATCGGGTTGTCCCTGCCAAGCCTTTCAATGAGGTGGTGATCTGGGATTCACCTCTTCCTCGGGTTGAGCCTGAGGAGGTGGGATGGACAAAGGTGTCCAAGAAGGGAGTCTCGGCTGAGACTTCCAACACTAAGACTAGCCACAAGCCTTATATGTCGGGTATGAAGACGGTTTCCGTTAATTTCGTGCCCGAATCTCGGTCTATGTCGACTTCGTTTGCCACCCCTCCGAATGATGCCGAACCTTCCGCGGCTAAGATGATGCCGTCGATGGCTGACGGAGGACTCCACGGGCTCCCCGCTTCTGATGACGAATCTCTTGGTTGGTGCAAGAATCTCAAGGTGGCTGGTGCTCCGACTGATTCCCCGCCTGTTGCAACCCCCCAGGTGTTTGTGAACCCGGCCATGGAGGTTGATCTGCCGGCGGCTCCGGTGGTTCCTCCTGGTTTTCACCCGGTCATTGCTTCTGATCTCTCCTACGGCATTCAGAATTCGAGCCCGACTAGCTCTCAAATTCGGAAATTCAAGAAGTTGGGTATCCGCTCCTCGGGCGATCGGGGCACTGGCGGGAATCAGCCCGGCAACAACACTTTGGATGACTCTGCATCATCCCAACCGAAGAAGCGCAAAAACTAGTTTTTTATGATTATACACCATAATTTTGATGTCCGAGACGGTTGGTTTTGGGTCGGTTTTCACTGTCGGTTTGACTCCCCGTCTTTTGGCTTTTGGTATTTTCCCAGGTTGCGCCCCTTATCTGTCTTCAGGTGGCGTGGTGCCTGCTGTTTGTTCCTTGCTTTGGGTTTTTATTTCTGTTTCCTTTGGCTTGTATGCTGTGTTGGTTTGCCTTGGGTGCAGCTGCTTTGGCAGTGCACCCCGTTATATTATATCTTGGTTCCTGTTTGCACTGTGGTTGCTCTTGTCCAGCCCTTTTGTGGCACTTCCCCTTTGTGCTCGTCTTTGCTGTTGGTTTGCTGTCCTTGCAGGTTTGCTGGACTGTTTCGGCGAAGTCGGGTAGGCTGGCGGCTATTGGGAGCCATGCTCGGGGCTGCGTTTGGGTGTGCTTTGCAGCTGTTAGCGGTCCTTACTAGGCTGCTCTCTGGCCTCTCCAGGCGTCATGAAGAATGTTGCTGCTTCCTCTCAGAGCTTGGGTGTTGGCTGTCCTGCATTACTACTCTAGCTGGGCGCACCAATTTGGAGTCACACTCCATTATTGTATATTATGTTTTAAAATCAACTTGCTACCAGCAAAGTTTTATAACCAATTGTATAATAACATTGTACCCATTTGACAACAATCACAGGTTACAATTACACTCTAGATTGCTCTCAATGGGCCTTCTTGTTTGGATCGATCAATCACTTTATACCATATCCTGCTACACCAAGCTTGGTTCATTCTCATGGGTGATTTCGTACATTTGCATTACCAATGATTTAGCTACGGTTTTGCCATTATTATCTAGCTTTTCAAGGTTCCCCGTTATCTTGGTTCCGCCGTTTGGCGTCGGATCCTCTTGCCCGGGTAGAGCTGCCAGACTTAGTGTCGGTTGGTGTTTGTCACCGTTACAAGCTAAACACTATCGTTTAAAACTAAACCAACAGATACATGAACCAACGGATACAAAAATTAGTTTCCCATGAATATATGTACTTGGAATTCCTGCGGTATTCGCAGTAGAAACTTCTGGACTAATATTGATATCTTCTGCAAGAACAATCATATAAACGTTCTAGCTCTTTTGGAAACCAAAACAGATAAGGTTCCCTCCGAAAATTTCTGGCGGAAATGTGGATTCACTAACATTGCTTTCGACCCGGCTGCCGGATTTTCCGGAGGCATCTGCTTGCTATGGAAAGGTTTGCCCTCGAGCCAAGGATCTATTGACCTGATATCGGTTAACAACCGTTTTATACACTTCAACTACTCGGACTTTATATCTCACAGAAAGGTTGCCGTACTGGTGATTTATGCTCCTCCAGACGAGGTTAGGAAAGGGCCCTTTTGGGAATCAATCGATCTTTATATTCAAAACTTACTCATACCTTACTGTATAATGGGGGATTTCAATGACATCTGCTCCCCATCGGAGAAGATGGGGGGGGCGTGTCCGCCAAATGGCAGATTTACCCGCCTCACCGACTTAAAAAACAGATTTTCTTTACACGAAGTACCTTCCTTCGGGGGCCGTTTTACCTGGAAACGGAAACAACACGGAATTGACCACTGCTTTGAGAGACTGGATCGTCTCCTCATTCACACAGACGTCCTCACTATATTTGACTCACTTACAACTCAGATCCATCCCTTCACCAGATCTGATCATGCGCCAATCTCGACAGATTTCAGTCGGACTGCAAAAACAAAAAACAGACCTTTCAAATTTGAGCTAGCATGGGCAAACCGCCGGGATTATAAGAATCTGGTGTCTCAGGCATGGCGTCTTGACTCATCGGGCTCCTTCATGTACTGCCTGTTCCAAAAAATGAAACTTCTTAAGCGTCTTTCAAAAGGTTGGCACAAGAAAACCTTCCTCAATATAAACAATCAAATCAAGACAACCGATCAGAAACTACTACAACTTCAGTCTTCGCTTCTGTCAAACTACAATAACGACGACATAAAATTACTAAAGCAACTGCTCAATAAAAGAGAAAGAATGCTCGATTTCCATCGAAGATACTGGAGCCAAAGGGCTAAAGTTAAGCATGCCAGGCTTAATGACTCCAACTCTGGATATTTCCACAAAATCGCCTCGGCCAAAAGGGGAAGGAAAATTATCAAGTCACTCACCCTTTCGGGTGGGGCTGTCGTTGATGATTTTCATATTATTCAACAAGAATTTGAAACGGACTTCAATGCTAGATTCCGCTCCTCCTTAAGAAGCGATCTGGACACTACCAGGGACTTAAGGGTTATCCCCTCGAAAGTAACACAAGCAGAAAACGACATGCTGACCGCTCCAGTATCAAACGCAGAAATTAAAACTGCGGTTTTCTCTATGAGCCCGGACAAAGCACCGGGTCCTGACGGGTTCTCGGCAGGTTTCTACCAAAAGTTCTGGAGTACAGTAGGGCCCTCTGTCACGAAAGCTGTTAAGGCTTTTTTCTCTAGCGGAACGCTTTTAAGACAATCTAACCATACATTCATAACGTTACTACCAAAACGAGATGACCCAGCAACAGTTAACCACTACCGCCCCATTAGTTTGTGCTCCACCATTTACAAGATTATAGCTAAGGTTATAACAGCAAGACTTACCAAGATTTTTGAAAAATTGATACATCCCTTACAAGGCGCCTTTACGAAAGGCAGGTCCATCCAGGATAACATTCTGATAGCCCATGAGGCTTTCCACTCCTTCAAGCTGAAACGGGGTAAGGCAGGCTTACTCGCCTTGAAGCTGGACATGGAGAAGGCTTATGACCGTGTTGAATGGTCCTTCCTTTTCAATGTTCTTTCCAAGTTCGGTTTTAACGACAAGTTTATTAGTTGGATCAGAGAGTGCGTAACCACGGTGTCTTACTCTGTTCTGGTGAATGATGAGCCTACGACACTCATTGAGCCCACTAGGGGACTAAGGCAGGGCGATCCCCTATCACCCTTTCTGTTCGTTTTGGCTTCGGAGGTTTTGGCCAGAACTCTGGAACAGGAAAGTGCGGTTAACAAAGATCTGGGAGTAGTGTTTGGTAATCCGGGCATTAAGATTCCTTTTTTAGCTTTCGCTGATGATATCCTCATTTTCTGTAAAGCTTCACAGTCAGCCTGCTCTTCAGTTCTGTCCATTATTGATCGTTTCTGCCTTATTTCTGGGCAGAAGGTCAATTTACATAAATCTAGCTTCCAAGCCTCCTCAAACACATCACCAGCAGCTATCACTGCCACGATAGCGGTCCTGGGTATCCCCCAAGCAAACAACTTCGACAAATATCTCGGGTGCCCAATCGTAAACGGACGCACTAACAAAGACACCTTTAACGATGTAGTACTAAAATCTAAACAACAACTCACCAAATGGAAGGCGTCTAGTCTATCGTCCGAAGGACGTAAGGTTCTTATCAAATCTAATCTGTGCGCTAAACCGGTTTTCCTAATGCAAGCTTTTTTACTACCGTCTCACATTCACCAAGAACTCGACAAGGTTTACAGACAATTCTTCTGGAACAAAAGCTCTAAAGCCCCCCCGCTGATTAGTTGGGACAAAATCTGTGCTGACACTTTGAAAGGAGGTTTGGGTATTCACAAAGCGGAAACAATGAACATTGCATTACAGATGAAGCTGTTGTGGAAAATTATGTCCGAACCGGACAATATTTGGGTTCGCCTAATCTCCCAAAAATATCTCAAAGAACATGACATCCTGACCTATCAAACGAAAGGCAACACTTCTTGGCAGTGGAGACGCCTTATGTCTATCCGACATCATTTCCAAAGCGCTCTTCATTGGTCTGTTGGTGATGGGAATTCCATTGACTTCTGGTCCCAGAAATGGGCCGGCGATGAACCGCTGGCTTGCAGGGTACTCCAACCGATACCAAATGACCTTTCAAACATAAAAGTTTCCCACTTCATCAACCAAAACTTGCAATGGAACAGGGAATTGCTTTTCTCTAGCTTAACAAACATCATTTCACAGGATGACATCAAGCTTCTGCTTGGTATCGTACTGCCTAATAATCCTATGAAGGATCGAGTGTATTGGGGGCCAAGCACTAATGGGTGGTTCTCGACTAGCTCAGCAAACAACATGCTGTCAGCCAACAAGGGGTTACAAGACTATGATTGTGGTTGGATATGGAACCTTGATGTTCCGCCGAAGGTTCGTCATTTTCTTTGGAAAATATCCCGGGATGGCCTCCCTACTTCGGAACGCCTACAAAAGTCCCACGTTTCTGTACCATCTGGGTGTCACTTTTGTGATATTACAAACGAATCAGACAAGCACATGTTTCTTCAATGCCCGGTTACTATCAGCCTACTTAGGACTCTTCGCATCCGCTGTCCGAGCCTTTCCCACCTAGCCGTCAACTCGGGCTCAAACTTTCCCCTAAACCTGGTTCGGCGGGTGGTGGGCAAGGAACATTTCGGCCCTCTAGCATGTGCGTGGTGGACTATCTGGTTCTTTAGGAACCAACTGGCTTTTGACCACACGACGAAAGTATCCATTACTGAAATGGAAATTTTCCATACTACTTTTACACAATGTTGGAAACAATCGAAACTGCTTGACGCTGAGTCATCTTCAGGTACGCCTTTGCCTCCTAAGGTAATCCATCCCGGCTGTCGCTTTACGTCAACCGCAGCCAAGGGTAAGGGTCGAAGTCGTTCGGGCCTTTGGGATAAACCATCGATGGACTGCTACAAGCTTAACTTTGACGGTTCTGTAAGAGCGGGTATTTCGGCTTCTTACGGTTTCGTCATTAGGGACTGGTGCGGCCGAGTGGTTGCCATGGGGCGAAACTCGTGCATCAATGTCTCAGTTGTTTTTGCCGAGAACCTCGGTCTAAAAATGGGAATCCTTCGGGCTAAACAGCTGAATATTCGTAACCTCCTGATCGAGGGCGATAACCTTCTGGTTATTAAAGCTCTGCTAGGGGACTGGAAGTGCCCCTGGAATATCGAGCTCCTACAATCTGATATTCTGTTAGATACTTTGTCTTTTTCTTATGTAGCTATCCGTCATATTTTCAGGGAATCGAATGCAGTGGCTGACTATCTCGCGCGCAGTGCACATGCTTCCCCTGCCGACGCCTGCTACGACGACGATCCAGAGCTCTGTGCTCTCATCCGCAAGGATGCGCTAGGAAGGAGTCCTGCTACGGCCGACCCAACCTAATTTTTATTCTGCGTCAAAAAAAAAAAAAAAAAAAAAAAAGCAATTGACCACCCCTTGGCATTGTTCCGTCACTAGCCGTCAACCTTGCCTCAACATTTCAATTTTTTTTTTTTTTTTTTTTTTGATTAGGTAAAAATTCGATGGTCAGACATGCCTGACTCATCGAGAGGCCGACAAAGTCGGCAGACGGTGAACCGTCAAGCGTACAACATAACAATACAGAAATACAGAAAACAAGCGAAATGAAACAAGTAGAAAAAAGCTCTACAACGAGATGACTAAAGAAGACCAACTCCCAAGAAAACTGAAGAAGCCGCCGAAGAACGAAGCCAAGCACCACCGAACAATGGCACCGCGGGCCAGCGGTACAACAGGACTTTATCTCCTGTGGGTAGTGCAGACGAACTCCAAGGAAACTCTATCCCAAATACGGAGTCGCCCTGAGCGCACCACCTCGACCCCAGCCAGTCCCGACTCCAAACTCCAAGCCCTCCAGTCAAGCAGAAGACCTCCTAAAAACATCGGAAACAAAGCCGCAAGCTGCTCGAACAAAACGCCAACAAGATTTCCTCTACAAGAAAATGGTCAGGCCCGAGCGGGATTTAATCAAACCCTTTCGGGTGGGTTTACTCAAGCCCTTTCAAGATTTAAAGGCCCTTTCGAGTTATATAAAATAAGATATAAATATATATATAAGGTATACCTATTCAAAAAACAAATAAAAGCAGAAAGATATTACTGTAATTATTTGATAATTGAATAATGATTTTCAACAGCTTGCCGTTGATTAAATCCCTAAATTAGTTTAGGGCTTCAGTGAACACATTTCAATTTTTTATTGTTATCTTTTGAACAAATTGAGATTTTTTTATTTTTGAAAATGGAAAAACAAATTGATGAATTAAAAATAATTATCCTAAGAGAATTAGTTAAATAGCTTCCAATCTTGAATCGATCCTTTCAAAATCAAAAGTCTCTGTTCAAAATCAAAATCGGGCATGGCATGACATGGAGATTGTAAAATGCAGAGTGAAGAATCAAATTTGCCCAGTTATTCCCCTACGAAAATCAAAGGCGGAGTGGGAGGAGCGGTAGGGCTCAGAGACCGAAATCAAAGGCGGAGGAGCTCCAGGGCTAGGGGTTGTAGCCGACGGTGGCGCAAGTGGGTCGCGGCGGTGGTGGGTCGCGGCAGTGGTGGGTTGTGGTGGTCTGTAGGAGACTGAAAACTTGTTGGTTGAGACTCAGTGCTGGCGGAGACGGTGGGAGGCGGCGTCGACAGACCCTTGTGGTGGCACTGGTGGGCGTTGGTAGACAGGACGAGGTGGTGTGAGGTTGAGGGCTGACCTGAGACGCTGGCGGTAAGCCAGAGAGCAAATGCTCTCTTTTTTTTGGCCGGCTCTAGAGAAAGCCTTTTCTTTTGGATTTTGTTTTGGACCAGAGGTTAAAAAAAATAATCGTTTCAAACATTTTTTTATCCTTTTAAGAAGGAGGTAAAAAAATCTCCAATATTTTTTTTATCCTTTTAAGTTTCAAAGTTTATTTAGTTCATTTTATATTAAAAAAAAAGAAGGGTAATTTTGTAATTTTATTGATTTAACTGAGATTTTAACAGAAATCTGCAAGGGGTGGTCGATTGCTAACGGAAACCTTTTAAATGGTGATTTTCTGCAATATTAATTTTAAGGGGTGATTTTGAGCAATATTGGATATTTAAAGGGTGGTTTTCTACGGTTTACCCAATATTTTAACCCACTTTGTCACTTGGACTGTAGATTTGGACCAGCCCAATAATCCAACTTTGAGGCCCAATTTTGGCTTACAAACAAGGTGTAGTAAAAAGTTTTTTTTTTTAAATAAAAATGAAAAGACAAACTATTGTTTTAATACAGTAATAGACGGTTTTGCGTGTCCTCGTCCTGGGTGGTGGTGACTTGACCTCACTCAAATCTTTACCTTATAAAAAAAAAGCAATAGACGGTCTCTTTCTCCGTCTCGTTGAGACGTCGTGTGAGTCTTTACGCTCTTCCATGTTCTCGGTATTCGTGGCTCGCCCTGGATCTCCATCGATTTCTCTTCTAGAGGACGACTTCTTCGGGTTGTTTTGGATTTTCTTACATCTGTGCTTATTTGTGTTTTTAGTATGTTATATGTTGACGGATTTTCCGTTTGCCTATTCGTCGACCTCTCGAGTTTCAGACCTGTTTGAGCTTGAATTCTTACCTAATATTAAAAAAAAAAAGCAATAGACGGTCTCTTGAATTTTATTTTTTATTTATTTTACAGTGGGCAAACATTAGGAAAGTTCTGTTAGGCAAACAAAACACACCCTTAATCATCCTGAAAGATGATGTTACAAAGATCCATGTTCAAATGGAGGGTGGACATATTACAGTTCCTTCTACTCTTACCAATGAAATCTGCTACTCTGTTTGCTTCTCTATAACAATGCTTAAACTCAATATGCTCAAAATAATTAGACAAAAGCTTGATTTCCTTAACCTGGTGCATGATCTCCCATTTCGTAGTAGTCCTTCCATTAATGGCTTTCACTGGTTCAAGGTTGTCACCTTCAATTATGACTTTCTTGAACCTAGCTTCTCTCAATCGCTTTCTGCATACCAGTGCATATAGCTAAAACCTCGGTTTGGAGAACTGAACTCTGTCTTGTCTCCTGATGAAAAATATCGATAACATGACCATTGAAGTCCCTGATGACCCCTCCCACATAACACTGGCCAGTGGGGCACACCGAACCATCAACGTTTATCTTAAATATTGTATTCGGGGGTTTCTTCCATTTTGCCTTTTGTCTTTTATTCTTTGGGTTTCTCGTTATTGTTTCATCGTTTGTCCTTTCCCAGTTCGCAATATCATTTAGAATTCTTTGGACTAAGGTTGATGGGTTGTCTAGTTTTTTATTGTTGAAGATGATGTTATTTTTAGTTTCCCACACCATCTGCCAGATGAAAAACAGTTCTTCAAATTTTGTGTTTTGATTCCTTAGTAGCATGATATCATCAATTGAAAGATTTCTTATGTAAAAAGGATTCAGACGGTCTCTTGAATTGTTATCTAAATATCAAATTGTTTTCGTGTGCTAAAAAAGATTCTTCTCACAATGAAAGGTCGGATTTTGCGGTGATTAGGATATTAAACTAAAACCACTATTAAAAACGGGTGATTTTGGTAGATGACCTTTTTTAAATATTCAATTGGGCACTTAGACTCTAAATCAATTTAATTAGTTTTGCCCTAGACCCCTTCCCAATAGAGTGGGTTGGTCAATGGTCAACCGTTTGACCATTGACCGGTCAACGTTGACCGTTGACCGGTCAACATTGACCAACCCATTTTGATGCCAATTTTTTTTTTTTTTAGTGATGCCATATTTTACCGTTTTGATGCCAAAATTTTACTATATTTTGTTTTCACTTTGATGCCACTTTTCTAATGAAATGATTGGATGACACTTTTTTAATGTCACTTTTTTAAACCTTGATGACATTTTTTGTTTACAGTAATGTCACGTTGATCATTGATGCCATTTTTTTTACTGTTAACGATTGATGCCACTTTTTTTATGTCAATTTTTTGATGATATTTTTTTTACCGTGATGCCATATTTTTTGATGATATTTTTTCAAAGTAGTATTTTGATTACATTTTTTTCTTTAATGTGATACAAATTTTTCAAAATGGTATTTTGATGTCATTTTTATAATGTAATTATTTGATGCCATTTTTTTTTAATCAAATCGATTGATGCCACATGTTTTTAATTTGATCAATTGTATATCGATTTATTTTCATCGATTATACTTTCATTCACTGATGACACGTTTGTGATTACACTTCATTGATGCAATCACTTGTGGTGACACACTTGTGATGACATTCTTTGTTGATGATATTTTTATACAATTGATGACATATGAGCTTAATACGTAATTACACTTTATTGATGACAATTTTATTGATGACTTATTCATTGATGACACATTTGTAAGTACAATTAATTGATCTCAATCATTTGTGATGATATTTTTATAAAATTGGTGACATTGAAGTATGAAAATGTGGAATCAAAACAATGTCACCAAACAAAGGCAATACAATCTCTTACAATCAAAAGCTCAGGAGTTGATGATAACAAGAAATTGTTTCTATTTTGTTGGTCACTAAAATTTTCATCGCAAAAAGACATAGATTTTGTCATGAAAATAGGTGAAAGATACAAAAACAGTCTATGCGGGATTTGAACCCGCATCTATGTGCTTGAGCACAATGCTCTACCAATTTGAGCTAATAGACTTTAATTTAGAAATAATAAAACAAGTGAAAGGGTTTAGTTTTATTCTTGTTATGTGACCTTTCACGGTTATTAATGTCCTAAATGTTGACATGGATCGGAACCCGTATCTATTGTCCTCATTACCACATGGATCGGAACTGATTAGCTTCATAAGACATTCCACAACCTATAGAGATACCAAAACACTAACATTAGGAAGCCCAGGTGCCCACATTCATGCAGTGATAGAATTATTGGAATTCAACCACACTACATGAAAATTTTCAGGATGAAAAATCACTTAAAAATGCAAAAGTTATACTACCAAAAATTCATGAAGAAGCAACTCACAGCTCTATAGGCCCCAAATGATGCCAACAGTTGAGATCCTTCTATCTTCATTGTTGTTTGACACGACATTGGAATCAGAAAGCAAATAGAGGAAAAAGGGCTGTCATGGACAAACTTTAAGGATGAGTACTGATGAAACATATAGGTAAAGAAAAATCACATCATCTCTATAATTAGAATAAACTTTAAGGATGAGTACTGATCAAATAGAAGAAATATCTACCCTGTGACAGATTCTAAACAGTAATAAAAACATGACCATGCAAGCAATTTAACTTTCCAAGGGAGCTTTGACATAAAAATAAGCTAGTTATTAGTGCAACCGCCAATGCAATTCCAATAGTATAGACCCAGACTTATGCCAAAGGTGGATATTCAATTCCGCCATCTGGATCCGAAATACAATATACATACACGAAAAAAAAATACAGGAAAAGATCATGACCTTGTGCAGGATTCTGATTGCAGTATCATCGGGAGGCTCTAGCCTTGCTGATACTCAGGATTGAAAGCGAGAGCCTCACGGTAGATGAGCTCCCTCATCTGCTCCTCTGACAAAGGATGTTGTGCGAAGTCAAAATTGAAGGGAGTCAAGCAAACAGGTTCATCACTTATGCCATGCAGTGAGTTCAGGTAAGGATGTGCAAGCGCGTCTTCAACTGCACAAGATAGAAATTTAAACGAAATCATAAGGTTAGATGATCATTGCATAAACATATAACGAACTCAACATAAAAAGTTGGGATCAAAAGAAAGGAACTAAACTACAAAAAATCTCTTCGTTTTAGCAGATTCATTTTTTCTGTCAATTGCAAAATAACACTAAATCGGGCTGGTTAAGCCACAAAAGTGACGGAGCATCAACCAACTTTATTTTAATTTTCCATAGAACTATAGAAGTATATGACTTTCAAGAACTACAATATAATTCAACCAATATTTTGACCATGGCAATGTAGATATGCTTCCAAATATCAGACTTGGTAAAACAAAAAGATGGCCTCGTATAGACCTATAGCTATTACTTCCTTGTGCAGCTCATAAAGCGAGATCCAAAGTGTAAATAAGGTCATACTGCATCACTTTCGGGGATAAACATTAGTTCAATGACCGAAAAACATGTCATCAACTCAAAAACATGCATCAATTATTGCCTACTGTAAAAAAAAAACTCAAAAATGCTTCCTGAAACGGTAAATATATAGGTAAGGCCGAAGACTAAGGAGTAACAAAAAGTAAGACCATACTACGAATCTTATGTAAAAAAGGTGATACAATCCACAATATCACGCTCACAAAATTACATCACACCAAGTTCTAACCTCACATGTCACAAATGGCCTTCTAATTTAATTAGCACTTGATTGACCTGAAGAGAATGAAACTTCATATTGTACTTACAGCTATTGCAGAAGCAGCTAGTCCAGACCGTTCTCTAGGATCTCTCCGGTAGTAATTTGCAAAGTATAGGATAAAAAATATATATATGAAGTGTCCGTTTACACAAAGCAAAACAGATTGAACACTTACGAATCCATATACACAAACAAATGGCTATGAAGCAAAAGCCAAAAGACAAACAGATTTCCTTGACAAGTACAACAATAAAACAAAACAGAATATATATATATATATATATATATATATGAAGTGTCAGTTTACACATAAGAATATACAATTAAAGTAGATGCGTAAAATCTGAAGGTGCATTGAGTATATTCAATTCAAGTGCGTAGTTATGGTGTAAAGGATCCAATAATGTCAAGGGCAGTGAAAAGAAAATGAAGAGTTACATATTTCATCAATGAGTCTCTCAGTAGGAAAGCAAGAAGGAAAGGAATGGTTTAGCATTTAGAGTAGAACAAGAAGAGATGTAAGCTTTGCAGCCTGGCAAAGATAAAAATAAGAAAGAAAATAAAAATAAATGGATATCTCTGAATACCAAACTTACAGAGAGAGATGTTTACAAGGTTGATGCAAGTTTTACTCACCCATTTCCTGACACCCGAAGAAACATCCTGATCAATAACCGTGAAATAATTAGAGGCTATGTGAAGTGTGAACCATCTAAAACCTAGTCCTAGTTGCAACTTGCAACCACACAAGAACAGTTCAATACTCTTTTACTCTTTAGTTTAGTTGCAGCATATAAATTCTTGCTTTCTATTAAGCAGGATTCCAAACTTGATGATGTTCTATATCCACTAATTCATATCAATTTTAACACCGGATGTCATCGAAACTGTATGAGAAGAGCATTGCAACAATCAAAATCACAATTTTAAAGGGGGGAAAAAACACGCACACAATCACATATATAAAGCTCAATTTGAATCTGTCCTACAACTTCATCATATAGATAATTAGGCGCGCACCATACTTACCAATAAGCAAAGAAGCAAATGGTTACCACTTCAAGAAGAGTAGCGCCTCCCTGAGTCCATCATTCTCAACAGGATTTCTCGCAAAAGGAGCCGACGTAGGATCCAAATTCTGCCTCTCTTTTGTAATGAGACTCTACATTACAAGAATCTTTCCTAGTTATAAACAAAAACAAACTCAATTCATATAGGCATTTCATCGAACACCTTGGATGCAACTCTTACCTCACCCAATTCAAAGCTATTCAGCACCTTCAAATTTCTCAATCTTCCCCTAATTTCCCCTCATTTCGAAAACCTAAAGATACACAAAGAGTACAACAGCAAGACGAATACATAAACAAGAAGAAAATGGAAGCAATTTCACAAAATTTGATGGAAGTGAGTAAACTGAAAACGCCCCATTCATGTTTTGATGGAAGTGAATCAGGTTCAAACTCAAATTACATTCGCCACAAACAATCACGAAAATAGGAGGAATTCATAAAATAGTGGAAATTGAGAATTAATGTGAAATTGAAGGAAGGGGGAGATTGAAATTGAGACTGAGACTGACAGGGGATATGTTCAAGCAAAGGAGCAGCAACTTCGCGAAGGATATCCAGGCGAAGATGAGAGAGAATCACGGTAAAAACCATACCTGATCGTCGATGTTCCAACTTGAGACGTTCTTCCTTGTTCGGCGATTCGAAGCCGAGGTAAGGGCTGGCGCCCTTAATTGGGAGGAGGATAGCGGTCGAGAGAGATAGAGAGCGGAGATTGAGAGAGGGGAAGGTCGAAAATTGGAGATTGAGAGAGAGATGTAGATCAGAAGAGAGAAGAAGGTCGAAAATCGCCGGATGATGGCTCAGAGCCTCAGATGCCATGGAGAGAAAGGAAAGGGAGCGGGGGTCTATAGGGCTAATTCATTTACACAGGACTCTTGCAGGCCTAATAAAAA
Organism: Persicaria tinctoria; assembly: GCA_037127255.1. NCBI lineage: Eukaryota > Viridiplantae > Streptophyta > Magnoliopsida > Caryophyllales > Polygonaceae > Persicaria > Persicaria tinctoria. The sequence continues at coordinate 918,919 of JBANSL010000019.1, read as the reverse complement.
TTTTAAAGGAGCTAAATAACTAATCACATTATCAAAAAGGTTCATTTCACCAAATTCCCTCATTAAAAACACGTTATATTTAATTTATATTAATGTTCTTCACTTGTGCTTTACAGCTTTGTCATAAAAGCACATATATTATACTTATAATAATAATAATAATTATTATTATTATTATTTAAGTTACCAGCTTAATCACTTCATTAATTCGCACGAGCTATTACTCATCAAACAATGTCATAAGATTTGATTTCGAATTGAAATTGAAAAGCTATTGTTTGTTGTAAGACACGCACTCAGGGGCGGAGGGAGGGGGAGCATGAGTAGCTCGAGCTCCCCATGGGTCGGGGGAAAACGTAAAAAAAAATATATATATTATATTTTTTTTGTAATTTTTGATAATTTAAGGGTTAAATATAGTTAAAAAGAGCATTGAATCAATAAGTTTGCTTAGCTTAGTTGGTATGGGTTGATTAATAGAATGATAAGGTATATATAATTAATAAAAAATATTTTTTTTTTCTCCTTTTAGCATTTTAAACTCAAAATAGTTATTTACATCATACATTTAGTGTGTTTTATACTATATTTCTTATAATAAAAATTATATCTTATATATATCTTTTAAAAAAAATCTCGAAAATTTAGTTGAGTCCCCCCTCGGATTTTTTCTGGCTCCGCCCCTGCACGCACTTGATTTTGAAGGTGCATTTAATAATGGTGGATGTATACAAAATGGGCTGATGTTCATCTCCATTTACTACTCGAAGGAGGAATCAATATACTCCCAAATATACAAATGTAGTTTATTTTATTTGTTTGAAGAAAACATTGATTAAGCTACTGACAAGATAAATTGAGGCGGAGCCTACACGGGGCCGAGTCTTCTTCGATCCGAAAGAAAAAAGATAGAATTTTTTTTTACAATATTACAAATTTTATAATTTTTACTAATTTTATAAGTAAAATATTACAAAAAAAGCTTAATAAATTATTAAAAAAAATTATGGATCTACATTATAATTTTTACTAATTTTATAAGTAAAATATTACAGAAAAGCTTAATAAATTATAAGATTTGTTTAGCGGAGAGTGGGTATTTTAAATATGAGACCGGGTTCGAATTGAACCCAGTTGGCTCTATTTTCAAAAAAAAAAAAAAAAATTATCTTGCATTTTTTCAACTCAAAATGACCATTTTAATAATAAATTTAAGATTTTTTTTGAATATATATATTTAAAAGATTCTTTCTATTATATACGTACAATAAAAATCTCGAAAAAATAATGAGTTCCCCCTAAAATAATTCCTAGCTCTACCTCACATATAAATCTAAATATTAATATTTGGGGTAAATTCTAAATTATGAGATCTACTTGTTAATATTAGGAGTCTAGCTATGGCATTAACCCCAACCTATCCCAACGATCGGGATATTAGACAAAATTGAGTACTCTTCAAGGGAGACAGTACAGTATCTCAAAAGTGAGGATCTTTTATTCTTTTATGAACTTACCCTTAACATAAGGTACAAGTCTTTAGTCTAATTAAGAAACAATTAATGATAAGTAAATTGATTGAACTATCTCCATTAGTTATGAAGTAATCCCTTCCAAGTTTTATATGTTTTTCAAAATGATAAGTTGTTTGGTCAAGGGTGTGTTTGGATTTCAATTAATTTTAATTATATTGTATAACACCCGCTTTCCATCCTCAAAAGTCAAAACACATAACCACAACAATGAGTTAGAGTCAATCCAACCGAACTAAAATCATATATTTTCATTGTCTGTAGTTGTTCGTATTATCGAACAGTCTACCCAAAAATTATAATAAAATTTGTAACACATCTCACTTTAATAAAAGTTTTATCATTTAATTATCGATATATTAAAATCTATTGATGAAATTTACAGTTACTTACCAATTCAAAGTGAATAGACAAACTCAATAATGCATTTGTTTTTCTTTCCATATAGTCAGCACTTGGAGCTCAAATCCACACACCTTCCATAAAAATATTGTCTTTATAATGTCACTATATCTGCTATATCTATATGCAACTGAGTTTCATCAAATTTGGAATGATGTAGATTGATGATGGATATATAATTAGACACCTCCAAATTCCAATGTCACACCTCAGTCTTTCATGCTTCCACTTTGTTAGGTAAATAGAGCTAGCTGGTGGTGAATTGGATGCATTGCAATGCTAATTGTTAAATGGAAGTGTGCAAGCTAGCTTTGGTGTGCCACCCCCCTGGCCCACCACAATGCCTAAAACTCATAGACACCTTTAGCTGTTGAAAATTGGCATTTTGTATTGCTTTCCACCTTCTTATCTTCTACTGTATCCTTTTGCAATTATGAATTCACCAAACTATAAGACACATCCTCACTAGCTAGTTGTCCTAATCCACTAACCTAATCCTAATCACCTTCCCTAGTTTCCATGCGCACCAAAAAGCTTCCATCTTTCAATCCCCTTTATTCCTATGATTAATTAAAGTTCTTGATCCATAACAAACAATGTTTTCTTTTGTCATGGTGTTTGGGTTGGTTGTTGATGATAGATTGATAGGTAAGGGATATCAAAAAGAGAGTAAAATAGGGGCTAGTGTTTGTTAACAAATGTAGTTGATAACAATGAATAATGGAGTTGGTGGGAGATAAAGCCTTACTTTGGTTAACTAAAGATGAGACGAGATTTGTAAATTGTAATTATAAAGTTGGAATCCACCAACTTAACACACAAACTTAAGCTATTTTATAAAACTTCACTCTTTCTTATAATCCGTCATTATTTAGAATCTTTTGTAATCAACGTGGGAGAGACATTCTCATACCAAACCTCTCACCAACATTTAACATCTTTATCTCCATCTTAAATTCAACTTATATATTCTACTAATGATATTCCAACCGGTGTGGAGTTGTTTATGGTTGAATAACATTCAAGCCATCTCTTATAATAATAATACATTTTCTATTAAACTCGTAATTTATTGATCGATATATGTTATCTTTATACGTATTAATAATTAAACTAATAAGACTTTATATTGAGATGTTTTTTTTATTTTAAGGTGAGTGTTATTAAGTTATTGAATAATTTCTCATGAGATTGAGAACTAGTAGTGTGGTGGTAATACATTAAAAAAGCACATTTTCTTTACCAGACCATTAGAGAGAGTGTTCGGTGGTGTTAGTTCAGTTTTTCTATGTTGTTAGGTTGTTTCTCATGATGGTTTGTCCATCTACCAGTATTTTAGGTCTCTCAGTATATCAAATATGCCCTTAAAAAGATCAGAAGTGATCCGAGCTGTAATTGTACGTACCCGCAAAGAACTCCGTAACAAGGATTCAACCGATTAAGTTGTTTTTCAATGTCTACATTCCGAAATACAATTTGAAATTGAAAATTTCAAGAAAGAGGGTATTTCTCCTCGGCGTGTCCTTTATCTAGAAATCAGAGGCCGAGGGGCCGTTTTTTCGAGTACATCCAGATAAGGAGATCCTCTGTCTAGGGCTTTAATTCGATCTCTAAACTCATTCCTTAGGTTCCTCCATTTTTTTCATTGGTATAAATCCAACAATAAGAATTATGCAGTTCATCGTAGAAGAATTTATCCAGTTCATCACAAACGAATTTTTTATCCAAAAATAAAAAAATCATTATCGAGATGTTTGATTGTTTGAACCACACAACTTCTACACTACACCAGCTAGTTTGATTTGATTTTTTACTCTCTGTTTTTCCCACTTTCGGCTATTTCGAATGGTGTGAAAACTGTGCTCACAAACCGTCCTCGGATTTCAGAGGAGTGGTAACTGGCAACTGGTGCTCCGTAAAAGAAATTCTTACTGCTCACTGGTCAACCCTCCTGGCACAAGGTCGGCAGTGACAGCTGATAAACACATTCAATTGAAGAACCCAACAAATTAAGTAAAATTTTAAACCCTCACCCCCAAAATCCCCAATTTCTCCCACGCCTCTTTTTCCCTTCATTTCAGGGGTTCACATTTTCCTCCCCATTTCCTACCTCAACGCGTTCCTAATCTCCACTTTCCCTGTCTCACCACCAACACTATATAAACCTCTCTTACACCCCTCCAGCTGGTATCCCACACTAAACACTCTCTCTTCTTCTTCTTCTTCTTCTTTGTTCATCCAAAGATTGAAACTTGCTCAATTCAATTTCTTACCTTTCTTGCTTCTACTGCCATGGCTATGGCGATGGAACTCACCTGCTCCCTGTTCTTCTTCGTGATCCTGTTTTCTTCTGCATCTGCAAAAACTACACTCGCTGGCACTCCTTGTGATGACTGCTATCACCATTCCAAAGCTGCTTACTACTCCAAAGCATCTGCACTCTCTAGTAAGTTTCATCAATTTCCCCCCTTTATTGAATCATCTGATTGTGGATGCCTAGTTGGAATTGGGTGAAATTGGTGGACACCCAGATCATAATTTGGGATAATAACATCTGGGTCGACCTTAATTTCTTCAAATTTGCATAAAGTTTTAATCTTTTTTTTATTATAATTATGCAGCTGGAGCTTGTGGGTATGGCTCCCTTGCACTGAACTACTATGGTGGTCACATAGCAGCTGCTTCTCCTTCCTTCTTCAAAAATGGTGCTTACTGTGGTGCTTGCTTTCAGGTAATGAAATATCAAATCATCATAGTATTTGATTCAATCCACCAAAACTATGACTTTTTTTTCTCTTTCCCTTGTGAAATTCATTATAAAAAAAGAAGAAAGTTTCTTAATTTGTTGTCATGTGGTGGATTTGGGCAGGTGAGATGCATGAACAAGGCACTGTGCAGTGAAAAGGGGACAAATGTGGTGGTGACTGATCTTCACCAACAGAAAGATAACACCACTGATCTTGTTCTCAGCAGCAGAGCTTTCAGGGCCATGGCCAGCAATGGAATGGACCCAAAACTCCTAAAACTTGGCCTTGTAGATGTTGAATTCAAGAGGTCAGCATTCAGCAACTGACTAAACCTTATCAAGTTCATAAGATACAAGTGTCAGATACATTATCACCTCATCAGTTATCCAAATCAACCTAAATTTTATGTTGTGAGTGGACATATCAACGGTCAAAAAATGATGATGTAGGGCAACAGCTCCAACAATTGACTCTTTATGGTTGATTATTAGTAATAAAAAAGGAGATTTGATTTGCAGGGTACCATGTGAATACAAGAAGAACTTAGCTGTGAGGGTGGAGGAGTACAGCAAATACCCTAACAATTTGGCCTTCACAGTCCTCTTTCAAGGAGGCCAAACTGAGATCTTGGTTACTGAGGTGGCCCAGGTAACCCACACTCATTTAATGTCACCACTTATTTTCTTGCTTTTTGTATACCAACTTTGACATTGCACATGTTTTTTTTCTTGTCATTTAGAGATGCTAAATATGCACAAATTTTTGATAGGAAACTTGCACATTTATCTATAATTTTGACATTTATGTGACACTGAATGAATCAATAGATAGATCAAATGAACACAAGAACTACACAAAGATTGCTTGGGATTTATGAATTTTGTGGGTTTTGAATAGGTTGGGTCATCAGCTTGGATGGGGATGGACCGTAGCTATGGGGCGGTGTGGAACACATCGAGGGCTCCAGATGGGCCGTTGCAGTTGAGGTTTGTGGTGACAATGGGCTACGATGGGAAGAACATTTGGGCTCAAACAGCGCTACCGGCCAAATGGAAGCCGGGAACCATCTACGAGACCGATGTACAGATCGACGACCTTAACATCGGGGGCTGCTACCCTTGCGAGGCAAGCCGTTGGACATAGGCTCTCAATAGCTTCCTCATTTTCACACTCAGTAGTGTATCTAATCATATGGAAATTATATATGTTCTTTTGTTCATTATAATAATAAGTACAAATAGAAGTTAGATTTGTGTAATAGCTCTAACTTCATACATCATAATGAAGGCATATAAAATATACAAGTGCTTGTAATGAGTAATGACAATCTTCTTCAGTTCTCATCTTCTTCAATCTGGACTTCAGTTTTGTTTGGAATATACATTGGCATGACGGACTGGGAACTTTCACCGAATGCTTGGGTTTTCATCGTAAATCACTTGTCGCTGTGTGCTTTTTCACTTTTATAGTACTAACACACTTCTATTAAGGTCCAATTGTTTTTGCACATTTTTTATTTGTTTTGAAAAAGACGAATTCAAAATACAGATAAATTACTGCCTAATAAATTGAGAAGTTTGGGAAAAATGGCAAACAGAGACGAAGAAGAAGAAAGCAAATAAAGAAAATCTAGGTGAAAAAAAAGACAGTGACATTAAGATTGACTCTTATATCAAATGAGGAAGTTTGTGAAAAGCCAAAACATTACTGTCAGTTGATAGGTATAATAGAATACAATCATCCATTGTTTTAAAAGACGCTTGACGGTGTTATGTCCCGAGGACAATTCTAGATGATCCGGGTTGAATGTGAGATGGGAAGATGATGAAGAAGGTGAGAGGTAGAGTTTAGATTAGAGAAAAGAGGAGAGAGTTAAGAGATGGGAGGAGAAGAGAAGAAGAGGAAGAGGAGAGTAAGTTGTTCTGTATTTTCGTGGATAGTCTTGTACAATACCTCCCTAGTATTTATAATGTTAATGTGCCTTGAACGACTGTTGACCGGCGACGTATCGTGGGGTCCGGGGGGCGGAGCCCCCCGGCAGTGGTCTCGCTGGAACGCCGACCCCTGTAACCTAATCTGTTTTCGCTTCCTCTAATAAGAAATCTGGTTCTCTGCCCGTGGACGTAGGCAACACACCGTTGCTGAACCACGTAAATCTCTGTGTCTTTCTTCGCTATTATCGTTCTCGTTATAACAAACTGGTATCAGAGCTTTGGTCGTTGAATTCCGCCGAGAATGATGTCTGGTTCTGTGTTGAAGATCGACAAGTTTACTGGAAGAAATTCTTTCAGTCTGTGGCAGATCAAGATGCGGGCTTTGCTGAAACAGCAAGGCTTATGGACACCGTTGGCCGCCGACAAGAAGGGGGCTGATACAACCACCGCTGAGTACGGCCTTCTGGAGGAGAAGGCTCATTCGACGATTATGTTGTGTCTCGCAGACGATGTCATAACAGAAGTTGCTGATCAGGAAACCGCAAGCAAGTTGTGGCTAAAGTTGGAGTCTTTGTACATGACAAAGTCTCTGACGAACAAGTTGCTTCTGAAACAACGGTTGTTCGGGCTGCGTATGCAGGAAGGTACACAACTCAGAGATCATCTTGATCAACTTAACACTTTATTACTTGAATTGCGTAATATTGATGTTAAGGTGGAGGACGAAGATGCTGCCCTAATTCTGCTGGTATCCCTACCCCCCACATACGAGAACTTCGTTCAATCGTTCGTCGTTGGGAAGGATACCATCACGTTGGAAGAGGTTAGATCGTCGCTTCACAGCAGAGAGTTGCGTCTGAAGGCAACCGCGTCGGTTACAGACAATCAGGCTTCCGGGCTTGTGGCAAACGGAGGCAAATCTGATGGTAGAAAGGGCAATAAGAAGAAGCATCGGCAAGATCGCAAATCAGGCCCTAAACCAAACAATGTTTGTAACTATTGCAAGGAAAAAGGTCATTGGAAGAATGACTGTCCGAAGAAGAAGAAGCAAGAGGAAGAGAAATCTGGGTCTGCAGCAGTAGTTGATCGTGGCAATACTTCTGAGGAGGATATTGTTCTGTTAGCTGATGATCACACACACAGGGCTGATGTGTGGTATCTTGACTCAGGGGCATCCTATCATATATGTCCTAAAAGGGAGTTGTTTGCAACATATAGCCGTGTTGATGGGGGCAATGTATCCATGGGGAATGATGTTCTCTGCAAGGTTGTTGGGACTGGCTCAGTTAGGTTTCGGACAGATGATGGGAAATTTCGCACATTGGAGGATGTCAAGCACGTGCCATCCATGACGAAGAATCTGATATCCCTAACAGTGCTAGACGACAAGGGGCTCAGGTACACAGGTTATGGGGGAAAGCTGCGTGTGTTCAGAGGCTCTGATGTGGTTCTGCAGGGAGTCAAGCGGGGAAATGGAACTTTGTACACCCTACAAGGTTCCTCGGTTACAGGTGCTGCAGCGGCTGTTTCTGCTGGGGTTCAGGAAGCTGATCTGACCAGGCTTTGGCATATGAGGTTGGCTCATATGAGTGAAAGGGGGATGCAAATTCTCTCGAAAGCAGATCTTCTGGGAGGCCATAAGGCCCAGAGCCTTGAGTTCTGTGAACATTGTGTGTTTGGGAAATTACACCGCAGCAAATTTCCTAAAGCAGTTCATTAGACAAAGGGCACGCTGGATTACATCCATTCAGACTGTTGGGGTCCTTCACGTGTTCAGTCCTTGGGCGGTCACGGGTATTTTTTGTCTCTGATTGATGATTACTCTAGGATGACTTGGGTATTCATGATGAGGCATAAAAGCGAGGCATTCAGTAAGTTCAGGGAGTGGAAGACTCTAGTAGAGAATCAGACTGGAAAGAAGGTCAAGAGGCTGCGAACTGATAATGGTCTGGAATTCTGTTCATCTGAGTTTGATGGGTTCTGCAGAGATGAGGGCATTGCTCGGCATCACACAGTCAGATACACACCACAGCAGAATGGTGTAGCAGAACGAATGAATCAGACTCTTCTGGCGAAAGCAAGGTGTATGCTTTCCAATTCAGGCCTTGATAGGAGATTCTAGGCAGAAGCAGTTTCAACGGCTTTCTATCTCGTGAATCGGAGCCCACACACAGGTATCGACTGCAAAACACCTTATGAGGTGTGGACTGAAAAGGCTGCTGATTACTCTAATCTGAGGGTTTTTGGGTGCATTGCTTATTATCATGTTGATGAGGGTAAGCTAGAGTCAAGAGCTAAGAAGGGAGTCTTCATGGGCTATGGTACTGGTGTGAAAGGGTACAGGATCTAGTCTGATAGCAAGATTATACTTAGCAGAAGTGTAGTCTTTGATGAGAGTTCTTTGCTGAATTCTAGGAAGAAGACCAGTGATGCAGTTGAGAAAGAGGCTGTTACTGAGGAGGTGGAGTTGGACTTCACTCCATCTGAGAGTCAGGTACATGATTTGGTCACAAACCAATCAGGTACTATTGAGTCAGACACTGCTGAGACAGAGGCTATACCACTAGACACAGGAGCAGGTGGAGCGACACATCGCAGTATTGCTCTAGATCGGCCAAGAAGGGCTGACATCAGACCCCCTGCGAGATATAGGTCTGATGAGCTGGTGGGATATGCCTTGCAGGTGGCCGAGGAGGTGGAGGATGATGCTCCGTCCACCTACAAGGCTGCTATTTCTGGAGATGAGTCAGCACAGTGGCTTGCAGCAATGGGAGAAGAGATGGAGTCTCTTCAGAAGAATCAGACTTGGGAGCTTGTCAAATTGCCTGCTGATAGGAAGGTGATTACTTGCAAATGGGTCTTTAGGAAGAAGGAAGGACTATCAGCTGCTGAGGGTATTAAGTACAAAGCACGAGTTGTTGCAAGGGGTTTCAATCAGCGAGAGGGAGTAGACTACAATGAGATTTTCTCACCAGTGGTCAGACATACTTCTATCAGGGTGCTACTAGCAATGGTTGCACATCAGGATTTGGAGCTTGAGCAACTAGATGTGAAGACAGCTTTCCTACATGGAGAATTGGAGGAGGAAATATACATGTCTCAGCCAAATGGTTTTCAGGTTCCTGGAAAAGAGAACCATGTTTGCAGACTGAAGAAGTCTTTGTATGGACTGAAACAGTCATCAAGGCAGTGGTACAAGCGATTTGATAGCTATATGGTGCAGCTGGGATACAACAGGAGTTCATATGATTGTTGTGTTTACCACAACAGTCTGGATTATGGTTCGCGTATTTACTTAGTATTGTACGTGGAAGATATGTTGATTGCTGCGCAGAACAAGTCAGATATTCAGAAGCTGAAGGATTGTCTCAGTGCAGAGTTTGATATGAAAGATCTGGGTTCTGCTCGAAAGATTCTGGGAGTAGAGATCTATAGAGACAGGAAGCAGAGAAAACTCTTCTTATCTCAAGAAGGGTACATCAAGAAGATATTGAGCAGGTTTGGAATGTCTTCGGCTAAGTCTATAGATACTCCAATGGCGTCTAACAGCAAGCTGGGAATGTACACACTTCAGACTGAGGAGGAGAAGGAGTACATGTCTAAGGTCCCTTATGCCAGCGCAGTGGGGAGTTTGATGTATGCTATGGTCTGCACTCGACCAGATCTAGCATTTGCTGTTAGTGTGGTAAGCCGCTTTATGGTTCAGCCTGGGAAGGAACATTGGCAAGCTGTGAAGAGGATCTTCAGGTATCTCAGAGGCACTACTGATGTTGGTTTGTGCTATGGGAATGATACAGAGTGCTTGGTTGCTGGGTTTTCAGACTCTGATTATGCCGGCGATGTGGACAGTAGGAGATCGATGACTGGCTATGTTTTCACTCTTGGGAGTTCTGTGGTGAGTTGGAAAGCAACTCTACAACCTACAGTCACTTTGTCTACCACAGAGGCAGAGTACATGGCGTTGACAGAAGCTGCTAAGGAGGGAATCTGGCTGAAAGGCTTGGTCAATGATCTAGGCCTACATCAGGATCAGACTTTAGTGTATTGCGACAGCTTGAGTGCAATATGCTTAACCAAGGATCAAGTTCATCATGAGAAGACGAAGCACATTGATGTCAGGTACCATTTTCTGAGGAATGAGAAGAGAATCAGGGTGAAGAAGGTGGGAACTGCTGATAATCCCGCTGATATGTTCACTAAGCCAGTTCCAGAGAGCAAGTTCTAACACTGTTTGGACTTGCTTAATATCACCAGCTGTTAAGTTGCCCTACGGGGCAGTCTGGGTCCTTCTTCAAGGACCAATCTGAGGCAGAGAACGTCTGGGCACTTTGTCATAGGTGCATCTGTTTATGAGAGGATTCAAGTCAAGGTGGAGATTTGTTAATGTGCCTTGAACGACTGTTGACCGGCGACGCATCGGGGGGTCCGGGGGGCGGAGCCCCCCGGCGGTGGTCTCGCTGGAACGCCGACCCCTGTAACCTAATCTGTTTTCGCTTCCTCTAATAAGAAATCTGGTTCTCTGCCCGTGGACGTAGGCAACACACCGTTGCTGAACCACGTAAATCTCTGTGTCTTTCTTCGCTATTATCGTTCTCGTTATAACATATAATCCCACACCTAATTCCTTAGATATTACACTTATTCCCCATATTATTCTTTTTTTTTTTGTCTGATATTCCCAATCACCATAAACAATACTAAAGCAGAAGCTGTATTGTCACGTGTTAGCTTCTGGTTAAAAATTTTCCCGCCTTTTTTTAACCAATCACATTATACCACATATATATTATTTTCCACCTACTTTTAATTTATTTATTTTAATATTCATTTTCTTATTTATGGTAATGATATTATAATTGTATACTATTTTAGTTGTATACTATTATATATATAGTAATCAAATAATTTGTGTACTGTTATATATATATATATATATATATATATATATATATATATATATATATATATATATATATATATATATATATATATATATATATATTGTTGATTTGGTTTGGACCTTAATTAAAGAAGTATATTTTATATGGTAAGTTTGTTAAGCATATATCTATATATCTTATTTTATTTTTGTCATTAATAATATATCTATATATTATAGTGGGTATATATATTTGTGCAATTCTTCACTATCAATAAGATGTTACATTAAGTACGTATTTCGACTGTAATCTAATAAGTAATGCATGTATCAATTTAGTGTTTATTTTTCATTGAATTTATTTTTAATCTTTATACTCAAACATGTATTGTGAATACACGTAATATGTTGTTACCCGATTCGATCATACAATTCCAACAATCCTACGATCTAAAAATGAAAAAATAATCCCGACCCTTTGTTACGATTCTAACGATCCTATAAAATATCTATTATAATGAATTTCTCATATTCACACTTTAAATCTAAGAAATTTTTTATATATTTGATTTGTTAATATTATATTTAGTTTATTTTTAAAAATTTACAATCTTTATGGGTGTTTTTTTATGATTTAAAATAATATTTGTCTAATATGAAACATATTAACTTCATTTTTTTTAAAATTCATTATGCAGTGGGATCTTACGATTCTACGAATCGATTCTATAATCTGATCCTTACACCTTTTTATCGATCCAATAATCCAGAATCCCGATTTTAACATCATCCACACGTACTTTTTTTTATATCCAAGTGTTTATGTTGCATTCTTGTGCTCTATTATAAATTTCTTCCATTTTTTCTGTCCATTGTATCTTTTTTTTAATATTATTCGATCACTTTAATAATATGACCTACTAATAAATATTTTTCTCTCTTCACCATGTAGTTAATTGCTTAACTTATTGCACAAATGAAGATTATAATTTGGGATGAAGTGCCAATAATTAGTAACTATGCCTATGAAGCACTTGATAATACCTTCAGAGATATTCATAGATTCCATAATGATCAAAGTCCGGACTAACCATTTGGTGGAAAGGTAGTTGTATTTGGTGTGATTTCTACCAAATTTTGCCCGTAATATTTGGAGCGAGTAGAGAAGATATTGTCTCTTCATCAATAATTCTTCTAATTTGTAGAATTGTTGCAAAATTTTGACATTGACCATAAACATGAGACTTCATCATTGTTGTTCATCTATTGCACACGAGCAACTCTCAGGAGATTAACATAATGAATATTGAGAGTTGGAGATCGATGGTACCGTAGATATTCCTAAAGACAAACAAGTATCTATTGAAATTTCACCTAATCTACTTATATCAAATGTCACTCATCCTATTGTATCGATTGTGGAATTTACTTACCCGTCACTCATATTGAATTTGTCAAATGATGAATACTTCCAATAACATGGTATTATTGTCCTCACTCATGATTGTTAACCAGGTGAATGATTATTTATTATCTATTGTTTTGGGTCATCAAGGGGTATTTGAGCTCAGATTCTATTTGCATATAGCAGATGCAATTCAACTTGGTGATGATTACTCCCCCTTCCCCCGCTTCCCGATTAGTTGAATAGTATTAAATGTTCCGATCTCCTAACTTACAACTTGAAGCTTAAGGTCGGTATTCCCATCATATATTGCTTAGAAATATTGGCCAGTCAGCTGGGTTTCGCAGTGGTACTAGGCTTATAACCACCCACGTTGGAAAGCCCATTATCCGAACAAAGATCATCTGAGGTTGCAATATTGGTCGATTGGTTTTTATCCCTCGCATATGGTGCTTACTCCTTCAAATACTCATTTTCCTTTCAAGCTTAAAAGAAGGTAATTTCATGTGCTTGTGTGCTTTGTCATGACAATCAACAAGAGTCACGGGCAATCACTTTCATATGTCGGTGCAATAGCTAGAGTGACATCAAGGAAGGGGTTGAAGATTTTAATTTGTGACAAAGATGGCCAATTCATGAACACAACAACTAATGTTGTCAATAAAGAAGTTTTTCATAATCTACACTAATATGATATTTCTTTTATTCCTTTATGCTCATCTTTCTCTATTAATTGCTATTTTTTTTTATTAGATAATAATTCGATGGCCAGACAGACCTGGCTCATCGAAAGGCCGACAAAGTCGGCAGACGGCGAACCGTCAAACATACAATCATAATAATAAAATGGTGCAACACAAAGACGACAAACAAACAGTCACTAGAAGAACAGACGAGCCTAATCCATAAAAGCTAAGGACAGCGAAGACAGAACGAAGCCAAGCGATATCAAGAGATAACACCGCTGGCCAGCGGTACATCAGGAGTCCCCCTGTGGGCGATGAAGACGAACCTCCAAGGAAATTTCCGAAATATGGAGTCGCCATGATTCACACCGCCACAACCCCAGCCAGACCTGACACCGAACGCACGAGCCCCAACTCATATCAGAATCGCCAAGAACAACCAGAACAACTGCCGTGAACCATCCTCGTAGAGAGCGCACCTGCAAGCCCTTTAGGGAATTTGTCAAGACCCTTTTAGGATTTTATCAAACCCTTTCGGAATTTAGACTACCCTTTCGGGTGGATTTCGGACGGGTTTACTCAAACCGGTTTATATATAAAAAAAATATATTCTATATATATAAGCCGACGAAATTAATTTTATTTTTTTAAAAAAATCAGCGGGCTGCCCCGGGCCCAAGGCAAAACCTTGGGCCCGAAGCACAATCTTTCGGGCCGCCAAAACCGTACCACAAATGGAGGACAACCAGGCGACGACGTGAAGGTACACCGGCAAGGGGCAAGGCGCACAGACCCCGGTGAGGACAACAGACAGGTTCGGAAGCCCCCGAAACGCAGAAGCCCCAACCCAATTACACGAATCGAAAGATAAAGCACCCACCCCAGCCAACCCAATACAGGATCGAGGAGGAAGGAGGTGGCGAGAGCGGATAGCTGTGGCGAATCGGGGAAGAAGCAATTGTGGACGGGATATGAGGTCATACATGGTGAGGAGGGCTCCAAGGTGAAACGGCGCCGGGCTCGCAAACACATAAGGGAATAGCCACACTAGCATTCAACAGACCCAAAACCAAGGGGGATTAATAATCTAAGCCACCCAACAACAAGAGTAAACACCCAATTTCAAATAGAGGGTAACAAAGGATCATTTTGAGGAAGCCTGCAGGCTCGATTTTGGCATCAATGGATGAACAAGAGAGGGTTAAGCTTGGAGGTTACACAAATTCTAGAGAGAAGGGGAGCCCTTGGTCTTTTCCCAAAAGAAAACTTATTTTTAAACTCACGTCTATTAATTACTATTTATTTGTTATATTTTTTCATCTTATTCATAGTTATTTTTTCTTTTTGAGTAGGGTTTTTCATATTTACATTTTTTTATAGATTGACTCATATCATTGCATTCAAGACTCTTTCTAAAAGTTTTTCCTTTTTTTTTTGGATTCTAGATTTTACATAATCATGTAATTTTATGAATTTAGGGCTTGTTTGGTTAACTTGGGAAGTATAGTTCCCGGTAAGTTAACTTCCTAGGAATTCAATTCCCGTAAATTGAAAATCATGGGAATTGAGAAATTGTGTTTGGTTATGTATTTGGGATTAAAGGAATTGAAATAAGAAATAGGATTTTCCTATTAAAAAGGGTGGAATTCGAACTTACCTAGGGGGGACTAGGTAAGTGCACTTCCTCCAAAATGGGGGAATTTAAATTCCCGGGAATTCAACTTCCTGGATTTTTCTTTAACAAAAAAATCAACCAAACGCTGGTATTATCTCCAATTCCTAGGAATTTCAACTTCCTGGGTTTTTGGAATGTCAACCAAACGAGCTCTTATTTATGTTGGATTTTAGTACAATAGTTTTTTAATATTAACATTTGGTTTTGTTTTTATTTTATAATTATACATAATGTTTTATTTAATAGTTAATTCAAATCTTTTAATATATCCGTGCAATGCACGGGTGATGATTAATCTTTTACCTCTAAGATTTGTTTTGATTTTGTTTGAAATTACTATGGTTAATCAATTTGGGGTCATTAAAAAAACTTCCTTTATTGCTATTTAAATAAATTTTTATTTTTTAATATTAAATTATATAAAAATTATTATAATATCTAGATTATCAATTTTTTTTGTAGATAAATATATATTATTTCTTTTTGAAGGTTAATATTTTTTTAAATTAAATTTGAAAATAATTATTATAATTTTATAATATTTTGACATTAAATCCGTGCATAGCACGAGGAATGGACTAGTATTATTCTAATTCATAACAGACGGTTTGGTTGTATTATTGTCTAGTTCTTGACGAATAAAACGGTTTTTTGGTTATTTTCTTATATTTCAAAGTAATTAACATCTTTAAATTGAAAAAAAAAATCATACAAATCAAATAAACAACATGATCATTTTAATAGTTGTTAGATTCAAACATAAAATCACGTAAACATGTTAAAATAAACCTCACAATCCATAAGTTCTATATTAACAAAATAAAACAACAAAATCAATACCAAATTCTAAGCAAATCGTCAAAGTGTCAAATGCTAAGCACCTCGACGGTGTATTGACGACTAGTCTACGCCAAACGTCTTAACGATGTCTAGACAGATGCCAAGACCATTTTTTAGAACACCGAACCCAGGGTTGTCTAAAACGCTCACTTTTTTTTTTGATAAGGTAAAAATTCGGCTAGCCAAAACCTAGCCGATCGCATCATGCTGGATGAGGTCTAACATACCTGGATGTGTTTCAAGTGCATGTCCCTGCAAAGAGCGGCTAAGGTGTGCAACCTTATCAGTTACCCTGTTTCCAATGCAAAGGACATGTGAGAAAGATACTTCATGAAAGTATTAAAGGATTGTTATGATATTTCTCATAGTCAATTCAATCTCTCAAGAACATTTTCCTTTCTGTGATAGATGGTTGATGATGATATGTGAATCTCCTTCAACTACGTTTTTTCGGATATGAAGTTCTCTAGATTTAATTACTCATTCTCTCGGGCGAGTACTTCTGCCATAAAAGGAGATTGTTTTTATCTATATGTTTGTGTCTCAATGAAATGATTTTCCCTCCCAGTTCCGGATTATGTTTCCCTGGTGCTTCCATCCAGATTTGTAGATGAACCATCGAAATTTAGTTTAATGACTTCTCGTCCCGGTTTTCTCCACTTAATTTTTGTTATTTTTTTTAATTTCATAAATAGTGAATTATTATGATTTTTTTCCATTTTCATTTTCCGAATAAGATAACAATATTATAATCTTTTCTGTTTTTCATTTATCCCTTTCTTATTTTATTTTCCCAGTTACGAAGTATTTCTCTTTTCTTGTTCATTCGTCCTACTTCTCTCCAAAAATCCCCAAACCAGATCCAATCGAAGTCGTACAGAGAGAGACAGAGGAGGCGGAATCGGCGGCGAATATGGCGGAGCCGGAATATGGAGACTCCGGCGTTGCCGACGATTCCAGAAGCTTAGAGCAGTTGCCATCGACGGTGCTGCAAACGATCCTGTTAAAGCTCGATCTCTCTTCCATCTGTTCTGTCGCTTCTACTTGTCGAACCTTCAGATCCTGCGCCCAGAATGTCTTCACTTACCTCCCCAACTTCCACCTTTATGTAAGTCTTTCTCCCTCTCTCTCTTTCTCCTCCTTTTTTTACTGATCGATTTCAGATAAAGCACGAGTCTTTCTATGACATGCAGTTCTGCAAATTCCCAATTTACTTAGATAACGAATTGACCCAAAAGGAAAACATTTATCAAGTCCTTGTTGGATGCGAAATCATTTATTATTTTTTGGAGCCAAATAATAGAAATTATGGTAGTTGAAATCATACCAGACATGAAATCATTTATTTATGCGGTCGATTGTTTGATTCGAATAGAATCGAGGACATGCCATTTCATTTTCTCAATCTATTGAGTAGAACGGAGGGGAAAAACTATAATTTGGGGGAATTCAATAACAATGAGGAGGAGACAGGATTTTTCAATTGGTTTTCAGGGTTGAAGTTTTGATTGATTTGTTTGATGATTTGAGTGTAATTTTTTTTTTTTAAAAATAATATTATTTCAGGATATAGCTCCAACTGAGCTTATCTTAGCTCCTTTACTGCCAGCTAATCCTCATCTCAGAAGCATGAAGGTTGATTGCAGCCGGCTCACTGATTCTGCAATTGATCTATTAACTCGGCCTTCTCTTCATGAGCTAAATCTCCAGAACTGTGGAGAGTTCACCGGGAGGCTCCTATCTGAAATTGGGGTTCATTGTCGTGATCTCAGGTTTGTTATCTTTTTTAGAAAGTTCATTGTGCAAAATTGATACATCTGAGTTATGTGCAAAATTTCACTTATGGTTGCTGTCAGTTATAAGTATGCTCTTGTGGTTATGATTGATGAATTATGAACTTCTCGCCGGTTAATGCATGAAATGCCATTTGATTCATATTTTAAAGAATCACTTGTTGAAAGCAAGACTTTAATGTTCATTGGTTTATTTTCTGCATTGTGCGGTGTTGCCAGTTGTTTGTTATGTCTCTTCTTTTGCTCTTCAGGTCTCTTTATTTAGGTTCTGTTGCGGATAAAAGTCAAAGAGGCCGTGCCATTAATATTTCTGACCTGGAGGAGTTATTCAAGGGTTGCAGTGAATTGGAAGTAAGATCCAATCCAACAACCAAATTGGTTGTTTTATGATGATTAAAGAGTTCTTTGAGGGGATTCATTTTGAAAATTAACTGAGATTATAGATCATAGATAGTAGTTTTTATAAGCCTAGATATGCACATTAATGTCATAAAAAAGTAGGGTCAGTCGACTAACTTATCAAGCATTGGTTCTAAAATGAAATAATTTGGCAAAGCGTAAACCATTTATCCTTTCCGTTACTACCTCTCCTTATCTGATAAAAATGTTTTTCATATGGTTTAATATTCCATTTTCTCCCTATAATTGAATTGAATTACCAACTGCAGTTGACATTATGATATCATTCTATTGTTCACCCTTTATTTGACGTGAGCCTTTTACTAAACAGGTTCAAAAGAGAAAAATAAAAGCCTTGTTTGCCTGTTTTGATGAAGCTAAAATTTCTTTTAAGTATGTAAAATCAGTGATGCAGTTGGTGCCAGGCTAAGTCAGCTGACTAAAACCATAGCTATACAACACACAGCTTGAAGTTTCATGATTGGTCAGCATGCAAAATCAATAAGCTTAAAAAGAAACTCTTCACAGTTCTCTTAATGCTTCAATGCATGAAAATGAAAACTTCATGTGTGATGTCCACCCATTCTTCTTGTTCTCTATCTCAGATGCCTATCCCCTTCCATATGAGCCCTAATGGCCTAATGTCCTTTTTCTTTGACTAATGTTAACCGAATCTTTCTCCATGGTTAACTTTTTAGTTTATAAGTGTATACTCTTTTAATGATCTCTTTCCATGAACAACAAAATATGCCAGCTTCTTTAGGTTTGAGAAAGAAAGCCAAATATAGTTGGGCTTGTTTCAACAAATTTTACTGCACAGTCCCTCTTGTCAATTATATCATACAGAGTTGAATGATAGAAGACAAGAAACTGAACTTTCTTCTTGAACAAAGAAGTAATCACAAATACTCGTGATATCTGATAAAAGTGAAAATCCATGAGCTTTATTGATTCCCTCCTCCAATGACAAAGTCAGATTGTTTCACTAAATTTTCTGACTTGTATTTTGTACATATATGTAACTTAATTTCATACTGGCCTGTAAAGATTGTTAGGAGCACCCAATAATTGATTAATTACTATATTTTATCTTAAATATATTTACCCTTTTCTTATTAAGAAAAATATATATTATCTTCCTGTTTAATTTGGTTACATGGGAATGCATTCTTTATGTGTATCTGATATTGCTTTTCTTGCAGACTTTATATCTGATGTTGCTTTTCTTGCAGACTTTGAACCTGGGATTTGATGTATCAACATTTCTTCGACAGAGTTTTGCTCGGGCTTGGACGTCAGCTTCTCCAAAATTAGCTTCTCTCGATATAGGTTACGTCTCTTCTTTAATGTTGACAGAAATGCTAAGCCCAACTATTGCTCCTGAGCAGCTCCAGGACAATATCCGGCTTCCTGTGTTTCCGAATCTTCAGAAACTGTGTCTATCAGTTGATTATATCACAGACACCATGATTGGCACCATATCTGATAGTCTCCCCTCCTTGACCCATTTGGATCTTCGAGATGCACCCATTATTGAACCAAGGCTTGCATTTGATCTTACCAATTCCGGACTCGAGCAAATCAATAAACGTGGAAACCTGAAATACCTTTCCTTGGTGAGGAGCCAAGAGTTCCTTGTTTCTTATTTCCGCCGTGTCAATGACCTTGGTATCCTCATGATGGCTGACAGATGTGCAAGCTTGGAGAGCATCTGTCTAGGTGGTTTTTGCCGCGTCACAGACACTGGATTCAGAACCATCTTGCATTCGTCCTCAAACTTATACAAGCTGAAAATATCACATGGGACCAATCTCACCGACCTGGTTTTCCATGACATTGCAGCGACTCCCCTGTCTCTGACTTATGTTTGCCTGCGATGGTGCAACCTGCTGACCAATCTCTCAATTTCCTACCTGGCATCAAACTTGGATCTCACATTTCTTGATCTCAGAGACTGCAGAAACCTTGGAGACGAAGCAGTCATGGCAATCAGCACCCTCCCTAAACTGAAGATCCTTCTTCTCGACGGTTCTGATGTAACTGATGCAGGAATTTCATACCTGAGAAGCTTAGTTACCAGTTCACTGGTAGCATTGTCCCTCAGAGGCTGCAAGAGACTTACGGACAAGTGCATCTCGGCTCTCTTCGTAGGCGCTTCTAACATAGTCTTGCAAGAACTGGACCTTTCCACTCTCCCCAACCTAAGCGACAATGGGGTGCTTCTCCTAGCAAAGAGCCGTGCTCCCATCTGCGAGCTTCGCCTGAGACAGTGCCCACTCATCGGGGACACTTCTGTGATGGCCTTGGCCTCCATGTTAGTCGACGATAACAAGTGGCATGGTGGAAGCACCCTGCGCTTGCTGGATCTCTACAACTGTGGTCGCCTAACTTCCCTTGCTTTTCGGTGGTTAAAAAAGCCCTACTTTCAACGGCTGAAATGGCTGGGAGTTACCGGGAGCATTAACAGGGATCTGGTGGACGCATTGGCCAGGAGCAGACCCTACCTACATGTTTCTGGTCGTGGAGAAGAGTTGGGGACAACACAGTGGGACCACTGCGAGAGCTACTATTATGTCCAGGACTATGAAGAGATGGACGAGCTCGAACAATGGCTTATGGATGGAGAAGTGGATGAAGCCGATGATGAAGAGATGGATGAAGCCGAAAGTGATGACAACAACGACAACGAAAATGGTGATGCTTTATAGTGAACTTCCCCAAGCTGATGTTGTATTTGTAAGTACACAGTACACACTGTTGTATTATGAAAACTTCATTTTCATTTTGTATTGTGGTTGTATCCTTGTTTTAGAATTTTTTTTTTTTTTGTATTTAATGACTTAAGCCTGAACTGTTTGTGTTGGTATTTCTGTTTATTCTGTGTATTAAGAAACCTTAGTTTTATGTTTGTGTCAGGTGGATTATACAACTTGGTTTATCCATCAGTAGGTAAGTTTGGTTCGATTGTTCAGATGATTTTGATTTCTGATTGGCATGGATGCAGTTTAGCAAATCGACAGCACCGAGTCGGGCAAAGCAGAGGGTGTGAAAGACTGAATCAGAGTCCTTAACCGGAGCACCTAACAGGTTAACGCATCTTCACAGACCAAGAACTACTAGATCTCTATTCATAAATAAGACAATACGATTAAAGCAACAAATAGATCGAATACACCGATTAGAAGCCCTAATCAAAGATGTCAGCAACCATACATAAAAGGCTTTTTGAGTCCAAACTTGCTACATAACTAATTAAATTCAAAGCATAACCACGCTCTCAAAATAAACCCCTAAGCAGTCTTCAACCTGTCCTCCACGAACCTCACTCTCTCGAGCCCCGTCCACGATGGCAGCACCCTTCTATCGATCTTGTACCGTATTGTCCACGACATTGTCTCCATCTCCAACGCCCATATATAGCCTTGCCTCTCGGCATCGACCCCCCAAACCCCCACCGACGACCCCCCATCGAGGGTCACGAGCCTGCTCCCCGTCCTCCTGCCCTTCGGATCAACCGAGTAGGGCACGTTAGCGTATCGAAACTTCTCGGTTTCGAACCCGAACCAAACCAACCCGTTTCTGTCGAGTTTCCTCGAGCTACAGCACTCGATCCAGAACAACCCGTCGTCGAATGCCAGGCTTTGCGAGTACACGCTCTTCCTGAACCGGCGACCGAACCCGGTGTTCGAAATCTCGGTCCATAAGTCCCATTTGACGCTATAAACCCAAACACCATTATACGAGTAGCCACTCATGGCGACCACTTTATAGTCCTTGCTCTTGGGATCGAACCCGAGGCCGAGGTATCTCGCCTCCGGCGCGGGGAGGGTCAGTTGACGGAGCTTCCTGATGGAGGGGTTCCACAGGACGGTACGGCGGACCCACCCAACAAAGCGGGTGTTTACGAGCAGGAAGAGTCCGTCGAGGGAGCCGGCAAGTTCCCACCATCCCGTGTTGTTGCCGGTCTGTAAGCGGGGTTCGGTGAACTGGGTGAAGGTGGTGAAACGGTCACGGACTTGGTAGACCGTACCATCGGAGGTGGCGGTGAGGAATCGGGTTTCGGAGAGGTTGTGGGGGAAGCGGCGGAGGTGTAAGGAGACGAAGCGGTGGTCTTGGATGACGGAGAGGAGCGATTTGCAGACGGCGCAGAGGACGAGGAGGGATTGAGCGGGGAGGAAGGACAGGATTTGGAACCAGAGATCGAGTGGGAGACGGTTGAAGTCTCCGGCGTCGTGGCTGAGTTTCAAATGTTTTCGCATCGTCACTTTTTGTGGGTTTCCGAATTCCGATTTGATTATTGAAAAAGGTTGGATCTTTGGGAAGAGCTGCAATTGAATTGGTTTAATTTCTCTTCGGCGGGAAGAGGAAGAGTTACGGTTTTAGGGTTTGGATAAGTTGATAAAGATTAATTACCTAATACTAAGAATTAATTAATTAATTAACCCTAAAAAAATCGAAGTTAATATAAAACTCAACCATCCCCTTTAGAAGTTATGGGATCTAAATCCATTATTGTAATTTTAAACTTAATCTTAATGGTTTTTCATATTTGAAGAGAAGTGAATAATCCTAATTTTGGAAAGATTTTGTGATATTTACACAATTTATCATTTTTTGTTAAAAAAAAAAAATTATCCTCAACTTTCAAAATATATACAGAGGTTGGTTTCTTGTATACCGCATTTACTGTGTATACAACCTTATCGTGTACACAAAAATTAGGCGTTATATTCATCTATTCATTCATAATTATTCGTCTATTTTTACATAATTATTTATCTATAATTATATAATTATTAGTCTGTACAAAGAGTGTAAAAAAATGTAAATTTTATTCAATAATCGTCTAATACTATTGAATAATTTCATTTCAATGAACAATCTCTCAATATCACCGAATAATCAGAAGTTACTTGTAATCTTATCCGTTGATCTTTTTAATTCAATTGTTGAGATATGTAAACATGATACATCAAAAGTGGTTGTGTACATATCATCTATTTTCTAAATTCCAAACTTTTATTCCATATTATAACATCTATTTATAGCTACTGCACTCTTTGCTTGATTAAGCTAAACATAGAGCTAAAGCTGGTTAGCATCGTCTAGCTCTTAGCATGCTACATTGCTCAATCGTTAGGATCACACGTGATCTGGCTCTGATTTGCATCATCTTGATGCGAAGTTTTAAATCACTAGAACATTGTTAGATACTTCCTCGATCCGTCTCAAAATACAGGTCATTTGGATGTGTGACATATTTATTTATAATTTTTTTACTATTTTTGTACTTATTAATAATGAGATTGAAATTGTTTTTAAAAATAATATAAAAGTTGATATTGAATAGAATTTTTATCTTTTAAAAAGATATATCAAAAATTGAATGACTTGTATTTTGATACAGATAAATCAATCAGTTTGGGAAATATTAAGAAGGGATTAGGGTAGTTGATCACCTTTAATTGGCTAGGCCCAAACGATATCCCCCAAAGCCCAAGAGAATACAACATTAGTTGATCATCTTTAATGGGCTAGGCCCAAATGATATCCCCCAAAGCCCAAGAGAATACAACATTAGTTGATCATCTTTAATGGGCTAGGCCCAAACGATATCCCCCAAAGCCCAAGAGAATACAACATTAGTTGATCATCTTTAATGGGCTAGACCCAAACGATATCCCCCAATGCCCAAGAGAATACAACATTAGTTTTTCTAAATATAAGCGGAAAAAAAATGTCAAACCAAAATTTGGGGAAGTGAAGTTCCAATTACCAAATATTCTATAATTTTAAATTAAGGATAAGATTTTAGTTTTAACCATTCAAAATAGGCTCCTAATGATATTCAAAGCTGGGTTAATTAGAGGGTAAATTAATCTAATACCCACTATTATTGACAAGTCAATTTTTTAAAATGTTGTTAAGCTAATGCTTTTCATCAATGGGCTTTTAGTTCTTTCTAATTAATAATATTTTTTTTATTATTTCACAATGTGCCTTCTAAAGTAGTCTAAGTTGCATAATTTAGTTCTGACCAAGACATAAATTACATAATTAAGTCTTAACCCGATGGCATTAGCCATCTCTTGATGATGATTAGAGACAGCCGAATCTTTGATTAGCTAAAAGATCTAACGTTTTACACACTATTAATAATTAGATTTAAGGGGGTGGTTTCTTGTGGATCAGAATTACCCGTGCAACCTTATCCCCCTCCTATCCCCCAACTCCCTCTCACAAAACTTAATTAAAAAGAAAAAAAAAGAACTAAAATAAAAAAATAGATTAAGAAAAGGGCAAATTGCATGAAATAGCACGAACTTTAGGGGTGGTTGCACTCAGTGGCACGAACTTAAAAAAATACAAAAATAATCACCAACTTTGGTGTTTAGTTGCGGTCAGTGGCACGTATACCCCCTATCTCGCTATCTCGCTAATGTGGACTAGTGGGGGTGCTTACCTTGAATTTTTTTAATTAAAAAGACATATAGCGAGATATGAATTAATGAGAATGCTTATATGGTTTTAAAAAAAATTAAAATACATAAAAGATGTGCCAAAATTATGAAACTAGCTAGGTTCCAATTTTATTCGTTATTTCATGTAATTCCAAATAACTAGTACCAAATTTTAATTTGCAAATGTTATATTTGTCACAATTATCTTTGATTTGGAATTACATGAAATAAAAAATAAAATTGGAATCTAGCTAGTTTCATAATTTTGGGACATCTTTTATGTATTTTAATTTTTTTAAAAACCATATAAGCATTCTCATTAATTTATATCTCGCTATATGTCTTTTTAATTAAAAAAAAATTCAAGGTAAGCACCCCCACTAGTCCACATTAGTGAGATAGGGGGTATACGTGCCACTGACCGCAACTAAACACCAAAGTTGGTGATTATTTTTGTATTTTTTTAAGTTCGTGCCACTGAGTGCAACCACCCCTAAAGTTCGTGCTATTTTATGCAATTTGCCCTTAAGAAAATAAAAAATGGGTGGGTTTTGTAAGGAGGAACAGTAGAGGGGAACAAGTTTCGGGACAGAAGATTTGGACCCGAATTACCTTAGCTAACAAATCTCTTTTCTTTTCTTTTCTTTGCTAAACTAGCAAATCTAATTGGTCCCAAACCATTTTGAATAAGCTATATATATAATAATAAATACTGAGTGCTAATTAATTGCTCAAGATTTCTTTAAATGGCTGGTTTCCATTGACTGGAAATGACTCGTATTGTCATGTGGCATATAATTTACACGTGTTTTGCATTTTGTGTATACTATTAATCACCAATGTTAATGGTGTAAATATCGGGATCATATCAATTAAGAAAAAAAAATATCGAAATATATAGGAATTATCGAATTAACTAATTTTTAGTTAAAATTATTATATTTATACAATTATAAAAAAATTGTTTAAGTAATGACAATTTATACTTCAAACTTTCCCAAAAAAAAACTAGAGAAAATAATATTTACATTGCAGCATTTATTAAAGATCACCGATATATCGTAAAATATCAATGATATATTGCTTTTGATTTTTTTTTTCCATCAACCGATAAGTTTTAACCGATATACTCTTATCATACTGGATTTTAAATATCGTTGATATATCAGTCAATCAATTTCGATGTTTATAACTATCCTAAAATATTTGTTACTTTATAGATTTACATACAAAGTCTATATATTAATCCTAGAGAGTTAGTTTTTAAATGAGTTATATCTTATTTGATTTAGATATAAAATGATTAAATCTAATTGAACTAGACTAAAATTTAAAAAAAATTAGAGAGAAGTGGATGATGTCTAATTATTATTTTATGTGAATCTATGCATTTTGATTGATTCAGTTATTCATATATACTTATTATTTTGGAAATGTAAAATGCTATATGATATTGTAATAATATAGTAATATGATATATTTTATTTTTATTATCATATGGCAAATTCCCATAAGTGTGGAGTACATAATTAAGATTTGACATTGTAATATAGTCTTTCTATTAATCAGTAAAACATATCACTTACTATTTATACATAATTTTTTATAATAATAAAAACTATATAAAATATTAAATTTTGCAAACGGTTTTTTTATAAACTCATACTTAATAGTAATAAGTATGAAATTATATATTTTAAAAAATATTCAATTTTTTTATATTTTATATAGTTTTCAATGCATGAATAGTAAAATATCATGTTTTATTAATAGATGGAATATAATATTAATTTTTAATCTTATTTCCGTGAGATCGAATATCCTCTTACATTTAAGATTTTTCCTAGAAGCACATAAAACTCTAGCTAGATCAAACTCGTGAGTTGTGTTAATATTTGTAAGTACTAATGAAAAAAAAATATGTTCGAAGTTTACCTTAATTACAAAAAAAAAAAAAAAAAACTCCAACAGAACTTGTGATTAAAAAAAAAGCTCCAACAAAACACACATTACATTTGATCATTGTCATTTTTTTCATATTTTTATTTTTTAATAAGAAATAATAATTCAAAATATCAGACATTCTTGATATTTTAAGAGGCCGGAAAATTCAACTAACAAATAAATTATGATGAAATAAGAGACACATCAACCAAACCAACTATAAAGAAAGATAATAGGCATCAAAAAAATTTATACATGTGACTTTATAATAATGTGTGGTGTGTGATAAATTATTTTCCATTAATTGTATGTGACTATGTGTTATAGCCTAGCTTTTGGATGGCTCCTAAGTGATCCTCGAGTCTAGGTACATTTATACGTTGCATTGTCTAGATTCAATGAATTTGGACACTTTTTGTTTTGGTATACACGAGCCGTCTAGATTCATTCGCAATGCTAATCTATATCTATATCTATCAATTAAAAGAATAACTACTATTTTAACGTACTTTTCATCCTTATCTGCTAATTTTTTTATGCATCACATGATCGAATAATAGTCTGTATAAAGAGATCGATAATGATTAATGAATATGAAATCGACAATTGGGTATATCATATTCTATCACCTATATTATGTAGCTAGTTCAAATATATCATAGTTCATAGATGAATTAATTCATTGAACTAGATTTAATAGGAAAACAGATTCACATTTTTGTAATACACAAGAATTAATTATCTCAATGAATTAATTCATTGAAGTAGCTAGTAATATATTGGTGATTGGGTTTCTCCACATTGGCCCCAGTCGGAGTGGTCTAGTGGTAAGGAGCAAGGAGGTCCCGGGTTCGATCCCTGCCTCCGCCTCTTTCCTTGGGTGAAAAACCCAAGGTTTACCTTGCTCTCTACCACTGAGTCGAGCCGGTCGGCGCAAGCCGGTTTATCTGGTACGTGGCTCTTGCCGGTTGGGTCACGTGCTCGGGGTTTGCCACCGAAGGTGGGTTCCTCGTCATCAAAACATGACTTAACTTGATTAGGTCATTCATGATGCATTACACCATTACTTGGTAACTTAATGGGTAATACCTGCTTTAAATTAAATTATATTATATTAATCCAATTTCCATTTTTAATAAAGTATACATATCTATCATATCTGCCCATGGATTGGGGAGGAGATCCACGATTCTCTTCCACGTACTAATGTCTCTCACATGTAAATCTTTATATTGCACGATACAAAAGTATACAACTAAGGGAGGTTACTTAAGCTCCGTTTGGTTTTGTTTGGTTTACTATTATTAATTTTTCCTTTTTTTTTTACTCTCAATATATAATTTTAGCTTATTACAAAAAAAAATTTAAAAATTAACAAATATACTACTATACCCTCGTTTATTACCTTATTTTTCTACTTAAAAAATCACAACTAATTAATAATCCACTAATCAATATAGTAGGCACCAGCGTTCCCCACCTAAATGAGGAATCTTCGAAGACATACTATTATTCGGAGTATTGTCTAACCGAAGTCGCAACTTATCCTAACCCCCAAACAGGTCCCAATCCCGTGGGCCCACTCCCACTACATATGGACCCCAGTTAGCCAGCCATCTTATCATGTGGATAAGATATTAATAGTAAGAGAGAGAGAGGGAGGAGGTAATTCCGTAATTAGGTTGGACTTTCACACCGTTGGATTATATTACCAGTATAGTATTTCAAATCTAAGTCTAATTCACGGCGACAGCTCGCCACATTTCCACGCTGTAATGTTTGTTAGTTTATTTTATTTTTTTGGGCCTTTGGCTTTTCCCAACAGCCAAAGGCCACCCTCTTAATATTTATATTACAAAAATTCCTTACCTACTTTCACAAAACTATCTCCAATTCAATCTCGTCAAAAAATCTCATCCCTTACATATGGTAAATTACGGAAAATCGCCCATAAATTTGATTTTCTTTCGAGAAAAATCATCCATGACCTTTTTTTACGACTAAAAAGTGTTTAAAAGATGTGAAAATATCAAACTAAACCTTCTTATAATAAACATTTGCCATCAATATTTATGAATAAAGCAACAATTTATGGGATGTTCTTTGAAATAAAACCGAATGTATGGGTAGTTTTCTCTAGTTTTATAATTTATGAATGTTTTTGTGAAAACTTTCAATTCGGGTAGGTCTCTCTATTTGATTTATCTTTAATTTTTTTAATTAATTCACTTTTTTCTTCTATGTACAGCATTTAAGATGAATCAGATTTCAAATATCAAGTACATAATCTTAATTGGTATTTTAAAAATAAATCTCAATAGTCTGTTTAGTTTCGTTGAGATTTGAATATATATATATATATATATATATATGGGTGTATAAGGGGCGGATTTGGTCGATATTCATACGATCGACTTACGTGTAAATGATAAGATCTTGGTTGGAGAAATAAATTAATACAATATATATTATCTGCAGTAAGGTTTGAATTTCATTTAGCCCGTTTTTCTTTGCTCCCACTTCTTCTATCGGTATATATTTATTAAGTTACAATTTGTTGTGAAGTGTTTAGATGAAGATAAACAAATAACTATGACTATATATATATATATATGTTCATTAAGTGTTGAAATTAGAAAAATCAATAAGGACAATATAGCTCATAAATGAAACCTAGCTATAGATGATATCTTAGACCGCCCATTACATAAAGAAGATCACGAAAAAAAAAAAAAAGGTTACTGAGAGAAGAATGGAGACAGAAAGATAACATTTCGAGAAAATCAAGATACGAATTTACTTGTTATTGGTCGATCTGTTGTTATAATTGATTTATAGGCTTATGGTTGTTTGATCTAGCTAGATGGATTTTGAGCAATTCAGAATCTTTGTAATCATGTATAACCGTTGAACAAAAACAAATTAATAGTCTCATTCAAAATCCTTTCTATAGTGAGAATTAAGCTAAAATTAATGGTGGTAGTATTTACCAACTCTGAATATACTGCATTAATATTTCCGTTAGATTTATTTGTGTTTCAACGATCTAACCCAATTTTCAACATATGTAGAATATATTATTATAATAAAACACATATTGCTCATTAATAATATTATTATTAATGTGACTTATATTAGATGTAAATCACAACGTTTCCCCACACGCAAGTGAATATGCTGGTGAAATTCCCTTTGGAGTTGGCTCCAACATTTTCAACGAAGCTTCATGTTATGTATATATGCATGCCGTCCTAAAAATTAAACAACTTGCTTGCATTTTCTTTTTTTACACAAATTAAATACTCCATAATTAAGATGAATATATATTGATATATTGATTGGGGATGGTACA
Source organism: Persicaria tinctoria (assembly GCA_037127255.1). Taxonomy (NCBI): domain Eukaryota; kingdom Viridiplantae; phylum Streptophyta; class Magnoliopsida; order Caryophyllales; family Polygonaceae; genus Persicaria; species Persicaria tinctoria. The sequence goes on along the minus strand of JBANSL010000019.1, from coordinate 888,870 downwards.
CAAGAACACTCCCACTTGTTCATCCGCTCATCTCCCCTCTTTTTCAATATATATACAGAGCTGATTCTGAACCGTTCGATAACAATTTTTTTTTTCCAGTAATATAACATATATATTCGATAAACATGACGAGTCAATAAGGTTGAAAAAATATTATATATAACATTAATTATATATGTTTGGAATCATATAAAGATATGAATATATATTTCTTTCTTTTGGATTGGTACAAAGTGGAAATAGTGCTTTGTACATGGAATTCTCGTCGGCATGCTTCACATCTCAATAGTTTTTGCTCTGTATTTTAGCAATTAATTAATTAAGAACAACACACATGTGTATATATATTGGGGAGATCCAACTTCAACATATATAGATATTGATTGGAAATAGTACAAGGGAATCATTCTAGTTTGCCCACTAGGCCACCTAGCAAATTTCACATATATACATTGTAACTAGACATGCCATTAAATATTATGATTTATATTATTAAACTTTTTCAGCTTTAAAGGTCAGCAATCGTTGTCAGATATTATAATAAAGGAGTAGATAACCAAACGAATATCTTCTATTTCTTTTAAATTTGTAAAAGACTCAAATGACTATTTCATATAGCATATTCGATAGACCTGACAACTCAACAATTTACTTATTCTTAGTTATTTATCGTTTCAAATCCATTTTATTCCGTATATATTTTAAAATTTTATTAGTTCTAGAAGGACACTTTTGATACAATTATTATTGTTAAGGGAATTAGTTTATGTTAAAAAAAAGTAATAGATTAACCTATCTATTCATATGAATATATATTTAACAAAATTACCAAAAAGGTATAGTAGATTAAACAACTATTTAAGCGCAACGGCTAGTAGAGTTTATTCCAATACGATCCGAATCGGCCGCGGCCAAATCGAAACCACTACTGGCTTCTTACCAAAAAGCAAGTCAAAGCACAACTTGCCACGTGGTGAGATAGCCAATAACGTTGCCGGTTTTCCCCGTCGCATATAACAAGTATATTAAAAATAATTTGACTAAATACAAGTATTAATTAAATAAATCAATTTTAATAATATACTCCGTATGAACTAAGAGTACAATATACTAATTTTTATAGTATATGCGACGGGGAAAACCAGCAATTTGTATAAAATTTGTATAAGTACAAGTATTAATTAAATAAATCAATTTTGATGAGATGTGTTAGAGTACAATTTAAGAATTCATTTGTGATAACTATTAATGGATTTAATGTGCAATTACTCGATGAATTGTTAACGATGACAAATTTATGCTGAGGCTACGTCGGTTTTAACATCACTTTTTACTATTTAGGTACCATTTAGTATAAATTACATTATGATTAGATTTATGACAATATATGTCGTTATCGTGATTATGTTTTAACATTTTCACGGCCGTCCTACTTGCTTGGTGGCTTCCTTCTCTTTTTCTTTTTTCTTAATTAGGTTTACATCTACAAATTTGATCTACAAAATTCAACTTATTGGAATTTTGGGTAATGAGAATTTATATTATTTATTTTTGAAATTATGTTATGAATTGTATGTTTTGAAAAAAAAAAGCAACAACTAAATATAAAAAACACAAAAATAATTTAGATGTTATAAGATGAATACAGTATATTTTATTATTATAGGATTACCCAAAAATCCGCGGTTGGCCTACAAGTTAAAGGCGTCTATTCTCCCCATACAAAGACGATATATTCACGTGCTTTCCACGTCATGTCCGAGTAGGAAGCCTTAAACTATGTCTAGTTGTCTCACCTTTGTCTATGCCGTCGTGGGCCCACAAAATATTCCAATCAAAATAGTGGGAATAATCCAGCAATAAATTAAAGAAGAAAAGGAAAAAATTAAGTAAAAAGTTAAAACCTCAAGAAATAAACATTCACAACAAAATAACATAAATATACAACGTGTTGGGATTAGGTTTGCTAGGTCGCTGGGATTTGTTGCTTGCCACTGCCCGGTCTGTACCTTTAGTTTTTTTTTTCATTGTATATTTTGACGGTTTGTCGTTTGCCGACTTTGTCGGCCTCTCGAGGTGTCAGACCTGTCTGTGCCTCGAATTCTTACCTTATCAAAAATTTAAAAAAAAATAATAAAATAAATATACGGGAAAACTAATTAAAATACATCACCTTTGAGGGTATGGTAAAAATATATTTTGAACAATAGGAAATCAAAGATGGAAGAAAACGATTTGATTCATAGGATTCATGTTCTACAACTCAAAGGAGGAAGAGAACTAAATATGTGTTCACGCACACAGTTTGTTACAGAAAACAGAAAATGGCGCCAGATTGCTCTTATAAGAGCTGATGTGTTTTGTTGTTCGGTTGTTGGAACAACCTCACATGAAGTTACCAAATTGCCCTTGTGTCATCTACTTATATGAACCCATAGGCCCCCCTCAAGCTGGACTAGCCATAGGAGACACTAGACCGAGCTTGACACGCAGAAAAGAGTGTTGGTGAGCTCCTAGTGCTTTGGTGAGAATGTCAGCAATCCGCAGAGATGAAGCAACATGCTTGGTGCATATGAATCCTTGAGTGACCATTTCTCTAATAAAATGAGAATCAATTCGCACATGTTTTGTTCTCTCGTGGAAAACAGGGTTGACTGCAAGCTGTTGGGCACTCTTATTGTCACAGAACAAAGTAACGGGGAGAGAAACAATGATGCCAAGATCAGCTAATAATCCTTGTACCCAGACCAGTTCACTAGCAGCAATGGACATGGCTCGATATTCACTTTCTGTGGAGGATTTAGACACTACCTTCTGTTTCTTGGCTTTCCAAGATATCAAGGATGAACCCATGAACACACAATAGCCATAGAGAGATCTTCCTGTGTCCACACAGTTGCCCCAATCTGCATTTGTATATGCATGAACTGCAATGGAAGATGATGTTGGATAAGACAAAGCTAGATTGAATGACCCTTTGAGGTATCTCAGCAGATAAACCATAGCATGCCAGTGAGGTTGACGGGGATTGAGTAGAAACTGGCTTAGTTGTTGGACAACAAAGGCAATATCAGGCCGGGTAAGAGTAAGGTATAACAGTCTCCCAACTAATCTTCTATAATCCTCAGGCTTTGTAATGGGCTCCCCATTATGAAGAGAAATTTTAATGCCATGTTGCACAGGGAACTCAGCAGGCTTACAATTCTCCATATTGGCATCCATGAGTATATCAAGGACATACTTCCTTTGATTAAGAAGAATGCCATGAGAGGATCTAGAGATCTCCATACCTAGGAAGTACCTGGCAATTCAAACCCCAAATCTTTGATGGTGAATTCCTTGTGCAGAGCCTTCTTTGTGGATGAAATCTCTTCAACTGAATTCCCCAATAGAAGCATGTCATCCACATAAACTAAAGCAACAATCATATAAGAGCCATCTGTTTTAACAAATAAGGAATAATCATGAGGGGATTGAGTGAATCCTAAATGGATCATGAACTTTCTGAGCTCAGAATTCCATTGCCTGCTTGCCTGTTTTAGCCCATATAGGGATCTAGTGATCGAGCTTGCAAACATGCCCAGTTAGTACTGAATAACCAGCAGGAGGAAGCATGTACACCTCTTCATCTAAATAGCCATGAAGGAAGGCATTGTTGACATCTAATTGGGGGAGAGACCAACCTTTACTGGCTGCAAGAGCAAGAATGATTCTAACTGTAGAGAGCTTAGCCACTGGAGAGAAAGTTTGCTTATAATCCTTGTCATTGACATGGTTATACCCCTTTGCCACAAGCCTAGCCTTATATCTTTCAATATTCTCATCTGGTTTGTACTTAATTTTGAAAACCCATTTGCATCCTATAGCTTTCTTGCCATTGGGAAGAGGAAGAACCTGCCATGTGTGATTGCTAGTGAGAGCATCAAGCTCTAACTTTATTACTTGTTCCCATTCTGAAACTCCTTTGGCTTGACTGTAAGAGTTGGGTTCAAATGTGCTACACATGTTGATGAAGGACTGAATGTATTGTGGAGATAGATGAGACAGTTGCCTTGTGGAGAATACAACAAAAGAGTCAGAGCCAGATGAGACATCCAAATGACCTCTGGATGGGATGTTCTTGCATATGAAATCCTGAAACCTAGCAGGTCTGTGAACATGACTCCTAAGGCCATGTGTACGATTAGGAATAGATGGGATAGGTGAACTGTTGATGGATGAGGAAGAATTTGCAACTGGATTTAGTGAATAAGTGGAATCTGAAATATGGCTAGGGATACGAGATGAGCCAAATGATGGTGCAGAAGGATGTATGTGGGAATTGAATAGGAGGTGAAGATCCTGCAACATGAGTGTGAGAAGGTCCTGGTTGGGAAAGGAATGAAACAAAGTAGTCATCCTCAAGAGATACCAAAGGAGGAGCTGTAGTAATCTTGTTAGGACTCATAGCAGATGCAAGAGCTTTGAAAGGGAAAATATTTTCCTCAAATTTCACATGTCGACTGATGATGATGACATGCTTGTCAAGATCATACAATTTAAAGGCTTTCTGACCAATTGGATATCCAAGAAATATGCACTTTCTGCCCACTATCCCCATCTTGTCTCTATGATCATTAGGTTAAACTGCATAGCATAAGCAACCAACCACTCTAAGCTTCTCATACATGGGAGGAGTCCTATAGAGTATCTCAAAAGGAGATTTCCAGTGAAGAATAGCAGAGGGAAGCTTGTTGATGATGTGTGTGGTACTCAATACACATTCCCCCTAAAATTTAATAGGCAATCCAGCATGAATCCTAATAGCCCTAGAAGTTTCAATCAAGTCTCTGTGTTTCCTCTCTACACAGCCATTTTGTTCATGAACTCCTGGAGCAGATCTTTGATGAATAATCCCCCTAGAACTGAATAGATCTGCACACCCTCTATGAGTAAACTCAGTCCCATTATCTGTCCTAATGAACTGAACTGATGTCTGGAAGTGAGTGTCAACCATGTTGAGGAATCCAGTAATGTTCCTCAACACTTGCAATTTATCTTGCATCAAGTAGACCCGAGTGGATCTATTGTGATCATCAACAATAGTAAGAAAATACTTAACTCCACATAAAGCAGGGATCCTATATGGACCCAAAATATCCATATGTAACAATTTGAAGGGAAACTCAGCTAGAGATTCACTCCTATCAAAACTCAGTTTGTGAGCCTTAGTCAAGGAACATGTATCACAATGGACATCCTTGAACCCACTACATTGAGCATCATGCAAATGATGTAAATTGGCAAATGACATGTGGCCAAGTCTAGCATGAATCAACTTTGCTTTATCAAGCTTATTACAACCAGAAACAGCATTACTTAGAGAGTAAGAGAATTCCTTACAACCATTCAGATAACCTGCAGCCTTCAGAATGTATAAACCTCTCTTCTCAAATCCTTTAGCCAGCACATTCTTAGTTATAGGGTCCTATAGCCAACATGATATATCATCAAATGTAACTCTCAATCTCTGATCATAAACAATCTTTGATACTGAAAGCAAATTGTGCCTAAACTGGGGCACCAACAAAACATTCTTTTAAACAAAGCTGTCATTCAAGGAAATTGTACCACTCTGACTAACAATGATACTACTTCCATCAGGCAATCCAAGATTAACATTTGTATGTAAATCATGAATTTCTATGAAAATGTTGGTGTCAAATGCAATGTGGTATGTAGCACCAGAATCCACAATCCATGTGTCACTTTCATCTTTGTTAACACCAATAAGAAAGGAAACACTGAGTGTACCTGCAAAGTGTGTCATGGCTTGATTCACTGAGCCATCCATAGACTCCAAAGGAGCCTTCCCTTTCATCATTTTCACTATCTCATTGAACACTCCATTGACCATAGCTTGGTCTGGCTTCCCACCACTCTGATTGTGATCAAAATGTTGATCAAATGGACTTTCCTATTGACCACTTTCAAACTGAGCAGCAAATCTACCATTGTACTTGGGCTTATCATCTTCCTTTGGACCCCTGAACCATTCTGGATACCCAATCAACTTAAAACAATAATCCTTGGTGTGCCCACGCTCACCACAATGATCACATTTCCTATCAAGCTTAGCTCTCTTATAGACCTTTCTTGCTTGATCAAACTGCTTTCCTTGATCACAAAACCTGTTCTGATCACTGAACCTTTGCTTTTCCAAAGCATTTGCTTCACTCTCAAAATGTTCATCCCTACTTGCTAGAAGAACATTACTCTCTCCCTAAGGAAAAGAAGTCACGCCCTTAGATCTTTTTATTTGAACTGCCATTTGATAAACCTTGTGTAAACCAGGAGCTGGATCATTTGATAGCACATTGCCCCGTAGATGCTCAAACACATCATTCAATCCCAACAAAAACTGCATAACCTTGGCCTTTGCATCCCTTTCAACAAATCTTTTCAACAAAGTGCAAGAACACTGATTGATTCCACCACAGCTGCAGGTAGGAATGGGATCCAACATCTGGATTTCATCCCAAATTTTTTTCGATTTCATAAAGTATGCCCTAACAGACATATTTTCCTGTTTCAGATTGCTCAAATCTCTTTTCAATTGGTACACCAGAGTATCATTCGACTCATAGTACCTATCCTTGATCTCATCCCAAAGTTCCTTCGACGACTGCACATATGTAAGACTTTCTCCAATCTCGTTGTTCGTCGAATTCACTAACCAGCACATAACCATGTAGTCTGCCCTTAACCATTTCTCATAATCCTCACTGTCCTCACTAGGACGCACACAACTACCTGTAATGAAACCTAATTTGGCCTTGGCACCCAAATCCATTCGAACATTCTTACTCCAGCTTATGAAATTCATACCATTGAACAAAGCAGACACGAGATTCATCCCCGGATGGTCTGAATTCGATAGAAAATAAGGATTTACGTGCACATTATTCGTACCTTGTGGACATCTCCGAACTGCATACCTTGATTTCCAAAAATTCCATCCACGACCAATTCCATTTGTGCTCCCAGGTGCAGGAGGAGTAACAGATACAAAACCTCGTCCAAAACCCGTTCCCTCACCAGATCCTTTTCCAGCTCCTTCACCAGAACCTTGTCCCTGCTGCGAGTTGGATCCTCTTCCTACCATTATAGCCAAATCGGTAGAAGAAGATCTGTCGCTGTAAAAGCAAATACGCAAACCACTGTAAACAAGTAATCAAAACTCAAATCGAATCAGATCGATTCCTGTAGCTCTGATACCATTTGAGCAATAGGGAAATCAAAGATGGAAGAAAACGATTTGATTCATAGGATTCATGTTCTACAACTCAAGGGAGGAAGAGAACTAAATCTGTGTTCACACACACACACACAGTTTGTTACAGAAAACAGAAAATGGCGCCATATTGCTCTTATAAGAGCTGATGTGTTTTGTTGTTCGGTTGTTGGAACAACCTCACATGAAGTTACCAAATTGCCCTTGTGTCATCTACCTATATGAACCCATATATATCATCAACTTTCAAATGTAATAAAAATATTCCGATCTTTAAGGATAGTGATAATATATTACCATGAGTTTTCTCACGGGTCGAAAATGCCGACAAGGCAGCCTACGTGAAATTTTTTGACAAGGGTTTTCTTGAACGGTTTCCTTAGAGGAAAAAAATAAAGAGTTGGATCGAGTTCATATATACACCCAACGCATTTTCCTCCCTTCCGTCTTCTTCTGTGGTCGTCTCTTGAACTGTCTTCTAGGTTTTGTAGGCAGCTCATAGTTCCTCTTCGATCCCAATCTTTCTCCCTTGTGGTCGCCTATCTTGAGTTGTCTATCTTACATCTTCTTTATCTTTGATTCGTTCACGGACTTAGTTTTTCCCCTCTTTGTTGTTGTTGTTGTTGTCGTCGATCGGTTTAGTTTTGTTGTCGGTTTGGTGTTAGGAATAGTCATGTTATGATAATTTGAGGCAATTTGACCGGATTAGTTGCTTGGTTGAATCAATTTCATTTTTCGGATTTAATTTTGTTGCCGCTTTATTTTTTTCTTAAGGAAGCCGCTCAAGAAAATCCAATTTTAGTGCTAATTTGTAAAAAAAAAAGGTTTCCAAGCAGGCTGCCTTGCAAGTATTTTTGACCCGTGAGAAAACATGTGGTAATATATTATCATTACCCTCAAAGGTCGGGAAAAATATCCTACCAAAAACAAGCAACTTTAGAAATCTAATTTAAATTTTGGCTGATGCAACTTAATTAAGAATATATTTTTACTAAAATGAAAATCTTATCCTATGCCCCTAGCAAAACCGTTTTTTATAGCAAGAAATCGTCTTTTTTTTTAAAATTTAGTTTTCTTTTTCGAACCAGGGAAAGTGATTATGAACGAGAAGGACGTCGACGAGCCCGTCTCTTTCCTAGAGCATCATTCCAGGCAAAAACCGTCAATTATGTATCATTGCAGCAATCTCCGTCGACAGGGCTACTATACGCAAAACGTGCAACCATGTCTACTACATTGTTAGACTCCCCGAACGAACCGAGAAATCGCCGACAACCCCAAACAACCACCCGGACCACCTCACGAAGACAAGACAACCACCCGGCCACCATCCAACTCTCCCATCCCACAAAATAACCCGTGTGCAAGCCATAAATGTCTCCCACGAGCTGAGGTTGGACCAAGTATGGATCTGCCGAAACACCGACTCCAGTCACAAGGGGCGCATACCGATTATGGCTAGTCCCGTCGTGAATTGAAAGACAGAACGGGGTTTCAGAAACCAACATTGGTATGGGGGGAATGATCAGTCTACTATGGTTGTAAGGTTCTGTAGGGGAGAGGGCTTTTGGCCGCTGTTGGTGGGCGGAGCGGGGATAAGTAGGTCGATCTGGTGGGGGGCAGCTGTTTGGCAAGAGGGAGGCGGAAAGGATAAAGCGTGTACACCGTTTTTTCTCACACATAAAGTTTATTAAAATTAAGTTCTTGCCTAGAGAATAAAAAAATTACTTTCACTTCCATTATTCTTTATATGAAATTTCATCCTCGCATACATATATTTTTTTAAAATACAAAGGTGACTAATTTTTTCTCTACTTATAAGATCCGCGGATTTCATGACATGTCAGCACATGCAATTTAGTTCTTTTAAGTATGTTGTTTTGATCACTAGAGCATAAAAATGAAGAGCTCTTATGATATAAAAAAGGTGTTGAGAGTGATTTGTATTCGACGTGGGACAGGAGTATTACACATACTACTTCACATATTTTTTTGTTCTATACTACTTTGCATATCAGTAATGATAAGTTGTGTTTGCCTTTTTATCAACATTTTAATCTCCTTGAGAAGTTGTGCAATGAAAAACCTTTCAAATTTCCAATATCAACCAATACAATCATAAGTGGATGTAATCTTGGTGTAATACCCAATATTGTTTAGAGATTCAAAGTTCGAATCCTTTTAAAAAAAGAGTTGTTTGTGAATAGGAGCGTTAACTCCTTAAATATGCTATACAATCCTCGATACAATTAATTAAAAATATAGAGCAGGTAAGTGCGGTTGAAAAAAAAATTCAATATGATGTTGTACCTCGATCTCACTTATAAACAACTCCGTATTTTTAAGAGGTTGGATTCAAACTTTCGCATTAAGAGATAAATATGGCCTTGTTTGGTTGGCTAATGAAAAACCCAAGAAGTTCAAAAACTTAGTAATTGGAAATAATACTTATGCTTGAAAATGGTCATAAAGACAAATTTGTATTTTAAAATACTCATATGAGCCTCTACTCACCGACTTCTTTATGAGAGTAATTCAATTTCATACTACTCATTTCCAAAAATAGCATATTCGCGATCCCTCCGGTGTTTATCTTTTCGTTTGTCTACGTGCATGAATGAATTGAGGGCATAAGATCTTTTCAATCCCTAATTAATTAATTAATGAACGTATATAAACTTAATTAGGTTTATTCCTTTTTTCCCATCAAGAGTTTATTCCATTTAGATGCCAACATATTCTTCACTAATAATTAATTGGTAAACTACGAAGGATGACATAAATGTTTTTCTTCCTTATCCAAACTCGTTCAATTCTGGTATATTCATTTGCTCGTTTGATTGATTAATTTGTATTACTTTTAATCCATAACAAAGTTTTTTTTTATGAATAAAAATTAACTATTTAGAAAGAAGAATCAGTGTATATTTATTGTCAATTAATTTTAGATTAAAATCTCACCCGCGTGTTTTGCGTAGATATATATATGCTATATGCACTATGGATAAACTATTTTAAAAGGACCAAGAGATGTATTTAACAAAGAATTCTTCACTTTTTTCGATAAAAAGAGAGGCAGAGTTTTTCGCGTTATGAATGTTTTATTAAGAAATGAAATAAATTATACATTCGTCATACATGGAAAACGAGCTCCTTGTAATAGCAAGCGCACCCGCTACCCTATTGCCTTCTCTAAAAATATAACTTAAACAAATCGTCCAACTTTAGACTAAGGATGAGTTGCGAATCCACTTCCATGTATAGCAGACACACACATGCAAGTGCAACTAGCTAGGGGTCTTTTTGCCTTTAGTTGTCACTTTGACAACGGGTCTAACATCTCATTATCTTTTTAGCTAGTTCAGGATCGAGAGTCAGATCGGTTGGTGTTTTTCCACTGATACCATACTGAAGTCTATTAAGACTCATGATCGGATGTCATGTGCACACGTGTGCCCGTGCGCTAATAGCTTAACACACAAGTCGGGTGAGATTTCATCATAAAATAAACCAATTGACATTTGACAATAGGAGAAGTAATCCACTAGCTTACACTAAGCCTTATTTTTTTTCATATTAGAACTCTTTGGTCTTTTCATATCTCTCCTTCTTTACCAGAAAACTCAAATTTACACTTTATAAGCAAATTGGTCCATATTTTTAAAAAACGGTTTTTTTTTATTCTATAACTAAGAATAGGATCTTAAATTGGGAAATATTTCCTATAAAAAAAGGCAAGCAGTCATAAAAATTTAATTAAAAAAAAGCTAAATTAATTATAAATTTTAAAAAAATCTAAATTTAGGGTCTTATCTTAGTCATTAAAGCATAGCCGCATAGGAATGAAAAACTCTTAAAAAAATGTGATTAATATGTATGCATGAGTGGTAAGATCAAATCTTTATTCTTATGCGAAACTTGCGAAAGCAATATCCACAATCTTCATGTTTATCTTATATCAAAATCTTAATATGATATTTTAAATTAATCGATATCTATTTGATTTTCCCCTGATTTTAGATTAGGTCGGTGTGGGAAAAAACCCGTACGAGTTAGGTTATGGTCACTGAATTAAATTAACTATGAGGAAATTTCGGATCAAACGTTTATCTTTTTTTTTCCCCTTGTTGTTTCGAATGGATAACCATATATATATATATATATATATATATATATATATATATATATATATATATATATATATATATATATATATATATATATATATTTTGGATAACTATATGAAGTTTCCGACCATATGTCAATTGTCAATGTCGCTTTTACTTATTAATTAAAATGTCAATATATTGACCATATTTTTGAAAGTTATTAACCCGTTAATTATTTCCACACACCTAGGGTTGGCATGGTACGGTTACCACAAAAAAATGGTGATTACCACGTACCAACTACAAACTGCTGGTACGCAAATTTTCATACCACGTATATGCGATAACCACGGCTTGTGGTTAATTACTATCGGTACATTACCATGGTTACCAATTCAAGCTTTAATTCTGTTTGTATTTTTTTAAACCCCTTGGCTACCTTTCGGTGGTTATCAAAGTTATCGAATGAAAAAATATGGTTACAAAAAATAATATTGTCACCATCTTTTAAAGGTTCAAATAAATCAAGTTCACAGCCTAAAGTACAAACCAATTCAAACCAATCAAGTTCAAAGTCTTGAAGAAACAAACAAAGTTCAATTGTTCAAACCAATGTTGTTAAAATCTCGATTCTATCTACGATTCCAACGATCCTACGATCTAAAAATGGAAAAACGATCCTACAAAATGTCTATTATAAGAAATTTCTAATATTTACCCTTTAAATCTAATAAATTTATAATATATTTAGTTAATTTATATTATATTTAGTTTATTTTTAAAATTTTACAATCTTTATGGGTATTTTTTATGATTTAACATAATATTTATCTAATATTAAACATATTAACTTCATTTAAAAAAAATTCATCCATGTCGTGGGATCTTACGATTCGATTCTATGATCTGATCCTTACACCTTTTTACCGATCCGATTTAGAATCCCAATTTTAATAACATTGGTTCAAACATTCAAAATGTGCATGCAAGTTCAAACAAAACAAGTTCAAAGTCTTCAAACATTCAAAATGTTCCTACTGTTTCTAATAGAAAAAGTATAAATGACCAATTTATGTCAAAATTAAAATACAAAATATAAATTAAAAACTTAAAACTCAAAGGTAATAACAATAAAACATTAAATAAAAAAATTAATATATATACTCGGTAACCATGGTAACCATGGTATTCAGATTTCATTACTATTATCGTACCACCTTCATGTGGTTACCATAATGGTGGTTACCATAATGGTGGTTACCACAAGTGTGGTTACCAACATAGTCGGTTTATGATTGTTACGTGGTTGGTATGGTAATTTCCGTACCAATTGCCAGCCTTACACACACCTAAGTTAAAATAGTTAGGTGAACCCTAAAAAATTATTTTAAAATTAACTAAAATAGTGAATCTAATGAAATATTTTCTAAATCAACGTTTAACTTGAAGGTATGGATTAAAAGATTATATATAATATATATAATGTTTTTACTTGAATCTTAATTTGAGTCAAATGGCAATGGCGTCATATATATTCTCTCAAAAGATAAGCTCAAAACCTCGGAGTAGATCTAAAAATCTACTCATCCTTGACCATGGAAATTAAATTGGAAATTGAATCCACATTCTAATTTTTAGGACTTTTTATGTCCTAACAATTTCCTTCAATAGAAAATTATGTTTTGGTAATTTATCCGTAGTTATCTTTTCTTGCATAATTCAAGCAATTAATTAGGGATTACCTGTTATTTATCCATTTTTTTTTATAATGGATATATTTATAATAATTGCATTATAATTCAATCTATGCAAAATTAAAGAATGAAAATTAAGTAATGACTTTTCTTCTTCTCCTCTTACCCCGGAATATCTCCCATCAAATGAATTTAAAAATCACAAAATTTAATTATGTAAACTAGTTTAAAATTCTTATTAACATTTGGTTAGTACATTGAACTACTCAAGATAAATTACAATAATGAAATGAAAATATAATAAAATGATAAATTAAGAGCCGTAAAACGTGATAGGGCCCGCACGAGATAGCACTAGCACGCCGTTTGGGTGCTTCCGGTGGCTTAATATTTTTTTTTTACTTTATAGTCATAATTTTAAAATCTTAATTATATTATATTATATTATACTAACCTTATGGTGATAATATATTATATAATAATTGATTAAATAAATGAAATAATTAATTATTAATTAAAAAATAATGCACCCTTACAATCGTGATCTCTATATAGAAAGATTTGGCCACAGAGTTTTAATTGTAAAAAGCTTTCTCGTGAATCGCTTTAACCGTTATAAAGTTTTATTGAATTTCCTTTTATTTTTATTAATTTGCTGGACGATTTTACATCGGAGGAGAGAGAGATAAAGGGGGAGAGGAATCGAAATCCAAATGGTGATGGAAGATAACGAGAGCTGCAACAGTAGAGTGGTGGAATCGGCGCCGGCGCATCCCCGCCAGCAGCGCCAGAAGTTCGAGGTCTACACCGAGGTTCTCCGCCGGCTTAAGGAATCCAACAATCCGGAGGCGAATCTGCCTGGTTTCGACGATGAGCTATGGTCTCACTTTAATCGTCTTCCTACTCGGTATTCACCTCCCTCGATCCCTAGGTGTCTCTTTTCTGCTCATAGTTGTTGCTTTGATTTACGAGAATTGAGTTTTTTTTTCGTTTTTTTGGAGAGGTTTTACTGCATGTCTGTTTTGTGTTTGGATTTTTTTCTGGTTTGATTTTGGTTTTGAAGTGATCGATTTCATCCTGCTTTTGTAATTTGTATTTGTAAAAGTTTGATTCTATGTTTTATGTTGTGTTCTCTCTCTAAATCTGCTTCTGAAAATCGGTACGGAGCACAAAATGTCCCGAAGCGACATCTCTATCTCGCTCTCCGTGGTGATGAATTGTTTATGCTATGTGTGATTGAGGAGTGGGAATTGTAAAATGCAGGTACGCGTTGGATGTGAACGTGGAAAGAGCGGAAGATGTTCTCACGCACAAGAGGTTGCTTCAGGTGGCTCATGATCCGGCTAACAGGCCTGCCTTCGATATACGTCTTGTTCAGGTTAGTCAATTTCTGGCTAATTACTATGCTGATTATTCTCAACGGATCGATCACGCTGTTGGTTTTGGTATTTCTGTTTGTTTATGGTTTTGTGTGGAGCCGTGGGACTAAATTGCATGTCAATTTCCTCTAAAGCCGAGCTAAGTGTGTTGCTTGTACTAGTAGCCCTTGGAAAGTTGCCTATTGCAGATCCATTCAAATCCAGGCAATGCATTTAGGTTGATGGTGGTATTGAAGTTTATTGGGCCTGTGTTTCCTCAGTTCCTATCTACATTTGCTATCATACTTTTGGTACTTGTTATTTGGGTGATGGGCATGTTGAGTTGTACTTGATCAGTGAAGAGTTCTTCCTTTCCGTGACTAGCTTTGTACTTGTTATTTGGGATTGTTTACTGCGCTTAACTTTTGGTGTAAATTCTTCTTTGTGAAGGTGCTTCCATATCCTGGTGAGCCTTCTACCGACTCGGTTGATCCTAATGGTCCAAAGGATGATGGTGCACAAGCATCTTCCATCAATCTTACGCGGAAAATGTAAATTCATTGACATTTTAGAAGGTTTCACTTTGTAGATTTGATTGATGCTATAGAGGAATATTTTATCTTACTTCTCTCTTTTTCATTCAGTTATGTACTCTGCCTTTTTCCGTTCATTGAAATATCTCCTCCTCTCAATTTTCTGTAGTCATCCGCCACCATCATTTGGTTCATCAACGAACCTTGAAGCCCTTGCACTCGAAGCTCATAGACCAGCTGATGGAGATGAAAACACTGATGCCAATGTCAATGCCAGTTCTAAGCTTATTCGGTAATTTTATAATGTTTTCCGAATGATTTTATGTATACTTCATCCTTAGATTGATAAAATTGTATGATGCATGGTAAAGACTTGGAGTTTGAGTTCTATATATGAGGAACTATACACTTCAAGGTCTGAAGATGCACTGCTTGGTGCATGATTGTCAATGTTGTTGCTTATGCTCCAATGGAAACGTTCAGTAACTTAGAATTTTATAATTGCTAGGCAGAATTAAAACATAGACAGTAGTACTCCGACCATTAAAAATAAATTAAAAAGCATAGCAGTACTATCTGGCGGTTAATCTTACAGCGTTGTATATCTTAACCAAGGGATGGTTCTGTTAAACCAGCCTTATTTAACGCCTGTTATTCTCATGGTAACTGTTCTGGATCCTTTTACTTCAAAACATGTAGCATCAAGTGACTCATTATCTTTCTTCTCCATCACATTGGTTTGCATATTTTATTTCATGCCTATTCTTCAGTACCGTGGTCAGCTTTTTCGGTTTGCTGGATGGTTCTGACATTTCCTTTTGGTATTGATTCAGGCCCATGCATGAGGTTACCTTCTCAACAGATGACAAGCCAAAACTCCTCAGTCAAGTATGTTGTTTGATGAGTTCCATATTTTTCTATTTATATATATGCTTCTGTAACTGATCGCATAGGTTGCATTTCAATTATCTAGTAGGAATCTAGAGAGGAACACATTGGAATATAATTGTGTTGTCAATGCATTTGGAACCAACAATGCTGGTTGCATTCTGTGGGATGCTTAAGATGCATATCATCATATGATCAAACCCAAAAGACAACTAGGTTGTTCATTATGGTAGATTTTTGGGCAAGTCCTTTCATCACGTTCTACATTCTAGGACATGGCAAAACAGGGACTCACTGAGTGTTCGGCCCAAAATTGCTAAGTGCAAATGATGCTTGCTTATTCTTAAATGACTTTTGGGATTAACTCCCATTTCAACAAGTGGGAATGTAAGAATATAGAAGAATTATTATGTTATTGATGATGATGATGATGCTAGTGCGTACAAGTTTTCATTGAATTATGTTATTGCCATTCACAATATCAGTTCCTGAATATGCAAAACATTGCAGTTGACTGCATTGCTTTCAGAGGCTGGGCTCAATATCCAGGAAGCACATGCTTTCTCCACCACTGATGGATATTCCTTGGATGTTTTTGTTGTAGATGGTTGGCCAAATGAGGTACATATAAATCTCACACCATGTACAATTTTTTTAGTGCCCCTGTCATAACATGTTTGAGGAATTTTCATTTTCTTGCAATCTCAGATGCTTTTTGTTTATTTTCTACTCCGTGTTTGACTAAAGTTTAGCTCAGAAATTGAGTAGGATGACTTTGTGTTCTTCTGAAAGCTTTTATTTTTAGAAAAGCCATTTCCTTTTTCCTTTGAAGCTCATGTTGGTTGCTCATTTTGGTATTTGATTTTTGTAGGAAACACAACAACTGAGATCTATTTTGGAAAATGAAGTCAAAAAGATTGAGGTAATTTCTGGGCCTTAAAATTGTTGCAGTAATGCATTGAAGTTTACTCTCTCATTATACATCATAATTTTGTTATTATTGTTGACTGCATAAGTTGCATCTCCAAAGACTGCTCTAGTTCCTTATGTTTATTCTCCTCAGACTTCTCGTGGAATTACCTTTCCCTCTGTCCAAATTTTCAGCCTCTTGGAAAATAAGGCTTTCCATGGATGTTTGTATTCTGGGAGTGGGCTTGTATTCTGAAGCCGAAAATTGACACTTTTCAGTTCCTACTTGAATCTCACCCTGTGCTTTCGAATAATTTATTTGCTTTCTACTGTGCAGAAGGGGCCTTGGCCGTACCTACCCTTATCTCCTCTACATGAGCAAGAAGTAAATGAATGCCAAAGTGTTCATGTAGAAATTCCTAATGATGGAACTGATGTATGGGAAATTGATGTCAGACAACTCAATTTTGGGAACAAAGTTGCCTCTGGATCATATGGTGACTTGTAAGCTATTTATTCTTGAAAAAGCTGTCTGATACAGTTCTTGAATGATCTGCGTAGGTTTCAAATATGTCCTTCCAATCGTTTCAGGTACAAGGGCACATACCGCAGTCAGGAAGTGGCAATTAAGGTCCTCAAACCTGAGCGTATAAATAATGATTTGCAGAAAGAGTTCGCCCAAGAGGTTTACATTATGAGGTCTGTCACCTGCTATGTTATCAAGAAGCTAAAAGATACTTATTTGCATATTCAAATCATATTGCTAGTTTGAGATTTCATTTGGTGACATTATCAAGCTTTTAGTTCTTGTTCCAAGAACAATGTTCAGAAGGAAAACCTTTCATGTAATATTAAAATCCGGCTTTATATCCTTGTCTAATATTCATGACCAAACATTTATCTGTAAAACTCGGTTTTCTTTCTTTGAATCTAAAAGTGTAATACCTTAGAACTTGGGATACAGCTGTACAACAGGAAGTCTGCAACAGTGCTACAAACCAATCCTGAAGTCAATAGCAAAAGTTAACAATAGCTAAAGAAATTTGAAAATTGATTAGTTAGGTAAAGAGAGAAAAACCGGTACACAAATGTTGCCTTGGTGCCTAACAGAGTTTATATTTGCAGGAAAGTTCGCCATAAGAATGTTGTGCAATTTATTGGTGCATGTACCAAACCTCCAGGCTTGTGCATTGTTACAGGTACACAAATGACCCAAGTTTTCTATCAAGCATACTGTAGATATGAGTTTTTGTATAGAACAAAATTTTGATCCAGTTTTTTTCTTTCTTTCTTCCTTTCATTCTTTGATTACCTAGTTATTTTCCCAAAACTAACTTAAACTATTACCTTACGTATATGGTTTCTTCTGTGTTCTCTGTACAGAGTTTATGTCTGGGGGGAGCGTGTATGACTATTTACACAAGCATAGAGGTACGTTCAAGGTACCAACTCTCCTGAAAGTCGCAATTGATGTGTCCAAGGGAATGAACTACTTGCATCAGAACAATATAATTCACAGAGATTTGAAAGCTGCCAATCTTCTAATGGATGAAAATGAAGTAAGATGTTTACCCTCGCCTTTTTCGGTTTACATCAGAGCAATACACTTCACACAGACTTGAAAATGAAATGTGGGTGGTCTGAATGTTTTGTGCTTTGTCTTGTTAGGTAGTTAAGGTCGCTGATTTTGGAGTAGCTAGAGTCAAGACTCAGTCTGGAGTTATGACTGCAGAAACTGGAACGTATCGCTGGATGGCTCCCGAGGTTAGTTTGGGTCAGTTGAATGCAGCTTCTGTGGATCACTCGTGTTTAATACGTATTAGTAGATTCTGTAAGCTAGAGTGTATAATTTTTTTCTATCAAAGCTAGGTTTCCAGTTTCCTGCCTTTTTCTTTCTCGGATGGAGTTTTTTTTTTGGGGGGGGGGGGTCTTTTTTCTCTAGATACAATCCATTGTTGGCAAGGGATAGGGAGCTGATAATGTGGTAGGCAATGAACAAATACATCTATGGAATTGCATTATTCATATGTATAGTCCTTCCGTTGCTTCATACCAAAATTATGCTTAAGCACGATACTTTCTTAAAGTCTCATGTCATGAGGCATTATGTCCTAATTCTTTTGCTTGTTGAGATTGAACATTGATCATGATTTCTTTCATGTCAAGTTGACTTTTTGCATTAGCGTTTACAATATTGTCTAGCTGCTCACTATTTTCTTCATTTGGGAATACCAGGTCATTGAGCACAAGCCGTATGATCACAAAGCTGACGTTTTCAGTTTTGGAGTTGTTTTGTGGGAATTGCTAACTGGAAAGGTATTGGCTGCATTGACATAATCAGGACCTTCAATTGTCCGTCTATCTATTCACTGTTGTTCCATTGAATTAACCTGTTCATGGATCTTTAATTGTTAGGTTCCATACGAGTACTTAACCCCACTACAGGCGGCTGTTGGAGTAGTGCAAAAGGTAAAAATAAATTAAAAATGTCTTAAATTTCTCATAAAATGAATTTGAGCTGCAAATTGCATTTTGCCCTTAATGAACTGACTTTGACTTCAGACCGAAAGAAAATAAACTTACTATTTAATTCCAAAATTGTTAAATCAGAATCTGCGCCCGCCCATTCCAAAGGGTACTCATCCAAAGCTTGCTGACCTGCTCGAGAAATGCTGGCAGAAAGACCCCGCAGTACGACCTGACTTCTCTGAGATCACGGAGATTCTGAAACAGATTGCTAAGGAGGTAATACTTGCTTCTTCCACTGCTCTACTTTCAACATGTAGATAGCTACACCTTTAATGCAAACTGTTGCTGATGAAGGAGAAATGTTTAAATATCATGTTGAATATGAGATTACAGTTTGTCTTGTAAAATGAATGCACAACTCAACACCAAGTGCTTTCGAACTTTGTAAAGCCTTAAAGCAAAAGGTGACTGAAACTCTGACATTGCTGTCTTGACACTGATTCTTGAAACAGGTTGGAGACGGGGAAGATCGCAAGGAGAAGCATGGCGGATTCTTGTCAGTTCTCAGGCGCGGAAACCACTGAACCAAACAAACAAAAACCGGGGAGATTTACAGCGAAGTGTTGATATGATTCTTATACATAGTCTCTAACTGCTGTGTAGGCCGATTTTTTCAAGTCATCTTCTATAATCTGCTGCCAATGTACACTGTACAGTTATTGTCAGGTTTGATAAACAATTTATTGCCATAGCTCTCCCTTGTTTTCACCGTTGAAGCTTTCAACATTTCTTTCCAATTTTCCGCCATGCTTTTGGTGCATAGATGAGCATTTTGTAACCTCTTTTTTTTCACATTATGAGATTATCCGAGATATGGCAACCAAGATCCTGTTTGATTCATTGCACACCCTTTCGTTCGAGTACTTGTACATCTCCCAAACATAAGGTTAATAAACATGTAAGGGAGGACGAGTACAGGCGCTTACATTCATCTAAGTCTTTACACACTTAAATACACAAGGCTTTACTCTACATCATTGCAGTGTTGGGTTGTCGTTGGCTTTGTGTGTCGGTAGTATCGGATCCACCCTTATCGCTGTACTTAGAGCAAATGCTACCACCTGCAATTGTGTGGGAGTATGATTTTGACATTGAATATGGACAGACAGACAGACATGGATGAACTGCAATGACTTACCGTTGTCAAGCAAATGCACAAGAGACTGAATCCGGGGTAATGAAAGGGAGCTTGTTGCGACAGGAAGAGCGCTGAAGATCACGAAAATCACCATTAGAAGTCGAATCAGAAGTTCATGAGCTTCTGCATTGTGTTGTTATAAGACATACCAGTAAGGGGACTGAAAAGCAGCGGCGAGATGATGTTGGCGAATGAGCTTATTCCTGAGATGCAGCCTTGCGCCTTCCCCTGCTCACCCGAGCTGACTTGTTTCGAAGCTATGCTTCGCATCTGCACGTAAAAATGGAAACCCGTATCAAACACGCAAGTACTCCAATTGAAGGGGGTGATTTGGGTACAGTAAGCTTACACAAGGATTCGCGAAAATGACAAAGACAGAGAACCCGGCAACCACATAAGGAACCTGCAAAGCAGTTCAGACAGGATGTCAAAACTTGCACACTTAAGCTTTAAGTTCGGTGTCTGTAGAGTCGGAGAACTTACCCTAACAGACCAAGCTATGCTGTTGAAGAACATCTGCAAAGACGACGTTGATTTGCAAAGGTTAGAACTTAGATGCAGGCAACAGATTGGAGATAAAAAAAAGCAACCAAACTTAGATGTTAGTTACATTGGCACTTGCAACAAGGAGGCCGATGCTTAACAGCTTTACTTCGCCAACTATGGGCGTAAGTATGGGCATGAGGAGAAGCTGCAGGGATCACAATGATCTGATCAAACCACATATCAAACTAAAAGAGTAATCGGAATATGTTTGTTTGTCGAAAGAACCTGAGAAACCATCCCGGCAATGCCAAAGATGAGCATCAAATCAGCAAACTGGTTCTTGCTGAACTGAAACTGTGCCTTCAGGAAGTACTGCAGTGGAAAGATACCAAAATCAGCCTAAGGAAAAAGATTGAAAAATCCATACATTGGATGGAGAAACATACCAACAAGTTGCTCTGAAGCCCGCTTTCTGAGAGGCTATTGAAGAACGCGATGATCGCTATTTGTGACAGCGTCTTGCTGTGTGTAGAAAGGGAAAATTTGATCACCACAACATTATAAGACGAAGGCCGAATTCTACTCACAATAAAGACTTGATGGTCAATTCAACCTGCTTTTGAGCATGCAATGGATGTCGCTAACCGAAGGGATGTTCTTAAAAGGCTTGATCTTTTGAGTAGTTTCGGTGCCAGAACTGCTCTCGGGTTTCAACAACGCCTCCTGAATGATGGAATCATTGCTGCAGGGACTTGCAATCGTCTCTTTGAGGAAGATCCTCATGTACACAGCAGCTGCCATGGATGCAAATGCAGCTACCTAATGACCAATTGAAGCACACAAACTAAGCTGAAGTTGAACACTATACAATGTATATATATGCATCCAAATGTAGTTTGGATCACACATTACACAACCTGAAATGTTTGTGCAGTTGAAAGCAATCTGGCAGTCAATGTGCCACAGACAAAAGCAGCTGAGACCACTCCATTTAGAATCCCAAATGCTGCTGCTCTTTTCCCTTCTGGTATGACATCTGCCTGTAATTCAATGTGATTACCAAAATCAAGAACAGTGGTAGATGAAGTGGAAATTTACTTTTCGTTTCTCGAACCCAGGCTTTGTTGTGAGCGGGATAAACTGGGATTGTTGTCGTCGTCAGGGTTGGTTGGTGGGTGGCTTACTATTTTGTTTAGGGTGACAAAATGTCAACATGTCATACACTTAGCTTATTGTACAAAGGGTATTTTAGTTGACCATTTTTTTTAGGTGATCCAAAATTATAATGGATTGTCTTGATAAGATGTTCATTGAGAATGCTATACTATTGAGAATGCTATACTAGATCCGTTCAGAAATAAGTGACGTTTGACTTTTTGACACGTTTTTTAAGGAGTTAAGTTTTTAATTGATTTTTAAAAATAATTTTATACATATTAGTTATAAGTTTAAAATTATTAATATGTATAAAATTATTTAAAAAATTAATAAAAAAGTTAATATTTTATATAGTATTTATCTCCTTAAAAAACGTGTTGAAAAGTCAAACGACACTTATTAATGAACTGAGGGAGTATTAGATTGAGAATTACACGCCTTGACTTTTTATATATACATGTCAGTCAACTACGGACAGTCGGTTTGGTTTTTTTGGTTGGCTTTGATTGTAACGGTGTTTCTGTGTGCTGATTTTACCGGCTTCTCGAGATTCATGCTTGTCTAATCTCGAACTATTTCTTTATTAAAAAAATAACTATATAATAAGTTAATATAAATGTATGTATAGAAATAGACACATATCTAATAATGCAGATCCATATTCTCAATTCTCGATTGGGAGTTTAAGAGCAAATTTACTTCTTTTTTAACAAGGTAAAGATTCGAAATACCCGATACACAGTGTCGAGTATATCGAGAGGCCGAAACAAATGGCAAATGGGTTAACCATAAAACATAGGGAGTATATATAATTTACTTAAATTCAGAGTTCAACTAAAATTTGGGCCTAGCCCCTTTGTTTCTTTTGGGGCCGGGTATGAAAGAGGGGATTAGTCCAAAATTACATATAAAAAAATGGTATATGATTATAATTTATTGAAGATTAAAATATGAATATGAGAATGATTAATTACCACATAAGCAAGAGCAAGACACAAGAGGCTAGCATCACTAACAATCGCACCCATTGTCCTGAGTACATAGTATGCATAGAAGAAGCTCCTCTCTCTACTATATGCCAAAACCGCTGCAAAAAAAAATGACAGTAAATAATACGAACTTTCATATTCAGTATGGAGCGGCGTTTAGTAACAAAAACTATTATAAATTAAAATTATTGTCGAATTTTGGGTAAGTTCGTTGCGGTTGGCATAACCTTCACTTTCGATTTGCAACGATATCTCCAAACAACATTAAATTGAAAAAGAATAAATTAAAATCTTCATGAAAATGACATTTTCTTAATTATTCAACCAACTTTTGTTTTGGTGGAAACTTTGATCGACCACCATTGTATGTGTGCTCCTTATCTTCCTTTACTTGTACGATTAGTTTTCATGGATGAGCTAGTTTGCTAAATTAAAGGAGACATTGGGTAGTGCCTAATATAGTGGGTATCAATTCAAAAGCCCTTTCAAATTTAATAGCACTATACAAAAATAATAACCTAATTTATATATACATATATTCATTCATTTCAATGGCTACTATATTGTGTGTGTGTGTGGGGGGGGGGGGGGGAGGGGTATTTAAAATATAAATTTTTTTATCTATTATATAGAAATAAAAGTCAATGTTACAGACAAATTATCAAATTTGGGGATTTTAATATAATTTCTTAGAAATAAAAGTCAATGCTACAAACAATGTTCTTTCTTATGTAATTTGGAGATTTTTAATATGATTTCTCTTTTTTTTATATATATATATATATAAAATATGAAAATATTGTGTATTTGAGAAATTTGGTTTTGTCTTTCATTATATTCTCCATTTTGAACAAGGTTTTATGAAATCTATTGAGATAAAACACTTGAAAATTTCTCAATCAAAAGAATTTGAATTATTTAGAGAAAAAGTTGGAGACTCCCATATACCAACAAAAATTTGAGTTTCAATAAGTGAACAAAATGTCACATGTTATACTTTGTGTTACATCATCCATTGTCCCCACCATTTGTAAAAGTAAAACTAGTAGTAGTTTAGTGGTCATTTAGGCCCATCTCACTTCCTATCATCATTTCATCCAAGTAAATTACAAGCAATGTTTTTACTTTTCACTTCATTACCATGAGTTGAGCCTGTCTAGACTCTAGATGGATTGAATTGGTCTCAATTTGTGATAAGGTGGATACTCATCTTTTGATTTGCCTTGATATCGGTGTTCTAAAAATCGCGCTTAGACGGTGCCTGGACGCTAGGCGGGAGACCACCTAGAAATTTTTACGCCTAGGCGGGCCTCTAGGCGGATTTCCGCCTAAACACTGCCTTGTCCGTCTAGGCGCCGCCTATAGCCCGTCTAGACGCCGCCTAGACCTCGCCTAATCCCGCCTAGCTCGATGATTATTCAATTTTAGCTTCTAGATGTGATTAGTCAATTTTGGTTTTTTTAATCCCATAAGTCGGGATGTATTTGTTTTTCAGTCAAATCTATGATTTTGGATTTTAGGAGGCTTAGAGTCGCTTGTCGGACACTTATTTTTGCGTTTATTTACTTTAGTGGTAGTTAAGCACCACAAATTTGGGTTTATAAGTGATATTATAGATTATTATTACATTATATGAATTATTGATATGTGTTTTGTGTTAAAATATAAAGAAATAACTACGTTTGTTCTAAGTCCACCTAGACGTCGCCTAGGCACCCGCCTAGCACCTTTTAGAACATTGCTTGATATAGATAGATTGTGCCTTTCTCTGTTTAAGTGCTTTCCAGACTAATGTGTTCATGGAAAAAAAATTAGTCGATAACCTTAAAAGAAAAGAAAAATCTAATTTGAAGATAATTATTTAAATTCTTTTATAAAATGTGAAAAATACTTGCAGATTTGAGAAATTTGAACTTTACATTAAAATAAAACATTTAAAAAAAATCAAAAATTTACAAAAAAATATTAGAGATGCTCTTATATGAAACACGTACCAATATACGGCCAACACAAGTCTTATAGTGTTTCAATAAGTGAAAAAAGGTAACATGTATACCCATGCGTTATAGTGTTTCAATAAGTGAAAAAAGGTAACATGTATACCCATGCGTTATATCATCCATTGTCTAATTGTCTCCACCTTTGCTAAAAGTAACACTCACTTCCCATCATCCATCGTTTCATCGTAGAAATGGTAGGCACTACTGAAGTCCGTTGGGACTCGGGATCGGGGGTCGTGTGCACACGTGCGCCCTTGCGCTAATAGTCTAGCACATAATCCGAGTAGGGTTCCATTCTAAAACCAAATGGCATTAGAAGGAGTAGCCCACTAGCTTATATACTATGACTTCTTTGTTTGTATAATCAATGTGGGACTCTTTGTCTCCTCACATTCTCAACAGATGAGGATTTATCAGTACAATTGTTATGATGGAGATGGAGGTCATCTCCATCGTTTCCCCGAAATCAGCTTTCCTTATTCCTCTATCTCAAATCGAAGATATTCGAAGGAGAAAAAGTTTTCCTTTTAAATTTTATAAAGGGTGTAAGAATTTCGATCGATCCAGAACAATGGAGGAAACTTAGGCAGAGATAATATGAAAATCAAATAAAGTTGATGGAAAGATAGTTTTTTTTTCCCAAAGGATTAGCGAGTTGTGAAAAGATAAATATCCCACAATCAAATATATGATAAAGTTTGAGTTGATATATATTTCATATTTCCCAATGTTTTTATATACCCCTCTTTTGCCAAAACATATCATTTTAATTTCTTTTACAAATTTGTAAAGAAATCAACGAATATTTTCATAAAGTATAACTAATCATCTACTTATCATTATAAGGATATTTTAATAAAGTAGAAATCAAAATATCTACAATCACATGTTTTGTTGAACAAAATTAACACTATAAAATGACATGTTTTGCTAAACAGATTTTTTTATACTCGCTAATTCTTTAAATGGAAAGAATTTGATCTCACATTTTGTCAAAACTGTTGGAATATTGGTTCCCATTTATGGCTTAAAAATAAAATCAATACTAGTAAAATATAGTGATTAAATGTGGTGTGCAAAAAAGAAAAAAGAAGGGTATGTGTTTATGGTGGAAAGCTATAAAGGAAGAAAAAGACTAGTGATTATACCTAAAGGGAGGATGGCGACCGTCAACGGCAGCGTTAACAGAGCTTTCCGGCCATAAGCGTCCGATAGGTTTCCGATCAACGGCGTAATCACCATCGATCCAACTCCCGTTATCTGCCCGTTAATTCATTCACACATTATATATCACATAAGATATATTATGGTATATATAATTTGTCAACAAAGTAACATGAACATATATGTATACAAAATATTCAACAGTTGTGTACGAAGATATTGCCATTTAGGCGTTATTTCCTTGTCAAAAAGGAATTGCGCAACCAATTCGTATTCAATTCCTTCGCTTTGAGTTCTAAAGTCGACGAGAAAATATGTTGTGGTCCTGATCAGGTCGATCATTTGATCTCCGGCCTCTCAAATTGATAGGTTTGATGGTTAGCTAAACAATAACCATCAATGGCTAGGGTAGATTCCATCACGGGTGAAGAAATTAGGTGGGATTTCAATAGTTCCAAACCAACTAACTCCCAAACTATCAACTACTAGTCATCTTTTGAATTGGTACTATAGATATATGATATCCACATTTATGTTCTCCTTGTCCTATTTACATATTTCATTCTCCCTAAACGCATTAATATATAATTAAATGTAAAATTAATAATCTAATATTTAAAAAAAAACATAACCAAAGCACATTAATGTGTAATAAAAAAAATTAATAATCTAATATGGAAAGAGGGTATTTTTTGAAAACAAAACCATGAAAGAAATTAATTAGAATAGTGTACGGTCTAAACTAAAAAGTATGCATATATAATTAACTAATGGAGATCATATCATTATCTTACAACTTAAAAAAACATGCCTTCACCTGAGCTTCATTAAGTATAGTTAATTTAGTTCCACTTTTATCTAACTGAATTTCTATATAAGTAACCTGAATTTAAAAATTCATTAAGAAGATATATAGATAGATTGATTAAGAAGCAAGAATATAAGTTAATATTTTTTCTTCCCCACAGCTTCTCCAAACTCATCTCTAAAATAGAGAAATGAAAAAATCTCTAAATTTGGAGGAATAATAGTTGATCTCTATAACTTAACATTCCCGACAACTCCCTTAAATTATAAAAATGTTCCAATTTTGAGAAGATTTTATTTTATTTTACCCTAAAAAATCATCTAATATTTTCTGTAAAATAGATAATTTAATATATATAAAAAAAAAGAGTCAAATTATCTAAATCTGTATATAATTTCTTTTTCAAAATTTCAAACTAGATAAGCTAAGAATTTTTTTAGTTGAAGATATTATAGGCAAGGAGAAAGGGATAGAGTAGTACGTACAGCCTGTTGGAAGCCGGTGAGGTAAATGGCGAGGGAGCACTCATCAAGGCCGGGGCAAACCGCCTCCATCGTGACGTCGGTGATGGCCGGAAGGGCGATGATCCAGGCCACATTCCCAAGGAACACCGTCACCATCAGGTGTTTCAGTCTCCACATACCATTCACCTCCTCCGTCGACGACTCCATCCGCTCCTTCGACCGTCGAATTTAGTTTTGGTGGTGGCCGGTGTGAGGTAGCTAAAGGCTAAATCATCTGTTGGTGTGTGTGTGTGTGGAGTTTTGTTTTTGGGGGAGAAGATGGAGTTGGGATCAGTTGAGAGCGTTGCGTGCACTGGTCGAATGTGTATCTATTGAGTATTGCCTCTTTACATTCATTTCAATTTCAATACTCTTTAAATTCATACCCACCACATAGCTTTTTGTACCCTAATCAATTGACTGAAAAGGGCACCAAAAAATGAAATAAAGTATATAATTAATTGTTGGATATTTTTTTGTACATTTAATTAGTTATTAGTTATTTGACTTTTATTTAAAGGGTACAAATTACATTAAATAATCTCAATTTTTTTTTTATGAGCAACCTAGGGAATGAGGTCAAGGAGACCTAGATCGTTGTATATGTCACCAGGTCAAGCAGAACCATACGTCATGTGTGTAACCTTTGTTCGCCGTTCTGTTACCCAATCGAAGAACATGATAGAAGGTAACTTATGTCACTTGTTAGTGCATATATAATTGAGATGTCAGATCAAATCAAATCAATTTCTCATGGGCATGGGCTTTTTTAGTCAGATATTTTATAATTCTTAAGGAGTCTCCCTCTATTTTTACCTTTTGCACGCGGAGTTCTAATATTTTATGCAACCCCAAGCGAAG
Source organism: Persicaria tinctoria (assembly GCA_037127255.1). Taxonomy (NCBI): domain Eukaryota; kingdom Viridiplantae; phylum Streptophyta; class Magnoliopsida; order Caryophyllales; family Polygonaceae; genus Persicaria; species Persicaria tinctoria. The sequence goes on along the minus strand of JBANSL010000019.1, from coordinate 860,470 downwards.
GGTAAGAACTTCAGCCATTAAAGGAGTTTATGTTTCCAAGAGTTTTGAATCCGATTTAAATTGGTTTTCCATTCCAATTCAAGATTTTATGTTTCCAGGAGTATTATGTTAACAAACACCCTGATGTATTATGTTAACAAACATCATACACTCTAACAAGTGTGTACATATTATTTATTTTAATGATAATTTATCTTCCATCAAACTTTTATCTTGATGGAATCCCTTTCTATTTTTTAGAGGGAAAAATATCCTTAAATATGATGATTTAAGTTTCGAGCAGTTTCCATATACTACTATAACTTAGTTGATAACACCATCTTGGTTGTAGTAAAAAATTAAAATTTCATTCCCAAGAGGAAGAAAAAGAAACGAGATGGATGAGAACGAATTGACCGCTTTTTTCCCCCCAAAACCGAAGTGACCGATTTGTGTGACAAATAAACAATAAACAATAAAGGAAGTTGGTTTGGTGTCGAATGGGGCATCCTCCTCCTCAATCCTCATCATCTCCTTTTTTTTTTTTTTTTTTTTTTTGATCAGGTAAATTCGATGGCCAGACAGACCTGACTCATCGAGAGGCCGAACCGTCAAACATACAATCATAATAATAAAAAGGTGCAACACAAAGACGGAAAACAAACATTCACTAGAAGAACAAACGAGCCTAATACATAAAAGTTGAGGACGACAAAGACGGAACGGAGCCAAGCGCCATCAAGAGATAACACCGCTGGCCAGCGGTACATCAGGAGTCTCCTTGTGGGCGATGAGACGAACCTCCGAGGAAATTTCCGGAATACGGAGTCGCCATGATGCACACCGCCACGACCCTAGCCAGACCCGACACCGGACACACGAGCCCCAACTCAAATCAGAACTGTCAAGAGCAACAACCAACTGTCGTGAATCGCCCTTGTAGAGAGCGCACCTGCAAGCCCTTTCGGGAATTTGTCAAGACCCTTTTGGAATTTAGACTACCCTTTCGGGTGGGTTTACACCATATTAATATATAGATATATATAAATATAATTTTTAAATTTGACAAAATATCAACCTTGGACCCGAAGGACCCGAGCTTGGGTCCAAAGAACCCGAAGCTTGGGCCCGAAGGACCCGAGCTTGGGCCCAAAGGAACCAAGGGAGAGAGGAGGTGCGCAGCCAAGAGTGACCAATCGGATGGCGATTTCAAGCCGGAGACGGCCGGAAACCAGGCAGGCCGCCAAAAAAGGGGGAAGGGAGACACAAGCAGCGGCAAGAAGGCGGTGGCGAGGCGCTAGCACCAACAACCCAGGGCCGCAACATCGACGCAGAAAAACCGAATCAAAGGGAGGGGCGACATTGGAGAGCAGCGCAATCGCCACTACCAAGCCAACGAGCCCCGATTAGACAAAACCGACATGGAAATTGACGGTCGGGGAACCCAATTTCACCAAAAAAACCCAGGCTGAGACGGAAAAGGGTGGAGGGCTCAAATTTAGGGTTACACAACCACTCTAAATCAAGCCTGAAACTCGCCGAGAGAAGGTCAATCGACCACCAAAAGGCCAGAATCGAACCCAAGGAGGGGCGAGGAGGTACGGGAGGAGAGCTATGGCGGAGGATTTGCACCGACGGGGGGTTGGGGATGATGAAATTGGGAGCGTGTGGCCCCTAGGGCCAAACGCGTTCTTTGATCATAAATGTAATATTTTTTTACTTTTATGTTTCCTCATCATCTCCTTTTGCTTCTTTCCATACTCTTCCTTTCTTTTTCTTTTTAATAACCAAATGTTGTACTAAAATTATTGACTACTGATTTAAACATGGGACAATTTGCAAAATAGCCACGAAATAGGGTTTAATTTACAAAATATCCACGTTTTGAGACAATTTTGTAAAATGTCACCAATATAAACCTTTTTCTCTCTCCCGTCCTAATTCTCTCCCCGGACCTCTCTCGCTCTCTCGATCTCTTCTCCCCCGGACCTCTCTCGCTCTCCCGTCCTAATTCGACTGCCTCCAACGGAAACAAATTCCGACGACGATGTTGCTGGAAGAGGCCTCGCCATTGGAGGCGCAGTTGGACGACGACGACGATGTTTCTCCAACGCCGGAGGCGGTGGTGAGCGAGCGCCGGATGCGGCCGTCCGAGATCTAGAGCGAGAGGCCGGATCTGGTCGAGCGAGCGCCGAGATCTGGAGCGAGAGGCCGGATCTGGAAATCTGGAGCGAGAGCGCCATGATCTGGAGATCTGGAGCGTCGATCTCCGCTTCCTGGATCCGAATCCGCTCTTCCCCGGTCGAAAATCAGATCCGCCGCCTCACGGTGGATGTTGAGTGAACAATGTGGACGTCGAGCGAGCAACGTCGACGTCGAGCGAGCGGAGCAAGAGAGGTCGAGGTAGCGGCTCTTCTTCATTACCTCCGTCGATTCCTTTGATTTAGCTTACTGTTTTTAGGAGACGGATGATTGAGGACAAGTGTTGAGATTTGGCTGTTGTGATGCCTGAATTAGCTTCCGTTTAGTATTGTTGAATGCTACCGACAATGAGGATTTTGAGATGCTCTGATATAATTATATTTATCTTTAATCGTCTTGTTTTCTGCACAATTAACAACTATCAATTTCAGTGTGTATGTGAACAAAGTTAGTGTTAAGATATGAAATTTGTTATATAGACTGTTGAGATGATGAGTATGTGATTTGGGAATCAGCTATCCTTTAGACATATTTGGTGCAATTGGGTTGCAATGGGTCTCTGCTGGTGCGATAGACATATTCAGTGCAATTGTGTTGATTTTAGACAGGGCTTGGCAGACTTTGTGTTTTGTTGCTCATCCAAGAATGGAATATAACTTGTTCTGATATTTTATTTGCTTCAGGTTGTTTGTCTAATTGTGATTTTTTATGGTACGCTTTAGCGACTTCATTTTTTAATTGGTTTGTATTTTGGTGAGCATTTGCTTGGTAAGGCTGTTTGCATAAGTGAAGATTTGTTTCATTTGCTTGGACCAATTTTGAACTAACAAGTCCATCTATGATTCTCTATCAAGGCAAGGAAAGAAACGAAAACATTTTGTAAACAACTGAACCTATAATCTATTGAGCAACTATAAAATGATATTGAGAAAAATTAATATCATGTTGAGCACGTACAATTTAACAAGTATCAATTGTTGTGCAAAATATAATCTATTATTGAACAAAAATAAGAACATGTTGAGCATAATTCCACCAATCCCCCATGATGTGCAATTATAGTCTATTGATGAGCAAAAATAAAAGTACGTTGTACAAATATAAGAGTACGTTGTGCAAATATAACCGTAAGTTGTGCAAATATGACCCAAGTCTAGTTTTTTTTTCTTTTTTTTTTTACATTTTGTCGTGCAAATATAAGAATACGTTGTGCAAATATAAGAGTACGTTGTGCAAATTTAACCATAAGTTGCGCAAATATGACCCAAGTCTAGTTTTTTTTTTTTTTTTTACATTTTTTCGTGTAAATATAAGAGTACGTTGTGCAAATATAAGAGTACATTGTGCAAATATAACCGTAAGTTGTGCAAATATGACCAAAGTCTAGTTTTTTTTTTTTTTACATTTTGTCGTGCAAATATAAGAGTACGTTGTGCAAATATAATAGTACATTGTGCAAATATAACCGTAAGTTGTGCAAATATGACCCAAATATAAGAGTACATCAGTTTGTTCACGTCCTCCGTCTCCTCATCTTGCTCCACATGGAGGAGCAACATTGATATGAGCCATGAGCAAAATTTCGCTGAGCAACAAAATCAGATGGACATGGAGGAGCAACAACATTGATATGAGATGCCAAAGTTGTCGATGAGGTGAGGCTATGTGGCGGCTTTCCTGCAGCTTTGTTCACTGGAGCTGGATTTGCAGACAAATGCTCATTTTTTTCCAAAACTAGTACTTCAACCTGCATAAGAGAAAACCAACTTTGGTTTAGAATAACCTCTTTTATCCCCATAAATGCAATGAGTATATAGTGAGAACAACAATCTTTATAAACCTGATTAGATGGATCCTTTCTACACCCTCCGAATGCAATAAGAAAGTCCCTTTCCTTGTGTTGCACCAATGCCAAGCTAAATCCCTATAAATGTGTGGCAAATGATTTCAGAAGAGTAATAAAATAATCTGTGGCAGGGACAAAGATGGCTAGGAAGGTAGCTCACTTTATTCATAGTAATAGAGTACAGAGGTGAAGTGAAGGCAACTGACCACTCGTGCTTCAAAACATCGAATACGAGAGTTTCAGCATGGCCTGGATTGACAATGAGCAAAACACGGTTGCTCAAAATGGAACATATATATAAACACATACTAAACATATTTCAGTAGCTCAAGGTAGTTTCATTTTTTGAGACATTGAAGGCCTTGGTCTGAATGAACATATAAAAACAGAAGCCTAAGTGAAAATCCACATGAATCGATCTGATGTTTCTCACAAAAACGTTTAATTGTAGGAAATGAAGAAAGCAATATATGATAACTATATACAAGTAAAAATCCACAACTAGTTTGTTGTAGGAAGCAATATAAGAAATGAAGTGGCACATACGTTTTTTGCGGCTTCCCCCACCGATGATATACCATTTTGTTCCACATAGGACACCACAGGAGCCAGCTCTTGGCGATGATGTGCAAATATCAAACACGTCCATTCTCGCAGATCAAGCAAACAACAAAAGCGAATCCCACAATCGCAATAACGAAGCACATATCTAACAAAAATAGGGCAGGAATACACTAGATTGGCGAAGAAAAACCAGATCCAGATAAAACGCAGACAATCGCAAGCAACCAAACATCAAAATGAAAATGATTGCTTATACAAACAAGAATCTGCACAGATCTTACCTTGTGCGTTCCCCCGATCTGTTGTTCACTCTGCCCTTGCTAGCCGGCGCTCTCGATCTCCGGCGCTCTCGATCTCCATCTCGAGCACTCTCGCTAGCCGGCGCTCGCGCGTCTCCGGCGCTCTCGAGCACTCTTGCTTGCGTCTCGAGCAATCTGAGATCCGAGATCTCCAGCGCTCTCGAGCACTCTCGCTCGCGTCTCGAGCACTCTGAGATCCGAGATCTCCGGCGCTCTCGAGCACTCTCGCTCGCGTCTTGAGCACTCCGAGATCCGAGATCTCTGGCGCTCGCGCGAACCTGCAAAAGGAGGAGCGGAGGAGATCCCTACACCTAACTGAGATCTCGAGGAGATCTCGATCTCCCGACGGAGATCCCTACTCCGGCGCTCGAGGAGATATCGATCTCCCGGCGCTCGCGCGAACGCTCGCTTCCTCGCTCTCGGCCTCCCTCGCTCCCTCGCTCTGCCTCTCTCGCTCCGAGGAGACGAGAAAATCCGAGATCTGGAGGAGATCGAGGAGATCCGACGATGCTCCGAGATCTTGCGGAGAGAGAGATTGGATTGGGGGCAACTCTCAGAAAAAAAAATAAAAAAAAATTGAGAATTAGTATATATATGGGACATTTTGCTAATTTGTCCAAAATCGTGACCATTTTGCAAATTTGTCCAAAAAAAATTGGTTGTTTTGCAAAAAAATTCTTAAACATTGGCATATTAATTACTAACAAACAGACTAAAAATAAATCATGAAATAAATATTCAATTCATGTCAAAACATGAATATCCGCCCAATATAAATATTACTATAATGAAATTAATTTTAATCATCGACCTCTAAAATAACATTAAGGTCGCATATCGTGTAGCACATTTGTGTTTAGACTTCTACTCTTCTATTTAGAATTTCAAACTGTGCAAAAGACCATCCTTGTTCTAAAGAATTTCTTGCCTTGTAACTAGGCCTGTGCTTGACACGGTTTAGCCGGTTCGCTCGAACTGTGCAAAAGACCATCGACCTCTAAAATAACATTAAGGGCCCCAAAAATGTTGGGCCCCATATATGTGTAGGTATATATATTAAGGGTAAATTGCAGAAAATCACCCTTTAAATATGTTATATTGTTTAAAACCACCCCTTATATACAGAATTGCTGAAAACCACCCTTTAAAAGGGTTCCGTTAGCAATCAACCACCCTTCTATAGGTTTCCGTCCAAACTCCGGTTAATTCTATGAAATTACAAAATTACCCCTACTTTTAATATAAAAAAATCTAAATTAACAAGTTCAAAGGAATAAAAAGAAAAGGCAAAAGGTTTATCCAAAAACAAAGAAGTAGGAGACTTACCTCTTTGGCTTCTGTTCATACGCAAATCCAAAAAAAAGGCATAGGTTGAATAATGAATACACAGGGCCAATGAAAACGATAAATCCATTAGGAAATCGAAGATTGGTGCTCGATCTTCGCGATTTCATGCCCAAGCCTCCGAGGGTTTGATTTGACCGGGATCTGGGTGAAGGGTCGAAGCGTTCTTCGAGGAAAAACGCAGAGCTCGGAGCCGTCGCCGACGGAGAAGGGATGGTGGTTGTGTGGGATCTTATAGGGGTTGGTTGGGCTCTTTGAGGGATCTAACCTTAATCAACAATAGAAATCGTCTCCAAGTAATTTCAAATCTGCTAGATGTTCTTGGAATTCCAAAATTTCATTTTCTTGGTATGCCCTCTCTCTGAGTCCAGCGTGAGCAACTAAAGTGAAAGATCTACAATCTCTTCAGCAGATGAATAGGAACCTTCCTCTCCCTTGCAATTGCAACCCAATGAGGTTTTAGTCATTCAAATTTCACCTCTCCGAACACGTTTTGATTTTGGTACTTGGTTTCTCCGATTATGGGTTGTGAATCCCCAATTTCATGTTTTGCCCTCTTTCTGTAGGTACCCCTGTGGGTTGTGGCCCTGTTTGATTTTTTTTTTTGTTTTGGTTTTGGAAGAAGATTATGCATTGTGTTTGTTCTTGATTTTTTTTATTACATGTTGTGTGAGAGTATTTTAAATAGAGGATTTTCCCAAATTCAGAGGATACACGTTGGGTTTGTTTTTAATCTTCTTGTTCTCTTGTATTTTTAGTTGTGCTCTTCAAAAGATTTATGGGGTTTTAATTGATTTGTCTTATTTCTAAATCATTAATATGCTTTATCATTTTTCAAATATAAAGAAAATCTCAATTTATTCAAAAGAAAACAATACAAAAATGAACGGTGGGGACAAGTTTGACGTTCTGTGACGGAAGAGTGCCAAGGGTTGCTTTTCACAACTAAAATCACTTTAACGGGTGGTTTTCGGCAATTAGATATTGAAGGGGTGGTTTTGAGCAATATGACATATTTTAGGGGTGATTTTCTCCAGTTTACCCATATATTAATTACTTGATAATAAAAGCCCATAACTCTCCCTCTTAAGCCCAAAATCAAGTCCAAAGTCAGCTTTACTCATAATTTTTTAAGAAAAGGAAAAAAGACGTCAGCGACGTCTTCTCCGTTCTCTAGGCCATTGACGCGGCACCTTCTACTAGTAAAAGGGCAAACGATTCATCTTCTTCCTATTCTCCATGCATCATCAATGGAAGGGTGCAATTCCTTTTAATTTTCCACTTCCCAAACTTCTTTAATTGTAGGCGTGCAAAATTACAACGGGAAGAAGATGAGATATGCGATTATAAATTCCCAAAAATCAGCAATTTGTGGTATCTCTCTTTACTCGGCTTCTCAATTTGCTCCCTCTATCTTCAGTCTTTCACCCTTTTCATGCTCGTCTCGGAGTCTTGATATCTAATACTCCATCCGTCTCAATATACTTGTTATTTTACTTTTGCTACGTTTTTTAAGAATGGTAAAAACTATATAAAATATCAATGATTTTATTAATTTAAAAAAATAATTTCATACTCAATACAATTGTCTATAAAATTATGAAAAAAATTTATTAAAAAATTTAATATTTTATATAGTTTTTATCTTCTTAACAAACGTGTCAAAAAATAAATTGATAAGTATTTTGAGACGAAGGTAGTATTATTTTTTACTTAATACCCCAATGCGAAGTTACAATGTAACTTGTAGCTCTATAAAAAATTAATATTTTATAGGCCGGCCAGAAATGTCTTTTAATTTGAGTATGTTTTTTAATGACACACAATAAAAATTTACCATACAAAGCAAGTTAGGATAAGTTAGGTACACGTGGACATCCATTCCTCGTGCCAAGTGGCCTCCCAATAAATTTGTTATGTGACATCGTATGTAGTGGGGATTCTCGCTTTACTCTATTTTTTTTTTTTTTTTTTTTTGATTAGGTAAAAATTCGACGCATCAGACAAGCTCGGTGGGTCGAGAGGTCGAAAAAATCGGCGACGGACGAACCGTCAATACAAGCAAACTAAGGATAGAGACACTAACAACACAACAGAAATGCCAAATTACAGGAGTGCAGTTACAAACACAGGCTAGTACTATAAATGAAAGAACAGAAGCAGTGTACGGCAACTCATCTGCCAGTTGGTAGAGGCACGCAGGGAATCCCTAGGGAACTAAGTGGAAATCTCAGATTTGGACTCGGATATCAACGAGCCTTCAGGTCTCGATCACGTCCACGACCTCTCGCGCGTCGACAAAGAAGAAGAGCACCGCTCAAATTTTGCTAGCCCCAAAGCCACAACCACACCACAAGCAACTCGGCAGACCTACTCTTTTTTTTCCTCTTTATTTTTAATATATAAATAATATTACCCAAAATGGGCCGCTTAGGGCCCAAGGCTTTTGCCTTGTGCCCAAAGAACAAAAAGCGGGCCGAAGTAGCGGGTCACCCTCGGGCCCAAGGAAAAGCCTTGGACCCGAAGGGCTGAAGCCGAGCCCAGGCCAGGAAACCTTCCCACCGGCCAGAGATGCAGCGATCACCATCGACTAATACCGAAACACCAGCAACCGGCGAAGGAAACCCACACACCCAGACGGAATCACACAGAGACAGATTTGGCGAGGAGCGAGAAGACGAATTTGGGGGCGACCTTGCTTCCCGGGCACCAGTAGGAGACCGAGTGAAACACGCCAGTGGCCACAAAACGGGACGCCATGGGAGCAAGCCAACGGACGAGGATCGGAGGCAGGAGCAATAATCGAAAGCCGCGGAGGAGCCGAACGCCGAAAACGAAGGACGAGTCCACCGAACCGGAGGACGGAACACACCGAGGGCTAGAGATTCAGGACAATTTGGGGACGATAGGGATTTGGATTGGGGGGTTTCCGCGCACAAGGCGCAATCATACTTGGCTCCCGCAGGAGGGGTTCACGGTGATTAATTGATTGAATTAATCAAACAAGATGATTTGGGGGTAGATTGTAAACGATTGGACAAAGAAAATTGGATGAAGGTTGGGGATACACAAGATGGGAGTTTCTCTCTCCTAGGAGAGAGGAACTCTCGCTTAACTCTATCTTTTTTACTACCTCACATGCTTTTTACATTTCAGCACGTTTTGTAAGGAGCAATTTTTTTTATAAAATATTATTTTTTTAATTAATTTTTGTACATAATTTGATACTTAGTATTAAATTATATAAAAAAAATAATTAAAAAAAAATATTTTATAGAGTTTTTTGCTCCTTAAAAAACGTGTTAAAAAATAAAAGTCCATGTATTTTGAAACGGAGGTAGTATTTATTTATTAGGTAAGAATTCGAGGGTTAGACGAGTATAATACATCGAGAGGCCGTGAGGGTCAAGTCTCCAGTTTCTTCATTTCTGCCTTCACACTTGTGTCTGTCAAAACCAATCTTGTTTCCCTTGTCACATAGATGAGAAACACTTAATAGATTATATTTTAATCCATCAACAAGATATACGTCATTGATGCATCTATTTGAATTACCACCAATGTTACCTATACCGATGATATTACACTTCCCTTTATCACCAAGAGTGATAGCTCCAGTGCTTTGTTCTTTAAGGTCTTGAAACAAAGATTTCTTCCCACTCATATGCCGAGAGCATCCGCTGTCCATGATCCCTTTTGGCTCCTTATTCTTGATGATATCCTGCAAGACAAACATCACCCTTTCCGGCTAGACCAATAAATAAATTTAGATTCATAATGAGGATAGACCATGTTAGGTAGTCTTGTCCCCTTAGGAACCCAAACTTGTCTTATTTGTTCATTAAGTCGTACTGGAAATGTGTTTCTAATGATGGGAGGGTCTTTTCGTCTATATGGACAGGTTTCCTTCACATTCCCTTTCTTACAACAGTAAAAGCAGGTAGGTGAACACCAATTTCCTTTAGCTTTAACAAAAGTGGTACTAGGTTTGTTTGGAAAATTCTTATTATAGCCCATACCACTTCTATTAATTGATAGTTGTTGTTCACCCAACATCTTATCAAGATTGGCTTTTGATCGATCTTGTGAATTGTATGAGTGATGCTTGCTGGTTTTGGCACTTGTTGGTCAGCTTAACCTTCTTTTTCTCTAAATCATCATTACGAATCTTTAGAGAGGAGAGGTTTTGCTTGAGATCAGAATTTTCTGATGTCAAGGTCTTGACTTTAATGTAGGGTTGGGCGGTGGTAAAAAATTTACCGTACCAACCGATTACCAACCGTACCAACATGACATTGGTACCAAGTAGTAGTTAGTAACCGACCGAATCGGTAACCGAAATCTCAGTACCAAAAGAAGTCAGTACGGTACATGGTATGAAAACCCAAATACCGTGGTACCGATTATATATGTATATTTTTTTTAAATAAAATTAAATATTTGATAAATGGTACAAAAAATTTGTGGTACCATCGGTACCGTCGTTACAAAATAAAATATTTGATAAATGGTACAAAATATTTGATAAATGGTATCATCGGTACCGTCGGTACCACCGTGTATAAAACGTAAATTGATCATTGAAATTTGTGGTGTTGGTTACCACGGTACCGACCTTCGGTACCCGAAAGTTTCGGTACCAACAATATCGGTTACCGGTATTAACGGTTGGTATGTGGTACAAAAAATTCCATATCGAATGATATCGGTACGGTACGTGGTAATCGAAAATTTACCATGGTACCGTACCGTGCCAGCCCTACTTTAATGTCAAGAGCCGACCGAGAAGCTTCAAGATTTTTCATTTCCAACGACATGTCACTAATACATTTTTGTTGATCTTTCAGCTTTTCTTTCAATATGTTGATTTCACTGTTGTAAGCTTCTTCATTAGAAATCATATTTCTTAAAACTTCTGAAAGTACATCAGGTGGACTAGTTACTAAGCTCCTTACCACTTTCTTAAGATCCCGACTTCTGGGTTCCTCATGCTCAGCCATAAGATAGAGATTTGCATGATCTTCTTCTGTGTCTGAGTCACTTGAGGAATTTGAGTCACTCCGTGTGGCTAGCATAGCTTTCTTTCTTTGATCATTCCTCCTGAATTTGTTTATTTTCTTCAAAGGACATTCTTTCACGATTTGATCTGTTTCACCACACTCAAAGTAAGTTAATACTTTTGGTTTCTTTGAGGAGTTAGGAGACTTACATTTGAATTTAGATGATCCAGCATTATCTCTGTTTGAGAATTGCTTTTTCATCTTTAGAATTCGTGTTAGTCCTCGTGTGATGAAAGCAAAGGGATCGTCCTCGTCATCAATTTCGTCACCACTGGATTGAGTTTGTTCCTTCTTTGCTTTGAGGGCAAGATTTTTTGCTGTTAAGGGAACTTCTCCATCTTCTTCATTCAATATCATCTCATGAGTAATAAGTTTTCCAAGAAGGTCATCCAAATGACAGTGTGGTAAGATCTTGGGCTTCCTCAATTGCAGTAACCTTAGGATCCCACTTGGCTTTCGGGAGGGTCCTAAGAACCTTCCTTACTTTCTAGGGATTTGAGAAAGTTTCCCCAAGTGAGTCGAGGTTATTCACAATTTGAGTAAATCTCGTAAACATCTCCTTCACTGATTCATCAGGATTCATTTTGAAAAGCTCGTACTGTCTGATAAAGATATTGATCTTGCTCTCTTTGACTTGACTTGTGCCTTCGTAAGTGACTACTAGCTTGTCCCATATTTCCTTGGCACTCTTGCAAGAGGAAACACTGTTAAATTCATTAGCATCAAGAGCACAATATAATAGATTCATAGCTTTGAAATTCTTAGCAACGTTTTCCAAATTTGTTTGAGTATATTCAGCCTCAGGCTTCTCGACTTCTTTCCCATCAACAGTCTTCATTGGAACGCGTGGTCCTTGCTTGACTAGGTTCCATAGCTCTAGATCTTGATCAATGATGAACATCTGCATCAGAGATCTCCAATGAACAAATTTATTGCCACAAAAAAAAGGAGGTCGATTGGTTGATCTCCCTTGGGAAAATCCTCCATCATCTATGGTAGACATACTGAAACTCACAAGATTGTTAGATCAAACCAGTGAGCCAAGCTCTGATACAAATAAGATTTTCAAATGAACTTGTCAAGATCTTGATATTACTATCAAATCTCAACAAAGTAAAACCAAACGAGATAAAGTAAATGAGGAATGTAAAAGATGAACACACAAATTGTTAACGAAGTTCGGCACGAACTTGGCCTACGTCCCCGCCTAAGTTTATACAACCCGTATGATTCAAACACTTCTTATTTCACTTCCTTGAGCCTAGAACTTCCTAGGAGAACTTCCCTTTTCCTATACAAAGTCTCATCGCTTCTATTCTAGCTTGCAACCTTACAAGTGAAATAAAAGCTCTCGCTACACACCAATGTGTGGTTGGACGAGTATGAAACTCTTAGAGTGATACAAAAGACTTGTACAATAAAGTCAGTTATTCTCTCAACTCTCAAAAACCACCCACACTAAGCTTAACGAGTACACGAGAGAATGATTTAGAAGAATTGACCGCTTTAGAATGATTGCTTGCTTCAATTATCTTCGTCTTCTACATACCGCCATATAAATAGTCGTTAGTCTGAAAACAACGAGGGAGGACCGTTGAAGTTTGAAAACCTTCTAAAAATAATTCTTTCCATTTCCAAAATGCGCTCCCATGATCAATCGGCAGTTATTGATTCTCAAGGTTGAAAATATCTTCTTTCCTAAACATACTTGATACAAAAAGGCAAGTGTATATATGGAATATCTCACAAAGAATGTGAGCCCAAAAATTTAGATACGCAAGCCCATTCGAAATAGGCACCCCTCCTTAACATGAGTCCTACAAGTTAGCTTGACCAAACATAATATAATCGACCTAATAGAATATGAAAAGGATAAGCATTCAATATGCACTCAAACATATAGTCTCGGTTTCAAGACCTTGAAACCAAGATATTGTTTTGTCTTTCATTATCCTTTGAAATTGACCTACAGGTTAGAACTCAAGGTCTTACAATCAAGGTGGAGTCTTCAAAAGATCGACATAGAAATATCACTAAATCAATGACTTCGTTTGCTATCTAGAAAACAACAACGAATTCATAGCATAGATGGACTTCCTAACATGATGATCGATCATAGAAAGGAACACAAATATAATCAATAAGAACAAGATGATAAATATACTTAGAAATAACTAATTGAAATCAGATCCTCCCATTTCATTCAACCATGTCTTCGAATCACTTGCAAAACTATGAGTTTAGCAACTCATAGGCAAAACAACGCTCATCTCTCTCAAAGTATTTCTCTCCTCTCAACAAAGTAGCACACATCATTTTTCCATCAGCTTGGAATGTGTACTTTTTCCAAAGGGTGTAGTCCATGAAAAATCACAAAATCTCAAAAAATGTAAAACCCAAAATTATTTAGACTAAGCAATGTGTGATGCTAATTAGGCGATTGGTCTATGAAACGCCCACCTGAGATGCCCAAATAGCCCCGGAATGAAGATAACGTGTCCCACTGTAAGAGTTATAAGCACATGCTTGGTATTTCTTATAAAACCAGAGTCACGTTAGTCCGATCGGATCATTTGAGAACTCTCTGGAAAGCTAAATTCAAGACCTACGACTTTACTGAGGACGTCTCCTGAGAAATTCTCCTCGAAGATGCCTAAATTTTTTTTTCCATCAGCTTGGAATGTGGATTTTTTTTTCCAAATGGGGCACTTCACAAAAAATCTCAATAGTTACATGTTATCTTAACAAAGGATTAGTAATGTCGGCAATTAAACACCAAACTCTAGAGCTATAACATCATCGATCTTTTATAATTAACCAAATACATACATTTCTCAAATTAAACTTCTTATGCAAACAACGGTGTCAAAAATCTTATAACAACTATGTGCGATTGTGCATATGACACCCTTATTCTTAGTTAACTACAAACCTCATAAAATACTATCAACCTATACAATCTCTAATGAAAAGCTATATATTTTGAATCGACATCAACCACCATCACAAAACACGAAGCAGAGATACATTATTCATATTGTTGGAACATAGGATTGTCCCGCATTACTATTAAACTTTATAAAATCGATACGAAGTGTTTGTCTCACAAAGTCACAAGTATATAACAAACAATTTTTTTCACCACTCAATCATTTTCTTATCAACTTATTTTCAAATCTTCATTACAAATGTATCACACCATTTATGGTTATCTCTTCTTTTTTTATATACATGAAACAAATCTAAACTAATTATCTATGTTGTATACTTGTATCATGCCTCGCATATAGAGAACTTCCAATATTGTCCGACCAAAATAAAATATTTCAAAAAATATGTAAACCAATAACAAACTGACACGTGGCGTGGTCTCCTCACCCCGAAGACTAGTTTAGACGACAATTCACATTTCTTCTTCCCCAAACCTTGTTCGCCCTTTGATTGAGCTTTTCCCAAATCCATTCCTCTTTACATCCAAATTCCAAAATTCCCCTTTTGTCAATGAAAACCCTAAATCACGAACACGACGACATCGACAAGGACTTCTTGATCTTCAATGGCGTCAACGGAAAAAACCAAGCCTCGCCAAGCACTGGTATCGAGCTCATCACCATCACCCCCAGCCACGCCTCCTACACCAGCCTCCGCGACGTGATCGGCGGGGCCTCGTCGCCGTCGGCGCCGGCATCTCCCAGCTGGAAGAGCTGCCGCGAGGACGTCCCGATCAGGAACCCTCTGGTGAAGCAGGCGGCGATTTCTTACTTGCAGCCATTGTCGTCGCCGACGGGGACCGAAGATCGGAGCTGGACGGAGAAGATCACTGCGAATCTGAATAGATGCTTCCTTGGCGACGTCGACGGCGACGGTGTTGAGCTGGGGTGCATGAGTCCGCTAGACGGTGCCGTTGTGGCTCCGATTAAGGAGGTTTTAGGGAGGATCTTCAGGGCGTTCTGGACGGCGGAGGATCATCAAGATTGAATTTTTAGGGTTTTTCGTCTTTTACTTTTGTGAATTTGGGGAGTGAATTAAATTTTTGGGAATCTCTATTTTGACTGGTAGATGGGATAGGTCAAAGTCAACAACAACTTGATCAGTTGTAGTTCTACACAGAATTTTTTTTCTTTGAAAAAAAATATTCCCACCCATCTCGTTTGTTTTTTAGATGGTGGTGGTGGTGGATGTAATACAACAACTATACAAGTTGGACATACATTTGTATATTGAACATAATTAATACTCCATTTATTCGGTAAAACATATCGTTTACTATTTACGTACGGTTCTTTAAAATGATAAAAATTATATAAAATTTTTATTTTTTTATAAAAAAAAATTAACAAGTTTGTACTTATTAATAATAACTACGAAATTGTTAAAAAAAAATAGATATTTTATATAGTTTTTATCTTATAAAAAAGCGTGCGTGAATAGTAGAATGACATATTTTACCGAACGGAGATAGTTTTTTTTTAATTACTCGAAATCTATAGATAAAGTTAAAGGAATTAGATATTGTTGGACAAAAATGCGCGAATAATCGTACAACACATTTTATTTGATTTTTAATATTTGAGTTCGACCCCTTTTGGTTATCCTCTTGATTCGAAGTTGTATCGATACCAAGATTTGAATGGTTTTGGTGATTTGGGCTGCACCCGAATTTAGCGGGTTGCCTACGTATCTCTTGGAAGAGAATCAAGCCTCACGTAGTTCAGAGTGTTTTGGATTTTGTGTTTAGTTTGGTTTGGATTTTGTTTTCTTGTATGCATTAGAGGATGAAGTTCAAGTCCACCTTCTACGAAGGGTAGCTCGAACAACACTCCACCCGAGTAACCTGAGCCCACCTTCTCGGAAGGGTAACCCAAGCACCCGCCTATCATTTGCATAGAAAACGAGAGTTTGATTTGTTTTGAGATATGAGATTTGACTTAAAGGTCAAATTGGGGATTGTGATTGAACTCGTTTTTGAGTTTCCTACGTACCCTTTTGGAAGGGATCAAATCAAACGTAGTTCTTGAAAAAGCCAAATTTGAATTTGGTATTTGCTTTATGACGTTTTGGTCGTGACCGAACTCGACGAGCGGAAGCTTTGTATCGAGTCGGAGGAGACACTTTGGATTTGACGGAAATTTAATTTTTGGGACGACTTAGAGTCGAAAAGTGAATTTGAAGAGATTTGATTTGAAAGTTTGGATGTGACTGGACTCGGTGAGAATTTGATTTACACCGGGTTTCCTACGTATCCACTTGATTAGTGGAATCAAGTCATCGTAGTTCTAAAAGAACCACTTTAATTGGTTTGGTTTGGCGATTGAACCCGACTAGCTTTTAGCTTTATGTCGAGCTTCCTACGTACCCGTTTGGACGGGATCAAATCGGGCGTAGTTCTGTAGCGAACCAATTTAATTTGTTTGGTTTTGGCCTCATATTCATTTAAAGGGAATTTAGAGCAAAACGACTGTACCCGATATATTTTTAGAATTTAATATCAGGTTACCTACGTAACTCGTAAACGAGTATCAAGTCTTTACGTAGTTCTTTTTTATAAGCAAATTTGATTTAATTTGAGAAGGGTGACTGAATCCGATATATATTGAATTTTAATATCGGATTTCCTACGTAACTCGTAAACGAGTATCAAGTCTTTACGTAGTTCTGCCTATGAACCAAGTTTATATTTGGTGAAACTTGATTTAAGATTTTGACTCCGTTTTTGTTTAGGAGCCGATTTGAGATTAACTCACTAGAATTAATCGGCAAAGAATATTTATGAGTTTTAATTTGACATTTTAATAAAACTCAAATTCTTAATTTATGCCGATTATAATTCTTATACTTTAGTGGGTGAGTTTTGTAATTAAGCTCACATTTTTTATCCATGAGCCGATTGCTGTGCTCACATATAGTATAATATAAACACACATTATATATTTTTTGTTTGTTTGTTTGAAAGGGCTCGGCCCAAATGAATTAAAAAAATGATCAGCCCAATCCATTTCTTATTTGACTTGTTTAACTTAGGCCATGCTCCTCTTTCTTTTCTGTACAACATGTCACACAGCATCGGCTCCTTTTATCAGAACGCATAGGGCAACAGTAGAGCGGCGATTCTTTTGACGATCGAAGACTATTTATTTGGTGCCCTCCGGAGGATCGGCGTAGCAAGTGTAGCCCATAGCAAAAAGGCGGAGCCGCCAGGATCACAAGGTCGACAGCACGGATGAGTGAGCCCGAAGATCAATGGGACCCGACTCCGAAGGTGCGGCCAAGACAGTTCGATCAAGCGTGGTCCTGAAAGGGACTTGCCGGCAACCAACAGGCAATTTTCTTCAATTTATTTGATTTGGCCTGATATCTGTGTTTTCGATTGTGTTTGAGTTACTCTAGAATCCCTCCTGAGTTCTTTAATTGCTCAAATTTGGGGCTCACCTGCCCAATACAAATTAATTTAGTTTGAGCGATGAATATGAAATTCCAATTTGTGAACACCAAATTTGTTTGCATTTTTTCATGATTTCTATGGAATTCAGATTGACATTCGCCTATTTGTGGACGGTTAATTTTTTCCTTGAAAACTTCATCCAATTTGTGAACACCAAACCGACTGATTTTTTTTTTGTCGGGAGAAATTAAGTCTTGATTTGCCTGGCCGATTAAAAGCTTTGTAGCAAACCATTTGAGTGGAAATTTCGCCAGAGTTTCGCCTTGATTTGGGGCATTTGATGATTCTGAAACTCATACCACACGAAGAAGCTCGCAAGGTTCTCGAGGGTTAGGTTTCAAGAATCGCACTAAGGACAAACAACATAATTTCGGCTGCAATTCGACCCGGTTTTTAGCGATCTGATGATTCCGGAACCCAGGCCATGGAGAAAGCTCGCAAGGTTTTCCATGGTGGGATTCCGAGAATCGAATATAGATCAACCAAAACTACTACATTGTTTTCTGCCTGCTCTTCCTGCTGTTGATTTCCTTTTTGTTTTGGTTTTGTGGGTGGTTGCAGATGCAGGCAATTGCCCAGGAAGATGAAGAAACTGCTTTTTGTAATTGTAGCAGTTGAATAAGGTAAAGAGGAAGAAGCCAGCCGGGAGAGGAAAGTCCCAAATAAACACAACGGCGGCCTTTTATAGGAGCTGGGATAGGGTCTAGGGAGCAGTTAATATAGGAGCTGGGTATGGGAATGAGGGTAAACAGTTTTTTTTCTTCTTTGTGTAACTGCATTGCATCCCACGTTTTATATATTATTTTGTAACTTCCAGCAACTGCTCATGTATGGATTGGGCTTCTTCTTCTTTAGTATATACTGGGCCTGCATTGGAATTTTCATGATCCAACTTGAACTTGCAAGTCATACCTTTAAATTTAAGGAAAGAAATCACATAGCATTTGTGTATCATAAATGTGACAATTTTTTTTTTTTATGAAATTATGAATTCAATCAATTCACGAAAATTTACCCTTCAACAGATATTATTATCGAGACAGATATTATTATCGAGTGTTATTAAATATTATGATCAAGATTTATCGAAAGGTAAATTTTCCCTTTGACGTTGTAGGGTGCAAATGATTGAAATAGTACTTCGATGGAGTCTTGATAAATGACGTTTTGTTAATAGATATGAGTTCGAATAATAAGAAGGAATCACTTTTAAAAGACTTTTGGGAACATTATGTTTACTCTTTATAGGGTATACATAGATGTGAGGTGGATTTTATACTGCTTAATTTGAGGGTGTATCATACGAAGAAGTGGTTTGGTCTGATACATGGTGTTTGATATAAATAGATATCAATATCACTTAATATTTAAATATCAGATTTAGGCACCGATATCATTTGATATACTGATTTTGAGGGGATATTACTTGATATGTAGATATTACTTGATATTTTGAATAAAAAAAAAGATATTACTTGATATCATTTAATATTTAGATATCGATATCATTTAGTATTTGATATCATTTAATATTTAGATATCAGTATTATTTGATATATTGATTTTGAGGGGATATCAACTGATATCGATATCTTAATATCGATATTATTTGATATATTGATTTTGAGGGGATATCAACTGATATCATTTAATATTATTTGATATCTAGATATCAACTGATATCGATATCTTAATATCGAGATATTACCGATATTGATATCTTGATACCGATATCAATATCAATATCTGATATCTAAATATAACGAGGTCTAATGTCTTTATCCACTATTATTATTATTATTATTATTTTATAATAAATATTATTATTATAAATTACAAGAAATTAGTGGGTAGCCGAGATACTATCTAGGCCCACACTCCTTTAGCGATAATAAAACTAAGTCTAGTAAAAATAAAAGCTACAACACGAGCCCCGGCGTGATGAGATATCGAGACTTTCTGAATCCGCTTCAACAAGGCAACTGCATCCGTATCCAGCTCCCCCAACGACGAGAAGGAAAAGGGTAGGAAACCATATCCAGCCGTCGTGCACACATCTCTATACTTGACACACTTACGTTGAGCAGCAGCAGAAACAACACGGCCTGGGACAAAGTCAGACACCCCTGACTGAGTCAAGTATGTCGGACGAAGAGGCTTATCATGTCCATCAACCAACCCGATATCAACTTTCTTACCGGCAGAAATCACATCCCTATAGCAGATATCCAATAAGGTGTCGCGCACAAGGTTGTGTCAATGTTTGATGCCTACAGTACCGGCGCAGGACATAGCATGATCTCCATAGACATCACCATCAAAGACCCGAGAACAAGCCGGACATGGCCTAGATACCGCAAACAAAGGAACACCCAGACGAATTATTATTATTATTATTTTATTTTTTTAATTATAAACTCCAAATAGTATAGAAACAAGCTGCGCGCCAACCCCCTTAGCAATGGAAAAACAAACTCTGGTAAAAATATGAGCAGCTAGATGAGAACTAGAATCTAAGGCTAAATAGAATGAGCGGATCCGTCACAGAAGCGCAATCGCATTCCCATCCAGCTCACCAAAGGAGGAGAAAGAAAAAGGCAAAACCCCATAACCAGCAGCAGAGCACATATCTTGATACTTGATACACTTACGCCGTGCAGCGTCGAGAACACATCGTCCAGGAGCGAAGGAAGCCAAGCAAGTCTGAGTGAGGGGGGAGGAACCAGTGATATCAACACACACATCTCGACCCCGATCCCAAGAGTAAAGAAGAATGTCAGCGGGCCTAAGAGGGCCGCCAAGACTGTCAACAACACCAATGTCTACCTCCTTCCCAGAGGAGATCCCAGCACGGAAGCAAATGTCGAAGAGGGTATCACGAACAAGATTATGCCGATGTTTGAGCCCAAGAGAACTCGAACACGACACAGCATGATCCCCAAAAGTATCATCCTCAAAAACCCGACCACATGCAGAGCAAGGAAGACCAGCACGAAAAAGAGGGATACCCAAACGATAGCAGAGTACAGACTTGTAAGTCCTACCATTAATGGTCTGAGCGAGCCCAGAAATAGGAACTGCTCTGAGCCAATCAGATGAAAGGGGCCCATGCTGAGACCTCCACAACACCACCTACCGCGGGGTCAATGAAAAAACCGACTCAGAAGAAGCCACAATCCGGGCGAAGTACACATCTGCCAATTTCTTCATAAGTTTGGGGGCAGCGAACTCGCAAGAATCATGACTAAAATCAAAACTAGTAAGACCATTGAAATCACACAGCGCAACGTCAAAAGAGGCTCCCTCACCCAGGGGCAGCCCAGCAAGGCGGAGGAGCGAGGACTGCAGGCGCGAGGCCAGAAAAGAATAATGCATGACGTCACCAACAACATAAACCCCAAGCCCACCGTACTGAAACGGAAGAGTAGCCAACCTTCACTGCCAATCACCAAACCCGGGTCCAGAAGCAGTCACAATACGCTCTAAACAGACACGGAGGGCACTGTCAAAAGTAGACTGAGCTGGGACGACGACACCCGGCGGACAAGTACGCAAGGTGAAATAAAGTCTAGAGATACCTGAACAAGCCCGAATCAAAAGCAGCTCACTCTACGGATCCTCAAGTTTGAAAACAAGACCCGTAAGCTCGACGGTCTTGGCCACCCGAGTCGCAACAATCTCAGCACTGTAAACAGAACAAGTACTGATAGGACCACCCAAAACCGTAACGCCAGAAACAGGCCGAGCAATGCAGGCTGGGAAAACACCAGGCACCAAGCCCCTAGGATCCACGACCGGCCAAAAGACCTCAGTCTTATCCACATTAAGGTGCAACCCCAACGCAGGACCCTCAACCGCAATCAAGTCAAGAACCTGGCTAACCAAAAGAGTGTCCCCTACAATAGAGCCATCATTCAAATACCAAGCCTAGAAGCATAAATCGAACGTATCCCGAATCTTGCATATCAGAGGGTGCAAGACCAAAGCAAAGAGCAACGGACCAAGGGGATCACCCTGCTGGACCCCCTGGCAAGACCAAAGGTAGTGCTCCCCGTAGTAAAGTCGAGCAGGGCTAGAGTAACAGAACTCGACCCAACGCGAGAGGCCAGGGCACTGACGACGGACCTCCAAAAGCAGAGTAGTATGATCAACCAAGTTGAAAGCATTTTGGAAGTCCACCAACAGCATAGAAAGACCCATCTCATAACCACGAGACTCTACAAGCCTATTCAAGGCATGCAGAATGGCCTCACCACCTCCAGAAACACCAACTCCGACCTGCAGGTCCCTAAAATACCCAGATAACTGAGGCCCAACCAAGAAAGCACCCACCTTAGACACAAGGCTTCTCCAGATCGTACCGATGGCAATAGGGCGGATACCACCCCCCGGTTTGACCAAGGGAGTAAGAGGGGCACTAGCAACATATTCTCCAAGAGCAGACGGACACCGGCCCTCCAAAAAGATGTTCACCACACCCGTAATAGAAACAAGAAGCTCATCAGAAATAGCAACGGCCGCACCACTAAAACAGTCTAACAGATGCTGGGCCTTGAGCCCGTCCCTACTACAAGAAGTACCACGTGGGAAACTCCTAATGGAATCCAAAACAATGGGCGGGAAAGCAATAACAGAAGGCTGATGGGCAAAACCACAAGGCAAAGCAGGGAGAGGGGCAACAGGGTGCTTGTCACAAAGCGCAATCAAAGTAGAATTAGAGTAGGGAGCAACACCGGAAGAAGAGAAAACCCGCATAGCAGCGGTGAAATGCCCATCAGAAATCTTCTTACGGCATTGACGGAGGTTAAGCTCCGGTGTGTGAGGCTCATCATCATCCCCAACACCCTCGCTGAAAGACACATGTGCTTCCTTCAAGGCGGCCCCAAGCAACACAGTGTCACCCCCCCGGAGCGCTCCAATCAACAAGAGCACTGGCAATCGACTCCTCCTGGCGTGTACGTCGAACACCCGATCGACAATCACTGCTACTCCTTGGTACAAAAGCACGCAAAACACAGATGGGCATAGCCAGTAGCCAAATCCAAGCAGCAATATCAGTAGGGGCAGCAATAACACGGTCAAGCACCCCCTTAAGGACCCGAGCAAAACCAAGACGACAACGTGGCGGTATGGGTTGAACCGTACGTAATCCCTTGCCCAAAAGACGATCAAAAGTAATCAAATCCCATCCCAAGTCCACTTGTGCTACCCCACTATCACGTGGCACACTATCATCTAAAGGGACAAGGGATGACAAAACTGATCCCGACGTAGGCAAAGTAGGTCGCAGAATAGGGCAATCAATATTGAAAATGAAAAACAGAGCATTACCGTCACCGTCGTCTGGCAGGGAAACAACAACTCCATCGGGATGACGGCAAGGAGAACGCAACGTGTGAAAAGAACAACAAACACCACATAACCAAACGTTCAACTTTCGGAAAGTAGCCTCAGCATCGGCATAGACGACCGGAGAAGACGACAGAAGTGAACAAGTATCAGCGGCAGAGATACCAGAACCATGCCTATCCTTGAAATGACGCAAGAAGGCAGTTCTGACAAGTCCGCGCCCACCACCATTGGGGAAATTTTGGAGGCTAACAAAGGGACACAGAAAGCGGTCCTTAGGGACCTGCATGACAGTGAAACGAAGGTGCAAGATCGAAAGCAAACCCGAAACCCACGGAAACCAGTACAACCAACAAGGCTAGGGTTTGGATTTTTGGATCAAGGAAATTTGGACAAAAAGAGGGCGTGGGAAGGTGCGGCCTGTCGAGGAGGTCTTGCTGTCGGCAACCACGAAGCCATCGGAGGCCGGAGGCGGCGACACCGCGTCGGAAAAGGAAAAGGCAGTGGGAGGGTCGGGGTTCAGCAGGGAGGGTGGCTGGGATCAGGAGCAACGCCGAGAGGAGGGGAGAACGCCGGCGACGGCGCTGTTGCGAGCGGCACCCATAGGCGGCGGCGTCCCGGTCAGAGTAGTCGCCTCACCGACCTGCTGTTATTCGCCAATCGCCAGTCGCCTAATCGCCTCACCGACCTGCTATTATTATTATTATTATTATTATTATTATTATTATTATTATTATTATTATTATTATTATTATTATTATTATTATTATTATTATTATTATTATTATTATCAACAAATCATTTTTACAATAAATTAGTGGGTAGCCGAGATACTATCTGGGCACCCACTCCCTTAGCGATAACGAAGCTAAGTCTAGTAAAAATATAAGCTGCAGCACGAGCTTCGGCATCCTGAGATACGGAGAATTTCTGAATCCGCTTTAGCAAGGCAACAGCATCCGTATCCAGCTCCCCCAACGAAGAGAAAGAGAAGGGTAGGAAACCATAACCCGCTGTCGTGTACAAATCACGATACTTGACACGCTTACGTTGGGCAGCATCAACAACAACACGATCAGGGACAAAGTCAGACATCCCCGACTGAGTCAAGGGGGAGGATCCCGTCAGATCAACACAAACATCACGCCCTCTGTCCCATGAATAAAGAAGCAAATCTGCCGGACGAAGAGGTCTATCATGCACATCCACCAAACCAATATCAACCTCCTTACCGGCAGAAATCCCAGCCCTGTAACATATATCCAATAAGACGTCGCGCACAAGGTTATGTCGATGTTTAATGCCCACTGTACCAGCACAAGACACAGCATGATCTCCATAGATATCACCATCAAAGACCCGAGAACAAGCCGGACAGGGCCTAGACACCGTGAACAACGGAACACCAAGTCGATAACTAAGCACACTGCGATAGGTCCTTCCATTCATAGTCTGCCCCAGCCCAGAAATAGGAATGGCACGCAACCAATCGGAGGAGTGAGCACCCTGCTGAGACTTCCACAATGCCACCTGTCGCGGAGTCAAAGAGAAAATAGAGTCCGATGTAGCAGCAACCTTCGCGAAATATATATTTGCCAATTTCTTCATAAGTTTGGGGGCAGTGATTTCACTAGGATCGCGTAGAAGATCAGAACCCGTGGCCTCATCAAAAGCACGACAAGCATCATCAAATGTAGGACCAGTAGCAGTAATACCAGAAGGGCGTAGGAGCTTAGCCTGCAACTCAGCAGACTGCAAACGAGATGCCAGAAAAGCATAATGTAGGACATCCCCAGCAGCATACACTCCGAGCCCACCAAAATGAAAAGGAAAGGTGGCAAGCCGCCACTGCCAATCTCCAAACCCAAGCCCTGACGCAGTGACAATACGTTCCAAGCTAGAACGGAGTGCCACATCGAATGAGAGCTGGGCCGGCCCAAAGACACGCGGTGAACAAGTACGCAAAGCAAAGTAAAGTTTAGAGATACCCGTACAAGCCCTAAGTAGAAGTAACTCGCACTGTGGATCCTCAATTCTCGCGACAGAATCCATAAGCTCTATGGTCCTAGTCACTCTCTTCGCCACAAGGTCACTGCCGAAAATGGGGCACGCGCTGACAGGCCCACCCAAAACTTTGACACCACGTGAAGGCCGAGCAATAGAGAGGGGAAAAACACCAGGAAGCCGACTCCTGGGGTCTTCTGTAGGCCAAAAAACCTTGGTCTTATCCACATTAAGATGAAGGCCAAAGCGGGGACCCTCCGCCATAATCAGATCCAAGACCTTCCCCACCACCAAAGGGTCCCCAACAATAGTGCCATCATCTAAGTACCAAGCCTGCAAACTCAGGGCAAAAGAGTCTCTGATCTTGCATACCAAAGGATGCAATACCAAAGCAAAGAGCAAAGGCCCTAAAGGATCTCCCTGCTGAACCCCCCAACAAGACCATAAGCTATGCTCCCCATAATACAGTCGGGCAGGACTAGAGTAACAAAACTCCACCCATCGAGATAGAGTCGGGCAGTGACGGCGAACTTTCTGTAACATAGCCACACGATCAACTAAGTTGAAAACGTTATGAAAATCGACCAACAACATAGAAAGACCCTCCTCACCGCCACGAGCCTCAACAAAACGATTCAAGGCATGCAGAATAGCCTCTCCTCCACCGGATACCCCAACCCCAAACTGAAGCCCAGCAAAATAACCAGACAAAGAGGGACCGACCAAACAAGCACCAACCTTAGAGACAAGGCGTCTCCAAATAGTTCCAACAGCAATAGGACGAATGCCTCCACCTGGTTTAACAAGTGGTGTGAGCGGAGCACTAGCAATATACTGACCCAGAGCCTATGGACAGCGGCCTTCAAGGAAAAGATTAACCACCCGAGTAATAGAGGAGATCAAATCATCCGAAATAGCAACAGCAGCTCCACCCAAACAATCAAAAAGATGCTGAGCACGGAACCCATCTCTCCCACAGGACGTGCCACGCGGGAAGCTCCGAATCATATCCAAAACAACGGCCGAAGAGGCAACGAGAGGATGATGATCAACAGGCAACGACGGCAAGTTAGGAAATGATGCAGTAGGGTGCTTATCTCGCAGAGCCTCAAGAATGGCATCAGAATAGGGGGCAATACCTGATGATGAGAGCACCCGCACAGCAGCAGTGTAATGACCATCACAAATCTTCCTCCGACATTGCTGGAGGTTACGCTCACTCAAATCAAAGTCCTCCTCCACACCAAAAGAAGGGGGAACCTCAGCTAAGGTCTCCTGCACAAGCTGCAAACTGCCACCAGGCACACCCCAAGCACGGATAGCACTAGCAATACTCTCCTCCTGGCGCTGACGCTTGACAACAGTCCTACACTCAAGATTACTTCGTGGGGAAAAGGTCTTAAGTATACAAAGAGGCATCACAAGCAAGCGAATCCAGCAGGAAAGGTCGCTCGGAGAGTCAGCCACACCATCCAAAGCCTCTTTTAGAACCCGAGCAAAACCTAGGCGACACTTAAGAGGGATGGATTTCACGGTGCGTAAGCCCATAGAAAACAAACGGTCAAGTGAAGATATAGTCAAACCAGCAGGCACATCCCCAACATCAGCCAAGGGAAATGACGGAGATGGAGCTGAAGGCCTGGGAATATCATAAATAATAAAACGAACAAGGCCATCACCACAGTCGGGAGGCGTCACGGAATCATCCTGACTATGCCGACACCGAGCCCGAAAGGTATGAGTTTTAAGACAAACTCCACATAACCAAACCCCCATGCGCCTGAAAGTCATCTCAGCATCCGAATAAATAGCCAAACTATTAGAAAGAGTTTGACGGGTAAGGACCTGAGCATCACCACTGCAATGTCGATCACGGAGGTGCCTGAGCATGGAGGTTTTAACAAGGCCTCTACCACCACCATCAAGGCACCCGCAGAGACCCACAAAAGGACAATGATACCGAACAAGGTCGGGCATCCCATAAACCGAACTAAATAATAAAAATTATAAACTAAGCACTCAACAAAATAATAATAAAATACTCAAATCTTCGATGAACAATGTCATGGGAGGCTAATTAAATTGATCAATTAACCCACACCAGCCGAACCGATGACACAATTCGGCGAAGACCAAACTCACAGCACCAACCAGATCGAGACCAACAGCAGAATAAGAAACCGCTCCAAAACCAACACATTCAGCCGATCATCAACCGGAGAAGCACCACCACACAACGGTAGCAAAACAAAGCCCGATCGAGATGAAACAGCAGGACAGTAGCAGCGGCACCACAACAACAGCATACACCAGCGATCGAACCGTTACCCGACACCGATCGAACCCAGCGATCGAAAAACCAGACCCGACAAATGTAAAACAAACACCGTAGACGCCGAACGTAGTTGAAGAAATCAAACCTGAAGTGACGCCGGACACCGGGGGGATCCGAACCGGCCTGAGGAAGCTAGTGGCCCTAGGCGCCGGGATGAGTGGGAGAGGGACACATCGCCGATCGCTGAATAGTAAATCCAACTCTATGAAATAAGAAATCACCATTATTAGACCCCGCCCCATGACTCTTTGTAACCAATTGAACCCGCTTCATAAAGCCAATAGCATCATCTCCCAGTTCCCCCAAAGTAGAGAACGCAAATGCCATGAAGCAATACCCTTTAGTAGCACAAATAATTGTATACTTCTTCTCCTTCCTTTCAGTCGCTTGGGAAATCGCCTTGCTAGGTACAAATGAATCATTAGCTCTAGTTGTAAATGGCAAAGCCCCAACCACATCGACACAAGTGTCCCTACCTTTGTCCCACCCGTAAACCAATAAATCACCTGGCCGCAACTCAACACCATCATCACTGGTCATACCAGTACGCGCTTCCTTCTGAACTGTGATACCCGCCTTATAACAAATGTCTGCCAAAACATCTCGTACCATATTATGTCGGTGCTTAGTCCCGATGCCTCGACTGCAATGCAGAGCATGGTCTCCAAAGGGGTCCATCTTATCCAGCTCAAAACTGGGACAGGTCGGATACCCACTAAACATAGGAATCGAGAGATGGTATTGGAGGACAGAATAAAACTGGCGAGACGGCATGGTCTGAGCAAGGCCCTCAATGGGAGTAGTCAACAAAAAATCATGTGCTCTTTCTCCTCTCACTGCTTGCAAAACCTGCAGCTGCCTTGATGTCGGATTGAGTGTAGACACCAAGTTGTCATCAATGAACTTGAAGTATCGAACCGCCAATACTGACATGATTTTTTTGGTGGCGGGGGATACAAACAAGTCATCAATATCTGAACCAACACAAGCGACATACCTCGAGATAGCTTGGGTGAGAACACTATCAGAGCTAATGTCAGGATGTCTGGAAGGTGATGGCGCCAACTTACTCAAAATGGATGTCTGGAGATCAGCTATTTGGAGACGAGATGCGATGAAAGCAAAATGACTAACATCCTCAGCCGTGAGCACAACAAACCCACCAAGTTTTAAAGGAAGTGTAGCCTGGCTCCACTGCCACGGACCAAACCCTGGGCCACCGGAAGTAATTGCATGCTCAAGGGAGGCCCGAAGCTCATCATCAAAACACTGTATAGCTCCGGGGAGGGCATGAGAGGGGCAAGTTCGAAGAGCAAACATCAATCTGGAGACTCCGATACAGTTTCGTAAAAGGAGCAATTCACATTGGGGATCTTCTAGCCTCCTCACAACCTTAAGAACCTCTATCGCCTTGTCAACCCTCTTCATAATCAAGCTATTACAAAATGTAGCATTGTTGCTGACTGGCCCGCCTAACAATTTCACTCCCAATTTGGGTCTAGAAATGTCAGATGAGAACAGACCAACTTCATGGCTCCGCGGATCTTCAATCGGCCAGAATAATTCAGTTTTCTGAATGTTAATGAATAGCCCCAACCTCGGACCTTCGCTAACCACAATCTCAAGAGCCTTACCAACCTCCCTGGCGTCACCTGATATGGTACCATCATCTAAGTACCAAGCGTTGATGTTAAGAGCACACGAGGCATTAATTTTGGCGACAAGCGGATGCAGAACTAGAGCAAACAAAAGCGGACCTAGCAGATCACCCAGATGCACACCTTGACAAGAGTGTAAAGGAACATCTTGCCAATAGAGACGAGCAGGTTGGGTATAGCAGAATTCAACCCATGGAGCAATAGAAGGGCAATGGGTGCGCACTTCCCGAATTAAAGCACTTCTATCAACGAGATTAAAAGCGTTAGAGAAGTCCACAAGAAGCAAGGACATGCCACTATCCATACCCTTATCTAGTAAAAGCCTGTTAACGGAGTGGAGAATAGCTTCACCACCTCCCGACACACCCACGCCAAACTGGTGTGTGCCCAAATAACTGCTAAGCTCCTTGGTGACGATAGAAGCAGCCGATTTGGAAACCAATCTCCTCCAAATAGAACCTACTACAATAGGGCGAACACCCCCACCCGGTTTCAACAACGGTGTCAAAGGAGCACTCACTACAAATTCTGCAAGTACCCGAGGGCAAGCACCTGACAGAAAAAGGTTAACAACACATGTGATAGCTCCAAGAAGCTCACTAGCAATGCCGTCACAGACCCCACTCAGAATCTCAATGAGATGTTGCGCTCGAAGACCATCTCTCCCACAAGAAGTACCCTTGGGGAAGCTCCTAATCCGATTAAGGACTAACTCTTTACTAACTGACAAAGGCGGCACCATGAGAGGATCACTTGAAACAACTGGTGGAGGAGAAATAGGATGCTTAGCAAGGAGCTCAGCAACTGTGTCGTCATTGACAGGGGCAATCCCAGAGGACGTGAGGACCCTAATAGCAGCCGCATAATGACCATCCCCCATTTTGCGTTTACACTGAACCACATTCAACTCAAATTGAGACACATCTTTTTTCTTCTTTACCAAGCCAGAGTCGTAGGAGGCATTAGGGGTGAGAACATTCTGAACCAGAGCTTGCATCCCTCCCGACTCTTTCCACAAGGCCAAGGCAGCAGCCATAGATGCAACCTGATCCCTCTTCCTTCCAATATTCATACCTTTAAGACAGCTAGGGCTGTTACATGAGCTGAACAGCTCGGGATCGGCTCGAAAAAAGCTCGACTCGAACTCGTTCGGTTGCATAAACAAGCCGAGCTTGAACAATTTTTTAAGCTTGAACCGAGCCCGAGCTCGAGCCGAGCCGAGCTCGAAAGCTCGTTTTTTCCAAAAATGCCCCTAGGGCAAATAAAGAGCTATCTTGTATACGCTCTGCCTCCATCTTTCACTCTTTCATTTCGAAATAAAAAAGAAAAGAATGGAGCTTCTCGTACACGCTCCATCCTTCTGATTCTCTCTCTCCCGGCTCATCCCCGTCGTCGTCTCTGAGTTAGCCGTCTGATCTACATGAGAATTGAGATCCGTCTCTCATCTCTCGAGTCAAGCAGATCCCAGGCCAGACTTCGCCAATAGAAAGGCTCCGCCTAGGGTTCTTCGAACCTTCGTCATTTGTAGGTATGACAATATGCCTTTTGTTTTTCTGTAGTTGAATTCATGGAATTTGTAATTAGATTTTTATCTAATCTAGGGTTGGAATTAGTTTGTTTTTCTGCAGCTCCTCCTAAGGTTCTTTGTTCCTCTCTCGATTGGGGCTTTTCCGAAGGTATTTTGATCCGTCTAACCACCAGATCTTAATGAGGGGTTTGGCTTTCATTTTGTTTTGTTAAACAGATCTGAAACTCTATTTTACTTAATTAAATTTGGTTCATGAATCATAATTGTTAGTTGTGTTTGAACCCATGAACAGTTGAATGGCATAGTGAGATTCTTGTTGTGTGTTTGATGTTAGGGAAATTTATGGCTAAATTAGTTTAATCAATGTGTAAATATTCGTTATTCATCAACCCTTTTGTGTGATGCTTTGTAAGATAGCTTATAAGTAAAGTATGTGTGGTTGGGATTGAGATGTATTTGTTTAATCTATGTGTAAAATGACTTGAATAAGTTAATGTAAGGTATATATAAACAAGGTGAAGTTAGGGAAGTTATCCTATCATGTATGATTCTTTGGATTCTTATGTTGATTCCTTTATATCAATCTTGTAAGAAAAAGAGTGCTTATGCAGTAGATGTTGATTCTTTTTATCTCAATCTCATTCTTTTATCTTAGTTTGTAAGAAAATATGAAAATAGAATTGAGAATATATTATATTTCTCTATGTTGTTTCTTAACATCCTCCAAACATTGCTTTGGTTTTATCCCACATATGTGCTCTAAGTTACAAATTACAAATAAAGAAGATAAAATTTTCAAATTGTTTTCTTCTTAATCTTGTCAGATATGTGCTCTCAATTACAGTATACAATATTTGTACATGTATTTGCTTTTAGCTGTGTCCTCTCAAATCTCAATCATGATAACATATTTACAGCCTTCAACTTATGTGCTCTCAGTTTTTGCAAGTGATGGAACTGGTGGTAGGGAATGAAAAATGAAAAACAATTGATTGATCAGGGCAAATGGGCACCATCTCACTGGAGTCACCGAAGAGGAGCCAAGTATTGAGCAAAATAAAGCTTGTAATTATAGTCTTTATACTTGTAGTGTAATCAAATTAGACATTGAACTTATGCTTTTTTTCCGAATTTATTCAGTTCCATATTCAAAAATGTTATGAAGTTCAGTTTGCAGTATAAAACAAAATTTGTATTTTGAACTTAGGTAAAATATATTTTGATTACGTATTGTTTGTGTAGAATACATTTTTTTGTGCAGGTGAACTGCTCAAACGAGCCTAACGAGCCCGAACGAACGAGCTTGGGCAACGAGCTTAGGCTCGTTCTTTCGGCTTGTTCGAGCTTGCCGAGCCGAGATCGAATTTAAGATTGAGCTCGCGAGCCGAGCTTGAGCACCAAAAAAAGCTCGAATGATTTTTAGGCTCGAGCTCGGCTCGGCTCGTCTACCGTTCGAGCCAAGCTTGAACATGTCAAGCTCGGCTCGAATAACACCCCTAAGGACGGCCCTGCAAAGCAGTCGTATTGAGCACACATGTCGGAAGAGCAAATAACTAAACCCAATAAGAAATATCTGAAGGCTGAGCAATGACTCTAGAGAGAGCTTCAAGATATATCCTTCCAAACTCAAGACGGAGCTTGTAGGGGATACTTTTGGAGGACACAAACTTTCGCTCAAGAAAACGCTCAAACAAGTGCTCATTAAAAGCCAATTCCCTCGGACTAGCTACATCAAGCGAGTCCCGATGACCAGGAGGCAACGAACATGGAGAAGCATCCGGTCTAGGAATCCCATAGATGACAAAAGATTCCCCGTTAGCACTACACCCCGGCCCGGCAATAGGGATCCCTATACCTCCATGCTTGCACGCCATCCTAACCGTATGATTACGCAAGCATATGCCACATAACCAACGACCAGCCTGTTCAAGATTGGCAGCAAGCAGTTCATAAACAAACCTGTATGAAGAAATGACTCTCTTATATTTCTCCACGGCCTCCGAAGTACTGAAATGCCTAGAAAGGTGATCAACGAAATACTTCGGCGTGAGACCGGTATTCGCTGGACGACCGTCCCTACAACCTTCATGCCCTCGGAAAGGGCAATGAAACCGTTCATCCGATTGCGAGAGAGACATACCCGCAACATCAAACAAAAAAGCCCACACAAAAAACCGACACACGCCACCAAGAGCTCACAAAACCAGATTCCACCGGACTGAACAGAACAATCACACACAAACCCAGAAGCAACAGATCGACACACAAAAAAAAAAAAACGAACAGCAAACCAGTGCAACCTCAAGGTGACCCCGCAACGACGACCCCGAGAGCACCCTCGGGATGAAGGACAACAAAAACACAACAACAGCCACCGAAGACGGGTCGGAAAACTGATGCACAACCGACCGGAAAACTGACACACCAGACACGGAAAAGAACAACGTACGACAAACCTGAAGAGATGCGACGACCCCAGCGAGACTAGTCCCAGGCGCCAAGGAGAGAAGCAGCGATCGGACATCGATTCCGAGCGCCAGGATGAGCCGACGTAGCCATCACCCAATAACCACGAATTCGCTGACCCGAAATCGCTGAATACATACAGACCGCAGCGCTCGCCCAAGCCGCACCCGCCATCGAGAGGAGGCTCCGGCCTCAGATGCGCCTGCACCAGTGTCGGGAGAGCTTGCACCGGCCACCAATAACCGCCGGAGGGACGGCCTCTGAACGTGTCGCCTGATCGCCCTAGCCGATCGCCTGCCCTAGCGGAAAAGTGGGAGTTTACAAAGAATTAGTGGGGAGCCGAGAGACAATCTGGTCCCCCACTCCCTTAGCAATAGAAACCCTACCCTAGTGAAAATATGAGATGCATTATGAGCCCCTATATCATGAGCTTAAGCAAATTTCTGGATCCTCTTTAGAAGAGCTACGGAATCTGCCTCAAGTTCCCCCAATGCAGAAAAATAGAAGGGTAAGAACCTATAACCAATGGCTTTGCACTTATCTTGATACTTGACCCGCTTACGACGAGCCACCTCGGCCACCACATGCCCCAGAATAAAATCAACCATCCCAAATTGCGCCAAAGGGGAAGACCCTGTCAAGTCAACACAAACATCCAGCCCTTCATCCCACGCATAAAGGAGCATGTCCGCAGGACGGAGGGATTTCCCATCTCTCCCACACAAGCCAATATCAACCTCTTTCCCAGCTGAGATCCCAGAACGATAGCAGACATTCACCAAAGTGTCACGAACGACATTATGACGATGTTTAATCCCCACAATACCAGCACATGATACAACATGATCTCCAAAAAGGGCTCCCTCAAATACTCTGGAACAAGCAGAACAAGGCTTCGAAATGGAAAATAAAGGAATGCCTAACCGATAGCATAGGACACAACGATACGTCTTACCATTCATGATCTGACCCAACCTAGAGATCGGGACAGCCCTAAGCCAGTCAGTGGCATGGTCTCGACGCTGAGAACTCCATAAAGCCATCTGACGCGGTGATAAGGAAAAAGGTATTCTCTGCATCTTTCGTAATCCGTGTGAAATATATATCTACCAATTTCTTCATGATTTTGGAGGCAGCGATCTCACTTGGAATACTCAGAATATCAGTTCCTTCTGTAGTGTTGAAGACATGCACCGCGTCATCAAAAGCAGATCCAGACGCAGTGACATCAGCGTGTTGGAGAAGCTTAATCTGCAAGCTAGCAGATTGTAAACGCGAAGCCAAGAAAGCATAAGAGAGAGCATCACCTGCAGAATAAACACCGAGGCCCCCAAACCTGAAGGGCAACGTGGCAAGCCTCCATTGCTAATTGCCAAAACCAGGCCCCGAGGCAGTGATAATACGTTCCAGGGAACGTCAAAGAGCTAGATCAAACTTACTCTGAGCAGACTGGAAGGCATGAGGCGGGCATGTACGCAGAGAAACATAAAGTTTGGAGACCCCGGTACAAGCACACAGCAAAAATAGCTCACATTGTGGGTCACCAATCTTAGCAACTACATCCATAAGTGCAATGGTTTTGTCTACTCTCTTCATCACAAGCTCGCTACTGAACAAAGGATTAACACCGATAGGTCCACCAAGAAGCCTAATTCCATGCAGCGGCCTAGCAATATTAGGTGGAAAAACATCAGCCAACCTACTTCTCGGGTCCTCCCTAGGCCAAAAGACCTCAGTTTTATCAACATTGAGGTGCAGACTATAACTGGGTCCATCATCAATAATCATCTGCAGAACTTTTCCAATGACCAAGGTATCACCAACAATAGTGTCGTCGTCTAAATACCAAGCCTGAAAACACACCTGAAACGTGTCCCAGATTTTGCGCACCAACGGATGCAAAACTAAGACAAATACTAGAGGACCGAGAGGATCCCCTTGCCGCACCCCTTGACAAGACCATAGGGTATGATCCCCATAGTACAACCTAGCTGGATTGGAGTAACAAAATTCAACCCAACGAGAGATTACAGAACAATGGGCCCGAACTTAACGGATCATAACTTCCCGGTCAACCATATTGAAAGCATTTTTAAAGTCCGCCAACAACATGGTAAGACCCTCCTCATTACCATGCTCCTCAACTAAACGATTCATAGCATGGAGAATGGCCTCACCCCCACCTGACACTCCTACCCCAAACTGAAAATCATACAAATAACCACTCAAGGAATGACCAATTAAGGAAGCACTAACCTTGGAAACCAAACGCCTCCAGATCGTACCCACATCAATGGGCGAATACCTCTGCCCGACTTGACAAGCGGTGTGAGAGACGCACTAGCAATGTACTCACCTAAAACATTAGGACATTTTCCTTCCAGAAAAAGATTAACCACCTGGGTAATAGCATCGACTAACTCATCAGAAATAGAGACCGCAACCTCACTCAGGCAATCCATAAGATGTTGAGCACGCAAACCATCTCTTCCACACGATGTACCACGTGGAAAACTCTTAATTCTATCCAAAACAATGTCTTTAGACGAAAATAAGTTATGGTGTCCAACTGGAGTAGTAGGTATGACCGACGATGGAGAGAAAGGATGTTTCGCCTGTAACTCATCAAGAGTGGCGCTAGAATACGAAGCAATGCCAGAGGATGAAAGGACCCTAACAGCAGCAGTGTAGTGTCCATCACAAATCTTCCTCTTACACTGCTTAATATTACGCTCCGTCAAATCAAGTTCCTCCTTACCAACCTCTGACAAGGAGGGCGAGGGTTCGATAAGAGTATCCCTAACAAGTTGCATAATGGCGCCCGTCTCACTCCAAGAACTAATAGCCTTGGCTATACATTCCTCATGCAACATCCTCTTGTTAGCAGACATGGACTCCTGGCTACTCCTTGGAGAAAACGTTTTAAGAATACACACATGCAGCACTAACAATCTAACCCACCCACAAATGTCAACTGGATTGTTGATCACCTTATCAAGAGCTCCTTTCAGCACCCGTGAAAACCCAAGCCGACACTTAGAGGGAATTGATTTCACCGTGTGCGTCCTTTTGGAAAAG
Source organism: Persicaria tinctoria (assembly GCA_037127255.1). Classification (NCBI taxonomy): domain Eukaryota; kingdom Viridiplantae; phylum Streptophyta; class Magnoliopsida; order Caryophyllales; family Polygonaceae; genus Persicaria; species Persicaria tinctoria. The sequence continues at coordinate 824,316 of JBANSL010000019.1, read as the reverse complement.
ATACGATCAAGCAGATCAACATTGAAAGAACACTGCTGCACATCCAGCAAACCAGAATCACGTGCAAGCTGTACCAGGGAAGAGGTAACTTGTGGTCTAGCAAAGTCATCATAATCCTTGAATGGATTGTAGGAGCTAGTAGAGTAGTAGGAGTATTATAATCCGAAGGGAGATAAAGTGAGTGAAATGTATTTATTCCACCATGGGCCATTGGGCCGTAGTAATCTTGATGGGCTTGGGCCTTGAGAAAGTGGTTTTGAGTTTCGACTGTGTATTTGTGTTGCATTTGGGTCGGGGTGGGGGAATTCAACTTTGGTGGGACAAATTCAAATATTTAGGTGGTTAATGGTTGCTTTGAAACTTGAAAGTCTTGTATTCTCACCCAACATAAATATTCGAATCTGTATTTTCCTGTGAGGAGTACGACGGCGCGATGAGGTCCTTGATCGATCAGCTCAACGACGCTATCCACCGCGTTAGCTCGGTCGATTATGTAATTCCACATTCTGGCACCACCAACGTTCAGGGTTGAGGGCTTGACTCGAGTTCGAGTCGAATAAAAATTAAAAACCCTAATAATTTAAAATTCCCAACACCATCAATAACTTCATTTCATGTATGGATTATGAGTTATCACTAAATTAAAGTTTGATTTAACACATATCGATGGGTTACAATAAGCTTGTAAAATTATATATTTTTTATCAATGTTTAGAAAGTTAGCCGAATAAGAAAATAAAATTATGCTTCTATCCATCACAGATGGATCATTATATGTATCTACAGATAGTAAACAATAAAATATTTAAACATCTATTTAGGCATCTTGATTCTTGAATACTAAAAATGGTAATATTTATATATTTAAAGAATATTTTGTATTTACCTAAAATGGATTGACCAATCAGATGTGATAAAATCTTGTAGCATATGTATTATTATTCAATTTAGACTCTTAAACTATGTCTAAGGGCACAAGTTAGAAAACTTATAAATTATTATCGCGTCTCCTAATTTCACCACAAAAGATTTGATGTGGGCACCCAAAAAAAATTTGTACTTCCGTGTCCTGAAAACGGAAGGGTAAATAGGCAGTTAATTTATGCCTTTCGTGTTTGAAACACGGGAGTTCAAAATATAAGTTGTACTTTCGTGTTTGAAAAACGAGAGTACAACTTTTAGTTTTGCCTTCCGTTTTTAAAAAACGGGAGTTATAAAACTGGGTTGTACTCTCGTATTTAAAAAACGGAAGTACAATTTTAATTAAACCTCCCCTCTTTCAAACACGGGAGTACAACTATTTTATAACTCCCGTTTTCTAAATACGGGAGTACAATTGTTTAATGTATATTGAAAAAACGAACGATTTTGATTTTAACTTAAAAAAAAAATTGAAACACACATAACTTTAATAAATAAATTGTAACGGTTACCAACGCTCTTGCGCGTTTTGTTAATAAATTATATTTTAGTATATCATATAAGAGTAAGTACTCTTCTTTACATACTGTTTAATATTTTTTCACTTATTTATCCAATAAAGAGTAAATAATCAAATTTATTGCATAAGTTACGTTTTGATATCCTTTAATATAATGTTTTATAAATATTTGATTTTTTTTATAAAAATTTGTTAATATAATTAATAAAAAATATCAAATAATAATAGAAAATAAATAATAACTAAAATATAATAAAATCCTTAAAATTCAATTAGTTACATTTTGATAATGATTTGTGATACTTTACAATAACATATAAATTGATCCGAACAAACTCAACCAAAATTATGTTAAACTTGTATAAAAAGTATATGTGAGATAAACCGATATATTCTCAAACAATTAACTTAAACAGAACATAAAAACTAAATAATTTAGAGGCCGTATAAAATAATGGGGATTCATTTTGCTCACTAACTTAAAAGTCATGGTACAGAGGAAGAAAAATAAATAAAAATAAAACCAATCAAAACTTTAATTTTAAGTGAAATTCAAAACTTATCGTTGAAGTCATGGTACCTTTTGTAATTCTTTTCCCCAATTCTATAATAGACACTGCATTTAAGTCAATCTCAACTAGTGCATCTGCACTTGCCAACCTAGGACCCCACCACTCCACTTGTCGCCAAAATATATGTATATCGTCTTCAACGATCACTCGTCGTTCGACGTCTTTAATCCGCTTCACTTCATGCACGCATGGTAGGCCCATCGAAGACCTAACATAGCAATCTCGACACTCTTGACCAATCATTTTTTTTTTTTGCAATTTTCTTTGATTTTTTTTTTAATTCTCCTTTTTTTCTTCTTTTTCCTTTAATTCTTTTTTTTATTTAGTTTTACTAACTATCTATATCTATATAAACTCTTAATTTAGAAGAGTTTAGGATGATGTGTCAATCTTAGAGTCATTTTAGGAGTCTTGACCAATCATATTTTTTTTTTTCATTTTCTTTGATTTTCTTTAATTCTCCTTTTTTCTTCTTTTTCATTTAGTTCTCTTTTTTCTTTAATTTTACTAACTAATAAGCTTAATTTAAAACATTGAATTCAATCTAATATAACTATTGAGCTTAACTCAAATTTGTTTACTAACTAATGGGCTTAATTCAAAACATTCAATATAACCACTGATTATGGCACATCACATTTAAACAATGTTATAATGATATTGATATTACTATTAATGAGTAATTTAAAATATCTATATTTATGTATTATACTTCACACAAGATTTTTAAAAAATAATTTGCTGAGATAATTATAAGATACATTTGTTGTAAAGTTATTTTTTATGATTTTTATCTTAGCATTTATTAATATTTTATAATATTTTGATATATAATATGTTAGTTTTAAAAAAACGCGTCATGACGCGGGAATCGTACTAGAATAATGTCTGCATTACCAAAACTTAAGCTTACCTATTGGTCTTATAGGTTGCGTCCATAATCATGACGTATGAGAATTTCTTCCACAACTCTAGTGAATCCTTATGAGCAAATGCTAAGTCTTGCAAAGACCCATCGGGACGAAGCCTGTGACTAAAAGTGAATTTTCGATACGCGAGCATATTGTGGAGGTGTTGCATTGGGGTCATATCTTGCATCTCATTCTTCTTGATTCTCGCCCTTACATTATAAATTTGTTGTCTCGTGCTCAAATTATCCTTGAAAGTATTTTTCAATGTCGCAAGAAGGGGGATTGGCTTTACCCCTCCGACTGTCAAATCTTTGACTAGTTGAATCTCCTTATTCGTCAATCGTCCCATCATTTGATGACCTTACAGTTTAGGAGGCAGTTTATGATTATGCATACCAAACTCCACTCTCAGACGCCATACATTTCTTTCGGCTTCCCAACCATACAACAAAAATGGACATTTATTTTTTTAGATCTTCCGTCCCGCGGGACTATTACTGGTACATCAGCACCTCTGATTTTCTTCTTACGATTTCTATTTTCTCCATATTTTTCACATCCAAAATATACTGAGCCGTATCGGGTTGCAAAGCTATTCCAAGATTTTACAATTGTGAGAACAAAGTTGTTCACAAAAGCAATCTGACGAGCCCATTCTAACATCGATGTTCTATCCGACCAGTAATAATTATTCGCAAAACAAGGCAAATAATCGAATCCAATAATGTTTATTCTATCAAACTGAAAACAATTGAAATAGCGTTGCAAATAATCAAATTTCACGAATTGAATCAATATTATCATTAAATTTCACGAATTGAAAACAATTGAAATACCTGAATATTATTGTTGACTCCTTTGTTACCATTGGATGCGTGGTTTGACATTCTTCTACTCAATTCGGCAGAACTAGGGCAAATACCGGTTATGACTAGTATATTCGTCCTATTAATAAGAAAATCATAGCCTTTTTTTACCCGAAAATAAAAATTTAAACATACCCTTCCGTTTTCTAAATACGGAAGGCAAATAGCTATTTTGTACTTCCGTATTTAAAACACGGAAGGCAAACAACTATTTTGTACTTCTGTATTTAAAATACGGAAGGCATAAAACAACTTTTGTCTCTCGTGTTTTAAAAACGGAAGGTATAAAGGTGATTTGACCTTCCGTTTTTCAAACACGGAAGTTGTGTATAATATTTTCCAAAAAATAAAAAAAAAAGAAATAATTAATATAGCACTACTCCCGTTTCTAAAACACGGAAGGCTATTTTTTTTTGGGTGCACCACCAGATTTTTTGTGGTGCGGTTAACAACACCCATTATTATTATTCAAAAAATAAATAACTAATTATATTTTTCTAATTTGATAATAACTGTAAAAACATATGGATTTAAATTTCCTTATATAAAAATATATTCTTCTATCTATTTGTCTATACCAATATATCTAATCTTCAAGGATATATACACACACAAATTAATATTCCATCTATAAATTCAACATTTCTTCACTTCCAACCTTATCTTCTCCTTTGTTAAAGATCATACGTTTCTACTTTCTACCAAGGGGTGTGTATGGGGGGTTTAGAAGTAGGTTTAAAAATTAATTTGGTAAGGGCAATATAAAAAGGTGTTTGTTGTTGAATTTTTAGTTTAAAAAAAAGCTATAATTTGAAGAGTTTTTAGAGTTTATATGGTTTATTTGGTTTGAAGTTACCATAATACCCTTAATAATAATCAAATAAACTTCATTTTTTATAATTAAAATCTTTTACGTCTCATACGATGTTTATATTATTATATAACTAGTTTTACTACCCGCGATCTTCGCGGTTTTTTCATAACTTTTATGTATATAAAATAAATTTTAATTAATTTAAATAATTTTGAAAATATATAATTCTCACACATGTTTATTTGTGCATATATATAAATATCATATGACATTTTTATAATTAAGGTATTTTAGTTAATTATCTTATAACAATATGTGTGTGTATATAGGTTATTATTATGAAAGACTATAAAATAAAATTAAGCTAAATCTTTAATACATAGATTCTAAAGCTTGCTTATTCTAATTAAATATTTAATTGTACACAAGATCAAACACTCGTACACAGGTGAAAGAAAAGAAAATATTTTGTTTATATTCAAACAAAACATAGTTACATAAAATTAATTATTAATATACAAAAATTGAAGCTATAATCATATTCATGTCGAGAGTGCTATAAACGTTGGCTTTTATATTCATGTAATTTGCAGCTAAATATACTTTATTATTATTTGTTTAAACCTTATTTAGAATTGTTACGAATGTAAAATGTTTGACTTTGTTGCACATATTTCAATAAGCTAAAACTTATATATATATATATATAATTTTTTTTAAACCACTTAACACGTGTCATCATCTCAACCTTCTATTCAATTTAAATCAAAGGTGTACAATTGTGCACAAAGTACACTTTAAGAGGTGTGCACAATTTACCCATTGTGAGGCGCGTGTAGAAGGTGTGATAAAAACCCTAGTTATCAATTGTAGTCTTCTTCATCGTGCGCACCAAAGGAGAACGACCGACGATTCGTGGAGTGATCGAAGGCTGACGAGTCGTGGGCAATCGGTGACGGCAGCAATGAAGGATGGCGAAAGCAAGGTAGACGACGGTGGCGGAATCGAATCCAGATGAAGAACTCAAGGTGGACGGTGACGGCGATTCGTGGGCGATCGGTGGTTGAGCACATCGGTGGAGTGCGGTTTCTGATCGGCGGTATTGTTCACCATCCCGCGTCACCGATGCCAGCCCTGAGCACCACCGCGCGTTCTCTCCTTCCTCTTGATGTCCAGCGTCGCTTCGTCACCACTTCGCAGCGTCTCTCTCGCTCCCTTTGCTTCCTTGCGTCGGCAACTCCTGTTCCGACACCACCCCTTATTGTCTCTTCTTAGCACCATCGGAGAATCTCGCCACTCTACTAGCGCCGGCGCTCTAGATTACCTGCTCTCTCTCCTTCACTTGGTCCGACGGCGACCTGCGCCTCAGGTTCGATCACCTGCTCTCTCTCTCCATCACAGTTTGATTAATTTGATTCAACTGTCGATCATTACTCAAAATCAAGGTCGACTGTTTGTGTTGTAATTGAAACCTTGTAATTGGAAATGGAAATGGACATTTCCTGGGCAGATTAGGGCGGTGGTGTGGACGAGGGCGAGGCTCCGACTAGTGGCAATGAGGCGAGGCATCGGCGAAGAGGGCCACTGGGGGTTCGCCCTTCAACCAAGGTGATGCCGGAGGTCAGATCCAAGGCCGAGGAGGACAGAATCGTCTTCAACCAAGGTGATGCCGGAGGTCGGTGGTGTGGACGAGGGCAAGGCTCCGACTCCCTGTTCATTCTCCGTCTTCAATTTGAGTTTTATTTTTGGGATTTGAAATATTATTCCACTAATTTGCTCATTTTTTAAATATTATTCATTGTGTTTTGTTAGATTATTCGGATATATAAGGGTATTTTTTCCGATATGTGTTAAGTTTTTTTGGGCGTTAGAATTCAGGTCGAGTCTCTGTAATGATTATTCGGTGGAATAAAAGGATTATTCGGTGAATGTCTCAATATTATTCACGACAATTGTCAATTTTGTAGGGAAACATGAGGTAGTTAATTTTAATCGTTACCAATGAAATATTATTCGGTGAAATAAAAGTATTATTTGGTGAAATACAAGTATTATTCAGTACATTATTCGGTGGAATATAAAACATTATTCGTATAAATCGTAAGTATTGGAGTTTATTTTATTTGAAATTGATGGAAAAAAATAAAATATTATTCGGTAGCATGTAACATAACATTATTCGATAGAATGTGAAACATTATTCGGTTAAATTGATAAATTTAAAAAACAGACGAAACATATTTTTCATAAAAAAAATAAAAGCAATTACACACAAAAAAAAAAAAAAAGAAAGAATGGAATGGGGTGGGGATTTCACGCACAAAAAAGAGAGTGGGAGGGGGAGTGGTTATTTTTAGGCATGTGGGTCCCACATTTTACATTTAAAAAGAAAACAAAATCCCTATTAATCTTGGCCTTCCATCTCTATTCATCAACGGTCTATAATCGTGCACAAGGTACACCATAAGGGTGTGCACTCTTGAACCACTCCCTATATATATATATATATATATATATAATATTTTATTTATTTATATAATCGCATGGAAAAAAGATTAATCTAAGTAGTAAAAATATTTAATTTATTCATTTGAAACCAATAGTGAATTATTGGCCGCCAGTTGACTTGAACATTTTATTATTCAGTAATTTAATTTAAATAATGGGTGATTGTTTCTAAAAAAAAATAGCGAACTCTCTAAATATAGTTTCGAAGCTTTTTGTGTTAATTAATATTTTATATAGGAAGCTTTAAACTTATCGGATTCAAGGGTATAAAACTATATCTAGAGAATCACTATTGGATTTAAATATATAAATTAAATTTAGATAAGAATGCAAGGAAGCTTAATATCCTTTCATTCTTATCCCTATTGGTTTTTTTTTATAAAAAAAAATTACCTATAATCAATTGATTTCTAAACTTTATCAAACTCATTGAAAATCAAATTACAAAACTCATCTGAAAACATGAATTGTTGTGACGTGGTATATATCCGAACCCACGGCCTTAGAAGCGATTTCGTCTCGAGCACGGTGCAAGTCGGCTTCAGGCATCGCCCCCCAAGGTACAGCACCTCCGATCGCGTGCACTCACTGCCAAAGGAAGTTTGGAATCATTCCAGAAACTCAGAACGTTTCTCAGAGAGGATGGAGAGATTGAAAAACACACGTTACTTCTTAAAACCCTAAAACCTGTTTTAGAACGTGTGTTAGACCCCCACTCTCCCACCAAGCTGCTTCGTTGGGAAAACCCTCAAAAAATAGTTAAAAACTTTTTTCCTCTTTTTCTTTTAATTTGGATAAGAAATGACAAAATAAAGCCCTTTTATAAAACCTTTATTAAGCATTATTCCCAACAATCCCCCACAAATGCGAGGAAATAGGTTTTCTAAAACAACTTTGAAAACAACGTTCTGAGCTGGTTTTATGGAGAAGATACTTAAATGTTGGTGAACAAGTCTTGAACCAACACATAGTGAAGCTAAGTACCTCGCTTGTCATAGAAGTGAACGAATCTTGAACTTCCAGACTCGCGAGTTGACCTCAACAACACATACCTTCACCACGATCCTGGTTATTCCGCGATAAGATCCTCAAATATGTATATGGTCATCTCATACCTTGGGTGCTGAAGAGTGCTCTAGAAAGACCACCCTAGTCTTCCATAGAAGGTGACCAACCCCTTCACACTCTCGTAGGTAGCTCCATCAAGTCTATCTCACATAGACCACCCTTATTAGGGCTATGGAAGCATTAAGAGCATTATGCTCATCCTCTTCCATATTCGGTGAATCCATCAAGTCCTTCTCAATAGGACCACCCAACTCTGGGCTATGGACTCATTAACATGACTCAACCTTTCTCAATACACATGTCATGGGAATGAGACGTGGTGTATCTCTCCTCATATGGGTTTGAGTCTCATTCCCTTAGACAAATCAATGACTATTCTCATGTTCCGTCCTTTTGTCAACAGACCATCAAGTTCCTCTCGGACCTCACATTCTCCAAATAGATGACACCATTTGCAATCAGCTGTCTCAAAGCTTCATGTCAAATCCGCGTGTGTCTCTTCTTGCCATTCTATGTATTGCTACTAGCTACACAAATAGCAAATGTGAGTCACAATATAGAGAATTAGATAGAGCTTCATGCCCCCACAAAGGTAAGTAAGCCAGTAACATTCTCAACTACTCAATCTCTTGTCCAGCTAAATCTAGAACTATGATCTCACATTTCATAGTCGATCTAGCAAACATGACAATTTTCATGATTTTCACAGTATAGCACCACCACATAATGTCAAAACAAAACCACTAGTGGAGCTATAACATCATCATAATTAGAATGTTCGATCATACTGGCATAACGATAAAGTTATCAAACCTTCTCAACATTTCTCTACATAATGGAATGAAGCAATTTCTCTTTTCTAGTTTCTTTAACACTTAGAAACACATCAACTTCACCCATATCTTTCATTTCAAAGCGAGAGGAAACAAATTTTTTAGTTTCATTTATCATGTCCATGCAAGTGCCAAATATCATCGCATCTCCACATAAAGGCACATAACCAATTTAATACATCTTGGCATAAAACATGCATTACATACACAAAATGAAAACTTCAACACAGTTTGGTAAAATCCTCATAACATTTCAAATATGCTTGGTTAAAGTCATATATTGATTTCTTAAGTGAACACAAAATTCTCTTTTCTTGGAACCACATGCCCGTAGGTTGTTCCGCATATCTCTTTCTCTAGATCGTCATTTAAAATACAGTTTAACATCCATTGATGCACTGCCAATTTATAATTAGATGCTAAAGCAAATAATAAATATAAATGACAATCTTAATCATTAGAGAATATGCATTAAAGAAATCAATTTCATATTTTGTGTGAATTATTTAACCACTAGTCTTGCCTTAAACCTTATGATAGAACCATCAGTTCTAAAATTCCTTTTAGAGATCAATTTACACTTAATGGTTTTGACACCTCTAGGCAAGTCAACTAGTTCCCAAGAAGGGATACACATAATAGATTCCACTTTACTGTCTATAGCATATTTTGCAAGAAACTAGCATAAGTTGAACTCATAACCTCTTTGAGTGTTCTAAATTCATCTACTATAACTTAAGAACATAAATAAGAGGTAAATCACTTTCAGTCACATTAGCGAGTTCATCCAACAGAGTTGTATCAAACTTAAACTCACAACTAGTTTCCCTTATATCTCATTTACTCCTTCTAGACTCACTAGATTCAAGCTCGACATTTGAATCAAGTAAAGATAAAGATGCAGACATGAGCACATAGACATGAATACTATTATGATTTTACTTAAAGTAAACATCGCTAAAAACTCAGCGTCATGATATTCACACAAATTATATCATACAATCACGTAAGCTCATAGGCAATACAATTGTTCTCATAATAACCAACAAGAATAACATCAACCATATTAGATCCAATATCATCTCACTTAAAGGAAAGTATCACCACTTTAGTCAAACACCCCGACATTTCTCATATACACTAGATAGACTCTAAGTCATTTTCACATCTTATATGGGGTTTTGTCTAACTTCTCTTGTGGCATCTTACTTCCTACCTCTATCGGATCTAAAACATTTTGGTTCTATTCTAGTTGGTTTGATATCTCATATGCATATATCAAGAACAATTCTTCCTATTGCATCTTTGATCTTAGCCAATGCATGTAACTTGGTATGTCTAAAGATCATCTAATGTAATATAACACCTTTACCACGTTTGCTTTTAGAGTTTCTAAAAAAGAAAGATCACACTTTGTTAACTCAAGCAATCTAGTGGTCCTCTCAATTACGGATTTAAAAGGTATTTAGCAAGTTTAACATTTATGCATATATCACCATAATTTTGATCAACAACAACCAAGTTAGAGGTTAGGAGCATTTATGAAGTTCTCTAAAAGAAACAACTTCCTATATATGTCATAATTAATATCATGCCAAAGATCAAACATTCATAAAGATGTCACAAGACAACATTCTTTCAAGACAAACCAAAGGAGTCATATCATGATCATTATTTAATATTGCAAATGCGCATGAGATCAATCAACAGGCATTTTGTGTAGTTAAAACTAATAAGTCAAGCAAAAATTGCTCATCAAACTTATCTCACAAAATAGGCGGACACGAGTGCTCTCGATCGGTAGAAGAAAATCCTTCGTATGACCAAAGTAAAGACTCGACTGGTTCATCATCATCCTAAGCTTCTTTAACTCCTGCCTCTAGCAACCATAGCAAATGATTTTGCTACCAACATTCCAGTGTCGCTCCGCATTCAAACATGTCATGAAACCCAAATTGGGAATTCATATTTGTTGATCGACCCAAATTAGGAACATAATTTATTAATTGTTAGAGTTCATTTTCTGCTCAACTTTGTACTTTGACTTTATATCTCTATAGTCAAAATAAGTGATAACCCAAATATACAACTCTACGCCACTTATAATGGAATGTATCAAACCATTGTAAGTTTGTAACTAATCAACCACTCAATTAATTTGAATGGAGTGTGATAGAAACACGAGATCGACATACCTTCGCATCAGGTAGCGCGGCTGCGTTTTCGCGTTACGGTGGTCGACTTTGGCAGAGCTCAGCCGTAGGTTATATATGGGTGCAGAGTACACCGACATGGTTTACCCGACATCGATATCCTAGCTCGACAAAGCTGAGAGACAACTCCATAGCAGCCTGTCTCATTGGCTCTCGGAGTAGAATAATGAACCCATGCCAATACTTAAACGAAGTAGGCGTCGACAATGGCTGGCAGCGCTGAGCGCATCAGGTTAGGCCTCTCGATCTGACATTAGTATCGATCAAGGTCGCCGACACCTTGCCACCAAGGTCCCTTGCAAGAACACTTCAATCATAATATAGTCAACGAGACTTTATAATGGCAGCCTCACAGTTTTGGAACAATGGAACCATTCTCGTAAAGGTCTGTCTTTTCTTCCTAATCACCTGCAATTATGCTAGGAAAGAAGTTAATATCATTCCCCAAATCAATATATTAACACATCAATATAATACACTAAATTCCCCAAGGAATTAGTGTGGACGATCTGGCAGCGGAGGACTCCACGGAAGCAGAACGATTGTTCGCCTGCGATTGCTTCTCTCCGAACTTGCTTCGATCGCTGAAGAAGATGCAAGGCCTGGCCGCCCCAAGAGCACCATCCCCTAGGCTCGCGTCAGTCATCCTGGTCTCTGTTTCTCCTCCTTCTCGTCGGCGGAGGTATGGTCGCAGCAGCCGTCATCAGGCCTCAAAGCCTTAATGACTTTGGCGCAGCCTGTAGCGCTCGTCGCTCTTAGTGCGTGAACGGCGGCGCCGTTCTCCTTGATGTCGTGGGGAACGTAAAACCGATGCCTTTCTCGCCGGGGGAGCAAGGCGAAATTCCGACGAGTTGCCTTTGCCGAAATCAAGCCGTATAGCAGAGGCGGTTCTCTGACGTCTCCCACAAACCGGGTCTTGCAGCCGCTTTCCCTTTCAATTCGGCCTGATAAACTCTACTGGATATGACCTGGCGCCTTAGCCTGGCTTTCTCCGGCGCAAGTCCTCGGAAATCGCGCTTCCGATCGCCAGTCCCCTGCCTCGAAAAAGGAGCGGCTCCGGCGGCGCTGAGCGCCTGGGTCGCGGAATCCTCAACATGACTGGACGGCAACACGAGGTGGCGCGTCTTCTCCGCCGTCGCCGTAGCAATTGATGCAAACAACAACCTCAATCTGAAACTTCCAAATCGGAAGGAGGAGGGTTAATGATCAACCGGTTAATACTAACACAAAATCGCTTCTAAATTGTTAGTAAAAACCATCAATTGATTTCTAAACTTTATCAAACTCATTGAAAATCAAATTACAAAACTCATAATTGCTGTGGCGTGGTATATATCCGAACCCACGGGCTTATAAGCGATTTCGCCTCGACACGGTGCAAGTCGGCTTCAGGCATCGCCCCCAAGGTTACACAGCACCTCCGATCGCGTGCACTCACTGCCAAAGGAAGTTTGGAATCATTCCAGAAACTCAGAACGTTTCTCAGAGAGGATGGAGAGATTGAAAAACACACGTTACTTCTTAAAACCCTAAAACCTGTTTTAGAACGTGTGTTAGACCCCCACTCTCCCACCAACCTGCTTAGTTGGGAAAACCCTCCAAAAATAGTTGAAAACTTTTTTCCTCTTTTTCTTTTAATTTGGATAAGAAATGACAAAATAAATCCCTTTTATAAAACCTTTATTAAGCATTATTCCCAACAATCTTCTCTAGATATAGTTTGGTATAGTATTTATTAATACAAATATTATTAAAATCTAACTACACAAATATATGATAACAATTTGTCAATTAAATTAATTACAATTTTTAATTAAAGGTGTACACATGTTAAAAGATTTGGCTAAAAGATGAAATTCTTAATTGCCGTTAAAACTAGTACTTTTCCCGTACCTTGTACGGGTGAGTATTTTTATTGAAATTTACCGTTTTAGTTCCCCCTCGTACTATGAATATATTTCATTTCATTTGAATTGTTGTCATGTTATCAATTATAACCCTCGTTATAATACAATAACACTTACAATCACAAACAAAAGTCTCATAATTACGGTCAAGTTTGATATCTTAAACAAAATATTCGACACATTAATTTTCTACTAACATAATATTGCTCTTACTTCTTGTCATGTTGTTCTTCGAAATCTTTGATTATCATGATGAAATACTTTTTTATTGAGACAATCGATACTTCAAATTTGACAAAAAAATAGTAAATCACCCGCTTCTACGCTTCTCCTAGTATCCATCCTAATTGAAGACAAAGAAAAGAAATCTTATAGTTTTTAGCTTAAGAAAGCCGAATTCGGATCCTTTATGATATTTTATCTATTACACATCATTCCACACTTTTTAAATTGATCTAAATTATAAACCAATTTGATAAAGATACCCTAAGTTTAAATGTATAAACCCTATATAGCTAAAGAATTTTAAAAATGATATTTAGTGTGTGTTTTTATAATACTTAGACCCTTAATTAGAAAAAAAGGAACTCTATTTGTAAGTGTATAAACATTAAGAGGCCAAAACATTAAGGAAATTTGTAGATATCAAGAATCAAGGCTCCAATTATTGATCGGAAGAAATATAGTTTTAATTTATAGATATTTTTAATTTTAAATTTCTGTAATTGTAATCTTAGAAATTTTTTCTTTTTTTACTGGCGACCCTCTGTGTAGGGTCATTCAAGCCATCGATCTTCTAGATCGCCGAGTCGATCTACTTCTTGCCTACTGTAAAAAAAAAAAAAAGAGGCCAAAACATTAAAAAAATGTTATACCTCTCAAATTGATGGAATGTGAAAATTAGTTGGGCATGACTTGTGTATGCAGAAAAAAAATTATGAGTACTCGATTAGGTTTTAGATGCAAGAAATTGATAGATCGTAAATGATAACTAATCAAAATAACATTCTTATAGTTGGTGTTTTGTATAAAAGATTTGACAAAAGACTCGCACATATAAGGAAATTTTTTTGCATCCTTATAAAATTAGAAGCAAATTCTTTACAAAAAAAAAGGTCCACGTGTCCCTTTTTTAAAAAAAATTTAAGCATTTATTTTTACATCAATTTATCATCTCATGTTCTCAATGAATTATTAGGAACCCATGTTCACAATTTATTTGTAAAAATAATTTATCAAATTCTCTCAATTTCTTCCATTTTCACCATACCCACGCTTAATAATCGTCGAAGGAAACGATTCAATTCAGCATCCACAAGATGTGGTTATGAGATCCATTCAAATAAGACTAAAATCACAAGGAAGAAGTGTGGTGGAGATGGAGATTGCCTCAGAATCACGACATTCGTAAGGGTGGCGACAGATGATTGATTGGGGCAGAGTTCGTGGTGGAGATTCAGCTTGGCTAGATCTCGCTCTCTCTCAATGACGCAGGTACTCAATGGAGAATTTACTATTTAATCAAGCCCAAAAATAAGGAGAAAAAAATTAGCTCCAATCCAAAATAGAAAGTAATATCAATCTCACTACTTACTAAATTAAAATCCAATGGCAAAAAGAAAAATAGAGACCTCACATCAGGGGATATTAGCTCAAATCCAAAATGTAATGAATCAACCTTAAAAAATCGAATTTGGTTGAAAACAGTGATAATAAATGAAGAAACAACCAAAGTAAAGCTTGCATCATGAGGGAAATGAAGAGTGGTAGCGTACTGGTCGGCGTGACATCTTTTTGTGGTCATTGTCGGTCTTCTTTCTGTTGTAATAAGGTTGAATCTCCAACGCAATGCCTTTTTCATCGCCGGACATCATATTGATTCTCTATTGAAGAGATGACCTCCTCGCATTGAATTGTTTATCTACCGAAGCTTCATCAATTTTACCTAAAAGAGCAATTTTGTTATGCAAACATAGAGAAGGAGAAAGGGAAAAAGAAACCTATCTAGTTGGTTTATTAACCAATTAGTCAATCTTAAACAAAAAAATAAGAAACCTATCTAGCTGATATTGAAACCTGATTTTCATGATTATAATATACTTCATACCATGATTGTGAAAAGGGCTGAAGAAAATAATTGTTTTATGATTATACTCGTATTAAGTTCGTGTGTTATCATGGTAGTCCAATTATTCCAACTCAACCTACCATAGATTCATAAGCACTAACTAAATCTATTCAATAACAATTTTAAGTACATTAAAATTTGAATGTACCCTCTAAAATTAAACTAATGGAATCATAAAATTAAGTTCAAACAAATGAGTAACTACTCATTTCAATTTGACATCTAATAGACTATTTATTTTCAGATATTCTTAATTTTATTGTATGTAATATTAAAACCTCATTTTTCATTGTCATAATATAGTTCACACATTGTCTGTGAATCAGACTAATAAAATACAACAAAACATTAAATAGTGATACAACACAGAAAGTAAAAGAAATGGGAATTGGATTTACATAAATAAGCTGATGGAGAAAGAATAATCAACCTAAACTATATAAATGAATTGAATTTGCATATGCACATGTGTTCCACATTAAGCACATGATAAGGAGCTCTAGTTGTATAGAAATATTTGCAGCACAAGCAAACACAACTTTTCTATAGATTAAAAAACTGCCTGAATTAGAGAATGTGAAGGAGATGATGAAATAACTAAATTCATTACCAATACTTAAGCCACTGAGATCTTTGAGTCTATATAATATTCATTAATAATTCATTTTAAAATCTTAACCTCAACATCCATATTCATATTGACCTATTTACTAAAGAATTAGATATTTGCTTCTCTATAGTCCATTCACAACATCTCAAGCAGCCTCATCCAATTCTTGTATTATCCCTTTAACATTTTCCTTTTCATTCACCTTTTCTGCTTGATTCCCATTCACTTGCTTCTTCTCTTCGCAATCAACGTTCTGCCCATTGTTTGCCTTAGTCTCTATAGCAGCAACACCCCCCCCCCCCAATTCGCATCCTATCATTGGAAGTGTTAAATAGATTTAACGACAATGTCATGAAACAAAGTATGGTCATAACAACAGTAATGAAAGATAACAACTCGACCCAAACTATATGAAACTATGTTAATTAAGATGCAAGCTACATTGAATTACAAATACACATGACCCAAAACAATTTTGGTGCTTAACAACAAACTAATGACTTTTACTCAGCACAGTTCACAACACAGGCATGAAAACAAATATGGTCATAACAACAGCAATGGCATGTGTTAAACAGATTTAACAGCAATGCCCTGAAAAACATTATGGTTATAAGAACAATAATCAAACATAACAACTCAACATAAACTATAACCAAATATCTTATTTAAGATGTGAGCTACATTAAATTACAAATACACATGACCTAAAACAATTCGGGTGTTTAACACCAAATAATGACTTTTATTAAGAACATTTCACAGTCAAATTCAATTTTGATTGAAATATGTACACAAATCAACAAATATAAGCGAAGCACATCCCAATTGATAGAATGTGTGCAACATATGGGTTATAAGTTATAACCCATATGTTATTCAGAAGCACTTTAACAGCAAATAGAAGAATCAAATACTTCTATGATGATGTAGATCAAATGCACGAATGCTCAGCAAATACCCATTTTGAGGGCAAAATTTGTACATAAATTGAAGATGGGTAGCTAGTGGTACTGTAAAGACTTTCCATGGATGGGTAGCTAGTGGTACAAAATCAACCCTACTGATTTTTCCGATCAAGCTTCACACCATCGGATTATTCAGAAGCAAAATTCAATTAGCCAACTAAATCCAGTTACAGACTTACAAAAGGCATCAGTGGAAAAAAAATTCCCCAATTTTTCCAATTAGAGACTCACACAATCACTAATTTTTCCTCAACTAAATCCAATTAGAAGCAAAATTCCCCAACAACAACTAATTATGTTAGAGACTTACAAGATTAGCAGGGCCTGGATGAAGAAGGATCCAGAGATCGAAGGCGAGGTGCTGGTCAGCCGCGTCGATGGCCCGCTATGGCTTCAATCCGCCACCATGTCGAGGTCGGAGTCCAAGGGGCTTTCTTCTGAGGGGTGAACATGAACCTTACGCTGCGACTCGCACATGCAAAATGAATCAAACAATTCATACTACAGAGAACATGAATCCGATATGCACAAATAGTGTAAATTGAATCACGTAAACTCTAATTTTTGACAAATTTGATAGCTTCAAATTGAATACATACCCGTGGATGAAGATCGAGTAGCATCCTCGTCTACTCCGATCAAGTACCAGGCCTCCCAGAGTAACCGCTTGTGATTCGGTCGCTTGTGGAGATTAAGGTGCCGCAGACCTGGCGATCAAATCGCAATTGGTGTCTCATGTGTTCGTCTTGAGGATGGCAGAGAGTGTAGCAGACTTTGAAATCGTTGAGCGTCGGCGGATCTAAGCACTTGAGATTAGCATGGATGGAGGAGGAAATTGAGCATGGATGGAGGAGGAAATTGAAATCGTTGAGCATGGATGGGGAGAACGTGGGTTTGGTGGAAAGGGAAAGACAGTTTCTTATTTTTGTGAAAAGGTGGACACGTGGCACAATTTTTTACAAAGAGGCTGCTTCTAAAATAATAAGTATAAGGGGTGGATTTGAGTTTGAAATAATTCATAGTTTGTGAATTTTGGACCTTGTATCGATTTTGGTTTAATGTGTTATAGTTTTTATATGAATTGGTAATTTTGAAAGTTCGTATTATTATCAGTCATTTTTCCTAACGATAATACCATATTACTTAGATTAAATGTTACACTTGATTACACCAAAAATGTCATAATTGGAAAACCAACCGTCAATTTTGATACACTGTGTTGATTGGTTATAATATATTGAAGGAAAAATAAAATCATATCTACCCCTTATACTTATAACACTACTACATTTTCAAGCCTAATGTAACATTTTTAAAAATTGTTACCTTATGTGTCTATTGTAACATATTTGAATCTACATTAACAAATTGTTACATTAGCACAAATTATGTTACATTGGATGTAACATTATTTAGAATAATGTAACATTTTTGTATAAGCAACATCTTTCCCTCTCTATTGTAACACTAGCTAAAAAAAAATTAAAAATATTGAGCACTTTTATAAATTATGGAGTTTTGAAATAATTTTTTTATATTTTAAGTATATAAAGATGATTTTTGAGATAATCATTTTTGTGTTTTAAATTCAAATAAATTTATAGAGTTACGAGATGTGAGCTAATTTGGGATGATTTTTAATAATTTAAAAAATAACGAAATAATTTTATAATTTAACCTTAGCTAACCCTAACCTACCAATAACCCTTGTATACCCGCAGCCGCCACGGTGCATCTCCTCCATCTCTTCAATTTCAGATCTGAAACCCTCTCCTGCTTCGTTCTCCCATCTTCATCGTTCTCCCTTGTCCTTCACCTCTTCTCTCTTTTGTTGCCGCCATTAGAGGCTCTCTCGAGTTCCCCTCTGAGCTCCCATGGCTCCGGCTCCTCTGTTGTCATTCTCCGTCTCTCCACCGGTCCATGTGCTCTCTCGGCCTCAACATCCCTCGCTCCCATCTTCTCACGCCATCTTCATCGCTGATACACGAGAGCACCCCGACTAACGATGCCGTGCTCGCTGAGGACCACCGTCGGAAGCTGTCGAGGCCTCTCCTCGCTCTTCCTTGCACCTGTGCCCATCGGAGCCAAACCCAGTCAACGCCGTTGTCCCCATTGCTGCCGGTGAGCCTCTCTCTCTCTCTCTCTCCCTCCCTCCCTCCTTCCATGTCGCCCAGGTGAGGCCATTGAAGGTTGATGGCGCCATTGGGGTCCAATGCTACCAGCCCGATTGCGCGAAATCGAACCCCTCCTTTTCAAATGACATCGCGATTGACGGAGGAGGAAATTGAAATCGTTGAGCATAGATGGGGAGAACGTGGGTTTGAAGGAAAGGGAAAATAGTTTTTTATTTTTGTGAAAAGGTGGACACGTGGTACAAATTTTTACAAACAGACTGCTTCTAAAATAATAAATATAAGGGGTGATTAAACGGGATCATATTGAGCTAAAATATGACATATAAATAATATATTGATATTGATTATTGATGATAGGATAAAATAGGATATGATTGATGATTAGTGGAATCTATAAAAATAAACATATAAATTGTTCTTTTTTCCAAATTTTCTTGCCGATTGAAAGACTAACCACCTGAGTTCCTCATAAATCTATCACACGTACTGCATCCTAAGATAATCAAATTCCACAATGAAAGGGAAACATAATTGATTAGTGGATATTTTTCATTTGGAATAATTGGTCGATGTGTGGATAAATGGGTGACTAATTTGTGGTTTATAAATTAATTGTTTGTTAAAGATAAATACTTATTGATTTGAATTTATAATAATATGATTGTTTAAAGATTAAAAAAAAATTGATATGTGATCAATATTTGCATAAATTTGGTTTATAAATTAATTGTAACTTTTATTTAATGAATATAAAAAAAATAGAAGCATATCTCAATCACTTAAATTGAAGATCTTTTTAACATAATATATATATATAATTAATTGAAATTACACGTAGATGATATGAATTAAATTGATTGGACATTCATTAATTGACGTATCAAAAAAGCCCGGTTAGAATGCACCAGAAAAAGACACGTAAGCAAATTGCATCAGAGCCCGCCACATAGGATTTCCACGCCTCTGTTTTAGTATTATACTAGTATTCGGTACCCGCCCGTTGTGCGGTTTTTTAATAAATTTTATTATATAAAACATTTTTGAATTAATATAAATTACTACTCTATATAAAGTAAATACATAATTTTCAGTTGTATTATGTTTTTTAGAATGTAAACATTTTTTAATCTACATTAATTATATTTGTTCTCTTATTAAAAAAAATAGTTAAAATCTATTATTTTATAAATATATCATACACAAGTCAAAAATACGACTTGGAATTTGAAAAAAGTATGGACATTTTCCGAAATTAGCACAATCTCAGGGACACCACTAACAATTTCCTCCCATATTAAGGGGCTTAATTATTAAATGAAACAAATATGCACCCATTGATTATTCGTTGATTACTTTTTATTTTATTTTTATCCTACCAAATTTGTCTTGTCTGCTTGCCTTAGTTCATCTTAACAAATTCTGAAATTCGGAACTTTTAAAAAAATTATCTACACGATCTTTTTATAAGTTGGTTAAATATTAAATTTAGTTTCAATGGCTAAAGTAAAATATTAATATCTAAAAAAATCAGCAACGTAGTCATTCCTTCTATATGAAATCTAATCGCTTTAATAGGTACAATAACAATACTTTTAAGAGCTACGTTAGCTCTGGCTCAAAAAGACATTAAGAAAAGTTTAGCTTATTCTACAATGTCGCAATTGGGTATATGATATTAGGTCTAGGTATGGGGTCTTGTCGAGCTCCTTTATTTCATTTGATTACTCATGCTTACTCAAAAGCATTGTTGTTCTTACGATTCGGATCCATTATTCATCCTATGGAAGCCGTTGTTGGGTATTCTCCAGAGAAAATGAATAAAGTAAAATATTAATATCTTAAAAAAATTAGCAACGTAGAAATTAGTCAGATTAGAATATGTATGATGTACAATAATTAAATATTATATTTGTTTCAGATTACAAAGTTAAATAATATTTTACAAATGAAAATAATATTGGATATATTATTTGATCTAAAAAGATAAGTTTTTACCTAACTATATTGACTTATTAATTGATGTGGCCCAAAAAAATAATACCATTTTAATCCAGAATATAACACGTATGTAAAAATAACCTCGTTTTAATCCAGAAAATTCCATATATACGAAACGAAATCGCATCAGAGGCCGTTTCAGACCTATGTTTTGGTATTTTATATAGATATAGATATAGATATAGATATTATAGATTTCTTTTGTAAAATTTGATGGCGGCGTACATTGATTCCTTTTTAAAAAAATTCTCATCAAATTTGACATGTATTATCTATTGAAAAATATTGACGAAGTATATACATATTGAAAAATATTGGATAAATTATCTATTTATCGGTGATAAATTGTGACAAAAAGATAAATATTGTGATACGTATGCAAAATTATATTGACTAATTAATAATGAACTAAATATTTGATAGATTATTTGATTTATAAATCTATCAAATTTTCTTTTGATTATTAATATTTTCTTTTGATCTAAAACATAAGTTTTATTAATTGACATAGATAAAAAAAGATAATATCGTATCAATCCATAATATGACACGTATGCGATATTAATTAATTGATGTAGATAAAAAGATAGTTTTATATATACGAAGATAATTGTATACAAAGAAAATCAAACAAATATTAATATTTTTCTTTCTGAATCCTTTTTATTTTCTGGATGTAAAAATCAATAAAAAAAGAAGAAAAAAAAAAGAAGGAAAGAAGCTACATGACGGTTAATTTCGAATTTAGTTCAAGAAATTTCTATTATCATGGATGAACGATTGATATATCGAAAGTATCCGGTCCAATACAATTTATGGTGCAATTCAATCTCTCATCTAAAATCTTTTAGAAATGGAATATTGGGTGCGTTAGAGTTTTCCCTAATTCCGTTATTGAATATAAAACCATTGGTTTCACTTAGCGGATTTTTACGTATAGATTCATTTAAGATTTAGCTAGAAATTTATGTTGATGAGAATCATGAGATTCACATCCATGACTACGTACGTAGTTTGAAAGGTTGAAGAAGATTCATGAGTTTTGATTTGTGTTCCGGTTTTCTCAATCCAAAACCGTTTCACTTCAATCCCTCTATTCCGGTTGTAAGTTCCGGATGAAAAAATTAGCTTGATGTGGCTAAAAGATGAGGATTATGTTAACTAAGTGATATGTTTTATAGTTTTATAGCCACTTAATATATTGGTCTAAAAAGATAAGTTTTTTACCTAACTATATTCGTTTATTAATTGATCTGGCCAAAAAATATAATACAACTTTAATTCAGAAAATGCCACGTAAGCAAAAATAATCCCGTTTAATCAAGAAAATTCCGTGGCAGCGAGGTCGCTTCAACGGTCTCTGTTTTAGTATATTATTATATATAGATATTGATTGAATTGATTGATATTGATCTTTCAACCTTTATTTTACACAATTTTTTAATTTCAATTGTTTTTAAATTTTAATCACTTTTTTAACTCCGCCCCATACGAACTCTTATCTTCTCCTTCATTAAAGTCGTACAAGGTTTAGGTATTATTATTAAACTAATTAATTATAATACAGATGCATTTGGGATTGTAAGCTTGTGATTTAATCATGCAAGTCACAACAATATATACCATTGGACTATCAAATATCGGGAGCTTATATCCGATATCTGATCTTAGATATCAATACCAAACGGGACATAATAGTGTGTTGGCTGGTAGTTAGTGGTTCCTCCCTGGGCCGTGGATTTCCTGATGGGCTTGTTGGGCCAGGACATCGTAATGGTTTAAAAGTTCGGTTAATCAATTAACGGAAACCCAACTTTATAGTAGTATTTTTCTAGGAAAATTTGTGCACTCTATATTAAAGGGCGGTTTTATGTATAGATTTCATAGGTTATAGTTCGAAAATATATAAGTTCAGTGGAGTTTCATATAAAAACAATTAACAATTGGACAATTTTATACATATTCAATATCTAGTAATTGTAACATAATCCTCTTAAAAACAAGGATTTTTTATCCTATATTTAAAGGGAATAAGAAATCAAATTAGAAAATATTCCCCAAGATACATCTTATTTAGTCATTTTTAAATTAGATTATGAGATTCACCAATTTCTTTTTAGAATTTTTTTTCAATAAAAAATTCTTATCTTATAGCCTTAAAACACAGGTTAGACAAACCGTAAAAACAGTTACAATTATTTGTCACGATATAATTTTAGTTATTTTGTAAAATCTTGAACTACTTCCTCCGTTCCTTAATATTTGACACTTTTAAAATCGGCACGTTTTTTAGAAAGGTAAAAACTATATAAATATTATTTTTTTCTTCAATTTTTTTTAATGATATTAAACTTATTACTAATAATTATGAGATTATTAAAAAAAAAAATATTTCATATAGTTTTTATCACCTTAAAAAACGTGCTTAAATAGTAAAAAGTCAAATAAAAAAGAACGGAGGGAGTATATAATTTCGATAAGTATGCATACAAATCCTAACAACCTTGAGAATATTGTCAACAACTAGTAAATTTTAAAATACAAAACAGACGATAAATGAAATTTCGATTTTGCTTCGATCTAGTCCTAGTAAAACCTTCACCTTTCCGCCACTCTCAAGTCAAAACCAGAGAAACCTTATATAACTATCGCCCTGATTTGTAATTATATAACTTAAGAGGCCCTCATCTGCAATTTCCCCCAAAATAAAATCAAAATCCAACCTCATATATGCTCACTCTCTTTCTCACCTCCTCCTAATTCCCAACGCTCAATCCAAATCTTCTCTCTATATCTCTCGATTTGATTCGGATTATAGATCTAATTATGTCGTCATCCATGGAGATGATCGAGCACGTCGTGATGTTCAACATCCGCGACGAGGCGGACTCGGTCAAAGTCAACGCGTGGGTGGAGGGGCTCAACTCCCTCGCCTCCCTATCGGAGGTAATTTATCTCACCGCCGGGCCCATCCTCCGGCCACGCGTCTTCCCGGAGGACCTCTCCTTCACCCACCTCCTCCACGCGCGCTACCCGTCCCTCTCCCACCTCCGCTCCTACGCCGCCCACCCCGACCACGTCCGCGTCGTCACGGAGCTCGGCGTCCCGATCACCACCGACCTCATCGCGCTCGACTGGGCCTGGCCCGCCGGGCCCAAGACCCCCCTCCCGGGCCGCGCGTGCAGGTTCACGTTCTTCAAGATCGTGGACGGCGACAAGAAGCGCGCGCTCCTCGAGGGGCTGAGGAAGATCAAGGAGAGCCCCGACGCGAGCTTCGAGGATATGACGTTCGGCGAGGAGGTCTCCGTCGGGCGGGCCAAGGGGTTCTCGGTGGCCGCCGTCGCCGTCTTCCCCAACTTGAATGAATTGGATGCGTGTGAGGACTATGAGGACTCCGTGAGGTCGCTTGTTGATAAGCTCAAAGGTGCCGTCGACGGCGTTATCTCCGTCGACTATGTAGTCCCACGTTCCACCACCGCCACCGCCGTTTGATCTGATCCATATACTTCCCGAATTTTTTTTTTTATTTTGGGTAATGGTGGGCCTGGCGAGATGAATTTTATGATAATTTTTTAATAGACAATAGTGGAACATAAGTTATTTTACCAGGAAAAAAAATAGTGGAAAATAAGTGATGTTTCTCCAATGTTGCAAATTTTAGGGGTGAATGAATTTTATGATGATTTTTGTACGTGTGTCCGAGTTGATTGTAAAATTAATTTGCATCAATTTATGGCAAGTTTTGTAATCGAGTCAGTTATAGTTTCAAGCTGAATGAAATTTTAAATAAGTTCAAATTTTCAGTGAATTATATATTTTTAATTTTTTTACGGGAATTCTGTTGTATCTCTGTTCAGCGGTGTGTCGATTTGTTGTATTTTTGTATATTTTGATAGTTTTTCGTCTGTCGATTTATTAACTATCGAGATTCAGATATATCTGATCGGTTCAGAATGCAGACCGATTTATTGTATTTTTGTATGTTTTTCGTCTGTCGATTTATTAACTATCGGGATTCAGATATATCTGATCGGTTTAGAATGCAAACCGATTTATTGTATTTATGTATGTTTTGATAGTTTTCGTCTGTCGATTTATTAACTATCGAGATTCATATATATCTGATCGGTTCAGAATGCAGAAATTGCGAGATTTGAAGGATTTGGGAGGATGTGGATGAGATATGAAGGACCCAGCTTGAAGGCTGGCAGAATGTAGGATACAGCTTGCAAACGTGGTTGTTGTAAAAGGAGAATTGTTTATGAAAATGACATGTGAAGTTGTCATTCGACCCTAAAAAAATTACTCTAAAGTGGGTTTGGTTATTTTTTCTTTATTCTTCAAACTTGCTATGTAGGTGCTAGTGACAAAAAAATAAAATAAAAAATTAGCATGTCACTTGATTTGTGGAAATATACGTGATCTTGTTTAGTCTATATTATGGTTAACATATTGATATTTTTGGTTTATATAACTATTACTTTTGAACTCAATTCACAATTTTAGAACTACTTGATTCTCATTTGAAAGAATACCTTAGGATGGCATGTAGTGGATTTGGGGCTCGAGAACCTGAGAAAATAAAATTCTTATTTTATTTAAAAAATTTACCAATATAAAAAAACACGTGAAGATCGTGAATAATAAGACTAGTTTTATAGATAAAAGAGTTATAAAAAACAGTAAGAAATCACAAATATAGTTTAAGTTAGCAAGCAAGAAAGAGTTTGAGGTCACTGGTTCATACACCTATATCTTCTTTATTTATATATATAATTTTTATTTCTCTTAATTTTTTTCTACTAAAAATAATTATTTAAATCATAAATTTAAGGTTTTTCTAATATATTTAAACAAAAACGTTCTTTTCTCATTTATAAAGCTAAAAAATATCATTTTTTTATATAAATTTAAGGTTTTTTTCTAACTTTTTATATATACTAGGTAAGTAGGCCATGCTTCGCACGGCTTCTGACATGTTGTGATCAGCTGCCAGGG
Organism: Persicaria tinctoria; assembly: GCA_037127255.1. Lineage (NCBI taxonomy): Eukaryota > Viridiplantae > Streptophyta > Magnoliopsida > Caryophyllales > Polygonaceae > Persicaria > Persicaria tinctoria. Next base: position 798,346 of record JBANSL010000019.1, on the reverse strand, counting down.
CCGTTCCGTTAGGATTTGAGGCCTTGTGCAACTTACATGTTGAGACTTTTTTTTAACTAGCTCAAATGGAAAAAATAATCCACCAAATCCACTAACGTGCAAAAGAGATGTTCTCGTAGGAGACATTCTATCTTTTTAAATCCCAACTTAGTGATTACTAAGGTAGAAAGGTTTAAATCAATAACAAAAAAAAAATAATCATCTAAGAAATTAAAAAGTAAAAACTAACAAAAAGTACAGTTAAAATTTGAGATTACCTATCGAAATCGTTGATTTTAAAGAGACGATTGCAATGATTGAATAAGTTGAATTAATTTCCTTGTATTAAAGTTTTTTTTTTCTTTTCATCTTTATATTCTTTGTGAGTTTGACGAGAAAAAAAAAGAAGAAAACAAAAAATTGAACAACCCGCTGTAATTGTTCAGGTAAAAAGATTGGAATGGGCCTAAAAAATGGAACCACTGTTGGGCCTAAAAAAACTCCGAATGGGTTGCTTCTTGTAATTATTGTTTTCAGGTAAAAAATTTCAGGATTTGCTCCCCCCGCAAGGAATCGAACTCCAACCCAACTGGTCCCAGTGGCTTCGCTTTACCAACTCCGCTACGGTGACAACTTGATTAACTTTCTGATTTATATATACATATATATTATAATACTTATACGAGACCCCCGAAATTTTGAGGCCCTGTGCGATTGCACCATTCGCACACCCCATGGGCCGGCCCTGTCAGCTGCTAGCAATTCCAAGAGCAGGATCTGTTGCCACAAGGTGCCATCTGCTTGTCCTCTGTCAAGGACTCCATTCCCAAATGAGAAGGCTCAATGGACCAATGGACCATCAAGTCTCCATTGGTCTGACCCTATCTTTGCCAACAAACATTAACTGCAGAAGCACATAATTTCAGCCAAAAAAAATAATAGACACAGAAGGTGCAAATAACTCAATAAGGTGCAGATTTCATTAAATCAGAGACCAAGGTTCACTTGAAAAATAAAGCCAGGCATAATTTTTTATCGTCTAAAACAAATACAGTGAACTTTTTAAACAAGCCATAAATTATACAAATACATCGAAGCTAATTTTGGTCAACTGAATAGAAACTTACAACACCTTTTCTACCCAACTTCTTTCTGCTTCAGCTCAACGATATAAGCGGGACTCTATCTACTTATCCTTGAGCTGACCAACCTCTTAAGCACTCACCATTATCAAATGAAAAAAAAAACAGGAAATGAATTTAAATACCTAGATATTCCAACCACGAACAACAGATGCACCGCAGAGAATTGTTGCAGCATGCATCTTTTATTCATTTGAACCACCAACTGCAATCTCAAATATCTTCTCTACTTCTGCTAAGCTTCCGTCAAGGACCATGAGTTCAAATTAGTTGCTATATGATAAGGAGCAAAATATAGGCCTTTGCCTTTTGCATAAAAGAATAAAACTTATTTTGCATAAAAGACTATCCCATTGAGAAGTAACCCAATCCAATTAATAGGTTTAAAGTTTGTAATATAAAATTTTGCTAAATAGCACTTGAGGCAAGAAATTCATTACGTACTTCTGTAACCAAAAAGAAGATGAATTCAACAAGTTGAAGATACATCTATCCGGCTGTAGAGAAAATTCAGGATCTTCTACATCCTAGATCACAACATAATTAAGAAATGCTAGAAAGAATTAGCGAAGACAGACCTCAGAAAAGGAAAAGAAAGCAGCTATTTTCCTCACCAAATGCGTAGGATAATAAGCATACATGTCTTCTTCAGCATCATCGTCCTCAATTTCATTTTCCTCTTCCTCATCTTCATTTTCTGCTTTTCTATCTTCGTCTACAACTGCTTCTGCATTAATAATTCATTCAACATGTCAGAAAAAAAATGTATAGATTCCATTTTCCTTTAAAATGTTCTCTCCCTTTACTGTAGATCCTAACAAAAATAAATATATATTTGACAAAACCATAGATGTATTTAATGTCACGATAACTATTTAAACCTTAAATTCCCAGCAAGTAAAACCCACAAGATCAGTCAATGTATGTGAATTTATCTAACTAAACATCCAGAGGATAAGCATTTAGTTTTATAAAGCAATATAACCATATTGGGTATTTTGAAACTTGTCAAATCTTTAAATATCATAAAAGATTATAGAAGGGGTAGTACAACTCTAACCTTTGTATGTTTGCGGTACTTCATCAGTAGGCTTGATATTGGGTGGTGGAAAGCGCATCTTTTTTGCCTTTTCAAATCTGTCATAAATGGATTTCAGCAGCTCCAGCTAAAGGACGTATTGATAGGAACCTTAATGCAATACGCAGTCTTAAAGTATGGAGACTGTGTGAAGTGATTCCACTGAATCAAAGTAGAAAAAATGTCACATAATATGCATAAGAACAAAATTAGAAATAAAACCCTTTACAAAGTAGGCAGATAAAGAGGGTAAAATGATAAGGCAACATCCTAAGAAAAGCATCTTAAAACACTAATGAACAGAAAGCAAACAATAATGTACTAAAACCCATTTACAAAAACAGTTTAAACACCTTTTCTTAAGTGGAACGACCTGCCACTTATCTTTAAAACAGCACTCTGACTGACAAAATGATTCAATCTAAATTAGCTAACCTGGAAGAGAGGATGGATCTTTCCAGAGCACGTTTTCACAACTTCTTGACCAACAAGACCACCAAACATAGCAGCCATGGGATTTAAAACAGCCTTTGCTCCGTATGCAAAATGCTGAAGCACTTTTTGGTCAATTTCTTCAACCTTCCCATCAACAGAACTGTCATTAATGCTATTCGTGATAGAAATCAGTTTCTGAGCATCATCTTTAGAGCCAGCAACAGGAAAGTGTCCCAACTCTGCCCTGAACCTATCCAATGCTTGAAATGCCAAATATAATAGCTGTGGACGATCAAACTTTGAGAAATCACTGAGGAGGAAATCACCAGGGTCCTTGAGTGCAATGCTAAGAGGCATGAAATTCAACTCCTTGGGATGCTTTACTTGAGTGACAATACCACCTCTCTCATATGCACCATACTTTGTTGTGTCTTCCTCCAGGGTGAAGGAGTAGGGCCTTGCACTTTTTATCTTCCTTGGCTTTCCATCATTCAATTCAGTCATTCCCTAGACTTCATAAAACACGACGAGAGCACCATCTTCAAATTCCAGCCTCTCATCATCCACGCATGTAATATGAGCTGATTTGTCATTGCTGATTGATACTGTTATTCTTGTATGTGGTTCGTTACCATCAATATTAGTAACAGTGAACTGTGGACCAAAGTCACATAAAACACTTCCTAAAAGGCCTCACACTTCAGTTTTGATAAAGGCTATTGGAGGCTCATGATGATGACAATATTCATCAAATTCAATTGCTTTCTCTAAGCTGATGTCAGTGAACACAACAGCCTGCAGATTTTAATTTACTTGAGTAAGATGATAAACGTAGCACTCCAACTTCTATTAACACACAAACCCATCCATAAATGAGACTAAGTCGATTACCACAACAATTGAGCCACTGAAGCACTTAGTATTTAAATAAACGAGAGCAGAAGCTGTAGTAAACAACATTGTGGGCGTATTATGCATGAAACATAACACATAAAATCACATGTGAAGAGCATCCGAAGAAAATGGGAAAGCACAAAATTCAGGTCAATTAATCTTGTCAGTAACTTAGATGACTCAATTCCTTCCCATGCTTTAGTCCAACAGTAGAGTGGTCGAGGATAATTTTGGGATTGATCAGTGGATAGATCTAGCAATGCCTCATCATACCAACATATCCATCATCCTTTAGTTAAATAGAATACCATAATTTCCCAGCTCTTAGGAGATAAGACAATTTCCAAAACTCATATATAAGACACACTCAGCCTCTTACATATTACTATACAGTAAATACTGAGTTAGAGAGCCCTTAGTGCATCATCTAGCAGTAAACTTGAATTATAACTTAAAAATAGAGGCCAAAGTAGTAGAAATATAGGTAGCATAGAAAGTTCATAGCAAGAACAAAGAGCAGCCATTTCCATAGTACCTGGAACTGTGAAAGGCTTTCTTTGGTGAGTTCTGTAGTCAATGTATTAACTAAAACAGTGTTGTTAAGCTCTTGCGGTTTTTGGACAAAAGCAAGCGCACGATTCTTCCAACATCGTCCTTTGAAAACAGAAAATTGCTAGACAGTTCCCACAACTTCACGGCTCCTTCGTCATGCAATGTGACAGATTTCACACCAGCGAGAATGAGATTTTTAGCTGCAAGAAAATTATATAAAGAAATAATATGCCAATAACAAAAATATGGAAGTAAAAAAAACAGTGTATCCATCAGTTTTCATTCATGTATATCATTAGCAAAATCAGTCTTTACTCTTGCAAGTCTCCATACACATGAGAATCACGTATTTGTTCTTTATACACTCTACATATTACTATTTTTTTTTTAATGAACTTCAACAAGCTTAAACTTAAATAGAGTTGTAAATTTAACTGGATTGAAGCAAATACAACAAGTAGTGCTCATGGTGGAGCATCTTCCATAGCCGATACACAAGCCCAGTAAAATGCTTCAATTCCAATTTGCCCAGAATAAAATGCTTCATATATCATACACATGGATATAGAAGTACAAAGAGCTGAAAGACAAGGTGAACCTTTGAACATTTACATGTAAATGCTTCATGAAGATTGTGTTGGAAAACAGAAGCTCGTCGCAATGGATAAAAATCAGTAGACCAAGATCATCTAACAACATGACATCTATGCAAATGGTACTGATCTGAGAAATAAATAACTGATACGGAAGGAGGTTGAAATACCTAGTGATATACAATATTCAAAATAGAATTGTACCCAGTCTTGACAACTTGATAATTTTTCTTTAAAAATAAAAACTGCACTTCATTCATAATTCCCCCATGAATATAACAGTGCAAATAAAACAAGGATAAGTTCACCCATGCCCTGAAACATACATTTGCAGCATTATGAACTAAAAGAACGAGTTATAAAATGCATTTAAGAACTAATCAAATTATGACATGACATTGACAATGTCCTAACACACATGATAATATTTACACAGTCAGTCCCTAAAGAGCATCGTTACATCTCAGTCCATACCACCTATATGAGAGCATATCCAACACCAAAGGCCTCAACCGCATACATATCAAAACAACCTAACTCATATGGACATTTTCCAATAGCCACATACATATGAGAAATAATTAATAGCATTATCTAAAAACTGAGTACAAGCATTAGCGTATGGGGGACATAATTTTGGCAATCAAGAATCGTAGGTAGTCCAAGTAGCCAAAGTGAAACCCAATTAACCTATGGCAGTAAAAGGAGAGTTATAACCAGTTATTCTCCTTTGAAGGTCTCTCATGAGTAAAGAGGTGTAGTCATGAGGGCCGAGCTTCTATGTCTCTACATCTCTAGGTACATTTATCAATGAGCTTGTTGTGTGCATATAGAATCAAAGGAGAATAACTGGTTATAACACTGATACACAAATCTTTCCTCTTCTCCCAAGAATTAGCACTGTCTTCAGGTTGATCATCGTGTGAAGGTTAAAGGTCATTACAGTCGGTAAGGCACTCATCTTTGACCCTCTCAGCCTTCCGTTCAAACATGAACAATCAACAAGATTCCTAGCAGGCTATTTCTAGAAAAATCAAAATAACAGAGTTGAGTAATTGCTGGTTAGTACATTGAATTTTGCTGAACCAAAGTGTGTAACTCAGAAGAAAGAACAAATAGCTACAAAAAAAAAAGAGTGCTGATACAAATTTACCTCAAATAGTGGAGAGAGAGACCACATATGCCTAGTTCTAGGTCTCTCGGTTCAAGTAGTAGATTAATTGATTCGCAAGGTGTTTCTATTTTTGATAGAGGAGGTAGTACCCATGGTGAATTAGAGAAAACAAAAATCCCAACAACCCGAAAGCAATCTGGATAACTCCGGGCGATTATAAATCCCAAGGGAGGAGATTAATTCATATGACAGAGCATACCACTCAAAATATGTACAGTGATCACATGGGATGTGAAATCTTCGCCAATAACAAATGGAAGGCAATCACCTGAACAAATAATACAATCTAGTTAACAAAATAATTTTGCACTTATGCCATTACAATAGGGGGAGGGGGTTTGAACTCGTGACCTATTGCTCATTAGGTCACTACATGTCATCCTTACCAACTAAGCTAGATGGAAATAAATAATATTAAATGAGATGATCAGCAGCAATTAAAGAGCACAAAACAAATGCACAAGCCAAAATCACACTGGATAATAATCTCTAAGGGCCACTGAAATATAAAACAAGACAAAGAGGGCAAGGTAAAGCTGTTTTTTTCCCTTTTGGATTTGCTGAAGGAGGTTGGACGGGTTTAAAAGTGGAAAGAATCAAATAACAGGAACATAAACTATGGTATGTTTCTCATGTTCCTTTCTTAGTCTCTATACCAACTTAATGGTATCTAAAAATGGCCCGTAACATCTTAAATAATAAGGCAAAACCCTTATTTGATAAAAGCTTTCAGATAAATTTATCTAGACTACAGACTAACTAAAATATTCAAGTGTAACAGTTGCATTTACATTATACCATCAGTACTAAATTTTGGTTTTCAACAGTCTCACAGACACACATCCTTCCAAGTAACGAAGCAAAGGCCAAAGATAAATAAAATATACTTCTGAAAATCCATAATATATGTGTTAAGGGGACTATGGCACCTCCAAATTAGGCCAATTAATCATTTCCTCTGTCAGCATCTTGAGAGCTACACGGTTTTTAGGAACTCTTCCTTCATTCACCTATACATGCACAAACAATGAAAAAAATATCATATACATGTAATGGAAACTGAGTTTTTTTTTAGAAGGATGAAAACATTTAACATATATTACACACAACCTATCAACACAATTAATACACAACATTAATAGCTTACAAAGAAATCACAGCCTATAGCTTTAACCATCAGTCGTCAGGTTACAATTATTTTGCTTAGCTCATGAATCACACATGAAAACAGAATAGATATCCATCCTCCAGAGAACAGAATAGATAGGAAACTGGAATTTGAAGTTCTTTTAAAAAATTTAACAGCCTGCAGAATTGGCATCGATATGAGCCACAAAGGAACAACCAAATAAGTTAAGTGAATATATAAACCCAAAAGGCAAAGATAACGAACTTGCAGAGATGGGTGACATTAGGCCCCCTGCTTGTTGCCAATTCAAGTGAGATGCAATGTGAATGAAACTGATTTTTTTTAAAAAAAAATAACAATTTTGTTGAGTGGTTCTTAAAATAAATTTTTGTTATCTTCCTAGTTACCATTTCTTCCTTGAGATTGAGGGTTGTCCTTGAAATTGAGGATCAAGGCCTTTAAAACAAATGCCACATACGAAGACCATATTAACAATTAAATAAAAGATGATATCAAAATACAGAACTGATAATTAAACAAATAGTTTAAAATAATTTAGTTGTATCTCTTATTGCGGTTTGAGGGTTAGTAGCCAATAACATTGCTTGTTATTGATTTGGTGACAAAATGAATAACAAGAAATGTTGATTGGGGTTCGTGGGCTGAATTGTTCATAACAATTGACTTCCATATTTCTTGATATATATTAATGTGGGCTGTTTCACAAACTGTTGCTGATAGTTTTTAAAGGAATCCTAAAGAAATTAGATCTATGAAGAATCTCAATTATGACACAACGTAATCCAAAGACAACCTCAATTCCAAAATCCATGTGAAGCATTTCTACAAACACATTGGAGGCGAAAAAGCAAAGAGACATAAGTCCAAATATTTAAACCTCAATTTAACCAATCATCAATCACAAATGAATATAACTACCCTTCATCAATAAAATTCCAAATCTCAATTAAAATCAACTCATAAAAAGTTATATGTTATGGTGGATAATCAGGTGGATCAATGCACCACTCGTATAAATGAATTCCACCCAAATTGAACCAGAGGCGAATGACAACTAATGCAATTAATTAAACATATATATGTGAATTGGCAATTTCATAAGAGTAATCGAAACCCTAGCTACAAAATTTGGGAATCGAACAGGATTATTCAGAATTCAAGTGGGATTCACTGAACAAGAACAAATTAAGAGGAAATCAAAATAAATAGAAGACAGTGGGAAGCTCACCTCTTGAATTGGGAGAATCAACAGAAGCCAACGAACATAAGCCACGAGAGGATGAAACCCTAAAGATAGGTAGCGGAGAAGCGAGGAAGAAGGCGGCGAGCCGGGAGCCAACGAACAGAAGCCATGACAAGAAAATGAAACACAGTGATGAGGAAGAGGGAAAGCACAGTAGAAGAAGACGGCTAATAACGGAGGACAGGAACAAAGGCTACGAGGGAAGGAGAAGCGATTTCAGCCATAGATAACCACAAGTAAATTCGACCATTGAAGAGGAAGCGAAGAAGATACAGGGATGTGAAATTGTGAATGGAGAGTGTTGAGCAGCAGAGCCGGGAATTTAGCCAAAAGACCACAAAGGGTACTCAAAGAAAAAAATAAATAATTTTAAATGCAAACTATTAGGGTTAAATATGACATTTTATACATGAGATGATGTGAGCCATTGATGTAATCCTGTTACCTATATCAAATGGCTAATTTAGCAAGATTTTTATGAACAGTAAATTCACACTTGCCTCTTTTAGGGTAGGAGAGATACTTAAAAAAAATGTAGCCCCATACAAAAAAAAACCTAGATCCACCACCAACTCACCAAGGATAGACTATTGATTGTATTAGTTTTCGTTTATTTATATAACATGTCGGGATAAAATACGTGGAAATGGAAAAAGATCACAAAATATCAGGAAGGGAAAGACCTAAACAATGACTTAGATTTTTGTGTCATAATGGTGGATCCTAACCTTATAACAAAAAACAAAAATAAATCTGACCTGACTCACATTTTCATTAGACCCGATTGGAGTTTATCAGAATTTCACATAACAAAAAAGTAGGGGTGGGCACAAATCCCGCAAATCCCGTCCCGTCCCGTATCTCGTATCCCGTATCCCGTCCCGATCCCGGTGGGATTTCGAAAAAAAATATTCAATCCCGTCCAGATCCCGTCCCGCAAAAAATACGAGGGACGGGACGCGGGACGGAAAGTTCTTGTCCCGCAAATCCCGTCCCGTCCCGAATATATAAAACTATATATATTTAATATAAAAATATATAAAATATATGTTGTATTTATAATAAAACTATGTATATATATGTTGTATTTATAATAAAATTCAGTCATATGTTTTATAAATGTTAACATATATATATATATATATATATATATATATATATATATATATATATATATATATATATATATATATATATATGTGTGTGTGTGTGTGTGTGTGTGTGTGTGTGTACTCGATCACTACCTCAGTAGCATATATCCTATTTAGTCAATACTCAGTGGCTATCTTACATATAAGACTGGTACAATGGGTCTAGTGTATATATACACTCGGTAGCACACATATATATAAGTAGTATATATTACATGTTTAATACAGTAAATGTGATTTCTATCAAATATATAAGCTTTCTTTTATTGGATTATTTTAGATTTTTTTTACGAGGGACAAGTCCCGTCCCGCGAGGAATATGACCCTGTGGGATTCAAAAAAAAATATTTCAATTCCGTCCCAATCCCTTCTCGTAAAAAATACGCGGGACGGGACGCGGGATTGCCCCAATCCCGTCCCGTCCCGTCCCACGCCCACCCCTACAAAAAAGTGTTTAAGATCAATATATATCATGGTTTTTGACGGGATTGAAATCTCAGTGTAGCAGCCACAAGCGTCAACATAGCGGGTAAGATATCACCTCTTTAACAGTATACATTGGTATGTTTAGTATTTCATTTGACTGTAACTTTATTTTTTTCTAATGTTTACAATCTGTGGATGTGCAGGGCCAGAAATTTGATTATGCCGGAATGGTAATGGTATCATAAAGAAGCCCAATTGATACTTGAAGATGCTGTGTTGTACAGTATATTAAAATCTGGAATGTCTTCAAATTTTATGAACTTGAAGGTGTTTGTTTGTGTGATTTGGCTCAGAATAAGAACTGGATATCCAATTCCAATTAGGCCTTGAGTTCAGTCTCTAAGAGCATGTGCAATGGAGAGCCTTTGGCCCTTAGCCATGCCACCTCATCAAGAAAAACAATAAAATAAGGTAATAGTGTAAGGGCCCGAGAGTTGGGGCACTTAAATATGAGCCCGGAGAGTAGAGACCCTTAACGGGTATGTCCAACCTCTGTCTGCCACGTGACAGTGCCCATAAAATACCCAATTGAAAAATGATTTTTAACCATTTCCTATAAATAAAAATAAATAAAAAATTTATTTTCAATTGTAAATTAATTTTCTCTACCTATAGACACCCATTTTGCATATTTTTTTTGTAAAAAAAAATTATGAGCAACAAGTAAGTTAAGGGCCCGGGTTGGGGCTCTCCAATGAAGCTGCAAATAAGTAAAAGTTGGATAAGAGTTCTTAAGCTGACGTGACATTGAAAAAGTAAGTCAAGGGCCCGGGAAGAGTCTCTCCAATGCACATGCTCTAAGACCCATCCGCGCGAGGTTTCGAGTTCGAGCCTTGAAAATTGAAGTGTTCTTCAACACTGATTTGAAGCAAACTTTGGAGGTCCTATTCTATGTCTATCTATATGCATCAGCACTGACTACCATTGCTGACAGTACACAGATACGGCACCAAAACACGACAATGTTATGCTGTAGATCAACATTCAATTGAGAAATCATACATGTGGATTGAAGATTGGAGAAAGAACAAATTCATTCCTTCTTTCATCAGCAGCGAAATCTCGGAAGCAAAATGAGCTTCAATGGGGGAAATCTTCACTTCCCATGTTTAATTTCATCTTCTTTCTATTCAGAACCCAAAGCTAAACCCCAAAGGATCAGTCTTTAAGTTAAATTAAAAAACAAAAAACAGCAGCAGCTAAAAATATTTTACATTTTTCTTGTGATGTTTTCTTTCTTTGATTCCTTCTTTTTACAAGCACCAGCAACAGATCAAACTAGTACAAGTTCCACTGTTAAAGAGGGGGCAACAGAGATTTATACCTCCCCAACTTTGATTGACACCTGCGGGACGACGTTGCCAGGAGGATGGTGGGCCTGGCTCACGAGGTCGGAGTCTAGGAACACGACGACGACGGTGATGTCGTCGTGGAAGTGTCGACGAACACCACGGTCGATCTTCTTGAGATCCGAATACCTCATCTCCCTCTTCTTGGCAGCCTCCTGTAAGGCTGCCTTCACTAGCCTCCTAGCACTCCCACTGCGCGGATTGTTCAGGACGATGTTGACTGCATCCTGGTTGCTGAGGTGCTCCCATAGCCCGTCTGAAGCGAAGATTACGAACTGATCGTGTGGCTGCAGATCGTACTCCGAAATGGATGATTCGCAGCTCAGGATCGGCCTCTTGATAGGCTCACGCAGGCGGAATTTTGCGTACAGAGGCTCTCGGTTGAACTCCGCCTTCTTCAAATACATATCTCCAATGGACCTAGATATCTGCAAAGCCAATAATCATCAGGAAAGAACAACAACAACCCAGTATATCCCGCGATGATACTACGGATCAGCAACTTCACCTGAATTATACCCTTTACTCTCCAAACATTATGCTTTAGCAGAACGATTTGGGAGTCATCAGGGTGCAAGGACTTGAGCTCCTGCCTGACGGGCTCCAAGCACGCGTTGTGCTCAGCCGAAAGCTGGATAGCCAGAACCTCTCCGGTCGCCTTAACCAGTCTACCCAAGACCGCACGAGAATCACCAAGATTGGCAATGTAGAGGGTTCCGTTGGATATGATTCCAAACAGGCAGCAAGATCCGACTGCTGCAATTTGGGGCTTCATTAGCCATTGCTTACTCACAATTGCTGAAAACCCATCCTCTGTCGCCTGTACCGCGTTTCTTATCACATCTGCCGACATTTCCTGGTGTTCGGCTGCAAATCCTGGCAGCAATTGACATTGTGATAACCATGAATCGACACAAAGATTGCAATCAATTTACAGAAGTAACATTGAAAGGAACTTACTCCTTAGATGGGGAAAGAGGTGGCTGTTGATATAGCGGGAGGTCTCGGGGCCGCCATGGCCATCATAAACACCAACAAAGGTGCCAAAAGGGCCGGAATCGACAGAGCCCAAGCTGCCAGACTCAAGCTGGCTCTGATCCTCGAGCAAATTGTTGGCTTGGACAACAGCCATGGAGAATTCGCCATTCAAGTGCTGTCCAATGTCTTTGTACCACAAGAGGCCATCTTGTCGAGAGACGGAATCGGAACCGGAATGCACAGAAGACCCGTCGGAAATCGGCCACAAACAGGCCCTAAGAAAATTCATCAATCCAGGTGGCATGCCTCATTTCACCCAAGCAAAGCTCCTGATTATCCGCATTTGAATTGGAATTGGAACTAGTCTTAAGAACTTAAATCCTATACTTTTAATTCCCCAAACAGATAACCCTAGAAATGATCAATGAAGGCTCTTGCTTACAAGGAGGAGTTCTTCGCATCCAATGACGTCAACAGTTGACTGCCCCAAATTGGAACAAAATAAACCGCCAAGAGCTCAAAACCGGGGGCGGAAAGTGATCAATTGTGCCTGAAACAGATCAAACAAATGGTTGCAATCACAACAATGGAGTATGGAGGATGGATTTCAATTTTTTTTTTTAAAAAGGGGGCTCTTAAAGAAGAAGCAAAATTAAAGAGGGGTGTTTGCTGAGCCACTTCATACCAACAAGGTCCAGCTCAAAACACAAGATATCCACAGCAAAGTTTCAATCTTGAATTGCAAAATTCAATCTTTAGAAATAATAGAGGGGAAATGAAACAATGAAAGTAACCTTACAAGATGATTGCGCTTGTCAGGTAGCAGAAGAGGGAAGATCTGGGTGGGATTTAGGGTATTGATGGAAAGACACCAAGGGAGTTCGTGTGGATGTGAAAGGTTTTTATATTTGAAGATCCATCAAATCAGAGAGAGAGAGAGAGAGAGAGAGAGAGAGAGAGAGAGGATGAGAAATCGAAATTCAAAACCCACCCTCCTTATATTATTTCTTTTGTTTTTGTTAGAGAGGGCCGAGGGGGTATTCGAAATGGGTTCACAGGAGAAATAAATAGAACCCCCCCCCAAAAAAGATGGGTTCTTTTTCAAATTTCTTGATAGCTGTCTTCGGTATGTGAATAATACGAAGAGGGCGGTGATGAGACGGGTGAGGGAAATGGATAGAGAGAGAGAGGGGAAATCGATGAAATTGAAAGGGAAAGGGAAAGGGAAAGGTGGGGATTGGGGCCGAACTGAAACTAACTTGTATCTAAAACCACCATTAAAGGCCAAGAATTAAGAGGTTGAAGCCAGCCAAGCAATAGGGCCAGCGATGGCTCCACACCCACTGGAATCGGATAGCGGAAGAGACAGAGAGCTAACGGAGAGAGAGAGAGATTAAGAATAAACAATCAATTAATTGTGAATTTATATATACTCTGATTAAATTAAATAATTGGTGTATGGAAAGATGGGAGAAAGTGGATGATGAAGAAGAAGAGTCCTTGAAGTTTCTCCGTGAGTTTTACTGCATTATACAGTAGTACCTTTTTTCGAACTATACTGTATAATATTTTCAAAACGCACCCACTTTATATATAATATTTTCAAAATGCACCCACTTTATATATACTTTCCCACTTTTTAAGTATAAAAAATACTTATAGAAATAGATTGGAGAAATATGTTTTACTTTTTTTTATTAATTATCCCGTGTCTATAATTTAAAATGATAAATCAATTATGAGTTTTAATACATCTCGACCCTTCAAACCCTGTTGTAAGCGGGAGATACTGAATTTATTGTTGTTGTAATATAATTTGTCAAAAATTGGATTCATTTTCTTTCTTCTCTCTACCTTTTCTAACTTGGAGGGAGATAGAATCAAAGGAATCTAATCCGGCTACATATGGACCAATGTTTCTAAAAGTGTCATTTAGTTTACATTGACAATGAACTAGTATGAAAAGTGGAAGGAAAATTCCAAATAGATTAAGTTTAGGATAATTGTTATTGATATCTTAAAATTGTAATATTTCGTAAAATATTTAGGATATATAATTCTCATTATATTTTTATAAACTTTATGAGTAGAATGGACAAATCTTTCTCATAAAAAAAATAAAATTTAAGAAAAAAAAAAGGTAAAAATAAGGGGTTTGATGGGTAAAATCTTTAGTCATTAATTTGTAAATCGATTTTTCTATCCTATGCCACATGATAAGATACCAAATTTATAATTATATTTCAAATTTTAATTACTTTAGCTTTGTTTTAATTAGATTCCTAATTAGGTTGATAAATTTTTTAATAGAGAATTTTTTTCGATTTAGATTGTTAGGACATAGGATAAAAAGATTGTTTTTAAATTAGCATTAGAGGTCCTCGCTCTATCTGTAGAGTTTCTTGTAAACCTACTCCAAATATTATGATATTTAAGATAGATTTATATTTTCACTATTTTGGATTATTTGAGGTATTCAAAATATATAGTGAAAATGGTAAATTTATGGTATGATTTGCAATTATTCAAGCTTAGGGGTATTTGCTACAAAAAATCCAAAGGGAAAACCATGAAAGGTGGATATTTTTCCCAAATTCTTTAAATGGAATCCATGACTAAAGTTTGAAATTCATTAAAGGGATTTTCCAGATTCACAGGGAGGGAGGGAGGGAGGATTCGTGGGTTGAGGATGATGACCATTGATGGGTATCAATATCATGACACGTGACACAATACTATTCCATTTTGACAGCATACTATATTTTGCATTTTCGATAGGTTTGAGCTAATTAATCCCATTAAATCGATGGAAACTTCGACAACAGTGACAAATACAGATATTGATCGATGAAAGATTGAGTTGTCCATGTTGCTATCTACGCGGGGGTATTTCTCCAAACGCACGGTTTAAATCTGTCGACATTGACTTTTCGAGTCGATAGAGTCATCTCACAGGTTGCGCTGTGCTTGGATGGAGTTCTATCGATACCGACTACCCGAATCGACAACGACGACCTGGCCGATGCCAGTGCTCATAATGTTGTACATGTTGTGCTCGGGAAGTGAGTGGTGTCGACATCGATGTCTTGAATCAACAGATCCATCTGTGCGTTTAACGATACATTTATTGTCCTAACAACATGTTTCACATTTAAAATCTTAAATCATACTCGGTATAATTAAAACATAAAACAATGATTACTTTTCACTCGAGTGCTATATTTATGTATATATGATATATGAAAAAAAAAATATCGGTGTCGGATGCCCTTTTAGTCCTTCTGAAATTTAGAAATATCCAAAAAGGATCCCGATCCGGTGGAGTTTAAAGGAAAATCTCAGCTTATGTGAAACGGCTCAATATGAGCTTTAGTTGGTGTCGTTTGGAGGTATTTCCATTGTATCCATCTCTTATATTTCCCAAATTTTTGCTTTTGGGTCCATATTTTGCAATGTTTAAAAATCAAACAGCAGTTTTTGACAAATGAATACAGTATGAATACGTATAGCATATAATATTATTGGTCATTCTTGGGCTCCTCAAGAATCAAATTAACACCGGCCGGCCTTTAAATCATCCATCCATTGTTGACCTTAAGATCGGAGATTTCGTGACACCGTGACACCTGATCTCCCTTCTTGAGCCTTTTGACTTGCCTTCTTTATTTCATCATTTCAAGTGAACCCTCCAAGAACCTTCCTTTCCTTCAAGTATATTTTTATAATTTTAATATGGCTTTGTCAATTGTGTTCCCTAAGTGCATAGGTAAGGAGGCACTTGTTCGATCTCTGTTCCGCCTCTTTTTTTTTTGGATGAGAATCTTAAGGTTTGCTTTCCTCCTTATCAGTGGGTCGAGCCGGTCGGCGCAAGCCGATTTACCTGATACGTGGTTCTTGTCGGCCGGGTCATATACTCAGGGTTTATCACCGAAGGTGGGTTCATCGTCAGCACCAAAAATAAAAACTTTATTGGGAAAGCAAATCCTAAAAAAAATGGGTGAATCCCATAATATAATTTTTAAAAAAATGGGGAAGAAAATGTGAGAAATGAGATTAAAACTGACTTTGAAAAAAGATTTAAAAAATAATCGATTGATGAAAACCTATTAAATGAAATGCTACTTCTAATCAACCCTCCATAACGCCTGAAGAGAACGATTTTCTGATTCGCAACCCATTCAACGCCAAAATTAAATCGGCTGTGTTCAACCTGGGAAACAATAAATCACCGGGACCTGACGGCTTCACAACAGAATTTTATAAAACATATTGGGACATTGTTGGAACATCGGTTATCAAAGCGGTGAAGGGTTTTTTCCACTCATGCAAACTTCTGAGACAAATAAACCATACGTTTATCTCTCTTCTTCCGAAGTGTGATAACCCTACCAATACTAGTCATTACCGACCAATCAGTCTATGCTCCTCATTATACAAGATAATATCAAAAATAATTACCGAAAGACTTAAATCTGTTATTGGCAAGGTTATTCACCCTCTGCAAGGGTCATTTGTGTCTGATAGGGCAATTCAAGATAATGTGTTGGCAGCACATGAAATCTTCCACTCTTTTAGGTCTCGAAAGGGACGTGAGGGATGGTTAGCAGTAAAATTAGATATGGAGAAAGCATATGATAGAGTCGATTGGAATTTTACTAAAAAGGTGCTAGAAAGATTTGGATTCCACAACACTTTCATCTCTTGGGTGATGGAATGTGTTACGACAGTGTCTTTCTCGGTTCTGGTTAACAATGGACCCACCGACATGTTTTTCCCAACCCGTGGACTAAGGCAAGGGGATCCCCTTTCTCCCTTCCTGTTTATTCTTGGAGCTGAAGTTCTGGCTAGGCGACTCTCCGCTGAATCTTGTGCTCCCAACAACCCGATTGGCTTCTCCTTCGACAGAAACGGCCCTAGAATACCCTTTCTTTCCTTTGCGGACGATATTATTGTTTTCTGCAAGGGGTGTGGAGGCAGGACGGAAATTTAGAACAATAATCAATGCATACTGCAAAATTTGTAGACAAAAAGTTAATTATCAAAAGTCCAGCTTTCAACCAACAAAAGGAATCTCAGTCGCAAGAATTGCTGAGCTACGAAACTGCTTGAATATTACAAGTGAAATCTCACTGGAAAAATACCTCGGTTGCCCTATTATTAAGGGTAGGGTTAACAAACAAACATTTGAAGATGTTGTCTGCAAGTCCAAAGAACAACTTAGTAAGTGGCGGGCGACTGCTTTATCCCAACAAGGTCGAGTTGTCCTTATTAGTTCAAACCTTATCGCAAAACCGATGTATGTTATGCATAACTTTATGCTCCCAAGATCGGTTCATAAAGAACTAGATCAGATTAATAGATAGTTTTTTCCGAAATAAAGATCTCCAGTCCCGGCCCCTCATTAGTTGGGACAAAATCTGTAGACCAAAAAAGTGTGGAGGCCTAGGTATTCGGAAAGCCAAAGAGATGAATGAATCCCTCCAAATGAAATTACTATGGAAGATTCTGGCTAAACCAAATAACGTGTGGGTTTCGCTGGTTAAACATAAGTACTTACGAACGATTTCAATCTTAGAATATAAAAAGGGTGGGGACATGTCCTGGAAGTGGGCAAAACTAATCTCTCTAGTTGACAAATTTAAGATCGGACTTATTTGGTCGGTCAGAAATGGTAGATCCATTAAATTGTGGACAGACAATTGAATCACAACGTCCGCACTACAGTCTAGGGAAAACTGCCCCCAAATTGATAACATAGCGGAAACGGTAAGCGATTATATATTTTGGGTGGTAAGTGGTGGGAAGAGAAACTTCACTACGTTTTACCCACGGACATCGTCAATGAAATTTTGGACATCCCACTGCCCACATCCTCCTTTGAGGACCATCTTTACTGGTGGCCTGACAGAGCGGGTTGGTTTACAACCTTAAGTGCGTATAAGCTACTAACTTCGCCTTCGACAAATCATGTTAACATAAATGCCTGGATTTGTCATATAAATGCTCCGCCAAAGATACAATTTTTTTTTATGGAAAGTAAGTCAAGATGGTCTTCCTATTGCAACACGGCTTGCTTCAAGGGGTGTGGCCGTGCCGCCTACCTGTAGCCTTTGTAATGGTGCGGACGAGGATGATGTTCACCTACTCATTAAATGTCCTTATGCCCGCTCTCTGTATCAATTTTCTCAACGACTTGACTCAATCTTCGCTAATATGATTCTTCAAGGTCGAGATATAAAACCTATTCTCTCCATCTTAGGGAAAAACCTCAATTCTGAGGCTAAAATGAAACTCGCTTTCACTTGGTGGAGTACGCGGTATACTCGGAACCAACTTATTTTTAGACAAATTCCTGTCCCACATTGGGACACTTCACTACAGTTCATTAAAAATCAAATGTACAATTGGGAAAAAACTTATCAGTCAGATGTTGATCTAGACAAGGGTACCACTCATCTTACCAGAAAACACATGCAACAAATCAAAAGGAAAAGGTAAAATATACTAAATGGTGCAAACCTCCTTGAGGAGCATTCAAATTAAATTTTGATGGCTCGTCGCTATCTAATTATGACAGCACGAGTGGTGCCATTATTCGGGATTGGGAGGGTAAGCCTATATCCATAAATTATCATAAACTGGGTTCGCAAAGTCCACTAATGGCTGAAGCGCTTGCTCTAAAACTAGGTATACAACAGGTCGTCCACCTCCGTATTGAGAAACTCCATATCGAGGGAGACTCCTCAATAGTCATAAATTATTTCAACAAAAACACTACATGCCCTTGGGAAATCGAACTAGTATTGTCTGATGTAAAACTTTTAATATCGACTTTGAAAGAAGTACGTATCCTTCTTTCATGTTCCCCGTTTGGGCAATAGAGTGACGGATAAGGTTGCACACCTTTGCCACTCAGCCAGGGGTGTCGATATTTATAACAATTAATGTCTTCTTGACCTCATCCGCAAGGATGCTGTCGGGTAGAGCTCGCTCGCCTGAATTCTTTTCTAATAAAAAAAATTAAAAATGGCTAGATCGGGTGTATCTAGAAGAAATATTTTCCAATTAGGCTTCTTATTGGTATGGATAGAAAAGCCATTTTAATATTATACTGTATATTTTTAAATAAGCTCAAATTAAAATTATAATTTAATTAGATTTTAATATATATTAGATTTGTAATAACTACTCCTTCAAAGTATTTTTTAAAATTTTCTTCGCATGCTCACAAATTTATTCTCTCCTCTCTCATGAGCTAATTTGTATCCACTGTAATTATCAAATACTACCTCCGTTCAGAAATAAGTGACGTTTGACTTTTTAACACGTTTTTTTAAGAAGTTAAAAACTATATAAAATATAAAGTTTTTAATTGATTTTTTTTATAATTTTATACATATTAGTTATAAGTTTAAAATTATTTTAAAAAATTAATAAAAAAGTTAATATTTTTTTTTATAGTTTTTAGCTCCTTAAAAACGTGTCAAAAAGTCAAATGACACTTATTAATGAACGGAGGGACTATCTTACTAAGATATAAATATCTTAATAATTTACAATAGTTTTATAGACCTTATAAGACCGGGTCGGGGTGTTAATGTGTTACAATATAACCATTTAAAGCACTGGCAGACTTTGGTACCATTTATAAGACCTGATGTCTTAAGAGGCGTCGGCGCATACCACCAATTAACATTCTTATTATTTTCGATGTGGGACGAAGTATTACAAACCTATCTATCGGATTCAGCTATCCTATTAGTTTTAACTACCTCATTAACTATGAATTACCAAACGAATCTTTAGGTATATAAATTGCATGCTCTACTTTTAAGTTGTATGTTCACTACATAATATTATGACCCGAAGGTTGATGAGGGTGAATCGAACCAGAGAAGTGCTTGAAAGAGAGAGAAACAGGGTTTGGATAGAGGAAGAAGAAGATAGCCAGAAGGAGATTGACATAGGGATATATAGATTGACGTAGGGATATATTGGGAGAGAAAGGGATAAGGGGTAAAGGGTTTGATTTATTCATTGGATAATTATCTTCAATTACAAGAGATAGGGATATTAATATCCTAATCTAATACAATATCCAATCCAATATATGGAGATCATTACACATAAATATATCCACAATTGCTAATTAATATGTTTTTTTTAAATCCCTAATTAAGGGTTCGTTTGGTTAGCAATAGAAAAACCCAGGAAGTACAAAAACCCAGAAAGTAGCTAAAATATATGTGTTTGGTTGAATTTTTTTACGCAGAAAAACCCAGGAAGTTAAATTTCCAGGAAGTTAAATTCCCAGGAAGTTAAATTCCTCCATTTCAAAGGAATTTAACTCACCTACTATCTCCAAGGTAAGTTGCAATTCCCCCATTTTCTATTTAAAATTTTTTCAATTTCCCTATTTAATCCTCTAAACTAAAAAGTTAATCAAACATATTTTCACAATTCCCGTGAATTAGACTTCCTGGGAATTCAATTCCCATGAAATGACTTTCCGGGAATTTCAGTTCCCACATTGAACCAAACGAGCCCTAAGATGTTTAAGGGTTCATTTGGTTTAACACGGGAAGAACAATTCCCAGAAAGTTACTTCCCGGAAATTCTATTCCCACGTATTGCACTTCCCGGGAATTGAAAAAATATGTTTGGTTGGATTTTAAATGGTAGGAATTAAAATAAGGAAATTGGAAATTTCTATTTATAAAAGGTGGAATTGGAACTTACCTAAGGTGAAGTAGGTAAGTTCAATACTCTTGAAATGGAGGAATTTAAATTCCTGAGAATTTAATTTCCTTAATTTTCATGTGATTAAAACTCCAGTCAAACACATATATTTCGTCTACTTTTTAGATTTTTCTACTTCCAGGGTTTTTCACTTGTTAACCAAACCAACCCTAAGTTGACTATTGATTTCAAACTAATCCATATGAGTTTATCTAATGTATTTCCTTGTATCCAACAACAACAAAAAAGAGTTAAATTTGGAGTGTCTTAATAAAACTTTATCTACTTTTTCCGTGGCTCCAACATAGACCACTAATTGAGATAATCTTAAATAATTATTATACAGTAAAAAGATCTCGTTTCTTCTTCATGTACAGTAAAATAAGATTTTTAAGTCACAATTGTTTAAATATTAAATTATTATTTCATGCTTTGTACTGGACTAGCTATTGGTTGTATGTACAATTCGTAATATTAAAATGGAGGAAATATATACACGGCTTCATAAAACATACATAACATAGATAATTATTGTTTACAGTATTATTGATGAAAAATAAAAGCTAATGATATATGATTTTCGTAAACAGTTCAAACTTTAGAAAATAAGATGCTTTAATCTTTCAAGTTTGAACGTACTGAGGCGTTTTATTCAAGAAATAGACCTTAATTTTATTATAATATGCTAAAACGTTATTGTCATAAAGAAAATAAACTCCTAGTTTTTAGGGATTTCAAAGTTTGATTTGTTGTTTGTGACATCCATCCCTTGCTGATGTACATGATTAGCTAAGATCGTCTTCTATTCCATAAACGTCGATTGTGTTTCCATTATAACAATAATAGGGTTGTTAGCAAGTGGAACTTTTTGTTGTGAAAAGATGGGTAGAAATTCGAGTTTAAAAATATATTTATTATATTAAATTTAGAGTGATACATGAATGAGTTCAAGTCTAACTTACTCAGCTCATCTAACAATGAGTTCAAGATGACAATCTCAAAGTTATCAACTGTATTAACAGATTGTGGTGGTGGGTGACAAAATCGCTAAGCTACTCCACTTGACACTCGCCTAAATTCTTCTCGAAGACATGAATTTGCAAGTACTCGTGGATGATCAGATGCCTTCGAGTCTGACATCACCCAAGTCTTCATCTTACTATATTAAATAAAAAAAAAATCATATAACAATTCTAATTAATGACATTTTTTTACCTTGATTAGAGTTTAACTTGCAATCTAATTAATGGCATTTTTCAACCTGATTGCACTTGCACCCATTCCACATATTATGTACATGTATATTAATAATGATAGAAAGATTTTGTTCACTTCCTTATGTCACTATAATCCTTATTTGACCATTAATTAGAAGATTAAATGGCCACTATAAATTACCCATCAATTGACATAACTGCTTACGTACATAATCTTTATTACAACCACAACTCGATTTAATTTTACTTGCTTTTTTAACATGTCTATTTCACATTGTACACGATGATTGAAAAAGATGAAAGATCTGCAATATATCTAAATTATCCACTTCTATTGGAGATAGATGGGGAAATAAAAAAATTAGCAAATTATAAAATATTTTAAATTATATAATAATTTTGTTCACTAAATTGGGTAGGTGACGAGATACCTTATGAGAGGATAAAAAAAGGTGCAAGCAAAAGGGAAGGTCCAAAATCTTTGGGCATCACCGACTTAATTGAACTCTTGATTAAGTTCATCAAAGATTCAAAGAATCAAGACTGTACTGTACTGATAGTACTATACTTCTATTTTTAATTTTATTATTTTTCTATGAATACTGTACATGTATTTATTGCTCATGATAAAATGATGTACCTAGCTATATATTGTCATACAAAAAACCAAATAAGTTCATGTTCTATATGTGTACTCAAAGGATATGATTGAACTCAATGCCCCTGGATGACCTAGTGGTGTGGAGCAAGGGGTGCATAATAAGGGGGTTCCGGATTCGATTCATGCTTCCGCTCATTTCCTTTCCTTGAATGAAGATCCAAGGTACGTCGATCGAGTATTGCTTGTTCATATTCAGTTCATTTAGAATATAAATTTTGAATCGAGCTTTAAAATGTGCTGATACTCGGTTCGTTTAGGAAATGAACGAGCTCGGACCGAGCTTTTTTTCAATCTTTAAGCGGTTATACATGCTCATAATATGGTCACTTAAAGGAAATTTTAGAAATTCTATAAAATTCGAGCTTAATTTGAACGAGCTGAGCTTTGGACCGAACTTAAAAATGTGCTCATACTTGACTTTGTTTAGCAAATGAGCAAGTTTAAGCCGAGATTTTATCGATTCAATCGAGATCGATTCGAACTCGAGTTTTACCCTACTCCTTACTAGTGGGTCTAAATTTGTACTTGTCATCAAATATGCTATCTAGCTTTATAAAGAGGTAACGGAGAGGCCCCATTACTATTAGTCTCGATGGGAAATGAATAAATATTGATCGATCTCTTGAGAGTTGAGACCAAAGTGTATGTTTCAAATTAATTAATCACTATTTGACGCATAATAAAGAGGTGAATTTGGTCCCTTTTGAATAGAGGCGTTCAGGTGCTAACCACACGGCCACCCACCCCACCCTTTGTTGCTTCCATCGAGCCCTTCTTGTCCAAATAAGATATAGAGAGAAGAGAAGTCTATCTAAAGTGGAGGCCGGAGTGATTAGTAGCTATAAAATGATTCATATTATCGTATGCGATGCATTGTAATTAATTGTAAGGGAAAAATTAACAAAAATAGTATGTTTTTGTAGTTTATATATATTCGTTAATTGAGGAAAAAAATATAAATAAAAAATATTTCATAGTCATATTTACCAAAAATATTACTACGTACTATATAAATATGTAGTCTTTGATAAGTGTTAGTTATATTTATATTATTTTTGGTGGCAAAAATAATTTTGTTTAACATGTGTTATACATAAGAGCATAGATGATCCTTTCTTATAGGATTTTTTATTTTATGTGAAATATGGAAAGCGATGGCAAAAATTAAAAAAAAGAAGAAGAAAGAAGATAATTAGTTAAAAATAAGAGGATCAAGGTAAAAATGATGGGTATTCGAAAATTCTTCTAATCTATATATCTATATAACTACTTAATTCAGTATACTTTCGCTGACGTGGCAGTCTCCCCGCAATTCTCTCCTTTTCAGCCAATCAAATATTTTCTTTTTTTTTTCTTTTTTTTTTTCATCTTTCCATCTTGCTTAGGGTTCTCTCCCGTCCCCTCCCTGAATTGATTCGTCTCCATTCCGCTGTTCCATCGCTCTTCCTTCTCTCTTCCTCCTTCGCGCTTCTCGGCTTGCCGGTGAGTTTATACCCCCTTCTCTCTTCCTCCTCCGCCGGTGAGTTTATACCCCCTTCTCCTCTTCTTGGTCATTCGACGCTTCTCGGCTTACGCCGAATTCGCTTCCTTCTTGCCTCTCGCAATTCGTACGCCTTACTCCTCCGTCGATTCCAACTCTTCCTCCATGCCTCTTCCGGTTCAATGACATCTTCTTCCTCCTTGCCGTCGTTCATGGCTTTCACAACCTTTGACAGATTTCATCAGGCCGGTTAATTCCTCCCATGTCCCTTGCCTCTGCCGGACCCCTCCTCTTCTCCTAATAAGGTTTTTCCCTATTTTCTTTGTCTTCCCTAATTTTGTTTCTAAAATTCAAGATCTGCAAATCTGATATCGAATTTTGATCCCCTTGCTCTGCCGGTTCCCCGAAGAGTTGTTGTAGATAAGTGGAAGTATATCTCACACACTGAATCGTGCGACTAGAAAACGCCGAGGCTATGGAAATCGCCGAGGTTTGGCTATGGAAATCGCGGAGGCTAACGACTACTCTGAGTTCTGCCTTCATCAATGTCCTAGAAATTAAGAGTTGTCCTCATTTTCTTTGTCTTCCTTAATTATGTTTCTAACATTCAATCTCTGCAAATCTGATTGCCAAAACCTAACACAGATTGCCAAAACTGAAAATCGGGATCGCAGTTGCTAAAACTTGAAACTGAATTTCATAATGCTAATTTAATAATATTTTTAACCTACATATTGATGAATTGGTTGTCAATTTCAGTCAATGTGTTTGTATCAAATTGAGATTCACATTGCATTTGCTTCAGTTATCTTCAACCTACAGATTGTTGAATGTACAGGTTGCTGAAATTCAGATTTCCTGAACTCACAAATTTCTAAATTTACAGATTGCTGAATTTACAAATTTTTAAACTGAATTTACAGATATTAAAACTTAATTTACAAAATGCAGAATTTAGATATTGGTCAATATATCTTTCAAATTGAAGGTTCCAACTGTAATTTCATTTGCTAAAACTTAACACAGATTGCTAACACTGAATAATGAATAACAATTGCTCAAACTTGAAAGATAAAATGGATTTCATATAGCTGAAACTGAATGCAGTTGTTAACTTGGTTAGAAAATATCATCAGGTGTGATCATACTATCTGTTACGTGTATTATATCGAAAATACAATAATCCAAGTCTTAAAATGCAACACCAAAAAAGGCACATATTTTTTGGCGTTTTAGTTGTTTTATTACAATTTTCATTGCATGTGTTATGTCACTGTATGGGCATCTGTGCTGGAAAAGAGTAACATGTATGAGCCAATATCGTCAGTGAAAAGGGAAAGAGCTACTTGCTCCCTGGTGCCCAGAATATGAATGTGAATAATGTGTGTGAAATTGAATCCCACTATTAAAGTAAATGAAATCAATTGACAGGTCTTTTATTATGATGATAATACTTTTACTTTCTTAGCATTTTAGTCATTCTAACTCTTTGTAAGATGCCTTTAGTCCTTGACTGCAGTGGCTAATCACATATGCTCATTAATCAAAGATAAATAAGTTCCTTTCAAGTTTGATTGCAACTGTACACCAAATTATCTCATAAACAAAAAGGGAACCCTACCCAATTACATCTTGCCATAAAAGGGCACACAAATACACAATATTATTATACACAACTTTTTCAAACATTTGTTTGGATTATTATTTGGTTATTCAATAATATTTTATACTTTTTTTCCCTCACAAACGTGCCATCGTTATTCAATAATATTTTATACTTCTTTTTTTTCTTCTATTGCTCTCTGGCATTCCCTCCCATTCCCCATCTTCCATTTAATATGAGTTTATCAGTTGTCTTCAACTATTCACTTTTATCCTAATTTCCTTTTGATCACGATGTTGCATTTTCCCTTTTAATTTATGATTTTGTTACTATATTTCAGTCTTTTGTACACAATTTTGAAGCTCTCTTGTCGAATGGCTTTCGCCTTGTGACAGGCTTGGAATAGCAGCGATCATGGTTACTTGACAAGGTATGTTCAAAAACAGATTATATGAGTTATGCTAATTTCTAAACCGTGTAATCTACTGCTTATACATAGCATTATTTTACACTATTGCAGGTGGAACATTCCCTCTTACTGGGAATCAAGTGCAATGGTTTCTTCTTTTGATTTGAAAGGGATTGTAGAACCTATGATGAAATCTTTTACCGAGTCAACACATGGTTCCAACATAGAGATCAAAGAAAGTGCTTTAGTGTGGCACCAACTGTATACAGATCCCGATTTTGGTCCATGGCAATCAATGGAGTTGGTGATTCACCTACAAAATTTGCTTGCAAACGAACTTGTGCATTTCAAGATAGCGCAACATATTGTTGAGGTTATTCCACAAGCATGCTCTGCTTCTATTTACGGAAAAAAAAAATGGTAGTATTAAACTCATGCAAAGTTTCCTTGATGCTGATTCATTTTTATTTTTTTTGTTACTTTAGGGGATAAGCAAATGACTTGCTTTGGAAAAGGTTATCTCATCAATACAGTACAAGAACTGCAACCATATTTGATTAATTAGCAATCCAATCTAATCTATAAAACATAATTTTTTAGTTTTGTCATTTTATTTCTGATCTAATCTATAAAACATACTGTAATTTTTTAGTTCTGTCATTTTATTTCTGAAATTTTGCAGCTCTCCGTCCTTTTTAAATTTCAGTTCATTAACTCGGTTTCTACAACTCATTTCCTATATCTTAGTTGATAAAATTCATATCTGTTATTTTATTCTACCATTTAATTTGTGAAATTCATTTACCTTGATGTTGCATCTATGATCTATCTATTAGAGGTAAATTGTACGTATAATTTATCCCAAATCTTTTACTCTTTCCTAATTTAATTATGCTTTTTTTATATTTATTTTTATTCTTTCAAATATAATTTCATATATACTCTTCTGCTCTTCTTTCCTAATCGGTTTGACTTCCTCTTATATCATCCCTTACATTGTATTCATCTAAATTAAATAAAACAAAATATTCTTTTCCTTCTTTATTTATTTTTCTTCCTATACCATGTTGCACATTTGGTTCATTATTCAACTTTTTATTTTTTTATTTTTTTGGTGAACAATTATTCAACTTTTTATATTTACCATTTAATATGTATATAATTTATTATTAACCTATAAATGATAGCAATCATACGAATTCATCCCTTTATATTAAGAACAACAGTGTTGTATTAGGATTTCCAAATATTTATTCAACTCTGTGCATTTTGTGAACACCTATGCCGTTCAAGAACAACAGTGTTGTATTAGGATTTCCAAATATTTGTTTATATTTTATTTGGTTATTCCTTATAATAAATATTTTGTATTCTAATTTACTTTTTCCATCGCATCCGCGCCATGGCGCGGGTATAACACTAGTTTAAGAGTTAAAATCGAATATAGATATATATTTACCTTTAATTATTTTTTTTATGATTGATGGAAGATATATCACATGGTATTATTTTGTGCACCACCATAAGATTTTTTTATGAAGAATAAAGCTTTCTAGCTTAAGCTTAAGCTCATGCTTGAGTGATCAGCTGCACTTAGCTTCATTTCATCTTTTCCTTAGCACTTTTCCTTGTGTTTTTGTCTTGATTGTAATAAGGACATTGCCCATGTGCTTGGCACATGTCACCTTGTAGGGGACCTATTTAAAGGATTGTGACCTACTCTTTGAGGTAGGGTTTTGGGATCATGTGCTATTGAATGGCGGCTTGAATGGCCGAATATTCCCTTCCATCTTGCTCATCGAGTCATTGCATATTTTGATCATTTTTCCTACACATTCATGCTTGTTCTTGCTTAATCTAGATTATTTACATAATCTTCATAAGGTATCAGAGTTTGAGTCTATTCTTGGGAGGTAATCTGGTCTTTTTTTTCCATTGTTTGCTGCATTGCTTATGTTCACTGTCGTTGCTGCTGCTGGAAGCTCTAACACTGCAGACAAAGTTGTTGAAGACATGGCTAATCAACCAGTAAATTCACGTGATCCTTTTTTCTTGTCGAACTCAGATCATCCAGGTGCTCAGCTTGTTGCTATTCCCTTTGATGGAAGCAACTATATGACTTGGAGCCGAGGAGTAATCATGGCTCTTGGTGCTAAGTGCAAAATTGGTTTCATTAATGGATCTTGTGCTAGACCTGCTGTGGGTCATGCAGATTTGGAGAAATGGATAAGAGCAGACTACATGGTTAGATGTTGGCTATTGAATTCAATGTCTAAAAATATTGTTGAAGGGTTTATGTTTCAGGATTCTTCTAAGCTTTTATGGGATGATATTATGGAGAGATTTGGACAAACAAATGCACCTCTTATTTTCCATATCAAGAGGAGGCTTGGGAATATTGTGCAGGGTAACATGAGCCTTGCAAATCTGTATAATATGTTCAAAAGAAATTGGGATGAATTGCAGGTTCTAGAATGTATGCCAGAGTGTGCTTGTGGTGCTTTGTCTGGATGTACTTGTGATTTGAAGAAGAAGTTCTCTGAGATTGAATCTCGTAACAAGCTTATGCACTTATTGATGAGCCTTAGTGAGAAATATGATATTGCTAGAAACTCTATATTAGCCATAGATCCTTTGCCTAGTCTTAACAGGGCATATTCTATTTTGCAGCAGGTAGAAAGGGGAAATGAGGCCTCTACTGATCATAGTTCTCAAGGTATGAATGCAGACTCTAGTGCTATGGTTGCCAACAAAGGAGGCAATAGCTATTAGTACAAGCCATCCAGTGGTGGTGTTGCTCCTTATAAGAAAGAAGGAGGGACTGGAAAGAGTTGAAAAGGGTTAAGCTGAATTCTACTTGCACTTATTGCAACATGAAAGGGCATCTGGCTGAGCAGTGCTTCGAATTGCATGGAATACCTGAGTGGTTTAAAGAGCTCAAAGAGAATGAGAAGAATAATCCAAGTAGTGGAATCACTAGGAGGAGATCTGCAAATGCAGCTGGTTCTATGGATTCTCAAATGCAAAACAATCCTCTTGAGGATGATGCAGGAGGGAACATAGACTTGACAATGGTTAATGCTGTGTATCAGGAAATTCTCAAGAAGATGAGGGGAAAGAATCAGATGGAAGGCAGCATTGGTTCATCTGCTAATTTTGCAGGTATGCTACCTTTTAATAATGCAAATGTTGTTTTGACAAAGAGGTCTATGAGTGAATGGATAGTAGATACTGGGGCTACAGATCACATGGTGTCTGAGTCTCATAATTTATCTGGCAAAAGAAGCTTACACAGACCTATTCATATTGGTCTACCAGATGGATCAATTAAGTCTGTTACAGAACAAGGACATATGCAGTTGACTAATGGTATTAACTTGAGTGATGTATTGCTGGTGCCTGATTTTAAACACAGATTGCTTTCAGTTGGAAAAATCCTTGATGAAATTGATCTTACAGCCATATTCACAAAATCTTCTTGCTATTTCCAGGACCCTGGATCTAAGAAGATTTTATCTGGGATCAGAGAGCACGGTCTGTACAAGATACATCCTGAAGATCATGATGGAACAGGACTTGATGGAAGAGCTTTAAGAAGTGGTAATAAAGCTAGTTTAAGTTTGGAAATAGTTCATGCTAGGCTTAGTCATAGTTCTATGGCTAAGCTCAGACATTTAAAGATGTTCAGTTCTTCAATTTTGGATAATTTTGATTGTGAATCTTGCTCTTTATCTAAGCATCACAGACTTCCATTTCAGAGAAGTGTGAATATTGCCAAAAGACATTTTGATCTATTGCATATGGATTTGTGGGGTCCATATAAATGTGTTACATATGATGGTTGCTCTTATTTTCTAAATATTCTTGATAATTGTACCCGGGTAACCTGGACTCTTCTACTGAAGAGCAAACTGCAGGTTTTCAAAGCAATAAGTGATTTTCTAGCATATGTGGAGAATCAATTTAATAGTTCAGTCAAGTGTGTGAGGACTGACAATGGGACATAATTTGTGTAGAAGCAGTGTGTGGACATGTTTGCTTCTAAGGGTATTATTCACCAGAAAATCATTCCTTACACTCCCCAACAGAATGGGAGAGTGGAGAGGAAACACATGCATCTTGTAGAAATAGCAAGGTGTTTAAGATTACATGCATGCTTACCTATGAAATTTTGGGGAGAGTGTGTGCTTGCAACTACTCATCTTATCAACAAGATGCCTACTGAAATACTTAACTGGATATCTTCTCATGAAAGGCTTTTCAATAAGCCATCAAGTTATGATGAGTTGAGAGTCATTGGTTCCTTGTGTTATGCACCAGTGGGGTATGACAAAAGAGATAAGATGAAAGCAAAGGGAAGAAAGAGTGTGATGCTTGGATATCCTTTTGGCCAGAAAGGTTATAAACTCTGGGATATGGAGTTACAGAAAATGTTTGTTAGCAGAGATGTGATCTTCAAAGAAGATCAGTTTCCTTACTAAGAGAAACTTAAATGTGGGGTTGAGAGTCTGGAGATCAGACCATCTTTGCCCCTTGTTAATCCAGCTTCAGATGGTGATTATGCTACTCATCACTTTATTAATGCCAAGGGAAGTACTTCTCCAACCTTCATATAGCAGATAATGAGGTTGGTTTTAGTCACACTCCCTTTCCTTTTCAAATCCAGGATTCTTTAGAATCAGAAGCTAGTAATGGCCAAATATCAGCTGAGATATTGCAGGATTTGAATGAATTTCCTCCTTTGAGGAGATCTGTTAGACAACATGTTGCTCCTAGAAGGCTTCAGGATTATGATTGTAGGCATGGAAGAGAAAGAAATTCCCTATCTCAGTCCTTCCTTGCAGAGTGTCTTGGGGACAAAATTGATCATGATTGGGGAGCATTGAAGTCTTTTGCTTACATGGTAGCTGAACCTGAACCTTACAGTTATAACCAGGCTATACAGAACAACAATTGGACAGATGCAATGGATACTGAGATCCAGGCTTTAGAAAGAAATGGCACCTGAGAACTAGTTGATCTTCCTCCCAACTTGAAAGCTATTGGGAGTAAGTGGGTCTATAAGATTAAATATAGACCAGATGGAACCATAGAAAGATATAAGGCCAGATTGGTGGCTAAGGGGTATAATCAGATCAAAGGGAAGGACTATAAACACACCTTCTCTCATGTGGCAAAATTCTCAACTGTGAGAATCTTAATAGCTGTTGCCACTGTCAAAAAGTGGAAGCTTCATTAACTTGATATGAACAATGCTTTCTTGCATGGAAAGCTTGAAGAAGAGGTTTACATGAAACCACCTGACGGGTATGCTCTTGGCAAACCTGGGCAAGTTTGCAAGTTAAAGAAATCCATTTATGGATTGAAACAGACATCAAGGTAGTGGAACACGGAGCTATGCAGGTTCTTAGTGAGCTTGGGTTATGTTCAGTCTCTTGAAGACTACTCTTTGTTCATCAAGTAGGTTCCTAGTGGAATTGTGGTTGCATTAGTTTATGTAGATGATCTGTTACTTACTGGTGATGACATTGCTGTTATTAATCAGACTAAGCAAGCTCTTCATAAGGCTTTCACTATAAAAGATCTTGGCTAGGCAAGATATTTTCTTGGTTTAGAAATTATGCATGATCAGAGGGGTACTACTCTACATCAAAGAAAATACATCATTGACATCCTTGAAGATTGTCAAATGATGGACTACAAACCTGCTCTATTTCCTCTTCCAAGAGGTTTAAAGTTATCCACAGACAGTGGTTTGATGTTGCCAGATCCTAAGAGATATAGGAGACATGTTGGGAGGTTATTATTCCTCAATCTATCCAGGCCTGATATATCTTATGCTGTTCAGCACCTCAGTCAGTTCATGGTTGAACCAAGACAACCACATCTTGATGCAACCATTCATGTAGTGAGATACTTGAAAAGGACCTTATCTACATGTCTTTATTATCCTAGAGAATCATCCATGATTCTCTCAGCATATTGTGATGCAGATTGGGGTGCCTGCCAGTTCAGTGGAAAGTCCCTAACTGGTTATTGTGTGTTCATTGGTGAGGCCTTGGTGTCTTGGAAAACCAAAAAGCAAGTAACTGTCTCTAAATCCTCTGCTGAAGCAGAGTATAGAAGTATGTCCACTTCATCCAATGAACTTGTTTGGGTTGAAGGGATCTTACAGAAGCTGAAAGTGCATGTTCCTCTACCTATTCCTCTCTACTGCGATAGTAAATCTGCAATTCATATTGCAGAAAACCCTATATTCCATGAGAGAACAAAGCACCTAAAGATAGATTGTCATTATGTGCGTGAGAAGCTGCAGGAAGGCTTCATTCAACCACAACATGTCAGAATAGGTGTTCAGTTAGCTGATATACTTACTAAAGCTCTTGGTGAAAGGCAATACTACTTCTTCTCTTGCAAGTTGGGACTTGTTGGGTTACCCCCTAGTCCAACTTGAAGGGGGGGGGGGGGGGGGGGGGTATGAAGAATAAAGCTTTCTAGCTTAAGCTTAAGCTCATGCCTAAGTGACCAGCTGCACTTAGCTTCATTTCATCTTTCCCTTAGCACTTTTCCTTATGTTTTTGTCTTGATTGTAATAAGGACATTGCCCATGTGCTTGGCACATGTCACCTTGTAGGGGACCTATTTAAAGGATTGTGTCCTACTCTTTGAGGTAGGGTTTTGGGATCATGTGCCATTGAATGACGGCTTGAATGGCCGAATATTCCCTTCCATCTTGCTCATCAAGTCATTGCATAGTTTGATCATTTTTCCTACACATTCATGCTTGTTCTTGCTTAATCTAGATTATTTACTTAATCTTCATATTTTTAGACTTCTTAACGATATCTAAGTTTCTCATCATCCAAGTCCAAGGCATCAAAATTAGGAGCTTTTTTTTTAGGCGCAACATGAGGAAGTTAAGGGTATTTAATTTTGTTTTAAAGCTAGCATATGCATCCATGTGATAATGCACTCATTTGTCTATGCTTATTTTTATATAACTTGATTTTGCTTTCTATGGTTGTTTAGGTTAAACTAATTAGCTTTTATTGTAACACGTGTTTACTAAAAGCCTATTTTAAGGGTTGTGTGCTTCGCTACATCCATCGCTATTTAATTATTTTCTTCTCCCTTGAATTTGTAAATAAAAAGCGGTCATATCCGGAGTTCGAACTGGGGACCTTTGGGTACTACTCGCAAATTATTTTCAGTGAGCCATTTTGAAATGATTTTTCTTTTCCCCCACCCTGCGTTAATTAACATCCAAATTATTAGGGCGAAGCAAAGTTCAATTGTTGAGAACTAGCTAGCTAAATTTTTTTTATTGAACCAATTTATATACAAGACATCAATATGTATAAACTTGTTTTCATTAGGCTTGCTCAAAAAGTTATCCAACTTGAAAACCAAACTGAAACCGAACCCAAAATTCTGATTTTACTTCAGCTAGAGTATAAGCAAAATCATGCTACAATTCACAAAATTTTAAAATTCAATTTCGGGACGAAAACCCCCTTTCAACTCCTCTCACTCAATCATGCATGTTAAAAACTCTTCTAGCCTCGCTTGCCTTTCGCTGCCTCCGACCCTCCTTTGCCACCCTCCCTTGCATTCCGGCTCTAGCCTTCACTCTTTGAAATTTCCGTTGCCCTTGCTTGCATTCTGCTTCCACCTTCGACCTTCACCCTATTTAGTGTCGCTTCTTTATTTGGTAGAGAATCTTTCCCGATTGAGATTCTTAACCTATATGCCCTTGAAGCATAGGATAAAAAAACCGTTTTAATATTGTTTTTTTAAGGTCGATGCTTTATTTGGTCACAATTAGTTTTTTTAACTTATGTTAGAAAACTCGTATATTAGTTGCTCATGATCAATTACCATCTACCAATTAAGTTAGATACTCGTTGTGTATTCTTTCCTCTCTTTTTTTCTTTTTTCTTTTTAATTCCTATTGGTTTTTCCAGTCAAAGGAGAAGACGACTGTCCCAAACGACCAAACCCCCTGATTTCTTGGTTTTATTTTTCTTGCTCACCTTGAAATTTTAGGCTATATATATTTTTCACAAATATATTTAGAATTAGGGTCACTTAAATTGGTGCAATTTGACCAAATTAATATTTTAAAGTCTATTACTATATACTGTTCTTAATTAATAAGTTCGAAAAGATATATATTCTTAGTTGTATCATTTGGATTTAAGTGATGGAATGCTTGAAGTGGGGGAGAATGGCACGTACAAAAGTTATGGTTGGTTTGTATCACTCTCCAACTCGGCTTTTTGACATTAAATGTCCTTAAATAGCGATTTATTTTAATCTATCATTAAGATCAAATAAATCTATCAAATCATAACGAGTGCCGCACTGCCGCATGTTTTTACAACACACGATTTGGACTACTAAATCAGTGGTGTATACCTAATTCGATTTTTCTATACTATGCTCTTACTCTCTTAGGCAGTGGCGGAGCTAGGATGAAATTCAGGGGTGCTATATTAAAAAAAGTTTATAAAAAATATTGAAAAATTTTTAAAATTGTGATTTATTTATGATATTTTTAGTTAAATAGTTGAGAGAAACAAAAAAATATAGGAAAAAAAATCAAGAAGAATTACTTTTAAAACAATATTAAAGGAAAGCATTAAATTTAAATATGACATGACATTTTTTAATTGAAATAGTTTAGAGAAACTAAAAATATAGAAAAAAATCCCTAAATAATTATATAATAAAACAAATAAAAAGTAAAGAGATTGAGATTTGAACCCAAGACCATTTAATTCCCTTATTTCCCTCTACCAATTGAGCTAGATAGCCCTTCTATTTCAAATATCACTTAAAAATCTTATATTACCTTAAATATACTAAATATATGTAAACAAATTTATTATTTTTTTGTATTTTTTTTAAATTTTAATTAATTTATCTTTTTAGTTAGATTTCTAGGGCCGCATATTTTTTTGGTAGAAAATCTGCATTAATTAATTTCGTTATGGGCTGGTATTTCATTAGATGATAATTATTTGCCAATCTAATTAATATCCTATAAATTTCGATAGACTGATTACTGAAAGTCGTGTATCCGAAATCTAATCATATATATATATAGAACTTATGCAATTCGAGCAACTAATTGCATCAATAAATCGAGAGCAAAAGAAATTGAAAAACCTCCATTGGAGAATGAAAGATTGCAAGCTGTAGAATGAGAGTTTGTTACACTGCTCTAACTGAATTCCCGCCTTATAAAGGCTTCTACAAATTGAAGACAAAATTACGAAAATGCCCCTGTAGTTTGTTACTTACAACCGAGCTCACAGTGCACACTTAGGCATTTAGCTTTCACTAGCACATACACACTCATATACCCCCCTCAAACTGTGCCTAGAACAGGAAGGATTAGGCCAAGCTTGGCTCGAAAGAACTCATGCTTCTTGGTTCCAAGAGCTGTGGTGAAAATTTCAGGAACTTGCAAGGTTGTAGGCACATGGAATGTGTTGATGAAGCCAGCAGAAATCATTTCTCGAATAAAATGTGAATCAATTCGTACATGTTTGGTGCGCTCATGGAAGATGGGGTTGAGGACCAATTGCTGGGCAGACTTGTTATCATAATGTAAAGGGATGTGTAGAGATATATGGACACCAAAATCAGATAAGATGCCTTGCATCCAAACCAGTTCACTAGCAACATAGGACATGCTCCTGTACTCACTCTCGGTTGAGGACTTAGAAACCACCTTCTGTTTCTTAGTCTTCCAAGAGACCAAGGATGAGCCTAAGAACACACAATAGCCAGACAAAGAGCGCCCAATATCTAGGCAATTGCCCCAATCAGCATTATTAAAAAGGCTCGAATGTTCAGTGTTGAATTGGAAGAATAAGAGAGGGCAAAATTGAATGTGCCTTTGAGGTACCTGAGTAGATACATCAAGACATCCCAATGTGGTTTCAAAGGACATTGAAGGTATTGGCTTAGTTG
Source organism: Persicaria tinctoria (assembly GCA_037127255.1). Classification (NCBI taxonomy): domain Eukaryota; kingdom Viridiplantae; phylum Streptophyta; class Magnoliopsida; order Caryophyllales; family Polygonaceae; genus Persicaria; species Persicaria tinctoria. The sequence continues at coordinate 762,052 of JBANSL010000019.1, read as the reverse complement.
CTGGACAGTGTAGGATATGTCAGGTCGAGTAAGGGTAAGGTAAAGCAACCTGCCTACAAGCCTCCTGTAATCTTCTGGATTGGTAATAGGATCACCTATGCTGGCAGACAACTTAACTCCATGTTGCATAGGAAAAGAAGCTTCCTTACACCCATCCATCTTTGCATCAGTGAGGATATCCAATACATACTTCCTCTGATTCAATAGAATACCTGCAGATGATCTAGAGATTTCCATGCCAAGGAAATACCTTCCAACCCCAAGGTCCTTGATAGTGAATTGTTTATGCAAAGCAGATTTGGTATTCTCAATTTCAGTTCTTGAACTGCCCATGATGAGCATATTGAAATACCCCAAAGTATTTTTGGATATTTCTGTAAATATAAAAATAATAATAAAAGTGAAAATTTTCGAAATAAAAGAATTTGTAAAATTCTTTATGAAATATATACCTTATTATTTAGTTCTTAGTAATTAGAACATAAAATTTGGTTGACATTATTATTGTAACTAAAATAAACATTATTATTGTCATTGCTATTAGTAGTATAATTATTTTTACAAATAGTGATGTGAGTTCATTATTTTTAAAAGGTGTTTTACGTAAATTATTTCAATACTCAATGCAATATCATTTTGCGCAAAACAAGTATGATTTATGTCCTAACTTATTCTATTTAACATATCTTATAACTAAAATGTTATAATGAATTTATGATCTTAATAATATTAATTATAGATTTTAAAAGTTGTTTCTAGTAAACAATCACGTTATGAAATCTAATTTGAAATAATTATTTAAAGACACTCACCATAAGTTACTTATTTATTTGATTATTTATTTACTTATTTTCAAAGGATATATAAGTGTTTGTTGGATTTTATCTTTTACAGTATTTTTTTTAAAATTAAATAAATTGCCTTATATACAAATATAAGCAAACCAACTTTTTGTTGAACCGGTTCAGCAAAACCGAATAAAACAAAGGAAGCTGGTTCAAGTGAACCGCTTCTTCCTCTTTCACGTACGCAGGCAGACAGGGATAAGAGCTCCAATGGTGGTTTTTAAATTTTTGGACATTTAATCTTCGTAACATGTGTATTAAGTTCTAATCAATTCGACCTTATCAAAGACGTGGACAAATCTTGAATTAATCGATGAACACAGCCCCAATTCCGTCCAAATTCCCAAACCCTAATTCTGAAAACTCATCCAATTGACGTGGTGGATAAGCTTGAAAGACCAAATTGATTATAGCAATTGAATCTTCTCATCCATTCCGATTCAATGACGCCTTCAATTCGTGATTCCGTTCACATTGCAAGCTCGGCCTATAAAACCCCCTTTCGACCTTCGTTAGTTTCGTCCCATCATTTTTAGCCAATATCTGAGCTCTCAAGCTAGTTCATCGTGTTCTAAACACATCAATATACAATCCCCTTCAAATTGTTTTTAGAAAAACATTCTAAATACAAAACGCCAAATTACGGATTCGGGCTCGTCGGAGCCTTCGTCGGACCACCGTGAGCCGCTGTCGGAGCCACCAGCCGCCACCAGGGGGAGCGCCCAGCCACCAGATATCCGTAAACGCTAGCCTCGTGCGCCGCCGTGGTCCATAGCCTCCGCGAGCAGTCACCGAAGTGTCGCCGAAAGCTTGATTGAAACTCTCTGTTGAAGGTGTGACGGGAGGAGGAAGAAGGTGAAATAATTACACAAACCTCCTATACCTTTTTTTTTTTTTTCAACTTATGCCCTTTTCAGTTTTCGAAATTCCGGATTCTAACCCGTACTTTTATTTGGGGCATACATCACTTTCAATTTCGTTAATTCGCAGAGAATAGGTTAATCATACGCCCATACGGAGATTTTGATTCGAGATAAAAGCATTCAAACACGCACTTGCAATTTCAATCCAGACAAGTGACATTCCGAGCCTTTTATGCTCATCTGCGTGCCTTCGTGTCTTGTTGTTTTCGTGCCTTGACATGCATGCCAAATCGATTAAAATAAATTACAAATCATTTGCTTTGTGTAATATATTCATCCGTTATTTTGGACTTGGCATGTAATTGGGTAACGTTATTGTTTGGTCTTATTATAAAATAATAACGTAGATACCCATGTTATAAAATGCATGATTTATCCTTCATCCTTTCATACAAAATAAGTAGGTATGGAGCATATTATCCTTTTGATGCATCCATGCATATTATATGGTATTGACATCCATTTTATTTTTATTAAGATGGATTATTTTATTTTGTGTGACCACCTAGTTTGATAAATTGCTATTAATCACTAGTTAATATGTGATGATGTGTGTGAGATGTGAAACTCAATTGAATCAATCAAGATAAAATAAAATATAGTGTGCGTATCAATGAAGATACGGGGTCCAACTTTGGGTTAACTACTGAGTTGAGTTTGGATTGAATGGGTTAAGATCATGTTGCGTCTTAAACCGAAACAGTTTCATGAAACTAACATTCTCGAGATACAATATTCGAGATGAAATCTGACTACGAAATCGTAGGTAGGTCGGACGTCCTATCCAGACTCGACCGGTATAAAATATATAGTTAATAGTTAATGTTAAAATAAAAGTGAGCAGGTCATATATGATATTTGTGTGATGTGTTAAAATATATCTATATATAAGTTATGCAATGTGAGATAGTGAGTGAATAATATTATTCATTTGGCCAAAAAGTTTTTGTTAGACTGGATATCGGGGGACACGAAGTCAACCCTCTTCCCACTCCTAATAGTAGGCTCTCCCTAACGCCTGGGTAACTACTAGCGGGACGGATTTGGGCCACATGGAGTACCTCATAATCCGATATCGAGTCCAAACTTAATAAGAAAAATATTTCCATGGTGATCACAAACGCGTTTCTAAAGCTATATCATATCCCATCCGTAGTCGGGGTATGGTTCCTAAGGTGCTTGTCACCTACATCACTTTCTTATTCAACCCTTCGGGGTTATCCGTGTCACAGAAGTTGAGTCATTAAAATAAAGCCTACATAAAATATTCTCATCAGTAATACTCTCATTTGGATTCAATTCATACCTTATTATGGTCACTGAGTTTGAGTCCAAAGTAGTCCCAGTTTTCGAGCCGTCACTTGCTAGTTCTCGCGAACTAACCGTCCTTTGTTTGGACGGCTAGGGGTTCACTGTCTCCGGACAATACCTCAGCCTTCAGTTCGCAGGTTTAGATCGAATCTCTAAAGAGAAGTTGAAGAAGTTCAAGACGACATTTTAAGTTTTCAAGATTTGAAGGAAATATTGTATAACTGGTAAATGTTTATTTTTACAAAGTCTTCCGCTATAATGTTTTGATCATGAGTTTAATAAAATGATTTACTATATTTGAAGTCTTCCGCTATTTGTATTTTATTTAGTTATCATCTTGTTTATGGGAGCATGGTGGCATGTCCCTATAAGCCTAAGGTGGTTACAAAGACCTGAAAGTCTGAGTAATCACTGGCGCTGGAACATTCCCTCGTATATAGAAAGGGGTGTTACACATATCATCAACATAGACAAGATCAATTGTCATGTGATTCCCTGATGTCTTAACAAACATAGAAAAGTCATGGGAAGATTGAGAGTAACCCAATGAGATCATGAATCTTGTAAGTTCATGATTCCTCTAACGACTTGCTTGCTTTAAACTATATAGAGATCTAGTCAATTTGCACACACTTCCAGTAGCTACTTTGTAACCAGGAGGTGGACTCATGTAGACCTCTTCCTCTAAGTAACCATGCAAAAATGCATTGTTGACATCCAATTAATGCAACAACCAACCCTTACAAGAAGCAATATCAAGAAAAATTCTCACTATAGATAGTTTAGCAACAGGTGAGAAGGTTTGCTTGTAATCTCTATCTTTGACTTGATTGTAACCCTTTGCTACCAACCTTGCCTTGTATCTTTCAACTATGTCATCTGGTCTGTATTTGACTTTGAAAATCCACTTGCAACCTATTGGTTTTTTTTCTGGAGGGAGAGTAGTGACTTCCCATGTATGGTTGTCTGTAAGTGCCACCAGTTCCTTATCCATGGCAGTCTCCCATTCAGGAATTCCCTTAGCTTGAGAGTAGGAATTAGGCTCAAAGTTGGAACAAGCATTGACCATTGAATGAATATAATCTTGTGACGGATGAGATAGGTTGTTGATGGCAAACACAACAAAGGAATCAGACTGAGATGAATCAAGACTACCTCTGATAAGGAGATGAGAATAAGAAAAATCATTGAATCTAGCAGGCCTTGTGATGTGTCTCCTCATATTCATATAAGGAACATGAGACATGTCAGGAGATGAAGAAGGTTCATGCTGCTAAGCAGGAGGAGTGAGATGTGAGGATGGTGGAGAGTCTGAAATATGTAGATTGGTAGGTGATTGAGAAACAGATGGAGAGCTAAAAGGAGTTGGCTCATTGGTGTTAGGAGAAAGCACAGGGACTTGTGTCCATTCAAGCTCAAGATCTGAATTATCAATTGCCTAAAAATCATTAGAATGAACATGAGGATGCACCACTGCTGTCTGTTTGAATGGAAACAGATTTTCCTCAAATTTCACATGCCTACTAATAATAATTGTCTTTTTATCAAGATCAAAAAGTTTTTAGGCCTTCTGATTTGGAGGATAACCAAGAAATACACACCTTCTAGCCACAGTCCCCAACTTGTCTCTATAGTCATTTGGTTGGACAGCATAGCAAAGACAACCAATTACCCTTAACTGATCATAACTAGAAGTTGTGTGATAGAGGATTTCGAAATGTGATTTCCATTTTAAGGTTGGGGTAGACATTTTATTGATAAGATGGGTTGCACTAAGCACACAATCTCCCCAAAACTTTAAAGGTAAGCCAACATGCACCCTGATGGCCCTGGCAGTTTCCAAAAGGTGTATGTATTTTCTCTCTACTCTCCCATTCCGTTCATGAACCCCTGGAGTAGCTCTCTGATGGATAATTCCTCTTGAATCAAACAAATCATTGCAACCTTTCTGAGTAAACTCAGTGCCATTGTCAGTTCTCACTATCTTAACAGACAATTTGAACTGAGTTTCAAGCATATTAAGAAAGGTTGTGATCAACCTTAGCACTTGCATTTTGTCTTGCATCAAATAAACCCAAGTGCATCTAAAAAAATCATCTAGAATGGTGAGGAAATATCTGGCTCCACACATAGCAGGAACCCTATAGGGACCCCAAACATCCAAATGCAAAAGATGAAAAACACTCTCAGCAATAGACAAACTTCTATCAAACTGTAACTTATGTGCTTTAGTCATAGAACACACATCACAATGTAAGTTCTGAACATCAGTAGCAGTACAACCAGGAATATGTTGTAGCTTAGAAAAAGACATATGTCTCAATCTGGCATGCATTAACAACATGTTATTACAACTGACATTATTCAAAGATCCAAAAAACTGCAACTGAGACTGCACATTCACACCAGTCTTCAACACATACAGGCCCTTGTCTTCAAATCCTTTTGCAATGTTCACTTTAGTTGTAAGGTCCTGTAACCAACATCCCATAGTATCAAAACCGAATCTCAATTGTTGCTCACACAGACACTTAGAAACAGATAACAGGTTATGTCTAAATTGAGGCACCAAGAGAACATGTTTTAACACCAATTCAGAACTCAATCTGACTGTACCAAACTGTGTCACTGTGATGCGTTTTCCATCAGGTAACCCAAGTTTGATTGCATTCTTGAAATCAAATACTTTTGAGAAAATTTGACAATCAAAAGCAATATGATATGTGGCCCTAGAATCAACAATCCACAGATCATGTTGGGATTTATTTACTCCAATTAGAAAGGAAGAACTTAGAGTACCTGCAAAGTGCACCATAGCCTGATTGGCAGTGCTATCAACACTCTCCACCTGGGATTTTCCCTTCGTCAATTTCAGTATTTCCTGAAACACAGCATTCACAACTGCTTGATCTGGTTTGTTGGTGTTGTAAGTATCCTCCTCAAAAGGACTCTCTTGCTGTACAGATTCAAACTGTGGTGCAAATTTTCCAATAGGCCTAGGCTTGCCTTCATCTTTGGGTCCTCTAAACCATTCAGGATACCCTATGATCTTAAAGCAAAACTCCGTGGTATGTCCTCTCTCACCACAATGGTCACATTTTCTTTCAAGCTTAGCTTTCTTATAATCTCTATAACCTTGCTCAGTATTCTTATCAAAGTATTTTGACTGCTCACCAGTCCTATAATCTCTGTAACCCTTAGCAGCATTTGCTTCACTGTCCAATTGATAATTTCTATCAATTTGTCCAAACTGTCCAAACCTATCCTGTCAAACTGTCTTGACATATTCAAGGCATTTTGCTCACCTTGAATAGCATTAGTAACTCCTTTAGATCTCTCTATCTGTGTGGCCATTTGAAAAGCTTTATTGATCCCGGGCATAGGATCCTTAGACAGTATGTTACTCCTCAAGTTCTCATACACATCATTCAAACCCATCAAAAACTGCATAACCTTTGCTTTCTCTTCTCGATCAATAATTCTCTTTAGTAAAGCACAATTGCATCCATTTATTCCTCCACAGTTGCATACAGGAACAACATCTAAGGACTTTAGTTCATCCCAATTCTTGCTTAGTTTACCAAAATAAGCCCCTACAGACAAATTATCTTGTATGAGATTGGCCAAATCCCTACGCAATTGGTAAACTAGAGGATCATCTGATTCAAAGAATCTTTCCTTTACCTCATCCCAGAGTTCCTTCGATGTTTCAACATACATGAGACTCTCTGTCTCTGCTACTTCTCTAGCCATTGAATTAAACAACCAGCACATCACCATCTGGTCTGCACGCATCCATTTTTCGAAATCATCACTGCCTTCTAGAGGTTTAACACAGCTTTAAGTTATGAAGCCTAATTTAGCTTTAACACCTAGCGCCATCTTAATACCTCTACTCCAACTTGTAAAATTGGCTCCATTGAAAGGATTTGAGACCAAAACCATTCCTAGATGGTCTGAATTTGACAAAAAAACTGGATTGACATGAGCATTCGACATACCTTGTATCATATCTCCAAACTAAATCCCTTGATTCGCATAATTCCATCCCCTGCCGACGCCTGAACCTAGAGCAGGAGGAGTGACAAAAGTTCCTCTTCCTTGTCCATTGTTGTCACCTCCAACACCGGATGACTGTCCTTGCGAGTTAGCTGCTCCTCTTCCAACCATATCGACCACAGGAAATCCATATCTCACCGGATTTTGCAAAACAAAGCCGAGCTCCGTGAAAACACCAGAACTTCGAAACGAAAACAAACAACGACGACAGATCGTGACTCTCAATGCTCTGATACCATTTGAACTTATGCAATTCGAGCAACGAAGTGCATCAATAAATCGAGAAAAAAAGAAATTGAAAAACCTCCATTGGAGAATGAAAGATTGCAAGTTGTAGAATGAGAGTTTGTTACACTACTCTAACTGAATTCCCGCCTTATAAAGACTTCTACAAATTGAAGACGAAATTACGAAAATACCCCTGCAATTTGTTACTTACAACCGAGCTCACAGTGCACACTTAGGCTCTTAGCTTCCACTAGCTCTAGCTCACATATACACACTCATATATATATATATATATATAGAGAGAGAGAGAGTATGGATCATATGTACTCAGTCCTTAACGTGTATCATGTACACAAATCCGGGCCATTGAATAAAGAAGATCAACGGATGAGATTAAAAGTAACTTCTGATTATTCGATGGTATTGAGAGATTATTCAGTAGAATGAAATTATTCAGTTGTATTGGGCGATTATTCGGTAGAATAAAATTTACATTTTTTACAGATGAATAATTACGTGAAAAGAGATGAATAATTATGAACAAATAGATGAATAATTTCTGATATATATATATATATATATATATATATATATATATATATATATATATATATATATATATATATAATCCCAGAACTCCACACATAAACCCTATTAATTAATTTTATTTTTAAACCAATTAACAATAATGCCCAATTGATCGATAATGAATTAAAATACTCCTTTGTCATCCTTTTTTTTTCTAATTTATATTCAATATATAAATTCTAACATGAGTTTATCTCTATCAATAGATATGTATTTGCAATTTACGTCCGAGCCTTTTAATTACTCCCTCCGTTTCACAATACATGTCCTTTTAGTTTTGGGCACGTTTTTTTATGAGCGAAAAACTCTATAAAATATTATTTTTTTAATTAATTTTTTTATATAATGTGATACTTATTAGTAATAAGTATCAAATTATATAAAAATAATAATTAAAAAAATGATATTTTATAGAGTTTTTCGCTCATTAAAAAACGTGCCCAAAACTAAAAGGACATGTATTGTGGAACGGAGGGAGTATCAAATTTGAATATATATCGTTCTCAATCATTTGCATATGATGATTAGTTGATTGCTTTAGCTATTAAGGTTAAGTCCTTTTCCCCGACATATATCATGCAACTAAAGTGGCTTAAATCAATTTATTTTATTTTTATATATAGATAAATAAATAAATAAAAATACTCCCTCCGTCTCAAAATTTAAGTCATTTTAGCATTCTACACAATTTTTAATAAAACACTCACCCATCAATCAACATCATCATTCCACTAACCTTTTTAATAAATTTTATTATTTTTAAATACCCACTACATTTTTTAACCAATCAAAATTTTTTAAAAAGTCAACAACACACAAATCAATACAAATCATTACTATCCCCTACCTAGAAAACCTAAAATGACATCTATTTTGATACAACCCAACTAGTCTAAAACGACATCTATTTCGAGACGGAGGGAGTAGTATTGATCGATTTTACATAACATTAATTTTGATTTGCTTGTTTACCTACAAAATCATTACGCAGCACCATTATTTGATGAATCAAATACCGCAAATGGGTCTCAACCTAGACTTAATTTGGCCCATATACATCCCTTTCAATTGGCCCGAATCGGAGGTTGAGATGTTCAATCCTAAATTATTTGAACAAATTTAATTTGTATGGAAAAAGAAAAAATTAATTATATATATTTTTAATTGAAAGTATATATATTATTGACCCCATCAAACATGTAAAGAAATCGTCTATATTTAATTATCAAGGAATTGAAGGGTCATATAAGCTTAACAAATGTAGTACAGTTTATCGTACCATATATGTGTAGATGGAGTCAACCGATTGATTGTCGATGAGATTTCATCCATCAATTTCTTATCTCATCACAACTTGCATATGGGAATTTAATTAGTTCGTCCATATCCATTTTAATTAATATGCCATTGATTAAACATAAATTATAAATTAGTCGGCACGATTTATTTACATAAGATTGGTTTTTATAATTATTAATCTATCGATCATATCTTTAAATCGAGAGGAAGTGTTCTTATTTTCCGGTCGAAACTAATGGACGTTAAGTTATCTCAATCCTTCATAGGATGATCTCAAAATATCCTTAATTTTTAATTGTTATATGTCATGTACACACCCTTATATAGACCAAGTGTATAAGCATAGAATATATGTGATGTATAGATCTTATTTGGACATGGATGTATGAGATGGGTATGCTAATATGATGATAATTCCTACCTCTCAATCTATCTCTCCTTTCCCTCCTAACTAACCCCTCCTCTCTTCTGTTACACCCCTCTCACTCTCTCTTTCTGTTACAACACCCCTTCCCACATCATTCCCGGACCTCTCCCCTCTCCAGGTCACTACAGTGGTATCGGAGCTTCTTTCCGAGGCAACACGCAACACCATGGCCGACGGCACCCGTTCGAAGGCCCTAGAGACACAGTTCACCGAGTTCAGGGACGATATGAAGGCATTTGCTGCATCAACACAACAATCCATTTCCGATTCGCAGTCACGAAGGGACGAGCAAACAAGGTTGATCAAGCAGCAGGCTAAGCAGCTGGAAGAATTCAAGAGATTTACAGAAGCGCAATTGGCTCAATTGACAGAGTTAATTCAAAATTCGCCATTGAAGGACAAGAATCAAGAAGGCGCAGATTCAGGAGGATGAAATCAGTCAAGGCAGGAACAACAACAACATTCGTTGATGGGATCAGGCCCTCCAGAGCGGGAAATTCACAATCGCCATTACGAGTCAGGCAGAGCAGTGCAATTGGGATCAAGCTCCACTTCCAGTTGGACTAATGACAGTATGAGGAGCAATCGATTGCCCAAACTGGATTTCCCCAGTTTTGATGGCAAGAAACCACGAAGGTGGATCAGGAAGGCAGAATTTTTTTTTTCGATCTTTATGATCCCGGAAAATTAGAAAGTAGAAATTGCGACAATGTATTTGAATGATCAAGCATATATTTGGCTTCAGGGGTACCTGATTCACAAGCCTCGTGCAAGATGGGGGGAATTTTGTGACGATTTGTGCGCAAGATTTGGAAAACGCCGAGAATCAGAGATTGTGGCCGAATTCAATAAACTGGAGCAGGCGGAGGATCTTGAGGAATATGTGGAGAAATTCGAGGATCTCAGGGCAGGTATGCTGTCCTTCAACCCGCATTTGACCGAATCTTATTTCGTCTCCAGTTTCATTAGTGGATTAAGGCCGGAAATCAGATCTCTAGTGCAGTTGGGTTGTCCGACGACCATGACAATGGTCTTTGAGCAAGCAAGGCTGCATTTTAGGTCAGTTCAGGCATTGGTGAGGCTAACTAAAAGACCAGGCAGGTTTGGGGCGATGATTGGTTCATCTCCTAGACAGTTTGGGGGACGTGATTCTTTCCCTAAGCATGAGCCAAAAGAAGCTCCTGTTCCATTGAAGGCAATTACAAATCAAATGTCTGAGTTGAGTCTTAAGAAAGCTCAGGATATGAAGAAAGGGTTGTGTTTCCGTTGTGGTGACAAGTACTTCTTTGGTCACAAATGTAAAACCCAAACCCTCCACAGCCTCATGGCTCAAGAAATATCTGAGACCGGTGGAGATGAGTTACTACCACCAGAATTGAATGAGGAAGATGGGGATGTTCCTGAGATCTTTGTGCATGCTCTAACAGGAGGTGAATCAGGCACAACAATCAGGGTTAAAGGTTCTATGGTGGGCAAAGAAGTGACAATCTTGATAGATAGTGGCGAAACCCATAGTTTCTTGGACATTAATCTGGCCAAGGCTGCAGGTTTTGAGGTCTGCAAGACTGGGTTAATGGTGGTGAACACATTAGCTCGGAAAATGATGAGTGACAAGGTTTGTAAAGGGTGTGAATGGGAAATGCAAGGCAGCAAGTACACTTTTGATATTAGGTTGCTTAGCATGACAGGTAGTGAGATGATATTAGGAGCTAACTGTCTTGCCAAATTCAATCCTGCCCTTTTCGATTTCTTGGCAGATCAGATATCATTTCTCAGGCATGGTAAGAAAGTGGTGATCAAGGGCATCAGGGACAATCTTGAATCACCAGAAGCCAGTATCCGTATGCTATCAGGGAAGATGTTGAATAAGTTGATCAGTAGTGAGCCTCATATGCTAGTTGCTGAAGTTGCACAGGTTTTCAGGGTGTGCTCTATCACGACATTTTGTCATCCTGGTATTGAGGAGGTGTTGAGTAAATTCCCTGATGTGTTTGCTGAACCAAAAGGCCTTCCACCACTGAGAGGTCATGAACACTCTATTACATTGCAAGAAGGCACCCCGCCTCTTGCTAGCAGGCCTTATAGATATGCTCACTTCCAAAAAGCAGAAATTGAAACTCAAATTGTTGAAATGTTGAAGACTGGTGTTGTTCAACCAAGCCACAACCCATTTGCTTCGCCTGTTTTGTTGGTAAAGAAGAAAGATGGAAGCTGAAGGATGTGTATTGACTATAGAAAGATCAATGGGGCAACTGTGAAGGACAAGTTCCCCATACCTCACATTGAAGATCTCTTGGATGAGCTTAGAGGTGCTTCAGTTTTCTCTAAGTTGGATCTCAGATCTGGTTATCATCAAGTGAGGATGCAGCAAAGGGACATAGAGAAAACAACCTTTAGAACCCATCATGGTCATTATGAGTTCTTGGTAATGCCCTTTGGATTGACCAATGCACCTACAACATTCCAGAGCTTGATGAACTCAGTTTTTAATGAGTTTTTGAGGAAATTTGTCCCAATCTTTTTGGATGATATTTTGGTGTACAACAATTCTACAGAGCAACATTTGCAGCATTTGGAAACTGTGCTTTCCACTTTGAGACATCACAGGCTGTTTGCAAAGAGATCTAAATGTGATTTTGGTCATTCACAAGTTGAGTACTTGGGACAGATAATTTCTGGAGCAGGTGTAGCAACTGATCCAAAGAAGGTAGAGGCCATTGCTGATTGGCCAATGCCTACTTCATTGAAATCCTTGAGAGGATTCTTGGGCTTATTAGGGTATTACAGACGTTTTATTAAGGAATATGGAGCCATAGCAAAGCCACTTACAGATCTCCTTAAAAAGGATGCATTTATTTGGTCTGAAACTGCAAGCCAGACTTTTGTACATTTGAAGGCTCTGTTGACAAGCCCTCATATTTTGAGAATGCCAAACTTTTCAAAGCAGTTTGTGGTAGAGACAAATGCATGTGATAGTGGAATTGGGGCTGTGCTTTTGCAGGAGGAGAGACCCATTGCATTCTTGAGTCAAGCTCTCCATGGGAAATCTCTATTGTTGTCTACATATGAGAAAGAATTGCTTGCTATTTTACTGGTTGTGGAAAAGTGGAAACATTATCTTGAGCCTCAATTGTTCATCATCAGAACTGATCACCAACCCCTGAAGCATCTATTAGATCAGAAATTGACAACTCATTTGCAGAGAAAAGCTATGAGGAGGTTACTGGGATTAAGCTACTCTATTGCATACAAAAAAGGATCTGAAAACAAGGTGGTTGATGCTCTCTCTAGACGTGAAGAGGAGATACCAAGCCAATGCTTTGTTGTTTCAGTGGTCCAGCCTACATGGATAACTGAGATCATTTGCCAGCTATGTGGAGGACCACCGGGTCCAACATCTATTAGTGGAAGCAGTGACTGATACAAGTGGAAAGTATAGCATGTGCAAGGGTGTTTTGAGAGTGGACCACAGGATATACATTGGTGATTCCACTGATTTGAAACTCATACTCTTAAAAGCCTTACATGAAGAGCCAATTGGGGGGCATTCTAGTGTGCAAGGCACATATCAAAGGCTCAAGAGTCTCTTTTTTTGGTCACTTCCTTTGTGTTATCCTGTGAGGTTTGCCAGAAAAGTAAGTCTGAGAGTGTGGCATCTCCGGGTCTTCTTCAACCTTTGGATATTCCTAATACTCCATGGTCCCATATTTCCATGGATTTTATTGAAGCACTGCCCAAGAGCCATAGTAAAGACTCTATTTTGGTTGTGGTGGATAGGTTAACCAAATATGCACATTTTGTGGGGTTGCAGCATCCATTCTCTGCAGCTAAGGTAGCTTCTGTGTTCATGGAGAATGTTTATAAACTACATGGGTTGCCTGAAAGCATTGTCACAGACAGGGACAAAATTTTCTTGAGCTCTTTTTGGCAACATCTATTCAAGGGCCTAGGCACTACTTTGCACATGAGTACTGCTTACCATCCTCAGTCAGATGGTCAAACTGAGAGGGTGAATAGATGTCTTGAGACATTTTTGAGGTGTATGTGTTCAGATCATCCAAGGCAATGGTACAGTTGGCTGTTCTTAGCTGAGTTTTGGTACAACACTAACTACCACTCAGCCCTCCACACAACTCCATACCAAGCTTTGTACGGGCATCCTCCACCTGTATTGGGAGTTAATATGTTAGTTGGTAAAAACTTAGACACCTCCACTTGGTTCTAGCAGCGCCAATTCATGCTCCACCATATCAAATTTCAACTGTAGCAAGCTCAAGCTCGCATGAAATTGTTTGCAGATCAGCACCGTTCAGATAGGGAATTTCAGGTGGGCGATTGGGTTTACTTGAAGCTTCAACCCTATAGACAGACTTCAGTAGCAGTAAGGACCAATTTGAAGCTTTGTGCCAAGTACTATGGGCCTTTCAAAGTGCTTGCTCGCATTGGGTCAGTAGCCTACATATTGGAGCTACCATCAACTGCTGCTATTCACCCTGTCTTCCATGTCTCTCAGCTCAAGCGTAGGGTAGAACGACAAGCTATGTTAGCACCTTCCTTGCCACTAACTGATGATGAGGGTGACATTGTGCGTGCTCCAGAAGTTGTACTGGACAGCAGAGTCACTCGCCTTGCTAATTGCGACCCTGTTACAGAATGGTTGGTCAAGTGGACCAACTTAAGTGAAGATGAAGCCACCTGGGAGGCTGCAGGGCATATACTTCACCAGTTCCCGGATTTCACCCTTAAGCCTTGAGACAAGGCTTTTAAAAGGGGAATGTAATGTCATGTACACACCCTTATATAGACCAAGTGTATAAGCATAGAATATATGTGATGTATAGATCTATAAATAAGGACATGGATGTATGAGATGGGTATGCTAATATGATGATAATTCCTACCTCTCATTCTATCTCTTCTATCTCTCCTTTCCCTCCTAACTAACCCCTCCTCTCTTCTGTTACACCCCTCTCACTCTCTCTTTCTGTTACAGCACCCCTTTCCACACCATTCCCGGACCTCTCCCCTCTCCAGGTCACTACATTATATTATATCAATAACTATATTAATCTTTCATAAATATTGAATATGTTACCCTATTTGATTTGCATTGCATAAAAGTGAATAATAGGACAATAATTGATTTGGCTAGGTTCATATGAAGCTTTCAAAAAAAAAAGGAGAAGCTAGCTAGGTTGTACTTTGTAGAGACAAGTACTATGAGAAGATCACAAGAGTTCTAGTGAAGTTATCTCTTAAAAACAAAACTGTTTAGTGACGGAGTGAGAAGATTGACGAGATCTTTAGTGGATTCCATAACATAAGTATTTGGTTTGTATTATTGGAAGATACGTATACAAACCATATTTGGAAGCATGAAGAAGATAAAGTGTTCATATACAGAGAGCATTATTGTGGAAATATTTTATAAAAAAAATAGAATATTTTATTTTCATAATTAAAGAAGATCTTTACTTGGATAAAAAGAGCTTTTATGAATATATATATAGAGAGAGAGATAAGAATTCCGCACTGCTAGGTAAACATTACTAGTATATATAAATATTATTTCATCGACTTACCTCAAGTATATGTGCTGATATTAATTAATTTTCATTAATTAAATGTAAATAAATGACAAAAATGGAAGCAAATTTGAAGACCTTTGATTGTATGGCTTATAATTTACTCCGTAAAATGAAGATCGAAGATATTAGTTATGACTTTTCACCTTGACCAAAATAACAATAATAGAGACTTCTCACCTTCTAAAGGTATCAATCACTTTCTATACACATTTTGTATATTCCCTCTTTATCAATCATTTTCCACTGTTTTATAAGGGGCAGCACCTTTAGTTTCTTTTCAAACAATCACTTTCTTTTGTACATATTTGATGGTGAAATCAATTAATATACTCGGCTAAATCATATATAATGTCTCATTTACTGTATATTTACCCACGTCTTTTTAAAATAATAAAAACTATTTTAAATATCAAATTTTTAATAAAATTTTTTAACAATTTTGTAAAAACCGTTGATAATTAAGTACGAAATTGTTTTTAAAAACTTACAAGAAAATTAGATATTTTATATAGTTTTTATCATTCTAAAAAAACATATGTGCCTATTAATAGTGATTTGCACAAAATATTTGATAATACATGATTCCCACATAATAAAGAAGTTGCTAAATATAATATTTCAAATAAATAATTAGTTAAGATTTAATTAACATAAATATAAATATAAAGAATTTTAAATAAATAAAATCTACCCGTATAAAATTAACTCAATCATTCTATGGACCAAAAAAGGAAGAATGAAATGTATTAGGAGATACCGGTCCTAACCTTACCTGTGTCAGGTAAATAATCGATATACCGAAATAATTAACAGACAGACTAACCATCGTGGTACAACAAAACACAAAGATTCGAACCCTAATTATGCATATATAACAACAAAACCCAGCACACGGTTGACATAAATGTTTATGTTTTACTATAGTATATGGACTATTTATAGTTTGTTTGGATTTATTTCATATTGGACCTATAAGAAATATTTTAAAAATATTTCATGAATATTTTTAGTGTTTTCTTTATAAAACTTTATATTAATAAAAAAAAAACTAAGAAATTATTTTTCTAAATTAAGGTCGAACCCTTGAAAATATTGAGAGTACAGCATGAAGATAATGTGGGTCGTGGCCCTTACTCTTACCAAACGTATACAGACTATATAGGTCACAATTAAAGGACACTGCCAATATTTCATATTTCTATAATTTATGGGGTCAGGATTTTATTTATTTATTTTTTACTTGTTATATATGTATACCCTACGTGCCCTATTATGGCTTAATTATTTGTTTCAGGCGTCCTATTAATTTCCCCAAATAGGGGATAATATATTGTATGATATATTATTGTAGCATCACATATTATATGTAATAAAATTAATTAATTAAAATAAAAGTGTAGTTCATAAACTACCACCTCACATTTTTAGTTTTCAATAGTACAATTTTTGACACACATATTTATATGCTAGCTATATATGTTGTCTTTTAAAATCTGTGTGTGTGTTTATTTTACATGCATTTATTTAATCCTTTATGTATATGAAATAATATAGATATCTTATTATATTTTAACAATTGGAAAATTTGTGTGTGTTTCTTTTGCATGCATTTTCCACTGTATTAATTAAGTGGTTTATTACAATTTACATTTGACAATGAAATAAACTATCATGATATATATGTAATATTTCTCTCTCTCTCTCTCTCTATATATATATATGCTATATGTAAGGGGGTTTTGAATTATTGATAATTTGTAAAATAAAATCCAAGGGTAGCAATATACACATATTATAGGATAATGCTTTCCTTTTTACATGTCATTTTCATTTCAATTAATGCCAGAAGGCCAATGTACCTAGTCGATTCTCTAATTTACTTTTGAATTTTCCGGGGATAAAGCTAGAAGAATACATTTTGGAATAGGAAAAATGGATAAAAATAATACCAAGTATTAACTTTTGGTCAAAAATAATACGAACTTTGAAATTGACCGTTTCATATATAAACTATCGTCCTATTAACCGAAAATAATACATATGTGTATTCCGGTGAACTTTTCGACCAAATACGCCACGTGGACGCCGGAAAACACACATAGCATAAATTTTTGTCACGTCACCAAACTTGTAAGTTATGCCATGTCATAAATTTATTTTTCTTTTTTTTTTTAAAAAAAAAGGAAAATTTAAACAAATATGCGAATAGCTACAATATCTTTCGAAACAATGGAGGAGAGAACAAGCAGATAACATTGAAAAGAAAGTGAAGACGCCCACCCTCGATTCCATTGTTTCAAAAGATACTGTAGCTATTTGGCTATTTGTTTAATTTTTCTTTTTTTTTTAAAAAAAAAACTAAACTCGGGTCATATTTGCATAACTTACAGATATATTTGCATAACATACTCTTATATTTGCACGACGAAATGTTAAAGAAATAAAAAAAATATAGATTATGGATCGCTTACAGTTTATTGAGAAAGTCTGAAATTATATTGAGATAAAATAAGATCATGTTGAGAATAATTTCACAAATCTCGATTGTCGTGCAACTCTTAAAACAAAGTCGTGCAACTCTTAAAACAGAGTCGTGCAACTCTTACAACAAAGTCGTGCAACTCTTACAACAGAGGCGTGCCACTCTTACAACAGAGTCGTGCAGCTCTTACATCGTATGTTGTGCAATATATAAATTTTTCCCGCTTTTTTTTCGTTTTAGAACTATTTGTTTCGCAAAAATAACTTTACGTTCTGCACATATATGGACTGATCGAGTCGCAATCGACGAGCGACGAGATTCACATTCAGATCGCAGTCTCTCTCCCATTCAGATCGCAGTCCCGAAAACAGATCGTGAGCGATACATGAGTTTTTTTTTTAATTTTTAATTTTATTTAATTTTATTTTATTTAACCTTTTATCGTGCAAATATAATAGTACGTTGTGCAAGTTTAACCGTAAGTTGTGCAAATATGACCCAAGTCTAGTATTTTTTTTTAAACAAGAGTCGTGCAAATCTTAAAACAGAGTCGTGCAACTCTTACAACAGAGTCGTGCAACTCTTACAAGAGAGTCGTGCAACTCTTACAACAGAGTCGTGCAACTCTTAAAATAAAGTCGTGCAACTCTTACAAGAGAGTCGTGCAACTCTTAAAACAAGAGCCGTGCAATTCTTACAACAGAGTCGTGCAACTCTTAAAAAAAAAGGCGTGCAACTCTTACAAGAGAGTCGTACAACTCTTAAAACAAGAGTCGTGCAACTCTTAAAACAGAGTCGTGCAACTCTTACAACAGCGTCGTGCAACTCTAAAATTTCATAGTGTTATTCATGAAATTTATAGTTTTATTCATACAAACTAATATCTAATTTGATTCTTCTTAAACTAAAAATCTAATTTGGTCACATTATAATATTATTCTTGCACTTTTTAATCTAATTTGGTTCTAAAACTGTATTTTAAAGTTGCATAACCGCAGTTTAAAGTTGCACAACTGTAGTGTCAGCATCTTTTTCTATTTTGTTAATAAGATATTTCCATTTTGAAAACATCCAATCTGAAGCCAAAACATGCTAGAATCACTACTTACTTAGCTACTTGCTAGCAAATAGTAATTGTATCTATTCTAGGTGAACAGATGATGCTTTTGGTGATTTAAAAAAAAAACAACTTGTAGTTTGTAAGCATATATATATAGAAAAAAACAAACTAAAGGTGAAGGAATTGTTACCTTGTTTGTTTATTTGTGAACAACCCATTAGCTCCAAATTGCAAATCATGGTAGCAATTGAATCAGCTTCCGCATTTCCACTCTATCAACAAATTAACGATGACCAACACTTGTTTCCCTAATTTAACGATAACCGGAATAAAATGAATTGTATCTATTCATAGAGTAATGGGTTGTTATGCAAATTTAACCATAAGTTGTGCAAATATATAACATTTTGTTGTGCAAAAATAAAAAATATAGTAGATTATGGATCAAATAATTAAATATAGATAGTTTTTTTAATTTCTCATATTCATAGGGTGATTTTTGTAATTTGACACAAAAGTCCTTCTCCTTCCTACTATTATACGATTATCAGTGAAGAGGAACATGTCGATCCGCCGGATCGCAATTGGAGTTCCTCGTTCAAGATCGGCGCCAGATCGGAGTCGAAGAGGAACAAAACGATCGGAATCGAAGAGGAAAAGAATGAATCGGAGTCGAAAAGGTCGAAGAGATCGGAATCAGATCCGGCACCTCCTTCCCTTCCCGATTCCAGATCGGATCTGGTGCTCGCTCCCCAATTCCAGATCGGATCCGGCGCTCGGTCGCCGCCGCCTCCGCCTCCGGCTCTGCCTCGCTCAACTGGAATGGATCGTCCAGCAGCCATGGCAGCATCAGATCCGGCGACGAAGAACCTTCAGATCCGACGCCGAAGAAGCTTCGCCTCTAGATCCGGCGACGAACGAGGACGAGAGAGCGAAAGGGCGAGCGAGCTTGAGGAAGCGGCCGGAGAGATCGAGGTAGCCGGAGAGATCGAGAGAGCGAGAGATCTGAGCGAGCGAGAGAAAGGAGAGAGACACAATTAATTAGGGTTATATAGTGGTCATTTTACTAAATTGTCCAAATACGCGACTATTTTGTAAAAACGTCCAAATAAAGTGCCTATTTTGCAAATTTTTAAAAAAAACATAAGCACTTGGTAAATTCTATCACCACCAGACTTGCAATTGACGACAATATAATGTCACCGGCATACTATCACTAACCTTTAATAAATTCAACATTTTTTTTTTATCACAAAATGTTATCCTTACAATAAAAACTATCACAACCAATAATGAATGTTACCAAGATATTGTTAGTTTTGTTGGTTGATGACATATTTTTTTAATTCCTTCAACGGGAAGGAAGTTCACTTACCCAGTCTCATCTAAGTAAGTTCAATTTCCATCATTTTATATTTAAAAATTTTAATTCTCCTATTTAATTATCTAGAATAAAGAATTAATCAAATATGTTTTCACAATTCACATAAATTAAATTTTATGAAAATTCAAATATAAGTTTTCGAGAATTTCAATTCCCACGTAAATCAAACCAAATGACATTTAACTAAATGAGCAATTAATTACTTGTCTATAAAAAAAAAACTAACCACAAACTCCTATCAAAATTAGTGATATTTGCAAAATACTCCCTTTTCTTCTTTCAATGAGCCCACGAACTACCCATTGGGCCGGGCCCAAAACATCCTCAATCGGAGCCTCCGAATCGGCACAAAGTATCACCGAAACAGATCAGGAAGCGATCATCGAAAGTCGGATCGGAACGCTCTTACGCCGGCGACTCCTAACCAGTTGCCGGACATCTCTCCTGATCTCTATCTCTACCGCCGGCGACGATACAGAGCCCTGAAATCCCACACACGTCTTTCAATCTCTAAACCCCTATTTCTGGAAAGCTCGAATTGAATTTCTTTATTTGACTCGATTCCTGGAACTTGTCAGCTCCTGATCTCGGCAATTGCTTGTTCACCAGTAGCGCGATAGATCTATTGCAGCCATCTCCCTGCATCATCCGGCGTGATTTCCATGGATGAAGAGGAATTTTCAAATGATTTGCTGTATGAGACTCGTTTCCACGCTTCTAGACCTTACTCCCCTAATTATCCTCCTCAGCAGGTAAATCGCCCAAGATCTCTATTTTGTATAGCCCCCTTGTTCATCGGATGATTACTCTTGTGAATTTCAATTCCCTACCAATGTTTTTTGTCTCGATTTTATTCAATTTTGAATTTTCAGTCAAGTGATGCTTCCAAGGGGAGAGGACTACTATCACTTTTTCCTACTCGAGGTAATGTGCATAAATTTCCTTCCTTGAAGCTATCTATGGTTGTTGCGTGGATATATATGGATCATGTTGCATGTGCTGGTAGTTCATTAATGCCTTTTGGGTTAGAACTTGTAGAGTGATTTTGTATTGTCAGCCTTTTCGACTTTCTTGGGTATGAAATTGGATGTATGTTTGTGGATGACTTCTGATATTTTATCTGGCTAATGGAAATCAATCAATGCATTAATGGAATTTGAAACACACTGAAATAAGTATGGAAAAGTTCAGAGATGACTATCAAGTGCCATCAATTTCATCTGTATGTGTGTGCTAATATGGGGAGGTTTGGATATTTCACACACCAAAGTTGATGGATAGGAAAAATCTAGGCTGCTGATGCTGTTTTTTTTTTTTAAATTTGTGTTTAAGGTCTCACTCAATTTAAAGAGAAATGGAGCAGCTTCAGGCAACCAACGAAATTGAAGAAGTTGGTCTCTCTTTTCGTTTCTCCCACTGGTGAACGTGTGGCTGTTGCAGTTGGGAACCGTATTACAATCTTGTGGAAGGAAGATGACTATCTGGAGCCACGTGGAATTTTTACTTGTAAGATTATCTTGAAATTAGACTAATGATACAAAACTGGATTTGTTTTAGTATTATTTATTGACCAAGAATTTGCTGGACCAGACTGCATTAAAAAGATTGTATATACTCCATATTTGTGATCCTCTTTCAGATAGTTTGATTATGAGAAAGTTGCTTATATTTGCAAAAGGTGTGTCACTTTGTCATGTTGGGAGTAGATAAAAGTGAGTTGAGGGCAAGCTTTCAGGTTCAAACTACTGTTGCCCTAATAAATCAACCCCTTCATCCAATCATCTATTGGCATTCTATTGAATAACTATGTTGAGATTTTGAAATGAAATGATATTTCTTCTACTCTAGAAATCAATTACGAGTAGCTCTTCTATGCCGATTTATCTACTCAAAAATATTATAATGCATCTTCTGCATTAGAGTTGGGTAAAGTTGTTATTCTAATCTTAATTCATGCCATACTGCTCTGTAAAACTATATGTAGTTTCAGATAATAATATTTTGGAAAGGATATAGTCAGTAAAGTGAATTGGACGTTCATAAAGGTCTTTTTTTGGTGCTAGTAGATGCCCTCAATGCATTGTCCATTGCTTTGTACTTTTCGTATTGTTGCATTTCATTAATTCTTTGACTGTAATTTACTCCCTTAGGTGGTGCCTCCGATACATTTACACATGGAGCATGGTCAGAATCTCATGACGTGCTTGGACTTGCTGATTCCATTGATACTCTTTATTTTGTCAAAGCAAATGGTGAAGAAATAGTTAAAGTTGAGAAGAAGCATTTGAAAGTCGTGTTGCCTATAATAGGCCTCCTTGTACTTGATGATGCTGAGAAGAGGGGTTCTTTCCTGTAAGTTCTTGCATTTTCTTCGATTGTTGTATGATTCAACTGCATTATCTTTCCTTTTGCTAAATTCTGTATCTAGGATTTTCACATGCACTGTATTGTTTTTAAGTGCATCTTGAAATTTACGAGGTCTTTAGATGTGTTGTTAAGTGTGAGATTTTTACAGGTGTAGCTTCAATTTTCTTACTTCAGATGGTGCTGTTCATCAAATGGAGATCAGCCCAGATCGTGATGCATCTCTCTCTTCCATTTGCACATGGATTGACATAAAGCGGCAGTTTTCTCAGAATGTCTGTGGTGTAGACTACAATCCACATCATTCTTTGCTTGTTCTGCTTGGTAATGCTCCCCAATATTTTGGTAGCTGCAACTAATGCTGTTCTGTTGATAAATTCTAAAACATCGAGTTAATTCTAAAACCAACGCGTTTAAATTAAACATCGAGTTAATTCTAAAACATCCAATTTAGTAATGCTTCCCAATATTTTGGTAGCTGCAACTAATGCTGTTCTGTTGATAAATTCTAAAACATCGAGTTAATTCTAAAACCAACGCGTTTAAATTAAACATCGGGTTAATTCTAAAACATCCAATTTAGTTAATTTAATTAAACAAAAACTCCTAACTTAATTTTTGTATAAATAGAACAAACTTGTCCAATTGTTGATAAATTCCAATGAATTTGCATGGTACTGAGGAGAATTAAATTTTAGAGTTTTTTCCATCTTCCTCTAAGGTTTCTCTATTTTAGAGATGAGTATGGAGGAGCTGTTGGATCTAAAAAAAAACTATTTTCTCTCAAATTTTCAACTTTCTCTATTTTACAATAGCTGTTGGAGTTGCTCTTATTCTTAGCTTCCCCACTAGCACTTTTTTCATCATAAAAATATGCAGAAAAAAGATTTTCCTAAGAATGCATTTAATGGCTATAGAGATTAATTGTCTGTGTTTGGAACTTCTTGTACAGTTTGTGAAGCCTAATTAACTGGTGTACTTTCACTTTGTTCCATGGACAATTACTCAGATAATTGTTATCTAGATGAGCCAGGCATGATTTTTTAGATATTCAAATGTGAGGGTATAAAAGAATGTCTGAGAACTGTTTACTTGTCTAGGATTTGCTATGAGAAATAGAGCTTACAAGCTTCCTTTAGGTGGAGGGTAAATACTTCGTCAAGCTTGTCTCAAGTTATCTGATATGCTACTTTCTTCCTCCTAATAATTTCTTCATTTCTTATCAGGGTGTTCTGAAATTCAGCTTTGGGAGTGGAGTAAACCATCTGAATTCCTACACGTTACTTCCACAGAGTTTGATGGTTTTTTGAAACCAAAAGATAATGTGGGTCTTTTGACTGTTCCCAAGGTGCTAATTTCATCCAAGGGCAGTTATATTGCTATTTTAGATTTGAGAGGATGCATTTATGTATTTAAGTCAGATAGAAAGCCATGCTCTATCTCAGTTTTTGCTTGTGGAGAGAGAAGCAACTCAACGATGACCAATAATAGATCCACCATTAAGAGGAAATTCTTGGATGACATTATTGATTTTACTTGGTGGTCCGATCACGCTCTTGCACTTGCCAAGAAGGATGGTTCACTTGTCATGTTTGATGTTATGAATGACAGAAGGTTAATAGAGGATGATTCTACGTATTGTATGCCTGTATTAGAAAGAGTACCCAAGGCTAAGGGAGAAGTATTTCTTTTAAACAGCAGATTGGTTGAAGAGGGTCACAAATCTGATCGCTCATTAGATAGAACAGTTGTGCATGACTCAGAAACACTTTATGAGCAGAAAATTAATCAGGTTGAGATCTCTAGTATGATCTGGACGTTAATTTCATTTTCTGAAAAATCTGTTCCAGAAATGTATGACGTTCTCATCAACAGCAAAAATTATGAATCAGCATTGCACTTTGCTGATAGTCACAAATTGGATAAAGACAAAGTGTTGAAATCGCAGTGGCTGCATTCTGGTAAGGGCGTGAAGGAGATAAATTTGTTTTTGTCAAACATCAAAGATGAAGCTTTTGTACTTGGTCAATGTGCTCAGCAAGTGGGACCTACTGAAGACGCAATGAAGCTACTGCTTTCTCGTGGGTTGCAATTGACTAACAGTTACAGTAGGTTTCAGTCTGACGGTGATTGTTCTGGTCAAGTCTGGGATTTTCTTCTCTTACGACTTAGATTCTTACAGTTCAGGGATCGGCTTGAGACATTCCTTGGTGTAAACATGGGCCGGTGAGTTCTATTTCACATGTATTGTTTCTGTATTTTTGTGAAGTATCATATATTCAAGCAATTTTTAATCTGGTATTGTTGGATCTATTGCTTCTTCTTTCTCTGTTAATTGGTGCCAATTTCCATTTTATGATACATTTTCATCATACTATCATTATTGTCCGCATTGCTGCCTTCTTTTTCCCTACTTTGTTGATTCTAGTAGCAGTTTGTAAATTAGTTTGTTGACTCACTCAATCACCAGTTTCTGGAGATGGTACAAAATGATAGCTCTATTTCTATTGTTTCCCTCTTGCAATTCTTTAATGAGTAGTTTTGAAATACCATGGTTTAATTAATTTCCCTCCTGGTTTGAATTCATATAAGTGACCGAGATATTCCTTTACTAGTTTAAGAGGTTGCCTTAACCTTCTAGTAATGATCAATAATATAGCCTACTACAGGTTTTCATCACAGGAATACAGCAAGTTCCGTGCTATACCTATCAATGAAGTTGCTGTAAAACTTTCTGAAAGTGGCAAGATTGGGGCCTTGAACCTTCTATTCAAGCGCCATCCTTATTCTTTAGCTCCCTTTATGCTGGAAATTTTGGCAGCTATTCCTGAAACAGTTCCTGTGCAAACCTATGGCCAACTTCTTCTTGGAAGGTCACCACCTTCAAGTATTCTTCTTCGAGACAAAGATTGGGTTGAATGTGAAAAGATGGCAACATATATCAGTAGCTTACCTGTGGAACAAGAAAGTTTTATGTGTTTGAGAACTGAACACATTAGTAAAGTGATAATGGGATTTTGTTGGCCTTCAATAGATGAACTCTCAACCTGGTACAAGAATAGAGCCAGAGATATTGATAAATTGTCTGGTCAGCTGGAGAACAGTCTCTGCTTACTTGATTTTGCCTGCCGCAAGGGTATCCATGAACTACAGCAGTTTTATGAGGATGTTTCTTACTTACAACAGCTAATTTTTATGGAGGGTATTGATGATGAACTACACTTTTTCGTAACCCTTGAGGAATGGGAAAGCTTATCTGACTATGAAAAATTCAGTGCTATTCTTAAGGGAGGGAAAGTGGAAACCGTGGTTGAGAAATTACGTGGGAAAGCCGTTCCTTTTATGCAGAAACGATCTCATGATGCTACTACATCATTTTTGGTTAGATGGATGAAAGATATTGCTGTACAAAACAATATTGAAGTATGTTTGGCTGTCGTTGAAGAGGGGTGCAGAGATTTACAAAGCGGGATCTTTGCAAATGAATTAGAAGCAATAGATTGTGCTCTACAGTGTCTGTACTCTTGCCGTGTCACTGACCAATGGAATATATTGGCTTCCATTATTACAAAGCTTCCGCATATATGTAGTAAGTTCCCTATTCTAAGAAATTTTGGCTTCCATTATTACAAAGTTTCCGCATATACGTAATAAGTTCCCTATTCAAAAAACTCATCCTAAGAAAGGCTGCTGAAAAAAACTGTTTTCATTCTAACTATGGATTGTTTAAAAAACTTGTTGGAGTGTCGGATAATGTTATGGACGGGGGAAGCAGTCATAACTCATTAAGTTAAACTGCTTTTCCCAATGGCACTGTTGCTCAATTTTGGCTGCACATGATTTTCTTCTCATGTTATGAATGATTAATTCACTGATAAATTGATTGTATATATGTTTGATATGATAGGTGTTGAAATTTGTTCGGATGACATTGAAAGACGGCTTAAATTGGCTGAGGGGCATATTGAAGCTGGAAGGCTTTTGGCTCTATACCAGGTTTGCATTTGTGCATCAGTTGTTTAGAGCTCTACCATATCCCGAGCTGAGAATGCTTGATACTAAAAACTAAATATTGAATCTGATTGTCTTGTAAATTTATAAAAGTTATCGTTCAACCATTGTCATATAGGAATGAAGTTCAAAAAAACAACCCGAATGATGCCACCGGAGATGTATAATTTCATTAGCTGTAAATGTAATCAATATGCCATTACATATAAGAGTTAGTAAATAGTAAACTAACACGTCAGTCAACTCTTAAGGTTGAGGTCACTCGAAATTTAAATAGCCATTTGAGGCCAAAACCCTCCCATGGTAGTGGATGCATGATCCTGTGTATGTACTTTATCTCTGCCACTTCTTTAACTAATGGGGGAAAAGGAATAAGCAATGCTATCATGAACATGTCAGACCTGGAGCTGTCATTGTGATCGATTTCTTTCTAATGCACCTAATCATTCTTGATTACATATGATTCCTTGTTTGCAGGTTCCAAAGCCAATGAGTTTCTTTCTGGATGCTCAGGAGGATGAAAGGGGGGTTAAGCAAATTTTGCGTCTCATACTCTCCAAATTTATTCGTCGACAGCCTGGTCACTCGGACATTGAATGGGCAAATCTGTGGCGGGATCTCCAATGTTTACAGGAAAAAGCATTTCCTTTCATAGACCTGGAGTATATGCTGATTGAGTTTTGCAGAGGACTTTTGAAAGCTGGCAAGTTTTCTCTTGCAAGGAATTACTTAAGGGGAGCAGGTTCAGTCCATTTGCCATCTGAGAAAGCAGAATATCTTGTGATTCAAACAGCAAGAGAGTATTTTTTCTCAGCTTCAAGCCTTGCTTGCTCTGAAGTAAGTTCTAAAGTTCAATATAATCCTTGCATTTGACTCTTTGAGTTAGATATCTCTATAAAACCCTGGTTATTGTTCCCATTTACATATAGAATTTGCAGCTTTTGTAAACTGAGTTGAGGGAGCTATGGACCTGGAAGTCATAAGTTATGTAGTAATATAATAAGAATAGATGTAGTAGCCCTTAAAATTTATTCAAATATTTGGCTGTATTTTAGACCTACCAAGGAAAATGTACTAAAAGTTAACCTGTGGGTTTATAGCCTATTCTATCAATGCGCTAATTACCATGTTTTTGGTTATCGCAGATTTGGAAGGCCAAGGAGTGTCTGGACCTCTATCCAAACAGCAGCAGTGTTCGAGCAGAGGGTGATATCATTGATGCTCTAACAATCAAACTTCCTAGCCTTGGGGTTCATCTTCTACCTATGCAATATAAACAAATAAAGGAGCCCATGGAAATTATCAAGATGGCTATTACCAGTCACTCTGGTGCATATTTACATGTTGATGAACTTATTGAAGTTGCCAAACTTCTTGGTTTAAATTCAGAGGAAGGTATATCTGCTGTTCAAGAAGCTATTGCCAGAGAGGCTGCTGTTGCTGGTGATCTTCACTTGGCTGTTGCTCTTTGTCTTGTTTTGGCTAGAAAAGGCCATGGTCTTATTTGGGATCTCTGTGCTGCAATAGCCAGGGGTCCGGCAATTGACAACATGGATATGAATTACCGAAAGCAGCTTCTTGGGTTTGCTTTGAGTCATTGTGACGATGAATCAATTGGGGAGCTGTTAAATGCCTGGAAAGATATTGATGTGCAAGGCCAATGTGAATCACTAATGATGTTAAGTGGGACTAATCCTTCTGAATTTACCATACAAGGCTCATCTGTTATTTCACATCCTAGTCACATGACTCAACATTTTATTAACCAAAGAGAATCCTCTGAGGTTCATGGCTTTGCTGAGGATAATCATGAAAATCAATTAAGAAAAATCAGAGACGTTCTCTCTGAGGTTGCTAGGGATTTGCCTGTTGCAAATGGAACTACTTGGGATGTTTTTCTAACTGAAAATGGGAAGGTTTTATCTTTTGCTGCTTTGCAGCTTCCATGGTTACTTGAATTGAGTAGAAATTCAGAACTTGGACAGAAATGCTACCCCATTTCAATTCCTGGGAAGCATTACGCATCTGTGAGAACCCAGTCAGTGCTAGCTATACTCTCTTGGTTGGCAAGACATGGATTTGCTCCCAAAGACTCTCTGATTGCTTCTCTAGCGAAATCAATAATGCTACCACCAGTTACAGAGGAGGAAGATATCATGGGATGCTCTTTTCTTCTCAATCTCATGGATGATTTCCATGGGGTTGAGATTATTGAAGAGCAGCTCAGGACAAGAAAGGTTTATCAAGAAGTTTGTAGCATTATGAATGTGGGGATGACTTACAGTTCACTGTACAATTCGGAAGTACATCCTGACCCAGCTAAGCGGAGGGCGCTACTCTTGAGAAGGTTCAGGGAGAAAATTAGTCCAGGTGAGTATGTCAATGTTAGTGATTTGAATGCGCTTGCATGCATCATGTGTGTGTGTCTATCTATATGTTTTATGCTACTTATAAGATTTCTTTGAATCTTGAATTTAACTTGAAAAATCCTCTCTGTCTGCTTCACCTCAATTTAGATGAGTTGGACAAGATTGATAAAGCACAGGGAATTTTTTGGAGAAGCTGGAAGGTGAGACTGGAGGAGCAAAAGCAAGTTGCTGATCGTACAAAGGTTTTGGAGCAACTGATTCCTGGGGTTGTAAGTGGGCGGTTTCTATCTGGGGATATAGACTATATCAGAACTGTGGTGTTCACTTTTGTTGAGTCAGTAAGACTGGAGAAGAAACACATCTTGAAGGATGTGCTAAAACTGGCTGATACATATGGACTGAGCCGCACTGAGGTAAATGCCTCATGTCAATGAGCCTATTTCTGTAAGAACTTCATATCAACCTACTGTAATTGTTGTTTGTTTCACTCTTTTTGCAGGTGCTATTACGGTTCCTTACTGCTGCCCTGATGTCTGAGGCTTGGAGTAATGATGAAATCACAGCTGAAATAACAGAATTTAAAGGAGAAATACTTGCTTGTGCAGCAGAAATGGTTGAAACCTTGACCTCTATTGTTTACCCTGCAACTGATGGCTGCAACAAAGATCGTCTAGCTTACATTTATGGCTTGCTCTCTGCTTGTTATTTGCACTTGCAAGATTCCATACTGCCACAATCCTTAGTGGGCAACACTTCAGTATCATCTGCTACACTAGCTCATTTCTGCAAGATTCTAGAACAAGAGTGTACTCGTGTCTCCTTTATAAGGGATCTGAACTTCAAAAAGATTGCAGATGTTGGTGGTCTGAACTATCAGCATTTTAATCAGGAAATATGTGACCATGTTAATGAATTTAATGTGGAAGCGCTGGCAGATATGGTCAAGACACTTGTCAGCAACTACACTGATCCTGTGCCACTGAATCTAATTCATTGGCAGGATGTGCACAGGTATTATATACTCACCTTTATAAAAAGGTTAGAGAGCAGAGCTAAGACAAATGATGCGCACGACGCTGAAGGTGTACAGTGCTTATTAAGCGAACTTGAACAGTCATATGATGTGTGCAAAAAACATATTAGATTCTTAGAACATTCTATTGCATTAGACATCATGAAGAAGTTCTTCAAAGGAATCACTCTTCTGCAAATCTTTTCAGAGAGTTTAGCGGACGACTTGATGTGGAAAGAATGTCTTGTTGTACTTTTGAATTTTTGGATGAGATTGACTGATGACATGCAAGAATGTTCTTTTGAAGACAGTTGTTCACTCGACAGTTTAGGGATATGTCTCAAGATCTTTCTGAAGTTGGTCATGGATGGAAAAGTGTCATCTCGTCAGGGATGGTGTACTGTTTATGCCTATGACTGTGACGGTTTTTTGGGCAGACCTCTTGCTGAAAGTTTTTATTTCTGTAGAGCCATGGTTTTGTCTGGTTGTGAGCTCAGAGTTACTGAATTAGTATTTACTGAAGCATCACAACCTGTGAAAGAGCAAAATTTCAGCACTGACAGACAAGGAGAACTGAAATTCCAAGATGTTTCTGACTTGTATCTCCACATATTGGAGTCTACTTTACTGACCTTGGTCCATGAAGGTAGTGAACGCTCAAACTTGCGCAATCTGTTGTCTTCTCTTGGTAAATATGAGGCAGATTGTGAGACTTTGAAGAGGGTCAGACTTGCAGTCTGGGAAAGATTATCCAAATTTTCTCAGAACTTGCAGCTTCCAAGTCATGTTCGAGTGTATGTTTTAGAGGTGATGCAGTGCATTATGGGAAGAAATTCAGGTGGCTCAAGTGAACAAGTTTCCAGTATTCTACCTTGGGAAGAGTGGGATGAATGGCATCATTCAGAAAAAGACGAGGTTGATATTGATCAGGCAATGCAGAGTCATTCTGATGCGCCTAATAGTCTCCAGATCACTCTCGTTGCCCTGAGATCAACTAAGCTGGCATCAGAAGTTTACCCTGGCTTTGAAATCGCAGCTGATGATCTTCAGACTATCGATTCAGCTGCCCTTTGTTTCTCAAAGGTGTGCGAAATCGCCACGACCAAATCTGATTTTGATGTATTGTTGGCTATCTTAGTAGAGTGGGAAGGTCTTTTTGCATCTGAGAATATCAAGGACATCTCTGCTGAAGAGTCGGATGCAGGACCGAACTGGAGCGATGATTGGGGGGATGAGGGCTGGGAAAGCTTCGGAACCACTGACGAAGAGAAGAAAGATTGCTCACTCTCCGTGCATCCTTTACATGCATGTTGGATAGCGATTTTCAAGAAACTAGCAACACTGTCTGAGTATCGAGAGCTCTTCAGAATAATGGACAAGTCCATAGGAAAACCTAGTGGCTTATTAATCAGCGAGGAAGAAGCCCACAGCTTGAGTGAGATGGTGCTTGGATCCGATATCTTTGCGGCTCTGAAAATTGCATTATTGCTTCCATATGAAGCACTACAGTCGCATTGTTTAGATGCACTTGAACAGAGACTACAGCAAGGAGACATCCCAGGTCCAGAAGACATCAAAGGCAATGGCTATGAGCCTTTGATTCTATTACTCTATTCTGACACCATCTCGACTATCATCTCCAAACGCTCGTATGGAGCCACTTTCTCTTATCTCTGCTACCTGATCGGTAGCTTTTCACGCACATGTCAGGACCAGCTCTTGACGCAAAATCTGACTGCAAACGATGAAACTAACCCTACCCATGAAGAAGCACACTGCCTTGTTTTTCGGAAACTTCTTTTCCCTTTGTTTATATCCGAGCTTGTGAAGTCGGATCAGCTTATGCTGGCAGGCCTCCTCGTCACAAAGTTCATGCACACTAATGCTGCCCTTAGCCTCATCAATGTCGCAGAGGCTACCCTGAAGAGGTACCTGAAAATGCAGCTCCAATCTCTAGAAGGTGAGAGTTCTGATTCCAATGAGCCATGTACAGATGAAGCTTTAGGAAATTGCATTTCCTGTTTAAAGGGAAAGCTGAAGGGCACGGTCCAATCCGCATTGTCGTCTCTTCCAAGTTCCAAGTAGACTGGTAGAAACTGTTCTTCTCTTTTGCGAAAATCCCATATACTTAGTTCCTTAGAGCCTGTTCGGTTAAGCTTTAGCGTACATGACGTGTTTGTATATTAGATGGAAATGTCGCTTCTGATGATCTTCGCCGGTGGCGTTTTGCCCTTTGATTTGTTCTCCTCAACATAGAAGATCAAACTAGGCATATGCATATGAAAGATTTAGGGCTGTTTTGCTTTGATGGTGTGTGATATATGGGAAGGTATACGATGTCTTTGCTCGTCTCGGGTTTGGACGTTTGGTGGTGAAGTTTGTTGATGGAGGTTTTCAAAGCCATTACCGAATACTCCAAATTGTACTTGGTAGCAATTTCAGTGTTGTAATCATTGAGAAGTTGAACTAACCATCCATCCAACTCACAACAAAGCCAACGAAGCAGCATCTCTCCTTCGTCACAGCAATTTCAGCCTTTGCTGCCTCCGCCATCTCCTCTTACAGACGACTCTTTCCGCTGGCCCCAAGCCAGCCTGCATTGCACTTCCACCCATGCCCGCTGTTCCAAGGGTTGCGCTGGCCCCACCATTGCCCGTGAACCTAATTTAGGCTGAATTAAGCTTTCCTACGCAGCTACGCTTGACAATTTGAGGTTGAACCAAAAAATAAGTAAATGCACCAGCCGGGAATCGAACCCGGGTCTGTACCGTGGCAGGGTACTA
Source organism: Persicaria tinctoria (assembly GCA_037127255.1). NCBI lineage: Eukaryota > Viridiplantae > Streptophyta > Magnoliopsida > Caryophyllales > Polygonaceae > Persicaria > Persicaria tinctoria. The sequence goes on along the minus strand of JBANSL010000019.1, from coordinate 729,319 downwards.
TTCTACCACTAGACCACTGGTGCTTCTATGCGGTAGTTTTTTACATACAACTACTCCATTCATTACAGAATATTTTTTTTAAATATTTTCCACACATTATTGTTAATGGGAGTAATAAAAGTACCACATTTTTACTTCTTATCAATCATCCACCACTCTTTCACAATATTTTGACAGTTTGTATAGTAGCCCCTGATCATGACTAAGGATGTTCAAACCATATTATTCACCTTTTTTGCAATATTTTGTGTACCTACCGTCAATTTTCCCAATTAAAAATGACATATTTAAATCAAATATTATAATTTCATTTTAATATATCTCAAAAAATATTCATCATGCTACATAGATATAAAAAATATCTACTAATTTTTGTTCCTGTTATTTTTTATTACAAATATCATATTTAAAGCACAATTTATAGTTTGCAATTTTTCTCATTTTTATCAATTTTTTTCAATTGAAAATGACATATTTAAATATAATTTTATTTTAATATTCTTCAAAAAAGTATTCATTATACTACATATATATACAATCTATTAATTTTTATTCATATGAATTTTATCAAAGACAACAATTATTTTTAAAAAAATTCTACATTATACATATATATACAAGAAAAAAAATCATCCAAAACAAAAATTTCGCCCCCTCTACTAACTCGACCTATTCCAAAACATGTCACCCTCCACCACAAATGTCACTGGTGGGATTCGAACTTTTAATCTTACGTGAGAAGAGAACCGTACCGTCCGTACGTTGACTTACTGGTGAGATTCGCTAAGAAAGTAACAGCTCGTCGTTTTCTCCAACCGTCTGTCCTACTGTATGCATCTAGCTGCAGGTTTGAGTTGTTGGCACGTGACGTGAGTGATGCATTTGCTTGGGTCCATCAGTCTATGGGGGGTTGGGGAGTGAAGCAAACACTTGATAAGCTCAGAGGTGAAGGTGATCATCATTAATTGCTACATCCAGAACCTCTGAGGATATGAATATGCAAGAGGAGATTGTCATCATTGGTGCTGGCATGTCTGGCCTTTCTACTGCATTAGGCCTTCACAGGTATCCGATCATATCGAATCGCTCTCTTCGATCCGATCCCGGATCCCTCCAACATTAATTGTAACAGTTTGTTCAATCTCTCTTTTCTGATATATAGGTTGGGTGTGAGATGTTTGGTGTTGGAGAGATCTGAGGATCTTCGAACTACCGGCTATGCATTCACAATGATGGCCAACGCTTGGAAGGCTCTCGACATTCTCGGTGTCGGTGATACCCTCCGCCAGCAGCTCCCTCCTCTTCAAGCGTAGCTGCTTATCCCTACTTTAATCACAATTTTTGTCCAGATCTAAAATGTCTATCAATTGGCAATTACAGGAGTAGCTCTCCGACTTATATGCAAAACTTGGCTGCTTTATATTATCAGTGGGAGATGTGTATCATTTGACATCTTCCAGAGTCTCCTATGTTGAGTGACTGAACCAAACAGGCTATATGCAGGTTGGTTTCGATCTCAGCGGATTCAAGAGCGTCACCCTTTGAGATCCCGGCCTATGATTCTAATGGCCGCAGGAACCATGAATTTAGGTGTATGAAGAGGAAGTTCTTGCTAGAAACTCTTGCAAATGAGCTACCAGAGGGCACCATAAGGTTCTCTTCCAAGGTGGTCTCCATCGAGGAGTCCGGTCCCTCCTTGAAGATCCTTCACCTTGCTGATGGCTCCACCATCAAGGCCAAGGCTTTGCTTGGCTGCGACGGGGTGAACTCCTTTGTCGCAAGCTGGCTCGGACTCAGTAAACCATCCAACTCCGGCAGGTCCGCCATCAGGGGCTTTTTGGACTTCAAGGGAAGCCATGGATTCGAGATTAAGATGATGATGTTCGCCGGTGATGGGGTGAGATATGGCATTATTCCTATAGATGAAACCACCCTCTACTGGTTCATGTGTTTCGTCCCTCCAGGTATATACTTTGATTCATCTCATTATCAATTGGTTTTAGGATGAAACCTCAATATATACATACTGATATTTCGTTCTATACTACAGACAAAGAAGTCACAGTTAACCCAATAAAGATGAAGCAATATGTGACAAGCAAGCTTGGCAAAGTGACTGATCAAGTGAAAGAAGTCATTGAAAAAACCAAAGTGGAAGACATCATATGTTTTCCACTGATATATAGGAATCCATGGGAGTTAGCAGTTTGGGGCAACATAGCAAAGGGGAATGTGTGTGTGGTTGGGGATGCCTTCCACCCGATGACCCCCGACGTGGGTCAGGGGGCATGCTCGTCTGTGGAAGACGGGATTGTTCTTGCGCGATGCCTAGGGCGAGCCTTGTTGGAGAGGGGAGGGAGTTGCGATCAACTCGACGAGTATAAAAGGATAGAGATGGGGCTGAAGAACTATGCCAAGGAGAGGAGGTGGAGAGCCTTCAGCCTCGTCGCGACGGCGTACATTGTGGGGTTCTTTGAGGTAGGCAGTGGGCGGATCATCAAGTTCTTGAGAGACAAGCTTATGTATTACCTCATTGAGATGCGTTACAGGAAGGGTGAGTTTGACTTTGGAGGCCTTTGTTAGTAACTTAGTATGTGTATCCAAATGCCAAACACACATTTGTGTGCCTATTATAAATAAAGGGCATTTTAGGGGTGTGGATAACTACATCTCTTCTTCTACCAAAAAAAAATTGGTTCAAACACAAGTTGGTGTTTTGTTCCAAATAAGCATATGTACATGTTTTGAGTATTAATGTATTATAGGTTCTTAATTTATTATTATTATGACTTTATTAGTGTTGTTTGCATGCAAAATTGTCTATTTATCTCTACTATTTTGGTGTTCCAAATTTGGGCCTACCATTTTTTGTGTAATTGAGAAATTATATTAGTGATGAGTTTCTAAAGTGAGTAAATCAACCTCCAAAGGAAACCATTCCTCCCCGTGCAAAAAGGAACTCTTTAGCCCTAGGTGACCCAGTGATGTTGAGCAAGGAGGTGGTAAGAAGGTTTCAGATTCGATCTCTTCCATCGCTCCTCTCTTTAGATGAAAATAAAAACAAATATTTTCTACCCCAACTTTTTATTCTATTTTAGTATTTTTTGCATTATTGAAAACCACTGCTAATAGTCAAAGACAATCCTGTAAAGGGCTGACTCTTTGCGTTTGGTTAATGTTCTTATAGAAGGGGATAATCTTACAATTATTAAAGTTCTTTTGGGCGAGTGGAATTGCCCTTGGATTATTGAGATCCTAGTAACGGAGATTAGGTTACTTTTGTGTAAATTTAATTCTGTTTCAATTCGTCATATTTTCAACTCAAGGAAGCAAATACGGTTGCGGGTTGGATTGCGCATCTGACTTACTGTATCCCTGCCGACGAAGTTATGGAAGCCAATGAAGAATTGCGTGTTCTCATCCGTATGGACGCTCTAGGATTGGGTTAGGCGTCTGTGGTCTCCTATCCTAAATCTTTCCTTGTATTCAAAAAAAAAAAAGACAATCACGTAAAAGTAAATATCAAAATAAAAGTTAGGGTAAATTACAGGAAACCACCCTTAAAATAAGTGAGTTTTCACAAAACCACCCTTAAAATAATTTTTTATAGAAAACCACCCATAAACGTATTTTTCTTTTAAAGAACCACCCCTAACCATTATTTTTATGTGTAAAAAAGTGTTTTAAAAATGTTAAATTCTCATTTGTTTATTCAAAGTAGCCTAATTATATAATAAAATAACCAAAACATTTAAGAAAATATAAAAAAAAATTAAAAATTTTATACTCCTTCCATTCGGCAAAACTTGTCGTTTTACTATTCACGCACGTTTTTTTAGGAACTAAAAAATATAAAAAATATTCATTTTTTTTTAAAAAAAATTTACAAATTTGTACATATTAATAATAACTACGAAATTTTTAAAACAATTATTAAAAAAAAACTAGATATTTTATATAGTTTTTAGTTCCTAAAAAAACGTGCGTGAATAGTAAAACGTCAAGTTTTGCCGAACTGAGGGAGTAACTTTTTACACATAAAAATGGTCATGGGTGATTCTTTGAAAGAAAAGTAAATTTATGGGTGATTTTATGCAAACTTTTATTTTAAGGGTGGTTTTGTGAAAACCCAACTATTTTAAGAGTGATTTTCTTAATTTACCCTAAAAGTTAAAAGCCAAAACGACAACTATTATTGAATGGATTAAATAAACAAAACCGTCATAGATCTAATCGGCAAAAATAGTTGACAATCACTACAAACTAATCGGCAAAAATAGCTCCCCTGGCCCCGGTCGATGATATGATTCATTGCTCGTCTGGCTCATAGCTTCTCTGGTCCCTGTCGATGATAGCTTCGCTGCTGATCCAGAACTTTGTGTTCTCGTCCACTTAGACGCACTAGGAAAGAAGTCGGGTCGTCGACGACTTTCCTAATCCTAATCCTTAAAAAAAGAATGTGTCTATAGCTGAGTTGGTTGGATGTATCTGGCCGCGCTTGATGTCCTAATCCTTATCCCGCTCCAAACAAAAATGCGCCATAACTTCGGTGGCACAATAATTGGTGTGGTCAGTATTTCTTCCCTTTGTTCTTTTTGTCTTTTTTTTTTTTTAAATCCAGGTAAGAAGTTACGAGTACAACTCGATAAAAACCTTATATGTCACTTGATTAACTTCATGGAAAATATGCTTACAAATCGACCACTAAAACTATCGGATGAGGAGTTGATAAATGTTCTTTTGTCTTCTGTCTCTCAAACGTAAGGGGTGATGTAAATTAGCAAGAGTATGAATAATTGCAAGCCCGCCCGCCTTTGAGCTTTGTTCCTTTTGATAAGCTGATGTATTTGCTTCGGTCATCAAACCCCACATATATATCATATATGGACATCTGGGGACATCTCATAATCCATTACCATAAATACAAGTGTTGCTCAGAAGTAGTGATCACATCCAGTCATCCAGAGACGAGGACACAAATAGAGTGATGGAGATGCAGGAGGACATTGTCATTGTGGGTGCTGGAATTGCAGGCCTTGCAACTGCTTTAGGGCTTCACAGGTACCAAATGATATGATTCATTTACCACTGATTTTAAGTCCCCTATGATCTGTCTATTAATGTCCTTGTTTGATTTTCTTTTCTGTGAAGGTTGGGTTTGAGAAGTTTGGTGTTGGAGATATCAGATGGTCTAAGGGCCTCTGGCTTTGCATTCACAACTTGGAGCAATGCTTGGAAGGCACTTGACGCTCTCGGCATTGGGGATTCGATCCGCCAGCACAGTTACCAGCTCGAATCGTAAGCATATTACACAATTTAATATGATCAATTAGTCTGAGACTAAAAAACTCAGAAATTTCAAATGGGTGTGACACTAAAAAGACATCGGTATTCAAATGCAGGATGATTGTGTTCTCATCAAGTTCAGGAACGCTTTCCTCTGAGATCTCATTCATCCCCTCTGAAGGCACAAGGTGAATTTACTTGCTCTGAAAGTTCAGAGAGCCATGAAGAGGTTTGTAATTTTCACACTGCAAGTTTCATACTGCAGGGACAAAGAACTTAGGTGTTTAGAAAGGAAGTTCTTACTGGAAACTCTTGCAAATGAACTACCAAGGGACACCATAAGATTCTCCTCCAAGGTGGTCTCCATTGAAAAATCCGGCCCCTGCTTCAAGCTTCTGCATCTAGCTGATGGCTCCACTGTTAAAACCAAGGTATACATACATTTTCTAAAACTTGCAGAGTAACTATTGATGTGCCTTTTTAACAAACTATTAAAAGCCCTACTGAGAGCTTTGTCGTTGACATGTGCACACAAAGGTGTTGATTGGGTGCGATGGGGTGAACTCAGTTGTGGGAAGATGGCTTGGACTCAAGAAACCAACCTCTACAGGCAGGTCAGCAATAAGGGGGTTTGTGGAGTTCAAGCAAAGTCATGGATTTGAGCCTAAGATGATGCAGTTCATGGGTGATGGAGTGAGGCATGGTATCGTTCCAATCAACGATTCCAGCCTCTACTGGTTCTGCACTTTCCGCCCTTCTAGCTGCCCAGGTATCCATGATTAGCTATCTACTTTTCTTCAGATTTAATCATGAATAACTCCAATAGATCTAGATCAGTGCCATAACTACCATTGAAATTCTTCTAATGCATTAATTTTGCATGTTCAAAAGCAGATAAAGAAATTGAAGAGGACCCAGTAAAGATGAAGCAGTATGTCCTGAGCAAACTTGGCATAGCCTCTGACAAAGTAAAAGCAGTCATAGAGAATACCAAATTGGAAGACGTTGTATGCTCTCCGCTAAGGTTTAGGCCTCCATGGGAAGTTCTGTGGGGCAACATAGTGAAGGACAATGTGTGTGTGGCTGGTGATGCCTTCCACCCCATGACCCCCGACCTGGGACAGGGGGCTTGCTCAGCCTTAGAAGACGGGATCACCCTTGCGCGTAGCCTTGGGCAAGCCTTGTTCCAACAAGACAGAGGTGATCAATTCAACGAGTACAATAGGATAAAGATGGCGTTGGAGAAGTATACTAAGGAGAGGAAGTGGAGAGCCTTTGATCTTATAGCCACTGGGTATGTTACTGGGTTCATAGAAGAGAATAACTGGATGTTCCTTAAGTTCCTCAGGGACAGAATCTTGTCATCTTACTTAGCTGGGTTGCGTTCGAAGAAAAGTGCCTTTGACTGCGGGCAGCTTACTTAGAATCTACAATTCCCACTACTTTGATACCTTCTGTCTTGTTTTCGTGTGTGTGGGTGTGACTATTTTTTGGTGAGTATGGTAGCAGCTGCATACACCTAAGATCAATACAAGACTCTTGCAATCAAATAAAAGCAAACAGTTTATGATATGCACTAGCCTTATGCAGATTTTATCCCTAGAGAACTTTCTTCTCCTCTTTTCCAAGTGTGGATGTGACAATTGTTTCAGAGAGTATGATACTAGCTGCACAAAAGATCATGTATACTGAACAATACTAGAGAGTTGCAATCTGGTCTTCTAAATGTGAGCTCGAATGGGAAAACTAGTAGAATCCTTTAATACCATACTGCCGGGTTATGCTTAAAGTGGTGAGTTCTCCACGGTTTTCATAAGTTTAAGCTTCTTCCCAAGTTGGATTTTAGAGATACAATGCATTGATCCAGCTAAACAGTCACACAATACAGATCATACACTACAATTAGGAAGAGATTTAAGTTTTTCTTGAATGCTCCACCAGAAATTGACTATTTCTTGTAGTTACTCTAAACAAGCATAGGATTTTATGACAATTTTGGGAACTTCTTAGTATTCAATCAAGTTCATGTCATGAAACAAGCAGCATACAGGTGCTTATGTAATACACAATCCGTTTCAATTTTATTCAGGACGAATCCATAACAAGTTTCCAAACAAGCACGAATCAAATTCCATATTCATCCTTGATTTAGAGGTGGAATACTGGAATGGGGAAAGAAATTTCATTTACGAAGCATCATTGTTCTTGTACGGTATGCATTCTAAATGGAAATCTGATTTCAAAACAAAAACAAAACAGTACAAAATTCTACTGTATGATAAAGAACTTGAGATTTCAATCAAACCTGAAAGTCTTCATTTTCAATTCAACATCCTACCGCACCGATCAACACCATTCTATCAACAAAAAACCTAAGAAATCCGGGAGAGGGAGGGACAGGGTTGGGGGGATTGAGATCACACCACGTTCTTGATAATGTTCCGAGCTCGAAGAAACCTAGCAATCGGCGGAGTCAGAGCGATGGTGATGGGAATCCTTACAGGGAACAGCGCTTTATTGCACAGAACAGCAAGGGCCAGAGCGCCACCGCCGGACGCCGCCATCTCCGCGGTCCGATTGCGCTGCTTCGGAAGCTGCTGGTCAGCAAAGACACCAGCTGGAGCCTGGTCTCCGGCGATGAATTCTCCTTCGGGGAGAGTAATCTGCGGTTGATCCTCAGGAGATGCAGCTCCCAATCCCACTTTCTCGAGCATAGATTCGACGTCGACGTTGCTCTTGATTGCAACGTAGAGGCCGGCGATGGACGCCGCCGAAACGGAGAAATGGACGCCCAACGCCACTTTCCCGTACTTCCTCATGAGCTCTTTGAATCGGCCGCCGCCGAAATAATGGGAAAACGCCATTGTTGAACAGGAGTAAGGAATGGGGCGGTGGAGGAAGAGGGAGATTTCTAGGGTTTGGGGGGTTTATCGGTAGAGGGCTTGGAGAAGAAGCAATGGGGGCTTGACCGAATAAGTTCTTCTGAAACCACGAAACGACAGCGTTTCAACTTTCAATTAGTAGTGGGTAGTGCCGGGTGGCATAACTTGCGTTACAGGTTTCTTTTTCCCTTTTTTCGATCACAAACTGGTGTTTTTAATTTTTTTATCATTTAAATTTAAAGTTATTTTATATCACGATAATTATTCGATCAAAAAATCACGACAATTATTCCGTCATTTTCGATTTCTCGACAAGTTAATGTTTGCACACAAATTTCTTTCGTTTTCAAAAAAATTATAAAAATGCTATCGGACCAATGCTTAGATGGATCCGGCTCCAGTCCAGTACTGCACAGTACAGTTGTCAATTTTCCACCGTCCGATTACTTCAAGGGCTAGGATTAATTTTTAATTTAATTTTTTTTTTTAAAAAAAAAGAAAGTCCGACTCTTCCCCAAAGAGAGCTCTTCTTCTTCCTCCCGATAGGATCCGACTTTGGATCTGAAAATCGATAAGGGCTTTTAGATCAACGCTACTCCCTCTCTCTCTCCTCGCCGCCGCGCTACTCCCTCTCTCACGTTCCTCGCCGCCACAACTCGCCCCGTTTTATCAGTCCATCTTCTTCTAGTAGAAAATCGCCCCAAATCAACCCAAACCCTCTTTCCCACAAAATCGCCCCAAATCACCCAACTTGGAGGATGAGACTACTGAGCCAAAGAGCGGGGAGGAGTGATATTAGGGGTGGCGATCATATAGTTTTGGGCCCTGTTTTCCGACTTTCCTTCCCCACCTTCATTTAAGAGGTGAATTCCACCCCACCTCTTCCACCCCCTCTCACCAAGGTAGGAAAAAATGTCCTACCTCCACCCCCTTTTCCCCATCTCCATCTCCTCCACCTCTTTTTTAAGAGGTGAGGAAAACACACCCTTGATCTTTAAAGATCATAGTTATAGAGAATCAAGGTAGTTACCTTTTTTAATTTAAAATATAAGACTTCTTTTTGTTTTTTTTTTTAAAAAAAAAATTAAAAACTAATCCTAGCCCTTGATGTAATCGGAAGGTGAAAAATTGACAAATTGTATGGTGCAGTTTCTATAGCAATTGGACGGGAGCCGGATCCTGCTTAGATTAACAAATTTATCTCCCTAATTTGTCACTTTTTTTGCTTTGAAAATTTGCTACAATGGACCCCTTTTTCCCAAAATTTGACGGGGACCATAAAGCACTACAAAATTGATATTTGCTTATTCTTTTTTCAAAACTATCAATTAGGTCAGGTTAGACTTTGGATTAAAAAAAATGTCAATTTAACTAAAAAAAATGTATAATTAAAATTACATTAATAACATAAATATGTCAATTTAACTAAAATAATGTATAATTAAACTTAGAAAGAACAATAATAAATATTATTATATAATTTTAATCCAAAAGTTGCCATATTTTCAAAAATATACAAAACCGCCTTTTATTTATAAAAATAGTTCAAATCACCACTAACCTCCACTTCTATTAGTTCCGTTAGATCATGAGACTCGAGGTGACCAATATGCTATATTAAAATGTAATTTCATGGGGGGCGGCTTGAAAACTTTTCATAAATAATAGGGGATTTTGTATAATTTTAGAAATAAAGGGTGGTTTTTTGCAAAATTGTTGTAATAAAGGGTGGTTTTTTGCAAAATTGTTGTAATAAAGGGTGGTTTTTGTGAAGTTTCCCCTTGATTTTAGGTCAAATTTTAGAATAGTTAAATGTACAATGGAAAGAGGTACATTATACAGTACTTCTTAGAGGTTAACAGAAAAATTGAGAAATTTTAGAATACTGTATTTGTGCGCCTCCTTCCTTTTATACTGCACATTTTTTCTGTTTCGATATTGTAGTCTTATGTTTCTATGTTATATCTTTAGACGGTCGACTCTGTCGTACTCTCGAGGTTTCGGGTTTGTCCAACCTCGAATTATTTCCTATTTAAAAATAAAATAAAAAATATGTACGTAGTCCTTCACCGGATAAACATATAGATTTGCGAGTTAAATAGAAAATACCTTTTATTTATGAAATAAAATAATATAAAACTAAATACAGCCAATCAAATTAAAAAGACAGGAGTGCTAAATGTTAGATAGTGATGGTTATTGGTTATATAAGTAGACCTCCTAAAGTAAATGAGGACTATGCATATTAAACCTTGCTGTCTATTTTTGCCAACTTGCAGCTGCAAATTCAAACTCATTTAAATGTTTGGAGGGTGTGACATTTTCAAGCTTTAAACATCAGCCTTAACCAACATATTTCTCCATTGAAGATGGCCTTTCATCACCTCTTGTTATTTAGCTGCTCTTTGTTCTTGATCAGCTCTGTCCAATCTGAAGTCTTCAATGTCGGAGGCGATAACTTATGGAGTGATGGAGTTGCCTATGATTTATGGTCTCAAAACTACACATATCATGTTGGGGATATTCTTGGTACTTAAAACTTATTTCTTTCTTTGGCTTTTCATTTTTCTCTCGCGCCAATTTTTGTCCGGTCATGATTACATGGTCTGTTATATGCAGAATTCAAGTATACAATAGGGGAGCACAACGTCTACGAAGTGACAAAGGCGACATACCAATCGTGTGATGCGAGCACAGGAGCCCTGGCTAAGTACGAGTCAGGAGACGATAAAATCACTCTTAAAGCAGCTAGGCAGTATTGGTTCATATGCAACATTGAAGGGCATTGCCTTGGTGGCATGAGATTCGGTATCAAGGTGGCCAATGCCTCTACCAGCAGCACCAACAGCAGCTCTTATACCCAATCACAGATGGGTAACAATGCTAGTCATCCTCCCTCTCTTAGTCCTCCTGGCAACGACGCTATCAGACTCAATGTTCACACAATTTCTGTACACAATTTCTGTTCTTGGAGCCGGAATTTCGCTCTTGCTGATCAAATTCATTTCTTGAAATGTGACCTTTTCTTGTGCAATTTCATGAGTTGACTGATAGGTTTTGCCTGACCAGTTGGTTTGAGGAGTCAATTTGCAGTTGGTTGTTGTATCCATGTTGAAGAATCTGACTTATTCATTCTGTAAGAAAACTGAAGATTCTAAAAGCAACAAGGAAAAGTTCATAGAGGTTTTATTCTAAAAAGGAAAGGGACATTTATGTTATCATGTATGTCCTTATTAGGTGTGTTAATTTTGCTACTGAAACTGATGAAATTGGTGGTGAAAGTATTGCTGCTGAAACTGATCAAGGTGGTGATGGCCGGCTCCTCCGGCCTGTGCTCTAGCCATCTCAGCCCACTCACCTGATTGGTTGCGTGTCATTTCGAGCAGCGTCTCTCTCAAGTATTCGGCTTGCACAATCTCACTATCCTTCTTCTGAGTTAACACAAATCAAAGCTTCAAAACATAAAAGATTGAATGTGGTTTTAACCGAAAAAAGATGTCGGTTTGAAAGGCCTATTACCTCAACAGTGAAGACATAAGAGACTAGACTTATGCAGCTTGTCACATTCACAGTGGTTATCTCCAATCCAAGAGAGTCTAATGCCTCCATGAGCCTCACAAACCCGCCCCGCCTATGCTCCCCGAAAACCTTGATAAAGAACTCATTCCCCTCCAAGTGAGCAACCTCTACTTGCACCTGACTTGTTAAAGCATCTCAAAGTTAGTTTGTGGGAAAATGGAATAATAAGAACTTGTTGGAGAGTTAATATCTTGCCTCCATTTGCTGGCCTTTGTCATAAGTACTCTTGTTCTCATGGCTTCTTTTGAGGCTGTTTTCGCCTTGACATTTACTGGAAGATCCGATGTGGAACCCATTGGAAGCCTCTCCATGCTCGTAGCTGTCAACTCCGGTGAGGTTATTAACTCCAATCATACTTGAGTATTCCATGGGAATGTTGCTGCTTTGCTGTTGGGAGGCATTGCTGATTAGGCAGCTACCGAAACCTTCATCATCCGAGTTCTGCTCGAGCTCGTTCTGGAGGTCCTTCTCTTGCTGTTGAAGCTCCATCACATACTCTATTGCGTCTCCGAGTATTGCAGCTCTGTCTAACTAGGATTCAGGAAGCAATCCATGTAAAAATTGAACTCCATCTAAATGATCATAGAATTGAAAGTATATATGCATTACCTTAGAGATCTTAGGGACCAAAGATCGGAGTGTGTAGAGCCTCTCATTGAGCTTCTTCCTTCGCTTTCTCTCCGCGACTAGATTCTTGGACTGATTGCCTTTCCCATTCCTCCTCCTGGTGTACTTTGAATCATCCTCCTCATCAATTGGATCACTATCCGACCCTGAATCCGGTCTCCCTAACTCGTGCTTCAATGGGCCTTTCTCTTGCTCCTCATTTTGTTGTTGTTGATGATGTTGAAAATGGTTGTCATTACCATTTGCCAATGGATTGTCGTTGTTTTCGGTTGTTCCTTCGAGCCCCACAAACTGTTGCTGGTTATGATTGGACTGAAAGGGGCGGTCAGGAGGATCGTTTGATCCGTCTAGGTCCTTGGTGGACCGGGTTTCAGTGAGGTAACTGAACTGCTGGAGGAAGTTCATCGCGGAATTGCATACACGAATGCGGTCAGCTGTAGCATCAGCACATGACAAGTTGAGATTCGACAAGGCCGTTGAGGGCGAAAAGGGCGGGAAATCTGTTTGGTTGCTTGGTAAGGAAGTGTTTGGATTCAGCTTGTTGGTCATGGCTTCTTGCTCTAAGAGGGCACTGCATTGGCTTACGACGAAATCTACCATACCTTGATCCTGATCTTGAACCTGTTTAGTTTTTAGTGTACATATCCTTAAAATGATCTGATGCCTAATGGAACTATATATGATTTTTCAATGAAGAAGATTCTAAACAGCAAACTAATTACCATCTTGGATGCATAGAATTCAACCAATCCTCCAGGGACCGGGATCAACACTTTAGTCCCGGGTGTGCATAGATCTGACATCTTGGCATTGGTCAGCCATCTCGGTTGGTTTGATATCAAAACCTCGGCATTGATCCTGTGTTTACGAAGCACAGCGCGCGAATCAAGTAGGCACAATTCAGTAGAAAACAATGGAAAAGATGACCTTAGAGAGAGGAGCTAGCACTGAGTACTGACCCATCTAAGGGCAAGGAAGGAGGCAGTTGAGAGAGGAGCTCACAAGAACTCGTTCTCGGGTGCTGAAACATCACATCCTTGCAAGGCATAGATGTCGAAGAAGCCGCGAAAGCAAGCTCCTCCTCACTGCTCTGGGAGCTCTGATAAGTCCCACCACAACAACAATCTACACACTCTAGCAACCTGCAAGAATTGAAAGCAATATGGATCATAAATAGTATCATAAACGAGTGAATAAAACCGCGAATATGAGATGGTGAAGAGATGGTTAGAGAGAACCATGGATCTTCATTTAGCTTCCATAGAACACAGTAATCCCAGCCGGAGCTCATCAGCTGCCTCAGCCTCTCCATGAGGTAATAAACAACACCCATAATGTTTCCTGCAATCCAAAAACCAGCTGATGAACAGCTGAAGTCAGCAATCAGGAAACAAAATCATAGCAGCAATCGTCACCCCATCTAAGGGAAATTGTTCAGGAAAAACAAAATTGGGGAAAGTACAAATGAATTTCATATGAGGATATATACACAGTTTGCAGTGTGAATTTGATGTGATCAGGTTTTGGTGGATGTTTCTGTTGCTTTGGTAGGTGAAGTGCCTTGCTGGTGTGAGATTTTGGGGGTGATTTAGGGTTTGAAGGAGTTTGTTGTGTGGGAAACAAATTTAAATTGGGGAAACTGAGGGGGTTTTCTAACTGACGATGATGAGGAACGTATTGCATGAGCTGCCTAGATACCGGCCTAAAGTTGCTAACTGTCATCAAGAAGTTTATTTTATTATTACTAACTTGATTGATTGTTTGAACAAAATTAGATTGTTTTGTTCGGAAAAAAGGGGCAAAATTATTCAAAAATAGATAAATGCAGTATCTTATGTTTGGGATCCATATGCATTAAATTATGATGCATAATATTGCATTATAATATAGGGTTTACCATATTTTAATATACTAATATTTTGCATTATAAATTAAAATGTGTGGTAATTTAAACAATCCCTAAGGTCTAAAATATTATGTAGTTTTAAAATTTATCCGTATTATCAGATTTTTGTGTTGGACTAGGACTAAGTAACCATTGGTCTATAAACCCTTACAAAACACACATGGATATGGTATTTGAAGAAGTCCAAATACTTTTTATTTATTTATTAGAGCTTCATTAAGTTATATTAATCCCTTTTTCATAAAGGTAATCTTAATCTAGTTCGATCAGGTTTAAACTCTCTACATTGGAGTGGGTTTATATGAACTCATAAATAAGTCCATATTTTCAAATGTAGGACCACCACAACCACTACATAAATTGATATTGAAATGTTAAAATTTTCTGTCGTTTCATAATTGAAGTTTTAGAATTGAAAAAAAAAAAACGAGTTTACTAATTTTAAAAAGCATATCAGGATATTTTGTAATATAGTTTAAGAAGATGAGAGATATTATAAGGTTTAAATAAAATTATTATTTTAAAGGTGTTGCTAGATACACCACAAATCACAAGGTTAAAATTGCACGTCCTTAAGGACGTGCAAACCTTGTGTTTAATTAATATTTAAAAAAAAATAACCTCTTTTAATCATGCACGTCCTTAAGGACGTGCATGATTTGGGGTGTATATAGCCGAACCGTTATTTTAACCTAAATAAACCCCGAGCAACATACTATAAATAAGTAAAATAAAATATTTCATATAAAATATAATATTGCAAAAATAAAATAAATTGGTGCTAAATCTATGATTATGTATTTTTTTTTTTTTTGGATAAGAAAATAATTCGAGGGTCAGACAGAACTGACCACTCGAAAGGACGGCGTACCGTCGGAACATACAACGAAAATAACTTTTATATATGATTATGTACCTATGTTTGAGTTTGACAGTGGATAAAATAACTTTTATATATAAAAAAAATGTTATAAATAATTTTTTTATAATAAAAAATCGGAATTTATCTGTAACATCCCTTGAGGGCTGAGGCTTGATTCCTTCGGAGCGAAAGCGAAGCGGTTCTTAACTCGCTGTTCTGTGGCGCTTTTTTGCGCTAAACGCAGCGTTGCGTTCGTGCACTCTCCTCCTCCCAAACTACGCAGATTCGAAAGCCCCAATCTCGGAGACTAGCGCTCAAACCCTAGAAGAAAAAATCTCTGTTTCTTCAAACGCCGAGGTGCAATCACCATGGCAACGGAAAGAGTAGTTCATCCGGAGTGTATAAACGCTTCGAATCCTTACCACGAGTGTGTCGAGTACTGCTTCCTGAAGATTGCTGAAAAGTCCAAGTCTGTCAATAAGGATTCAGGTATGTAGTCTTTCTCCCTCTACTGATTTCAAACCTTACGACTACCTGTCATGTGGTGCAATTTCGGCTCTGGAGATAATTAGGTTCTTAAGTTTTCGAAGGAGATGATTTTAGGCTGTTGGAAGTTGATGATTTTGATTTTGGAATCTGGAGAGAGTAGTTCGGGTGTGATAATTGTGATTAGATAATTAGGGTTTTAAGTTTTCAATTTCTTCTCAATTGGATGATTATTTGTAATGCTCACTTAGCAAACTATTCATGGACGTCTGATCCGAATTCTGGTTTATGCATCTGTTCAGAGATTCCAATTCCAGAGGCCAGTAGAGTTGATGCCAGACCTGATCAAGATGTCCAGCATCACGAGGATGGAGACGGGGATGATGACCATCAATCGGAAGGTGAACCTGAAGTGGATATCTCAACTCTTACTGGAAGGCAGAAGAAATTGTTTGAGCTGAGGCTTAAGATGGTGCTCCTCAAACTTTTGGGAATCTAAATGGTCAGTTATTCATTGTTTTCTTCATGTGAGACTGAATTATTGACTTTTGTGTGTGATGCAGAATGAAGCCAGAAAGGCTAATCAGACAGCTATGGTGTCAGAGAAGAGAAAAATGGAAGCCCCTGAGGAATCTAGGGGCATATCTAAACAAAAGTGGCTCGAGCAGAGGAAGAAAAAGATTGGTAAAATTTTAGATGCCAATGGTTTGGATATGTCAAAGGCATTTATGCTTGACACTCAGGAGGCAGCTGAGGCAAAATATAAGAAACGGGATAAAGATCCTGCTCCATCTGGCGGGGAAGGTATAGATCTCATTGATTACACGTTTTCTGATTTCTTTTCACCTGGTGTGGAAGTTAGCTTACTGGAACTCGACCTTTTGGCATCTATAGGATGATATTTTCATGTGTAAGACGAATATAAAGTCTGTCAAAAGAAATTATTCATGAACTGTCATGTATGCTTGAACTTATGTATGTGAATGCCCCTTTGTCAAATTTGAAATCAAGGAAGAAGGGACTAATGAGGGAATTTTAGCACCAGAGAGTATGGATCTGTATCATTTTGGCGATAACTTCCACCTTCAAACACCCATATAAATATGAATATGATGACATGCGAAATCTCTGCCCTTTTAGGAACAATTGAATAGTTTAGAATTTAGAGTGCCTTTTGTCCAATTATTATCATTCCTCTTTGACCTCTTTTTATTCCAATTATCTCAGTTTTAAGTTTCACTAGCTTTAGCCTTTACATCTGATTGATTCTGATATATTTTGTTACTTCTGAAGTTCATAAGATAACTTCATTATTTCTTCAAGAGGCATTTTAACTTCTATAACTACTGCATAATACCCATGTATTACTTGGAACTTTGTGTTTGGCATATGATATGAGCTTCGGAGTGTTATGTACTTATTTAATATCTCTTTTCCTGCAGTATTTAACCAAAAAACCTTGTACAAAGCCTATAAGAAGCGTGCAAATGCAATAGGAGCTGACCTTAACGAGTATAATAAGATGAAGGAAGCAGATCCAGAATTCTATCGTGAGGCATCAAGCCTCCAATATGGGAAGGTATGTGTGTGCTATTTTCAAGGCATATTGATATTCTAGTTCTTTTGATTCCAAAAGTATGATAGATATTAGGCAATATCTCATGCTTTTGATCATACAGGCCCCAAAAGTTTCCGAGGACAAGATTGAAAGAATGGTTAAGGAGCTAAGAGAGAGAGATGAGAAGCGAGGGGCCTTTAGCAGGAGAAGGAGGTTTCATGAGGAGAAGGATATTGATTCAATCAATGACCGTAATGAACATTTCAACAAGAAGATTGAACGAGCGTTTGGGAAGTACACACTGGAGATCAAAAACAATCTTGAGAGGGGAACTGCATTGCCTGACTGAGGTATTATTTTGATGGTTCTATCCCTTTCTGTTTATGATTTGCTGCGGAGGCTGCTAAATCTAAATTGAGCTCACATAGAGAAGTATTTTCCTGACTTAAATCACTACAAGGGACAAGTTTGAATTGTACCCATGAACCAACTGTAATAGTGATCATTTCAATTCTTTGAGCCTTGAAACAATGCGGTTTTAGGCCGCAGTCTCAGTGTTTATGAGAAATTTGTTTAGAGAACGTTATTCCTTTTGCTAGGAACTTCCTTGAAACTTGTCTCAAAAGGATAAATATTTAATTATTTATCTCTGTGTTTGGTGTTGAGTTGCTTGCCATACTCTAATTAGCTCAAGTGTTTTCATTTGGCTTGTTTCTAATCCGATCTGAAGTATATCAGTGATGCAGACTCATAGGGAATCTACTTATGGGTAAAATTCAATATTCAAGCTCTCTTGGACCTCTTGGTTATAGCATTCTTTATTCATTGCATAACAGTGACACTATGACAGTAACATGAATTTTTGGGCATCCATTGTAAAAATTGTATGATCCTTCTAAATAGTTGATCTCTAGTTCTTTTAATGGTGCTTTTGCCAATATTTTATGGTGGTTCTATCGAGTGTTTACGAGCCACGGTTGGCACTTGGGCTGGCAAGAACTTACAGTAAATCTTTTTGATAAATGACCCAAAATTATTTTTACTTGGATAAATGAACATTATATCTTCTTTCTTCACAGGTTTTTCCATTTATCCGGGTGTGGGAATGAAGCCAAAGCATAGGTACCTCTTTGAGGAAGACATGGTGGCTTGGTTTCCTGTTTTTTGTTATGAGGCCCAATCTTTTACTGCTTTTTGCTCTTGTTTACAAAAGGTAAGGTGCAAAAGAGGTAGAACTTCCCTATCGGTACTTTAAAATCTGCAAGAGGCAAGGATATGGTGTGGCTTCAGCCCTTGTATGTTTTATATGCTTTGTTTGTTATGCACTTATGCCTGTACAAGTAGATTGTTTGCCATCAAGGCAGTAAGCATCAGTAAATAGATTGATGTTTTGTTGAAATTTTCTCTGGCTGATTCGTTGTTCATTCAATCATATAACTATGTTCCTGGGCCTACTTGTATGCCTCCTTGGTGTCGAGGCCGGCCCTCAATAGTTTGTAATTGGAATCTTTCACAGCCCTTTTTTAGGTCAAAAGCTGGCTGTGTGTATGTGGGGTTTACTTTGCATGATTGATTCCATCCAAAAAAAGATGGGTAGATGGGTGGACTCAGTTTTTAGAACTCGGATATAGATTCTTATGAGCTCATACAACAAATCCTATGCTAGGTGTTTTTAGTTTTACCACAAGGAGATGGTGAAGCTTCAAAGCTCATGTATGACATGTAAGTTTCACTATCCGAAATTATGGTTTCCTTTGTCACCTACTTAACTCATTGCACTTTGCTGCATAACTAGAATATGAATATCTCATTGTCACTCAACTCTTTGTACATTGCTGCATTAGTTTCTTATTGTGTTTGGAATGTTATTTGAAGTCATTTTCTTAGAGGCCGTTGAGGTATATACTGTACAATAAATTCCATCTGAGCACAAAAGGACTAATCTTTTCCATCCATTGAGCCCTCACCCACCCTACCTCGTGAAGCTACAAATTGAAAGCCATAGCAGTTAGGATGGGTAAAAGCTGAGATGAATCTGCACGTGATCTGGTGTGTGTTTGAAAGGGAGAGGAGAGGAGCCTCTGGTCTGGTTAACATGGTAACTGGACTGGTTGCATTTATCTTTTGGACCACTCAATTTATTTATTTTTATTTTTATTTTAAAAAATAAAAATTAAATTAAATTTGTATAGCCAGAAAAGGTAAAAGAGGGGGAGAGTGGTCCAAAAGGTAAGTAATTTCTCTCTTCACCTTGTTTGTCTGCATTTCTGAGGGTATCCACTTCTCTATGCAACCATTGGTTCTTTGCCCTGACCTCTCTCTTTCTAACCCCTCTGTAGTTTTCTTCAGCTTGGCAGGTGGGTGATGGCCTCACCCTCATGGGGTTGCAGTTGCACTTGCACCATTTTAGTTAGGGTTTCTCTTCTTTACACGCACCTCTTTTACCCTCCCACTCCTAGGGTTTATCATACTTCATCATATCTCAAGATGGAGAAATGACCCTTCTTTTTTAGGGTTTTGGTTGATTTGTGAGCTTCCTTTCAAAGGGTTTTTTTACAGATAAAAGAGGGCATCCATTTCAGTTGTCTCAACTCTCAATTGCAAAAGTTATATAAAAACAAATCTTAAAGACAAGGCCCAAAGATAAAACCCTAGTGAGTAGTGTGATTCCTTCACGAAGCAACACACAAACTACCGGCCAAAAGTCACTAGTAGACAGTAGAGTAGAGGGTAAACCACATTTGCTTTCAATTAGTTGTTCAACTTGTCCTGGCTTGGCCTCCTCTCAGTTCCCTTTCATTCTCCTGTTCAGCTTTTATTATTATTATTATCATTATGTTTTCCTTTTCCTTGCCCAAAAGGTAAATAATACTAGTGCTACAGGCTGGTTCTCCACCACTGCTGCTACTATCAATTTACATCACCAACTTCCTCATTTTTTACCCCCAAGTGAAATTTTGACATGCAAATTTTCCTATCTATTGTTTGTCTCTCTGTATCTTTGTCTAAATTAATCAGATTGGCTCGTGTCATTGTCTACAAAATTGTACAACAAAGACACAAGACCAAAACTGGGTTAGAGGATAAGAACAATTCCATTATCAGACCCCTGGGGCCCAATTTCTTTGAGGATACAACGCATAGTGGGGCCCAAACTGGTTGTCTCTAAGCATGGTTTATAAACCCCTAACCTGCAATTATTTGTCTTAATAATGCAAGTGAGTTAAGTTGACCTGCTGCTGATATTTTTTCCCTGGTGGTTAAGTAAAGTTAGTGGTGTACTATTTGGTTGATTTTTGTAAACAAATAGGGCTTCTAATTTCTAAACAAATTTATAGCACATAAGTGTACTATTTTGGTTGATTTTTCTCTGAGCAAATATAAAATTTGTCTGTGTAACAAGTTTGAAGATAAACACAGTTTCAGAACAATAATTGGAGTGCAAACGAATGTTACTAACAATGGAGCAAAATAGTACTGCTTAACAGACTCTACTTGACAAATTTACTCAACCAAGGAAAAAAAAGGAAACAATAAATTAAACATCCATTCACTCTCTCAATCTCACCCAAAAGGACAATCCCATAAGAACACACACAACTGATTCCACTCATTTGCAAATTTTCTTCCTCCATTGATGGTTGCTGATGTATATACTTTGTTTTTTCATCACTCTGCAAAAGATCTTCTCCACAAGGCCCTGTTTGGTTGGTTGCTTGTTTGATTTGCTCTCTTAGTTGGTTGGGTTGCTCCTGAATGACCCCAATGCCTTAATTGCACCTGCTCTCAAGATGTACTGGTGGTACACAGCTGCTCCCAGAGCTCCCACCATTGGTCCAACCCAGAAAATCCACTGCAAATGCAAAACAAGGCCTTACCCAATTAGTATCCATCTTATAACAGCAATATAAAATCAGGGTTATTCACAGTTAGGGATTTTCTCTTACATGGTCGTCCCATGCCTTCTTGTTGTTGTAGATGACAGCAGCTCCAAAGCTCCTAGCTGGGTTGATTCCAGTACCAGTGATGGGGATGGTGGCCAAGTGAACCATGAACACAGCAAAGCCAATAGGGAGAGGGGCAAGCACAGGCACGTGAGAGTCACGTGCGCTCCTCTTAGGGTCAGTGGCTGAGAACACAGTGTAGACAAGCACAAAGGTCCCAATGATCTCAGCACCAAGGGCAGTCCCCTTGTTGTAGCCATGAGCCACAGTGTTGGCCCCACCACCTTGGTGGTTGTAGAAGCTCTTCATGAACGCCTTCACCAGACCCACTCCACATATGGCTCCTAGGCACTGAGACACCATGTATGCCACCGCCCTCACCAGTGACACCTTCCTTGCAAGGAACAGCCCAAATGTCACTGCTGGGTTTATGTGCCCACCTGCCCCAAATTTCACAAATACCCATCAGCCAAATTGAAAAACCCAGTTGATTAAAAAGAAGAGGTGAAGGTGAGTTGAAGGGGTTTACCAGAGATTCCAGCAGTGCAGTAAACAAGGACAAAGATCATGCCACCAAAGGCCCAAGCAATGCCAAGAAGGCCAACACCATCACAGGGGCCAGTTTGCTTCT
This sequence comes from Persicaria tinctoria, assembly GCA_037127255.1. Taxonomy (NCBI): domain Eukaryota; kingdom Viridiplantae; phylum Streptophyta; class Magnoliopsida; order Caryophyllales; family Polygonaceae; genus Persicaria; species Persicaria tinctoria. The sequence continues at coordinate 707,558 of JBANSL010000019.1, read as the reverse complement.
TGTGGCCAATGACAGTGGCAACAGAAACATAGAGGAAGAGGAGAGTGGCTATGAACTCAGCAATGAGGGCCCTGTAGAAGGACCAAAGCTTGAGCTCACCCATGTCCAGCAGAGGGGCTGGTGGTGGGTCCACGTAGTCCTTGCCATGGTGCTGCTGGGCTTGCCCTTCCTCACTCACTTCCTTGGTCATCTTTCTCTGTCTTTCTCACTCTAGAGGTTGTGTTTTTAGGGGATGGAGTTGGAGAGAGGGTGGGAGGGTTTTGAGGGTATATAAAGACAATAGTGGAGATGAGGATAAGCTTAGGGTACCCTTTTTTGGATTTTGGATTTAAAAAAAAAAAAAAAATCTGAATGAAATTTGAAAATGAGAAATAAAAAAAAGAGACAGCGAGACCATGTGAGGGCTAATCATCATCAAGGCTTTTACTGTTGTGTGAGAGAGTGGGGAGGGGAGGGGAGGTCCAGCGGAGCACCTTAGCCTGGCACACACCCAACCAAAACCCAATACTCTTTTCTTTTTCTTTTTTCTTTTTTTACAACGGTTAAATGTTGTCGTTTTCTACCTCCCTTACCTGGCTTTGGCTTGGCAGTGGCATCACCGGGGAAATTTGCAGGCAAAATTACAGGGGTGAAATTCACTGTATCCATTTGTCCTATTTCATTTCCTTTTCTTTTATTAAGGTGTAAATGTGAAATACTATGAGACAAATCATGAGTTGGTACTTGGTAATTTGATATGTTGTTCTCAAAAACCTCAAGAAACAACATGATCAAACCCAATAACAAGAAATGAGAATATGAGATACTAGATAAAATAATTGTCTAATAAATTATGAATTCATAAGGACGGACAAATCAACCGTCGTGAAACAATAGAACCAAAAGCAAAAAAAAGAAAAGAAAAAAGAGATGCAAACACACAATAGATGCAATGCAAGGATCCAAATGATTGGAATAGGTAAGGCGATTGCAATGCAAGAAACAATATCATCAAGAGCAGAGTAACAAAACACACTCGCTTGAGAAAACGTAAACAACTTAACTAAGATCAAATCCGACACACAATTTAGTCCAACGACTTGAAACACGACATTCGTTGAGCGTAACTAAAATTCATAATTATCTTTTTATTACATATGAGTATCAGCACTAATGTAATAAAATATCTACGAAATACAAATATGCGACTCTTAGGTGATTTTTTTTTTGTGACGATTCGGGTTTCTAGAGTTGTAGACTATTCACTCACAAGCTCGAGCACTCAATACTAGCTTATAAAGTGGTCAAACCAGAAAAGTCAATCAGTAAACCGCCAAACACGCATAATCATTCTAGAGTACGAATATCCACTCTAACACAAACACCACTATTGAAATTTAAACCATTTAAATTATAGTAGTAATGAAGTATAAGAGAATACCTCTCTTCCTCTCTTCCCACTATGATAACTCTTAGATGATGAAAATGGGTTTTGCATCAAGCTAGTACTCATAATCTAAACAAACAAATAAAAAGCAATGTCACTTCAAGCTAGTGCTAACTTTGTTACATAATTTTGTTACATTATTTAATTGGGTTTTGCAAATCTTATTTAATTGTCAAAATGAATAAATATAATTTCTCATCTCAAAGTTCTCAAGGTGAATTAAAATTTCAAGTAAGGTAAAATTTAAAAACATTATATATAGTTTATTGAAATATGATTAAATTTTCAAGTATTTGCAACTTTTACTCTAATATTGAATTTGTGAAATTATGAGAAATCCGGTTGGGTCGTATGAAAATGGGAACCGTGTCGGGTTTATATTATTTTTTGTTATAAGATCGGGATTCATCCTTGTAACACAAAAGTTTAAGCCATTGTATAAAAGCTTCTCATCCCCTTGTACTATTTTGTATGGCTATTCCAACCACAATCAATGTGGGATGGCTATATCTTTTTATCTCAGCTAAAGGGTAATAATATATCAAAATGAAACTATCAACAAATAAAACATATTTCCTCCGATCGGAAATAAATGATATTTTGACTTTGGACACGTAGTCTTATGAGCTAAAATCTATATAAAATCTTATTTATTTTAATTAATTTTTTTTATAATTTAAATTATAAAAAAAATATTTAAAAAAAATAAGACTTTATATAGTTTTAGCTCCTAAAACTACGTGTACAAAGTCAAAACATCATTTATTTCCAATCGAAGTGAGTATATCAATTGTTTGCCAAACCAAAGGAGTTTGGGGAGACAGGTTTATGCGTATTTTTAGCTACGTGTTTTCAAGCCTTTATACTAGCAAACAACTACATACGTACACAATTTGATGACTGAACTCTCAAATGTGTCAAATGAAGTCGATAATACATCATGACATATCTATATATAATCCATATGTTTTAGCATGTGCAATAATGTTACATGTGAAGGAAGCTTATGAAATGATAGCGGTTTGTATTTAAGTTGTACGTACTCCCTCCGTTCCACAATACATGGTCTTTTAGTTTTGGGCACGCTTTTTAATGAGCGCAAAACTCTATAAAATATTGTTTTTTTAGTTAAATTTTTTATATAATTTGATACTTATTGGTAATAAATATCAAATTATATAAAAAAATTAATTAAAAAAATAATATTTTATAGTGTTTTTCACTCATTAAAAAGCGTGTCTAAAACTAAAAGGACATGTATTGTGGAACGGAGGGAGTATCTATTTGGGCGCGTCACATTTTTCTTGGTCTAGCTGGGTTCACATGTCAGTGATGGACGGCCCAGATATTGACACGTGTCATGTTAATGCAAAACGGAAAGAGGCAGTGGAGACGTTTCGAGATTATTCTTTTCCGATTTCCAACTAGCCGTTGGCAATGCGTCGTTTTTCCAAATGATTCAACGGTTGGATTAGGGGAGGGCCCCACCCCTGGGGGAGGGGGGATTGATTGCATGTGGTGGGGTGTAGGGTAACGGAAGATGCGGCCTACCAATGACCTATTGCCTTGCTGGACATAGGTCCTCTCCTGTTTCCCTCCCAACTACTTCACCTTTTCCTGAAAAACACCAAACCATTTTTTTTTTTCCCAATAAAGATTTCTTTTTTCAAATACGGAGTATTACTGTACTCCGTATTGGGCTTTTTATTCTGACAGACTCCGTTGTTGTTAAATTTGGGGAGCTTTTTTAATCTTACATGATTTAAATATTATTTTAAGGGGATTATAACTAAGATTAAGTTGTAATAAGTTTAACGAGGATTTTAACAGTTATTTATCTCAAGTTTTCTAGAACTTTTTTTATATTCACAAATTTATCTTTTTCATTCTTTTTTCTTCACCTAATTTATATATATATATATAAATAAGAGAGATATCTAATGAGAAGTAACATTTAAATGAGAAGATGAGAAGTAAGTTTTATACTCCTTAGATTAAAATAATTTTTTTATATGGATATATAAGACATATCTAATGAGAAATATATCAATGTTTTTTTAAAAAATTATTTTTTACGCTATTTATCTAGAGAGTGATTTAAGGTTCATTTTAGGGTTTTTATGCTAATTTAAATTAGCTTTTTCATTCATCATCTAAAAAAATAGCATAAAAAATAATTTAAAAAAAACATTGATATATTTATCATTAGATATGTCCCCTATATCCATATAAAAAAAATTATTTTAATCTAAAGGGTATAAGACTTCTCATCTTCTCATTTAAATGTTACTTCTCATTAGATATCTCCCCATATATATATATATATATATATAAATTAATATCTATTTACACATCTAAGTTATTAATTTCAAATATTTCACCAGTACTATACGAGTGAAGTAAATTATGAGAGAAATTATTACTCATGTAAACTAATGGTAACATTTTATTTAAAAAGAAATACTCTAGTAGTTATTTTAGGGTACATTATATGCTGATAATTTTATTTGAAAAGCAAACTATGGGATAAATTACTACTTAGGGCTCGTTTGTTTATGTTGGGACACTTGTGAATCCCACCTCGGAAGTGGTATGATTCTGAACCTAACATATAAGTGGATGGGTTACTCTACCTAATGCCAATTGGTTTTGGGATGGTGCCCCAGTGCAGCTTATATGTTGGGCTTTTCGGTTGAACCCAACAAGACTTCCCCAACAGTTTAGATAACTAGGGAATGAAAATGTAAGGTATTAAATTTTATACATAAAATATATATGATCGTCATTTTTTGTGAGCTTGGGGGAGGGGGATTATTAGCCCATCCTAGATGTATTAGTTACCCTCTTTCAAATTAGGGAATAAAAAGGTAGCAAATTTGTATGAAAAATGAGAGAAGAAGGGGAATGATTAGAATAGTGATCAATGAATATTAACTTAAATATGGACTATATTGATAAAGGTAATCATTACCTTTCCCTACCAAAAAACAAACGGGGGTAATTAATCTCTATTTAAATGAAGGAGTTTTATGATTTGTGTCTACGGGCAAATACTCCCTCCGTTCGTAATTAACTGTCGTTTTAGAATGTTTCACGACAATTAAGGAAATCCACTCGTCGAAGAATTGTACTGAGCATGTTCTAGAAGTGACTCTTTCACTTCTTGTATTTCCACTTTTAAACTTCTAAATAGAGCATATTTTGGAGCCAAAATTTAAACTTAAAGGGGATTACAGTACGGAACGTCAATTATTTTCACACAAACTATAAACCTCAAAACGTGAGTATTAATTAACCCCAAAAAGAAATATTTATTCAGAAAAATACATTTTGCTAATTTCAATGCATTTAAATCAGAGTTTTCTTTTTGCAAGTGGAGTTTTAATAATTATGATTTTTAAAAAGCATGCTTTATGATGCAAATGTGCACAAATTTGATGGCCCTGCGAGGCTGGAACTAAACACTGATCTTAAAAGAACAAAACTGCAATTAACAAAAAAAAAAAAAAAAATTAGGGGAAAGAGATAAAGCTGCTGAGTTGTGTTGTCTGTAGTGCTGAACGTCTATGATTGGCTTGATTTTTATACATTAATCACCAATTGGAATAATTTGCATTGCTTTGGATGGGTATTTAAAAATGAGGAAGATCAAGATAAGATAATGTATTAAAGACAAACAATAGAAGGAAAGGTAATGTTCCAACTCAGATTACCCGGGTTTAGGTGTTAATTATGAGATTAAGTAAATCGGCGGAGATCATGGGGTTGGGGGAGGAAGTACAAAATTAATACAGGGCTGCAATTTAATCATTTGAATTATATGTAAGTGAGGGAACTGACGTGCATAAATAGCATGTTTGGGCGGTTGAAGCTTGGTTGTCACCTGATTTTAATTTGCTTAATTTGTTAACAGTATTCAAGTGATGAACTGATAATGAGTAATCTGAAGCTGTAATTAGGGTGTTAATCAATCATTTAAAGGCGGTTGTATGGGTTGAGCTACGGTAAAAAATTGAAGTAAAAAAAACTTGTTGGGTAGATTTGATAGAAATGCTGACCATTGAACCATAATTCAATCTTTTCACTTAACTCTTCATGAAACTATGTTTTTTTCAAAATAGTTATTTATTGGAGTCTGTTTTGGTACTAGAAGCCTAGCACATAAATCGAGCTAGTCAGTGGGGTTTCATCCTAAAACCATTTGACAATAGTAATATTAACCCAGTAGCTTATGTGTAATGTTGGTTCATTCATATTTTCAACGTGGATCTCTTTAGTTTCTTCACATCTTTCAACAAGTCCCTACAAGTATAATTAGGGTAGTTTTCGTGAGATTCTTTTGATTTCTTCACATCTCTCATCACTACAAGTATAACTACAACTCTTCATGAAACTATGTTTTTTAAATAATTATTTATTGGAGTCGTTACGGTGCTAGAAGCCTAGCACATAAACCGAGCTAGTCAGTGGAGTTTCATACTAAAACCATTTGATAATAATAATAGTAATCCAGTGAATACGGATCAAATGTTAACAACTCTTACGGTGTTAAATGTTAACAAATCAATATTCGGCAAAATTTATCAAATATTCATCACAATTACTCAATTAATCATCAAAGCTTTTCGACAACATTTAAGAGATTCATTTCAATTAATAATTATTGCCAATTAAAAAAAAAATTATCACCCAACAAACTCAAACCCTTGCGCGTGTGTCCAGAATTTTTTTTCAAAATATTCACTAAAAAATAATTAATTAACAAAACATTCAAACTTTTAAAATATTTACACAAATATTTATTAGTAAAATTGGGTGAAAAGGGTAAAAAAAACTAACAAAAAAACCGCGTCTCGTGTTTTTTATTTTTTTTTTCCAGAAAAATTGAAACGGATAAAGGGGAAGAGATGGGAATTTTTTTTGGAAATGGCCAAAAAACAAAAAATAATTCCGAGAATAGCCAAATCTCGAAAGATTTTAGCGTTTTAGCCAAAACGGGGTAAAGTCGCTGTTACAAACAGCGACTTTACCCAAGGTTTTAAAAAAAATATTAAAAAATATAAGTCGCTGTTATAAACAACGACTTACCTGTTTTTTTTTTTAATTTTAAATTATAAGAAACTAATTTATTTAAAAAAAATATTAAAAAATATAAGTCGCTGTTTTCTATGTTTGGGCGGTTGTACGTTGTAGCTTGGTTGTCACCTGATTTTAATTTGTTTAATTTGTTAACAGTATTCAAGTGATGAACTGATGATGAGTAATCTGAAGCTGTAATTAGGGCGTTAATCAATCATTTAAAGGCGGTTTGTATGGATTGAGCTACGGTAAAAATTGAAGTAAAAAAAACTTATTGGGTAGATTTGATAGAAATGTTGACCATTGAACCATAATTCAATCTTTTCACTCAACTCTTCATGAAACTATGTTTTTTTTAAATAATTATTTATTAGAGTCCGTTATGGTGCTACAAATCCAGCATATAAATCGAGCTAGTCATTGAGGTTTCATCATAAAACCATTTGACAATAGTAATAGTAACCTAGTAGCTTATGTGTAATGATGGTTCATTAATATTTTCAATGTGGATCTCTTTGATTTCTTCACATCTTGCAACAAGTCCCTACAAATATATATATATATATATATATATATATATATATATATATATATATATATATATATATATAACTAGGGTCGTTTTTATGAGATTATTTGGTTTCTTCACTTCTCTCATCATTATTTGTAAACACCGGATTTATACTTTATATACACATCATGATCTGAATGTTTATTTTTTTTTTCCGAAAATGTGGCAAACATCCATGCTCCGAGTAAATTTCTACTAATGTTCTACTTATGCATAATATATAATAATTGTATATGATTTGCTTTCTGTATGCTATTTCAACTTATCTTTCTTAAAAATTTCCAAACCATTGGAGTTAACTTAATAATAGAAAAAAGTCAAAACATTTTGGGTGCGTTCTGAATTATAATAAAAATTGTAAAGGAAGTTTTTAGTTAGCAAATTATATTTATAATTGCATTAGGAAATTAATGCATGGAATGCAAACACACCTAATGCATTATGGCGAATTATAATGCAGGACTAATTCACCGATTTTCGACGTCAGCGATTACAATAGCTTGTCAAAGTAGCAAACATCCATGCTCCGAGTTAATTTCTCTACTAAGGCAAGGGGCGAATTGGTATCGATTAAATTTCCGCTGATCCGAATAGTAAATCGAATAGTAAATGTTAACAAACCGTTTTCAATCATAAACCCTTGCCAACATCGACAGCTGATAAATTGACCATGCGCTTGACGATAAATTGACCGTAGATATGACAAGTATGATTATAATATTAGACTTTGTATACATGCTCCCACCAATTGCTTATGAACGGGTTCTTCATCAAAGACCGTGACAACGTGTGTTACGCCATTATAATGGGCAAGCAGTGAACAAAAGGAAAAGGAGGGGGGGGGAGGGGAGTAAAAGAGGAGAACGTTTCATGTAAAAGAGAGAAGTTTCATGAAGGTCAATAATAATAAAAATCTATTGATGCTAAAAAGAAACTAAAATCAAAATTGCAAAAGTGAACCATACGAAGAGTTTGTGTTCATGTGAAAAACAATTATGTCAGTTTTATAAAGAATTCATAAAGAGTTTGTGTTCATGTGAAAATTGGCATTCCAAATACAAACGAATATGTGCAAAAAAAAAAAAACAGAAATTATAAATGTAGACAGTTAAGAAGCTAATAGATTGTAATGCGGCTAATGCCCTTAATATTTCTACAAAGTTCAATAAAAAATATATACAGAAATTAAGGTTATAGACCCTTGTTTCATGTTTAAATAACATTAGAGTGTGCCAATTGAATAACAGTATACAATAAGCCGTCTAAGAGATCAAAGAATATAGGCTTTTTTTGAGAGGTGCAGCCAGATTGAAAGAATTCACCCCAGGGGAACCTACCCCGGACCTGAAAATCGGAATAGTTCCCTTGGGATGTAGGAGCCAAAACGTTAGGCTGCATCGATCACTTCATATAATGGAGGCTATACACGGTAGTAGTCTATTTTCAAGGCTCTGATGAATGGAAGTCATGACTAGTAATTACGGTGATATTGTAGGGAGAAAAGATCGATCATGGATGAGCCAATTTCCATGATGTCGATTCACATGCTCACGCCATGAGGCTTCCTAGTTCTATGATGGAAAACCAAGGGTATGAAGCTGCAGAGAAAAAGTATGCTTGTTGGATCTTACAAAATACGACAGATTGAATCATTTAAGTTGGGAAAGAAACCAGAGATCCGAGGCTTACCATGGAAAAATTTACCCAACACAGGGCTGTGAGGTCATTTTTTAACAAAACAACTTATTATCCAGTGAATCTGTTGAACAAAAAAAAAGAAGGCATAAGCAATATAGCTGTGCAGAATAATATTTCTACGAGCTGTTAAGCGCAAAGGGTTATTTTAAAACTTACAATGTTATTCGAAGGGTCCTTGAAGTAGAATCCTTGAATCACAACAATTGCTATGTTGGAGGTTATTAGAACAAAAATGGTTAAAGAATGAATCCCCATCCACTCCAGTATATATGTTACTCTTCTGTAGCCGTAGACATCAACCTGTGAACGTTGTTTCTTCAGTTTTCTCCAGACATTCATTAAAGTTTGAAGGCAACAATATGAAGACTGGGTAACGTACCAATATGTATAAAGCACAAAATGTGATCCCCGCTGTGCCAGAAGAAAGCAATGTGTAACTTACTGAGTAAAGGGACTTATTTAATGGAATACCTGAGCAAATAACACAATGCAAAATATAAGCTAAGCGAAGAGAAAGAACTAGTGAAAGACTGAAAGGCAATATAAAAAAAGGCGCTGATATTAACAGCTGCCACAGATAGAAGTTTCCACAACTTTTTCCTTCCTGAAATCCCAAAGGAAAAAAATTATAACTTTTCCATCCTACAGATCTCATTTCTAACTATGATTTTCTTATGATGTCTTGAGCTCTTTTTTGAGGAATTCTCCAAGTCTACTTCTACCAACAAGTTTTACATAATATTTGCCATAAACTCAGAGTTTAGAGTCATCTCGTTGATCATCCTTTTCGCTAAAGGAAAAGGAAGAAGTCATCAATGAGATCAGAAGAGCAGGAAAAGAGACTGAAGGAACTATATAAGTATATAATATAGCACATACCTACAAGAGCAAAGAACAATCCAAGGATAAATGATGAGACAGAAAATATTGACCAATTCCAGAGTCGCTCCCTGTGCTCCTAAATCACATTGCAGAAACTTCAGCATTAGTTTTAAATGATACAAATGAGCAAGTTATGGAATACTTGAACAAATTCAGTGGATACAGATGCTCTGTATTAAAAGAAAAGGATGTGTTCTTTTCAAGAAAAATAAAAACCAAGAGAATGTGATAAAGAAACAGCACATCAGCAAGGTAAAGGAAATCTTTTCACTATATTTAGAAGGATGAAATTCAACCACAAGTGTCACGTCAATTATAGCATACATTTTCCACCAAACAGAAATGTCCACAGAAGTATGAGTGCAGGGAGGGTATATCAAAATAAATAAAAGCATGAATCCTGACCTGCAGTTGCACAAGAACATGACCAAACTGAAGCCCAATAATACATGTGATGGCAGCTGTCAAAGACCTGTAGAGATTCAAATACATAGGCATTAAACAATGTAAACTGAACTTAAATAGCAGTTTCAATCATGCAAATCCCAGTTCTGCTTTTGCTAAGAAAATAACAAAATCCCAGGTAGGATTTCGTTAATGAATAATGAAATAAAAGAATTCTAAATATGCTACCACGATGTTTATTCAACAGTTAGGAACAATTGTATGTGACTACTATGAGTTTCTTTTTATTCCCAATATTACTTTCCTTACAAACATAAAGGCAAACCAGATAATGCGTAAGCTTTTTAAACATCTGCTTCTTGAAAAAGCATGCTAAAACTAGTAGGGAAACTAAATTGAGCAACTTGATGAGCATTGACAAGCCTCTATACTCCACATGGACAAAGTAATCTAAAATTAAACGTTGATCATAAATTTAATTCATAAGGGGGTGAGTTGGTGATATTGGAGATGGTAGTTTTAATAAGAAAAGGGGGCAAAGTAAGCCCCGCAATATTGTGAGCAACTATGAAACCAATTCCTGATTCCCGCTATGGAGCATTATGATATGCAATGACTAGTCAATTATATCCTACATCAGTGCCTTTGTTATCTGTCTGGACATCCACAAAACTGCACTTGGTGACCGAAGGGAAGGAATATCAATCAAGTAGAATAAATGCATAAAAATTGAAAGAGCTAATATTTTCCATAACCCATACTTTAAGATTGTTGAAAAAACAGGCATTGGGAGCTTACCCCAAAAGGCCTTCTGGGTCAAAAGGAGCATTACACCATGAAGGTGAGCTCTCAGGCACGGTGCCATCAATAGACTTATTGCATTCCTAAGACCAAAAGAGGGAGTTAGTAGGTTTAGTCAATAACACAAATTGAACCAACTATTTACAGTAACAAACTACACATCGCATGTACCTTTAAGTTTCTATAAGCAGGCTTTGGATATAAATGATTGATGCCCAGGACATAGCGATCAATCATTGCTGCTGAATTGCAGGCTGGTCCAAGATCACCTCGTACGTCACATTTCACCTGCCAAAACACGACAATGTTAAGACATAAAACAAGCACACCATTCACACACATGCCACTGTCTCTAAATATCACAAGGGAACTTGACAGCATCCACCAAAAAGAGTGAATAAGCAAACTTAGTTATAATCTATGGTATCCCCAGTCAAGAAATAGAAGACAGTTGAAACACTCAAATTACGATCCTAAAATTAAGCAAATATGGCATGCTATCGTAACAGTTTTACTAATTGTTAAACCTCCTATCTTATAATCTGCTAAGTGCTTACAAATACTATTTTTGTGAAGCAGGCACGAATAACTGGAAAACTGAAACAATAAAACTCTTACCTTATAAACATAGGTATCATTTGACGAAAGAAGGGATGAAGCTGAATCTGATGCTCTGAATTCCCAGTCGGGAACACGTAGTCCATACAAAAGCCCCAGGTAGATGGAAGACAAGAAAATCACAAGAGACCTGAATAGCAGTAATATGTTAGATAGGCACTCAGGAACTCAATAGTACCACACTTAAAAAAAAATCCCAGTTGAGTGGAAGATGAATCATAAGGTGAGGGCAATATCTTGTACTCTTGTTAGATGGTTTGTATTAAAATCCACCTACTACATTTAATGAGAATATTTGAGATGAACAGAGGCTCTGCATCAAAATGATGATTTCAATTTGGAACCAAAATTTTAAATTCACCGGGAGTTTGTATATACATGATATTTAAAGGGGAGAAGAAACTCTTTCTTTCAAATGTATTGTCAAAAAGAGTACTTGAGTGCTTCATTAATAAGTTTTTTTCAACTAGCTAAAACGACATCTATTTTGATACAAGAATAAAGACCTAAAACGACCTAAAATTTGAGACGGATGGAGTATATAATAAAAAGTTAGGATGATATAGTTTTCGTAAGTTGATGCAAGAATGAGAATTAAAGAAACTTTACACAAGATTATGCGAAGTGGAAAAAAATGAATTAAAGTTTCATATGCAGATGTGGTAAGTGAAAAGTTAAAGATAAGATGGGTTGTCAATAATCTTATAACTTAGAAGCATTATAAAATCTGAGCTACTACGATTTTGTCAGGCATCAATCAAGATCGGTAGCCTGTCCTATCCAATAAAATATGAAATGATACTACAACTTAGTATTTATTAAGTCATTATTGAACTTACCACTGCAAGGTGTAACACTTGAAGAAGCAGGGTCTTTTTGCCCTCTTAAATGGAAGCCAGATTTCACACAAAGCTGCAACTGCATATGCAATAGCTATCCGCTGCATATAGAGGCATCAACAAAAACTAAATCACATGGTTCATGGGCAAGGTCAGTTGAGTAATGAGTGGTATGAGATATCACTAAAAAAAACTAAAACAAATATAATCAAATTAAGTTTTTATTTAAAAAACATGAATATGAACATTTTAAATTTTTAATAAGCCCAGAAAACCCAAATCACATGGTTTATGGTTCTCAGGGCAAGGAGCAAATTAGGTAAACCATGGTTGAATGCAGCAGTTAGGAACTTCTCATAACATTTAACAAAGAGTGAAACAGCATAACATTTATCAAAGACTAGAATGATAAGATATTGGCTACTGATCCTAGGAAAATAACACACAGACAATAGCATCCAGTCCAAAACTAGTGTTTAATTCAAGATAAAATCAAAGTCAATGTTGGTACAGAAAGCAATAGCCAAATTTTAACATCCAGTGTTCATTGTTAACTGTTAAGGCAAAGATGACAGATTGGCTCGATTGCTACCTGCAAAATTCCCATCCAGCGCATTCTTTCAATGTCAACACCATATGTCAATGATGTAGCTCCATGTAAATAACCACCTGAGATGCATCCGTGTAGAATTGCTATTAGTTTCAATGATATTTCTTGTAGGTTGCCATATATGTGTATGTGTATGTGTATGTGTGTGTGTATAAAGCAGCAAAAAGGGACGCATGCACTGAAACATGGAAACAAGGGGAAAACAAACACTTGGACAAGTATCAAGAACTGAATTTACATCTTATGCTAGATGTCCTTGTTCAAACTTGCAAAGACTTTTCTATCCTAGCTCAACTCTTATATTATTTCCTAACCTCGTTTAAACACAAAAAAAAAAACATAAATGAATAATGAAAAGCATCTCCATTATCACTTTTAAGCTTCCAACTACCAACCAGAATAGGAAAAGAAATTACATATGATATTGGAAGTTTGCCTTAAATAGTTATACATAAAGTAACTCAAGGAGCATATCTCATAGTTTACATGCTGGCATATGTGTGTGGCTAAAGTAAGCTACTAAGCAACCACATGCATGCAGTCGGATAGTAGTGTACTATGGTTTCTTTCTGACATGTGGTATTGTTTCTTTGGACAATTTCCTGACATGAGGGATTGTTTCTTTGAACAATTTCCTAACATGTGGGATTGTTTCTTTTTCTAGGAGAGGGAGGAGTTGTTGATCAAAAACAAAACATATGAGTTTGGTTAAATAAGGAAAACTACCTTGAAGAAAAACACCGAGAATAAATAGATTTAATGCTCTCGTCACAGCTTTCCAGGAAGCATCAACTCTGTCGGGTACTTTCTGAAATTGCAGAAAACATAATGACAACAAGTTCAAGTGAAAATGCATATTGTGGCATTCGAGTGTCTGCAAGTAAGACCAGTTATTCAAAACAATTCATAATTCCTGAAGCTACGACAGATATGTACCTTGTAAACAATTGCAAGAGCAATTCCAGCAACAAAAAGAAAGAACGGCATCACAAAATCTGCCAAGTGTACGCCATTCCAGGGAGAATGTGCAATGATTGGAAAAATTGCACCACCATAATCAACCAGTATCATAAGCTGAAATGCAACAAAGATGTTACTGAAACTAGACTATGGACAAATAGCTTAACTGTCGTCATTCAATTATCAAAACAAGTGTATAACTTCCTTTTCTATCTAAGTTGATATACATATCATATGATGTCTTAAATATTTCCACCATAAGCAAAAAGAGACAGACAAGACAGTTGGATCGAATAAGACACACATTAAATATTGTTGATCGGAAAGTACCGGTGCATGACTGCATGAATGTCATACAATGGGAGATATAGATTTTATTATTTCAATGAACATAGGAGCTCTCTGAAACGCCCAATTTCATGAACATGTTGGAAGCAGTTGCAGTCGTGTCCTCTAGGTTTCCTATCCGAAGATTTAGTTAATGCATCGCATTTTCTTCCAACTTTTTATTTTGGTAAACAGAGTGGCCAACATTTTCTTCCAACTTTTAAAATGAAGATAAAAATATTTTTGTACCTATTACTGCTTCCCCACAAACAGATACAATGTCAAAGCTTAGGTCCCTAAGACATTTCTCCCACACCCTAAAAATAGGCCCCAATTTCCAACTTTCCACCAACCAGATCTAAAATTTAACGTTGCTTATTAATCTAAATATATTTACCCTTTTTCAGAAGCCAACAACAGCAAATCAAATATCCAAAGTCCAAATCAAAATGATGCTTGATTTTAAAGGGAAAAAACGCCCTACGCCTTGTAATCAATCTGGCCGGTGAGACGGTGACAGACTGTAATTCCCGATTACAGTGTTTCTTAACAAAGGATCATAAATGGCCAAATCCAACGATTTACAATTATTCCAAATTTAATCATTTATTGTCCTCTCTCACTCGTCAGTACATCGAGTTCAAAATAATCATAATCCAAGCAAGACTGAAACCGATGAACAAACTGGAAATCGCATTTAATGAATGCTAGATCAACGAACGTGAACAACATTAAAAAAAAAATTAGGAAAAAAAAAAGGACAACAGAGGCAAATAACATTCTTCCAGTGTCCTTAATCAAATCTCGAATCAAACAAGTTGACTGGGAAGATCAACAGAATCCGAATCACACATTGCAGACCGATTGAGACAGCTCTTCAAGAATTCACCAACGAAAATAAAGAAAGAGAGAAAGAAAGAGCGACTCACAGCGACGCATAGACCGCGGAAGACATCAAGAGAAGCGACACGGGGCGACTTCGATTTGATTGACGGCGTCGGAGTCTTGCCAGACAACGCCGATGCTGCCGACGGGGAGTCCGGCTGGTGGTGGTGCTTCATGCGGAGGTGCGGATCCTCTTCAGCGAAGTCATTCCGGAGCGGCAAGGCTTCGTAATCCACCATTGCAGCCGGAGAGTATCGGAGAGAGGAGAGAAAGATCGAAGGCTCGAAGCTTGCGATCGCGAGCACCTGGCAGCCCTCAAAGTCGGATTTGCAGAGGGGGAGGGAGAGAGGCGTGTAAATAGCGCATGGAGATGGCGAGGAGTTGTTTGATGCTTCCGTGCTGGTGTGGGGCTGGGATTTAGACGGGGACGGTGTACGTGTCCCTTTCTAATTGGTCCGGTTCTAGTCCGTATTTTTTAAAATATTAATAATGCAATTAAGATAATATTTCAGCAAGAGTCTAAAGGTCAAGTGATAAGCTATTTATTAAAGATAATAATTTAAAGAGCTGATTTATAAAATCTCTTGATAGATTTTAATTCTGTTACGATTTCATGCTAATTAGGAGAGTTAGTTAGTTTCGCTAACCCATAAGATTCGGGATTACATATATTATTTTTCTCAAGTATAATTTAAGTTAAATTTTATTTAAAAAAAACGCAGGATTATTAGTAATTTACTACTCCGTCCCTATGTAAAATTTAGGTGTGATTTTTTAACACGTTTTTAAAAAATGAAAACTCTCTAAAATAATCTCTTTTTTTCCCCTTAATTTTATATTAAGTATAAATATAAATCATATCTAAAAATTAATATTTTATACAAGTATATTTTTTAGTTTCTTAAAAAGTATATCAAAAATTAAAATGTCTAAAGATTTGAGACGAATATAATGTTATTGAATGTCCAACTCCACCTAAAAAATAAACACTTAAGAGATACAATATCATTGTATTATGTTCTCGAGTCATAGGATAAGAAGTTTTTTTATTTTTTTTTTATTAGGTAAAATTTCGATGTCAGATATATCTGAACATCGATAGCTGATAAGTCGGCAGACACATAACCGTCTAAACAAACATAAAAATACAAAGATGGTGCAGAATACATGCAAGAACTCTACAACAGCGAAACTAAATACAACTAAACCGAAACAAGAAGAGGACGTAGACGAAAGACGAAGTCAAGCACTACCCTAAAGCAGCACCATAGACCAACGACACATCAGGAGTCGCCTGCGGATAGTGAAGACGAACCTCCAATGAATCATTCTTCCGGAGAAGGGAGACACCTCGATACACACTAACACGACCCCATCCTATCCCGACTCCGATTGCCAGAACCTCAATCAAACGGAGAAGAAGCTTAAATTTAGACTTGTGTATCTAAAGATTTATTTTATTTAACGAAAATAAATCGGTCAATCACGAAAATGTGAAATCTTATAGGATATTTACTAATTAAATTTAGACTCTTAACTTATCCCCTAAAATATAAATTAGAACAACCGATATCAATTAAAAAAGCTTATTCATATTCCACAATCGAAAGTAATAAGCAAATCGAACACTAAGAACATATTTTATATCATACATGGATAAGTTGGAGTTAGACAAGGTAAGCTTTTTTAAGGAATTGTAAACATGGAAGTAGCAAATGCACAAACCTTTTAGTGATGATAATATATTTGAAGAGTGATATGGATGTCACCATCCAACTAAACCATAGGTAATTAACTACGCAAAACAAAGCACCAACAAATCCCTAAGTGGATTTAGTTCGGTTTTAAATGCAGTGATTAAATTCATTTCAATGAACGAAGTATTTTTAGGTGGAGAGGTTGCTTTAAGGATAGGGTGAACGTCTCCTACTCTACTATTCATATGAAAGGCGCGCTTTATTTGGTGAGAAATTATCTTATAGGTCGTGGTAAGTTAATTAGGTTATTTATGAATGTTTTGAATTTATGGTTTTTCTATTAAACATCTAAAAAAATAAAAGATATTTTAATTTTAATGTATTAAATTTTTTAGAAATATATACTTTTTAAAAGTGAATATTTAATTTATTTTTACAATTATTTAATGTATACTGACCGACACACAAAATCATCATATTAACCATTAATATATGAAAAAAGTTCGACTGAATTCGACTCATATTACAATACCAGATCGTCCATTAACATTGTTCCCACCGGAATTAGTGACTACATATAGTACGTACTTATAAATTGCCTATTAACTCTGCCCCATTTGTCAATAACAAAAATCAAAACGCATAACAATTTAACAAATAAGTCAAAAAACATTGGTAACATACTAACATGTCTTATTTAGTAATCTATAGTTAGTTTGAAATTTGTACTAGTTTTGGGATTCCTTATTGTGAGTTGTGACAATTCAAGTATAGGCTAAAGCCTCATCAAAGAATGCGCCGCTATTCCAAACAACACTTTCTGTCCGAGGCAATGCATTATCTTTTCTCTCTCTCCCTCCATATGTATTATTTATTAGGAATGTGGTTGTTCTATATCGGTAATATTGATATTGTTTGAACAATATATAAGGTTAATGGACTATTTCTTTTATTGTCAATTGGTTTTAAGATGGAATCCCTTTGTGATTATGTGTTGTTCAAATCTTCCGTATGTGGACCCGCACACACGACCTCCTTCAGCTTGTCTTGATCTCCACCGAGCCCAGCCGACCCAACCGACTTTAACATTATTCCCTATCTATTTATTATAAGGAGGTGTTTATTTTTACCTTATGAAGGCATCTGATCTCTTTACTCTAGTACACCTGCTGTTATGAATAAGTGATACTTAATTAAGCTTAGGCGTACACTTGGACGTGTGACAGGTAAAGTAGAAACACTCAAATTAGTGCGTAGCTTGTTCGGTGAACGATCAACACATTAATCTATTAGTTGCCAAGTTCGGTGAACCACATCACAATATGCTTTATTATTATTATTATTATTATTTTTAATTCCATTTCAATATTGTCGGTTTTCATTAATGCAAGAAAATGGCCTTTTCTTGGTGAGTTTAACAGCTCATCAACAAAACCAAACACAAGGTCCACTGTTTTTTTTTTTTTTTTGATAAGCTGAAAAACAAATGTTGCACTGCCACACAAAGCACATCACTACCAATTAATAAGATGACAAAGAGGCTTTGACAGAGGTCGGAAATTGTCAGCATACATGATCTTTTTTGCCCCTTTTACAAAGTATATATAATTAATTGAGAATTAAATTAAAATGATGATAATGGGATGAACTATGAAGGGATTAAAGCCAATCATTTTGACTTGAGGGAATATGTTCGTCTTATATTTATATTGGTGTGCTGAAATGCACATATTTGGAGTGACTATGAAGGCATAGGGGACCCCGAATCCACCTCTTTATTTGTTGAAAGTTACTATTTTTATTATAAAGTTAAAGTTGTCTTGTAGCCGTTGCTTTCATTTTCGGCGACGAGATGGCATCAACATGCCCGTTTTTTTTATGTTCCACTTTTACAACCAAAAGTTGCAATTTGCAATACGATTTTTAATGTTATTATCAATGTTGAAGTTATAATAAAGCCCATGATAGAGTCCAAATTATTATGATCGTCTACCTCATTGGAAAAGACCAATGGGCCTTGTCGAGAATTAGGCCACTAGGCCCAATAGCCCAGAGACCAAATATGACGGCCTACCTAGATTTGTATATATGGAATCCACATTGTGTGTGAGTTTCATCGCCCCTTATACTTTTGTGGTTGGTTCACACACCCATCTACTCAAGCCCGATCTTAGAGCTCGTTTGGTTATCATTTAAAAAACTCAGGAATTGCGTTTTTTAACACGAAAAAATACAGAAATTTAACTTTTTAGGAATTCCAATTCATATAAAAGGGCTGGATTTCACTTACCTATGGGGAACTAGATAAATTGCAATTCCAACATTTTTATGGAAAAATTTAACTTCCCTCATTTAAACTCCCTACATCTTATAACTTAACCAAACAACTTTTAAAAATTTATGAGAATTATAATTAATGGGAATTGAATCCATGGGAAGTAACTTCCTATGTTCAACCAAACAAGCCCTTAGGGTGGTCCACGTGGTCTGACCGCACAGGGCCCCCAAAATTTAAGGGCCCCGTAATATATGGGTCGGGCCTGCTATATATATTTTTAATTTTTTTAACCTAATTCTCTATCACAATAAAAAAAAAAGACGGTTATTGAATAGTTTTACAAATATTGATTGAAATGGAGGGTGGTCGTATACTCGAATTATTTCCTAATAAAAAAAAAGACGGAATTCTTCTATCAAGAGAGACAGTAGGGCCCCTATGGAAGACGGTTAAAATTTGGGTATGTACTTTATAGTGTTAGATTTACACTATATTTTTATAAATCCAAATGTGTGTAATTTTGATCCTTTTAGGCCTTTCTCAATACGTTTGTAACATTATTCATAACTTTTATGTTAATGAATTTCAGTTGGATTGTGTTAAGGTGTAAAGAAACTAAAAAGAGGCTCAGTCATCTTCTGCAGTAAAAAAAAAGTCTCATTTTGAAAGTTTGAATATTATAAACCTATCATATAATATAGTTAGATTCATTCTATTATCAATCAGTTTTATGATGAAATTTTACCATACTTACATGCTGGACTACCAGCGTATATGTGCCCATCCCCACGAACCACGATCTCTGATCATGAATTTCAACGAGCATCAATATACTACCTTTTACAGAGTAATTAACTTAAGATACCACTTTCTTAATTCATTTTTAAAATTCGAATGGTTTATAAAAATATTTATCATATATTTTCTGTGTTTTTATATATAGAAACTAATAACTATAGTGATAATTCAAAATGTTGTAACCAAAATAACCACATACATGCTTGATATATATAAAATTTAAAACTTAATGCAACCAAAAAAAAAAAAGCAATTAGATCGATGCTTTGCTTGACAACTTCTCGACCAAGTTGGATACATGTGAGAAAAGTAAAAAATTCGGTGGTGTCAAATCCAAGTAACCACTTACCCGTTTTTCGACATCAATTTAAGCTTGCTTTGGTATAACACAAAGATCACCTTTTGTTGAGAAGTTTGCTTTCTAAAAATTACTTATTGAGAAGTTTGTAAGCTATTCATCGATTAAAATGAATCACTATATGTAGCATATTTCTATCAATATTTTATGATAATAAATTGATAATAGGCTAAAGTTTTTTTAAAAAAAAACATTTATTATAATAATTTTATTTAATAATATACATTAGATTATATTCAAAAACTCGTGTAGTAAAAAAAACTTTGATTAATTAATGATATATAAACGATAAAATTTAGGGTAAATCGTAGAAAACCACTCCTTAAATAAGACATATTGCTCAAAACTGCCCCTTAAATTCAATATTGCAGAAAATCAGCCTTTATATACCTTTTGTTTGTCAAAGACCACCCCGCTTCTATGTGCCGTTAGAGTTTCGTTAAATGTCTTTGAAAAAACTAAAATTACCTATATACATATCATTTTCTTGCCTCTACTCACTCTCCGTCTATCTTTTTGTACATATGTAGTATGTACAACTCTAGACAGACTTTTTTTAATTGAAATTATTCGACAATTCTTACGATCTTATATTAGCCCCCCTTCAATCCATGCCTAAATCTTTCCACAACTCTTATGCGAGATCCCCTTCAATATCGCCTCTCCATATGATAAGGATATTTTGGTAATTTACCGATTTTTTCTTCTAAAACTTAACGAAATAAGAGATAGGGTAGTCTTTGGTATACAAAAGGTATATAAAGGGTGGTTTTCTGCAATATTGATTTTAAAGGATGGTTTTGAACAATATAACCTATTTAAGGGGTGGTTTTCTCCCGTTTACCCTAAATTTTAAAACAATACTCCAATAAGCATCATTAAAAGAGAAAAGATAATTAAATAGGAAGAAATAATAAATTTGGACTAGGCGATGACTTATATACGTGCGTGGGTGAAGTGTGAGGATTCCTTTTGTCGCCGAGGCGAAAAAAGCTCGTAACGCGTTACTCAATTACTCTATTACTTAATTAGATCGAATCAATCGAGTTTATATACATAACCGCTTAACTGATTTGATACTTAACAAATTAATTAACAGACAATCATTTAGAAAGTTTTCATTTTTGATAACCGATCATAAGCTTTCAAAAGTTTAATTATACCGAACGTAGTTTTTAATCGTATCCACATATCGAACTATGAAAAAAACAAAAGCTTTAAATTAAAAACAATGAAACTGCTTATTAATCATATTAAGGACAAATGAAGTACCTTCAAAACATGAAAACAAAGCGTCTAAATCCAATTCAATTGAAAATCTTATCTTCTTCTTTTATACAGTATAGTAGGTAATAGGAACGTAATAATTTGGTTAATGATATTGATTTGGAAAAAATTCGAAGCCAGACATATCTGGATCCCGAAGGCCGACAAGTCGGCAGACGAAAACCGTTATAATAAACCAGAAATACAAAGAAGGTGGTAGATACAGGCAACATAGCTCTACAAAGCGAAACAAACCCAACTAAACCGAAAAAGATGCGGACGTAGACGACGAACGAAGTGATAGGATAAAACCTACACCCACAAGTGTATGGGATTCAGTTGTAGTAATCAAGTGTCGTATCCACAAGGACCGGAAGAATATCGATTGTCAATTTCAAACTAGTTCGACTAAGCCCAAAAGTAACGAACAATTTAAGGGGAAATGTGTGTATAAAAATAGAAAACACCGGTAAAAATAATGAGAAATATATGTATGGAAGATATTCTAGGGCTAGGGATTCACCAACGATGCATCGTCAATAGAACAAAATATATTCTCGCTTGAACGATTTCTAACTCAAAAGTGAAGGTAGACTGTCTAAGGTAATCGCAAAGCTCCTTTCGGAATCGAAGCGAATGTGTCTAAATTGGTTAACGATCTCCTTTCGGTTTCAAGCAACCAATTTAGAACCCTTAAGTGCTTAGAATTCTAAATGAAAATCACATCAATTTCGCCTTTCGGTCTCAATTGATATAACGATCATCTAGAATATCTATAACAATCTATAAATCCTCAAAAAGTTCAATTTCACTTTCGATCCACTAAATTTCGAGTTTAATCCTATGGTTCCAATGGATCAAATAGCCTTTCGGCCTATAATCACCATCTAAATTCCAATTTAGGGTCTTAGTCTTTCGATTTCAAACCCAAAATCAGTTCTAACCAATTCTCATCGATTAGGGCTGGCGCAATAGGATTAAATCACCAAACAAAATTAGAAATCAATCAAACGATACTAAGAACGAGTCTATTTCCGCATCGCAGGGATCACCCCGACCCTAGAACAAGAGATCTAGCCACTCATGGAAAAGTACATGCTTGATTCAATCAAATTCGGCAAGACAAACATAGAACAATAGAAATAAAAATGGAATTTACCGAAATTTGATAGATCGAACAAGTTGTCTTCTCCAAAGTCCTAGTCTCCAAAGTTCACCAAAAGCTCAACCCCCAATTCCCCAAGTTTGGCCCGATCTTTCTCCAAAAAAACAAAACGTAACTCCTCCCCCAAAAAGATGGAAATTATAAAGGTTTTAGTTCATCCAAACAAACACGGAAAGGTGAAAGGTTGGGCTGATCTGGCACTGTCACGACTCGTGAAGAGTCTGTCACGGGTCGTGACAGCCTGCAGACGCCTCAAAGAGATGAGTTTATCTGTCACGACTCGTGACGGCCTCCCACGAGTCGTGACAGCATGCTGAAGCTGAAAATTGCACAAATTCCCTTGTGAAGGCCATCACGCGAGTCGTGCTACGTCGTCTGAGCTCCTATGAATGATTCACTTGATATGCTTGCATCTTGTCTCATATTTTTGCTCATCTCTCGACCCCTTTAGCCCGCCTTTGATGATTTATTTCCACATGGAAGCGCCTCTAATCACCTCCTTATCCTTTAGCTCTTGAATCAGCTCGAAAATTGCTCAAAAGTACCTGAAATCACAACAAACTAGCGGTAGACACTGATTCCTCGAAATGGGACACAAATGGCTAAGAAATAGGTAGAATACTCTAGTAAGATGCCCTAAACTCTACCCAAGAGTGCTCAAAAACAATGCTAGAATAGACGCTATCACGAAGCCAAGCGCTACCCAAAAGCAACACCGCAGGCCAGCGGTACATCAGGAGACACCTGTGGGCAGTGAAGACGAACCTCCAAGGAAACAGTCTTCCGGGAAAAGGAGACGCCTCAATACACACTGCCACGACTCCAGTCTGTCCCGACTCCGAACAGCCAGAACTCCATCAACCGAAGAAGAAAGACCAATCTCCCAAAACGCAGAACTACACACCACCTGAATCGAAAACGCACCAGAAACCCTATCGGGAGATAAACTAACCCAATCGGGATTTATTTATTTAAATCTAGGAAATAATATTTAATAACTTTCTATTTTTATTTAATATTATTTAAGCCTTATTCTAACGGGCCGGCCCTGGGCCCAAGGAAAACAACCCAAGCCCGACAACTGAAGCCCTGATGGCCAGGAAGCCAAGGCAGCTGGAATAAGCCAGCAGCACCATAGGGAAGGAGACCCGGCGTCGCAGCCGCCGAGCAAACCTAGAGCGAGCAAGGCGGCGAAGCGGCAGTAGGCAACGACTCCGCAATCGACGACCAGAAAGAGGCGGAACCCCAATGGGTAATCTGAGACCACGACAACCACCGGAGGGAGAACCATGGCCGCGAAGAGGGAATCCGAAAAACCGAGACGACGCCGGAATGGCCGGAACCACGACACCCAGAATGGGAGAGTGGACACCGAGGAGGACCAACCACCACCGAAGGCGTCGCCGGAACAGGCCGAATTCGAAGGAGCTCCGAGGAGGAAGGGGGAATGGGGTTCCGAAGAGCCCGCTCAGATGAAGGGAGGAAGAGGCGACTGAAGATCAGTCGGAGAACCAGAGAAAATCGAGGGGGTCGACAGGGAGCGACCAACACAGAGAAAATCGATTAGGGATTCAGATAGCAAAAATCCAAAATCGATTAGGGATTTCAGATAGATTCGTTACAGAGAAAATCAAAGCGGGGTGTAGTGCGACGGAGAACCAGGCAGCCGAGGCAGTCCGAAACGCCGACGCAGAAGATGTAACACCGATCAGCGGCGCCGAAGCACGAGAACAAGACTGACGGTGCAAGGCGAGGCATGCCCGAAGCCTTGGACCGACGGGGTTGGTTTTTAACCTCCGAAGAGGAGTTATGTGCCTCCGAAGAGGGGTTATAGGCCTCCGAAGAGGGGGTATTCGGCCTCCGAAGAGGAGTTATTTGACCTCGGACGAGGTTATCGGAGGTGAACCCCAAACAAGGGGATTTTTGGTTTTCCGGCGAGGGGAAAAATCAGAGCGTTTTTTGCTCTGCTCATGGCCTTGAGTTAAATCTTCACAATACATAATTATTATGGAAAATATGGACAACTTTTTGTATATTATTATTTAATTATTTCCTATATAAATAACATTGAATAATTTTAAATTTATGTTTTTTGGTGTTTTTTTAACCGAAAAAAAATTGGTTGATTGGGAGACCCAATTTTAACCAAGAGTACCCGCGAAGATGAGATCAGAAAAGCTGAATCACTTTAAATTTATGTTTATACTATATACATTTATATCGATACTGCCGACAAAAAAAAACATTTATATTAATCATTGAGTTTGAATATCTCAAATTTTGTGAAATTTATTTAAAAAATCATATATATGTTACTATATATATAATGAGTAAGTAAGAGTTCTCTCTAAGTCGATTGATTAGCTTGAGATCAACTTGAAAACGTTGGACTTGAGTGTGTTTTCATTTATTAAACGAGTTGAGTATGAACATATTTTGCTGCTCAAGTCTAAATTAAGGCGCGATTCAAACTCAACAATTATTTCAAAATAAGCTTGAGAGATCCGGCTTTGCATCAAGCGCACGCTCATGACACCAACTTCCGAAGTTGACATACTGCTTTCAGCCACAAACACCAGTGCAGATTAGGGCTCTCTCCGGGGTTTTTTAACGAAGCATACGGGAGTTTTCGGCCTCCCTTTATTTCGTTCGCTGAGAGACAAACTCGGTCAGGGGTTTTAAAAAAACTCCCGAGAGAGCGTGTTTTTTAAAATGCCATTTCAATTTTAGCTCTCTAGGGAGTTTTTGTTGAAAACTCCCGAGATATATTCTACATTATTGGCGCGGGTAATTCTTGAAATATATCGGGAGTGCTTCAAAAAACCGCCGAGAAATATTTTTTTTTTAAAAAAAAATATTCCATTCGTTTTTCAGATTTACTCACTTGTATTGCACTAAATATCACATGTATTACAATAACATCGACATAAACCTTCGAATTTGTCATCACACCACCACAAATGTAAAATTTTGCAAAACTCTTAATTGCAAGATTCAATCACTCCATAAATCATTGTGAACACCTAAAATGTCAATGATTTTCAAATAATCCATCCATCTAATCTAAAAGAATGGATCGAACAATAACACATCAATGTAACTACCTAGATATAGCAATGTAAACCCCTCACTAATATAAACACCTTCTAACTTCCAAGCTACCGTTGTGTGTCCAAATATTATCGCCATCTCTCTCGTAACTCATCAAGATTCGATTTGTCGTAGACTTCCCCTGAATCTCGAAAATACTACAAAATAAAAAATATTACTAGTCAACACTTACAAAAATTAACATTCATGTATATTTGACAATGACATAAAAACCAATATGTATATAGCTATCGTGATAGGGACAATGGTGAACTTTTGATCTATAATCTCTCTCATGTATCGACATATGTAATAACCGCAATCGATATTGTTTGGTTGTTTAGGACACTTCAAAAATACAATAAAAACAAAATCAACACATGTCAACCTAAAACAACGTGATGCTAAAATAATACATACAACACTTCTAGGCAGACTTACCGAAATTTTCACCCAACGTGTCTTTTTTCTTTTAAGCTTGTTGATATTGGTTAAAACATTGAAATAGCACTGGAAAACAAAAATGGGTCATTTTACACTTGTAAATTAGAATATGAACATATATGTATCTAATTTGAGATCCAAAATACATAAATAAGTTACTTGTCCACCATAGCTCTCAAATTTTCTTTAACGTCACCCCTTAGTGGATCTAGCCAATAAACGATATTGTCCAATGGATTTATAAGAGCCAACATCCAATGAATCTTGCAATAAATTTAATCCATGAAGGGTATTGTTAAATTTAAGATAGAAATGTAACTACACTCTAAGATAAATAGTAATGACTTACCCTTCATTATAAGCTGCAAACCATAGACGATTTTTCATCTCTTCTTTTCCCATACAGTTTGCCATGTATTGTTGGTTTTTCACTGCTGAATCTTTAAACCCATGAGCTAGATATGTGGGGCGAAAAATTGCATACCTTTCTAAAAGGCGAGTTTCGTACAAATACCTATAATTAATCATGAAAAAAAAATGTTACAACTTAATTACCACTTGAATATATTTATTTATGTGGTATTCATCAATTATTCATATAAAACTTATCTGAATAAATTAAAGTATCAACTTACTTGATATACAAAGCCACGTGAGTTTGATCTATTTCCAGGATATCAAGCCACACCTTTATCCGATCTTTCCCAACAAGTAGATCTTGTGCTAGGTGAAAAACATCCCCTCCCACGCCAATGGTGATAAAAAAAAACCGCCATCTAGAGATGGAAGCAACTTGCAATACTTGTCTAATGCGGTCAAATTTTATGGGTGTTTTAGATTTTTACCCATTTCCATCCTTGTAGGACTTAGAGATTTACTCTTTCCATTCGATTCTTAAACCGCATCCTAAAGAAATAATGTCATTCATCAAATTCATAATATAGATAGTCAATTATATTGAACATAAACATGACAGATGCATTCATGTGTTACGTACTGATATGATGACAACCAATGACTTGTCCCATGCCACAAAAGTTCCTATTGCATGTTTTATTAAATTCACCTCTTCGTTTGTTGGATAAGGCAAAGCTTCATTTGGCATCAATGGTACATCTATTTGAACCTTCAATTTGGCTGGTCCCAATGGTTGACAATGAAGCATTAACAACACCAGGTGCAGAGACAAATGCACGCCCAATATCATATGATTGGACATTATATACTTAAAAAAAAATTTCATTCTCAGAATGTGAAGGCTATGTAATTACCAATATCATATGATTGGACATTATATACTTAAAAAAAATTTTATTTTACATACCGTGAGTTTCTTAGCAGAAGGTGCAGATGTAATGGAGCAAGTCACATTTTCATTCTCAGAGGGTGACACTTCTATAGGTGAATTAGAGCAATGTGTCTCTTCCGTGTTTTCTGTTAAAGCTGCAAGTTTTTCCAGCAACTCTTCCATTTGCTGATCTCGAGCACGATCTTTTTCCAATAGCTCTTTTACTGTTTGTTGAAGTTCATTTGCCCGTGGGTCAGCTTGACCACCCGAATTTCTAGCTCGTTTGCCTCCAAAATACTGCACACCAACACCTGGACCGACGCCCTTACTTCGACCAGAGTGATCTTCCTTACCTAATGCCATTGTTAAAATGTCCTCTCTACCCTCCGGTGAAATTTCACCTTTGGTGACTTGTTCCTTCAATGAATTCTATAAGACCAGTATATATATATATATATATATATATATATATATATATATATATATATACACATGTATAATAATACTAAAGTTTCAAATATTTAATAAAATGTTAATAAAAAACTTACAATATTGTCAATGACTTTCATTACATTGGCATCATAACTACCATCTGTTTCCCTACCGGTCGCCCACAAGTCATATCTCGATATGGTATCCCTTGTAGGATCCAACCCACGTTCCTTGATCTAAACAACCATACAGAAATGCAAGTAAAGTAATACACGCTTGAAAAATATTATAAGTTGGTTCTTATCAGATTTTGCTCAATTACAGTGTAAGGAGTTCGAGAAGATTTGTAAGGATATAAATTTAGCTTTGCATTTTCACTATTGCGCTCACTCGTTGTCTGTAAATGGTTGATGAAATGCTGATTTATATGCAAACATATATATCAAACTTTTCAAATTGTAAGGTATACAGAAAATGATTTTGTTACCTCGAACTCACTTGTGCATCGTGATCTTACAAACTTAGCCCATGTATCCTTGTCAATAAATGGGTACTTTGCCGGAGAATCCGATCGCATCTAACTTTTATCATTTGATGTGTACAAGTAATCCCTTGTGAGAATTGATTTGAAATCACTCCCCTTCTTGCCAGCACTTTGAATAATGAGTTTTGAATGTGATGTATCGACATCAAACTTCTCCTATATTAAAAGAATAATGTACTTAGTGAACAACGCAACATAAATGTATCCAAATTTAAAATAAAGTAGTGGAAAATGTATCGTTACCGCCACTGCTTCAAAAAGCAAGACTTTTAGATCATTAGGAACAACTTTTCAGTTGGCAATAGAGACGGGTACTCGTGCATGAGTATGGTAGCCGATGAAGTGTTGGAACAGAGATACATGCTTGCCAATTGATTGTCCTTTGAGGTTTCACTCAACTCGAATCTTCCCATTTTTTTTTTGTCAATTTGTGAATCTGTTTCATAATATGGGTACCTCTTCGACGGGTCTGGCCAACGCTATCATCCTCGCCTTGGCCCGAGCTAGTTGTCATATTCTAACCTATAGTTTCAGCTAGGTTTAGGCCATTATTGTCGTTCAAGCTTGATAACATAAAGATATGATTCTCCACAAGGATAAAGCATAAAATGAAACAAAACTAGGGAAATATAAATAAGAAAAATGTAGAAAGCTTTTTAATCATAAATAACAAATTGAAAGAAATCAATATCGATATACAAATGTCAAGATATCCTAATAATGTAAAAATGGATGAATGAATTACAAATGGTATAGGAATATAGGATGGATAAATCATTGTCATTTTTCTTAAGTAATTTGTTCTTTTCCTTTTAGAGCCACCTCTTTGTTGTGAAGACGAAATATCTGCATTAATCCAAATTCCTTCTTCATGATAATCACGTACGTAACTCACATCTTCATTAACATTTGTATCAACAGAGGGAATGCGTAAAGAGGAATCAAATTCATCTTCTTTGTCATTGTCTTCATCTACGAGTTTCTCCTTTGTTTTAAGGATGATGGACCATTTACGATCCGAAGGATCGGGTACATAAAACATTTGCTTTGCTTGTGAGGCTAAAATGAATGAATCATTCTTATGACCAACCTTATGAAGATCCACTTGAATGAACCCCAAATCATCCATACGTACCCCATAAGTAGCGTCGACCCATCTTCAACAAAAGACCGGTATCTTCATGTGGGTATAATCTAACTCCCATTTATGCTCAATAACCCCATAATATGACGTGTTTGTGTAACCAGGGTTGGTATGTCTTATACTAGCTAGCTGCATCCACTCCTTCATCCACCACCATACCACCACTATTTTGTGTAGTACTTTTATCATCATGTTCTTTTATGTAGAAAGTGCATCCATTTATCTCATATGCTGTGTACGTTTTCACCAAGTACAACGGTTCTTGAGACAACCATTTCAACATGGTTGGGACTCATTCGGGTAATTCTTTCATCTTGTTAAGTATACGGTTGCGTAACCAACCACTAAACAAGCGATTATGTTCATCTGCAACCCACTTCTCACTTTTACGAGTCGAACATTGGCTTCTTATATAATACATGTGCTCCGCTACATAGTCTTCAACTTCTTGGGAGTTATGAAGGACATATAGATGAGCTTGATGTCGCATATCAAGAGTTATTTCTTCAAGGTTTCCA
This sequence comes from Persicaria tinctoria, assembly GCA_037127255.1. Classification (NCBI taxonomy): domain Eukaryota; kingdom Viridiplantae; phylum Streptophyta; class Magnoliopsida; order Caryophyllales; family Polygonaceae; genus Persicaria; species Persicaria tinctoria. The sequence goes on along the minus strand of JBANSL010000019.1, from coordinate 677,435 downwards.
CTTACTGTCCCCTTCCCGTCATCTGGCTCAATTTGTACAAACTTTGGAAGCTAGGCCTATACGATCAACTTCAGATAAGTAATCATTGCAAAACTCTACAACCTCTTCAATAATGTATCGCTCGACAATAGAAGCTTCAGGTCGATATCGATTCTTGACAAAACCTTTCAGAACTTTCATATACCGCTCAAACGGATACATCCACCTTAGATACATAGGCCCACAATATCTAATCTCTTCAACTAGATGAACAATCAAATTAATGAACCATTATATCAAAAAATAACGGTGAAAAGTACATTTCAAGTTGACATAATGTAACCACTATCTCCACTTGTAAATCTTCCAACCCTTCGGGATCAATAACCTTATTGCATATCTTTTTGAAGAAAAAGCAAAGACGAATAATGACATGTCGAACATGTTTTGGTAAAATGCCACGTATAGCAATAGGAAGTAGCTCTTGAATGAAAATGTGGAAATCATGAGACTTCATTCCCTGAAACCTCAACTCATTCATGTTGATAAGACTTCGAACATTTGATGAAAAGCCTGAAGGAACTTTCACCTCGATAAAAAAACTTGCAGAAGGCAGATTTCTCCTTCTTTGAGAGGGTGTAGCATGCTGGAGGACTGTAGGTGAGCTTCTCACCCTCTTGGGGTGACAATTCTGTTCTAATGCCCATGTCTTACATGTCTAATCTTGCGTTAATCCCATCTTTACTCTTCCCTTTCACATTTAAAAGTGTGCCAATTAAGCTATCACATACATTCTTCTCAATAAGCATGACGCCAAGACAATGTCTAACGTACGAATGCTCCCAATGTGGAAGGGTAAAAAACACCGACTTCTTTTTCCACCCTCTTGACGATAGAGGCACTTGTCGTTTCTTGCCATATATGATATTTAATTCCTTCACAATGGCAAGTATTTGTTGACCACTCAACCGTTGAGGAGCTCTACCATGTTCTGAGTTGTTGTTGAAGGCTTTTCGTAGCTTACGGTAGCGGTGATTTGCAGGCAGAAATAGACGATGGCATTGATATACAATCTTTCTACAATGTTTCAACCACAAACAATCAGTGTCAATTTGAAAAATAGGACATGCCTCGTGCCCTTTAACACTATAACCGGACAAATTACCGTATGCAGGAAAGTCATTTATAGTAATAAAATAACACATCGCCCGCAAGGAAAAATTTTCACGAAGACTGGCATAAAAAACTTCAACACCTTTGCTCCACATCAACTTCAAATCATCAATGAGTGGTTCCAAGGATACATCTATATCATTGCCTGGTTGTTTCGGACCAGAAATAAGTAATGAGAGCAACATATACTTTCGACTCATGCACAACGAGGGATGGAGATTATAAAGTACAAGAAGAACTGGCCAAGTACTATGAGTGCTTGATTGATGGCTGAAAGGGTTTATCCCATCGGATGATAGAGCAAGGCACAAGTTTCTGGGGTCACGACTAAAGTCAGGGAATAAATGGTCAATAGTTTTTCATTGTGGCGAGTCCACTGGATGCCTTAATTTACCATCAGTACTCTTCCCTTTATCATGCCATCTCAACTTCTCTGCGTCTTCTGCATTTGAAAATAATCGTTTGAATCGTGGTATTATAGGAAAATACCATACCACCTTGGCCGGAACACCGTCTCACTTATACCGTGCTGCGCCACACTGAGTATTTGGACAGTAGTCAAGCGATTCATGTTCATTTCGGTACAGGATACAATCTTTAGGACAAGCGTGGATTCTATCCATTCCTAGGGAGCGAATAGTTTTTTTGGCCTCATAAGTACAATTAGGAAGCACGTTATCTTCAGGAAGCATCTCTATCAAAAGTTCAAGCAATGCCGTAAAACCTCTATCAGTCCATCCATGAGATGCTTTGAGATTATAAAGTTTCAAAGTTGCAGACAATTTTGTAAACTTTGAACATGATGGATATAAGGGTTCTCTTGCATCACTAAATAACTTCTCTAAAATTTTAGGATGATCAATGTAGTTGTCCTCAACTGCTTGTGCCATTTCTTCTAGTCGATCACCCTGACTTGCATACATATCACATAAATAGTTGCCTCCTTTTTTTCACCGTGCCATATCCATCGAGTGTAGGTTTGATCTATCCCACGTGTGATCAAATGATTTTTAAGTTCGTTAACAGATAACCTCGCCGTGTTGTAGCATTTTGTACATGGGCATTGTATCGTGCTAGAGTTTTTCGAATTCTCTAGTGCAAACTTAATAAAATCATTTACTCCTGCTTTATACTCCTTACTCAAACGGTTCATTGACATCCATTTTCGATCTATCATACCCTTATAATGATTTTAAAAAAAAATAGTTAATCAAAATGCTATATAACAATAATTCAAAACATGCTTAATTAGAAACAGACTTGATAAATACGAACCAAAGACAGAAATGCATCTACAAGGATTTTTAAACGTCAAAATAATAGTCTAAATAACAACAAAAGCCAATATTTAACCACTTTCATCGAATTACAACACTCTCAATTTCATTACCTCAGAGGTTAAAGAGGATTAATGATTGTAAACATACTTAGTTACTAACTATCCTATCTACATCACGGAGGGCGTTTAAATTGCGATAATTTCTGGTAATTGATAAGAAAAAAAAAATCAGTAGGAAATATATATTGAGAGAACTAGCTAGTCATTTGCTACTTTTCATCGAAAACAAATACTAGTCATTTGCAATTCATTCTTTAACATCGTGATTTTGTACATCCATGTTTCATTCGTATTAGTTAATAGTAATTTATCAACCCTGTTGACAACACTAATAATATGCCTTTCCCTTTTATTGAATTCTTCTGTCATTGTTTTTTTATGCATTCAGTTGTCATGATTATTACCTCTTTCAACAGTAAAAACATCCAACCAGTAATTTTATGCATTCATCTCTGTTTTCAGTAGTAAAAATATGCCTTTCCACATCAATTTTTTTTACTTAATTTGACATCCATTTTTTTTATGCTCTGCACATCCATGTTTAATTCCATACTCATCTCTATATATATGGTCTTGATTAATCACCAGATGGGTAATAAAAATCTATGCATGTGCTTTCTAGTGCCCAATGAGCATCTAAAGTTACACCTTAGATAAAAGCGCATACCTAGCTTCTAACACTCATTGTAACATCATTCAAAAAATGGTTGGAAACTCTATAACCCTAGGTGATAAGAGAATCATATATAAATTCAATTCAACAATCACAACAAAGGGAATTTTCTACCAGAAGAGCACTCAATCTCAGCCCATATGATACAATTCTTCACCATCAGAAACTAAAAAGGATCAAGCACATATCACTAGCATAAATTAAGCATAGAGAGCAAGGCATACCAGAGTACAATTGGGCGATTTTCGTGAGAAAAAACGAAGACCCTCTTCGATCCGCAACAAGATTGATAGAAGAGGGTGAGAGGAGTGATGAATCGAACAGAATTTCTGGCGACCCCCTTTCAGTAGTTCGATTTTGAGCGACACCCTCTCCAAGTGATCGAGATGGATTTTCAAGGTTTTTGCTTCAAGAAGTTTTTGTAAAGATATAATTAATTTTTAAAAGATATATTTAATCTTTTTTTTTATCCAAAAAGATATATTTAATCTATTGTAGATAGAAACGCGGGAATTGTTTATAATAATTTTCGGGACTTTTACTAAAAGCTCCTGAAAGAATTAATGTTTAACGGGAATTAAACCAAAATACCCGTAATAGTATAGCCCAATATTACCGAGTTATTTTTTTTATAAATAATATATATCTGACGGGAGTTTTTATAAAAAAAAACCTTGCGAAATTTATTTATCGGAACTATTTTAAAACCCCCGAAAATTTTATCCCGTAAGATGCTTGTTTTGTACTAGTGAAAGGCTTACCAACTCAAGAAGCCGATCTCGTGATCATATATACACTTAACGATATTTTATATATCCATGCACATAATAGCCCCATATACATTAGGTAAAATAATCGATACACTTAAAAAAAAATCCAAAATAACAATTAACCAATTACCTAGCTACTACTAATTTCAATGAAAATTTGGTAAAGTATAACACAATAACTTTTTTTGATTCGAATAACACAATAACTGATGACATATTTTATATAATAAGAATCACACTCTAATTAAAAAGATGAAAATATAATAAATAACAATATATTTATTAGTCCCTCTGAAAAAATATACAAATAATTGAAATGTGATGTTATATATTGTTTTCACTCCGTATAAAGTATACAAATTGGTGGGAATCGGACAAATTCCTTCCTGACCATGGGTTGGATCAATCTTGCTAAGTTATTCGCATTTTCAGAGATTTATGACATTTACCATTAAAATATTCAAATTCGTCGATCTTTCGTGTGGATGCCACACTCCTTCCAATTCTTTTTTTTTTAAAAAAAAAAATTATTGAAACGATCAGGGTACTTATTAAATATATTTAATATTATTTGCCAACTGCTAATAAACTAATAAATTAACCAGTGTGCTTAGATCATCGATAAAATGTACGTTCAAAGCAGGGAAATTGATATTCAGGGGAGGTTTATTTCTCAATCAGCCTGTCAATTAAAACACGGCACTTCCTTTATCTTGATTATGTTTATAACTGTTGTATATGTGAATATATACAAGGTGATGAGCTACATCACTCGACACACACTCGGATTGGTGAGAAGGGCAATTTCGTCATTTCACATAAGGTTCAAGTTGTATATAGCTGGTGGGATTATGGTTAGAGAGGTTGTAACAACTTTTCATTTTCTTTCCGGCCACTTGCTTCTGTAAAACTCAGAAATGGAGAATTTCTCCACTTCAATTCAATAAGATCTAGTTTGGTTCTTCCTCATTTTGTCCAATTTTGGTTTATTCAAATGGTATCAGAGTTCGAGAGTTTCGCTCATTGATTTGAGCGATTGATCTGTTCTCTTCTCGTTCGATTTCGGATTCAAGATTGTCAGTTGCTTCTGATCTGTAGTGATGGTTGGGCGAGGCAATAAGCAGACTCAGGGAATATGAGTAATTGACTCGGCTCGAATAAAAAGCCTATTGATGCAATGAGTCTTGAAACTCTTTTATCTTATGCCATGAGACATAGTATAAGATTCTCATTTTAGAAAAAATATATCTTTAATTAAAACGCATTAGCTAAGTTTTAAATTAGATTCAAATGGTAACCGTTATTGCTGTTGAGAAATCAAATCTTTTCCGTTGATCGAATATATCCGGGCGCGCGGGAGGCAACCCTAGTGTGAACACATATAGATACCAGTCCAAATATTACTAAACTAACTCGTATATTTAATTAATTCACTAAAAGAGCCCTCCCACTCACAAAATGATAATCACTGACTCATCATCTACCGTCTACGACTATGAGCGTCAAAAAAGGACCCGGCCATTTACACACGTCCCACATGCACTCTCCCTCTACTACCAATTCCTCGTGGAATTTATATTTTTATATTTTATTTTTTAAAAAGCCTGAAATTAATTTATAACGTAAATTATCTGTACAAGCAAACCAATATCAATTGTAAACCCTAAAGAAATAAATTCCTTTCACAACAACGCCTATAAATTAAACCCCTTGGGAGTGTGCTCTCCACACGCCTCTCTCATTTTTCCCCCAATCGGTCATCAACTCCATCGATTCCATCAAATTCCATCGATCTCAATGGCTTCCGATCTGGCTAAATCCCCGGCATCCTTAGATGTCGAGTCCGGAGCCGAAATCGCCGTCTCGGCGGCTTCCTCCCAACGCGCGCAGTGGCTCCGAGCGGCGGTGCTGGGGGCAAACGACGGACTCCTCTCCACCGCGTCTCTCATGATCGGCGTCGGCGCCGTGAAGAAAGACTCGAAGACGATGATCCTCGCCGGGATCGCCGGCCTGCTCGCCGGAGCATTCAGCATGGCGATGGGGGAGTTCGTCTCCGTGTATTCCCAATACGATATCGAGCTCGCTCAGCTCGTCCGGGAGAACGCGGCGAAGAACGGGACCCGGCGGGATCTGGAGGAGCGGAAGCGGGAGCTTCCGAGCCCGCTGCAGGCGGCCGCGGCGTCGGCGGTGGCGTTCGCGCTGGGGGCGGCCATCCCGCTCCTTGCGGCGGCTTTCATAAAGAGCTACGCGGCGAGGATCGGGGTGGTGGTGGGGACGGTGAGCATCGCGCTTGTGGGGTTCGGGTGGATGGCGGCGGTTCTAGGGAAGTCGCCGCCGGTGAGATCGGCGCTTAGGGTTTTGTTCGGAGGGTGGGTGGCAATGGGAGTCACGTATGGGTTGACAAAGCTGGTGGGGTCCACTGGGATATAATAATAATTATAATATAAACTGGGTCAAATAAAGAGGAGTTTTTACATTTTTAGAGTTTGTAGACTGAATTTGGTGGTTAATTTAATTAAGATGGGCGTGTGTGGATATCCCTCCAATATAAACTATGGATGTTCATAATTTGTAACAGGGGATCCAGCACATGTATTATATTTTGAACCACAAAGATCATGTTTTTATTGTCTTTTTTTTTTGCCTTTATATATACTTAATTACATATATATCTTCAATAGGTTACCATTGAATAATCAAATGGTTCATCTAATCTAAGGGTGAAATTGAATTAGCAAAGTGTTTTCCTAAATAGCAATGAACAAATTCTATATTTTATTTTAAAAATAACTAAATCGACGTCGGTTAGGATTTTTTTTTCTCAAGTTACAATAGTAATCTAAATTAAAATAATTAATAATCAAATTATTATTTTAAAAAAAATTAATATATTTTATAGTCTTTAGTTCATCAAAAAATCAAAAAATATGCTAAAAAGATAAAATGATTTATATTTTAAGACATAATGTATATTAGTATATAGTCATAGATGTTATATCTACATAACACGATTTTTGCATGCATATGTGTAGCGCATATATTGTCTAGCAAAACATACGTATATATATATACACCATTTTAATAACCAATTACAAAAGTTTAATTACGTTTATATTCATTGTGAGGATCTTAGAGGACGTTTAGTTGGTAAATAAATTTTCAGAAAGTATAACATATACGTAGTACGTATATTGTAGAAAGCGTATAGTGTAACATATGTACGTGTTTAATTTGGTTGAGATTTTTGTTTGTATTATTTTCCAAAGACCTATAAATTAAATCCTATGCAAGTAATTTTTAAAACACTAATAATTTATATAGTTTTTTTTATATAATTCTTCAAAAAAAATAGTTAAGTATAAACAACAAATATTACAAATCATTTTTATAGTTTTTTTTTTCATAATTACAAGTTTGAGGTCCCTTTATGAAGACAAAAGTTAAATGTAAAATTAATAGTGCATCGATCATATATAATATTTCTCGTTGACGTACGGGTTACATTGAAAACGTAAATCATTTACATGTAGCTCAAGAAGATCGATGATCTAATGAAACTACATCTATATACATCACAGACCTCAAAACAGATCGAGACGCTAGAAAAAAAGTTAAATGGAAGAAATCGTCCGAGACATTCATGAAACTAAATTTTGATGGAGCCAAGGTCGCGTACGTCTGGGCTAGCTGCTGCTGGTTTTGTTATCCGCGATTGTTGTGATAAAGTGGTGTCATGCGGTGCGCAAGAAGTTGGGAGTGCTTCTTCGATCCAAGCCGAGTGTCTCGGTCTTCTGGCTACTGTGAGGATGGGTTTCTCTCGCCTCGTGGTGGAAGGAGATTGTTTGACCGTGTTGATCAACGCCTTCCGTGGGATTGGTACATGTCCGTGGACGATTGAGATGGTGATAACTGATATTCTCGGCCTCTGCAAATCCTTCGAGGTTATCGATCTCTCCCACACTTTACGAGAAAGCAACCAGATCACTAACAAATTGACGCATGCTGGTTTGATCTCCTCTTTATATGTAAAGCGGTGTCCTGCTGAGATTGGTGATCTCGTCCGAAAATACGCTATTAGGTAGTGGTTCAATCGAAGTTGACCACACCCAAAATTTCGCCTTGTATAAAAAAAATTATTTAAAAGTAGCAATTCAAATCAGTTATTTAAAGAGGCATATATCCCCGTGTCACCAAATATCTATTAACTACTGTGTAGACAAGTGAAAAACCCCTTTTGGGGTCTGAAGTACGCGTTGGGCTTCTTGCCCACGCGCCTCCAAAATCTCGATATCTTCCTCCTCATTATGCAGTCCACACCACCGCCTCCGCACCCTCAGCCGTGTCCTGGCTCCGACCACCTCTTTTCTAGTGTGAATCTCTTTTCTTGTGCGTCTTCTATGGCCTTATCTCCTTGGTGTTTGTCATCATGGGTTTCGCCCCCCTCTCTTGCCCTTTGGTTTCTCTCTGATCTGGGGTTGCGAGTCGAGTCTCCCCGTTTTGCCAAATTGATTTGGGGCTTTTAGTCTGGTTTACCTTCCCTTCATACACACCTAGTCTCATCTCCCAATTCGTTGGTTTTCGGGGTTTTTGGTGGTCTGGTGGAGAGCTTGATTCGGTCGCTTTCTTCGCCTCCTCCCCCGTTCTCTCTCGCCTTTGTGCTGCCAGTTCGGTTCATCGGGCTCTTGGGTCGTCGCCCGATGTTGCTCTCGTTTGCTATCGTCTTCGTTCTATTTCGGCTATCGGCATCTGTTTCTCTTTCGCCTTCTCCGTCGTCAGAGTGGCTGCGTTCGGTTGCTGCTGTCGGCCGGGTGGTCCTCGTCGTCGCCGCTCGGGCTGGTGTTGGGTCCTCCTCCGGGTCTTCGTCCTGGTGGCTCTTCGACTGCCTTTTTGTGGTGGTGTACGACTGTCGAATCACCTTCCGGTTGGGCTTTGTTCCTTCCTGGGCGTTTGTACGCAAAAATCCTATGTGGATGAATTTTTTATTATATATTTTTATGTACAATTAAAATTGAAGTCCATACAATTGCTTAATGACAAGAAAATCTAATCTAATACGGTAGTTACAATCTCTCACTCTCTTTTGAGTTTTGGAGTCACAACCTCTCCTTCGGGAGCCCTTAAATCTCTTTCGGGAGCCCCTAAATCTCCCTTGGGAGCCACCACTGCGTTTTTTGGCGTGATTAATGTTGGTTTCGAGTTTCGACCAGCGATCCTCACCTCTTTTGCTCCAATCCGGCTGCTCTGCTCGAGTGTGCATTGTTACCACGTTGGGGGGCCTTCCTATGCCTTCCTTTTACGGCTGGCTTGTCCTCCTTTGCCGCTTCCGGCGGCCTCTCCGTCGGATGTGGCTCCAATACTCGTGGTCTTGTCTCTGCCTTGGTTTGGCCCGATTACATGTCCTTTGGGCCCAAGACTTAGGTTTGGGCCCAAAGCAACCCATTACATTAAAAACTATATATATATATATATATATATATATATATATATATATATATATATATATATATATATATATATATATATATATATATATATATATATATATATATATATATATATATATATATATATATATTCGAAACTATATATATTCCCAGTAAATAAATTCCGGAATCTTATCTCGCTCTTCGCTCTCTAGCGGTCATACTTTATTTCCTCGTGTTGTTTGGGTGTCCGTCTGTTGGTTCGTGGTTAGTTTCGGTTGAGGAGCAGTTCTGCGGCCCTAGTTGATCGAAGTGATCGTGTTGGTGGTGTTTGTGGTCTCCGAAGATCCTTCATCTAGGTGGGGGGAACGTCGTATGATCCACACTTCCCCAGGTGTCGCCTTTGCCTTGCGAGGATTTCTGCTTTCCGTCTTTCCAGCGGTGAGACATCGTGTCAGCTGATGTTGTCCCATGCGCTCGCTATCCACTTCGCCACGCCGGGTTTCCTTCATCTCGTTGTTGTATCCGCTTGTTTGCTTAGGGTTAGGGGGTTTTCCGGGTTTGCTTTATGTGTTTCTTTTCATGTATTATGTATTTGTATTTATTTCAGATCCTCGTGATCTCATCCTTCGGGATGCTCTCGGGTTGGCTAACCACCACCCGAATTTTTTCCTTATAAAAAAAAAAAAAAGAGGGATAATTAGGTAAATATATTTTTTTCAGTTTATTTATGAGTAATTATACTACTTGAAGTTTTTTTTTACTAATTGTACCTTTTTTGATATTAATGACTGATTTGCCCATAGAGGAAAAAAAATTAAAAAATTAAGATTATATGTTCCCTGAATAACGTATCTTCTAACCGACAATCTTCATCCCAACAATAATGGCGTTTTCTTCAAAAATAAAAAATGTCGTAATAAAAAAAAACCAGTGAAATCCATTCTCGTAATAAAAAAGCAATCAATTCATTTCATCTTAATCGAGTTTGGGGCCACTGTAGTAAGAAATGATCCCCTGTTTCCTCTTTTCTTCAAGGCATTATTGTATATTTGCATCGACCCTTCTTTGTGGGTAAATTGTTTAGTTATTGAAATTTATTGACTCTATAATTATTAGTTTTGAAACCTATTTTGTGTATTTAGAACATTAGGACCAAATCCATTATGAACATTTATGGTATCTTATTAAAACTTTAACAATGAAGTTAGTTACAATACAAACTAGGCACAAGTAATTAGTTACAAGAAATCCATGTCTTGAATATTACAAGTATATTTACAATAAGTACGGTTACAAGAAATTAACTAGCTACAATATGAATATGAGTCTTGAAACCTATTTTGTGTATTTGAAACCTTATTATTGAAACCATATGCGACGCTCTTGGGTGGGCTATTGAAATCTATTGTGTGTATTTATTGTAACCTATTAAAGCCTTAAAATGAGGTTAATTATGATACAAAATAGGTACAAGTATTTAGTTACAACAATCAAATCACCTACAATGAATTAATTACAATAATGTCACTATGTTGGTTAAAAGCATAGTTACAATAATTAAGTACGATTACAAGAAATTATATACAATACGACTATGAGCCAATAATTATTGTAAGCGCGGTTACAATAAGTTACAATAGGGTACAAAATATATAGTAAGTGTGATTCAATACTAAGTTGCAATAGGGTATAAAATACTCGGGTTACATAAGGTTATACTCCGTAATATATTTCATTACTCTAGGGTTACAATAGGTTACAATAAGTTACAATAGGATACACTAAAATTGAAACTCCGTAATATATTTCACTACACTAGGTTACACTAGTAACCTACTCTAGGGTTACAATAAGTTACAATAGGGTACACTAAAATTAAGGGTTCAATAGATTATATTTATCAACAATACATTAATCAAGGATTACACCAATTTCTCATACACCGTAATTTTGAAATTCGTATCTTGACCGTAATTTAAACTCTTAATAAGATTAGTAGGATAGTAAAAACTATACACGAGCACCGTGTAATCTTGAGGGTGATTCTAATTTTTAAGGACCAAGGAAGAAGGAATCGCCGGAATCAGTCGGCCACCCATACGCATTAAAGAAATGTTTCATTCTTATCTTCTTGGATCCAAAGAAAAGTTTGCCTACCTTATTATAAAATCATTATTGTAATGACAGAAAATTACGAAGGAAGAACATAGGGAATTTGCCTTCTTTAATCCGAAACCATAATAGAAAATTATAGAACATAGAGTATGAATTACCAGTAACCTAGCGTCTATGCAAATCAATAATAAAATAATTTCACCTTTTAAAACATTAACAAATCTTATAAACAATCTTATGTATAATCTAAACAATATTATCTATATCTATTTAACTTTTTAATTTCAAAAGGATAAAAATACTATTTTAGGGGTAAGGTATATTTACTAAAAAGAAAAATTAAAAAATATTGAAAAAGGTATATTCCCTCAAATTTTCACAAAAAAAAAAAAGCATATATCCCGATGAAAATCGATCTCTCACTTTGTTATTTTGTTAATATAATTGATAGCCCTTATAAAAGGTGAAAAAGTATATAAATTGATAAAGCACACAACTGATTGTAAAGCTAATTAATTTACGACAACGTCATACATAATTACATATTGTGAACGCAACATGGGAACAGCCCAAATCCTTCAAAAAGCAAACGTTACTTCTTCTTTTTTTGGGTGCAAATTAAAAGCAAACGTTACTTTTAAATAAATAATTGGCAATTTCAAAAGCGTTACACCTAAAAATAAACATAAAAGTAAAATGCGTTCTAGCATCATGTTTATACGTGGTCATAATCTACTTATTGTGGGCGACTGTTTAGCTATTGTTAAAGCTCTACTAGGGGACTGGTCTTGCCCTTAAAACATTGATCGAGTTGCCGATGGCTGATAGTTCTACCATTCTTCGCTTCTTTTCTAATGTTGCTATTCATCATATTTTCAGGGATTTCAATATTGTGGTTGACAGGATTGCTCGTCTGGCTCATAGCTCCCTTGTTGAGAATAGCTTCGCTGATGATTCAGAACTATGTGTTCTCGTCCACTTGGACGCACTAGGAAAGAAGCCGGGTCGACAGCGACGACTTTCCTAATCCTTATCCTGCTTCCAAAACAAAAAAAAAACGTGGTCATAATAGGAAGAGGCGGATCTAAGAGAATCCACATTTGTCCTTCCTTACTTTTTGATAAGTTGATCACCCATATATGTTTTATGTATGGATATCTTCGTTTTAATATATGAACTCGCAATCAGAATAAAAAATTATAATCGTTTGAATATTAGATACATATCTATCACATCACATACACATGCATTTTTTTACCTAATAGTTATGGGTATCAGAATGTGGAAAATCATAATCATATCAAAGCAGAATTTCTTGCATTATTGATAGGAGTACATAAAGATAAGGAGCTTCCTATTTCAAATCTCCAAATCAAAAACTTGCGGGATAACTAATTATATTTCCCATGGGAGATCGAACTTAATCCTCATGTCAAACATTAAACTCAGTGATGGCAATAAAATCAAGTATACAATATTTTTGATATTGCTCTTAATTAGTCGATGCGGAAATTAAACATACAACTTGTGACTAGATGGAGATGGTCTATTGAATGTCCCTGCTGTACCATTTTCTTTGTCACTAGATTTCGTGGAAGACATCGTAGTCATAAAATTATCAATGGTATATTTATATGATGTAATGGAAAGAAATTTTTTTTTTTTGAAGCAGGATAAGAATTAAGAAAGACGTCGGCGATCCGACTTCTGTCCTAACACGTCCGAGCCAAGGCCGGCCCATGAGCATGGGCGACACGGGCACGGGCCTAGGGTCCACGATTTGTAAGGGCTCATAGATATTTGTTTAGGTATATATAACGTTGTAAGTATAAAGTTCATTAATTTAAATATTTAAGCTCATATAAGTCCATATTAAAACCTGTACAAAATGGATATGAAGGGCCCAAAAAAGAACCTCTATTAATTCAGATTTTTGTTAAACATTTTTCACTTTTTGAATGCAATTAATAATGTGCTTTTTTAACATTAAGAAGATGAATTTTTAAACCGATAAAAACGTATCATGTTATGTATATATTATTATTAGTTTTTTCTTTTTTAAAAAACAATATTTTATTATAATTAATAGGGCCCTTAGTCTAATTTTGCCCCGGAACCTCTAACATTATAAGAACAGCACTGGTCCGAGCGGATGAGAACCCGGAGTTCTGAGTTCTGGATAAGTGCTGACGCCCTATATTATATATAGGGTCCATCCTTTACATGACCTACTACACTACAATCAAGCTGCTGTACGTATTTCAGAAATGTAACCGATTTGTGAAGCTTTAGTCATTATTGAACTAACTCGGAAATACAGTAATTCACACATCATTTATTAGGGCGCGTTTGGTATCATTGGAATGGGAATGTGGAATATATTTTGTGTACGTTTGGGTCGTTGGAGAAATAAATCATATGACGTACAGTATATAGCTCCATACCTTCTTTTTTTTTTGGATTAGGAAAGAATTCGGTTAGGGGTTACCTAACCGATAGCATCATAACGGAAGAGGTCTAGAAGACCTGAATCACTGGCTAAACAACCGCCTCTGACAGAGCGACAAAGATGTGCAATCTTATCCACCGCTCTATTACCACTACGGAGCACATGAGAGAAAGAAACCTTATCCACCGCTCTATTAAGTATATAGCTCCATATCTAAATGAATCTTACCTTAGTTATCCGTGATCCCCTACCTAAGTTGTTTTTTATAACTAGCTACTAGCCTAGTATGTCTGTCCCATGCACGAGAATATAATAGCACAATATTGTAAAGTTATATATTTGTTATATATTTATACAAGAAACATATTATAAATATAAGGAGTAACAAACATAATAAATCCGAACTACAATGTGAAAATTAACGTAATACTACGATTAGATAGATAGATAGATAGTGACTTATAATAACTTTTTATAAATTACAATAACATATTATTTTAATAATTTTTTAGCGGGAATTTTTTTTAGAATCAACCACAGTACACTATGTAGAATGTTATGCATCGATTTTACTATTTTAGTATGTGTATATATAGGTCTCGATCTTGTCTCCTTTGTCTCGAGTGAACTTGCCTTCGGTTGCCCTTCCTTCGTTTTTGTTTTGTTTGTGCATCTTTGTGTTGAGCGATGTAAGGGAGGGTGAAGACACTATGGCATGCATGTAACTAGGGGCAAATTGAGATCCACTACACCACACCTTATTTATTTTTATTTTTTTAAAAGTAAAAAAATAAAAAAAAATATGTATTTTTTTTATTAGAACGAGTTTTATTAATGAAAATTATGATTATATAAAATATTTAGTTTATTTAGCCCACTCAGATTTTATTTTCTGGTTTAGTGGGTATAAAAAACTAAATATATCCCTAAATTGATCCAAAGTTAAGTGCATTTTTTAAATTTGTGACCGATTTCTAGAATCTTACCTGTTGTGAATATGAGTTTCGATTCACAATATTTGAATCATTAACTCGGACACTAAAATAATAACCTCGAGTGACTTTGTGTTAGAACATGTGACTCTCGAATAGGTTTATGTTAAATACAATGTGGAATTCCACTAATAAGTTTTCAAGTGCTTTTACACATAATGGGTTTTAGCCGTTGGGCTTTAGGTTTAGATCATGCTAAGTGTTGCTTTAGTGCTCTCTACTATAAAAGGTTGCAGAACAATATGCATCAGACTTGAGTTTCTTTTGGATTGGATAAGGCCCAAAAGGAAAATGGCCCAAAATTAATTAGTATGTACGTAGAAGTTTTGTTTCGGTTCCATAAGAGTTTTTTTTTTTTTTTTTAGTAGGCAAACATTGGAAGTTGCTGCTAAAATAGCAGTCTAACTCCCGGATCATCATGAAAGATGATGTTGCAAAGATCCCTATGATAGGGGATAGAATGTAAATTACAAATTACACCTCTTTTAGCTATATAATCCGCAGTATTGTTTGCTTCCCTGAATATATGCCGGATTTCTGCTGAGGAAAAGTCAATTGCAAGCCTTTGGATTTCTTCAATTTGATGTAGAACTTCCCATCTGGGTGGTTGCTCTCTTTTGACTGCTTTCACCAATATATGATTGTCACTTTCCAATATAATCTTCCTTAGTCCCTCCTGTCTTGCTCTTTGAAGACCTAAAATCATTGCAGAGGCTTCTGTTTGGATTGCTGAACCAACGTTAGCTTCTTGAGAAAAAATATCGATAATCTGCCCTTCAGAATCACGAATGATTCCCCCAACCTGGCTTTTTCCAAAGTGGGTAAAAGAACCATCTACATTAATTTTGTAGATAGTTTTTGGAGGTCTTGTCCATTTGGCTCTCGCCCTTCTTGTTGATCTTGTTTGCACTTTGGTGTTGTCATGTCCTCCCTTGATTCAGTCGGTTAAGCTCTGGCTAACCTTCTGTATCATGATGGATGCTCCTGTTGGATCTTTAGATCTGAAAATTTTGTCATTCCTAGCATCCCAAATTGATTGCCAAATAAAAGCTAGATCTATAAACTTGATGTTAGTATTCTTGATTCTATCCAGATTTTCATGCAAGGGACCTTGGATATTAAGGTCCTGAAAGTACAAACCTGATTTCTGTTCATATTGAGCTATTACTTCCCTCGTAAACGTACATTTAGTGAAAAGGTGGGTTGCATCTTCATCTGCTTGGTCACAAAGAGAGCATTGACTTGGAACTCTATTGACATACCTGTTTAGTCTGTTGGCCGTAGGGAGGCCATCAATTTTGATCTTCCAAAGTAAGTTCTTGATTCGGGGAGGAAGCTTGAGCTTCCAAATCCAACTTTGTGATGTATAGTCTTGGGGTTGTGTGCCTAGAATTTTCTTCACTGATCTAGTAGTGAACTTCCCTTCCGGATCCGGCCTCCAGATCAGATTATCTTGAATCTGCCACTGGGGGATTTTAACCTTTAGAATCCTGTCAATGATCCCTTAGGGGAAAGTTTGTCTTAGCACTTCTTCCTTCCATAGCTTCCTGTCATTGATAAGAGATTCAACTGTCATGTTGGGGTCGTTTGATCCTCTGAAATCCTTGAGGCTAATCGAAGGGATCCAGTGATCTTCCTAGACATTGATGGCCGAACCATTGCCAACAATCCAAAGAAGACCTTCCTCAAATTTTTTTCTTAAGGAGAGGAGTCTTTCAAATTGCCAAGATGTTTCTTTTTTTTTGAAAATTTCTTATGCTTTCTTGTTGGAGGTATTTTTCTTTATAATTTGAACTCATATACTATCTTCATTCTTATAAATTTTCCATAAGAGCTTCATTTGAAGAGCAATGTTTAATTCCTCGACCTTCATAATACCAAGCCCTCCTAATGACTTGCTTTTGCATATTGTGTCCCAGCTGATCAGGGGTATGTATTTATCTGTTGGGGATTTGTTCCAAAAAAAATTCCTATTGACTTGGTCCATCTGGACCATCTGGTTAAGAACTCCTTAGGGGAGCAGGAAATTTTGCATTAAGTAGTTAGTTTTTGAGCTTGAATTGCATCATCAAAAACACTAATTTTTATTCTTCCATTGACAAGAGGGATTCCTAGATACTTTTTGATGGTTTTAGAAACCGGAACACCCATGTGGACTGCCAGGTCTCGAGCCAAATTAGGATTAACATTTCTAGAGCATTGGAGAGAGCTTTTGCTATAATTTATGGTTAGGCCTGACAGATTTGAAAAATTATTTATCATATTTTGAAGGAAAAAATTGGTGAAATATCCATTTAGAATACTTAATTAAGTAAATGTCCATTTTTATTTAGCAATTAAGAAAGTGTCCAAAATATTTTCATAATACCCACAATACCCTTGTTATATTTTACCCCTTCCCCCCTCCCATACCCTCGTTGTAATTTAAACCCTCATTCTTTGGCCATCGTCGCTCACGTCTCTTCTTCCCCGTCTCTCAAGCGCCATGACTTCATCGTCCCTCTCCTAACCCTCTCCGCCTATCGATCGATCATTTTCGTCCGAACCGATTGATTAAATCTAACCTAGAACGATCGATTAGTTGTCGGAATTGTTTCCTTTGCTACCGAAAATGGAGATGCGACCATGTTCAGTCCGAGTTTGAGGATGAAGAAATCGCCAAAAATAGGCGATTCGGATGGAGACCGAGTAGATTCAGAAGGTATGTTTAATGTTGCTTCATCAATTGTTGGAAGTGATAGATCTATTTTAGTGAAATTGGATAATATGTTTTAGTGTTCCTGCTTGAAATTGGGCAATATGTTTCTAATGTTATATTTGGTGATGTGTATGGTTTTCTATGGAATTGAAGGGGCTTTGATTTGTGATTCAGTAGGAGATGTGGAATTGACTTCGTTGGTTGAGCTTCGGAGCACTCAACGGAGAGTGGTGAACGGGGTGGCGACGGAGTCGACAATCGCTAGCTGATGAAGAGGTTAGTCGTGGACTGTTGACCTCCGTGGCGGAGACGAACGATGTCTCTGTGTTGTCGTATTGCAACTCGAGTTATGCACTCGTTAAGATTGATGATCAAGATCGATGATGGAGCGCTGCAAAGGCTCATGAATTTATCATTGCGGTATTTTGCTGCGTAGTTCTTATTGATGGTGGGATTTGTCTTGGTGCAGTTTATATCGGTATTTGATTGTTTATTCATCTATCCACTCCTTTTTTTCCAGAATCAAAGCTATCAGAAACTGAATTGTAATTTTGTCTGCTCCGGGTAGATTACATACCAATGCCTTCCACATATTGTGTTTGGTGACAGCTGTATTAATTCACTTATTATTTGTCTAAAATGATCTTCAAATGAAGTTTGTTTGGTGACAATCATGATTTTGTAGATTCATTTGATAACAATTGTGTTTGGTGACAATAGTACCTGACAATTTGTGTTCACTGTCATTTTTATTTTGTGATATCTTATTTATACATGTTTTGCAAATAATATTTGAGTGCTGACATTATTTGATAATAATTATTGGTGAAAGTATTTTGATGAGAATATTTGATGACAATCAGTGAGATCCTTTCGATGACAATAGATGGTCGGTGATATTGTTTTGTAGTTTATGACAATAGGTTTGTGAAAATAATTTGGTGACAATGTTATGTTTTTGGTGACAATAGATTACTCTTTGCTTAACTTTAACATCTCTAGGGTCTAATATTTTGTCGTTGGTGACAATAGATTACTGACAAGAGATTAGTGACAATATATAGGGTGATGACAATGTTTTTTTGTTGACAATACGTTTGAGGAAAGAATATGGTGACGGTGTTTTGTAGTTAGTGACAATAGAGTGGTGACAATGTACTATAGTTGGTGACAATAGGTTGGTGACACTGTTATGTCATTGGTGACAATATATTACTTACAAGAGGTTGATGACAATAGAGTGGTGACATTGTTTTTGTAGTTGGTGACAATAGGTCGATGACATTTGATACGGGGTTAGCCGTTTGATGGTCCGATCTTCGACAACAAGCAAGAACTAAACAAGAAACAAGAAAGACTTAAAGAACGCAGCAAGAACAATGCAAGATTCGACCAAGATAGATCAAGATCGATCAAGAATGTAACAAGACTCGACAAGAACTGATAAAGAATGATAAAGACTCGAAATTTGTAAACAAGAATTGAAAGACACGACCTGATATGGACTGAGTCGATCTATGCAGAACAAGATAAAGACCCCAGGCCTCCTCAGAGGGTAGGAACCAATACCAATGACTACACAACCCGCCTCTACAACCCTACACAATCAAGCGGACAACTTGAAGGCACAAGGAGGGGGCTTGTGGATACTAGATTCACCAAGTCTTGCGAAGTTGATGAACGGCAAAGCAAACCAAGCTGAGATATGTATCAATCGATGATCAATGAGCACAGCTCTAATTGAATCAACAAACACTCGATGGTGTAAACACTCTTTATGAGAGAATTGTAATTATCAAAGTTCCAATTTGTTTACATGGAAGAATCGAAAATATATAGGCCCTAAGGCTGAGTTTGGCCGGCCATAGTAGATAGAAATAGATAGATCTAATTACTAATGGGCTTAATGAAATAAACCTAAGAACATAAGTAAAATAAGGTCCTTAAAAATAATAACTAGAAAAGCCCAATTCAGCCCAATAATGTTCATAAGCTGAAATTAAGCTCTAACACTTAGATAATTTCGGCCCAAGCTTTATTCAAGGTGGCTCGGCCTCATTATGCACTCCAATGCACATATATGCCTTCAATGTTGGCTCGGGGAGTTGAACCTTGCTCGAGAACAAAGCATGACCCACAAAGTTGAATGAGTCTCTCTGAAGCTTCTTAGCTCTAGCTCGAGTCATTGGTCCTTCTCCAAGTATGATGGGTGTGTCTGGAGTTGTAGAAGATGGCCCCGCATCAACCTCCCCTTCTTGAAAAGGATTCGACCACGAATCCAAGTCTTCATCCACAGCGAAGTAAGGGATTAGATCCGCGACGTTGAATGTAGCACTCACGCCCATGTCTCCAGGAAGCTCCAATTGGTAGGCATTGTCGCCCACTCTCTTCTTGATTCGAAATGGTCCATCACCACGAGGTGACAGCTTATTCTTCCGGGCTTCTGGAAACCGCTCCTTCCTCAAGTGCACCCATACAAGATCTCCAGGCTGAAATGTGACCAAGCGACGTCCCTTGTTGGCCTTGTTAGCGTTGTATTCAGCCTTGAGCTTCAGCTTCTCTCGAGTTCGTTCATGCAGCTCCTTGATGAACTCGACATGCTTACCTGCCTCAAATGATTCTTTGTCTCTCATAGGATATGGAGTAAGATCAAAAGGGGTTAGTGGATTAACACCATACACACATTCAAATGGACTGATTTTAGTAGCCGAATGCATGGTTCGATTATAAGCAAATTCCACATGAGGTAAGGCTTCTTCCCAAAGTTTCAAATTCTTCCTAATAATGGCTCTTAGGACAGTAGCAAGGGTTCTATTAGTCACCTCAGTTTGGCCATCAGTTTGGGGGTGGCTAGAAGTAGAGAATAGCAATCTAGTTCCCAATTTATTCCATAAGGTACGCAAAAAATGACTTAAGAATTTTACATCCCTATCACTAACAATGGTTTTAGGCACACCATGCAACCTAACTACTTCTCTAAAGAATAAATTAGCAACATTGGTAGCATCATCAGTTTTGTGGCATGCAATGAAATGAGCCATTTTAGAGAATCTATCAACCACTACAAAGATTGAATCCCTCCCCTTCTTAGTTCTAGACAACCCAACTATAAAATCCATAGAAATGTCTTCCCACGGGGCTGAGGGTATCGGCAGTGGTGTATAAAGGCCATGGGGCATAAGCTTAGCTTTGGCTTTAATGCAATCTATGCATCTCTTAAGGCAATGTTCTACATCCCTAAGCATATGTGGCCAATAAAAATGTGATTTTAGTGTGCTATATGTCTTATCCCTACCAAAATGTCCCATTAATCCACCACTATGGGCTTCACTAACAAGTAATAATCGTAGAGAACATCTAGGAATGCACACTTGATCTTTTCGAAATAAGAATCCTTGATGAATATAAAAGCTATCATTAGGACCCTTTTCTAAGCATTTTCGAAATATATCTCCAAAATCCAAATCAGATTCATACAATTCCTTTATGTAAACAAAGCCTAAGACTCTAGAATCCAAAGTGGTTAAAAGAACATGTCTTCTAGATAATGCATCAGCAACCACATTGTCTTTGCCTTTCTTATACTTAATCACATAAGGAAATGTTTCAATGAATTCCATCCATCTACCATGTCTCCTATCAAGTTTATTTTGGCTTTTAAAGTGTTTCAATGATTCATGATCAGTTCTAAGAATAAACTCGCTAGGCCATAGATAGTGAGACCATGTCTTAAGTACTCTAAACAAAGCGTATAATTCCTTATCATAGGTAGAGTAATTAAGACAAGCACCTTTCAACTTCTCAGAAAAGAAAGCAATAGGCTTACCTCCCTGCATAAGGACTCCACCAATTCCAACTCCGCTAGCATCACACTCTACCTCAAAAGGCTGAGTAAAGTCCGGCAAAGCTAATAGAGGTGCGTGGGTGAGCTTGTCCTTAAGTGTGTTGAATGCTTCCTCCTGAGCTGGTCCCCATGTGAACTCACTTCTCTTCTTTGTAAGCTCGGTCAGTGGGGCTGAGATTGTGCTAAAGTCTCGCACAAATCGTCGGTAGAAGCTAGCAAGTCCTTGGAAGCTGCGTACATGTCCTATGTTAGTGGGTGTCGGCCATTCTTGTATTGCCTTGCTCTTTGATTCATCAACACGCAGTCCATTAGAGCTCACTACAAATCCAAGAAAAGACACTTGTTCATTACATAATTCACACTTCTTTAAATTAGCATACAAGCGTTCAATTCTCAGCGTTCTAAGCACTTCTCTAAGATGTGATTCATGTTCATTAGAAGATTTGCTATAAATCAGAATATCATCAAAGTAAACAACAACAAATTTTCCAATGAAATCTCGAAGCACATGATTCATTAAGCGCATAAAAGTACTAGGAGCATTAGTTAAGCCAAAAGGCATAACCAACCACTCATATAAGCCTAGCTTAGTCTTAAAGGCTGTTTTCCATTCATCACCTTCTTTCATTCTAATTTGATGATAGCCACTTCTAAGATCAATTTTAGAGAATATAGAAGCTCCATGTAACTCATCTAGCATATCATCTAATCTAGGAATAGGGTGACGATATTTAATAGTAATGTTTTTAATAGCCCTACAATCTACGCACATTCTCCATGAACCATCTTTCTTAGGGACTAATAACACAGGCACAGCACTAGGACTTAAGCTTATTCGAATATAACCCTTATCCAACAGTTCCTGGACTTGGGTTTGGACCTTTTGGGTCTCAGTGGGATTCATACGATACGCAGGCCTATTAGGTAATGCAACCCCCGGAATAAGATCAATTTGATGCTCAATTCCACGAATAGGGGGTAGACCTGGTGGTATGTCATCGGGAAACACATCCTTAAACTCCTCAAGAAGAGCGAGAATGTTCAATGGAAGAGAAGCTTTAAGCTCTTCACTTAACATACTCAAGCTCTTGCAAAGGCGCATAAGAACAGTTCCACCATCTGCAAAGTCGTCCATGAATGTGCTTTTGGAAGCCAAGAACACACTCTTAGATCGAGTTTGAGGATCCACTTGGCTCGACTGAGCCTCCTGATCTAACTCACCTTTACTTACCTTGCGCTTCTCAATCTCATCAGCTACTTGCGTAGGTGTCATGGGTTTGAGAATGACATTCTTTCCTTGAAAAGTAAAGGTATAGCGATTAGTAAACCCATCATGCATAACCTTACGATCAGATTGCCAAGGACGGCCTAATAGAATATGACAAGCTTGCATAGGCACTATATCACATAAAACATCATCTTCATAATGTCCTAGTTTAATATGCACTTTAACTTGCCTATTTACTTTCAATAAGCCACAATCATTCATCCAATGCAATTTGTAAGGTCTAGGGTGTTGGACAGTAGGTAAATGCAATTTGTCAACCATTTCTTGACTAGCTAAATTACAGCAACTACCTCCATCAATGATCACATTTACAACCTTTCCTTTAACTAGACAACGAGTATGAAACAAGTTTTCCCTTTGATTATCATCACATGGTGTAGGAACAACACTTAAAACTCTCCTAACAATCAAAGATTCTCCATGCTCATATTCAACCTCATCATCATCATTTTCATAACAAACAAGGTTTAAGTTCTGATCATTGTCATTAGCATGCTCGTCATGTTCATCACAAGAATTTTCAGATTCATATTCTCCTAAGTGATTAACCATGAGAGTTTTCTTATTAGGGCAATCCTTCATATAATGTCCTCTACCTTGGCATTTAAAGCACACAATATCTCCAGATCTAAGGGTAGAAGGGTTAGGATTACTCCCTTTGGGACCAGTAGATGTCCCAGACGATTCTCGTCCATTCCATGGACCTTTTCCTTTGTCGAGGGGCTGCTGGGGCTGTCGACTCTCACTCCTCCATTGGGGCTGCTGAGCTCGCTCTCTAGAACCCATTTCCGAGCGCCCTTGGGGCTGTTGGGGCCGATTTTGGCGCCATCCTTGTTGCTGGCCACTCGACATCCTATTAGCTTGGCTCTTGTAGCGTTGTCCCTTTTCTACTTTCATAGCTAGATGTAACAAATCAGTAGGAGTAGTATAGGGAAAGTA
The DNA here is from genome assembly GCA_037127255.1 of Persicaria tinctoria. Lineage (NCBI taxonomy): Eukaryota > Viridiplantae > Streptophyta > Magnoliopsida > Caryophyllales > Polygonaceae > Persicaria > Persicaria tinctoria. Next base: position 653,750 of record JBANSL010000019.1, on the reverse strand, counting down.
ATCAATTTCATGAGCTAAAGCGGGATGCAATATCCTAAGATATCTAACATTGGTTTTCTCATGAGTTTCTACTATATTAGCTCGAGCCATAGCTTCTTGCATAACATTAAATGTTTCCTCAACAGTTTTGCTACCTTGTTTAAGGTTTTCTAATCTGTTCAATAACTCTCTATCATAATGTTGAGGTACAAACCTATTTCTAATTACCACTTTTAATTGTCCCCAAGAAGCAATAGGTGCATCAAGGGATCTTCTTCTTTCTTTAACAAGATTATCCCACCAGATTAATGCAAATCCTTGAAATTCTAGGGATGCTAGTTGTACCTTCTTAGGTTCTGAGAAATTATGACAATTCCAGATTTGCTCCATTTTAATTTCCCAATCAATATAAGCATCTGGATCAGTCTTACCATCAAAAGGAGGAATCTTTACCTTAACCTTACCCATGCCGTCGTCGTCATTGAACCTAGGTGGTCGGTTCTGATTTCCTCTTTGATTCCGTCTCGGGCGTTGCTCCCAATACTCCTCTTCTTGGAAGTCATCATCTTGCTCCGAGTAGTAGAATTGCTCTTGATAGCTACGTCCTCTTCCTCTTCCTTGTCCTTGACCTTGCACATTAACAAACCCATTATTCCGATCATTTCTCCCACCTCGTGGAGAGTTGTTTTCATTGAATAAAGGATTCTGTAAATTAACATTAACATGAGGATTAGGATTAGGAATAGGGTTAGGATTAATGACCTCTCTTTCTTCTTGAGGTATCTCAACTCGCTCTTGCTGACCTCCTATGGTGTTCGAACCACTAGGCCTAGAGCTCTCCCAAGCCGCCATCTTGGCTTGCATCGCAGCCAATGTATCTGTCAAGGTGGCTATGTTGGCCGTCAAGGTATTGAATTGCTCGGGTGTCACAGTAGCACTCGAGTTTGTGGAGTTATTACCACCATTGTTGTCCTGATTGTTAGACATTATAACAAAGACAAAAGAAACAAAAAACTAAGTTAAAGGTTAGTAAAACTTATAAACAGCTCACAATTGTGTTTCGCTCACACTCCCTCTCTGATTGATATATCACGCTTGCTAGGGCAATCCGCTTTGGGCAAATCAACTACCAAGCAAAAACTAAGCAATCAAAGTATGTAGTGAATGAAACAAACAGCAAAGTACTCGATAAAGGAGAAAGAGCACTCGACAGCAGCTGTAAACACTTGATTCAAGCAAAAACAAAGGCAATTGCAAGGAATCAATTCGTCACAACGAAGGTGCACTCGACAGGGGTCTAATGCACTCGACACTAACAGGAGAGAACTCGGCAAGGGCTGAGATCACTCGACTCAATCAAACACAACTCGATAACAGCAATAATCGATTCGATCCAAGCAACATTCAGCAAGAATCAACTCGAAAATAGACTAATGAGTACTCGAACAGCTAGCAAACAACTTCGACAAAGCTGTAAACAAAGAGAAGAATAGAAAAACTCAAGAAAGAATGGAAATTTACCTCTTTTGATTGAAAACCTTAAGTTATGATGTTGTAGTTGCAAGGTAGGGTTTCAATTTTGTGGAGGTGTATGTGTTTAGGTTTAGGGCTGATGACAAGGGCTATGGAGAATCACCAAAAAGTTGAGTCATTTAGGTTTTTCTTGCACTAGATCAACAAACAACAACCAAACACTTTCTTCTCTTTTTTTTTTTGAATTTTCGGAACTTAATTTACTGTTTTTTTTTTTTTTTTTTTTTAATCTGAAACTAATGCAAGAAAACTAACAATAATGAGAAAAGGACTCGAAAATATGATATGTTGGTGATAGATGATAGAAATTCAGCCCTAAAGATGTATTTATAGGTGAGGCTTTTGTTTATCTTTGGTAAGTGGATCTATCTAAAGCCTTAAAGATAAATGATAGATAAATATGATTTATATCCACCAAAAATCAGATTTTTGTAAAGGCAATAAATAAATGGAATTTAGATAGAAGATAGAACAAATATGCCAAAGATAGAAAAGATAGAAAAGATAGACACACTAGGGTTTCTTTGTGTGTGAATGGGGCTGTTGACCAAAGCTACTCGACTATGGGGACAAGAGGCTTGCCGTCGGCTAGGAGAGTGACACAAGGGTTGTGCACACTGATCTGGTCGACTCCACGGTCTCGGGTAGGCTTGTGTTTAGGCTATGCAACCACAAACAATCACAAACAAAAGATTAGTGCAATAATCAAATAAAGAAACAAGAAGTAAAAGACCAAAACAAGAAAAGGACTCTTTTTTGTGGATTTTGTGTTTATGAAAAAGAAAAGACTCAATCTTGATGTCGGAAACCAAAGCTCTGATGCCAATTTGATACGGGGTTAGCCGTTTGATGGTCCGATCTTCGACAACAAGCAAGAACTAAACAAGAAACAAGAAAGACTTAAAGAACGCAGCAAGAACAATGCAAGATTCGACCAAGATAGATCAAGATCGATCAAGAATGTAACAAGACTCGACAAGAACTGATAAAGAATGATAAAGACTCGAAATTTGTAAACAAGAATTGAAAGACACGACCTGATATGGACTGAGTCGATCTATGCAGAACAAGATAAAGACCCCAGGCCTCCTCAGAGGGTAGGAACCAATACCAATGACTACACAACCCGCCTCTACAACCCTACACAATCAAGCGGACAACTTGAAGGCACAAGGAGGGGGCTTGTGGATACTAGATTCACCAAGTCTTGCGAAGTTGATGAACGGCAAAGCAAACCAAGCTGAGATATGTATCAATCGATGATCAATGAGCACAGCTCTAATTGAATCAACAAACACTCGATGGTGTAAACACTCTTTATGAGAGAATTGTAATTATCAAAGTTCCAATTTGTTTACATGGAAGAATCGAAAATATATAGGCCCTAAGGCTGAGTTTGGCCGGCCATAGTAGATAGAAATAGATAGATCTAATTACTAATGGGCTTAATGAAATAAACCTAAGAACATAAGTAAAATAAGGTCCTTAAAAATAATAACTAGAAAAGCCCAATTCAGCCCAATAATGTTCATAAGCTGAAATTAAGCTCTAACACTTAGATAATTTCGGCCCAAGCTTTATTCAAGGTGGCTCGGCCTCATTATGCACTCCAATGCACATATATGCCTTCAATGTTGGCTCGGGGAGTTGAACCTTGCTCGAGAACAAAGCATGACCCACAAAGTTGAATGAGTCTCTCTGAAGCTTCTTAGCTCTAGCTCGAGTCATTGGTCCTTCTCCAAGTATGATGGTTGTGTCTGGAGTTGTAGAAGATGGTCCCGCATCAACATTGTTATTTCGTTGGTGACAACTGACAATATATTACTTACAAGAGGTTGATGACAAAAGGGTGATGGCATTGTTTTTGTATTTGGTGACAATAGGTCGGTGACATTGTTATGTCGTTGGTGACAATATATTACTTCAAGAGGTTGATGACAATAAGGTGGTGACATTGTTTTTTAGTTGGTGACAATACATTCGAAAAAATAATATGGTGACATTGTTCCACAAGAAAAAATTCCACCACCAATTGTCACTAGGAAAAAAAATCAACTATCACCAAAAAATATTTCCCCTAACTACCACCGGAAAAAATAAAATGTCGCAAAAAAGTCAATTGTCACCGAAATAATTGTCACAAACAACTGTCACCAGAAAAATATACTCAACTGTCACCGAAAATATTGTCATCAAATGCAGAGTTGACCAAAATGGTCAATGCTTGACTAGTCAATGTTAAAATTAAAAATGGTCAAAGGGGAAGGAGGTAGGGGTAGGGATGGGGAATGAGGGGTATTTTTGAAAAAAATGGACATTTACTTAATTATTGAAAAAATGGATATTTACTTAATTTTGACATCTAAAATGGATATTCACCAAATTTAACCTATTTTGAATCGTATTTAAACTAGTGTGAGCAGCTTTTGCAAATATAATGGTATCATCAGCAAAGGTTAAGAAGGGGATGGAAGTACCATTTTTCGCCAGTTTAATACCGATTAATGCATCCTCAAGAAGGGCTTCCTTATTAATAACCATTATAAGTCCAGATCTGTGCATTTGTGTAAAATTAAATCAATTTATAGGTAGAAAAAATTCCATAAAACAAAAATAATCAAAATATAAATGATTTATTCTATTGAAAAATAATATAGATATAAATGAAACTACAACTATCAAATAAACATAATCTAATAGATGAATTTTGACTTAAAAAAGTGTTAATTACTCCATCTAGTAATTAATTTGTGAAAGATTTATCAATATTTATCCATTTTAATAGATAAATCAATTCATAACATTAATTGAATATAATATGATATAATAGATGTGTTAATTGCTTTACATGCTAAGATTTTAATTGAATGATATATATATATATATATATAGCTAGCTTATATTAACAAATATTTTTTTTTATAAAGAGCAATTACCAACTTTATATATATAATCCACCCTTTATACTTATAAAACTAGAAGCAATGTCTTTGTAAAAATTTGCGCCACGTGTCCTCTCTGAGAAAAGGTAAAAAATACAGTTTTTACTTTCTCCCCCCACGTTCTATTACTTGCCAATACCAAAAACTGAAATTGAAATTCTAAACCACGTTTACTTTCTTCCTCACAACCATCTTCTTCCTCATAATAGCTTCCTTCTTCAATTCTCAGAATTGATAAATTTTTTGATCGTTGTCGTCGTTGAGGCGGGGCGCAATCGATCGGCGGTCGGAGAAGGGTGATTGGGGTGGCGATGCAGTCGGCGATGGCTAGATGCGCCTTTCTCTCTTAGTTGCACTGGTAATCTCTCTTTCTCTCTACTCTCTTCATTCTCCTAATTGTAAACCCTAAGTCAATTCCCTACTTCATTAAGAACCTCTTTGTGAATGGTTGCTTATTCTCAAAATCACACAAATTAAGCCCATGTTCGGGTTTTATTAAAAAACAGTGTTGAACAATGGAATTTCTTTCAGATTACGTCGATTGATTCTCTACTCTCTTCATTCTCCCAATTGGTTCCTTTAGCTTATATTCTCGAAATCACACAACCATTAAAACAATTTCAAGTTTCAAGTATGACAAAACAGTGCTGAACTTTATGATTTTTTTGTTGTTTAAGGTTTGTGTTTGATGTGGTGATCAGTCGAGACGGCTAAATTGGTGGCCGGAGGTGGCAATCAATTGCAATCGAATGTGGGATACGTCAAATCGAGGTAAAACATCTTTGTTCTCCCTTTGATTAATTTGGAGGATTTTGATTAATATATTGCACACAAGGTGTTCGATGAAATGCTTATAGGCTTATTTTGGGTTGATTCATCTAAATTTATAAAGAATTCTTTAATTACCTACAAAATTTATCTGCTTACCTTCAAAAGGTTATTGATTTGGCATATAGAATACATCGCCCAACTACAAGCATTACCTATATAGACCAATGAAAATTACTTATCAACATGTCATACAAGTGTTCAATTATGCATATTAACAAAATAACAGACAAATATGCAAGCATTGAAATTATTATAAGATCATAATTGAGTTGTAGTGTTCAGCACATACACACCCACAAAGGCATGCTCAAAATTGAGGAAGGTTGAGCACATTTTTTATCATCATTAACAACAAGGCATTAAAATTTAGAAAACAAAAAAAGGGGAGCAAACAGTGTGTTAGTGCTAGGTACTTACCAGTCTTCAGAAAATTTTTGCAGCACCCCATCCAACGGTATTGGTCCAACTAGAAAATTTTATGATACATTGCTTCAAGTTCAAAATTAAATTCCAGATAAGGATTAGACTTGAATTACAATATAAAAGATTACATAACTTGCAAGTGCTAGACTCCTAGGTACTTACAACGTGACAAGTGAGTTGTGAACATATTCCTTTTGATTTCCTCTTTTATGAAATAAAAGAGGAATTTATCAATTTCATAGCAAAGAAATTCACATAAAGAGATCAATTGTTGTAAATTCTTTGTTAATTGGAACGAGGTGTTATTATTTGCTTGTGCTGTTGATATTTCTATATAACTTATTTATTATGCTCTGATTCCTTCATGCTTAAAATTGGAAATTGAAAATCGTTTTTATGAGAATAACTTGCTTGAATAAAATTTTCTCAAATGTTGTGAATGTACTATAGAGAAGCAAATATCTAATCCTTTAGCAAATAGGTCAATCTGCATGGATGCTGAGGTAAAGATTTTAAAACGAATGATTAATGAATCTGGTATAGACTCAAAGATCTCAGTGACTTATCATGTGCTTTGTGTGGAAAATCTGCGTATATGCAAATTCAATTCATTTATATATACTTTGGGTTGATTATTCTTTCTCAATTAGGTTATTTATGCAAATCCTATTCCCATTTCTTTTACTTTCTATGTCGTGTCACTATTTAATTTTTTGTTTTACAACCTTCAATTTGATGGAGAAATCAAATTCAATTTGTTTTCTCCATCAGTTTTGAATATTGAATAAAAATGAAGTTAGTTACATAAACATCTGAAAAGAAATCGTCAAATGGAGGTTAACTTTGGAATATTTGGACTCCATGTTAACACGCAACACTTTAAAACCATCACAAAAATGAATCTATAATTTTATTCCAGCGGGTTTCACAACAACGGTGTGAAATATTTCATGGCCATGAAATGCAGTTTTGAATATTGAATAAAAATGAAGTTAATCCACCCATAATACTTATTAATTTAGAAGCGATGTCTTCAGTAAAAATTGAGCCACATGTCCATTTCACAAAATAAGAAATTACGCTCATAGCTAGATTCCTAAACCATCGATAGAGCTAAAGTTTGGTGTTTGATTGGGTCGAAAAATAGGGTTATTTTGGATTTGAGCCTATAACGTTTTCTCATATTGGTGATTTCTTTACAGTGAATCCCCCATAGTAATCAAGTCGTAGTTCTGATCAGATCTATTAAGGTGGTTTGTGAATTAATGGTGTCCAATTAGTTGCGAATCTGATGGGTATTGTTCTTTTGTGTTGATTTCATCAAATTTTAGGGGTTACTATTTTAGGGGGTTACTAATGCCAAAAATGTGATTATCCTAGACTTCTCCCTGGTCTCTTGTGGTTGTTCGGAATATTTAATTACAATGAAATTTATATTAGCTTATATTTTGCATGGAGCCTGAATTGCCAAACTTTATTCAAAGATATATTATATGTAACTATGTAAGGCCTTGATCATACTCCATGAATTTCTCTATTTTGATGTAGGTCTTAAATTTCTAGCAACCCTGGAGTATAAGTTATTTGTGAGTTCAATATTTCTAACAATTCTGATTTATATTTTAAGGTATTGCTTATATTTTCTCTATTTTGATGCATGACTTATATTAGAAATCCTAGATGAGGGCAACTTTTGTTTCCCTTTGTCATTTCTAGAAAATATGTCAAAAAAGTAAGTCGGGCAAAGATAATTTTTGGCAACAAGTAAGTTTTTTTCTCATGTTCTCATTTTACCCATCTTTCGATGTCTACATAATATCACCAATTCACTTATCCTTTTATGGATTTTTGGTATCCAGATAATGATATCGTAGACAAGTATGAGGTGCAATCTCCATGATCCTCATTGCGATTCCGGTAGAGGTGAGGATACAATTTCATTTCATGATAAGATGAGGTCTCCTTTGGTTGAAATTGTTTTTTTTCTATAAATGAAATTTTGGCTTTTAGTATGTATCAGTAATAATGATAAACTTGGCATAATGATATTTTGGAAATGAAGCTATTCGCATGTTCAAAAGAGTTCATGTCCTTCTATTTTATAATTGCTTTTCTTTTAATGCTTGGAAGTGAAGATCATCCGGACATGGTAAGGTATATTGAATGTTTCTTCTATCTTCATCTCTGTTCGCTTGATGAATTCATTCATATATATCTACTGAGTACATAAGTACATTATCAGCTTCAAACCTATCTCAATCTCTTGACAATAAGAATATTAGACGAGTTTTATGCATGATTTCAAGTTCCAAGTCATTCAAAGTTAGTTTTGTGGATTTTTTCTGATGAGTGCTATAAAACTAATTTGAAATGACTAGGAACCCGAAATAGATCTTGGTTGGCATCATATGATTTATTATGTTTATCACCACATATATTTAATAAAAAAAATCAACTTTTGTCAAGACTAGATCATTTTTCACAATGAAAAATTAAAGGTTCATGTCATGATTGTTTCACAGCCATGAAATATTTCATTGTACCCCTATGAAGCAACCTGCATTTCAATCAATTAATTTAAGTAATATGTTAGGGGTGTGTTTGTGGTCTGCAACTTTGACCATTGTATGTTGTTTACCACATAAATTTAATAAAAATCATCAGCTTTTGACAAGTTGTTGTCATTTTTCAGGGTGAAAAATTAAAGTTATATGTCAGGATTTTTTTACAGCCATGATATATTTCACTGCACCCATATGAACCAATCTGCATTCAAAACAATTAGTTTTAGTAATATGTAACGGGTTTAAGTAATATGATAGGCAACATGTTGAATTTTATGGTGCTCTTAAACTCATTGGCGCATACATGGAAAGGGTTGAAACATGGATGTTTGATCCATGTGGAATGCTGGGTTGGAATTAGTTCGTTGATTGTGGTGCTGACTGTCGAGCTATTGATGGACAATTGATTTTAGTAAGGAATTTTGTCTTTGATGCAAAGGAATTTTGTCTTTGATGCAGGAGGTCAGGAGCTATAAATAAAAGTTGTTAATGTTGATGTTATGGTTTTGTTGAGAGTTAGGAAGGTTTCAACTGATATTTCATCGGAAATAATATGATGACAATCTTCAATTCTTGGATTCACTTTGTTGGAAAGATGAGGGAAGCAACCTCAGGTCTTCATACTGATTTTTATTGCCTAAAATCCTTGACGTTGTCATGAAGATGGTCTAATTTTTTTTATATATAGTTGCCTAACTAAGTTGTCATGGGAAGTGCTTTCTATAGTTGTTGTCGTTGATTTTCATTATAAAAAAGAAAGTGACAGGAAGTGATACTTCAAGAGATTGGGGCAAGTTTACAAGAGCAGTTATTGAATAGATGTTGGTATTGGGAAGTATTAATGGATTTTGTTTGTGATATTGGAGCATTTCATAGAAGGTAGGATAACTTGGGGCAAAATACTCAAGGGTTTACCAATTCATCACCGCCAATTGGCTTGTGATATTGGATAATTGTTGCAGATTTTGCTCAAGCTAAATGGCTCTCGTACGGTTGGACGTGATACTGCAAGCTTGTACAACTAGGGACATTGTCAGGCTAACTATTTTAGAAGAATGGATAACGACAAAGGCTAGCAAACAATTATGGAAATTGGGTCAACTTGCCTTCTTCCAACAGTTAAGTAAGGATGGAAGACATTGTCAAACTGATTTTATTTTGAGTTTGTAGTTTTTTTTTTTTAAATTGTAAACAAAGCTTTGTAGACAAAGCTTTACGAGGGAGGGAGTTTTGTTAGGATCTATGTGTATGGATTGGGTTAGAGATAAGTGAGCTAAGATCCATTGTATACGGGGCTAAGCCTATACAAGGCTTATAAGAGCCTCTCGGTTGCACCGATAATGATTATGAATGAATTACAAAACACTCCTATCTTCTTCCTCTCTTCTCTTTGAACTCTCATTCTCTTCCTCCTTATTCTAATTCTTCCATTACCGAGCTCCATAGCTCACCCTCCTATCAGACCTTTGGGTCCTAACAACCACATAGATTTAGTAAAAAAAAAACATAAGCTTTTATCAAGTTGTGGATGATGGACATTCCATAAAGCTGATTCATCTGCTGATTGATGACTACCCTTTCTTTTTTTCTTTTTGAGGGACATCCATAATGTAATGATTGATTTGTAAAAAAGTCCAAAGAGCGTTAAGCTCGGCAAGGTGGGTTAGAAAGATAGAGAGTTGATGACCTACGAATTAAGTAGAGGAGTCAACCAAGGATAAACCAAGATCTTGCAAAACAACCATGTTTGTAACGTAACATATATATTATTGGTAAGGTTACTAGCTAACCCGAAAGGCCTAAAAAGGAGGCATTTGGTGTTTGATATGTGTAAATGTATTCTCTATTGGTTATGTGCATGCAATGTTCATTGCTCTTCTCTTTTGACTATTTATGCACAACGGGAGCATTTTATTTTCCTAAGTAATTTAATATGTAGTGATTTTTTTATTAAAAAAATTAAGATTGCTTACTCAAACCTTAGCTTAGAGTGTTTGGTTGATGGTTATGCTCTCATTTCCATAGTCCTGTAAATGAGGAAAAGTCTAAAGGGGAAACTAAGAAGATCAACGATTATAAAGATTACACACAACCCTTTAATTACAAGTGTGCACTGTGTAATGCGTCTTAGACTCTTAGGTCATCAATCAAGAAGAAGTTTCCAATTTGAGAGATGTAACTTCTTTTTTATTTAAATGCAATTGATATCATGACAATAATTTCAATGAAATGAAATATATTCATGGTATGAGGAAGAACTAAAGCGGTAACTTTCTATAAAAATATTCACCCGTACAGGAAAAGTACTAGTTATATATATATATGTATATTAAGAAATATGCTTTTCAAGACCGTTGCTTATTTTGAATTTTTTACCAAATATATTTCCATAAAAAACGATTGAAATCTTAAAATTTTGAAAATAAATATATATATTCCTCTAAAAAAATTAAATATTTCCATATACAACTTACAAGTATTATTGTGATAATTTTTTCAAAGTTACTAACCACAAAAATTGATTGAAATCTCAAATTTTCGAAAACATATATTTTGCTCCAAAAATAATAAAACTTGATACATTAAAATATTATGACCTATGAATTTATTTAAAGACCATTTTTTTCCCAATGCAATCACTAAATTTGAATATATTTTTTTCAAAGTGCTATAACAAATGAAGAAAGTATATGTTGAGTTGCATCAAAAGCAGGGCTTCTAATCCACTATACCTGAGATTTGAGACAGTAGAAGCAACCATGGCTAACATGGAAGCTACCCAGTTCAAGAGAGAGCCAATGGCTGCATGGGAAAATTTTGCTTTGCAGCCATATACTTTTGATGGTGAAGACAGGATGAGGAATGCGTTATCAACAGCACTTCCATATCCAAGCATTAAAAGAGGTTTAGAATTTAAGCATTTAATCATAAACACCGTAGCAATTCATTCAGGGGATACATTGCAGGAAAAAGTAGTAGAAAACGAGTGCACGTGATAAATGTCTCTATAGCTGATACCCAAGAGGGAAATGACATAACTACTGCCTTATGAACATTGCATAACCCCAACCAAACTATTGACAATCCCAGGAACAACTGCAATCTGCTTACTCAATTGACAATCCCAGGAACAACTGCAATCTGCTTACTCAAATGCCCACTGGTTTTCCCTCCGGACCTCCTCTTCTTCCTCGGGAGTGAAGTCGTTCTTGATATTGAATGTCTTGCGGATTTCCTCTGGAGTTTTCCCCTTGATCATGTCAGCAACGGTTTGGCAAGTCAGGTCTAGAAGACCCTTGATGTTCAGATAGTTTGCCGCCTGAAAAAGTCAAGTCCGAACAGATCATAAGAGGTTATTGGAGAAAGCAAGCTTGCTTTATAATTCAAAAAAAGAGTGTACAACATTATAGCAGAACAAATCATTTCACTGACCACCATATAGTGAAATAAAAACTCTCATGCAAAGAACACCATGAATACCAAAAAAGCTAAAGAGATTATAATCAGATTAATATTTTCCAATGATCCCTCTACTCCAATACTCCCTACCTATAAGACTTGAATATAAATTTCAAGAAAAACAACACTTCAAACCTATATATCTTTGTCACATAATTAATGTTCAACCCTACAAGTCAATTTGAGCAAAAAGTAGTCCACAGAAAGAAAGATATCGTAACTAAATGCTACTTATTTGACTAGAAACACTGAAACGCAGATGAGCAAGTTTTATCAACTAAAAAGACTATTGATGAATTGATCCTGCAACAATTATAATATGAACTAGTTTAAGCGTTGTTTCACTACTCCTATAGTCCTATGTGCAAAAACCAATTTCATACAGTACAGAAATAGAGCAAGTTTACAAATGTCCCGTGTACATGAATTGATATATATATTTGGAACAAATAAACAAAATTCTAACTCTGCTAAAGCTATATCCACTGTATTTGATGCAATATCATCTGTTAACAGTGTATAAAAAAGGAATCAATGGAACATAGGGATTCAACATTGCAACATTATCGAACAAAAAATCAACAGATCAGACAAAATTCGCATGCAGAACCGTCGAAATCAGAACCTTTTTACCCACGATCTTCAATTGCCCAAACCAATTGCCTAATTAGGCTCCAAATTATAACAAAGATTAACCATAAAGCAAAGGAATTTCTCAAAAACTGGAAACCCTAGAACACGAATCAAACATTCAAACCCAAATAACGGAAGGAGGAAGGAGAGGCTTACCAGGATGAGATCGAAGAGCGTATTCTGATCAACCTTTACAAACTCGGCGTCGAATTCCTTGAGGTCATCCTCAACAGCGCGATCGTCGGACTTGGGAGTCTCAACGTGCTTCTTACAATACTCGATCACTTTGGAGAGGATCTTTCCGGTGACATTGGGAAGAGGGATGGCGTGCTCGGCGGAGACGTCCTCCACCATATGCTTGATCGTTTGCGACTCCAACGCAACAGGCTCGTCGACCTCGAAGGTCTCGCCGTCGCTGCTCTTCAGAATCACCTTACCGGAAGTCGACATCGTGGATGGAATTGAAAGGATTTCTACGAATTCGAAGAAGAGTGAAACCCTAAATCGAAAGAGGCGAAAAAAATAGAGAGAAGATAAGCACAATCTCAAAGGAAGGAGTGATTGATAGCGTGAAAAAAGGGGACATATTTTTCGTTATTTATAATAATGATAATGTAAGTTATAATGATAAATTGGAATTCTTTTCCTATTTTAATTATTTATCTTTTACTCCTTCATCAAAAAAAATATTTATCTTTTATCAAAAATTATTTTCATAAGGTTTATCTATTTAAAACTAGAATACTAAGAGTTGAATAAATCTCTATCTTCTGGATATAATTTCGATATTTGTTTCTATTACATAAATAAAATTTTTTAACGCTTGCTTATTATTGTAATAATGTAGTATAATAAATCTTCTATTATCAATCAATTTGTACCAATCAATTTGATTTGATATGATATATTTTTTGATAAAATTTGATTCTAACTCTATTTAATCAATATATCTATATATGTATAAGATAAAATTAGACCTAATCTAATTAGATATGGATATATTTTTAAAAGATATTAGCTAAATTTAAATATTATAAAAGATAATTTCCTATCTTGAAGTTATTGATATATTTATGATATATATTTTTGGATTTTATACATCGATAATTATAGATAAATTTTTAGATTTTGACATATATATAGTTTAGATTGTTAATGTTATTTCATAAATATTTACTTCTTTTCTCTTCTTTTTGTTAGTTGTTATGTCAGGTTGTTTGCTTCAATTTTTAAGTGGTATTGTTTTTTTAATTGTTATTAATAAAATTCATTTAAATTAAAAGAAAGAAAGAATATATATATGTGTGTGTGTATATTACAAGACTTTCATTTAATTTTATATTAATTATGAACGAAGAAGTATTGTAAGAAATTAAATAATTAATTAATAAACGGGTTTTAGTATCAAATTTATTTAAATTGAAAATTCGTACACAGTGCGGGTACTAAACTACTTCCTCCAATCAAAAATACATGTCGTTTAACTTTTTAACACGTATTTTGAGGAGTTAAAAACTATATGATAAATTCACTTCTTTTTTTACAATTTAATACTTATTACCAACAAATATTAAGTTGTACAAAAATAATTTTAAAAAAGTCAAAATAATAAAAGAAAGCATAATACAATATTGGTGTGTATTATTACTCTAATAGTCTATCCAACTTTATAAGTTATGGAAAAACTATCAAATGGGATTATCAAATCCGACCCAAGTTTAAATTAGATGGCACTTCTTAAACTTTTATATTTTATTCATTGGCAAGTACTCCCTCCGTTTCAGAATAAATGTCGCTTGACTATTTTAACGTTTGGTAATAATGTAAAAACTCTATAAAATATTATATTTTTAATCAAATTTTTTTCATAAATTGTTACATATTACTACTAAGTACTCCCCCAGTATCAAAATACTTGTTGTTTTAGTTTGGACACGTTTTTTAAGAATGATAAAAACTATATAAAATATCAATGATTTTATTAATTTACAAAAATAATTTCATACTTAATATAATTATCTATAAAATTATGAAAAAAAAAATATTTTATAGATTTTTTCGCTTCTTAAAAGGCGTGTCAAAAAGTAAAGAGACAAGTATTTTGATATGGAGGTAGTATCAATTTTTTTAAAAAAAATGATTAAAAATATAATATTTTATAGAGTTTTTACCTCATTAAAAAACGTGAAAAAAAATCAAAAACGACTTTTAGGCAAAAATGCATAAAACCACCCACTGTTCATTGTTGTTTGCAAATAACCACCCCTTATTCAAAAATTGTCAAATAACCACCCATTAAATATAGGTTGTTTGTAACTAACCACCCATACCCCTTTTCTTGTTAACCCTCACTTAATTTAATATGAAAAGACAATTATACCCCTATTCTTTAATGTTTCATTTTTAGTAAAAATACAATTATACTTCTCTTTGTTGCTTGATTTTTCAGCTATTACAATTAGACCTGTCAAATGGGTCACTTCGGGTCCCGAGTAAAACGGCTTTCGGGTACATCCAGGTTGTCTCGAACCTAGGTTTGGCCGAGTTTCGGGTCATTTTCGGTCAATTTTGGGTTTGTCAATTTTTTCTTTTTTAAATTAAAAAAATCATGATTTGATAATTTTGGATAATTTTAAAATTCTACAATTAAAGACGTTGTTTATAAATTCTAGTGCTTGAAATTATATACTATATCTGATCTAAAATATTTTATTTTTATTATTTCTAATAATTTTTAATAAAATGTAATAATATATAAATAT
Organism: Persicaria tinctoria; assembly: GCA_037127255.1. Lineage (NCBI taxonomy): Eukaryota > Viridiplantae > Streptophyta > Magnoliopsida > Caryophyllales > Polygonaceae > Persicaria > Persicaria tinctoria. The sequence continues at coordinate 638,624 of JBANSL010000019.1, read as the reverse complement.
CAAAATTTTAAATAATTTTTTTAAAAATTTGATATTTTATATATTATTACATCTTATTAAAAACATTTGATTGTTATTAATTCACGTAATTTTTAATAAAATGTAATAATATATAAAAATATCAAAATTTTAATTTTTTTTTAAAAATAATTTCATGTAATTATTTTAATATTTTTTAGAACTTTTATCTTCTTAAAAAAATGTGTTGAAAAATAAAAAATCAAATAGTATCGATCGGATGGAGTATTACACAATACAAATAAATGTAAAAATTGCTTTGAAAATGAAAGATCAAGTGATTGCAATTATAAAATGTAATAAATTGGAATCTCCATAAAAAAAATTAATCATATATAATTATAAATCAACCGGGTAAATCGGGTCACCAAGTCGAAACCCAGATTACTCGGAAAATTTTCGGATTTTCGGGTATAATTGTCTTTTCATATTAAATTAAGTGAGATTTAACAAGAAAATTAAAGGGGTATGGGTGGTTAGTTGTAAACAACATATATTTAATGGGTGGTTATTTGATAATTTTTTTTTAATAAAGGGTGGTTATTTGCAAACAAAAATGAATAGTGGGTGGTTATTTAACAATTTTTTAATAAGGGGTGATATTTACAAACAACAATGAATAATGGTGGTTTTATGCATTTTCAGCTGACTTTTATGGATGGAGTATTTCATTAGATCATTATAATATGATTTATTGGTTATTATATCTCATTCTTACCAATTAATGTAATAAGATTTGACATATAGCACTTTTTTTATTAGGTAAATTTTTTGATAGGGTAGCTCTAATCAAAATCATCCGTATGGACGAGGTAGGTATTTACTATTTAGTGATCTTAAGCAACCTTATCAACCACTATTGAGATCAAACACTTCTAAAACTTATGTGGCACCATTTAACATATGCTGTGATACTAATTAATTTAGGAAGAAAAAACCTAGACCCGTGCCATAAACTGATAAAGGAAATTTACTCAGCATTGCAAAACCCAACTGCTTTATCCTCTCTCCGTCTCTCTCAAAAACCTCTGCTTCAATTGCCAACCTTCTTGGAGAAAATCTGGGGGAGAGAGAGAGTGAGGAGACGCAGAAGAAAGCACCCTAAAATCAAAATGCAGAGGCTAATCTACTCTTCGCAAATCCCATCGAAGCTCCACTCTAACCCCCACCCATGTGTTCCCCAATTGCCCAGTCGAACTGGTTCCTTCGTACCCGCTACAACACCCTCGCAATTCGGATTTGGGTCCGGGTCCATCCGATTCGGTCTGTTCAGTTCCCGTCTTCAGCGCCTGGAATCGAATTGCCTCGCCAACCCCAACGGCGGCCCTTCCACCAGTTCATTCTGTTTCTGGCCTCTTATTGATCGAAATGAAGAAGTGCCGCCGCCCAAAGCTCGGGTTGTTGAGAAAAGCGAAAAAACGGGTTGGAATCCGCTGAAGGTACGACCTTTCTGTTGCTCAACTTGTTGCCCCCATTTGTTTAATTTGATCCCGTTTCTCATCTCGAGGCGATTGAATGTCTATTAGGAAATGAAATGTCAACTAGGTCAATTATGGATTTTGATCGGATTGTAGATTTGGACTTTCGTTCCTGTGGATCGGTTGATGTGACTAAAAAGGAGCAAACTCTAATATTCCATCGGATTTGATATGTCTTGTTTTTACTTCATTTGAGGGGTTGGATTTTTGTTTTGAGATGTGGTCATCTTAGAGTTCACTATAGTTTAGATGGTTTGGTTTGACTGTCTTTCTAATTGCTAAATCTGAGATTTCAGTTCCTAGTAGTATCCAGTAAGGGATTGGAATTGGGATTGGGATTCCTAGTTATCAACTGATCTGGAAAGAGGGAGGAACAAAAAATGTTTTCTTTCATGGCTGGTGAGTTTAGTTTTTTATTCTTGCCTTTACAAATTGCTGTGATTAGTCTTTCTGAATTGAAAGGAAGATGCAGACTTTCAATCAGAGTTTTAGTTTAAGTAGGGAATGTATGGCTTATCTTGCTCATAAGGTATAAGATAACTATTTGTTGCTGATAGGGTCTAAGGTAACTAATTGTCGACAAGGAGGCCGAATAATGTAAAATGTGTCCTTTGTTAATATGATGAAGTTTGTTACTGCCTTTCTTCTTTCCCACCTATGTTATCGTCTTAAAGTTGGATGTTTTTTTATTGTTCTTGCGTGCGTTATTGAGATCATTTCACACTGGTTGTTGGTATATGCCTTCTGGAGAATCTGTCGATGATGTTGTTGTTCATGTTTCTATTTATATAACACAATTACCTCATTTCTTTCCTCTTCTTTCTAATCCAGCGGCAATGGTTTGATGCTCGATTTAAACAGCATCCGCGATGTCAGTCAGTATTTAAAATTTTAAATATTTTCCTTTTCAGGCATTCGCAACTGCAAAGATTATTCTACTTTCAGTTATCACCATAACTTTGATCCATCCAATCTTGCCAAATCCCGCTCTTGCTAGCTTCCCAGCAGCCGCTGCTGCTAAGACTGGTGGGTCTGTAGGAAATGGTTTACTTCGCACAGAAATATTAACCAGCGCTTGGACTGGATTCTTTGCTGGTTGCTTACACACGTTGTCGGGGCCTGACCACCTTGCTGCCTTGGCCCCACTTTCTATAGGCCGGACCCGGATGGAGAGTGCTGCAGTGGGAGCCCTTTGGGGCTTTGGACATGAAGCTGGGCAGGTAATTTTTGGCTTGCTGTTTCTGCTACTTAAGGACCGCCTACATATCGAAGTGATCCAGACCTGGGGGACAAGAGTTGTCGGTTTGACACTACTTGTAATCGGTGCCATGGGGATCAAGGAAGCAATGGAGAGCCACCCGACTTTTGTTTCTCTAGAAAACGGTGAGCAAGATCTGAGTGCCTATGAATCCAATGTGGGAAAGAAGAAGATAGGATTCGCCACCTTTGCGACAGGGATAGTTCACGGGCTTCAACCCGACGCCCTAATGATGGTGCTGCCTGCACTGGCCTTGCCTTCTAGGGTGGCCGGTGCAGCCTTCTTGGGTATGTTCTTGATTGGGACCGTTGTCGCAATGGGTGGTTATACTGTGTTTATTGGATCGTGTAGCCAGGCTTTGAAGGACAGGATACCTAGGATAACCGAAAAGCTGACGTGGGCCGCTTCCTTAATAGCCATAGGTCTTGGATTAGCCATTCTGATCAGTCAGTTTTTCGGATTCACTCTCTACTGATCAACACAGCATCTTTGGTAGTCCTGTTTTGCTGTTGAATTGACCCATTTTGATTGAGATTAGATTGGATTTTCTAGTGTAGTCTGTCTGTTGGATGGCAGGTTATTCATCATTTTGCTTGAAGAAGGCTGTAATCTTGCTTTTTCCAAATGCAAATTTTTATGTTGTGATGTTGGAAAGGTGATGTGATTCCATTGTGTTATTGAATTTGAAGAGGAATCAACACTTGTTGGTGGCAGGGCCAGTGTTCCAAACTTATTTCTTTTCTTTTCATTATTTTAGATTAAGATGAAGACTTTTTGGTTATCAATCTTGTTTTTCAGTTTCTGTTTGGTTGGATCTTGTTTCTTTTCAAATGTCAGATGAAGCTTCAAATAGGTATATGATCATTTCATTGCTTCCAAAGAAAATGACTTCAACTAATGCTGCAGATTTATATGGCAAAATGAGGCATTATACTCTATGTGTTATTCGGATTTTGATTCGAACTCCCCGGCAGCGTGTATAGAGACCCTTGGATTGGAGTAGGGTTGTTATTCGAGCCGAACGAGCCGAGTTTGGCATGTTCAAGCTTGTTCATTTGCTAAACGAGCTCGAACCGAGCCGAGCCTAATTTTTAAACGAGCTTTTGATTTTGTTCAAGCTCGGCTTGTTTAGGAAATGAACGAGCTCGAGGCGAGCTTTAAGTAGTTCTATTTAGTTATAACATGTTAACTTAAAGAAATTTTTTGAAATTTCATAGAATTCGAGCTTTATTCGAACGAGCCGAGCTTTCAAACGAGCTTAAAATTTTGTTCAAACTCGGCTTGTTTAAATAATTGAATGAGCTCGAGTCGAGCTTTTTCGAGCCGATCCCGAGCTTTTCAGTTCATACAACCGCCCTAGATTAGAGGGTCATATATCCCCGGTCCGAACACACGAGTCTTAGAGAAGATCAAAAAGAAAATATTGTGGGTTGCAAATTTATTATTAACACTAATAAATATCTTAATAACAGAAATTAATATTTGATCTGTCTATACAGTATAATTTATAACCAATCAACAAACTGCACTACTGCAGTGAACGAAACTAATCAGCAAATCTGCTAAATTTGTATTCAGAGAGAAATTATGCATTCTGAATCGATTCTTGTAGCAATCTCTTTTATTAAGGCAAAAGTCCAAATCAATAAAGGATTTGGGCCAATATCAGCCCAATAAGAACCAACACAGCAGGCCCATGGGATCCAAATATAAGTATAATCAACCTCATCTTGTTATCTTAACAAAATGTGGTTTCCTTGATTTTTTAGAGATAGAATATGTGTAAATCAACCTTATGCCAAGTTATCATTATCGGCTAGTAAAACTCAATTTTGTCAAGCCTTACTGGCTTAACCAATAAGGATGACACATAATGATCATTAGATCACGAATTCAAATCCCCTCTATCCATATATTGTAAGGGGTCTAGTATCTGCATATGAACACACACAAAAAAAAAAAAGAGTAAGAATCGACTTTTTTTATTATTATTATTACTTGTCATAGAATAAATGTCTTTCTATTTTGATGTCTCAATTTACCAAGCTATATGTTATTCAGTATTTCAAATAAGTTTTCGGATAAATAAAACATCCCAATGGTTCGACGCGTCAGGTATCAACTTACCAAATTTAGTTTACTATTGAAGATGGGTAATACTCAAACTTGTACCAAAGATCTAAAATGTGAGGTTTAATGTGTAAACACGCTTAATTAATCTTTGTTTAGAGTGAGTTTTTCCCTTAAAAGACAAATTAAACAAGCTTCTAAAAGTGTTAAATTGAGCTCCCAAATAAGAATCATGCCAAAAACATAGCCGACTCTACTAGATAAATACATTTAATAACATTTTTTAAAAGGCCAATTAGTGTGTGAGAACAATAAAATGATTATAATTCTTAAAAAAATAAAATGATTATTACAAGTCCCTTAAGGTGGCCCTGACCAAAATAAAAACAATTCTCTTGGTAGTAGTTGAATGTGTTGATGGATTGAGTTTATATATAGTCCCCATTGATACAATCCGCAGATGGTTATATATATTAGAAATTAATTAAATATAATGTCAAACTTAATTCATACACTAAGATCAACATCTAGTACATGAAATCATGGTATGATTATTTGTAAATTAAGGGTAGGAATTTGCAACAAGACTCCCATATATTTAAAAAAAATATATGTGATGATGGAAACTGAGAACTAGTTCAAATTGGTGTGAATAACCACAACAACTACTCCATTATTACTTGGAATTGAAAGCAAGCAAGAAATAAAGATTTTTTAAAAAAAAATAAATAAATAAATACAATGTTTAAATAATCTTACAAATACCCAATTTGAAACAGACATTTTTCTTGTATTTTGATAACATGATATTGACAATTTGGTGTGGGAGTTATTAATTTCCCACCACCCCAATCTTGAATGGCGTTACATGACAATATATATATAGACGATGACTTATTGAGAGACAAAACAGCATGATTTATTATACATAAGAGTCAGAAAAGATATAAAATTTGGGGAATTATCAAACTATTTAAGGGTGTTGTTAATTGGATTGGTTTTGAAATTTGGAAGGTTATAGAAATGGACAATTAATAAACCATCAACAGATATAGACATGTGCCCAACTCATTCGATGATCTGTGTACTCATCTGTTTCTCAATCTTTTTCATGCGTTTGATTAATATAGATTATAGATAAGATTAGCCACCTAGGTACCCCATAAATAGGTTTTAATTTATTAATTATTTGTCATCACCCACGGCTATTAATCTACCATTTTCAGCATACAAATTTTGTCACCCTATGTTTACATATATTACACACTTTTAACAAATAAGCTAGTACCATTCCTTTTTTAATAAAATATTAAATTAATATATATTTGTATTTTTTAATCCAAATACTAAACAAAAAAAAAATATTTTTTTGATTTGATCTAAGATTTTAAAAAGTACAAATTATATAGATGAAAATTATGCAAACTATAAACTAGCTAAGGGGCATCTAATTTATAAAATTTATATTTTTTTTTGTAAAAGAAAAAAATATTGATATAGAGTTATGTCACATTTCATATTGATCAATAAAATGATATCATATACTAAATATATAAATTATTAACATTATTATTGGAACGATGATGTTGGAAATATGATATTTTTGACAAAACTGAATGATATACATAATAAATTAATTTATAGATGAAGGTGTAATTAGGTTGGGGTGAAATAAGCAAACGATTATGTTAAGGTACATGTATATAGTATCAAAATATAAAAATAATAATAGAAAAAAAAAATTATATAATCACCATCTTTATCCGAAAAAGTTGGTTAATAGCTAAATAAATGATAAAAGAAAACAATAAAATGGATGGCAAAAACATAGATTAATAACTGGTTAAAATTCCTAAAAGAAAGTTGAGAGTGACACACATGCAAAAACTATTATATACGTTTTAAGAGTGTATATAGGTAAATAATACACTAAGATAATGGATTAAATTTTATATTTAGATTAACCGATCTTTATAATTTATATTCTTCAAGTGTTGATCTTTCTAATGGATTAAATTTTGGCACCCTATTTGTTGGGTGTGGACATGTGAAACAAGAAATCCCACATCGAAAGTTGGGAGGGTTTCAATCTAGCATATAATTATTAGGTGGGCTATTTCACTCAACGTCAATTGGTTTTGGATTTGGGTTGGAACTCCATTTACTTGTCAGAGTCTAGGTGTTGTCCCGGAGAGCCTGGTAATACCATTATTTGGAGGTTGCAGAATCCCGATTTAAGAAAATAATGAGTTTTTCCATTTAACTTAAACTATAACCCAACGGCATGCATGCTAAATCAGCTTTGAGGGTTGGCGACGGTGTTCGGCAGGTAGATTATGCACAATCTGGGATGGGGATTATGGGGATTTTGGGAGATTTCTTCACAATCTACTCCCCCCAAGATTGTAAAAATTGTTGTGGGATTTCAGTATATGAGATCCAAAATTGCCCCTCCTCTACGCCTCACATTTCAGATCTGAGACTGCGCAAGTAGAGAGAGGGGAGAGAAATCGCCAGAGAAATCGCAACTTCGCCACCACCGCCACCAAGGTCAGGTACAATCCCTCCCTCTCCTCTCTTTCGTTGTCGGTCGGAGTGGGCGTGGTGGGCTTTGGGGTCCGGCGGCGGAGATCTCCTCCAGGGGAGGCTGTTCTCCACTGTCGAGGGGGGATTTGGGGAAGGGAAACCGAGGACCGCCCTCTTCTCCTGTCGGCGGCCTCGTTTGGGTCGTGTCCAAGGCGTAGAAGCTCTTGGCGGCCACCTCCCAACGGCGGCGGAGATCTCCTCCACTGGAGGAGATTATCGACGGTCAAGGGGGATTTGGGTTTGGGTCGTATACACGGCTCAAAACCCTAATCTCCTACCGGCGGCCTAGTTTGGGTCCTCTCAACGGCGGAGATTAACCGCGGGGGCACCTCCCACCGACGACGGTGGAGATCTCCTCCACTGGAAGAGATTATCAACGGTCAAGGGGGATTCTACTTTTTTTTTGTGGATGCCATAGCTGATTGCTTCGATCACCAGGGGAATGTCAAAAGAAATTAAAAAAAATAACAGAACGTGTAGCACTGAAATTTCCTTTTGCAACTGTTATAATATATGTTGTGGGATGAACCTTGACATGATAGTTAAATTGCATGTGATAATCTCTCACAACCCTTGTCCCTTTGTAAGAAATTGAGATCCTAGAACCTGGCCAGACAACAAAAAGAACCATTCATGTTCACTTTCTTCATCATCTTCTACCATTGACGATGGTATTGTGCTGCAATAGTAGAAGTTTTCCAATCAAGTTGAGGCCTGACATTGGGTACTTTGTGAAACCATTGCCAATGGTGTGTTATCTTCAGTTTCTTTAGTTAAATTGCAGGGTGTGTTATCTGTAGTTTCTGTTGTTTCTCTTTGACATTGTGAAGAGGTTAGAAACTTCATGTGATATCAAGTTATTTCTGTTAGTTTGTGTGTTATCTGTTTCAGGGTGTGTTAAATACCCACTTGCTACAGTTGAGATATGATTTATACATGTATATAATATCATTTATACAATTGAGATATCTTTAGTTAAACTGATGCTTGTTTGCATATTTACAATTGAGATATCATTTATCTGTTGCAGGGTGTGTTAAACACACACTGGCTACAATTGTTTGCAGGGTGTGTTAAATTCCTTTTGAAAGGTTAAACTTTTTCAGACCATGTCTTTAGTTACATTGCAGAGTGTCTTTAGTTTCTGTTCCATTTTATTATTCTCAGACCATGTGTTCAGTTAAATTCCTGTGTGTGTTATCTTTACTTTCTGTTCTTTGTCTTTTACATTTTGGAGAGGTTAGAAACTTGGAGGAAAATCATCTTACTACTGTTAGTTTGTGTTAGTCCCTTTTACAATTTGTGAATGGCTTTGACATTACCACTTTTGTATGTCACCAACTGTCAGGTGCAATGTTCCAGTTTAGTATTGTAACTTGACGGAAACTCATGTTATTTCTATTAGTTTCTCTTTTACATTGTGAAGAGGTTAGGAACTTGATAGAAAATCATGGTTTTTCTGTTAGTTTCTTATCTGAAGTTTCTGTTAGTTGCTGTTATTTCTGTTATGTGTCTATAGTTTCTGTTATATCTCTGGATGGGTGTTGACTGACGCAGTTTACAAGCTGTGCATATGTGAAGTACTAATCATTGCGCCTGCTGCCCCCACAGATACATCATGTCTTCTTCCGGCAGCTGGGCAAGCGGATGTCCTGAGAAATACCCATGGATTGGTGGGGTGGGGAGGAGAGGATTCCCCCGTGGTACGAGCAGGTTTGTACGTCCATTTTTTACTCTCGTCAAACTGTTTCTTTTTGTTATCATGAGGCAAACCTTATGCATTATGTCGTAGGTTATGGGTATAGCATGTGGCATAGGTGCTTATGTGTGGTGACTGTAATGTGCAGGAGAGGGACTTGTGGGTTGAGCGCGGCTCCAGTAATGTTCCGTCTGGCGACGAGAATAGGGCCCCACTTGAGGAGATTCCTCAGGCTATCCCCCCCGCTCCTGAGGACCCAAGGATTCAGCAGCTTAAGGACATCGCGATGGACCTCACAACCAGGGTCTTCGTCGCTGAGGCAACGGCTCAGAGGACTGCTGAGGAGCTGGAGAGGGCGAATGCACTCAACGACCAGCTGATAGAACAACTCGCTACCTTCTCCAAATCCGTGCAAGTATGGGGGGAGCTGCTTGGCGCAAGGTCCCAGTTGGAAACCCAGAAATGGATGTTCATCGCCATGACAGTTGTGGCCTTAGCGGCCCAGGCAAGGAACTGAAGCTTCCCGATTTGTGAAGAAGTCTTTTGTGTATATTCGGATGTTGTAGGAAATGGGAGTCGAATCCCTCCCTAGTCCCTTTTTGTAACGGAACTGTCGCCCCCTCCCTAGTCCCTTTTTGTTGCTGTGTCGGGGCGCACTAGTATCATGCTATGTAGTCAAACAACGATGGCTTTTTAGCAGGTTTGCAATGGTAGGTCTTGTTGTGTAAAATACATTGTAAGTTAGCCGTTAAACTCCCTTTTCATCTATTTGCTCAAAGTTCAATTAGCAGTTAAACACCAACCATACATGTTCATATATATATGCTCCCACATGGGCGAGAATGTCATGAATCCACTGCTCTCCGGTGTACGCAGAGGTGTAGCACGGCACCTTGTGTATGTGTTTGTGGTAGTGACATGAGAGGCGCACTGCCTCTAGTACAAGATACCAGTGAGCTAGGATAGCGCGCTTGTGCCTCCGCTTCTTCTGCCGTCGAACTGCCAGAGCATCCATTCCACCTACAAGTTACAGGAGCAGGTATGATGCTGATCACATTTACAAATATAAGCAAGTGTGCAATCTGGTAGAAATAATGAAACAAGCACGAAAATAGGGTATGAAAAACAATGAGGTATGAGACATGCATTCACACATGAAATTACACACAAATACCCAATCTCAACACCTACAGCAGGAGCCGAAAATGATGTCTACAACCACAATTGTCAAAGAACACCTCACTACCCTGAAAATCAAGTGTTCAAATTTAAGTTCCAAATAACCCACCTCACGCAACTTAAAACACAAGTAAAGGGAACTCCAGTTGTGCAACATTAACCTCAACCCGACCTACGCGTCACCGCCGCCGCTCTGGCAGAAACGTGACTTCAGCCACGCTAGCCTCACAACGTTGCTCCTGCTAAGCGCAAGGAACATCCTTTGTTTCTCGGGGGCGGTGAGGAATTCAATTGCGAAGCACAAAAACGGGCCCTCATCTTCTATCATTCCATCTGCCACAAGCTGGTCCAGTACCTTCACCACCTCCACCTCCCGGTTTGCTTCAGTTCGGTACAAATCGTCTTCAGACCGCACGAATTGGAGAATAGCCTCACCTGTTTCCTCAACGTAATCCATTCGCCTATCGAACGCAACTGACCCAGATGACCTTCGCGCACTTCGCTTCCTACCCGACGGTGTCTCAGAGGAGCTAGCCGGACGCTTCCCAGACCAGGTGGGGAAGGTGCTACATCCAGGGGTGACAGTGGGGGGTACCTCCACGGGACTGACAAGAGATGACTGCGTGGCACCTCGGACTAGTTCCGGAAAGCTACGGAGGTCGAATTGATCAACATCTTCCACATCATCCCCCAGGTTAACATCCGCAGCAGTCGGCTGGGGGCGGTGATGGTCACCTCCGTCGTTAGGCGTACAGGACATCGGCACAGGGCTGTCGAGGGGGTCCATACTAGGAGACACACAGTGCTTGCCGGTGGCCACGGTGCCTCCGTAAATCTGGTCCCAGGCATCTACAATGTCCGGAGGAATGCACTTGTTATTCAGTTTGCCAAAATCTGCCTTCTCCTACAAAATCAGTCCAAGCGAAGAAGCGTTAGAGTATGCGAAAAGCTTCTTTAACTTCTAAACATGTAGCTCAAGTGTAGATCAAGTGTATCAGGTATCAGTTCAACCACTATGTTTCTACAATCTGTCAGAAATGAGGGGGAAAGTGCGTGTTTTGAATAAAATTGAACCAACATACATTGAATCCACATTAGTTTTTGAACACATAAAAGTACACCAATCACCCACAAAGATTCATATAATCATGTTTATTATGAACAAGCACCTCAAAACATAAGCTCAAACAACAATAATACAGATTTCACAACAGCAAATCAAATACATATCCAACTTTCTATTCTTAATAACTTCAACAAAGAGTCATCTACAACACCCAAATGATACAATTGATAGCGTACCTGACATTTCCGCTCCCACCACTCATCGGTGGCCTTTATGCACCCTTTTTCGTAGTCCCACCCCAATCCGGTCTCGCCGTGCATCAACTCTTTCCAAGCCTTCCACCTCTCCTTCATGGTCGCGTGCTTGTTCTTAAGGGTGTTTGATAACATGCATTTAGAGAGTTATAATAGGTTGCATTTAGCTTAGTTATGATGCATATCATGCATGGGTTAAGTATAATTTGCATATTTGTTCTCTGTGTGGTTGGAGTCGGAATCTACATGTTTTTATTGATTATTTCAGGTAATAGTGGATCCGAGAAGGATAAATGGGTTGATAACGCTTTGGATGAGAATGTCTAGTTGATCGAAAAAGCTTACATGAAGATCTCAAGAGGTCCTGAGAAGAAGAAGCGAACCTAAACGAAGAACAAGTCTGCAGAAGTTGTCGCCAGACATGCTGAACTTGTTTTGGACTTTCTGGAGGCCTCGGTTGTCCGATCGACTATTATGACCATGCGTTGGAAAGATCTTTCAGAGAGCTACAACTTTCATGTTGACGTCAAGAGCTGATTCAAGACGGATTTTCCGTGAAAGACCAATGCAGCGGCCGCCGCATGGTGTGCAGCGGCCGCTGCCAGTACCGTCGCAGAGGAGTTGGAGAAAATTGTTGATGCTGCGGCCGCCGCATACATGCGGCGGCCGCCGCATCTGCCGTCAGCGCATAACGCTGCGTTTTGATTAAATAAACCCTAGATGCTTTTGTTTTGTTTCATGGCCGAATTGGGATTGTTTATAAGGCCAATTTTAGTTATTTTTCTAGGACTTCTATTCTATTCTACTTTTCATCAGGCAATTAGAGAGAGAGCGATGTTCGACATGGGCGACTAAACTCTCTTCGTTCTACTCGCAATTTGAAGCTTTATTTGGATTGATTGTGAGTTTCTAATTCTTGTTCCTTATTTCCTATATTGAATGTTTCGACTTCTTCGTGCTTTAATGTTTGATTGTTTTATTCTATCTTGTCTGATCAACTTGTTAGGATCAATTCAATTGCTAGGGTTTTGTAGATTCCTGATTGTGAACCTTAACCCAAGTGGCAAACTTAACCCTTTAGGGCTGATTGAACTAATTGGATGGGTAGGAAGTTGGATGTGTTGTTAAATTCCTCTTTAGGGACTGCAAATACCTTGGTTAATCTCTGAACTTAAAGCTATCAATTGGGTTAAATCCTTCTTTAGGGATTGTTCGATTGATAAGGGTTTCTAGGACTGATTGGACTAGTAACTATATTAAGTCGGGACAAGGGCATTCATAGGAAGACTAAAAGGACAAGAGGAAGTTACAATATCAATTCAACCAAATAAAGCGGATAGTTGTAGGTAGATCGATCTTCCCTAAATTGTTTTGCATCAACTTGTTTATAGTTTATTTTGTTTTCTTTCTTATTTCAATCACCCAAAAATCCCCCTTTTTACTAATTGGTAAATACACATTGCAAATGAATACTTGATTCTCTGTGGGATCGACCTCTTACTTGCTTGCTATACTAGGTTGTAGGTTTGAGTTTTATTTTGATACGGTTTACGCGACTAAAAACCGTCCATCAGTGTTGCTTCCACACTTTCTGGCATGTCTGCTCCTCGAATTGTGTCGTCAAAACCACCCAACTGAACCCCTGATCGCGGCCATATTTACCCTGATACCCAATAAGCAGTTCCAAGTACTGTTTCATTAGCGTCGGAGTCCACTGAAAAGGTGTTTCTTTCGAGCCCTTTGGTTTTTTTCCCTTGTCAGGAACAGGGGGCTTGCTACCGGATGACATGTTAGCTAATCGTCCTCAACTGATCTCCCCCAACGACAACAACACATGAAAACATATGCAAGCATCAGCAGTAGACAACGAAAGGGATGTCCGATTGTTGGGGGTTCCTCCACTTTCGACCTTTTCTCACCGTCACAAGCTAACTTGAAAGGGTTCAATCGGGTCGGGAGCCAACTAATCGAACTACCGAACCACTATGGTGCCCTATTAGGTGGCTGTGGGGAAATCCCCAATTCAACATACTATTGTAAACCTAAAATCCCAAAAATGGCGACTATACCTCCCCAATTCCATTTTGATTTTTCGTGTTTCAGGGAACAATCAAACTCAACAATATGCCCATTTCAACTTCTAATTTCAAGAACAGACTCAAATTTCAGAGAATCACGTACCTGGGAAACTCCGACGAACGGCACGGGTGTCTCCGAAGAGGGTTCTTCCGCATACAGGCGAGGGACGTCACGGTGCGCGGATGGCCGAGGGGGCTTCGTCAATCCTCGTCACGGAGCGCCGGCAGCTGTCGATCCTCGTCTCCGGATATCACCAGCCAGTGTCGGGGTGTCGGGTGGGAGCCGACGAATGTGAACTTGGATTCTTCGCAGTGTGGTTTTGGGAGGAAGGAAGAGGGGTGTGAGGTTTTTTTTTCAGGGGCATTTCCGACCTTTTGTTACTTTATTATACACCACAATCTCATACCAACCAAACACCTTTTACGAGATTTTCGACCTCCATAATCTCAATTCCCACAATCCCATTAATCTACCAAAATAATCTCCATCTCCTAACATCTACTGAAATCCCCATAATCCCTATAATCTCCATCTAGTGCCAAACACAGCCTAATTATCGCTCCACCGTTCCAACCCTCAAATTAGCCTATCCAATAACAAACTAGCTAAACATTATTCTTATAGCAAGAAATATGGCAATTCTTTGAATAATCCAATTTTTTTATTTTAGACGGTAGTGATCATATAAATATGATGAAAGCTCATCCGCATCCATATTTGATATTTTGATATATAGAATTCAATGGCATGCCGCCTCTCATCATCCAAACTTGCTACTTATCTTTAGTACCTTCTTCTTTTTTTTAAAAAATAACTTTGTGTTATATGTCATAAATTTTGATGGATCAATATATATAAGGCGGTGTCTGTATATTTACAGAGTGTATACCAAAAACCAATTAGTGATTTTCAACGTGAAACAAATCATCATGTCTGAACGACACACTAATAACAGACTAAATTTAAAAAAGAATAATAAGAACAAATTAATAGTCCATATATGTAAACAAAAGGAGTTTTGGAACAAGAATGGGATGTATAATGAAGGGAGGGGAGAGGGCATGGCGTGAAAGGAGGGGAGAGAGATCGACATCACCATATGAGGCCGACAGTACGGACCACTCTCTCCCAAATGTAACCGTTTCATTGTTTTCTACTTTACATAAAGTTCATTATTTACATACCCTTACATTTACAACACCCAGTCATGAATAAAGTCTGCCCCTACATTTTATAATACCACTTTTTTTTCTTTTTTTTTTTTTAAAAAAAAAAACAAACATTGGAGAAATGGGAAGAAAATATAGGAAAAGGACTGTTGGAAAGGGGCACGTACAAGGCAACTAAAGTTCTTGGGGTGGCCCCTCTCTCTATCTACAGTTTTCACAAATTTTGTCATTAATTTTTTTTCTTTTATTTATTCTTGGTTATGTCAAAAATATGAATTGGTGGCTTGCTATTTTTCAATATATTAATTAATCGATTTTCTAGTTTAGATTTAGAGAAAAATTATACCATCTTATATATGATGGGCAATTTTATTTTAATTAGTTATCGATTTACGACACAATAAATTGTAGAAATATATGGTTCTCGAGATCTAAATAAGCTCACATAAGATAATCAAGAATCTTACAAAACACATCCTAGGGAAAGGGAAGACTAATCACATCTTAAACGTAATGAAAGGGTAAAGGGATATGGTCCTCAACTAAAAACCAAAACCAAAACCAAAAATTTCCAAAATAAAAAAAGCAAAGGGCAATTAAAAGAAAAGGTCTTCCCATTATATTCTCTCCTCTTTTGAGTTCTTTTTGTGGTTGAATATAGAGTGGAAATGCAATGCATAGAGTGTTAGATAATGGTGGATTGGGGGAGGGGGGTGTGGGTGTGGGGTAGGGCCAAATCTTGGCAAGCAAAGGAACTAGAATTAAGCAACGCTCCCATAGAAATCCCTCTTAACTTTTCCCAATTTCCAAACCAACCACACACAAATCCCTTTATTCAGGAGTGGGTTTGGAGAGTACCATCAACAACAGCAACCAAAGCAAAGCAAAGTAAGTGTTGTTTAGTGTGAATTCAGATGCCAAAGCAAAGGGTTCCCCTGTCTCCCTCCCCTCTTTCACCTTTCCCCTGCTCTTGGACTATGTCATGTCCTCCAATAAAACTCTCATCCCATCCACCAATGACCCCTTCATCTAGTGGCAGGAGAGATGTGACTTTTGCAGGAGGTCAAGGATGAGCCTGTCTGTGGTGGCTTACGAGTTCGTGTCTTTTGCAAACTAGTGTTCAGGTCTGTGGAGAATTAGTCGACAACCTCGGAGTCTTCACGTTACAAAAGGGGAAAAAAAACTTTAATCCCATCCATCCATACATGCATCTCCATTTCTTACATTTAGTCAATTTGATGAAAATTGTCATCTAACTATTAAAACCAGCCTCATGGATAATTGTGTGACAAAACTCTACCTTCAAACACCTACTCTAGGAAAGAAATTCATAATCAACCCTTAGGATGACAAGTTGATCTATGGTTAATGCTTTATACATTTCAACCTTGGAGAACCAACAAATCGATTTGATTCGTTTGATACCATGTACCAATTCGAGATTTGAGTTCCAATGGATCTTTCAAAAGGAAAAATATAATTCATAACATCCTCATTCAACCTTTAATAATGGCATGTATCTCAAGTTTGATTCACATTCGGAAGCCTCTCATTAATAGGCCATACAATACTATTTCAATTCCGAAGAACCAACAATCGGATTTCATTCATTTAATGACACTTATCTATAGCACAATTAATGACAGATATCTCAAGTTTTTTTAGAACCATTTGGTGGCAAACCTAAAGTAAATCGGCTAGCGCTAACTGAATCGATCCATTGGTAAGGAACAAGACAAATCTTGTACTTTCACCCAATGATAGGAGCGGTGTTAGGAATCGAACTAGAAACCTCCTCATCACCCCTTACTCTACACCACTAGGGTCTAGGCCACCTCGACGAGGGCAAAAATGCCCTCACTACATCCCTCAAAAAACATGAAGAATGGAGATACATCACCTATCCCTAAATCCTAAACTTTTGACAATAGTATGGTTGTAAATGTAACATAGCCAAACCTAAAACTTTTGACCCAAAAAAAGAGCTATAAACACATACCAATCCCCCCATCTATGATCCACCTATCCCTTATTCCTTGTGATTTGTAAAGGTAAGCAAAAGCAAAACTATCCTCCATGCCTAGAAATGAAAAAAGGGCAAATCTTTTTAAGACATGAATGGACAGTAAATTTGTCAGTGGCTCAGAAGAAAAGATGAAATAATGAAAGACATAAATCAAATTTACAGTGTGAGGGAAACAGCAGTGAAAATCCATTTAGGGTGAAGATGCCAAACCCCACCACCCAATAAAAGCTCTGGCAATGCTCTCTGCCTCTTGCCTCTGTCCTGTCGATTTGATTACCATTTTCATGGAGTCTAGTGTTTCCACACCTTTTTCTTTTTCTGGGTTTTGTCTGCAGGGGACTCAACAACCGTATCCCCATACACAGACGATGAAGATTGAAGATGCACAATCGATAAACAAGAACCAAAGTGATCCCATCCCCCATGGAAAACTACAACTGCAATTTTTGCATTGGAATTGCCTCTGTTCATTTACTATCTGACCAAGTCTAGACAAATTTGTTCTCCTCCCTATCTCTAATCTACTAAAGAACCTTTCTTTTTTACCAAGAAATAAAAAAAAATTAAAGAAATTAAAAAATTAAAGAAGAGGATGCAGAGCTGTTGTTGCTGTTGTTGTTCTCTTCTTCCTTGTCTAGGAAATGAGGGCTTCAATGGTGCCTTTCTTTGCAGAGTTACACACAGGACAAGCATATAGAAAAGCTTCACAGGCTGTACAGCAACACAGATGCCTACAAGGAAGGAACAACACGCTCGAATTCATGGAATTACAGCTCCTGCACACCATTGATGCCGTCGTCGTTTTCATCCTCTTGCTGTTCCTTTCCCCTGTTTCTTCAACCTCTTCTTGATGTTCTTCCCCTGTTCTCGTTTCTCCCCTGTTTTCTTCGTTCTCGTCGCAGCAAGACTCTGCGTCGTCGAGGTCGCCATTGGAGGGTTGCTGCTGCAGGCAGAGCGTTGCTTTCTCCCTCCATTGATCGATTGCCGCGTTGAGTTTTGCAATCATGGATTCGTTCTCGCCGGCTATTCTCTTCCACGCTTGATTCTCCATCTCCAATCTTTTCATGAATTCTTGAAGCTCCATCGCTCTTTTCGTCGCTTGCGCTAACTCCTCGTCCTTTTGCCTCATCACCATGGCGGTTCTCGCCTCCACTTTCCGGAGAATCGCCCCTAACTGTTGCTTCCTCTGTTCTTGCAGAACCAGCTTTAGCCTCTCGTTCTGAAATCGAAAAACAGAGTTCATCGTCAGAAATGGTATTCAAATAAAATAAAAAAAAAGATGACATTTTTAGAAAAGCAAGATTGATAGGAGTCCGATGGCTAACCTGTAGATTGATGTAACTGTCAATCTCTCGTCCCTGTTTCTCAGCCTGGCTCGAGAAGGCCAATTGGGGGAAGGTAGAAGGCTGGGCTTTCATGGCGGAAAACACAAAGCTGTTATTTTGTACCGGTTGTTGAGGCATCAGAAACTGCTGCGGCAACTGAAGATTGAAACCGAAGCCATCGTTACTGGAATCAAGTGAGCCGGTGAAGGGGATGCCAAGATTATTATCTCTGTACGTCTGCGCTTCAACTGCCATTGCAAATTCCGAACTCTGTAACTGCTCTTCCGATTAAACAAAAAAAAAAAAAGGTACGAGCTTTAATCGTTCTTCGAAACGGAGGAGGGAGATGGGAGACTGTGGTGTGTTGGGATTCAAAGGGGACATATAAAGAGCAAAGAAAATGGGTGGTATGGGGATGGTGCGTGTATTTATAGGCTGCTAGCACTCATAACCAAAAAACAGAGGACTCAATTAAATATAAATATAAAAATAAAAATATATAATTAAATTGAAATGAAATAAAGAAAGGGAAAAGAGGGTAAATGTATAAAAATGGAGGACATAGAGAAATTGTGACAAAACGATCGGGTCAGGGGTGATGAATGGGGGAGGGGGTGGGTGGTGGGGAGAAGATAAAGCAGTGCCGGTTGCTGTGGTTGCAGGCGGGTGCTTGTTCAACGCCTCTCCCTCTCATTAATTAAAATTACTATATTGAATTCCCCAGATTCACAGATTTGTCAGTTTGGTCATCTGGAAAAGCTGAAGAATAGGATTCCTATTTTACCTTCCTAATCCATTTTTACCCTTAATTTTACCGCCCCTCTTTATGCCTTTTCTTTAGAACTCTCAATTCTTTTTTTGGAGCCAAACCCCACACACACATCCCACAAGGTTAATTTACCATTACACTTAACTAATTATGGGTCAAAGATAAGGACCATGTCAAGCAATAATGCCCCAAACCCTTGTTTCTTTTTTTTTTTTTTGCTTAATTAGAACGTAAGGTGGAATTTGCCATAATTACTCTCTTAAATCCATATTTAATTAAGGTAAAAGGATTTATTATGCAAGATTCGAGATCTAACCAGAAAGAACTATGAGATTCCGAGAAACTTAGGTCGGGTCATATGAAAACAGAAGTTGTGTCGGATTTTTATTTTGTTTTTGTTATAAGGTCAGGATCTACTATTTTTAATACAAAGGAGTTTAAGACATTGTATAGAGACTTCTCACACTCTTATATTTTGTGGTATTTTACCGTCCACAATCAACGTAGAATATGTGACATTTTATCCCAATAGAATCACTTATAAATCACTCATAACTATTTATAGTTATAAGATCGAGATATGGAATGAATGGGATTACTTAAGGCAATGGCTTTCGATAGAGGGAAAGTGTATTGTGATTAGGAAACTGTTTTCGGTGCGTGCTAGCTACTATGAATCTTATCACTTGGGGAATGGTATTTTTTGGGAGGGAAAAAAAAATTTATTAATATATAAATAAATAAATAAATACAGATCCTATTCCTAGGGGAGGATGAAGATTTATTTAAACAGTATATTTGGTCAAATTAATCTTCTAAAGATTGTAGCTTGTACTTCAATTAGAGTATCTAATTAATACAAATAAATCTTTTATGTGCATGAAATATATAGATATAGTAGTAATTCAAGAATCACAAGAAAGGTATTGTGCAATAAATAGGATACAAAATAGAGAAAAAAAATACATACATAATGTATGGATTGAAGTAATGAAGGTGTAACTTACGTGTGAAGAAAATTAAAAAAAAGGTAGATGGATGTGTGAAAAGATAAGGTAATTAAGGTCAATAAGGTCATGCATGTAACTGTTGCGTAGGAGAAACCGGAGGGGTTCATTTCATGCATTCAATGGCTTTTTTCTTTTTTTCTTTTTAGGTTGCATGATTTTAGGAGATTAGCTTGAATTCAATTTTATTTACAAACCGTCTTAATTCAATTAATGTATTATCCTAAGTAATTAATGAGGTTTTCAAAGTGGGCTTATGCCTAACGTGTCAAAAGGTTGAATTTTTAAAGCTGGATTTTTGCATGCGGAATATTAATCTAGTTGGTTTCAATACGCGCTCTTTATTCTTGATGGGCAAAGTTTCATCTACATCAAGTTTTTGTGGATTTTAATTAATATTTTATTTGTATTTGTTTACCCTTTAATGAAATCATGTTTTCTTCGCAACTTATTCCTTCCAAATTTTCTCATTTTAAAGGATTAATATCTCTAAATTTGTATAAAGATATACAATTTTTTTCTCTACGAAAACATTTAATCTCATTATTTTATTTTTTAGAGTGGAGGTCCAGGTACGAATTACCGCTTCAACCTATCCATTTAAAAAAAATAAAAACCGTAAAAAAAAGAAAGAAAAATTATTTAATATTTTTTTATTAGAATAAAAGTTTTATTGATAAAAAAAAACTTATAACAAATAATTGAAACAAAGATCTTGATACGATTTGGATTGTATTAAGTTATTTTAGTAAAACCAAATATTGTTCATAATAATTAATTCTCCTCTCTCTAATTTTATTAGTATTTTTTTGTAAAGAAAATATATTTTAATTAGTTTTGTCTACAAAGTTTGTTGTATTCTCAAATTAAATAAGTTTTCACAATGTCCCATGAATTATAATTTCAGTGAAATAAAATTTTCATTATTAAGTTCTCTATGATTGACAAAATTGAGAAATGTATCTAAAATCTTGATACCCATGAAATTCATCATTAATATTCGTGTGTGCAATACTGCAATACCAAGTTTTGTCCAACTTAATTAAGTTGATTAAAGACTATATAAAAATTCGCAGCACATATATCTCGTGGTAGTTTGGATTGGCTAACGGGTTGGTTCATCGATCACACTAGACCAAAAAAATTAAAAATTGATTATAACCTATAGAGTATAAGTAAGTGTATATATTATGTCTCACATAACTTGTCGAGGGGGGATTGGCTAGCGAATGGGTTCACCTAGCAACTATCATCCTATCACCATCCCATAACTCACATACGTCCTCTTTTTTATTATTCTTTGCTGTTTATGTTAGCTTTGAATTTTTAAATTTACCCACAATATATTGCATATATATATGATGTGACCGATTAACATAATTGTGCTACACAAATAGTGGTAACTTTTCTAAGTTATTTTTTCTAGGGTAATCAATTCTTATGATAATACGTAGTATTTAGTAATAAAAGGCTTTTCATACTAACTTAGTCTTTGTGGATGACCTGTAGTAATTAATAGGTTATGAGTTCGAATCTCGCTTCTCTTTATTGTAGGGTCTAGGTGTCTCTCTGGGAATAAAAAAATAGTTATAAAAAATAATTAGAAAATTAGTTTATTAGACTTAATTGATGGAGGGTTAATATCATTATGATTGATCAATACAGGTGTTGTAACGCACATTTACGAGTGTAAGTTATATGTTTTTTAAAAGAAAATGTGGACTGATGATATTTAGATAGTTCTAAGGTTCGTCTTCACTGCCCGTGAGATATTTCTGATGTATCGTTGGTCAATGGTGCTATCTCTTAGTGATTCTTTACTTCGTTCTTAGTCTACGTCTCTAACTTTCTAGTTTTTTGTTTGCTTATATTCATTACGTTGTAGAATGTGTGTTGCCTATTCTTTGCGCCATTTTCTGGCTTCTGTTGCTTTGTTCGACACTTCTTTGATTCGAAAATAAAAAACCTTTCCCTTATTAGCCAGTGATCATCCGATTTTTATAGTTAAGCTAAGGTTTGTCGACTTGTCAACCTATTGAGAATTACCCCTGTCCGAAATCGAATTCTAACTTTATTAAAGAAAATAACTTAGATAGTTCTAGATCACATTATAAATGGGCAAATACGAACAAAGAAGATATGAAGCTTTACAATGCTCCACTCAAAACCAAACCCGAACTATAATGGTCTAATTTTATTGGAGAAAATGGGAAATGATAAAGGATTTGGGTTAAATTAATTACTTAATTGCTTGCAGCATCACCAATCCCTCTTTTTCATGTACAATCTTACCAACTGGACAATGTTTCAAAAGAAACCTAAATTAGCAATCGAGTGTGAAATCCACCACCAAACAACTACATAATTGGAAGAAATAAACTAGACAAGTTAGGGCAAAAAAGCAACAAGTAATCATGTTTTTCCAAGAAAGCAACTATATATGGCTGATTACTAATTATATAATATAAAAATAAATAAGTGCTCCATCACCTCATCTAGTCTCATGTGATAACTCATATGCTAGCTAACATATATTGAAAAATATATAAAATGTTGTCATGTACTGTATATATGTATAGGTAAAAATCTAGAAAGCAACAACTAAGTTTGGGTTTGGAAACAAGTGTGGCAATTTCGTTCATCCCTTCCAAGAAAGTGTTGGTTCGTGTGGACCAAACTTAATTAAAGTTTCAAAAGATGTGAAATATCAACTATATCTTTAGTCTAATATGGTTCTATTTTTGTCTTTTGTGATTGTTCATCTTCATCTTTATTTGGACTTTAGAGATAGATTAGCTCCAATCCTCCTTTAATTATTTCTCACATGTATAGTAAAGTGCTCTTTTTTTTTAAAAAAAAAAACCCTCCTTTTTCATCATTAAGTATTTCTATTCAACATGTACATAGCCAGGAAATTAAAATAAAAGATTTTACGAATCGTTAAGCTTATATACAGGGGCGGATCCTCTTTAGGATCAGAGGTGACAGTCGCCCTGCAATCGAAAATGAAATCTAATGTACATGTTCCTCTCGTCGATAGCTTCGATTTGATATATCATAAGCTCAAATCCGACACATGAGGAAAAAGTTATAAACATTTCAAGATTTAACAGACACAAATTATTTCCGACATCATTTTCCAAACTGAGTTACTTCTATCGTAACTATCGTTTGTTAAACTTCAAATTAGTAGGTTATATTGCAATATTTGAAAACTTTGGAATAAAGTAGGCATGATTAATGTTTTTATTCTAGTTAGCCATTCATAATATTGATGATTTCTTAAAAAAAAATAGATATTTTATAGACAATTTTTTTATGGTAATTTCCCGCCCCCTCAAATAAAAGTTTCAAGATCTGTCACTGCTTATATATCTATTATATCAATAAAATGGCCGTGTTTGGATTTATTATATTTTAATTATAATAAAATTATTTTATCTAGGTTTATAATTTAATAAAATAATCACATATATCGAAATAAAATAAATACACTATAATTTATATATCGTATAATCCAAACACACTCTTAATTTAAACACCTTAAAGTTTGTGTGTGCCAAACACCACCGGTACCTGTAATATTTCCAAGATTTTGGCGAACTATTGCTTACGTTATAAAAATAATGCAATTGAATCCAAACACACCCTTACAATCAGACAAAGAAAGCCCTCTTATTAAACCCTCCATAGCTCCATATATGAATAATAGTTTCCAACTTTTTTTCCTATAGCTATAGACTATAGTAATAGTTGTACCTTCTATGAATCTAAACGGTGTTCTTTTTTAAGATTTCCATTTTATCCTAAAATAAGACGTCTTTGGAATTAGTATGTTGAACTCATAAATTTTGAACCATAGGGAAATTAATTATTGGTAAAACCAATAATAATTTATACTAGTAAGAAGCTGAAAGCCGGAGAGAATCAAGGCACTTAGATTTGTTTGAATGTATAAGTTTAATTAAAGCTAGATTAATCTGGGTTCTGCAATTTGTATGAACAAGAGGAATCAATACTCTGTCTAATGTTTGCTTAGCCTATATACACTGTCCATGTGCTCTTTTTTTTTTTCCCCTCCAATAATTACACTTGATTAGTGAGAAATTGTGTTAGCCAATTTACATTATCAAACAATTAAAAAGAACGGTAGAAAATGATGTTTTTTTTTTTAAATGCATCAAACATTTTATACAAATAATATTCTCTTGGATATCTCCTTAATTAATATAGATGTACTGTATACAAGCTAGAATATGAGTTTTAATAATATATCATGTCCTCATACTCCACCAATGTATTAAAGTTGGAATTTCTTTTGAAGATTCAATGATTCAAAGATATCTAGATACCTCTCACCCAGCAATTCACTTCTAGAATCTATAGTTTCAACTTTCAACCAATATTTTTTCTTTTTTTTTTCCACAAAAAAAATTTGAATACTTATATGAATATTTTTAACCGAACATGTATTTTAGAGAAAAGATGATAATTTAGATAAAATAGGCCAACAAATTTTGCATATCAACATGTAAAATAGATGGATTGACAAACCCATCAAATTGCTTTTCTTTCCTTTTTTAAGTTTTGATGAATTATCTCTCGATGAACTTAAAATTAAATTTATTAAAATATATAATATTTATAGCATGTATTGAATATATAAATTTGTAAAATAGAGGAAGAGTTAAGATATAGATTTTTTTAGAAATTTTTATATTTCATTTTCTATTTTAAAGATTTTTTGAAATAGTTGCAAAAGGAAAATATTTTAATATATAAAAAATTGAATTTATTTGAGTTGAGATGTATTTGGGGCTTTATTAATTACATTTTAAAAAAAAAAAAAAAAAAGTATTCGTTTCGTGTGCATAATAAAATAATGGTATTGATAAGTTTGTTCAGATGGGTAGCATCCAATAAAAATTAATACGTGTGTACCAATAATATATATATAGGAGGAGGGTGTGGAATAAGGTTGTGATCGTAAACAAATGGGATCGGAATTGGCATCTCTTAAAAGGAGGGCAACCTTTTTTTCCAAGTCATAGTCAGATAGCAATTTCCTAACATTACGTTATTTTTATACTCCACTAATTAAATTGTCCCTCAATTATCAATCCATTCCATACATATACATGGGGCTAATCAACTAATTCCAATAATTATTAAATTAATACTCTAAAAAAGAGCATAGGGCTAATCATAAAAAGGGTCATTAGGAAACACAATTAATTAATTGATTAATTGATTGATTAACATTTAGATTTGTCTTTCAGCTGGCAGATGCTGGCCCACACTTATTAATCACCACTCACCAATACTATGCCTGTGACTCTGATTTATAGATTAATCAACCATCTACATATTGGCAAATTTTACATATTTATAAACATTTTTTGTTGGGATAAATTACCAAGAAATATAAAACTTCAATTTGATTTAACGTTGGCATGCCTCGTGTGCCCACACATGACAGAATCAAGAATGGGGTTATTCGTAAAGTATGTGTAAGCTGTATTAAAAACAAGATGCGTGAGTTGAGGGTTCAATGGTTTGGTCCATGTGTGAAAGAGAGACATAACACAACAGTGTGCAGGTGTGATCGATAACCGTACCTAGCTATCGAGAGTATTCGACGTTCTAGAGGGCGACTGATGAAGAGATTGAAGGAGATGATCATACAAGACCTTGTTGTTTTAGAGATCACTAACGAGCTATCACAAGATAGGGCATAGTGGAAGAGAGCTATCACTGTCAAAGAGAGATGGTAATAGGTGTCATGGAGCTTACCCGTCGTTATGTAACGTTTCCTTAGTTTCTTTTCCACCTTTTTCTTAGTGCATTGTCTATGATTTTTCATATTATCTTGTTTGTATAGCTTGCTTCATTTGAGTGTCTAAGTCTTGTCTTATACAATATATTCTAATATATATTTATATGTTTTATATATTTCTATTATCTTTATAATATTTTTGGGTCACACAGAAACACGTATGTTCTCAACTTTGTTAGGAAAAGGGTGTGTAGTGTGTACTACTAAAGCTTATCACAAACCCTGATAGGTGCGGGGTATATTAGGATGATTGATGTTGTTGTTGTTGTAACAATGTACTATTGAAAATTTGAAATGGATTAAACTGGTTTTGTGGTGAAGACCAGTCAAAGATTCTTGCCTCATACTCCATCCATCCAAAAATACATGGGTTTTAAAGGTAAATTTTTATCCAAAAATAGATGAGCTTTTATGTTTTCTAGGTAGAAAATTATAATGATTTGTATTGATTTGTGTGTTGTTGACTTTTTAAAATAATTTGATTGGTTAAAATGTGTAGTGGATGTTAAAAAATAATAAATTTTATGAAAAAGTTAGTGTAATGATGATGTTTTTTTAAAAGTAAAGTGTTTTATTAAAACTTGTGCAAGAGGCTAAAAGACCATGTATTTTAGGACGGAGGTAGTATATAGTTAGGACTTTAGTACATTATGGGTTCGTATGGGACGGGGTTAATAAACCGACTAAAATTATAAACAGGGTAAAAATTTATAAACTGTTGGTAAAAGTAGTTAAAAATTTATGAAAAAATATAAACTCCGTATGGGACGAAAAACAGTTTATTTGTAAAAAGTGGAGTTTATTTGGTTGTTATTAGGGATATTGTGGTACTTTCAAACCAAATAAACTATTAAAACCACAAAAAACTTCCAAAACAAGCTTTTAAAATAAGCCTCCATTTCAACCAAAATCTCCTACAAAATTGTACCCCATACAACATTTAAGTTTTTAACCTGTTGAAAATTAAATTTTCAACCGATTGAAATTGCTCCCATACAGGCCCTATATATATATTATATGAGAATTCAGAAGGGTTCGTCAAACCTACTTCCTAATATTAATTGAATTAATCCACATTTTTTGTGGTGCATTACTGACCGTTAACACGGTTACTTACACCTACACCGTATTATAACGAGAAGATGAACCTTTAGAGTAAAATGATTTAATTATATTGTAGAATATCTAAATGGTTTACGCTTTTTTTTTTCATTAAAATATATTTTACGTGAAAAAACAACGTTGTAAGCCAAAACATTGCATATTTAATTTATATTCTTTTTGTGCATCATTTTATATTTTGTATTTTTATGTGTGCTTTTTTTTTTACCCAAGTTTACAAAAAAAAAAAAAAAAAATTATCACCGCACATCTTCGCTTGATTATTTTCCTACATATATAATACATTTAATCACGGGGTGAATTAAATGTATTATATATGTATTTTGGTCTCGTCCATTAAGTCACCAAAAATCTGATTCATCCGATTAATAAAAACATCAACCCAACACACAATCTTCCGCCTCCTTGTGCTCCTTGTGAGGTCTGGTCCTCTAATCCACCAATCTCCATGACCAATTCATTGCTAGTGATCCCCTATTTCTCAGATTTAGGGCTCGAAATCCCCAATCGATAGCCCGTTCTTGGGGTTCTTATGAATCTCAGAACTTAGGGCCTGACCATAACCCTTCAAATGGCAATCGATTTCAATCCCTGATCTTCGACCAAGACTACTGGAGGTCTTTGTTTCCCGGGAATAGCCATTGCAGGCTCTTCTGGCTATTTCTGGATTTCGCCTCCGTCTCCCATCTCTATCGTTCCTCCGGCGGGCCTCGTTGGAGTTGCTCCGGTCTGGGACTCTTTATTCGGCGTCGCCCTGGTGTTCCTCCGCCCTCCGGGGCCCGAACGTCGGTGCCGCCACCACCACTAGACTCCCCACCGCCATAGCTTTTAAATCCACCGGACTACTGCCTAGATCCACCACTTGGTTTCCATCCTCCCTGCTCCGTTGCCTCCTTTGGTCATGGGCTGGTTGGTTGGTTGCCGTCCACCTCTACCCGATTGGGGCTGTGTGGGTGGGCTTGCCTCGGGATGTTCCTCCCCTGCCCCCCTCGGACTTCGCCGCTCCTAAATCCACCGTTGATCGCTTGGTGGTTCCGGAATTCCGGGGCTTTTCGCGTACCTGGCTTCCCTGGCGTGCAAGGATTTATTTCTTCCTTGCACGCCAAGGTCAATTTTATTATTATTAAAAAAAAAAAATCCATACGGATCCTGTTGGAGATTCTAGTCTCTACGTACCCCAATTAACCTTTTATATTTATATTTATAGAAATATAATAGACAAACCGAAATTTATCCGACCAACTGAATCGCTTTACCCTTTAACCCGTTCCTTTTGATCTTGGTTTGTTTGGCCCAGTAGAGTGGAGTCGTTTCTTGGGTGTGAGTTCGTTTAGTTCCGGATGATTTGCAGTCTCGAGCGCCCTGTTGTTCGAATTGAGCATGGCAATGTTCGTGATTCTCGAAGATCTCTCATCTAGGTGGGGGGAACGTCGTTGATCCGCATTTCCCCAGGTGACGCCTTTTCCGATGGGTTTCTGCATCTGTCTCCCCGGCGTCGAGTCGTCGTGTCAGTCCATCGACTTTCCCATGTTCTCGGCTTTCGCTGCTCCACTCGGTGTCCTTCGACTGTCTCTCTTCTGGCCTTCTTGCTGAGATCTTTTTTTTTCGGGTTAACTGTTTTAGTTTTTTATATCATGACGGTTAGCCCGTCTGCCTCTTTCGGCCTCTCGTTGCTCCAGACTTCAACTGAAGTCTTGGACTACGAATTATTTCCTGTTAAAAAAAAAAAAAATCACGGGGTGAATTACAAAATCACCCTTAAATTGAATAGTTTTCTCAATACCACACATAAATTTAAAAATTACATAAAATCATTGATCCATCAATTTGGTTTTCCTTCAAACAAACAGCCATAAGGCCATAACTCCACAAGTCACAACTCCTTTTACGTTTAGAAAATGTTTTTTTACAAAATGTAAAATTGAGCCTTATCAAATGACGATTGGTGCCGTTATAAACGAAAATAAACTAGAATGATCGAAGTCTTTCAGGACCTTTTGATCTATTTTAAAGGGAAGAAAAAACGTCTGACCTAATATTAATCATGTACTTGAAAAAATATTTATTTACTATTTATGTTATGCTTCTCTAAAAGGATAAAAAAACTATATAAAATATCTATTTGTTAAAAAATTTGAACTTAATCGTAATTACGAAATTATTTTAAAAAATGGATATTTTATATAGTTTTTATAATTCAAAAAAACGTGTGCGAATAATAAAAATATTGATGTATACCAAATTTGGTGTGTTGAGATGTTAAATACATGGAGAGTCACATCATGCACTAACAAAACCGAGCTCACAAGATCGATAGAGCTTCATCCAAAAATCAATTCGCAATAGGAGGAGTAGCTTGTGAGCTTGTATTCAAGGCGTGAATTTCATATAATTCTCATGTGGGATACGTTTTCTATCACTTCACATCTTCCATATATGGGAAATGGCAAGTATCCCACATCGAAATTCAAAAGTATGAATTAACCAAAACTTGGATATAAGATAATTAGCTATTTCTCATATATTGTCAATTGATTTTATGATAAAACTCTGCTCATTTTTACGTGCAAGCTAGGTTACTAGCGTAGGTGTGTGCATCCAAGTCTAACTTTGATATTTGTAGAAAAATATATGTAGTGCGGAATTGTTGGAAAGATGGATCGAGATGGGAATTGAAGCCGGCCCAAACCTCAAATCACGGCAAGAAGTCTTGAATCGGTCGTATTCAATTCACGCACGCACGCGCGCGCGCGCGCACACACACGGGTTTCAACATATGCAAGCTCTGCGAAATGCGCACACACACGGGTTTCAACATATGCAAGCTATGCGAAATGCACACATGTACACCTTATAATTCATTCAATTGATCGACTATACATATACAACATTTGACCCGAAATGTTTTTCTTTTCCTTTTTTCAATTATCTCATTTTAGTTTTTTCTAAAATTATTATTCCGTTCATCTAGATCAATCTATATTACTACAATTTTAGTTAAGAATAAGATGAATGAAACAACCAACTTGCCGACATATGGTAACAACATTTGTTACTGTGAAACGTCCAATACATATATTGTGGTACGTTGTTTTACTGTAGTAGCTGGCGAGCTATTTATGTTGCAAATGTAGGGCCGCCGATGGAGAAACCGAGTTGAAAATTGTTGAAAACCAAGTGTTTAGAAAACCATAAAGGTTGTAGCGTGGTATATCCAGAATCCACTGTCTTAGAAGTGAATTCGTTCCGACCGTAAGTGCAAGTCGCCCCCTAAGGTTACACAACACACCCTCGTACTCGTGCACTCGAAACAAGGGTTTGGAATCACGAAAGACTTTGCTCAGAACTAAGGTGAAAGAGAGAGAGATGGTTTTCTGTATGTGAAAAACTGAAGACAAGACGTCTTGTTTTAAAGGAGAAAGGAGACGCTCCTCAATCGGTAGTGCATGCGAGAATCTCGGAACGGTTACAAGACGCTCCACATTCAAAATGTGACGGAAATCTCGGAGCGATTACGACTGAGGGATAAAGACGAGAAATAAATCGGAAAAACAAAAAAAATACGTCACAAAAATCTCAGACACCACGTCTCACGGACTGGACCGGCAGCGGCGGCAGTGCACACGTGTGAGACCCTATTCCATCACTCAACCCATGGTTGGATAAGAACCCATTTTAAAGCAACTACTCATATCCCTAGATATCAACGTGGGACAAAACCTTTCACCTTTACTCAAATTCAAGCATTTACTCCAACCTGAATTAATGTATTGATATGATCGATGTGCCTTCTAAAACTACTGCTAACGAATAATGTAAATTATATACTGTTGCAATTAAATTATTCAGTATGATATATATATATATATATATATATATATATATATATATATATATATATATATATATATATATATATATATATATATATATATGTCGATCACCATAATATAAACATGCATGGTAATCGGCAAAGAGGACTTTTATGGATGGCATTAATTTTTTAAACATGTTAATTGAGGTCGATCTTTGGTCTTTACATCAGCTTAATTAAAATTAATTACATGTTAATTTCGTGTACGTACTAAAAACCAAAGTTAATTGAACTAATTGATTAGCATTTGTCGTTGCGAAAGTGAATCGAAAGAGCATGTGAAAAGTCACCGATTTAGCATATGCATGGAGCCTACGTTTCACTATTTTGACCCATCCTTTTATTTTTTCCCATTAACCAGTAATGTGTTTGTTATCCGCACTTTTGCGTATTTTATTGATAAATTATATTGTATGATATGAATTACATCAAAATTATTTTTTATTAAATTTTATGTGACGATTAAAATAAATTTGTTTCCTTAATTACTTTTTTCATCGTTAATTGATTTTTTTTAAGAGTAATTATATGTGAGTCTATACACAACCTTTGCTTATATATTGTATATATATTGACTCATCCGGAGTACTCAACCAGGTAAGAAACAGGGGAGGAATGGAAAGCCATAACCAATGGGATCTGGCACATTATACATTCATACATACCAAATTCAAAGTAAGATATCATCACTGAATTCATTAATTAATGGTAGAAAGATACAGATATATATATGTATGGCATGAAACATTGAAATGTATTTTGGATTTGCAGCAATATGTGTGTTTATGGGCATTTTATTTTGTGAGTTTGTTGGTTGAAGCAACATACATATATATATATTACATATACAGTGGGTGTGGGTGTGGGTGTGTCTCCATCCCCAACAGTATTTGGTACCACCCTTCCTCTGCCTACATAATGCATCCATCTGCACTGCATAATGCCATAATGCATATGATATGATGGATAATGGATTCACCTTCCCTTCCACTTCCACTTTTGGTGTAAAATTGCTTTTAACTCTCATCTTAATTTATTTGCTGCTCACCTTGGAAACAGCCAATTGTACGCAATTGAATTGGACTTAAGTTTTATATTATACAGGGTGGATATATCATATATATATATATATATATATGTGGCCCTTTATATTAATTGTATCGTGCACCGATCAAACCAGTGCTTGTGAACTTGACTAGTCATTATACATTAATTGTTTAATACTAATGCTGTAATCAGTCAAGTCATTGGGTGCTGAGTGGGTTCAAGTTTCAATCAGCTTACCTAGATCGAGTTCATTAGGGATTACTTAATTAATTAGGGGAAGGGACCCGGTTCGTAACCCGGTTCGCCGGATTATTATTTAAAGTATTACAGTATTAAAAACAGTTATATTTAGGAGGTTGAAAAGAAGAGAAATAGGCATTAAAAAAGGGAGCGAAAAGTCATATACAGGCCAAGGGCGGGAGTCCTCTCTGTAAGGGCCTACTCCTACGAACGGACTCTCCATCAGTAGTTGATATTGATATATCGTGATCGGGCAGCTCGGCTCGGCCGACTCTAATTTTTAAATGTTTTATTTTCAAGTTTAGATTGTTTAGAAATTGAACGAGGTCGAGTTTATTTTTTTTTTAAGCTTTAATTAGTTCTAATTCATTAATTTCAAAAATTCTATAAAATTTAAGTTATTTGAGTTTAAATCAAATGAACTGGGCTTTTAACTGAGCTTCAAATTTTATTTAGATTCGGTTTGTTTAGATAAGTGAACGAGCTTAGATCAAACTTTTTTCGAGTTGAGCTCGAACTATTCAGTTCATATATATACTATCAATATTACTGATCATCTGTTGTGCTCTGCGTTTTCCCTTAAACTTAGCCCCCGTTTGTTTTTTGGTAGGAAAAAGCAATGATTACCCTCGTGAATATAGTCCATATTTAAGTTAAGATTCATTGATCACTATTCTAATCATTCCCCTCCTTCTCCCATTTTTCATACAAATGTATTACCCTTCTATTCCCTATTTTTGAGGGGGTAACTAATACCTCTAGGATGGGTTAATATTCCCCTCCATCCTCTCCTCCAATCTCACAAAAATTGATGATCATATACATTTTATGTCTAAAATTTAATACCTTACATCCATTCAGACTGTTGGGGTCCTTCACGTGTTCAGTCCTTGGGCGGTCACAGGTATTTTTTGTCTCTGATTGATGATTACTCTAGGATGACTTGGGTATTCATGATGAGGCATAAAAGTGAGGCATTCAGTAAGTTCAGGGAGTGGAAGACTCTAGTAGAGAATCAGACTGGAAAGAAGGTCAAGAGGCTGCGAACTGATAATGGTTTGGAATTCTGTTCATCTGAGTTTGATGGGTTCTGCAGAAATGAGAGCATTGCTCGGCATCACAAACTGGTATCAGAGCTTTGGTCGTTGAATTCCGCCGAGAATGATGTCTGGTTCTGTGTTGAAGATCGACAAGTTTACTGGAAGAAATTCTTTCAGTCTGTGGCAGATCAAGATGCGGGCTTTGCTGAAACAGCAAGGCTTATGGACACCGTTGGCCGCCGACAAGAAGGGGGCTGATACAACCACCGCTGAGTACGGCCTTCTGGAGGAGAAGGCTCATTCGACGATTATGTTGTGTCTCGCAGACGATGTCATAACAGAAGTTGCTGATCAGGAAACCGCAAGCAAGTTGTGGCTAAAGTTGGAGTCTTTGTACATGACAAAGTCTCTGACGAACAAGTTGCTTCTGAAACAACGGTTGTTCGGGCTGCGTATGCAGGAAGGTACACAACTCAGAGATCATCTTGATCAACTTAACACTTTATTACTTGAATTGCGTAATATTGATGTTAAGGTGGAGGACGAAGATGCTGCCCTAATTCTGCTGGTATCCCTACCCCCCACATACGAGAACTTCGTTCAATCGTTCGTCGTTGGGAAGGATACCATCACGTTGGAAGAGGTTAGATCGTCGCTTCACAGCAGAGAGTTGCGTCTGAAGGCAACCGCGTCGGTTACAGACAATCAGGCTTCCGGGCTTGTGGCAAACGGAGGCAAATCTGATGGTAGAAAGGGCAATAAGAAGAAGCATCGGCAAGATCGCAAATCAGGCCCTAAACCAAACGATGTTTGTAACTATTGCAAGGAAAAAGGTCATTGGAAGAATGATTGTCCGAAGAAGAAGAAGCAATGAGAAGAGAATCAGGGTGAAAAAGGTGGGAACTGCTGATAATCCCGCTGATATGTTCACTAAGCCAGTTCCAGAGAGCAAGTTCCAACACTGTTTGGACTTGCTTAATATCACCAGCTGTTGAGTTGCCCTACGGGGCAGTCTGGGTCCTTCTTCAAGGACCAATCTGAGGCAGAGAACGTCTGGGCACTTTGTCATAGGTGCATCTGTTTATGAGAGGATTCAAGTCAAGGTGGAGATTTGTTAATGTGCCTTGAACGACTGTTGACCGGCGACGCATTGGGGGGTCCGGGGGGGCGGAGCCTCCCGGCGGTGGTATGCGATGTTTATTGTAAACGGGCCTATCGTCTGTCTATTTTGGGCTTTCAGCCCGTTGTCTGTTTAGGGTTCCATGAGTCTCTTCATATACTCATGGAACGCCGACCCCTGTAACCTAATCTGTTTTCGCTTCCTCTAATAAGAAATCTGGTTCTCTGCCCGTGGACGTAGGCAACACACCGTTGCTGAACCACATAAATCTCTGTGTCTTTCTTCGCTATTATTGTTCTCGTTATAACACCCTTAAAATTATATAAAAAAAACACTCTCTATATTACGGAGTATTGATATATGAAGGGGGTGGGGTGTATGCACTGTCAGTCAGGGGGTGTTGGGTTTGCTTTCTTTAAACCAAAGCACGTATCTCCAGAATGGAAAAAAAAGAACGCGCTTGGACGCGCCGCACTTCCTCTCTCCCTCAGGCCCTCCAGCCGCCCACCACCAGCCATGGCGTCCGCCGATCCGCTCCACTGCAACCGCCGACGACTGATCCCGATCTAACCCCCACTGGCCTGGCCTCGTCACCACTTGTCCCAATTCTGTCGAATCATCTCACCATACACAGCCCCCCCAAATACTCCGCCTCCCTCAGCCTGCGAAAGGTGCCTTTCGGGGAGGTGGCAACCTCTGATTCGTGCTACTGTTGGCGAGATCCGTCACTCAAGTGGTTTGGGAGGCCCTTTTCCAGAGCCTTAATGTGGGATGGGATCGGTCTGGTCTGGCCGGACGGCAGCTGTCGCGTCTCGCTGGGGCGTGGGTGGCTGTTGGGGTCGCGCCCTCCTTCTTGCTCTGTGTCTTCGGTCAGTCGATGCCTCTCTCTTGCCCGCTCTGTGGTCACTTCCCATCGGCAATTAAACATCTCTGTAAGTTTTTCTGCTACCCTTAATCCCCAATTGAGTACCCTATATGCCTACAAGCTTTTTGTTTATTTAAGGCTTTACCAGGCCATTAACGCTAATAGCGCTTGCAAAACATCTGATTCCTGTCTCGATTGTGCAATTGCTTCTATTACTTCTTCTTTCCTCTCAATCATGGCTTCTAAATCTTTTCTTGAGGCGTTATCTGAGACGCAAGATACTCATGGCTCTCCTGGCATGCCGGCCTCCGGCACACAAGCCCAGGCAGCGCCGGTTGCCTCTGCGGCTCCGGCCCCTGCTGCTGTTCCTCTCTCGGCGGAGGCTAAGGGTATGGCTAAGATGGGTGGTGAGGCTCCTATTATTGGGGCTTCAGTAGAACCCCATTCGGTTAGCATTGATCGCTCTTCTTATTTTGCTCGTTTGGCTGATATTCGTAAAAAAAGTATTGCTGAGAACCAGCACATTCTGTTGTGCACTCTCTTTGGTGGGTATACTGACTTTCCTGCTCTCAAAGCTAAGATCAAGGCGGAATGGCGCCGTTGTGTGGGTCCCTTCGAGCTTGTCGAACGCGAGGACGGGTGGTTCGATGCCCGGTTTTCGGCTCCAGCTGACCTCAAGAGGGTGTGGGTGGAACGCCCTTACCATCTGTTTGGACAGATTCTTGTTCTCCAGAAGTGG
This sequence comes from Persicaria tinctoria, assembly GCA_037127255.1. Taxonomy (NCBI): domain Eukaryota; kingdom Viridiplantae; phylum Streptophyta; class Magnoliopsida; order Caryophyllales; family Polygonaceae; genus Persicaria; species Persicaria tinctoria. The sequence goes on along the minus strand of JBANSL010000019.1, from coordinate 602,758 downwards.
TATCCCACTTTCGATCCTCTCACGGCGTATGTCACTCACCTGGATATCTGGGTAAGGATTCCTAAACTGCCTATTGAATACATGTGTGCCGAGGGGCTGTCGGTGATTCTTAAGGAATTCAATGCGGGTTCTCTGATTCGGCTTGATAAGCTTTCTTACCTAAGGGTGAGACTTGATTACACCAGATTCTGTGCAAATGTTGAGTTTAATAAGCTTTGTGGTGGTGTCTCGGTCCTTGGGGAGGATGGAAAACCACTCGCTCTACGCATGTATTATGAGGATTTCCCTACTGGCTGTGGGTTTTGTGGGGCTGTGGATCACGTCTACGATGACTGTCCGGATCGGGTTGTCCCTGCCAAGCCTTTCAATGAGGTGGTGATCTGGGATTCACCTCTTCCTCGGGTTGAGCCTGAGGAGGTGGGATGGACAAAGGTGTCCAAGAAGGGAGTCTCGGCTGAGACTTCCAACACTAAGACTAGCCACAAGCCTTATATGTCGGGTATGAAGACGGTTTCCGTTAATTTCGTGCCCGAATCTCGGTCTATGTCGACTTCGTTTGCCACCCCTCCGAATGATGCCGAACCTTCCGCGGCTAAGATGATGCCGTCGATGGCTGACGGAGGACTCCACGGGCTCCCCGCTTCTGATGACGAATCTCTTGGTTGGTGCAAGAATCTCAAGGTGGCTGGTGCTCCGACTGATTCCCCGCCTGTTGCAACCCCCCAGGTGTTTGTGAACCCGGCCATGGAGGTTGATCTGCCGGCGGCTCCGGTGGTTCCTCCTGGTTTTCACCCGGTCATTGCTTCTGATCTCTCCTACGGCATTCAGAATTCGAGCCCGACTAGCTCTCAAATTCGGAAATTCAAGAAGTTGGGTATCCGCTCCTCGGGCGATCGGGGCACTGGCGGGAATCAGCCCGGCAACAACACTTTGGATGACTCTGCATCATCCCAACCGAAGAAGCGCAAAAACTAGTTTTTTATGATTATACACCATAATTTTGATGTCCGAGACGGTTGGTTTTGGGTCGGTTTTCACTGTCGGTTTGACTCCCCGTCTTTTGGCTTTTGGTATTTTCCCAGGTTGCGCCCCTTATCTGTCTTCAGGTGGCGTGGTGCCTGCTGTTTGTTCCTTGCTTTGGGTTTTTATTTCTGTTTCCTTTGGCTTGTATGCTGTGTTGGTTTGCCTTGGGTGCAGCTGCTTTGGCAGTGCACCCCGTTATATTATATCTTGGTTCCTGTTTGCACTGTGGTTGCTCTTGTCCAGCCCTTTTGTGGCACTTCCCCTTTGTGCTCGTCTTTGCTGTTGGTTTGCTGTCCTTGCAGGTTTGCTGGACTGTTTCGGCGAAGTCGGGTAGGCTGGCGGCTATTGGGAGCCATGCTCGGGGCTGCGTTTGGGTGTGCTTTGCAGCTGTTAGCGGTCCTTACTAGGCTGCTCTCTGGCCTCTCCAGGCGTCATGAAGAATGTTGCTGCTTCCTCTCAGAGCTTGGGTGTTGGCTGTCCCGCATTACTACTCTAGCTGGGCGCACCAATTTGGAGTCACACTCCATTATTGTATATTATGTTTTAAAATCAACTTGCTACCAGCAAAGTTTTATAACCAATTGTATAATAACATTGTACCCATTTGACAACAATCACAGGTTACAATTACACTCTAGATTGCTCTCAATGGGCCTTCTTGTTTGGATCGATCAATCACTTTATACCATATCCTGCTACACCAAGCTTGGTTCATTCTCATGGGTGATTTCGTACATTTGCATTACCAATGATTTAGCTACGGTTTTGCCATTATTATCTAGCTTTTCAAGGTTCCCCGTTATCTTGGTTCCGCCGTTTGGCGTCGGATCCTCTTGCCCGGGTAGAGCTGCCAGACTTAGTGTCGGTTGGTGTTTGTCACCGTTACAAGCTAAACACTATCGTTTAAAACTAAACCAACAGATACATGAACCAACGGATACAAAAATTAGTTTCCCATGAATATATGTACTTGGAATTCCTGCGGTATTCGCAGTAGAAACTTCTGGACTAATATTGATATCTTCTGCAAGAACAATCATATAAACGTTCTAGCTCTTTTGGAAACCAAAACAGATAAGGTTCCCTCCGAAAATTTCTGGCGGAAATGTGGATTCACTAACATTGCTTTCGACCCGGCTGCCGGATTTTCCGGAGGCATCTGCTTGCTATGGAAAGGTTTGCCCTCGAGCCAAGGATCTATTGACCTGATATCGGTTAACAACCGTTTTATACACTTCAACTACTCGGACTTTATATCTCACAGAAAGGTTGCCGTACTGGTGATTTATGCTCCTCCAGACGAGGTTAGGAAAGGGCCCTTTTGGGAATCAATCGATCTTTATATTCAAAACTTACTCATACCTTACTGTATAATGGGGGATTTCAATGACATCTGCTCCCCATCGGAGAAGATGGGGGGGGCGTGTCCGCCAAATGGCAGATTTACCCGCCTCACCGACTTAAAAAACAGATTTTCTTTACACGAAGTACCTTCCTTCGGGGGCCGTTTTACCTGGAAACGGAAACAACACGGAATTGACCACTGCTTTGAGAGACTGGATCGTCTCCTCATTCACACAGACGTCCTCACTATATTTGACTCACTTACAACTCAGATCCATCCCTTCACCAGATCTGATCATGCGCCAATCTCGACAGATTTCAGTCGGACTGCAAAAACAAAAAACAGACCTTTCAAATTTGAGCTAGCATGGGCAAACCGCCGGGATTATAAGAATCTGGTGTCTCAGGCATGGCGTCTTGACTCATCGGGCTCCTTCATGTACTGCCTGTTCCAAAAAATGAAACTTCTTAAGCGTCTTTCAAAAGGTTGGCACAAGAAAACCTTCCTCAATATAAACAATCAAATCAAGACAACCGATCAGAAACTACTACAACTTCAGTCTTCGCTTCTGTCAAACTACAATAACGACGACATAAAATTACTAAAGCAACTGCTCAATAAAAGAGAAAGAATGCTCGATTTCCATCGAAGATACTGGAGCCAAAGGGCTAAAGTTAAGCATGCCAGGCTTAATGACTCCAACTCTGGATATTTCCACAAAATCGCCTCGGCCAAAAGGGGAAGGAAAATTATCAAGTCACTCACCCTTTCGGGTGGGGCTGTCGTTGATGATTTTCATATTATTCAACAAGAATTTGAAACGGACTTCAATGCTAGATTCCGCTCCTCCTTAAGAAGCGATCTGGACACTACCAGGGACTTAAGGGTTATCCCCTCGAAAGTAACACAAGCAGAAAACGACATGCTGACCGCTCCAGTATCAAACGCAGAAATTAAAACTGCGGTTTTCTCTATGAGCCCGGACAAAGCACCGGGTCCTGACGGGTTCTCGGCAGGTTTCTACCAAAAGTTCTGGAGTACAGTAGGGCCCTCTGTCACGAAAGCTGTTAAGGCTTTTTTCTCTAGCGGAACGCTTTTAAGACAATCTAACCATACATTCATAACGTTACTACCAAAACGAGATGACCCAGCAACAGTTAACCACTACCGCCCCATTAGTTTGTGCTCCACCATTTACAAGATTATAGCTAAGGTTATAACAGCAAGACTTACCAAGATTTTTGAAAAATTGATACATCCCTTACAAGGCGCCTTTACGAAAGGCAGGTCCATCCAGGATAACATTCTGATAGCCCATGAGGCTTTCCACTCCTTCAAGCTGAAACGGGGTAAGGCAGGCTTACTCGCCTTGAAGCTGGACATGGAGAAGGCTTATGACCGTGTTGAATGGTCCTTCCTTTTCAATGTTCTTTCCAAGTTCGGTTTTAACGACAAGTTTATTAGTTGGATCAGAGAGTGCGTAACCACGGTGTCTTACTCTGTTCTGGTGAATGATGAGCCTACGACACTCATTGAGCCCACTAGGGGACTAAGGCAGGGCGATCCCCTATCACCCTTTCTGTTCGTTTTGGCTTCGGAGGTTTTGGCCAGAACTCTGGAACAGGAAAGTGCGGTTAACAAAGATCTGGGAGTAGTGTTTGGTAATCCGGGCATTAAGATTCCTTTTTTAGCTTTCGCTGATGATATCCTCATTTTCTGTAAAGCTTCACAGTCAGCCTGCTCTTCAGTTCTGTCCATTATTGATCGTTTCTGCCTTATTTCTGGGCAGAAGGTCAATTTACATAAATCTAGCTTCCAAGCCTCCTCAAACACATCACCAGCAGCTATCACTGCCACGATAGCGGTCCTGGGTATCCCCCAAGCAAACAACTTCGACAAATATCTCGGGTGCCCAATCGTAAACGGACGCACTAACAAAGACACCTTTAACGATGTAGTACTAAAATCTAAACAACAACTCACCAAATGGAAGGCGTCTAGTCTATCGTCCGAAGGACGTAAGGTTCTTATCAAATCTAATCTGTGCGCTAAACCGGTTTTCCTAATGCAAGCTTTTTTACTACCGTCTCACATTCACCAAGAACTCGACAAGGTTTACAGACAATTCTTCTGGAACAAAAGCTCTAAAGCCCCCCCGCTGATTAGTTGGGACAAAATCTGTGCTGACACTTTGAAAGGAGGTTTGGGTATTCACAAAGCGGAAACAATGAACATTGCATTACAGATGAAGCTGTTGTGGAAAATTATGTCCGAACCGGACAATATTTGGGTTCGCCTAATCTCCCAAAAATATCTCAAAGAACATGACATCCTGACCTATCAAACGAAAGGCAACACTTCTTGGCAGTGGAGACGCCTTATGTCTATCCGACATCATTTCCAAAGCGCTCTTCATTGGTCTGTTGGTGATGGGAATTCCATTGACTTCTGGTCCCAGAAATGGGCCGGCGATGAACCGCTGGCTTGCAGGGTACTCCAACCGATACCAAATGACCTTTCAAACATAAAAGTTTCCCACTTCATCAACCAAAACTTGCAATGGAACAGGGAATTGCTTTTCTCTAGCTTAACAAACATCATTTCACAGGATGACATCAAGCTTCTGCTTGGTATCGTACTGCCTAATAATCCTATGAAGGATCGAGTGTATTGGGGGCCAAGCACTAATGGGTGGTTCTCGACTAGCTCAGCAAACAACATGCTGTCAGCCAACAAGGGGTTACAAGACTATGATTGTGGTTGGATATGGAACCTTGATGTTCCGCCGAAGGTTCGTCATTTTCTTTGGAAAATATCCCGGGATGGCCTCCCTACTTCGGAACGCCTACAAAAGTCCCACGTTTCTGTACCATCTGGGTGTCACTTTTGTGATATTACAAACGAATCAGACAAGCACATGTTTCTTCAATGCCCGGTTACTATCAGCCTACTTAGGACTCTTCGCATCCGCTGTCCGAGCCTTTCCCACCTAGCCGTCAACTCGGGCTCAAACTTTCCCCTAAACCTGGTTCGGCGGGTGGTGGGCAAGGAACATTTCGGCCCTCTAGCATGTGCGTGGTGGACTATCTGGTTCTTTAGGAACCAACTGGCTTTTGACCACACGACGAAAGTATCCATTACTGAAATGGAAATTTTCCATACTACTTTTACACAATGTTGGAAACAATCGAAACTGCTTGACGCTGAGTCATCTTCAGGTACGCCTTTGCCTCCTAAGGTAATCCATCCCGGCTGTCGCTTTACGTCAACCGCAGCCAAGGGTAAGGGTCGAAGTCGTTCGGGCCTTTGGGATAAACCATCGATGGACTGCTACAAGCTTAACTTTGACGGTTCTGTAAGAGCGGGTATTTCGGCTTCTTACGGTTTCGTCATTAGGGACTGGTGCGGCCGAGTGGTTGCCATGGGGCGAAACTCGTGCATCAATGTCTCAGTTGTTTTTGCCGAGAACCTCGGTCTAAAAATGGGAATCCTTCGGGCTAAACAGCTGAATATTCGTAACCTCCTGATCGAGGGCGATAACCTTCTGGTTATTAAAGCTCTGCTAGGGGACTGGAAGTGCCCCTGGAATATCGAGCTCCTACAATCTGATATTCTGTTAGATACTTTGTCTTTTTCTTATGTAGCTATCCGTCATATTTTCAGGGAATCGAATGCAGTGGCTGACTATCTCGCGCGCAGTGCACATGCTTCCCCTGCCGACGCCTGCTACGACGACGATCCAGAGCTCTGTGCTCTCATCCGCAAGGATGCGCTAGGAAGGAGTCCTGCTACGGCCGACCCAACCTAATTTTTATTCTGCGTCAAAAAAAAAAAAAAAAAAAAAAAAAAAAGCACGTATCTCCTGTCCTCAAAAGAGGGCAGAGTTTTTTGCAGCAAGAAACTCATGTGAAGTTGCCACCATTTTTCTCTTTCTTTCTTTTTTAAAATAATTCTTATGGCTTTTATTTTAATGAGAGAAAATACTAAAAAAAGATATGAAAAGAAGGTAGTGTACTGTGTAGGTCATAAGACTGATAAATCATAGGTGGTGGGGAACAGTGCAGTGCAAAACAACAAACTTGAATAATTAGCGTTGATTTTTGTGTGGGGGATGGAGCTCATTTAAATTTGTTGCTAATTTGCTGCCTTTTTTCCTGCTTTCCGACTAACAAAATCTGATCAATGAGGTATTTGAGGTCTAACCATTTTTGACCCCCACCCTCCACTACCTATTTCATCTCAACCGTTACTTTTTTTTTATCTTTCCCTTTTCAGTTAGGTCAGTTTTCACTGTCATGTTTAATTAATTCATGCGCGCGTATTTAATTCTTCAAAAGTTACCTTCATTACCATCGGTGAAAATTGGTGGCAAAAAGGTCAAATAAGTGCACTTAAACGAAAGATAAACACAAAAGGTAACCCCACGATTTGAGTGGCGAACCAAAGTTGATGATGGCCCTGGTCTAGGTCTTGGGTTTGACCTTTGACCTTTTCCAATTTTCTCATATTTGTACCCACTCATTGTTACAATACTAATTATTATTATTAGGTGTTTTATTTTATCCCTATTAGTCCACGTTGATTATCTTTATAATTTGAACCTTGGAAATTTTCAAGAAATTGTTTCTTTCTTAATCCCTACAAAACGACTACTTTCCTAGAATTTGTCGCGGCGACCCAACAGTATATAAGCAAACGATCAAGATAGATATTGGGCTGAGCTTATATGAATATGAATATTGGGCCAGGCCCAATAAGCCCATAGTAGGCCAATTAACGGGAGAACAATGGTGATGCCTGATTGTAAGACAAAAGTACAAAAAAAATGAGTGGTGGGTAGATGAAGGATCCCAGTTGAGCTAGCTACAAATCAATCAAATGAAGCAAGCTTCGATACCGCAAAATCCAGGCAGACCACCTTCTTCCTTTTGTGTAACTGTCCTTCATGTCAACCCCGAATTCCTTCCTCTCGTGAGGATTTTGTCGACCTTTGAGTAGTGTTGGCATATCCATCCATCCGTGACAGATGCCAACACGGATGAGAGTCTCATGGGAAATGATCCAATCTCGACTAGTGTTGTAATCTAAGCCATGAGGGACTGAGTCAATCATGTGTTTGGCCTTCAATCTTCAACACATTTTTCATATAGTAAGTAATTTATTATAATACTAAGAATTTTTATTTTATTTTAAAAAAAATGATGGTAACTGTAATACTCCGTAGTTGTGAATGTGAATTGTGTTGGTAAAGGCCCACACTACCTGCATTGGGCTAATGGCCAAGCCCAACCCAAGTCAAAGCAAAATCAATTAAGAAAGCGAGTGTTGTTGGGGGCCTATTTGAAGCGTTAAAAGTAGCAACATTTAGGTAGGCGCCGACCACCTTGATGATATTCTCGCCCGGGCCGTCCATGGAGGAAGATCTCTATGTTATGTATAAGTACCCTGGAAAGGTGACGTTACGACTTAAGGAGTAGTGGAGTACAATACAATAATGCCGATAACAACTAACTACCCATCATTAAATTGAGTCCCTCATAAACCTCCTCTTAACTAATTTAGGTGAAAATTAGGTTGTCTGCTACTTAGACTGTCCTATCATTCTTAATAAAATCTCCCTTATAGTTTGCACTTCTCGTATAATGATAAAATTTAATGTGCACAAACTGTCCCTTAAATGGACACACTTTCAAGCGTGTCCAAGATTTTTGATGAATTCTCAAACTAGGGAGACTCCATCATTTCTAAAGGCCGGTGCTATATGTATTGAGATAAGCTGTTATTTAATATTAAATACGTTCGATATTAAAAAAAGTAATGAATGGATCAAAGTTGGTTCAATATAAGTAACATATATGATCCATTCTTTTTTATTTTTGTTTTAAGTTGAAACTTTAATTCTTTTTTAAAAAAAGAACTCAAAACGAATGGGTCATATATCCATTCGTGTATTTATATTTATTTATTTTTCAAAAAATTTAAACTTACTTTAGATTCATTATTTATACTAAATGGATCAAAGATCCGTTCATTCTTGTTTTAATATCATACTTATTTAATAGTAGACATGTGTCAATATAAGGTTTAAATAGATATAATATTCGTTAATCTTAGCGCATATATACGTTTTAAGTTTTTACTATGAGAGTCTAAGACCATGTACAATCATGAGTTTTACTTACCTTATAGGTCTTAAAAGGTAAACTCATGGTTGCAAGTTAAACCTTAAGGAAAGATGTTGGAAGGGGTTACCTCTTTCTACTAAGGTAACATCTTCCCTTTTATTTTTACTTTCTTTTTTTTTAAACACACAAGTGGACTACTACGTATTATTTATACTTTTTTAAATACACAAGTGGGGAACAAGGTAACCCCATAACTGCAAGTCTGCAAGGGTAACATCTAAAAATGAGGTAAAAAAAATAGAAAATAATTTAGAGAAAAAATATATATGAGATGACAAATTATGATAAGGGGATGAAAATTGAAAAGGGAAGCGGTAACCTCATGGCTGCACATCAATGTAACCTTTGTTGGGATAAAAACATGGTCATCACACATTGATTGCGAGTGGTATAACAAATCAAAATATAAGGAGGGAAATCCCCACACAACACACAATGGCTTAAGCTTTTGTGTAAAGTGGTGGATCTAACCTTATAAACAAAAATAAAATAAACCCGACACCAGAGACGGAGCCAGGAATTTATCGAAGGGGGGTGAAGTTTTGTACAAATTGTTGATTCATTCTTTAGTAGATTTTTCTATAGTTTAACGAAACAAAACTATTATATTTTACATTAAACGATGATATATTTTAGTTTAAGACAAGATTTTTTTAGTTCAAAACACAATGTTTTTTTTTTCAAAATAGTAATGTTTTAGTTTAAAAATATGTCATTAGTTGTTATGTACTCTAGTTATTTTTCTCTTTAAAAGGAAAAACGATGTAATTTCAATCTATAACAACATTCTTTTCGTCTAAAAATATATCATTTGAAACCTACAAAGTCATATGCAACTTGTTGTCCTGTTAGCATGCAATAACGTGTAACGAGATATACAAACTTTAAACTTTCATAATTTCTTATATAATTATCGAATTTAGTAATATGACCTCTTGTTTCGAAGCTCTTGGGTTGAATTACATTACCAAAATATCAAATTAAGTAAAATATAAAAGTATCATGATTTATTAAAAGACATTTGAAATAATTAAATTGTGTTTAACTTTCAAACGTTCATAACTTTTTACTCGGTTATCGGATTGAGACTTATAATATATCAAAACGAAGCTATCGGTGAGTAGAATAAATATAGGTAATTCGTCGGATGAAAGGGGGGTGAATGCTCCCGCTTACCCCCGCCTATGTCCGACACGACTCACGATTTGATACGACAGCTCGGGATTCTCGGAATCTCACAACCTTTGTCTTGGGTGTAAATTGCGGGTGTAAATTGCTGTCACATTCATCACATAGCATAGGATAGGCCGATAGGGGTTCAACTTCAACCCATTCACATACGGCCAACGCCCAACGGCCATACCCATCCCCCCATTATTATAGATCACGACGAAAGACGTGTGCATCCAAATGCCATACGGTCGGTTTCCCGAATCCAAATCTAATTGGGGTTGCCACGTGTCGTCTCTTGACTTCATCTGTCGATCCACCAGGTTGCCTCTGCTAAGCAACAGTGCCTCCTTTTAATCCTCTGTCTTACCGGAGTACACACTTTCTCCGTAATTGTTTCACTAACCTTGATCTAATTTGGTCACCGTTTGTTCCTAGTTTTCTTAATTTTTTTTCTTCTAATTGAACACAAAAATGTACTGTAGTTAGACCTAACAAGCTAGGTAATTTCCTTAATCACACACGCTTAAACAAATCAAATTCACACACACACAGACACAGCCACACAGGCCAGTGAGGCAGTGCCACTACATCTCATCCTCCTCCTCTATAAAAGGGCTTCCATTTTCAAGGGAAATTAAATTCTTCTCCAACCTTTCCATTTCTTTTCAACAAACAAAGACTAGGGTTTTATCTCTCTCTCTCTCTCCTTCTTCCCCACCCCTCTCTCTTATTTCTGCAACAAGTTTTGAAGAACCAACAGCAAGGATTCAAAATGGGTGCCCTGGATCATATCTCCGACTTGTTTGACTGCTCCACCGGACGTTCCTCCAAGCACAAGAGACGCAAGCAGCTTCAGGTTCGTTTCATCAACAACCCATTTTGTTTTCTCAATCTGGTTTAATTTAGCTTCACTGTGTTCACTTAAATGAGTTAATTAGTTGCTGAGTTCAACCCTATAGCCTATAGGAGATTGTAGATCTGTTGATTTGTAGGCATTTACTAGTGGAAACCCAATATATCTGCCTGATCTCCCAGTCAGTTCGGTTACCCGAGTTTGGGTACTTCAGATTCAGATTCAAGTGATTCTCTCAGTAGCCTTTGTTGCTCAATTAAGTAAAGATTGCAACTTTTGTGCTGTTGCTAAGATTACTGTATGCTTTTGTAAGCGTTCGACCCTTCACCCGGCTGATAAGCTTTATCGAAAAGTGACATACGTGGCCTAAAGTATCTGGACCTGTAAAGATTAAACCTTTTTTATATTTGAGGGATGATGAAATATAAAGATGAGATCTTTTTGTGCTGGCAAATTGAAATGATCCAACGGCTGATATGACATTGGATTTTGTGAAATCAGACGGTGGAGATCAGGATAAAGATCGACTGCGAGGGGTGCGAGCGGAAGGTGAGGAGGTCGGTGGAGGGGATGAAGGGGGTGACGCAGGTGGACGTCGAGCCCAACAAGCACAAGCTCACCGTAGTCGGCTACGTGGACCCCTCCAAGGTGCTGGCACGTGTCAAGCATCGCACCGGCAAGAAGGCCGAGCTCTGGCCTTATGTCCCCTACGACGTGGTGGACCACCCTTACGCCCAGGGTGTCTACGACCGGAAAGCCCCCGCCGGCTACGTGCGCAACGACTACGACCCCCACGTGTCCCAACTCGCGCGCGCCAGCTCCACCGAGGTCCGCTACACCACCGCCTTCAGCGATGACAACCCCGCCGCTTGCTCTATCATGTAATCAGTTTCTCATTTTCAGAACCCAAAAAGAGTTCAGTTTTGTAGTTTGTACCGTCTACTTTGTGTAATTGCAGTTTGGATCATGACTAGTTGTGATAAGAGATTGTGATGTTTATGGTATGTGACTATATTTTAATGGATGGATTTGTAGTTTAGTTTGATTTCAGAGTTTGAATCATGGCATTGTTTGATTGGTGAAGAAAGTGAGTGGCTTAATTTAGACATATAATTATTTCAGTTTGGAAAGATTCTCTCAAGTGAAAGAGGTAAGAAATTGCTGATTTGGCCGGCTGGTGGTTGTTTGAAAAGGACTGACCTTTGACATATTCAACCGATTCATACCTAACCCTAAAGGTTGAAGGAACCTATCTAAATAAAATCAGATGAATATATGATTAAACGTTGAACCAAACAATCAGAAATGAACACCTTAACTTGAACTCCAATAGTGTTAAATTACAGATGCTTCTGCAAGATCTCAAGGAGTTTTCAAGCACTCAAAACCTGATAGCAGGTTATGCCGTTTGCAATCCAAGTATCAACAGGGCAAGATATATATACCCGTTCTTAAGCATAGGGTAAAATCATCTCCTTTTTACACATTCATCCAAGAAAAAACATAAGCCAGACCAGGTGACAACCAGTCTCAACTCACAACAAGGGCAAAACTGTAGCCGCCGCAGCGTAGAGTGAAACAAGAGATCCGATTGACCTAGGTCTGGTTCAAATTATAGCCTGAATCAATGTTACTGATGCAGCATGAATGATCTGTTCAGGTTAGAACTCAGAGAAGAGGCAATGTAGAGTTTTAACTACATTATTGATGTGACTAACTCCAGGCTCCAGAGCTTCGTCGACACTTTAGTCCTCAACCAGTGGTTTCTGGGCGGTTGCCTACGAGGAAAAACAGCAGATGAAATTTAGAATTGACAAATTTGAAAAACAAGAAACTCCACTATAATTCTATAAATCACAACTTCAATTCAAAAACTCCCTGTGAAAAATTGCAGCATAATATTCAATGTTCATGCACTAGGAATAAGTCTAGGAGACAGGCGCAGCGATGATGTGAAAAAATAGATGCATGTACATTACTGTGGACTACAATGCTTGAGAATTTAGATGCATAAACACCATCTGGACATGATCTATACCACCAGTACACTAGTACAGCATATAAGTATGCCAATCCCTAGAATAATTAATGCATATAGGACCACAAATCTTTTCAATGCATTTTGCTCTTGTGACAGTTATGACCGATGCCTCAAGACCTGAATCTCAACTGAAAGTTTCACCATACATAAACACTAACATACATGCATTTATATGGTAATTATGGCCTGAGTCTCCATCACGAGTCACATATATGGAAGACTAAAAAGAGAATGATTAAGCAAGCCAGAGTGGAGAAAAAAAAAATTGCTTGATTGCTTGAACATAAAAGGAAAAACATGGACACTAAAGTTCAATGTATCCTACAAATTCAAGTCTTGCTCACTTTAACTGGCAAAGGATGACACCCCGTTGCTTGAAGTCATGGGTTTGAATCCCCCTCTTATGCTGCAGTGGCTTTAATGCCTCCTTTATGGAACAAAAAATCCTAAATATTTTATAAATCAATGCCCATGTATAGCAATATGTTTCTACTTCACATTATCCAGCAAACAAGGAATACGTTTGCAAAAAGAAAACGAAGAAGAGTGACTACCTTTTCTCCTACTGTCACCGGACGAATTGGCTGTTAATGCAATGTTCCCTGTTTCACAAGGTCCGCGACCAAGACAGTCTTTTGATCCAGTTCCCAAGTTTGCAAGGCAGTTCAGATTCTCAAAGTCGCAGCCATTGAAACCTTGATCATTTAACGGGAGTTCAACGTTTTTGCCTCCTGCCTCTGGTTGAAGGCAATAGATCTGATCACCGCACTGAACATTACAAGGATTCATCGGATATGGCCCAGGAAAGCCAGGATTGGTGATATTCTGGAATGACTCTCCAGCCTTGACAGATTTTTGATACGGAAAGGAACCAATCTCTCCTTCAATCCGTCCTCGTATGTCCACCAGGAGACACTTCAGCCTTGCAACCTCAGCTTCCAATGACGCCTGGCCCTGCAATCTCTTCAGCAGCTGTTGATTCACTGCCCTGAGCTTCACAACCTCGTCCTCCAAGGATGCAGCCCGTGCCTTCTTCTTCTCACGGTATTTGCGAACAGCTTCCCGATTGCCCAGTGGTCGCTTTTTGGCTTTCTTCTCCATGGATTCAGCAGAGTTATCATTGTTACTGTTGTCACCGTTATCATCAGATGGGGCCGAGACGATTTTGGTGTGAACATGAAAACAGGTATGGGTATGAGATAAGTCAGGGCCTGGAGGATTACAAGTGTGGGTATGAGTGCAGGCGTGTGTATCCTTCAGCAGCTCATCAAAGAAACTATCCATGGAGCCACTGCACGGAATCTCGCCCATCGAATTCGGAAATACTCCCTGATTGGAGAAATCAACCTCTCCGTCGTCCATCAGATCCGAATGCCACTCAGAAGATACCAATTAATCAAAACCTATCAACGGAGCAACAAAGACTCTATCTTTACATCTACGAGATCAAGTTCTCCTCAAACTTGTGGAACCCTAAATAAAACAAAACCAAATTTCATGAGCTGCCTCTGCCGCATTACGAAAACCAAAGTATAAACACGAATTCAGATCATTCAACAATCAGAAAGTCCACGCAGCACCTACTTCTTGAAAAAAAGAACGGTTTTTTAAAAATGAAAATCACAATGCGAATAACCAACCAAACCAAATTAAATAATCGCGCTAACAATTTCAATTGATCTAACAAGGAAAGAAGCCCTGGAATCTGAAGTTGCGGCCGATAAGATTGACCAATTGACAATTACAGCAAAGAACTAAAAATTCTAAACAATCAACAATTTCGACTCGAAATTTAGTAAGGCAAAAGGAGATTAGTACCTGGAGTAGACAACGGAAAAGGGCAAAGGAAAGAACTTTTGAAATTACTCCGCCTGAGCCTTCGAGGAGATGATGAATCGGGGGAATTGAAGTTGCATATAGCAAGAACGGGTGGAGGCGGCATGCAAAGCGAAAGAGAGGATTGGTTATGGAGGAATTTTTTGTGAAAAGATTGAAACCCTAGAAGACGAGAGATAACTCGGCTAAATACATGGTAACATCTAAATGGACATGTAAGCAGAGAGAACAAGTCCTTTCTAGGTTGAAAAAAAATGGCTTCCTCTGAGATTCTCTGTAAGTACCCTCATTCTGTGATTTATACTTAATTGAGGTCCTCATTTACAATTATCTTTTCGCTTCATCTGAGACAGCTGTTTGAGGTGTGAATAAAGTATCAATAATAAAGATTGGAAATTTTATGGATGTTGCTATATTTACCGAATAAGGATTTAAGATTTGTTGGTTAATCAAGTAGAAATTTTTTATTAATCAAGTAGAAAAAATTGGACCAATATCATTAAAATTTTGAGGGCTAGATAAAATATTTTAGATTTTTTATAAGTTATTCTTTTGAGAGGATAAATTTTGAAAGATTTTACATGTATTGGATTGTAATATGTAATATTTTGTACTGATTTATGTGAAATAGTAAGACATTCACATAGCTTACACTTTATAGAGAGTGACTGCCACCCTAACTTCTAAAAGGGTCTTTGACATGGCACTGGAGAGTTTGATATAAATTGTGTTTTAATGATTAATTTTTATTTAGTGTTTAAAAATGTATACATTTACACATCTCTCAACATATACTCTCCTCTATTAAATACTCATTACGTCCAAAAATACATGATCTTTTAATTTTTAGCACGTATTTTTAGGAGCTAAAAACTATATAAAATATTAACTTTTTTATTAATTTTTTTAATAGTTATAAATTTATTGATAATAAGTTTATAATTATTAAAAAAAATTAATAAAAAAGTTAATATTTTATATAGTTTTTAACTCCTAACAAAACGTGAATGAATAGTAAAGAGACATGTATTTTTGGACGGAGGTAGTAATATCTTGATATTGTTTGATTTTTTAATACATTTTTAAGAAGTTAAAAATTATAAGAAATATTAATATTAATTTTTAAAATAATTTTACAATACTATTAACTTTTAAAAAAAAAGTGAAGAAAATAATATTTTATATATACTACATCTGTCAATTAAAACATGTCGTTTTTTATAATGATAAAAATTATAAATAAAATATCATTTTTTATATATATATTCATATATTTAATAGTGATAAATATGAAATTAAAAAAATACAATTGATATTTTATATTTAACACTTAAAAAAAGTTTGTAAATAGTAAAATGTCATGTTTAATTAAATATGAAATTATAAAAATCAATGATAAGTAATAAGTAGACTAGTAGAGTATATAATTATGTTTATATGATCGAAGATATCAATTCAATTGACCCCTACAAGTAGAGAGAGAATCAAGCATGTGACTGAGGTGCTTTCACATAAATATAGATAGCTACTAGCTAGTCAGATGCTCGACCACAGAATATTTACATCATATCATATATGTTTGTCTATGTCTTAGTTAGTTTATTCTTCAAGTTATGTTGTTGATCACCAAAACTTTCAAGTTTACAATAACAAGTAAAGAGATTAATTATTGATGACACCAACAATTATATACTCCCTCCATTTTTTAAAGTGATTTTTTTATATTTATGATGATAAAAAGTTGTATTATAAATTTTTTGTTATTAAAATTTTTAAAATACTACCATACTTATTAATAATAAGTATAAAACTATTTTTGCAAATTTAATAAAATACTAATATTCTACGTGGTATATAGTTTTGATTAATCTAATAAAAAACGCGTAAAAAGTCACTTAAAAATGAACGAAAGGAGTACTAGACTGCTAGCTAGCTTGTTTGCCGTAGTAGCACAACTACTAAGCACGATTTAAGAAATACCTTAATTTTTTTTTTGTGTGTGTGTGAAAAAAGGCAAGGGCGAAGGCCTTCACTCCGGGATGGAGTGCTTTATTAAGAGAAGGAACGGAGGACTCGATCGCTCTGGCGCTTGCAATGCACATTTGGGTTTTTTACCCCTCAACATCATCTAGCAAGATCTCAAATGCCCTACTCGGGACATCGTTCAAAATAACAAAACCCAATGGAAAAGACAAGGCAAAAAGAGTAAGAAAATATGTACGTCAGTTATCCGTACTCCGTATGGTAGGCGTGACGAATCTGGATGTTCTAATTCCTTTTGAATTTTGATGAATCCATGTTAGATATCCCCCAAATTGACACATCAAGTTTAACACAACCTCCGAGTCTGTCTCACAAGTCACTTCTTTAGCCTCTAAATGTTACCTGAACCCGGACCGAAGATCCTTTAGGCCTCGTTTGGTTGAACGTGGGAAGTGCAATTCCCAGGAATTTAATGCACGTGAATTTAATTCCCGTCAATTGCACTTCCGGTTAATTGAAAAAAGATGTTTGGTTAGTTTTTAAATGATAGGAATTTCAAATGGTAGAAGTTGTGATTTTGTACACAAAATGGTGGAAGTTCAACTTACCTAGTCCACCCTAGGTAAGTTAAATTCCCCCATTTCATAGGAATTGGAATTCCTGGGAATTCAAGTTCCTGGGATTTTGAAAGAAAAAAAATTATAACCAAACACATGTATTTATCCTACTTTTTGGGTTTTTTCACTTCCTGGGTTTTTCAATTGTTAACCAAACGAACTCTTAGTCTACAAAGATCCATTTTGTAGTCCAATTCCTTTTATTAGTTTTAAAAATGTTTTATACAGTAATTATTTCTCCTATGTAGAGTATGCCTTAATTATAAAACATAAAACATCTATACACTACTCCCTCCGTCTCAAATTAAATGTCGTTTTACTTTTCGGCACGCTTTTTAATGAGTGAAAATCTCTATAAAATATTATTTTTTTAATTAATTTTTTTATATAATTTGGTACTTAATTTTTTTTTTTGATAAGGTAAAAATTCGAGGTCAGAAAAATCTGAACCTCGAAGGCCGATAAGTCGGCAGACGGTAAACCGTCAAAACAAATAGAAAATACAAATATGGTGCAGATACAAGCAACAACACTCTACAAGGGCGAAACAAGAAACAACCAGACCGAAACGAGATGAGGACGTAGACGAAAGACGAAGCCAAGCACTCATCGAAAGCAACACCGCAGGCCAGCGGCACATCAGGATCCACCTGTGGACAGTGAAGACGAACCTCCAAGGAAACAGTCTTCCAGAAAAAGGAGACGCCTCGATACACACTGCCTCGGCCCCAGCCTGTCCCGACTCCGACTGCCAAAACCCCATCACACGGAAAGAAAGACCAGTCACGCCACACGCAGAGCCACCCGTCACCTGAATCGAACGCACCGGAGGCCCAAACGAGAAAAAGCATCCCGCCCGAGATTTATTACATTTATAATATTTTAAATTTTAACATTTAAATTTCCAGGCCAGATTGAAAATATTACTTGTTTGTTTGTTTTTTTAATTTGTTTTTTACATTTGGGCCAACTTTGGGCCCAAGGCATGTAGCTTGGGCCCAAAGCACAAAAATTGGCTTGGAGGAGAAATGCCATATTGACGGAATGTTCATCGGAGGTAGGTAACGCGGAAAGCCACCCAACGACAACAGCCGGCGACCAAACGATGAGGCCAGCAGCACAACATATCGGGCGCTGGAGGTGACTTAGACGTAGGTGGCTCCAAGAGGGTGGAGATAAGCGGCATGCCGATGTACAGAAAGCGGACCAAGCAGAGGTCGCAAAGATGGTTGAGGCAAATCCGATCGAGATGATGGCAGAAGCAAATCTGGGAGGTAACACCACGGAAGACTGAGGAAACAGCGCACACCAGCAAGCGGGGCAGCCGGAGTGGAGCAGCGGTGGTGGCAAACTGGTGGCCGGTAGCGCCGTAGCAGTGGCCGAAGCCAAGATTTTTAAGCCAATGAGGCGGGTTAGTGGCTCCCGGAGGAGATTTGGGCTCCCGAAGGAGATTTGGGGCTCTCGAAGGAGAGTTTATCCAATTATGGTTTGAAATGGGACAAACCACCAGTTTCAATTAGAGGGAAAAATCATATTCGGGGCAAGAAATTGGGGCAACCCCCAAATTTCAGCTAAGGAAATAAAAATTCTTCCAAAAGTTCAAGCCAAGAAAGGCCACACCATAGTTGATTTCGTGGGAAAGGGATCTTCGAAGCAACACCAAGAACAACATCTAGCACCGACACGGAGAGCACAGTCACCAGAAAACCACGCACCAGCACCACCACAGATGTCGGGAGCCGATAAGAACCCCCTAAGGCTGATTCCACCGTTTTCTATTTCTGAAATTTCTTCTTCTTTCTCCTTTCTTTCCTCTTTTCTTCTTTCTCCTTTGTCTCCATTTTTGTGTTATGAAGCTTGAAACTCACATTTTTTTTTGTTGCTCCCTCTCTCTAGATAACATCGTTATATAAATAAAAAAATTAATTAAAATAATAATATTTTAGAGATTTTTTCGTTTATTAAAAAGCGTGTAAAAAAGAAAAACGACTCTTCTTAGTATGAAACAGGAAACAGAGGGAGTAAAAAACATCGATGAAAATATAAAAGACTAACATAACGCAGTCGGCGGGAAACCAAAAGGGAAATTGGGAAGAAAGGAGACCAATTGTAAAGAGGCAGTCTTTACTGTCGATTTGTTCTACTACGACCACGTGCACCGCTTTCTTGTGAGTTCTGATATCTTTCTGCACCCGCCATGCCTAAGATTCTTCACGCTTTCAACTCCTCACAAATCAGTGACAGAAACCAGCGAGTACAAATATCAGATCATTGTTTTCATTGCTAACTACTAAGAGAGGGTTTAATTCACTGGATCGGAGCTTCTTCGGATCGGCTTTTATTCACTTTTTGATAACAATGTCGCGTTGCTTCCCGTTTCCTCCTCCGGGTTGTCTGGAAAGTCGGCGGTGAATCCCTCGTCGAGTTGCTCAAGGTTGTTTTTTTCTTCGTTTATTGTTTGCTTTTCGGCCTTCGTTTACTGGGAATCTCGAACCCTAGTTCAGTCATACTAGATCGTGGACAAAGTTTCAATCTTTCATGTTTTTGGACTTTGTTGGACTGTGAAATATATAAGCACCAAACCCTAACCCTAACGATAAAACCAGTCTTGCCCTTTTATCTGATAACTCCTGTGGCGAGTTATTGTCTGATATGGAAATGTATAATGTTTCTTCATTTGGCTCGGAGTGAAATTTTGAATCTTTAATCAAACTGCTTATTGTAATGCGAAAGCTGTTAATCATACAGCAACTGCAAGAAAAAAATTCCTGATCTTTATGAGTTTGTTATGACTTATGTGTGACTTCCACTCTGCAGCTTAGGAGAGAAGGGGTATTAGCTTGTAAGATGAAGAAGATGAAGAAGCACCAGCGATCCTTGAGGAAGGTCAAGGAAAAGGCATCCCACGAAAGAAAGAGGTTCAACCCGAGAAAGAGAAATGAACGAAGTGATATGTTGAAGGAAAGGAAATGTGAAGCTACAACATGGTGGTCGGAGATCAGGTGTCTCTCCGAAGAGCTCGAGTGGCTATCCTCGTGCAAGCGTGTCACCAGTTATAGAGACTATAACCAGAATACCAATAACTTGTTCAGCTTGCCACCTTGCAAATTCATCAAAAATGGTATGTTTCTACTGTCTTGATTGGATGCACATAACCTATCTCTGGGTTCTCCTGCAATCAAATGTTTAAGCTGTACATTTCCTGTGTTCATTCCAGGAAGTGATGAATGCAACAGCGAGACGAACTTGCCAGAAATCAAGTGTTCTCCCAATGACTTACTCCAAGTGGATCAATTTGGAGGCCATCAAATGCCCTGTTGTTCCCCTTCAAAGAGTTGTGGGAGCATTTGTCGGGACTCTGGCTTGATACCTTCAAATGAGCTTTGCTATTCATTATCAGAAAGAGGTGGGAGCTCCCAGCAACAACAAGATGAGTGCGCTGTGTCGTCTCAAAATTCACAAAGTAGTTGTATTTGGGAATCTCAAGCAGAAAGCTGGGTTCTTCCTCCAATCCCTGAGATTGAGTCTGGTGATCTTGATGATCTCAACTGGCTTGTGGTGAAGACGAGTTCACAGAGGAAGAGCAATCTGAACGAAACCCAAGCGATGAGTGATGGTCATATTCACGCCCCAGCTGACAAATTTCCTCTGTATCCATCTACAAGATACTTGCCAGAAGCAGGTATATATGCCTTACCATACACAACAGTAGTCTAATTCTCATTCAAGAACATGGTACCCTAGATATACATTCCCCATTCTTGTAAGAAGACATTTCAGTGACTAGGCTACTTGGAGTATTTTAGTATCAAGATAGGGCAGAGTAGGAGATGCTTTTGGTACAGGAATACCTTTCGTGCATTTTCATATGCACCGAGTCCAACAAAAGGGAGTTGGAGATGGCCTGTAGCATGGCTTCAAAATCTGTGTGTAGTGTTTTGTTAAGACTCTAAAGCAGCAATTTCCACCTCTTTGTTTGTTCTTGGTTACATCTAGGCATTCTTTTGGATGCAAAATAGTTGGACGAAACTTTCCCTGAAAGTTGTCAGCTAACTGGGGATAACTAAGCAAACTAAAACAATGACAGCATTACCATTTACCACTCCCTTTTGGTTTATAATGTTGCATAAATTTTGATTTTTGAAGGACATGGCGGGGAAGCCAATTTGATCACCAAAAGACTACGAAAACGAAAGGATGAAGAAACGATAGCTTATTGTTATAGCATCTACATGATACTCTATTTCGTTACCTCCACATAGACATAGTGACACAGCACGCCATTTCAAAATAGCCATCATACAATTGCTAAACGAAACACAGATCTACTACATGCGGTCAAGCACTTAATCATTCTGGGTTACGCATATCAAAGTAAGTTGATAAGGGATGCAAATAACATGATGAATTAATGTACAAAATGGGACCATGCCATGAATGATAAGCAAACTCAATGAGCTCTGGAGCTCTCAAAGTGACCTACCTCAAGCCACAACCCCATGCTTCGGTCGATTGAAATCCCTCCGTAGTTAGTGGCAACAGACACAGAAAGCCACCCTCGTGCTTCACTGATGAATTCTTCCCCCTTGACTACAGAATAGCACAGCCCTTGTGCGACCTTCTCTTCTTTTTCTTCTTGCTCTTTGGAGGTTGGAGAACAACCTTGATTGCAGCATCAAACACAGCCTTTATGTTCTGCACACAACGGAAAAAAATAGATCCTTTTTATTCTCTTCATATTCAGGATGAGAGGAAAACTAATAAGGTCTTACAGCTGATATGAAAAGCAATCCACCCACCTGTTGGGTTTTAGCGCTACACTCGATGTAGGCAGGAGCTCCAATCTGCTTCATCAATTCTTCTCCCTTCAACAGGAAGCACCATATCAGGTGTTTTTCAATCGTCTGGAGACTAAAAATGAGTCTAAATGTATAGAAAGCTACCTGTTCTGTTGAAATCGGTACAGCTCCTGGGTGATCTAAAAAGAATTGCTTATCATCACGGAGATCTGCAGCAAGAGAAAGTTAGAAACATAAAACAAACAGATCTTTTTTCGGTATTTTAAGCTCACAAGATCGAATGGTAAAGCATACCTAGCTTTGTTCCAACAAGAATAATAGGAACACCGGGAGCATAATGCCTCAGTTCAGGTATCCACTGAAATTATTATGCAAGACAATTCGAAAATAAAGTGTCAGCCTGATGCTGTCAAATCCACATATATTCACCAATATGGAGGAGACTCACTTTCTTGGCGACATTCTCGTAGCTGGCTTTGCTAATGAGAGAAAATGCGAGGATGAACACATCAGCCCCTCGGTAGCTCAATGGTCTCAATCTGTTGTAGTCTTCCTGGCCTGTTCCCATGGAAAGATGTAAATTGCACACTCATTTGCATAATGTATTTGTATATACACAGATAGGAATGATTTGAATGTCAAAGAAGTTAATTGGGTGTACCAGCAGTGTCCCATAGACCTAGATTAACCGTGCTCCCATCCACAACAACATTTGCGCTGAAATTGTCGAACACTGTGGGCACATAGTCCTGTTTACAGTTGAGCAAAGATGAAACAAGTATCTCAGAGGCCAGTTTCATCACCATAACTTTCATTATTGCTGTAGATTTTCGAAAATCTCATCGAGAAAGCACAAATCGATGCATAGACTCTCAGATTGAGCTACTAAAGTGGACGAAACAGCATCTAATTTCAAAGAAAACAGGGCTAAACGGAAGCAGATAACAAATTCCTCATATTAAGCACTCAATTTCTGAACAAGAAGAGAGAGAGAGAGAGAGGTGCTTACGGTGGGGAAGGTGTTGCTAGTGTAAGAGATAAGCATACAGGTTTTTCCGACGGCGCCGTCGCCGACGGTGACACACTTTATGAACCTCGAGACGCTCATCCTTCTCCGCGCTGCGAAGTGCCTGAAATAGCAGCTTTATCAGATCTTCACTACTCCACAAAACACTTGGATTGTCTCTGCGAGTTTTTGAGAGCAGAAGCAAAATCACATTTTAGCAGTCACAAGCAAAATCCAAGCTTTAGAATTGATAATACTATCAGAGAGAGAGAGAGAGAAAGCCATGGAAGGCATACCTTGGAGCTGAAGAGAGAGAGAGAGAGAGAGAGAGGAAGGGGACAAATGAAGGCCAGCTCTGCTTGAGGAATGAGAAGCTTATGTTATACCGTTTGAATTCCAGACCTAACCCCTTATCCCCACTACCACGCTTTAACCAAACCTCTCTCTCTCTCTTACTTTGAAATTGTTTGGTCTTTTTTGTACAGAATTTTATGAAGATTGAAATTTCTCCCTGCTGAAAGGTTATCAAGATTGAATCTTGGAAAGTGAAATGTTGAAATTCACCGCAATTTACAGGTGAAATGTTGTCAAACCGAAATGAAAATTGGCGTACATGTTGGATTACATTGAAAGATTAACCAATCATAAAGAAAACAAAAACACTTTTTGCTTGATCCACTCCACCAATTTGGTGCAAGTTTTCTAGATATGTAAGGTCATCAATCATCATCCTGGCTAGTTTCCGCTGACAAATTTATTGTGTTTATTCTACATTACCTGCATATGGTATGGTGATTTGAATTGCACATGCCTTAATGAGCATCAAAATAATCAATCTTTATGTATTTCCATCAACAGCAACAACTTACACACACACACACACATTTATAGGCTTTCACTGTCATAGATCCACATTTATGAGCCTGCTGTGAACTATCAAAGTCTATCCCATAGACTAAAAAAGTTATTTCAAAAGGAGAGGTGAAGGAATTGATACTTCTTTTGGAAGGAGAGAGAGATAGAGGGGTAAACAAGTAGTAACTTGTTCTTAGTGGCCATCAATTGATCAGGACCACTGATAAAAAGATCAATTGAATTGCCCTCAATTTTTGTTGAAGTGTCATATGAACCCTAAAAAGCTAAAGTTGATATTATGAAATAAGATGATTGAGTTGTGCGGATGGAGTGGTTGAAGGAACCACCAAAACTCCGCCATCTTGAATAAACAAAATTAAACAATTAGGAAGAAACCATTTGGTTATGACTTGTGACATTGCTAATCAATTAAAAATGGCCTTAAAGTGTCTTTAATGACAACAGTAAAATGAATATATAAACATATACATATTGACATAGTACATTGGGTAGACCTGAATGTTGCATGTGAGGTGGTTAGAACAGAGGGTATCTATTGAAAGGTACTTAGTCAATCTCTTGTTCATTGTTAATTATGATGGGTGTTGTCATTGCTTGAATTGTTGGCATTAAACAACTCACCCTCTACATCCTTACTCCTTTGTCATTGTGCATCAGGGCATTCAAGGGTGTAGGGTACCTGCCTAAAAGTTAAAACCTACAGTATTAGTCTTAATTAGATTTTATACAAAACATAGCATATACAAAAAGAGCACATGGGAATAACACAAATTAATTCTATGTGGTGCAGTTCTTTTATAGGTGATTTTGTGTAATTTTGATTACAAAAGATGATTTCATTTTATTTTTTTATAAGGGTAATATTTCGATTCATTAGAGAAAAACTGCAAGTTAATGCTATTGAGGGACCTAGTATATCCTAAAGTCGAGGTGTATGCATCCTTGTTGTACAATAAACCTAATATATCCCGCTTAGATTAAATGAATGAAATGTGATTATTTCATGTTAATGTTCTTCATTTGTTTTTCATAGGTCTCTCCCAAGTAAAATCTCATGCCCCTGTTGGACTGTCATTGATGAATTTTTACTTCATCGACACAAGTGGACATGTTCTTGCCCCTATTGGCATTTGTTTTTGTTTAATTAGTCCTTAAAACTTTGGATCTGTGAAACCCAGAGAGCTACTTTCTTTCTCTGCTGGTGACTTCATTCTGGCTTGAGGAATCTCTGGAACGCAACTAACATGTGTGGACATTCAAAAATAGCTTACACACCTTGGAGGTTTATTCCTAACAGATCTGTGAAAGATGCTATCTTCCATAAGAAATAGCCTTACAGTGACACATTAAACAACTGTTGAACACAACTATTAATATATGATGATGATGATGATGATGATGATATCCCACCTCACTACATGAGTGAAGGGTTTTACTATATAGTTTGATACATGAATAAGTCGGATATCTGCATAGTGTTTGCAGAACTCGATAGGATACACAATTTTACAAGGAAATGCCACTAAAGAAAAGGGGAATTTTTTTTAAGGAAACAGCTAGTCAGTTAACCTTAGCATGGGGAATTCGAAATACAGTTGTGTTGTTTTCCAAGGCAAATTCTAAAATAACAAGACAGCCAGAGAAAGAGCAAAAATATAGCAAAAACAATGGAGAACAATCAGAGAATCAAATTGGAGGTGCAAACACAGAGCTATTATTAGCAAAAATGAAGAGCAATAAATCATCCAATTCATACATCCTTCTCTATATAATCTTCCACCCCTGTACTCATATTCGGCTACCGATCTTTAGGGGTCATTCACTCTTCCTATTCAGCCAGGAAGAGTTGTCAATCGACCTTTCAGACTTCCCCCATTTTAGATTGTTTCATCATATTCATTTAATCATATTTTGCCCTTCTTTTGTGTTGATCAATCCATCCAAATGGTGGCTCTGCCGCGCCAACCACCTCTGGCACCACTTCAGCTGTTCGTCCTTGCCCCCATCTTCTTCTTCGCATTCTTCCCTGAGATTCGGTTGGTGCTAGGTGGCTATGGTAGTGACAGTGTGCAGGGCGATATAGCCGGTTATGACAATGCCAACAAGCCCCAGAGCGTTACCTATGATGGAAGGTCCTTGATCATTGATGGAAAGAGGGTGCTCATCTTCTCTGGCTCCATCCACTATCCTCGGGTTCCTGAAACGGTATATTACTATGCCATTTTTATCTCTTTTTCATATAGGCTCTCTTTCGGAAACACTCTCTCAACTCGGTCGGGGAAAGAGTGCGTACATCTTGACCCGTCATACCCTACTTTATCACGGAATATACTGGGTTGTTGTTGTTGTTTCGTATAGGCTCTCTTTCCATTTGATTCTTGTGAGTTTTCTTCTTTACAGGCGTGGGATAAAATCCTTAGGATGGCCAAGCGTGGAGGTCTGAATTGCATTCAGACTTACGTCTTCTGGAACGTCCACGAACCTGTGAAGGGCCAGGTTAGACAATGCAAGGAACCAAGTCAATAGTAAATTTCTAATGCTGCACCTTTAAGCAGATAACAAACTATTGATTTGTGCTTGCTTGCAGTTTAATTTTACAGGAAACAACGACTTGGTAAAATTTATAAAGACGGTTGCTGATAATGGAATGTATGTTACCCTTAGAATCGGGCCTTTCATCCAGGCTGAATGGAATCACGGGTAATGGAGCCTCCAACACACTTGTCGACAATCATCTTTCAAAGTAATGCTTCTATCAAATTGCATAAGCTAA
The DNA here is from genome assembly GCA_037127255.1 of Persicaria tinctoria. Classification (NCBI taxonomy): domain Eukaryota; kingdom Viridiplantae; phylum Streptophyta; class Magnoliopsida; order Caryophyllales; family Polygonaceae; genus Persicaria; species Persicaria tinctoria. Next base: position 576,248 of record JBANSL010000019.1, on the reverse strand, counting down.
CGAACTGATTAGATTTCACATCAAATCTGTTCAGAGGGCTCCCATATTGGCTAAGAGAGGAGAAGGAAGTGATCTTCAGAACCGAAAATGTCGTTTACAAGGTTATTCTTGGTCTTCAGAGTACAAGATCGAAAGCAACAATAAAAGCTTGCAATATGCTTTTCTGTTCCGTAAAGGCTTATCACTTGTGTGTTTGATAACAGAAACTTATGCAAGAATGGGTCACCAAGATTGTCAATATGATGAAAGATGAGAAGCTGTATGCCTCTCAGGGTGGCCCTATTATTCTATCTCAGGTTTGTCATTATCTTCTGTCTCGGTTTATCTGTTAGTACTCAGGTAGATAACCAAGAATTCCAAAGATGAGCTGAACAGTGACAAACTGAGGCATTTTGCAGATTGAGAACGAATATGATCATGTCATTGCTGCATTCGATGAAGGTGGGAAGAACTATATCAATTGGGCAGGACAAATGGCCGCAGGCTTGAACACCGGTGTGCCATGGACCATGTGCAAGCAGAAGCATGCTCCTCCTGTAGTTGTAAGCAAACACAAGATTTTTTTTAAGTTTTTGTGAGCAGAAATTGATGAACTGAAGAAAAGGGTGTGAAAGAGATTCTTTTCTATTTATTTATGTAGATCAGTACATGCAACGGTAGGCACTGCGGAGACACTTTCACCGGTTCAGACTCTGGCAAAGAGCCGAAACTCTGGGCTGAGAACTGGACTGCTCAGTAAGCACACATAAGCTGCCTATTCTATGTCTGATTACACTGAATTGCTTTATTTGAACTGTTATTCAGTATGGGGATTGTTTGCTGACAGGTACCGAGGGTTTGGTGAACCACCTTCTCTGAGGCCAGCTGAGGACATTGCATTCTCTGTCGCTCGCTGGTTCTCAAAGAATGGAAGCCATGTTAACTACTATATGGTAAAGGAAGATCAAATGCAATTTAGAGAGAGAAAATTGATCTAGAAGTTTTACATTCAGACTTAGTTGGTGTATGCTTTGTTTGTCAAATTGGTTGCAGTATTATGGTGGGACGAATTATGGAAGAACTTCAGCTGCATTTGTTACAACCAGATACTATGATGAAGCTCCCATTGATGAATATGGTGAGGAGAGGCTTTTTCTCGACCTCTTCAGAATGCCTTGAGACCTTCACTAAATTTTGGCTTTCAGGTCTGCTAAGATTCCCAAAATACGGGCATCTGAAGGATTTGCATTACGCTTTGGAGCTGTCCAAGGAAGCTCTTCTTGAAGGGGTTTACACTGTTGAAACATACAGCCCTGAGACAGAGGTAATAGAAAAGCACTGACATGTCCAAAAAGATCAAAAAGACAATTCCTAAAAGAGGAAGGGGATGACAGGTATGAACATGTTTGTGCTTCCTGTGAATTGCAGGCTAGGATCTATGAGAAGCCTGGAACAGACAAATGTGTTGCCTTTCTTTGGAACAATAAGACCCGTGAGGAATCGCTTATAAAGTTCAGGTGCAAAGACTACCTCATACCTAAGAAGTCAATAAGTATCCTTCCCGATTGCAAGACAGTGATGTACAACACACAGACGGTAAAAGCCCCTTTTCCCCGAAAACTCTAGCGGCAAAGAGGATGAAAATCTTAATATTGACTAAACTTTGATCTGCTTTATCTTGGATTCAAAGCAGATTGCATCACAGCACAATGCTAGGCTTATGGTGAAATCAGAGACAGCAAACAAGAACCTCCGGTGGCTGATGACGAGTGAGCCATTGCCAATGGCGGAGTCCAACTATTCAAGGAGGCCATTGGAGCAGTACTCTCTCAGCAAGGACACCACAGACTATGTCTGGTACATCACAAAGTAAGTGCCTTGGTGAAGGATAAGTTTTTTTTAGTTTCCTGATGGTTTGATTTAATTCTTTTCTTATGTATTGGCTGTGAGTTTTCAGGATAGATTTGGATGAGGATGACTTACCATTCAGAAAATCAATCCAGCCAGTGCTACAACTTGTAAGCCTTGGACATTCCCTAATGGTGTTTGTAAATGGGAAATATGAAGGTACAAGATGAGCAAATAATCTTTTGCATTTTCACTTACTAATTAACTTTATCATCTTCTGAATCCTTCCATCTCTTCAGGACATAGCCATGGTTACAAGACAGCACACAAATTCCACTATGGTCTACCTGTGCCGCTCAATGAAGGAACCAATGTCATCTCCTTTTTACACGCAACGGTTGGGATGGAGGTAAGGCAAAAAAAAAAGGGTGTTCTTTTGCAACTCCTATACCTATACTATACATACTATCAGTATTGACAGATGATGAGTCTGTTCTTGTTTTGAGAAATGAAGGACAGTGGAGCTTACATGGAGCACCGGTTTACAGGGCTAAGATCTCTGATACTCCAAGGTTTGGGTACAGGAAATCTTGATCTAACAAGCAACGGGTGGTATCATAAGGTGTGTGTTCATATCATTTTTGGATGCTTAAAATACACTTTTTATAATCAAACTGAATGTAGAATGCAAAATGCAGGTTGGTCTTACTGGAGAAAGAAAGCAATTCCACACAGAAGAAGGATCCAAGCGTGCAAGATGGGTTCCTGCAGCCGGAAAATCCCCACCTTTGACCTGGTTCAAGGTAAATTACGCCTAATTTCAAGTACTCGAGTATAAATAGTGAAATTGAACCTGATTAATTGGTGCTGAGATCCATCAGGCGACATTCGATGCACCAGAAGGAGATTTACCGCTTGCAATTAGGATGGCCAACATGAGCAAGGGCATGGTCTGGATCAACGGCAACAGCATCGGACGACACTGGAATAGTTTCTTGTCCCCACTGCACGTACCGGCTCAATGCGAGTGAGTTCAATTCGGCAAGCGATCGACATTCATCAATTGCGGAAAGCATGAATCTTGAACTGAATTTCAGGTACCACATACCTCGGGCGTTTGTGAAGCCAAGAGACAACTTGATCGTGATCTTCGACGAGGAAGGAGGGAACGTGGAGAGCGTGGAGATTTTGGTGGTCGACAGAACCCAAGTTTGCAGCTTTGTCTCGGAGTCGTACCCGCCGCACGTCAACTCGTGGAAGAGGGACGAAGCGGGGCGGATCGTCGGCGCAAGGGGAGATCCGAGGACGATTGCAAGGGTCACCTGCCCGGAAAACCACGTGGCGACTGACGTGGAGTTCGCGAGCTTCGGGCGGCCGTGGGGGATCTGTCAGCTGTTCAAGAAAGACGAGAAGTGCCACGCGAAGAAGACGAAGAATGTGGTTGAAGGGTACTGCTTGGGGAAGAGGTCGTGCATGATACCTGTGAAGAGGGAGCTGTTTGAGGAGGGAGATGATCCGTGCCCGGAGGTGAAGGACAAGATCCTGGCTTTTCAGTTGAAGTGTACCCCGGAGAAGTTGATGTGAAATTCCAAATGGATGAAGATTGAGATTGTGATTAAGGAGAGGTTTATTGCTTGATTCTCAGATTTCTCAGGGGCTTTAACGTGATTGGCACGTTCTTTTGTTTGTGAAGGGTCACCAATAAATCGATCCCCTTTTACAACCAAAAATAAATAAATCGATCCCCTTTGTTGTAATTTACTGTAATTGTTTGTAACATCTCTTATCTGAATTTTTGCGGCTGAATTAGTTCGACCAGAAAAGGAGAGAAAAGCCATAATTTTTTGTGTTCCAATCAAAATCGTACGATTTCTATTTAGTGTAGAGTTAAATTTTCGTTTAGTGTATGATCGAGTAGTAGCAACGATCAAATGACAATTGGTCATTATGACCAATTTTTTTATATTCAAAATACACATGTCGCAACGACCAGTTAGTCGGAGGGTTCTCATCTCTCTATTTATTCTGGTTTGTATGAATTTAGTTTTGATAAGGAGCAATGGCAGTGGAACTGATCACGTCGAGCAGCAAATGTGAGTTCCGTCGTTCAAAGAGTTTGCTCTAGTTGACCTTCACACGGCGACAAATGGTTTCACTAAAGAGTTGATTGTTTCGGAGAGCGAGGAGAAAGTGTCCAACGTCGTTTACCGAGGGAAGCTGAAGAACAATCACTTTATTGCTATCAAACGCTTCTCTAAGCAGTCATGACGTGATTCCCAACCGTTTGTGGTAACGCTTTGCTTTCAAGTATGACATGGATGATGTTGTCTCTGTCTCTGTCAAATTGTCAAACACACTTCGTTCATCACCTCCACCAATCTCATTCATTTTGCATTCCGAACTTCCAATTTCGTGGTTTAGGTTCTCAATTTCGCTCTTCTATGGCGCCGCATGGTTCTAAGATGGTTGGGTAGTGTGGGTAAGGGTGTAATTCCATTTAATTTGAGGGGTATTTTTGTCATGGTGTACAAAAAAAAAATATTACCTGCTCTAAAAAACCCGACTAATCAGCAGACGGAAAACTGTCGAAGCATACAATAAATTTATTTTTTTTGAAGCAATATAAGAATTCGGTTATCCAGACAAGCATAGAGAAACCGAGAGATCGGACAAGCCGATGGATAGACTAACCATCATGTACAACCGAAAAAACTTACAGAAGCAAATGACAAAAATAAAATGCAGAAATAAACGTACAAGTCATCCTACACTGAAACTACAAGCTAGTAGAACAAAACCGACCAGCCAAAGGGAAGACGCACACAGAGAACTCTGGAGAACCTAGCGGACATCTTAGATTATGGACTCCAACAGAGCCTTCAGATATCAATCGCACTTTCACGACGTCTACGAACATAGCAAATCGACCACCGTTCACATGAAGCCTGCAGGACAACAAGAACAACACTGCACACCAATCCGCAAGCCCATATCCTAACCAAATCATTGTTCATTCAAACCCTCCAAAAACCCAACTTAACCCCTCAATGGACGATAACAAGATCGTAATAGGTTGCACAAGGGCAAGGCAAATTAGAGACGGACAAGATGAACACGAAGAGAAAAATAAACAACAATCAAAAGGAAAAGGATAAAGACCAGGGATTGAAATTTGTATTTTAATTTAGTAGGAACCCAGCAGCTGAACAAGACAACCACAAGCGAAGCCGCAGAGAAGGGCAGGCCCAAGGGCGGACCGAGGACAACGTCGAGGAGACCGCAAAGAGGGCGGAACCGGTAGCAAAGCCGAAGGCGGAGCCATAATTGCCCCGAGGTGGTGCGAGACGAACGATGGTGGTCAGGGAAGGAACTGGAAGCAAACCGAAAGAAGCCTGGGGAGGTGGAGGTGACAGGAGCCGAGGAAGGCTAGCGACGGCTGGAGCAGAGAGGGACAACCGATGGACACGAGGACGGTGAGGACTGAGGCTGGTTGCACCCTTTCGGACTGGAGGCAAGGTGTTAAGGCTGGTGAGGACTGAGGTTGCAACCGGTCTTGCTGGTGGGCAAGGAGGAGTATGTGGGAGGGAAGCGGGGGAAGGTGAAGCTGGTGGGCTTGTACCGGAGGTGGGTGAGGAAGGGTGATGGATGCCAAGGTAGGTGGCGTCGGGGGGATGTGGGCAAACATGCGGATGGGCAAAGGTGATGTGGGCAAACATCGTTGGTGGCGGCGGCACGGTAAAAGCCCTCAAACGAGAGCGTTTAGGTTGGAATGCTTTGTATGTTGTTTTTGTAAATACATACAATAAAAACTAGAAACAAGCGGTACGCACCCCCCAAAAAACATAATTTAAAGTTATGGGCTTAATTTAATTTAATTATTATTACTATACGTCTCAAATAATATAGTAAAATATTGTATAATTTATTTAAAAACTACGAAAAACGTGGATAGTAACACTAATATTTATATAATGCGGCTTTATCAGCAACGAACTTTTTCGACAACTTGACTCTGAACAAAAGGCTATTCTTTCTTTCTCTTGGTAGAGTATTTGGACTAAGAGAAACAAGATCATTTTTTAAAACCAAACCATAAGAACAATAGACGAAGTGATAGAAACAATCCATCACCACATGAAAAATTGGAAAACATCCAAACAGGACAACCTAGATGAAGAAGATGTGATCACAAGAACACTCAAACCAAAGAATAACCCCCGCCAAAGAAAAGTCATTAGATGGCATAAACCCGATGAAAGTAGTTACAAGCTCAATTTTGATGGTGCTAAAATCTCTTATGGTTGCGTTTCTGTAGGTTTCCTTATTAGAGGTGATGAAGGAAGATTGATCGCCTGCGATGCCAAAAGGTGTGGGAAGGTGTCGGTATTACAAGCCGAAGCGGTTGGATTGCAGCTCGGGCTGATGGAAGCTCGGAAGAGGGGGATTCGAAGACTTGCTGTGGAGGGCAATTGTTTCGCAATCGTCAATGCGATCAAGGGACCATGGCAGACGCCCTGGGAGATCGAGATGCTTATTTTGGATGCTCTTCTTCTGCTCAGTTCCTTTGAGACAACCTCCGATTCCCACGTCTTCAGGGAGGCTAACAAGGCTGCAAATCGTCTTGCTCACCCGACCTTGGGTTCCGTCTCTTCCCCTTGGAGTTCCGACCTTGAGTTCCAAACTCTCGTCCGAAAGAACGCTCTTGAGTGGTGGTACAGTCGTGGTTGACACTTTCCAAATTTTCGCCTTGTAACCAAAATAAAAATAAAAATTATATAATGCGGCTTCGTTAAACAGGGAGATTAGCTCGATTATTCGATAATCTCACATTATTATTATTTTCTCTTATAGAGAAATAATTTAGTCGATTTATTCAGTTAATTGCAAGATCGATTTATAATCTCAGATTAAAAATTGATCTCATTCCTAAATCTTTGAAGTAAAAAAGACAAAGAATCCAAAAGTTGGGAGGAATATTGAGATATTTACACTATTGGAGTCGTCCCTGATGAAAGCTTAAGCTAAGAGGAATGCTTGCTGCGATCGTACTACTACAGAGTCAGACACTTACCTGGCACTCTCTAGTCGTCCCGTTTTAGGCTTCACCCGATAAATACGCATACGCTCTCCTCTTCCGTAGATGCATTCACCGCCATTAAAGTAACCTCCCCTCCCCTCCCTCTCTCCTCCTTTCCCCACCTTTCTCTTCTGCAATATTCTCTGAAACAAAGCAACCATCTTCACCCAGATTGGCCCAGATCCGCTGATACATTACAATTTACATCACAGCAACAACGCCCAACACGAGTCAATTCTCTTTCGATTGTTGAATTTTTTTTTCTTTGTTTTCATATTTAATTCTTTTAATTTACTGGTGTTTTCAATAGGGTTTGCCCTTGAAACCCAACTCCCCCTTCTCTCCTCTCGCTCTCTCTGCCTGTCTTTTTCTCTCTCCCTTTCTATATGGGATTCTGAGGAATACGATCGACGTCATTCATATCCAGCTTCGCACTGAGCAATTCGCAGTGTAATCGATCAGGTTTTGTTGGCTGCGGCGGAGAATATACCCTTTTCTAGGGTTTCTGATCAGGTATCGAACTCGAACCGATTCAATTTCGAGGAATTGGAGGACCAAACCGCAACAAGTTTTTGCCTTTGTTGTTTTAATTATCTGTCCTTGCTTCAAATTTTCTTTTAGGGTTTGGAAAATCGCTTTCTTGACGATGGTAGACGGCGCCGGCGGATCGGCCAACGACTGATCGAGGTCGGTTGGATTCTCTCCCGGGGGTTTGGGTTTTTGTATGGAAACTCGGAGCCGGAAGCGGGCGGAGGCGTCCTCATCAGCCCCTTCTCCTTCCTCTTCTGTAGGCCCCACCACTCGTGCCGCCAAGCGCTCTCGCCTTTCCACCTCCTCCACCGCCGTCTCCGCCTCCAGCACCACCTCTTCCTCTTCTGCTCCGTTAACCCGTTCACGAGCGGCCTCTAAGACGCAAGAACTGCCAGCAATTCCCATGGACGAATCATCTTCTCGACGTGAATCCAGTTCCGGCCGTAAAGGGAGGAACCAAGGCTCTGATAGGGATAATTCGGATAAAGGGAAGGAGAAGGAACACGATTTTCGGACTAGGAGTGTGGATAGGGATGCTGCTCGAGGGATTGTTTTGAACGATGACAATGGCGATGACGATGACAATGACAGTGAAGGGGGTTTCGGAATCCTTCACCAGAATCTGACCTCTGCCAGCAGTGCCCTGCAGGGGTTGCTGCGGAAGCTCGGAGCTGGACTAGATGATTTGCTCCCTTCCTCTGCCATTGCCTCAGCTTCCTCTTCTCATCAGAGTGGTAGGTTGAAGAAGATCCTTTCGGGTTTGAGGGCGGATGGTGAGGATGGAAAGCAAGTCGAGGCCTTGACCCAACTTTGTGAGATGCTATCAATTGGGACGGAGGAATCACTCAGTACATTCTCTGTTGATTCATTTGTACCTGTTCTTGTAGGCTTGCTTAATCACGAGAGCAACCCTGATATAATGCTTTTGGCTGCAAGGGCAATAACACATCTAGTGGATGTTTTGCCCTCATCTTGTGCTGCTGTGGTTCACTATGGTGCAGTCTCTTGCTTCTGTGCGCGGTTGCTGACAATTGAGTACATGGATTTAGCAGAGCAGGTGAATTTCTATGGTCATTAGTATTTTGATCTAATGCAGCTAATGGCAGTTGATCATTTCAATCTTGTTTCTTGGAACTAGAAAGTAGGTTTAGTATGGATAAAGTTTAGGTGAATTGATAGCTACATTGAATTGTGCAGTAGAAATTAATATCATTTCGATTTTCTTCTGTTGGGATCAGTCTTTGCAAGCCCTCAAGAAGATATCTCAAGAGCACCCCACTGCATGCTTACGAGCTGGTGCGTTGATGGCTGTGCTTTCTTATCTGGATTTCTTTTCAACTGGAGTTCAGGTGACCAAAGTTTCAGTCTTGAGCCTGTCTTACTGAACCATGTTCGATAGCTATTCTTAGTTTCTTAACCAACGGTTTTTATGTTCCAGAGGGTGGCTTTAGCTACAGCCGCAAACATGTGCAAGAAGCTCCCTTCTGATGCTGCTGATTTTGTAATGGAAGCTGTCCCTCACCTAACAAACCTTCTTCAATATCACGATTCAAAGGTTTGACTGTTGCATTAGAATTTGGTTGATAGTGACACTTGTTACGGATTAGTTAATACAAGATCTGTTCTTTCATTGTTTTCTCCTTATGTATGTGGTGTTTGGTTTCCTAGGTGTTGGAACATGCTTCTATTTGCCTTACTCGAATAGTGGAGGCTTTTTCATCATCACCTGAAAAGTTGGATGAACTGTGTAATCATGGACTTGTCACTCAAGCCGCCTCCCTTATTTCCACAAGTAGTGCTGGGGGTGGTCAGGCATCCCTTAGTACTTCCACTTACACTGTAAGAGTTGCTGCTAACGAATCAAATATGCATATTGGCAGAACAACAATGACGTATTTATTTTGTAGGGTTTGATCCGTCTTCTGTCAACTTGCGCAAGTGGATCAACTGTGGGAGCCAAAACACTGCTTCTTTTGGGAGCTAGCGGTATTCTCAAGGATATATTAGCAGGTTCTGGCCAAGTGGGGAACTTGTCAGTTTCACCAGCTCTAAACAGGCCACCTGAGCAGGTTTGTTAAATTTCAGCTCTTCCTTTTGTTTTACCACAGTGCACAATGTCTTTTAAACATCTTTTATATTGCTCTATAAGATTGCCTCTGGAATGTTTGTTCTGCCCATATCACTTGTATGTTGCTTATTCCCCAAAGTTGGATATAATTGGATTGGGCCCCGTACAAAATTTATATACCCCCCTCCTCCCCATGTTTAACGAACGGAAAGCGCAGTCACGGCTATGAGCCTATGACTCATTTTGATGCTTTCACCTAATTGCCTTGCATGCCAGTAGAGAATAACGGCATCCTTTTTTGTCAAGGATTTTTTACTTGATGCGCATCACTATTCAATAGTCATAAACAGCTGTGTATTGGACTACTGCAGCTAATTGTAGATTTTAGTTAAGATACACAAGGTAATTTCAGATACCTGTGAACTAGGTTTGGTAATGTGAGGTATTCAATGTGGTTAACTATCTTATTCTTTGAGAAAGAAGACCTGCAAGAATGATTGGACTGCTTTAGAGTAGGGTGTTGCTTTAACTGTTTTCACAATGCATGCTTTCATTTTATAATCTATCACACAGTCACACTGGTGGAAGTTTTCGAATTTGCTGCCTATTCACCTTTATGCTACAGTTAAGGGCACTAGTCACCAGGAACTAGCTCACATTGTTTCAATGCAATATTCTATTTAAAGAAAATGTTGATCGCTTTCTTTTGCATCCCATACTATCCATGTCTCTATTCCTTTTTGAAAGGACGATAATAGTAATACCTATATGAATTTAATTATATTGTCAGCACTCAGCAACGTGTTCTTTTGTTAAAAGCTTTAATTATGTCCCATGCTAATGACAATCTGTTAACGTCTCTTGTTATCTCTTAGATTTTTGAGATTGTGAACCTTGCAAACGAACTTCTTCCTCCACTCCCTCAAGGCACTATTTCACTTCCAGCTAGTTCAAACTTCTTTGTCAAAGGATCTTTCTTTAAGAAATGTGTAACCAGCAGTTCTGGAAAGCCAGAAGATAATAATGTAAATGTCGCTGATGCATCAGTTCGCGAGAAGCTACTTAATGAACAGCCTGAGCTTCTTCGTCAATTTGGAATCGATCTGCTTCCTGTGCTAATTCAGGTAAGTTCTACTGATACTTTGCATTAAGTATAATATGTCAAGCTTTTCGTTGACCGTTTTCTCTTTTCAACAGATATATGGATCCAGTGTGAATGGCCCTGTTCGTCATAAATGTCTTTCTAGTATTGGAAAACTGATGTATTTTAGCAGTGCAGAGATGATATCATCTTTGAATAGTTCAACAAATATTTCGAGGTACAAGTGTACAGCTTATTGATTTTCTGGTGCCTCTTTACTTTATCTGGTAGTTGTCATAATTAGTGTATCCGCTTTCTTTACCAAATTTGTGATAAAATTTCCAGTTTTCTAGCTGGTGTGCTAGCATGGAAGGATCCACAAGTACTGGTTCCTGCTCTTCAAATTGCAGAGATTCTCATGGAAAAGCTTCCGGAAACATTTACGAAGATGTTTGTGAGAGAAGGTGTTGTTCATGCAGTGGACTCATTAATACTGTCGAGTTCACTGAATACTGGTTCAGCTCAAACATCTACCCCTGAGAAAGATGGTGATTCAATTCCAGGAACATCATCACGCTCTAGGCGTTCGCGACGTAGAAGTGACAATTCTAGCTCAGATGCCAACATTGTTGATGAATGTAAGAATTCTGCTTCAGTTAGCATTGGTTCTCCACCTAGCCCAGTGGAGATTCCTACCCTCAGTTCTAATCTTCGCACTACAGTCAGTAGTGCTGCCAAAAGTTTCAAGGATAAGTATTTCTCTTCCGGTCCTGGGGCTACTACTGATGTAGGTGTTTCTGATGATTTGTTACACTTGAAAAACCTCTGTGTGAAGTTGAATGCTGTTGTCGAGGATCAGAAAACAAAAGCAAAGGGGAAATCTAAAGCTTCTGGCCGCATTGCAGATCTTTATCCTGGCAAGGAGGAGGATTTAATTGGGATAGTATCTGAAATGCTTGCTGAACTAAGCAAAGGGGATGGTGTATCTACTTTTGAGTTTATAGGGAGTGGAGTTGTTAGCTCTCTCTTGAACTATTTTTCGTTCGGATGTTTTTCCAAGGAGAAAATTTCGGATTCTAATCTACCAAAGCTTAGACAACAGGCACTCAAAAGATATCAGTTATTTGCTTCAGTTGCTCTTCCTGTCGGTGCAGTTGAAGGAAGTGAAGCTCCTATGACTATTTTAGTTCAAAAGCTTCAGAATGCTTTGTCTTCTTTGGAGCGGTTCCCTGTTGTGCTAAGTCATTCTGCTAGGTCTTCAAATGGGGGTGCACGATTGTCTTCTGGTCTTAGTGCGTTATCTCAACCATTTAAGCTACGTCTTTGTAGAGCTTCAGGGGAAAAATCCCTCCGTGATTATTCAAATACTGTAGTACTTATAGATCCATTGGCTAGTCTAGCAGCAGTGGAAGATTTCCTTTGGCCAAGAGTTCAACGAGGTGAGTCTGGGCAGAAACAACCTGCATCTGCTGTAAATTCTGAATCAGGGACAGCAGCTGCTGTGGGTGCTTCATCACCTTCATCATCTACTCCTGCTTCTAACACTCGCCGTCATTCTACGAGATCAAAAGCTGGTGTAAATATAGGAGATGCATCTAGAATGGATACATCACAAGAGAAGGCCAGCAGTGGGTCAAAGGGGAAGGGTAAAGCTATTTTGAAGCCTGCTCAAGAGGAGTTGAAAGGTGCGCAGACACGAAATACTACCCGTAGAAAAGCAGCTCTGGACAAAGATGCTCAAGTGAAAGAGCCTGATGGAGATTCTAGTTCTGAGGTATGTTCTGTTGTTTTTTCTTCTTCAAATGGCTGTTATCTTGGTTGTACTTATTCAGTGGCTCGGGAGATGCAACAGTATTAATAAGACATTCTCTATTTGGCAGAATTATTGGGGAATTCATTTAAGCAACTCTTGATTATTTTTCCATTTGAAGGTTACAGCCTAGTTAGTGGTTATCAGCCCTTAAAACACTAATGTCTAATGCTCTGTTTTGGTGTTTTGCTTCCTGCAGGAGGAAGAGCTAGATATATCCCCTGTTGAAATTGATGATGCCCTTGTTATTGAAGACGATGATATCTCAGATGAGGAAGATGATGACCATGAAGATGTAAGCAATTTGGTCTTCTGGGCTGCTATAACTTATGCCTCATCTATTTTTATAATTGTCATACTTGAATCAGTAACTTAAATATAGTATAGCCCTTTCTGTTTTGCGGAATGAAGTGAATTTTCACTTTCACATTAATAATACTAAAGTAAATAGAAAAGGCATATATTATTAGTAATTAGTAATATTGAATTAAAAGGGAAAAAATATATTGTGCTGTATTTCTTTATCATGTTTGGATTGGCTTGCATGTGACTTATTAGGGTCTCTTTCATAGACCAAGTACCTCTTCTGCTCATGGATTTGTTGGGTCACAAGTAGTGTTTTGAAGATTCAGTTATTTGATTATAGAAGTAGAAATAAAGGCTCGTTTGGTTTAAATTTTGGAAAGATAAAGGGAAAGGAAATGAATGTAGTCCATTTATAGTTTAAAATACACTTTTAAAAAATTTAATCGTTACCCTCTCCTCCCAACTTTTCATACAAAATTGGTTTTGTTCCTCCTTATTTGAATCACTCATTTGAAGAAGGGTAACCATATCCCCTATACTCCTCTAATCATTACCCCTCCTATCTTATTTTTCATACAAAAAATAGCATTCTTCTCTTATCTAGATATATTTTCCTATACAAAATTTATTTCAATTCCGTTTACCTTGCATGCTTATACCAAACGAGACCTAAATATGAATTCATGAAAATGTTGGTGTTTCCAAGAGTAGCCTATATAGTCCATTTTTCATTTTGATATCTCTTATTTTCGTTCTTGTTAAGATTATTGATGCAAATCAAGCTCTTCTGCTCCAATATATATGTCTGTATTTCAGGTGCTAAGAGATTCCCTCCCTCTATGCATGGCCGACAAGGTACATGATGTCAACTTGGGTGATTCAGCTGAAGACGATGCTATTGCCCCAGCAACCAGCGAGAGTCAGACAAACCCTGCTTCTGGTTCAGGCAGCAGATTGGCTGTAGGTAGAGGCTCGGATTCAACGGAATTTCGTACTGGTGGTGGCTCTTTTGGTTCAAGGGGTGCAATGTCCTTTGCTGCAGCGGCTATGGCTGGACTTGCATCTTCAAATGGAAGGGGACTAAGGGCAGGCAGAGATAGATATGGGCGGCTACTCAATGGTTCAAGTGACACTCCCAAGTTGATATTTTCTGCCGGTGGAAAGCAGCTTAACCGAAATCTGACCATTTACCAGGCTATCCAGCGGCAGCTAGTTATGGATGAAGATGATGATATGCGATGTAGCGGTAATGACTATGTAACTAGCGATGGAAGCAGGTTGTGGGGAGACATTTATACAATCACTTACCAGAAGGTAGACACTCAGTTGGACAAATCCTCACCTGGATTTCAAGGATCGATTGTACAATCAAAGTCCAAGTCCAGTGGAGCTGCTTGTTTGACTTCTGATGCTAGTTCGTATCGGACATCTCTTCTAGATAGCATTTTGCAAGGTGATCTCCCTTGTGACATGGAGAAGACAAATACAACTTATAATATACTAGCACTATTACGTGTGCTAGAGGGGTTGAATCAACTTGGACCGCGGTTGAGAGTCCAATCTACTTCTGATAAATTTGCCGAAGGAATTATTTCTTGTCTTGATGAGTTGAGTACAAAAGGGGTCAGAGTTCCTCATGAAGAATTTGTTAATAGTAAGCTTACACCAAAGCTTGCTCGACAAATCCAGGATCCTCTTGCATTGTGTAGTGGCAGTCTTCCTTCTTGGTGTTATCAACTGACTAAAGCCTGTCCATTTTTGTTTCCATTTGAGACTCGGAGGCAGTTTTTCTACTCTACTGCTTTTGGCTTGTCACGTGCTCTATCTTGGCTGCAGCAGCAGCAGGGTGCTGATGGGCAAGGATCCTCAAATGAGAGAGAAGTTAGGATTGGGAGACTACAACGCCAAAAAGTTCGTGTTTCCCGTAGTCGTATTTTAGATTCTGCTGCAAAGGTCATGGAAATGTACTCTGGCCAAAAGGCTGTACTGGAGGTAGAATATTTTGGTGAGGTGGGCACAGGATTGGGTCCTACTCTGGAATTCTATACCCTTTTGGGTAATGACCTGCAAAAGGCTGATTTGGCGATGTGGAGAAATTCTTCATTGGAGAAATCATCTGTACAAAAAGACAGCGATGATCACAGGGATGCGACATCTGATGGCGGGAATCATATCCTGGCGCCTCTTGGCTTATTTCCTCGTCCATGGCCTCAAAATTCTGATTCTTCTGACGGTAGCCAATTCTCTAGAGTCATTGAATATTTCCGGCTGCTTGGGCGGGTTATTGCAAAGGCTCTTCAAGATGGACGTCTTTTGGACCTACCACTATCCACAACATTCTATAAGCTTGTACTTGGTCAGGTAAGTTGTCAGGCCAGCTATTTGGTTGGTAGAATGTATATGGTGAATTTATTTATAATGTAGTTCAAATTCTTAAAGTATTTGAGATGGTGCAATAAGCTGAACTAGTTGTTTCTGATGAGTACTTTCTGATAAATAAAACCTGTGACGTCTGCAGGAACTTGATTTGCATGACATCCTTTCCTTTGATTATGAGTTTGGGAAAGTCTTGCAAGAGTTACAAGCATTGGTCTTTCGGAAGGAATATTTAGAATCAATAGGGAGTGATAATCCTGAATCAATTGCTGAACTACAATTCCGAGGAGCATCACTTGAGGATCTTTGTTTAGATTTGACACTACCTGGGTATCCCGATTACATTTTGAAGCCTGGAGATGAGAATGTAATAATTATCCATTGCCTTTTTCTTTTGTTCATTTGTAAGTTCATATGGGCTTCAATTTATTGGATCTGTTAATAACTTTTAACTTTTAACCTTTTAGGTGGATATTCATAACCTTGGGGAGTATATCTCGCTGGTAGTAGATGCCACCGTAAGGAGTGGAATAAGGCGACAAATGGAAGCATTTAGGGCAGGGTTTAATGAGGTAAGTCATTTCTATTCACCTGAGTTCTTTCTTTCCATCTTTAAATTTCCTATGATGAAACAGAACAGATTTTTTATTAAGGTAATTAAAACTTCAGAGTTCAGATTTATCTCTGAGATTGCTCAATGCTTTTACTTTTTACTAGATCAAGGCAAATGCATGAGACTTCTATTGTATATTCTATTTGTTCTACGAGAAGGTTAATGCAGTTTGTTAGGACCTATAAATCAATTGCTAGTTGGTTAGATGCTCAGAATCAGTGATTGACCTTATCAATTGCATGCAACAGAAGCTAGTTATTTGTGAGCACCTATAAATCAACAGTTTAGGAAGTAAATTCTAATTCTTCCACATGAAAAATTGACAGACAATGTTTCAGCTTGTTAAAACTTGTGTTATATACGGTATATGCTATGTAATTTATCCTGTTCTGTAATACGTGGTCAAGCCGTGCATCTGTATGACATGTTTTGTGACAATTCTTTTTGTAAACAGGTCTTTGACATCTCCTCTTTGCTAATATTCTCCCCGAATGAACTGGACTGCTTAGTTTGTGGCCTTCGAGAATTATGGAAGGTGTTTATTTATTCATATATTCTCTTTAAATATTATTGTCACTGGGAAGTTAAATGTTATATGGTCTTTAATTATATTTTTATTTAAAAATTGTAGGCTGAGACTCTTGTTGATCA
This sequence comes from Persicaria tinctoria, assembly GCA_037127255.1. Taxonomy (NCBI): domain Eukaryota; kingdom Viridiplantae; phylum Streptophyta; class Magnoliopsida; order Caryophyllales; family Polygonaceae; genus Persicaria; species Persicaria tinctoria. The sequence goes on along the minus strand of JBANSL010000019.1, from coordinate 559,908 downwards.
TATCAAATTTGATCATGGGTACACTGCAAAGAGCCCTGCAATTGTGAATGTATGTAACTTTTGCTCCCACTTCTTGGATTAGGATTCATATCCATCTTAACCAACTAGATTGGCGTATTTACATTGACATGCCTCTTTTTCTTTTCAGCTACTTGAGATCATGGGAGAATTGACACCAGAGCAACAACGGGCATTTTGCCAATTTGTCACTGGTGCACCTCGTCTACCACCTGGTGGTCTGGCTGTTTTGAACCCAAAGTTGACCATTGTGAGAAAGGTAGTTTTCAAGATGCTGTTGCTGTTTAGTTACATTCCATGCTCTTGCAGAAATTGTATCTGACTCACCTTTGTTCTATGCTATGCTGGTCTCAGCATTCGTCGACATCAACTGCAGCAGCCAGTGGCCCTGGGGCTTCTGAGACAGCAGACGATGACTTGCCCAGTGTTATGACGTGCGCCAATTATCTTAAGCTTCCCCCATACTCCACCAAGGTATTAGATCTCGATTGAATTAACATGATATTACTCTCCATCCATTCAGAATTTCAGTATTATCACCTTTAAAAACTGTTGGGTAATATTTTCATTTTTTTGGCATTGATCAGGAAATCATGTACAAGAAGTTGCTCTTTGCGATCAATGAAGGCCAGGGATCCTTTGATTTGTCATAAGGACACCTATTTTGTGTGTTAAATTTGGAGCTCAGGGGCTTTAGCCAGACAGAAAATTGTACTGGGGAGCACAAGTATAGCGTGGGAGAATGGTTGGGTTGGATTGAGTTGTCATGGAAAATTCTCGACGACCAATTCTTTGAAGAATCTTAGCTTTTCCGTGAAAAAGTTAAACAGGGAAGAGCTCTCTTTGAGTTACAACTTACAAACAGCAATGAGGGTACATTTGATTCAGTGTTCTTAGAAGGATGCATGCTCTCTCAGTTTCGTCCGTTCAGAGGGCATCTGTAATTATTTTTGCACTTTGGATCTTTCCTGAATATTGTTATTTCTTCTAGTGATTTATGATATGGGAAAAGGGAAACAATGTATTGGATGCAAATGATGGAAGAATAAATGACTCTTGAATACCTGCATTTCTTGATCGTGATTGTCAATTTGAATCTAATGCAGCACACCACAAATGTTCTATTTTTTCTGTATTGAGTTTCAAAGAACAGGAAAAACGAAGTCTTTTAATTTTGTGAACTAATAAATGAAGCTAATCATAAACCCGATCGTGATTGCTTAATCATGAAATTGGCGGCAAACAAAAAGGCGTTCCCTTTAAGCTGCGGGTTCACAACTCCAATGTGCGTTTAAGCATTTGTGATCAAAATCAAACTCATAGCCTAAAGTTTAAAACTTTAAAAATACTCATAAAAAGCCAAAATCAGATTTAGTGATTCTCTAAAAAAAAATTTGGTCAATTTTAATTTCATTCTGGTATAAAGGGATGAGGTGGCATGGAATTCAGTTGAAAAACCTTGTCTTTTTCCTATTTTTCGCGCTTGTATTTCGTGATCCCGCTTTCTGTGAAAAACTCGTACATAAGGGGTGGAAGGGTATCGGCACTAGCTAGTTTCACGGTGTAAGAATTCGAATAAAGAGGATCTGATGACTGATGTGGAGGGTTGCAATAAATTTTAAGTTTTTAATGTTCGCTTCACGATGAAACTGCGAATTCAGAGGACACATGCCTAATTCTTCATTCCCCGTTGCGTTTTCTTGTCCTCTGATCAACTGTTCCTTGCGTTCTCCCCCACCTTTGGGCGCTTCCGTTGTAGAGATCCTGTCAAAATTCAGATACAAATTGCTGCAAAGAGGCGAAGAAAATCAGCGCATTTTTTCGATTTCAATTTTATGATCTTGAGAAACTAGGGATTTCAGAGTCCGATGGGATTCTTCAGTATGATATTTGGGTTTTTTGGATTTGGGGTCGGCATCTCGATTGGCCTTTCTGTTGGCTATTTCCTCTTCATCTACATCCTGCCTACCGATGTTGAGGTCTTCCTTCTTGATTTTGGTTTCGTTTTCTGATGAGTATCAATGTTTCCTATTTTTGTATATGAATATGAATGTCTTTGTTATGTTTTCAATTGATGCTGTCATACATCTTCAGGATCCTGAAGTTCGCCCACTAGCTCAGCAAGATTCAGATACACTGCAGGGCTTGATTTCTGAAATACCTCTTTGGGTGAAAAATCCAGACTATGATCGGGTGTGAAATATTTTTCTCCTGCATTTCTTGATTGCAATTTGAATTTCCTGACAATTGAAACAGGCTAAAGTTTTCTGATCTTGGTTGCACATAGGTTGATTGGTTAAACAAGTTGATTGAGCGTATGTGGCCGTACCTTGACAAGGTATGCCCATGAGTGCAATGACTTGCTTGGTTTTTTATTAGCTCATTTTTCTCTCAAGAATCTGTTCTGATTAATGACAATTTTATGTTATCTGGGTAGGCTATATGTAAAACCGTGAAGGAAATAGCTACACCGATTATTGCTGAACAGATTCCTAATTATAAAATTGACTCTGTTGAATTTGAGTCTCTCACTTTAGGAACTTTGCCTCCCACATTTCAAGGTAAGTAGCATTTCTTGAGGAGGAGATGAAAGGTTTTGCTTCAAGGTAGATGCATGATGCTATAGAATATTGCTTTCGGTGCTTATCGTGCTCGTGTCAGGTATGAAAGTCTATGTCACTGATGAGAAGGAGTTGATAATGGAACCGTCCTTGAAGTGGGCTGCAAACCCTAATGTTTTAGTTGCAGTGCAAGCATTTGGTTTGAAGGCGACCGCTCAGGTGGGCTGCTCACTATTTTCTGTTAGATGCATGAGAGCTTGAATCAATGAGAGTACATATATATACTCACTGAGATGATTTCTTGTGCTCAAATGTAGATTTTGGATCTTCAAGTATTTGCTGCGCCTCGCATCACTTTGAAGCCGCTTGTCCCCACTTTCCCTTGCTTTTGTAACATATATGTCTCACTCATGGAGAAGGCAAGATCAGTTCAATCTTGTTGCTTGGTTTGTTGAACTGTTGCTTAATCATCCAAAAGAATGACTTTACATGACAAATTGTTTCTGTTGTCCTGCAGCCACATGTTGACTTTGGGCTAAAACTTCTGGGAGCAGATCTTATGGCTATTCCTGGTCTTTATGGTTTTGTACAGGTATACATTTTGTTAAAGATCATATGGCATTCATGATTCATGAATATATGCTGGTTAACGTGTTCGTATTCCTCTACAGGAGACGATCAAAGATCAAGTTGCTAACATGTATCTTTGGCCTCGCACTCTTGAAGTGCCCATCTTGGATCCTGCCAAGTATGATAGCTTCTTTGTATTGTGTATTTTAGAACTCTCACATTTTTTTGTAGCCCGGAAATGAAACCGACTAAATTCTGTTGTTATACACAGAGCTATGAGAAGGCCTGTGGGTATTCTGCATGTGAAGGTCCTGAGAGCCTTAAAACTGAAGAAGAAGGATCTCTTGGGTGCTTCAGACCCGTATGTAAAATTGAAAATCAGTGATGATAAATCCCCATCCAAGAAAACCACTGTGAAGCATAAGAACCTAAATCCTGAATGGAATGAAGAGTTTAATTTGGTGATTAAAGATCCAGAAACCCAGGCACTACATCTTAATGTTTTTGACTGGGAGCAGGTAGTTATATACATATATCCGGTAGTTGATTTAGCTCTGATTGTTGATATTTTCCGGTCTCTGAAGTTGTTTATCCGTATGTATAAGGTTGGGAAACACGACAAGATGGGTATGAATATGGTTGCCCTCAAAGATCTTTCTCCTAATGAGCTAAAAGTTGTGACCCTTGACCTCCTGAAGTCGCTGGACGCAAGTGATGCTGATGACAAGTTTCGCGGACAGATTGAGGTGGAGCTTACTTACAAACCATTTGGTGAGGAGGAGTTGAAAAAGGAATATGGAGAACCAAATACGGTGATAGATGCACCAGAAGGAACGCCTGAAGGCGGAGGTGTTCTCGTTGTCATGGTGCACGAGGCAGAAGATTTGGAAGGGAAGTACCATACAAATCCGACATTACGCATTATTTTCAAAGGGGACAGGAGGGAGACAAAGGTACTGCAATTCATAACTCATAAGAGTTGTGTTAGGAGAAGAACTTGAGACTGTTAACAAGATATGTTGCTGAATTGCAGAGAATAAAGAAGAATAGAGATCCTAGATGGGACGAGGAGTTCCAGTTCGTATTGGAGGATCCTCCCACCAACGACAAGCTGCACGTTGAAGTGTTGAGTACGTCGAGGAAGCTGCTACATCCTAAGGTTTAACTCTTCAGACTTCATATTCCACACCTTTTGTCAATTTCATCATCAAAATTAACATTGTCTTATCATTTATGTTTTGCTTCACCTATTGGCGGTTGCAGGAATCATTGGGGTATGTCGACATTAGCTTGTCTGACGTGGTTACGAACAAGAGGATCAATGAGAAGTACCACCTGATAGACTCTAAAAACGGGAGGGTTCAGATTGAGCTCCAATGGAGGACTGCAAAATAACATCATTTCTATTGTTGTGATCATCATCATCCTTCATTAGATTGCATATGTTTCATGATGTTTTTTGTAATTTTTTTTTGGCTATATGGATGAATGTGTTTAATCACCACACCTTGTTGATTGTGTACATTGATCAAGTGGTACTAGTTGTCTAGTATACATTGAGAAGTAACGTTGGAAAACAAATAAAGGTTCATCCTTTTTGGAGGGTGAAGTGCAATTTTCAAGCTCACCTTGTTGTTTACTATCTGCCGTTATCTTCTTCAATGGATTTAGGAACTTTTGATAATCGCACCAGATATCCCAAATTTCTTATCAGCATTAACCTATTTTGATCAAATTTGATTGATTTATTATACAAATTAACCAATTTTGTAAAAAAGCAAGCTAATTTGTGTGGATCGAAACAAGCCAAAAACCGGAAATATCGTGTTTCTGACATTAGCAACAAGACTAGAGTCTAGAGGGTTTATATCGTCCACCCGATCAGTCTATCAGAATCAGTAAGGGTTGGTGAAGTGAGCAAGCGATACACAGGGCCATGGCGTCTCCCGTCGTCGATGCCGAGTATCTCAAGGAGATCGACAAAGCTCGCCGCCATCTCCGCGCGCTCATCTCCAGCCTCAATTGCGCTCCCATCATGCTTCGATTAGCGTACTCTCTTTTCTCTCTCTATCTCTCCCTCTCTGTTGATGACTATTTCACTGGATGAAATTCGTCTGAGTTCGTTCGCTGTTGCTCGTGCGTGTAGGTGGCACGACGCCGGGACCTATGATGCGAAGTCGAAGACCGGAGGCGCCAATGCTTCAATTAGGAACGATGAAGAATTTAGCCATGGCTGCAACAATGGATTGAAGAAGGCTATCGATTGGTGTGGTCAGTGACCTTCTCCCTCCATCAATTTATCCGTCTTTCTCCTCGATTGTGGTTTTTAGGTATATAGCGTTGACCGGTGGCGATTTCCATCAGGAACTGAAATCCTGTATAAGTTGATAAGAACCTCTTACTCTTTCGTGAATTCTTTGCTTATAAGTTGACCGGTGTGGTCAGTGATTGCTTAAGCATAGGTGTTAACTCTGAAGCATGGTAAGCATAAGAACTATGCTGATCCTAAGTATGAGCTTTCAATGCACAAAACCTTGTTATCTGTAACTCACACTGGTGCAGCTCCCTGGATTGTCGATTTATGTGGACCAAGCTCTATACCTTGGAGGAGACAAATCTTTTTTTTTTTTTATGTGTGTGAGCTGTGAACAAACTTATAGTTCATTTAGTAGGATTTTGGAGTCGTGCAAAAGTTATCGTTTGCAGGTTGCCTGTAAAGGAAAACTTGTGAATTTTGTAATCCATTCAGTCATAGAGCATACAGTGAATTTATCCCATTATTAAGAAGTTTGAGCCTTTTGGTATAAGCAATTGTGGTAAACGATAATGGCTGCCCTTGTTGCTATCTTTCTTAAACATGATAAGCAGCTTAGTATGATATGTCTGTAATGTTATGTTAGATCACATAAATAAGGCATATTTGCAAACTTTATGCTCCGTGACAATTTAGATTCCATATTATCACAGTTTGCTTCTTGTACATGGGAACAATTTTCTGTGACATTTATATTAAGATGGTAAGTTGTAGTTTAATTAGTAGAGAAATTATGTTTCATTTTTTTCAGAGGAGGTGAAGCTGAAACATCCAAAGATCACATATGCAGACCTGTACCAGGTAATCTCGGGTTCCATTTCAGTGGCGAGTTTCATAATACTTCCCCTTTTTTTATGCACTAGTATATCTTCAATTGGATGATGTTTTTTTTTTAAATGTATCCATGATTCTGGTAATTTTCTGTTAGTTTTAAATGCTAGCATGGCTGTTTGCCTTTTGCATCCTTCAATGACGCAAACTTTATACTTCAGTCTTTGTGTTCTGTGGGTAGTGAAGGAACCGTGATTATTCATTTCATGAAAGTGAGCTATTTACTGTATTAGAAGTTTGTCGAATTAATTTTTTGTTTGAGATATTCTTGAAGATTCATCTGACTTGTATTGCCTTGCATTTCAGCTCGCTGGTGTTGTTGCAGTTGAAGTCACTGGAGGACCAACCATTGAATTTGTTCCTGGCAGAAAGGTATATTGATATGCTAATACTGGAGTAACTACATAAGTTTTTACATTGTTGCATCTCTCTCTCTGGATGTATGTCTGACTCAGACCTTCTGTGTTCCTATTTACAGGACTCAAAAGTATCAACAAAGGAAGGGAGATTGCCAGATGCTACGAAAGGTCTATAACTTGCAAAAAAAAGTTCTGGTCGAAATGTTTTCACTATTTGTATCCATAACATGCTTTTAAAAAATGTGGTTTCCACAACAAATTTTGCGGAAGCCTTCATCTTCCTTTTGTTTCAAATATGAAAAAAGGTATGTACTATAACGATGATTTGGTGAACAATAACTCATTTTCTTTTTGTTGGGGCATAAATTGTAGGTTCTCCACATCTTAGGGATATATTTTATAGGATGGGTTTAACAGATAAGGACATTGTCGCACTATCTGGAGCTCATACCTTGGTAATTCTTCTTCAAAATTTCTTTATTTGCACTTGATTGATGCAATTACAAGTAGATTGAGTTTTGTGTATCCTTTTCCTGGATTAGGGAAGGGCCCATCCAGAGAGATCGGGATTTGAAGGTCCTTGGACCAAGGAGCCTCTAAAATTTGACAACTCATATTTCCAGTAAGAAAATTTGATCTTTCGAACCTTACAGCTTGGATGCAATGGTCGAGACAAGAGCTTTTTTTCTTTCTTTAGACCGTTAACAATGACACTTCATATTTATTTGAAAAACTAGGTTGATTCTGGAGGGAGAATCAGAGGGGCTGTTGCAACTTCCCACAGACAAGGCTTTGGCGGAAGATCCTGCCTTTCGCCCTTTTGTTGAGCTGTATGCAAAGGTAGCCCTGTTCTTCTCTTCTTTTAATGCATTTCATATCATGGTGTCTTTTTCACCCTCCTCTCTGTTTACTGCATTGTTTAGGCGTCAATATATATTTCTTGATTAGTAGATAGATAGCATGCCGTTTTTGTACTTGTGTAGTTTTTTTTGGGCATACTATGAATTTTTCTTCTGCCAAATAACTAAGCCATGCTGCGCTTTTCTCAGTAATTAAGCTCATTAAAATTGATGTACTACTAAATCTCATTCAGAAAGATTGATGTACTTAGTTCTGAGTGCATCAGCTAGCTAATTTGTACCATTTCCTTGCATTTTTTTTTATCAAGGCTCCTATGCCTTTATTCTGACTTGTATTATTTGATAATTCAAGTGGTTCAGGGGATCTGTTGTCATTCTTTCTTCTTCTTCTTTTTAATCATCTGAGATGGTTTATTAGAGGAAGCCTCATATTATTACAAATATACTAGAACTTTATATATGTATCCTTTTTGTTGGGGAAAAAATCCTTGACTTTCAAAAACATATCTAAGTTGAACCAGATAGTGGATATGAAGTTATAATTGCTATTCTGAGGTGATCAAGATGCCCTACATTAAGGCTGAAGTGCTGAGTTTGATAAATCAATGAATATAGTACAAGTGCATTTACATAAGAACAAACTCAAAGTATTGAACAGAAAACTAAATCTCAAGCAAAACTCTGAATATATGACTCCTTATGTTTCTCACTTTCTATCATCTGTTTTTGTTGTTAATTTAATTCTTGTTCATGGGCCATCTTCAGGATGAGGATGCCTTCTTCAGAGATTATGCAGCATCACACAAAAAGCTTTCAGAACTGGGCTTCACTCCAGTTGGGCCAAAGCCTGTAAGAGACAACACTATCCTGGCCCAAAGTGCTGTAGGAGTCGTCGTGGCAGCTGCTGTGGTGGTCCTCAGCTATCTCTACGAAACTCGCAAGCAGTTGAAGTGAAAGAATGCTTTTAATCGCGAAATATCAAATCTGTTGCATTACAATTACTGCCTATATCGGTTAGTAAAAACATCATTTCTCATATCATTGCTTAGAGATTCAGCTACATGATAATTTGTACCAGCTACCAGCCTATTCTAATATTATTGGTCATGGCTATTTGAACTGGTTAAATAAATTTCTGCTGCTGTCAATAAACAAATTTTTGTCAGAGGTAACCATATTTGACCTTTTACAGCATCTGAAAGTGTGATCCCTCTGTTTGAACCAAAAGAGCAGAAGCTTGAAACTTCTGTACACAAGTCAATAATTCACTGATTTGTTTCCATTGAAAAAAAGAGAGAAACTTTTAGTTGAATTGTCTAATGTTGGCACAGTTGGAAGTTTGGAACCTTTAGATTTGAAACCTAGAGAGAGAAGTGGTGGTGGGAAGAGGAGAACTGAGCATCATTAAGATAAAAGGCAATGGCATTTGGGTAGGTAATAAGCAAACTTGTCATGTGGGTGTCCCTATCAGCACCAATAATACACACTTTATATTGTTATTTTAACATATTTCCCCCCCAAAAGATTACAAGAAAATAGAAACTTACAGACATTTAATTTAAATTTGTTTGAAGAAGTCGTATATATTTATAGCCTTTGTATCCGCCATGTGGGCCTCTCACGTTTTCAATCAGACCCCTGTTATTGTGCTTAGCTTCTGGGTGCTCACATGGCCTCTGGAGACAAACCAAGCAAGGGTAGGTAGACACTTTTTTTCTTTGAATTTTTTTCCCCTTCTTTTTCCTCCCCTTTCAAGAAGAAGAACACCTAAGCACATGACATGCACGTGCAAGTTAGCTGGCTGCCACCACAGCCATGAGATTTTCAGATCATTTGCCAAAGATTGCCAACTCTAAAACTAAAACCACTCTTTCTATCAAGCTTCCTAAGGAGAACAAGATGATTGCATGTATATCAGATCAGAATATCAGATGTTGTTTACAATAGGGATCAGTTAATTTTAGTTTAATGAATGGATTGATTGTGGAATGTGGAAACTTTTTTGTGGCAGAAATGCAGGAAAGGGGCAGGTTTGGGGGATAAAGACCCAATCCCAATCCCCAATCAGTTGAGGTTGAAATACCTAACTGACTGTGACATGAAATTGTCATCTCTTCCCTTTCCCTCAATCAATATGCTGAGATTTCACAAGGATCCAAAGGTACAAGCAATAAGTGTTGGTTGGGGGGTGGGGTTGTGCATTTCCAACCTCCAATATGTCATGTGAAGCACTCAATTCACTGATTTTTTTTTGTTTGTTAACATAAGAAAGTCTGTATTTAGCAGGAGCACTACTGTACAGTGTACACTTCTAGTTCTTTGAATCATTTCAGAATTCATATGGGGTTTTGAACTTGTTGGTTATGAGAATTTCTGGGGTTCAGCTGGGTATGAACTATGAAGTGAAAGTGAAACTCATAAATTGCAAAGGGCCCCTTTTCTTCCTGGTAAGTAAACAGCCAAAAAGGACACCAAGGCTAAAAGGACTGATGCCAACTGACAAATTAGGTGGGAAAGCAAACAAAAGCATAAATGCAAAGAACAATTGATCACAGGGGGAGGTAAAAAGGGCTGAAAGAACCAAGTTGGTAGGTTGTGGGTGGGTTGGCTTATGGGTTGGGAGTTAACAGCTTTGTACCGAGTTGATTTTGAAATAAAGAAGGTTGATTGAGGGTGGAAGCAATTAGTTGCATAATGGGAAAGAAGAAAGTGCAAATTAGCTTGAATGTTGGTGGAGGCTAGGAAGGGGAATAGAGATGGGCTACAACTACAAACACATGAATTGACCCTTGCCCATCCCTAACTCTATACATGTGCTTTTCTGATAAGATTCTGGCTCATCCATCGTCGTCGCCGTGTGGTTCCATGTATGTGGCTGCAAGAAAGCTTGTACATTTAGATAATTTATCTCGTCTACTACAAGTAACATAAATGCTATTAAGATTACAACTTGTATAATATATTTATTTATTTATTTATACATATATGGAAATAGAATGAGCCAAAGATATATATAACAAAAGTGGAAGGTGAACCAAATCCCTCTCCCCAACTCTCTCATGAAATTAGATGGACTTCAACCCACCTCAACCTTTTCTAGAAGCCTTTTTTCTACCTTACAATACAATATATAATGTGTGCAATAAAGAAAGTAGAAACACAACAACTACCCTCATCTTCCCTTTCCTCTCTACCTTCCCAATATTATTATTATTATTATTAACATAGTTAATGATCTTACCCACATCTTTGGACAATTCATTCTTAAATGCCCCACTGCAACTAACTTTACAAAAATATCCATTTTTTTAAATGTAATTGCCCCTTTTTTCTACAAGAAAAGCCCTATCAATAGGAGTTAATTCCTTACAACACAATTTTCCTTTTCACCTATCTTATAATAATAATAATAATAATATTAATGGATCTTGTTGCACCACAAACTAAAGTAATTGTTTTCTCTTTCAAATGCTTTCTATTTCCTCAGTGACCCATTCAAAAAATATGGATTTGAGGGGAAACTATCAATCCTTGATCGATTCTGGACTTCACAATCAATGTTTGAGGAGTTCAAATCTTTTACATGAAGCTTTTTATTATTATTCATTCATGGATTTGTATGTAAGTTGCTATCTTTAATACCAAAGTCAATTATTTCTTCCCTTAAAAAAAGGAAGGTGGTAAAATACAGCAAAAGGCATATAAACGGTAGATGGTTTATACCCATATGTTAACTAAAAAGATGTCCATGTGCAGTATATAACTTTTGGAATGTGTCATTAGAGAGTTAGTGGCCTACTTGTTAAGCTTTGGTGTGTATGATCTGTTGTTATATACTCCCTTCGTCCAAGAATACATGGCATTTTAGATGTATAGGTAATTATTACCTCTAAAATTACTACTTTTTTACTTGTTAAAATAAAATAAAACTCTTGGAAAAATTAAAGAAAACCCTTGAACTTTCAATTACTGTTTTAACATTTAATAATAATTATGAGATTTAAGATGTAAAATAGATTTTTTAATTAGCGTGCATGAGCCTAAACGACCATGTATTCTTGGACGGAGGGAGTACTTATATTGGGTCAGAAACATATACTTAGCACTATATAATTAAATGTGTTCGATTTAAACATCCAATTATGTATTAAATAAATAGATTATATTATTGGGATGGGGACATTACCACAAGCCCATAAGAGGTTTGTTAGTTCCAACTACAGACATTTTTATGTCAATTAAATTGCTTTCCATCTGTATTCTGGTATTTAATTTTCCCCCAACTCTGTGTTTAGGATGCCTAACAAAGTTCCTTTTTAATTATTACTATCAACCTGGGCTTTTATATACACATACTGTTGTAGAGTTTGTTTCTGCTGTGTTTACTGTATACTTAGACGATTTTCGTCTGCCGATATATCAACCTCTTGAAAATCAAGCCTGGTTGATCCTAAATTTTTACTTAATAAAAAAAAAACAAAGTGATTGGAAAATAAACAATTGAGTGACATTTAACCAAAGTGAGGATTTAAATGCTCACTAACATTACATGTGCCCATGTCACAAATTAGGAAAAAGGGTCATTAGTAAAAAAAATATTAGGTCAATTTAAAACCAATTAACTTAATACCTACCTTAAGATTACCTACTGACTACTGTTAATGTGCATCATGAAAATTAAAAAAGGAATAATTGAAGGTGGTAATAATGTAATATCACCCAAAGAGAAAGCCCACCAGCCACTTCCCTCCAACCTGTCTCACCAACTCGCATCTAGAAGCAAATTTCTCTCTCCTCCCTTAACAGTCAAAAGCCTATATAACCCCATCCCAATCCCCAAAAGAGGGTTAGCTCTGTTACCCCAATTCCACATCTTCCTCTGCATAATTTGATCACTGGGAGAAGAAAACAACAGAAACCCATTTTGTATTGCAAGCTTTACTGAGATGGGTAGGTCTCCTTGCTGCGAGAAGGCTCATACAAACAAGGGTGCTTGGACCAAAGAAGAAGATGATCGCCTTGTTGCTTACATCAAGGCCCACGGCGAGGGCTGCTGGCGCTCCCTCCCCAAGGCCGCCGGCCTCCTCCGCTGCGGCAAGAGCTGCCGCCTCCGCTGGATCAACTACCTCCGCCCTGACCTCAAGCGCGGTAACTTCACCGACGAGGAAGATGAGCTTATCATCAAGTTGCATAGCCTACTTGGCAACAAGTATGTTCTTTTCTTTATCTCTATTGCTTTTTTCCACAAGAAATTTTTTCAATTAGGTGTGGCCAATCATTTTTCCTGCCAAATGGGTCAAAATTCAGTTCTGCAAGAAAGGGAAAGGGCCAATTAAACAAGTTTAATTTCTTCCAAAATTCCAGTTCAAAAAACTTGAATTTGTGATTTACTGAAGTATTTTATGGTTGACCAATTAAAAAGGTGCTATCTTTGATTTTGAAATTTGCCCAGACAAATAGTAGCAGTTAAGAAAATCTGGGGTTCTAAGACTTAAAGCTGCGATCTTTATATACACTGTAAGTCTAAAACATGTTTTATATGCAGATGGTCGTTGATCGCGGGGAGATTGCCCGGAAGAACGGATAATGAGATCAAGAACTACTGGAACACCCACATCAAGAGGAAGCTCCTGAGTAGGGGAATTGACCCAGTTACTCATAGGCTACTCAATGAGGCTGCAATGGATCCTCCCACTCCTCCTCCTTCATCTCCAACACCACCACCGCCCCCACCCAGTGCTACTTGTACCACTCCAACCACCACCATAACCACCACAACCATTTCCTTTGCTGCCAACCCCAAGCAAGAGCCATTGGAAGATCACAACCTCACCACCAACGCTTTGTTGGCCTCATCATCACCCGGATCCAGATTCGACGAAAAGAACCCGGCTTTGGGCTTGGAGGGCCGAGATCGGTGCCTGGATTTGAACCTTGAGCTCAGAATTAGCCCTCCTTCGCACCAGCAGCACCAGCTAGAGCAATTGAAGACCGGAGGGAGGATCATCAATGCTAGCACAACTCTGTGCTTCAAATGCAGTTTGGGCTTTAAAAACAGCCAAGATTGCACTTGCGGCATCTTCGGAAATGACGGTATTGCTGCTGCTATAAGTAGCTCTAGCAGTGATTACAATAACATTGGGTTCCATGATTTCTTGGGTCTAAGAACTAGTGCCAATTTGGATTTTAGATCCTTGCAAATGAAATGAATTTGTGTAAGAGAGTGAGAGATATCTGAAAATGGTGTTTGAAAAGATCTAAGAGTTGGAAGATCTGATCACTGATGGGGGAAAATGGAGTGTGTTGAGAGGCTCCATGCTTAGCTAGTGTAGAAGATCTTGCCATTTTCTATCTCTGTCTCATAGCTGATTACTAGATTGTATTTTATTTTTGTCAAAATTGGATCATATGATAAGGTATATATTGGAAGAGTACAGATCATGACAAGGTTGTTCATTTGGCACACACAGATTGTTTGAGATTTTCTTCTGCACTTCCTTTTTCTTGGTTGAATTTACTTTTGGTTCTCCCTCCAATCCAAGGGGAATTTTGGGTTTAAATCATTACTTTTACCCTTTTAGCAACTAAATACATACAACCTAACTAATTAATCCAAAAATAATGTTTGCTGAAGTTAGTGTGGGAGAATTAGTATTATTTTAGATTTTGTAGAACATCTTAATTAAAGTGAATACTATATACATAATACTTTTCAAAGATTCTGAAAAATTGCAAAATTTTCCAAAAGAAATCATCATGATACAAATAAAATTCTTCTTTCAAGGGAGGAAGATAATGAAGCATGTATGATGAACAAGACTTATTCAAATGGGATTGGTCATATGAGGCATGGGCCCTCTTTCTTCTTTTGACCTTCTTTATCTATATATACACTCCTATATATTATATCTCCCAATTATCTTATGATTCTTAAAGCAAATATTAACACTTTTTTTTTCCTTTTAGAAAATTTGTCTTCTTGGTGGGCAAATTGCTAATTAAAACCATTAGAATTTTAAATTTTCATCCGAAAAGATTGTATTTTTAACAAGTGTGAACTTTTTCAAATCTTTTCCTTAGAGAAATAAAAGGGAGAAAAAAAGTGATTTGATTGAACAAGCTAGAATTAATGTGGGCGGGCAATGTAATATGTAATGGATAAGCTACGAGAGGAGGAGAAGAGATGTGCAATGTGCAAAGGGAAGAAGAGTTGGACCTACACTTGAATTCCTATATATCTCATTCTCTTAACTTTCTCTATCTATCTATGTGTAATTGGGGCAAAAAATAAAAAATAAAAAAGTGATATTGATGCAAAATGGTGTGATTGAACTACCCAATGCTGGATGGTAAATTGCCAACTTTACAATGATATCATTCAAAATATGAGCCAACCTAACACGCCTTTTCATCTATTATTTAGGTATATCATCATAATTAATCTCGTGTTGCAATGAATGAATTTATGATGGGCATGTATATAAGTTTCTAATCTATGTGTTAGGTGCAACTTGTTTTACTGTATAAGATATGCTTTTATCATCGATATCTTATATGAAGGATGTATGAATAGTTTGTCAACATTTGTCTACACCTCATCTCTAAATAATTATTACAAAGTACTATCAATGTATTGTATACAAATAAGTTTTAAATTCCAAATTCCAAATGAATGGCCTATACATTTTCCACCTAAATATAAGAACTATAATTAAACTAGCTAGTAGGTAGATTTGGGCAAACGCGGGCTTGGGCAAGGCTTTGCCCGAGATTTTGTCCCGTTGTTGCGGACGCGGGCCAGACTAAGCCCGCTTAACGGGTTGGAGGTGGTGTCCAAGCCCGTCCGCGAATGCGGATGCGGGTAACCCGTGGGCCTATTATCAAGCTTATTATAGGAGTTAAAAACTATATAAAATATTAATTTTTTTATTAATTTTTTTTAATAATTACAAGCTTATTATCAATAAGTTTGTAATTATTAAAAAAAATTAATAAAAAAGTTAATATTTTATATAGTTTTTACCTCCTTAAGAAAACGTGCATGAATAGTAAAACCCATGTATTTTTGGACGGAGGTAGTATATAATATATTAACTTTATATATATATATATATATATATATATATATATATATATATATATATATATATATATATATATATATATATATATATATATATATATATAATCTAATACTTATTACCAACAAATATTAAGTTGCAAAAAAATAATTTCAAAAAAAGTTGATATTTTATATACTGTAGTTTTTACCTCCTTAAAATATGTGTTAAAAACTCAAACGACATCCTTTGTGGATCAGAGGTAGTATATATACACAGTATTCTCATCTAAAACATAAAGCATTGTAAAATAAATATTTATTCTACAATATATATTAGATAATTGGTATCTAGCCTTTTCATTTATTAATTTATTTTCTAAGTTTCTTTTTGTTAAAGTCAGCTGAGTCCGGTGGGGCTAAAACAAGTTGGAGGAAGGTCGTGTGTGCGGGCCCGCATACGGGAGACTCGAACAACACATAAACCCGAACGGGGTTCCATCTCAAAACCAATTGGCAATGAGAGGAGTAGCCCTTCAACCTTATACGTTGTTCAAGCATTCTCTATATTACCGATGTGGGGCAATCACATTCCAACACTTTCCCTCTCTATATATGATTATTTTTAAAATGTCTTATATTTTTTTTATTGAAAGTAGTATGTAAAAAGACCAATCACAAGTTAGTGTACCTTAAATCTCATACCAAGATATTTAAAGCTCAAATCTTTTTTTTTTTAAACATTGAGTTATATAAATAGGTTGAGCGGTAACCAATCGAATTAGAATTAGAATAAGATCGATTAAAAGAAGTGATTACAAAAGAGACTATTAAATAAAATTTAATATCCTTTTTTCCTATAATATCCCTAACACTTAGTATTAATTTGACGTTGAAAATTAACAATATACTCCGGATAGATTAATTTGTTAGGGGAAGTGATTTGGAAGTTGGGAGTGTACGTAGGAAGACTAATTAACCATGACTAAATAAGTTTGTCGCGTCCTTGACCTTCCACTTCCACTGTTGGTTATCATTCTTAATTTCTATTCGCTTTTTATCATTTTCTCAATTTTCATTTTTAGTTTGCTTTTGATTAAAACCTAACCCAGCCGATTTTTACTATGACTCCAGTGATCTATATAGGCCGGCTTCACCAACCATAATCACATATATCTAATCCTAAAATAGGACTACGTGTATATATCTTTTTCGCACCATTCCCTAACTTTTTGAATTTATTTATTTATTTTGGTATTATATTGTTTTAAATGAAATAAATATTATATTTTAAATTTATTTACTCTTGAGATTTGAATTTTTCAACAGTGATCTTTTAGAGCTTTTGAGTTTCTATTAATAAATTTTCACTACTTTCGATCCCTAATAACTGGGTTTACCAAATAATATACTAACTTATTAACATATATTATATTTAATCGGAGCAAAACGAAAATTAATTAATTCAGGCAGGTGAGGTGTGATTTGATGAGACCTAATTATTAAGATTGAATCATTTTAATTAGGTATTTGGTTTGGTATGCCAAATTTCACCACATTACCTTCCCAACATTAACATGTGTCCAATTGCCCCCTTTTAACAAGGGTGGGGAAAAAACTCCTATTAGGCTTAAGGTTAAAACACCACCTAAATTGTCACTTTTGAATTGTGCATGTATTAATTAATCATGATCAAAATCTCTCTCTCCCACACACACATATATACATTTAATTTATAATTATTTTGATTATTGAAATGGAAAATATGGGTATCATCCTTTAATATTTAAGCCATGAATATATTAGCTCACTTAAACACTTAGTGACAAACGTAAGGCCACTTAATTAGCCACGAATATCAGGTCACGTAAACACTAGCCTATTGCAATGAACTTAAGTATAGTTGCTTTAATATTCAAGCTCTGAGTATATTAAAACTACGTATGTCAATCGCTTGAATATTCAAAGTTGTTCTATCGACTATGAAAGATATTTCTTTCATTCATTTACCCGTCTTGGTAATAGAGTGACTGATAAGGTTGCACACTAGCTTTAGTCACTCTGTCAAAGGTATTGATATTTCCAACAATTCCGATCTTACTGACCTCATCCGCAAGAATGCTCTCGGATAAAGCGTGTTCACCCGAATTTTTTCCTAATAAAAAAAATGAAAAAAAAAATCCGTCAAATGTTTTACTATGTTATGCAATGAGATTCAGGAGATGAAAAAGTTCATCACCTGAATTTCCATACAACCATTTATTTATTCGGACAATGATATATATTTATCACTTGAGTGTGTTTCTGCCTTTCTGGTGTAATATTAGTTGTTGAGAGATGTGAATGAGACCATAAGTGTCACACATCGAAAGTTGAACATAACAAGCCATATTATATGAGTTGATGAACTACTAATTCTATTGTCAATTGGTTTTAGAATGGAACCTCACTCGACTTGTGTGTTAGGCTACTAGCGCATGCGCGTCTGTGCACACACGCCAATCATCGGTCCGAGTCGGACTTTGATATGGTATCAGATCGGTTAGCCTAACGGCCCCAATTGTCCAAGTGTCAACTAGATGAGTTATTCCTAGTTGCACTTGCGGGGGCGTGTTGAGAGATGTGAAGGAGACCATAAGTGTCCCACATTGAAAGTTGAACATAACGTACAAGTCCTAGCTAGCGTACGAGTCTATTGCCAATTAGTTTTAGAATGAAACCTCACTTGATTTGTGTGCTAGCTATCGCATGTGCGCCTGTCCACACGACCCCCGGTCATCAAAGTCCGATTCGGACTTTGATATTAGTGAAAATAACAAATATATATGATTAAAGAGTAAAAAGTATATATCATGCGATATTAATATAATTAGGAGTCAACAAAATGTGGGTTTGAATTGAAACTAGTCATAGGTGTTGGTGACTAAAAACTTTGATGCATTCTTTTGTCTCTTGGAAAATGCTTTACTATTCAAAAAATAAATGCACCTCCAATCCAAACTTGACAACACACACACATAGACATACGTATCAAAACTCAAAAGTATATACTACATATCATATATGCACCATTGAGCTAGTGAGTAGTGAACACATGGTTGACACAAAACAATATCACATCATAATAAGAAATTAGTGGCCCATTGCATCTCACCATACATATAATTCCAAGAAGCATGTATACAACTTTCAACATCTCCTCTCACTCTTTTCACCTTTTTTTTTCAAAGGGGTTAGGTAGAGATTTACATTTTAGAAGCTTCCATGAGATTTTTTTACAATTCTTAAGGTTCAACACTCTTCTCCTCCACCTTTTCTTAAATTGTATGGGTGGAAGTTGGAAAATATAGAAGGAATAAATAAATAAATAAATAATAGTCATGTAAATGTATCCATAAATAGTTGAGTTCTATATTGAAATTTTACCTTTATAAAAAAAACTATAATAGAAGGAAATATAATAGCTTAAGTTTCTACATTGCTTATAATCAAAATGGAGATCGAGTACCTTGTCAATGCAACTGATCTTCCCTTGGACCTATTTATATTAAAAATAGAAATAATTAAATTGATTAAAATTTATGCAGGGTCATTAAGGGGTATCTGGTATAGTAAGAATTATTTTTATAAGATTTTCTTTTTTACGGGAGAAAGTTTTGCGAGACGCACTCACGCGCCGCCACGTAGGCAAATTCACTCACACGCCACCACACATGCACCAATGTATCGGTTTTAGTATATGTATATATAGATACTTGTCATACTTTAATTAAAGTTGCTTTTAGTATTCAGAAAGGTTACGAGGCTTAGCGTGTTATAACCGTCTAGCTCCCATCCAATGTCATGTAAAAACTTTGAATAACAATAATAGTAATAGTAATATGGTTTTTATAGGCATAGAATAAGAGGCTACAAGTAAAAAGATTTTTCAAATTTAAATGATTTTAGTCATTTTTAATAACGTTTTTTTAGAGTTTATGCATCCAAATATAGAGAATCTTTCCCCTTATGAATTGCTTATCTTATGCCCTTGAGAGTAGAAAAATCGATAATAATACTCCCTCCGATCCAAAATACATGTCGTTTGACTTTTCAACACGTATTTTAAGGAGCTAAAAACTACCACCTCCGTTCGGAAAAACTTGACACTTTACTATTCATGCACGCTTTTTTAGGAGATAAAACTACTACCTCCGAACGGAGGGAGTATATAATATATTAACTTTTGTATTATAATTTTTTATAATTTAATACTTATTATCAATAAATATTAAATTATAATATATGAATTTTTTAAAAATTGATATTTTATAGTTTTTAGCTTCTTAAAATACGTGTTAAAAAATCAACGATACTTATTTTGGATCGGATGAAGTAATAAACTAAGAATGAGGAAGCTAGGTATGGAACGGGTAGGGGAGCTTCATAATGAGGTTATCTTAAATACTTTAGAAAAAGAATGGAAAAGTCTCACCAACCATCACATGCATGAGCTTTGTGGGCCCGGGCCCGGCCCACTCCTTACGTCCCTTTCTTCGATCGATCACACCCCCTCCCCTCCCCTTTGCCCTTCCCTCTATTATTATTTAGCCTTATCATTTAACTTCTCTCTCTCTCTATACATGCATACTGCATATTATTATATGGGAAATATATATTATGTGATTATCAATATATATTTCCCTCTTCAAGAATTTGTATTTTTTTAATTTTATGTGTCCAATGCCACGTGTTCTTTCATTTTTATAAATAAAAAAATGATTAATTAAGCAAAAAATATAAGTTTATAGGTAGTATTATGAAGGGCTTATATAATTGTTGAGTAATAAAAGCTACCATGTTACTTGTCTAGCTAGCTACCTACTTAATTAGCTTAATTGGAATTTGTTTGATCAAGTGCAGTTATAAATTACTAAACAAAAATGATTTATTCATCAACCTAGCTATAGCACAAGGATTAGAATTCGGACTCCGAATTCACAATTACATAACTTATATATGAATGGACCATCCATCCATCCATCAACATTGCCATTAATCTCAACAACTCTCTATTCAACATTTTTTTGGAGAATACAATATATATGTCGTGTGTGTGGGTGTGTATATGATAAATGAAGATGCACGTCCACACACCACAGTTGGCCAGTTGGGACTCGAGACTCCACCATACAACATGGGAGTCGTTGTGGTTGGCTGGTTGCTCTTTGGGATCCGAGATCGATGACTTTGGTCTTGCCAAATAAATAAATTGGCCCCAATCGGGGTGGCTCACTGGTGGGGAGTAAGGGAGGAAGTCAGGAGGTCTCGGGTTCGATCTCTACACCAAAAAGAAAAAATTATTAAATAATTTGTTTGGATTCTCGTTATCTTTTTTTATATATATAATTTAAAATATATTATTAATTAAAATACATTAGTTAAATTTAAAATTAAATTACTAGAGTCGTTTATTTTTTACTATGATATCTTGCATGGGGGGCGGTGGTTGGGCCTCATGTGCCCTTCAACATCAGTGTGGGACCCACCTGGTTCCGCTCCTTCGCCGGAATGTATGCCTATCTCCGGCTCCACCGCCCTACCCTTTCGGCCTTTCACCTTAGTGGCGTCGCGTCATTTCACGTGGGTAAATATCAACACATGAATCATGAATCAACCTAGATAGTTTAGCTACCTAGCTACTTTTTTTTTTTTTTTTTTTAACATGTCCACCAGGTTCGACTTTTCGACTACTAACCTATAAAGCACTCGAATTAGGAAAGTCAAGTGGTAAACATCAGACCTGCTCAACTCATTCAATCGAATGAGATTTAAACCATTTGCCTAATTAGGTACAAGTGAACACCTTATATTCTTGTCGATCATTGTAAACATAGCTAGTTACCTTTAATCACTGGAATCACTGGTTAATGTATATTGTGGAAAGCTACATGGAGTCATGGACCACTCTCTACAATTCTTAATAAGAGCAATCTTAGTATTAATTTGATATTAGAGTTATCTCTACAATCCTTGCATTTGTAACCTTATATATATATATAGGGTATTTTATTATGAAAATAATTATGGCTTCCTCCTTGAATGGATAAATAGAGAGCGGTCATCCGGGGTTCAAACCGGAGTTCTTTGGGTACTACCCACAAGTTCTTTCCTGTGAGCCATTTTGGAATGGTTGTGGCTTCCTCCACCCTTCACTATATCTGATAAATTAAAGTAATTGTACCGCTTTTCGATCTAATTAACAAGAAAATACATAGTGTATACATGATGAATGAACCCAACAACTTTGGGAGATTTTTATTAATAATTGAAGATCGAGGACCACTCACTTTCGATCCCTCTATTTGTATATCCTTGTGTTGGGTAACTTCCAATATTATATTATAGTATAGTATGTGATGTATATACACTCTTTTGATTATTAGAGGTACATTACGGTTATGGTACTATGCTCCATCTATGGAGAGGGCGCCATGCCTATGCAAGTTCAAAAAAAAAAAACCCTAAAAAGAATCATCTTTCCTGAATAAGATTAGCCCTTTTTATAATACGGAGTACTGCATACGTTGTCACAGTCCCTTGTTACCAATTAATTAAATGGCCTATTATATAGCGTAATCACGCCAATGTACGTAGGACCACTAAAATTTACTTCCCCAACTAATCCCTCATTATTTTATTTTAGGACCTTTACTTTGACTTATACCCTACAATCTTTTTTTTTTTTTTTTTATATATATATTTGAATTTTTTTGCCCGTATCAATTAAATCGTATGAGTAAGTTTGTATATAAGATCGGTGGAGAACCCATTTATTATGAATAGAGTGATAATTAAGGAGGAGCATGGAAGATAATTACGGCTATAATTTAAGATAATGATTAATCGTAACAAAAAGGGGACATACACTTGTATTTGCACATGAAATGAGAGAGAAGGTGTGAATTGTGATGTTGGTTGTTGGTTGTTTTTATTGTCTTAACATATGAGGTTGACACCTTCAATTTCCTTATCTCTTCCCACCTTAGTCCCTGGGGTCTGTTTGGTTCAATGTATAAATCATACCTTTAAGCTCCAAATATATTAACTGTATCTAAATAACTAATCAAATCTCACGTGTTATAAGAACTAGTAATAGGTTTAATCTTTCATTTGATTGGTTTTTGTTTACTCCTTTTAAAAAAAAAAGATGCATGTTTTCTCCTCCCAAACACCCCCAATCCAAACATTGCTTTAACCTTTACTTCTTCCCCTTGATTGATTGTCTCAAAGCACATGGTCAAGATTGAAACGTCGACGTTTGCCCCCATAAGTTGTTTTTATCTTGTCATCTATTCAATTCTTATCTTCTTACAGTCCTTACCTGATCTCACAGAATTTGTCAAAAACTTACACATCAACCAGGCTCCCATTTTCCAACTTCGCCTCCATAGATTAAGGTGAGTGATGAGATGGGTAGGTAGGTAGAAATGCAATTGCTTGCATTTGCTATAATAAGAAAGGAGGAACATATTGCGTGTTTCGTCGAATGCCCATGCTAACTATTTTTGGATAACAGACCTTGCCATTAGGCATTAGTCTGTTTTGGCGCCCACTTTGTAGATGTTCCTAATGCCTAACTAGCTAGATAGCTTCCCTAAGTAGGCAACCGTCGTAACCAAAAGTACAGAGGACACGGTTGGCACACAAACGGGATGTATATGGATGAAGATCCGCTCACGGATTACAGCCAAGTGGCCCAAGTGTACATACAAAGATATGCAATGAATGCAAAGAGTGAGTTGGGAATCAGACTAGCTAGTATTCATAGGCAGGCAAAACTGCCCAAGAGTTTAGGACCATAAAAGCTGAATACCACACCAGGGGGCCTAGTTCGCACCGCTAACATGAACTACCGGGTCCACTATTAATCACTATGTGTGAGGGCGTGGAACCTAATATCAAACCAAACATTTAGGTGAGATGCGTCGAAAAGTGGAAGGTATGACTCACAAGAAAGCTACTGTACCAAACAATATGATGCACAGCTCTCTTGCTGACAAACACATGGAAAAGAAGGGTTTATTAGTTCGACTGTTCTACCCAACCTTGCTATGCTTTCCCACAGATTTCTGTACTATTGACTAAGATATGAATCGGGGTAGAAAACCTAACATGCCTACCCTGGTTGCCAAAATTCTTTTCAAGTTGGATACTTGGATGGATGCAACGTTAAACGGACAAGAGTAAGATAAAAGTACAGTCATAATCATAACGAAACTAAATCCAGTGAACATAAGAAGTGCTTGTCTCGGTTATCCTATAAGAAACCCAATAAAAGAGGAAGATGGGAGGAATGCCGTAAAATAAAGGGTTTATGAAAGATCATAAAGAACCTAGGAATCTTTTGATGGAGCCTTCTTTGCAGCCTCAGCAGCGGCCTTCTCTGCCTCAATCTCAGCAACAATGGCATCGATTTCAGCTTCCTCAAGTTGTTTTAATCCCTTTTTAGTCATTACAGCAATCTCTATGTTCTTGCCTCCACTCTCAACAACCTAGCAGCGTACAAAGAATGTCAAATTAATATTATGGGTGCTATATACATAAAATGCATGACATGTTTCCTCACATCTCTAAAAAAACAAGAGTATAAACAAGCTGTTAAAAACTTGCATTTTTAAAACTTCAATTATCGAGGCAAGAAATTTGGAAGAGACGTGCTCTATCTAGATGCTATCGCATCTTGCAACATCTAAAGTAATTAATCAAATAAATGTTGGGATATGCCATTTTCCTACAATGGGAAGCCAATAACAGCCATTGTTCAACATTTGAATTAGAAACAATAAACAGCAGTGGAGACACAGATGAAAGCCAAGCTTGGGGGTTAGAAGTTATCCTGCACTTGTAACTTAATAAGTTGAGGACAAAAAAGATCTTTAAGAGTCAAGAAAAAATCTACAAAATTTCATTCATTAAACAATTTTTAAAGAAGCAAATAAGCCAGGGTACATACAAAAAGGTTGCCTTCATGCTGCAGAAGCAAGTTTGTTATATATGGATCAAAAATAAATTAAAAGACAAACAAACAAACAGCCGACATAGGTGAATGGTGTAGATTCATGTATTTGGGCCAAATGACCCATGCATCATGAGAGGTTTGAAACAAACCTAAATGAATTTAGGGCCAAACATTAAAATCAACACAGCCTTCAACCCAGTATGGAAAAAAAAGTTCTAAATAAAAGGGAAATTAATTATGAATCAGAAAACATAAGAAATAACCTTGCCAATATTCAAAGGCTATAGATCATTTATCCTTGCGTGAATTCAAATCCTGAAGATGAAATCCGAAAAAATAGCTAGTAACCAAACATATGAAATAAATGATGATATAAATTCTATGCTCCAGGCCAAAATCCAAAACCTTTACACTATTTTTAACAAAGCATCAAAATTCCCAAAAGCAAACTTTGAGTACATAGAGCAGGAAATCAAATTAATTAACTTTCAGCCCAAAAGCATAAGAAGGCAAAAAGGCAATAGAGCACATAATTAGAACCAAAGTCAAGTTCCTGCAGATCAAACAAAATCCAGAGTCCAGACAGGTTCTAAGACAAATTATAAACCAAAATTCACAATGCAAAACTTACTTCAAGCAAGGCACGAATGGCAAGTTTGACTGTTTCTTGACCCGAAGTTTCTTTGTAGTTTTTCTCCAAGAACTCCCTGATAGAGTTAGAGTTTCTTCCAGTGGCATTCGCTTTCCATGCCGAAAAAGTTCCTGATGGGTCTGTTTGGTAGAGTGATGGAACCTCGGTATATGGATCAAAGCCAACAATCAAGGTTGAAAGTCCAAATGGCCGTACACCACCACTTTGTGTGTACTTCTGCTGAAGTCCAGCGATGTACCTAGTGATGTACTCAACAGTAACAGGATCCTCAACTGTAAGTCTATGGCTCTGGCACTCAATGCGAGCCCTGTTAATCAAGACACGTGCATCTGCTTTCAGACCAGCGCAAGCAAGTGCGATGTGATCATCCAGGTTTACGATCTTCTTCACGGTCCTGAGGCCATAATAAAATAAAATTAAAAATTGGTAAACCTCCCAATATATGAAACATAAAAATGGAATCAAGTAAGTCAAGCCAGAAAAATGATGCATGCCACAAAAGATTAGCACTTTGTGACGACCATGAATCTAACCAGATTCGACCATACAAGATATGTTATTACTTCCCTTCGTCCTTATAATACGCCAAATCTACCGAATAGAATGTGCCTACTCCATTGCTCGTATAGAAAATTAAATACATAATACTAAGTTCTGAATGCTCAAACAAGAAATGACACTGCCAAAGTAAACCTAAGATCGACTTATGTTATGCAGTACAGCAGTAAACATGTGATTCAGTTGAATTCCTGTTATGAAGGTTGTTACAGCACATGCTTCATTCCACTTTAAGAGCTATATCATATATATACTATCATAAATGACAAGGCTCTGCGATGAAAGTGGGGGGGGGGGGGGGGCATACAATAGTGGCACTATCACTAAACCAACTCAAAAAGCAAGAAGAGAAAAATTAAACCACTTGTACATCCTCCACATCTAAAAAAAGGCCACTAAAATGTAAATAGCATCCACAATAGCACCAATACAATGGATTATACTCCAGTGGGCATTTTCACATTTCAACTAGCACAAGGCTATTAACCAAAGTAGACTAATTACAGGTAGCACAATTAAACCTAGTGGATGGCAGATAATGTATTATCAAAATTACTAGTGTTGATAATTCCCACTTCCAAAAGTCCTCATCTTTATTTCCATAGAATCAATGCATACTTGAGACCATGAAGAGTCAAGGAAATGCATATTCACTACCACAGTAACACCTTTGAAATTTACTCAAATTCAGGCTCCCATGAACCAATTACACGACTTATAACACACCCAATGTCAACTATCAAACTTTCAATTTGTTCATATCAACACCATCTCCAGTTCCAAAGAAAAAGAACAAGCAATCCAATCCTTAACATGAACATTCCCAAAGCATCCAATTATAACCGATTCTCTTCAGATCAGTACATGAACAGGCCACTATAAGATCAAGCAAACAGGAATCAAACAATCAATTTCTAAATAAAGAGGAAACGCAATCCAATCCTAAAAACGAGCATCCCCAAATCATCCTATAAAAAACGATTCTTTACAGCTCAGTGAGTCAGTGACCACTCTAGGATCGAACAAAAAGCAATCAAACCCTCCAATTTCAAACCAAGGGCTTAGGTAACAAAAAGAAGAAAAGACACGAAATCAGAAACGTCAAGTCGGAAACAGATCGATTAGTAGGGTTGCAAAGCAAGAGAGGGGAGTGAAGACCTGG
Source organism: Persicaria tinctoria (assembly GCA_037127255.1). Taxonomy (NCBI): domain Eukaryota; kingdom Viridiplantae; phylum Streptophyta; class Magnoliopsida; order Caryophyllales; family Polygonaceae; genus Persicaria; species Persicaria tinctoria. The sequence continues at coordinate 532,963 of JBANSL010000019.1, read as the reverse complement.
AATCCTGAAGTTTGGGGGTGGACTTCTTCTCGACGCCGAGGACAACGGTGTCGGAGCCGCGAACGCCGACGGCGGCATTACCTTTGCGAACGGCTTCGAGGGCGTACTCCACCTGGAAGAGATGGCCGTCGGGTGAGAAAACGGTGATAGCTCTGTCGTACCTAGCCATCTAGTTCTCGCTCAGGATCTGCCCTTAAGAATGGGTTAATGGAGTTTCAGGATCTGGTGGGTACGTATCAGGGATTCGGGAGGAGACGGAGAACGCCGAGTGCTTTTGGGACTCCTCAAATAAAGCATAAACCTTCTTCGGCAACAAGAAATGTTACTTTCGACTCAATGACAACGCAGTTAAACGACGTCGCACAGCTCTTCTCAGGCTTATTACTATTTTCCCCCTAAGTTGATTCTATATCTAATATGGAATATCTAATCTAATTCTAATCCACCCCTTAATATCTATATCTATATAAAATACTAAAACAGAGGTCGCTGGAGCCACCTCGTAGCCACGGAATTTTCTGGATTAAACGGGATTATTTCTGCCTGCGTGGTATTTTCTGGATTAAAGCGGTATTATATTTCTGGGTCACACCAATTAATAATCCAATATAGTTAGCTAAAAACTTATCTTTTAAAATAATTTATTCAATATAACCTTATACCTTATATTTTAATTAGATTATGTGATTGAGATATTTATCCGTTTAACAAAATATATGTTTCAGATAAGATTTCACAAAATTGAATTCAATATCAATTGTTCCATTAAAAACAAAGATCCGATTTTAGATTAATTAGCCCATTTTCAAATTCCCTAACAAAATTTTATCTAATATCTAAATACCTATATTTACTAATTTTGATAGATTATACTACCTCCGTTCCATAATACATGGGCTTTTCTTTTTTGACACGTTTTTTAAGGAGCGAAAAACTCTATGAAATATTATTTTTTTAATCAAATTTTTTATATCATTTGATACTTATTACTAATAAGTATCAAGCTATATAAAAAATTTATATAAAAAAATAATATTTCATATAGTTTTTCGCTCCTTAAAAAGCGTGCCGAAAACTAAAAACCCATGTATTTTGGAACGGAGGGAGTATCTTATAAAAGTTACGAAGATAGGAAGATGTCTATATTATATAACCTTATCACGTAGATATGAAGAGTATTTTTTTTAAAGCCCTATCTCAAATTCTCAACTTCTAACCCTATAAATAGCACCTAATTTACATCCAATTCAATATACATACAACTACAATATATTTTTTAGTCTTCTTCTTTTCATTTGTTTACGTGTTTCTCCTCTAACTAATTTGATCAATATAGCTATATAATTTTTGAATTGTATGCTCTTTGATTTGTAGGTGTTCGTATTGCCATGCTTTTCATTTTGGAGTGAGTATAATGTAAGACTCCGGGGACTAAAGAAGCTCTAATCCCTGAGACTCGGAATGTATACATGTATACCGGTGGCAAGAGCATGGTATAAGTGTTATTTCAAGCATTTTCTAATTAGTTACTCCTTTTATTTTAAGTTGTACCTACTTTTAACATATATGTCCTTTTATTTTTTGCAGCGCGCCCAAGACAATATTTTAGAATTTGAGATAAATTAAGTTGATTGAGAGGGACATTGATGAAGAGTCTGTTGGATATCATTAGCATAAGTAAGAATTTACATTGCCAATAGTATGCCCTTAGCTGAGTATAACTGAGTATTCTTATCGATTTAGAGCTCATGTAAAATAGATTGATGAGTCAAACGTCTTAATAAAATTTGTATATTAATGAAATGCTTTAATATTTTTATATGTTTTTAATATCAAATGCTTTAATATATATATATAACTTCACAAAAGTGTAGCTACTTAAATTTTATTTAATTTAAAAATATTTAGTGGTTCATATTGGTAGTTACGAGTATTAGTTAAAGTATCAAGTTTAATACAGTAGAAAACATATTTTATACATTGTTTTTAATGTCAAATGCATTAATATTAAAAAAATTATCTTTCAACCTATATTATAAAAGAAATCTATATACAATATATTTATATATAATAGCGGATTCAAATCCGATAACTATCTAATATAAAAAATATATTTATATATAGACTGTTAGTGGTATCATATCTTATCAAATATAATGGACAAATATAATGGAGCGTAACTAATTAATACATGATACAATTTCTTATTTACATTTCTATAACAATTTGTACCAAATGGAGGAATAAATTAATTAATAGGGCCTAGAAAAAACAAGGGCATGATCAACCTGCGGGATTCTAAGAAGTTTTTAACTTAATAATTTATCTTTTTTTAGATGAAATTAAATATATTTGTATAAATATTCAACCTTATATCTAAATTAGGTGGAAAATCTATCTATAATGGTATAATATATATATATATATATATATATATATATATATATATATATATATATATATATATATATATATATATATATATATATATATATATATATATATATATATCATAATATTATAAATCTATATTAATCTATATATCTATCTATCTATATAAAATACTAAAGCAGAGGCCAGACCTCCGGTGCAGGATTATTTTTACTTATGTGTCATATTCTGGATTAAAGTGATATTATATTTTTACTTATCTTTTTAATCAAATAATCTATCCAATATAACCTTATATCTTAATTATGTTTTTTTTTTATTATAAATATTCAACGTTCATTTGCCGAATTTTGATTTTGCATTGCAACCGTGGGGCACAATCCCCTTTGGAATTCATCTGAATTCGGTGCCTGCGGCTCTAATTTTGCTTCCGTTGATTGACATTCAACAATGTCTTTGATATTCATAAGATTTGTAACTCCATTTTCTAAAGAGTGCAGCTTGGTATGATTGTCAGATGAACGTAATTTCATTGTAGGTTTAGAAGTTAGGTTATTTTTATATTAATTTTTTCCTAGATTTTGTAGTTTAGATTGATTTTTATATATCTTTAGTATAAAAGTAGTTATGACTGATTTGTTTCTTTTACAGAAATCTTATTTATGTTTTCTCTACATTTTTTGTGAAAGATGTCTAAATAAAGACTAATTAAATATTTAAACTCCAAAGATGATATTATTCACATACCGACAATTATACTCTAATTTTGAGCAATTTGACCTACGGCGTATAATGATATAATCTATCTATCTACTACCATCTATGTAACTAAATTTAATTAATTTATGCTGAAACAATAGTGAATTGAAATATATCATGATGATTACGTAGTTTGGTATACTATTATCTAGATATAGCCACATAGGTTTAGAGATATATCATGATTAGCTTTTTATGTTAATTTTATACATTAAGCTTTAAAAATATTACCTATCATCTTTTCTAGATATCTATATATAATCTATATATATCTATTCTAAAATACTAAAAAAAAAGGTCTGAAATGGCCACTGGTGCGATTCACATACGTGATATTTTCTAGATTAAAATGGTGTTATTTTTTCGTACGTGTCATATTTTGAATTAAACTGGTGTTATCTTATTTTTTTATTTGATCCATCTTATGTCTATCCAATATTTGGTTCATTATTCATAAACCAATATAATTTTGTCATCTCAATTAATGAGTTAGAAAACTTATCTTTTTAGATCAAATAATCTATTCAATATTTGGTCAATTATCCTACGTTTTAGATCGAATTTTAGTTTATTGTAACTAGAGACCTGAAAATGGCCTCTGGTGTGATTTCACATATATGGAATTTTCTGGATTAAAACGGGATTATTTTTGTTGAAATAGCAGTTCTTAATCAATAAATATGCTATAAAATTCACGTTAAAAATTAGACTATAAAATTTTCAATTCAGGAAATATCACTTGAACTCATAACTCATATTAGAATGATTTTATTTTTATAAATTATAAAGTAAGCCTTTAGTTAATTAATTAATTAATCATATATGATCAATCACCAATCTAATTTCTAATAAAAATATATATTATCCATTGAAAACAATAAGATTAAATTTGAATAATATTTTATCCAAAAATATGTGAACTTTTATAGTAACAATCTAAATTTAATATTAATATCATTTAAAAATAATTGTCAAATTTATCAATAGATTTTGTTTTAAAAAATAACATACGAGAATATAATAGTAAAAAAATTTAACATGTTGTGCAAGAGCACGGGTAACATATACTAGTACTTATAAAATCAGAAGCAAAGTCTTTGTAAAATATTGAGTCACGTGTCCATCTCTGAGAAAAGTTAAAGAAGCAGTTTTCGCTTTCTCTCACCCACGTTCTTTTGGTTACCAATACTAAAAACTGAAATTGTTTCTCAAATTACTTTCTCAACCCACGTTATCTTCAAGTGCTCAAATCCCCTTTCTGAAATTGAAGTAACCATGAATTTCACCTCTTGCAATTGGTTTCTTTTCTCTTCACGTTATATTTTCTTCTTCCTCACAATCGTTATTTCCATCAGTGACTGGTGGTGGCAGCCGTTGCTAGAGGCGTGGCGCAATTGGGTGGCGGTCGGAGGAGGGTGAGTGGCAGGAGGCGGCTTCGTCGACGACGGCGTGAGGCGGCAATCGGTTGGAGGCATAGCGTAATTGGATATGTGGCTAGTGGCGGTAATCTTTGTCGGAGGTGTGGCGCAATCGGGCGGCGACCGAAGAAGGCTAGGGCAAGTGGTTTGGGTGGTGTGAAGAACCCGACGATTGTGTGCGTGGTGCGAAAAAACCCAATTTATCTCCCGGCATGTTTCTTGAATTTGTATAGGGGTGGTTCGATTTGAGAATTAGGGTTTTGATTTGGGGCTATGTTTTGATTTGAACTTGATGAATTTTGCCAATTGGATTTGAATTTGAGGAATTAAAATTCTTACTTTCTCAATTGGAACCTCACAATTTGTTTATGGCTTATGTTTATCACATATTCCTAAAGTATTCTCCCAATTTGAACCTCCTGTCATATTAGCAAAGCATCTCAGTTCGCTTTCATTATATCTAAATTTGCAAGTTTTGAATATTTGTTCTATCATCATTAGTTCATAATCAATCACGTACATATGAAATATCGTTAGTGCCCTAGAATATGGTGTTTTGATGGGAATTTATATTGTTCATGTCCAATCTACCCTAGAATATAGCGATAGTTCAGGTTCTTCACAAAAGAAGTTAGTAGAAACCACTGACGATTTGTCTATCTTCAATGTTGAGAATTTGCTGAATAACACCAAAGTCATTAACTACATGTATGTCTTTGATTCCATCATTTGCTGAAAGTAGGAATTCCCTGCCTTAAAGAATGTTGGATTGCAATTGTTTTGTTAAGTGCTGAACTATAATATGGAGGCTAGGCTAGACATGAACAAGTAATAGAAATTACTTAAACTCCATACTGAAAACTATCATTGGTCCTGGCAGAAAAGGCACGGAGTTACCCTTGATGGTGAAGTTGCAACTGACTGCCACAAGCGTAAGCGTTTTGACCAAGCTGCTAAGTCTTACGAGAAAGTATGTGCTCTTTATGCAAGTGAAGGATGGCAAGATTTGCTGGCTGAAGTTCTTTCGAATTTAGCTGAATCCCAGAAAAAGCTCAATGATGAAGTTGGTTATCTATAAGACTATAATCTTGTGTAAGACTGCTATCCTTGGAAAGAAGCGCCCATATTCGACCAAGGAATGCCAAGATATCCTGGATGATCGAAGAGTTATTCATATTGCACATTTTAGTTCTTTTGCTGAGCTTGTGCTGATTGTTGATTGTTCCACATAAACAGGGCTTATCGCAGCGGTTGCAGGGTAGTTGGATTCTTTATTACACTCATCACCTGCAGTGTCAAAGAAACCAGTAAACGAAAGGAGAGTGTCAATGGACTCTCCTCATAGAAAGACTCTTTGACTTGTGTGTGGAGAGTACACAAACGACTCACCTACTGTTATCTGCAACAATGGCAACAGAGTCCACCTTTGAGAAATTTCATCATCTATCTCAGAGGTGTGTAAAGTCTTTGTATGATTCTCATTACCAATACTCGAGCCATTGTAACATGGATGCCAAATTCATTAAATTTGCAGGCCATTATTTTATAAAGATATCTGAGCACAAAAGATGGTTTTTTTTTTGTCTCGGCAAAAGATATTGTCTAGGTAGGGCTCTTTTGCAGGAGATCCAATATTCAAAAAAAGATGGCAAAACATAGATGCAACTCTTAAGTTTTTGGATAAAAACTTTCAATTTGCGTTATGGGGTGTCGATTATCATTCATGTTTGATAGTGATTTCCTGGTAACTTCCTTCCGTTTTCTGATGGCTTCATGAACAATTCTTAACCAATTATACTTATTTTAATGCAAATGAGTACATTTTTATTTTATTAAGGTTGGCTTTAATTTCCTGTTTCTGCCTTTGTTTCTCATTCTTCAACTATTTGTACATTAAACTAACATTGAAAATAGCTGATTAATTATGGCTCTTTTGTTATATTTGATCTCTAGCCCTTTTTATGTCCTGTAAAAATCTACTTGTAATTAAACTTTCTTTTAGGTGTTTTTAAGAGTTTTAGCGGTTTCAAAGTTGTTTTAATCAAGAGAGACGTAATTTGTCAGAGTATTTGGTCCATGTTGTTCTAGATCATACTACTCGATTTAGGGATGGCTAAATATTGCAGTGTAAGTACTACAAACCAAATGCCTACTCTATTATGTACTAACAGTTTAGCAATGGGTAATTGAGAGAAACATTGACAGTTGTTTGATTTTAAGAATGTTTCTGCAAATTCAGTATCTTGCCCCCATTTTATCCTCTCTTGAGATTGAAAATGGGAACATGTAATGTGATGAGATGAAGTGGAAATCTAGGAGCAGATCAAATAAATGCTAACTAAAAAGGGTTTTCTTAATTTTAAAGTCTATATATAGTTATATTAATTTATACTTATTTTTATAATCAATTTTGCTAATATATCATATATAGTTAGTTATAAGTAAGAAACTTACATCGACAATATAGTAATGATCGATAGTTTGTTATTTTTTTAAAAAATATTTAAAAAGATATATTTATTTGAAATTATTTACAAATGAAATTTAATATAATTTAATTAAGGAGATTTGTTTTTTGATAAAATATAATGGTTTTAAAATATAATTGGATAAAGGTTAGTTGATGGTTGAATTAGAGTTGGGGAATCGAAGTTTAAAATGTAGAAGTTACAGTGATTGTAAAATAGAAATTATAAAATAGATCAATTATCACATAGAAATTCGATTAATTGTTCATGTCCAGTCTAGCCTCCATATTCTATTACTATAGAAATTCATGGTTGGTTATTGTATTTACATATGTGTTTTTGTTGATGAATGTTGTCGTTCATCCCGTTTGGTAGTTGTATTTTGTGAAATTAGTGTGCATTTATGTATGATTATATTCTATTTATGTGTTTATTAATGAAATTCAGTTTGGGTGGAAGGGATCGATCTGTTATTCTTTCTCAAATTTGAAGTATCAATTATTTTGCATAACGGTTTTTAGTCAGGATCTCAAAACGACTATTGTCCAGACAATTCCAACTAAACTGCACACATCCTTTTTATTTTTTCCAAACAAATTGTCCAAAACCCTAATCATTCAATTTCCACCGTTGCCGAAGTCCACCGTGCCGGCAGCGATCTGTTGCTACGTCGCCTACCACCGGGATCCTGCCGCCACCGCGCTAGGCTGCTGCCGGGTGCCGGTTACTGCGTTCACGGCTGGTTATTTCTACTGTCGTAGTGTCGTCCGAGGAGATCGAGTGAAAACTGTCGTCCGAGGAGATCAAGTGGAAATTGCCACCAATTCCATCGAAGTCCCCTAGTCCCCTAATCCCTTAATTAATTACCGAAATCATGAATAGAATTAGCACCTTGGTTGGTTGAAACTTGAAACAAATCCAAATGGAGTATGATTTTGAAATACCGTATCAACTTCCATCAATTTGTTTTGTGATTGACCGAGCCAATGTAATTAGTTGGGTTGCGGGTGAGAGACGAAAATGAATTAGGATTTTGACGGAATTCTTCAAGCGGTGACGAATTTCAACATTCAATCAATTCCAGCGAGAAGAACCTTTGATTAAAAGATTCGATTGAATTCAATAGCAAACCAACAACAAGAGATAGATTGGGTTGATATGAGGAAGAAAAAGTGGAGTTTCAATTGTACACTCTCAAAGCGATCCATTCTTACCAATTTCTTGTCACATTGTAGATGAGAGAGTTTTAGGCCTATATGCAATTCGTTCGTAAAAAATAAGAAGGACATGTATGCAATTTAGTTAAAATTGTCTTGACAATAGTCATTTTGAGATCTTGTCTAAAGCCTCACTCATTATTTTGAGAAAATACTTTATCGTAACAACCTAATATTTTGAAGAACGACATAACGAGGAGTATGTATTGGGTATTTTTTACGCGTCAAGTTTGATTGGAAATATAATGAAGAAAAAAAAACCCGAACAAGGTTCGAGAAAAGGACTAGTTATAATACTAAAACAGTTGCAAAGGATACACGTGGCGGCCTCACATTGAAAGTATCACATGACAGCCATTCGCTTAACCTACCCATATATATTTAAAATAAATATACTTAAAATCATTTTTATTAATAAAAATATTTTGAATTTGTTAACCAAATCATAAAAACTTCTCTAAATTTACAGATTATTATTTATCCAATATTTTTTTTAAAGCCATAAAATAATAAATCAATATGTTACTAATAAATAAATTTCACTAAACTCCTTTGAATGATTATCACATGAAATTTATTTTGTTAATTTTTAAAACTTTTTTATTCGATATTTGATTATTTTATTCCACACAACTCCCTGAGATATTTGATGATTTTATAAATAACGAATTACAAAAAATAAATATTTCATATGAATTACAAAAAATAATCTCATGGAGCTTCTTCAATAATTCTTCTTGCATCTTTGCTCTTTCAGCCTCGCTCATAGTTTCCCACTTTGCATCAGTGGCATTAAGAAGCTGCATACATGATCATTATTCATCAAATCTCAATTAGTCTAAAAACTAAAAGCAACCAAACCTAAGAATTATTATGGGTACACAAGTTCATACCGGATCGAGTATGCATCCATGAGGGTCCTTTTATCTGAATTGCTACTTGAATGTCGGAAGGAAGTCCTCTCTGGTGATGCAGAACAACCAAATTAACTTGAAATCCAGATCTCGTAAACTCAATCAAACAGAAACGACAGAAAATCGGTAGTAAACGTACAGTGAATTAGATCCCAGCTCTAAAATTAGATCAAGTAGTCATATTATGAATGACGACGGTAGCTCAATTGAGGACTTGCACTTCACGTTTTTTTTTTCTTGAGAAAATAAAATAAAATCATTATCGGTGACGGTTGAATATACATGGGCTTTACTAAAACAGCCGATTCAAACCTAGCAATTGATATTTATTAAAACCCAATGTTTATCTATTTACAAAACAAAAAAGATTGGAATCTCAATACAAAGATTTGATTTTACCCATAACACTAAAGGAGTATTTGTGATAGTAAATTGCCGCCTATTTACCTGCTTGAATGATTTGTTAAAATCTAATGTTTATCTATTTACAAAAAAAAAAAATCCAATCTCGAATACATGGATTTTCACGGTTGTCTCGAATATTTTTTGGGGATTTTTACTACTGAGTTATTAAACAAATATTTATCCATTCATTTTAACTATCATATTTACTCATCTATATATACTGATAATGAAATATAGCAAGTAATTCACCTATTTTCATCCACCTACAACAACTTATATTCTTCTTTTTCTTGTGGCTTACATTCTTCTTTTTCATGCTCCATCTTTATTCATTTTCTACTTCTTCTCAACCCACTTTTAGTCTTTTACTTACTAATGTTTTTACATTTATCTATTTCAGGATCACAATCTCCATTGCTTTCTCCTTCTTGCACCTCTTGGTATCACCTTCCCTATCTTATCATGTCTTTCAAATCACATTCTTCATGTATTACTAGGTTCATGTTTTCATAATTAGAATAATGCATAACAAGAATAGGAATATGAAACCATAATGGATCTTTGAAAGTGGTACCTAGGATCTAATTTTAAAGATCATGTAAGAACAATTCCTTGGACCCATCTGATTTTACATTGTTATTTTGAACAAGGATTACCTTTATACTACTTTAGATTCCTTCACATATGATAATCAAATTCACCATTTGTTCTTTTCTTTTCAGTTTAGTGTATCCTCCATCCAGAAGCAGTTTTTGATGTATACTTTTGCGAATCTTTCACATGCTTTTGTTAAGTCACTCAGCAATTATAAATTATAATGACAAAATTCAGATTGAAATATATTTGTTAAAAGTAAATCAAAATCTCAGTGGTTTATGCCGAAAACCTTGGCCTCAAAATGGGCATTCTACGTGCTAAGTCGCTACAAATTTCAAACCTCCTGATCGAAGGTGACAACTTACTAGTTATAAAGGCTCTTCTGACGATCTCAAGATCATCTAAGCACCCAACTAATCATCCTGCATCATTCTTTTAGTATGGAATAATGCGGGTTAGGGAGACCATTTGAGGTGTGTAAGTGAGTCACAACTAAGTGAGGGAATTATTACTGAGTAGAGCATTTACCCACTATAAATAAAGGCATTGGGCCTCCGGAGTTGAGAGGGATCATTTGTAAAGGTTGTTTCCTTCTTGACATTGTGACTGTTGAAGTAATCAACATTTACAAATGATCACTCACACTACCAAAACATAAATTAAGTGGGTAACTCAGAAACAATTAGTAGTTTCAAAAGTGTTTACTTAAAAACCAGCTCAAAAGTGTTAACATAAATCCCCCAAACTAAGTCTGAATTGACAAACATAAATATCCCAAACTAAGTCTCACTTGACAAATCCACACACAAGTCTCACTTGACAAATCCACACACAACTAGTTTCAACATGAAAATTCAAACCGCTCCTTGCTGCGCTGGCGGCGGCTCGATCTTTGTCTCTGGCTCACTCGGGATATCCTTGGGCAACCAGCCCAGGATGCGAGAAACTATGACTCCTGGCTTGGCATGGAACTTCACTATAAGCAGCAAGTTCATCACGTCCATCTCACGCACGTTGTAGGGATGAATATCCCCGTATCTTGAATTAAAAATCAATTTGACAATAATGATTATAATATTGTAATATTAAAAACAAAATTGAGAGAAATAAAAAATGAAAATGATTAAATGTAAAGTTGTAGTAATTATCAATGTTGGTGAATGTCACGATGGTGAAGTAAAGAGCAATAATATACAGTTTCCAGAAATCCAAATCTCGGAAGCCCTCTTCGGCAATACCTACACTCCCCATCCATATTTCAGCAACCTTGCTCGCGCTGAAACATGCCATCATGTAAAGGTCACATGCCACTAGATGGTATGTGTCAATGTCGATGATGAAGTGATAGAGCGAGGCCGTCATCCAATAACCCTCATCAACCTCATGAGGATGATCAACACGGCGGGGCATCAACCTATGGAGGTGTACATCTAACCACCAAAGGTGATAGACCCGAGCCAAGAGAAATAATTTCAATGGCTTGCATAGAGGCTATTGAGGAAAAAAAAAAGATAAAAACTATGAGATTTTTACAAAGATAGAATTGGATTCCGTAAGTAAAATTTTACTCATAATGGAAATTGTCAAATAATAACTTTTAAGTGATTGCATAGCTCTATTAATTAATGTAACTAATACAATGAGACATAAATCACACATGGAAACAAGTATAGCCGGCAGACAAAGCAAGGTACCAAAAACGGGCCGGACCTGAGGTGATTGCCTCAGATCCATTAACTATGGGGCCCATAGTATAAAAAAAATAATCATGAAAGAATTTGAGTATAGGGCTTAATCACTCCGAAAGAAACTTTCCAGTTGAGATACAAGCCAATTTCTATTTTTATTTTAAAAGTCCATTAAGATTGTGAAGGAAATGTTGAGATTTAAGCCCATTTTCATTTTTATTTTATAAGTCCATTCTGATTGTGAGGTAAATAACTAAGTTAAGTGTCTATTCAAATATAAGCTCATTTATTGTATAGTAATTATATTAATCATTATATACATATACGGAGTCCATCGATACAGATGTGGAGTCTATCTCAATCTTCGGTGCAACCGGCCCACCCGTCGAACCCGGTTTTGATACCAGTTTGTTGGGGGAAGTCTTGTTGGGTCCGACCAGAAAGCCCAACATATAAGCCCGACTGGGGCACCATCCCAAAACCAATTGGCATTAGGTGGAGTAGCCCATCCACTTATATGTTGGGTTCAGAATTACCCCACTTCCGATGTGGGATTTCACAAGTGTCCCAACAAATCCCCCTCTTACTTGTTAATCCATCACAAGTCTAGCCCGGAGTAGCCCATCCACTTATATGTTGGGTTCAGAATCACCACACTTTCGATGTGGGATTTCACAAGTGTCCCAACATGTCATATGAGATTGAGGCCTTTCTTGTCCCCAACGCCCAGCATGAGGACGTCGAGGAGATGGCGAGGGTGGCTGTTGCGGCGGAGAGGGTCGACGAGAGGGCGAGGGTCGCTGCAGCGGAGAGGTCTGCGAAGGAGAGGGTCACCAAAGCGCGGATGAGGAAATGTGCGAGAGTGGCCCTGCTGTTTCGCGTCTACTACCTCGTCGTCGGGCCTACGAAGCTCGCATTCTTCCCTGACGGGCTGCCTTCACTGCCCATGGTGGTCTTGGATTCTGTTGTTGGCCTTGTTCTGCTGGGATACTTTGCCTTGCATATTTCAACCGCCTGTCGCCGCTGTAAAAACGGGTATTGCTTTGCTTTGATCCTTATATTGGATTTGATTGGTGCATTTCTCTGGGATGCGGTCTATAAGAAGGTATGTGACTTTTTCTCTATCTTGAAAACTTATTATGTTTTTGAGCTTTTCAACTTCCTATAATTGTTGTGAACTTCCTTTTAAGTAAATTCGTCTCCCTTGTTAAATTCTTGTTCCACTTTGAATTCAGGGTCGAACGTGCCTTTGTAGTAATTATATTAATTAGTGGATAAATAAATGATTGTTATGTTCTTGAAAACTTGGTATGTGGCTTTTTTTTTATCTTGAAAACTTATTATGTTCTTGAGTTTGTCTTGTTTGTCAACTCCTATGATTGTTGTGAGCATCTTTTTAAGTAAATTCGTCTTCCTTGTTGAGTTCTTGTACCACTTTGAATAAAATGTCGAACTTGTGATTTGAATGGGCCGAGGCCAAATATGAAAATGGACACTTAACTTATATGTTTATCATTTTTATTACTATAAGAAAAATAATATGTATATAATGATTAATATAATTACTATACAATAAATGAGCTTATATTTGAATGGACACTTAACTTAGTTATTTACCTCACAATCACAATGGACTTATAAAATAAAAATAAAAATGGGCTTAAATCTCAACATTTCCTTCACAATCTTAATGGACTTTTAAAATAAAAATAGAAATGGGCTTGTATCTCAACTGGAAAGTTCCTTTTGGAGTGATTAAGCCCTATACTCAAATTTTTCCATAATTATTTTTTTTATACTATGGGCCCCCATAGTTAATGGGCCTGAGACAATCGCCTCAGACCCGGCCCGTCTTTTGTACATTGCTTTGTCTACCCCCTATACTTGTTTCCATGTGTGATTTATGTCTCATTGTATTAGTTAAATTAATTAATAGAGCTAGGTAATCACTTAAAAGTTATTATTTGACAATTTCCCTTATGAACAAAATTTTACTTATAGAATCTAATTCTATCTTTGTAAAAATCTCATAGTTTTTATCTTATTTTATTTATTTATTTTTTTCTCTCAATAGTCTTCTCTCAATAGTCTCTCTACAAGCCATTGAGATTCATTCTCTTGGCTTGTGTCTATCACATTTGGAGGTTAGATGTACACCTCCAGAGGTTGATGCCCCGCCGTGTTGATCATCCTGATGAGGTTGATGAGGGTCATTGGATGACCTCGCTCTATCACTTCATTATCGACCTTTACACATACCATCTAGTGGAATGCGGCCTCTACATGATGACATGTTTCGGCGCGAGTAAGGCTGCTGAAATATGGATGAGGAGTGTAGGTATTTCCGGAGAGGGCTTCCGAGATTTGGATTTCTGGAAGCTGTATATTATTGCTCTCTACTTCACCATCGTGACATTCACCGTCACTGATAATTACTACAACTTTACATTTAATCATTTTCATTTTTTATTTCTCTCAATTTTGTTTTTAATATTACAATATTATAATCATTATTGTCAAATTGAATTTTAATTCAGGATACGGGGATATTCATCCCTACAACGTGCGTGAGATGGACGTGATGAACTTGCTGCTTATAGCGAAGTTCCATGCCAAGCCAGGAGTCATAGTTTCTCGCATCCTGGGCTGGTTGCCCAAGGATATCCCGAGTGAGCCAGAGACAAAGATCGAGCCGCCACCAGCGCAGCAAGGAGCGGTTTGAATTTTCATGTTGAAACTAGTTGTGTGTGGATTTGTCAAGTGAGACTTGTGTGTGGATTTGCCAAGTGAGACTTAGTTTGGGATATTTATGTTAACACTTTTGAGCTGGTTTTTAAGTAAACACTTTTGAAACTACTAATTGTTTATGAGTTACCCACTTAATTTATGTTTTGGTAGTGTGAGTGATCATTTGTAAATGTTGATTACTTCAACAGTCACAATGTCAAGAAGGAAATAACCTTTACAAATGACCCCTCTCAACTCCGGAGGCCCAATGCCTTTATTTATAGTGACTAAGTGCTCTACTCAGTAATAATTCCCTCACCTAGTTGTGACTCACTTACACATGCACCTCAAATGGTCTCCCTAACCCGCATTATTCCATACTAAAAGAATGATGCAGGATGATTAGTTGGGTGCTTAGATGATCTTGAGATCATCAAAAGAGCCTTTATAACTAGTAAGTTGTCCCCTTCGATCCGGAGGTTTGAAATTTGTAGCAACTTAGCACGCAGAAAGCCCATTTTGGGGCCAATGTTTTCAGCATAAACAACTGAGATGTTTGTACGAATGGACTGGCCAAGCGCGACAACCTCACCAACCGAGTCACGAATGGCGTACCCGAATGATGCTAAACCACCTGGGATAACTGATCCATCAAAATTAAGCTTATAGCAATTAGTAGGTGGTTTATCCTACTTCCCAGAGCGACGGAGAGACCTGATCGGAATAACACCAACCTTGTGGTCCGAGTGGGCTGTGCTGCCAATAGCATGATGAGAGGGAATCGTCACTACTAGAAATTTGTTATTTAACATCGGGTAATAGCCGATGTCTTTTTAAAAAAAAATCGATGTCTATGTGAGGTTGTTAAAAGTCAAAAGTTTTTCACATCGTCCAGATCCCGATGTCTTTGTATGTTATAACATCGTTTATATTTTTAAATTCGATGTCTTCATTATCCTATAACATCGGTTATAGGATATTAAAATGTTAAAATGTTTTGACTTTTTACATCCCCACATAGACATCGATTATTTTTTTAAAGACACCGGCTATTACCCGATGTAAAATGACATATTTGCGTTTTTTTTATTATTATTATCATAGCATATGCGGGATTTGAACCCGCATCTTTGTGTTTGAACGCAAAGCTCTACCATTTGAGCTAATAAGCTTTAAATTAGATAGAATGTTATTACATAATAGCAAAAAGAACATGTGAAACTTAAGAAGCAAAGAAACAAGGAAAACAAACTAATAGCAATACTTCTTGTTTATCTTGTTCATGCCAAACACTTCTCTTAAACCATGACAAAACTTTACAACAAGTAACCATCTCAAACATTTCTCCAAATCTCCAATGCATCTATCCCTATGATAAATTATGCACATACAATTTAGCTTGTTCTAACAATAAATGCATATTCCAAAAAAATCTTAAAAGCACCCATGTCAAGTGAGCTACAACCCAATAATATATACAATTAGCGAGGCAAATACATCTCCAACATTTACCAAACTTGCAAGACCTAAATGCAACAAAATCAGGGCTTCCAATCACCTTAGCACGTGCTATTAGACTTGCGCTTGTGGAAATTCGTTTCCAAAGACAAGATCTGTCAATGAAACACTAAACGAAATTAATAAAATCAAACCCTGACTATTTTATTTGCAAAAATCAGAAGCCTAATTTACCTAGAATGGCTTGGAAGAACTCACAAATGGGTCGGGCGTGTGCTTGAATTTGTGAGGAAGAAAGCGAACACATGATGAGCGCTCGCTTTAGGGAGAAATAAGCGAATCTAGAACGATCTCTAGGTGGAAGGAAGAAGGCGTATGAATGCACCTTCTACTACTAGAGAAAACAACAGGTACGCAAGAGCGCTATATTGCTACAATCCAATAATACGACTTTGACACTAGTGAATGCCTTTACAAGGATGGATACTAGATTCTCATGTAAATAATATAGAAGGGTTAATGTAAACTCTTATCATGTTTTTAAAACTCTTTATCATTATTTAGTTAATGGTAAAAGGAACATCAGCAAGAAGAGACAAGAAAGACAGAGTTTTTGACCTGGTGGAGAATACCAGAACTTGGAGGAACAACAAGCATGTTCTGAAAAATGAGTTGCTTTGAGGAGATGTGCCCAATCAATAGAATGGCAGTTTGATGACATTGTTCGCTCTCTCCAATCAAATCAGAAGTTATATTGTATCTCCTACAACCCAACACAAGAGATAAACACGATGTCACTACAAACACAGATCAAATAAGGAGTTGTAAGAGGATGACATAAGACCGTAAATGCATCATCTCATTGCCATATGAGATGAAACAATCGTATGAATGCACTGCATCAGAAGAGAGTGAAGACAATCAAAGCAGTGCCCCCAAACATATAACTTGAGGATCCTTCAGAATCACAAAATAAAGAATCTTTAAAGGGAAGTATCACTTTATTAATTGTAACACAACTCTTCATCTCTATATAGTGAAGTCATGGTTGGTAACGGAGTGTGTGCAGTGCTTCCACTTACCGATATCAAATAGGCAATTGGTACCAAATTTTTTATTGATCTAGCCTCAACGTGGTGGGCCTTGTGGTTCTTCAGAAACCAATTAGTGTTTAACCACACCAACAAATGTCTCTAGGGGTGTGGTGGTCGCTTGACATCGGGCCATTTGCACTAATGTCTCCGTTGTATTTGCTGAAAACCTTGGCCTCAAAATGGGTATTTTACGCGCTAAGAAAATGAAGATCTTAAACCTTCAGATCGAAGGGGACAACTTATTGGTTATAAAGGCTTTACTGGGGGATTGGAAATGCCCCTGGACTATCGAGCTACTACAATCGGATATTTTGTTAGATATTTCGTCCTTTTCTTAGGTTGCTATTCGTCATATTTTTAGGGAATCAAATGCCGTGGCTGACTATCTTGCTCGTAGTGCCCATGCATTCCATGCCGACGATTGCTCTGAGGGTGATTCAACTGCTTGTTCCGGACGCCGACGATTGCTGTGAGGATGATCTAGAACTGCTTGTTCTCGTCCGGAAGGATGCGCTAGGAAGAGCTTCTGTTGCGGCCGGCCCGACCTAATCTTTATTCAGCGTAAAAAAAAAAATACTCAATCCTTCTCGCAATACTTGTAGTTTTAGAGTGGTAAAGTTGTATCAAAAAAACTGGTTGTTTTAACCATAATTATTATCTTTATAGGTAATGATTGCTCTTTTTATAGGTAATAATTGCTATTTTTAAATACTGTAACCTATAAAAGTAAAGTAAATACTATATGTTTTGTTAATAAGTGTGTATAGAGCTAAAACAACAAGTATCGTGCGACGGAGGGAGTACTGTTTTTTTTAATGAAGTAAAACAAAATCGAGCCTGACGACTGGTGAGTGGCGACGAGCCACATCTCTCGCGAGTCTAGGACGACAAACGTCGGTGCCGGAGTCGGATTAAGTTGGCGCCAATCTCCTCGCCGTCTTCACCCTCTCGAGTCTCGATATTGAGGAACCCCTGCCCTGTTTGCGCCCCCTTCAGGATTTGTGGTTTGTTTCTTGCCCTCTTTTCTGGTTATTTCTCGCCTGGATATGTGATGGGATTGTGTTTGATTTCGTCTGTTTATTCAATAATCTAAGATGCGTCTATTTGGAATTTTGCAAATATGCTTTATGGAGCTTTTAATTCTTCTTGTGCCATAGTGGTTGATTGGGGATTGGAAATTTCTGTTACAAGGGTAGAAATTAGGGTTACGTATGGTTTTTTTTGCTTTAGTCGGGTTCTTTTGTGGTTTTCATCTTTAATTAATTCGGAAATTGGGTCAATTTTGAGCAGTAATTGAAGCTAGCTTGAAGTTTCAGCATTTGAATCAGACTATCAGAGTTAAGAGTTTTTCTTCCATTTCAGAAAGATGTAGAAATCAACTTCATTTTTTTTATTTGGATTAAATGATTATCTTGATCACTTTGTATGTACATACTGTGAGGATCATTCATTCTAGGCCTGATATACGAGCCTACAAGCTCGAGTACTGGATGTTCAAGCTCGGCTCGTTAAGGAGGTAGAAATCAACTTCATTTTTTTTATTTGGATTAAATGATTATCTTGATCACATTGTATGTACATACTGTGAGGATCATTCATTGATTTCATTCCATAATTTTGTAACTTTTGTTTTATATTATTTTTATGAATGAATTAAATATTTTAATAAGTTTGAAATATTGGTTAAGAGGTGTTTATAGGTTGTGTTTATAGCTAATCTTAGCACATGAATGAGTAACTTTTGATATATCTGATTGCAGGACGTGTTTTTATAATTTTGGAATATGAAGATTGTGTGTTTAAAGCTGTGAAATGTTTATTTTTTTCACCCTTATGATTTTGACTTCTAGCAAGAGCAAAGCATTTCATTGGTTTTGCTATTGCCTATTTCTAAATTAATGAGCCAAACTGATTTGTTAAATATCAGTTGACCTGATACCTGTCTTTTTGTTAGGTTTGGTTTTGTGATCAGCATGAGTTTCTTCTCATGCATTCCGTTTAAATGGTGTATTTTTAAATACAACAGAGCCCGTTTACTTGCCAGTGATATTCATTTGAATGCTATTGTCCACTTTTCTTATGTTATTTTATCTTGAATATACAAGATAGGCATATGTTGTGCATTCTAACATTCAGTTTCATGCTCTATGATGATTAACATTTGTGTGTTCTTATACATAATATTCTGATTTGAAACATGTGTTACTTTTCCCCCTTTTGTTTTCTTTTTTGTTTGTAGACATGCCTGGTTTTATAATTGTTCTGTCTAATCAATTAGGGAATTTGATCCTTCACATATATAAGCTTTATTACTTAAAAACCTTCCTGATGGTTTATATATAGTGTTGCTCATATGCTCCTTTTCTTGAAATGGATATTGTTATATCAGAAATGTTGGCTATGGAAGGTAACATGTTGTTTCGTGTGTCTACTACCTTGCCTGGTCTGTTTATTCTCTCCTTTTAAAATGGAACTTAATTTTATGATACAGTTAAGGAAGGTAGAAATGATGGTGGACATGGTGGAGGGCGTGGTGGTGGAGGTGGATTTGGGCGGGGTGGGCGTGGTGGTCCAGGTGGATTTAATCGAGAGCCGTACAACATTGAAAACATTGCAATGATAATGTAGTTCCTTACAAACCTTCTGAGGACAGAGAACATCACCCATACCCTGGGGCACGTGGTGGTTACTATGGAGGAAGACGTGGTGGCTTCAGCAATGGTGAAGTTGGGTAAGGTGAAAGACCTAGGAGAACATATGATCGTCACAGTGGCATTGGGCACGGGTTGACATCTATCTCATATTATTATAATTCATTCCCGATAATCATGTTCTATCATATTATTTTTCTGTATTATTAAATGCTGACTAGCATCTGTAATATTTAGGACGGAGCGTAAACGGGATGGTTTTGGTCGTGGCAACTGGGGCTCGCCTACAGATGAGATTCCTCAGTTAGTGTCAATTATGTTTGTTGCATGGAATGTTTTTTTAAAGATTTATTAGTTTTTTTGCTCTTACTATGATTCTACTGATGACAATTTAGGGAGACTGAAGAGCCTACAGCACAAAATGAGGTAGATGTTGCCATTGAGAAGCAACAGAATGTGGAAGAAAATGTTGATGCAAACAAGGAGAATCCTGCAAATGAGTATGAGGAGAAGGAACCGGAAGAGTTGGTAATATACTATCTGTTTTTTTTTTCAAAGATTTAATTTTTTTTTTGCATGCATCTTTATCTTATCATATGAATTTAAAAGAAATATTTGTGCTGAATTAATGGACCAAGTGACTAATTGGAACAAGACTACACATGTCTTTCAGTAGAGGAGCTCATTATATATTAAGAGTATTAATCAATCATGAATTTAAGAGATAGCTCTGTAGTCTGTACTGAATTAATGGATCAGCTTGAAGGGCCTCAAAACAATTTGGACATTTCAGTTTCTCCTTTATGAATTTCCGGTGGAATGTTAGATGGGCATTTTTGAAATGGGATTACATTACCTTCTGGTAGAGGAGCTCATTTTGATCATATATACAAGGGAATGCATCCTAGAATTTAACAGGGTTGAGGTTGATTGTGGCTTCATCCCTCAAAGCCCCAAATGTGGCTTTCCATATAGAAAAGGTTTAGAAGAGTAAAAATAGTTAGTTTGGACAAAGATACTCCGGGGTTGTTCCTAATGACATGAAATATTACACGCTGAATGCCAATCACTTGCTTTTATAATTAAATGACTTCTCGCAAACTTCATGATAAATTTAGAGTAAAAATCCATTGCAAAAAAAAGACACTCAAGGAAACAAAATAAAGAAGCAAAGCAGAAAGCATGTTTCTGGGACTTGTGATTCACTCATTATTTCTTTGTTGAATGTGGTTCAGACCAGATCACTGAGCAAAGCAACAGGCATGTTTTCTGGGACACAAGAAAAGCGTTCAACTTGCAATAAGACAGTATATCCCATAGAAAAGGTACGGGCTTCAACACAAAATGCTATATGCAATCCATCTGAATCTCTTCTTGTGTAAATGTACATGACTATCACCGACTAAATGTGTTAAGTAATTATTTGTTTGCCCAAAGCTTGATGTCAATACTTTATTTGACGAAACCTGGTGCCATGTTTTAGGCTATGTTATCAAATGCATTCAACAAGCTCGGTTTCTTTATGTGGTTATAAATTGAAGGTCATAACTCGAGGTCTTTATGTGGTAAACTAAAGATCAGAGCTCTTTGAAATCTGGAATCTGAAAATGGTTAGGGAGAGTGTTCTCTTTCATCTTAGCAAGGCATACTCTATCGAAACCTTGAGTTGTCGGAAGTTATTCTGTCCTCTATCATTCCACTTCTCTTTCATTGTGAAATAACTTCATTGTGTCTTGGATCTACCAGATTCTGTATTTTTTCTGCTTGTGTCTTGTTTTTCCCTTGGGTGTCTTTCTATTTTCTCGTGAAGGAACGAATCTGCTGTGGATTTGCTTGTGTTACGTTTCCCCTTTTGATTAATTTTGTGCTAAATTACCTATACAAAGGGTCTGGACAATTTTTTTTGTTTGCCCTTCTGAAAGAGAAGCTTGTGGATTTTGCTAACTTAATACTTAGTAGACCTGTGCATGTTCGGTGTCACTTCCCTTACGCTTGCCTATTATGTTAATAATGACCCATGAAGTTGTAGTAAAATTATAGTTTTGTAACAATTATACCTACTAAGTGTGTTCAATATTGCAAAACTCTCCTCTCATTTAGGTATTCGAGCTTAAGCCATGTCGAGGCTCAATTTGAATTGAATTTCAATACAATGTAAGAATTTGGGTGACACCGGTGGTGTCAGTCTGACTCACCACCCAATCGCGATTCTTACGGACGAGGACAATAAAATCTTAATGTGAAGTGAGCTCCAAAGTTCAACGTATGCTTGAACTTGGTCACCAAGTCCGTAACCCAATTCACTAAATTTTTATAGTTTATATTTACGTAGTTTTGATTTTCAAAGTAAATAGAAAGAGAAATTAAGTAAAAATAAGAATGAGTGGAGAATTACAAGTGAACCATTCCGGAATGGCTCGCTGGAAAGGACTTGTGGGTAGTACCCATAGGTCCTCAGTTCGAACCCGGAATGGCCGCTCTTTATTTACCAATTTGAGGAGAATTACAAGTGAATAAAGAGTGGGTCAAGTAAAAGTTAAAAGGATGAAAGATAAGGACTATGCAATTTACACCCTTCTTTTTCCTTTCCTTTTCAATGGAAGTTGTAATCTTTATTGTAAGCGTTTATGTAATAGTACTCCCTATGTTACTAGATAAAGATAAGTCACATAGTGATTTGCTACAATGACAATAAATGCATTACACTCAAAAAGTAACTGATATGATGCTACAAAGACCTAAAACATTACATTAAACTATAGTAAGATTTAACGTATCACCAAAAAACAAACATAAGCTCACTGTTTCCAATTCCCACTCTTTCATCTGTGTAAACATCAACTACTTTAGAATAGCGAATCCGGACCCCATATCAAAAGCTTGGCAGGATATCACTATGTCCTCCATAACAGCATCAACAAGTTTGAACTAGAGGTCAAAAAGGCGAAAGGCGAAACACACAACAAAACCCTGTACTTCAAAAACTAGAAGAGGAGCAGTCCGGGACTGCAGGTGGTCTCTCTTTAGCTATCCTTTTTAGCTTTGGTCTCAGAGGTGCTCTTAGCAGCTCTTGCAAGAGTCGTGGGTTTAATCACACTTTTCGGGTTGATAGCCTTTGTTATCTTGAACACCGCCCACGCGGTTCCAACTACATGCCCAGCTGCTCCGAGCCCTTCATTCGTTGCCTTCGCAGCATGCTCACCATACCTGTGTTCAAATGTGGGTAATGTTCATTATTCACAATGCCAATATATGATGATTATTTGATTGTGCAACATTTTTCGTTGCAAGGTGTGAGCTTTACCTGTCGGATACAAGCTCTGTGGTAACAACAGAAGAAGTCGACAGAACATTCTTTCCAGCTACCTCTACAGCATCCCAAACCTTATCTGTTCATATGGCAAGGTGAAACTGTATTAGTCATTAGACAAAAATGGTAGAAAGACAATGTAGGAACACAAATAGAGGCAGAGAACATACTGAAGCCATCGAGGGTGGCAAGCACGATTTCACCGGGAGGCATGCTGAAGAACTTCCTCCCAACTTTGGAGTTGACTATCGCACCTGTTACATACCCAGTGACCTTCACCACCCCAGACAGGATCCCCGTCGCAAGGTCCTCTGTCTTCTTTGTTATCTTCTTAACACTGATGCAAAACATTCATTATCAATCTGTCATTGTTCTCAACTAAATAAACTAACACCGAATCGAAAGCCAGACAAAGCAATTGCCATTTTAAATCAGCAATTGACTATATTGTCCAAGGATGACTAGTACTACTTTATCTACTATACCAACTGGTTTGGCTACACTAAGCCCCATTTGATATTATTGATAGCTTGATATCAGATATGGGCATTCATGGCTACCATCAACAAACATTCATTATCCCAATTTAGATAACAAAAATTGAACTTGAACTGCAATTAAAGGCAATGTTAAAGTTGCAAATCAAATGGGATATACAATAAAGAACCAACCTTTGGATCCTCCTCATAGCCTCGGGGCTAACCTGGGAGACCTCCTTCTTGTCCATCTTCTTCCTCAGAAACTCATTCCCCCATTTCAGCCTCTCCACTGTCATATCGCCACACCAAAGTATCCCCTTCACAACCTTCCCAGATCCCGCAGCAATCGCTCTCGCCACCTTGCTACTGTAATCCTCCACGTTCGGCGCCACTGTAGTCCAGTAAGCCGCCGCGCTCTCCTCCACTTCAATTTTCCTCTCCTCCATGTCCGCGGGAGTGATCTCCTCCGACATCCTCCACCACCGCTCCGCCGCCTCCACCTTCTCCTCCGAGAAGCTGCTGTACTCCGCCAGAATCCGGTCGAATTCGGTAAGTACCTGCTCCTGCCCCTTTGCTGGGACGGTCAATCCGTAATTGAGCATGGAATCAGGGGTGGTTTCGGAGTCGGATGGGACTCTGAGGGAGAAGAAGTAGTGGGAAGCATCGAGCTTGACGGAAGGTTCGTCCTTGGCGAGGGGCCACTGTATCTGATCGCCGATTCGAGCTAGCACGGCCAAGATGGCGCCGTTTTGGATGAGGCGGAAGAGTTCTAGGTCGCCGTAGGCGAGCTCCACGCTCTGTGTCTTGTCGATGAGGTGGACGACGGCGCCGGGGAGGCGGAGGAGGAGCTCCTCCGATGAAGACGTCGGCGGGGAAGACGGGGAATCTAATTGTGATGGGAGATCATCCATTGTGGGGTAAAGAGAGGAGGAATTGGGGGTTTTGGAGGGGTCAGAAGACATGATTGAATTGAAAGTTCGAATCTTTGCTTTGCTACAGCTTACAGAGGGAAAGTGATTGAATTTGATCAAGTTTAGCGAGGGAAGACGAAAGAAACAGGATTGGATTTGGGGTATTTATGGAAAACAAACTTACAGGCGAAGGAAAATGGGAGGGCGCGTTGAACTCGCGGGAACACGTGTTGCGAGCGGAAGGAAGGTGACACCTTCTGCATTTCGTGATCCGGCGCTTCTGTGAGCAGACACGTTCCAAATTGCGTTGAGGGGACCGAAAACCCCTTTCTTCCATGATCCGTTTCCTTCCCCAACTGAACAACAACGGAAGGGACCTCCGACATCGATTCGAAAAACCTAAAAAATTTACTCTTTTTTTTACCGTCCTTTTCTTATCCCAATTGAGTGATCACCCCCGGTAATCAAATAGATAACCAATTATATTTCTTTTCAAATCGTCCAGTTACTGTGATTAATCAGATCGGATCAGTAGATGACTGTTTATGATGATAAGGATAAGAGGACTTGGGTTAACAGAAATTCAGGGGCATACCTCCAAATGTGCCTACAACTACATCAACTCAGTTTCCTGTGTACTTGTGATCTTCCTTCCTCACTGCATCCTCCCGTGACCATGTATTTGTTTTGTGAACTCGCGTAGTTCTTCAATTTGTGGTTCCCACCCCCCACACAAATTGTCTCAACTGCCTCAAATCTCAATCATGCATTCAAGATGACAAATGCCTGTCTGTCTACATGACAACCTACCATGTTGTTGCCCCAGATTCAACTTGTTTAGGCAGATGGCAAATCACTCATGACTAACACTTGGATTTAGCTTTACCAAACTTATGCAACTAACTGAGTTTCCTCACATGAGGGAGCTCAAAACTTTCTGGCTTACATTATACATGTTGGATCACTACAAAGGCTGCACCGAAGTACTGAAGCAGAAGCAGTGTCTAAAATAGCTCCAAATCAGACAGGCACTACAATGTATATTTATATCTTGTGCCTTTGTTCTCCTCCTTCCACCTTCATTCATCCCAAGTGGAAAACAAAGGCTAAACAACAAAAGATACAACAAACATCAAACTATATAAGAGAAAACAAGAACCAAACCAGGCCAAAAAAGAAAGCAAGAAAATGAAACATCTATGTAAAACCAAGCAAAAAAAAAGCTTATAGAGATGATAGTCCCAAACAAGGGTACTTAACATCCAAAAACTACCCATCTCTAGCAATCACCCAACCCTATTTATTCATCTCCCTTTCTCCATCACCAACACTCCAAAATACAAACTTGCTCTTGTGGCTGCAAACTGCAAAAGCTACAACAATCAAACCAACATTGTAGCCCCTCGTTTACAAGCACTAACCCAGTCTACCCTTAATTCAATTGCACATTTGATCACATTGGATCCGACTGCGTAACCACAATCGGACTCCTTACCACATGCTTCCCATCCGACCATGTAAACGACCCGAACAACGCCCCCGAATCTCCCATGGAGACTCTCTTACTATCGGCCATGACAGTCACTATGAACCTTGCTCTCTTCACCTTCTCATTGAACACCAAAACCTTTGGCCTCACCACCACCATCACTCCCCTGCCCGGGGTCTCAACCTTCACTTTGTACACTGAATTCGCATCCCCTACGTTCGTCACTGTCCTTATAAACGTCCTGTTCATCACCCCAAGCCCATTTGTCGGAAACAACACCGCCACTGTTGGGTAGTTCAGATTCTCCGGCATTGCCCTCTTCATCGAGCAAGTGGCCGGAGTCCTCGTGATCACTTGAATAGTCTTCGGACCGTACCCAATTGAGCACAGAAAGCTCACATAATCGTCGCCATTAAGGTCATAAACCAAACCCGGGTCCATTGCGAGGTCGAGGTTCAGGTGCCCTGACCCGTAATCATAGACGGTGGATGGTTTGCCCGTGGCCTCGTCAATCATCGACGGCTGCAGCTTGTTGTCGATGAGCCTAGCGGTAGTCATTAGAGCCGACTTGATCATAGCAGGCGACCAAGAGGGTTGTGCTGACTTGAGCAATGCCGCGGCGCCGCTGACGTGTGGGGCGGCCATCGAGGTGCCTGAGAGGATGTTGAATTCCGTTTTCCGATCATCCACATCGAGGCCGGTGGGTCCAACGGCGTCCGTCCACGCCGCCAGGATGTTAACACCAGGAGCTATGAGGTCCGGCTTGAGAATCTCCGGGTTGAGCCCATTGGGTCCCCTGCCTGAAAACGAGGCAACTACCGGTGCCGGCTTAACTCCGATGACAGTTCCTCTGAATACAATGGTGGCTGATGAGGATTTGGAGGAGGAGACGTAGGATTTGATAAGATCGGCCTCGTTGGCTCCGACTGCGCATGCAGGAATGAGGTGGGCGTCGGCGACTAGGCCTTCGCCGTTGGTGGCGCCGTTTGCGAGGATCATCCCGACGCCGCCGGCCTTCTTCACCACCAGTCCCTTGGAAACCCGAGGATTGCTTCCGCGGTCGCAAATTACGATCTTTCCCTTGACCTCCGCCGGATCTAGAGAGTTCTCCATACACAATGATGTCGCCAAAGCGCCTGAATTTCCAGGGTAGACAACCGGGAACATTTTTCCGGCGGGGAGAGGCTCCCCGGCGTAGAGTGAAGCTCCGGTGAATTTCCTTCCGTCACCAAGTACGACATCGGCGGGGAATCTCCGGTCGATGGTGCTGGCGCCGACGGTGGTCAGCCAGGGGGCGAGGTTAGTCACTGACATCTCATTTGGCCCGTCGTTGCCGGCGGACGAAGCTACAAAAACACCCCTTGCGACGGCGCCGTAGGACCCAATTGCGATGGGGTCGAGATAGTACGGCGTGGAGATACCGTCGCCGCCGCCGATTGAGATGGAAATGACATCGACGCCATCAACCACGGCGGCGTCGAAGGCGGCGAGGATGTCGGAGTCGAAGCAACCGGCGTTCCGCCAGCAAACCTTGTAAATCGCAAGCCGCGATTTAGGTGCCACCCCCTTTGCTATTCCGGGAGCGTAACCGCCCATGCTCGCCTTGTACGCATATCGCCCCGCCGCGGTCGACGACGTGTGGGTGCCGTGGCCGTCGGCATCTCTGGGAGACTTGAACTCTACCGTCTGGTTAATGGCTCCGCCGCCGATGCCCGGAAACGCCGATTCGTGCCCCTTATTGAAGAATCTAGCTCCGACGATTTTCCTGTTGCAGTTCGCGGCGGTGAATCTATCGCCGGCCTGGCAAATCCCCTTCCAGCGAGAGGGGACAGGGCCGAGATTCCTGTCGGAAAAGCTCCTCCGTTCGGGCCAGATCCCGGTGTCGAAGATGCCGATGATGACATCGGAACCGTAATCGGACTCCGACCATAGCCCACGCTGGATTCGGAGGCCGAGGAACTGCGGGGAACGGGTGGTGTGGAGCTCGCGGCGGCGGTCGGGGAGGACGGCGAGGACGGAGGGGTGGCGCTGGAGGGCGGAGGCCTGGTCGGGGGTGAGGGAAGCGGAGAAGCCGTGGAAGACGGTGTGGTAGGTGTGGAGAATGAGGGAGGGGTCGGAGACGAGCTCGGAGGAGTACCAGTGGGAGTCGGTGGGGAAAACAGAGGGCTTGGAGAGGCTGTCGACGCGGACGATGTAGGTCTTCTTGGGAGGGGCGTCGACGGAGAGGACGGGGGAGGTGAGGAGCACGGGAAGGGATAGGAGGAGGAGAAGCAGGGGATAATTGCTCATGGAGAGAGGAACCGCCATGGGAGAGTGGAGGAGGAGAGTGGGGAGTGGGGTTTGGGAACTGTCAGTGGGAATCAGCGATGAAGAGAAAGAGATGAGCTTTTTATTCGGTTTATTTGGAATTTAATTTTTGGGGGGTAAATTTCACAAATCCCCCTCAATTAGAGGCCTTTTAATTAAACCACCCATAAAACAAAAGTGATTATTTTCTGCCCAAAAATGCCCTGTTATGGGCGTTTTTGTGTAAATAACCCTTTTTATGGGTGGTTTAGTATAAAACATGTATTTTGGCTGCGGTTTGTAAAATAAAATCTATAGTAGATTGGGAGATGCTTTAAATGGCAAAGCAAAAAGGCCATAGACTGATAGACATACTCGTTGACCAAAACCCTTTAAAAAAAAAAACCTTGAAGCGATAAATCCGACCTCACTCTTAAGTATAATTGCTCAGTCTATCTATTGTATCCAAGTTATTGCTGGACAGAAATGGCCGAGTTTATTACTTTAACCCAATTAAAATGATCAATAATCGTACACATTACAATTTAATTTACATTGAGTTTGATATATTTGTTGAAATCTTTGCCAAAAACATCTACTTAAATCAATAACAAAGAGGTGAATGAGATAATGGAATTGAGAGCTCATGTGTATTTAACAAATATTCATCCAAGTAAGTGTTTTATGGCGAGGGGGACGATTTTGGGGAGGTTTGGATCAATTTTGTAATCATTGTTTTTTTTTTTTTATTTAAAAAAGAACTTTTTTTACAATTTCTTTAAATTTGATATGTTAGTAAATTTTCGACTTCTTGTTTAAAGTATTATGAAAAATTGGTGGATAATCTGTTGACTCTTCCATGAAAATTGGTAGATTTATTTGTATTACTAGTTTGAGCGCGCAGTAGATTTGTGATAGAAATTTAAAAGCTATTCGCGAGTCCATAATCAAACATGTCCATAGTTTCTTCTTGGAGTTTTCTACTATGCAGTTTGACAGTATATTTCTCATTTGTTTTTGGTTTGTTTGTTAATTTGTCCTAAGTTGCTGATTAGGTAATACAGTACATTTTTATAGGAATAGGAATAGGAATAGGAATAGGAAAGAGGGTGGTGAATGAAACTGAATAAACTGTTAACGTACGTACGAAATTTGTTATAGGAAAAAAAGGTGGGGGTGTGGCGACTGACGAAGATAAGATATGATTGTCGTTTAACTTGAGATTTTGGGGGGAAATTGCAATAAAGGGCATTCACTGGTGCTTATTTTCAGGTAGGGCCTTCCCCAAATAAAATAAAATAATAAGTGTGACATAACATAAATGAGTGTCATGTGGCTTTCATGATGAATGATCATACCATTAACGTACATCAATTGGAGAGGGAGAGGGAGAGGTGGACTCTGTAGATCGATGGTGGTGAAGGCCGCCTCAGATCAGATCATGTAAGTTAAGCATCTCAATCTCAATGTGCATTGCATGCAGTTTTTATTTTTTCGAACACACAATATATACATGTAATACAGTTGTATATCCTTCAATTTCAATATGCCTCCTATATATCAATTCAATTTTTATCTTCAAAATAAAGCCATAAGTTTGACTCAAATGGATATGAATTACAGTCATTTTTTCAGAAATGCACCCGTACCGAACCGTGCATGTATATATCTTAATTGTTGGGGGAAAGTCTTGTTGGGCCCGACCAGAAAGCCCAACATATAAGTCAGACTGGGGCACCATCCCAAAACCAATTGACATTAGGTGGAGTAGCTCATCCACTTATATGTTAGGTTTAGAATCATTCCACTTCCGATGTGGGATTCACAAGTGTCCCAACATTAATAATTAGGATCTTCGTTCTAATAGAGAACCAACTCAAAATTAATTGACAATGAAAGCAATAACTCACTTAATTTATATGTAGTAACTCGTCAAATTTATATATTGTTCATAATATTTCAAGATTTTCAAGGTGGGATAATCTCATATTCCAACGGATACACATAACTTAATTAGACCTGTTAATGCCCAACCCAAATTGAAAAGTGGAGCTCATCTTGTTACTCAACCCGATCAACAATGTAAAAAAACTATACTTGTACGATCAACAACAAGAAAGGCGATTAGGCGAATGCGAGTTTAGTAATACCAAGACCATAAAAAAAGGGAATAGTAGGGAGTCGGGAGGCCCAATCTTCAAAACCTGACACTTGACCATTCCACACAAACTAGCCTCAGCCTGTTCGTGGAATAACGGATCACAATAGTTTAGCATTTAATTTTGTGTTTTCAAAAAATTAAAAAGAGGGGACGAAGAAGAAAACAACGTAGACCGTTCTTCACCAAAAAAAACAATATAGACCGTTGGACGGGGAAAGGGACATCGGCAACCCAAGGTCCACCCCACCCCCATAGACCATATAGCCCATACAGTGGCGGACCCAGGGGGGTTCTGGGTTCACGTGACCCCCCCTCGGCCCGAGAAATATGTAAAAAAAAAAAACTCGTTTTGGATATAATTAAGTAAAGAGAATAAAGAATCACTAAACAACGTTGACTCAAGTGGCAAAGGATGTGGGGAGCTCTTTTGAAGTCAAGAGACGTGGGTTCGAGTCACCAATGTGGCCTCAAGTCTTTTTTTTTTAGTTTATTTTGTATATCATTTCCTTCTTCAATAACATATATTCTTATATATGTATAAAACTTAATCAATTTTATTTCCCAAAATAATTCATAATTCAATGTCAATGAATTTGAATGACCAAAAAATTCGGGTAAATTTTGATATAAAAAATTAATTTTCTATTATAAAATAATTCAATTTGGTTAAATCTAATCCTAAATACCTATGAATTTAGGAACCAGAAATTTGAGGGCAAATTTTTATATAAAAATTATGCTAAAGAACTAATTTTCTATTATAAAATAATTCAATTTGGGTAAATCTAATCCTAAATACCTATGAATTCTGGATCTGCCACTGTTTGGCACCAGTTTGTACTATCGAACATGTTATGTGTTTTACGCCTTTTTTTCTCGATCTTATTGTGCACTACTGTGGTGACCCCTCCTCAAAAGTTTCTGGGTCCGTCACTGAGCCCATACGTGGAAAGAAGATATATACTCCCGATAATAGATGCCACATTACACATTACCTTACCACATCCATAATCAATTGTTGATTTGAATGATTATTCCTTTTTCCCTTTATAGTATTCTTTTTTTTTTTTTTTTTGAGATCAAGTCAATCAAATTTTATTCAGAATCTCCCCAAAGCTTGTCCAATACAAATTGAGGTAAACCAGAAATATCAAAAAATAAAGTATCATGAATGGGTCTAACTTTGGCCAATTCGTGTGCAACATAGTTTCCTTTCCTCCGCACATGCGTCCACTGAATTGTCTCGAAGGCTCCAGCCAGCTGCTTTATGTTATCTATTATGTGCCGCAGTGCTCCCATTCCACTGTAGCTTCCATTGAGTTTAGAGATTAAGCACAAGCAATCTGACTCCACCTGTGCCCGCCTGTAGCCCCTCTCCTTAGCTATACCAAGCGCCCACACCACACTCTCAGCTTCGACTAGCTCGATGTCCTCGGAAGGTTGTACGCCCTTGTGTCCTGCAAACACAAAATTTCCCCTATCGTTTCGCACTACGAAACCGATGCCTGCACTGCCGTCCGCCGAGATAGATGCGTCGCAATTGATTTTGATCATCCCCGGCGCCGACTTGCTCCATTTCTCGTCCCCCGGCTTTGGTGCTGCAGCCTGAACTGGTGTCGATGGGTCATTGTAGCTAAGGAACTCACTCAGCAGTTGCTGGACATTTGCGAGCAATTCCTTCGGCTCCTTCCTCTTCCTTTCAAAAATCCACCTATTCCTTGCCTCCCATGTCTGCCAAAGCAGCATCGACCACAAGCGTCGCTCCTCCTCGTTGCCTTTGGTGAACACTAGCATGAAGACCTCGTATACCGAATTCCCCACACTCTAGCGTTTTTCCAAAACTGGTAAGAGTCGCCATAGAGCACGAACATGAGGGCATTCAAAGAGCGCATGAAAGCCTGTCTCCATACGGCCACAGATTTCACAAAGAGGATCCGCAACCATCTTTCTCCTGTACAGATTGCCCTTACAAGGCAATATTTCTCTAGCCGCTCTCCACACAAAGGAGGTGATTTTTGGCATCATCTTCAACTTCCAAAGAGCCTTCCACGTCCTCTGTGTCACGCTCGAGTCCGATTGCCCGACTCCCCCACTCCCCTCCTCTTTTAGGCTCTTGATCATATGATATGCCGATCGCACCGAGAACAAACCATCCTTTGTGAACCTCCAAATCAGCCTATCACTCGCATCCACATTGCTCAATCGGATGCTCAGCACCTTCTCCGCATCCACTGGCAAGAGCAACCGTCTAACTTCTTCCTCGTCCCATCGCTCCAATTCCCAATCTATCAGGTCGATCACCTTCATATCAGCGTCTCCTCCGTGGAAGTTACCTAGTACTCGCCCACTTGCTGTATCCGGGAGCCATCTGTCCTCCCATACGCTCACTCCCGACCCATTGCCAATGCACCAGGTCAGACCCTCCTTTAGCATATCACGGCCTGCTAACAGGCTGCGCCATGTGTAGCTTGGCTGATAACCAACTGGCGCCTCCATTAAGGACACCCGAGGGTAGTACTTGGCCTTGAGCAGCCGTGCAAGCAGTGACTCAGGTTCCTGGATCAATCTCCAAGCCTGCCGAGCAAGCATTGCCAACTTGAAGCATTCTAGGTCCCTAAATCCCATGCCTCCGTCACACTTTGGCTTACACATACGCTTCCAACTCATCCAATGCGTGCTTCGCTTACCCTCCTTCTCACCCCACCAAAAGTTGCTCATCAACATCTCCAATTCATTGCACAGCCCGTCCGGGATCCTGAAGCACGACATTGTGTAGGTTGGTATAGCCTGCGCAACGGACTTAATCAACACCTCCTTTCCCGCTCTCGATAACGTCCTCTCTTTCCATCCTTTCATCTTCTTCCAAACCCGCTCCTTCAATTGCTGGAATATTACCTTTTTCGATCTTCCGACCATGGTTGGCAGCCCCAAGTACTTGTCGTGTTTGGACACCTCCCTAATATTCGTTGATCTCCATAAATATGGAGGATGTTCATCACTTTCTCGCTCTGTTGGCAGGAAGCTCGCAAAAACAAAACATAGTCATCAGCAAAAAATAAGTGAGAGATCGATGGTGCCCTGGGCGAGATGCGAATCCCTTCAAGCTGATTGTGGGTCTCCGCTGCTCGAAGCATGCCAGAAAGCCCTTCCGCACACAAGAGGAAAAGATAGGGAGGCAGCGGATCGCCTTGCCGCAGCCCTCTGCCTGGCTTGAAACTCCGCGTTGGCGCTCCCTCCACCAAGACCGAGAACGTCACCGATGTCACACACCCCATGATCAGCTCGATCCATCTCTCCTCAAACCCGAATCGCCTCATGCAGTGCTCTAGGAAACCCCACTCGACTCGGTCATATGCCTTCGCCATATCAAGCTTCATGGCCATATACCCCTTCTTTCCCCTCCTTGTCTTCATGTAATGGAACACTTCGAACGCAGAGAGGACGTTGTCCGTGATGAGTCTACTTGGTACAAAAGCACTCTGGCTGGGAGCTACCAACTTTGCAAGGACCGTCTTCAACCTATTGGTTAGTACTTTGGAAATGATCTTATATAAAACATTACATAAACTAATAGGTCTCAAGTCCTTCATTATGCATGGGTCCGACACCTTAGGGATTAAAGTTATAAATGTGTGATTCAATCCTTCCGGAATCGGCTGCCAAAAAAATAAAAAAAATAAAAAAATTATAGTATTCAATTAGGTAGTGTTTTTAACCGGCAATGCTATATGTACCCAAAATGTTTGAATCTCAATTTAACAAGAGTTCAACACTAAACGTGTCTGATATTAAAAATTAAAAAGCTAACAAACGGATCCTTGATCCGTTCAATTTAAGTAACAAATCATTTTTTTTAAGTCAAGTTTAAAATTTTAAGTTTCAACCGTACTTTATTTGGTTTTAAAATTTTTTCATACTGATTATTAAATGGAGTACGTGTTAATTAATGGATAAATAAATAATAGATCCGTTCTATTATATTTGAGTGTATATAGCGCATGATATGGAAAAAGGCGGGGTAAGAGCAAGCCCAACAGCTTCTCTAAAAAATATCTATTTTACTGATAAAAATGTCAAAATCTCTAAAAAAATTTTTCTCAAACTCCAACGGCTTCTCTATTTTACAGATTTTTACATTTATTATACAGTATAATAAATAAATGCATTTATTAAGGATATTTAATTCTACATTTATAAAATATTATTTTAATCTTAATTTTTTTTTTTTTTGAAGCAAGATAAGAATTCGATTCTCTAGACAAGCCTAGAGAAACCGAGAGACTGGACCAGCCGATAGATGGACTAACCATCATGTACAACCAAAGCAAATAACATAAAGGAAATAATACGAAACAAATGACAGAAATAAAAGTGCAAAAATAAAATAAAAGTGCTAGCTATCCTACACCGTAAAACAAAAGCAACACGACAAACGAATCAATGAGCTAACGGAGGACGCACACAGAGAGCTCTGGGGACACAAGCGGACATCTCAGATTATGGACTCTGAAGAGCCATCAGATATCGATCGCAAATCCACGACGTCTTCGGATACAGCAAATGAAACACCGTTCACATGAGGCCTGCATCACAACAAGAACAACACAGCACACCAGGCCGCAAAACCAAACCCAAGCCAAACCATTGCTCAATAAAAAAACCCCACACCGTCTCAAGCCCTCAAGGACGATAACGAGATCGTAAGCGACTACTAGGTAGTCTAAATAGAGGCGATTGAGACGGGACAAAGCAAGAAATTGAAACAACAATCCAAAGGCACAGGAAAGGAAGGACGAACTGGAAAGGAGAAACCCAAAAAAGGCGTAATTACAAAGCCTGAACAAGGACCGCTAAGGGGAGCCGATGAAGCCGCCGAGAACCGAGGACGGAGTCGAGGCCAGAGCCAAGGGCGACCTCGAAGGAGGGGCCGGAAGCAAGGCGAAATCAAGCGAAAGGAGGCGAAGGAGGCCGGAAACGAAGGTGGTCAGGAGAGGCGTTGGAACAACGCTTAACATCGGTGGTGGGCGGAAGAAAGCAAGCGTTGGAGAAGCCGTTGGCCAAGGAGAAGAGGCGGTGGCACACCGCCGGAGAAGCCGCAGGACAGTCGACGACGGGAGACGGAACAGAGGGACGAGGTGTTCGGTGGTGGTTGCTGGAACCGGAGAACGGTGAACGATGGTGCTGCTGGGCACAAGGACCAAGAGTGCTGGTGCTGGTGGCTAGTGGCTGGATACTGGTGCGGCAAGGAGGAGGGATAGGCGGCGCAAGACAAAACCCTCTCAATTAGAGAGAGCATTTTCATTTTAATCTTAATTATAATATTTAGCCTCACATTTCTAACATTTTTTACTTATTTATAACATTATATATTACAATTTAACAATTTAACGTTTTTAAAACTTCAAACATTTCTAACATCTTTTTTACTTATTTCTAACAATTAAAGTTGTTAACATTTTTTTTACTTATTTCTAACAATTAAAGTTTTTAAAACATTTTTAAAACTTCTAACATTTGTTTACTTATTTCTAACAATTAAAGTTTTTAAGACTTTTAAAACTTCTAACATTTATTTACTTATTTCTAACGTTTTTAAGCAACATCAAGCACCAGAATTCAATCAATAGCCGAACAGAAAAGATATCTAAATCAGACGAAGAAGAAGTGGAGAAGATGATTGAAATTGAAATCACATACCTGGAAGAAGGAGAAGAGGATTCACCAGCTTCAACAGTTGAGAAGAACCCTAGTAGTGGCGGCAATATATTTGTCCATGGGGAGAAGTGCATACATTTAATTATAGAGATGAATCTTCTTCCCACAAATTTACAGATTTTCCCCCATTTTTCACTCTTTTCTCTATTTTGCAGATTAGTTTACATAATCTGTTGGGGTTAAAATATGGGTTTTTTTCTCTAAATTCCATCTTTTATCTATTTTAGCACATCTCTTGGGTTACTCTGAGTATGACCCGTACGAAGTTAAGTTATTGACAACACAAAAGGAGCGGGTCCAATCCGATCCGGTTATGTAAAGGGTCGAATTTGGAAATAGTAGCTACTAGCTATAGCCTATAGCTAGGCTTCACGAATTGTGGTAATTAGTGAATGAATTGTTTGTTCCCACTTCACAAATCAAGCACTGATTTGGCGCGCCTCTTAATTTCTCATCTACTCCTACATAACATTATTGTTAGTTGTTACTGTACAGTCTGTACGTGCGTTTGTTTGGTTCAATTCATTTATAATTTACTCCCTATTTGGCAGCAGTCCAGGGGAAGTTTCTTCATGTTAAGTTAATTGTTCTTTTTCATGGTGGGCGTTTGGCCTTTTGCTCCTATCTTCCGGCGTTGAGAAGCGTAGTGTCAGTCTTGAGACTCATTCGTATTCTCGTCATTTACGCCCCTTTATTGTCCCATACTTTCACGCGGATCGATGTACATGGTTTCTTCGAGCGACCCTCGAATCCTTCCGGTTGTGCCCAAGGCAGTGTTTTCTCTTGGTTGTGACTCTCGATTTCTCAGACATTGATAATGTTTTAGTTTTGGAATTCTTACCTTGAAAAAGCCCACTGTCCTCCCAATCCCATAAGATATGATTTAATTTGTACATTTTTCTCCTGCTTCTATAATGTACCTATTTCTTTGATTCATTCATTTCATAAATATATAGGCACTACTTTACTATTTGAACTAAGATTGATAACTATAATTGATTATTGATTATATTATATCAATCATGTTAATTAGTTAGGATTCCATACTGATACTAGCTAGGTAGCTACCTCCAGTGATAATTGATAAATTGCATACACTTACACGTACATGTGAGTATGTGACTTGTGAATGAATGACAATGAAGACTAAGAAAAGTTAGTCAGGATTTCATTACTCCACGATCAGGGCCGGACTATATATACACACTACACTGTACACAGTGTTCACACCGTATACTCCCTCCGTCCAATAATACATGGGTTTTAGAGGTAAATTTTTGTCTAACAATAGATATGCTTTTATGTTTTCTAGGTAATAATTTGTAATGATTTGTATTGGTTTGTGTGTTGTTGACTTTTTAAAATAATTTGCTTGGTTAAAATGTGTAATGAGTGTTTAAAAATAATAAAGTTTATGAAAAAGTTAGTGTAATGATGATGTTTTTTTAAAATTAAAATGTTTTATTAAAACTTGTGTAAAAGGCTAAAAACCCATGTATTTTAGGACGGGGGAGTATATAAATATACTCCGTATTATATACAGGCATGACTATTTTCCAATAATTTCATCACTTCAGTGGCAGACACTCTCATTATATATATTTCTGCCTTCATCCGTATTAAAAAATTGGATATTTAGTTATTTTATTTACCTTACTTACCCTATACCTATACATCCAATTTTGATGTGTTTTTATGGTTTCACATTCCCAGGTTAATTTGTTTCTTCTTTATCGTTCTCAATGATATTAGAGGAGCTACTATTGGAACGGTAAAAATCTCGTTAAATATATATTTTTAAAACCGTGTACAAGATTTTGTTGGAATAATGCTTAAATAAAGGTTTTATAAAGGGTTTTAATTTTCACAATCTTATCCATATTAAAAAATAAAAGGGAAAAATGTTTTTCTCTCAATTAAGAAGGTGGGTGGGAGAGTGGGAGAATAACAGACGTTCTCCTCGTCTTAAAGCAGATCCTTTAGGGTTTTTGGAGATAAGACAATTTTTCCCTTCTCCCTCCCCCTCTCCATGTGAAATAATTCTGAGTTCCTAGTTGATTTCATCTCTTTGATTACGAGTGCACGTTTTTGAAGAGCGTTGTGTAACCTTGTGGGCGATGCCAAGAAGCCGACTTGCACCGTGGTCGGGACGAAATCGCTTCTAGATTTTGCTAGAAACGGATCACAAACCCCATTTAAGAGTTCCGATTAAAAAAAATATATATATTTTGAAATCGTGAGAATATCCCTTATATATACTTGTTGTCCCTTTGGCCTTCCGGGACATAGCGCTTAATCTTTACTTTACCGGCCCCTCTCATATATCATATATCATATATCATATATCATATATCATATATGGTTTGTAGTGTGACGACCTTTCACAATCTTTAAAACTGTGTAGCTTGCAATTGTTTCACAACTTTGAAAATCGTAGCCGAGCTTGACGAGATTATGGCCATTTGGACATCAATCCGGTATAATAGTGATGATGATGATCGAACATGTGAAATCTATGTAAATAAATAAGAGTTGAAAATTGATGCATACAAATTATAACAAGTTTTATTTCACTACTTTTTGAATATGACATTATAATAATAATAAGGTTAAAAAAAAGGGGCCATTAGAGCATATACTATATATTTAGTGTATAATGATGAAGTGGTTAGGGGACACATGATTATAACTTTTCCAAAGTGACCACAAAGAATATGCAGTTGGGTAGTAATTTCAACCAACGGTCGGAATATAAATTAATTGAACTAAGCAAAAAAAAAAAAAAGGGTTAATTATAAGTACCAACTCTTGAAGGAAAAAGAAAAGGTTGAATGGTAAAAAATGTAACGTACACATAAAATTAACTCCACTCCACAGTGTTTGCCGCCGCTGATGCCTGATGGTGTGGCCTGGACTGGCAGTTGGCACCGGCCTGGTTGATGCTGTGTCATTTAATTTAGAGCTGGTGTTGGGAAAATTGACTTAAAATATACAGTACACT
Source organism: Persicaria tinctoria (assembly GCA_037127255.1). Classification (NCBI taxonomy): domain Eukaryota; kingdom Viridiplantae; phylum Streptophyta; class Magnoliopsida; order Caryophyllales; family Polygonaceae; genus Persicaria; species Persicaria tinctoria. Next base: position 493,824 of record JBANSL010000019.1, on the reverse strand, counting down.
AGTACAGTACTCCGTATTCAGGCTCATAAGTCCAACTTATACACCTGCGTCCCTTTTCCTCAATTTTCCAACTGTCTTATTTTTCACACCACAATATGTATGTCTTTTAAAAACGCCAAAATACTTCCCGCAGTGTTCTTATTTTCCAAGTGTTTTATAAACGCCGAAACCTAATTTTTCAAGTGACTCACTGAAAAGGATTTATGGGTAGTACTCCCGGTTCGAACCTGGATAATCGATCTTTATTTACCAATTCAAGGGAGGAGGCAAGCATCACCAGACAGTGGGCTTCAGAGAGAGATATTACAGTGGGAACTGGGAAAGTCCAAAACCAAAAGGAAATTGGGGTTGATGTTGATTTTATAACATGTATTGGGCCGGCCCACTAATCTTTCTTAGAGATTGGGCTATAGCAGTTATAAGGCCTATATATAAATGATGTAGGAGATCGTTCAAGGATAGGATAAACGGCGAAAAAGGAAAAAGCTTCCATTGTGTTTAGACTTTGAGAGATGTCCTTTTGTATTCTTTATACCCTAATTTTGCGACTATACCAGACTTTGATTCCCCTTTAATCACCTCTTTATTATTCACATCGGTGGGAGATAAAGTTATACACTACTGTATATATTATTACTAGCTACTCCGTGTTTCTCACAACAAAAATACACACAATTCTTTATAGATTGATAATCAATGATAAGAATAAATAATTAAAATCATTTGTCTAACCTTATATTATAGGAACATCATTTAAAATTTTGAAATTGATCAAATTGTTATTAATTATCCATTTCTTACTAAGAAATTGGTTGGTATGCATAGAGCTGGCAAAACCCGACCCAGTCGACCCGGAACCGATTGTTTTGAACACCGATCAACCTGACCCATTTTGGACCCGAAATCCGAATAACCGATAACCGAAACTCACCCAAATCCGAATGAACCGAACCTGATTCAACCGAAACCCATTAAGACCCGAACCCGTTGCAACCGAAACCCGATATAACCCAAACTTTAAGATACATTCTAGTAAATTTTTCAAAATGAATATTGAAATAACTGAAACCCGAGACAACCGAAACCCGATACAACCGAAACCCGAACCCGACCCAACCAAATGACCAAATTATTAGACATTACCCGAAACCGAATGACCCGAAACCCGAACTACCCGATACCCGAATAACCCGAAACCCGACTAACCGAACCCGAACCCGATCCAACCCGCCCGATTGCCACCTTTAGGTATGCATCAATTTGTGTCTATTGATTTTTTTTTTCCTTATATGTACTATATAATATATACTACGGTAATATGTTGGATTAGTTTAGGAGAAGGGGATGACCGCACAATGGTCAAACGAAATGATAGAAAGGAAGGGCGTGGGTCTAAAGTAGCTACTGGAAATCGGACTTTGGAGTAAAAAATGCTAATAATATGATTCACTTCCATGATTATTTGCTGATTATATGGAAATGGGAATGGATGTATCGAGGCTCCGTCAACTCGATCTATTCATTCCCTCTTCCATTTGATTCTTACATTTACAAGAGCATTCATTCGAAAGTCGAATCGGAGACGTTTGAGTATTACCCCAACATGGTTAACTAGTGTCTAATCACCAAGATCATATATAGATTTGGGCTATTAGCTTGGCTACTTGCAGTGGAATCAGTTTCACTCCATTATTATTCCTTTAATTTTGCTCCAACACTAATTGTGACCATATGCATGCATATCTTAATCAGTCCAGTAAAAAAAAGCTAGCTAGATTCAATTAATTAGCACTGCTCAAATTAAAGTGTTTAATTGATTCCATCAAAGTGCACGTAGAAACAAGCTAGCTAGCTAGATACATGATTGAACAAGAGAAACGGTTAGAACGAGTAACAATAGCGATGTTGATTTCGGTTTCTTTGTCGAATCTCCCATGGCTAACCCTGCTAACCATGATCCATCCCCTACCATGGCTGTTGTTGTCTGCGAACCCGACCCTAAATCTGATCCATTGTTGTTCATAGATCCTGAATCGGACCCATCAGCAGGGGCGGCACTACTAGTACTATTGCTGCTAGGGGTGTTCATCACTGGAGTTGTTGATTTCTGGCTGCACATTTTGCACCGGTAAAAACAGTTAATTAAAGGTACATCATATCCCCGTCTGTCAAAACTTATCATTAGTTTCTTGAACGATTTTTTAAGTATTATTGACTAAAGAGTTTCATATATCAATTGGTTTTAAGATGGAAGCTTAGCACCACGTACCAATGGACTTCATATTCTTGAAAAAACATGTTATATTGTTATTTATTTGTAATAGGTAAATTAAGGATATGTTGAGGTGAATGGAGGAGTAATTACCTGGGGAGGGAGGGGCAAAATGTGATTGTATAATCAGCACCGTTACAGGTGAAAGTACTGGTGGCATCGTCGAAGGCGTAGCTGTACGATCTCGGGCATGCCGATTTAAACATTTCCGAGTACACCGTCGGCTTACACGTCGCCGGAGATGCGTAGGCGCCGCTACAGCAATACTCGGCGCTCCCAAACGCATCGCAGGCGCTTCTGCACGCCTCCCCATTCCCCGCCCTGAGCTCGCTCGGGCACATCCGGTTCAGGTCCACCAAGCACCCCGTCGGGACGGACGACTCGGCCTCGGACCCTCCCATCGACGGCGACGGCTCCACGAGCATGGGGAGGTTGTAGCCGTCGACGAGGCTGACGTCGTAGAAGTCCTGGCCACCGGTGCCGAGGGTGAACTCTGCGAGGGTTGCCGGGGGCTGGGCTCCGGCCCCGTCGCACTCCACGGTGCCGGAACCGCAGTCGCCGGTGGCGCAGACCCCAGATTGTAGTGAGTTGGTGGAGTCGAAGTCGCAGCCGGTCCTGCCCCAGAAGCGGCCGGACCAGCCGGTGGGGGCCTCGAGTGCGAGGAAGGTGTCGGAGGGGAGGGGGAAGCCGGTGGTGCCGAGGCTTGGGCTGCCGGAGTTGGCTAGGATGCCAGGCCAAACTGTGTAGTCGCACTTGTTGACGAATGTGAATTTGGATGCTGTGAGTAAGATGGATGGGATGAAATCATCGAGCATAAGTATAATTTAAATTAAAATGCATATGTGAAGATAAAAGATGAAGGCTGTTAAGTTGGAGGTTGTAAAGATGTAACCTTTGGAGATGATGAGAAGTGAAGATGAAAGAAGGCAGAGAATGAGAGTGTAGCAATTAGGCTTAACCAACAAATTCATCATAAATATATAAGTAGGTGGTTTTGAGCTTATAATTAACGAGGGATGAATGGATGATGTGTTTGAATTTGGGTATGAGGAAATTAAGCAGAGAATATGAATATATGAGATGGAGTGAGTGCAGCCGTGCAGGTGTTGGTGTTGGTGGAGAAAGAGGTCTGGGTACGTGGGGCCTTCATTCAAAAATATGTGACTGAATAAATGTGTCATCTTCAATTTAGCTTATTTTTATATTATAAGAGGCAGTTAGTTTAAACCAAAATATAAATTATATACTCCCTTCTATTGAAAATATATATAAAAAAATTTATATAGTGTTTACCTCTTAAAATTATGTGAAGAAAAATTAAAAACATGGTTTATTTTGGATGGAAGGGAGTAAGATATATAGGAGGAATTGGGTCCAAAGCAATGAAATCATGTGTATTGAGATATATTAGGATAGAATTTATCTAATTAGGATAGAATTTATCTCCCACATGTATCTATTTAAACAAGTTCAATCAATGAGAAAACACAAGCTTTTCCCTATCAAAATTCTACATGGTATCAGGCTTAACTACGATCCTCTAAATCCTAACCCACCGTCGGCCCTAAACACCGCCGCCGCCACCATCTTCTGCCATCACCACCGCCTTTCTCATGGCTCAACCACCAGCGGCCCTAACGCCCGCTTCTCCCTACTACCTTCATCCTTCTGATCACCCGGGTCTCTCTATTTGTCCGGTGATTCTCAAAGGAGATAACTACTAAGAATGGACCATCGCTATGAAGAACGCCTTCTCTGCTAAGCGTAAAGATGGTTTCATCGATGGTTCAATCACTCAACCTGCTGCTACCTCTTCCGATCTTCAGTATTGGCGTCCTGTTAACGCTATGCTCATCGGATGGATCACACAATCTACCGAGCCCTCCTTACGCTCGACAGTCACCTACTTCTCCACCGTCAAGGAACTCTGGGACGACCTATCCCAGCGATTCTCCATCGGCAACGGTCCTCAGAGGCTTCAACTACGCTCTGAACTTGCTCGTTGTCGTCAAGCCGGTCAGTCCGTCGCCTCATACTTTGGCCGTCTGACCAAGCTTTGGAATGAACTCGACACCAACCTCGCCTCTCGGACATGCACCTGCGGCAACTACGCCAAGGAACGTGAGGAGGAGCGCACCCATCAGTTTCTTATGGGCCTGGATGATCTCAGTTATGGGACCCTTCGTTCCACGATCGTCGCTCAGGACATGCTCCCTAGTCTCAACAAGACTCACTCGCTCGCGGTTCAGAAGGAACGGATGTTGTCGATGCACACTACCCAACAACCTACAGGTGATGGTCTCGCTTTTGCTGCTCAACAGCGCTCGTCTCGCCCCTCCTCTGCTCCTATCGACAAAAAGTCGATGTTTTGCGTCCACTGCAACAAAGCCGATCATGACAGCCTCTCCTGCTTCAAAATTGTCGGCTACCCGGACTGGTGGAACCACGGTCGCGACGTCGCTGATCCCGTCACTGGTGCTCCACCGCCGAAGCTGAAGTCCCCTGCCCCTGCCAGTGGCGCTGCTCCTGATTCGGGTGCTGGCAGAGGGCGTGGGCGGACCACTACCGCCAGCGTCAATTCTGTCCTCACGCCATCAACTTCCGCATCCGGCTCCCACAACATCAATCCTTCTGATCGAGCCGGGATCACCCTCTCCAATGAGCAGTGGGACCGAATGTTGAACATGTTTCAGAAATTCAACAATAAATCCGGTTCTGACACCTTGGCAGGTATTGCCTCTTCCCCTTGGATTCTTGACAGTGGCGCCTCGATTCATATGACGGGTGATCGCCGATTGCTCCGGAATATCCATACTGTTGATGAATGGCTTATCAAGTATCCAGATGGCACTAGAGTCTCCGCTAATCAGGCTGGATTAATCACTCTCTGTGGCTCTTTTGATATTACTGCTTTATACGTTCCTGGCCTCACTTGTCAATTAATCTCTCTTGGGTGTTTAACTGCCGATTTAAGATGTGTTGTCACCCTCACTGATAAGCTTTGTGTGATCCAGGACCGCACTTTGAAGACGCTGATTGGAGCGGGTGAGGTTCGGAATAGGATCTATTGGCTCTGCTGGGCTTCTTCGTTCAAGTCTCTTGGCGTCAGCAACTCTGCCTGTCACCTACCCAAGACCGAATCCCCTTCCCTATGGCATCAACGACTTGGGCATCCATCTTTTTCTTTGCTTTCCTCATTACCAAACATTTCTAGTCATAGTCTCTCAAATAAAGTTTTACCTTGTGATGTTTGTTACAAAGCTAAACAAACTCGTCATTCATTTCCTACTAGTTTATCAAATGCTTCTGCATCTTTTGATTTAATTCATTGTGATATTTGGGGTCCTTACCGTGTTCCATCTTCTTCTGGTGCCTCATATTTTTTCACAATTGTTAATGACTTCTCTCGGGCCACTTGGGTCTACCTTATGGCTCACAAATCGGAAGTCTCCCATTTGTTGAAACAATTTTGCACCTTCACAGTTACCCAATTCCACAAAACAATCAAACATGTTCGCAGCGACAACGGCTCTGAATTTCTTGCCCTTCATCCCTATTTTGCCGATCTGGGCATCCTCTTTGAGTCCTCCTGTGTCGCCACTCCTCAGCAAAACGGCCGTGTCGAGCGTAAACACCGTCATATCCTTAGTGTGGCTCGAGCCCTCATGTTTCAAGCCAATCTACCTGTACAGTTCTGGGGTGAATGCACCCTCACTGCCTGCTTTCTCATCAATTGCACCCCATCACCTGTCCTCGACGACAAATCTCCCTATGAATGTCTATTCCAAAAGCCCCCAGACTACACACATCTCAGGGTCTTTGGATGTGTCTGTTATGCTTCTGTCATCCCTCGCTCCTCAAACAAATTCTCACCTCGCAGTCGCAAGTGTATATTCATTGGGTATCCTTTTGGACAGAAGGGGTGGCGCCTATATGACCTCACTACCCGTCAAACCTTTGTCTCTCGTGATGTGTCTTTTCATGAGGACATCTTTCCTTATGCTCTTTCTGAATCCCCTGCCCTTGAACCCCCTAACTACCCTTCCCCTCCCACCCATGACGATGCTCAGCAGCCCGCCGACACCCCTCCAGCAGCCCCTCAACCCCCTCCTCCTCGTCGGTCGGCTCGCCCCCACACCCCGTCAGTGCTGCTAAGAGACTACGTCTGCCACACTCTTCGCAAGGTAGATCCTATCTCGGCCTCATCAGCTTCTGTCACGTCATCAGGTACCCCTTACCCTTTAGTAAACTATGTCGATTTGTCTTCAATTACTCCTATGCACAGCCAATTCTTGGCTGCTATTGCCGCTACTCCAGAGCCGTCTTCGTTCCAAGAAGCATTCCGTCATCAGCATTGGCGGGATGCTATGCGTTCTGAGATTGATGCTCTTCATCGCAATGGCACTTGGGAGGTCACAGACTTACCTTCTCATAAGAAGGCTATCGGCTGTAAGTGGGTCTTCCGTATCAAATATAATTCAGATGGCAGCATTGAGCGGTACCAAGCTCGTCTTGTGGTTCTAGGCAATCAGCAAATTGAGGGCACGGACTTCTCTGAAACTTTCGCTCCTGTTGCTAAATTGGTTTCTGTGAAAGTATTTCTTGCTGTCACCTCTATTCAGAACTAGGAACTCCATCAGATGGACGTTCATAACGCCTTTCTTCATGGTGATCTTGATGAAGAAGTTTACATGTCTCTGCCTCCTGGTTCTCTAGTACTGGCTCTTCACAGGTATGCCGACTTCGCAAATCACTCTACGGGCTTCGCCAGGCACCTCGCAATTGGTTCTCTAAGCTGGCGTCTGCTCTTCGACAGGTCGGATTCTCTTAGTCTTATGCTGACTACTCTCTTTTCTCCTATGCTCGGTCGGGTGTTATTCTGCATGTGCTCATTTATGTCGATGATTTGATTTTTGCCGGCAACAACTCTGCATCTATCACTCGGTTCAAGGTCTATCTCCACTCCTGCTTTCATATGAAGGATCTTGGTCCACTCAAGTATTTTTTGGGCATTGAGGTTTCTCGGACTACCTCTGGCATCATTCTGTCTCAGCGCAAGTACACTCTTGACATTTTGGGTGAGCTGGGTCTCCTAGGCTCTAAACCGGCAGCTTTTCCAATGGAGCAGCACCACACCCTTGCACTCGACGCCAGCCCCCTTCTTCCAAAGTCAGAACAGTATCGTCGGATTGTTGGTCGACTCATTTACCTCACCATCACTCGCCCTGATCTGTCTTACTCCGTGCACACTCTGGCTCAATTCATGCAGCAACCACGCCAGGGGCACTGGACGGCTGCATTGCGTGTCCTTTGGTACCTTAAGGGCCGGCCAGATCAAGGTGTATTCCTCTCTCCTCACAGTGATCTTCAACTAATTGCATATTGTGACTCTGACTATGCCACGTGTCCGTTGACCCGTCGATCTCTCACCGGCTACATTGTTAAGATCGGCGAGTCACCAGTGTCCTGGAAAACCAAGAAGCAGTCTACGGTTTCTCGCTCTTCTGCTGAAGCCGAGTACAGAGCCATGACTACGACTACTTGTGAGTTGATTTGGCTCAAGTCTCTTCTCCGATCTCTTGGATTTGATCATCGGAGTCCTATGCGCTTATGGTGTGACAATCAGTCAGCCCTTCATATCGCCAACAATCCGGTATTTCATGAGCGTACAAAACATATTGAGGTGGACTGTCATATTGTGCGAAATCAGGTTCAGTCAGGCAACATCGCCCTATCTCATGTTCCTTCTTCTCTTCAGCTGGCAGACATCTTCACCAAAGCATTGGGAGAACAACAATTTCATCTTCTATTGTCCAAGTTGGGCATTCATCTTCACCATACTCCAACTTGAGGGGGAGTATTGAGATATATTAGGATATTTGTTAGATATATCTTTCTTTATATCTTTATCATATCTTATCTAATTAGGATAGAATTTCTCTCTCACATGTATCTATTTAAACAAGTTCAATTAATGAGAAAACACAAGCTTTTCCCTAACAAAATTCTACAATATGGGCAGGTTAAAAATATGTTGATTATTATTGGTGACGCTAGTCCAAAGTAGTACCGTACGTACTGGCGGCTTCAACCTGCACAATTGAAGCTACTAACTTAACTAAGGACTCCTCTGATCCGGTGAATTACAAATGATTTTAGTGGTGATGCAATGCAATTGCAATAAATAAAGTAAAGATTCCACGTACAGATAATGGATATGACTATTGTTTTCTGCAAGCCTAGCCTATCTCATCTTATACATACATGAACATTAATTAGTGATGGACAGAATAAACTTTAGGGAAAAAAACAGGACATATATATATATATATATATATATATATATATATATATATATATATATATATATATATATATATATATATATATATATATATATATATATATATTTTAAGGCTGGCATGCGACTTAAGTTGTTAAGTTAGCATCGGATTCCAGCAACATGATATGATCCATCTCCTCGTCCATACATGGGCCGGATTCGATTTTATATATGATAATGGTGTGGTAGGCTTTTCCGGGGCCCTTGGGTGGACCCAATCTCCCTAACTAAAGCCACAGAGCCGTGTGTTTGTTACATACTTACGTATAGAATACATCCTTTGTAAGCATGAGTTAGTGTGTAATTTGTGAGCAAGTTTTAACCATTGGATAAGGGTAAATCAAAGGCTGAGATTGAATCTAATATTGATCAAATAAATGCTTAAAATAATCTAGGAACCACCATAATATTCACCCACTCACCAAATGCAGTGCGTTTACTTCAATCATGTTCAAAAAATTTAATTGCCGTAGGAGATCAGGAATATGAAAGGATTCTTGTAACGGAGGACAATTAGGGATTTTCTTCAATATAAAAGGATAGTAAATATTCATTTTTTAATTTGATAGTTTAAAAGCGTTTGGTGGACCTTTTCGATCTTCTTGTGGCTCATGCACTGACTCATCTCCTTCATTCAAATAATCAACTGAATCATTGTTTACCCATCGAATTGAAGTTGGGGGAAGACGGATTCAGGTTTAATATTCAATTTGTTTTTAATTTTAAATGTACATATGAATTACTTTGTCTCTCAGTTTTTAATGTTTAAATTGTTATCTGGGTACATCACCCAATGAATCGAAGCAATCGGTGCATTATTCGGCCCCTCTATGTCAATGATAATTGAGATTTCATTTAGCATTTTACATCTATATTTAAGTTTTTTTCTTCTCTTGTAATTCATGAATCTCTCTCGGTTACGAGACATGGAGAAGAGAGAACAATTTTATATCTATATTTAAGTTTTTTTTTCAGGGGTTTTGGTTGTCAGGAAACTATATATTAAGGATTCAACAGGTTGTTATTACATTAAAATATTATTAAATTAATAGAAACTTATTATTCGTATATACTAGAGATTTATTCATATATACTAGAGATTTATTCATATATATGCATATATACAGACTCAGATTTTTTCCAGGAGTTTTGATGTTTGCTTATAATCCTTTTTTTCACATAGCAGATATAATAGATATTTATCACACATTATTCATATATACTATAGATTTATTCAGATATATGAACATATGCATACAAACGTACTCTTGTATAGGTGATGAGTGTTGATGTTTGCTGATAATCAAATTTTTTATGGACACAGATTATGATCACAACAATGAATGGGAGTCATGGGATGACGTCGATGGTGGGGATGGCGGTGTCGAGGCTGAAGCAATGGACATTATTTTTGAACAAGCAGCACAAGAGGACGATGTTCCCATCAGTTATGTGACTTCCCAGTCACCAGGGAAAACCAAATACTGGGTGCCCACATGCGACGATGCAATCAAGCCAAAGGAGGGTCAAAAGTTCAGCACTGTTGAAGAAGGCATAGAATTTTACACAAAGTATGGTGCACTAGTGGGCTTTGATGTTCGAAAGTCATCAACATGCAAGAATAGGGACGGGACGTATGCGAACCGTTACATGATATGCAATAGAGAAGGATACGCGGGTCCTAGTACAAGTACTAGAAAGCGCAAATATTTATCAAATCGAGTGGGATGCAATGCCCACATCTATTTGAAGTTCGCTGGTAGAGATGGTTATGTTATTGAGAAGATGGAGGAGCGACACACTCATCCACTTCTTCAGGAAGAGTCGAATCAATTCTTGAAAGCCCACAGGAAATTAGACTTCGGCCATCAACGCTTTATGATTAACTGTGCAAAGGCTAGCTTGGGTCCAGCTATAACGCATCGCCTCATGAAAGGCAACTGTGGTGGCTCTAACCTTGGTGGACCTCTTTTGCAGGATATGAAGAACTTTAAAAGAGATATCATGGCCTGCATATCTGGTGCTGATGCACAAATGGTCATTGACCGATTTCTGCAAAAACAACAGTCTTCTTCAGGGTTTTACTTTGCATATGATGTTGATAATGATCAACATCTTGTTCGGTTATTTTGGTGCGATCCCATCGCAAGGGCCAACTATGCTGCATTTGGCGACGTGTTGTCATTCGACTCAACTTATAGAACCAACAAGTAAGTAGTATCAATTCAACTTAAATATTATTATATGTTCATTGAGCTTCCTGTTTTTTTTATTGTATTTGTGTTTGAATATATGTATGTTTAATATTTCGTATATGACAACTTTAAAAGTACACATCCATTTTCTTTGCATTTGTAGGTATAGTATGGTATTCGCACCATTTACGGGAATGGACAATCACAAAAAAGCAGTAACCTTCGGTGCAGGGTTATTGTTAAAGGAGACCGAGGCATCTTACACTTGGTTGTTTGAACACTTCAAAAAGGCAATGTGTAAGGACCCTATTATTATTGTAACCGATCAAGATCCGGCTATGAAGGAGTCCGTGCCAAAGGTCTTTCCAAATACTCGACACAGATTCTGCATGTTGCATATCATGATGAAAGTACCTAGGGAGGTATGAGATTTATGCATTATTTATGTCAAACTTTATAACAAACTATAGGTACTCAAGTTGCTGCATACACTTAGTAATATCACATGTAGTTGTAAATATAGAGTTAACATACAAATGATTTGTTTTTCACACATATATAAATACATTATAAATTGCTCACATCGTTGTGTCATTATAATGATAATTGGTGTGTATGCAGTAGTAATTTTAATTTTATCATGCATTATTATTTTTTTTTGGCCTTTTGTATACTGTACAGGTACCGTCACAGGTATGCTCTGGCAAAGGTTTCAGGAAGAGGCTCAATGAAATAGTATGGAGTTCTGAAATTACGGTCGAAGAATTTGAGCGTAGCTGGAAAGAGTTGATGGTCGAGTTCTCATTAGATAAGAACCGATGGCTGAAATTGATGTTCGAGCTCAGGAACTATTGGATACCTGCGTACTTTAGAGACGTTGTACTCGGTGGTTTGATCCGAACAACTTCTATATCTGAATCGGCTAATAGCTTCTTTGGCAAATATTCAAGCAGGCATTTCAGTTTAATTGAGTTGATGATGCACCTCGATAGTGCTATGGATGCACAGAGACATGCTCAAGCGAAGCTCGATATGGAGTCAAATTCTATGGTTCCAGTTTATAAGACACCGCTTGATATTGAGCAACATGCATCATCGATTTTCACGCTCAAAGTGTTTAGGAAGGTGCAAGAGGAGATTGTTGATGGAGTTTTCACCTGCCATGTTAGCAGCGAATGTGTGGAGGGTGGTTTTAAGAAACATGTTGTAACTGAAGAAACCATTGGAAATTTCGACGTCCAATATGATATCTCAGCTGCTTCTTCTAAGTGCTCATGCAACATGTTTCACAGAATTGGAATACCATGCAACCATATATTTGCCACTTACAAATATATGGGCATCAAGGAGATACCCATGTCTATGGTCCTACCTAGATGGACTAAGGAAGCTAGACGTGTTGCTAGAGTTGATCTTGATGATGAGGTCCTTAAGCAATGTTTGGAAATGGAGGCCAAGAAAATGCTGCTAAATAGATTATGGAGTACTATATACTCCACTGTTGGCATGGTTGAGGATGAGACAGACCTAATCAATGATTTCTTACATTCATTGACGGAGAAAAAGGATGAGTACATGAAGAAGGTGAAATCTCAGCAAAAGAGAAATATGAAGGAAAGCTTTGTAGAAAAGTATGTAGGAGTGAAGCCTCCGCAAGTGCGGTGGATGCGGGATGATGGCTTCACATGATAAGCGAAACTGTGAGGAAATATTGGCTGGAGAGGTGCCAAAGAAGTAAATTATATATTATTCTATTTTCATTAGTCATTGATGGAATAATTGTTGCATTACTTTTTATAGGATTTCGTAATTGCATGTCGTTATTTAGCACATGGATTTTATAATTGCTTAATATATTATCATTTGGTCACCCTACTTATTCAATTACTCTTATTGTCGAGTCGGGTATTCGGTATTCGCTAACTTCAATCTACCTAATTATTTTTATGTTTTTTTAAGCTTATTAGAAATAATCATAATTCAAGTTACCCGGTCATTATTTTAATTTTTTAGTCTTTGATATCTGACAAGTATTTGCATATAATCAAGAAATATTCATATATATGGTATAATTATTCATACATAATCAAGGAGTATTCATATATATAGTCTGATTATTCGTATATAGTCAAGATTTGATTCACAATATACGCTATTAGGGGCATTACTAGGGGTGGGTTGACGTCCGCTCCAGTCCGGCCCATTTTTAAAACAAAATAAAAATAGGCAAAACAAATCAACAAAAATTATGTATTTTTTATTACAATAAAAGTTTTGTTAATGAAAATTATGAATATATGAAAATTTTAGTCTATTAAGCCCACCAAAATTTTATTTTCTATTTCCATGCCTGTACGCTATACTTATTCGTATATAATCAACGAATGGCCAAACATGTGTTATAATTATTCATACATAACCAAGGAGTGCTCATATATATAGTGTGATTATTCGTATATAGTGAAGGTTTTATTCGCCATATACGCAATCCTTATTCGTACAAGATCAAAGAATGTTCAGACGTGTGTTATAATATTATTCATACATACTCAAGGAGGGTTCATACATACATACATATATATATATATATATATATATATATATATATATATATATATATATATATATATATATATATATATATATATATATATATATATATATATATATATATTATTCGTATATAGTGGAGGTTTTATTCACCATATACACAATACTTATTCGTACATAATCAAAGAATGTTAAGACATTTTTTATAATTATTCGGATATCATCAAGGTGTTCATATATATATATATATATATGGTATGATTATTCGTATATAGTCAAGGTTTTATTCAATATATACGCTATAATAATTCGTACTTAACCAAAGAATGTTCACATGTACGATACAATTATTCGTATCTAATCAATGATTAGTTCACTATATAAAATAATGACGAAAACTTAAGTGAATAATGTCCTTGTCACATGCTATTGATTTACTCGTTCCGGTACTCTGGCCATCCCACTAAAAGTCTAAAACACAATATAGAAAACTTGGTTGAAGAGGCAACTCAATTTTATTTGATTTGTCATATTACGAAAAGCACATAAGTCATCAAAACAACTATACGAGAACTCTTAGAAACAATCTGACTAGCACATAAGCTAGATTATCATCCATAAAAATGTCAAAAAAAAACAAGCATATAAACATCATTCAATATAATTGCCATTCACGCTAAGCAACCTTCCTTCCATCAGTTTTCCATTAGGTTCACCATTGATAGATGCAGGCCCATCCTTGAATGCTCGAATAAGTTTTTCTTTCTCACCATTGAGCTCAGAAGTAAGTATGCAATGCAAATATTTCATCCTCAATGAATATATATTCTTCTTAGATGATGCTTTAAACCTACACTTCCATGAGACATCCCCCTTGTATGTCTCCATATGCCTCATTGCATAGACACCAGAATCATTTCTTTCTTTGTCGTCTTTCCAATCTAACTTCAGCACTTTGGCAGCCGTTATTTTTGACATTCGATTTGCCATTTTATGGCCACATTCCTCTTCTATCAACTTACAAAACATACGCATCTGCAATTTGTACAGTCCACACATCACATAAGCATTCAATGTTAGTATGCACTCCCATTCCAATGCAATTACCACTTAACAACAGATTTCATACTTACCAACTCATCGAACACTCCTTTGTATACTCTTCCATCATCACTTTCCCTTGACTTTGAGTTATCAATGATTTCAGCTACTCCCATCTTCATCTTGATGCAAATGACATAGTAGTGTCCCTTGTCCAATATAGGGAACATTGTCTGAATCCAATACAACATGCACAAACGATGTTTCATGTATTACCTTGTTATACCACTTACACGAACAATAATGAAATCAATACAAAAACAAAAGTAAATTATAGAAGGACATAAACGATGTTTCACATATATGGAAGGCCACACACATTCTATGCTTTAAAAACTCAACATAATTATAATACACACAAAAAAAGAAATTAAGACACGTACCATATCAATCTTATCAAGTTCAATTTCAACATCAGCTGCCCCCTCGTAGAAATGCAAACTAAAATGCATAAATCTCTCTTCAAATGTCTTCCCGGCTGTATTGCATATTGCAGTAGTCTAACACCACATAATTTTATCAATAATAAAAAGCAGCCATAAAATTATATAAAATGAAGCTATATAAACTTGGTTACTGAGATCATACTGTTACAAAGGTTGGCACAAAGTAGATATACGGTGACATATTGCTCCTTTTTTTCTCTTCGTAATTCAGTCGCTTGGCCCACACATCTATGATGCTTGCTGCGACAAACTTGTCAAGGATTGACTGACATTCTTCGGTCCATAGCACGAACTTTCCAGCCGACATCACACTCTCATTAACATTTTCAAATAGGATTTTCCTTTAATTGAACATGGCCACCGATTTGTTAGACCATCATTTATTTGGAACTAAGTAATTAATAAATAGTAACATACTTACTTGTTTTTAAGTGCCTTCACTACATTAACAACCATTGATTGTTCCTTGGTATTCCTATTTTCTGGATCAATAAACCTACTCACGTATGGACTTGTATCAGCGATTGATGGCTTCACATATCTTCTTGGTCGTGGTGTTTTGAAATTCTCTACACTTTCCATGTAAAGAGCTTTCCCCTGCAAGATTAGTTAAAAAACTCACACCTCTTAACATAACTACCCAATAATAATAAAGCAACTATAATATTAAATCAAATGATGCATATACTATATACCTTATCAACCACATTTCCGTCTTTCTTCAGAACCGACAAACCGATATCCAAACAACCAGATGTAGCTGTTTCAACCCCATTATTAGCTTCTCCACCCTTCATATAGAAAAAATGATTATTCCAAAAGTTTAAATTCTTGCTATGATTAATTACTGCATTTAACTATTCACTTTATATCCAAGTAATTACTATGCATCTACGAATAATGTTGGTTTTACATAAGAACAACTATTAATAGCAGTAGTGCATACATATGTACGATGTCAAAGCATAGACATGTTATAAATAACAAAACAACAACATTTAGTTTATCCAATTCTTATCAACATAAATCCAAGCATATTACATACTAATGACTGTTAAATAATAACTCAACATAAATTTATAAATAATTAAACAAACAAGTGCTAACCTCATCCAAAATGTCGTCAGATCCATCAATACCGTAATCTTCGTCAATGTCCTTGTCAATGTCTAATTGAACCCCATGCTTCTCTCCACATTCAACCATAGTCTCATCAATTAGATCAACTCCATTCCTCCTCTCTTGTTGGACAATATCAGCAATTACATCATTAACCGGGTCCCTGATTTGTTGGTCAACTCCCTCAACACCAAGAGCAAAACTCGGCCATTTATTCCTCTCCGCCAGCAACGCATCTCGAAGATTGATTGCCTCTTCAATCTTCTTCATATTTAGGAGAAAAGTTGCATCTTTATACTCCGATTGTGTTCCTTGGGTGAACACTTGCTCGACCTGGCTTCCTACACTTGAACTTGCTCCAAATGAACAAGGAATTCCCCTGCCTAGAATTGTTTTACTCAATTCATACACAGATATCATAGGGGGTTCTTTTCTCAATACCATTGGTATTTGATTAATCTTCTCCACAAATGTCTTCATTGCACCACTCAATTCAACCGCCGCCTTAATTATATCATCAAGATAATCCTACACACAATAGATGTTGCATAAATAACTTTTAAATTAGCAAAAACAAAATATACATGATCAAGTTTTTTCATACCAAACTAAATTTATTAAGTAAAATTGTACAGTTACAACATACTACTTACCTCCTTTGTGACTAGTGGCAGGTGTGTAACTTCCACCAAATGTTCCAGTGAAATTGCATCGGTAACTTCCAATGGCGGTTCTATTCTCCCTTTTCCAAAACCGCCACTAACCATTTCGCTCTTCTCCCGTGCTGAAAGTGTGGTGTCATCCCAACCAATGAACACCGGTATTGCTCTATGAACTTGTCTTTGCCCTTGGTGTACCACAAGGTCAATGTATAGTGGCTACAATGGAATTATATAGATATTTAAACGATAATATAAATGGAGTTTCATAACGCACTTTTGTTGCATAAAAAAAAAGATTACAATCTCAATACTAACCACTAAAAATAGAACCGGCCCACCAAAGCTCCCTTTCTTCTCTGATCCAAATTTCAGCTTTCTTCTTACAAGGCCAGTAATGACATATTGACACCAATTTTTATTCTTCACCGAATCAACACTCTCTATACTCCTAATCAAACCCTAGTACACTCCACCACTTTGCTGGCTATTAACCATTGTCGTGTCGAACAACACAAGGAAATTCTGCACAAACTCCAGCCCACCGTCATTGCAACCTAGCATCGCTGTTTTCACATGTGAAGGCCTCAACGCTGCATATTGCTTATCAAACTGCACCCTCCACTTATCAATTACATTCTTATTTTCATTTTGCCCTTTTATCTCTACTGCCTCCTTGCCTAGCGGAATCCCAAAACAGCGATTCACATCTTTATCACGTATTTCTATACTCCTACCATCAGGAAACTCTAAACTACACTTGTGTGGATTAAAGTGATCCACAAGCCAGGCTCCTAAGGACAGAGGCTGTTTTTTCAGTTCCAAATTCAACAAGCTCCCAAAACCTATATAATGTATTGTTCGAAGTTGGGCCTCGTTCATGTCCTTCGCCTTGAGTTGTTGCATCGTTTCAACCAAAGTACTCGGAGAGGATCTTGTTTCCAAGTGTTGGTACGTTGGTAATTTTCCTCTTGTGTTCTTCTTCTCTTTCACATTTCTCTTCATTTGTTTTTCTGGGCACACTTCATCCCCAATTGTAATTTCTTGTCCACCTACAACACAAATAATTACAATATTGAAAACAGTAAATTAGGTGGTTTGATTATAGGTTTATTTGTCTATATTGATAAATATATGTTTTGTTCGCACAAATAACATATTACCTAATTGTGTGCTGACAACAGTCATTGCACGGTTGCTATCTGATGTATAAGCCCCTTTTTCATTAAGTTTCACCCCTTTTCGTACACAGGAAGGATTATCCTCAAAGTCATCTGCGCTATTGTTCTCGCCCCCTTCCTTCTCCTCGATACCGTCATTTGATGCCAATACTTGTTCCTCTGAAGCCCCAATTGGCACCACTTTTCTCTTTCGACCCGAACACGTATTTTTCCCTACACAATAAACTCACTATATTACATGTCATAACAAAATTTATTCTCATTTTGTAGCCCATAATATAAGAAGCTTAAAATTACATTATAACCAAAATCAGGTGCAACTAACCAAAAAATCACTTTTTTATCCTTGCCCAAATTCACTTTGAAACATCTTTCTTCTTATTTGATGAGGATATTTGTTCGTATACACGTTCTCACCTTTATTTTAATCTAATATACATATGAATACGTACATAAAATTTCGTATCATCTGATTAAAAAGATACATATTTGTACGAACATCGCCCAATTTTTTTTTCCCGAATTAACGCCCAATACACGTAATTTTTTACACTTTTTATTTGAACACACCTACAACCATATACATTCATACGAATACAAAAGCAACCCTTACCCAATACCCATATCTAAGGACACAATACCCGCCCCAAATTCGTTTATACGAATAAATAAGCAAATTAAACCAAAAAATTATGAGTAAATATGTAGTTTACTACGAATCAACACCAAATTAAGTAAATACGAATACAATGGTTAAAACAATGGCCAATGTATTTTTTTTTACGAATAAACACCAAATGCAGGTAAATTTTTAAACTCTTTATTCGAATACATCTATACCCATATACATTCATACGAATACAAAATCAAGCCTAAATTAGGAGTAAGTATGTAGTTTTCTACGAATAAACACCAATTTCGATTTATACAAATAAATAAGCAAATTAAACCACTAAATTAAGAGTAAATATGTATTTTTAGATGGAATAACCCCAAAGAGATTAATATGAGTGCATATACAATCATCAATATTCACATGACTGGACAAGCAAGCATAATCGGAATGTTCCAAATGGTCAACGCTGAATCGAATAATCGAAAATTGTTATCACTCATCTTCATTTTTTGTTTTCAAGCAATCTCATCTTGATCAATACTTTACTGAATATTTGGAAGAAAAAAGAAACAAAAAAATAGAAGGATTATGCCCATTTCACGCAGTCAAACACTCAATTCACCTATTGCTAAATTAACTTTTTTTCTTTATCATACCAGTAGTTGTGGAAGCCATCACGACTTTGTCGACTCGTCAATCCTTCTGATCTTCACCCACTTTCGATTGAATACCTGCAATCGACCCTTCAAATTTAGGGTTTCACGGACTTTTTTAAACGATTAAAACTCTGAAATCAGTCACTTACCTGTTTCCCTTTACCACTATGCATAGATACTGGACGAATCTTGCGATTGTAATGAAGATATGGCCACAAATCACGGGATTCAGCTTTTGTACCTTCCAATTTGGGGGAGATTATGAATCCCTAAATTTTTCTCCCATTGGCAATTTCACTGGTTTAGGGAGTTAAGACGGAAAGTGGGGGATAGCTGTGAATTTTGTTTACCTCACACGCGCCTATCCAACGTTTTCACTCACAAAATGTCGTTGTTTACTTTCTATGTATTTAAAAACTAATAAAATCGTGGCCATCCATCTTGATCTAATCAACGGCTAACATTTGCTCACAAAACACATAGTAAGCCTTGCTTACACAAGAACCAACCTCTACTTATATATATATATATATATATATATGCGCCATTCATGAGCCTTCTGAATATGTTGGCCGGCCTCTCTATCTCTGCTCCCTCTATAATATTACTCAATTAAGTTGTTGCCCAACAAATCATATATCTTCAACAATGGAAACACTCATCCATCTTTTGCGTTAAAATACACACTAAAACCATGCACAAACACAAATAATTGTGGAGTAAATTTCTCTCCATCTTTGCACTGCATATATATATATAGCTCAGTCCTTTTTATCAAGTTACTATGCCTGCATTTTTTCGCTCACCAAAAAGACAGCTAGCCTAGCCCGGATTCATATATGTTCAAGTATATATATTATATATAACGTACATTGATCGATCATAGAACTTGTTCACTGTACGTACAAGTTACACTAAAGTTAGGCTACGTTGGATCAATTATAGTATGATTTTAAATGATGAGCTTGGGCAAAGCGTGACATTATTGCCTTTCCACTGATCTTCAAAAAACAAAACGGTGTAGGTTGGCGTGACTCCCTTTGTAGTTTGTATGCATAGCAATAACCGGGCCGGAGTGTTTCAATTTGGTTGAGAGATATAATGTACACTGTCTTTCTTTATAACTACACATTACATTTGCCTTTAATAATTCAATTCCTTTTGCTCTAACGTACTTGATATGAGGTTATAAATTTCAGTCACAATCATTTTGGAAACCATATCATCTCCACTCCATCTGGTACGGTTTCTCTATTTTTCCTCTACTTTTCCCACCTTCATCATAAACACATTTTCTATGATATATATTATCTCCTTTTCTAGCTAGCTAGCTCACACTTTGGTTACGGAAGTAGCTAGATCGATCATCCACCTACCACCCGACCCGTTGTCATCCCTAACCACTTACATAGAAATATTAAAAGTTCGTCATTTTTTTTTAGCAATAAAAGTTGGTCATTTGGAGTTGAGAGAACATTCATAGGGATGAGTTTTAACTATTATTATAAATCATGAAACCACTAAAAACGTTAACTCAAAAATCAAAACTTATACAAACCACCTCAAACATCATGTACACTTCAAGTATGGTCCTAACTCTCTAAGGTACCAAAACCCCCAACTTGTTATATATGAAATTTAGCTTCTGGAATGTTAGAGGTCTTAGTAGGAAAAATGGCTGGACTCACATTGAATCTACAGCCAGATCGGATCACATTAAAATTTTAATGCTGGCAGAAACAAAATTAACAAACCCACCTCCAGAAAGTTGCTGGAGGAAGCCCGGGTTCGACAAAATGTTCTTTCAACCGTCAATTGGCCTGTCCGGAGGCCTATGCCTTCTTTGGAAGGAAGCACAATTCCAAAATGAAACCCTCACCATTAGAAACTCCACAGACCGAATCATCCAAGCAGATTACACCAATACGAAACTTAACATTGCAATAGAAATCCTTTTTATTTACGCAACACCTTATGCAAATGAAAAAAATGAATTTTGGGCTTCTATAGAAGACTACATACGCAAATCAAAGGATTCTCTCATTATCATGGGGGATTTAAATGAAATTTTAGATCCAAACGACAAGCAAGGTGGCAGAACGCCAACGACTAACAGATTTGCAAGACTAAAAAATATAATAAGCACTCATAATTTGGTCGACGCTCCAACTAGTGGTAATAACTTCACCTGGAGAAAACGTGAAAAAGGCGCAGATAATATATATGAAAAATTGGACCGTGCGATTATAAGCCATTCTATCCTAAAAGAATTTCCCAACCTTTGTACTAAAAATCACGCTTTTTTGAAATCCGACCATGCTCAAATCACACTGGATCTTATGGATAACCAAAAACCAAAATTACAACCCTTTAAATTTGAAATGGCTTGGACCACAAGAACGGACTACGTTAACATTGTGCGCTCGGCTTGGAGACTTGACTCGCCGGGTTCCCAAATGTTTAAATTAACAAAGAAACTACAAGAAGTCAAAAGAAAGAGTAAGATATGGAGCAAGATAACCTTTGGAAACGTTTTCCGACAAATAAAACAAGTTGAAACACAACTTTTAGAGCTGCAGAACACGCTTTCTAAAGCTTATAACTATGATCTAGACAATAAAATCAAAAGACTCACGACAAAACATGCTACACTTTTAACCTATCAACAGAAATACTGGGGACAACGAGCTAAGAGGACACATGTAAAATCCATAGATGCAAACACCAAATACTTTCACAAAATAGCAACTGGAAGACGCAATAGAAATATAATAAAACAGATCCAAACCACAGCAGGTATAACAATCAATAGCGAAGATGAAATAAGAAAATTAATCAAACATGATTTCAGTCAAAGATACTCACTTCAAAGAAGACAGCAGATGCCCAGCAACTTACTAAACTATATAGGAAACGAAATTACGAATGACGATAATAACTGGCTAATTAGACCAGTCACAAATGCAGAAATTAAAAAAGCAGTCTTCGGTCTAGCAAACGACAAATCTCCAGGGCCCGATGGGTTCCCTGCGGGGTTTTTTAAAAAATACTGGCACATCGTTGAACCTTCTGTAATCAAAGCAGTAAAGAGTTTTTTCCTTAGTGGACGGATTCTAAAACAAACAAACCATACGTTTATTGCTCTTATTCCTAAGATAGAAAACCCAACCACAACATCACACTATAGGCCTATAAGCCTTTGTTCAACAACCTACAAGATAATATCCAAAGTACTAGCATCAAGGCTAAAAAAAATCATTCCCAAAATAACCAATCCACTACAAAGTGCCTTCTCCTCGGGTAGATCAATACAGGATAACATCTTAATTGCAAATGAAATCTTTCACTCCTTCTCTAAGAAAAAAGGTAAAACAGGATGGATGGCGGTTAAGCTAGATATGGAAAAAGCTTTCGACATGGTGGAGTGGGACTTCCTTCTTTCCACTATGCTCAAACTAGGTTTCTCAAACAGATTCACAGTGTGGATTAAGGAATGTATCACCACTGTTACTTACTCGGTACTTGTAAATAATGAACCCACGGATGTTTTCTTCCCCGAAAAGGGCCTTCGTCAAGGCGACCCTTTATCCCCTTATCTATTCTTAATAGTATTTGAAATCCTTGCTCGAGGTCTGTACAATGAATCTGTTAAACCACAGAGCCATCTAGGTATAAAATTAACAAGAGACGGAACAAGAATTCCTTTTCTAGCCTTTGCGGATGATATTGTCATCTTTGCTTCGGCTAGTAAAACTGGTTGTGATCAAATCAACAAAATCTTAAGGGACTATACTGCTCTGTCAGGGAAACGTGTAAACCGGCATAAATCCCAATTCCAAACATCAAAAAACGTTCTACCATCACAGAAGAATATGATCCGAAATGAATTAGAAATCGCCCACACACCGAATTTGGGATGCTATCTAGGTTGCCCAATCATTGAAGGACGAGTAACGAAAGATGACTTCAAGGATCTAATAATGAATACAAAATCTCAACTACACAAATGGAAGGCAAATTGTCTCTCACAGGCAGGAAGATGTACACTGATCAAGACAACACTTTCAGCAAAACCATTACATATAATGCAATGCTTCATGCTACCAAAAGCAGTACACACAGATCTGGACAGGATCAATAGACAATTTCTTTGGAACAAAGGTCCAAACCATAAACCACTAATCAGCTGGTTCGATATATGTAAAACAAAGGAAAATGGTGGGCTAGGGCTCCGATGCTCAGAAGACATGAACAAGGCACTACAAATGAAACTGCTTTGGAAAATACTAGCAGAACCCAACAACCCTTGGGTTAAACTAATAAAAGAAAAATACCTCAAAACAACTGAAATCCTAAATTATAAAAAACGCGGGGGAACATCATGGCAATGGGCACAGCTAATAAAATTAATACCTTTATTCAAAAATGGCCTCCAATGGTCTATTGGGGACGGTTCAGCGATAAATTTCTGGAATGATCTCTGGATGGGTCAGTCCCCACTGAAAACATTTATCCCATTAACTCAGCAAATTGATGAGTCAATAAACATAAAACACTTCATCAACGAAAACAAAATGTGGGACAAGAGCAAATTATTTAGAAACCTACAAGGACTTCTACCAAACGATGAAATAGAAAAAATCACAACAGTACCATTACCTGAAAATATACAAGTTGATAGACTATATTGGAAATGGAGCAAGAACGGGTGGTACACGACTACATCTGCTATAGACATGATACATAAATACAAAAACCACACAAACTCGGATATAAGCTGGGTATGGGACCTAAATACACCACCAAAAATAAAAACATTCATGTGGAAAATCTTAAAAAACGCAGTACCAACAACGGCCAGATTAGCTTCTCGGCATCTGGGAATTCCAACAGACTGTCCCCATTGCGACTCTTGCTACGAGGATTTATATCATCTACTATGGGACTGTCCCATTACTAGGAGCACTTTGATGGCAAATGATCCAGGGACCTTCATGAAAATACATGGTTGTTTTGATAAAGGAGACTCGATCAATGACACCATATGGAATATTAAAAACACAATTGGAAGAACCAAATTTGAAGATCTAGCGTTTGTCTGGTGGGGCATCTGGTTCTCTAGAAACAAAACGCACTTTGATAATTTAACCCCGGACATAAGAAAGATCATAGCTTTCAAAAAAGACCAGAAATTCATCTGGACAACCTCTCAAGTAGGTGAAAACATAAAGGATAACAATACAGATACAACAATCAACTCAAAACCAAAATCAACTTCAAAAAGGAAAAGAACCAAATGGGAAGCCCCGCCAAAAGACACTCATAAACTTAATTTCGATGGATCTTTCTCGTCAAGCAATAAGGGCACTTTTGGTTTATCATTCGTGATTCCAAGGGTTCTCTTATTTCTTGTGGTCGGGGTCCGTCGCCAATAGATTCTGTATACGGTTGCGAAAGCCTTGGGCTTTGGACCGGCATACTAGCTGCGAAAAACCTGAAAATCCAAAAACTGATAGTAGAAGGCGATAACCTTACAATTATAAAAAGTTTAAAGGGTTTGGGGAAGCCTACCGGAGACTCGGATATGATTGTCTCAGACAGTCTAGTCTCGCTGGGCTTCTTTAGTTCTGTTGAGTTTCGTCATGTTTTCCGGGAAGCTAATCTAGTGGCTGATCGTTTGTCACGACTAGAATCCGCTTCACTTGGTTCTTTGACGCCTGATGATTCTCTTTTCCGAAAGAATGCTCTTGGCTGTTAGCCCTATGGTAAAAAAATTTCCGGTTCAAAAAATAAAAAATGAAACCCTATTCGCCAAAGATCTGGTGAATCAACACCAACCGGTTTCCTGTACGTAATCTTTACTACTCCGTATTTCTCAACCGAAAAACAGTTGCATTTAACTTAAAAGTGATGGTAAAAAAAAACTCTCTTTTGAGAGATCCAACCCTCTCCTCCGGGAGCCCTACATCTCCTCCGGGAGCCACAACCCGCTTCATCGGCTTGATAAACACCGGCTTCGACCGTCGCTACCCGGGTCTAATACCCCTCGCCGCCATCTCTGTGCATCTCCGGTCTCAATCTCTTGTCCGGTTGGGATTTCCCTTCCTTCGAGGCTTCTAAAAGAGTCCCTTATGGGCTCCAATCCTTAATGGAAAAACCACCTTATCAAACCCCTATTCTGAACCCCAAATTTGTTTCCAAATCGCCCTAACATGCTTTGTTTGGGTTCGATTTGTCTTCCCGATCTACCATCTCGTCGTTTGCCGACCTGTGTCTACTCATCCTCTCGATGATCCTTTCTTCGCAATCCTCTATTAACCGATCAAATTGCTCAATTACCTTGGGGCTTTTGCAGATCTTTGTTTGAGGATCTCGTTTCCTCCCTCCATTCCCAGTCCGTGGTGCGTTCACCTCTAGGCTGTCTCGCCCATCGCCGGCGCTGCCATCGGTGTCTTCGCTGGTGCTGCCCTTGCCTCTTGCGCGAGCAAGTAGCTGGTCCGCCGGCGACTTCTCCCTCGGCCGCCGTCGAGCCTGCAATTCGCTGTGTACATACTGCACGCCTGCCTCCCTTGCCCGATAAGTGTTGCTTTGGGCCCAAGGGCCCGAATCAGCCCGTAAAATTAAAATACATATTTACATGTACAGAGTATATGTTGATTTGTGCCCCATTTCTTGCTCCGAAAAAAAAAAAAAATTTAAATCACCCACGTGCCTTTGGCCCTGCCTCTTGGTCAGTCTGCCTTCTTGCACAGTTGCACCGCAAGCCTTGTCATTTCTCATTTATGGCTATATACCTATGTATTTATATATATATTTTTGATCAAATATCCTAATAAGTAATAATAAATCTTTCCGGACTTTCTTCTTCTTGGTCTCGGGCTTTCTGCTCACAAATTTTCGTCGGATGTTTGATCTTCCCTGTTTCGGCTCGTATTTTGCTTCGTCGTTTGGCTTCAGGTCGCTGCCTTGGTGGGGTTACGTTTGGTTCCGAGTTGGGTTGCAGTATCGGGCGTCCTGTATGATCGAGAGGATCGTGGCTGTGTTCGTGGTCTTCGAAGATCCCTCATTTAAGTGGGGGCAACGTCGGTGGTCCGCACATCCCCAGGTCTGCCCTTTCCGATAGTGGGTTACGGTTCTCCGCCTTCTCGGCGTCGAGACGCCGTGTGAGTGATCGCACTCGCCCGTGTTCTCGGCATTCGCGGCTCGTCTTGGATCTTCATCGACTCCTCCGCTGACTGACGTCTTTTATGGATTGCTAGGGTCTTTCTTTCATCTTTGTTGATTTGTGTTGCTTATTGTTGTATGTTGACGGTTTGCCCGTCTGCCGATTCGTCGGCCTCTCGAGTTTCAGGTTTGTCTGAGCTCAAATTTTTACCTAATAAAAAAAAAAAAAAAAGTTGCATTTAACTTAAAAATCAACCACCAGAAACATACAGTCCATATATTTCTAATGTAGATGAAGTAGACAAAATTGGTGGCATCAATGGGCCTGGCCAATTAAGGAGTCATGTAGCCTGCAGGTTCAACCAAGGAACAAAGAGAAGGTGCAAGGGAGGGAAAAAAAAAAAAAGAAAAAAAAAAGGTCAAATTGTATAAAATCACCCTTTAAATACCCTCATTTGTCATAAACCACCCCTTAAATTGATATTTCCAGGGAGAAACCCACCGTTTAAATGACTTTTGTCACCAATCAACACAGGCAGCTGAATATATTTCATCAAAATTTTGGTTAAACTTGATAAATTACAAATTTACCCATCTTGTTTAATTATAAGGCAAAATCGGGTATATAATACGATTAATACCCATGAAAACTTTATTAATTGGATATATACCTATCAGAACTTCAAAATTGTTTATATACCCATTAAATTATTTATATTTTGTTTAATTGTCCATCATATATTTAATTTATACTATTGAATGTAAAAATTATTTAAATATCAAAATTAGTTAACTTTCAAATAATTATTAAAATGAGATATTAATTTCAATTTCTCTCAAACTAAGTATTTTTTTTAATTTGATGTGATTTTACCTTAAAAAAATATGTATTTTATTTCTTTACTATAGTTTATGATCATTTTTATAACTTAATTATTTTGAACTTATACATGAAACTTGATATTCAAAATAAAATCATTGGATAAAAATATAATTATAATTACATTGATGTTTAAATTTTATATTAAAATTTTAATTATATTTTCTATCCAATAATTGTAAAGTGATATTTTTTTGAATTATTTAAGTTTAGTATATAATTAAATTTTAATCTAATTTTCACTCAATAATATTATATTAAATATATTACGGACAATCAAACAAAATTTAAATGATTTGATGGGTGTATAAACAATTTTGAAGCTTTTATGGGTATATACTATATACCCAATTAATAAAGTTTCCATGGGTATATACTCGATTTCGCCTTAATTGTATGATAATGGAAATTTAACAATTAAAAAGGAAAAAAAATGTAAGAATTAAATTGAGATGATACAATTGACGTAATTTGTGCTCCTAAATTAAAAGTGTGTAGAACCTAATGGAGAATTACAAAGTTGTTTAGAAAGGGAAAGCGAGCGACTCGATTGGAAGGAGAGCAATTTTGTAAAAGTCGACACCATTTTATTTTTATCTGTTATTTAAAAAGAAAAAATAACATAAATAATTTCCTTCCAATTTCATACTTACTACGGAGTATTTTATAATTTTCTCTTTTTTTAGTTGTTAAAATTCTATTAGATTTAATATTATATCAAAGGAGTGGTAAAATTGTAGTTTATCAAATTTACCTATATTTGGACGGAATATATTCGGGGGTGGTTGATTGATTAAGAAAGGTGCTTAAAGGTTGGTTTTATGAAAATATTAATTTAAGGGATAGTTTACGATAAATAAGTGTATTTAAAGGGTGGTTTTATAAAATTAGGCGAAAATAAAAAGGAGGTGGTTTTATAGTACATTACAATATTAATAATTGGGGAGTCCGCAGGCCCGGCCCACACCTTAACCAACCATAAAGAAGAACTGAAGAAGTAGAAGAAGAAAGCATGAAATAACAAAAAGAAGGGAAAGAAAAAGGGTTCTTTTTTCTGGCATCAGGCTTAATTATATATGCCGGCCTTTTAACTCATTTAGAGGAGGAGGAGGAGGAAGAGGATGTTTTTGAATTACAAATTGAAGTGAATTGGCAGACACCAAACAAAGCATTAAGCATGATGATAGCTATACACAAACTCTGAACCACATTTCGGTCTGGCCGGGACACAGCTGAGACAGTTTGTGTGTAAGTTGTAAGTAATTTACGCTCCCTCCCTCCATTCGTCAAAACATAACATTTTAGTTATTTTTCCACAAATTTTAAGAAAATAAACAAATACACTATTATACCCTTATTTATTAACACTCTAATTAAAATGAAATGTTTTGACGAACATAGCGAGTACGTATAGTTAAAATATCTGGACGAACAGAGCGAGTATAGTTTAAATATATATGGAGTAGGAGTAGGAGTAGTATCTGCGTGCAGTGGATTGGAATGGAAGCAGCTCCATATCATATGCATATATATATATATAAGGATGCAACTGACTCTCATAATGTGATTTGTGAGGTAGGCACTGTGGCAGAAGAGAATCAGATGATGATTCATTATTACATTGATGAGTAAACCATTTTAAGTAGACAGCAATTCGAGACCATCACTCAATGCATACTGTACAAAAACTTTAATTCGTAATTACTGGATCGGATGGATGGATGGATTGTCCTTGAATTGAATTCTGTGGTGTATGTATATATTTGGATGGATAGTGTGTGTGAATCAGCGACGGATTGGAAGGTGTTGAATTAATAAAATTGTGTGGGCGGAGGCAAATTCAACAACTTAACAGGATGCATATATACTAACGGAGCTGAGTATAGTGCTGCTGTATCTACAATTTTGAAGGACTGCTGACTGCAATTCCAATTGCAGGCAGTTGCAGATGTAGCCCACTTTCACTTTGTCTCTTGTCTTTTAAATCAATCCATGGATCAACCAGCTTTTGTTGTCGCTGCCAACAGACATTCCCCCACACCCACAGCCTTTTCTTTTTTTTATACTAGCTATATATCTCCATATACTGTATATTATAGTCGATCTGTATGTACATATTCAATACAGTTTTTTTTTTTTAAAAAAAAAAAAGAAGAAAAGAAGATGAAAGAATAATGGAAAGATGAGCAAACATGGGGCTGTTACTTGAGCCGAGTAGCTCGAACTCGGTTCGGAAAAAGCTCGACTCGAGCTCGCTAGAATTAAATATGAGCCAAGTTTGAGCAGAATTCTGAGTTCGAGCTCGGCTCGAGTAGCTCGTATAGCTCATTTTATGGGTGAAATTACAGTTTTTCCCCTATGTTTTATTTAACCCCATGTAAATAAGTTTTATTTAACCCCTTGTAAATAGGGCGTATATCTCGTTTCGTAGGTAAAATTACAGTTCTGTCCCTAGGTTTTATTTAACCTCTTCTTCTAAAGAGTTTGTTTGCCGCTTTGCCTTTTGGACTCCATTCACTTTGACTCACAGATCTACATTTTGTGAGTAGCTCGAACTCGACTCGGCTCGGTTCGAAAAAATGAGGCTCGAGCTCGTTAGCTCGTATATCAGCCCTAAGCAAACATACTCCTTTGATATACTCGGGAAAGACGGAGTATAGGTAGCGGATATATACGTCAGGTTTGCATCACCACCACCTCTCAATGAGGAGCTAGCTCCACCGTACCCTATTAAAATTAAAATGCATTTTGTGTCAAACTCGATGGATGGATCACCTCGATTAATCGATGCGCTAATTATTTAATCCAAACGGAACCCAGTATTTGACT
Organism: Persicaria tinctoria; assembly: GCA_037127255.1. Taxonomy (NCBI): domain Eukaryota; kingdom Viridiplantae; phylum Streptophyta; class Magnoliopsida; order Caryophyllales; family Polygonaceae; genus Persicaria; species Persicaria tinctoria. The sequence continues at coordinate 463,813 of JBANSL010000019.1, read as the reverse complement.
ACTTGTATTCATTTGTACGTACATTACGTAATTAGTTAAGTCAAGAAGATTGGAAGAGAGAGAGGAGATGGTTGAAGAAAATAAAGATTGGAAATTAAGGGGAGAGCGACCACGCCTACTCACTACTCTACTCCCCCTGTTTTGCATCACCATCCACTCCAGTAGGCAGTAATCATATCATTCATGCCTAGCTTATGCCTTTCTTCTCTGTTATCTTATCATAGTTTTCCCGTTCCCACTTCCCAATCTTCTTCCTTCATTACTTATACACCCCGTTATCGGGGGTTATTATTCGATTCGAGTTCGGTCACCAATTCGACAGACGATAGATCATCAAACCTATAACATAAATACGAAGAGAGTGCAAAAGATTAGAGTACTAGACAACACATAACAAAAGATAAATCAAATTAAATAGACCTACAACTTTAGCTAGAAAAAGAATTTCATCTAAACTTAGTTTTATTTACTTATTCCAAGTTCCAACATATATAAAATCAGGTACAAATTTATATAATTTACATTATTCACCCCGTTTTATAAATTGTTGTAGAGACCTTTGTCTCATGTTGTATAATCCTTAAGTTTTAGATTTTATTTTTATGTTGGGTTTTGGGAGCTTTGGGCTTTATGTGTTGCAGCCAGAATTGGGCTCTCCAAGCCAAACTCTGAGAAGGCAACGTCTGACCCATTTCCTTTGCCTTATATAGTTATATCTGTTGCACTGTTGTTGGAGCTAGATTCTAGGGTTTTCTTGCTCTGTCTCCTTGGCGATCATTTGTGGTTTCCTCGCCTTCGGGTGAGATATCTTGACAGAGTCTCTTGATAGAGCTCCCGATCAATCCAAAGAGCCTGAGACACTGAGATTCCAAGACGTTTTCATAGGAAATCGTTGGTGCAAAACATCATTGGATGTTTTGCTTATGCCCTAGTTGGGATCTCTACTGGTTGTCTCCTCAAACACATAGACATTTAGTTTCTCTTTGTCTTTCTCGTTCTTTCCTTGCGTTTCTTGAGCGTTCCAGTTGAGGCCTAAGTTTTGTATTCTTTCTCGCACATATATTGTCGATTCAGTTATCTATTGTTGCTTCGTTTGAGTTTTCAATTACTTTACCACTTCTTGTGATTTTAATTATAAAAACTCAATGGTAGTGGTAGTGGTAGTGGTAGTGCATTGTTCTAAAACGGGAGCTCCTTCCCCAAGTTGGTTCCCTTAGACTGTAAATACAGTAATACCGGCCCATATGTATATACTCTACTTTACCATCTCGATCCTCACATATAATAATGCATTGCATCGATCATTCCATCCTCGTGCTACCTTCTTCTATAGACTATATCTCTCTCTTACGTTGTCTTATTTATTTGAGTATATATGCAGATTGCAAACTCAATTAATAACTTTACAGAGTACGTACATTATTAATTTGCTTAATTATATATATATATAACAATTGTTTAATTTAATTAGGAGAGGGAAGATAATATATATAGCGATGTTGGAGGCGGGGACACGCTCGTGCGGACTACCCATTCACGCTCAATTATAAGCAACACATATCCTCATTTTCTCCATTAATTTATTTGCGCAAACCAACCGAGCACACGCAAGATTTTCATCCTAAAATCAATTGGCCGGTAATACATCACAACAGTAACGACATTACTTAATTCATTTTATTTCCATAACAAATTACTACATTTTTAATGATTTTAAGAATAGGATTCATCCTCCTAACTAACTAAGACACACCCCACCCCCAACAAAAAAAGAAGCATGCTTATTGAATCAAGTATATACATGACCATATAATTTTTATTTATTAAATCAAGTATATATGTTCATCAATGTTTATTATGATCATAGAACGTACAACCCATTTGATGCTTTAAAAAAACACATCTAATTTCATGGAAAAAGGGTTTCAAAGACCAACATTATGTGTGGTCAAATTAAACCACCATTCCCTTCACCCACCAACTTCTTAAAGAAGGGCATGCATAAACTTAATCAATTTGATAATTGTGTTTAAAATATCAATCAATTCCAGATGCCATGTGTCCGGCCTCTATTGTCCCCACTCCCCCAAAGTATTTACTTAACCCTCAAATTGCATATCAAATTTTCTTTTAATTATTTGAAACACAAAACCTTTCCCAAATTTGAAAGAAAAGTTTACACATATATTTGTATTGTTGCTGTCAATTGGTATTAGAGAAGATTGATGCTTTGCTTCTCTTTCAAGTTGGTTGTTTGCATATCATTGATTATTAACCATTTTGTTTTTTTCACATTTGTTGTATGCTTTTATTTTCACTTGTATGTCTTCATTAGTGCCCCGTATGATGGTTTGACCATCTTTCGACTTGTTCAGACTCTCGATTAGTCTAAATAATTTTATTTTTTTTTAAAAGAAAAAGAAAAAGAAAGAGAAGTCCTGTGTATGTGGGCTTGTATAAATACCCCCTCCCCACAATCACCTCCCCTCATTCCTCATATCACTAGCTCACTCCCCAGTAGACAGTAGTTTTCTTAGTCCTTGAACACCATCCAAATTCCAAAGTGGTTGATATCTCCATTCAGAAATCAACACCCGGCCACCTTATAAATCAATCAATCAGGTAGAGATCGAGAGGTTGGATGGCGGAGGACAAGGAGAAGGCGGCGGGGAATGTGATAATAGGAAACTATGTGGAGATGGAGAAAGAAGAGTCATCGTCGAATCAGAAGAGCCTCAAGTCCACTATCTCCTGCTTCTTCTGGAACGGTGGCTCGGCCTATGATGCGTGGTTCAGCTGCTCTTCCAACCAGGTGGCGCAGGTGCTGCTGACGTTGCCCTACTCCTTCTCCCAGCTGGGAATGACGTCAGGGATAATCTTTCAGCTGTTTTATGGGATCCTGGGGAGCTGGACTGCCTACCTTATCAGCATCCTCTATGTCGAGTACCGAACCAGGAAGGAGAGGGAGAAGGTCGATTTCAGGAATCATGTCATCCAGGTACAAAATTCTCCTATCATATTCAATCAATTAAGCTCTATCAATATCATATCAATTCAATCTAATTAAAGTACAGTGATGGATGTTAACATTAATTAGTAATTTTGTTCTTTAAAAAAAAAAAAAAAAAAAGTGGTTTGAGGTGCTGGATGGGTTGCTGGGGAGGCATTGGAGGAACGTGGGATTGGCGTTTAATTGCACATTTCTTCTGTTTGGATCTGTGATTCAGCTTATAGCCTGTGCAAGGTATCCCCCACCAACTACCCTACAATCTTATCTATTATATATTCCCCAATTAATTATATACATTATATACGTACATAGATCTTCCATGTCTCTAGCTAACCTCTACATTCTTTATCAATAATTGGATACAATATATATATATATATATATATATATATATATATATATATATATATATATATATATATATATATGCAGTAATATATATTATATAAATGATAATCTGGACAAGAGGACATGGACATACATATTCGGAGCATGTTGTGCGACGACGGTGTTCATACCATCATTCCACAACTACAGAATATGGTCATTCCTTGGGCTGATAATGACCACCTACACTGCTTGGTATCTTACCATTGCATCTCTGCTCCATGGCCAGGTCTCTTTTCTCCCATCCATCTCTTAATTATTACTACAATTGAATTGTACTAATATATAGTTGTTGTCATGATTAGGCCTGCATCCAGATTCCATTTCCTGCCTAGCTTCTTCACTTGTTTTGTTTAATTTGGAAGCTTTCATCATCTTTCATCTTTCTTTTATTTTTAATTGATTTGATTCACAATTATTATGTCTGATTTCGTACTACATATATACCAATTCCAAACTCTCGTATATTACTTAGAATTTCTTATATATACACATATAATGGAATTAATATGGATGTAGTGTAGTACTTAACTATTGAGTAATTAAACAAAACAAAAACATATATGCAATGCAGGTGGAGGGAGTGAAGCACTCCGGGCCGAGTAAAATGGTGCTATACTTCACAGGGGCCACCAACATTCTATATACATTCGGAGGACATGCCGTTACTGTGTAAGCCATCCACGTACACTAAGCTAGTACATATCTCCATCTTTTAAAATGAATTTTTCATGTGTATTTTGTTAGTTAGCCCTGCGTTTAAATCTAGTTTTATTAATATGGGATTCAATTAATATGCATATACATATATATGAACGGCATCTTGTTACATACAGTAGTATATGTCGCAATAATTCAAAGGTAGAAGACCTTTACCATGCCATTGATAATGACCCAACAAGTCATACTGTAGACATTTTCCTGACCAACTGGGACCCCAAAAGGACCAATCTCGATCTCATTTAGCTATAGCTGCAGCCTGCAGTGTACAAACCAACCTCTATATATACCAAGTATCAAGGGGATTTGCCTTTTAACTTTATTGTGTATACATTGTACAAGGCTAAAGTATGTGATGTATTAGGATATATATATCTTGTTTCAATATTTACAAAAAGGTTGAGAATTGGCGTGGGGAGCAGAAAAAAGGAACCCTTTTGCAGTTTGCTGCCCATTTTGGATGCATCAATCAACTCTTTTGTTTTCATCTACTTGATGACACATTATGGTACAAACCCAATCTTCTTTTCTCCCCAACCCATTTCATTTCAACGAGCTGAGCCTGAGCTACTACTAATATAGCCACTTACATTTTATGATACATCATATTTCTATATATGATACCGCCAATAAATTGGTTATTAGTTACATGTACATAATACATTGTTGTCTAATGTATTTTGTATGCAGGGAGATAATGCATGCTATGTGGAAGCCCCAAAAGTTCAAGGCCATCTATTTGTTTGCGACGCTGTATGTGCTAACCCTCACCCTGCCCTCTGCATCCGCTGTCTACTGGGCTTTTGGGGACTTGCTTCTCGACCACTCCAATGCCTTCTCTCTTCTCCCCAAAACACCCTTCCGCGACATGGCTGTCATCTTAATGCTCATCCACCAGGTTCACTACCTACTTAATTTGATTTTTGTTTTTCCTTGAAAAAAATAAAACTATTTGTTAAGATCGATGTCCTAGCTAGCTAGCATATATGGTTACAATTACTACACACTTGACTTAGCTTGTTATATATCTATACATGCTTGCAGTTCATAACGTTTGGATTCGCGTGCACGCCCTTATACTTCGTTTGGGAGAAAGCAATAGGGATGCACGAGTGCAAGAGCATGTGCAAGAGGGCCGCAGCTAGGCTTCCTGTGGTCATACCCATATGGTTCTTGGCAATCGTCTTCCCCTTCTTCGGCCCTATCAACTCCACTGTCGGCTCCCTTCTCGTCAGCTTCACTGTTTACATCATTCCCGCCCTCGCTCACATGTTCACCTTCCGCTCTGCCTCCGCCCGTGAGGTACCTACCTACTTTCCCATCTTTTCTTGTATATACATATATAAACAAATTGATATCAAAACATCAAACAATGTACATATACTTAATTAATTACCTCAAATTAAATCTGGCTCTATCTTAGAGGTTAGAGGTTTACTTAATTAAAGAAACATGTGAGGTTGATACACAATGTACCCAAAACATCAAACAACTACTTATAGTTAATACTAAAAGATATCATTCCAATGTGAAGTGTGGTCAGTCTCCTGGACCAAACACCGATTCATACTCCCATGGTCATCATATATATATATTCTTTTGACAACGCTTGCACGAAACTCAATCCACTGCCTAGTTTTGTACATACTTATAAATACAACTTTGATACATGTGCATTTATTTGTTTATTTACCTATCTTGTCTTATGATGATGCTTAATTAATTTGTTAGATGGATTAGTGTATTAACTTAACATGTAATGCGGTGGCCCGGTGCAGAATGCGGTGGAGCAGCCGCCCAAGTTTGTGGGGAGGTGGACCGGAACGTTTGTGCTCAACGCCTTTGTGGTGGGGTGGGTGTTGGTGGTTGGTTTCGGGTTCGGAGGGTGGGCCAGCATGCTCAACTTCGTCCACCAAATCGACACCTTCGGCCTCTTTACCAAGTGCTACCAATGCCCTCTGCCTCATCCTCCGGTCATGAATGCTACCGCGCCCCCAATGGCTTCTCCTCCTGCAGCCAACCACACCCTCCATCACTCTCTCCATGGCCTCTGAAGATCGTCTCCGTGTACAACTTACTAAGCAGAGTTTTGGGAGCCCGTGCCATCGATGTTGCTTGCGCATTTTTCGGTTTCCAAATAGCCACCATGATCCTTGAAGCAAAATTACTTTGATCAAAAGAATGAAGTTAGTGGTTATGTGGTAGACTAGTAGGACTTTGTTTATGATTTTGTAGGCATGAAATATTGTTCCGATCATTTGGAGACCATGCAATTATGTAACTTGTGCGATGATTGGGAATGTTTAAGCAAAGTTTCATTTTTCATTTCACAAATTGACCAATCAAAATTTCCACCAAGCTTTCAAACTCCCCAAATAAGTAGGGGGTGTAGTTGAGATTTAACTGGATTTTTAGAGAAAATGATAGAAGCTGGTGAACACAAAGATTCCAACTTTGAACAGTTTGAATTTGAAGGGTTCCTGGATAGCTCCGGACAACTATAAGACTACAAAAAAATTGGCAAAGCTGTTGGGACTTGTATACGAGGGTCCACAATGGTTATACCCATGTAAGTCCAGGCCCATTATATAGATTACTGTTTGGGCTTTGATAGCACAATATAAATGGTACAGATCCGACCCGACCCGACCCGGAAAAGTGAGTAGTTCAAACATTCAAAACACATTTGCAGGAGTCAAAGCCTGGTGATCTTCATCTACTATTCCTGCAGATGTCAAAAAGATACATGGAGGCAGGAACTAAAATGAATACGGGTAACACTGTATGTTCTGTTGTAGTCTGTAGAGTAAGTTATTAGTTGCAGTTTTGACTGTGACATCTGTAGTCCCCATCCCTATTGGAGTATTATTTGACCCTCTTTGGCTATTTGCCAGTCCTTTCCCCTACCCAATCAACACCCAACTAGTAACATTTTAGCTTCACAGTTACTAACAGCATTTTCATTACATGGTGTTAGTTTTTTACTGTAAAATCTCAAACAATGGGTGGTAAGTTTAGCACTTGACAATCACTCCTGGCATTTTCAAGATGCCTCCCAACTCTCCAACATCCAATTGTGTGTGTCGATACTTGCATTTCAAAAAATCCCACAACCAGGTCTTATGTATTTTGCATATTCAAAGTGGGGCTCAGTATATCACTGGTTGATTTATGTTGCCATCCCATTAAGTTGAGTCTATATTGACAATAAAGTGACATAGAAAATAAAAAAAGAGGGCGAGACCAAAAACCACAAAGTAAATACAGTAGAAAATCAGGCAATGAGCAGCACTGCGCTCCAATGTCAGTTCATCAGGGGCTCAGGGGTCATTGGAAGTGGGGAATTTGACTTTACCAGCCAACCCAGTAGTAGGAAGAAGCATCATTGTGAATTCAGGAAATATTTATTTATAAACACACCAACACTTTAACATTTTCGAATTAGCAAAACTAAATCTCCAATGGAAATAGTTGGAATATCTACTTCAACAACCTCGATATTATAAAGCCAAAAAAATAATCCATTCTCAATGCACACCTCCATTTTGTTGGTGGATCTTGGTCAGACTCACAAATAAAATAATGTCAAACCATGGCCTCTGGGAGCCAATCACAGTGCATACATTCATAATCGAAGGAAGAAATCATTACTGCAAAAGCAATGACAGAAATTGTAACTGCAAATAGAACTTCTCTAATCATATTGATTTGAGTCATAACACAACAATCAAGACCTTCAAGATCCCAGAACAAAAAAAGACCACAAACTAAAGCGAAAGCATAACCAACCAGTCCTCAAATCATCACCATAATCATAAATCTAAAGGGATAATACCAAAAGCATGAAATCAAACTACCATAAAGCATAATAAAACTGGGCGAATTGGGAGGGGAGGGACGGGCATTGAAAGTGGATGAGCCACCTAACCAAAATCACCAATCTGCACTCCCAACCCTAACCCTCTCCTCAGCGAGTGTTGCTTGGACAGTACCTAGCCATGTGTCCCTCTTCACCGCAGGTGTAGCAAGCGTTTCCGCCGCCACCGCCTCCACCTCCGTACCTGCCACCGCCTCCGCCTCCTCCACCGTACCTACCACCGCCTCCTCCGCCGCTGCTGCAGTCCCTGGCCATGTGCCCCGGCTCGCCGCAACTGTAGCAGTTGCTACCGCCACCGCCGCCGCCTCCTCCGTAACCGCCACCGCCGTAGCCGCCGCCGCCTCCACCGTAACCACCGCCTCCTCCTCCGCGGTTGTAGCCCCCGCCTCCGCCGCTGTAACCGCCATCACGGCCTCCGCCTCCGCCACCGCCACCGCCTCCGCGGCGACTGCCCTGGATGGAGCTTCCATTGGGACCGGTGACGTCGGTGGCCTTGGTGCGGCCGTCGCTGCCGGTCTCGATGAGGAACTCGACCTCCTCGCCGTCGCCGAGGCTGCGGAAGCCGTCGGTGCGGATGGAGGACTGGTGGACGAAGAGATCCTCGCCGCCGTCGTCGGGGGTGATGAAGCCGAAGCCCTTGGTGTCGTTGAACCACTTGACAACGCCCTTGTTCCTTTCGCCGCCTTGATCCGCCATATCAGAAAAGCTGAGAGAAAGAAATTGCCGAAAGGGAAGAGAGGAGAAAAGGAGCAAGGGTTTCTGGGAGGACTCCGCCTTTCCGTTCCTCTTTATATTGGCAACTTGCGAGAACCAGGGTTTGCCACGTTTTTTCTTTTTTCTTTTTTCTTTTTTCTTTTTTCTTTTTTCTTTTTTCTTTTTTCTTTTTTCTTTTTTCTTTTTTCTTTTTTCTTTTTTCTTTTTTTTCCGCTTTCTTCAAATCGCCTAACAAATTAAAATTAGGATATGTTTTCCAAAATCATTTTTTATATTCATAAAAATAGTCCAATTTTAGGGTTTCTTTCTACGGATTAGGATAGATATTTTTTGGAATAAATAAATTACTAAAACATTTATTTGACAGTATCTTTTAGATTATTTTTCAATTGAAAAAAAGATACTCTCCTCGTAATAAAATAATTGTCCCTTTGAGGGTTTTCAGTTTTCACACTTATTAAGAAACCTAAAATTAGAAAGTAAAATAGTTAAAAGTTTAGTAATTAAATAATATGGAAAAAAAATGGACCAATAAAAAAAAATAGTAGGAGAATTTAGAGTATTAATAGAATATTTTGGAAATCAAATACAATTAATCAAATAAATTGATAAAATTAGAAAATTTTGTCATTAATTATGTTCAAATGGATAAATATTTTATTACAAGAAAAAGTAGTCAAAAAAACAATTATTTTGTTACGGATGGAGTACAGTATAATAGACTGATTTTTATGTGGGTTGATTTTGGGAAAATTCAAGGATAAAGATGGGTTTATACAAATAGGGAGTGCTTTAAAATAGAAAGGCTGTATTTTGGGGTTTATCATTTGATATTTTTGCAATAAATAGTGTAAATACTGTAGTGTAGATAGTACTATAGTAGTGGACAATGTTCTAAAAGGCGCTAGGCGGTGGGTGGCCGCCTAGCACCTAGACGGTTAGGCGGGTGTCTAGGCGGCGTCTAGGCGGACTTAGAATAAATTTGATTATTTTCTTATATTTTGACGAATAACACTTGTCAATAATTCATATAATGTAATAATAATCCATAATATCACTCATAAATCCAAATTTGTAGTAGTTAAGTAACACTAAAGTAAATAAACGCAAAAGTACATGTCTGACTAACAACTCTAAACCTCCTAAAATCCAAAACTATAAGTTTGACTGAAAAACAAATGTATCCCGACATGGGGGATAAAAAAACCCTAAGTCAACTAATCATATGCTTAGAAGCGCAAATTGAATAATCGTTGGACTAGGCGGTGCCTAGATGGGCCCAAGCGACGCCTAGGCGAGATCAGTCGGGCCCAGGCGGCGCCTAGGCGGGACCAGGCGATGCCTATGCGGCGCCTAGGCGGGACTAGACAGTTCCTGGACGAATTTCCGCCTAGGGGTCCGCCTAGGCTTAAAAATTCCTAGGTCCCGTCCCGCCTAGGCACTAGGCGGGATTTTTAGAACACTGGTAGTAGAGTATTAAAAAATTGGGTTTTTGGTGCGTTTCGGCTGAGATATCGGGTGGTTCTTCGTTTGGCGTGGCTGACTCTCTTTTCCTTTTGATAGGGTTCTGGCAGTCGGAGTCGGGATAGACTGGGATCGTGGAAGTGTGTATTGAAGCGTCTCTTTTTTCCGAAAGATTGATTCCTTGAAGGTTCTTCTTCACTGTCCACATATGACTCTTGATATGTCGCCGGTCTAGGGTGTTGTTCGTCTACGCCCTCGTCTTGTTCGGGATTGTTGTGTTTTGTTTCGCTTTGTAGAACGTTTTTGCCTGTATGTTGTATTTTTTATTTGTTTTTTGACGATTTTCCGTCATCGAGATCCTCGAATTTTTACCTAATAAAAAATAAAATAAAATGGTGAAGTATTAAAAAGAAAAGAAAAAAGGGGTCATGTGAAGAGACATGGGACGTATCGAGGAAATCGGAGGGTTAGGGGGGAATAACCGGGCGGGGGAAGAGGAGTTTTAGGCCGTTGGATTGGATTGGATTGTTGAAAATATCTCATTTATATTCTGATCCGTTTAGTTATAAAGGATTCAGATTGGATTGATATTGGAGACTGGACTCTGGAGGGGAGGGGTGGAGAGGAGAGGAGCGTCTCTTCCTCCCTTTACCAGTTACCAATACCACCTTGGGAACCGAGTAGCCTCCCTCTCTCACTTCAACTTCAACTCCACCTTCCAATGGGAAACAAACCAGAGAAGGTGAATTCAATTCATTTTTACCGGAGGCGTTACTATTTTACTTACTCACTACACTTTACAACTACTACTACTAGTAGTAAAAGTAAAACTGAAGCACTGTAAATTTGGGGGATGGGCTAAAACTAAAAGCCTAAATGGCATTCATTCCCAATTTCTGTGATCAAAAGTTTCTACTTTCTTGTCATCATTCAATGCATAATGCCCAATTATGACTCTACCACCGAAATGTGGAGTATTTGTATTTTTCAACCTTTTGATTTCTCTTCCTTTTTGGTTCTTCTCCTTATTCATCTCTCATCTTAACTTGTGCATCCCCCCTCCTTTTATCACTACTTTATAGTATTATGATGATGATGATCCTCTGTATTATGACTGACTTTGGGATGTATTTGAATTCTAACATGAATGTATTATTATACTCTGTCTTAAAATTTTTTTTTTTTACCTCGGTTTGGAGTTGGTTAGCTATTTACTTTTCGGGAAGTACAAAAATTCAGAAATTGATTAACAATACATGTGTTTGATACAAAAGATTAAAACTAAAAAACATAGGAATTATAATTCCAGTGAATTGAAATTCCTTTCCAAGATGTACAAAAATTCAGGAATTGATTGCCAATACACGTGTTTGATACAAAAGATTAAAACTAAAAAACACAAGAATTAGAATTCCTGAGAATTGAAATGCCGTCAAAACGTTGGAATTCATCTTACCATGGGGGATCGGTATCCTCAGTAAAGTCGTAGCCCATGAAGTTAGCTTTCCAGTGACTACTCAAATGCCTCGATCGGACCAACGCAGCTCCCTCTATGGCAAATATACCTAGCACGTGTCTGTAACTCCCTTTGTGACTACTGTAGTCTCGGGGCTGTGTGGGCATCTTCGGTGGGCGTTTGGTGGACGTATGGCCTGAATAGCATCACATCTAGCCTAGTGCAAAAGATTTTTTGTTTTTTATTTTTTAAGATTTTGATATTTTTTCGTGAATTAACCCCTTTGAAAAAAATTTAAAATTTGCTTAGATTTCAAGCCTAGAAAAATGATTTGAATGGCCCTTTTGGAGGAGGATTTATCAGTAAACATCCTCGGTAAAGTCGTAGCCCGTGAAGTTAGCTTTCCATTGACTGCTCAAATGCCTCAATCCGACTAAGGCAACTCCTTCTATGGCAAATATACTGAGCACGTGTCCGTAACTCCCCTTGTAAGGCACATTTCTGTATTCTCAGAGCTGTGTGAGCATCTCGGGTGGGCGTTTGGTCGATGTATGGCCTGAATAGCATCACAACTTGCCTAGTGCAAAGAATTTTGGGTTTTTCATTTTTTGAGACTTTGAAGTTTTTTCGTGGACTAACTCCTTTGGAAAAAGTCTAAAATGGTCCCGGATTTCAAGCCTAGAAAAATGATTTTTTTTTACCCTTATAGGATTTATCAGAAAACGTCATCAGTAAAGTCGTAGCCCATGAAATTAGCTTTCCAGAGACTGCTCAAATGCCTCGAGATGCCCACACAACTCCGAGACTACAGTAATGTGCCTTACAAAGGGAGTTACGGACACGTGCTCGATATATTTGCCATATAGGAAGCTGTGTTGGTCGGATCGAGGCATTTGAGCAGTCGCTGGAAAGCTAACTTCATGGGCTACGACTTTATTGCGGATGTTTTCTAATAAATCCTCCTCTGAAATGGCCAAAAAAAATCATTTTTCTAGACTTGAAATCCGGGCAAATTTTAAACTTTTTCCAAAGAGGTTAGTCCACGAAAAAACCTCAAAATCTAAAAAAAATGAAAAACCAAAAATCCTTTGCACTAGGAAAGGTGTGATGCTATTCAGGTCATACGTCCACCAAACTCCCACTCGAGATGCCCACACAGCTCCGAGACTACATTAATTTGCCTAACAAAGCGAGTTACAGACACGTGCTAGGTATATTTGCCATAGAGGGAGCTGTGTTGGTCCGATCGGGGCATTTGAGTAGTCACTAGAAAGCAAACTTAATGGGCTACGACTTTACCGAGGACGTTTCCTGATAAATCCTCCTCCAAAATGGCCAAAAAAATCACTTTTCTAGCCTTGATATCCGGGCAAATTTTAGACTTTTTCCAAAGGGGTTAGTCCACGAAAAAACCTCAAAATCTCAAAAAATGAAAAACCCAAAATCCTTTGCACTACGCAAGGTGTGATGTTATTCAGGCCATACGTCCACCAAATGCCCACCCGAGATGCCCAAACAGCTCCGAGACTAAAGTAATGTGCCTGACAAAGGGAGTTACGGACACGTTCTCGGTATATTTTCCATAGAGGGAGTTGCGTTGGTCGGATCGAGGCATTTGAGTAGTCACTAGAAAGCTAACTTCATGGGCTATGACTTTACCGAGGACATTTCCTGATAAATCCTCCTCCAAAATGGCCAAAAAAATATTTTTTCTAGCCATGATATCTGAGCAAATTTTAAAAATTTTCCAAAGGAGTTACTCCACGAAAAAACCTCAAAATCTCAAAAAATGAAAAACCCAAAATCCTTTGCACTACGCAAGGTGTGATGTTATTCAGGCCATACATCCACCAAATGCCCACCCGAGATGCCCAAACAGCTCCGAGACTACAGTAATGTGCCTGACAAATGCAGTTACGGACACGTTCTCGGTGTATTTGACATAGAGGGAGATGCGTTGGTCGGATCGAGGTGTTTGAGTAGTCACTGGAAAGATAACTTCATGGTCTATGACTTTACTGAGGACGTTGCCTGATAAATCCTCCTCCAAAATGGCAAAAAAAATCATTTTTCTAGCCTTGATATCCGGGCAAATTTTAGACTTTTTCCAAAGCGGTTAGTCCGCGAAAAAACCTCAATATCTCAAAAAATAAAAAAACCCAAAATCCTTTGCACTAGGCAATGTGTGATGCTATTCAGGCCATACGTCCACCAAATGCCCACCCGAGATGCCCAAACAGCTCCGAGACTACAGTAATGTGCCTGACAAAGGGAGTTACGGAAACGTTCTCGGTATATTTTCCATAGAGGGAGTTGCGTTGGTCGGATCGAGGCATTTGAGTAGTCACTAGAAAGCTAACTTCATGGGCTATGACTTTACCGGGAACGTTTCCTGATAAATCCTCCTCCAAAATGGCCAAAAAAATAATTTTTCTAGCCTTGATATCTGAGCAAATTTTAAAAATTTTCCAAAGGGGTTAGTCTACGAAAAAACCTCAAAATCTCAAAAAATGAAAAACCCAAAATCCTTTGCACTACGCAAGGTGTGATGTTATTCAGGCCATACATCCACCAAATGCCCACCCGAGATGCCCAAACAGCCCCGAGACTACAGTAATGTGCCTGACAAAGGCAGTTACAGACACGTTCTCGGTGTATTTGCCATAGAGGGAGATGCGTTGGTCGGATCGAGGCGTTTGAGTAGTCACTGGAAAGCTAACTTCATGGTCTATGACTTTACTGAGGACGTTTCCTGACAAATCCTCCTCCAAAATGGCAAAAAAAATCATTTTTCTAGCCTTGATATCCGGGAAAATTTTAGACTTTTTCCAAAGGGGTTAGTCCGCGAAAAAACCTCAATATCTCCAAAAATAAAAAAAACCCAAAATCCTTTGCACTAGGCAATGTGTGATGCTATTTAGGCCATACGTCGATCAAACGCCCACCCGAGATGCCCACAGAGCTCCGAGAATACAGAAATGTGCCTTACAGAGGGAGTTACGGACACGTGCTAGGTATATTTGCCATAGAGGGAGCTGCGTTGGTTCGATCGAGGCATTTGAGTAGTCAATGGAAATTTAACTTCATGGGCTACGACTTTATTAAGGACGTTTCTTGATAAATCCTCCTCCAAAAGGGCCAAAAAATCATTTTTCTAGGCCTGAAATATGGGCAAATTTTAGACTTTTTCCAAAGGGGTTAGTCCACGAAAAAACCTCAAAATCTAAAAAAATGAAAAACCGAAATCCTTTGCACTACGCAAGGTGTGATGCTATTTAGGCCATACGTCCACCCGAGATGTCCACACAGCCCCGGGACTGGAGTAATGTGCCTTACAATTGGAGTTACAGACACACGCTCCGTTTATTTTCTATAGAGGGAGCTACTTTGGTCCGATCGAGGCATTTGAGCAGTTGTTGGAAAGCTAACTTCATGGGATACGACTTTACTAAGGACGTTTTCTGATAAATCCTCCTCCAAAAGGGCTAAAAAAAATCTATTTTCTAGGCTTGAAATCCAGGCAAATTTTAAACTTTTTCCAAAGCGGTTAGTCCACGAAAAAAATCTCAAAATATGAAAAACAAAAATTATTTTGCACTAGGCAAGGTGTGATGCTATTCAGGCCATACGACAAACAAACGCCCACCCGAGATGCCGACACAGCCCCGGGACAACAGTAATGTGCCTTACAAAGGGAGTTACAGACACGTGCTCGGTATATTTACCATAGAGGGAGCTGCATTGGTTCGATCGAGGCATTTGAGTAGTCACTAGAACGCTTACTTCATGGGTTACGACTTTACTGAGGACGTTTTCTGATAAATCCTCCTCCAAAAGGACCAAAAAAATCATTTTTCTAGGCTTGAAATACAGGCAAATTTTAAATTTTTTTCCAAAGGGGTTAGTCCACCAAAAAACCTCAAAATCTCAAAAAACGAAAAACCAATAATCCTTTGGACTAGGAAAGGTGTGATGCTATTCAGGCCATACGTCCACCAAACCCCCACCCGAGATGCCCACACAGCTAGACCTGGGCAAACGCGGGCCGACCCGCTCGGCCCGTCCTGCCCGCGAAATTGGACAGGCTTTGGTAGGGGGGAAAGCCCATACGGGCCGCTAGGCCTGGCCCACGCCCGCAACGGGTGCGGGATTGGACAGATTAATCAACCCGTTACGGGCCTAGCGGCCCGTAACGGGTACCCGCCTTTTTTTGTTAACATTAATATATACTACTGTTTTTTATTAGTAACTATAGTTACTTTATTATTAGTAACTATATAGTTAGTAAATATATACTACTGTTTTTATTAGTAAATATACTACATTAATATATACTACTGTTTTTATTAGTAAATATATACTACTGTTTTTATTAATAAATATATTAGTAACATTAATATATACTACTGTTTTTATTAGTAAATATATACTACTGTTTTTATTAATAAATATATTAGTAACATTAATATATACTACTGTTTTTATTAGTAAATATATACTACTGTTTTTATTAGTAAATATATACTACTGTTTTTATTAGTAAATATACTACATTAATATATACTACTTTTTTTATTAACAATATAGTTACTGTATTATTAACATTAAAAATCTAATTAGTATAGCATTAATAAGAAAAAAATGATTAGATTTGCGGGTACCCGCAGGCTACCCGCACCCGCATTCACGGACGGGCTTGGACACGACTTTTATCCCGTTAAGCGGGCTTAGCCCGGCCCGCGCCCGCAACAACGGGATAAAATCTCGGGTAAAGCCCGTACCAAGCCCGACCCGCGCCCGTGTTTGCCCGGGTCTACACACAGCTCCGAGACTACAGTAATGTGGCTTACAAAAGGAGTTACGGACACGTGCTACGTATATTTGCCATAGAGGGAGCTCCCTTGGTCCGATCGAGGAATTTGAGTAGTAACTGGAAAGCTAACTTCATGGGATACGACTTTACTGACTACATTTCCTCATAAATCCTCCTCCAAAAGGGCCAAAAAAATCATTTTTCTAGGCCTTAAAATCCCGGCATATTTTTTACTTTTTCGAAAGAGGTTAGTCTACGAAAAAACCTCAAAATCTCAAAAAATGAAAAACCCAAAATCCTTTGCACTACGCAAGGTGTGATGTTATTCAGGGCATACGTCCACCAAACGCCCACCCGAGATGCCCACACAGCCTCGGGACTACAGTAATGTGCCTTACAATTGGAGTTATGGACACATGCTCCGTATATTTGCTATAGAGGGAGCTGCTTTGGTCCGATCGAGGCATTTGAGCAGTCGTGGGAAAGTTAACTTCATGGACTTCGACTTTATTGAGGATGTTTCTTAATAAATCCTCCTCCAAAAGGGCCCAAAAAATCCTTTTTCTAGGCTTGAAATCCAGGCAAATTTTAAACTTTTTCCAAAGCGGCTAGTCCACGAAAAAATCTCAAAATCTCAATATATGAAAAACAAAAAGTCTTTTGCACTAGGCAAGGTGTGATGCTATTCAGGCCATACGTCACACAAACGCCCACCCGAGATGCCCACACAGCCCCGGGACTACAGTAATGTGCCTTACAAAGGGAGTTACAGACACGTGCTCGGTAGATTTACCATAGAGGGAGCTGCATTGGTCCGATCGAGGCATTTGAGTAGTCATTGGAAAGCTAACTTCATGGGCTACGACTTTACTGAGGATGTTTCTTAATAAATACTCCTCTAAAAGGGCCAAAAAAAATATTTTTCTAGGCTTGAAATACAAGAAAATTTCAAACTTTTTCCAAAGGGGTAAGTCTACGAAAAAACCTCGAAATCTCAAAAAATGAAATATTAAAAATCTTTTGCACTAGGCAAGGTGTGATGCTATTCAGGCCATACGTTCACCAAACTCCCACTCGAGATGCCCACCTAGTCCCGGGACTACAATAATGTGCCTTACAAAGGGAGTTACGGACACGTGCCCGATATATTTCATATAGAGGGAGTTGTTTGGTCCGATCGAGGCATTTGAGCAGTCTCTGGAAAGATAATTTCATGGGCTACGACTTTAATGAGGACGTTTTCTGATAAATCCTCCTCCAAATTGGTCAAAAATATCAATTTTCTAGCCTTGAAATCCGGGAAATTTTAGACTTTTTCCAAAGGGGTTAGTCCACGAAAAAACCTCAAAATCTCAAAAAATGAAAAACCAAAAAAGTTTTGCACTAGGCAAGGTTTGATGCTATTTAGGTCGTACGTCCACCAAACGTCCACCCGAGATGCCCACACAGCTCTGAGGCTACAGTAATGTGCCTTACAAAGGGAGTTACGGACACGTGCTCGGTATATTTGTCATAGAGGGAGCTGCGTTGGTCAGATCGAGGGATTTGAGCAGTAAATGGAAAGCTAACTTCATGGGCTACGACTTTACTGGGATGTTTCCTGATAAATCCTCCTCCAAAAGGGGCAAAAAAATCATTTTTCTTGCCTTGAAATCCGGGCATATTTCAGAATTTTCCCAAAGGGGTTATTCAACGAAAAAACCTCATAATCTCAAAAAATAAAAAGCCCAAAATCATTTGCACTATGCAAGCTGTGATGCTATTCAGGTCATACGTCCATCAAAAGCACACCCGAGATGCACACACAGCTCCGAGACTACAATAATAAGCCTTACAAAGGGAGTTACTGATACGTGCTCGGTATATTTGCCATAGAGGGAGCTGCGTTGGTCCGATTGAGGCATTTGAGCAGTCTCTCGAAATCTATATTCATGAGCTACGACTTTACTGAGGACGCTTTTTGATAAATCCTCCTCCAAAAGGGCCAAAAAAATCATTTTTCTGGGCTTGAAATCCGGGCAAATTTTAGACTGTTTCCAAATGGGTTAGTCCATGAAAAAACCTCAAAATCTCAAAAAATGAAAAACCCAAAATCCTTTGAACAAGGCAAGGTGTGATGCTATTCAGGTCATACGTTCACCAAACGCCCACCCGAGATGCCCACAAAGCCCCGGGACTACAGTAATATGCCTTACAAAGGGAGTTACGAACATGTGCTTGGTCTATTTGCCATAGAGGGAGCTACGTTGGTCGGATCGAGACATTTAAGCAGTCAATGGAAAGATAACTTCATGTGCTACGACTTTACCGTTGGACAAAAATGTGAAAATAATTCTACAACACATTTTATTTGATTTTTAATATTTGAGTTCGACTCCTTTTGGTTATCCTCTTGATTCGAAGTCGTATCGATACGAAGATTTGAATGGTTTTGGTGATTTGGGCTACACCCGAGTTTTAGCGGGTTGCCTACGTATCTCTTGGAAGAGAATCAAGCTTTACGTAGTTTAGAGTGTTTTAGGTTTTGATGTTGGTTTGATTTGTTTTGGGATTTGGTTTTGTTTTCTTGTATGCATCAGAGGATGAAGTTCAAGCCCACTTTCTAGGAAGGGTAGCTTGAACGACACTCCACCCGAGTAACCTGAGCCCGCCTTCTTAGAAGGGTAACTTAAGTAACCCGCCTATCATTTGCATAGAAAACGATTTGATTTTAATGTGAAGTTTGATTTTTTTTAAGATTTGACTTAGAAGTCAATTTGGGGATGGTGGAATTTGATTTTGATTTTTGGTCGTGATCGAACTCGACGAGCGGAAGCTTTGTATCGAGTCGGAGAAGACACTTTGGATTTGATGGAAATTTGATATTTGGGACAACCTAAAGTCGACAAGTGAATTTGAGGAGATTTGATTTGAATGTTGGATGTGACTGGACTCAGTGAGAATTGGATTTACACCGAGTTTCCTACGTAACCACTTGTTTGGTGGAATCAAGTCATCGTAGTTCGGAACAAAGATGAATTTTGTGTTTGGGTTGACCTTGAGATCATTTGAGGGTGATGATTGAACTCGATGAGCATAAGCTTTGCATCGAGTCGGAATGGACAATTTGATTTTATTTTTGGCGACTGAACTCGACGAGCCTACGATTTGTATCGAGTGTCTTACGTATCTCGTAGAAGAGAATCAAATCACCCGTAGTTCCAAAACGAACCGATTTAATTTAATTGGTTTTGACCTCATATTCATTTAGAAGTGAATTTAAAGGCAGGCCATTGAATCCGATATATATTGAATTTTAATATCGAATTTCCTACGTAACTCATAAAAGAGTATCAAGTCTTTACGTAGTTCTTTTCAGAACAAATTTGATTTTTTGATTTGACGATTGAACTAGATGAGCTTTAGCTTTATGTCCGGTGGCCTACGTATCCGATGACTCGGAATCAAATCAGGCGTAGTTCTGTAGAAAACCATTTTAATTTAATTGGGTTTGACCTCATATTCATTTAGAAGTGAATTTAGAAGTGGACGACTGTACCCGATATATTTTTAGAATTTAATATCGGGTTACCTACGTAGCCGTTTTTACGACGTCAAGTCTTTACGTAGTTCTACCTGAACCACTTTGATTTATGGTTTGGTGATTGAATCCAACTAGCTTTTAGCTTTATGTCAAGCTTCCTACGTACCCGTTTGGACGGGATCAAATCACCCGTAGTTCTTTTAAAACCAAGTTTATATTTTGGGAAACTTGATTTGAGAGTTTGACTCCATTTTTGTTTAGGAGCCGACTTGAGATTGACCCACTCGAAATAATTGGCAAAGAATTTTTGACGAGTTTAATCATATATATATATATATATATTTAATTAAACTCGAATTCTTAATTTATGCCAATTATAATTCTTATATTTAGTGGGTTAGTTTTGTGATTAAATGAAATTTCTGTACAAATGTGAATCTCCATTCACATATGCATACAATACGACAACTTTGTCTTAGACTACTTGAAATGCTATGCTGAACCTGGAAGAAACTGTGAAACTAAGCCCCACCTTCTTCTTATGAAATTATTGAATTTGAATTATGATCATAGAAAAGCTTTTGGTATGCGACCCAATGATAAACGGAATTATGATGAGGAAAATTTTCAGTTAGTTGCCATTGGGTGGTTAATTGCTGTTGTTCTTTCTCTAATGCCTGTCTGGATGCACAATCTAAACAAAGGACCCTTTAGCAGGTTTGGAAAAAGTGGGCTTTGTTTGCCTTCTGTGTACATGTTATGCTAGTAATGGCCTTCCAAGAGTTTCTTCTCTTGGTTATTCTCCCATTGCATACGAACTTTGCAGGTTGATTAATATCAATGGAAAAATAAACTAGAAGTTTGAAAATGCCTATTGTGATAATGATAAGAGGAACAAAGCAATCTTGAAAGATCAAAAAGATGAAATATCCGAACCCATGACAAACAAATATTTCGATCCTAAGAACCGAAAATAGAACTTGAAAATGGTGAAACCCAACATTAGCAGCCGAAAATGGAAGGAGAAAACGATGCAAATGAGGTACTCTCGCAGCCTGAATTCACCTTTGATTCCCTATTGCAACTCCTCTGCTTGGTGTAGACTTTATTGGTTGTATGCAGATGATTATGCTGTGTATAGTGGAAATAATAGGAAAAGAATGAACCTCTACTCTGATGACTTTTGTGTAAAATATTTTGGAAATGCAGGAAAAATTCTTATCAGAAACAATTACAAGGAACCAAAGATAGCTACAAGGACTGACCTAAAAAGTAGGACAATGCTGACTGGAGCACTATGCAAGGAGGAAAGCTGGAATAGAAAGACGGAAATAAATGGCAAGAAGAGTACAAACAAGAAGGATGAATTGAGTTGGACAAAAATGAATTGTTTGATGTTTGAGATGTACAACACTCAGAATTGTTTACCCAAAATGAAGGACGAACACCGCGAGGAGGATGTCATCCTCTCTGATGGATCAATTGATGAAAAAGAAGATAAGAACTCTTACGAATTCACTTTCTGCAAGATTATGATCGTAGTGAGATTGGTTATTGCTTCCTTTGAACCCTTTAATTATTATGTATTTGAGGAAAATGACAGGGAAAATGAAGACACAAGGTCAAGAATAAGACTCGAAAAAGGAGCTCACCAACACCATCAATCAACCACTAGAAGAACCAACTGTCGTGAAAAGGATCGACCACATGACATGAACAATCACCCCTCTGACAAACCTTGAAATAATTCTGGACATCAAAAATATGAAGTGAAAGGAAAACTATTGGTGAGATGTGTACGGGAAACCTGGATGCTTGGTAAGGTCGTTTTGTCGACCTTGACTACGTTATTGGTTTTTGTTGTGTCTTTGTATCTTTGTTGGTTGTTGGTTTGGGTTTGCCTAGGGTTCGAGGAGTGGTCTTTTCGACTCAGTTTGCTGGAAATGACAGATTATCTGCCACAGTCGAACCATCTTGTGCTCTTGCACACCGTTGAACCACAAATCTGTCGACTAAATGAACCTACAACCCACATTGACTCTATTGTAGAAATATGGTCTAAACCTACGCTTTAGACTTGGTTCTCTCCTTTGGCTTGGAGTTGCCTCCTGTGTATTTGGTATTGCAACGAACCCAATTTTTACGAACAATACAAGTCAAGAACCCAATCATCTAACGAACAAGCCCTCGCTAATTGTATTGAAAAAAATGAAAAAATCTAGAAAACTGAATCCATGACCCCTTTCCTTTGTAGTCTATCAGGATGAGGATTTGTTCGTGGAATTGTTGTGGTATTGGACATAGAAATAGATGGACAGATATTAAAACCCTTTATAAAATAGAAAGCATCCAAATATTAGCCCTATTGGAGACCATAATAGAAGTCTAGCCCCTTGACACGGTTTGGAAAAAAGCTGGGTTTGATTCTATTTGTTTCGCTCCTGCAATCGGTAGGGCGGGGGGGGGGGGGGGGGGTTGTGTGCTTTGGAAAAACTACCAGCTAACAGATACGTTGGTTTCCGTCTTGGAAAAAGAAGAGAGATTTATTACCTTGAAAATCGAAAACAAAGACAAAGGAATAATTTATGCAATATGTTTTGTCTATGCACCTCCCCAAGAAAGATCAAAGATCTTTTTCTGGCTACTCTTGACATCTTACATCCAGAGGCTAACAATCCCGGTTATTCTGATGGGAGATCTCAGTGAGATTCAAAGCGCTAGTGAAAAGATTGGTGGAAACCTTCCCCACCCGACCTGGTTCGAAAGATTACTCTCCTTCAAAGATCAATGCGGTTTCTTGGATATCCCATCATCCGGGAATGAATTCACTTGGAGGAAAAATAAGACGGATGTTAATAACGTATACGAAAAGCTGGATAGAACCTTGGTCCATCACCAAATTCTCCAATGGTACCCAAATGTAGTAACAAGAAACCATGCCTTTTCGACATCAGACCACTGCCCAATTTCTGTACAACTACAAACAAATGAGAGACGAAAGGCCATACCGTTTAAATTTGAAAAAATGTGGCTAACCAGAAAGGATTATAAGAACCTAGTTGTCCAAGCATGGAGAAATCACTATGTTGGGTCATATATGTTCAATGTCATGAAGAAAACTTAACTTCTGAAAAGACTATCTAAGGAATGGAACAAGAAAACATTCGGTAACATTTTCAGACAATTAAGGGAGACAGAAGAAAGATTACTTGAACTACAAAAAGACAAGAGCCAAGGCCGGAAAAATGACAACAGTAGTCGACAAGAACAATTGATAAAGAAAAAGGACCAGCTCTTAAATCACCACAAACTATACTGGAGCCAATGAGCCAAGACAAAATATTTGAAACTTTCGGACTCAAACTCTGGCTATTTCCATAGGGTTGCGACGGGAAGGCGAAATAGGAAAATTATAAGGGAAATCAAAACGCAAGAAGGCATTGAAATAACTGGTGAGGAAAACATCAGAAAAGAATTCAAGAACGACTTTGAAAAACGGGACAGATTACTTCAAGAGTACCTACTCCTTATAGAAAATGATATAACGACAGAAGACACCAATGAACTAACCAAAGCAGTCACCAATCTTGAAATAAAATCTGCCTTCTTTTCCAGTGGGAAAGATAAATCCCCGGGTCTTGACGGGATGACTGCAGAATTTTATAGAAAATACTGGGATATTGTTGGGCCATCAATAACAAAAGCCATTAAAGGCTTTTTCAGATAAGGGAAAATACTACGTCAAATATATCAGACATTCATCACTTTAATCCCAAAGTGTGAAAACCCATCCACAACGAACCACTATAGACCGATCAGCCTGTGCAACACCATTTACAAAGCGATTGTGAAAATACTCGATGACAGAATGAAAAAGATACTTGGGAAAATCATTCACCCTCTGCAAGGAGCTTTTGTAGGGGACCGAGTTATTCAAGACAACGTTCTTATAGCTCATGAAATCTTCCATTCTTTCAGAACAAGAACAGGAAAACAGGGATGGATAGCGATAAAACTTGACATGGAAAAAGCCTACGACAGAGTGGACTGGTGTTTTCTTCTAAAGGTTATGGAAAAGTTCGGCTTCTCTCCTAAATTTCTAGGTTGGATCAAGGAATGTATCTAAACGGTTGCGTTCTCTATACTAGTGAATGATGAACCCACTGATACTTTCCAACCACAGAGAGGACAAAGACAAGGTGACCCGATCTCCCCCTACCTGTTTATTATTGGGGCAGAAATCCTTTCCAAAAAACGTCAACAGCAATGCAACGAAACAACAAGCCCAATTAGCTATAAGTTGACCCCAAATGGATCACGTATCCCGTTCCTATCCTTCGCGGATGATATAATGATTTTTGTAAAAGCGACTCAAGAATCGTGTGCAAAAGTTAAAAGAATAATTGATGAATATTTCCAGATTTCGGGACAAAAAGTGAATTTCCACAAGTCTGCGTTCCAAGTAACCAAAGGAGTTTCGCCAAACAAGAAGCAACAAATCCAAAGTACCCTTCTTATAATGAACCAAGTAGCCCTGGACAAGTATCTTGGTTGCCCTATCATAAACGGGAGAGTTAACAAAGAAATCTTCGAAGACATTATAGGCAAAACGAAAATGCAATTGACAAAATGGAAAGCAAATTCTCTTTCCCTTCAGAGAAGGACGATACTCATTAAAGCAAACCTTCTGGCTAAGCCAAACTACATAATGAAAAACTTTATGCTCCCGACGAATGTACAACGAACTAGATAGAATAAACAGATGCTTCTTTTGGAACAAGGACCAAAATTACAAACAGCTTTTAGGATGGGACAAAATATGTAGGTCAAAGAAACAAGGTGGATTGGGAATCCACAAGACAAAGGATATGAATAAAGCCTTGCAAATGAAACTATTATGGAAAATTCTTGTAGAACTTCACAACCAATGTGTTAGAATAATACGAGAAAAATATTTAAAAGATGACCACCTTTGGGACTACAAGAAGAAGGGTAACTTGTCTTGGCAATGGGCTAAGCTAATTGATCTAAAGGAAGAGTTATGTGATGGACTCATCTGGCAGATAGGAAATGGAAAAACGATAAAATTTTGGAAGGATAAATGGTTCAATGACGACAGAAAACTTGAGGAACACCGACTAAAAGATCAGATAGAAGTTCAAGAAAAAGTTGAAAATTACATCGTACCAAACAAGACATAGAACAAAGGAAAGCTCTGTGAAATCTTACCAAGAGATATTGTAGAAAAAATAACAAATATCCCCTTCCTTCACAAGAAATTGAGGACATACTTTATTGGAAATCTAGCTCTAATGGCTGGTTTTCTACTTCAAGTGCACTAAAACTTATAACAAAATCAAATGACAATGGAACAGACTTGTTCAATGGCATATGGAAAACCAATTGCCCTCCGAAGGTGAGAAACTTCCTTTGGAAGATGGTGATGGATGGACTACCAACCAAAGAAAGACTAAGGAAAAAAGGAATACATACCCCTCTAGATTGTGTTCTCTGCACCTCAATGGAAGAAGACTCCATTCACCTTCTGATGAAATGCCCCACAACCTTACGAATCATAGGCCTAATGGATAGAGTGATCGAGAGACAGATCATAAACGCAGACAAAACAAATAGAAGCATAAAAACCTCTACAAATAAAGTATTTCGACATCTTAACTCTGAAGAAAAAGCTACTCTCTCCTTTACATGGTGGTGCATTTGGAATAAGAGAAACAAGATAATATTTGAAAATCAAAACCTAAGAACAATCAATGAAATAATAGTTGTAATAAGAAACCAAATAAAAAATTGGAAAAAAAAACTAAGCAAAACGATCCAGATGAAGAAGAAGACCAAATAAGCACAATTAAACCAAAGAGGAACCCTCACCAAAGAAATATTATTAGATGGAGAAAGCCCGAGACTGGTGGTTTTAAACTCAACTTTGACGGTGCTAAATCACCTTCTGGTTTGGCCTCTGCAAGTTTCATAATTCGAGATGACGAAGGGAGATTGATTGCTTGTGACGCCAGGAGCTATGAGAATTTGTCGACACTTCAGGTTGAGGCGGTCGGTCTGCAGCTTGGGCTAGTGGAAGCTCAAAAGCGGGGTCTTAGGCATCTTGCTGTGGAGGGTGATTGTCTTACCGTCATCAACGCGATTAACGGCATCTGGAAGCCCCCTGGGAGATCGAAATCCTTCTCTCTGAGGCTCTACTCCTGCTCGCATCTTTCGAGATGGTCTCCATCTACCATGTCTTTAGGGAGGCCAATAGGGTGGCGGATCGTATTACTCAGCTGGCCTTGGCTTCCGGTTCAGCCTCCTGGATTTCTGACCTAGAGTTCCAAACTCTCGTCCAAAAGGACGCTTTTGGGTGATGGTACAACTGTGGTTGACGCACCCCAAACTTTCGCCTTGTATCAAAAAAAAATACGGCAGCTTTGTTTTTTTGTTTTCTTTTTTCTTATTTGAATTTTTTAAAAAGAATGGGCCTAAGCCCATTTTCACACTAATTGAGTCACAAAATAATTCCGCCCATTTGAGCTTCTCTTGAATGGCCAACAGATGCACACTTTTGTTTGTTCATCTTTCTCAAGACGAGAAACGACGACTGTGTTGTTCGAAGCGGCTGCGGCACCAAGGCCTGAAGTGATGGCTTTGGGGCGATTCGAAGTTGAAACAGAGGGGTTTGAAGGGAAAGGACCGACTTCGACGTCGAGGCACAAGTCAGAGACCTTCCCACCAAAGTGTTTCCAACAAGGTATGTTTAGGGTTTTTCTTATTTGTGATTTTCACCCCCAATTTGCTGTTTGATTTGATATCTAGATGATTTAGGTTCCAAACTTTGAATCCCCTCTTACATCTACTTCCAAACGGGTGTCCAATTTCTGGGCTTTGGCTAATTTTTACATTTTGTGATTTGGGAGCTTTGAGTTTGGGGCAGTCGACAGCCGTAGCTAACGACTCCAAAGCTCCGGAAATCTGAAACAGACCGACGGTGTTCCGACTTGGGCAATCGAAAGGGATTGTAGAGCTGCAAGGGTCTCTCCAAGCCTCAGATGTGCCATGGCTAATCCGATAGTGAAAACAAACTCGGCCTCTCTAATTAGGTAGGCTCGGCAACCTCTTTCTTTCCTGTCCTTAATTTGATTTCTCTTTGAGTGAAATTAGACACTCATTTTGTCTGATTTGGATTTCAATTTGTATGCCTTGCTGCTTGATCAACATGTTAATTTTGAGAATGGAAATTTGAGTCCCAATCTCTTGATTCCAATCACTGTTTCCGCTTTCGTTTCAATTTTGTTAGCGATGAGGGGCTTTAAAAGTAATTGAAATTTGATAGCAATTAGGTAGAATTTATGGGATTTGTTTTGAGTTTGAGTGTTGGTTGTGAAGTGCGGAAAAGGCATATATAAAGCACGCAAATACTCTAGAAGGGGGGTTGGATAGAGTATGTAAACTTTTCGCAATTGCAGAAAATGCAAGATCTTACCACTGAAAGTAAGACCTTATATGAAAAGCAAGAACGAATTAGTAATAAATGGTGAACAAGAAATATGCAAAAGTAAAGAACGGAAAGTAAAGAACACGATGCTTGTTAACGAGGTTCGGCACAACCGCCTACATCCCCGTCTAGGGTTATCCAACCCGTAGGATTCAACAAACTTTATTTCACTTTATCTTATGAGCCCTAGATACAATCTCTAGAAGACTTGCCCTCTTCTAGACTAACTTTCTATCTAGCAACCCAAGCACACTATAGAAACAAAGCTTCTATGGATACCGAGGTACCCTATACGTTTGGGTAAAGGAACCCTTAGTATAACCTAGATAAATTGTACTATAAAGCTCGAATGAAACCTCACACGCTCAAAGTAAATACAACACTTAGCGAAAGGGGCGAGTGAGATCGGTTGAACACATGAGACGAGTATGCAGAAGATTGTTGAGCGCTGTAGAAGATGATCCTCTCTGCAATCATCCTACGTCTCCTTAAATAGCCTGGACCTTCTGATTTGAAACCCAACGTCCGGATCTTTGCTTCAAGGTTGTTGAGTTTATTGCGCCAAATCTTCCTAGGAGATCTTCTAACCGTTGGACTTCTTTCCCGAAGCTTCGCACAAACATATGCTAGGGATGGAGCTATTTGAATAAGACGTTGAAGACTTTCAACATATCCCTGGAAAAACTCAACCACCAAATCTCATATATATACAGGATAAGATGGGATATTTAAACACAATCCAATACAAGGTCCGAAGTAACACATTTGGGTCCACTCAAACATATGCACAAACATAGGCCCAATAGCTCTTTTCCTTTGTTCGGTCGCTTCTTCTTCTTGCTTGCTAATGTATTTTCCCTTGTGTGTGTTTGTTTCCCTGCTACTACCTGCTTTTTCTTTTGTTTTGGTGGTTGCAGGTACATGTCTGGGAGCTCAGCAGAAGAGCGAAACTTGTTTGTTTGGTGGATTGTTTTCTTTGTTTTTGCAGGTGGAAGTGCCGATGGAAAGGCAAGAGAACTGGTTTCTTTTATCTTGCTGTTGAATTCTTTTATCTTGCAGTTGAATGAGGAGGAAGAAACCAACCGGGTCCCTCCTGTGCGCAGCAACAACTTTTTAAAGAAGAAGAATAGGGGAAGTTATTTTGCATCACCCACGTACTCCACATCAGTTGTACCACATCTTTTAACGTGTTTTTTGCCAGCAATTTTTCCTTTTAATCTTAACTGCAATTTGAAGCAGTTAGAACTGCTAAGTGATGGGATGATTGGTTGTTGGGCTGATGGGCCTCCCCTTTCATATGTTTCAATTACAAAGTCTCATTTTGACTTTCATTAAATTTAGCAAATTCCTCACATTTCTCATTATGTAAGAATATGCCGACTTTTTTATATTATCATGATTTTTTTTTTAAAAAAAAATCACCAAAATTTACTCTCCAACAGTTGCCCCACGAAATTTGTGCGTGCGAGATATCGAGCACGTTCAAAGTTAGATATTGTGCTATTTGTGCACCGTTTTTGTTTCTAGCAGACCTGGCTTAAGAAAGCCTTTTTGTTTGATTCGTATTCCGAAGAAAATTGGAACTTGTATTTACCGTTCCGATAAAAATTGATCACATATGAAAAGCATTTCTACTTGGAACTTGCTTATGACCAATGAGAGGTAAGTTGGTATGGGTACGTGAGAGTCGGAAATATTTTCCTTCTCGACATCATATTTTCTGCTTTTGTGGCTTTTCAACCAGTTTGGCTTGCTTTCAAACTGACTGGATTTTCGGCTTGACTTCTGGCCGATTTGGTTTTGAGCTTTTTGACCCACTTGGTTTTTGGTGCTTTCAAGCTAATTTGGGTTTTGGCTTTTGGTCAAATTTTCGACTTTAAGCTCGAATTTGGATTTGACAATTTTCTTGTAAGGGACAAGAATTTGGATTTGATGACTTGATGTTATAGGCTTGAACTTTTTGTCTTTTGACCGATTGCAGTTTGATTCATGATATTAGACTAAATTTGTTTTGACGACTTGATGTCATCTATTTGGACCTTGGTAACCTTTATGGTTGAAGCTTTGTGATCAAAATCTCATATGAGATGATTTTGAAATAGGATACTCATACCATTTGAAGCCAAGACATTTGATGACTTTGACCTTTGAGTTTTTATTTTGAACTCTGGGGGCTTTGAATGACCGTACATATACAGATAATTTAGGCCAATTTCTGTTTGAGAGGGTTTTGAGAGGCTTAGGCCTTTTTGGCTTTGAGAGAGAAGAAAACCTTGACCATTCGATTAGTCAAGTTTGGACAAGTTTTGAGGCACTTTTGGTTTTGGGTTCCTTGGGAGGAAATTTTGATTTATATGACTTGAATTGATCACTACATTTAGATATAATGATCACATGCAAAAATTTTAGGCGTGAGCCTTTTGTTTGTTTCTCCAAAAGGACCAAAAAAATTATTTTTCTTTGCTTGAAATCCGGACAAATTTTGGACTTTTTCAAAGGGGGTTAATTCACGAAAAAACCCCAAAATCTCAAAAAAATGAAAAACCCAAAATCCATTGCACTAGGCGAGGTGTGATGTTATTCAGGCCATACGTCCACCAAACGCCCACCCGAGATGCCCAGACATCCCCAGGACTACAGTAATGTGCCTTACAAAGGGAGTTACAGACACGTGCTCGGTATATTTGCCATTGAGGGAATTGCGTTGGTCCGATCAAGACATTTCATTAGTCTTTGGAAAACTAACTTCATGGGCTACGACTTTACTGAGGACGTTTCTTAATAAATCTTACTCCAAAAGGGCCAAAAAAATTATTTTTCTAAGCTTGAAATCAGAGCATATTTTTGACTTTTTCCAAAGAGGTTAGTCCACGAAAAAACCTCAAAAAATGAAAAACCCAAAATCCTTTGCCCTAGGCAAGTTGTGATGCTTTTCAAGCCATACGTCCACAAAATGCCCACCCGAGATGCCCACATAGCCCCGAGACTACAGTAATGTGCCTCACAACTAGAGTTATGGACATGTGCTCCGTATATTTGCTATAGAGGGAACTGATTTGGTCCGATCGAGACATTTTAGCAGTCTCTGGAAAGCTAACTTCATGTGCTACGACTTTATTGATGACGATTTCTGATAAATCTCCTCCAAAAAGGCCAAAAAAATCATTTTTCTAGCCTTGAAATCTTGGAAAATTGTAGACTTTTTCTAAAGAGGGTTAGTCCACGAAAAAACCTCAATATCTCAAAAAATGAAAAACCCAAAATCCTTTGCACTAGGCAAGGTGTGATGCTATTCAGATCATACGTCCACCAAACGCCCACCCGAGATGCCCACACAGCCCCGAGACTACAATATTGTGTCTTATAAAGGGAGTTACGGACACGTGCTCGGTATATTTTCCATAGAGGGAGTTGCGTTTGTCCGAGCGAGGCATTTTAGCAGTCACTGGAAAGCTAACTTCATGGGCTACGACTTTACCGAGGACGTTTCCTGATAAATCCTCCTCCAAAAGGACCACCAAAATCATTTTTCTAGATTTGAAATCTGGGCAAATTTTAGACTTTTTCCAAAGGGGTTAGTCCACGAAAAAACCTCAAAATCTCAAAAAATGAAAGACCCAAAATTCTTTTCACTACACAAGGTGTGATGCTATTCAGGCCATACGTCCACCGAACGCCCACCCGAGTTGCCCCCACAGCTCCGAGACTACAGTAATGTGCCTTACAAAGGGAGTTACAGACACGTGCTCGGTATATTTGCAATAGAGGGAGTTGCGTTGGTCCGATCAAGGCATTTGAGCAGTCTCTAGAAAGCTAACTTCATGGGCTACGACTTTACTGGGACGGTTTTTGATAAATCCTCCTCCAAAATTGCCAAAAAAATCATTTTCTAGGCTTGAAATCTGGGCAAATTTTAGACTTTTTCCAGAGGGGTTAGTCCATGAAAAAACCTCAAATTCTCAAAAAATAAAAAAACCCAAAATCCTTTGAACTAGGCAAGGTGTGATGACATTCAGGCCATACGTCCACCAAACGCCCACTCGAGATGCCCACACAGCCCCAGGACTACAGTAATATGCCTCACAAAGGGAGTTATGGACAAGTGCTCGGTATATTTGCCATAGTGAAAGTTGCGTTGGTCAGATCGAGGCATTTGAGCAGTCAACTAAGGACGTTTCCTGATAAATCCTCCTCCAAAAGGGCCAAAAAAATCATTTTTCTAGGCTTGAAATCTGGGCAAATTTTAGACTTTTTCCAAAGGGGTTTAGTTAACAAAAAAACTCAAAATCTCAAAAAAAAAAAATGAAAAACCTATAAGCCTTTGCACTAGGCAAGGTGTGATGCTATTCAGGCCATACGTCCACCAAACGCCTACCTGAGATGCCCACACAGCTCCGAGACTACAGTAATGTGCCTTACAAAGGGAGTTACGGACACGTGCTCGGTATATTTTCCATAGAGGTAGCTGCAGTTGTCCGATCGAGGCATTTGAGCAGCCTCTAGAAAGCTAACTTCATGGTCTACAACTTTACCGGGACGGTTTTTGATAAATCCTCCTCCAAAATTGCCAAAAAATCATTTTTCTAGGCTTGAAATCCGGGCAAATTTTAGACTTTTTCCAGAGGGGTTAGTCCACGAAAAAACCTCAAAATCTCAAAAAATAAAAAAACCCAAAATCCTTTGAACTAGGAAAGGTGTGATGCTATTCAGGCCATACGTCCACCAAACGCCCACCCGAGATGCCCACACAACCCTAGGACTACAGTAATATGCCTCACAAAGGGAGTTACGGACACGTGCTCGGTATATTTGCCATAGTGAAAGTTGTGTTGGTCGGATCGAGGCATTTAAGCAGTCAACTGAAAGCTAACTTCATTGGCTGTCACTTTACTAAGGACGTTTCCTGATAAATCCTCCTCCAAAAGGGCCAAAAAAATCATTTTTCTAGGCTTGAAATCCGGGCAAATTTTAGATTTTTTCCAAAGGGGTTTAGTCCACAAAAAAAAAACTCAAAATCTCAAAAAAAAATGAAAAACCTAAAAGCCTTCGCACTAGGCAAGGTCTGATGCTATTCAGGCCATACGTCCACCAAACGCCTACCTGAGATGCCCACACAGCTCCGAGACTACATTAATGTGCCTTACAAAGGGAGTTACGGACACGTGCTCGGTATATTTTCCATAGAGGTAGGTGCAGTTGTCCGATCGAGGCATTTGAGCAGTCTCTAGAAAGCTAACTTCATGGTCTACAACTTTACCGGGACGGTTTTTGATAAATCCTCCTCCAAAATTGCCAAAAAATCATTTTTCTAGGCTTGAAATCCGGGCAAATTTTAGACTTTTTCTAGAGGGGTTAGTCCACGAAAAAACCTCAAATTCTCAAAAAATAAAAAAACCCAAAATCCTTTGAACTAGGCAAGGTGTGATGCTATTCAGGCCATACGTCCACCAAACGCCCACCCGAGATGCCCACACAGCCCCGAGACTATAGTAATATGCCTTACAAAGGGAGTTACAAACACGTGCTTGGTATATTTTCCATAGAGGGAGCGGCGTTGGTCGGATCGAGGCATTTGAGGAGTCAAATGAAAGCTAACTTCACGGGCTACGACTTTACTGAGAACGTTTCTTGATAAATCCTCTTCCAATAGGTCCAAATAAATCATTTTTCTAGGCTTGAAATCTGAGCATATTTTTGACTTTTTTCCATAGGGGTTAGTCTACGAAAAAACCTCAAAATCTCAAAAAATGAAAAACCTAAAATCCTTTGCACTAGGCAAGGTATGATGCTTTTCAAGCCATACGTCCACAAAACGCCCACCCGAGATGCCCACACAACCCTGGGACTATAGTAATGTGTCTTAGAACTGGAGTTATGGACACGTGCTCCGTATAGTTGCTAAAGGGGGAGCTGATTTGGTCCAATCGAGACATTTTAGCAATCTCTGGAAAGCTAACTTCATGGGCTACGACTTTATTGATGACGTTTTCTGATAAATCTCCTCCAAAAGGGCAAAAAACAAATCAATTTTCTTGCCTTTAAATCCGAGCAAATTGTAGACTTTTTCCAAAGGGGGTTAGTACACGAAAAAACCTCAAGATCTCAAAAAACGAAAAACCCAAAATCCTTTGCACTAGGCAAGGTGTGATGCTACTCAGGCCATACGTCCACCAAACGCCCACCTGAGATGCCCACACAGCCCCGAGACTACAGTATTGTGCCTTACAAAGGGAGTTACGGACACGTGCTCGGTATATTTGTCATAGAGGGAGCTGCGTTTGTCCGAGCGAGGCATTTGAGCAGCTGGAAAGCTAACTTCACGGGCTACGACTTTACTGAGGACGTTTCCTGATAAATCCTTCTCCAAAAGGACCAAAAAAATCATTTTTCTAGATTTGAAATCCGGGCAAATTTTAGACTTTTTCTAAAGGGGTTGTAGGATGATGTGTCAATCTTAGAAGCATTTTAGGAGTCTTAACTAATCTTTTTTTTTTGCCATTTTTCTTTGATTTTCTTTATTTCTCCTTTTTTTTCCCTTTAATTCTCTTTTTTTTTTCTTTAACTTTACTAATGATTATTATTATTATTGTAAACTCTTAATTTAGAAGAGTTTAGGATGATGTGTCAATCTTATAGGCATGTTAGGAGTCTTAACTAATCATTTTTTTTTTTGCCATTTTTCTTTGATTTTCTTTATTTCTCCCTTTTTTCTTATTTTTTCTTTAATTCTCTTTTTTTCTTTAGCTTTACTAATTATTATAAGGCTTAATTCAAAACATCGAATTCAATCTAATATAAGTATTGAGCTTAATCAAATTTACTAACTGTTGTGCCTAATCCAAAACATTGTATATAAATATTGATTTTGATACATCACATTTAAACAATGTTATAATGATATTAATATTATTATTACTGAGTACTTTAAAATATCTATATTTATGTATTATACTTTACATAAGATTTTTTTTAAAAAAAATTATGAGATAATTATAAGATACATTTATTATAAAGTTAAACTAGTACGCGGGAATAGTACTAGTTTAACTTTAATCTATTCCTCACCTCAACCCTAGTTAAGGTGGTATGTAGAATGTAGGGGTGGTTTTATTATCCTTTAGATTAGAGGCAGGTGTTTTGTGGGCTTATTGTTAGCGGCCCAAAAGAGACAGCATAGAATTACTCCGATCCGTAAGGGCCGGGCCGACGCAACTTAACGCTGGAGTTATATATAGTCATCCATGCTAATTAAATTATTAATTATGGTATTAGACAAGAGACCATAATAGCCCCACGTCGAAAGTTAAACATAACGAGCCATATTATATAAGACATGAGACTTTTCGAAAGTTAAACATAACGAGCCCTATTATATAAGTCGATAGACTACTCTTTCTATTGTCACTTGGTTTTAGAATGGAGCCAGTTGCCACTTGGTTTTAGAATGAAACCATTAGTTTTAGAATGGAGCTAGTTGCCACTTGGTTTTAGAATGGAACCTCACCAGCCAATGGAACCTCACCAGCGCATGTGTGCTTGCATACTTTTAGTCAATCGGTCCGAGTCGGACTTTGATAAAGTTAATTCTCAATCCATCAGTGTGAAACCAGTCTTACACTTGCTCCATCTAAGTGGGATTGATCTCTTAATTTGTGTGATTATGTAAGTGCTACACTTAATTTACACAAAGCATAATTTGTCAAGGAGAAGAAGACGACATTACTGTAATAATTAATATCCATACTGTTAGAGTATATTTGTATATATCTCTTTATCTTGTTAGGATTTAGTTGGTTATTATTTTGATTCTATAAATCTTTTGTAATCCTCTATTTAAGCATGTTAATACAATGAGATGAGCAGGGATTCACTTCCAAAACACTTTCATGGTATCAGGCTAAGTTTCTGACCTAATCCCCACCAACCTTCCGCCCTACTCTTCTTGTTTGTTATGGCTGACGGCAATCACCCAAATGATGACAATATCAACCCAGTCATACCAGTGGCCCCTGCCGCCAACAATCAACAGCCCGAGGTCCGTTTTCACTCGGCTCAATCCATCACAAACATTAAGAATTTAATCCCGGTCTCTCTTGACCTCCACAAAGTCCCATATCATACATGGGCTGAACTTTTCAAAATCGCCCTCCGAGCACACAACGTCCTCTACCATATAGACGATTCCCCTCGTCCCCCGAATCTGTCGGACGAACGATTTAATCAACTCGATGCGATCGTTCTCTCATGGATCTATGGAACCATATCTGAGGACATGTTTTGACCGTCATCCACCCAGGCTCTACCGCTAGGGCCGCATGGTTACGAGTCAAGGAAATATTCCACGACAACATGAGTTCCCGTGCTGCCGATCTGGAACAGAAGTTCATCAATACTCGCCTAGAGACTTTTCCTACAGTCTCGGCGTATTGTCAGGCTCTCAAATCCCTCGCCGATCAGCTTACCGGCGTCGAACATCCAGTGTCTGACAAGCGGCTGGTTCTCCAGTTGATAAATGGGTTGTCTCCCGCCTTTGACACCGTCGGCAGTATCATCAGTCAATCAACGCCCCTTCCGTCGTTTGCAACTGCCCGAAGCATGTTATCTCATGAAGAGTCACGCCGTGCTCGCCCGACTGTGCCTACATTTGAGCCTGCCACAGTTCTCCTTGCTCCAGCGGCAACACCACCTGCTGCTCCACCTGCTGCTCCAACGCCCCAGACGCCCAAGCCAAACACGAGTAAGAATGGCAATCGAAACCGTAAGGGCAAGAACAAGGAGGGTGCTAAGGGCCCAAACCCCACCACTCTTCCTCCATGGATGAACTACTACTGGCCGCCGTAGTGGTCACCACCACCGTGCCCGTACCCGACAATGCCAATGGCTCGCCCTCCGTTTCCACAGCAGCGCCCTCAGCAAGCACAAGCACACTTCACAGCAACCGACCTTCCGTCGGCCTTCACTACAGCTTCCCTGAACCAACCAGAGGATACATGGTTTATGGATACTGGGGCATCTGCCCACATGACCGCCAACGCAGGTATCCTCGCTCCTTTTTTTAATTCTAGCATGATACCTTCGATTTATGTCGGCAATGGCTCTACAATTCCAGTTCTTGGGTCCGGTACAGCCAACATTCCAACACCAGTTACAAATCTTTCTCTTAAAAATGTTCAGTACACTCCACATATTATTAAGAACCTTATTTCCGTCAAACAATTCACAAGAGATAATCAAGTTTCAATTGAATTTGATCCTATTGGTTTTTCTGTGAAGGAACTTCGTTCGGGGACACCAATCCTGAGATGTGATAGCCCAGGCGATCTATATCCGCTTCACCCCAAAGCCGCTATCAAACCCACCAAGCCATCCGCCTTTACCGCTGGTCACCCAAGTCCTCTCTGGCATGCTCGCCTCGGGCATCCTGGAGCTCAAGTTTTACAATTTTTAAATCGTTGTTCTGTCATTAAGTGTAATAAGGAGCCTAGCTCCATCGTTTGTTCTAGTTGCCAGTTGTCTACTCACAAAAGACTTCCATTTGCTGATTCCAAATCTATGACATTTGCACCATTTGATTTAATCCATAGCGATTTGTGGACATCACCGATCAAAAGTGAAAACGGCCATCGGTACTATCTTGTTCTCATTGATGATTTCACAAACTTTGTTTGGGTTTATCCTTTGAAACACAAGTCCGAAACCTATTCTAAATTTGTGCAATTTCAAGCCATGGTCAAAACACAATTCCATTACCAAATCAAATGCTTACAATGTGATATGGGGGGTGAATTTAACAATCACTCATTTCATTCCTTTTGTGCAAGTCATGGGATGGTCATTCGGTTTTCATGTCCTCAAACCTCCCCCCAAAATGGTAAGGCCGAAAGAATGATTCGTACACTTAATGACAAAACACGATCCCTCTTGGTTCATGCCTCTTGCCCAATCTCTTTTTGGGTCGAAGCTTTAAATATGGCAGTGTATATTCATAACATTCTACCCTCAAAAACCAAGCAAAGTGTCACACCAACA
This sequence comes from Persicaria tinctoria, assembly GCA_037127255.1. Taxonomy (NCBI): domain Eukaryota; kingdom Viridiplantae; phylum Streptophyta; class Magnoliopsida; order Caryophyllales; family Polygonaceae; genus Persicaria; species Persicaria tinctoria. Next base: position 426,316 of record JBANSL010000019.1, on the reverse strand, counting down.
TTCAGGTTATATGGTCGTCATCCTTCCTATGACCACATTCGGGTTTTTGGGTGCTTATGTTTTCCAAACACATATGCTACAGCCCCTCATAAACTAGCCGATCGATCAACTAGGTGTGTCTTCCTTGGGCTGTCCTCCGTACACCGTGGCTATCGCTGTCTCGACCTTGCTACGAACCGGATCATCATTTCCCGGCACGTGGTCTTCGACGAGTCAGTATATCCCTTCTCCAGTCCTTTGGTTGCACCCCCACCAGTTCGTTCGGATGAATTACACCCCTTATTGCTTCAATTTTTTGATTCCACCAGGAAGTCCCCAACACATCAATTTGGGCCATTAGCTGTCAACGCAGGTCCACCTCCTCAAACTCCACCTTCACCAACAACTTCAAGCTCTCCCCAGATCCATTCTCCTGTTGCAATTCCAATTGCTTCAGTACCACCACCTTCACTAGCAAAACACCCTATGGTGACACGGAGTCAACGTGGTAAAACCTTTCCTAACCCGAAATATAATCTCCACGTTGCATCTCAATCTGTTTCACCGATCCCCAAATCTCCAAAATTGGCTCTATCCGACCCCAACTGGCGCTCCGCCATGATTGAAGAATATGATGCTCTAATTAAAAATAGGACTTGGGACCTCGTTCCAAGACCACATGATGCTAACATTATTCGATGCATATGGCTCTTTAAGCATAAGTACAGGTCGGATGGGAGCCTACAACGATACAAAGCTCGATTGGTGGTGAATGGTAGAGCTCAACAGGTTGGCATCGATTGCGATGAAACGTTTAGTCCCGTGGTTAAGCCTGCCACAATACGGACTGTTCTTAGCATCGCTCTCTCTCGTTCATGGCCGATCCATCAGTTGGATGTCAAAAATGCATTCCTCAACGGTTTCCTCAACGAGATGGTGTATATGCATCAACCTCCTGGGTTTCGAGATTCCACTAAACCCAACCATGTTTGTCTCCTACGCAGGTCATTGTACGGTTTGAAACAAGCTCCCCGTGCTTGGTATACCAGATTCGCCACGTTCATCACGTCTATTGGATTCAAAAGCGCCATCTCGGACACTTCTCTGTTCGTGTACCGATCAGGCTCCGATACCGCCTACCTCCTGCTATATGTTGATGACATAGTCTTAACTGCCTCGTCGTCCTCTTTCTTGGAGCAGATCATCGGTCGCCTAGGTGCTGAATTTTCCATGACAGACTTGGGAGCTTTATCATATTTTTTGGGAGTCTCCGTCACACGTACAAAGGGCAACATGTTTTTGTCTCAACAAAAATATGCTGCGGAAATTATCGATCGAGCTAGCATGGCTGATTGCAAACCAGCAGGCACTCCTGTGGACTCAAAGTCCAAACTCTCGGCTGCTGCAGGTCCACCGGTCGCAGATCCAGGCCTTTACCGCAGCCTCGCCGGAGCTCTTCAATACTTGACATTCACAAGGCCCGATATATCGTATGCTGTTCAACAAGTGTGCCTATTCATGCATGATCCTCGCGAACCGCATCTTCAAGCATTGAAGCGCATCATTAGGTACTTAAAAGGTACACCAACTCTCGGTATACACCTAGCCAGTTCATCCATTTCCGGCTTGACGGCTTACTCGGATGCAGATTGGGGGGGCTGTCCAGACACTCGGCGCTCCACCTCAGGCTATTGTGTTTATTTGGGTGATAACCTGGTTTCTTGGTCTTCAAAACGCCAAGCAACAATGTCAAGATCAAGTGCCGAGGCTGAATATAGGGGTGTTGCAAATGCTGTCTCAGAGACAAGTTGGCTCCGCAACCTCCTTCTGGAATTACACATTCCCTTGCGCCAAGCCACCATTGTTTATTGTGATAATGTGAGCGCAGTCTACTTGTCCACGAATCCAGTGCAGCACCATCGGACAAAACATGTCGAAATGGACATTCACTTTGTCCGTGAAAAGGTTCGCCTTGGTCATATACGAGTTCTTCATGTTCCCTCGTCACACCAATACGCTGATATCTTCACTAAGGGCCTTCCATCATCATTATTCTTGGATTTCAGGTCCAGTCTTAGCGTTCGAGAACCTTCCCGCTAGGACTGCGGGGGTATGTTAGAGTATATTTGTATATATCTCTTTATCTTGTTAGAGTATATTTGTATATATCTCTTTATCTTGTTAGGATTTAGTTGGTTATTATTTTGATTCTGTAAATCTTTTGTAATCCTCTATTTAAGCATGTTAATACGATGAGATGAGCAGGGACTCACTTCCAAAACACTTTCACATACTACAAACAATGAAAATGTAAATTAAAAAAAAAAATGACTACGTACAGATTGAGATGGAAACACCCAAAGACATATGGGAATTGATAATAGAATTAGCCGGGAACGGGACCAACTTAATTAATTAAAATGGCCCTTAGCTTAGCTTGTAGCCTGTAGGAGTATACACATAAATTAAACAAGCCCAAGAATTTACAGAAGAAGGATCCAAACTAAATTGATGAATGAAAACCAGCAATTCAATTCAAGGAATATATATAACAATGAGTCAGCCCTGCCGAGCTTTCAATTTTGTTCACACACTCACACAGATCTAGACACTGTACGTACTGTAACTGTAGTCGATCGGATCGGAGAGAATATATATATTGATCGATCGATAGCCGGAGTGATCAATAAGATCGGTGATCCATCGAATTAATTAATTAAGAAGACGGATCGATCAAACCTTGTCTTGGATCCTGGCATAGGTGAGCCCAACGCAAGCGTCCACGAAATCCTCGTCGATGAAGTCGGTGGAGTAGACCTGCAGCCTGTCTCCAAACCCTCTCTCGAAGCACTGCTTTATGAACAGCCGAGCGTAGCCGTGGATCCGCCCCGTCACCGGCCTCACGCACAGCACCGGGTTATCCGGCTGCGGCGTCACCGTGTTCTCCACCCTGTAAAAGTACTTCCGAGACCCCACCGGCGGCTGGTCCCCCAGGTGCTTCATGTTGCTCTCGAACTTGGTCGACGGCAGATCCGTGTCTATCCAGTTGTCCTTGAGGCACCCTGCGCTCCACAGCGGAGCTCCCGCCCCCGGCTGGGGAGAGTTCCTCGGCTTCCATATGCAGATCACTCTCCCAGGCAGGAGCTCCCCCACCGTCTTCCCGAACACGCTATCGTTGTGGTGGATGAGGTGCTCCCCGAGCTCCGACTCCAGGTACTTGTCGAAGTCAGGCGGGTCCTTGTGTCCGTACTCGGTGCGGATCTCGAGGACGACGATCTCGGACTGCGTCTCGGAGAGGAACTTCTTGAGGTCACGGAGGACGACGTCGACGGAGTAGGTCTTGAGGATGCCGTGGCAGATGCGGCGGTCTTCGGAGACGCGGACGTCGAGGAGGCGGGCGCCGAGGGAGAGCTGGCGGTAGATGGAGAGGGACTGGCACTGTGCGAAGGGGCGGGTGATGAAGGGGATGCCGATCCGGTTGGTGGCGGAGTCGTGGGTGCCCGGCCAGACAATCTTGTTGAGGGTGAGCCTGGAGGGGTCGAGGCCGGACATCCAGTTCTTCCGGTCGGGGGGACGGTAGTCACAGCCAGGGTAGTCGCACCCGCACGATTGCTTCAGATCGCACAGGGTCTTCTTCTCCGTGGATATGGATTTCCTGCGATCCACCTGTTTGGAGATCTGAGCACCCATGATCGATCCGATCGATCAATCAATTATTAATTAAGGATTTAACAACTATTCTAATTTCCTCCTCTTCCACTGCTTATCGATCCCGGCCGACCGAATCCGATTGTGCGTTGAGATTTTCTTAGATGGATGGATTGGATTGGATGGATCTGATCTGCCCTTATCCGTCGAGATTTTGGATGTGGAAGAGAGGGATTTAGTGGGTATGGTTGATCATATAAGTAACAGGCCGGGAATACCATATATTTAATACATACATACATATAAGTATGTAAATGGTGAGATGTTAATTAAAATTAAGATGAATTCATCATTCAATGGTTAATTTGTCGTTTTTATTACTAACTGAAAGGGACGACTGAATTGAAGACACTCAGTACGTAGAAGATAGGTAGCTGTAATGAATAATGGTGTTAATTATTATATATATGGAGTATATATTAGGTTTAGGTGTGTAAATTAGGAGTGGAGGGGAAGGATTGTTTGGATGGATCTTAGCCTGGTTTGATGTGAACGTGGATACCCATTCCATCTCATCTTTGGACTTTGGTTGTGTTTATTAGTTTGTGAGTGGTAATTGATTGGATTGGTGGGGCCTAATTATTCTTTTAAATTGAGACATTTTAGTTTCTAATACTAGCCCTCCATGAATGAAAAATGAATGAGTGATAATATATGTAGCCTGTAGAGGTTGGGCCGGGGGTGCCATTTGTTTTGTTGGTTTGCTTTCATAATTAAAAGGAAGTTGGTGAGCTGTCTGAGTGTCTGGGTCCTCTCCAATCTTTTTTTCCACCTCCACAACCACACCTAACACACATACTCCTCCTAGAGGCTAGATCGACTATGATTGATTGCACTTGCACAGGGATGTTCCATTGTAATTACACGTGTCATTCTCCATCTTCATAAGTCCAAAACAAAACGAAGCACTTAGTTGAAATCAAAGAGCGTCAACAATTTGTAAGCAGGGTTTCGTTTCATTTCAATCAATCAAATTTACTGTCGATTAAAGGTTTATTTATATTACCGCGGAAAAGTTAACAAAAATGGGGGTGTAGCTCATATGGTAGAGCGCTCGCTTCGCATGCGAGAGGCACGGGGTTCGATTCCCCGCACCTCCACATTTTCCATTTTTTCATCCAACAGCAAATTAAGTTGCTTGTTCCCTTTATTATCAAAACGATTCTAACCAACATCATCTAAAAGCACAACCAACTTTATTAAATGGAGGGATGCAACAATTGACAGGTCACCTAAAAGTCGTATACACTCACACAGAGTCAGAACAGCAACCTAGCTAACCGTAAACTCCTGCATTATGAGTCATGGAGATTTGGAGATCGAATCTTCTGTTAATGAATAACAGTTACATTATACCCAACAATGGCGGTGTCCGGACCCAGCCAATGGGTTTGAGCTATGGCGTAACCTCTGGCCATTCTAAACATTCCGGTTCCACCCACGAGTGCCAGCTCCCTAACCGGTAGCATGACTGAGTTCCTGCCCATTATGCTTATGGAGCTGCCGTTGTACACTCCGTCCACGAAACTGTAGCTCATGGCCATGATCAGCTGCAGCTCCTGTTGGCAGGCAGACCCATAAAGCCCTTGTGCCCGCCCCACCAGCTTCGAGTTTGGGTCCGGTCCCTCAGTGAGTGGATCGTCAGCCATTAGGATTGCACCAAATCCAGTAAGTGGGTATTGGGTGGAGTTGGAGTCATGGGCCACCACCACTGCAGTAGGCTTCTTCCCACCGACGGTGTCATGGAAGTAGAATTGGAGGCTGGTGGTGGCTTCCTTTCCAGAGTGAACCGTCTTTGCCCAGTGGTGTGGCCTGGCGTCGCCCAAGGTGGCCACCAATAGTTGGACTAGGAGTAGAAGCATGATTTGCTTTGCCATTGTCCAATGTACTATTACTATTATCTCGTGTGATATATATATATATATATATATATATATATATATATATATCAAGTGTTACAACGAGTGTAACATAGGATCCACACTTTCCTTTGACTTGTTGTGGTAGTGGCTATGAAGCTTTAGATTAAAGGGGACCATAGGAGGACCCGATAGGGTATTCGAAAAGCAAGACAATATATGAAGCTTTAATTTGTTGGTATTGTGATCAATTCCTTTGACTTGGATTCTTTCTCTGGCCTGTGAGTGTGTGGCTGTCTCTGTACCAGATTACCAGCCATGGCTTCCTCAACTCCAACTTCAATATTAAATCATTTATGGCAGCCAACAAGCACAACAGTTTTCTTACTGATACTAACTACATCAGTCCTCTTTCTACGCCTCACCGGGGCTCACAGTAACAGCTCCTTCCCCATCCAAGAAGCCACCATCGACGATATCCAAAAGGCTTTCCACAAAAAGGAGCTCACCTCCAGGCAACTAGTCAAATTTTACATTAAGCAGATTAAGGAGCTCAATCCCACACTAAGAGGTGTGATTGAAGTCAACCCAGATGCGTTGGCTCAGGCAAGCAAGGCTGACAGGGAGAGGAAGAGAGCAAAGGGGTCGAGTCTCGGACCGTTGCATGGGATACCGGTGCTGCTCAAGGATAACATAGCAACCAAAGATAAGCTCAATACCACGGCTGGCTCCTACGCCTTGCTGGGCTCTGTGGTGCCGAGAGATGCTGCGGTTGCTTTCATGCTGCGAAAGGCTGGAGCTGTCATACTTGGTAATATATGATGGAATAAGTATATCTGCAAATTATCAACGAACTTTGAAAATGCATGATAAATGTATCTCTGATCAGGTCCGCAGAATCTACCAAATTTCAGGTAAGGCTAGTCTGAGTGAGTGGGCAAATTTCAGGTCAGTTGGTGCTCCCAACGGTTGGTCGGCTAGGGGTGGCCAAGGCCATGTGAGTAGTACTAGTACTAGTAGTGTCTACTTCTTAACTTGATCTGACTTTGAGATGAGCTCCTTGAACTACATACATCATGTTCTGTGCATATTCTGTTGCGAGTTGTTACTCATGGTTTCTTTCCTAATGTGTTGCAGAATCCATACAATATATCAACCGATCCTTGTGGCTCAAGTAGTGGATCAGCCATCTCTGTAGCTGCAAACATGGCAGCTGTTTCGCTTGGGACTGAGACGGATGGTTCCATCCTCTGCCCTTCAAGCTACAATGCAGTCGTGGGAATCAAGCCGACAGTTGGTCTCACCAGTAGAGGTGGTGTAATACCTATTACTCCTAGGCAAGACACCGTTGGGTAATCCTCGAATACTTTCTTGATATTACTATATATGTCATATTGTCCTACTCTGACACTTGCGAGGACTAGAGCAGGCCTATATGCAGAACTGTGGCAGATGCTGTTTATGTTCTTGATGCAATTGTTGGGTTTGACCCATATGATGCTGAAGCAACAAGAAATGCATTCAAGTACATACCCACTGGAGGTTATTCTCAGTTTCTGAAGATTGATGGGATAAGGGGAAAACGATTGGGGATAGTGAGGAATCCTTTCTTCAAATTCACCAAAGGATCAGCAGAGTCTCAAGCCTTCAGGAAACACTTGAAAACATTAAGGTACTAATCTAATCTGTGCAAACATATAGGTTATCCGGGATTGTAGATCTTAAATGATAGAGTAATGGATGGTTCAATCCAAAAGGCATGCTAAGTCTCTTGCCTTGCAATATAAGGCGACGAGGTGCTGTGCTGATAGACAATCTGGAAATATCCAACATAGACACAATCTTGGGAGACAGTGGGGAGCTTAAGGCAATGCTTGTCGAGTTCAAACTCGCCCTAAATTCTTACTTGAAAGAACTTGTTTCTTCCCCAGTGAGAACATTGTCAGATGTGATGGCCTTCAACGAAAGGTCCAAAGATTTGGTAAGCAACCTGCTAAGCTAAGCCTAAGATAGATACTCCAATCCCTTTCCCTTGGGTAGCATAACGAGTTTGGGATGTTTGGCTACTGTAATATTTGCTTGATGTGTATTTAATTTTCAGGAGATGATCAAACAATATGGTCAAGAAATCTTCTTAGCAGCGGAGGCCACAAATGGTATGGATGCTGACACGAAGAAAATTCTGATGACATTAGCAGAGCTCACAAAGAAAGGATTCGAGAGGATTATGAAAGAAAAGAAGCTAGATGCGGTTTTGACTCCAGGAGCCAATTTTGCAACAGTTCTTGCCATTGGAGGATACCCGGGGATAAATGTTCCAGCTGGGTATAAACACAACGGGCAGCCATTCGGAATCTGCTTCGGGGGGTTGAAGGGTTATGAGCCAAGGCTGATTGAGATTGCATATGACTTCGAGCAGGCTACGAAGATCAGGAAGCCACCTTCTCTGTCTTACCTCCCAACCCCAAAGCTCAGAGTTAGGCCTTGATTTTTTAATATCCTCTTCAACGTTAACAACTTCACTTGCTTGCAAGTGCAAGTGAAGGTAAAAAGAAACTGTTTCTAGTTTTGAGTACTCAATCCATGGTTTGTGGTTACTGGAATAAGTTTATAAGAATTATGCCACTCACCTTATCCCTTTTTTTTAATGGATATTCTAGGGTTGATTATCACTATCCAACCTAATCCCTTTTATTATTTCAAAGAATGGAGTATTTATATTTTCTTATTGACAATACATGATTCATGATTGATCCCTCCCACTTGAATATTAACAAAGTCTTGGCAGTGGTCATACCCCCGAGGAATTGTTTAAATGCAACAAGCAGAAAAGAAATCGACCAATCTTATCTACTTCTATTCCATGGGCATGGAGGCCAACCATTAACAAAGGGGTATTCAAATCAAAAGGCAACACATTCAATTCAACTCAAGTGATCAATTCTGGGTTGACTTGGATTCATTCGTTAATCTCCACCAGTAGCTTTAGCCTTAGTAGAGTAGGTAACTCCGGTAGAACATACAAGTCATGGCTTCTTCAACAGTACCAAGTTCAATACCAATCCCTCCATGTCTGATGCATCCCAGAATCACATCCACAGCAGTTATATTACTGATTCTAACCACCACAGTAACCCTCCTCCCACACCTCACCGGAGCCCAAATCAGCAGCTACTCCCCCTTCCTAGAACTAGAAGAAGCCTCCATCCAAGATATCCAAACAGCTTTCAGCCAAAACGAGCTCACCTCCAAACAGCTAGTCAAGCTGTACCTCAAGCAGATTCGGAAGCTGAATCCAACTCTAAGAGGAGTCACAGAGGTCAACCCAGATGCGCTGGCCCAGGCAGCCGAGGCTGACAGGGAAAGGAAGAGGGCCTGTACTAATCTGGGTCCCTTACATGGGATACCGGTGCTCATCAAGGACTTAATTGCAACCAAAGACAAGCTGAACACCACCGCCGGCTCATACGCCTTGCTGGGCTCTGTGGCGCCGAGGGACGCCGGGGTTGTTGTCAGGCTGAGAGAGGCTGGAGCTGTTATTCTTGGTAAGGCCAGCATGAGCGAGTGGGCCCATGTCAGGTCTGGTGCTGCTCCCAACGGTTGGTCCGCTAGGGCTGGCCAGGGTCATGTAAGCTAAAGCAAGCGTCTCACTCACTTCACCAATATTTTCCTTATTACTTTCTTCTGGCATGGATAATGAATTTGATGATTTAAGCAGAATCCATACAATTTATCAACGGATCCCTGTGGTTCAAGCAGTGGTTCGGCCATCTCCGTGGCTGCCAACATGGTTGTTGTTTCAATTGGGACTGAGACGGATGGCTCAATCCTGTGTCCTGCAAGTCACAATGCAGTGGTGGGGATCAAACCAACATTAGGTCTCACTAGCAGAGATGGTGTGATTCCTATATCTCCTAGACAAGACACCATTGGGTAAGTAAACTGTAAAAGCCGGTTATCTTCCAAGTTTCAAACTTGGAATACTTTGTTATGAGTTATGAGGCTTACTAGTAGCAGCTAATGTTTTGGAATGGAGCAGGCCTTTATGTAGAACTGTGGCGGATGCGGTTTATGTTCTTGACGCAATTGTTGGGTTCGACACCTATGATGCAGAAGCAACCAGAAATGCATTGAAGTACATACCTGATGGTGGGTATGCTCAGTTTCTGAAAATTGATGGGTTAAGGGGGAAACGATTGGGGATAGTGAGAAATCCCTTCTTCAATTTCACCAAAGGATCAGCAAAAGGTCCAGCTTTTAAGAAACACCTGCAAACATTAAGGTAGTAGACTAGTAATATGTGCTTGCATTTTCTCCATAGCTTTATTTTATGCATGTCTTAGGCTATCTGGGGTCAGTTATGTTAAGAGAAAAAGGATGGTTGAATCGGAAAGGCGTACTAAATCACTCTCTTCTTGGAATAAAAGGCAGCGGGGCGCTGTGTTGATAGACAATCTGGAAATAGCCGACATTGACATGATCATGGACTTCAGATTAAGTGGGGAGACTCAGGCAATACTCGCCGAGTTCAAAATCTCCCTAAATTCATACTTGAAAAGACTCGTTACTTCCCCAGTGAGAACGCTGTCAGATGTGATAGCATTCAACGAAAGATTCAAAGATTTGGTAAGCACCCAGCTAACTAGCTAAGAGATAATACTGTATGTTAAGAGTTGTATGCTATATATGTAGTCTAAAACTATTTGCTTGATTTGATTTTCAGGAGATGGTCCAACAATATGGCCAAGAAATCTTGCTAGCTGCGGAGGCCACAAATGGTATGGATGCTGACACAAAGAGAGCCCTACAAAAGTTAGCAGAGCTTACACAGAACGGATTTGAGAAGATTATGACAGAAAACCAGCTAGATGCGGTTGTGACTCCTGGAGCCGATTTTGCAACTGTTCTCGCCATTGGAGGATACCCTGGGATTAATGTTCCCGCTGGATACAATCATGATGGCCAACCATTTGGGATCTGCTTTGGAGGCTTGAAGGGCTATGAGCCAAGGCTAATTGAAATTGCTTACGACTTTGAGCAGGCTACTAAGATCAGGAGGCCGCCCCCTCTGTCTTTCTTAAGAGCCTTTTAAGTTTAGATTTAGGCCTTGATTTGAATCACTGTTTTGTAAAGATGGTTTTAGTAATTGAATAGGGGTGATTTTGAGCGCAATTGCTTGCAACAGCTCTGAGTCAACAGTCAATATACTCTTTTAAACCCAAACATCATATAATACATAAAAGCCTCAATGCTTTGTAACTGATCGAGTAGCTACTTGAGCAGTAAGTAGCAACATATGATAACCATCAATCACAGTATAACATATCATTAAATCAGGGAAAAAGTAATATAGACTAATGTGGAGGATCACCAGCTAAGATGTCAGCAATCTATGATTTGCAGGACTTGAGTTTGCAAGAAGGATTGGAGTTGGCATCGCTATATCCAGAATTAGCCCTGATGAACCTCAAAGCGGTTAGAAGGGTGGTCTGAGGGGTGTCCATTAAAGCCAAGTTCAAGCTTTGGACAACTCCAAGAGAGGTGTATGGGAATTGGAAGCTGTTGTAGGAGTTGAGAAGAGCAGTAATGCCTTCCCTTAATAACGTTCTGTAAGGGTCAGCCCTTCCTTGGAGGCCTTCCCATAAGGTCATGTCTGTTCCATACTTATCGGAAGCCAAGGGACCAAATATAAGTCCAACCTTCATGTCTGGGTTCAGCACCCTCCAATAGCATCTGTACTCGGGCATCATCCAGTACCTACACATGCCCATTTGCCATTCAGAACAAACAGCCTTTAAATTACTTGAGAAAGATGAGAAGGTGTTGCCAGTTTTGATTGACTTACTCATGGGAGCAGGCAGAGGCCTCCAAGAAAGGCATGGGAGGCATAGAGGGCAAAGGAGGAAGAGGCGGCATTGGCGGCAGCCTGAATGCCGGGGCCTTGGGAGGGGACTGAGATGGAGGAGCAGGAGGAGTGGGTGGGTTCACAACCACAGGCGGAGCTAGAGGAGGAGTAGGTGGGATCACCACCACAGGCGGAGCTGTAGGTGAAGGGCGTGACTCATGGGAGCCAGGGCAGAAGGACAGGGGTTGAGCAGGCTGGGAAATCAGGACATTAACAGCATAGAACTCCATCCCGAAGAAGCTGAAGGTGAGCCTGAGGGACTCGGCAGGCCCAGCAGAGGCCTGACAAGAGGAGGAGTCGGCTTCGCCATTGCCACCAGCAGCAGCATTGACTTGGGCGTAGCACCCAGACAAGTCAGGGGAGCCATCAAATCTCATGGTGTAGCCTCCAAACATGTTTGTGGTCTCTTGGCCAACCATTTCCATTTGGGTGTCAGTCCCTGGGCATAGCATTGCAACCTTAACCCCTACAGGTTACAGCCAACAACAACAACATCATCATCATCATCATCATATGATGGTGCTGCACTCTCTTCATTGGATGAAGGCGCATTTGAAAAATAAAGAGTGACAGAAAGGAAGGGAATGGAGAATCATACCGGATAAAGGATAATCAAAGAGGGACACGCGCCCATCCTTGCACTGGTCACAGAAGACAATGCCACTGACCACAGCGCCTCCATATGTGCCATTGATGGCTCCTCCCACTATCACAAGAGCCATCAAAACAACCCTCCTCACAATCACAATCACAGAGTACTGCATCATACATACTTGTTTTGGCATTGAAATTCGAACAAAAGCGACAAATAACAAGTGGAGCTAAAGAATGGCGAGAAGGGATTGGTGTGTTTTGATTAGAAAAATGTGACCTTCAACAGATTTCAGCTTCTTTAATAGGCTACATATATGTCAGCTGGGAAAAGTAAGTTTCTCAGTAATATAAATATAATGGTTTATTAACTCCCAACTGCCCCATTGTTACCATTTATGAGGGTTGAGAAATTGGGAAATATACAGCAGCAAAATACTTGAGTCGGTGGCTGAATTCCTACTGGCATTGAAATGTATAGACTGTAGTGTAGAGTATATCATATCTCAACCCCAAACAGTCATACTGAATGACATAGCTGCTACATCAAGCCGTGCTTCCATGAGTCGGTGAAAAATGGTTCTCTGAAAATCTGAATGGGATTATGTGAGAGAAATAAATGGACAAAGAGGCTCTTTAGACTGCATAGCTTGGCAAGTAGACGAACTCCCACCTACATTTCAAGGTTAGCAGTGAATGCAAACCACTTTAGGTGGTGAATTTTTCATAAATGTACTCCACGTTTAACAAAAGTTACATTGATCTACTTTATGCACATGCAATTGCAAAGCTATTTTAATCTCAATGCGGTAATTGGTAAGTAATAAGATAGGGAAAGGGGTATAGTAGTATAGTTTGTATCTAGCCGTTGCAGAAAATGCACTCAGCTAGCATTTAAGAAACTCCCACCGGCATTTCAGATCAGTTTTTGAGTTTCAATGGTGTGAACACTGGACATTTGGACATAGTTTCTAGGTAGCCGTTGTCGCAAATTTGAAAGTGGGTTTGCAATTGTCAGGAGCATTTATGAAATCAAAATCTATACAAGCCTACAAAATTGATAATGGGGAGGATGGCAAGGCAAGACAAATGATCCTTGACTTTCATGGCTTCCATTGGATACATGTTATAGGAGGAAACTGCAGACTAAAGTTTGGTTTCTGCACTCATGTGAAAGTGGTTGGTTGGTTTCTACACTCATGTGAAAGTGATTCAATATTTATAGCACCTTCCAATAATACTAGCAAGTACTAGCACTTGTTTCTGTAAGGTTTTTTTATCCTTGTCATAACAAATATATTTCATTTACACAAATGCTGTCAGTTATGGAAACTGTCCAGAGATATAAATCATATTCATCAGGCCATATTCACTTATTGAACAAGGCCTCTTGAAATACACTTCCAGCTAGTTGTAGGTTAGTGCCATCATTCATCAATGTTAATGGGAAGGGAAAACATGAAATGAAGAGGCTTCATCGAAATAAGAAGAAAATACATCAAACATGTCACGTCCAATGCACGAGACTCTCTCCGTTAACTGGTTTTAACTCACGAATACAATCATGTCACGCCAAATGCGAAAAGCTCAAATGCGAACAAAATTCTCTCAAGCAAAATTGTATAAATGATGCAAATAAGTAACTCTAAAAAAAATTCCTCACCCAAGACAGACCTTGGGTCTATAACAATCGCAAACGTTCAGCACTTCTACCAAAATTGTGACCTAATCAAAATCGCAATGAATAGAGGGAAAGCCAATTGAGCTCCCCCCTAAACTCAAGTATGTGTTTGGATGTCAAATTATGTACCTCCATTCTCTGTATTCTCAGCAGCAGCATCCACAGCCTTGTCAGCATCACCATTCTCAGCATTATAAGCACAACTAATAAGCAAGAAAAGGTAAAGTTTAGATGCAGAACAAATGTAATACCAAATCACTCGTCTAGACAGTTAACTGTCAAGCACAATAGAGTCTTCTTGTATTGTATCTAGTCATTGAAACTGTAAAACGCAGGAATTCAGCACAAATCTATCAAGACAGTTAACTAATTACTGATCAGGATCGAACTGAAACTAACCTGGCAGGTTGAGCAATTTCTGTTTCCTCCTTCCTCCAACTTGCCTTGTGCATCAAATCATCCTTGAATGAGTCATTCCTCCCCATCCCAAACCCCTTCCTCCTAAGGTCAGATCCATTGTCAGTCTCTTCCTTGGCTTTCAGGGCCTCCAACTTGTCACCAACCTCCTTCCAATCCTGCCCCTTACCCTTCAAAACCTCCTCTCTCGGCCTTGCCTCTCCGAACGGATTGGATCCTTTAGGCTTCACCTCCAGCCCTCCGTTTTCATTGGTGACCGACACAGTCCTGCGCTGAAGGTTCAGCCTTGGCCTCCCCACATCGACCACTCCTCCATCGGTCTCCTTCTTTTTCAGCCAGTTGCCCGAATCAGCAGCCCCGGAGGATTCAAACCCTACCCCCCTCCTCTCTCGTTCGAATCGGGGGCCATTGGAAACGCCTCTGTCCCCCTTTGCCCTTGTCCAGTTGTCCGAATCCGCGCCGTTAGAGGACGAATCGAACCCCATAAGTCTCTCTCTCCTCCCCTCAGAAGGGGCGAAGCTCTTATTCGAAGCCCAATTGTCGACCTCGTCGGCCCTCGATGAGTTAAAGAAGCCAACTTTGTCCCTCCTGTCGCCGTCTGCGCCGGTAAACTTCTTCGCCTTGGACCAGTCGTCAGCCTCGTCAGCGCGGGAAAGGCCGTCGTCAGCGCGGGAATTGCCTCTTTCGGAAACCCTAGCCCTAGGATTGGCGGAATCGTAACCGTAGCTCCTGAATCCGCCACCAAAGCCGCTGCGGGATCGCTCGAGCTCCTCGGCAGAGCGCTCGCGGGGCCCGGTGGGAAGGGAGAGGAGCTCGTCAGTGGTGAGGCGGTGGGAATCGAGGCCGGGCGAGGCCTTGGGGGCGGAGTAGGTGGAGAACTCGGCGAGGGAGAAGGGTCTGAGGCTTCTTCTTCTTGGTCTTGGTGGCAGCGGCGGCAGAGAGGGAGGGGAAATCGGAGGAGGGGGGTTGAGGGTGAGATTGGAGGTCGCGCATGAGGTCGTCTTCGTGTTGTTCGGAATCGAGAGCCCAGGCACCGGGCTTGGATTTGACGCCCCAGACAGAGGAGGAAACAGTGGCAGCCATGGTTGGAAGGTTTGGATCGCTTCTTCTGATTCTGATTCTGATTCTCTGTCTGTTGGGTCTCTGTATTTTCTTTGAAGAGTTTATGGGTGGTCTGTTATGGCTGACTTGTGGTGGGAGAACCAGTCTACGTCCAGATTCGATACTCTCGTCGTACTGTTATGGACCTATGGTATGGTGATGTGCCAGTGCTTGTGCTTGAGTTGTCAGCAGCCCCAAATTGGAATATACGGAGTAGATTACTCCCTCCTTTCAAATAAGTAATTTTCGGCACGTAGTTTAAGGAGATAAATATTGATTTTTTTTAAAATTATTTTTTTACATTTGAATACTTATTAATAAAAAGTGTTATATTGTAAAAAATTAATTTTAAAAAAAATAATATTTTATATAGTATTTAGCTCCTTAACCTACGTGCCAAAAAGTAAAAGATCTTATATTTCCGAACGGAGAGAGTATTTTTTTTTTTGGTGGGATTGGAATATACTCCGTAGAAATTGCAATAGCATGTAGCAACTTTAAATTAGAATATAACGGGTGTTGCCAGATACACCACAAATTACAAGGTTAAAATTGCACGTCCTTAAAGACGTGCAAGCCTTGTGTCTAATTAAAATTTAAAAAGAAAAAAATTAACCCCTTTTAATCATGCACGTCATTAAAGACGTGCATGATTTGGGGTGTATATAACCGAACCGAATATAATACTCCCTTGTCTTTAAATTTAGGTCATTTTAGGTTTTTTATTTTTGTATCAAAATAAATGTCATTTTGAATATTAGTTTAATATTTTTGTATAAAATATTAGTTTAATATTTTGAAATAATCATTGTGTTTAATGTATACTACTCCTTAACTTATATATCTATTTGTTTCTCAAAAAAAAAATCTATTTGTAAAACTTTATATACTATCAAAGAGTCCATTTTGAATGATCTTATTATACCCTTCTCATATGATTTCTTCTTATAAGTTTAATTCAAAATATTAAACTCATATTTTTTTTAATTGTATAATATTAATTTTATTTATTTTAATATTTTATTTTATTTTATGAGTTTCTTCTTATAGATAGATTGTGCATGCGAATATATATTAACATAATATTCTAAAATTACATCTATTATGATATTATATATATATATATATATACAAAAACATATTAAAAATATGTCCAAATGATAAATCGGAATTACAATGTGATAATTAAACTAATAACAATCAAAGTGTGAAAAAACTGTAAAATTAAAAAAAATCTATTTCTAAATAATTCATTCTACCAAAAATAAAATAGATATAAATAAAATAACACCATATGTTGATACTTTTGGTAAGTATGGCTAAAGAATAATTTTAATTTATATTTTTAACAATTAACTTATATATTATGACTTATAATAACTTTCTATAAATTATCAAAATATATTATTTTAATCATATTTTATGGGATATTTTTTCCTAGAATCAACCACAAGACGTCGCGTAGGACGCTTTGTATCATGTAAGACGTTATGCATCGATTTTACAATTTAGAGCAAAAACAACAATCTTCATTAGTGTTGTAGGGTTCGTTTAGATAACCAGTTTATGACTTATAATGTACGATTTTGCATTACAACACATTATAAATGTTTTATTATGCATTATAAATCATAATAGTGGGTTATCCAAATAGAACGTAGATTTTTTTTTTTTAAACCATCACATTTCTACATCTTCGATAGTTTATGATGAAAATATTCTCTTTATACAAGTTGTGCAGAATACCACAACTTGTTCTTAGTTGTAATTGAGAGGCTCATCCTAAATGAAGTCGTCAGATGGCTTAAGGTTTATTTGAATGTCCATTCATTATGATTTATAGGCACAATGTTGCATTATTAACATTAGAAATCAAATCAAGCACCTGATTCTCCTTCCTCAACAATTTTCTTCTCCCCATTCTTCGATTCTCATTTCCATTGAGGGTGGGCAACTCAAAGTCAAAACACTCCATTATATACAAAAGAAAAAATATACAGAAGACAGAGTGAAATCAAGCGCATCAAATGACAAGGAAAAATAATAATGAGAAAGAAGTATCTGCCACCAAGGCCAGCTACTGATTCATAGTCTCCGCACATAGCAACAACCCACCTTCCAGCTTAAGGAAACAGCTCTGGCAAGCTCCAAATGTGTGCACCTCAATGACCACCTTTGTTTAACCAAAACAGCTCTGCTCCTTGCAACACCGATAAGCTAGATCAAGCCCTCTTTGCTTTCCAGGTAAATTAGATCGAAGATATCCCCTGAGAATCACCTCAACCTACTCATTTAAAATAGTCAGCATTATGCAGAGCAATGAGGTGCTCAGCTTCAGGACTCTTCTGTGCATCCTCCGTTTCATTCCAACTTCTCGGCCCTGAATGGAGTTGCATTATCACTTCAGCTAGAAATCAAGTTGGTTGTGGGCTTGTGTCCAAAAGCAAAACACAAAACAGAGAAAAAAAAATTACAATATGATGGAGCAGAATAAGCTTACTCGATGAATTGGCTTGTTCCTGATCTCTAGTTGCATGCAGTATGATAGAGCCTGACAATACAGTAATAAATCCACATATTTCGGATGCTATACTACTGGCATCCTGCCCTGACCAATCCTGAGAAAAAAAAAATGCAAAAGGCGCAACATGAGCTCCCATATCTAATGAAAAGGGCCTGATGGTCCCCTAGGGATGCACCTTAAATTCAGCAAAGGCAAGTACCTTGAACATTATTGCATTTGCAGCAATGGTGAGGGTTGTGAACATCACATAATATATTGGAGACACAATAGCTGCGTTAAATGTATCCAAAGCCTGCAAGAATGATACACCAACAGAACTTCTCATGGATATGAGATAACTAATATCTGACTGAGTGTCAGAGCCAACTGGAAGTAAAAGCAAAATATCATATCAACCTTGTTCAGGTAATTCAATTGTGTGACAACACAGATTGCTGCTACGGTTAGAAAAAACCAAGTCTGTGCATATACAAACTGATTTGTCCCCTCTAGTGTAAGCTTTATAGCAATCCCAATAGCCTTTATGCTCACAACCTGCACGGTACCAAATAAACTACTGAGTATAATGAAGAATTGGGACAATGCCCATTATAAGAGGCACTTTGCGAAAAAACCAATTTTTCTCAAAGTTTGCAAAAATAACCCTTCCTGAAACGGAGAGGCCCATTTTCACCTTTCAAAACTTAGCTTCTCATTTAATTCAATAGGTGATACATTTACATCTCATGTAATATTAAAATGAGTCCCATTGTTTATAAAAATTCTGTTACTCTTATGACATGATAAATAAATAAATACATAAATAAATAAGAGAAGCCAGAGACTTTTATAAACAACAAAACAAATTTTTATGCTACACGACATGTAAATGTATCACCCATCGAGCAAAAATAAAAGTCATGTTTTGAAAGGGTAAAGTCAACCTCGTCTCTTCAACAAGAGTTATATTTGCTTTTTTTTTTTGGAAAAATGGGTTATTTTTCACAAAGTGAGATTTAAAATGGGTTAATATTGCAAATCACTGACATTATAATGGCATAACAAACTTCAGAGAATCAAATCAACAAACATACTGTTAATGAACCTATCAAAGAACAAATTCCCAAGTACACGAGCACATTTGAGTGTCCATAGCGTGGCTGAAAGTGCAAAATTAAAGTTGCTACTATGGATATTGAAGCCACCACGTAAACTAAAAATGCTGTTGAACATAGAAAAGAAAGAGTAAAATATGTGAGTACAAGGGAGTATGGTGCAATTATATCTTGAGTTTTGAGCATAAGATTTAGCTGAAAGTACCTAGTTCAGTTGCAAGTTCCCAAACTTCTAGGACAGAACTTGGCGATTCTTCTTGAGGTGCATGTAGAACAATCACAACGGAACCAACAATGCAGCACACACAACCCATGACACCTAATAGTGACATGCTTTCTTTAAGCATAAAATGTGCCAAAACAGCACTGAGAAATGTCATGTGTCAGCTGTGAGTTAAACCTTGAGGTCAACACAAAAGAGAGCTCATGAAATCCATGTTACCTGATTATTATGCTAAGTGCACCAAGTGGTGTCACAAGAACTGCTGGAGCATAGACATATGCCACAAAATTAGCAACCTCTCCAATAATCACTGTACAGTGAAAATATAGACAATCAAGAGTAAGAATCTCCCAGAAACAACAATAAAATAATACTGATTGTATAAATAAATCCATCAGAAAAGGAGAATAAGTTGGAGGATTATTCTTCGGAAGTGCACTAATTAACTTCAGGTTCAGAGTTGCATTTAAAAGTGTCACATCTAAAAAAATGGATAGGGCTTGGAATTGAAAAGAAGAAGAAAAGAGATACAAAATCATTATTAAGGATAGATAAACAGCATTTCTGAAATTTCATACTTGTTACCATCCCTGCCCACCACAGTGGCTCTAGCAAGTATGTGTAACCTCCGTATCCTGCATCAACCAGACCAAAAGGACTGAGCACCAATCCAATGAACATTCTCCAATAATAGTACAAAATGGTAAGACAAAGTCACATGAGAATCAAAAAGCTATTACTTTAATGTTGAGAAGTGAAAATGCACACAGCAAGCTAGGTTTCAAGTATGATTTATAAAGAAAATAAATTTGGTATAAAAAAACAGTTAAAACATAATTAATAATTGCCTCTGGCCGTTCTTGCACTATGTCTTTGGTTCCCCATATTGCATACCACTTCTGATATGCTGCCCGTACATTAGTCTAAAAGCAACCAACTCATATGTGCTAAAATCTAGTTTTAGTTTTATATAGTCTTTTATTGCATATTAGGAGAATTTTGTTCCTTTGTTGGAAGCTTTAATGTCACAAGATTAGGGAAGTTCTAGATCAGGTTAGTGATGAGAAGAACCTAGAATAACAACAACAACAACAATAATAACAAAAAAGTGAATAATAGGCTCAGAAAATAAAGTCTCAGCTCTTAATTAGGCATCCTGTTATTTTCTTATGTAAAAGGCTTTTTTGCCTTAGAATTGATGGGAAATTAGTTGCTCTGCTGAAGGCTTAGTGAAAACTGTGGCAAAGTGTGTGTGGGTCCTTTGCCCTATCACTAAGATTATGGATGATAAACCTCCTTATGCTATATAAGGAAAAGGATAATGGATGGCACTCGAGTTGCAATAACTCGGAACTTCATGTGCACATCCCCACCAAAAGTGAATAAAAGAAATGAAGAGAAAAATTTGTAAGGGCTACAACATAAATAAGCAAAGCTGATAACATAGATCCTTAATTAAACTTGTTACTTGCAGTACAGTGATGATATCGATTTTTTAAGGCAAGATATCAAGCCTATACAACTACTCAAGTACAGTATTAACTTAAGGTCGAACAGTTTAGCTGAGTAATGGTACTAACTGTTAACGGTCCTAACCTAATGATTTGTTGCTTTAGGGCTATTATGACACCTCAGAAGCCACTTTTAGCAGTTTCATACGACCCAATCATCTTAGAATTCTGTAACTTATCAATAGAAGCAGTTCTGACGAATATGTAACACAGCAATGGAGCAAAAGCCACTTTCCAAAGTACCGTTGGTTATAAGTTCAAACACTAAAATGAGGCATCAAATAAACATCCCCAAAACAAAAGATAGGTTTAAGATCAAGCCTTGCGAAGAATCTCAAGGGGCCAATCAAATAATCCTCTGGAAATCTGGATGGGCAAAAGGAACTCCATATTTGATAAACTAAGGCCAATTAGGAATCCTGATATATAACAACCTCACAAAGGTGAATTCTCTAAAAATTATTTGAAGTTGAGCAAGTAATTAGCACAAACCGGCCAATTGGTGATTATGAATCATATTGCATAATTTTAGAATAGAAAAGAAGGGGGGAATGCAGAATGAATAATACCTGCAGGAGTGCCAGAGGCAGCAGCACGGAGGAGACCTTTTCTCTTCAAGATGAAGCTAGTTCCAATGAAGGTGCTGGACGAAACGGCAAGTATCAAGCCTATGGTATTCTCCGACACCATCTCCCAAATCACTTTGATTGGTCGGACAATCCGATCAAGTCAGCAAAGGCCAGAGTTGCCAGGGTCCTCTCAGTCTCGACGAAAGACGCAAATTGAAAACATAAACAGGATCTCCGCCTTATAATCAATTGAATCACAAATTAAACGCATGAATTCAATCTAAGACGAGATTATATTCTGAGAGAGAGAAAGGGAGGGAGTCATCGAGAAGTCGGACGGAAGAAGATTAATGGGGAGCATTGATTAGATGGAGTGGCAGCGATACAGTGGTGCGAAATCAAAAGTGGGTGGATGGGGCAATGGCTATTGGCTAGATAGATGGATCGCTGATTTTGGGGACGGAATCCAGGCTGGAAGAGTGGACTCTTCAATCAAGAGGTAAGATCTAAAAAACTTAATGAGGGACGAGGTGAGGTGTTTATGGGGAAAACGACGGAATCGTTTGCCGTTTGGTTGGTCTCTCGAAATCAATCAATCTCTCTCTCTCTCTGAGATCATCTACAAATTTTTATTTTTTTTGATTAAGTAAGAATTCGACGTCCGGACAGACCCAGGGGTCGATAGGCCGAAGAACTCGGCGACGGATAAACCGTCAAAATAAGCTAAAGACATAAACCAACAATAAGGTAGAGCCGACAAATTACAAGAGTGCAAATAAAGGCAAAGACTAGTAAAAGATGAAAGAACCGAAGCAGTGTGCGGCAACTCATCCATCGGTTAGTAGAGGCAACGCAGGGGATCCCTGGAGAACTAAGTGGAAACCTCAGATTTGGACTCTGTCAATGAGCCATCAGGTTTCGATCACGTCCACGACCTCTCGCACGTCGACAAATAAGAAGAAACACCGTTTAGAAACTGCTAGCCTCGAAAGCCCCACCATCGCACCACCAAGCAATTCGGCAACCTGCCAAACACTACGGATCCAATTCGGAATTTCCTCACCTACAAAAATATCGTCAAGCCCTTACGAGATTTACTCAAACCCTTTCGGGTGGGTTTACTCAAACCCTTTCTTCGGGTGGTAATATTGTCGAAAAAATGAATATATATATATATATATAAATAGTTAAATATAAATATATATAAACATATTTTTTTTTAATTCTTAGTACCCAAGACCTTGGCGTGCAAGGCAAAAGGAAACCTTGCACGCCAAGGAGAGCGCAGAGTACGGACTACTGAAAGCAAACAACGTGCACAACAAGCACCGTCGGGGGAGGCCACACAACCGCAGGCGGCAATGACCGCAACGGCAACGAGCCCGAGAACGGAGGATAAGGAGGCAAATTTTTTATGCCCAAGGAAACCAGTGCCGGTGATGAGCGAAGCCGGAAACGGCGGCGAGGGGCGGGGAGCACATAAGGCAGATGCGCGACTTAGATTGGGTAAGAAATTGGGAATGATGGCAAAAATCATGTTTGATTTGGGGATGTTGGCAAGAAATTGGGTAGAGATTTTGGGATTTTGGGCTGCAATTTTTGGCAAATTTGATAGAAACCGGAATCAAGACAAGGGGAGAGGGGGAGATGCTGGACAGCGGCGACGCCGAAGGACTAAATTCGACCGAGACGCCGTGGACACCGGCGGAGGAAGCCCGAAAGGACACAAACCGGAGCACCGGAGGGAATCGGATATGGCACAAGGAGGAGGTGAAACTGAAGAGATTGAACAGAGAAACGGGATGTGAAGCAACAGATTGCTCAACTCCAAACGATTTGTTCAAGGGAAGGTGAAAGAGCAGATTCTCACAATTGGGTGCACAACTCTTTGGCAGTATTAATTATTACCTGATCAAAATAATAATAATAATAGTAGTACAGTATTAGATGGAGTATTCTGGATTTGGGCCTCTTTCTAAATTCTTAGGGTAGACTTTACAAATGTAGCCCGGTAATCTTACCCAGAACAGAACAACTTGGGCTATCTTCTTAAGTTATGGGCCACTTAGTTACAGACCGTCGAAGCAAATAATAACGAATAGCAGCCTTCAAGCATCAACGTAATGCAAGTGGTTGTGGCGGAACTACTTGGGGGCAGGGGCCTTGGCCCCCACAATTTTTTTTTTTTGGTAATATATAGGTAATTATATATGGGTAATTATATATGATTTTTATAATGAAAGAGTAAAATAATAAATAATTTAGTTGTTAAAGGGTCGCTACTTTCATTTAGATTAGAGATTCAAGTCTTCATACCTCTAGTTGGGGCAAAATTTTGTATCGGTGATTTTTTTTTAAAATTAAACATTTAAACTAATATTTAATAGTTTTTTCAATACTTTTTTATGATAAACAAAAATAATTTTTCAAGAAATTTTTAGTATGCCTTCAATTTTTGTTTTTTCCAAATTTTTTTGAAAGAAATTAATCATTTAAACTATAATTTTATAGTTTTTTGTTGAAAATTTTTGAAACACTTTTATTTATGATTAAAAAAATCCACATTTTTTTAGTATGTCCCTTTTTTTTCGATTTTTCATAAAGAAATTGCATATTTAAACTACAAATTTATTGCCTTTTAAATATTTTTTTAAAATTTTGTATTTGATAAACAAAAAAATACAATGCAAAATTTCGGCCCCCTCATCACTGAGAGTCTATTTCCGCCACTGGTAGCAGAAATGAAATAAAATCACACTAGACTGGGACTGGGACTGGGATTGGGACTGGGAGAACGACATACTACGTATATAGATGGCACATCAAGGGTTTGACCTTAGTCTTTGGGTTGGGAGCAGATGCATCCAAGAAAAAGAGTTTGAATTTTGATCTAAAAAAATGGGTGTAGAAAGTGCCAAAGTGCTATGGATTAGTGAACCTATACCAACAACAACAACAACCCAGTGTATCCCGCGATAAAGCAGGGTTTGAAGGGTCGGGATGTACGCACTCTTTCTCCGAAGTAGTTGAGAGAGTGTTTCCGGAAGACCCAGAACGATAAAGCATAGAAAACACAATGCCCCAAGGCACCTAGTAGGAGATTAGGCAATAGACAACAAATAGATAGAAAGCAGATAGCTAGAAAACTGACAGAAAGCAGATGGAAGACAGAAAAGAAGCAAAAAAGAAATGTCCCAACACCCATCCTTGGGATTTTAAACATCCGAAGCTCGAATGCATCTCCTCTAGTGGTCCCTATCCAAAGTCATATCCTCCGAAAGGTTCAGCGCATTGAGATCCTGTCGAATAACCTCCATCCAGCTCTTCTTCGGTCTTCCTCTCCCTCTGCACACAACTCCAAGCTCCAAGCTCTCACACCTTCGAATAGGTGTTGATATATGCCTCCTACGAACGTGCCCAAAACAACGCAATCTGGACTCCCGTAGTTTGTCAACGATACTCACAACTCCAACCTTGCTCCTAATGTCTACATTTCTGATTATGTCCAGCCTCGGGTGCCCACTCATCCATCTCAGCATTCTTATCTCAGCCACCGCCAACTTCTGTTCTTGAACTTTAGTACTAGGCCTACACTCCGCGCCAGACAGTAAGCTCGGTCTGACAACCACCTTATAGAATTTCCCTTTCAGCTTAGCCGGAACTTTTCTGTCACAAAGAACCCCAGATGCTCTCCCCCATCTCAACCACCCCGCCTGGACTCTATGCTCGATATCCTTGTCGATACCCCCATCGCTTTGAATATACGAGCCAAGGTACTTGAAATGCTCTTTCCTTGGGACAAGATCCTCCCCCAATCGAACCGATGTCTCAGGAACTCTGGCCTCTCCAAAGCTGAACTGCACATACTCGGTTTTGGTCCTACTCATTCTGAAACCCTTAGACTCCAACACTTCTCTCCAATTTTCTAGTCTGCGAGCCAACCCTGAACTAGAGACGTCCACTAGAATAATATCGTCGGCAAACAGCATGCACCATGGGACCTCCTCTTGGAGAGGAGAAGACAGTGTATCCATAACTAAAGTGAATAGAAGCGGGCTAAGCGTAGAGCCCTGATGGAGCCCCACTCGAACCTCAAAATACTCTGAATCCCCACACGGTGTTCTAACACTTGTCAGCGAATCATCATACATATCCCTAATAACTC
Organism: Persicaria tinctoria; assembly: GCA_037127255.1. Taxonomy (NCBI): domain Eukaryota; kingdom Viridiplantae; phylum Streptophyta; class Magnoliopsida; order Caryophyllales; family Polygonaceae; genus Persicaria; species Persicaria tinctoria. Next base: position 400,989 of record JBANSL010000019.1, on the reverse strand, counting down.
TGATATACGACCCGAGCACTTCCTTTTCTACCAAGCATCTCCAAAAAAGCTCTCTCGAAACCTTGTCGTATGCCTTTTCTATATCAATAAAGGTCATATGCAGATTCTTCTTTTTATCTCTGTATATTGTGCGTTTATATATACACCATCTACTCCTCTAGGCGCGGAACGGAAGGCTGAGTTCTTCAACCTTCCGTTCGCCGCGTGGATGCGGAGCAATTTATCCGCAGAGAAGGACGGAGCTGATGGAGTGCAATAGAGAGAATTGTTCGCTACCGCTCTCTGGTTGATTTGGAGCAGAAGAAATGGGGTGGTCTTCAAAGATAGCTAGGTCACACCGTTAACCCCGGACAACTGTATACTACTACAATTAGGACCTATTGTGGCACTTCATTGCGGCGGTTCCCTATTGAAGCGGTTTGTTGTGGCGGTTTTATCTATGGCAGCGGTTTATTAATGGACTCTATGGCAGAGACTATAGTGGCGGTTTTAAAAACTAATGTGGCGGTTTTTGTGATACTCTTTTTTTCCTATCTAATGTGGCGGTTCTTAAAAACCTATTGTAGCAGTTTGTTTATCTAATGAAGCGGTTTCTCAAAACCTATAAAATGACCTAATAAAGGGGTTATGTTTTAGTAAAGCGGCTTTTACAACAATTTGAGGGGTGGAGTGGAATGAAGAGAGTCCTGACCGGTTTCTCTCTGGCACTTTCCTCTCCAAACACCTAACCCTAAGTCATTCTCTGTAAGATCTCCGACCAGAGACGGATCCAAGGGTGGGCTGATCTATGCTGCAGCCCACCCCGGTTTTTTAGTAGAAATTAAAAATATAGGTTCATGTTCACTATGTTATATTAGCTTAGTTGGTGTTGTTCCGACGCAGCCATTCTCAAATCCAGGTTCGATTCCCAATCCCTTTTAAATACTCCAGTATTTACTTTTGCCCTTGCTGGGCCTGGCTAATGCAGCCCATAAAGAGCCTGGGCCACCATTCTTTCCTTTTGCCTTACTACAACCCACAACTCCTTATAAATTTCCTATCTAATTTTATTCATTTTATACACTATGTCAAAACAAATTTCCCTTCTTTAAAAATAAAATATAAAATTTTATGAACAAAATTTAATACTTCGTAAAGGACATTTATGCAAACTTCATACTTTCCTAGCTCTGCCAGCCACTAATGATATGGGCATTTATGAACAAAATTTTAAAATAATTATTTTTATTATATAAAACAAATTTATCCCACCTCGTTTTTAATTCTTGGTTCCGTCCCTGTCTCCGATCACCCCATTCGTTCGCCGCTGCCGCTCCACTCCCCTTCCTTGTTGTTTCTCTCCCCTTCCTCTCTCAATCTCTTTCTCCTATGGGTGACAATGTCGAGAGCTTGGGGACTCGCTCTCCAAGGGCAAATCGATCAACAAAAGGTCCTCTGCTCTCTAAGCCTGCGCTTGGCCATCGTCGACGAGCTCGAGAAGCTCCGTTCTCCTCTCTCCGCTGCTGTTTCTGAGGAGGTCCCTTGCTCTCTAGAGCTACCGCCAGACCGGGATTTGGATTTGATATCTCAACATGTTTCTTCCACAGCTGGAATGAGAGGGCCAGTTGAGTTGGTAATTGTGCAGGTAACAAACTTCTGATCCTTCTAGGTTCCACTTCATGGATCTGTGGTACTTGTTTCAATGCCTATTCGAGTGGAAAAAATAATTGGGCAGTACTAGATCTGATTTTTCTCTCTCACGTACTATTGTGGATTTTCATTCACTATTGCAGGGTTTAATATTGTGCTTGCTTTAACTCTTAATTTTAAATGGTTATAATCTATAGTCTTTTCAAGCAAAAGAATTACCTTATCAGCACAGTAGATATGGCTTTATCTTGTGCTAATTGAGAGAGCACCTCACTTATGTTAAGCTAGGGATGGGACTGAGATAAGATTTTCAATTATCAAGCTCCTCATTGCATATATGTGTATTAGCATATTCATATTAAAGGTATAAAGGAGAAGTAGGTGTAAATTTTGACAGATTGTAAAACGCATATGCATGCTGAACTCTATTATTGCAATATTGTGAACATAAACATATGAAATAGCTGAGGTTGTGCTTCATCCATCCGTTCACTCTGAACCTATAATGCTGAAAATTCAGAACCCCTGTTTCACATTTCCTTGTATGTGTGTGTATATATATTAGCTTCATGTGTTTGTGTTGAAGTTTGAAAAGGATTATATCAGTCATTTATTTGTTTATAATTGTTGCATGCTTGATCAAAGAATCATTGGGATTTATATTTGGTGAATCAGATGGATACTTTAAATGAGAGGATGTTGCATGCAAGTAATGGAGGAGGTGCAGGTCATGATGAAAGTTCTAATATGGTGAGCTGAGAAATAATACTAGAAGGATTTTAATTTTAAGAAAATATTACCGTTTATTTTAGTGCATGAAGCTATTGTTCACAAGTGATTTTAGTGCGCCACAGGTTTCCAATGGTGCTCAAAAGCTACTCGTGTGCTTAAGGTAAATCTTCAACTTTGTCTTAAACTTGCCTAGCCTCCTGCTTAATTATCACTCCCTCCGTTTACAATTACTTGACGTTTTAATGATTTTTTACATTTTGATAAATAATTGTCGTTTGGGAATTCTCCCACTCAATTTCTTATGCCCCACTCAATTTCACAGTACGGACTCCCCTTTTTTTTCCTACAATTAAAATTTAATGGACTGCAATGTGAGAAACAACACTGCCTTCCCTTGTTTAATTTTAAAAATTGGCTCCAATTAGATGTTCTTTGGGAGTGAAACGGAAGTTGCAGAGTCACATGTACGGATCAATCCAAAAAAATGTCATCTTTACATAGTGAACCTTCATTCCTTAATTTGAGTGTAATTCACCTAAAACGTCAACTAATTGTAAACGGGAGGAAGTAATTATGTTTATGGTGAACTCATTGCATGCCCTGTTGGATGTAAGATTTGCTGCTGATATTCTGTCTGGTGGTGATTCCAGGCTAAATGATGTCTCACTTAAAAGCCCATCAGCAAAATATGCTTACCTGAGAAAGCATGAACATGGCATTTCTAAATCAGTCACGAGAGAGCGTGTAGATCAGCTGATCAACCGCTTTGCACAGAAGCTTGATCCAATTGACTGGAAAAGGTAAGGCTATTTTTGCGTTTTTAGTCTGTTAATTCAAATTAACAATTGGATGGGCTTGATTGATGTACTTGAACCTAAACTAATTACTTTGACTTGGGGAAAAAACACTTTGTTAACATAATTCAAGCTTTCAACTCTTTATGGACTATACACGAATGATAGGTTTATTTTTGTCTTCTGCTTGTGTTTGTGTGCTACTTAAGGATTGAGAATTTAAAAAACAAAGAGATTTCAATGTTCTTTGTTGGATTATATTTTCTTCTGACTGTTCAATCGCCAGAGACAATGCTTTTCGCAATGAAAATTTTCAGGTGGATGAAGTGAGGTTTAAGGTTCTTAAGTGATACATTTCGTATTTGATGGTCTTGGATTTGATGAATTGTATGGAAATATCAATAACTAAACCAGACAACAGGTGGAAAAGAATGCTATTATAGTATTACATATTCTTGTTTGTCAAAATTCCTGCTTCCAAGGTAGAGATTGTTTTCTGTCATTTGGGGGAAAAATGTACTCATAACATAGTTACTTTTTTCGTTCAAAAACTGACAAGCTTATGGCCTTCATGATTCTGTCACTACATACTGTCCATATCTCATGACAAGGTCATGTCTATTTATAGGTACGAGCCATACCTGTGGGAGAATGACAAATAGTCCTACTTGAGGCATGCATTTATATTTGGATTTTTTGTGCAACTTAACAGCATGTACACAGACCCGTACTGTGCAGAAGCTGTCAACTAATTCAGCATCCAATTTGATGAGATTTTCCGCAGTTCCTCACTTCAAGTATCTTCCCATCAGGTAATATTCTCCCTTTACTGTGCATGAATCTGCTTTATTAGTTACCAATCCTGATCCCGCAAAAGGAGAAACTTTTTGTTTATTTCTGCCCTCTATTATTCTTCATGTTGTACTATATACATCATATCATCTAATGTTAGCTTTGGTTATTTAGTGGACCTGCATTATCTTCTAGGAATGATGCCAAGACCCTCTGAGGTCATCTTTTGATAATATCACATGGATTGAACTTGTTGAATTACTACTATGAATGGTTTTCTTGGGAGTTGAACTTGTTGTATTAAGCTTGGTTTATGTTTTAATGCTCATTTAAGGAGTTGAACTTGCTGAATTATTGAGCTTGGTTTATGTTGTTGTTGCTTTTTTTTAGCTAGTAAAATGTAGAATATTGCTTCTTTTTTTTCTAGCTACTAACATCATATGATTATTTATTGTTTTCACTTGTTTCATCCAGTTTGCCACCGGCACAAGTTGCTTCTAGGCCACTTTACAAGATGTGTACCTACGCTACGAGAAGATGAATGCTAATACACAAGTGATGCTATGTACTCTTGAATTTACTCTATTACATTTTGAATTAGGATACACTTAAATGTGTTCTTTGGTGAACGAATTTTAGATATTGATACACTTGAATTTTCTATATTAAGTTATTAGTGAATATATATTTTGATGTAATGGATATATTATCATATGGTTATATGTGTGTATATATGGTGGTTCATTTCTATTAATGAAAATTTTGTACTTTATTATTATTCTCAAATTCATAAACCATAAATAGCAAAAACTGCTACAATTAATCAATAAAATGCATGAAAACAAAATTTAAAAACTGCCACAACAGCCAAAAAACCGTTTCAGTAGAATTCATAAAACCGCCACATTAGCTCATAAAACCGTCACATTAGATTAGAAACCCGCCACATTAGATTAAAAAACCGTCACATTCGATCACAGAACCGCCACATTAGAATAGAAAACCGCCACAATAGGTTTGTAATAACCGCCACATTAAACAGAGTTATTGGAGTTTTCGTGAAAAACCGCCACAGTAGATGGTAAAACCGCCACAATAGACCTAATGCAACCCGAGCAACAGAGGCGGGTAAAAACCGCCACAATAGGCCTTTTGAAGCGGTTTTCTTATCTATTGTGGCGGTTTAGAGCCGTTGCCTTAGGCCTTAATTGTAGTAGTGACGTAGGAGCGTTGCAAATCAATATTCGTTGGCTAGACTGCACCTCCTTGGAACGAAAAAAGCGAAGGAGAGGATCCCCGCATCGGTTAGCTGGTGCGCTCCTCCACTTGGGTGGCTCAAACTGAATATCGATGGTGCAGTCAAGAACTCAGGGACGGCGGCAGCTGGTGTCATTCGCAACGTGAACGATGATTGAGTTGCTGGCTTCGTCCACAACATCGGTTGCTGCTCTGTGGTAGAGGTCGAGCTTTGGGGTCTAGCCAAAGGCTTGGAGCCATGGGTTCGAGAACATCATATGTGAGACTGATTCCAAGAGAGCTGTGGAGCTGCTGTCGAATCCGATTAAGAAAACACACCCGTGTGCCAACCTGGTAGACTTATGCCAAGGCTTCTATCGCAAGAATCGGACATGTGTTCCGTGAGGCCAATGGGCTCGCGGATGGATTAACTAGTTTTGCTTTTGTGTTTCCGCTTGGGTTCTCTTGTTTGAACACTTGCCCCGAACATTTGTTGAGTCAGGTTGAAGATGATGCCAAAGGAGTCTCTACTCTCATATGGCAAAATCTTTAGCGTTCATGTTGTTTTGCCTTGAATAAAAACCTCCTTAGGGAGGGTTTGCCTACCAAAAAAACAAGTCTAGACTATGTTATGACCCGAAGATCAATTAGGCGGAAGCTTGGCTTCCATGGATTATTGAGAGTTTGAGGTGAGGAAGAAAGTAGGAAGAAGGTAGGATGGGAAATAGAAGATAGAACGAGAGAGAGAGAGAGAGAGAGAGGGGATTAGGGTAAACATTTCATTATCACTTTCATACCCACACAATTACAATCAATAGTATTTATAAACTAATATCTATATAGGGACATAACAATCCTTTCCCCTTAAGAAAGATTTGTCCCAAAGCTTTATTTTTTTTTACAATGGAAAAATATCACCCACTAAAACTAAAATATAACCGGATCAACAATCATATGACAGTACAAGATCAAAAATTCTTCATTTGCAAAAATCACACTACTTTTGCAACACCTAATAATAGCTCCTACAGCCAATAGAAACTCAATGCAAGCAGCCCCCATAAGTCCTCTTCGATATTCTCTCAACGCAAGCACACCCCTTGAATTGTTGTCCACACCAGCAAATTATAAAATTGCTTGCTTCCAACATCAGCAATGCCATTTAAAATTGCAAATAAAACAGAAGACAACCCCAAATAGCCATAGCTAATAGGTGACATTGCACCAACATCATGACTAGCTTGCACACAATACTTGCAAACCCTTTTAATAAGGGTAACTGATGCCGTTGGTGATGCCATGACAGCTTGAGCACAATACATGAATGTACTGCAGCCCTGTCTCCTTCATTGTCAAAACTTTGCCCAAGCATAGCTGCACATACAGAGCATCAGTGTGCCTAAAGTCCTTTACCAGCAAGCTTATGTGGTGCTGATAGCAGCCCATAGCAGAACAACCTCCCATCCTAATTACATGATGCGCGTGTACAGGTGGAACTAGTATTCTTACTCTATCAAACGACATTGAAAATGGGCAAACTTGAGTGAACTTGAGACTAACAAAAAACACCCCCAGTAGAATCAATTTCTACTTTTATCTATAGCTCCTTGTCCTCCTGGATCAAAGACAAATTTTTCAACTAAAATCAATTGAACCTTCATCTCCTGACGAATCAGTACCCTGATCAACAGACCAATTTTGAGGAGCAAATAGATTCCCCCTGGATCGAAGACAATCATATCACACTTAGTGACAGCTGCAGGTTGTAGTCCATCAAACACATCATAAGCATCGATCACCACCCTACTTTCATGTGGTGCTCTAGAATTTCCATGATGTTCAAATCCAAGTAAGAACCCATGACTTTTATCATTCATTACTGATCTGCAATCAGCTTCTCCAGTGTCAAGCATTGCCATTTTCCTTCCATTCTTCCAAACCGTATGGACATTTGTCTTCAAAAAATTATCCAACTCAATACAAAAATGAATAATTCCAGGATCAAAAATCGAATTCCCATCTTGCCCTCTATGCCTACCCATAGATGCAGTAACAAAAGCTAATTCGGCATGGACAGACATTTCCACAAACACCTTGGGTGCAATCAAATCTTCAAAGACTTCAATTGAAATTATCTTCAGATCCTCTGATTTAATTCTAATCGATTCAGTTAAAAGATACCCATGTTCCTTGGATGCAACATCCAAGATTATTGCATTTGAAGGATTAGAATTTACCTCGAAAACTTCTGGTCGAACTTGATGTTCTTCGAAGGTATCATTGGTCTCTGCGTTCCCAATGTTCTGTTTGTTGTCACCTGCACCCAAACCTCTTATCGATGGGGCATTTCGGTATGATTCTGATGCTCCGTCATTGCCATTCGTCTCCGTTAACAAGGGAAATTGGTCGCCTTCGACCAACTCGGTTAATTTGTCCAGCCTTCGATCGATCTTCGACAGCCACTGCTCCGTCTTTTCTTGAAAAGTTTCCGTGCTTCGCTTCAATTCCGCCAACAGATTCCCTTGTACTTCTTGATTCTGAATTGAATTTGTGAGAAATTCATGGGTCGCCGCCGCCAACTGTTGAACCTTTTGCAGTCAGCTTTCGTTTCTTCGAACGCTATTCTCCATCAAACTAGCCTCAAGAAACTGCGATTGATGCACTCTAATACTTCAATGACAGATTCCCGGCTCTTGAAGCGGATTTTCGAATGAAACTCCTCTCCGGACAAAATACTTCAATGTATTCGATCACCCCAAACGGAGAAAATACTTGTTCTAGCACATCCCAGGAGATCGAGTAGAACTCCATGTGGATCTTGACGAGAATCATTCGATCGGCCACCATAGCTACCATTGTCGTCGACCGATTTCGAGGTTCAAAATCAAAATTGCAGAATCAAGAATCGAAAGGCTCTGGATACCACTGTTAACCAAAAGGGCCTAATTAACTAAAATTGGGAAACAACCCTTCAATTCAAGATCTCGATTAATCAAACAAAGTTAACTGTTTTAGGGATTTTTTATTGCCAAATAAAGGCTTAGCAACGTACATATCATCGTCAATCAATACTTCAATAGTGCTGCTGTTGCTAGTGCCCGCGATAACGGGACACATCCGGCATATCTATCTATCTTATTAATGGCGGTTCATGTCAACACACGTACAAGAACCACAGCAAGTACACCAGATGAAGATCAGACACACAAGCGCACATGAACAACAAAAACAGATCCACGATTAATTAAGAAACCGACACCGAATGCACGCATACATACTAGATGGAAATTAATTCAAGAGAGTTGGCCACAGTCAGCGATCATAACAGGCCTGGAGGTACTCCCGCTGTCAGATCCCACTTTCTCAATGGCCTGGACCACATTCATCCCCTCCACGACGTGGCCGAACACGCAGTGCTTCCCGTCGAGCCACTCCGTCTTGTCAGTGCAGATGAAGAACTGAGATCCGTTGGTGTTGCGACCTGAATTGGCCATGGAGAGGATGCCGGGACCAGTGTGCTTCTTGATGAAGTTCTCGTCGTCGAACTTGGAGCCGTAGATGGATTCGCCTCCGGTGCCGTTGCCTCTGGTGAAGTCGCCGCCCTGGCACATGAATCCGGGGATCACACGGTGGAACACGGATCCTTTGAAGTGGAGGGGCTTTCCGGAGCGGCCGACGCCCTTCTCGCCGGTACAGAGAGCGCGGAAGTTCTCGGCGGTGCGGGGGACGACGTCGGCGTAAAGTTCCATGACAATACGGCCGGCTGGCTGGCCGCCGACGGTCATGTCGAAGTAAACCCTAGGGTTGGCCATTAGATTGGATCTGGGAAAGGAAGGGGTATGTTAAGGGTTCGATGAATTGATAGATAGGAGGGAATTAGGGATGGCCTGCGGAGAACGACTGCAGAGACTAGAGAGTATAAATAGACCCTCTGCCCTCCGGGTTAACAATATCTTCAGATGAGTAACCTCGACCGTTGATGGATTAAAAGATTTCAACTATAGTTACGGATCTAACTATGGTCAGTGGAATATGCTTTTGGATTTTTATTTATTTTTATAAGCTATACAAACATTTCCTTAGTAGGACATTTTTTTTTTTGGATTAGGTAACAATTCGGATGAGAAGACTCTATCCGAAAGCATCCTAATGAATGAGATCTAGAAGACACGTGTCCTTGTATAAATTCGGTCCTCTTATAGAGTAGCAAAGATGTGCAGCCCTATCCGTTACCCGGTTACCAGTACGAGGTATGTGGGGGTCTCCCACAGATCTGACACCTAGGAGAATGGCTTGAACATCCGATAATACGAGTTCAATTTCCCAGGGGCAGTTAATATAGGTACGTAGAAAATCTGTAATAATCTTAGAGTCTCCTTCTATGATCAGCTCTCGAATCTGTAGTTCCCTTGCTTTTTTTTCGGACATGATAAGTCAGAATGAGCATGTAAATTAAAAAAACATCACGGTAACAAATCTTTTTCAAATAATTCTAATTTTTAACCTTGTCTTGATTTGAAATCACTTTTAGTTACTACATGTATTAAGATGGTCAATAATATATGTTGTAAATAAATAATACTCCGATCCGTAGTGTAGTAGTGTAGTGTAGTGGATTGGGGGTGCGGCGTAAGTAGCACTTTCAGCGGGTTGGCCTTTGAGTAAGTGAGTGCGAGTAGGCGAGTGTAGGTCGACAGAGGCCAGCCGCGGGCAAGCAAGCCTCGTGAGTCGTGGCTCGGGCAACACAAAACAATTTATACAAATACAATTTATTGGATTGGGTCCACACTCCACACAGCAACGATTTGTGGCTGACCTATATATAGGCTTCATAAAGCATCATTTATATTCTATGCTAAATGCTAATGCATGTTAATTGTTAAAACTTAAAAGGAGGAATCCAACACAAACTAGTGCCTCAAAAAGTACAAATCATATTCAATTACGATGCCTTCCTTGGTCAAAGGACCACCGTATATTAATATTGAGGAACTTCCTATTATTAAAACATATCAATCCACTTAGGAAATGCACGACCCTTGTTGGGCCAAAGCCCAATTAGGACATGGATCGGATCATTCACAAACTTTGACAGGTTGAACAATATCGGTAGCCAGCAACACATCATTTATTTATGAAGAAATATATAAGCTACCAACGATGAAACGGGTGCTCAAGTAACCTGGGTTTCCTCTATTGCCAAGAGTCCAAGACGAAATTTATATAATTAAGCTCGGATTCTTTTCATTTTTCACAAAATAATTATGGATTATTGTGAAAGTTACACTTACGCATCTTATGATGCATATATTGATCACATATTCCTATTGCATGAGCTTGCATGAGCTCACAACTCAGCTCTCGTTTACATTTTCATTTCACTGCATTTAGCTGCATTTTCTTCTCATTTGGTCTGTAATAAGGACAGCTTACAGCTAGCACTTTTGTCCTTTTGTGATCGTCCAATCATTGATGAGTATTCCATGCTATATATGCTGGGCTCATTCACTGATTTGGTAGGGTTTTGGAAATTGGTGAAAGGGAGCAAGACCTCCTGCCGCCTCTGTGCATCTTTCCCATTTTATTCAATGAAACAGTGATGTTGGATCACTGATTTTATAGCTTCTTCCTTTACAGTTTATCATATTTTGCTGCTTGTGCAGTATAAAATTGATCTTTGATCAACTTATTTCACAAGGTATCAGAGCTTAGGCTCACGATCTGAAGAATTCCGCAATTTATTGAGCAAGGAAGAAGATGGCAAATCCAGATAATGTTGTTATTCCAATAGAGGTAGATGTCAACAATCAAGGTAACTTGAATGATCCCTTATTTTTATCTAACTCAGATCACTCAGGATCTCAGCTAGTAGCTGTTCTTTTTTATGGAACAAACTTCATGACTTGGAGTAGAGGGATAACAATGGCCTTGGGAGCCAAATGCAAACTTGGGTTTGTTACTGGAAGCTGTGTAAAACCCACTACTGAAGGGATGAATCTTCAGAGGTGGATAAGAGCTGACTTTATGGTGAGATGCTGGATATTAAATTCAATGAACAAGAATATTGTTGAGGGCTTGATGTATGTTGAATCCACTAGAGCTATGGGATGAAATAGTGGAAAGATACAGTCAGATAAATGCTCCTTTAATTTTTCGCATAAAGAAGAAACTTAACAATGTGAGTCAGGGGAGTATGAATCTTACAGACTTGTTTAATACTCTTAAGAAGCACTGAGATGAGCTCCAACTGTTAAAGAGGAAGCCTGAATGTTGTTGTAGAGCTATGAAGAACTGTGGATGCAACTTGACCAAACAGATCAATGAGATGGAAGACAGAAACAGACTGATGCAGTTATTAGCTAGCCTGAATGACAGTTATGTTGCAGCTAGGAACTCTATTTTGGCAATGGATCCTTTGCCAACCGTGGGCAAAGGTTATTATATCTTACAGCAGGTTGACATGGGAAGTGGAGCATCAGGTGGGAATCTGAATAGCATGACCGATGCTAGTGATTTTGCTGCCAACAAGAGCTATCAGCCTACTCAGGGGAATAAGTCATATAATGGCCAAGGAGGTGGATCTTACACTCAAAGCAATGCATCTTTTGGTGCACAAGGTCAGAAAAGGGACTGGAAGGAACTGAAGAGAATCAAGCATGCTTCTAAATGCACTCACTGTGGCTGGAAGGGTCACACATCTGATCAGTGTTTTAAACTGCATGGTGTGCCTGATTGGTTCAAAGAATTGAAGGAGAGCCAAAGGAACAATCAACCAGGGAAAAGCTCAGCCAATGCAGTAGGATCCATGAATGGGGGTACGATGAATAACCCTCTTGAAGAGAGTCCAGGAAACACAAATGGGCAAGTTGATAATGCAATGGTGAATGTTGCTTACCAGGAAGTGCTTAAGAGGATGAAAGGCAAAGGGCAAGTAGATAATGCCTATGCCAACTTTGCAGGTAACCTGTTAACCTATGCTAGTTCTGTTAACTTATCTTTACAAGTCGGAGATGAATGGATTGTAGATACAGGGGTCAGTGATCATATGATGCCTATTGATCTCTTTTCTCATCATAAAATGAGACTCAGTAAACCTGTGCTCATAGGGCTACCTGATGGCGCTGTGAAATCAGTCACTGAGTCAGGAAGATTGCAGATAAATGACACTATATGGTTGAATGACATACTACTGGTGCCAGACTTCAAGCATAGCTTATTATCAGTTGGGAGATTATTAGATGATAATGATCTGATTGTTGTGTTTACTCGCACATCTTGTTATATTCAGAACCCTGGAACTAAGGAAGTGAAGCTGTCTGGAGAAAGGAAACATGGGCTTTACAAGGTGCTCTCAGTGGATCAAGCTAAGAGCTGGGGAATCAAGAAGAAGTTTTATGATTTACCTTCAGTTTCTTGTAATAAAGCTAGTTGTGACTTAGATGTAACACATGCTAGACTTGGACACAATTCAGTTTCAAAGATGAGACAATTGCAGTTTGTGAAGCAGACAGATTTAGATAATTTTCATTGTGATACTTGTGCTTTATGCAAACATCACATGCTCCCTTTTGAGAGAAGTTTGAGCAAGGCAGACAAGCCTTTTGATCTTATTCATATGGACTTATGGGGTCCATACAAGGTCCTAACTTATAATGGTTTCCAATATTTCTTGACCATCTTAGATGATTGTTCAGAGATTACTTGGACATTTTTGCTCAAAAATAAAATGCAGGTATTTAAAACTATTACAGATTTCCTAGCTTATGTGGGAAATCAATTTGAGTGTGCTGTGAAATGCATAAGAACAGACAATGGTACAGAGTTTACATCAAGACAGTGCCAAGAGTTGTTTGCTGAGAAATGAATTATTCATGAGAAGACAAGGCCTTATACTCCACAGCAAAATGGAAGAGTGGAGAGAAAACACAGGCATCTTGTGGAGACTGCCAGAAGCATGAGATTACATGCTGGATTGCCAATCAAGTTTTGGGGAGAATGCATTCTGTCTGCTACTTATGTGATCAATAAATTGTCTGCAGAAGTCCTAAGCTAGAAATCACCATATGAAGTATTATTCAAAAAGCCTGTAACTTATGATGCCTTAAGGGTGCCTGGCTGCCTATGTTATGCTTCAATAAACCAACATGGGAAGGACAAGATGTCTGCAAAGGCAAGGAGATGTATCTTTCTTAGCTATCCACATGGCCAGAAAGCTTATAAAGTCTGGGATATTGAATCCAGAATTACATTCATTAGCAGAGATGTGAGTTTTCAGGAGAAAATATTTCCCTTTAAGGAGGAAAAATTACAGCCACCAGCACCACTAAACCATGAATACCTGCCCTTACCTCTTGTAAATCCTGCTACAGATGATGCCAATCAACCACATTCTTCTAATACCTTTATTCCAAACCCACCCAGTCCAACACATAGCTTTGTTGATGAAGTAGTTCCGGATACAACCACCTCATCTACAACACATAGTCCTTCTTTACCATCCCCTCAAACACATACCCAAACACATACTCATCCTAGCTTCCTTGATGATCCAGTTGAGTTCCCTCCCTTAAGAAGATCATCAAGGAATGTGACAAAACCAAAGCATCTGCAGGATTTTGTTTGCCAAAGTAGAAGAAGTGACTCTACTCATTCACATAGCTTCCTTGCTACTTGCCTTGATCAGTCTCATGACAGAGACCCTAAATTTGTTTCCTCATTTGCACTCATGACAAATATCCATGAACCTGTTCATTATAAACATGCAGTTAAGGAGAATCATTCGGTGCAGGCTATGAGGGATGAGATTGAAGCTCTGGAAGCAAATGAAACTTGGGAGATGGTGGATCTCCCTCTAGGAAAGAAAGTTATAGGGAGCAAATGGGTATATAAAATTAAATACAGGCCTGATGGCTCTGTGGAAAGATTTAACGCAAGATTAGTTGCCAATGGATACAATCAGATAAAGGGAAAGGATTTTAAGCATACTTTCTCTCCTGTTGCTAAATTCAGTACTGTTAGATTGATATTGGCTTTAGCAACATCTAAGAACTGGCCTTTACATCAACTGGATGTGAACAATGCATTCTTACATGGACATCTAGAAGAAGAAGTATTCATGCAACCACCTGAAGGCTATGATATGCCTAAACCCCATCAAGTATGCAGGCTCAAGAAGTCTCTCTATGGGCTTAAACAGGCATCTAGGCAATGGAATGCTGAGCTCTGTAAATTTCTTACTGGCTTGGGATATATGCAGTGTCTAGGTGACTATTCTCTCTTTGTGAAAAGAGTGAAAACTGGGATTGTGACAGCCCTTGTACGTGTATGTAGATGATTTATTATTGACTGGGGATGATGAGGATTGCATCAATCAGACTAAACTGGCTTTGCACCATGCTTTCACCATCAAAGACTTGGGACATGCTAGATACTTCCTTGGATTGGAAATCTCTAGAAATGATTTTGGAACTCACCTTCATCAAAGGAAATATGTGATTGACATATTGTCTGATTGCCATCTGTTAGACTGCAAGCCAGCAATTTTTCCTCTTCCTAGGGGATTGAAGTTATCTATTGATGAAGGAGAAATTATGATTGATCCTGAAATATACAGAAAACTGATAGGAAGGCTATTATTCCTTAATCTTACCAGACCAGACATTACTTATGTTGTTCAGCATCTCAGCCAGTTCATGACTGAACCCAGGCTCCCTCATTATGAAGTTGCTTTACATGTTGTGAGATATTTGAAAGGAACTCTTGTTATTGGCCTCTTTTATACTAGCTCTTCCTCAATGAATCTATCAGCTTATTGTGATGCTGATTGGGGCACTTGCCAATTTAGTGCAAAGTTATTGACAGGATATTGTGTTTTCTTAGGCAATAGCCTGATCTCTTGGAAAACTAAGAAGCAAAATACAGTCTCAAAATCTTCTACTGAGGCTGAATATAGGAGCATGTCTACTACTACTAGTGAGCTTATTTGGGTGGATGGGATCCTTCAAGCACTGGATATATATTGATGCTCCAAAGCCTATTCCTTTATACTGTGATAACAGATCTGCCATCCACATAGCAGAGAACCCCGTGTTTCATGAAAGAACAAAGCACTTGAAGATTGATTGCCACTTCATACGGCAATATCTTGTATCTGGGTTTGTTCATCCCCAACATATCAGAACAGGAGTGCAGCTTGCTGATGTGCTTACTAAACCTTTGAGGGAGAAACAACACTTATTCTTCTCTCTCAAGTTGGGTCTTGTAGGATTCTCAACAAACCCAACTTGAGGGCGGGATGTGAAAGTTACACTTATGCATCTTATGATGCATATATTGATCACTGATTCCTATTGCATGAGCTTGCATTAGCTCACAAATCAGCTCTCATTTACATTTTCATTTCACTGCATCTAGCTGCATTTTCTTCTCATTTGGTCTGTAATAAGGACAGCTTACAACTTGCACTTTTGTCCTCTTGTGATCGTCCAATCATTGATGAGTATTCCATGCCATATATGCTGGGCTCATTCACTGATTTGGTAGGGTTTTGGGAATTGGTGAAAGGGAGCAAGACCTCCTGCCGCCTCTGTGCATCTTTCCCATTTTATTCAATGAAACAGTGATGTTGGATCACTGATTTTATAGCTTCTTCCTTTAGAGTTTACCATATTTTTTTGCTTGTGCAGTATAAAATTGATCTTTGATCAACTTATTTCACAATTATGGATTGGCCTGAGAGACGACAAAAAATACCAAAATATCGAAGTCTCGAAAATTTCGTCAATTTCATTGAATCCAATGGGAAACAATATTTTGGATTTGTTATAGGTTTTTTTATATTGAGTCCGTTGGGTTTCGATATTTTTTTTGGTTTTCAGTGTGAGGACTAGCTCGGCAAAGTTTTTTGAGTCTTGAGTGTAACCTCGGAAAGGTTCAGCAAGCAAACACTGTAAACTCGGCAAATTTCTACGAGTTTATTGCATAGCTTTGGCTAATTTCTACGACTATGTTGCATAACCTCGACCATTTTCTACAAGCCCTCAAATTTCCCAATTTCAAAAGTTAAGAGGCAAACAACTACCTATGCACAACTCGACTAGGTTGACCGAGACTATTGTATAGCAAATTTCACAACTTTGCTTAATTTACATTTGAACTCGAAGTTTCATGTTTATTATATTTTGACTAAATAATACAAAGTTTGTATTGTATTATGTTTTGTTCAATGTTGATATTTGGTATTACTTTTTATCAAATAAATCTATTATATTAAGATATCCATCTATGGAGTAAGTTGTTGATAGATTAAATTACAAGCAATATTTTTAATGAAAACGATCAATTGATCACACACGTAGATATGATTAATCTATCAAACTTAATTAATACATAAATGAACACGTACGATTATTTGATAGAGCAGTGCAAAAAATAAAACTAATCACACAAGTCTGGACCGAGCCTGTTTGGAACAGATCTCGATCGACCTATATATATAGTACATTACTCAATCTTGTTCGATGGACTGAAAGCAATTTATAGGATAAAAAAGCAATGCGTAATGGAGTCTAGATGATGATGATGATGATGTCGTCGTCGTCTTCTTCTTAATTTAAGGATGAGGAGGAACAAAAGGGAACTTGGGGTGCTTAAAGAACTTTGGAGGGATCTTAGGAATGATGATAGGAGGGCACGGCTTCTTGTAGATAGGTGGGAACTGTGGAAGGGGTGGCAGCGGCTTCTTGTAGATCGGAGGGAACTGTGGAAGAGGCGGCAACGGCTTCTTGTAGATCGGAGGGAACTGTGGAAGAGGTGGCAGTGGTTTCTTGTAGATCGGAGGGAACTGTGGTAGAGGTGGGAGAGGCTTCTTGTAGATAGGAGGGAATTGTGGAATAGGTGGGAGAGGCTTCTTGTAGATCGGAGGGAACTGTGGAAGATGTGGGAGAGGCTTCTTGTAGATCGGAGGGAACTGTGGAAGAGGTGGGAGAGGCTTCTTGTAGATCGGAGGGAACTGTGGAAGAGGTGGGAGAGGCTTCTTGTAAATCGGAGGCAACTGCGGAAGAGGTGGACAGGGCTTCTTGTACGTTGGTGGCTTGTATTCCGGGGTTGGGGGCTTGTACACAGGTGTTGGTGGCTTGTAGACCGGGGTCGGGGGCTTGTACACAGGTGTTGGTGGCTTGTAGACCGGGGTTGGGGGCTTGTATACTGGTGTTGGTGGCTTGTACACCGGGGTTGGGGGCTTGTATACTGGTGTTGGTGGCTTGTACACCGGGGTTGGGGGCTTGTATACTGGTGTTGGTGGCTTGTACACCGGGGTTGGGGGCTTGTATACTGGTGTTGGTGGCTTGTACACCGGGGTTGGGGGCTTGTATACTGGTGTTGGTGGCTTGTACACCGGGGTTGGGGGCTTGTATACAGGTGTTGGTGGCTTGTACACCGGGGTTGGGGGCTTGTATACAGGCACTGGTGGCGGACAAGGTTTTTTGTACACTGGTGTAGGTGGCTTGTACACCGGGGTTGGTGGTTTGTACACTGGGACCGGTGGGTTGTATACTGGCACTGGTGGCGGAAGAGGCTTGACATAGACGGGAGTAGGAGGAGGGAGGGGGGACTTGTAGATAGGAGGAGGGCAAGGTTTCTTCCAAGGGAAGGAGGGCTTGTGAAACCAAGGGTGATCAGGCCACTTGGGGAAAGGCTTGTTGAACCAATTAGGGTGTTTGGGAAGGGGTGGATACTTGTAGTAGGGCCAAAGGAAGGCGGAAGTGCAAGTCTCCGATGAGAACTTGAGCTTCTTGGATGGGCTGAAAGTCACCTTATTACCGGCGTTGCTAGTAGTGGTAGTGGTAGTGGTAGTGAGAAGGGAGAGCTTGGAGGATTGAATGCCGTTGTGAGCAGAGCATGGGATTCCGGAAGCACCATGGAGCTGAGCGAAGCACTCCTCCTTGAGGTTGCCATCTTGGGAGAGGATTTCAGAGGGAAGGGAGACGGAGAACTTGCCTTGTTTGTCAACCTCTCCATACCCTCTTCTTTTAACATCTCCAATATTCCCAAGCTTGCAGTCAATGGTTACTCCAAGTCCTGCATGCATGCGCCCAAATTATTAATTTGTAATTGTATGTACGTACGTATTGATCAAATTATTAATTAATTGTGGTTGAATTGGCTATATATATACACATACATACACATATATATTGATCGATCGATCGATCAGAGTAGGAGGAATTGAATATATATATACGTACCGGAAAAGGCATGGGTGGGATTGATCTTCTTAAAGAGACAATCAGCACATTCTGCAGCACCAATAACTTGAACAGTAGAGGAAGAGGAGGACTTAGAAGAGGCAGCATGGCATTGGCAGGGCACTCCACATACAATTAACAACCCCAAAACCAAACCTAAAAACAACCTCATCATATCTAAATGTGGCCAGCTACAACAACAATAACATTGGGTTTAGTTGTTTACTTCTGATATAATATGATATGATATGATCTGATATATCCTCTAGGCTCTAGCTAACAGATGGATAGAAGAAGAAGCATATATGTATGGATCTATCAGATAGATAGATAGATAGGATGGGAGAGAAGAGGGGAAAGTCGAGCACTTAAATAGCTACAACGGACCGGGGTGGGGATATGGTGTGTATAATTCACATTACGTACACACTTATATATATTTAATCCCGGTGATAAAAGTAGTTAAGCCTTTACCGACACAGCAGTTAAGGGGCTCACATGTTTTGGGGTCCCGTTTGAATTTATTTCTTAAAAAAAAAATTGAGTTTTGTAGTTAGGAATTTATCTACTATCTACTATCTACTACTACTCGATCGGTGTATGGATGGATGGGATCATATATGTGATCAAATTTATTAAATTGGGGCAGAGGGTGGAGGCGTACGTCGGTTTATACAACCAGCTTAATTAATTAATTCGATGGTATATACTACTCAGGGGCGGAGGGAGGGGGCATGCGGTGGCTCGAGCCCCCCTGAGCCGGAGGAAAACCTAAAAAAAAAATTAAAAATATGTGTTTTTTTTGTAATTTTTGATAATTTAAGGGGTAAAAACAATTAAAAAGAGTAAAGGATCAATAAGAGTGTTTAGCTTAGCTGGTATGAGGGTGGGAACTTGAGCAATGAGGTCTAGAGTTCAATTCCTTATAGCTTCATTTATTGATTTTTTTCCTTCTTTTATCTTTTTACACTTAAAATAGCAATTTAATGTGTTTTCTACTATATTTTTACAACAAAGATTGTATCTTATATATATCTTTTAAAAAAAAAAACTCGAAAATATAGTTGAGCCCCCCCTAAATTTTTTTCTGGCTCCGCCCCTGATACTACTACGTATATAGTAATATAGTATGTACGTACGTCGACGGTTAATTTAATTTAGAGCTAAGCTATGTATCTAGGGGTCTTTAAACTGTAAATATATATATATATATATTTAATAATATAACTTTGGCCTTGGATTTACGTAAGTAACATATATGCGGAGGTGGAGGTGGAGGTGATTATAACGTAACGTACATTAACAGGGCCGGTGGATAATGACGTCGACCACGTACTCCCGGCGCGGCGCGGCCACTGTCTTACCTCCAAAATCCAAACCTACTTAATCTGCTCCGCATTAATGCACCTTTCCTTTTTTACTTTTGCAACCAGTATACTACTCCTAAGTCCTATCATATCATGTGAATACATATATACGGAGTAATTCTTACTAATTTATGATGCCTTAACTGCTTGCTTAATAGTAGTATATTATTACTCCGTATACTAGCTAGCATCTTAATTAGTACTGCCGTCATGCATTTAACTGACCTACATATATAATGGACCTACCTAGTCAAATCAACACATATTGTTGGAGAAATGTTCATTGTGGGGGTTTTCAAATATGTCTTTTGAACTTCTCTTTGTTCCATATTGATTACAAAAGGGTTGGGGGGATTGTTTTTAAGGAGGAGTTTTTCAAGGGGTTATTGAGAGTTGAGATAGGGATCCCACACGCGCGCACCACCGCCGGTCCGGTCCGTGTTCGTGACACGTGCGCGGTACTGGTCACATTTTACGTCGAGTTTTAATTTCATCATTAAATTGGCATTGGATAGAGTTGAATTAGGGTTTTTGACCAATTCAACTTTGTCACACGTTTTTGAAAAACAGTTTCTGATTTGGTCCGAGATCTCAGGGAGGTGGAGCGTCCTCTCTTTTGTTTTAAAACCGACGTCCACCTTCGTTTTCAACACAGAACAATTGAAACTCCTCCTTCTCTCTTCTTCTTCTGCAACCGTTCTGGGTCCTGGGTGGTTCCATTGCTTCGACGACGAGTGCACGCCTGAGAAGCCGCTGTGTATCCTTGGGGGGCGACGCCAGTGGCCGACCTGCACCGTGGTGTCGGGGCGATTTCGCTTCTAAGGCAGTGGTCTCCTTTATACCACGCCACAGCAAATCAAACACGGGTTTTTTTTACAGATTTTAAAGCGATTTTTCTCAAACACATTGAGGCTACATTTCGCAGATTCAATCCAACACATATATATCACTGCCTAATATAAGGATATATTTAGTCACTGAGACACTCAAGAGACGAACGTTCATTGCCTATCGGTTCAACGCATCGAATTCATCCCGAGAGTATTCAGGTGACAAATGTCAATACCTCCATCGCCTGAACCTATTCAAGCAGCCAGAAACATCAGAGTTGCAAGTGTCTTTCAAGCCTAACCGACCCATATATTAGCATTCAAGCAACCATGGATTAGTTTTAGGCAACGAATAACTGTCATCGCTTGAACATGAATGGACCAACATTCTTCGCATGCATCTTCAGATTTCTGGTGACTACTAAGTCCCTCGCCCCCAACACGTACGTAATTTGTGATTTTTAAAAAATACAAGTGCATGATTTTAGGTGACAAGCTCAATTGACATATATAGGTTCGTGGTGAGAGATTCTAAGAATATATATATGTCCATTGCCCCCAATGTAGGTTGTGATTTTAATTTGTACGTATACACGCAAGAAACTTTTTGTGTGGAGAAATATTATTATAATCATTCCCAGAAATGACTTGTGGGTAGTATCCATAGGTCCCCGGTTCGAACCTCGGAATAACCGCTCTGTATTTACCTATTCAAGGAGAAATATTATTATGTAAGTAGACGATGGAAGGGGTAATAAGATCATGTTTATCAGTTACTATTCAAGATACTAAAATTACTCCTTTTTTATTCATCTCTCTCCGTCACATCAGCATAGCATCTCTTTCCCACTTTTTCCAGTTTAACAATAGCATCTCAAGCATCCCACAATCCATCTTTTTTTACCAATTCAATTTACGAATATACCCTTCTATAACAATAATTTCCAACATGTTTATAATATGATTATAATATTATATTAGTATTTAAATACTAAATTGTAATTATAAAATTTTGATTTAAAATAAAATAGAAAACTTCATTGATTAAAAAAAGAGAAATTACACAAAAGCTAATACGAAATTTGCGAAATCTAATTGCCTCCACGTGTGGATCCAAAATTGGATCCACAATCTAATTGCCTCCATGATGACTATAACCTTCTCGCTCGTCTTCCACGATCATATTATGCAAAATGATGCATGCTCTCATTATCTTCCCGACCAAAATTGGATCCCAAGATAATGCTGGATGACGAACTATTGCGAAACGAGCTTGCAGTACTCCAAATGCTCTTTCCACATCTTTGCGAGCGGAAGCCACATATTGAGCAAATAGCTTCATTTTGGTTCCCTGAGGAGCCTTTGGTGCTTTGAAAAATGTAGCTCATTCAGGGTATATCCCATTAGTAAGATAGTACCCCATGGAGTACTCGTGTCCCCCGATATTGAAATTAACATTCGGAGCTGTACCTTGTAAAATATCATCAAACACAGGGGATCGATCAAGAGCGTTAATATCATTATTTGTACCTGGGACTCTGAAGAAAGCATGCCATATCCATAGGTCGTAGGATGCAACGGCCTCGAGTATAATTGTTGGATGACCATGATATCCACCCGCGAATTGACCTTTCCATGCAGTTGGGCAATTCTTCCAAGCCCAGTGCATACAATCAACGCTACCCAACATTCCTGGAAAACCACGAGACTCTCCTACGCTCAGCAGACGTTGTATGTCTGCTGCATTTGGTCGTCGAAGGTACTCATCTCCAAAATAGTTGATGATTCCATCAACAAAATGGGACAAGCACAATCTTGTTGTGGCCCCTGATAGACGACCCCAAATGGCTTAAAAAGCCCGTAGGTCACGGCGTAGTAGTGAGTTTTGTTTGTGACGCGATTCCCTATCCGGAAAGGTATTATAATAAGCAATCGGACACCGAATGACCAAGATCCAATTTACCGAGCAAAATTACCATATAATTATATCAAAATAAATCATTTTTTTCAAATTACGTCGAAACATATTCAAATTTGATGTCTATGTGTAGAGAAAAATGAATCTAGTATTATGGTATTTTTTTAAAAAAAAAAATTACATTTTTAATTGCGAAATTGGCATTATTTCGATTTAATTTACACCGACCAGATCAAATCGCAGCCGTCCCTTGCATTCAATCACAACCGTTGCTCCATCCTCCTGTGGCGTCGCGACAGCTGTCCCTGCCCTCTGCAGATGCGCGTCAGCGGTGGCCTATGGCGTCGCGACAGCTGTCCGTTTTCAGCTTTAAAATCTGGAAACAGAATTAGCATCGATACCTTTTTTACATCTCACAAGCATCCGAACGGATCTGCCTTTAATATTTTATATTTTTTTTTAACCTTAGCATCGCAACAGTACCACCGATAAATTTGCTCTTAGGAAGGGTGGTCCTATAATGGCCACTTTAAACTAGCTTTAGCTAGCTGCACAACCACAAGCACAAGCACAAGGGTGTCATCTTTAATACGTAGTATATAATATATTACGCCGCTACCAATTGAAATGCATGCCAACTAATCTAATTAATTGCTCACTTTATAACAATTTTGGACATATATAGATAGCGGGCGCTCATTCTCATGCATTTACGTCCTATATAATTAGTAAAAGGAGTGGCCGATAACAGTTGGGTTTAATTACCAAACTAGGGAATGGAAGCATAATGAATCAAATATTTTATATAACAAGTTAATAATCGTTTCATTTTTGTGAGATGAGATAATTGAAAGGGGTGATGGTAAGAGAATGATGACAGACATGATGTACTCCTCTAAAATAAAATTATTGGGTATTCGATCAATAAGTTTTTGTTTTTAAATCAGGTGATCGAATTCTACTACTCTTTATTATTATATATATAATAAATAAATAAATAAATTCAATCTATAATTCTAGATGTCATGTACTGTCCGTTTGTCCACTGTGATTATATATATACACACGTACACACGTTCACAGTTTGTAAAAATGTCATTTTCCTCTGTATAAAATATAAATTAATGCATATGTACATGGAAAAAAAAATGCATCAGACCATCTGCCATGGTACTCTAAAAATACCCTATACCCCATTTTTACCTTACAACCCACTCCCACCACACCCTATATCCCATTTCCCCATAATTTTTTTTTACCATTCCATTTGATATATGCTATATATGGGGTAGGAAATACAATTGCTATATTTGTTTCTTTATTTATTATTTTGTTAGTTTATTCCATATTTACCCCTCTTTATTGTTCTTATTTCAAATATGTCCCATATTAATTGTATTGATAATTTAGTTTTGAGCCTTTAATTTGAATATATTTATTTTTTATAATTATAAAATTTATACCATTATATTAATCGTAAAAATCTTTTTTATATGAGCTCAATATTGAATATAGTCGGAATACATTACTTTAATACATAATCACGAAATACTATTTAATAACACAACAATTAATAAAAATACACAATGTGATTAGGGCCTCTTCAAAACCTTCTCGGAGATGGTCTCCAAGCTCGGAAAAAGTACCACACACACTTATGGAAAGAAATGAAAAAGCGATATAAAAATATAATTAAACCCCTAAATGAAGATATTTAGTATTCCGGGAAGACATCATCATTTCTGCCTTGTTCTTCCAATCCGCCATAGCCGATGGAGTCACCGAATTGTTGTGCTCCTTGCATACCGCTTGAGCTCGATCCACCGCTTGCTCCATAGCGAGGTACACTACCATATTCAGCCATTCCTGCTTGGTGATCTCCATAAGTAGTAGTTGCACTTGGAAATTGAAATGGAGTAGGAGCCCCAAATGTTGTAGGTGGTTGTTGTGGGTGCGAGAGATGAGCTCTTTTCTCCATTATTTCAGCCTTCTTCATTCGTAAGTATTCACGGCCTTCATGATCTGTAATCGAGTCGATGCTAGTAAGCATGATTTTGTTCTCCTCGCGTTCCTGTTGAATAGCTAATTTTCTAGATGCACGATCCTCGTACATAGCAGAAAATGCATTTCTTTCTAACATACTTTTTTCGAACAATGCCTTTAGTTCTTGATTAGACTCCTTGATTTGTTTAGTTAGCTTGAACTTCTCCGTTTCCTCGTATCTTTTTGCCTTTGCTTTCTTAATACCAATAGGTCGATGTGTGGTATGAAGCTCCTCATTATGTAGCTCCTGTTCATCCTCATCTTCATTCAAATCGACGGCAAATGGTCCGCTCCTTGATGTTTGAGAGGTTGAATCATATCTTTCACTTGAGACACTCTTTTGTCGTGGATTCTTTGAACTTCTACCATTATCAGTCCACTTTTCAGCATTCTTGAGAATAGGCCACACATGATCAAACTGAAGTTTCTTCTTTGTGAAGGTTGGATCATCTTGTAGATGTTGTTTTGCTTTAGTGTGCTGCAAATGTAAAAAAATACATTTAATTTGAAGACTAAAATCTTCCACTGCAATTTTTACAAATATCAATTGTCTTGAGAATATATAGACCAAACATGATAAAAACTTACAATATCTTTCTCCGAAGCGCCGCTTGGATTTAGATGCTCCACTTGTCGAAGTGCACCACGGAATTTGCCTAAGCAATAGGTAAGATCTGAAAATCGACTTTGTAGAGATTTGGTGCTTCGCATCTGATGATCATTCTTATCTTGATTCCACAAAGCGCTTATCCTCTCCCATATTTTATCCTTCTTCTGGTTAATACCTGCAATAGGATCTTCAGAAATTTGAAGATATACATGACATAAGAGTTCATCTTCTTCAATGGAGAAATTTCCTTTTCGACCATTGGCTTTTTTTTGATTTAAATCTTCCATTGAAGTGTATACAGATACTTTGTTTTGAAAATAATGGTTTAAGTAACTAGTAGAAGGATGATGTATATATATATACATGAAGATACGAGTGTTGCTTTCATATTTGATGATATCTTGCTTTGAAACACTCAATTCACGTAGGTGTAAGTTATCCTCCATTTTTGAATGACATATTATTCTCTGGTGATATTCCTTTTTAAACACTCAAGTAGCTATAGTTGAAAGACATAATATTCCTTGATGACATAATATTATTCTCTCCATTTTTTTTTCCTTACAAAGAAAATAATTGTCCAGGGGGGACATAAAACCAATACCCTGGACAAGTAAATACACTCTAACATATAATTAACTAATTAAGCATCTAACATCTTTCACCCATGTATACCATGTTGGTTCCAAATATGCTCAATTAATGCATTCCGAAGTGCAATATGAGCAGATTTGTCCTTGATTTTTCTATGTCGAGCCAGGAAATCTTTGAACCGGGTAGATTCATTAGTTACCAACTCAACCGACAATTCAGGTGCTGGGTTGAAATCTCGGATCGGAGCACTTAGATCACGCTCATCCTCGATTATCATGTTATGCATTATGATACAAGTAGTCATTATATCATGTAAAACACGTTTATCCCAAAAACGCGCCGGCCCTTTCACAATTGCCCAACGAGATTGGAGAACGCCAAAAGCTCGTTCGACATCCTTCCGAGATGACTCTTGTTTTTGAGCAAACAATATATTTTTTGGACCTTGAGGCTCATGAATAGTTTGAACTAATGTAGACCACTTGGGATATATCCCATCAGCCAAATAATAACCGGTGTCATACTCTTTACCAAGAATTTTATAGTTAACAGGAGGAGATTTACCTTCTGCAAGATTTGCAAATAGGTGAGATGCCTCAAGTACATTGATGTCATTGTTGGAGCCCGGTAAACCGAAATGAGCATGCCAAATCCAAAGATCGTAATCAGCTACCGCCTCGAGGATAATCGTTGGTGATCTACTACGCCCTGCATACATGCCTGCCCAAGATGTTGGACAATTTTTCCAACGCCAGTGCATACAATCAAGACTCCCTAACATCCCTGGAAACCCACGTTCTTCACCAATATATAGAAGTCTTGCAACATCCTCTGCATTAGGTGTTCTCATATATCGATCTCCGAATACCTCTATGACTGCTCGACAAAACCTTTTCAAACATCGAATCGCAGTAGACTCCCCGATCTTTATGTATTCATCGAGAGAATCAGCTGGTACACCATATGCAAGCATTCTAAACACAGCAGTTAATTTTTGCAAAGTAGATAATCCAAGCTTACCAATACCGTCGCGTTGTTGCATAAAGAAATTATCATGATCTTTGACAGCATCTGCGATTCGGAGAAACAAACTCCTGCTCATTCGATACCTTCTACGAAACTTGTGCTCGGGATAGACCGGAACCTCGGCGAAGTAATCCGTGTAAATATTACACGCAGCTTTTTCTCGATCACGAAAATAAGTGATATGCCCATGAACTGCTCCTCTACGACTCGATTCCGCCTCATCGCCATCCTCGTCTTCATTCAACGCCGACAAGAGTTCGTTATTGTTTGCGTAAGTGCGAAACAATATGTCTTGTTCTTGATCAAATGAAGCCATGACCCGATGATAATTATAATCATCGGTTTCATTTGAGGAAGATAAAGAGGATGAAATTTGATAGTGATTCATGGAGGAATGGTGGCCGGATGATTTCACAGTAAGGTGTTGAGAGTTTGGGGAGGTTCAAATATGGATGGATTGGAAGCTAGAGCCGTTGATTAATTTAGAACCGTTGCAATGTATATGTACCCCTTAATTAATTTATAGCCGTTAACATATTTCAATTTGAAAAGAAAAGAGCCGTTGCCATTTATACAGACTTCAAATTATGCTTATGGTGGCAATTGAATTCAACAGGGATACAAACATGCTATATTTTACATGCTATATATCACTTTATACCTTATAATTATAAACTACCGTGGCAGATGGTCTCAGTAGGTATTATTGAGGGAGGACATATATATATATATATATATATATATATATATATATATATATATATATGGTTAATTTGGATGCATCCAAGGATAGTACGTTGACATATATACTCCCACCCACACCCACACATAAAGGAGCTGTAAACTGTACAACCATATTGATTTTAATTTAAGTTACGGACCATATTGAATTTTTTTTATACCAATTCAATATGTATATATTCTACATTTATTTATTAATAATAAAGAAAAAATAAAATATAAAAGAAAGGTGAAATCCCTACATATATAAACTACATAATTAAGCTATATAAGTGCGTACATATGCAGTACATTAAGTTAATGACGTGTGAATATTCCACCGGACTTTGACAGTTGAGATATAATTGCATTGGTAATTAATAGAAATAATACGACACGTAGTTAAGTAGATGACATTCAATTTTATGGTCACGGTAGCCTCATTATTTGTTGCAACCAAACTTACACATATATAATAGAGAGAGGGGTATATATATATATATATATATATATATATATATATATATATATATATCGCTCTTATAATGTACACATAAATTATTCATCTATTTACTCATAATTATTCGTCTATAATTATATAGAATTATAATTATTTTTTTGTATAAAAAAATATAAATTTTTTTTCTAACGATTAATCGCTCAATAATAACAAATAATTTCATTCTAATAAATGAATTGAGTAAGTATGTATGACTCACGTACAGTAAGTAGTCAATTCGAAAACAAAAATATCCTTAATGAGTTGATTATGATGTTTCCGTATCCATTATAATTTATATATTGACCTTCCGATCCATTAATTAATAAAGTACAGTATATAAAAATTAAAGAGAAATGCAAATCTGTTTTGAATAGGGAATTAAGAATCTCACTGTCTCAGCTTAACAATTTTAAACTCATGCGTGACATAATTAATAATCTAAATTGACAGCAATTGATTAATACCTAATAAAGCCTTATATATATATACGGAGTATAATCTTTAAATTCGATCGTTTTGGTTATATTTTTTTTTAGTAAGGCCCATAAAGTAATAGTAAAGATGCCTAGCTAGCTACATGATTAATTTGGTTGTACGTTGTTCATGCAATTGGATTGATTGATCTATATAATAAATATGGTGGGTGACAAATTAATATAGCTAGGTAAGGTTGATAGCAGATTCTAGTATATATCCTTCAAAATCACAACTATCAACTTAATTAGAAGATCTATCTATAATCTATAATTCTATATATATGAAGCCCAAAATTGGAAATTAGCAGTTGAAACCACATTAATTAATTTAGGTTACGTTGCAGCTTGACCTCAAGTGTCGTCTCAATAGCGTCAACAACATAACAAGTAAGACTTCATTTTGGGGGCAAATTAAAACAGTGACATCAACAAATTAATTAAAAGCTCAGCTTGAATTGGGGCTTAAAAATAGGGCGAAAATGCATAAAACCACCCTTTTTCACCTTTGTTTGCAATTAACCACCCCCTTATTCAAAAAATTTCACTTAACCACCCCTTATAACAAATTGTTTGCAAATAACCACCCATCCTCCCATTTTTCTTTAAATTCAACTTAAAAGTAAAAGACGAAAATGCCCCCAAATTTGGTCATTTCGGGTTTCGCGTAAAACGGGTTCCGTGTAGATCCAAGTTGACTTGAACTCGAGTTTGGCCCGATTTCGGGTCAAATCGGGTTTGTCAATTTCTATTTTTTAAATTAAAAAAATCACGATTTCGTAATTTTGTGATAATTTTAAAATGCTAAAATTAAAGACGTGATTCTTAATTTCTAGCGCTTGTAATTATATACTATATTTGATCTAAAATATTTGATTTTTACTATTTAAAAATATCTAAAATATCAAATTTTTAAATAATTTTTTAAAAATAAATAATTTCATGCATTTAGTATTAAGCATAGAATTGTTTTAATATTTTAATGTTTTTGTCTTCTTAAAAATCAAATATTATCGATCGTAGAGAGTATTATACAATACAAATAAATATAAAAGTTGATTTGAAAATAAAAGATCAAGTGATTGTCATTATAAAATGTAACAAATTGGAATCTCCATAAAAAAAATTAATCATATATAATTATAAATCAATCATGTTAATCGGTTCACCGGATCAATTGGGTCAATCGGGTCACCGGGTCTAAACCCAGATGACCCGAAAAATTACCTGGTTTTCGGGTTCAGTTAGGAAAAAAAAATTGGGTCAAAATTTTCGACTCTTGACCAAAAAAATTCGGGTCGTTCGGGCCGGGTCGACCGGTTCGGATCGTGTTCTGACAGGTCTACTATCAAACATTTCCAGAGGAGTGTGCAAATAAAGCGTCAATGACCAAAAGAGGTATGACTACATCTGACCTACTAGCAGAGGTGGGCATAACTTGCATATATTAATGGTAATTTTGTATAAATAATAATAAATAAAAACTGTAAAACCAAATTTGGGTGCATTTTCGTCTTTTACTTTTAAGTTGAATTTAATAGAATTTTAATTTAAAGAAAAATGGGAGGATGAGTGGTTACTTGCAAACAATTTGTTATAAGGGGTGGTTAAGTGAAAATTTTTGAATAAGGGGTGGTTAATTGCAAACAAAGGTGAATAAAGGGTGGTTAAGTGAAATTTTTTGAATAAGGGGTGGGTAATTGCAAACAAAGGTGAATAAAGGGTGGTTTTTGCCTAAAAATAGAGGTGGTACCCAAAAATAACAACTCTATTATTACTCAACTTAATACTCCACTGCCCACTGGAGTATCATAGTATATATCATTGCCAAAATACCTATCTTTTCATGCTATTTAAGCGCCCTTTCCTATATTGTCTGTTCATTGTGATAAGAAACATACTGAATTTCAAAGCAGCTTCTTCCCTCCTACTCCTACTACTATAGTAAATAGTACAGTATGTATTAGTGTTAATTTTGGCACATCTTTTTCAATGCTTTTCTTTTTGGCACATCATTTGTGTAAAAATAAGTAACCGCGCGTATGATTTTATTTAATATCCATCCATCTCCGAAAGATTAAAAACACACACATTAGGCAAACACTTACTCGTTGATCATTCGACATAGGATCAACATTTGCAACAAAAATGAGCACAATAATACATACGGAGTAGTATAAATTTATTTTTAGTAAAACAAAGGTCAGTTCCATAAAAAGGATAGAATAGGGCAAG
Organism: Persicaria tinctoria; assembly: GCA_037127255.1. Classification (NCBI taxonomy): domain Eukaryota; kingdom Viridiplantae; phylum Streptophyta; class Magnoliopsida; order Caryophyllales; family Polygonaceae; genus Persicaria; species Persicaria tinctoria. Next base: position 370,244 of record JBANSL010000019.1, on the reverse strand, counting down.
GATAAGGTGAAAGGGTTTCTGGAATTTCTACTTTTAACTGATGTGGACAAATGACAAGTGAAATCATATCAAACACCAACCACATTTAACTTATCAATACGGAGTAGTAGTAATAGAATAAGATGCCATAAATGTGAAAAACCTTAGTCCGCAGTAATGGCTCAGAATGTCAGACTGAATATTCATTGTGTGCAAGTGCAAATAATACCCGATCAAATTAACCTTGTTTGTTTTTAGGTAAGTAAAGGTAATATTTAACCACCCCCTTCGCTAGAATGACATTTTCTGGTAAAGCCTGTTAAATCAAGAACAAAGGAGAACAGATGAAGCCCCACGCACCAGATTCTCATCTGGATCCACCAGCAAGGCGCTTCAAATGCTTCCAAGCACGCAACTGCTGATCAATTTTACTCCGTATATGCTTGAATGCCCCTGCAATTTATAATCACAACTCAGAAGCCATGGACTACCCTGTATGTATACACCACACAACTTCACAGCTCCACATTCTTCTTGTAGTGAAAACAAAAGGATGAGTTACTTTTTTTTTAATAGTGCTCCTCAAAGGTTCTCAACCATGTATCTCATCAGCTGTTGGGATATATAGAAAACCCTTTGTTTTTTCCAAGTCCTGGCATCTTCCAAAACAAGTAAAAGGTAACTCTGCATTCTAAGCTAGGAAGGAATGCCTTACTCTGATCTAACAAAAAAAAAACAACTTCCGTGCTCTTAATAATCTCCAAATGAGTAGTATCTCAAGTTACAAGAGTCTTCCCCGCACAAACATTCATTTTGGTGTTAACTTCAAAGCACATTACAGCTCACTTCTTCTTCTTTGATTTGTTCGATTGTGATTGACCATAAGCAGTGCCCTGAACCACAAAACAGGAACACATGAGATATTTAGTTATATATTGATACTGATGTACCACAACGTCCATGAACAACTACGAATAGTCTGGAGCTTTATCAATATAATACTAATCTGGAGTGAAATGCAGTAAAATACACACCTCCAGCCACTCATCCATCGAGACATCTGTTGACCGTGTCCCAACTTCCACCTTTGGAGCCCTCTTAGATTTCTGTTTTAAACCCCATACAATTGCAAAATGGTCAGAGCAAATAAAACATCTTCATCATAAAAGTCTACAACAAATTATTCCTTCAGTTTTAAAAGTTACAGAAACAACACTGCAACGTAACCCCCCACCCCCACCAAACACACATCTCAACCTACAAACCAAAGAAATGCGTACAGAAATTTCAACACCACAAACTCGCTACTTGTATGTAAGCTGCAAAAAGGCAACAAATCAGAAACAAATAAAGAGCAATAGAAACATATAATCATAAATTGTGTGCAGCTCAATCCTTCCAATATTGCATGCCCATAGTAAGAAAACGAGGCACCAAAATTCAACGTTCCCATTTGGAAATTGGTATTGACTATTAAGCAACCCCCCCCCCCCCCCCCCCCCCCCCGGGGAATGCATATTTGAACATAATATCTTAAATTATTAATACCTTTGAAAGATTCTGGATTTGCCCACGAATCCATAACCCCAGAGCAACAAGAAGGGAAATTCCAAGCATAGCAAGGAAAAGAGTCTCGACACTAACAAAACCATTTGCCTCAATAACCTCAATGGTACCATTGTAAAATGTGCTTTGATAAGGCTGCTCATCTATTTCATAGACAATGGTTCCAACAAGATCAAACGACCCAGGCTGCAGGAATAGATGAAACGTTAAGCACAGGTAATCACGCATGAGATGGCCTTTACAAATGCATTCCGTAATTTAATAATATGCACAAGACATACTTCACGAGAAACAAAGAGGATCATTGAGACAGTTACCTGCAAGAATTTGCTGACTGCAAATATGTATGGGAATGTAGCTTGAGCTGAGGGTGGCACAGATGCATTGTTAAATACCTAAAATTCAACAGAGTGAAGTGACCAACAGCTTGAAAAGGATTAAGGAAAGTATTCAATTTTCTCAAGATTTACAAGGGAGTAAGCTAAATAAGTTGTCCAGGAATATAAGACATAATGCACGGAGAGGTAAAAGACACTGAATCTGATTTGTTATTTGCATGGAGCATCCTATCATAGATTCCCAAACATTAATTAAGCTAGAACTTAATCACCTTATAGTCGTATTCTAGTTCCTTAAGATAATTAGTCAACACATTAGTGTAAAGGAACCAGAATGAATAACCTGTCAGTTGACATGGCCAACTTACCTATCGTAGGTTTAATTAGGGGTTAAGAGAAACATATTACATGGGTTTAGAACCTCATAATTTTCAAATTATCCAGCAACAGCAGAGAATAGTGGTATTGCACCAGAACTCACTATTATGGCACAATTTAGAAACTAGTCATCAAAATCCTTGTTGCTAAGTATAACATAGACTATGTTATTCACAGCACAAAATGTAATGAATGTACAAAAACCTATATAAAATATTTATAAGAAAATTATGTGTTACCTGCGCAGTCAGATTCTGGACCAACATCCTATGATCATATGGGAGATGGACACTGGCCTTGATTGCAACAACATTTAGATTGCTATCCCCTATGAATAAACACAGAAGGTGCAAGTAAGATAAGCTCTAAAGCCACCACATACTATTTAACAAGAGTAGGTCCAAGTACAATATTTCTTTGCTATATAACATCAACACTTAATTTCATTCCTAAGTTCTCACTTTCCAATTAAATTAATAATAATAGTAAAACAACTATCAAAAAGAGAAATGATAAATCTCAGATCCATATAATTATCATGTTGATTTGTGTTATATCAAAGGAGCAATCCAATTCCTAACTGATCATGAACACTTATTCAGGTGGTAAAAGTTTTCATTATTGTATTAATGTACTAGCAATAACTACAACATCTATCAACTAAAAGATCAACAAATATTGGATTGTCATTGATATTCTTTTACATAGAAAGTAGACATACCAATTGCTGTGAAAAGTCAAACCAATAGTTTACAAGGGTACGAGTGCCCTAAAATAAAAAATAACGAAAACATGGCTATCAAAAGGAGAAATGTTACCTTCATATTTTATGCCAACAAGGAGCTCTGTCTCTTCACCAGCTGGAACCACTGTGGAAACATAACGTTCATAAGAAATCTATAGAATGAAGAAATAAACTTCAATCTCTATCCAAAGTAATGCATCCAATGGAGTGAATTGCATATTAATAGAACAAACAATCGGTTGACGAAGATCTACCTTTACCGATGTTCTTGGGGAAGACGGAAACAGTTTCCACACCCGTAGCCGGACTAAAATTCTCATCTCCATAAATTGGGGTTTCGTCATTTTCGTTCACAATCCCGAGATCCCCAGAATCGTCAGAGTTAGAAGCTCCGTCATCCTGTTGCTCAGATTGACATCTGGCAACTGTCGAAGAAGGCAGAATAAGCAAACAAACGAAAAATTGATTAGCAAAAGCCAGCATAGATCAACATAAATCTGAGATCCTGAACAAATAATACAAGGCAATGAAATCCAGACATGACATGCACAGATCTAAAGATAGAAGTGAATAGATCTCAAATTCGCGGAAGACAAAAGGAAAAACAGAGAAGAGTTTGCAAGTAAGCTGTGCAGGGTTCGAAATCGAGAAACTGAACAGGAAAATTTGGGGAAACGAGAAACGAAGTAAAGAGAGGGAGAGAGAAATAGAGCGAATTACCTTGGAGGAAAGGAGAAGCAAGAAGCAGAAGAGCGAGGAAGAAAACCCTAAACTCCATTGGATAGGAAGCAGGCAGAGAGAGGGGGGAGCAATGGGGTCAACTGAGAACGGAACCCAAACGCAGAGGAGGAAAACTTATACACACACCCACAGAAGAGAAAAGTCACGCCTTTCACACAAATGCTCGATGGCTGCCTGCGCAATTTGCCAAATGTCTACAAAATACTCTTTTTTCTTTTTCATTTATCTTTCTATTTTTTATATAAAAAAAATTAAATAATTTGTCTTTATTTTCCCTTTTTGTTTCTATTCCATCAGATCGAGATCACAACGTAGGATTTGATACTTGATCGAGAGTTATCCAAGATATTTTTTTCCTTCTCAAATTCCATTTTCAATTGAATAATTATTATATATGAAAGATTTTGATATATCTTATCAATTAAGTAAAAAATCTCACAAGGCCATTTTCAATATCACCCCAATATTTATTCAAAATAAGAAAATAAAATATAAAATATATATATATTCTTCAAATTAATTTTAGTATAATTTTCTCTGTATCATCATCATGGATTCCCTTGAATCACTTAGCTATCTATAGTCACTAACCACAAGTCGGTTGGTGTTCCTGACATCTTTGTGATGAGTCTCCAACTACATACCATTACCAGGTCGTGTGTAGGTGTAGAAGAAACTCAAAGGACAAATGAAAAGGAAAATATATAAGTCCAATAAACAAAAAGGAAAACATTGCTTAATTTAAGATTGGATGGGTCATATTTTCCCATGAAGTTAATAATAGTGAAAACATCAAATGCACATGCTTTGCAATTGCATGTCTCCTCCACTACCATAAGCTAATTGTTCAGTTTGTTTGTATATTTAAACGGAGTATCATTCATACTTATAATAATCCGGAGGTGAACGAATTCCAACAGTGGGTGGATGTGGATGTGGATCGGATCGTGCGCGGCATGGCATCCCCAGCCCATCAACCACTAAACCAGTCAACGGTTCATCCACTCAAAACCAATGCTTTTGTTTGATGATCAGTTCAGTTCAATTGGGAACTCTTGATAATAAATCCATCCAAGGCAAAGCCAACAACAACAACAAATTGAGCAACATACAACAGATTTCCTTACTTTACTCAGTCTCCGTGGATAGTATAACGTTCCCACTTCCTTGTCGGGTCATAAATCTGCCAACAGAAACACACAGCATATTAACAACCACCTCGCACAAATTCAGCGACATTTCAAACTTCATAAAACCAAAGCTCATATGCCTTTCATGCTTCGAACAGACAAAGGCCAGGGCACATTAAAACCAATGGCTTAAACCAAATAAACCGAGTTTGCCTCATTAGTGACTAGAATATTTGCTTCAAGCACAGCGATTCTTTGTTTGTCCGTGAAGCAATCAATAATCCATCTCAGCTTACATACAGTGCTCAAATAATGTAAAAACCAATTATGGTGCGTCCTCTATTTGGGTTTTGGTTGAAGTTTGAGTCCCTATTCTTTAAAAGAAGAAGCCGGAATAAAAATGTGAGTATGGAGAGGAGAGAGCTTATACCTCCCATCTTGACGCAGGAAATATGTGTTTGTTCTTCTCATACCAGTGTCTTTCGACAACTTTTCCAGCATGGGACTATAAAGTAAGGAGAGGAATGAAGAATGATACTCTGAAAAAACAGGAATATAATAACTTGAACATGAAGTACCTCATCCTTCTCTATCGTTGCATCTGCAGTTGTCCTAACATCCTCATGTACATCAAAATGGAAAAGCTGTTCAAACATGAATTGACAGATGGTTAGAAGAGAAAAATGATACACTACCAGTTGTATATTTTCTCATCGGAATAACCCTTCAATTAGACAAAAGTGAATGAGATTCTGATAAGAGAGAGGAAAAGGAGTCCATGGAAAAGCAAATAGAGAACCCAAAAGGCCAAAACACAATGCACACAAGATAAACCACAGCTCAAGGGATGAACCCGCGGATTTTACTCAACAAAACCAGCTGAGTAAACTCAAAATAAGCTTTGACTGGCCCTCAGGCAAAAGCCAATATTACAAGAAATGGCCGTTTCTTCCTGGAATAACCCCTCCTCTCCTTATATACCCTAGAGTAGTACATCTGTTACCAACAAACAACTTTAATCTATCCGTCGATAGATGATAGAGGATAACCCTCTAATTAAGTAATTCATTAACTACCCTAGCTGGGAACCTCTCCTTGTGTCAGGGCCGCCTTGATCATTTAGGGGGCCCAGTGCAAAATTTTAACATTTGTATTTTGTTAATAAGATTTTTAAAATTTTGCATATGAAATTTGATATTATAGGTAAGAAATATAACTTCTTTAGTGTTAATATGTTCATATAAAATACAAACAATACTATCATACAGATATTAATCCAAGGAGAGGGGGAAAACAGGTAAATAACTGATTGAACAAGCGAAGCTGGGGGGGGAAGATTTTGGTGGTGGCGGCCTCTTATGTTGTTAGACAAACGAACGCCGACTTGCACAGGGGAAAAAAGATTGGATAGCAAGATTAGAAATCTAATCCTGGGAGAATAAGCATTCTCTTCAAACTTCCGGAGAAATCTAATCCTGGGAGAATAAGCATGCTCTTCAAACTTCCGTACAACAAATTCAACACCTTCAAGATTTAAACTACTTCAAAACTCAAGGAACAAGATGATCAGCTAATCTGGGCAATAGACCTCCATTCTTAACACTGAGGAGAATCAACCAATATTAGCTAGCAAAATCAGCTTTTTTACTCTAATAAGTTGTAAGAAAGAAAATGTGCCACTTTCAACAAGAGTACTTTAGTAAACACTATGCACCTATCATTTTCCCCTCAAGGAACCACACAACACAAGGATTGGCCTCTAAAGTCTCAACCAGCACTTTAGCACAGATAAACATTGCCATTGCTACATATGAAACAGCTGAACAAGCATTCAACTAGAGAAAAAGCTTAAAGATAACTCATTAAAATGCTCGTCAAAATTAGTACTTTAAGTGTGTTGCATAATGTAATATAAACAGCTTAAATTACTAAAACCCATTAACATACTAGTACTCATCAAAACAACTAAAAACATTTTTTCTATAAGGGTCTCAGCCTCCTGAGAGAAAGATAAATTGGAAGAAGAAATTTAGTTTGAATGATAATAGCAATGAAAAAAAGGGAAAATACCGGTCCACTTTTGCCTCTTGCCTTGTTCACAATGAGCTCATAAAAGCTATGTTGCTGTAAATTCAGAAATAGCAGCATATTAGATTTTACATATGCATGGAAAGAACTTGGAGCTATAAGAAAATATAAGATCAAAAGACTTTCTTACATGAGGAATTATTAGGTCTTCTTTTACATAAAGCAGATTCTCCACAGACGTTGTCCGAACCTCTCTAAACTCTGGTGCAAGCTGTTGCTGAACAGCCCGCAGAAAATCTCCTATCTTATCACCTTTGCGCACCTGAAAAGAAATCAAAGAATGTCACTTGGACTTAAGAAAAGACTAAAATATATTATTAGGTAATTTCATACTTTGGTTAAAAATAAAAGTCAAACATGTCTTATGTAGCTCTACTAACCTGGATAGCACGACGATGGCCAGTACCATCCCAGTAACTATAGGTTATTTCAAGAGGCTCATCTGAAGCATAAAAAAAATCAGTCAAGAACTGAAAGTCTGAAAGGACTATGCACAAAAATCATAAAAGATAAAAGAGTTATAACAATGAAAAGCAAAATTTGTGCTTACTTTTTATTAATTCCTGCTCATGAAGCCATTGTCCCTTCAACCTTTCCCGTTCAGCTTGTTCCTGTGCCTCTCTTTCACTGAATAAACACAAACATCCTAATGTTGATTTGCAGTAAGAATCAAATATGAGAGAGAAGAGAGAGCAGCCAAAATACCTATCAGGTAAAAAGCTAGTTTCAACAGTAGGATCTTTGCCAAGTTTCCCTTGTTTCAACTTTGACCGTTCTTGATAATCTGTCAAAAGCAGCACCAGCAGATTTGGATCAACTGAAGACGCGAAGTTCACTCTAGATTTTTTTTTTTTTTAATATCAGAATTTGCTGTAGAATTATTATTTTTGTAATCAGAATTTGCTCTAGAATATTCCTCAAACATTTCATGAGCAATTTGTCATATTACATAGACCAAAGTTTTGGACCAACCTACTGAGCTATACATATATAATCAGATGTTAGAATGCAATAACTAGCACATATAGTCTGCCGCACATGATATACATACATCCAGATGTCACAAGTTGGATGGTGAATACTGGAGACATCTTTGATAAATAATTTTTAAAAAAATAGTAGCTTAAATTTTTTAAAAAAAAAATGATCCACAAAGAAATCAAACACCACTATATACATCAGCACCGTCAAACAGCATCTCTACTTTCATTATTATATGTGTCATTCAGACGATATCTAAAAGTGACCTTCCATATAAGTATATGCTAGTTAATTTTTAATTTTAAGGTAAGTCCACCTAACTCAACTTGTCAAAATTGTTAAAGCGTGAATATAGAAAGGCTTGCTTTTTGTCAATGAGAAAACCAGAACCTAGCAAAAGCACTTAGGACTAACCACTGTCATCATCCTCTTCCTCGTTTCCAGTATCAATATCCTCAGCAAATGATAATCTGGAATTTCCTTTGAATTTTCTCTTATTACGCTTTTGCAACTGAAGTTCCGCTTCCCTGGATGACACAACAAAGATTAACCAAATCCCTACAAGCGTAGAATAAGGGCACCAGACTGGTACAAAAGTAACCATAATGCTGACAGTATACTCACTCTTGTTGCAGCTTCTGAAGTTTCTCTTTTTCTTCCTCCTCAAACTTGTTTTTTATATTAACCCTCTACAATTACAATTGATAAGTGCTTATGGACCAGTTTTCATTAAGAATTAAAAAGGAGAGAAAATATTATGTGATACTGCAATAGAGCACTGAATCACCTTCTCGACATATTGTTCTTTGGTGACAAGCCCAATAGTTTCCTTCTTAAATGCAGTCTCAAGAATCTGCAGAATCCATTTACGGTACACGTCAAACATATAGTCAGAAAAATAACCATTCACAACTATAATTCAATCATATGTCACACAAAAGACAGCACAAAGAACCAAGGAGGTACTTATGCCCACTACCCAGTACAATTTATTGAGAAGAAAGAATTGATTCTACCAAATAACAGCATTCTCCCAAGCAAGTGATTACAAAGCATACTGTCAAGTGTCAAACACTTGATTTAGTTATCACAACCAAATTCGTTTGCCGGGAAGTATCGTTTCTTATAAGGAACTGAAAATGAGCTCATAAGGAATACTATATGGTTAACAGGGATAAGTAAATGTTTGTCAAACAAAGCCTATGTATCTACACAAAGCATCAAAAGGAAAATGTAATGAAAAACTGCAAGGGTCCATCTTGCAACCAAAATGCCTTCATTTTACAAAAAGGGTCGAGCCTCAAGACTTTGAGAGACTCCACTGGAATTCAAAATAAAATCAATTGAACCTGTAACGATACATAATGACTACTGAACCTCGGAATCCAAAACTTATGGCCTATAATCCTATTTCCGAAAACCCTAGACTAATCAAGAGTGGATTGATCAGTGCAATTAACAGTTGAGGATCAAGGAGAAACTAAATTGAAATGAACAAGAGGAGTGTTTAGGGCGGGGGTGAGGAGACGGGAACCTCGGAAGTGCCAGAGCCGAATTGAAGGAGACCGGTCTGACCCTTGACGGAAGCGGTCTTACTCTTTAGTTCTTCCAGTTTACGGCGCTCAGCTTCTCTCTGCTTCTCCAGCCTCCTTATCCTCACAGCGTCCTGCGCTGTACCCACATACCCATCTCCCATTCCCGCCATGTTTCCCCTGTCTCTTATCTCCCCACCTTCCTTCAGCTGATCGTATTCCGGAGGTTTTGCAATTCGACAGCGGCAAGCAATTTAGGCCATTAGTAACGAGGCCGTCTTGTAAATTTAGACCGGGTTTCATTGTCAAAGCACAGGCCGAAAATTATACCCGGTTCTAGAAATAAACGGACCGGGATACCGGGTTAGGACTTGGGTTATAAAATTATTTTTCCCTTTTTTAAAAAAAATAAAATATTTACGGGAGTATTGAAGAAATTAGGGTTTAAAAGTTCAGCAAAACCCTACTTCCATCTCCTGCTCGCCTGCCTCCGTTTGTTTCTTCCTTTCACAGCCCCATCTTCATTCACACAGGCATACAGCAATGGCGACCCCAAATCCGACCATCCCTCAGGAAGCAGTAGAGAAAGCAGTCAAAGCTCTGCTCAAATGGAAGGATTGTAACTCCAAATCCGAAAAGCCCCAACTTTTCGGATCCGACGAGTTCCTCTACCTCGTTGTAACCCTGAAGAAGATCCCTCCGAAGGGCCGAACCAACCCCCATAAGATCCCTCTCAAACACCCTCTCTTCTCCGCCGCCCACAGCTCCGAGCTCTGCCTCTTCCTCGACGACCGCCCCGACCGTCGCCCAACCTCCAAGGACGCCAAGGCCAAACTAGCCAGCGAAGGGATCCCCGTTTCCAAGGTAATCAAGCTCTCCAAACTCAAATCTGATTACAAGGCTTTCGAGGCCAAGCGAAAGCTTTTAGATTCCTACGATCTGTTCTTGGCCGATAGAAGAATCATACCGCTGCTCCCCAAGCTTCTCGGGAAGCACTTCTTCCAAAAAAAGAAGTTACCTGTGCCGGTTGATTTGGAGCACAAGAACTGGAAGGAGCAGGTGGAGAGGGTGTGCAGTTCTGCCTTCCTGCACTTGAAGACGGGGACTTGCAGCAATGTGAGGGTGGCGAGGGTTTCGATGTCGCTTGGAGACATCGTGGAGAATGTGCTGGCTGTGATCAATGGGGTGGCTGAGACTGTGCCTAAGAAGTGGAATAATGTGAGGTCTCTCAACTTGAAGTTTTCGGATTCTGTTGCTTTGCCCATTTATCAGTCTGTACCTGAGGTGAATTTGAAGCTTATTGGCCTGGAGGGCAATGGTGCTGTTGTGGAGGAGAAGAAGAAGAGAAGGAGAGAGGAAGGAGAGGATGTGTTATCAAGTAAGATGGGCTCCAAGGGATCATTGAAGAAGGGTAGGATTCATCAAGTTAGATATATGGATGATGCTATTGAGAAGTTGGTCAGCAATGAAGAACTCGATGAGGAGAAGAATAATGATGATGAGTTGGACATTGATGATAATGTAGATGATGCAGAGGCGGAAGTGGAAGTGCCTGTGCCAGAACCGAAGAAGTCAGCTAAGTCAAAGAAGGGGAAGCAATTGAAGGCAAAGGGGAACAAAGAAACTAATAAGGTTGATCTGGATGAAGGAGATAGAGCTAAGATCATCAAGAAAGCAAGCAAGGTTCGGAAGGTGTCCAATGCCGCAAAGTCCGGCAGTGCAAAGAAGTCCAAGAGAAGCTAGACTAGTGAATTCAACAATCAACTTCAACTAGGATATGGATTGAAGAAAATGCCATGTAATTTGAACTTCTGGGGTTTATTTTATAGAACAATTTTCACTTTCAATTTTGCTGCTTCCAAATTTTGGTTGAGACTAGTTTGTAAGAGGTTCAAGGGCAGATTTGTACTTGGTTTTCTTAATGAAAACCATATGTTATCTGTTACTCTGTTAGTATTGTCATATTCTCTGCAGGCATCTGATTTTCAATTAGACCCCCGTTTTTTTTGTAGTCATACAAGGAGTTGCAAGTTCTTTCTAGTATCTTGTTCCGTTGTGCAGTGCTATTTAATTAACGCACCTTATCATTCAATTTACAATTAATATGATTCAGGGAGAAATCACAAACTGGCATCATAACCATGATAGTTGGTTAAACTCTGGCTGGCTATTTCTGTACCTTTCACTTTGATATGAAAAATGGTGGTTGTTTCTCCACCCTCACATAGTCACATGAAGAGCTTCTTCACGTGAAGAGAGATTGATGAACAGCTATCTGGGAAAGGAACTACTGATTTAACACCTACAACTACGACAGCGCAACTTATCATCTGTGAAGCCTATGTATCTGCCCACCAATTGATCCCATCTCTTCCTTGTCTTTTTGGACTAACCCTGAACAGTCTCAAATAAATACACCACAAATCTTTTGGACGGGCAGGCAGTCTCAAATAAATATTTTGGACGGGCAGGCTAATTAATTGGAAAAGTGTGATAATTAATTAAAAAGGAATGTACATTGGAATGGACGTGCACTTAAAAAGGGGATTAACACTTAAAAAGGGGATTAACGGTTTATCTAACAACACCCTTTTTTAATCAATATGTGCAGTTGGGTTAAACCCCATATAGCACCCTTTTTTGTTTGTCTCCAAATCCCAAAAGAAGTAGATACTTGCAGTATAGCTCTGCTAGTCCAAGGATCAAGATGGGTATGGTGTAACAATAAGGGCCCGTTTGGAAATTTTATATAGATATTAAATATGAGATATAGATATTAAAATATGGGTACTGGACTGCTATGGTATGAAATTGATGACTTTTTATATGCTCTCGGAGTTGCCTAGATCCACATCAAGTATTGCCAATAGGCAATACAACTTTAAAACAATCCTTCTGATTTAGGCTACCGGATGCAAAACGGTTCTATTTTGACAAAAGAAAGTGTTGCCAATAGCATATGAACTTGCAGATTCATTGTCAAACTCAAACTGCGACTGTAATTTCTGTAAATGGACTGAAGTTATGGATTTAAGCTAAAGAAAGGAACAAGATCACTCAAAACATGATATCTATAATCCATAGAAGAAATAATAAATAATAGTGAGCCATAGTACTGTATTGCCGTTGCTACTAGTACTACTGGAATCATAAACTTTGTAGTTGCTACTGGAATCATAAGAGTTTAGAACTTGTTGGATCACTAACAGTCAAATCAACAACCTTCAGGCTTCAGTTTCAGTCACACACTCTCCTCTCCACATGACATCAAACCATTAGCCTTGACCAAAATCCAACCCTTTTGAAGCATCTATGGCTTTTTTTTTTTTTGGTAAACTAGGCATCTATGGCTTTGATGCAGACACATTGTTGCTGAGAGCCCCAAGCAGAGACCCACAAACAAGGGGCTTAACTGAAGGCATCCCTAGACAAGTACCACTCCCAGGCACCCCAGAACAATCGGGAGGTGGCCTCTGCATACCCTTACCAGGTATACAATTCAGTGAGAAATCAAATCCTATACTCCTCAAGAACAGCTTGGTACACTCCTGGCTGTACCCAGAGAAGAAATTATAAGCAACAGTCAGATTCACCAAGCTCCTGAGAGAGCAAACCAGGTCTGGCACCTCCCCAGAGAGCTTGTTATGTGCCAGATTCAACACCTCAATGTCCTCAAGGCATGAGATTGAGTCTGGCAGATGACCCATCAGTGAGTTGTAGCTCACATCCAGAACCTCTATATCAGAGAACAGCCCAACCCCTTCTGGAATGCACCCTGAAAGCTGGTTGTTCAAGAAAAGCACCTCCTTTAAAGCTGAGTTCCCCGAGTACCCCATGCTTGCTGGGATTGACCCACTGAACCTGTTGTTGGCCAAATTGATCACTGAAGCCGGTGAGTTGCCCAAATTCTGAGGCAGTTGCCCTTGGAAATTGTTGTTGTTGAGGAAAATTGCATCAAGACCCTTGTCAAAGAGCTCGTCTGGGATTGACCCAGAAAAAGAATTGTACCTCAAATCCAGGTAGACTAGATTTGGGATCAAAAGGGAAACCCTAGGGAACGACCCAGAGAGATTGTTGTTGCTGAGGTCCAGTTCAGATAAAGAAGTTAACTCCTTGAATGAATCTGGGATAGTCCCGTAGAACCTGTTGGAGTTGAGGTGAAGCAATGAGAGGGATGAGATGAGGGAGATTGAACCCACCAAGGTACCCTTGAGGTTTGCACGGTTGAGATCGATGGCGGTGACCACCGGGCCAACGGCGGTGGGAGTGTAGAGGCCGTATGCACCGTCGGTCTCAGGGTCGGAGCAAAAGACACCTTTGTAGGAGCACACATTGGGGCCCACCCAGGTGGCCAGGACCCTTGATGGGTCATCTGTGATGGCTGATTTCCAGGCCTGAAGGGCTTTGTAGGCAGTGTCGAGGTCCGATGATGAGGGTGGTGGGTTGTCGGGGGTTGGGGTGGTGCTGACACCTCCACCAACCCATACCCCGGCGCCGCCGCCGATGGAGACGCCGACGCCAGCACCCCCGCCGACGGAGAAAGCAGGCTCACAGGGACGGAGCAGCAGGAGGAGAGCCACAGATGTCCACAGCATCTGCATTGTTTAGAGGGTCATTTGCTTCGCTGGGAGGATTGATAAATTGGTGATGTAACTGTGAAGATGGAGGAGGATGGGATTGCAATTAAGGCTGGAACTGGAAGGGTGCAGAGGAGCAGGGTAATTGAAGAGAGAGAGAGAGAGTGTGTGTGGGTTGTTGTTATTGTGGCCCTCTCTGCGGGGTTTATGATTTTAGGTGTTTTCAAGTCAATGGTCACAACTCACAATTAACCAAAACACTCCATAGTGTACAGTGGAGTAATTATTTGGCAACCTTCCTTCCTACTTTTGAATTCTTCAAAACCAGACAATAATCATAGTTTCTATTGTGTGGATTGTGGAACCCTCCATCTCCACCCACCCATCCAAAAGCAGGAAGCAGTAAAGAGTAAAAGGAGGAGGTTAACTTAAAAAACTGCAACTCCCGCAATCCTATATGCTTGCATTCTGAACAACCATCACAATCATAATCACAACCAACCAATGGTCATGGCCCTCATCTCCAAATCAACAGCTCAGATTCAGAAAATGCAACCACATCAAGTGGTTGTCGCAGACAGTAACCCCTCACATCCCCACCCCAATCACAAATTTTCTAAATTGACAAGGACAGGTGGAAGGGCCTTCAATTCCTTGAAAAAATAAGGAGCATTGTTAGGGTCCCTTCTTTCCAACCCACTAAGTAACCACAATCACAATGGGATACTACTGCTACTATGGAGGAAGAAGAACCACACCCACTTCCTCTTCCATCTTTGATGGGTTCACTCTGAGCCCTCTTCCTTACCCAGTCCTGCTAATCTTAGCAGTCATCTGCATCTTTCTAGGCATTTCATGGTACTCTTCTTATGGAGACGCTGTCGACACTGCAGAGGAGCACATTAATTGGGTGCTTCTAGCCATACCAATATCCATCATCTTTTTGGTTAAATGGTTGTCATCCATGGAGGATCCAGAGAGGTGTTTTGGCATGTCTTTCTATGATCGTCGGCGACAGCCCTTCTACTGCGGCCCACCTCCAGAAGGCAGAACTTCACCATGGGGAGTGACTGGTTTGATAATCTTGCTGCTTGTGCTGATACAGCTCCAATCTATCTTCCTAGGCAGTTGATTTGTCTGACAAAAAGATTCCCTCTGTATTCTATTTTGATCTTGATAGATCCAAGAATTTACTGTTGCTGGGTGGATAGTATGTTGGTGGTGACTTGGTGCTGATAATTTTGCGTGTATTTAACTGCAAGTTTGTGCTTCTGAAGTTGTTAGTTGTTCTGCTACTACATACGTGCTAGGCAAACATTCTAGTGTGCCCAACTGCCAAGATTGTTTATAATCTTGCCTGATAAATGACAGATTGCAAATTTTGGATAATTCGTACTTTCGAAAAATTCTTCCAAGTTTGCTCAAAAGTCAAAACCCCCTTTTTAAAGCTTAATTAACTACTGTAAAACTTAAATGGCATGCTTCGTAGTTCGTACCTCCATAAAATAATTAAGCCAGTTTACAGGCATCCAACAGCAAGATTATTAACTGTTACAGCAGCTGATCTTTGGCTGAAAACTAAATTGTTCAGTTTCTTTGCTGGCTTTACAGTTTACACAACACCAAGAACCCCAATTACGTATATCATGCTCATGAGAAGAATTGTTTTGTAAAACAGTTCAAATACCCTGGTAATGTAACCGTTTTAATAAAGGAAACATTACAGGGGATCCTCAATCAAAGAATAAAATGAATCAAATTACAGTAAATTGATGATCATGTAACCTTTGATTATGATATTCTTTGACATTCGAATTCACCCTATTAACTCCATCTGCAAGATTACATTCAGCTCTGTGCAAATATCTGACCCAACAGGTAAGAATAGATGCCCAGTTGCCTGGAGTCTCCTCTTTGTTGCACCCTTTGTTTCGTGCAAGACCACCCCGCCAAGTATGTGATCAAGGCCCAAAATTGCAATATTCCAACCAGAAAAGATCCTCTCACTCAATCCATATGAGCAACCTGGACATACCAACCATAACTGTGTTGCAATGACATTACTTTAGTCATGTAGCAGTTAACAAAACGGACTGAAAGCAACGCAGGTTAAGCATTACAAGGATAAAGCTCGCTGAAAAGGCAAGGCAACACCTTCTAGCTTTAACCTACTTGATAAAATCCTTCTCACAGTGAACTATCCTCACTATCGAAGCACTTCTGATTTATGCACTTCTCTTTATGACCGATGATATCATTGTGTGCAGTAGGCAGTGAATATCACCATTGTTGTATTAGCATAAGCAATACAACAATGCTGACATAGATCATTGAAACTTTAAATTCGGCAACATATGACCCTGCATGAGTATAAGAAACATATATGTCAATGAAAACTAAATAGTTCACATTAATTTACATCAAACTGACACTGTCTGCCAAAAATAATACATTAATGTTTTGTTTTCTGAAGATTATAAGATAATAATGGGAAATGTTGCAGAATATTTTGTTCTATTTCATACACTTCCAAAAATTCAATAACCAAATCTCCCATTATCTACAATATGACAAGGCTATACAACAAATGAATACCAACATTAACAGAAAACATGTTTGTTAAAATAAAAATTAAAAACACAATATATGGTACTATGGAAACATATGTGCAAACGAACACAGAAAATTACAAAATTACAGCACTTGGAACCAAAGCTCCCACCATTTAATTTATCCTGCTTAACAGATAACACCAACAATCACGGTTCAAACTTTCAATAATTGAAATCTTAAATCGGAATCATTTCAAAGCTTAGGATCTATGCTGTTAAAGCATTGAACTTCATGTTTAATTACTTATTTTTTAGTGCAGACGATGGTCAAAGCACATTTGACATCCAACCCAACATGAAGCGCACATAAATATCCCTCACCACCTCTCAATGACAGGAGTCATACCATGCCACAAGATCAACTAAATTGAATGCATTGTTCACAAACCAAAGTGCTAAGACATTCACGTCCAGATACATGTGACAAAGATGAACTCTTTCTTTCTGTTTTATCAGCTCGCGGAAAATTTCAAACTATTAGAAATGAGGACCAGTTTCTTCAATGGTACAACTACCAATTACATTGGGAACAAGAATGATGAAAGACAATAAGGAATAAGGAACACGCTAAAGGTTGCCATCAAGAATAGAAGGTGGCAACGCCAGAATACAAAACAATTAGAAAGGAGAAGATAAGGATTATAACAAACTTAGGACTATCCAACTGCGGTGCACTCAACCTTTAAGTAAGAAGGGGAGTATTCAACACCAAAAAGCTGCATTGCAGCTTTGTTCAGGGACAAGGACAGCCCTTGACCTTGTACAGGAAATTTATCCTTTGTGCCTGGACATTATCTGTTTATTATCTGTTTACCTGTAGGTTAAAGTCTAAAAATAAGACTAATAAAATAACTAATTTCAGTGAAGGGTTGGTTCTGATTTATGGAAATCAGTGGTCAAGATCTGTCATAGATCAATGGATGTGATCTCTTTCTTTTGGATGAGATTTACCAACTTCTGTTAACGGTACAAACTGAATTAACTGCAGTTTCAGAAGAAATTCTCTATAAAAGAAATGTTTCTTCACAAGAGAAAAACAAGAAGAAATTCAGATTTGTTGTCTAAGATTTCTTATAGGGCATTGTTGTATCCTAGGAGGTGAATTTGTCTGAAACCCTAACAGACATTAAAGGGGACAAATATCACTTTAAAGATAGGGATCCTTCACGCCTCAAAGCTATTCGCAAACCCTAAATTTCCAACAATTTTAAAGTCATATTCTGTCATGGAGACCAGATCACAAGCAGCAACCCTTACCCCCATGAATCAAGACTTTTTCAAACTTGATCAGTTCGATGGAACCAACTACAACCGCTGGAAGGACCGGATGATGTTCCTGCTGACCAGCCTGAAGATTTCCTATGTGTTGGAAGACAATTTGGAGGCAATTCCAAATCCAACAGAAGACGAAGCTCAGGACATCAAGGACCAGAGAAGGAAGAGAGACGAAGATGAAGTTTTGTGCAGAGGCCACACCCTGAACCGCCTCTCAGACAGCCTTTACAATCTGTTTACTGCAATCAAGTCAGCAAAGGAGATTTGGACAACCTTGGAGACAAGATACAACAATGAAAAGCAAGGGACAGATAAGTTTCTCATCATGAAGTACTTTGAATTCACTATGAGTGCTGATAAACCCGTTATGGATCAAGTTAATGATCAGCAGAGTATTTTTAATCAACTCAAGGAGTTGAAAATTGACATTTCCGAGGCTTTGCAAGTTGGGGCTATAATTGCTAAGTTGCCTAACTCTTGGATAAACTAAAGGAAGAAACTCTTGCACACTACTAAGGAACTTTCCTTAGAGCAAATTCAGAAGCATCTAAGGATTGAGGAAGAAACCAGGAATCAGTACACCAAACAAGTTAACAAGTTGAGTCAAACTCCAAGATCAACAATGTTGTTGGTGAACACTAACATGAGTGCAGGAAATAAGAGAAAGAAGTCCAACGAATGAGCCAACAACAACAGGAACAAAAAGCCAAAGAAAGATGGCAATGATACCAGACCCAAGTGCCACTTTTGTCATAAACTAGAACACTTCAAGAGAGATTGCAAATTCTAGAAGAAAAAGCAACAAGAGATGGAAAACAAACAAGCCATGTGCTAACAAAGAGGTGTCTGAAATTGTTGCGATGGTTTCTGACTTACAAATTGGCATAGTGACTGAACTAAACATGGCTGCAGCAATGATTACTAAGGATTGGTGGTATGATTCAGGGGCTACAGTTCATGTTTGCAATGATATTTCCCAGTTTACAGAATACAAGGCTTATGAGAAGGATGACGGTGTTCTAATTGGCAACAACGATGTGGCTAAGGTTGTGCGAATGAGAAATATCTAGAATCGGTTCAGTTATGGGAAGAGCATGAAGCTTCTAAATGTTCTACATGTTCCTGAGATTAGGAAGAACCTAATTTCTGCAGGTCTCCTATGTAAGGTTGGTATAAGGGTTGTCTTTGAATCAATTTTAACTAAGGATGGAATGTTCATAGGCAAGGATACTCGTGCAATGGAATGTTCAAACTGAGTGTTATAAATAAATTTTCTAGTTCTGTTTATACTATTGAGTCTTCTGATTTATGTCATTTAAGACTTGCTCATGTGAATTTTAGATCCTTAAAATTTATGTCAAAAAATGGCATGATTATTGGAGATTTTTGGTGGGAATTGTTGGTTAAAGTCTAAAAATAAGACTAATAAAATAACTAATTTCAGTCAAGGGTTGGTTTTGATCTATGGAACTCAGTGGTCAAGATCTGACATAGATTAATGGTTGTGATCTCTTCCTTTTGGATGATATTTTTTTTTTTTTTTGGTCCCATTCCTTTTGGATGAGATTGACCAACTTCCATTAACTGTAAAAACTCAATTATCTTAGCAGTTACAAAAGAATTTCACTATAAAAGAAATGTTTCTTCGGAGGAGAAAAACAAGAAGAAATTCATATTTGTTGTCCAAGATTTCTTATAGGGCTTTGTTGTATCCTAGAGGTGAATTTGTCTGAATTAAAGGGGACAAATATCCCTTTAAAGATAGTGATCTATCACGCCTCAAAGCTATTCGCAAACCCTAAATTTCCAACATTATCAATATATTTACTAAATCCTCCATTGAAAAATCAACCTCAAAAGGGGAAGAAGGCCCGGAAGAAATGACTTGTCTTATCCATATTTGTACAGTTCATAATGTACTCTTGAACACTTGGGAATATAGAAGCATAAATTTGGATGCAATTCAAGTCATTCAACATATAGCATGAGGCAAAATAGAAAGAAAGATAGTTCTTACCAGCAATGTACGAGACAGCTAACCAACACCTTCAGCGTGTGCCACATTAGGAACTTGAAATACCAAAAGTGCATCTGATCAACCGTGTCATGTAGCTAGAATCCAAGTGCACTGGCCATTTTTTACCAGGATCCAATCATGCCTTTATTGGTTGAAGAAAAGGCCAATCAGTCACCGTGAGAATTCAAGTGATTGTGAAATTAATCAGTCTTACTAAGATGGAGGAAAAGTCCCTAACTCCTTATCAGGGAAAGGAGGATGTATTTTCCTAGACAAGGCCAAAAGGGAATTTGCCTTGGCAACCCTCCCATTCTTCTTCAAGTCTTGAATCAATTTATGGATAGTCCCCGTATTAAGAGAACAATTATCATTCATACAGCATTTACACATAGTATAAGCCTCATCAAGTTCCCCATTTTCACACAAGTAATGAACCATAGTCTGATAAATCTTAGCATTCGGTTTGTAACCCCTACTGTGCAGAGCAGAATAGACCCTCTTGGCCATATCAAGATACCCAGCTCGGCAAAAACCTTTGATTACTAAATTATAAGTAACCTCATCGGGCTGCAGTGAAATGCTTTCCATCAAAGCCAGCAATTCATTGGCCTCCCAGGCTCTACCCCTACTAACCAAGAAATGGATTCTGGCATTAAAAGTGGCCACAACGGGATAACACCCCTTCTTAACCATAAGGTTCCACAACCCGTTGGCAATCTGCCACTGACCCTTCCTATAAAGGAACCATATTAGCGTGGTATAGGTGACCACATTTGGCCTTAACCCTAACTTTTCCATCTGAATCAACATCAAATACGCCTTACCGAAGTTCCCCATCTCACAAAACGCACTAACCATGATGTTAAACGAAATAACATCCATCTTGATCCCAAACCTGAAAGGAGCCCCTTGGAGAAATGAATCGATGGCTCCCAGGTCATGGGAGACTAATAGAACCTTAAGCGCCGCATTGAAAGACTTAACAGTCCTTTTACACCCAAACAAGTGCATATCAAAGAAGGTATTTAGAGCCTGCTTAGACATCCCAGATTTTCCATACAAGGTTATCAATCGAACCATGAAACCTTCTCGGCGGCCCTGGGGCAAGGACTTCTGTTGCTCGAGCAACTGCTCGATGTAATCAAATCGGCCGGCACCAGCCAATCGAGATACGGTATCCTCAAATGCATACCTGTTCTCAACCACAAGACGGTTGCGGGCATTGGCCTTGAAGAGGTTGAATAGCCGATCGGGATCCCGCTCCTTCTTTAACCTAACGAGCGCGGGCTCTTGGGGGACGGGCTTCTTGGTAGATTCGGTAGTGGTTGTCGCCGTCGTCGTTCGAAGGAGGGCGGCGGAAGAGGTGGAGGAGCTGGAAAAGCGGCGGGAGATGGGGCGAAGGGAGAGAGATAAGGAATGGGGCATAGTTAAGGAGGAGGTGGTAGGGACATGCTCGAGAGGGAGCTCGAGCTTGATCCCTTGGGAGGGGAAACAGGGAAACACACGAGGAGGGATCAATTCGGGGTAGAGGATATGGCGGCGGCAGCTGTAGCGGCAACGGCAACGACGACCATGGAAGTCGTGGAGGCGGAGGGAGGGGGGAGGCGATCGAGTATTGCTGTTTGGAGACGTGGGGTGGGGTTGGACGGAGTATCAATTAAAAACAAAAAATAAACTCTCGGTAGTTGAATGAATAAATTTGAGAAAAATGCCACATTCTTTGCTTATATTAGGAGACTGTCCTAACTTTTGAACAAATTAGCAATTTGTCCATCTTAGCAAACCCTAAAACCCTTCTCTGTTCGACTGTTCCTCGTATCTAAAACTCGTCGCTCACACTCCCTCTCAGCCTCTCCTCGTTGTTCCTAGTAACTGAATCCAAGCAACCACGGACGCCGCACCCGCTTCTCCCCCTCTCTCTCTCTCGAAGCCTCGTCGTTGGGGACCCCAAGGTCGAGCCTCCATCCCATCATTCCTATGACTCCCTCGCATCACCCTTTCGCTCTTCCTCCATCTTTACCTTAGTTCTCCCTCTCTTTCTTCTGCTCCTCCTCGCACCAGACGGAACCCGAAGTAACTCTCTTACTCCGAGGAACACCCGAGGACGTCGGCTGACTGTCTCCCCTTCCGACGAGCTTGAAGTCTAAAGCTCAGATTGTCCAACCGCCTGATTTGACGCGCTGGTGCCTTCCCGCTTTGACGAGCCACCTTGGAGCCCTGATATGTGGCGAGGAGCCAGATATGTGGCGACAGATGAGCCAAATGTGATATCTATATCTATCTATCTATCTATATATCTATCTATCTATATATTACTTAAAACCAAAGCCTTTTGGCCACGTGTCGCATTCTCGCGAGCCGGTATTTTTGGCAACATCTATTTTATATATTTAATATATTTTTCAACCAATAGGATTAATTCAAAACTTTTTACATTTTTCAACCAATAGGATTAATTCAAAACTTTTTAAAATAAAGTTAATACTAACTATATAATATTATTTCATTCTATATTTATTATACAATATCATTTCAAGCTATTTTCTTTAAACAATGGGATGAATTTTAAAAACTTTTTAAAAAAATATATATTGTACGTTCAAAATATATGATTTTTTTTTTTGAGCAACCAATCTCTCTCTCTCTCTCTCTCTATATATATAATGAAAACTATTTTTGGTTTTATAATAACCTTAATTTTTGGAATTTCACCCACCAAGCCTAATCTATATAAAATGTCAAATGATAAATGATAAAAATTCTAACCATTTTTTTAACCAATGGGATTTATTTATCAAATCTTTTTTTTTCTATTTTAACAAAAATTAGTATTGGTTAAATACGCGCCATGGCGCGGGGACTATACTAGTTCTAGATTAAAATGGTATTATCTTTTTGACTCACGTCAATTAATAAGTCAATATAGTGAGGTAAAAAACTTATCTTTTAGATCAAATAATCTATCCAATAATTTTGCCATTACAGTTAATGGTCCCTCTTTTTTTATATATAAATATTCAACCTTATATCTTAATTAGTTAGAAAACTTATCTTTTAAGATCAAATAATTTATCTAATATTTGGTCAAAATTGAATATAATATATCTACATATAAATTCTCTCCTCACATTATACTAAAACATATACAACCTAATATCTCGAGTAGTCATAAAACCTATTATTTTACTTTGAGATTTGTTATTTTTTTTTTTAGTAAAGAATTCTCTCCCCACATTAAATTATTTTATTTTTAGTCATTAAGATTGGTTTTATTTTATTTTTGATTAGGAAATAATTTGGATAGGGGAACCCTACCCAAGAGCATCCTTGCAGACAGGAGCGGAGCCAGAAAGTTTTGAGTGGGGGGTCATCACAGTAGTCGACAATAAGATCAAGAAAAAAAATCGTAAAACACAACGTATTCGATAGTACAAACTAGTGTCAACCTATGGTTTCAAAAATACTACAAATATATAAAACGAAAATAAGGATAAAAAAACGAAAAATAAAGATATAAAATGCAATAAATAAGCATTGCATTATTAACATATAATAATGTATAACTAGATATAAAAAATTTAAACTTGCGTAACTTCGTACTATATTCTCAAAATAAGTAATATAACACATGGTTTTGAAGCTCTCGAGATGAATTATAATATGTGAATGTCAATTTAAGTAAAATATTAAAGTATTATAGTATATTGAAATAAAACTAAAGTGATTAATACTGCTGTAATTTTCAAACATTCATAACTTTTTACTCAGGTGTCGGATTAGGGCGTATTATATATCAAAACGAAGTTATCGATGAGGAGAATACACCTAGGTAATTTGTCGGATGAGGGCCCCTAGGAACCCCCCCTAGCTCCGTCTTTGCTTGCGGATGAGGTCATTTAGATCTGAATTTAAAATGATGGGGGGCCCTAAAGTAGAGTGATCAAGGTGTGCAACCTTGTTAGCCACTCTGTTCCCGGAACGGGGTACATGAGAAAAGGTCACTTTCCTTATGCTGCTAATCGTAATCATGATGTCTGACATTATTAATTCAGTTTCCCAAGAATATTGCATCTGATTTGGTAGATGATCCATGATGATCTTTGAATCACCTTCTATATATATGTTATGTATTTGGAGTTTTTTTGCTTCCATAACACCCAATCTAAGCGTAAGAGCCTCAGCCACCGGTGGAGACTTGGGGCCAAGCCTCTAAAACGCTAAATGGATTGGTTTTCCTTGCCAGTCTCGGATGATGACCCAAGCATTGCTTTCTTGTGTTTGACGGGATGATCCATCAAAATTTAGTTTGAAAACCCCAAAGGGTGGTTTTTCCCATTTCGTTGGCCTTTTTTCCTTTGATGGGCACCCAACACAACTCTAGTATTAGGATTTTGAGCGTCTCCAAAGACAAGACACTCATCCCACTCGACGGCGCGCACCCAGTTAGCAAAATGTGTTTTAATAAATTCAAAGATGGCTTTAATCGCAGGGAATCGTTCATTTCTAAAGATCATTTTATTGCGAAAGTACCATATTGCCCACCACGAGAAGGCAATCTTCTGGGCTTTGTCCTTTGGGAGCGAAAGTCCCACTCAGGCCAACACCCGTTGGACGTCCCTGTTATTCTTAGCGATTTGAATTAAAGTGTCAAATTCATGTTTGCTTAGATTCTAGTTCACAAGATTGTTTGTGCATTCTAGTAATTAATATGTGGATGTCGTCTTCCCTGTAATCGTTGCAGATTTCACATGTAGTTGGAATGAATACCCCTCTGTTCGCCAATCGGGCCTTTGTCGGTAACCCAGACTCACTAATTTTCCAGGAAAAGTTCTTTATTTTTGGTGGAACATTTAGTTTCCAAATCCATGCATTTGCATCATTGCTTTATGCAGCAGCGTTCGTTAAAAGCTTATATGCCGATGCTATTGTAAACCATTCTTTCCTGTCGGGCCACCAGTATAGTTTGTCTTCAAAGGAGTTTGCCGTCAGTGGTATCGAGATGACTTCTTTCACAATAGAGTTGGGTAGGGTGGCCTCAAGCTTTTCTCTCCACCACTGCCCACCAATCATGTAGTCACTGATGAGTTCTAGCTTCTTTATTATACGTGTTGGGACAATCTAATATACTTTTGATCGTCGTCGTGGAGATCCAATTATCAGTCTAGTTAAAATTCGTCCATTGCCAATGGATCCAAATCAGCCAAGATTCAAAAGGTGTTATAAGTGTGGACAGTTTTGACCACGGCTAGGAGGCAGCCCCGCATTTTTTGTAATTCATCGGTTGGGCATTTTTAAGATACTTGTAGTTGATCCCCTATACACATGTGTTGTTTGGTTCTGCCATTATTTTCCATAATAGTTTCATTGGTAGTGTTTTATTCATTTCCTTTGCTTTTCTAATCTCAATCCCCCCCCCCCCCCTGCGCACTTTGATTTGCATATCTTATTCCATCCAATAAGTGGTTTATGTTGTGCATCTTTATTCCATAAGAACTGACGGTTTATTTGATCTAGTGTTAGGAGGGAAATCTAGTTATGAAATAAATATGAAATATGAAATATAAAATATAACCAAATTAACTCTCTGTCCAGGCAAATAAAATTACAAGACTTATTCCCATTGTAGTGGAAGGGAATCAGGATCGTATCCACAAGGAAGCGTGTCAGAGCTCGCCTTTCAAGTTCCAAATCGCTCTCGAAATCGACCAGAAGAGTTACTCGATGTCGAGTAAAGTACTCGATATCGAGCAACACCGTCGACTTCCTGCAGGCTGAACAACAGAAGACAAAACAGCCGATGTCAAGCAAAACGTACTCAACGTCGACCAGTAGTACTCGATGTCGAGTTCGTCAGTGCAGAAAAATGTAACCTTTGCAATTGAAAATAAAGATAGAACTAAACACGAAATTGATAGATTGAATTGAATATAATAAAAGCTCCTAAAATCAGGGTATCAACGCCACAACGATAACCACATAAGAATCATGTTAAAGGTATAAAAGATCATACATTTTCATCAAATAACTTTCATCATTAACAATTAAGAAGATAGAGGCTTTCACATAAACTCTAATTGTTACTACCATTTTTACATAATTAATCCAAGTTTGCATTAAGATCACTTTCGCTTCAATAACACAAATAAGGATCACATTCGACTGTCGTAAAAGAATCATGCGAATTAGGGATAGAAGATGAAATCGCAATAAAAGTTGTACATTTGATGCATTACCTTACATGGCTACCGTCGGGCTCACCCCGACCCTAGAAGTTGGGTGACTACTCGTTCTTCATCATAGAAACAAACATCAATATTATAAAAGAACTAACTTGCATTAAATCAAACAAAAGCTTACAACCGTTCGAAGCCAAATCACTTCCGCTCTTACAACTCCAATCGGCCAAAGCTCTCTCTAACTACTACCTTCGAATGTATTAAAGTATGTGTAAATTGGAATGCCTAAAAACCAGTCCCCCAGGGCTTTATTTATAGTGTTCAATCATCGCTATCCAAGGAAAAAACAATCTATCTCTATCTAAATCTATCTATCTCTTTCCTAAGATATAACTTTGATAAATAAGTGAAATATAACAATTAAATTCTCCTAAGGTAAATATGGGAATTACTAATGTGGATAAATCTTCTTCCATCTTGATAGAATTTCGTGTGCCTTGGTGTATAAGCAATCTCTCTCTCGGACTTGTACTCGATCTCGGCTCGAATTGGGCGCTGGGATGTACTCGACATCGAGTACACTTCGTGCTCTTGGCTCCTCTCGTGCTTGATCTCGAGTCCAGGAGGTGTTGTCGACCAGAGAGTACTCGACATCGCCCAGTTTGGTCAACGTCGACTAGTCTTGTCGAGTGGAATTCTTCTCTTTTTCTACTCAATGCTCTTTGGCTCAGCTTCTACTCGACCTTAACTTGAACTTCTGTAGTCGATCTCGAGCTCTTTGACAGTTTCCTTTCCTTCTCCGAATTGCTTGTAAAGTGTCTCGATTTATGCGAAATTAAACATGAACTAGTGTAGATCTCCATAATTGGCAAATAAGCATAAACTACATAATTCTTGCATTATTCTAACCCAAAGATATGAAATGCATACAAAAATCGATATAGATGTAAGCGAAAATCATGGTTATTTGAGCGCACATCATCTAGTTCCTTGTGAATGGTTGCTAGTAGCATGAAGTTCTACATCGTATATAATGGTTTTGCTGATAGGTTGGACCCTATAAGCATTGTTCTTCCTTGCTATGATAGTGACTCATCACGCCATTTGCTTAGTTGTTCTTTGGAGTTGCATATTCAATATCCTTGAATGTATCCTTGTTCACTCTCCCATTGATAATATGGCATCCTAAGTACTTTTTTGAGGGACTACACATGTGAAATGCCCAGTGCACCTACCAACTTAGGGATTCGAGTTCGTGCAATCCCGGAAGTAGCCTAGAAAGTGGATTCGTGGTAGTTGACTTTCTGGCCCGAAATTTGGCAGTATTCCTCAAGAATGTTTTTTGCTTTTTGACACGTTGTGGTGGTTCTTTTTGTGAAGATAAGAATGTCATCAACAAATGCCAGAAAAGGAACCGTAGGGTCAGTTGTTCCAAATCTAAACCCAACATGTTGACCGAGGGTACTCGCCTCCAAAACAAGTCGGCGAGCAAGAATCTCAACACCTAGAATGAAGAGGAAATGGGACAAAAGGGTCACCTTGTCTAAGGCCTCTTGAGAGTAGAAACAAATCTGTTGGTCCATTGTTAACCAACACTGAGAATGACACAGTGGAGATACATTCATGGATCATGAATCCAATTGACAAAGGTTGGATGAAACCCAAATTTTTAAAGCACTAGTTCCGTGAATTCCCAACCAACTCTATCATATGCTTTTTCCATATCAAGCTTCATCGCAATCTATCCTTTTTTGCCTTTTCTGGTTTTGAAAGAGTGGAAGATCTCATGTGCAATGAGCACATTATCCTGAATTGTCCTACCTGAAACAAAGGCTCCATGTAGTGGGCCGATGAGTTTACCCATGACCATCTTTAATCGTTCGATTAGAATTTTTGAAATAGTTTTGTATATTGTTGAACACAACCTGATCAGTTTGTAGTGTGCTGTTGTAGTAGGATTATCACATTTTGGAATGTCTAATAAATGTATGATTTATTTGTTTTAGCATCTTACATGAATGGAAAAAGTTTTAACTGCTCGCGTTACAGAAGGGCCTACTATATGTCTATATCCCAATAAGTTTTATAAAATTCAGATGTCATTCCGTCCGGCCCTAGGGCCTTGTTTCTATGGAGACAGAAAATGACCTTTTTTATTTCCCCATTGGTTGGGATCAATGGTCTAAATATCATGTATCGGGGTCTTATCGATTAGGAGTAAAAAAGATATGTCAGGGATATGTCGGATTTATCGAATTCGCTAATTTTTAATCATAAATATTATATTTATACTTCAAATAGCCCACGGAACATCGAACATATACATTCAATTCAAATAATTCATTTCAAATAGTCTGCATTAAGTTCAGTAACACAGATTGAAGCAACGGAGACTAAAGTATGCAGATTAAAATTCATTCAACCTAAAATTGAAACTATCCTCAAATTGAAACTCATTCAAGTAATTCAATTCCAATAATTCATTTCAAATACCCTTAAATTGAAACCCATTCAAGTATTCAACCCCTCAAATTGAAACCCATCTCTTCAATATATGCAGAGTAAAATTAATCACAGATTGAAAATCGTTCAATCTCTCAAATTAAATACAATGTACACTCAGTAACACAGGCACATATACGGAGTATTAATCACAAATTCGCGGGCGGAGAGAATGGCTGGAACGACCGGAGAAGATGCAAACACACATATGGCAGGGGAGAGTATTAACACAGACTCACATATGGAGTATTAACATAGACACATATAGTCTGCATATGGCAGGGGCTAGTCGGAACGACCGGAGAAGAAGCAGACCGAGGCGGCCAATTTCCAAAGCCGGTGGCCGGAGAAGAAGCAGGGACGAGTCGGGCGACTGGAGAAGAAGCCGACAGAGGCACCGCTCACCACTGATTCGCTGAACGCCTGGACCAAATAATAGGTGCTGCCGGGCCGGAGAAGAAGAATGGGTGGTCGGAGAAGATGCAGTCGCCTCTCGCAGGGTCGCAACAAGGGGCACCTTCGCAAATCGCAACCCTGTAGATTGAGCCTGGTTCTCCTGTACAGGCTGTCCTCGGGCAAAATTAGTCATTTTTCTGATTTTCCCCAAAAAAAAAATAAACATAAAACGACGTAGTGTCAAAGCATTGATATATCGGTCGTTGACCCGATATGACCCGTTGACCGATATTCCTCAACCGATATGCCGATATCGTTGCGGGTTCTAAATATCCCAATATATCGCCGATATATCGACCGATATATCCGATATTTAGAACACTGGTTGGGATAGGAACTAGCATGTTATTGTGAGCTACAGGGACCTCCACATTTATTAATTGCAGATATTCATTTAGTTTTTCCCTATTAATAACTTGCCGACGGAAACGATTTTGAAAGTCTCTCCTTATTTCAGAGCTAACATTGTCGTCACCCATGATATGAGTGTCTTTTAGAGTAATAATGTGCCCGATTAATTTCCTCTATATTCCTCTTACCAGAGGTGACTCGATGAAAGTACGTCGTATTTGAGTCTGGCAATTTTATATGTTTTATCTTTGCCCTTTGATTCCAGTAGTCCTTCTGAAATAATAATAACTTTTCTTTTTTTGATGATAAGGTTCTTTTCTTTATTCTGCATTTTGTGATTGTGATGATGGGATAAGCCCATTTGTATGTTTAAAAGCTGATCTTCCACCTCCTGTAGTTGTCTGAAAATATTTCCAAAAGTTATATTATTCCATTCCTTTGCTTTTTGTTTAAGCAAGTGGTTTTTTCGCATGAGTTGAAACATGGTTGAGCCAGGACATGTAAATCTCCACGATTGTTTGACAATGCTTTTAAAATCCCCACGTTTAGTCCAAACGTTTTCGAACTTAAAGGGTGGGGGTTTATATGTAATCTTGGTATCTAGATCAATTGAAATTGGACCATGGTCAGATAACGACAAAGCCCCATTTTTAGTCGAGAGAAGGGGGAATTGTTAAATGATCGCGTGATGCACCAAAACCCGATCAAGCTTCTCACGAATGTTTCCGTCGTCAGTTTGTTTCCTTCTCCGAGTAAAGAAATTGTCCCAAGCAAGGATTTCGATCAAGGAGCAGTTATTTTTGAGATTTGTTAATCGGGATAGTCTCCCCGGAAGGGCTGCCGCCTCTCCTCCTTTTTCAGAGAAGCATCCGATTCCATTTAGGTCTCCCATAATAATACAAGGGAGCGTGTCATGGTTGATGGCTTCCATAGTCTCAAACCAAAATGCTTCCTTGTCCGACTCTTGCAAAGGAGCGGCGTAGATGAACCATATAATACAAGAATTTTTTTCCATATTGTTAGTATATTTGATTGTTATAACTCTCGGTGCTTAGGAAACAATATCGATTGTCTCATGTAACAATTAATTTTCTTTTCATAGTAAACCAAGCCCACCAGATTTACCAACAGCTGGGACCAGATAATATTATCAAACCCCGCACCCTTCCAAAGAGAAGGATCGGGAATTTTTTCGGTTTTTGTTTCAGCCAGGGCTAACATTGTATATGCTCCATTTTACACTAGGTATTAATATTAGTCCAGAAAGTTTTCCTACAATTCAAAAAATTTATCTTCATTAACCGTCGTCTTGGTTTGGGATCAAAACACTTATTCGTCCCAAATGAAGAGGTAATTTAAATATTTGGTTAAATGCTCTATGAGGAAATAGAGGAACGAAATGTAGCCCAGTTTTGCAACAGAAACCACTGGAGATGAGTACTAATTCACCACAAGCACTGTTCTAAAAAACCCTTCAAGACCCGCCTAGACCCCCGCCTAAACCCTTAACCTCGCCCCGCCGCCATGGTCGTCGAAACCCGCCTAGACTTCAAAGACCCGCCATAAAATCCACCTAAACCCCGCCTAGACCCTTAACCCTACCTTACCGCCAAGTACCCGCCAAACGTTTTTTAGAACATTGACCACAAAAGGTTAGAATCATCAAAACTAATAAATAGATAATTTTCCCTAATCTTGGTCGTGCACCGATTGCATTTCCAATTTGGATCTTTGCAACCCTCGAAGGTAGCTTGATTTTCAACCTGTTGTGCTTTGGGTTGCCCATGTTTCTATAAATTTGGTATTGTTTGAGGCCAAGTAATGTCATACTTCTGGGCGTGGGATGTTTCGAATATGTGTCATGGTTAAGGTGACTAGTTTGATTAATGTTTGGTTTTTTTTTAATAATTGCCTTACACTGAATAAGATTCTGTAAGTTTAGTGTTAATTGGTTTTGCCTCTTGTAATTCATCAAGGTCCAAAATTGATTACAATATGTAGTCCTCTGTGTAGGTTCCTCCAATGGTGTAAGTTTTTTTTAAGTTTGGTGTGAATTGTATCCGCTTACTGTCATACTTCGGGATCTCAATGTGGAAGGGAACCTTACTCTTCTCCTTGTTCTTTATGATATCGCTTACTGTCATACTTCGGGATCTCAATGTGGAAGGGAGGGTAACAAGGTGGCGGATCGACTAATGCGTCTGAGTTTGTCCTCACATTTTGTTGTTGACTGTGTTTGAACAGATATTGCTGATCTCATTCGTTGGGATGCCATTTGGCGGTGGGTTAGCCTCAGTTGACCCCAAAACCTTGCCTTGTACTCCCTCCGTTTCACAATACATGTCCTTTTAGTTTTGGGCACGTTTTTTTATGAGCGAAAAACTCTATAAAATATTATTTTTTTAATTAATTTTTTTATATAATGTGATACTTATTAGTAATAAGTATCAAATTATATAAAAATAATAATTAAAAAAATGATATTTTATAGAGTTTTTCGCTCATTAAAAAACGTGCCCAAAACTAAAAGGACATGTATTGTGGAACGGAGGGAGTAATATACTGTACGAAGTATATATATAAAAAAACCCTTTTTGAGTTTTGACGTTTTTTCTCATCCCTGTTGTGCGTTCTCTTCACAGCGTGGCCCCTTTGGTTAGTTGATTGTATGTTCTCTGCTGTGCGGAACCAAGCCCACCCCCCAAAGGTATCTAGCCTCCGCTGACAACGATTCACAATCTCAATTCCGCCTCCCTTTCTCCCCGCCGAGACCCAACTTCACTTCTCCTCTTTCGCCCCAGTCGGCTGAATCCTCTCTTTCGCACTCTGTTTCTGAATGTTGCTCACTTTCGCTTTCAGTTTGACCCCAATCTTGTCTCTGAATTCGGTACGTGCTCTTTCTCTCTCTTGCTCTCTCACTTTTGATTCTAATCTGTATACTTCTCACTGTCATCTTTTCCAATTCCAATCTAGGGTTTCTTGGAAATTTTATCGAATAGACATTTAGGGTTTTTTGGATCCTTTATTTTCTGGACTCATGCTAGATACACTAGAGTCGGAATTCAGAATGCAAGTTGCAGGGTGATTGGGTCGCTTGCACATATCTTTGACATTCTTTCGTATATCAGTATCATTAACGTGTTATTGCTCCCTCCGATGATTAAGATTTCATCTTACGTCCAATGTACCCTAGTATATTATCCCTCTGTTCCATAAGATCTGTTGTTCCGACGTAATTATTTGTATTTAATTGAGAAGCATGTCTTGGTGACGTGGTTTAATAACGAGCTTGATATGAAGGAAGCAACAAAGTTTCTCTGTCAGAAAGGAGCGATTTTTATGATACGAAGGAAGCAACAAAGTTTCTCTGTCAGAAAGGAGCGATTTTTATGAATAATGGTACTCCGTATTGATTAATATGTTAGACTAACTTGGTTTTCTTAGCTAGTGAAATTGTGAATGCATCATTTTTCATGTATGGGCATGATCGACATTTAAGCAATATTTGAATGGAAAATAATCACCTTAAAATATTTTTGCATCATGCTTTTTATGTTTTTGCAAATAAAGAGCCAAGAGTATAGCATCATGTACTACAGTATTTTCACTATTTGTTGCGGTAGAAGTGAAGTTTATTGCATCTATGCTCGTGTGTCATCTGTCGGATGGGTAATCCTTGCTTTGGTTGTTTGATGAATTTTGATATTGAAAGCGTCCTTTACTGGAGATTTGATCATTGGCCAACTGCAAACCCAGGAGTGCCTATTGCAATTGTAAGCCATACATTCGGGCAGATCAAAATTAATTGAATATGCAAAGTTTGTGTCTTGGTTTGAAATTTTCAATAGTCTTGTGAAATTTACAAGTCTTCTGGGTATAAAGCCCACATTGATGTGCTCGACTGGTTTCTGTTGTAAGTTCTCTGGAGAATTGTTGTATGTTTTGAGTTTTAGGTCATTGTTATTGGTTTTGTGAGTTGCATCTTAATTTTTAGGGTTATTGGGCCTTTTTGCACTTTGCAGGCTTATATACATTATGAGTTACGGCAGTTCTGGACTCTGTTGGAGAAGTATCAGGGAATTTCTAGTTCCTGGTAATTGCTCTTCCAGTTGACATCTTGGGGGGCATTCTGGAAGGTTTGCATCGGAAGACTTTGCTTGCCATTTTCCCTTGAGATTATACTACATTGCCCAATTGTATTTAGACGACTGTTTACATGTTTTCACAAAAGAAGGAATTGGATTTTATTAGTTGTGTTCTTTTATCCATTTCAGGAAGTATGGCTCTTCAAAAACACATACCTGCTAGCAATCCTCAGTCACTTGGCATTAAGCCCTTGAGATTTTCTGGTCAGATGGACAGGAAAACTCAGCGTACAGATGCTAGCATGCAGACTAACGTGGACATTGATCTCAGAGAACTTTATTTTCTGATTATGCATTTTCTGTCTGCTGGGCCATGTCAGAGAACTTGTGGTCAATTTTGGAATGAACTTCTTGAGCACAACCTCTTACCTAGAAGATATCATGCCTGGTATTCAAGGAGTGGGGTGCCAAGTGGTGATGAACATGACGATGGGTTATCATTTCCTTTAAGTTACAACAAATTAGTGGAAAGGTATACAATGTGCTTTTTATATGTTGTCATTTTATATCACCATTTTCAACCCATAGTGTTCATCTTTAGGTTTCTTGGGCACATAGGCGCTTCCAAATGTATGTAAACATGCTTCTATATGAATCCGTGCACCTGACATTGCTTGTGTTATTGTCCTGTTGAGTGATTTTGCCAATCCATTGCTTATGTAGGTACACTCATGTTGAAAAAAATCACTTGCTGAAGCTGCTGAAGCAGCTGATACTGAGCAAAGCACATCCGTTGATGGGTATGATGGGTGGGAATGCTCCAAATGCAGCGGATGTTCCTACCCTCCTAGGACTGGGTGACTTTTCACTTTTGAGCTGTATGTTCCTCATTTCTCGCGACTCTCAATTTCTGCATTCTTCTATGGATCCAATCTCATTAATTACGCAAATCGTTTGTGTTGCTAGGTGTTTAAGGTGTTACTCCATTTTGAAAAATTGACAAGGCCCCTTTTGCTACATTGTTTGATAACCATGCCTCACTATAAAGGAGCATATACTAGCCCAATTCCATCAAGTGTTTCATTGGCAAATAAAAGTATATGAGACTGTTATATTCCATCTGAATCATCAGATGAATATAAACTTTCCGTACTCTCTTTCTACAGGTGATGAAGATAAAGGCAGCAAGAAAGTCGAACCACCACCTGCTTACCTTCGTTGGCCTCACATGCAAGCTGATCAGGTTCGTGGCCTGAGATTGAGGGAAATTGGCGGTGGCTTCACAAGACACCACCGTGCACCATCAACCCGTGCAGCCTGTTATGCCATTGCAAAGCCATCAACAATGGTACAGAAGATGCAAAATATTAAGAAGACTAGAGGGCATCGAAATGCTGTTTATTGTGGTGAGTATTCTGTTCTTTACCCTGACTATTCTACCTATTATGACCATCACCATCATCATCATTATTGTTTTTATATTTATCATTGACATAAATATGACATGAACCTGAAATATCAAATGGTGACCCACCTCCCTCACTTCCCTTATTTTCTGGAAAAAAACAGCTTCTAGTGGACTGATATGATCCAGACAAGTGTTCATAATTTCTAATTTTTTTTTTGCTGGATTTTTTATAACCATCGATTTAAATGTAAAAAGTAGTTATTTGGAGTTGTGCTATAGTTCTCTAGTGGGATTAATGTTGCTTGTAAGTTCTTGGTTTGTCCTTTCAAGGGTTGAATGGTGAGCATGACTATAAAAGGTCTCTTACTACTTACCCTACAGTATTTGTCTTTGCACCAGATACAACAATCCTACTCACTGTTTCGCTGTAATGAGACTGTACATCCTCTTCAGGCAACTTCAGGCCCCTAGTTTTAAGGTTTTGGTGGAGTGTGGGAACACCCTTCTGTAGATAAAAATGCGAGCTTGAGAATGACTTCATAAGGCTTCGGGGTACGAAAAAATGGTAGCTGGTTTCATATCTTTAGCATATCACTTGTTTTAGTTTTGTTTACTCCTACTGATTAAGTGAAGTTTTTGAATTTTGACCATCTAGGGTATAGGGTTTAAGAACATCTGAACATGTCGCTGGAAAAATTACTGACATTTTTTAAAGAATTATTGCCAGTCAATCTTTTAGCTCAAAAAAATAAAGGGCATACATTCAAGTCAACATCATTGGAATTGGATAGCACCTCTGACTAACTAAATATTTTGGTTTACTGGTAATTGTTAATTTCCAGTTAGAAACCTACCCATCATTTGTTATCTAGAAGTGAGAAATAGATAAATTATAAGGGGAAAGGTTGAAGAAGACATTGTAAGGTTTCAACAACCAATCATTTTCAAAAGTGTAATTTGTGTCTGCATCCATTACACAGTCTTCTGCATTCAGTCATTCAGATGCGTCAGATTTGTATTCATGCTGACAAGTATTCTTACTTTCCCTCCAAATGTTTCCCCTACACAATATATCAGAAATCTCTTCACACGGTGAAACTATGTATCTGGTTTATTAGACCCCCCCAGACCCTACTAGGAGCGGGATAAACTGGGATAGTGGTTGTTGTTTGTTTGGTTCATTGCATCCCATCAACTTCCCTTTATATTTTGCTTCCACCTGCTGTTGTTTTGAACATGTCTAGCATCTTCTGGCTCTTTATAAATTTTCGATTAAAATTTGATGGTGTTGTCCCTTTTCTTTTCACTATTCATGCGGTAGCCATCAGGTTGATAAACTAATTTACAATGAATTTAAACAATCTTATTTCTTTAAGTAATTGAAAACAAAGTTTTATTAAAATTTCTCCATTAGGTTTAGGTTGGTTTAGTGGGAGACACATGTCTTTTGTCTCATCCTTTTCCCTTTTCTTTCCGACGATGATTTTGTTGTAATATCTCACAGCCACCTTCGATCGGTCGGGAAGATTTGTTATTACTGGTTCTGATGACCGGCTTGTCAAAATCTGGTCCATGGAGACAGCTTATTGCTTAGCCAGCTGTCGGGGACATGAAGTGAGCTCTAATTTTTTTTTTTTTGTATCCTCATCACCCAATGAATGTTATCTATTGTTTTTGTTCATCCCTTAACGTGTTTTTGTCACTGAAGGGAGACATCACTGACTTGGCTGTGAATTCTAACAACACAATGGTGGCTTCTTCTTCAAATGATTGTATCATTCGAGTTGTAAGTTTCTTTCCTTGTTCTGTTTTTCTTCTTTGATTTCCTTGGTCGTTTTTTGGATGACATGCATGCTTTATGTTACAGTGGCGTCTGCCTGATGGGTTACCAATCTCAGTCTTGCGAGGGCATACTGGAGGAGTTACTGCTATTGCGTTTAGTCCAAGATCAAGTGCTACATATCAGCTTCTCTCGTAAGGGTGGTTATGGTTTTTAGCATTAGCATTTTTTTTTGTATGATTACCCTGAGCAGATGATTACCAAAACTGTTGCATTGTTTCAGATTTTGAGAGTGATGTATCTTTTCCATTTTGTTGCATTTTTTTTTTCATATACTCTGATACCCATAAGCACCAGATTTATTATGAGTGGTAAGCAACGAGAAAAAGAATTATAGGAATCAATATGTTAAAAGAATGCTGAACAAGAATTCGATCAGTTATTGATGTGAATCCTTCCCATAGGATGAGATTATCTCAAGAACAAATGTCAATTTCATGAGAGAATGTCCACAATAATGACTTTATTTTTCCTTCACGAAGAATTAATGAACTCAAATCTATGGTTGCTGAAGTAAAATCTGTGTCCCTGTTTAATTTTGAAATTCCTAGAATATGGTGAAGAGATGTGGACAAAGCACTTTGTCTCACTTGAATGTGGAATGACAATGTTTGGTTCAAGTTTAGGTCTTCAAATCCTTGTTAATTATTGAAGGAAATATCGATCCTTTATTAGCAAAAGTCAATCAAGTTTTGTTTATAATAATAATATATGATTATTTATTGTTGTTATTATAATAATATAATAGTAATAATAATAACTGTTCCTACTGAAATGAACAAGAAAGCTGAATCTAAGGGTCAAATTGGTTTTGGGTGTCCAAAAATAGGTAACTAAGGGAGTCTCACCCGTATAAAATTTAAAAGGAATCAATCAGAAAGTTTCATTTATTTTTCACTTAGTCTGGTAGAGAAATGAGAAAAAGAAGACATAGCATTTGGATTTTGTATTCCCTGAAATGACATATTATATTGCCACAGTGCATCTCTATCACCTATTGCACCCTTTCGTTTTTCTTTTAAATTTCTCTCTTTGTGTTGCAGAGATTCAAATTTTGTTTGGATCATGGTAGACTTTAAGTATTGAGGGAGATTTGTCTGTAAAACAGCATACATGGGCTAGAGGTGGTGGAGCAACAATGTTGGGGTAGGATGGTTGCAACTATGGTAGATTGATAGTAGGAAATGGGGTTTATAACAATCTTACTGAATGTAAAAAATGGGTTGAATTCCCATTTTTAACATTTTCCACGGGGTTAATGTGCCAAACCTTGCTATTTTGCTTAAAGCGTCTTAAGGGTGAATGGTAGGAGAGAAGAAATGATCCTTTTTCTAAATCACCCTCCACCTTCACACTGAACCAAATCTATGAAAGGATTATAATAAGTTTATGTAAATTGGGGTTTGGGTGCAAAGTGTAAATAACTTCTTTGCCAGCTATAATAGAAGAATAAGAATGATAGCTTCCTTTCTTAATTCCTTAGTTGTGCAAAAAAGCACTTATCATTCACAAGTATAACTGTTGAGCATGTTAAACGAATTCTTACCTCTTTCCACAAAACCACTCTTACTCTTTCCACAAAAGGAATAAGTTACAATTAATTCTTTGAGAAAAGTTACAATATATAACAACAACAACATTCCTGTATATTCTGCATATGTAGGTCCGGGGTGTTGAGACTTGAGATTTACACAACCATTCCCCAACGAGCTGAGCAGAGAGGATGTTTCCAAGAGACACAGTGCTAATAATAATATATTCATAAAGCAAGAGAGATGGAAAAGAGACAATAAAGACAGATAGGGATCCTGGAAAAACAGACATGCCTAGCACCTAGAGAGACACTCTAAGAACCCTAAGCCTTATACCCTAAAACAAACAGTAACCAGTAACAACATGATGCCCACTTCGCAGAAAAAAATCACAAACCCGAACCCCTAATACTCAGCCCCTAAGTTACTATGTATTTAAGTTTAAAAAAAAAACGAAGGCCATGTTTGGGATGTAGCTTCTTTTTATTATTATTTAGCTTCAGCATCTTTTTGAGTTTATTTTGTATACCTGAGAAAAATCACTACACATTTAAGCTTGATCTCACAAAAACACTTGTTCAGCTGGTTGTCCAAACAAAGTGTAAATATGAATGAAACATTTAAGCAGTGCTTGAGTGCTTCTACATAGAAAAAATGTTTAGTATTTTGAAAACTGATTAATTCTTTGGAGTTAGAATCCTGCTACTGATGCAATGCATCTTGTCTTGCTGCTTGAAATGGTGGTTGTCAGCATTTATCTTTTATAATGACGACCTCTCTTGTAAATGTATTGAATCTTTGTGGCCCACTGTGCCGTTGAAATTCTCTGTTATAGAATGTAAGAGTTTGATTTGTCTGTAACAGAAAGTGTGTATATATCTTTTTAGTTGGATTAACTTAAATTTTCATATATGTGAACAAATCCATATTTTCCTCTTCATATTGTTCCCACAGTTTGTAATTTTTTTTTTGTTGGATCAAAATTGTTTTTTTTATGGTAATCAAACCAATGCTTTTTTTGTTCATACTGTTTTCACTTGAACTCTGAAGTATTTCAAATGAACCCTTTGTTTACTGTAGGGTAGCGGATGATGGAGTTTGTAGATTATGGGATGCTAGATCTTCCCAGATGAAGCCAAAGATGTTTCTTCCAAAGCCGTCAGACAATGTTGCTGGTAATTTTTCTCTTTAGTGGTTAATTAGATAGTCTTTAAAATGAGCGAAAAGTTTACTACATCAAACAAATACAGGGAGAAGCAGTGGTTCCTCGTCAGGCACATCTCAGCAGAGCCATCAAATATTTTGCTGTGCATTTAATGCTAGTGGGACTGTGTTTGTCACGGGTAGTTCAGACTTTCTTGCAAGGGTATGACCATTTTTCATTGTCTTGTAAGATCAATATTTTCTTCTAGGTAGCCTGGTATCAATTTTTTGCCATTCCTGAAGCATTTCAGGACTGAATACATTGATGCATCCCCCTAGCTACTGAAATATTTAAAAGAATATTGGAATGTTTTGTTGCATCTAGAAATGTCCTGGAATCTGGAAGCAAATCATCTATAAAGAAAAGAGAGAAATGGATTGATTTGATTTCTTCTATGTATGGCGTCAAGGTGGTGGTTGTTTGACATTGCCACCACCCCAAAACTGACTTCAACAAATTTTCATCCTTCTTCAATACTTGACCAAAATGTTTTTGATATCTTTCTTCCCTCTATACTTTCTCTGCCTTTGATCTTCGACGGTTTGGTATCCAGAGACAGGGTTATTGTAAGATGAATAAGCTGCGGTAATGCCAAAAAATGCCAGTACACAGATATGCTGAGTGAAATGTAATGGCTAGGATTTGTTTAGGTTGGGTTTGGGTGCGAGGGATCTGGATTTTGTTTCATTTGGCTTTGAAGCTTCTATGTTTGTGCTTCTGAAAAGATTTATCATGTAGCATATACCAAATTCATCTATATTTAAAAGTGGACGACTTCATATTTATCGAAAAACCATATCTTTGCTTTCCACTTCTGTTTCCATTTCAGTTTCCATGCTACTAAGGTTTGTGGAGCATGTAACTTTCTCTTATTTTACCCAAGGGTCCTACAATAATTTGTATCAGGCCGAGTGTGCAATTTAGTTTATAGTTTTGTCCTATTTTCACAGCTTGTTATCTTTTGCAGGTATGGAATGCTTGTAAATTTAACACAGATGATTCAGAACAACCAAATTATGAGATGGATGTTTTGGCAGGCCATGAAAATGATGTAAATTATGTTCAATTCAGGTGAGGAACTAAACTGAACTTGTATTGAAGTTTCCCATCAGGGCATGTAACAATTTTGTGCTTTTATATGCAGTGGTTCAGCTGTGGCTTCTAGGGCCTTTTTGCTTGATACAAAGGAAGACAGCAATCCTAAATTTAAAAATTCTTGGTGTGTAAACATCCCCAGATATTTGTGGCTTATTGATTGTGTATTTAGAGCTGATTGCCTAATAGACTATTCTAAATTTTGATGAGAATTCATTCATCAATACTTGTGTAGGTTTGCTCATGATAACATAGTGACCTGTTCTCGAGATGGAAGTGCAATTATTTGGCTTCCAAGATCACGTAAATCACATGTGAGTTGCCTTCTAGAGATACTCTCAGTCTCTCACTCCCATTCTTCCAACTTTTCTTTCTGG
The DNA here is from genome assembly GCA_037127255.1 of Persicaria tinctoria. Lineage (NCBI taxonomy): Eukaryota > Viridiplantae > Streptophyta > Magnoliopsida > Caryophyllales > Polygonaceae > Persicaria > Persicaria tinctoria. The sequence continues at coordinate 329,259 of JBANSL010000019.1, read as the reverse complement.
CTATTAGGTTTGTTGTCTTTATTCGCCATAATTTTCTCTGATACAGCATATAGTATGTTTCTTTGTAGGGAAAATCTGGACGTTGGACTCGAGCATACCATCTCAAAGTACCTCCTCCTCCCCTGGCTCCACAGCCACCCCGAGGTGGTCCGCGCCAGAGAGTGCTTCCAACTCCTCGTGGTGTTAATATGATTGTTTGGAGCCTGGATAACCGGTTTGTCCTTGCTGCTATCATGGGTATGTTTCATGTTCATAGCAATTCATATCGATGTAGTTGATTCATGATTGGCTAATTGTTCTCTCTCATTGCCGCATGCTCAAAAAATTAAAATTACGCTGTCTCTTCAACGGGATTGAATTATGTCATGATCTTTCAGTTGGATCCCTCCTTGTGGATCCCACAGGACCCACAGCATAGACCCTTGGGTTATTGATATATTGCTTTACATATAAGCTTGCACCAATCCTACCTGACACTTCATTACAACAGCGAGGGGGTTGAACCAAGTAAGAAAAAATGGGGTAATTGGATTTTCCTTAAGCTACGAACAAGTTTTTAAGAAAAGAGACTGTAAAAAAAATTTAATCTTGTGAAGATTAAGGATTTGAACCCATGATCCTTAAGAAAAGAAATGAAACACACTCCTTAAACGAGTTGTGCCACCTTAGCTTTTTTTTTTTTTCTTTGTTAACTTAATGGATTGAAGCCTTTTTTTATACATCTTTCTATTATTTTATTTTTCAAAAAATGGGGTAGGCTGCAGCAAAACCCAGCCCCACCCCTAGATCCGTGCCTGACAACTGTCTTTTTTCTTCCATTTTCCCACCTTTTTAATGGTGCAGTCATACTTTCTTCTCCTTCCCAAAAAGTCTGTCCTCTATAAAATGCTTAACAATCATTTTTGTTGGTTAAATTTACGGGTTTTCTTATTATTGTTTTAGATTATTTTGGGTTTTGTTATTGTGTGGTTTGGGTCTAACTTGGATGCAAATGCCCTATGATTGGGTTATGTTGGAGTCGGACTCAAGTCAGGTTTGTCAGTTTCGGTTTAAAAGCAGATAGGTTTTTATGGATTTTATATCAAGTAAGCTTTTGTCACTCTACCCAGAGGTTTCCGTTTCCTCATTAGTTGTGTTTTCAATCATACTATAGGCCATTGGTTACCTGACCTATCCTCATCCCAGATCAAATAGCTGCCCAAGTTGCATCTGGTGCATTTGAGTGATTTGATTTTGGAGAAATTATTTGAGATCATAAAGTCTACATGACAAATTAAATTTTTGGGTTTGCTCTGTAAATGCTTTGGAGGCTTTAACATTTTCTAGACGGGCCAAACCATGGAACTTTTTTTAGTTTCTCTCATATTTCTTTCACTCTATTATGTACTTCACTTTGATTGTGATACATTTTATCTTTTGTCTGGAATTAGTCTCATATGGTGGAGGTAATTGATGACTTTTAGATGAGTGAGGAGGGTTAATAGAGAGGAAAGAGCGCAGGGTGACAGTTTGGGCCGGGAAGTTTGGAGGATATTATGCTCCAATCTCCTTTTTTTGTAACAATATGGTTCATATCCTTTATTGGATGATGTAGGGGTTTTTCCTTTGATAATATATTTTAATGAGGTAGGCCAATATGAGGATGAGTTAAGTGTTTAAAGTGGACCAAATGACATACATAGATGAAATAGATGTGTTACTTATTGAATGATCAGCCTGTTTGACAATCTACATGCATATTTACAATATTATGTATCTCTCCCCTAATCTCAGAATTGCACAATTCTGAGGTTCTGCAGATATATGCATGTCTAGGTATCATAGATGGCCAATTATCATGCTTGTTAACTGCAATATGAGAAATAGATGTAATTCATAGTATTCTTCTAATTCATGTTATGTCTAGTGCTTCTATCAAATGTTACTTGATCCATTTTATTTCTGCTTTCTTTTTTGATTATCTTCTTGGAATACAGATTGCAGAATATGTGTGTGGAATGCTGCTGACAGTAGTTTAGTTTATTCTTTGACGGGCCATACTGAATCTGTAAGTTTATCCTGCCTGAAGCTTGTTGTTTATTCCATTCTCCTTTTTTGTTTCCCCTTCTTATGGACAGAGTAAATGGCCTTCTGGATGTACTACATCATAAACATTTTCAAATTGTGCATTTTTTCATTGGCCCAGCCATGTATAATAAGGATTGATAGGTGCTTAAAACAGTTGCCTTCTGGATGTACTACATCACTTTTCTATTTCCTCAAGATGTTTGGTCAGGCTGTGACATAATTGTCTCTCCATTTTCCGCAGTTAAGCCCAGTTTAGACTTACATTCTTGCTACACGTCTTTGACCTTGTAGAAGCATTGGTGCATTTTCTCTGAGGGTGAATCTTGTTGCATAATTTTGGTGTTCAACTTTTCCTTCCAATTCACACATTCAGTTAAAAGTCTTGCGTGTAGTTTGACTTTGAGATGAACTATGGAAGTTAGCTTTTAGAAGTAAAGCAACAAATTTAATGAATAATGGAAAAATCTCGCTGCAGAAGCCGCATATGTAGTAGTATTCTTTGTGGCTGAGATTTTGTTTTTGCCAACCTGTAAATATATAATATTAATATATAATGGATGCAAAATTGTGCCAATGTGCAGTGGTTGGTTCCTTTACAACATCAAGGCACCCACAATGGCCACAAGCCAAACGTATACCCAAATCAATACCACGAAAGCCTAAATACTATACCCCTAAACTAATCATATTACAAAAAAGGGTATACCATCCCTCAAACACCAACATATCTAACCATCCAGTATCTCTAAGTTTAGTTGATTTAGATTTAGCACAAATAAGATCTTTATGGGCTGATCATTTCATTCTTCTAAAACCCCAAGATTTTGGGCTTTCCAAGTGAAATACGGTCACTACCAAGCCAGTTAAACAACCCATCAAGGCTCTCTATGGTTGATGTGTATCCAAGCAAGAACCCTTTTAAGTACTTCCTGCACACAAGGGCACGCTGACCATAAATTCTCCTCGGTCTCAAGCCCATTCCCACATAGCACAGACCATAAATTCTCCTCGGTCTCAAGCCCATTCCCACATAGCACACACCTCAAGTCAATGTCCATGCCCCTATCAAAGAGCACCTGCCTAGTAGCAAACTACCAAGCCTCTCCTTCAAAGAGCCTTTGTGGCTTGGCGTTGAGGAACCCTCCTGTTCTTCGCAATTTCTTACCTTCTTTGGAGCAAGCAGGTGGTTGCTATATACTAGATTTTTTTACGCATACTATTCCCTGCTACACTGCCTGGAACCCTAATATTTCCCCATCCTGCTGCCGCTAACCTGCATAGGCCAGTGCTCTCAGGAACCAACTTCTACATAGTTGATCATTCCTCCCGGCTTGTTGACACCTTTAATTGTAGTTATTTCTTCATTTGTCAACTTAACCTATTCCTGCTCTCAAATCTCATTATCTGCAAATTATCAGCAGTTGACTAGCAGCTTAAAGTTTTATGAGTAGCAATGTTAGTTTGGGTAAAAGTGGCAGTGTTGAGAAATGGAATCAGAGAAACTAGTTGGGGCAGTGGAGAGCTGAGTGGAGGACATGTTAAAATTTGTGGGTAGAGTTATGTCCCAGTTTTCAAACAGCTGGATGATTGTTTACTTACTCCCGCTTTCAGCTGTCAAATTGCCAGTTAATTTCTATCTCTAATCTTTTTTTTTAGTATTAAACTAAGTATTTTTCTATTCGACTGATGTTTGAGCTGAGGCTTTTGTTTTTGAACTTGTTTCTTATAGACATACGTCCTGGATGTTCATCCTTTCAATCCTCGAATAGCTATGAGTGCTGGCTATGATGGCAAGATTATTGTTTGGGATGTAAGTGATTATTTGCATAGCTCTTCAAATATTTGGTTGTGTATTCCATTTTCATTTGATCCTTTTCATATTGGCGTTGTTAGATATGGGAAGGAAAGCCCATCCGGATATACGAAACTGGACCTTATAAGCTTGTTGACGGGAAATTTTCACCGTAAGTAACAATGTTTCTGAAATTATTATTTTATATGTCTATCTAGCTTATTCTCCATTGTTTGTTCCTTTCCTTGTTGATCTCACTACCACAGTGCTTTGTTTAAAATTTATAAGACTTTGTTTGGTACTTGTGTATGAATTATCAGAAGGCACCATCTGTTTTGTGCATTGAAATTATGAACTATTTTGTTGTCTTTTTTAACATAAAACATGAAATCATGCCCCTTTATGTAGTTATCATCAATATAGGTGTTCTATGGGTGGTACTCTGTACACATTTATGGAAAACTTGGGATTGTGATTTCATCCCAATCTCAAAATCGATTCACATTTTTTATAAAAAAAATTAACATATTGTTACGCAAACAGATGAAGACTAGTTCTATGTTGAACTGTTGTAAATGGATATTCACTTGTATTTCATTTCCATACACTGAAGAGTGTCTCAACATATGGGCCACAATTATGAGCCTGGAGCCTTTGTTTGCCATAGATGGTGTCCAGTGGAGAGTTTTCTTGACATCTTGTGCTATCTATGTTTTAATTTTTTAGTTTAGTTAGTAAATCACTTAGCATACCAATTAACCAGTTTCCTGAATCGCACAGGGATGGGACTTCAATTGTAGTTTCAGATGATGTTGGACAACTGTATATATTAACTACTGGTCAAGGCGAGTCTCAAAAGGATGCAAAATATGACCAGGTAGGAGTCTAATAAACGAGCTCTCTCTCTCTCTCTCTCCATCCAATCCTTGTAACTCTTTTCTGATTATAGTCAGTTCTCTCTTTGGCAGTTCTTTCTAGGAGATTATCGACCTCTAATCCAAGATACTAATGGGAATGTCATTGACCAGGTTACTAGTCATCTGTAATTTATTAATTATCGTGTGATTTAGCTATCCTTGCTTGTTTTTCTCTGGAATATTTCTGTGGGAACTGGTGAAATATATTCATGCTTTGCACATGTCTACTATACTTGTCATTCACCATGCTATTTGGTTCTCCCTCCGACCTCAAATAATGGTCATTTTAGTGGAAATTTCTTGTCCCAAATTATTTGATGTTTTGATAATATATATGGCGAATTTCAATTTAAATTCTTATTTAATGGATAATTTATGTTTTCAAGGTAAAATTTGTACTTTTTCTCTCTTGGTAATTGAAAAATAACAATTGAAATTTATTACTTTATTTTTTTAATTACTTCTTAACAAGTGTGCTCAATTCTAAGTGCTCGTTTGGATTGGTTTAAAAAACCCAGGAAGTGGAATATCCCAGAAAGTTGGATAGAATATCTGCGTTTGGTTAAAAAATTTGTTCTCCAAAAACCCAGGAATTGAAATTCCCATGAATTTAACTTCCTGTGAAACACAGGAATTGAAATTACCAAGGGGGTACATGGTAAGACAACTTCCACCCTTTTCTTACTAATAAAAATCCCATATTTATCTCAATATATCAAATCCACCATTTTTTCATTTTTCAACCAAACATGTTTCATAAAATCCCAGAAAGTGTAATTCATGGGAAGTAGACTTCCCATGAATTAAATTCCCGGGAAGTATACTTCCTAAGTTTATCCAAACGAGCACTAAAACGACTTTTGTTTTGAGACAGGGAGTATGATTTATTGTGTTTGGTCGAATGATCAAAGATTCATGTTGTATACCCTATCTGGACACTGTAACTAATCTGTTGTTATATTATACTTCTCAATGTCACTTTGATAAGTTTCCACCATGAGGTTACATGTTTCATCAAGTACTTGCTTATGCTAAATATCGAGTGGGGCTTGATGCAGGAAACTCAGCTTGTTCCATATAGAAGAAATATGCAAGATCTTCTCTGTGATTCAGGTTTGTCCTTGCTTCCTTAGTTGCATGTAAATCATAAAATGCGCTGTTTTATGATTGTTAGGCTTTTCCCTTAAAATGACAGGTATGATTCCATATGAAGAACCCTATCAGAGCATGTATCAGCAGCGTCGGTTGGGAACTCTAGGAATTGAATGGCGCCCTACTTCTGTACGATTCACTGTCGGGCCAGACTTTACTTCAGACCAAGGTTATCAAATTCCGCCACTGGCAGATTTGAATGTGCTAATCGATCCCCTACCTGAGTTCACTGAGGTCATGGATTGGGAACCGGACATTGAAATTCAAAGTGATGATTCTGATTCAGAGTACAATGCAACTGAAGAGTTTTCCTTTGGTGGGGATGAAATTACTTTAACCACCTCTGGCGGCTCTGAATGTAGTGGAGAGGACAGTGAGAATGAAAATGGTCATAAAGACATCCTCCGCAGATCAAAAAGGAAAAAAGATAGGAGGGAAGTAAGTAGCCATATTATCTTTATCCTTTGAAAAAAATCTTAAATGTAGTGTATGCCATTCAACTTTTTTGTACTGAGCATGTAGCCCTTGCCTATAGGCTGTAGTAGTTCTCTTTGATAGAAAGTGTAGCTAGTAGATATACTCCTGTGTATAACCAACAATTTCTCTTGGCCTAATCATTCTCTTTTCGACTTATTTCTATGTTTCTGAAGGGCATCTCCTTTTTTTTGGCTACGTATGCAGATTGAAATCACTACTTCTTCAGGGAGGCGTGTCAAGAGAAGGAACTTGGATGAGTATGAAGATAGGTTGCATAGAATTGATCAGACCAAAAAATTTAGAAATGTGAGAAAAGCCTCGAGGAAAAAAGCATCATCAAAATCATCAAGGCCAAGGAGAGCTGCTGCACGAAATGCCCTTTCCTTATTTTCTAAAATTAACGGAACATCTCCAGATGGAGAAGATGGTGACGGCATCCTGAATGATTCATCAGAAAGTGATTCTGTACTTCAAGATTCTGACTTTGAAAGTGAAGAATCAGAAAAAAATATTTTGGACAATCATTTGAAGCAATTGAAAGGAAAAGAAATTCTTTTGGATGATTCCGAGGATTCAATCAAACCTCACGATCTACCTTCTCAAAGTTCTGGAAGTAGAAAAAGGCTGGTTTTGAAATTGCCTGCACGTAGCCGGAGTAGAAATTTAATTTCGGATAATTTGACCTTCGGGAATGAGAATATGCCTGATTTCTTGGGTCCATATGCCGCTTCCCATGTGACCAAAGGAGTGGACGAAGGTACTTCAAAGCTTCAAAACAAAGAAGGTGGCTGCATGATCCTAGATGAGCATGGACTAGCAGAAAATGGTGAAGCTGGAACTACTGGAAAAATTCTGAACTTATCAGGAGGGTTCAAGGATGGGAATATCAAATGGGGTGGGGTGAGAGCTCGTACATCAAAGCGTCTTAGATGGACCGAGATTGTTCCTTCAGTTATCACCCCTGGACCTACTACATTTGACGGTCAGAATGAATCAAAGAGTGTCAATGGACAACTAAGTTCTATGTGCCACAGTACTCTCAGAATTGATAATGACATGGCCGCATTTAAGTCAGCAACTCATTTGAGTGAGGATCTTGGGTTGGCTGGTACGTCTGAGGAACCATTCAATTCTGATGCATTTAGTGATTGTAATAGATTAGCAAAGCAACTTAATGTGGAATGCAATGATGCTTGTTTTGTTCATGATAACTCTATGCCTTGTGGGTTGACTGAACCAGAACATGACAGTAGTGGAACGGTGAAGTTGAGAATTAGGTCAAATGGGGCATTATCAGATCCTTGTAGTTCTTCTAAGTTGATCAATGGCAATAATCAAGATGAGGAATGTCAGGGGAAGCCTGCCAACAATGAAGTTAGTTTTGTTCATGGAAATGTTAATGGTGTGCAAACTCTGAATGGAGTAACAAATGGGAAGGCAGGCTCAAGCTCAAGAGATTCAGAGTGTTTGCAGTCGCTGAGGAGTGAGAGAATGTATAGTGCTGTTTACAGAAGGTCAAAGGGAAGTAGAACAAGAACGCTTTCAGGAGCTGATGGTCAAGGAAATGTAATTGCTTCAAATGCAAGCAATGTTAATTCTTGTGGGAATTCCAAAACAGGTGATACTGAAACTGATGAGCCTTTGGCCTGTTCTGCAGGGCAGGTAGACTTGGATCAAATTTCTGGAGGTATGATTAGGAGATCAGTTAGAGCATCAGTAGGGGTTGAGGATAATTCAACAAAAAGGCTTGAAAAGATCCCTTTGGTAGAGTGTGCCTCAGGAATGAAATTGGGGTTGAGGTCTACGAGAAACAGAAGAAGTACTTACACCTTTGAAACCAGTATCATAGATAGGAGAAGATCAAATCAATCACAAAAGAAGGTTTCCTGGCTCATGTTGTCTTCGCTTGAACCTTATCGATATATTCCGCAGCAAGGGGATGAAGTTGTATACTTAAGACAGGTGACTTCCGTTATTTTTCTTATTTTCCACTTAAATTGCTATATAGGACCTCTCTACTTCATTTTATATTTGAGAACTTCTATTAAGTTGTATGATTAAACATGCTTTCAGGGACACGAGGAGTATATAAATTCCGTCAAAGGATCTGAAAGGGGACCTTGGCAGTATCTTAAAGGGAAAATAAATTCTGTTGAGTACTGTAAAGTTATAGATCTTGAGTACTCTAATCTTCCTGGGTCTGGAGATAGCTGTTGTAAAATGAGATTAGAATTCGTAGATCCTGGTTCTAAGGTATTTAGCGAGGCCTTTAGACTGACATTGCCAGAGACTAGTTTCCCAGACTTTTTGGTTGAAAGAACGAGATATAATGCTGCTGTTCAGAGAAATTGGGCTGCAAGGGACAAATGCCAGGTGTGGTGGAAAAATGAGGACGAGGATGATGGCAAATTGTGGGATGGCAGAATTGTAGGTGTGAAGGCCAAATCGCAAGATTTTCCAGATAGTCCATGGGAAAGATATGCCATTCGTTACAAAAGTGATCCTGGTGGGCCTATTCAAAATCACAGTTCATGGGAACTTTTTGACTCTGATACTCAGTGGGAGCAGCCTCGCATTGATGACCAGATCGCTGCAAAATTGCTTGCTTCCTTGGACAAATTAGAACAGTCAGGAAATCGACCTCAGGTAAACTTGGAACTTTATTATGTTTAGTTTTCATCTGATTGTAAAGAGGAAGATAACTTATCATGCTCCAAAATATTCCAGGATACTTATGGGGTTCAGAAATTAAAGCAGGCTGTGGAGAAGTCCAGTTTTTCAAACAGGTAACTCAGGATTTTCCGCTTGTAAAATTTGCACAAAAATGCTGTGTCTGTTTATGCCTATGCATTTTTAATATTTTATTTATAGGAAGGGTCAAATCGATTGTCTTTGTGAGTAATATAAATGCATGAAAGTTGTGCATCGTGTATAGGTTTCCAGTGCCATTATCATTGGATGTGATCCGGTCAAGATTGGAGAACAACTATTACCGAGGTTTAGAGGCGGTTAGGCATGACGTGACTGTGATGTTGGCGAACGCTGAATCTTACTTTGGGAAAAGTACAGAAAATTCAGCGAGAGTGAGGCGCTTGGCGGAGTGGTTTGAAAAGGTGCTATCATCAGTGTAGGCCTGTGTAGGAAGGAATTCTTAAACTGACTGACAGTTGAATAGGAAGATGGATGGCCAGGAAAGTGGCTGCTGGATGAGGATATAGCTAATCGCACTGCATCTTGTCTATATATATATTCCTGATGACCTGAGCTGAAACCATTGATGAGGAAGTCTCTCTCGCTCTCTCTCTGTTGCCTTTCTTTTTCTTTTGATATTCAGATTAAGAAATGCTGGTTGCCCGAGAAATTTGTATAGAATAATTGTCTTCGATGTCGATCAATTTGACAATTTTCATAGATAGAAAGCGGCCTCTCCGGCGGCTTGAGGAAAGGGAAAATTCATTCGCATATGTTCATCTCTGTTTTTCTTAATTTTACTGCATTTACATCTCATTCAAATAATTTACAGGTAAGAGGTGGGAAGATCCATACACATCTTGGTCTTTCTTAATTTTATGTATTATCAAGTACATGTTTTTCCGAGTTCTCTTCAAGCTATGTTTGTTGATTTTTTATTTTGAGAAACAAGAATGTCCGCTTTGTCGAGTAATATGACACTAGTGTGAGTCCCGTGTCTAAGACATAGATATTTATTTAAAATTTTGAGTTACATTATAAATTTCTAATGTAAGTATTTTTGAAAGTTAAGTGGTAGTAATATGTTAAAAAATGCATAAAATAATTTGATAATGTATGAAAATAATGGAATAATATAAACAAAAATAATGGTTTGTTGGAAAAATTATTTATAATCCCTTAATCGAATAATTTCTCAATAATAATAAAGAGAAGTACAACTCAATGTAAAATAACAACCGATTATATAGGTTTTTATAATATGCACTTATGAACATACAGTTAGAACATAAAAATAAAGAAAAATCATAGGGTTGTACTATGCATATACTTTAGGGGCTAATGCATTGAAAACAAAAATAAAGGCATTTATTTAAAAAAAATAAAAATAGGAGGGTTAATCATAAAATTCTAAATATAGAAGGTTTAGTAATAAAATTCTAAATATTTTTTCAATTTCAACAATATTTTTTTATTTATAATATTATAAGTTGAAAATAAATTATAGAAAAAATATAGGATTATCATATAGTTTTATTCCTTAATTATATCATTTATTTTTATTTTTTTATTAAATAAATAAATAAATATTAACAAATAAATGTTAACAAAGTCGTTGAGAGCCAAATTGCTTACACTCTATCGGTATATATAAAACAAATAAAAGAAATTTTAAAAATACATGGAGTTAAATCATGGAAATACTAATTAAAATATCCCCACTTGGAGAGGGTATGGTAAAAATATATCTTCAACCCTCAAATATAATAAAAATATCCCGACCTTTGAAGATAGTGGTAATACATTACCACGGGTTTTCTCACGGGTCAAAAATGCTAACAAGACATCCTGTGTGGATTTTTTTTACAAGGCAACCTGCGTGAAAGCCTTTTTACAAATTAGCACTAAAATTGAGTTTTTTTTTTAACGGTTTCCTTAGGAAAAAAATAAATAAACCTACAACAAAATTATACCCGAAAAACGAAATTGATTTAACTGGTGGTTGTTTTACGAGTTTGCAAAATTAGAGTTTGTGATTTTCGTAACAATTATGAATATGATTTTGCTGAGTAGTGGTTGGTGTCAGTGTGTTGATGGTGGTGGTGGAAGATGGTTAACCATTTCGGAATGGCTCAATCGGAAAGGACTTGTAGATAGTACCCATAGGTCCCCGGTTCAAACCCCGGGTGACCGCTCTTTATTACCAAATTCAAGGTGGTGGAAGATTTTTTTTATATATAAGGTAATAATTCGAGGGCCAGATAGACCTGGCTCCTCGAGTGGCCGACAAAGTCGGTAGAAGGTGAACCGTCAAACATACAACCTAAAATAAAATAAGAAGGTGCAATACAAACAGTAACAAACAACATATCAAGGTGGTGGAAGATGGTTGAGTTGTGGTGGTTGATTTGAACTCATCCCCAAAAAATTTATAAATCCTATAAAATCAATTAAAAGAATAGTTAAATTAATTAAAATTTGGGGTTCTTAACTTATGTCATTGGAAAATAGGTTAGAAAAATCTTTGTACTTAAATTTTAAATTTCAATATATTTAGTGCTCGTTTGGATTGTTTTGAAAAACCCAGGAAGTTAAATATGCCAGGAAATTGGATAGAATATCTGCGTTTGGTTAAAAAATTTCTTCTCCAAAAACCCAGGAATTGAAATTCCCATGAATTTAACTTCCTGTGAAATACAGGAATTGGAATTACCAAGGGGGTACATGGTAAGTGCTCATTTGGATTGGTTTGAAAAACCCAGGAAGTTAGATAGAATATCTACGTTTGGTTAAAAAAATTTATCTCCAAAAACCCAGGAATTGAAATTCCCGTGAATTTAACTTCCTGTGAAATACAGGAATTGGAATTACCAAGGGGATACATGATAAGACAACTTCCACCATTTTCTAACTAATAAAAATCCTTTATTTATCTCACTATATCAAATCCACCATTATTTCATTTTTCAACCAAACATGTTTCACAAAATCCCAGAAAGTGTAATTCACGGGAAGTAGACTTCCCATGAATTAAATTTCCGGGAAGTAGACTTCCTACATTTATCTAAACGAGCACTAAGACAACTTCCACACTTTTCTTACTAATAAAATCCCTTATTTATCTCACTATATCAAATCCACCATTATTTCATTTTTCAACCAAACATGTTTTATAAAATCTCAGAAAGTGTAATTCATGGGAAATAGACTTCTCAGGAATTAAATTCCCGGGAAGTAGACTTCCTACATTTATCCACCATTATATTTATGGTACGGATAAAAACAAATACTATAAATAGATTGGACAATAAAATCTGCAATATTTTTTAAATATTTTAAGTCCTATAATTATATTATGAGAGTAATTTTAAAATTTGAAATTATCCTTGAATTTTATTTCAAGATTTAAGCAAACTTAAAAAAATCATTTAAACCTAAAAAATATTCTTTAATAAAATGGATACATTATTTTTTTTCTTTTTTCCTTTATAGGAGTTTATAAATTGAAGAAAATGTTACACTAACTAGTATATTCATAGTTTTACCTTAAATGGAATCTCATCCAATTAATCCATAATATTCATAGTTTCCATAGTGAGGAAACCCGTTTGGAGAATCCCATTGTTGCGAGATCCGGGATTAGGTTGAGAGCATAAAACATGAAGTAATCGGGCTTTACCCGAGGGGCGCGGTAAGATTCCGGTCCGTGCACTATGACCTGAGTCGAACTACCTAAAAATTGGTCGCTCACGACCTTCTCTCCTTGGGCGATTATCTCTTGACTCCTGGTATAATTGGGCACGGATGTCCTTATAATCTTTCATCCGTGGAGCAAGATGTGAAAAATTGTATCATTCCTTGTGCTATCTCATGCTCTTTTTCTCCGCGAATGATTTATTCGGAGAGTTTGCGGAATCTTAATATCTTTTTGTGGTCACTTGGTTACTTTGCTCGCTCTTTCACGTGGAGATATTAACTCTATTCTTTTCTCTCTTCTAATTTCTCCCTTTCTTCATTCCAAAAGTCATTTCTTTCGTATTCGAAATGGCCTTATATACTATTTAGCTTGTACGGACACCTCTTGACAAATATCGTGTGGGATTAGCCATGTGGCTGACTTGTATCTCCACTTTAGAGGTGGGCATGCTTGCTAGTGTTGTTTTCATGTTAGAGAAAATGTGTCATTTGTCTAATATATTTGTGGACAATAATTGTTCCAGAGAGTTTTTTTACGCGATTACGACCTTAGATAGACCGATAGTTATCTGAATCTTCGGGATCTTTTGAGTGCTTTGGTCCACGTTTGTTCCCTTAGGGTACACTAATCTCGTCTGGTGATGTGTCATAGTACGTTCAAACATGGCTTCGTCACATAAGAAGTTTTTTTCCCTCTATCTATGATCTTAATATTTGTAGTTTGTGTAACACACTGCTTACATTGGATATAATAAGAATGTTGGAGGTGATTTATGATTCAAGTCGTGTCAATGTCACAAAAACTTTTTTTTTCAAGCTTCAAGTGAAAATAACAGACCTAAAAAGGCATCAGCACCCATGAGTTTTGCTCACCCCCTTTACAGCACCCACATTGGTAGTTTTTAGTGGGTTTTTTAGAGGCAACAAAATATTATAATATTGAAGAAGGGTGAAAACCCCAATTTTGAGTTGCTTGGGTAGCAACTACACTAAAAACCCAAGAAACCCAGATTGAAGAGAGAGATAGAGAGAAGGGGGGAGAGAGAGTGAGTGGAAATTGATCGGACAAAAGAGAAGGTGATACCGTATGCTATTATTTATAAGTGTAGAAATAACAAATTGGGGTTTTATGGATGTGGGTTAAAAAATAAGTTGGGTTTTTTAAGGAGAGAGAGTGTGATAAAAGAGATTAAGAAACCCCAGAAACCCGCACTGATGCGGATGCTCTTACTTACCTTATTCCTTTCTTATTGGTGTGGGGTAAAACCCATCATGAAAAGGGGAATGGAAAACCTCGGTGGTATGGGGTAATCCCATCCCTTCCCCATCTCTTTTTTATTTAAACAAATTTATAAAAGTGTGTTATATATTTTTTTATTAAATGGAATAAGTTTTGATTGGTTAAAAATATATGTTGGGGTATAAATAAAGTTTAAAAAATACTAATGGGGTAAACTTATGAATGCGAGATAAAAGTTAGAAATTCTTAAATGATAGAGTATAGTTAATGGAAAATGAAGTGTCAAAATATTACGAAGAGAGAGGGATGAGGTTAACCCATGAGTGTTGATAAAACAGTAAAAGGACTAGGGGTCAGTTTGGTAAAACAGAGTTGATGAGGTAGCTGAAGCTGATAGGGTAGCTGAAGCTGATGGATTAAGTGTATTAAATACGAGTATATGCTAAATTAGAGTTTTCAGAAGCTAGTAAGGTGTTTGGTGACCCAGCTGATAGAGTAGCTGATGCAAACTAGCTGATCAGATAGAAAAAAAATGAATAAAATTTTGAAAAGCTTGGAGTGAGTAGCTGTTGAAAATCTAATTTCAAAAGCTAATTAAATTAAAATCTTATATTTAACTTATTTAAAACTATAAAATATTAAAACCAAAAGCTCCGAAAAGCTCCTTGCGTTGCCAAACGGACCCTAGGTGGTGCATATGTATTGACATCTCTTAAAACCCCGAGTTTTACGGTTTTTATAAATTCAAATGAATGGAGGGGGTGATTATATCTCTATAAAGTTGCAATAAATGTTTCTCCAATTTTAGTGAATATATGCACACACACATTATTTACTAACGATAATTTTATTATTCATTATTATGATAAATGCTAAAAATTTAACATCCATAATAATATTCAAAATATAACAATGAATGCAATTTTCTTTTAATTAAAAACACAAATGTACTTAGCCATATTCATTTGTTGTTGTTGTTGTTATTATTGTAATTATTATTACTTAATTATTTAAAGGGTGATTTGCTAAAATAACCCTTTTGGGTGAAACCTTAGCACGCCTAACCCCATCCGGAAAAAAATTGCACAATTCCGGATATCCGGTTTTTTAGTTTAACCGGTAGCAGGTTAGTGGGGGAGACTGGACACTGTGAGTTTGACAGCTGGACAATTGAGAGAGAGAGAGAGAGACGGAAAAGCGAAGAAAAGATAGTGAGAGAGAGAGAGTCTGTGTGAGAGAGATGTGCGTGTGAGAGAGAGAGGGAGAAAATCTTGAGCATTATTGACAAGACAGGTAGAGAGAGGGAGAGAGATGGAGCAGCTGGCTACAGTAAAAAGGAGAGAGCCAGATTGTTCCCGCCCAGCGATGGCGCCAAAAAATAAAAGGGAAAAGGGAGGGAGGAGGGGGAGGGTATATAAGCATTGAAGAATTTCTGAGGGAAATCATTAGTCCCCATTAATGAATTGCAGGGGAAATGGAACTTGAAGAAAGGGAATGGCCGGCGTGGGATTTGAAGAAAGAGGTAGGCGTCCAATGATGTGTGGTCTATATAAGGAGATCAGAGGAATGTTGGGCGTCACTTTTATTCACAAAATCTGAAGAAAGAGAGAGAATCCATTGAAGAAGAAGCAAGTGGGCCTGGGTTTAGTAAACAGTTTACTTGTACGAAGCCACTTTTCACTGGAGAGTGAAATCGTACCCACATGACATGTGTTGGAAGTTACTGGACATTGCTCTAATCGGACATAAAATGGGTAAGTGTTGTCTCTATATATGGTAAGTGTTGTTCATATGTAATTACTGCAGTAAAAATTAATTTCTGTCTCCCTATGTAATGCATCAGGGGAAAAATCATCAGTTTGTATCATTGTATTGTTTGGAGGATGGTGGGCGTGTGAAGGCGGCACTTGGGTCTTCACGGGAACAAGGAGCCAGAAAGCCATGTAGGTGGACGAAATGATTGACTATGTAAATCTAAAAAAACAGGTGATGGACAAGTTTAATGTCGATGGGAGGAGGAATGATGTGGAGCTCACATATGTAAAGCCAAAGAAGGAAGGGTCCAGGCCGTTTGCTATCGGGGATGACGAAGACTTGGAGGCCTACAAGTTTGTAAACGGGCTGTCTGGAGAATGAAATTGGCCTATCGACCTCAATGTCTCCCTGCGACGCAAGGTTGGTGGAGACGTGGCAAAAGCACAAGGATCCACAACGGATGACTCAGACGGTGGTGGTTTGTCTCCTGCAGGCTTGGAGGATGTTGTAGTGTCGTTAACTGGTCCGCCCGTGATCCAAGAAGATCACCCAAATACAGATCTACCCTTGGGGCTTGATGGAGAAGACGAAGATTTGGGAGAAAAAAATGTCGAGGTAAACCAAACGGATGTCCAGTTGGAATCATCGGATGTCCAGTTAACCCAAACAGCCGTCCAGTTACAAGAGACTTCTGACCAGTTAGGGATAAGTGAGGAGTTGGAGTTGGAGTTTGCGAAGAGGGAAAAGAATACCGACGCAGTTAAACGTGGGAAGTAGGTCATATATGTCAGCAGTGACATGGAAGATGGAGCCATTGACCTTGGTAGCTCCTCCGACGAGGATGATGCAATCCGAAAAGTGGTTAAACCTGAAGACGGTAGTTCTGGTCCGACGAAGTCTTGGTCGTGGGATTATGAGGCGGAGCGAGCGGTGAGCGAAGTCGAGGAAGCATACGAAAGACGAAAATGGAAGTCGACAGCTTCTCCGAAGCCTGCTGAAAGTGAACCAATGATGGCGGGGAACCCATTGGATCCCAGCCAGTGCGGTATTAAGCTTCGGGAGGGACAAATGTTTCGGAGGAAGGAGGATGTGCAGGAACTCGTAGCGTGGGCGGGTCTAACTCGCTGCTTCACGACGAAGGTGAAGAAGTCAACGACGATCTTGTATGGTGTAGGGTGCGCTCCTCCCAAGTGCAAGTGGTCATGTCGGGCTTCGAGTTACAAGGAAACGGGGTTATGAAAGATCCGGAAGCTTGTGGACGAGGACACGTGCTCGATGAACGAGGCGGTCAGACAAAAATGCAGTGCGACATACACGCAGCTGGGGCGGCGCTTTGTCGAAAGGTATGTGACCCAATACGTAAAACTTAACTGGACTCTTGCCTAAATTTTACTGGAGATATAGAGATATAAACTGGACATACCTTGGTAGTAACTGGACACACAACAATAGTAACTGGACAACAACCTATATACACTGAACGTACGTTAATTAAAATTGGACACAACTATCTTAACTGGACACACTTGTTTGTGAATGAGCATGTGCAGTTTCGGACGGTCAAAGAAGCGCCTCGATCCAGACCAAGTGCAGAGGATGATGAAGTCGCAGTTGGGGGTCACATGCAGCTACTGGAAGGCGCGCCGATCCGGGTTGAGTGCGAGGGACAACGTGTACGGAACGGACGAGGAAAGCTATCGGAGCATGTACTCGTACATGTACATGTTGGAGCAGGCCAACCCTGGGACGTACACGAGGATAGAACGCGACATGGAGGGGCGATTCAAGTATGCGTTTGTGAGTCTTGGAGCGTGGCGGAGGGCTATCCCCAACCTACGAAAGGTCAGTCATTCCGTAAATGGAACATGACGCTCATATACTATAAACATGATGCTCATATTAATCTGACATGACATATGTTTGATTAGCCATGACACCTCTAACGCCTCAAGATGTTTATTCTCCAGGTTATATCGGTGGACGGGAGCTTCTTGAAGGGGAAATTTCGAGGGTGCTTGCTATTTGCTACTGCACAAGACGCTGATTACCACATTTACCCCGTCGGCTTCGCCATGGTTGACGGCAAGAATGATGGGTCTTGGGGGTTCTTCTTCAGGCAGATGTTGCGTGTCGTTGAAGTTACGACTGATCTGGTGTGGGTATCTGTGAAATACCCCAAAGTATTCTTTGGATATTTCATTTTATATAAATAAATAAATTCTAGTCACATTATATATTATATTATAGGAAAAATAGGAGCAACCTATTTATGCGTATAATATAAGATTAGAATAATAGTATTACTCTAAAATGTAGTGAACGGAATTTATTTAGTTAAGTGCAAATTGTAAGTACCCTTGTCTTTTAGTTTGGTGTGATTAAATAAATAATATATATATGCAATATATATTATAAGTACATATTTTCATACATCGTGGGCTGCCGTAACGGGAAATGGAGCCATGCCATTCCAGGTGGTGCCACCCTTCTCGGCCCAGCTAAGAAGAATTGAAGAAAAGAATTAAGTTAGTAATTAACTTAATGAAGAAGGAGTTCAGATAACCTCGTATCTGTGTCACGCGGTTTCTTTCGGTCAACGAATCTTCATAACGGCTTGATCATATCTCCACCGTTCCGAAGTCCTTGCGAAACCCCCCGTTATATCAAACGCCTAATCTCTCCCTCCCTCACCACGTTAGAAGTCCGCTCACCGTCGCTCTGCCTACTCTGCTTCTCTTTCGAAGGGTGCAACACTCAATCGAAGGAATTCAGCCACCGTCACCTCACGGAGAAGAGCCAGCGCCGCCAGTAGACCTCGGAGGAACACGCAACGAGTCCAGGCCGCGGTAATTGATGATAATTCTCAATTATTAAACCTCCTTATTCATCCGATTCATTCTCGCCTTATATCTCTTATACATTCGATCAATTGTGCGTGTCTAAAACAGCCGTCGGACGCTTTCGACTCCATCATCAGCCCTTGTACATCCCCAGTGTTCAAAGCACAACCCTTCTGCAACTCACAGGTTCGCAAATGTTTGCACATCCATTTATATTGATTCTTAAAGGATGTTGGGTTAAGAATCTAGATGTGCTAACTAGCTATTTTGCGGATGCGTTTCTGCAGTTTTGAGGGGCCATTGCAGACCGAACAAGGGATCAACCTGCTCATATTCTTCCCAAATTCAATCGGTAAGTTGATCCAAACTTGTTTTGGTAAGTCGAACTTACATCGAATTAAGGACAAACATACATACTTGGACATGGTAAGGGTACTGTCAAGTAACTTTTGGGTATGTTTTCTGCAGCTGTTAAGGGTCGATTCCAGTTGCGATTGTGACCAAGCTAATCTGTGCACTGCCGACTACATTTGGTAAGTTGAGAGAAATTCAATTCAGTGACTCGAGGTTGTCATGAATTGCTGCTGAATGTGCTTACCATCATGTAGGACTGGTGTGGCTTGTGCATACGGCAAAGTGTGTAGCTTCCGCTTTCGGCTTACTCTGTTGTACGGGTGAGTGTTGCGTACTGTGTGCTTGCACATATTCGGTTAACTAACCAATTAGTTAATTTATTGAATAAGCATTTATTCCGCTTATATCACAGGTCCACTCGATCATCGGTTGATCAGATTTCGTTGTTGTTCACACTAGCGCATTCAATCCCGAGGCAAGTGATTTCGTTCATATTGCCCTTTGCAATGTTTCGTGACTTTTGTGGTGCCTTTCATTTCTATCGTGTCGAATGCGGCTCTGTGGCCAATTTCCATGCCAGTTTGATAGATTACATATCTGCCTGCTTGATGTGATTTATCATTTTCATTCTAAATTGGCATGAGTACATAAATGGGCAATTATAAATATAACGTGTATTTGTATAATTTATGAGTTAGAGTAATAAGCCCATATTCCTAAGTGCATGAATTTCTGTTCGGTTCTTTCATGCAAATTGTTAACATGTGATATTAAGACCTTTGAAATATCCATGTTTGTCTTTTGTGGTTAATACCGTGTACATGATCACCTAGCTAGTGTAAATTAAAGCGATTAAATTATGATATAATTGAATATGCGTACTTTGTAGTGCGAGTTGACTTCTAGTCAATGCGAGTTTTCTTTAGTAAGACTAACTTGCAGGTTGAGGTTCGTTAAGCCTTACCCTATAAAGGTTTCATGAAACGACCCATTCCGGAATGCATTCATCGCGGGATGGTAAACTTCCATAGTGTTGTAGGTCGCAGTCCTCTCTTATAGAGGCCCGACCGGTACCACGTGTTATATTATTATTATTATCGCTATTATCGTTATAGTATATTGTGTTATGTAAGGTGATCAATTCTGCGCATATTATACTTCCTGCTATTCGAGTATAATTCCTATATCGTATTCTTAATCGATCTCCGTGATCATCCGAGTCATGTGTCATTTTTATTTTATTCTATTCTCCGATTTCCACATTAAATACTCTTAATTTTCCCTTAACTATTATCATACCGTTTCAGGGTCACTGGTTGTAGTTAAAGTTGAACATTTTTCTTATCGCTTGCTAGTATTTAATGTGCTAACCATCCTATATATTGGATGGCTGGTGTCCTTCGTAATCACGAAACACCAGACCATATTCCACAGGTCTAGTAAGAGCAGAGGAGCTGGAGCTGGATAAGGAGACGGACTATCGCTAATAAAAACTTGGTTGCATTTTAAAACTTTGTTCACTCTTATATTTCTAAGTTGGAATTTAGGGATTATTTTAGGTGTTTATGAGATACTTTTAACAGTTTATTTTCAATTATAACATTATCAAGTCTTTCGCTAAATATTATTTTGTATTTATCTTATTATCATCTTGTCTATGGGAGCATGAGTACATGTCCCTATAAGCCTAAGGTGAATACAAAGACATTAAAGTCTGCGTATTTACCGGCGCTGTAGCATTTCCTTGGATATAAAAGGGGGTGTTACAATCTGACCGCCACATGAGCATCCTGAAGGGCATACGAGATAGCTACACATTCGCGAAGCACGGCATATGCACATATCACTTATTTCAAAACGTCCGTTTCCGGTTCAAGTGCGGGGGCTTGCAAGAAGAGTTCATGACGATGTGTAAAGCTTACACGTACGAGGAGTTTCAGGTGTTGTACGCGGAGTTCTGTGCACGGGTTCCCGGAGCGGGGCAATATCTGAAGGAGGCCGGGTTCAGCAACTGGGCAAGGGCTTTCTACGCTGGGAGTAGGTACAACATCACAACCACTAATAACTCCGAGTGCTTGAACTCGATGTTCAAATATCCTAGGGATTTGCCGCTAACAGCCCTTGTAGATGCCATCCTTGAGACCGTCGGTACGTGGTTCGCCAAACATAGGAAGACAAGCGCCGAGCAGGGGAAAGTCGTAAGTGACTGGGTTGGTAACGCCATCAGAGCAAACTTCGTGCAGTCCCTTTCCATGGTCGTCAGACAGCTGAGTCCTCATGAGTTCGAGGTATGCAAGGGAACCTCCAGCTGGCTTGTAAACCTAACAGGACGTTTATGCAGCTGCAGACGGTTCAACGTCGACCAGTACCCATGCGCGCACGCAATGGCAGTATTCCAATTGCACGGGACGGATGTGTACTCTCTCGTCAACGACTTGTACAAGGTAGACGCGTGGCGTGCGTGCTACAAGGACGTGATCTACCCAGTCTCGTCGCGAGAGACTTGGTGGGTACCCGAGGCAATCGCCAATGAGACTTGCCTCCCCCCACTTATCAAGGTACGCCCTGGCAGGCCGAAGACATCTAGGTATCCGTCTCAGTGGAAAAGGAAGTTCCCGAAACGGCGCCGCACCTAGTAACCGCCCGCGCCATACTTAGTCGATCATATGGATATTACATGACGAGCACATATTTTGACATGACATATAATGGGTAAGACATGACAGTAGGTATTTACCACGTTTTGTAATCAGGCCTCACTTATTCGGAACCGTTATCGCTCCCCCTTTTACATTGAAGTATGAACTTCGCCCGTGTTTTGTTATCAAGGCTTGTTGGTCCTGGGTGCAGCTATTTCAGTTTGTACATGACATGCAGTAATATTAACTTGCCAGGTAATATTTTGGACATTACATGTTTTAATTGTCAGTTTCAATGGAAATGCGGACGACGTAAATATATAAGTGTCAACCATCGTACGACCTACATGATAACATAGTTTCAAAAACAACATGACAACATAGTTTCAAAACCTGAGCCCTAGGTTTCCCAAAACGACATACCAAAGTCAACCAAATAAAATCCTACGAAAACACAAATGTTCAAGCCACCAACAACGTGTCCAGACAACAGTACAACCATATACTACCTCAATTTGATAAGAGATGGTCGTTGCATTGACTTTTGACACATTTTTTAAGGGGCTAAAACTATATAAAATATATTCAATTTTTTTAAAAAAAATTCATAATTTTATACTACCTCTGATCCACAAGGGATGTCATTTGAATTTTTTAACACGTATTTTAAGGAGGTAAAAACTATATAAAATATCAACTTCTTTTTTAATTATTTTTTTACAACTTAATATTTGTTGGTAATAAGTATTAGATTATAAAAAAATAATAAAAAGTTAAAATATTATAAAGTTTTTAATTCCTTAAAATACGTGTTAAAAAGTTAAACGACATCCTTTGTGGGTCAGAGGGAGTACTTATTACTAAAAAGTCAACGACCATCTATTGACGAATAGAATATAAGAGACTGTCAGACTGGTGCCCTTTTTTCCCTGGAGTTGTTTTAATAATTTTTTTAGATTCTTTATTTTTTATTTTGCCAGCAACTTTTGCAACACTTCGTAGACACACGCTTGTTGTCACTACAGGAAAAGCGGGTAATTCTCAACGAATTTAATAGCCATTCTCGATGTCATAAAGCATCAACAAATTGAATTTCGACGCATTAAGAAAGC
Organism: Persicaria tinctoria; assembly: GCA_037127255.1. NCBI lineage: Eukaryota > Viridiplantae > Streptophyta > Magnoliopsida > Caryophyllales > Polygonaceae > Persicaria > Persicaria tinctoria. Next base: position 306,527 of record JBANSL010000019.1, on the reverse strand, counting down.
GTCAATATTACAAATGGCAGCATGCGTAAAATCTTGTCGGAACCCATTTTGATGCCCTAAGGTGTCGAACATGTCTCATTTCCCTGCTTGACCATATGTCAACCAATCTCGACGACCCTTAAATATGAGGACGCTTAAATGGTTTTCATCAATAAATATGCTAGTATTTATCCTATCTTACCAATAGACTTTATGATAAATGTATACTACCTCCATTCGATAAAAGATGGCCATTGCATTGACTTTTGACACATTTTTTAAGGGACTAAAACTATATAAAATATATTATTTTTTAAAAAAAAATTACATAATTTTATATTTTTTTTTTGAAAAGGTAAAGATTCAAGATCAGGCAAGCCTGATTCTCGAGAGGTCGACGAGTCAGCAGGCGGAAACCGCCATAACAAATAGTACAATCATAAAACATGGCATAGCAAAGCAGGCAGAAATAAACCCTACAATTCAACAAGAAAACTTAAGTAGAACTACAAACAAAAAGTTGAGGACGCTGACGAAGCGCGAAGCCAAGCACCGTCGAATAGTAGCACTGGAAGCCAGCAGTACGGCAGGACTCTATCTCCTAGTGGGTAGTGCAAACCAAACTCCAAGGAAGCTCCTTTCCATATGCATAATTTTATACTTAATTACTCAGGTGCTGGAGCTGTTTTAATAATTTTTTAAGATTCCTTACTTTTTATTTTGCCGACAATTTTTACAACACTTCGTAGACATACACTTTTTCACTCTAGGAAAAGCGGGCCATTTTCAACAATTTTAGTTTTAATAGCCATTCTCGATGGCATAAAGCGTCAAAAAATGAATTTTGATGCTTCAAGGGAGTGTCATCAGTATGTCTTCCATCACAAATGGTAACCCGCGCGAAATTCTGTAGGAACCTATTTCGATGCCCTAAGGTATTAAAAATGTCTCATTTCCCTGCTTTACCATGTCAAACTGACATGGTAAATGTCTCATTTCCTTACTGACAATACTCTAAAAATACGGCTAATAAAACACCATCAAATTAACCCAGGACAGATTATGTTAACGATACTCTAAAATTAATAGGGTGAATTGCATTGCTATATTAAATGTTATATTTAACGATACCCAAAAGTAGGGCTATTTAAGCATTGCATTAATTTAACCGAAGAAGATGGAACCATATTAAGTCAGAATACGATGCATATACGAATCAAAACCAAAAGTCGTTTCAGACCTTTGTTTTAATATAAACTAGTATAATTCCCGCGTCATGGCACGATTTTTAATAAATAAAATAATGAAGGTAGACTTAAAATCTTTAACAAAATGGTAAAAATGTTAACCATAAAGTTAGGCTCTATAAAAAGGTTTTTAATTAAGATATTATATTGATATAGATTATTAGTATTGTAATATATAAATATTTAAATATAGATTAATAGTAGACATTAGATTTAATCCAATATTTTGATTTAAACCCAATGGTTAGTAAATGTGTAAAAAAAATAAAAGGGAAAAAATGTAAATGTATGAAAGAGATGAAGAGAAAAAATAAATATAATAATAAGAGAAAATTGCGATTAGTTTAAAAATTTTAAATTAAGGAGGTGTTGATACATCATCAAAAATATTCTAAATTAAGATATTATATAGATAGATATTTTTAATTAAACCCAATGGTTAGTAAAATGGGTAAAAAAAAATGAAAATTAAAAGAAAAAACGTGATTGAGTGAAAAGTAGTGAAACGTGGAGAGGCTGCCACGTAAGCGTAAGGTATTCTGAATTAAGTAATTATGTAGATATGTAGATAGATATAGATGGTTAGTAAAATGGGTAAAAAAATGAAAATTAAAAGAAAAAACGTGTTTGGGTGAAATGTAGTGAAACGTGGAGAGGCTGCCACGTAAGCGTAAGGTATTCTGAATTAAGTAATTATATGGAATAGATGGTTAGTAAAATGGGTAAAAAAATGAAAATTAAAAGAAAAAACGTGATTGAGTGAAAAGTAGTGAAACGTGGAGAGGCTGTCACGTAAGCGTAAGATATTCTGAATTAAGTAATTATATAGATGATTAGTAAAATGGGTAAAAAAAAATGAAAATTAAAAGAAAAAACGTGATTGAGTGAAAAGTAGTGAAACGTGGAGAGGTTGTCACGTAAGCGTAAGGTATTATGAATTAAGTAATTATGTAGATAGATATAGATGGTTAGTAAAATGGGTAAAAAAATTAAAATTAAAAGAAAAAACGTGTTTAGGTGAAATGTAGTGAAACGTGGAGAGGCTGCCACGTAAGCGTAAGGTATTCTGAATTAAGTAATTATATAGAATAGATGGTTAGTAAAAATGGGTAAAAAAATGAAAACTAAAAGAAAAAACGTGATTGAGTGAAAAGTAGTGAAACGTGGAGAGGCTGTCACGTAAGCGTAAGGTATTCTGAATTAAGTAATTATATAGATGGTTAGTAAAATGGGTAAAAAAATGAAAATTAAAAGAAAAAATGTGATTGAGTGAAAAGTAGTGAAACGTGGAGAGGCTGCCACGTAAGCGTAAGGTATTCTGATTAAGTAATTACTAGTACAGTACCCGTGCCTATTATACATTGTAATCAATATGCATATGATACAATTGATTTTTCTAACTTGCGATCTTGTGACATACTTTTTATAAATTTTGAATTCGGAAAATATTATATGGGACTAAGTAAATTAGAATTTCTAGGTAATCTATTTTCATATTTAGATTATTAACCATAACTGCTTCGATTGATGTTGTCATTCCTCATTCTCGTCTTGATTTTCATCATCCTCTTCATTACTTTTATATTTTATATAATATATACGGAGTATTATATTTCCTTTATAATCTTCTTTATCCCCATCTTCCTTAACTGGTTCAACTAAATAATCCTCATTAGCTTCACTACACACCAAATATTGAATCTTTAGCCTCTACATGCTTGTAATTAGACTTGTCAAACAGGTCATTCGTGTCGGGTTCGGGTAGGGTCACTCCGGGTCCCGAGTAAAAAGGGTTCTGGGTATTTCTGGGTTGATGCGAACCCAGGTTTGACTGGGTTTCGGGTCCAGTTCGGGTCTGTCAGTTTTTTCTTTTTTAAATTAAAAAAATCATGATTTAATAATTTTGCGATAAATTTAAAATTCTAAAATTAAAGACGTTGTTCATAAGTTCTAGTTTTTGTAATTATATATTATATCTGAACTAAAATATTTGATTTTTTTTTATTTCTCATAATTTTTAATAAAATGTAATAATATATAAATATCAAAATTTTAAATAATTTTTTAAATATAATTTTATGAAAAATTTGATATTTTATATATTATTACATTTTATTAAAAAAACATTTGATTTTTATTATTTCTCATAATTTTTAATCAAATGAAATAATATATAAAATATTAAATTTTCAAATAACTTTTTTAAAATAATTTCATGCAATTAGTAATAAGCATAGAATTGTTTTAATATTTTAATTTTTTTTAGAATTTTTATCTTCTTAGAAATGTGTTGAAAAATAAAAAATCAAATAATATCGATGGGATGGAGTATTACACAATATAATAATAATTCTCGGAATAAATGTTGCAAATATTTGAAAACACATATAATTAAACTCGCAATAGCTTTATTTTATTATTAAAAATTGTTAGCAGAGAAAAAGTAAATTGAATTATTTATGTTTTGATTATCAATATCTCTTTGTTTTTTTTTCAATGGGATCAAAATAAAATAGTTCTTAACAAAAATAGAAATATTTTGTTAAATACACTGTATGAATGTTTGATAGATTAAAGGAACGTAAAAAAAATGTATTTTTTAAAATGTAGGATTCTATCAAAATGAATATATAATATATAATAATATGATATAGAAAGTAAAAATATGGGATGTATAACCCTTTAAATGACTTATATATAATACATAATTTAAATATATATTGAATGAACCCATTCGAATTAAAAAACCTAAAAAGTTAAACAACAAATTAACGTAGCAAATCTTACATTTAGCTAGATTATTGGAGATTGATAAGAAGAAAACATAAAATCAATACATGTGATAAAAGAATATGTGATATGGTTAAAAAATAATATAACCCTAAAAATATATATATATATATTAAGTTAAAACTGATTTAAGTAATTTAATATAGTTACTAAAATAAATAAAAATTATTCATTGTTTAAGATTTCTACAATTAAGATTTGATCTTATCATATAGGGAAAGATTATGTTAATCTATTAAGGTTTTAAGTTTTTTTTAAAAGAAGATTGATCGTGTTTATCTTAACTAATTGATCTTATAATTGATTTTTCATTATTTCTTTAAATAATTGTCAATAAATGGTATATTTCAATTACAACTATTTGATATTTGATATGGATGTTTAGATTAGCTTGATTTTTTCGGTAGAATTATTTCAATTACAATTATTTGATATTTGATATGGATGTTTAGATTAGCTTGATTTTTTCGGTAGAATTAGTGCAGAGCAGTGGGCTATTCTCTTGAATGAGATTTGGAGAGCTGTTCGTTTTTGAAGGTACAGAGAGACCACCGGTGATGATGGTTGAGGAAGCTTGGGCTAGGCATGAGGAGTACCTGAGAGCAAGGGAGAGAACGCTGTTGCGCCTGTAATGGGTGGGGTCGGTACAAAGTGGAAGAAGCCGGAGTTTGGGCTGATCAAAGTGAACTACAACGCGGCGGTCAGCGATCAGCGAGGTTGTAGGATTGGCCTAGTGGCAAGGGACGACAAATGAGATATATGCTTGGTGGGATCGAGGGCGGTAAAAACTACGTTGGATGCTACAATGGCAAAAGTAGAAGCTATCTTGTGCGGTGAGGCCGGGATGACTCATGTAGTGTGTGAATTAGATTGCGAGGCCGTCATCCTGCAGCTACAGAGGGGAACAAAGGTTAAGGGAGAGATTGATATGCTTCTAGCTCGGATTCGGAGGTTGGCCAGTGAGTTCGATGTGATTCATTTGAGTTTTGTTCGACACCAGGGCAACAACGCATCTCACTTTATGGCTAGGTTATCTTTGTAGTGTTGAATCTGAATTTCCCAGTGGTTTGGATGTTGTTTTGTTGGATGATTTACTTTAATTAATGAGCATGTTTTGGTGTTAAAAAAAATAAATTAAGAAATTAAATATACAATTTTTTTAATTGAAATTAATAGTGTTAGATTGATTTATTTTAATGATATGGAAGATTAGATTAGTTGTGATTTTTTACTTAGAATTAGGTTATCAATTAAGATAGGTAGATAATTGATGGGAAAGATTTTAATTAAACAAATTAAGAAATTAAATGTATAATTGGTTAAATTAAGGTGGGGCTATGTTTAATTTGAAGCGGCCAGGTAAGCCTATAGTTAAGGAGGATTTGACATGTGGCAGCGGGAAGCAACTGCTTTAGTATTATACTAGTATATGTTACCCGTGCTCTTGCACGGCATGTTAATTTTTTTTACTATTATATCCTCGTATGTTATTTATTTACTATTATTTTAAAATGATATTAATATTAAATTTAGATTGTTACTATAAAAGTTAAAATAAAGTTGGATAAAATATTATTCAAATTTAATCTTATTCTTTTCAATGGATAATATATATTTTTATCAGAAATTAGGTTGGTGATTGATCATATATGATTAATTAATTAATTAACTAATAAGGCTTTCTTTATAATTTATAAAAATAAAATCATTCTAATATGAGTTATGAGTTCAAGTGATATTTTCTTAAGTGAAAATTTTATAGTCTAATTTTTTAACGTGAATTTTATAACATATTGATTAAGAACTGCTATTTCAACAAAGATTTTCGGATCAAGGGCTAGGTGCTACAATTTCCTCTAATAGTTATATGTGTTATTTCAACCGGCTGCCACATATTTCTTCATAATGTGATTGATCAATTTATTTTCTTTAAATAAAAAAAGTTTTTATTTTTTTTTTATTTTAATGATAGGAAACCTATCTAAGGTGTCTTGAATATATACTTTAATCTTGCAATTGCCTAACTACAGTCATGTTTACAAATATTAATATATAGTTTAATACTATGATAAATTATGTAGTATGTACCCATATTAACCCCTAATAAGTTCCAAAATATGTAGTAAGTTGTTCAATAAATTATATTTTATTATATCAATTATCCATGTTTAATTTTTTATTATTAAATTGTGAAATTAAAAAAAGTCTTATTTTAAAATAAGACTATACTTTAATCTAAATATAAGGTTATAATGGATAGATTATTTGATCTAAAAAAATAAGTGTTTTATATATATATATATATATATATATATATATATATATATATATATATATATATATATATATATATATATATTGACTTATTAATTGATGTGGCTAAAAAAGGTAATACCATTTTAATCCAGAATTTGACACATATGAAAAAATAATCCCGTTTTAATCCAAAAAATTTCATGGATGTGAAATCGCACCATAGGCCATTTCAGACCTCTGCTTTAGTATTTTACACACACACTTATTATTGATAAGTATGAAAGTATTAAAAAAATAATATATTATACAATTTTTAGCTTTTTTTAAAAACGCGTTAAAACCAATATGAGGTGTTTTTATTAAAGGAAGGAGTATTAGATCATTCGAATATAGCCTTGTGGTATATTGATTTTACAAATATATTTATTGTTTAGAAAAATATTATTTTATAAATGAAAATTCATATTCATTTATTTTAAAAAAAATTATAAATTTTTGAAATAATTTTGACTTAAAAGCTAGGGTATATTTTAACTTGAATCCTTTGATTTGAATTATTTTTCTAAAATTTATTTATTTATGATTTTTCATATATTTTTTATAAATGTATTCAAATTATCATTTATTTATAATATTATAATAAGTAATATATACATATAAATCATATTATCTAAATTATGGTAAGATTCTTAAGTTAGATATGAAGTATAAAAAAATTGTGCAAAATAACTCGAGGTAAAAGATTCTATTAATGATAGGTTTTGTAATGATGTTAAATATTTATATTAAAAATTAATATAACATAATTTTTAATAATGATAAATTAACACAATTTCATCTAGAAGTTTTTTTTTTTACTTGAACATAATTTTTAACCAAATCATACATACAGCATTTTTAACCAAATCATACATTTATAACTTGAACATAACCAAATGATAAATTAACACAATTATCTAGCGAGTTGTGACAACTAACAATTATTTTGACCGATCATACATTTATAACTTTCATCATGTTTCAAAAATTATTAATTTAGGCTAATGGGATCGATTAATTATTCAATTAAGATTATGGTTAAAGCTCACAATATAAAATTTTATCCAGTTATGTTTATTATTATGTTTAAATTCTATCCAATATTTAATCGGCAAATGTTCTTAATGTGCGATTATAATTATGTATTTAGGGCGAGTAATAGATGTAGATTGGTGATAATTAAGATATAAGATTACATTGAATAGATTATTGAACTAAAACGATAAATTATACTACCTCCGTTGCAAAATATAAGGGCTTTTGCTTTTTGGCACGTTTTTTAATGAGCTAAAAACTCCATGAAATATTAAATTTTGGTTAAATTTTTTTACATAGAATTATACATATTGTTTACAAAAAAAAAATTATTTTGTAATTACATATGAATTTACTTACAAAAAATAAAATGTTAACGGCACAGTGCAGGTTAACGTAATATGTTACGGTAGGGTACATATATATTTTATATTATAGGATTATACAAAGATTTCTTTTCTAAAATTTTATTTGAAAACAAAAACAAATTAAGATATAAGGTTACCGTAATTGACCTATATATCTCTCTAAATTCCTTCTATGGGTCTTTGCCGATTGAGCCATAGTAGTAGATTTCATAATTGTCGAACATATGTAGTCAGTGAAATTGAAGATGCAAACTAAGATAAAAATAATTATTTTCTATAAAAAATATTGCAACCAACTAAGATCTAATTAACATACTCTTAAATATTTATATTATTTATTTAAATTATTTTAAGGTGTTTTCATTTTTTTTAAATCAAACTATTCTTTTTATCATATATATTGATAAGATTTGAAACCTACGTACTTCCCCTAATCTAAAATTTTAAAATTATACTTTTATCATATCATTTTTTTATATAATTTTTAAATATATATATAATATATATATATATGGTTATAGAAGTTAGATTTATTTTTTTAATCTATATTCCATAGATAAAATTGTTTTGGTCTCTTATCGTAGTATTAATTGGTTAATTAATCAGGTAAAAGAAACTGAACTGTGCTCTTTATTTGAAAAAAAAAATGTATGTCATATAAGATTATATAACTAACTAAGATATGGATATATATACTTAACGTTGAAAATGTTAAACACTCATTTTAAACGATTAATTCATATTTACTCTATGAGATAGATTTGGCCGATATATACTGACGTATGATGATTCAACCAATTTATCAACTATGATTGTTATTATATATAGATCGATCTTTTCTCATTGTAATTCTATCTTATATTAATACTACGTATTATATTTGCTAGACACAAAAAATTGATTCTCTCTACATGTACATATATATATATATACAGGTGTATTATATAAATTTTAAATCCACCTTGATTCTAATATTATATATATATATATATATATATATATATATATATATATATATATATATATATATATATTTTGTCCAGAATTGAATATTGGATGAATATTAATAGAGACCTTATTATAAATTTATTACGTGACATTTTGTCCATAATAGTTGGTATATACATTTTCTGGATTAAAATCTATATAATGATTGTTTATTATATACTACGGTGCATTATATTTTTTTAGTATAATTTGACATCATGGATATTGATCAAAATTTGACGGAGTTCATAATATTGGATAAGATTATTCCATCTAAAAAGTTAAGTTTTCTACCCGATTAGAATATAAGGTTAGATATTTATGAAAAAACCTAATTAAGATATAAGGTTATATTGAATATATTATGTAAAAAGATAAGTTTTTAGCCAACTATATTGGTTTATTAATTGATGTGGGTCAGAAATATAATACCGTTTTAATCCAGAAAATGCCACGCAGGCAGAAATAATCTCGTTTAATCCAGAAAATTCCGTGACAGCGAGGTCGCGCCAGCGGTCTCTGTTTTAGTATTTTTATTATATAGATATAGATATATAGATATAGATTAGATATTAGATATTAGATATAGATATAGGGGTCGATATTTTGTGATCGGAATCGGTTTCAACCCTTTCGAATAGCTTTTCGGTCTTTGTCGGAGCGGATTTTGTACCGAATTGTGTGTACCAAACCATGGAAAGTCAGTGTTCGATCGAGCGGATTCATGAGCCTTTCTGTTACACTTGTGGACGTTTGTTTTGTGAATAATACACAGTGATTTGGTGCAGTCTATGAACCTCTAATGCAATAAAAACACATTAATAAAAAATGAAAGATGAGGTAAGTGGTTCTGCTTAAAGCTGGTAAGTAGAAGCACTCTAACAAAAATAAAATGAATTGAGTTCACATGGAGACATTATTAACAGTTAAAAGGAAAACTAAAGAACTGCTTCAAAAAATTCAACAATGATTCTGAGAATGACATTGTTAAATCTAAACCTGAACAGAAACAAAAGCAGACGATCCTTTCAAGATGTGGTTTTCACAAGTATCTTTACCCCCACAACAGACAGAATCTCTCTCTGTGGGGTTTTCAGCTAAAATAGAATATGAACAGGATATAGGATTTTTCCTCTCCATATGATGCAGTCTTTCAGAAAGTCGTCTGTTAATTGTGATGTATTCCTTTTCATTGTCAACAACACATTTACCTGAAGGATTTGAGAATGGATTTTCAGCTGAGATATACTAAATGAAAATCTCCTTCCCTTTTTGGGCCTGATCGATATTGAAGCAGGAATCAACAATCCCTATAATTTCCTGGACTCCACCTGCAGAAAGCAAAAGTTTGAATGCTTCACTATTTTGAAGTAAAAAAGAAAGGAGACAGAGAATTTCCTGCCAGAGACAAGGTACAAGCCGATCAATGCTCCAAAGAGTCAGAATTTGCAACTGATCAAGCTAAGGCCGGTTTGAAGTTACCTAAAGATGATTTACTTGACTACTGTAACATTTACTACAGTACTAAACTATATATGATGACAAACAGTTGTGGTGTTAATCATTTATAACTCATCCGAACTTCCGATTTTGAGAACCTTTAACTCACTTACAATCTAGAATATGGACCAGTACGTACTCTGTAATGAAGCTGAAGACAATTGAACTGTAATTAATTACTCCAATAAACTATATTAGGGCTAATATTAGACCAATCAAGAACACTTGAACAACTTAAGCAAAATAAAATTAAAGAGAATTTCTACAACAATCTATCAAAATATCATCATAAACTGTAACTTAGCTTCAGCTAATGTTTGATTGATTTACCCTCTAGATTGTATCTTCTGCTTTCGATTCAAGCTTGTCCCAAGCATTCTATTGTATGCACCGGACGTCACTTTGTTATTGTCGATATCGTACCAATAAAAGTACACTGTTCCGGAGTGCTGACATACAAACAACATTACTTTTCTGCGGTTTTCGCATTCATATAGAATCCTGCTTGCATCGATAAAGGGGTTGCGGCTTAGCCTTGTAAGGTCGATGCATAAAAATCTCGTCCAAGACTCACTAACCCCGTACTCTCTCATCGTCCACATGTTAAGAAATGAACCATTAGAACTACGAGAACAATAACATAGGCGTCCGCCTACTTCTACTACCTCTGAAAAGTAGCCAACATAAGCACCCGGAAACGATATTTCCCCGAACCTACAAGTATGAAGATCATAAGTAAGGATGGTTTGGTATTCGATATCACCTGATCTTCTTCCAATTGGCCAATGAAAGACACCATTCATAGAGCAAGCTCGAGATTTAAAGAACGACCACTTATCTGCAGCGTAAGGGAAGCCTCTGAATGAATTCCAAGTGCGATTTCTCAGGCTATATACCCAAAACCTACAAGCGTCGTTGTTCTTCCGAAACAACATCATCTTACAACCGTCGGAATAAGGATCGTAGCCGACGCCATAAATTGACCAGTCTGCAACTGCATACCATGGTAAATACGTTGTGGGGTAGGAAGATCCGGTGAGCAAGTTGTAGAATAGGAGGTGACGGCGACCGGTGATGACACAAACAATCCCCTTGGAGGGCTCTGAAACCAATTCATCGATGTAATCATCGTCTTTCAAATCAATTGGAATGCGGTTCACCTCCAAGGGGGGATTGCTGCCGCTACTGATGGCGGTGTTGATCTTTGTTGATACAAAGTAGACGACATTTTGCAAAGAGAAGAAGGCAAGAGATATGTGCTTTAAGAGTATGGGATCGTTGGCGAGATTGTTGAATTCCTTTGACACGAGTCTGCATACCGTAATCGATTTGAATGGGAGGAGTATCAAGATTTGTATCAGTATCTCTCGAGGGAGAATCAAAATGGATTGCTGATTTGTGGGCATGCTTAATTAGGTTTTGTACTTCCGATTGGAAACCCTAACGGTAAAGAGGGGAGCTTATCTATATATAAACACAAGGTTATAGACAAGATGAGAAAAAGGCTATTGACATGATTATTTCTATAAAATTGCATACAAGTCCTTTCTTTTTTAAAAATATTTACGAACTTGTCCGGGAGAAATAAATCCCCAAACGTCTTCGGTCCGAGCACAAAGCTCGACCATATTGAATGATGTTCACGACACCGCCACCATTAGAAGAAGGCTCACCCTTTTGCTGATGAATTGGGTAGATTTGCAAATGATTTTGATAGATCTATCAATTTGTAGATAATAAAATTTTGGTTATATTTGGTTTGATTGGTATTTTTTTTTTGTGATTGAGTTAGGGTTTATTGAAATTAGAATGGAAATTCATGAAATTGTCAGTTGTTTGTGTTTTTTTGTTTGATTATTGTAGATTAGTGAAATATGGAAGCCAAATTATGAGTAGAAAATTGGAATGAAATGGATTAAATTTGGAGTTGATTGCGATTGGGGTTGTTACTGTCGGGGGTGGGTGGTTGTTCAATACGGTCAAGCACATGCACTAACCTCGGCTCCAATGGCCGAGCTTATGTGGTCAGCTCGTCGACAGCAGCCGAGGTAAGGAACTGCCTCGATTTGGGTTGTTGTTGCCGGACCTCGGCTAGACTTGGTGAGGTTATTCAGTTAACTCGTCACCAACAGCCGATCGAGGGTCTGGGTATATATGTAATAGTCTCGTCGTTTGTAGCCGAGGGTATGTAATAGCCTCGTCGTTTGTAGCCGACGGTAAGGGATTTGGGTTTCTAGTGGAACCTCAGCTTGACTTGGTGAGAAAGCCATGTTGGACTATAAATATATATAGGTTGAGTAGGAAGATGTGTTGGAATTAAAATTTAATTACATGAAATATGCAATGAAGTATTTTAGCTTCAAAAAAAGAGGAAAAGACAGTGTCCTATTATACATCCAGTAAGCATGTTTAAGGGCACAATATGGGATAGAGAAGAGAGGCCAAGATCCTAGATCAAAATTATGCTTCATCTCATATAATCCACAGAACCTTGTGCCCCTGAATTTGGTAAATAAAAAGCGGTCATCCGGGGTTCGAACCAGGGACTTATAGGTACTACCCAAAGTCCTTTCCAGTTGAGCCATTCCGGAATGGTTCACAGAACCTTGTGCCAAAAACATGCTCTGGGCAGGAATTAGATGCATTATTTTCAGCCCATCAAACTTAGTAAACCTTATTGCACTGATTCACCATGCCATAATGGACTAAAAGCCAACATAATTCTTATTGGAACAGATTGAAGAAAAGAGCATAGTCCATCTCCATCGGATGTTGGCTAGTGTGGAACGACAAGATCAACTATATGATTGCCTCTGACGGTATTCGTGCAATTCTAATAACACTCCTAGATTGAAGCATATTAAAAAGTACTGTACCAGATCCTAGAGATCGAATACCTGCAACCAAGTTTCAGAACTTGCTCATCTATCATTAAAATAGGAAACTTTTTTCTTTGATGTTGCAGATTCTATATGGACAGATTCTGAACTTGGAGAGCTCTTATATGTGGTTTTATTGATATTTTAAAGTTGTAATCTCAAATGCACAAATAGCGTCATGGGCAAAAAATCCAGTAAACTCATAAGCTTTTCTCCAAAGCTAATCTACATCTGAATTGATTATCACTCAGATTAAGGACCCTAGAAATTACCCTAAAACTCTCAATGCGAAAAATTGGTGAAAGTTACAAACCAAGGAAGAAACGAAGGATGCGAAGACAACAAAACTGATAGGGGAAAAATACTGTACCTCAAATCTCAGCCTGCCTCATTTAAGTTCGACGATCATTCAGCATGACAGCAATCTTAAGAGTATGTATGACAGATAAGGGGAAAACAAATTAAATGACAATAGTTCTACTGAGAAACAATTGATGTATACCAATTGTAGAAACTGTCATTAATAAACTCTTAGAAACTCCATGAACAAAGCTAATATATATATATATATATATATATATATATATATATATATATAGAGAGAGAGAGAGAGAGAGAGAGAGAGAGAGAGAGAGAGAGAGAGAGAGGTGGCTCCCGTGGGAACACCCTTTAAGATGGGAACCTAGGAATAAATCTAGGCCATTAAATTCAACAAAATCAAGGGTCCTAATTAATCATAATTTGATTTTAAAAAAAATTGAATATGGATGGGCCCCACGCCTCCACTGCTTCGGAATGAAAGAAGATGAAATCTTCATGCGCGTGAATCACGCGGCGTGATTCATCTATCCCACGGTCCCACCTACAACTTTTTTTTGTTTTTTGTTTTACAGATCTAATTTATCTTTATTTTCATGCATATACAATTTTTTTTTTTCGTTTTTCCTTTATTTGATTTCAAGATTATGATATTGAAATTATGTTATTCGGTTAAATTAGAAAAAGTATTCATATTTAAGAGATGATTATTCGGTAAAATTTGATATATTATTGGATTAAATTATATAGATTATTCATATGTGAGAGGACGATTATTTGTACATTTTTTTGTAGGGACGATTATTTCTGCATGCCTTGAACCGGTTTGTTGAGGCTCGTGGCGGTGAGGAGGGTCTGTCTATGTTATTGGTGGATTTTCAGAATGCCTTCAACTTAGTTGATCGTGTGTCCATGTTACAGGAAGTCCGCCGTCACTGCCCGACTCTATCACGATGGGTGGAGTTTTGTTACTCTAGTCCTGCCCAACTGTATTATGGGGAGCATAGCTTATGGTCTTGTCGAGGGGTTCAGCAGGGTGATCCTTTAGGGCCTCTACTTTTTGCTTTGGTATTGCATCCTTTGGTTTGCAAGATCAAAGACTCTTTTTCCCTGAGTCTGCAGGCTTGGTATTTAGATGGTGGCACTATTGTTGGGGACACTTTGGTTGTGGGGGAGGTCTTGGATCTGATTATGGCGGAGGGTCCCCGCTTTGGCCTTCATCTTAATGTGGATAAGACCGAGGTTTTTTGGCCTACAGAAGACCCCAGAAGTTGGCTCCCTGGGGTTTTCCCCCCCTCTATTGCTCGGCCTTCACGTGGTGTCAAAGTTCTGGGTGGACCTGTCAGTGCGTGCCCGGTTTTCGGCACCGACCTTGTGGCGAAGAGAGTGACTAGGACCATAGAGCTTATGGACTCCGTCGCAAGGATTGAGGATCCACAGTGCGAGTTGCTTCTGCTTCGGGCTTGTACGGGTATTTCGAAACTTTACTTTGCTTTGCGTACTTGTTCCCCGCGTGTCTTTGGGCCGGCCCAGCTCTCCTTCGATGCGGCACTCCGTTCTAGCTTGGAGCGTATTGTCACTGCGTCTGGGCCTGGGTTTGGTGATTGGCAGTGGCGGCTTGCCACCTTTCCTTTTCATTTTGGTGGGCTCGGAGTATATGCTGCTGGGGATGTCCTACATTATGCTTTTTTGGCGTCTCGTTTGCAGTCTGCTAAGTTGCAGGCTAAGCTCCTAGGCCCTTCTGGTATTATTGCTGCTGGTCCTACTTTTGATGATGCTTGTCGTGCTTTTAATGAGACTACAAGTTCTGATATTCTACGCGATCCTAGTGAAATCGCTGCCCCTAAACTTATGAAGAAATTGGCAGATATATATTTCGCAAAGGTTGCTGCTACATCAGACTCTGTTTTCTCTTTGACTCCGCGACAGGTGGCATTGTGGAAGTCTCAGCAAGGTACTCACTCCTCCGATTGGTTGCGTGCAGTTCCTATTTCTGGGCTGGGGCAGACTATGAATGGAAGGACCTATCGTAGTGTGCTTAGCTATCGATTGGGTGTTCCGTTGTTCACGATGTCTAGGCCTTGTTCAGCTTGTTCCCGGGTCTTTAATGGTGATGTCTATGGAGATCATGCTGTGTCCTGTCCTGATACCGTGGGAATTAAACATCGACATAACCTTGTGCGTGACGCCTTATTGGATATCTGTTTTAGGGCTGGGATTTCTGCTGGTAAGGAAGTTGATATCGGTTTGGTCGATGGGCATGATAGGTCTCTACGTCTGGCAGATTTGCTTCTTTATTCATGGGACAGAGGGCGTGATGTTTGTGTTGATCTGACGGGATCTTCCCCCTTGACTCAGTCGGGGATGTCTGACTTTGCCCCTGGTCGTGCTGTTGTTGATGCTGCTCAACGTAAGTGTGTTAAGTATCGTGATTTGTGCACGGCAGCGGGTTATGGTTTCCTGCCCTTCTCCTTCTCTTCGTTGGGAAAGCTGGATACGGATGTTGTTGCCTTGCTGAAGCGGATTCAGAAATTCTCTGTATCTCAGGATGTTGGGGCTCGTGCTGCATCTTATATTTTTACTAGACTTAGCTTTGTTATTGCTAAAGGAGTGGGTGCCCAGATAGTATCTCGGTTACCCACTAATTTCTTGTAAATTTGTTTTTTTTTATAATAATAATAATAATAATAATAATAATAATAATAATAATAATAATAATAATAATAATAATAAAATTATAGATTATTCATAGAAAATGAATACATTATTCGGAAATAATTAGTGTTTATGCAAATTGTGTGAAATTCGAAATATGATTCATCGGCCAATGAAAGACTATTCGTAGGAAATCATAAATTATTCGTCTAAATTGATGTTAAAATTATATTATTCGGTTAAATTAGAAAGATTATTCCATTAAATATGATATATTATTCGGTTAAAATTGAGAGATTATTCGGGTTGATTATAAATATTATTCGTATGTAAGATGAAAATTATATTAGTAATATTATTCGGTTAAAATTATATTATTCGGCTAAATTAGAAAGATTATTCGGTTAATTTCAAAGATTATTCGGTTAAATTATAAATAATATTCGTATGTATATGACAATTGTTTACACATTTATTAATTTTGGGGAGGTTAAAATAATAATCAATCAAATTATATATTATTCGGTGAAATTACAAAGAGTATTCGTATTTAATAGTAAGAATTTGAAGGGTTTATATGTACACTATGGTGATTATTCGGTGAGATTAAAAAAATTATTTTGGTAAACTTAAGTTATTCGGTTAAATCATATATATTATTTGTATATAAGAGAACGATTTTTAATGAATTTATATATATTGGTTAACTTATAAGATTATTGAACATGGCTTTCCAATTTAACGGTGTTCAACAAAAAAAAAATTATGCAATTGAAGCCTCTTATAGTATTTTTTTAATTGAAAAATTAATCCTGTTACTCCCTCCGTTCCAAAATAGATGGTCTTTTACTTTTCAACACGTTTTTTAAGGAGCGAAAAACTTCATGAAATATTATTTTTTAATTATCTTTTTATATATAATTAGGTACTTATTAGTAATAAGTATCAAATAGTATAAAATTTTGAATTAAAAAAGTAATATTTTATAGAGTTTTCTGCTCCTTAAAAAGCGTGCTAAAAAATAAAAGCCCATCTATTTTGGAACGGAGGGAGTATAAGATAATACCATAAATAAAATATAATTTTAGACAAATTATTAAAAATAGGTCAATAACTCCGTGGACAAATCATTTTCATTTAGAAAGGGTCCTGAGTATAACCACCCGAAAGGGTCTCGAGTATTATCACCCGAAAGGGTTTGAGAAAATCCCGTAAGGGCTTGTCGATACTTTTGTAGGTGAAAGCTTGATGGCGTTTTGTTCGATCAGTTTGCGGCTCTGCTTCCGATGTTTCTAGAAGATCTTCTGCTTGGTTGGGGGGCGTGGAGTCTGTAGTCGGGTCTGGCTGGAGTCGAGGTGGTGCGCTCAAGGCGACTCCGTATTCGGGACAGAGTTTCCTTGGAGTTCGTCTGCACTACCCACATGAGTTAGAGTCCTGCTGTACTACTGGCCCGCGGTGCTGCTGTTCGGTGGTGCTTGGCTGCGTTCTTCGGTGGTTTCCTCAGCTTTTCGGGTGTTTGGTCTTCTTGAAATTTCTGTAGTAGAGTTTATTCCTGTTTGGTTCACTGCGCTTGTTATTTGTAGTTCTGTTTTTAGGTTGCTATGTTAGACGGTTCGCCGTCTGCCGACTTCAGTCGGACTCTCGATGAGTCAGGCCTGTCTGACCTTCGAATTTTTACCTAATCAAAAAAAAAAATCATTTAAAAAAATTGCTAAATCCTGTTATTATTTGATGGACCCACAATAATTTCTTTTTCGTTCAAATTTGGTGGGGATGGAGAATGGTTTTGGAGTTTGACTTACACGCACCTGAGAAGGGAAAGTGGGAAAATTTATGGTTTGGGTCCCGTCATTTTGTTTAAAAAAAAACAGAAATTGAGAATTAATCCTTGCCCTCCATTTTATCCATTTTGATGGCCCATAATTATTCCTACGTTCTCACCATAAGGGGTGTTCTCATCCGATCCACACTATATATATATATATATATATATATATATAACACCCGGAACAAGCATTCTTTTTGTAATTGTGTAACACTCAAAACTCTCAACTTGAGCTACCATTTTAGTTGATTTCTTGTACCTTCCACTTTCAATTCCTTCTCTTCTCCCAAGCATTCTTTTGTATTTGTGTCACCTCTCCATTGTCGATATCGTACCAATAAAACGTTCCATATTTCTTACATACCAGCAACATTAATTTTCAGGCATCTTGGCACTTATATAGCATCATTGGTTGTATCCTATACCACCTAAAGGAGTTTCTGCTTAGCCTAGTAAGGTCAATGCTTAAAAGCATCGTCCACGACTCACTGACCCCATACTCTCGCATCGTCCACACACTAAGACTACTATCATTACCCGGACGAGCGCAACAACATAGGCGTCCGCCCAATTCGGCTACCACTGGTTCATAAACATTATGAGGCACCGGCAACTGAATTTCCCCGAACCAACGAGTATGCAGATCGTAAGTAAGGATAGCCTTTTTTGGAGGCGTGTACTTCAATATATCTGCAATTGGTATTTTTCCAACATCCAAGAAGTTTGATTCAACCATATCCCTGATTTGAACAACCCAATGAAGAACACCATTAAAGGAGCAAGCTTGTCGGGTTTTGAAGAAGTTCGGCCATTGATATGCAGCGGAAAGGAAGCCTTCGAATGACCTCCAAGCGTCGTCTCAGAAGCTGTAAACCCAAAAAAGGTTGTCGTCCCCCTTCCGATACACCATCAGCTTATAATCGTCGCTATAATGATCATAACTGAAGCCATAACTTATGCAGGAAGCGACGGAGTTTACATGTTCCGCTGCATTAGATACGGCTTCGGTGATCGAGTCGTAGAGAAAAAGGCGACCGCTTTTGGTGACGAAACAAGCTGTTCCGCTGCAAGATTCCAAAAGCAACTGATGGATGCAGTCGTCGCCTTTCAGATCGATTGCAATGCTTCTCACCACGAAGGGAGGACTGCGGCCGGCGATCTTTCTGTTGCACTCCTTTCTCGTTACACTGTAGGCGATGTTTTTAATATAGAAGAAGGCCGGAGATGTGTACAGTGGCGGAGCCAGGATTCCGGCTAGGAGGGTGCTAAAAAAATTTCGTGAGATATTTTTATTTGGTGTATACTTGATAAGAAAATTTCGTTAAAAAAATATTGAAAAAACACTAAAATTGTTATTTTTAATGATTTTTTTTTGTATTTTAAATAGTTGAGAGTAACCAAAAAAATAGAAGAGAAACAAAAAAATATAGAGAAAAATGATGAAGAATTATTTTTAAACCAATATTGAAAGAAAGGGTTTAATATATAATTTAAACATAAATATGACATTTTTTAATGAAATGGTTAATAGAAACAAAAAATATAAATAGAAAGGAAGAAGAATTAATGATAGAGTAAAACAAATAAAAAAGTTAGGGTTAAACCCAACACCTTTTGATTCTCCTTACTTTCACCCTTCCTTCTCTTACCACTTGAGCTAGATAGAGCTTTTGTTTCAAATATTATTTAAATGTATTATATTACCTTAAAAATACTAAATATATGAGAAAAAATTATTTTTTTTTGTATTTTTTTCCGAGCCAGGGTTGCTCACCCCAGCTCTGCCACTCATGTGTACCGGTTTAAGAATTTGGGATCGTCGGTGAGATTCTTCCATTCCTTTGACACGAGCTTGCATCCCGGAATCGATTCGACTGGGAGGAGTAGGAGGATTTTTACGAGTATGTCTCGAGGGAGAAGCAAAATTGATTGATTTGTAGGCATACTTAATTAATTCGGAGGATTTGTACTTCAGATTGGAAAACCTAATTGTAACGTGAGAAGTTGGAGTTTTTAAGTATTATATAAAAGGAATCTGCAACTGCAATTTGCCAGTTGTTATCAATCGTCGATTTTGTATAAAGTTGGTGAGATTTACAATCGATCAATATTCAATAGATTAAGTTACTACTAAAGTTCCAATTGGAGCGGTCAAAACCCTAATCAATTTAATCACAGGTTGTTGTAATGATTGTGAGTCTTGTGTCTTGTGAGGCGGCAACACTTGTGAGTGGAGAGTCAACCCTTTAACCATTTTGAAAATAACTCAACCGGAAAGGACTTGTAGGTAATACCCATAGGTCTTCGGTTCAAATTCCGGATGGCCGTTCTTTATTTACCAATTTAAGGAGAGTCACCCTATTAAATAAGTCACATAGTAACTGATACAAATGTAATCTGAACAGTCGAAAATTTTTCTACTTTTTTCCTGACTCGAACCCATAAAACTGAAATTTTTCTAGCTCAATTGGGTTTCAATCCGTAAAACCAACTGACCCAATTTATTAAAATAAAACTTTGAACAATTAAAAGTCAACAAAATCTCAATGCCATATCAGAGTAAGTTCAATCATTAATATATTATTAAAATTAATTAATTTATAATTATTTATTATTAAAACTATTCACAGAGTCTTCAATTTCTTAACTTTTATAATTAGAAGCACTTCATCTTTCTTTTTCAAATCAACTTTTATATTTATTTGTATTGTATATTACTCCCTCTAATCAGTAATATTTGATTTTTTATTTTTCAACACGTTTTTTAAAAAACTAAAAAAACTCTTTAAATTATTTAAAAAATTTATTAAAATTTTAAAATAATTTTATACTCATTACTAATCGGCATGAAATAATTTTTAAAAATTGATCAAAACTTTGATATTTTTATAGGGTTTTAAATTTTATTAAAAATCACGAATAATAGTAAACATCAAATATTTTAGATCGAAGGTAGTATATATAGTGCTCCAATATATTTCAATGTATAACATATACTACTAAACTATATATTATGACAAACAATTATGGTGTTAATCATATATAACTCGTATGAATTTTTTTTTTTTTGGTTCATAGGTAAGCACTAGGCCTATTACAATATGGGGGAAGGGGGATTCGAACTCGTAATTAACCTACTGATCACTACATATCATCCTTGCCAACTAAGTGGCTTGACACTCGTACGAATTTTTAATTTTGTGAACCTTTAACTCACTTTCAATATATAAATGGACCAGTACTCTAATGAAGCTGAAGACAATTTCATACTAAATTGAAAATGAGCAACAATTGAACTGTAATTAATTAGAACAATCAAGAAAACAATCAAGAAAACTTCCTGAACAAAGCAAAACAAAATTTAAAGAGAATTTCTAGAACAATATATATCAAAATATCATCATAAATTGTAACTTAATTAGCTTCAGCCAATGTTGATTGATTTAGCCTCTAGCTTGTATCTTCCGCTTTCGATTCCTGCACTTCTCCCAAGCACTCTTTTGTATCCGCGTCACCTTCCCATTGTCGATATCGTACCAATACAACGTTCCGTAGTGCTTACATACCAACAACATCAATTTTCTGCCGTCTTGGCATTCATATAGAATCCCGTTGGGTTCTATCGCATCCTTAAAGTGGCCGCGGCTTAGCTTTGTAACATCGACGCATAATAACTTCGTCCAAGACTCACTAACCCCGTACTCTCTCATCATCCACACGGTAACAAATTGACCCGTATAACTACGAAAACAACAACAAAGGCGTCCGCCTAGTTCAACTATGTTAGAGATGTGAATGAGACTAAAGTGTCCCACATCGGAAAGTTGAACATATCAAGCCCTAGTATATGAGTCGGTGGACTACTCCTTCTATCGCCAATTGGTTTTAGAATGGAACCTCATTCGGCCTGTTTGCTAGGCTACTAGCGCATGTGCGCCTGTGCACACGACCCCCAGTCATCGGTCCGAGTCGGACTTTGATAAACTACCTCCGAAGAACGACCATCATAAGAAGCCGGAAACAACATTTTCCCAAACCTACAATATGAAGATCATAAGTAAAGATGGTTTTGCATTTTTGATAATATCCCAATGAAGGACACCATTCAAAGAGCAAGATCGAGATGGAAACATCGACCGCTCATCATATGCACCATCATAAGAAGCCGGAAACAACATTTTCCCAAACCTACAATATGAAGATCATAAGTGAAGATGGTTTTGCATTTTTGATAATATCCCAATGAAGGACACCATTCAAAGAGCAAGATCGAGATGGAAACATCGACCGCTCATCATATGCACCATAAGGGAAGCCATTGAATGACAAAAGATATAGTTTAGTTTGTTTAAAATTTTAAATTTTTTTAGAAAATAGATAGCTTTTATAAAGAAAATTGTAATTTAGATTTATTATGTTTATTATCATAGTTTAAATAGATAATTAATCTATATATATAATTATTAATAATGTATAACCATGAAAAAGGTTTTTTATAAATATATTAAGATTATCTATGATGAACTTTAACCGCTAAATTGTTATTAAATGTATAGTTTTTCGTGCTTCATACTAATATTTATTTATATTTAACGATAAACATTATACAGTTAACGCCATAAACCCATTACATTTATCACATAAACATTTGAAAAACCTCGTGGGCACCATGTGGACTTTTACAAAACTTCGTGGTGCCGGACCAGTTTCTACGCCGGAAGTGCTGGCACCTCGATACCAGATGTGTTGGCTTGATTTTCTTCTTGATCAGCTCAAGCGCAGTCCTCGAGTCCGTCTCGCAAATGACCTTTTTGTGGCTGAGACCCCACGCCAGCTCGAGACCACTAGCAATTCCCCACAGCTCAGCCGCAACTACCGAACATGAGCCAATGTTGTGCACAAATCCATGAATCCAGCTGCCCTTCTCATCACGCAGCACTCTGCCCGCAACAACAGCTCCCCATCTCCTAACTGCACCATCTGTATTCAGTTTTATCCACCCATCCTCCGGGCATTTCCACCCGATTTCCCTCGAGACCCTCTGCGGAGCCGCCTTTCTTCCAAGATTCCTCTCGATCACCTTCTTGTATTCGACCACCCCTTCAACGGATGACTCCAGCGTGACATCCGGAGGCCAAACACCATTGAACGTTACCGCGTTCTGGAAAGTTGATTACTGTTCATAAGGGGATTGCCTCTTTTATATATAGATATAGATAATTAGGGTAGCTTTCAGCCTTTCACATGCACGCACTTCTTACAAAATATATATTTATTTATTTATTTATTCACTTTGGACAAAATATATATTTATTTATTTATTTATTCACTTTGGGCACAAGGAGTCCCGACGACGTCGCTTGCGTGCCTTGTAGCAAAAAACCTAAAAGTTGGCATCTGAATTCTGAACCTTCTTTAGGCGGGATTGAATTAGCCGGATCGGTTCTCTCTCTGCATGCAAAGTCTCCAGCGGGAATTGAGTAAGAAATCCTCCGGTTGAGTTTTTTGTTGTTGTTAACGTTCATCTCAAATCAGTTAGATTTGACCTCTACCTTTCTCCTTCACTTTTCCCCAATTCGTAGTGTAGCACTATTTCCAATTAGAACGGGTTGTGCTTCCAATTTAATTGACTTTCAATGGTCAAATTGAAAGTAGTGTGAACTAGGGTTTATAAAATTAAGGCAGGTTAGGGAGAGATTGAAGAACATTACCCTAAAACTCTCAATGCGAAAAATTGATGAAAGGTACAAATCAAGGAAGAAACAATGGCTGTGAAGACAACAGACAGATAGAGGGAAAAGTACTATATAGAGAGAGCTAAAATAGTTCAATTGAGAAACAATCGATAATATACCAATTGTAGAAACTGTTATTAATAAACTCTTACAAACTTGATGAACAAAGCTAATATATATATATAGAATTACTATCCAGTGCATTTGCCTCTTACAATGCATCCGTGGGAATAATCCTAAGCTATTAGATTAAAATTGAATTAAGGGTTAGGATTAGAAGTTCAAATGGTAAAACTAAAAAGAGAAATTTAAGGAAAATAAAAACATTAAAAAATAAATTGCCTTTTATATATCCATTTACTTATTTACAATGACAAATTGACGTTAGTTTTAACTAGAAACACGTATAATATGAATGAATATTTTGAATATGAGAAGATAATAAACGATTATTTTCAAGATTGAAATCTCCCTGTAGATATATTATGATTTGATATGGTAAAGAATCTAAATATTCATTTGAACAAACTCTACTTATTCAAATGAATACATATTCATTTGAATAAACTCTACTTATTCGTATGAATACATCTTTAGTTATTCATCTGAATACATATTCATTTTGAATATGTGTTTCATCTACTCCAAATTACGCCTCTTCTTCGGATGCTCTAACCTGCCTCCATTTCCGTTAGCTTTGTACCCGAATCGTCTGAGTTATAATCTTCCATTGCAAATGAATATTCTCCAACCATGCTTCTACTCTCTTTGAATATTCAAATCAACCGTTTGTTTTTACAGGAAACCCACGTTGGAATGGTTTAAGGAGCTAAAGATGGGATTTGGAGAGAGAAATTAATATATATAATTTTTTATTTTAATTATTTTAATTCTTTCATTCAAATCTAACCATCCACATCGTCCTCATCCGACGGTTTATACACGGTCTCACGGATGCATTCTAAGGGGTGAATGGATGTGAAAGCTATATATATATATATATATAGCTAGAATCTGCAATATCAAAGAAAAGTCTCCTATTTTAAGACAGATATGAGCAAGTTCTGAAGCTTGGTAGCAGGTATTCTTTAGGATCAGGTGCAATACTTTTTATGCTTCAATCTAGGAATGTTATTAGAATTGCACGAATACCGGCAGAGCCAATCATAGACAGAGTTGATCTTGTCATTCCACACTAGCCAAGATCCGATGGAGATGGTTCAATGGACTATGTTCTCAACCATATTAAGTTTGTAATTGAACTAAGTTTGTTTGGATATTTGTAGACCGTAAAGGTTATTTTATGAGTGTCAAAATGCTTCTGTTAGTATCGTCGAGGTTCAGTTTAACATTTTGCAAATGATAGGATCAGTTGAATATTGGACTGTTACAGTTTAAGCCTTAGTCTCAGCTTGGTATACTTTTTAAGATTAGCTCATCATGGTATGTTGTTTACGGAGCTCCAAATTGCTTTTGCCTAGATCCATCTTTACACTGGGCATGATGTGGATGCTTTCGCCGCATTATACCCCCAAAAGATGTTACCATCTGTTGAGTGATCGACTCCTGAATGAATAGGGATGGCAACGGGGCGGGGAGTACCCTCCCTGTCCCCGTCCCCGTTTGTGAAAATTCTCCCCGTCCCCGTTCGGGGATAAAAAATGTCCCCCGTCCCCATCCCTATCGGGTCCCCGTCCTTATCGGGGAATCCCCATCCCCGCTAATTTTTTCCCGTTTGTATTCCCCGCGGGTTTCCCCATTGGGTTCCCTATTTAAAACTGATGGGTTCCCCCCATTTAATAGAAAACTATAAGATATTATTAAAGTTATGTAAAAAATATGACATAAATATTACATATAATATCTTATAAATGTAAATTATAAGGTAAAAGTTTAAAAATAAAAGAAAAATTATTTAAACTTAGGTAAGATATAAACAACAACGGGGATTTCATACTCCCCAACGGGGATTCCCGCGGGGTCTCCAACGGGGACGGGGCGGGGCGGGGATCGGGGTGGGAACTACTATCCCTGTCCCCATCCCCGTCCCCGCGCGGGGAATCACTTTGCCCCCATCCCCGTCCTCATCCCCGTTTAAAATCTCCGTCCCTGTCCCCGTCACGGGGATTCCCCGCGGGAAACCGGGAGTCCCCGCCCCATTGCCATCCGTACTCATGACACAAAGGCTAGAAATTGAATATTTCTAGAAATTAATGTTCCTTGGCCTTCATCAGATTTGTATGAATCTAGTGCATAGAGCTGGTGTGACTCTTTTCTTTATATATATATATAGACTCTATCCTCACGAGTGTGACCAGTGGCGGAGCTGGAAAAAAATACAAATTTTTTTTTTTTCATATATTTAGTATTTTTTAAGATAATATAATATATTTAAATGATATTTAAAATAAAAGTGTTATTTAGCTCAAGTGGTAAGGAAAGGAAAGGAAAAATAAGGAGAAGTAAAAGGTCTTGGGTTCAAATTCCACCTCTTCAACTTTTTATTTGTTTTACTCTACATTAATTTCTCTTTATATTTTTTTGTTTCTATCAACCATTTCATTAAAAAATATCATATTTATGTTTAAATTATATATTAAACTTTTTCTTTCAATATTGGTTTAAAAATAATTCTTTGTCATTTTTTTCTATATTTTTTGTTTCTTTTCTATTTTTTTTTTTGGTTACTCTCAACTATTTAAATACAAAAAAAAATTATTAAAAATAACAATTTTAGTGTTTTTTCAATATATTTTTTTACAATATCTTCTTATCAAGCATATGCCAAAAAAAAATATTTCACGAAATTTTTTGAGCAACCCCTACCCGAAATCCTGACTCCGCCACTGAGTGTGACTGTTTATGGCTTGAATGATCAGGGTCCTTGTTTACTCTTGACACATCAGGGTGTTGCGATTGGCTGACATATGGTAAAGCAGGGAATTGGGACATTTTTGACACCTTAGGGCATCGAAATGGGTTCCGACATGATTTCACGCAAGTTGCCATTTGTAATGGAAGATATATTGACACTTCCTTAATGTGTCGAAACTCAATTTTTTTACGCTTTATGACATCTAGAAAGGCTATTAAATGCGTTGAGAATGACCCGCTTTTCTTGTAGTGATATCAAGTGTATGTCTATGAATTGTTGCAAATATCGCTAGCAAAATTTAAAATAAAGAATCTAAAAAAATAATTAAAACAACTCCAAGGAAAAAAGAGCATCTGTCTCTTATGGTCGTTGACCTTTTAGTAATAAGTATAAAATTATGTAATTTTTTTTAAATTTTAATGTATTTTATACTCCGTTTTAGCCCCTTAAAAAATGTGTCAAAAGTCAATGCAATGATCATCTCTTATCGATTGGAGGTAGTATACATACGTTTATCATAAACTCTATTGGTAAGATAAAAACTCATCTATTGACAAGATAAATACTAGCATTTGTTGATGGAAACCATTTAACTATTTAAGGGGTAATTTTCTATAATTTTGAATTTAAATGGTGGTTAAATAAAATCCCTCGTATTTAAGGGTTGGTTTTATGCAAATTTCCCTTTTATATATAGATAAACTCGCTTCACTCGTTACAATTAGGGTTTCCAGTCCTTTGAATTAAGTGCTTGTTTGGATAAATGTAGGAAATTTACTTTCCGGGAATTTAATTCCTGAAAAGTCTACTTCCCATTAATTACATTTTCTGGGATTTTATAAAATATGTTTGGTTGAAAAATGAAAAAATGGTGGATTTGATATAGTGAGATAAATAAGAGATTTTTATTAGTAAGAAAATGGTGGAAGTTGTCTTACCATGTACCCCTTGGTAATTCCAATTCCTGTATTTCACAGGAAGTTCAATTCCTGAGAATTTCAATTTCTGGGTTTTTGGAGATGAAATTTTTTAACCAAACACAGATATTCTATCAAACTTCCTGAGATATTCAACATCCTGGGTTTTTCAAACCAATCCAAACGAGCACTAAGCATGCCCAGAATGAGAAATCAAGAATCAATTTGGGTTCTCCCTCGAGAGATACTCATACAAATCTTGCTACTCCTCCCATTCAAATCGATTCCGGTATGCAGACTCGTGTCAAAGGAATTCAACAATCTCGCCAGCGATCCCATCCTCTTCAAGTTCAAGCACACATCTCTTGCCTTCTTCTCTGTACAAAATGTCGTCTACTTCGTATCAACAAAGATCAATACCGCCGTCAGTAGCGGCGCCTGCGATCCTCCGCCCTTTGTAGTGAACCGCATTCCGTTGGATTTGAAAGAACGCGATAACATCGCCCAATTGCCAGTGTTCTAAAAGGCGCTAGGCGGCCTCTAGGCGGTGGGTAGCCGCCTAGCGCCTAGGCGGTTAGGCGGGCGTCTAGGCGGTGCCTAGGCGGACTTAGACTAAACTTGATTATTTCCCTATATTTCAATGGATAGAACATGTCAATAGTTTATATAATGTAGTAATATCTATAATATCACTCATAAACCCAAATTTTGTGTGCTTAACTAACACTAAAGTCAATACATGTAAAAATGCTTGTCCGACTGATAACATTAAACTTCCTAAAATCCGAAAACATAGGCTTGATTCAAAAGTAAATGCATTCCGACTTGGAGGATAAAAAAACTATAAGCTGACTAATCACTCTCCTAGAAACTAAATCTAAATAATCACCCACCTAGGCGGAGCTAGGCGGGATTAGGCGAGATTAGGTGGGGACTATACGGCACCTAGGCGGGATTAGGCTGCGCTTAGGCGGAAATCCGCCTAGAGACCGCCTAGGCGTAAAAATTCCTAGGTGTCTTGCCGCCTAGCGCCTAGGCAGTGCCCAGGCGGCGCCTAGGCGTGATTTTTAGAACAGTGCCGACAATTGCTTTCGGAGCCCTCCAAGGGGATTGCTTGTGTCGTCATCAGTAGCAATCACCTCCTATTCTACAACGTGCTCACCGGAGTTTCCTACCCCCCAACGGATTCACCAGTGGATATAGAAATGCGCTGGTTGATTAATCTTTATGGCTTCAGCTACGATTCTTATGCCGACGATTGTAAGATGATGATGTATCGGATGCACGACGATCGTGTGTTTTGGGTATATAGCATGAGAAATCGCGCTTGGAAGTCGATCAAAGGCTTCCCTTACGCTGATAATGAGTGGTCGTTATTTCATTCTCGACCTCGAGATGAGTGGTCGTTGCTTGACTTGCTTCCATCTCGATCTTGCTCTTTGAATGGTGTCCTTCATTGGGGTATTGTAAGAAGAGTCGATATCTGTGATTACAACAAAACAATCCTTACTTATGACCTTCATACTTGTAGGTTCGGGGAAATGTTGTTCCCGGCAGCTTATGCTGGTCATTCTTCAGTGGTAGTTGAGCTAGGTGGATGCCTATGTTATTGTTCTCGTAGTTCTAATTGTTCATTTCTTACCATGTGGACGATGACAGAGTACGGGGTTAGTGAGTCTTGGGTGAGATTTTTATGCATCGACCTTACAAAGCTAAGCCGTGGCCCCTTTAGGAAGAAGATAAAACCCAGTGGGATTCTATATGAATGCCAAGACGGCAGAAGATTAATGTTGTTCGTATGTGAGAACTACGGAACGTTGTATTGGTATGATATCGACAATGACAACCTGATGCGCAGGCCCGTGCTTAAGCATGTTCAGGTGGATCAATGGAACAGGGCCTCTAAATTTTTAGGGGCTCAATATGATAAAAAAAATCTAAATATTAAATTTTTTTTTCACCATGTATTAGGTGCGTTTAATTGGCTCAGCAGGTGGAATGCATGTCTGGCTTCGGACATTCCCTAGTTCGAATCCCTTTTCTTTTTATGTGTTAAATTTTTTCACCAGTAATTTTCATCCATTTTTGAATCACTCACTTTCCTAAAACAACATCTAACTTATTTACGGTGTATTCTTTTGCCCTCTCTTATATCACTTCATCTTTTTTAATAATTTAATTTGCTTAAAAAAAATTGAAGTGTTTAATACAGAGTAAATTTATTTTTATAAAAGTTTATTGTAGAGTAACGTTTAATTTTCACTTTATTACTAAAGTCTAAATATTTAATAATTTTAAACATAGTAGTACGTACTTTAATATTTTTAAACATTTTGTAAGAATTAAATATTTAAACATAGTAGTAATTTAAGAAAAGCATGATTATATGTCGTTATGTACGTATAATTTATAAATTTGTTAATGATTTAAAAGAAATGTTCTTACTATTTATATTTTTCAATTATTTTAATTTCACTTGTATATTATAAAATATTCAACTTTTCCATTTCAATTAAAGATTAGTTCATTTTACTAAAAAAAAATTATTCTCCTATATCTTAAAGCTGACACATTCTCAGCCCTCTCAGACCACGTGGAGTTAATTTTTTTTCTTCCCCTTTTTTTCCTTTACTTTCTATTTCTCTCTTCCCTATCCCCTCTCTCCCACTATCTCTCTCTATCAGACGGTTTTCTACTTTTCTCAAACCGCTTCTCCCTCGTCTATTCGATCTCTCTCTCGGATCTCTTAGGATGCTCGGTGCTCCTCTCTAGCGGCTGCAAGCGCCGAAGGCTGTTGCTGGAGTTGCCGGCGGTGATGGCGGACAGAGCATCGCCAGTCGATTGTCTGACCGATCGGAGGACGCAAGGGCGGAGCGGCCTTGTCGGCGGTGTCACGGACGAAATCTGTTGCGAGTGGTGGCGGTGGACGGAGAGGAGGCGATGGCGCGGCGGCAACGGCAACGGCAAACACCACATCTGCTGGTGCCGAAAGTTCAGATACTGGGAGGTTATTCTAAGTATTCTAAGCGGGAAGGTATGGATCGAAAACCTAATTCCGGCCAGCCCGTCTCGATCGGCGAACACCACATCTGCGTCGGCTTCCACGAGGAGACTGGATCGGATTACCGCGTTTTGGAGTGGTATGGTCACATCATGCTGTTCTGATGAGGACGATGGGTTCACTCCTGAGTATATCTACGGGAATTACTTTGAAAGGGTTAGGGTTAAGGCAGTGGGTGTTTCGATTCAGGAGGAGGAAGAGGAAGGCGCGGGGATCGCAAGGAATTCGGGTCTAATGGAGTTGATTGAGCAAACGGATTCGAGTCATAGTCGGATTCTTCATCGGAATTTCTGCATCAATTCTCCCAAGTAAGCTTGATTCCTCCTCCATTAATTGCTTTAATTTCTCAATTACTGTGTGGACTGCGAGTTAAATCAGTAAATTTTTGCCTTCTGTATGATCAAGTGGATTTAGAACTGTGGATTGTTTGCCTCCGATTGTGGGAAATGGCTAACGGCGTCGTGGAGGCACATCGGAGAGCGAGGCCTGCCTCTTTATTTATATTCCACATTTGAGAATGAAAATCTATCTCTAATTCTCGACACAACCTCTACAAGATCCAATTTTAGATAATTATTCATCTTCCAATTGTGATAAACTATCCAGTCTTGAAGGGCAATAAGCTAACTGTTACGGATGCCTTGTAAGGAGTAAGAAAACAAGGTTGATCAGTAAGTTGGTTAAAGTTATCAGTTATCATGTACTTATAATGCTACTTGACTATAGTTGTTATAGAAAGACAATAACAATGGTTTATCCTGGAAAATGATCATGAAATTGTCCAGTGCTTGCTGCCTTGGCAATTTGGTATTTTTTGATATATTTGACCTTGAATAATCTAAGATGGGAACTCACTAATTGATTGACATGTTTTGTGAAACCTTTCCTCTTTAACTATTCCACCTAGAAATTGTTGTTTGCTTGGCCAGCTGTTGATTGAAATGGTGTAGGATTTTTTTTTTTGCCTTTATTTATGTTCTCTTTCTATGCTAAATCGCTGATGAGTAGATCACTCGTCTAAAACTTTAGCTCATTGGTCTTCTAACACTTGATTTGAGAAACCGATAAGTTGTGCATGACATGTGATGTGGCTGATGTTGACTTAGAAACCAGGTTGATGTTGGGTGCTCAGGGCCCTGAAATCAGTTGTAAAGAAGTAGAAATGCAAGATGGGGGAGGTAATGGAGAAGAGGAAGGACGAAGGGTGTTCTGGATTGACAGCAAAGATGAAGGAGAATGAGAGCACTAATATGACAGTAGGATGTATGACAGGTAAAAAATGTTGCATATTCATGTGAAAATGCTATAGGACCAAGGGGGGTGCAAAACACATAGAAGGTGGGGGTATTAATGGTGATGTAAGAAGGACTCTACTGGGAGCTTGTGTACCTTGGGTGCTACATGGGCAAAATCAACGGGTGCTGCAGAGTCATGTAAGAAGACAGCTAGAGGCGCAGTCTTGTCATCCTCTTCTTGCTCTGCTGTGCTGGTGCCGAGTGACCGAGAAGGAAAGGTCAAAACAAGGTAATATGGATGGGATACCGATGAGAGAAAGCCCCAAACAGAGGAAGGTGGGGGGGGGGGGGGGGGGACAGCTGCAACAAAGCGAAGAAATCAAGCAAAAAGTTTGCGAGTTTGTGCAGAAGAAGCTGCTGGAAGATGACTGTCTATAGGGTGTTATGCAAGTGGTTGTGGCTGGCTCCTCCTCGATGCTCGAGTGTTCGATCTGATGCGTGTAGGGCTGATTCTTCGTCGGTGTTATTTGCCTCACCCCTCCACTTATATCCTGAGCTTGCGAAGGGAAGGAAGGTGCAGCGGTGCATCTTTGTGAAGCATAGTAAGCTAAGCAGGAAGGCGGATAGGGAGGTCTAATGTGCGATCCTTGCTTTGCATAATGCCGAGGAGGATGAGCACGAAACAACGCAACTTCGTGGAGTTGCCTTTGGAACACCCGATCAACGAGGCATTCAGCAAACGGGAGAGTAGCTTCTTTTATATTTCCTTGGTTCATAACTGTATGTAATGGCCGTAGTTGGGTAGAGACAGAGGACGACTAGAGAGTGGATTGGGGATAGGATGACTTTTGAAGAATGGTTTAATGGTTTATTGTCTCTAACTCTTAGGATAGCGCACTCCGGGCTACCTGATCTTTTGTAATTTCATTTTTACATATGTCTCTTCATACATAAAAAGGGGGAAAAAATCAAACACCATATTTTTCATGTTTTTCAGCTCCTAGGTAGAAAGACATTAACCCCACGTTTGTTTTTTGGTAAGGAAAAGTAATAATTATCCTTATAAATATAGTTTATATTTAAATTAAGATTCATTGATCACTATTCTAATCATTCCCTTTCTTCTGCCATTTTTCATACAAACGTATTACCCTTCTATTCCCTAATTTGAAGAAGGGTAACTAATACCTCTAGGATGGGCTATTAATCCCCCCAATCCTCTCCTCCAAGCTCACAAAAAAAAGATGATCATATGCATTTTATGTCTAAAATTTAATACCTTGCTTTTTCATTCCCTACTTATCTAAACAAACAAGCCCAATTTATGTTCAATTATCTCTGGAAGAATAATAAGTATTGATGCTTGGTACTGTTTTTATAATATTATATCTTATTGTTTTATTTTTCTTGTAATATTTGGGAAATGTTCTTCCTGAATTACCCCAAGGTAGAAAATTTTCAACTAAGAACCAAGCACCATAAAATATGAGATAACTGAACCTAAATTTATTGTCTTTCGGTTCCTAGGTTGAAAACTATACAGGCTATACAATTTCTTATGGATCTATTTTTCAGTCGTGTAACCATCACAAAAAATTGCAACTACTATTTTCAGTCCTTAAAAGAGGAGATTATTCACACATTAAGGAGGAGATTGCTTAATCATCTTAAAAGAGGAGATTGTTTAAGGGGGTAATTTTGTTTTTTCCGATGTATATCTTGTTAGAGTATATTTGTATATATCTCTTTATCTTGTTAGGATTTAGTTGGTTATTATTTTGATTCTATAAATCTTTTGTAATCCTCTATTTAAGCATGTTAATACGATGAGATGAGCAGGGACTCACTTCCAAAACACTTTCATGGTATCAGGCTAAGTTCCTGACCTAATCCCCACCAACCTTCCGCCCTACTCTTCTTGTTTGTTATGGCTGACGGCAATCACCCAAATGATGACAATATCAACCCAGTCATACCAGTGGCCCCTGCCGCCAACAATCAACAGCCCGAGGTCCGTTTTCACTCGGCTCAATCCATCACAAACATTAAGAATTTAATCCCGGTCTCTCTTGACCTCCACAAAGTCCCATATCATACATGGGCTGAACTTTTCAAAATCGCCCTCCGAGCACACAACGTCCTCTACCATATAGACGATTCCCCTCGTCCCCCGAATCTGTCGGACGAACGATTTAATCAACTCGATGCGATCGTTCTCTCATGGATCTATGGAACCATATCTGAGGACATGTTGTTGACCGTCATCCACCCAGGCTCTACCGCTAGGGCCGCATGGTTACGAGTCAAGGAAATATTCCACGACAACATGAGTGCCCGTGCTGCCGATCTGGAACAGAAGTTCATCAATACTCGCCTAGAGACTTTTCCTACAGTCTCGGCGTATTGTCAGGCTCTCAAATCCCTCGCCGATCAGCTTACCGGCGTCGAACATCCAGTGTCTGACAAGCGGCTGGTTCTCCAGTTGATAAATGGGTTGTCTCCCGCCTTTGACACCGTCGGCAGTATCATCAGTCAATCAACGCCCCTTCCGTCGTTTGCAACTGCCCGAAGCATGTTATCTCGTGAAGAGTCACGCCGTGCTCGCCCGACTGTGCCTACACCTGAGCCTGCCACAGTTCTCCTTGCTCCAGCGGCAACACCACCTGCCGCTCCACCTGCTGCTCCAACGCCCCAGACGCCCAAGCCAAACACGAGTAAGAATGGCAATCGAAACCGTAAGGGCAAGAACAAGGAGGGTGCTAAGGGCCCAAACCCCACCACTCTTCCTCCATGGATGAACTACTACTGGCCGCCGCAGTGGTCACCACCACCGTGCCCGTACCCGACAATGCCAATGGCTCGCCCTCCGTTTCCACAGCAGCGCCCTCAGCAAGCACAAGCACACTTCACAGCGACCGACCTTCCGTCGGCCTTCACTACAGCTTCCCTGAACCAACCAGAGGATACATGGTTTATGGATACTGGGGCATCTGCCCACATGACCGCCAACGCAGGTATCCTCGCTCCTTTTTTTAATTCTAGCATGATACCTTCGATTTATGTCGGCAATGGCTCTACAATTCCAGTTCTTGGGTCCGGTACAGCCAACATTCCAACACCAGTTACAAATCTTTCTCTTAAAAATGTTCAGTACACTCCACATATTATTAAGAACCTTATTTCCGTCAAACAATTCACAAGAGATAATCAAGTTTCAATTGAATTTGATCCTATTGGTTTTTCTGTGAAGGAACTTCGTTCGGGGACACCAATCCTGAGATGTGATAGCCCAGGCGATCTATATCCGCTTCACCCCAAAGCCGCTGTCAAACCCACCAAGCCATCCGCCTTTACTGCTGGTCACCCAAGTCCTCTCTGGCATGCTCGCCTCGGGCATCCTGGAGCTCAAGTTTTACAATTTTTAAATCGTTGTTCTGTCATTAAGTGTAATAAGGAGCCTAGCTCCATCGTTTGTTCTAGTTGCCAGTTGTCTACTCACAAAAGACTTCCATTTGCTGATTCCAAATCTATGACATTTGCACCATTGGATTTAATCCATAGCGATTTGTGGACATCACCGATCAAAAGTGAAAACGGCCATCGGTACTATCTTGTTCTCATTGATGATTTCACAAACTTTGTTTGGGTTTATCCTTTGAAACACAAGTCCGAAACCTATTCTAAATTTGTGCAATTTCAAGCCATGGTCAAAACACAATTCCATTACCAAATCAAATGCTTACAATGTGATATGGGGGGTGAATTTAACAATCACTCATTTCATTCCTTTTGTGCAAGTCATGGGATGGTCATTCGGTTTTCATGTCCTCAAACCTCCCCCCAAAATGGTAAGGCCGAAAGAATGATTCGTACACTTAATGACAAAACACGATCCCTCTTGGTTCATGCCTCTTGCCCAATCTCTTTTTGGGTCGAAGCTTTAAATATGGCAGTGTATATTCATAACATTCTACCCTCAAAAACCAAGCAAAATGTCACACCAACATTCAGGTTATATGGTCGTCATCCTTCCTATGACCACATTCGGGTTTTTGGGTGCTTATGTTTTCCAAACACATATGCTACAGCCCCTCATAAATTAGCCGATCGATCAACTAGGTGTGTCTTCCTTGGGCTGTCCTCCGTACACCGTGGCTATCGATGTCTCGACCTTGCTACGAACCGGATCATCATTTCCCGGCACGTGGTCTTCGACGAGTCAGTATATCCCTTCTCCAGTCCTTTGGTTGCACCCCCACCAGTTCGTTCGGATGAATTACACCCCTTATTGCTTCAATTTTTTGATTCCACCAGGAAGTCCCCAACACATCAATTTGGGCCATTAGCTGTCAACGCAGGTCCACCTCCTCAAACTCCACCTTCACCAACAACTTCAAGCTCTCCCCAGATCCATTCTCCTGTTGCAATTCCAATTGCTTCAGTACCACCACCTTCACTAGCAAAACACCCTATGGTGACATGGAGTCAACGTGGTAAAACCTTTCCTAACCCGAAATATAATCTCCACGTTGCATCTCAATCTGTTTCACCGATCCCCAAATCTCCAAAATTGGCTCTATCCGACCCCAACTGGCGCTCCGCCATGATTGAAGAATATGATGCTCTAATTAAAAATAGGACTTGGGACCTCGTTCCAAGACCACATGATGCTAACATTATTCGATGCATATGGCTCTTTAAGCATAAGTACAGGTCGGATGGGAGCCTACAACGATACAAAGCTCGATTGGTGGTGAATGGTAGAGCTCAACAGGTTGGCATCGATTGCGATGAAACGTTTAGTCCCGTGGTTAAGCCTGCCACAATACGGACTGTTCTTAGCATCGCTCTCTCTCGTTCATGGCCGATCCATCAGTTGGATGTCAAAAATGCATTCCTCAACGGTTTCCTCAACGAGACGGTGTATATGCATCAACCTCCTGGGTTTCGAGATTCCACTAAACCCAACCATGTTTGTCTCCTACGCAGGTCATTGTACGGTTTGAAACAAGCTCCCCGTGCTTGGTATACCAGATTCGCCACGTTCATCACGTCTATTGGATTCAAAAGCGCCATCTCGGACACTTCTCTGTTCGTGTACCGATCAGGCTCCGATACCGCCTACCTCCTGCTATATGTTGATGACATAGTCTTAACTGCCTCGTCGTCCTCTTTCTTGGAGCAGATCATCGGTCGCCTAGGTGCTGAATTTTCCATGACAGACTTGGGAGCTTTATCATATTTTTTGGGAGTCTCCGTCACACGTACAAAGGGCAACATGTTTTTGTCTCAACAAAAATATGCTGCGGAAATTATCGATCGAGCTAGCATGGCTGATTGCAAACCAGCAGGCACTCCTGTGGACTCAAAGTCCAAACTCTCGGCTGCTGCAGGTCCACCGGTCGCAGATCCAGGCCTTTACCGCAGCCTCGCCGGAGCTCTTCAATACTTGACATTCACAAGGCCCGATATATCGTATGCTGTTCAACAAGTGTGCCTATTCATGCATGATCCTCGCGAACCGCATCTTCAAGCATTGAAGCGCATCATTAGGTACTTAAAAGGTACACCAACTCTCGGTATACACCTAGCCAGTTCATCCATTTCCGGCTTGACGGCTTACTCGGATGCAGATTGGGGGGGCTGTCCAGACACTCGGCGCTCCACCTCAGGCTATTGTGTTTATTTGGGTGATAACCTGGTTTCTTGGTCTTCAAAACGCCAAGCAACAATGTCAAGATCAAGTGCCGAGGCTGAATATAGGGGTGTTGCAAATGCTGTCTCAGAGACAAGTTGGCTCCGCAACCTCCTTCTGGAATTACACATTCCCTTGCGCCAAGCCACCATTGTTTATTGTGATAATGTGAGCGCAGTCTACTTGTCCACGAATCCAGTGCAGCACCATCGGACAAAACATGTCGAAATGGACATTCACTTTGTCCGTGAAAAGGTTCGCCTTCGTCATATACGAGTTCTTCATGTTCCCTCGTCACACCAATACGCTGATATCTTCACTAAGGGCCTTCCATCATCATTATTCTTGGATTTCAGGTCCAGTCTTAGCGTTCGAGAACCTTCCCGCTAGGACTGCGGGGGTATGTTAGAGTATATTTGTATATATCTCTTTATCTTGTTAGAGTATATTTGTATATATCTCTTTATCTTGTTAGGATTTAGTTGGTTATTATTTTGATTCTGTAAATCTTTTGTAATCCTCTATTTAAGCATGTTAATACGATGAGATGAGCAGGGACTCACTTCCAAAACACTTTCATATCTTTATTACTGTTAAACTGTAAAAGCTTTGATTTTGTTGAAACTTGCTCATCCCGCTCTTTGATATATTGCACTCTATTTTGATTTACACTATTACAAATGATATATTGCAATCTATTTTTATTTGATTTAGAAATTAGGAAGAATCATCATATACTACATATGAGTAGTTTAATCATCTTTTTTTTAACATAAAAGCATTTTAGTAACTATATGAAGTTTGATTTATGGACATGTAAAGTGGAATGCAAGAGTAGTGATCAAATGTTAATCCTGGATGAAAGGAGCATATATCAAATACCAACGATCAGATACCAACTAGTGGAAATGTTTTATCAAGACACTTATAAAAGTTTACAACGAGGTATTTTATCTTACTATTGGAACTCCCCGACTCCAATCATTTTTGGATATTAATATCACTTACTTGGTCATAATTGTTAATCGTGTTTAAGGTAAAACTACAAAAGAAACAATGATTTCCGACCAAAAAAAACAAAAGAAACAATGATATTTTTTTCGTATAAGATTACATGTTCTTCTAACATATTTCACATTTTTTTATTAGATTAAAATAAAAAAGAATACTAATTATATTTTTAGCAATTTTTATTTTCAACACGACAAATAAATAATGTAAAGATCAAATAAGCTAATGAACAAAGAAGAAGGATATGAGAAATTGGAGAATTGATAAAAAAAAAAACATGGAAATCAAAACTAATAATTAGGATAGAGAATAAAATTATAATTTTTTTTGCCATTAAATATATCTACAAAAATAAGTGTTTTGTTATGAATACAATAATGAAACACATCAATATCAATCATAGTTCTAATTTTATGGTTTTTCTAACCTAGACCTTTGGGGTATATATTTCTTGGTGTCAATGCACTAGATTTAAGGAAAATTTTCCAATGTGGTTTGTTTGCCTATTCCCTTAGAGCATATGTTAAAAAAAACCAATGATTTTTACCTGAGAAAAAAATGTATATATTAAACTACGACTTACCGATATTCAAAGATTAAGAAAATACTTAAAATGTATATATTAAACTATGGTTCCCGGACGAGTACTATGTTCTGTACATCACTTAAAACACATTGATTAATATGATAAAATCTGAAAAATAAAATGAGTGTACTTAGATTAATTTTGAAAATTCCCTGCGTGACGCACGGGGCCTAGACTAGTTTAATATTATTTTAAATATTTGGTACAGGGCCCCTAAAATGATCGGCACGTTCCTGGTGACGCGCATACAAAAGAATGCTTGGGAGAGTGCAGGAATCAAATGTAGAAGATAGAAGAGGGTAAATCAATCAACATTAGCTGAAGCTAAGTTACAGGTTATGATGATTAATTTTTTGATATATTGTTCTAGAAATTCTGTTTAATTTTGTTTTGCTTTGTTAAGGAAGTTTTCTTGATTGTTATAATATTAGCCCTAATAGTTTATTGGAGTAATTAATTACAGTTCAATTGTTTCTCATTTTCAATATAGTACGAAGTTGCCTTCAACATTTATCTGTTAGGTTTGGCGATATTCTCCGTGGATTTGGTTCTGGTTGTCGGAGTCAGGATAGGTTGGGGGGTGGTAGTGTGTATCGTGGCGTCTCCACTACTTGAGTTGACTGTTTCCTTGAAGTTCGTCCTTACTACCCACAGGATGATCGGGTCCTGATGCATCGCTGACCTATGGTTCTGCTTCAGAATGGGGTTTGGCTTTGTCCGTCGTCTTCGTTCACATCCGGTTTGGTTTAGGTCTGTTTGGCCTCGTTTTAATGTAAAGTGCGTTTGTCTGAGTTTGCATCGTTATGTATTGTTTTATGGTTTTTTGACGGTTCTCCAATCTACCGGCTTGGCCGACATTCAAGTTTCAGATATGTCTAAACTTGAATTCTCACCTAATAAAAAAAACTCCATTGATTATAAATATCCATTGATTTTAAATATAGGAGGGTTAATCATAAAATTCTAAATATATGAGACTTACTAATATAATTCTAAATAGTTTTTTATTTTCAAAGATATTTTTTGTTTATAATATTATAAATTGGAAATAAATTATAGAAAAATGTATATCATATAGTTTTATTCCTTAATTATATCATTTTATTTTTTTATTAATTAAATAAATAGCTTGATAGTGGGGTTAGTGGAATGTAATTAAGAGGAGAGTATTAGAGATGATTCGATGCCATGTGGTGTCAAGTGGATGTTAGTGGGGTTCTAATATGTAGATTCGAGCCCTCTTGTGAAGCCACCTAGAACTACCTTACTTCTAGTTTTATAACTAGTAATAGATAGATAGATTCCGCGAGAAAT
Organism: Persicaria tinctoria; assembly: GCA_037127255.1. Taxonomy (NCBI): domain Eukaryota; kingdom Viridiplantae; phylum Streptophyta; class Magnoliopsida; order Caryophyllales; family Polygonaceae; genus Persicaria; species Persicaria tinctoria. Next base: position 266,220 of record JBANSL010000019.1, on the reverse strand, counting down.
AATCAAAACTAAAAACCCTTGAAATTGTGCACTTTCTCTATCAATTAAAGCAATCTAAATAGCGTTACAATTAGGGTACGTGCAATTTACATCTTGTCGATTGATTTTAGTGTAAGTACGAACCTATTAGCCTATATTTAACGGCAGTTTAATTACAGAAAATAGATGAATATATGGAAACTATATATTTAATGTGTGATTTTCTATAATTTTGAATTTAAAGGGTGATTAAATCAAATTAAACACTCATATTTAAGGGTTGATTTTATGCAAATTTCCCTTTTATATATAGATAAGCTCCAGCTTCAATTCACTCGGTACAATTAGGGTTTCCAATCGGAAGCAAAAATCGTGTGAATTAAGCATGCCCACAAATCAACAATCAATTTGGTTCTCCCTCGAGAGATACTCACACAAATCTTGCTACTCCTCCCGGTCCAATCGATTGCGGTATGCAGACTCGTGTCAAAGGTATTCAACAATCTCGCCACCGATCCCTTACTCTTAAAGTACACATCTCTTGCCATCTTTTCTTTACACAATTATCAAGTCTACTTTGTATCAACAACAATCAACACCACCGTCAGTAGCGTCTGCAATCCGCCCTTTGAGGTGAACCGCATTCCAATTGATTTGAAAGACGATAATCCTACGTTTCAATTGCTTTCGGAATCATCGAAGGAGATTGCTTGTGTCGTCACCTATCACCACCTCCTATTCTACAACTTGCTCACCGGAGGTTACTACCCCCAACGGATTTACCAGTGGCGCCTACATACAGCTGGAATCGAAAGCGGAAGATACAAGCTAGAGGCTAAATCAATCAACATTAATTTTGTTATATATTGTTCTAGAAATTCTCTTTAATTTTGTTTTGCTTTGTTCAGGAAGCTTTCTTGATTGTTCTAATATTAGCCATAATAGTTTATTGGAGTAATTAATTACAGTTCAATTGTTGCTCATTTTCAATTTAGTACGAAATTGTCTTCAGCTTCATTAGAGTACTGGTCCATTTATATATTGAAGGTGATTTTAATTTAAAAGGTTCACAAAATTAGAAATTCCTACGAGTGTCGAGCCTTACTAGCTTAGTTGATCGTAACCTACTGATCACTACACATCATTCTTACCAAAAAAAAAGATGAAAAGAAATTCGTACACGTGTATTTCGTACTAGTGCGAGTTCGAATCCCCCTTCCCCTATATTGTAATAGGCCTAGCGCCTACCTAAGAACCAAAAAATAAATAAAAAAATTTGTACGAGTTATATCTGATTAACACCATAATTGTTTGTCATAGTACATATACATTAAAATAAATCGGAGCACTGTTCTACCTTCAATCTAAAATATTCGATTTTTACTATAATTTGTAATTTTTAATAAAATTTAAAACCCTATAAAAATATCAAAGTTTTGATGAATTTTTAAAAACTATTTCATATAGATTAGTAATGAGTATAAAATTATTTTAAAATTTTAATAAAATTTTTAATAAAATTTGCTAGTTAATATATGATAAAGTTTATTTTACTACTAAATCAAACAATGGACAACTATAAAATTTACTAGTTAATTTGTATTAGTGAATGGTTTTTTTGTATTTTCAAATCAAATTTTATAATAATATAAATAGTTGTCCACGTCATTTAAAAAATCATTTGTTTTTAATGTAAATTTATTAGTAGGGTCATAAATGAAACTTTAATTATTAAATACTAATATAATAAGATAGATTTTTTTTAATTAAGTTTTATACAATTTTATTAGTTACAACACAATTCTGCTTATTTTCATCTTTAAATTTGTTAATAATGTTATTTATTTAATTAAGATATTTTAATGGGTTGTATATTGATTTCCTAGAAAGTGTTCAATCAAGTTAATTTTCATCTTCATAATTTAATAAAATAATATTTATTAAAATACCGCGTATCACGCCGCGTGATTCACGCGGGTAATAAGACTAGTACCTCGTAAAGAGGATGATGAAACCATTCAACAAAAGGCTGATGATTTAAGGGCTTGTTTGGCATACTAAATATTAATTTTGATGAAATTTTAGATATATATAAAAAAATTTAAACTTTGTGGATATTCTTGTTTGACATGACAAATTTTATTTTGTTTTGTAAAGTTGTTTTTTTTGAAAATCACAAATAAAAAAAAAAAACTTTGCTACACAGCTTTTTAAAAAATCCCTCTAATAAGCTTGTGCCAAACAGATCCTTATAGTTAGGGGGTGTTTGGTATCCATTACTGAGAATCAAAAAGTGGGAATGAAAATGACTAATTCCGAAATTTCTTGTTTGCTACGCCGAGAGTCGGAATGGAAATCATTCCTGGGAATCCTCTCATTCCTAATTTTGGGCTGAATTCATCCTCTAAAAAAACAGAGAAATCATTCCATCCCCAATTTCCCAACCCAAAACGTCCCCCTATTTCCTAATTTTCATCATCTTCTAGGCTCCATCCTCTTCCCTCTTCTTCCCAGCCTCCATCCTCTTCCCAGCCTACGGATTTGCCGACATCTCCACGACCACCGCCTCAGCCTCACCGTCGCTCAGATTCGTCGAGGCTGCCACCGCCGCCCATCCTCTGTCGCTCAGATTCGACGAGGTTGTCGCCGCCGCCCCATCCTTTGTCGCTCAGATTCGGATCTCGTACCTCCGCTGCTGTCCTCCATCGTCGGCGTCCTCCAAATCTTCCTCCCACGCGTCCTTCGTAATCTCCTCACGTTGCAGTCCTCTCTCGCTCTCTCTCCGTGCGACCGCCCTCCTTCCACATTGCAACAGTCGACCATCGCCTTCTGCCCGCCTGGCATCACCACTGCCCAGCCCTCCTTAGCTATGATCACCGCCACTTTTTTTATTCCGATTTTTTATTTTTGAATTGGGTTTCTACGATTTGGGTGATTTTTAGGGCTAATTTTAGATATTGATTTTTAATTGCTCATTTCGACATAATATCAAACAACATGCCTCAGTAATGGCTGATGCCAATTTTTTATTCCGATTTCGATTTTCATTCTCATTCCAATTACTACCTTCATACCAAACGGGGCCTTAGTGTTTAAGGTAGAATAACATGTCACCCAATTTATCTATACAGTTTCCAAACTCCACTGGAATCCAAGTATCAAAGCACTGCATTTCAATTGGTAAATGGTGAACCGAACAAATGAGAGTTCTCTCTTAATTTAAAGACTTGCGTGCGAATTTGAGCATGACCACCAACACTTATATACGGCGAACCGAACTGGAATTAAAGTGTTCTCATTTAATTTGAAGATTTGCGTGCGAATTTTCAAATGTGCTAAATCCACGAACCATGCAGCCAACCCATTTGAAGACTCAAAGATGCAAACCAAGAGATCAATTGTTGAATCACAGACGAAAAAATGCAATTACATCATAACCCACAACTGTCAAATGAGTGAAGAAAGCATGGGAAAAGAAAGGCCGAAAAATGTATTTCCAAGAGCCAGGCTCAAAGATACTATTTCAAAACAGTTCTTAATTCAAAACTGGAGTTTTTAAGTCTCAAAAGTTCATACTCATAGCAACTAGTCAACTTTAACTGCAACGATTCTTATGCAACAGCGACCTCCACATTTGTTGGCATCACATCCACAGGCAAGGCAGGTGCAACATACGTTGTCAACGTCTCCTCCTCCTTTGGAGTGTGAATAATGACCACATCGGGCAATGGAGTTTATCCATGTGCATGGGTGCTTTATCCAGTATCAAATGAGTCCTCAATGTGCATGGGTGCTTTATCCATGACCGACTACATTGAAAAGAAGTGAGCTCTCGCATATGCCCTAGCCAGTATCCGATGAGGATCTTATGGGCAACATCCTCCATGACTTGGGCTTCTCTTATAGCTCCGTCATCACCTCCTTCATGATACACTCGGTTGATGTCACCGTTGATAACCTCGTTGGCCTTCTCCTTCAAGAAGAGAACAAGATGGCACGAGATCTTGCTCGTTAGGCTGCTTCCCAGCCCATACCGTCCCCTACCATCCCTGAGTTACCATCAGCCAATGTCACCTCTCGCAACTTTACCTGCTCCACCTCAGGACATGAATCCTCATGGATTTTCAATCCTGGTTCCGTGCCTGATTGTACGATGTTGGTATCTAGGTGATGGATTGGGAGGGTCATGCGGAGGGGACAACTGTGTGGAAGGGCTGCTTGTAGGTGATGACAATGTGGGTGGGGAACTCGAGATCGCATCCGGGGGGGTTGCAAGGTCAAGGACGGTGGATGTGGTAGGTATAAGGGCGACGATGGTGGAGGGCACGAGCAAGTGAGAGTGGACACTGCATAGGGAAATAGGTTCTCATTAAATACAATATAAAGAGATATATAAATGCGAGAAGTTTCTTTGTGAAAGCAAATGTAGCCTTTGTGAGTGAAATTATACTCGATGAAAGTGCAAAGTAAATTACGGAAATCCATTTTGGTCGAATTGTATGGCCGGAGGAAGGGGAAGCAAAGGCAACCGAAAGTTTTTAAGAATTCGAAATCAAGTTCTTTATTGTAGAGGTTTTGGTACGAGGAGGTGAAATTTAGGATAGGGGATAAGATTGTGGTTTTGAAAGCATGTTCCAAAAAAATTTCAGAAGGGAAGATTGAGCTAAGAGGGTTAGCCCTTTTCTATGATAGTTTTTTTTCATCTTTCAACTGCACCGTTTTGTTCTTGTGTGTAAGGGTAAGTGACAGGATGAGTAATCCCAAAAGAATGTAGAAGGGATGAGATATTGCAAAATTCGCCACCTCAATCGGTTTGAAGGTTTTTTTTTATCACACATTGAAATTGAGTTTTGACAATTGTGCGGAATTGGACAAAAGTTTGAAGAACCTGCGATTTGTGAGATAGAAAATATATCCAAATAAATTTAGTGCAGTCATCAATGAATACAACAAAGTAACGATTGTCATTCAGAGAAAATCTAGGGGTGGACCCCAAACATCGGAATACACCAAATCAAAAGGGTTTTGGGAAGCACCATGCAAGGAAGGAAGATGCAAACGATGGCTCTTGCCTAATTGACATGAGTCATAAATGTTCGGAAACTTATTATTAGTGATAGGAAGCTTAAACTAAGAAACTAATCGACGCAAGATCGATTCATGAAGATGCCCTAATATGTAGTACCATTAGTGGAGAGATGTTCGTGTGCTGGAGATGACGGTGGGTGTGTTTGTGGTGTTTAAGGTGGAGGAAAACCTATAAAGGTCATTCTTAATGGTTCCTTAGAGTAGTAGCCGACCCTGAAATGTCTTAACACATAAAAAGTAAGGTCAAAATTTCATCATGACATTATTATCCCGACAAAGTTTAAGGACACTAATCAAATGTTTGGTAAGTTGAGGGACAACAAGAACATTAGATAACTTTAGATTATGAAGAGAACATGATCCAATATGAGTAATAGACAAATGGTTACCGTTCCCGACTTGATGCTTGTCAAGGCCTGAATAGTCATCCGTTATGGCGAGCTTGCTGAGGTCCGAGGAGTGATGATCAGTAGTGCCGGTGTCAAAGTACCAAATGGGATCCATGGCAAAGTGGCTATTGTGTTTAACAACGTTGACCTACTTCATCGTGTCCCTAGGGTTAAGGCGTTGGGAAGGGAAACCCACTTGATTCCCTCTATGCCAGCAATCTATATCCTCATAGCATGGCCTGCTGCAGAGGTGGCAGCGTGGGCGACGCCTGCGATTCTTCGAGTTGTGGATCTTTTGGTTGCGGGTCTCCTGATGGTGTGGGCCAGATGAGGATTCATGTCCTGAGGTGGATTGCAGACACTACTTACTTCTGCAAATCGATCAATTATATTGACTCATCTGGGGCAGAGATGCTCTGCATAGTAATGGCCGAGTCGCCATCACCCTGGGAAGGAACTCGAAGATCACTCGTTCTAACGCTCAATGCGACATACTTCGAGACAAGGGGAAATTGAGCTTACAGAAAAGAAAAGAAACTAAATGGAGTGTTTGGACCTCTGTTAAAAACCTATTACACTTTTTTGTTATTGGGTCGATGTTCCATATGAAGTGTGCTTTATAACTTCATTGACTTGGCACGCTGGGCTCTAAGCTTTCCACTTACTATAACCTCATAACTCTTGGCTCCGCTTTCCATAACAAATCGCAGAACACCATAGCATGCCCTACAGAACATGGATGCCAGAGTTAGAATCCCAAACTGGCTTCCATCCAATTTGGTCATACATTAGGAAGAAAGGGAATAATAGGCTTGCGAGAAATTTCAGTTCACTGATTTATAATAGTTTGGAATGGGTTAACTTGGGGAGTAAATAGTTGGGAAAAATTGTACATGGTTACCAAAGCTTAAGCTTCGAGAACCGAACATTTCACTTTGTTTAAATCCCCCCAAAATGACGAACCAATCACTCCTTAAAGGCAAAAATTCAACTTGGGTCTTTAAGAAAATTTACCCGTCCAAACTTCTATACTAGTGAAAGCAATTATGTGCAATGGCATATAAAGAAATTTCAATGGCTAAGTAAATATAGTCATCATCCGACACGAGAGAGGTATGTATTAGTTGACCAACTCGCTATAAAGATGACTCTAAATGACAACATCCAAGCAAGGCAACAAATTATGCGAGGACGAATTTACCAGTCAAATCTTTAATACCAGAGGAAACTAGTATGTACCGTCTATCAAGAAGATGGACTGCTAAAGCAAATTTAGTTGTCCTCCAACATTCATGAATGGCTAAATGATACAATTAGCAAAAAATATATAAAATAAAATTTCATAGTCAAATCTTTCATACCAATGGACAGTGTTATGTCCATTGGTATATCAAGAAGATTTAACGGTTAAATCAAGTATATTCATCACCCGACACGAGAAAGGTACACAATAGTTTGACCAGCTCTCTATAAAGATGAGTAAATGCTTAAAACACAACAATAATAATATCAATAAGTAGATTTAACGGTAAAATCTGAATACCAAGTCGAAATAGATGCGTTCCTTGATCTGGAAGAAGATTTAATGGTTAAAGCAAATATTGTCATCCTCCGACACGAGCACTAGGCCAAAAAACCCATTTTACATCACTAAATATACATCGGTTCCGTGTTCATTTGATGTATTAAAACACGTTTGGCTTTTATACATCGATTACTTATTATAACCGATGTAATAGGTGTTTTTAAAATATATATAACCGATGCGTAAAGTATATACATTGAATGATAAATAAATCGATATAAAATAAGGCGGTGTATAAAGTTTAACCTAGGAGCGCTAAGAAAATCCGCTAATATATAGAATAAAGGCAAATGAATTTGGGGGAGAAATTTAGACCTGTCCGACCTTTCTCCTTCTCTCTTCTTGCGCTCTTTCTCCCTCAGATCTAAGATATTCAGCCCTGCCCATGGCTCAATCCCTCATCTGTACCTCACCAAATCTCAGGCCGGTGCCCCTCTCGGTCCTCATTCTTTTCCCTTCTTTCTTTCTCTCTCGCTCTCAAATCCCTTTCCTCGACTCTCGACCCCAAATCGAAGATTGAGGCCAACACTTATCCTCTTGACCCCGACACCACTGGAACACCCTTCATCTACCGCTTCTCAGTGCCGGGGTTCCACCGTACTAAAGCCTAGGTGCCGCCTTCAAGTGATTCAAGTCCATCCATTGTTCGATTTCTCAAAGCCTCAAGAGATTGTGGGTCTAACTGATTCGAGGGGAAGGAACATCTCCGGTTAGTCAATTTCTAAACCTTTTTTTTTTTCGATATCTTTACTGATTTCAAGCCGCTTTAAAACGATTAGGAATTTTCATACCAATGGACACTGTTATGTCCATTTGTATATCAAGAAGATTTAACGGTTAAATCAAGTATAGTCATCACCCGACACAAGAAAGGTACACAATAGTTTGACCAGCTCACTATAAAGATGACTAAATGCTTAAAACACAACAATAATAATATCAATAAGTAGATTTAACGGTCAAATCTGAATACCAAGTCGAAATAGATGCGTTCCTTGATCTGTAAGAAGATTTAATGGTTAAAGCAAATATTGTCATCCTCCGACACGAGAGAGATATGTAACAAAGTAACCAACTCGCTATAAAGATGGCTAAATATGCCAACATTCAAACAAAACAATGGAATCAGGCAGCAAACAATTGACCACTAAGCAGGGAAAAAACTATGGATTGAAACAATAAAACAGTCAAAGCATAAATTTAGACAAGCCATTGAAATATACAACAATACCTCCTCACAGCAAGAGTTCCAAGAAGCTTGTAACGTAGAGACTCTGCCTGGGCAATGGCACAAAGACCCCTGTTGTTAACCTTCTCAGCATAAAGCTCAACACTGTTCTTAGGAAACTTAAACCTCTTCTGCACAACCGAGGTCAACTCCCTAATCATGCGCCCTTTCTCACCTAAATGCATAAATAAAGTGACTACAAAGCAAATGTTTTTAAAATACACACTTCCTGGTGATCATATTCCAAAACTTTATATAAATCCATAATTCAAACATTTACCATAATCTGCATTTTAATAACAAATTCTAAATCTGGTAAACTCGTATGCTCCAATATGTTAAGTTTTCAAAACCACAGTCATATGACAAATCAGCGTTCACATGAAAATCAACGCAGCCAAAAAACCGGGAAAATAAATTCATCACACTGAACCTAAATGGGGAAAGGGAAGGAAAGATACCAAGGACATTCTGAGTACGGGTAGCACGGATGATGATTTCAGTGCGCATGGGGGTAACACGGACTTCAACACCGGAATAACCATCTTCGGCGAGCTCCCTGGTCAGCACCTCATTGAGCTCGGCAAAGAAAACTCCATCGGGCACAAACTGTTCGCCGAAAACAAACATCACCCCAAAATCAATGTAAAATGACAAAAAAAATCTTATTTACTCGCATCTAGTTGGAGATAAACTGGTATTCTTAAATCAACAGCAATGTGAATCACAAAATGACGGCTACGGAAAGAAAAAAATATACTATCGGGAAGAACACAATCAGAAACTTTCGATAGACCAAACTAGCAACTCTACATCCAACAGAAACACAAAATAAAAATCAAGGATCAACAGAAACTATCGGTCATTTCCACGTTAGAAATCCGATAACAATTCGAAGATAAGATACGAGGTGCAATTAATAGAACATGTGGAAGAAAAAAGAATGGACCTTTCTCTTCTTGCTCATCTGAGTCGCCATGATTAAAGGCTGAAGGGAATCAGGAATGCAATGGGGAGAGGCGGAGGGAATGAAGAGAGATGGTAGGGTTTCCCGTCTTGAGAGTGAGGATGAAAGCTTGAAACCCTAGATTGCAGTATTTGGTCCTCTTGACGCACAAGTTATAAAGCACACTTCATGACTTGGGCTTCTCTTATAGCTCCGTCGCCACCTCCTTCATGATGCACTCGGTTGATGTCACCGTTGATAACCTCGTTGGCCTTCTCCTTCAAGAAGAGAACAAGATGGCACGAGATCTTGCTCGTTAGGCTGCTTCCCAGCCCATACCGTCCTTTACCATCCCTGAGTTACCATCAGCCAATGTCACATCTCGCAACTTTACCTGCTCCACCTCAGGACATGAATCCTCGTGGATTTTCAATCCTGGTTCCTTGCATGATTGTACGGTGTTGGTATCTAGGTGATGGATTGGGAGGGTCATGCGGAGGGGACAAGTGTGTGGAAGGGCTGCTTGTAGGTGATGACAATGTGGGTGGGGAACTCGAGATCGCATCCGGGGGGTGCAAGGTCAAGGAGGGTGGATGTGGTAGGTATAGGGGCGACGATGGTGGAGGGCACGAGCAAGTGAGAGTGGACACTACATAGGGAAATAGGTCCTCATTAAATACAATATAATGAGATATATAAATGCGAGAAGTTTCTTTGTGAAAGCAAATGTAGCCTTTGTGAGTGGAATTATACTCGATGAAAGTGCAAAGTAAATTACGGAAATCCATTTTGGTTGAATTGTATGGCCGGAGGAAGGGGAAGCAAAGGCAACCGAAAGTTTTTAAGAATCCGAAATTAGGTTCTTTATTGTAGAGGTTTTGGTACGAGGAGGTGAAATTTAGGATAGGGGATAAGATTGTGGAGGTAAGTTGTGGTTTTGAAAGCATGTTCCAAAAAATTTTGAGAGGGGAAGATTGAGCTAAGAGGGTTAGCCCTTTTCTACGATAGTTCTTTTTCATCTTTCTACTGCACCGTTTTGTTCTTGTGTGTAAGGGTAAGTGACAGGATGAGTAATCCCAAAAGAATGTAGAAGGGATGAGACATTGCAAAATTCGCCACCTTTATCGGTTTGAAGGTTTTTTTTATCACACATTGAAATTGATTTTTGACAATTGTGCGGAATTGGACAAAAGTTTGGAGAACATGCGATTTGTGAGATAGAAAATATATCCAAATAAATTTAGTGCAGTCATCAATGAATACAACAAAGTAACGATTGTCATTCAGAGAAAATCTAGGGGTGGACCCCAAACATCGGAATACACCAAATCAAAAGGGTTTTGGGAAGCCACATGCAAGGAAGGAAGATGCAAGCGATGGCTCTTGCCTAATTGACACGAGTCATAAATGTTCTAAAACTTATTATTAGTGATAGGAAGCTTAAACTAAGAAACTAATCGATGCAAGATCGATTCATGAGGATGCCCTAATATGTAGTACCATTAGTAGAGAAATGTTCGTGTGCTGGAGATGACGGTGGGTGTGTGTGTGGTGTTTAAGGTGGAGGATAGCCTATAAAGGTCATTCTCAATGTTTCCTTGGAGTAGTAGCCGACCCTGAAATGTCTTAACACGTAAAAAGTAAGGTCAAAATTTCATCATGACATTATTATCCCGACAAAGTTTAAGGACACTAATCAAATGTTTGGTAAGTTGAGGGACAACAAGAACATTAGATAACTTTAGATTATGAAGAGAACATGATCCAATATGAGTAATAGACAAATGGTTATCGTTCCCGACTTGACGTTTGTCGAGGCCTGAATAGTCATCCGTTATGGCGAGCTTGCTGAGGTCCGAGGAGTCATGATCAGTAGTGCCGATGTCAAAGTACCAAGTGGGATGCATGGCAAAGTGGCTGTTGTGTTTAACAATGTTGACCTACTTCATCGTGTCCCTAGGGTTAAGGCGTTGGGAAGGGAAACCCACTTGGTTCCCTCTCTGCCAGCAATCTATAGCCTCATGGCATGGCCTGCTGTAGAGGTGGCAGCGTGGGTGACGTCTGCGATTCTTCGAGTTGGGGATCTCTTGATTGCGGGTCTCCTGATGGTGTGGGCCAGATGAGGATTCATGTCCTGAGGTGGAGCAGGTAAAGTTGCGAGATGTGACATTGGCTGATGGTAACTCAGGGATGGTAGGGGACGGTATGGGCTGGGAAGCAACCTGACGAGCAAGATCTCGTGCCATCTTGTTCTCTTCTTGAAGGAGAAGGCCGACGAGGTTATCAACGATGACATCAACCGAGTGCATCATAAAGGAGGTGATGACGGAGCTATAAGAGAAGCCCAAGTCATGGAGGATGTTGCCCATAAGATCCTCATTGGATACTGGCTAAAGATCCTCAACAAGGGCATATGCGAGAGCTCACTTCTTTTCAATGTAGTCGGTCATGGATAAAGCACCCATGCACATTGAGGACTCATTTGGTATTGATATCTAGATATCAAGATATCGATATCGGTTGATATCTTGATATCAAGATATCGGTTTCGATATCAAGTGATACCTCCTAAAAAATCAATATATCAAATTAGCTTAATTTTAATATCTAGATATCAAACGATATCGATATCTGGCGATACCAAATGTAGATATCAAATATCACTTGATATCTAGGAGATACCAAACACTAGATATAGATATCATTTGAAGTGATATCGATATCTAGCCTTACCAAACACTAGATATTAGATATCGGGGTTGATATCTGATATCTAGATATCAATACCAAACGGGGACTGACTATCGTTGGAGTTTCATGGTCATCGTGCGGGCGTTGGATTGAGCCTAAAAAATTCTATCGAGGGTCGTCAATGCAAGTGGGACGAGGTTGAACGAGCCACGAGGGCAAGAGCCCGTTCAAATAAAGTGGATGTTCCATATAAATCGAGACCAGTTCTCGAAGAGCATTGAGAAATCGAGAGCTTCTTGCACCATAGACATATTAGGAAAATTCCTAATAATTGACTAATGATTAACGGGGCTAATCGGCAAGAATGCATTGCAGACACTACTTACTTCCGCAAATCGATCAATTATATTGACTCATCTGGGGCAGAGATGCTCTGCATAGTAGTGGCCAAGTCGCCATCACCCTAGGGAGGAACTCGAAGATCACTCGTTCTAACACTCAATGCGACATACTTCGAGACAAGGGGAAATTGAGCTTACAGAAAAGAAAAGAAACTAAATAGAGTGTTTGGGCCTCTCCTAAAGACCCATTACACTTTTTTGTTATTGGGTCAATGTTCCATATGAAGTGTACTTTATAACTTGTGCGTCAAGAGGACCAAATACTGCAACCTAGGGTTTAAAGCTTTCATCCTCACTCTCAAGACTAGAAACCCTACCATCTCTCTCCATTCCCTCCGCCTCTCCCCATTGCATTCCTGATTCCCTTCAGCCTTCAATCATGGCGACTCAGATGAGCAAGAAGAGAAAGGTCCATTCTTTTTTCTTCCACATGTTCTATTAATTGCACCTCGTATCTTATCTTCGAATTTTTATTGGATTTCAAACGTGGAAATGACCGATAGTTTCTACTGATCCTTGATTTTTATTTTGTGTTTCTGTTGGATGTAGAGTTGCTAGTTTGGTCTATCGAAAGTTTCTGATTGTGTTCTTCCCGATAGTATATTTTTTTCTTTCCGTAGCCGTCATTTTGTGATTCACAATGCTGTTGAATTAAGAATACCAGTTTATCTCCAACTAGATGCGAGTAAATAAGAAATTTTTTGTCGTTTGACATTGATTTTGGGGTGATGTTTGTTTTCGACAAACAGTTTGTGGCCGTTGGAGTTTTCTTTGCCGAGCTCAATGAGGTGCTGACCAGGGAGCTCGTCAAAGATGGATATTCCGATGTTGAAGCCCGTGTTACCCCCATGCGCATTGAAATCATCACCCGTGCTACTCGTACTCAGAATGTCCTTAGTATTTTTCCTTCCCTTTCCCATTTAGGTTTAGTGTGATGAATTTATTTTCCCGGTTTTTTGGCTGCGTTGATTTTCATGTGAACGTTGATTTGTCATATGGCTGTGGTTTTGAAAACTTAACATATTGGAGCATACGAGTTTACCAGATTTAGAATTTGTTATTAAAATGCATATTATGGTATATGTTTGAATTATGGATTTATGTAAAGTTTTAGAATATGATCACCAGGAAGTGTGTATTTTAAAAACATTTGCTTTGTAGTCACTTTTTTGAGCTGGAGATATTTTACTTTGCTTATTTATGCATTCAGGTGAGAAAGGGCGCAGGATTAGGGAGCTAACCTCGGTTGTGCAGAAGAGGTTCAAGTTTCCTGAGAACAGTGTTGAGCTTAATGCTGAGAAGGTTAACAATAGGGGTCTTTGTGACATTGCCCAGGCAGAGTCTCTACGTTACAATCTTCTTGGAGGTCTTGTTGTGAGGAGGTATTGTTGTATATTTCAATGGCTTGTCTAAATTTATGCTTTGACTGTTTTATTGTTTCAATCCATAGTTTTTTTCCCTACTTAGTGGTCAATTGTTTGCTGCCTGATTCCATTGTTTTGTTTGAATGTTGGCATATTTAGTCATCTTTATAGCGAGTTGGTTACATTGTTACATATCTCTCTCCACTAGGCCAAAAAACGCGTTTTACATCGGGTATAAAAGTGTATATACACCGGTTTTTAACCGATGTACGGGTTGGTGAAGTAAAAAGTGGATTTCTGATGGAACCGATGTATAAACATTTAGACACCGGTTTTGGAACCGATGTGTAAAGTCAAACGAAACCGATGTATATGTTCAAACTAGTGCACGTGAGGGACTCACACATCGGAACCTTCAACCGGTGTATAAAACTACTTTTTTAATTAAAAAAAATAAAATAATTTATACCCATTAGAACTGGATATAAATTAAAACGATGATTTTTTCCAAAATAAATCAGATATATTAACATATATATGATATCACAAAATATCATTTTATTTTATAATTTCTTCAACCACATATACATCATACAAAGTAAGAGAATCGGAAGAATAAAAACTATATATACAATTCATTAATTAACATATACATCCATATAAGCACTAATCACTAATGAACAAATTTCTGCACAAATGGTTCTCATGAACATGATGAACAAATTTATGCATTTCAGTAGCTAGCTTCTCCTTGTGTACCATGAAGCTCTCTCCATTTAGACAAGTCAATACCCCTGTCCCCTGCAGCAGAGTGAAATGCTCTATCAAAAATGGTATCAACAAAATATTTCAAATTTTCTTTAGAGGATCTATGCACCATATTGGATATACAACAAGATTGAGAAGCATATGGTTGTGATCTCAGCAATTAATATTTACCCAAATTCATTTTTTTAGATATACATTACTAGAAATCAGAAGAAGAATTAAGCAAAACCATACTCAAATAACGAGTGAACTAGATATGCAAAGAAAGATTAACAAATAGTCTAATTAGCCTCCAAGGAAAAACTGCTAGAAACTTACCAGGGCATTCCACAGATCCACCCACTGTCATGTACTCTCTTCAGAAGTTTTATATGGTACTCTTGGTGTCCCAATGGGCATCATATGGACTCGTCCTCTAACTGGTTTACTGCCTCTAAACCTGCAACAGATATATATAAAAAAAACAGATTGCCTCACCCAATCAAGTAAACTATAACCTAAACACTTCAAATCTTCAAAACTATTGATAGCCAGAATTCAAGAAATATAAATTTGATTTTATACACAAGTCACTATCAGCCTGAGCATACCAGCACAAAGAAAAAAAAAGTGATTTTCCATAGCAATTAACACCTTGATTTCATTTTTTCAATACTATTGATGCATACTCTCTTCAGGAGTTTTATATGGTACTCTTGGTGTCCCAATGGCCATCATATGGACTCGTCCTCTAACTGGTTTACTGCCTCTAAACCTGCAACAGATATATATAAAAAAACAGATTGCCTCACCCAGTCAAGTAAACTACAACCTAAACACTTCAAATCTTCAAAACTATTGATATCCAGAATTCAAGAAATATAAATTTGATTTTATACTCAAGTCAGTAAGTCACTATCAGCCTGAGCATACCAACACAAAGAAAAAGAAAAAAGTGATTTTCCATAGCAATTAACACCTTGATTTCTTTTTTTTTTTCAATATTATTGATGCAGATTGAATGTAGGCTTTGATAAGATTAAAATCAAGAAGCTAAATTTACATATCAAGCGAAACCCTAGGCTGAAAATTCTTTACCAAAATTGAAAACCCTAGATCTGAACCGAAGAAACCTAACCCTAGATCTGAAACACTAATATATGGAGGAATCGAAACCCTCGATTGAAAATTCCTAATCGTTTTAAAGCGGCTTGAAATCAGTAAAGATATCGAAAAAAAAAAGGTTTAGAAATTGACTAACCGGAGATGTTCCTTCCCCTCGAATCAGTTAGACCCACAATCTCTTGAGGCTTTGAGAAATCGAACAATGGATGGACTTGAATCACTTGAAGGCGGCACCTAGGCTTTAGTACGGTGGAACCCCGGCACTGAGAAGCGGTAGATGAAGGGTGTTCCAGTGGTGTCGGGGTCAAGAGGATAAGTGTTGGCCTCAATCTTCGATTTGGGGTCGAGAGTCGAGGAAAGGGATTTGAGAGCGAGAGAGAAAGAAAGAAGGGAAAAGAATGAGGACCGAGAGGGGCACCGGCCTGAGATTTGGTGAGGTACAGATGAGGGATTGAGCCATGGGCAGGGCTGAATATCTTAGATCTGAGGGAGAAAGAGCGCAAGAAGAGAGAAGGAGAAAGGTCGGACAGGTCTAAATTTCTCCCCCAAATTCATTTGCCTTTATTCTATATATTAGCGGATTTTCTTAGCGCTCCTAGGTTAAACTTTATACACCGCCTTATTTTATATCGATTTATTTATCATTCAATGTATATACTTTACGCATCGGTTATATATATTTTAAAAACACCTATTACATCGGTTATAATAAGTAATCGATGTATAAAAGCCAAACGTGTTTTAATACATCAAATGAACACGGAACCGATGTATATTTAGTGATGTAAAATGGGTTTTTTGGCCTAGTGCTCGTGTCGGAGGATGACAATATTTGCTTTAACCATTAAATCTTCTTACAGATCAAGGAACGCATCTATTTCGACTTGGTATTCAGATTTTACCGTTAAATCTACTTATTGATATTATTATTGTTGTGTTTTAAGCATTTACTCATCTTTATAGCGAGCTGGTCAAACTATTGTGTACCTTTCTCGTGTCGGGTGATGAATATACTTGATTTAACCGTTAAATCTTCTTGATATACCAATGGACATAACACTTTCCATTGGTATGAAATATTTGACTATGAAATTTTATTTTATATATTTTTTGCTAATTGTATCATTTAGCCATTCATGAATGTTGGAGGACAACTAAATTTGCTTTAGCAGTCCATCTTCTTGATAGACGATACATACTAGTTTCCTCTGGTATTAAAGATTTGACTGGTAAATTCGTCCTCGCATAATTTGTTGCCTTGCTTGGATGTTGTCATTTAGAGTCATCTTTATAGCGAGTTGGTCAACTAATACATACCTCTCTCGTGTCGGATGATGACTATATTTACTTAGCCATCGAAATTTCTTTATATGCCATTTCACATAATTGCTTTCACTAGTATAGAAGTTTGGACGGGTAAATTTTCTTAAAGACCCAAGTTGAATTTTTGCCTTTAAGGAGTAATTGGTTTGTCATTTTAGGGGGATTTAAACAAAGTGAAATGTTCGGTTCTCGAAGCTTAAGCTTTGGTAACCATGTACGATTTTTCCCAACTATTTACTCCCCAAGTTAACCCATTCCAAACTATTATAAATCAGTGAACTGAAATTTCTCACAAGCCTATTATTCCCTTTCTTCCTAATGCATGACCAAATTGGATGGAAGCGAGTTGGCAATTGCCAACTGGCTGTGTGAATTACCTTGAACCCTGTTAGTGCGCTTTTTGACAAGTTAGTTTGGGATTCTAACTCTGGCATCCATGTTCTGTAGGGCATGCTATTGTGTTATGCGATTTGTTATGGAAAGCGGAGCCAAGGGTTGTGAGGTTATAGTAAGTGGAAAGCTTAGAGCCCAGCGTGCCAAGTCAATGAAGTTCAAGGATGGATACATGATCTCTTCTGGTCAACCTTACAAAGACTATATCGACTCAGCTGTGAGGCACATTCTCCTTAGACAAGTAAGTTTCTTCTGAACACAAATATCTTAAGATATATATTCTCTACTAACTTACTGGTAGTACAAACCACTGCTCACTAACGGTCCTGTTATTTTGGGGGCCGATACAGGGGGTTCTTGGCATCAAGGTGAAGATCATGCTGGACTGGGATCCCAAGGGCAAACAAGGTCCTACAACTCCATTGCCCGATGTGGTCATTATTCACACTCCGAAGGAGGAGGAGACGTTGACAACGTATGTTTGCACCTTCCTTGCCTGTGGATGTGATGCCAACAAATGTGGAGGTCGCTGTTGCATAAGAATCGTTGCAGTTAAAGTTGACTAGTTGCTATGAGTATGAACTTTTAAGACTTAAAAATTCCAGTTTTGAATTAAGAACTGTTTTGAAATAGTTGCTTTGAGCCTGGCTCTTGGAAATACATTTTTCGGCCTTTCTTTTCCCATGCTTTTCTTCACTCATTTGACAGTTGCGGGTTATGATGTAATTGCATTTTTGTCGTCTGTGATTCCACAACTGATCTCTTGGTTTGCATCTTTGAGTCTTCAAATGGGTTGGTTGCATGGTTCGTGGATTTAGCACGTTTGAAAATTCGCACGCAAATCTTCAAATTAAATGAGAACACTTTAATTCCAGTTCGGTTCGCCGTATATAAGTGTTTGTAGGTCATGCTCAAATTCGCACGCAAGTCTTTAAATTAAGAGAGAACTCTCATTTGTTCGGTTCACCATTTACCAATTGAAATGCAGTGGTTTGATACTTGGATTCCGGTGGAGTTTGGAAACTGTATAGATAAATTGGGTGACATGGTATTCTGCCTTAAACACTAAGGCCCCGTTTGGTATGAAGGTAGTAATTGGAATGAGAATGAAAATCGAAAAAAAAAAAATTGGCATCAGCCATTACTGAGGCATGTTGTTTGATATTATGTCGAAATGAGCAATTAAAAATCAATATCTAACCCCACCAAAAAAAAATTAATATGTAAAATTAGCCCTAAAAATCACCCAAATCGTAGAAACCCAATTCAAAAATAAAAAATCGGAATAAAAAAAAAAGTGGCGATGATCGTAGCTAAGGAGGGCTGGGCAGTGGTGATGCTAGGCGGGCGGAGGGCGATGGTCGACTTTTGCAATGAGGATGGAGGGCGGTCGTGCGGAGAGAGAGAGAGAGAGAGAGAGAGAGAGAGGACTGCAACGTGAGGAGATTACGAAGGACGCGTGGGAGGAAGATTTGGAGGACGCTGGCGATGGAGGACAGCAGCGGAGGTACGAGATCCGGATCTGAGCGACAAAGGATGGGGCGGCGGCGACAACCTCGTCGAATCTGAGCGATAGAGGATGGGCCGGCGGTGACAACCTCGGCGAATCTGAGCGACGGTGAGGCTGAGGCGGTGGTCGTGGAGATGTCGGCAAATCCGTAGACTGGGAAGAGGATGGAGGCTGGGAAGAAGAGGGAAGAGGATGGAGACTAGAAGATGATGAAAATTAGGAAATAGGGGGACGTTTTGGGTTGGGAAATTGGGGATGGAATGATTTCTCTGCTTTTTGGAGGGGATGAATTCAGCCCAAAATTGGGAATGGGAGGATTCCCAGGAATGATTTCCATTCCGACTTTCGGCGTAGCAAACAAGAAATTTCGAAATCAGTCATTTTCATTCCCACTTTTTGATTCCCAGTAATGGATACCAAACACCCCCTAACTATAAGGATCTGTTTGGCACAAGCTTATTAGAGAGATTTTTTAAAAAGCGGTGTAGCAAAGTTTGTTTTTTTTGTGATTTAAAAAAAAAACAACTTTACAAAACAAAATAAAATTTGTCATGTCAAACAAGAATATCCACGAAGTTTAAATTTTTATATATATATATCTAAAATTTCATCAAAATTAATATTTAGTACGCCAAACAAGCCCTTAAATCATCAGCCTTTTGTTGAATGGTTTCATCATCCTCTTTACGAGGTACTAATCTTATTATCCGCGTGAATCATGCGGCGTGATACGCGGTATTTTAATAAATATTATTTTATTAAATTATGAAGATGAAAATTAACTTGATTGAAAACTTTCTAGGAAATAAATATACAACCCATTAAAATATCTTAATTAAATAAATAACATTGTTAACAAATTTAAAGATGAAAATAAACATAATTGTGTTGCAGCTAATGAAATTGTATAAAAGCAGACATGTAGATAACCGACAGAAAGCAGATAAAAGATGAAAGAAAGGTAGGACGGAAGCAAAAGGGAATGACCCAACACCCATCCTCGGGGTTCTAAACATCCGAAGCCCGAATGCATCTCCTCCAGTGGTCCCTATCCGAAGTCATATCCTCCGAGAGATTCAGCGCATTGAGATCCTGTTGAATAACCTCTATCCAGCTCTTCTTCGGTCTACCTCTCCCTCGGCACAAAGCTCCAAGCTCTCACACCTTCGAACAGGCGCTGATATTTGCCCCCTACAAACATGCCCAAACCACCGCAATCTGGACTCCCGTAGTTTATCAACGATACTCACAACCCCAACCTTGCTTCTAATGTCCACATTTCTGATTCTGTCCAGCCTCGTATGCCCACTCATCCATCTCAGCATTCTCATCTCAGCCATCGCCAACTTCTGTTCTTGAGCTTTAGTACTAGGCCAACACTCTGCGCCATACAACAATGTCGGCCTGACAACCACCTTATAGAATTTCCCTTTCAACTTAGCCGGGACTTTCCTGTCACAGAGGACCCCAGAAGCTCTCCTCCATCTCATCCACCCTGCCTGGACTCTATGCTTAATATCCTTGTCGATACCCCCATCGCTCTGGAGGTACGAACCAAGGTACTTGAAATGCTCCTTCCATGGTACAAGCTCCTCCCCCAATCGAACGGATGTCTCAGGAAATCTGGCCTCTCCAAAGCTGAACTGCATATACTCGGTCTTGGTCCTACTCATTCTGAAACCCTTAGACTCCAACACTTCTCTCCAATTTTCTAGTCTGCAAGCCAACCCCGAACTAGAGACGTCCACCAGAACAATATCGTAGGCAAACAGCATGCACCATGGTAACTCCTCTTGGAGAGAAGCAGACAGTGTGTCCATAACTAAAGTGAATAGAAGCGGACTAAGCACAGAGCCCTGGTGAAGCCCCACTCGAACCTCAAAATACTCAGAATCCCCACACGACGTTCTAACACTTGTCAGCGAATCATCATACATATCACTGATAACTCTGATATACGACCCAAGCACTCCCTTTTCTGACAAACATCTCCAAAGAAGCTCTCTCGAAACCCTGTCGTCGGCCTTTTCTATATCAATAAAGGCCAAGAAGATTTAATGGTTAAATCAAGTATAGTCATCACCCGACACGAGAAAGGTACACAATAGTTTGACCAGCTCGCTATAAAGATGACTAAATGCTCAAAACACAACAATAATAATATCAATAAGTAGATTTAACGGTCAAATTTGAATACCAAGTCGAAATAGATGCGTTCCTTGATCTGTAAGAAGATGTAATGATTAAACCAAATATTGTCATCCTCCGACACGAGAGAGATATGTAACAATGTAACCAACTCGCTATAAAGATGACTAAATATGCCAACATTCAAACAAAACAATGGAATCATGCTTCAAACAATTGACCACTAAGCAGGGAAAAAACTATGGCTTGAAACAATAAAACAATCAAAGCATAAATTTAGACAAGCCATTGAAATATACAACAATACCTCCTCACAGCAAGACCTCCAAGAAGCTTGTAACGTAGAGACTCTGCCTGTGCAATGGCACAAAGACCCCTGTTGTTAACCTTCTCAGCATTAAGCTCAACACTATTCTCAGGAAACTTGAACCTCTTCTGCACAACCGAGCTCAGCTCCCTAATCCTGTGCCCTTTCTCACCTGAATGCATAAATAAGCAAAGTAAAATATCTTCAGCTCAAAAAAAAGTGACTACAAAGCAAATGTTTTTAAAGTACACACTTCCTGGTGATCATATTCTAAAACTTTACATAAATCCATAATTCAAACATTTACCATAATCTGCATTTTAATAACAAATTCTAAATCTGGTAAACTCGTATGCTCCAATATGTTAAGTTTTCAAAACCACAGTCATATGACAAATCAGCGTTCACATGAAAATCAACGCAGCCAAAAAACCGGGAAAATAAATTCATCACACTGAACCTAAATGGGGAAAGGGAAGGAAAAAGACCAAGGACATTCTGAGTACGGGTAGCACGGATGATGATTTCAGTGCGCATAGGGGTAACACGGACTTCAACACCGGAATAACCATCTTCGGCGAGCTCCCTGGTCAGCACCTCATTGAGCTCGACAAAGAAAACTCCATCGGCCACAAAATGTGAATCACAAAATGACGGCTACGGAAAGAAAAAAATATACTATCGGGAAGAACACAATCAGAATTTTCGATAGACCAAACTAGCAACTCTACATCCAACCGAAACACAAAATAAAAATCAAGGATCGACAGAAACTATCGGTCATTTCCACGTTTGAAATCCGATAACAATTCGAAGATAAGATACGAGGTGCAATTAATAGAACATGTGGAAGAAAAAAGAATGGACCTTTCTCTTCTTGCTCATCCGAGTCGCCATGATTGAAGGCTGAAGGGAATCAGGAATGCAATGGGGAGAGGCAGAGGGAATGGAGAGAGATGGTAGGGTTTCCCGTCTTGAGAGTGAGGATGAAAGCTTTAAACCCTAGATTGCAGTATTTGGTCCTCTTGACGCACAAGTTATAAAGCACACTTCATGTGGAACATCGACCCAATAACAAAAAAGTGTAATGGGTCTTTAGGAGAGGCCCATACACTCCATTTAGTTTCTTTCCTTTTCTGTAAGCTTAATTTCCCCTTGTCTCGAAGTATGTCGCATTGAGTGTTAGAACGAGTGATCTTCGAGTTCCTCCCTAGGGTGATGGCGACTCAGCCACTACTATGCAGAGCATCTCTGCCCCAGATGAGTCAATATAATTGATCGATTTGCAGAAGTAAGTAGTGTCTGCAATGCATTCTTGCCGATTAGCCCCGTTAATCATTAGTCAATTATTAGGAATTTTCCTAATACGTCTATGGTGGAGGAAGCTCTCGATTCCTTAGTGCTCTTCGAGAACTGGTCTCGATTTATATGGAACATCCACTTTATTTGAACGGGCTCTTGCCCTCATGGCTCGTTCAACCTCGTCCTACTTGGCATTGACGACCCTCGATTGAATTTTTTAGGCTCAATCCAAGGCCCGCACGATGACCATGAAACTGCAACGATAGTCAAGCCCCGTTTGGTATTGATATCTAGATATCAGATATCAACCCCGATATCTAATATCTAGTGTTTGGTAAGGCTAGATATCGATATCACTTCAAATGATATCTATATCTAGTGTTTGGTATCTCCCAGATATCAAGTAATATTTGATATCTACATTTGACATCGCCAGATATCGATATCGTTTGATATCTAAATATTAAAATTAAGCTAATTTGATATATTGATTTTTTGGGAGGTATCACTTGATATCGAAACCGATATCTTGATATCAACCGATATCGATATCTTGATATCTAGATATCTATATATCTATACTATACTTACTAGTTACTACTATAAATGTGGGGGCAGAATTGAATCCGAACCGTTTAAGTAATAAATATTATTTTATTAAATTATGAAGATGAAAATTAACTTGATTGAAAACTTTCTATGAAACCAATATACAACCCATTAAAATATCTTAATTAAATAAATAACATTGTTAACAAATTTAAAGATGAAAATAAACAGAATTGTGTTGCAACTAATGAAATTGTATAAAACTTAATTAAAAAAAATCTATCTTATTATTATATTAGTATTTAATAATTAAAGTTTCATTTATGACCCCACTAATAAATTTACATTAAAAACAAATGATTTTTTAAATGTCGTGGACAACTATTTATATTATTATAAAATTTGATTTGAAAATACAAAAAAATCATTCACTAATACAAATTAACTAGTAAATTTTATAGTTGTCCATTGTTTGATTTAGTAGTAAAATAAACTTTATCATATATATATATATATATATATATATATATATATTTACTAGTTACTACTATAAATGTGGGGGCAGAATTGAATCCGGACCGTTTAAGTTATAATTATCGACGGCCCAGAACAACCCAATTTTAGCAGCCCATCTGATCCACGTCGACGCTTACACCTCCTGCTCCCTTCTCTCGCATCACCGTCTCCCTCCTTACCATCTCCTGGCGCCTGCTTCGTTCTTCCTCTTATCTGCCTTCCACCGCCTTGTTTTCTTCCTCCCTCCTTAGTTCTCCTGTTCGCTTCCCTCCTTCTACCTTTGTCTTTTTCTTTTTCTTTTTCTTCTCCTGCTGTCGTTTTCTATCAAGGCGCCATCACTGTTATGGAGGGTACTACAAGCAGCCCCTAGGTTCCTCTACGACTTCTTCATCGTTTTTACTACTCAGGTGAGCAAATTTCCGATTTCCTCTTCGATTTTTAATCTAGGTTTTCCGAATTTTTGAGATTTCGTATGTAGGTAACCATCTAACTGATCGATTCCGTTTTACCAGTTCTGCACTTCTGCATATTTTTGTGGATCGATCTCCAGTTCTACCGCAATCTCTGTCGGATTTCAGCACGGATCAGCCAATTTCCTCTCTTTTCACTGTCGTCTCTGTTCGGCTTCAGGCTGCGCACGTACGATTTTGCATCCAATCTTTCTTCTCATGTCCTGATTTTGGTGTTATTGGAACATCGGTTGTAACTCTGAGAGTGTAGATGATCGAAAATTCCTCCCTTCACTCCCTTGTTCTTCTTTTGCTATTGGATTGGGTTAGGTTTTTGCCTTTGAAGCTCTTATTTCGTCTTCATTTTGCTTCTGTGGACCATCTATTGCAGGTGTATTTCTATTCTCAATGTGAAATTGGTTTTTGAAATAATTGGTTCTTGCTTATTTCAATTAGATTCGCTGCCCTAATTTTGGATATGTTTACGGCTAACCATATTTGCCTGTTTCATTTAGATTTGATGCCCTAATTTCAGATTTGGTTTTGAGTTAGAATAAGTTGAACATTAATCTCCGTAGGTTTACCAAAAGGAAGTTTGTAAGTACAGTATATTACTCTGCCTGATAATTCATCCAACTTAATTTATTGATTTTCCCATGTTAAGATTCCCTTACAAGTTTTGTCTTCAACTATTCCAAGTATACTAGTTTCCATGTTAACATTCAACACTCATTATGCCCCAGACGAGGAAACAAGATCACGTGTAGAAAACATTAGAATTACAATTCAGGCTATCAAATATCTGTGGGTGACTAATCGATTCAAGCCACCTGAATCAATTGAAAGGATGGTTACTTTAGTAGATGGTCAAGTGGATGAATAATATCAGAGCGGTATCTTGAAGAATTTTCTCAAGCTTACCAATCTCTTATTAGTTTATGACTTAAATCTATGGTGTTGAATAAGCTGGAGCGATTATATCAACAACAACAACTTTTCATAGTTGATTCCATATAAAAGTAGGTTGAAGGTTGGAGTGCCATGTGTACTGTCCACTCGTTAAACAACCCAACCTATCAAATTCATCCTGCAGGGGCCATGTGGGCTAGATTGTGAGTATCAGAAGATCAGAACACTAGACCAGTTGATGGGATGACTCAGTTCGCCCATCACCTCACCTATTAATAAGAAGAAGCAACTACAATTATTTAAATTGTCATTTACAATTTTTTTTACTATGAAACAGGTGCTGCGAAAGTACATGATGAGAGCGATCCCAAGGGTTTGTGTAACTATCACAGAACAACATGGTTATTTGTCATGAAACACGTCTATCACCTATAGCTTACGCTTATTTTATCTTTCACATAGGTGCAGGTGCAAGCGCAAGTGTGAGAATAGCCAAGAAAGAGAACAAGAACTTCAATCCCGAGGATTTTTTTGGTAATGAAATGTCACAGAACAATCTGGTTACTTGTCTTGTCATTAAACAAGTCTATCACCCTGAGTGTGCATTCATTTTTGGTGTCATACAGAAGGAAGTGCGAAAATTGTCAAGGACCACAAGGAGGCCAATCCAAAGAGTTTTGGTATTGAAATGTACAATTTGGTTATTTGTTGTTCTAAACAAGTTTATCTCCTTACTTTATTTTATGAGTCACACGGTGGAAGTGCGATGATAGGCAAGAAAGAGTTCATAGAGGACAACAACCCACAAAATTTTGGTAATGAAATATGAGAAAATTAAGACATCTCTCGCCTTTTGACCTTCATTCATTTCTTATTTGTATGTTGTGTCAAGCTAATCACACGTTTTCCTATATGTAGGAAAGAGGTGCAATGCCAACTGGAGTCTTCAAGAGAACGGAGTATCCATCTCTGGTCCACTTCTCAAAAAAGGGAAGGCAGAAGTTGTAGATTTGGATGAACCCGCATCTCCTTTCACAGTTACTTGCTTGGTGACATCAGAGGATTCTTTCCTTGTATGATTTATTCCATATTTGTTGGTCTTGTCGTTCTAGGAGCATACAATCTTATGTTCAACTACAAAACGCATCTTGTCAACAATGGTTTCCGGGCATGTCAATCGGACACTTCATTGTTTGTCCACAAGACTGTTGCTGCCATCATCTATGTCCTAGTTTGTGTGGATGACTTGATCATCACCGGCAACAACCATGCTCTCATCCGTGCCTTCACTGCCAACCTTCATTGGACATTTGCTCTCAAGGTGCTTGGGAACCTCCACTGCTAGCTTGCAAATCATCAAGTCATGAACATGTTCAACCCTATCCTAGAGCAACTACATCCGAGATATTATATCCAAGAGCAACATATCTGACTCCAAACCCATTTGGTACCACAAACCAATGTTGAAATGGAATCCGTTATTGAGGCAATAGAGTCTGGTACCTTCAACTTGCACCTTAGTGTTCTATTTTTATGTCCAAGTTGTTCCATACATATTTCTTAACTATCTGCTGTTTTCATAGGAGCACTGGATCCAGCTATTGTCCTTGAGCAAATTGAGCTTGAGATTGGCAAAGTTAAAGAAGAAGCTCTTAGCCGAAAAGACTTACTTGATAAAGCTGAGAAATGGTTGTCAGCATGTGAGGAGGCGGCTTGGCTTGAAGAATATAATAGGGTATATTAATGCTTATTATATATATATATATATATATTCATTCACTTTCTGTACATAAACTGACTGAACCTAGATGTATAATCACCTCTCTGAAGTCTGATCTGATTGCTTCTTTCTTTAGGATGAAAATCGCTACAATGCTGGCAGAGGTGCTCATCTAATACTCAAGCGTGCAGGTATATTACAAATTACTTAATAATTTGATCAATGAATGGCTTCTCTAACTACTGCTAGTCTTTATCATATAATTTGGGTTCCAATTTTGTTCGCCAATTAGGTTATATGGGATGAAGTCGGCGAAACTGAAACTGATAGAGACAAGATGTTACTAGAGCTTGAGCGGGAGTGCATGGAAGTATATAGAAGAAAGGTGGATCTGGCAAATCGTTGTAGAGCCCAACTACGGCAGGCTATTGCTGATGCTGAGGCAGAACTTGCTTCCATCTGTTCTGCAATGGGGGAGCGACCAGTACATATTAGACAGGTAGGAAGCACATAATGATTAACTTGGCATCACATTTAGTTTTCCGGAAGTAATTGAACTAGGTCAGAATCTGTGATTAGATTTGTGTAGCATAAGGTGCAGTAATGCAATTGTGACTAAAAGCCTGCTGATGATTGTTCTTTTCCGGTGAATACATCTATCAGATTCATATACAACTGAAATTGTTATTTTCTTATCACCCAAATGATTTTTCCAATAGCAGGAAAGGAATGACTTTCTTCACATTGAATTTTCTTATAATTTTAAGTTTTTTTGAATAATAATTGGGTTTCTTTTATGCATAAATTCTGAACAAAAGGCTGGAAGCTTGAAGGAAGAGCTCTCTACCATTCATCCACAACTAGAAGAGATGCGTAAAAGGAAAGTAGAGAGGAAGAAGCAATTTATTGAAATCATCGAGCAAATTCAGAAAGTTTCAAAAGAAATTTATGGAGTCACTGGATGCCTCACTACAGCAGACATAGATGATACCGACCTTTCAATCAGAAGGCTAGAAGAATTGCAAACCCAGTTGCAGACACTCCAGAAGGAGAAGGTCAATATCGAAAAGCTTTTAAAATACCTTTCCTTTATTTACATCGCAGTTGTATTCCAATAATCTTGATATATTTCCTGATGTGCCTTATTTATCTCTGCTATTTGCAAATCTCCTTGTATCATGCAGACTGATCGCCTGAATCAAGTCATGCATCACCTTAGTTGCTTAAATATGCTTTGCTCTGTTCTTGGATTGGACTTCCAGCAAACACTGAATGAGGTGCATCCTAGTTTATCTGGGTCTGAGGAAACATTCAGCTTGAGCAATGATACACTCCAGGCTCTAGAGTCTGCAATCATAAAACTGCGGGAACTAAAAGTCCTGAGGATGCAAAGGGTGAGCAAATGGGAACAAAACTGTTTACCCTTTTCAGTTACAAAATAATGTGTGTTATTTTTTGTTACCTTGCTGATCTTGTTGAATGCAGCTCCAAGACCTTGCAACAACCATGTTGGAGTTATGGAATTTAATGGATACTCCTATTGAGGAGCAACAAGCGTTTCAAAATGTTACATGTAACATAGCTGCTTCAGAAAGTGAGATAATTGACGCCAACATGCTTTCATCAGACTTCATAAATTATGTGAGTTAGCACTGCCTATGTATGCAAGTCTTTCGGAACTTGCCCAGAAACAATCTTAAACGAATAAATTGCAGGTTGAGGCAGAAGTTTCTCGATTGGAAGCGCTGAAGTCAAGCAAAATGAAGGAACTTGTGGTGAAAAAGAGATCTGAACTTGAAGATACTTGTAGAAAGACACACACACTTGGTACCACAAACCAATGTTGAAATGGAATCCGTTATTGAGGCAATAGAGTCTGGTACCTTCAACTTGCACCTTAGTGTTCTATTTTTATGTCCAAGTTGTTCCATACATATTTCTTAACTATCTGCTGTTTTCATATATAGGAGAACTGGATCCAGCTATTGTCCTTGAGCAAATTGAGCTTGAGATTGGCAAAGTTAAAGAAGAAGCTCTTAGCCTTAAAGACTTACTTGATAAAGTTGAGAAATGGTTGTCAGCATGTGAGGAGGAGGCTTGGCTTGAAGAGTATAATAGGGTATATTAATGCTTATTATATATATATATATATATTAATTGACTTTCTGTACATAAACTGGCTGAACCTAGATATATAGACACCTCTCTGAAGTCTGATCTGATTGCTTCTTTCTTTAGGATGAAAATCGCTACAATGCTGGCAGAGGTGCTCATCTAATACTCAAGCGTGCTGAGAAAGCCCGGACCTTGGTGAATAAACTTCCAGGTAAATGGTTTCTCAGTTTCTTTAAAATTTTAAAATCCTTAAGCCATATTTCATCCAAGTCTTGCATGGTTCCACAAGTTCTTACTTCTACTCTTTTTTCATTATAACGTACGTTAATATATCCGAATCTCTTCTACTGAAATAGGAATGGTTGATACGTTGGCTAGTAAGGCTAGAGCGTGGGAACTTGAAAGAGGCATTGATTTCACATATGACGGTGTATGTAAACCCTCCTAAAATGCTTTAAACTTAGTACTTGTAAAAGATTCTCTGATTAGTTTTGTTTTTGTCCTCTCTTATCCCACCTAGGTCCGTGTTCTTTCCCTGCTTGAAGATCGAGTACAACATACTGAGGAGGGAAAAGGAAGAAGATAAGAGGAGGCAAAGAGTATGTCATCTCCACATCTCTCCTCTCTATTGTTCACTTAAAGAAAATCTCAGTTATTTTGTTTTGGAGATGGATGAAATCCAAATATTAAAGTATTTCTATTATGATTATCGGTTTCAGGAGCAAAAGAAGCTTCAAGGACAGCTCATTGCAGAGCAAGAGGTACTTTTCGGGTCAAAACCAAGCCCAATGAAGCTCCAAAGTGGTAAAAAGTCATCCAGACCGTCATCCGTGGGATGTGGAGGCAACAGGAGACTATCACTTGGAGGGGCGTCAGTTCATCAAACTCCTAGGCCTGATTCAGTTCACTCAAACAGAGCCACGTACACCACACTCACGACAGGGAAAAAAGGCTGGCCAACGGGCAGAAGATGACTTAGGACTGACAAATGCCAATGGTTAGTTCTCAGTTCTTCCTCTACCTGTTTCTGGAGAAGACATATCACCTAGTTACTTTGAGTTTTTATGCATTTTGTCTCATGTCTTTTGTTTGTAGTGAGGAGAGGTTTGGAGATCGGCAACCTTCCTGTGAAGAACTTCTCCTTCAACAGCCGCGAGGTTGAGACTCAAACGATCCGAAGGCCTTTCTCTCCCATATCATCCACCCACTGCATCTTCAAGAGGGAACACGGTAAGCATCTTTGAAGACCCGAATAGAATGCCAAGTAACACCTCCCAAATGACACAGCCCAAGAACGAGATGCCCGGGAAATCTGTTGCGAGTGCCAATCCTCTTCTGGCCACTCCTGCAAGGGCGATAACAGCAGCTGCAGATGAAGAGAACACAACTCCACAAGCAATGAAACTGCCCTATCCATGCACTCCTTCAACAGTCTCAGCTCCAATGCAGACTGCCATGACGCCAGCATATAATCCCACGCTAGCCGAGAATTCGGCTGGAGGAACTGAAGAAGAAATAGAATACTCATTCGAAGAAATAAGAGCTGGGTTTGTGCTTCCTCCAAGCAGTGTGAAGAGGGCCATACAAGTATAAGTTCTCAGTTCTCACCTTGAATAATAGGAATTCTGTGAACAATATGTTTTATTTTTCCTATTGTAATTTTTTAGTTAATGGGTAGGCCAATTGTCTTTTTAGTTTGTTGTGTTCATATGTGACCCTCGGTATGACTTGACAAAATTCAGACAAAGAGTCTGTTTATCTGCTATGGCACACTTGTGAATTATGCAATTTTTTTTCATTAAAAGTGAAAATTGAGATATGTAATACAAAAAAAATTTATCAATGACCCGAACAAGTGAGATAAGAGTTTTCATTACTTTGAAGATTTGCGTGTAATAATACGATGAACCGTATAAATTGTGAGAGTCCGACCTACAAAATCATTATGCAAAACCAAAAACCACAAGATCCAGTGTGGAGGCACGACACAAATGCAAGTACAGCGTAAACCAGAACTGTCAAATGAGTGAAGAGAGACTGAGAAAAGAAAAGCCAGTATTTCCAAAACCGATCTTAATTATGCAACTATTTAACTTCAGCAGCTACTATTTCAAAACAGATCTTAATTCAAAACAGTTCTTAATCATGCAACTATTGAACTTTAACAGCATCGATTCTTATGCAACTGCGACCTCCACATTGGCTGGCATCACATCCACAGGCAAGGCTGGTGCCACATACGTCGTCAATGTCTCCTCTTCCTTCGGAGTGTGAATAATGACCACATCGGGCAATGGAGTTGTAGGACCTTGCTTGCCCTTGGGATCCCAGTCCAGCATGATCTTCACCTTGATGCCAAGAACCCCCTGTATTATTGCCCCATCAAAACAGGAATGTGAGTGACCAGGAGTTTCATACTACCAGTGAGTTAGCAGCGAATAGATATCTTGGGATATTTGTGTTCAGAAGAAGCTGACCTGTCTAAGGAGAACATGCCTCACAGCTGAGTCGATGTAGTCTTTGCAGGGTTGACCAGAAGAGATCATGTATCCGTCCTTGAACTTCATTGACTTGGCACGCTGGGCTCTAAGCTTTCCACTTACTATAACCTCACAACCCTTGGCTCCGCTTTCCATAACAAATCGCAGAACACCATAACATGCCCTGCATAACAACATGAATGCCAGATTTAGAATCCCAAAAGAACTGAACCTATCACTCTGTTTATATCCCCCAAAATGACAAACCAATCACTCCTTAAATACAAAACAAAGGCAAAAATTCAACTTGGATCATTTTAATAAAATTTACCAGTAGAAATTTCTATACCAATGAAAGCTATTACGCGCAATGGTATATCAAGAAAATTTTGATGGCCAAGTAAATATAGTCATCATCCGACACGAGAGAGGTATGTATTAGTTGACCAGCTCGCTATAAAGATGACTAAATGATACCATCCAAGGTAGGCAACAAATTATGTGAGGATGAAAATAAAATTTACCGGCCAAATCTTTCATACCAGTGGACACTGTTATGTCCATTGGCATATCAAGAAGATTAACGGTTAAATCAAGTACAGTCATCATCCGACACGAGAAAGGTATACAATAGTTTGACCAGCTCGCTATAAAGATGACTAAATGCAAGAGAGTAACATTAAAATACAACAATAATAATATCAATAAGCAGATTTTACGGTCAAATCTGAATACCAAGTCGAAATAGATACATTCCTTGATCTATAAGAAGATTTATCGGTTAAAGCAAATATTGTCATCCTCCGGCATGAGAGAGGTATGTAACAATGTAACCAACTCACTATAAAGATGACTAAATATGCCAACATTCAAACAAAACAATGGAATCAAGGAGCAAACAACGTCATTTAAGCAGGGAACAAACTATGACTTGAAACAATCAAACAGTCTAGGCAGAAATTTAGACAAGCCATTGAAATATACAACTATACCTCCTCACGGCAAGACCTCCAAGAAGCTTGTAACGTAGAGATTCTGCCTGGGCAATGGCACAAAGACCCCTGTTGTTAACCTTCTCAGCATAGAGCTCAACACTGTTCTCCGGAAACTTGAACCTCTTCTGCACAACTGAGGTCAGCTCCCTAATCCTGCGTCCTTTCTCACCTGAACGCATAAATAAGCAAAGTAAAATATCTTCAAGTCAAAAAAAATGACTACCAAGCAAATGCTTTTAAAATACACGCTCCCTGATGAACATATTCTAAATCTTTACATAAATCCTTAATTCAAACAGTTACAATAATTCAAACAGTAAAGTACACTCGTATGCTCCAATATGTTAAGTTTTCAAAACCACATTCATATGACCAATCAGCTTGCACAAGAAAATCAACGCAACCAAAAAACCGAGACAATAAATTAATGACACTGAACTTATATGGGAAAAGGGGAAGGAGAGATACCAAGGACATTCTGAGTGCGTGTAGCACGAATGATGATTTCAGTGCGCATGGGGGTAACACGTACTTCAACACCGGAATAACCATCTTCGGCGAGCTCCCTGGTCAGCACCTCATTGAGCTCGGCAAAGAAAACTCCATCGGCCACAAACTGCCGCCGAACACAAACATCGTCCCAAAATCAATTTCAAACGACAAAAATTTACCATTTAAATCGCATCTAGTTCGAGATAAACTGGCATCCTTAAATCAACAGCACTGTGAATCGCAAAATGACAGCCACGGGAAAAAATAAATATACGATCGGGAAGAACACAATCAGAAACTTTCGATAGACCAAACTAGGAAGACTACATCCAACAGAAACACAAAATAAAAATCAAGGATCAACAGAAACTATCGGTCATTTCCACGTTTGAAATCTCAATAGCCATTCGAAGATAAGATACGAAGTGCCATTAATATTTAATAGAACATGCAGACGAAAAAAAGCACGCACCTTTCTCTTCTTGCTCATCTGAGTCGCCATGATTGAAGGCTGGAGGAAATCAGGAATGCTATGGGAAGAGGCGGAGGGAGTGGAGAGAGATGGTAGGGTTTGCCGTTTGAGAGTGAGGATGAAAGCTCAAACCCTAGATTGCAATATTTGCCCCTTCTGAAGCACAAGTTATAAAAGCACAATTTATATGGAACACATCGGCCCAATAGAAAAGCCCCAAACACTGCCTTGAGTTTTTTTTGTTTTTTTTTAGCAAATTTCAGAAAGTCACCCCTACATTATTTTACAGAAAATCATCTTTAGATTAAATATTTTAGAAACCGCCTTTTAAAAGTTAGATGTTTGCAAAAGACAACTCATCCCACCTTTTAAGTTAAGTTTGATGTTAAAAATACAAAATTACTATTTTGACCCTTTATCAACGATATTCTAGTTTATCACTTGGCAATTATTAAGTGTTTCGTCCTTGATTTAGTTGGTTTGAAGTTCTCCTATGTCCATCCTACATACACCTCTCAGTTCTTCTTCTCAAATAGAAAATAAAAGATGTTGAAGGTTGGTCCCCCTTTTATCCTTTAAATACATTAAAAGTAATTAGAGCAAAGTGGTAATTTAACACATTTAACAATAATCTTAATAGAAAAAGATGAGATGGGTAATCTTTTGCAAGCATCTACCTTTTAAAAGCTGGTTTCCTGGAATTTTCAATTTAAAAAGTTATTTTGTGCAAAATGGTGTATTTATAGGATGGATTTATGGAATGTGGCCCCTTTTTCTCGAAGCTCAATTTTCCCTTGTGGCGAAGTGTTCCAAATAGTTTTTTATACAAGAGAAGAAATTAGAGTTACACCTATCAGTCCCGATTAGTTGTCCATCCTAAAGCATCTCACATGATAATAAACTATAGATCTAGATCTTCTTGAAACACTATGCAAGCAAGAACACCTCAGTCTTCCTGAAGTGTTCCAAACATGTTGCATTAAGTATCTTTATTTTCTAAAAAAAAATTGAAAGTTCAATCCAACCTCATGGAATTTTAGACCCGAAACACAATCACATTAAGTAAATTTTATCCTGCATGCTGAAAGTTTTTAAATTTATCGTAAAACTTTAACCAAACTACAACCAGCCAATGTCACTTAACTCTAGTTATCTAAAATTTACCACAAAACTATTATTCGAGTTCTATACTAAATTTTGGTTCTTTACAACATAAAACGATTACAAGCAACAAGGTTATAAAACATTTTAAAGCATAAAAAAACCATTTTCTAATAGAAAAGCAAATATAAATGGGAAAAACATAACACCAAATAAACTTTTATTATTAAAGAATCCCTCGTTAAATCTTAACGAATTAAGAAAAGATTTTGGTTACATCACTTACATGTCTAAGACTAGGGGTTTTGAGAGGGTCGAATTGCCAAATTGGTATAAAAAGTACACTCCGAATGACATATTGGTATAAAGAAAAAATCAAGGCGACAAATAGGTATAAAAAATCGTATCAAGGCACTAAATTGGTATATTTTCTAAAAAAAAGAGTTTTTTTTTTTACAGTAGGCAAAAGTAGAATGTCTTACAAAGAACATTCTTGTAAAAAAAAAGGGTTTTGACTGCATTTGCATAAAAAATCGTATCAAGGCGACAAATAGACATAAAAAATCGTATCAAGACACTAAATTGGTATATTTTGTAAAAAAAAAGGGTTTTGAATCAAGCAAATCTAATTCACTTTTATTGAACCGGTTTTCCCTTTCTTTTTTTTATACAAGCCGGTTTCTATTTTATCTAATAAACTAATAGAAGAATTAACTCCTGCAACAACTTGCTATCTGTTTTCATAGTTATATATATACTAGGTAGAAGGCCGTGCGATGCACGGCTTAGCTCCTGCAACAACTTATGTGCATCTCTCTTTGCTGAATCAAGTGATTTTCTAGATTCTCTCTGACTTTTCTCTCTCTGGGCAAGAAACTCTCGCTCCTTCACCAACATCTTCAGTTGCTCAAGCTCAGCTTTCAAATCGGTCCCTTGTTCCATCTGTGGAACGAATGAAGCAGTATCTGACGTAAGCCTATCTAACTCAGCTCTAAGTGTTAACAGCTCCACTGAGAAACTCTGGCAAACTTCATCCTCGTAATTGAATAGGTTGGATTTCTCTTCGATGTCCAGCAACAACTGATCTATTTGCTTTGCCTTCAAGCTTAGCTGATTGTGAAGATCAAGCACTTGTGCTTCATAATCATCTTTGACTGACTCAAGCTCTTCCTTAGCCTGCTGCAGCAAATCTTCAAGGTGTTTATTAATCAGTCGAAGGTCACTGGCTTCTGTCTTTGCCTTGGCAGCCAACCTCTCGTTTGCCTCAAATGGTGACTGCATTTGCATAGAAGGCCTTTTGAATTCGGCTTGAAGCCTCCCAGCAGTGTTGGAATTCGGCTCGGATTGCTCGCTGCTCTTGTCCACTTTGGCGCGCATAACAGCTTCCAGATCAGACTCAAATCCATGAGCCTGTTTATCTAGTTCTTCCTCCAGGATACGGATATCATCTTCTAGCTCTCTTATGGTGGCCAAGGCATCAGAAAATTCTTTACTTAAGCATGTCTTTCCAGCTTCTCGGTCTGTTCTTGAGCTCAATTTTAGCCAATCCATGAGCTTCCTCTGCTCGGATAGTGTGTTTCTCCTGTTCCACTTCGGCACGAGTATCAGCTTCCAGTTCAACATTGAATCCCTGAGCCTGTTTTTCCAATTCATCCTCAAGGTTGCGGATATGATTTTCCATCTCCTGCCCATATTGAGGAGTAAATTCGAATATGAGAATGAACACAGTTGTCATGACCACAGCAGCAAAGAAAAGAATCCTGCAGAAACAACCAAAGATTACCAGGATAAATTGAAATGAACCAATGATTTAGTATGGTAACAGCATAAACATACACAATTAACAAGATAAATTACCAGGATCACTAGCAAGGTTCCACACTTCAATAACGGATTCAATCTCACGTTCGGGAGGAGCATGTAGAACACTTGTTGTTGAGCCAACAACACACAACAAACAACCAACGACTCCAAATATATGAGTCTCTCTCCTTCAGAATAATCTGTGCAAGCACAGCGCTATTAAAAAAATTAAGACGTGTCAGCCGTCGGTGTACCAAACAAACTCATTACATGCAACTGATGCAAACAGCTAAAGTGTAAAAGAAAGGAGAAACAAAAATAAATAATGCTGCCATACCTGATGATGATGCTGAGAGCACCAAGAGGAGTGTGACCAAAATAGCAGGTGCAAATGCATATGCGGCAAAATTAGCAATTTCTCCAACAATCACTGAAATAATGCAAGCGTGTTTCAGAATATTATACTGGCAGGGCTATCGGTATACAAAAGTTAAATTGGCATTAAGGAGTATAATGTAGCAGCCTTAACAGTTGACAAGACCACAAAACATTTTATTGACATCTTCCTTCTTTTTGTTTCTTCCAAAATCTTACTGAGGTTGAAAACATTTAGAGCGACAAAACGAAAACAGTACAATATACGAGCATAACTGAAACTGCACCTGATGTTAAAATTACAAACTACTCACTCGTAATCATTCCTATCCACCATAGTGGCTCATACAGATAAGAGTAGCCTCCCACTCCTGCCAAAAGAACAGCAAGTAAGAGTTTCGGATAGATTGACCAAGGCTATCACTATCGGATAGAAAATTACAAAACTGCAATTTCGCAGCTGATCAAGCAGGACCAGCACGGAAAGAGCACCCGATTGAACAATAACTCGCAAAAAATACACTGATTAGCTACCTACCTGCCCTAACACCAGAAGCACCGGCCTTTTTGAGCCCCTTTTTCTTAACATCCGCGACATCCGCCCTCCCTCCCGCTCTCTCTCCGACGAGCCATCCGCCTCTGATTCCACCGCCTCTTGATGTGTCCCCGCTACCTGTCAACCACCATAAACAGCTTTTAATTTTGCAAATCAACATCGACAATTTTGCAGCAAATAGCTCAAATTAAAGCGGGTTAAGTCGAAGAAACTTGAGAGGCAGGCTGACCTGACAAACCACGGAGGCAATCGGAAGAACATGTGGCTGCAGGCAAGGCGGGGTCTCTCCCTGTAATGACAGGTTATGTAAAAACAAAAAATTTGAGAAAACGGGGATAACCAATTGAGATAAAAAGAGAGAGAGGGAGAGGGGGAGAATAGTAGAGAAAGGTGAATAAAGGAAAGGAAGAGGTTACCTGCAAGAACATTCGTTCTTCTAGCCACTGTTTGACAGGCATCACTTTGTCATTGGGATTGGGATCTTTCCATTCATTAGCTATAACTTTTGCCACTCGATTGGCAGTCACCTTAGGATGAGCCAATTCATGATCTAGACCCAGCATGTCCATGATCTGCACATAAATCAAGTATTGATAAATCATGAAGAATCGCTAAGATTTTCTTTCCCAATTTGTTGTACGAATATCAAAGCAAACTTACGAGGATATAGTAATCTCCTTGGCGGCCTTTGTGGTGAAGAGATGGAATACCGTAGCATCCATTCAAATTGCTTTGTAAACAAAACAACATACAAGTATTAGCACATAAGATATGTGTACAAAACTACAGCATTAAAAAATTTAATGTCCAGCATATAAAACTAAAAGGTAAAATTATAGAACTTACCTGTACACTTGCCACTCGTATGGAGGGCCATAATTGCATCCTTTGCTACGTTTTAAATGCATTCCAAACTGCTATGATATGGTGAACCAATTGTCTAACAACTCGATGCGAGCCGCAAGCTATAAACCTCGTCATTTTTCCATAATCTTAACCGGAAGTGAATGGTACTTAGTTCACAAATAGATAGGGTACTTAATTCGCGTCAAATTGGATGTCACCTAAATTTCTTGTTTATGCAGAGAGAGCAAAATATGAAGAAACCCCTTTAAGATGCCATAAAGAGCATAGAATCCAAAAGATAGAGAAATAATTACCATCACAAACTGAAGGAAGGCAATTCGGGTAGAATGATGATAGTCTTCAAGCAACCTCAAACAATGAACCTGAATCAAACCAATTCCAAATTCAGCAACACTCAAAATAAGAAAACTACTTACAGGAAGTAGGAATGACAAAAATAGATATTTTAGTCTAGAAACAATTAGAGGAGAAATGGGGCTCATTTAAAAGGCAAATTTATAATGTATAATATTGAGTGTCTCATATACCTGATCAACTAAATCTGGATTTGTACGTGCCCATCCCTTCTTTCTATAAGCTTCATGAACATCTTCACAGGAGTTGCAACAGTCATAATCAGACTGCAGTAACAGCAATGACAGTACAAGTGTAAGCTAACTTCCAAGTGTAAATAATCACCATATTTACAAAACCATCTCAAAGTTTAACTCTTATCCCAACTGCTTATAGCTGTGCAAAAAAATTTCTTTATACACCATATTTACAAAACCATCTCAAAGTTTAACTCTGGATAAAAAGATAAGCTTTGTACAGACAAATATATTGTGAACAGCATTGGTTATTACCAAGATATTTAAGAAGAATTTTATGCGTAACCCAAGGAATGACCTGTGGGAGTCAAACGGTTAAAGATATGTACTATAGCTTCTAGGATTTATGTGACTTTGGTATTTAGTTTATTGCCTCTCGAGATAAAAGTGGAAGTTTGAAGAACATAAATTTTGATGCATGAGGCTGAAGTTTTGAGTCAAATAGTTAGTTTCTGGATCGTGGGTTGAAACTTGAAACTTGATCAACCAAATGTATCATATAAAGCGTCTATTTTTGTCTCAGTGACTGAATATTGGAACTTTTATGCCGGGGACAGAATATGCGGTTTGAACGTAATTTATAATTTTTATCAACAATGTTGTGCATTAGTGGTCTACTAAGATCCCATGAGAATATTTGAAATTCCAATAACCAGCTAATTCTATC
This sequence comes from Persicaria tinctoria, assembly GCA_037127255.1. NCBI lineage: Eukaryota > Viridiplantae > Streptophyta > Magnoliopsida > Caryophyllales > Polygonaceae > Persicaria > Persicaria tinctoria. The sequence goes on along the minus strand of JBANSL010000019.1, from coordinate 227,038 downwards.
ATATCCAAATAGTGTTTTAGATAGGAATGCTTCTTTTCTTTATTTCTTTTTTTTTTCTTGTTTTTATTTTGAATATACAGACATACATAGTTGAAGGATATATTGGAGAAGCCCCATTAAGCCATTTTATACATAACTATGGATGGAAAACTTTATTTTTAAATGGAAATACTTACAACATCAAGATGCTGCTCCCCACTTATATCCTTGGCGTCAAGGTTTAGTAGCGAACAAGCTAGGGAGGGCAGGGAAAGTGACATCAAACTGCGTGTTTCCGTACAACCCAAGTACAAGTCAGTTTATTGGAGTTGAATGGCAAACTAAAACTCCGTATGACATTAGTAGCTTCAAAAATCTACTGCCAGTATTAAGTATAATATAACGCGGCAAAAATGTCTGTAAAATCAGCCAAACAGAGTTGATAATTTTTTTGGTGCTAATAGAGTTGATATTTAATGGGATACAATTTCAATTAGCAAGTAAAAGCTGCCCTAAGTTGCAAAGAATCTACTGCCAGGTGTCCTCCTCTGGAAGTATCCAACAAAAGTTAGGTTTCAGGTACGGCATATAAATATAGACCTGAAAACATAAAAAAGCATCAAATCGACATAAGGACGTATCTACAACAAAAGCAATCTGAACTCCAAGAACACAACATTTCCATTTCCAATTCGCTTTCAGTTTATATTTGATATATTAGCATGATTGTCTGTAAGAAATTCCCAAAATACTTTATCACAAAAGAGAAGTAGATCAACAGCTATAAATACTTGAAGAATGAGAAGAATTTACATTTAGTAGTAGGATAAATGATCATTTTAACCACCACTTGAAGAATGTTCAACTAAGGCATATGGTTAAAAGGAAAGTAAAATAGCAGGTAAGTTACACCTATCAGTCCCGATTAGTTGTCCATCCTTAAGCATCTCACATGATAATAAACTATAGATCTAGATCTTCTTGAAACACTATGCAAGCAAGAACACCTCAGTCTTCCTGAAGTGTTCCAAACATGTTGCATTAAGTATCTTTATTTTCTAAAAAAAAATTGAAAGTTCAATCCAACCTCATGGAATTTTAGACCCGAAACACAATCACATTAAGTAAATTTTATCCTGCATGCTGAAAGTTTTTAAATTTATCGTAAAACTTTAACCAAACTACAACCAGCCAATGTCACTTAACTCTAGTTATCTAAAATTTACCACAAAACTATTATTCGAGTTCTATACTAAATTTTGGTTCTTTACAACATAAAACGATTACAAGCAACAAGGTTATAAAACATTTTAAAGCATAAAAAAACCATTTTCTAATAGAAAAGCAAATATAAATGGGAAAAACATAACACCAAATAAACTTTTATTATTAAAGAATCCCTCGTTAAATCTTAACGAATTAAGAAAAGATTTTGGTTACATCACTTACATGTCTAAGACTAGGGGTTTTGAGAGGGTCGAATTGCCAAATTGGTATAAAAAGTACACTCCGAATGACATATTGGTATGTACTATAGCTTCTAGGATTTATGTGACTGTGGGAGTCAAACAGTTAAAGATATGTACTATAGCTTCTAGGATTTATGTGACTTTGGTATTTAGTTTATTGCCTCTCGAGATAAAAGTGGAAGTTTGAAGAACATAAATTTTGATGCATGAGGCTGAAGTTTTGAGTCAAATAGTTAGTTTCTGGATCGTGGGTTGAAACTTGAAACTTGATCAACCAAATGTATCATATAAAGCGTCTATTTTTGTCTCAGTGACTGAATATTGGAACTTTTATGCCGGGGACAGAATATGCGGTTTGAACGTAATTTATAATTTTTATCAACAATGTTGTGCATTAGTGGTCTACTAAGGTATAAAAATCAACAATGTTGTGAATATGTGGTCTACTAAAGAAAAAATCAAGGCGACAAATAGGTATAAAAAATCGTATCAAGGCACTAAATTGGTATATTTTCTAAAAAAAAAAGGTTTTTTTTTTTTACAATAGGCAAACAATAGAATGTCTTACAAAGAACATTCTTGATCATCTCGGCAGATGATGTTGCAAAGATCCCTAAAAAAAGGGAAACTACCATTACAGTTGACACTATTCTTAGCTATGAAATCAGCAGCTTTGTTGGCTTCCCTGTAGCAGTGCTGCACTTTAGCTAATACAAATTCCTTTTGAAGAGTCTGAATCTTCTCTACTACTCTTAGAATCTCCCATGGACTTGAATTCTGATCTTCAATTGCCTTGACTACTCCCAGACTGTCTCCTTCGACGATGATCTTGCTCCATCCTCTAATGCGGGCTATTTCTAACCCTTTGCAGAAAGCAAGGGATTCTGTTAGGATTACAGATCCCTTATTAATTTCTTCATAGAACATATCAATTACCTGTCCATTCCAATCTCTGACAATACCCCCAATATGGCAATCACCAGACGGTTTGACCGACCCATCTACATTGATTTTGTAGATAGGCATTGGAGGTTTTGCCCATCTTATACTTCTATCCCTCTTGCATTTTGGTTTTTGATTTTCCTTAGTCAAATTTATCCATTCATGTATACTTTGATGGGCTTTCCTTACTGTTGTTTCCAACTGGTTTGGTTTGCTCCCTTTGAAGATTATAGCGTTACGGAATTCCCATATGTGTTGCCACAACATACAGAGATGCTCAAATTGACGGTTGTTTCTTCTTATGCTTAGCAGATTTGTCGTTGTCGCCCTAGCGTCATGAAGATCACATAATCTATCACCGCTAACCTGTTCATATTTTACTATAATCATTTTTGTGATGGGGCACTTTATTAGTAGGTGATCTATGTCCTCGTTCTCAGCACTACAGAGACAACATTGACTGGGGACCCTGTTAAAGTATCTGTTTAAGCGGTCATTTGTTGCCAAACTATCTGAAATAATCTTCCATATGAAATTATGGGTTCTTGGCGGTACTTTTAGCTTCCAAATCCAAGCCTTATCCTCATTAACCGAATTGGTAGTTGTGGACTTTTCATTACTTGATTTGGTAGTATATATCCCTTCTTTATTAAATTTCCAGATTAATTTGTCCTTGGCTTCCCAGGTTGGGATAGAGATCTGGATGATTTTTTCCACTACAGTACGGGGAAAAAAGTAGCTAATTAAGTCTATATTCCATTTCTTGTCTACCATGATTAGATCTGACACCTTCATGTCTGGGTTGTGATTGTTTCTGTATTGATCTAGGTTTTCTCCTTTTAGCCATGGATCAGACCACACATTAACATTTGTGCCGTCACCAATAATCCAAAACAGTCCTTCACAGAATCTTTCTCTTAATTGTAATAGCCGGCCAAATTGCCAAGACGTATTATATAGACCTAAATCTGTAATCTTACGATTGTGGAGGTATTTTTCTGTTATGACTTTAACCCATATATTGTCAGGGCAAGTGTATAGTTTCCAAAGTAGTTTCATTTGTAGTGCTATATTTTGTTCTTCCGCCTTCTTAATGCCTAGTCCGCCCATTTCTTTTGGGCCACAAATTTTGTCCCAACTAATAAGGGGCCTGTAATTTTGTGCTTGTGTCTTATTCCAAAAAAAGTTCTTGTTTATCTGATCAATCCTTGCTAGTATTCCTTTTGGCAGTAGGAAGCTTTGCATTAAGTAATTTGTTTTTGAGCTGAGATTAGCTTTGATTAAAGCCATTCTACCAGCTTGAGATATTGATCCAGATTTCCATTTCGGTAGTTGCTTTTTCAGGCTTTGTAGAGCATCTTCAAAGACCTCATTTTTAACTCGTCCATTCAGTATAGGAATGCCCAAGTATTTCTCCAATCCTGTAGCAACCGGGATATTCATCTGACAGGCCAAATTTAGTGCCTTGGTTCGGTTTACATTTTTGGAAAATTGTATAGAGCTCTTCTGATAATTTATAGTCAGTCCTGACATATTAGAGAAGTGATTAAGTATATTTTTAATTGTATCAAGACTTTTGTAAGAGGCCTTAGCAAAGATTAGGGTGTCATCTGCAAATGTAAGGAGGGGAATTGGTGTGCTATTGGGAGTGATTTTAATGCCTACTAAGGCATCCTCTAATTGGGATTCTTGTTGTAGCTCCCTCGCCAGATTTTCCATCACAATAATAAAGATGTATGGCGCTAAGGGGTCACCTTGTCGAAGGCCACGTTCGGGCTTAAATGGTTTCCCTGGATTGTTATTAACTAAGACAGAGAAAGTAGTTGTTGTTAGGCATTTCATAACCCATTTAATCCATTGGTTATGAAATCCCAGTTTTGTAAGCGAGGCTTCTATATAGCTCCAATTGAGTTTGTCATATGCCTTTTCCATATCCAATTTCATTGCCATCCACCCAGTCTTACCTTTTTTCTTGTGGAAGGAATGAAAGATTTCGTGCGCTATAAGGGTGTTGTCTTGAATTGACCTTCCTTGCACAAATGCACCTTGAAAAGGGTTTATGATATTTGGAAGAATTGACTTTAATCGATTAGCCAGAATTTTTGTGATAGTCTTATAGATTGTGTTGCAAAGACTTATCGGTCGATAATGGTGGATTGTGGTGGGATTGTCTACTTTTGGTATGAGTGCTAGAAATGTCTGATTTATTTCTGTTAGAATCGAGCCAGAATGGAAAAAAGCTTTAACTGCTTTAACAACAGACTCACCAACTATGTTCCAATACTTGGTATAGAACTCAGGGGGAAAACCGTCGGGCCCTGGAGATTTGTCTTCCGCCATACCGAACATTGTGTCTTTTATTTCTCTAGTTGTGGGCTATTTAGTGATAGTGTTATTTTGTTCCACTGTGATTTCTGGCTGTAGGAAGTTTAGTTGATTTGGTTCAATTGGGTTGCTATTAGTGGATATAAATCTCTCCTTCATTTCGTTGGTAATGTGGTCCCTGATTTGCACTTTATCAGTTATAATCACACCATGTTTTGTGGTAAAACTTGTTGTGGTGTTTCGATTGCTTCTAACCTTTGCTATGGTTTGAAAATACCGAGTGTTCTTATCTGTAAGTTGTAAATGTCTTGTTCTGGCTCTTTGTTTCCAGAACTGATAGCTGCAGTTGAGAATCTGAATTCGTTTATTTTCTAATCTACTGAGTTTATTCACGTCTTGGGGGGATAGCGCTCCCCAGGGTAGAGCTTGTTGTAGTATCATGATTTTCTGATCTACCTCCTGTAGTTGCTTATCAAAGTTATTTTTGTTTGTTTTACACCAGTTTTTGGTGTTTTGTTTTAGCAGCTTCTGTTTTTGAACTAGCTTGAACCCGAAGGAGCCTGCTATTTTGTTTCTCCACACATTGGCAACAATTTTCTCATAGTTTGGGTTAGAGGTCCATGCCATTTCAAATCTGAAGGGAGAGCCCTTATCAGTGGAGAGGGTTCCCAGCCTCGTGGTGATCAGACAGTGATCTGAAGTAGAGAAAGAGTGATGTCGAGTAACCATGTCTCTGAATTTAGGATAAACTTCATGGTGTGCCAAGACCCTATCTAGTCTTTCAAATGTATTATCATCCTTGTTTTGATTCTTCCTCCAAGTAAAGGGAGAACCTTGGAAGGGTATGGTATGAAGGTTTAGCTCATTTTTAACTTCTCTTAATCGTCTGAATCTGTTGATAGAGGGGTTAGAGCCACCTACCTTTTCATTATCACTTTCTATATCATTTAGATCCCCAATAATGAGAATTGGGAAATTGTGAAGGTTTGCTTTGACATATATATCTTCCCAGAATTGTGTTTTTTCACCTTCACTAGTCGGGGCATAAACACAGCTGAGCAGTATAGCTAAATTGTCTATAGAGAACTTTATCATGACCATCCTCTCTGTTTTTTCTAGGATAGAACTATCATCTATGAGTTTATCATTTTTTATCAGAATCCACATTCCACCCTTGAGTCCTATAGATGGAATGAAGATCATCTTCTGAAAGCCAGATTCCTTAAGCTGTAAATCAGTCGGAGGAGTCATACTTTTCGTCTCAGATACTGCAAGTATATCAAGCTTGTTTTTTAGTCGGATGTGTTTTAATTCTGGCCATAGCGAAGGCCTCCTGGAGCCCCTTATATTCCAGTAGCCTATATTAATCATTCATATACTTGTAATTCTACCCCAAAGGCCTGTTGTTTTAATAGCTTAATGTAAACTTCTGCTTGGTTCATTGTATTGTACTGGATAACCATACTAGTAATGATAAAAGCATACCTCTTATATGTGTGTGATGTCCAGGATCTTCCCCCTATAAAGGCAGGGAGGACGCCCTTTGTTTTTCTCCAATTGTTGCAATGGCATGGTACATTATCTGCTAATTGGGTAGAGCCTTTTGGCTTGATCTTTGTAAACTTGTCTCTGAGAGCAGAGAGTGAGTAGTGTTTGTAAGATGTTGTGATCAGTAAGGGTTGTTTGTAAACTTTGGTTAGGTCTCCAACCACACAGCTCCAGGAGCTGGTAGGGCTAGACCAGAAGTTTTGCACAAAGAAAAAATGAGAGAGGAACATATACATACCATCACTGGAATTGTAAAGAATACTAGCAGAAAAACCATCCGATAGTAACCAATTGGGAGAAGCATCAGTCCAAGCAAGATCAGACCTCCAAAAGATACAACACCTGACACTAAAAAAAATGACACAGCAAGGCAAAACCAAAATAGGGAAACACACATTATAATAGTTAATACTTCCATTCATAATATTGCATAAGGATTGAGGGAACCCAGCAAAGCTTGAAAATGGCTGGGGGCTCCCATACAAAATCATAGTGCTGTTGTTGCTAGCACTAAGTCTATGGCTGCCATCAGTGATGCAAGGAAACATATAGGAATTCAAAAAGTAGTAGCTAAGAGGGCTGTGATTATTTAGATTAGGCATATCAGTGGCCAGCCTAGTACCACGCATCTTCAGAGGATTTCTGATCATCATCACATATTCTTCTTCTTTGGCTTCTTGGTAGCTGAGGAAGATATCTCATTCTGGTCTTCTTCATCTTTCCTTTTACCCCGATCACTCGGGTTTGTGTTGGAGTCATCGTCCTGAGGCCTTATCACAATACCCCCCATCTTACGAATCACTGAGTGATCCGACATGAGGGAGTGTTGTGAACCCTCTGAGTCAATACCAGTATCGATCTCCTTACCTTTAGTATTTCCAGCTATGACAGCCTCCAAGGAGCCTTCAGGTGGCTGGTTGGAAGCAGAGGCATTAGATGTTCCAGGGGCCATAGTAGTGTGAAGGATTGAGGGGGCTATGGCAAAGGGTGGGATAGAGCAATCAGCAGCAAGCCTAGACACATGGGCATTGTTCAAAGTCATAAGGTGATTGATCAGCTCAGGGGAGTAGGACAGGTTACCATGGGGGAGTTGAGGCAGGCTAGCACTCATGGGCATTAAACCATAATCACCAGGTCTGGGAATCATGGTGGTAGTAGGGGTTAGATCAGGTTCAGGCTGGGCAAAAGGGACAAAAGCACTTGGGTTACTGGGCATACGGGGCTCGGGAGCATTTCTTGGAACATTGACAGGGTGGTTAGGGTTAAGCAAATCAACTGTGGGATTCTCTTCTAAGATGAGATTGAATTTTCTAGGCCTGGGCGAGTTCAGATGGCATTCTTCGAATAACCTCCGAGAGATTCAGCGCATTGAGATCCTGTCGAATAACCTCTATCCAGCTCTTCTTCGGTCTACCTCTCCCTCGGCACAAAGCTCCAAGCTCTCACACCTTCGAACAGGCGCTGATATTTGCCTCCTACAAACATGCCCAAACCACCGCAATCTGGACTCCCGTAGTTTATCAACGATACTCACAACCCCAACCTTGCTTCTAATGTCCACATTTCTGATTCTATCCAGCCTCGTATGCCCACTCATCCATCTCAGCATTCTCATCTCAGCCATCGCCAACTTCTGTTCTTGAGCTTTAGTACTAGGCCAACACTCTGCGCCATACAACAATGTCGGCCTGACAACCACCTTATAGAATTTCCCTTTCAACTTAGCCGGGACTTTCCTGTCACAGAGGACCCCAGAAGCTCTCCTCCATCTCATCCACCCTGCCTGGACTCTATGCTCAATATCCTTGTCGATACCCCCATCGCTCTGGAGGTACGAACCAAGGTACTTGAAATGCTCCTTCCTTGGTACAAGCTCCTCCCCCAATCGAACGGATGTCTCAGGAAATCTGGCCTCTCCAAAGCTGAACTGCATATACTCGGTCTTGGTCCTACTCATTCTGAAACCCTTAGACTCCAACACTTCTCTCCAATTTTCTAGTCTGCAAGCCAACCCCGAACTAGAGACGTCCACCAGAACAATATCGTAGGCAAACAGCATGCACCATGGTAACTCCTCTTGGAGAGAAGCAGACAGTGTGTCCATAACTAAAGTGAATAGAAGCGGACTAAGCACAGAGCCCTGGTGAAGCCCCACTCGAACCTCAAAATACTCAGAATCCCCACACGACGTTCTAACACTTGTCAGCGAATCATCATACGTATCACTGATAACTCTGATATACGACCCAAGCACTCCCTTTTCTGACAAACATCTCCAAAGAAGCTCTCTCGAAACCCTGTTGTCGGCCTTTTCTATATCAATAAAGGCCAAGAAGATTTAATGGTTAAATCAAGTATAGTCATCACCCGACACGAGAAAGGTACACAATAGTTTGACCAGCTCGCTATAAAGATGACTAAATGCTCAAAACACAACAATAATAATATCAATAAGTAGATTTAACGGTCAAATTTGAATACCAAGTCGAAATAGATGCGTTCCTTGATCTGTAAGAAGATGTAATGATTAAACCAAATATTGTCATCCTCCGACACGAGAGAGATATGTAACAATGTAACCAACTCGCTATAAAGATGACTAAATATGCCAACATTCAAACAAAACAATGGAATCATGCTTCAAACAATTGACCACTAAGCAGGGAAAAAACTATGGCTTGAAACAATAAAACAATCAAAGCATAAATTTAGACAAGCCATTGAAATATACAACAATACCTCCTCACAGCAAGACCTCCAAGAAGCTTGTAACGTAGAGACTCTGCCTGTGCAATGGCACAAAGACCCCTGTTGTTAACCTTCTCAGCATTAAGCTCAACACTATTCTCAGGAAACTTGAACCTCTTCTGCACAACCGAGCTCAGCTCCCTAATCCTGCGCCCTTTCTCACCTGAATGCATAAATAAGCAAAGTAAAATATCTTCAGCTCAAAAAAAAGTGACTACAAAGCAAATGTTTTTAAAGTACACACTTCCTGGTGATCATATTCTAAAACTTTACATAAATCCATAATTCAAACATTTACCATAATCTGCATTTTAATAACAAATTCTAAATCTGGTAAACTCGTATGCTCCAATATGTTAAGTTTTCAAAACCACAGTCATATGACAAATCAGCGTTCACATGAAAATCAATGCAGCCAAAAAACCGGGAAAATAAATTCATCACACTGAACCTAAATGGGGAAAGGGAAGGAAAAAGACCAAGGACATTCTGAGTACGGGTAGCACGGATGATGATTTCAGTGCGCATAGGGGTAACACGGACTTCAACACCGGAATAACCATCTTCGGCGAGCTCCCTGGTCAGCACCTCATTGAGCTCGACAAAGAAAACTCCATTGGCCACAAAATGTGAATCACAAAATGACGGCTACGGAAAGAAAAAAATATACTATCGGGAAGAACACAATCAGAATTTTCGATAGACCAAACTAGCAACTCTACATCCAACCGAAACACAAAATAAAAATCAAGGATCGACAGAAACTATCGGTCATTTCCACGTTTGAAATCCGATAACAATTCGAAGATAAGATACGAGGTGCAATTAATAGAACATGTGGAAGAAAAAAGAATGGACCTTTCTCTTCTTGCTCATCCGAGTCGCCATGATTGAAGGCTGAAGGGAATCAGGAATGCAATGGGGAGAGGCAGAGGGAATGGAGAGAGATGGTAGGGTTTCCCGTCTTGAGAGTGAGGATGAAAGCTTTAAACCCTAGATTGCAGTATTTGGTCCTCTTGACGCACAAGTTATAAAGCACACTTCATGTGGAACATCGACCCAATAACAAAAAAGTGTAATGGGTCTTTAGGAGAGGCCCAAACACTCCATTTAGTTTCTTTCCTTTTCTGTAAGCTTAATTTCCCCTTGTCTCGAAGTATGTCGCATTGAGTGTTAGAACGAGTGATCTTCGAGTTCCTCCCTAGGGTGATGGCGACTCAGCCACTACTATGCAGAGCATCTCTGCCCCAGATATGAGTCAATATAATTGATCGATTTGCAGAAGTAAGTAGTGTCTGCAATGCATTCTTGCCGATTAGCCCCGTTAATCATTAGTCAATTATTAGGAATTTTCCTAATACGTCTATGGTGGAGGAAGCTCTCGATTCCTTAGTGCTCTTCGAGAACTGGTCTCGATTTATATGGAACATCCACTTTATTTGAACGGGCTCTTGCCCTCGTGGCTCGTTCAACCTCGTCCTACTTGGCATTGACGACCCTCGATTGAATTTTTTAGGCTCAATCCAAGGCCCGCACGATGACCATGAAACTGCAACGATAGTCAAGCCCCGTTTGGTATTGATATCTAGATATCAGATATCGTTGATATCTAATATCTAGTGTTTGGTAAGGCTAGATATCGATATCACTTCAAATGATATCTATATCTAGTGTTTGGTATCTCCCAGATATCAAGTAATATTTGATATCTACATTTGGCATCGCCAGATATCGATATCGTTTGATATCTAAATATTAAAATTAAGCTAATTTGATATATTGATTTTTTGGGAGGTATCACTTGATATCGAAACCGATATCTTGATATCAACCGATATCGATATCTTGATATCTAGATATCTATATATCTATACTATACTTACTAGTTACTACTATAAATGTGGGGGCAGAATTGAATCCGAACCGTTTAAGTAATAAATATTATTTTATTAAATTATGAAGATGAAAATTAACTTGATTGAAAACTTTCTAGGAAACCAATATACAACCCATTAAAATATCTTAATTAAATAAATAACATTGTTAACAAATTTAAAGATGAAAATAAACAGAATTGTGTTGCAACTAATGAAATTGTATAAAACTTAATTAAAAAAATCTATCTTATTATTATATTAGTATTTAATAATTAAAGTTTCATTTATGACCCCACTAATAAATTTACATTAAAAACAAATGATTTTTTAAATGTCGTGGACAACTATTTATATTATTATAAAATTTGATTTGAAAATACAAAAAAATCATTCACTAATACAAATTAACTAGTAAATTTTATAGTTGTCCATTGTTTGATTTAGTAGTAAAATAAACTTTATCATATATATATATATATATATATATATATATATATATATATATATATATATATATATATATATATATATATATATATATATATATATATATATATATATATTTACTAGTTACTACTATAAATGTGGGGGCAGAATTGAATCCGGACCGTTTAAGTTATAATTATCGACGGCCCAGAACAACCCAATTTTAGCAGCCCATCTGATCCACGTCGACGCTTACACCTCCTGCTCCCTTCTCTCGCATCACCGTCTCCCTCCTTACCATCTCCTGGCGCCTGCTTCGTTCTTCCTCTTATCTGCCTTCCACCGCCTTGTTTTCTTCCTCCCTCCTTAGTTCTCCTGTTCGCTTCCCTCCTTCTACCTTTGTCTTTTTCTTTTTCTTTTTCTTCTCCTGCTGTCGTTTTCTATCAAGGCGCCATCACTGTTATGGAGGGTACTACAAGCAGCCCCTAGGTTCCTCTACGACTTCTTCATCGTTTTTACTACTCAGGTGAGCAAATTTCCGATTTCCTCTTCGATTTTTAATCTAGGTTTTCCGAATTTTTGAGATTTCGTATGTAGGTAACCATCTAACTGATCGATTCCGTTTTACCAGTTCTGCACTTCTGCATATTTTTGTGGATCGATCTCCAGTTCTACCGCAATCTCTGTCGGATTTCAGCACGGATCAGCCAATTTCCTCTCTTTTCACTGTCGTCTCTGTTCGGCTTCAGGCTGCGCACGTACGATTTTGCATCCAATCTTTCTTCTCATGTCCTGATTTTGGTGTTATTGGAACATCGGTTGTAACTCTGAGAGTGTAGATGATCGAAAATTCCTCCCTTCACTCCCTTGTTCTTCTTTTGCTATTGGATTGGGTTAGGTTTTTGCCTTTGAAGCTCTTATTTCGTCTTCATTTTGCTTCTGTGGACCATCTATTGCAGGTGTATTTCTATTCTCAATGTGAAATTGGTTTTTGAAATAATTGGTTCTTGCTTATTTCAATTAGATTCGCTGCCCTAATTTTGGATATGTTTACGGCTAACCATATTTGCCTGTTTCATTTAGATTTGATGCCCTAATTTCAGATTTGGTTTTGAGTTAGAATAAGTTGAACATTAATCTCCGTAGGTTTACCAAAAGGAAGTTTGTAAGTACAGTATATTACTCTGCCTGATAATTCATCCAACTTAATTTATTGATTTTCCCATGTTAAGATTCCCTTACAAGTTTTGTCTTCAACTATTCCAAGTATACTAGTTTCCATGTTAACATTCAACACTCATTATGCCCCAGACGAGGAAACAAGATCACGTGTAGAAAACATTAGAATTACAATTCAGGCTATCAAATATCTGTGGGTGACTAATCGATTCAAGCCACCTGAATCAATTGAAAGGATGGTTACTTTAGTAGATGGTCAAGTGGATGAATAATATCAGAGCGGTATCTTGAAGAATTTTCTCAAGCTTACCAATCTCTTATTAGTTTATGACTTAAATCTATGGTGTTGAATAAGCTGGAGCGATTATATCAACAACAACAACTTTTCATAGTTGATTCCATATAAAAGTAGGTTGAAGGTTGGAGTGCCATGTGTACTGTCCACTCGTTAAACAACCCAACCTATCAAATTCATCCTGCAGGGGCCATGTGGGCTAGATTGTGAGTATCAGAAGATCAGAACACTAGACCAGTTGATGGGATGACTCAGTTCGCCCATCACCTCACCTATTAATAAGAAGAAGCAACTACAATTATTTAAATTGTCATTTACAATTTTTTTTACTATGAAACAGGTGCTGCGAAAGTACATGATGAGAGCGATCCCAAGGGTTTGTGTAACTATCACAGAACAACATGGTTATTTGTCATGAAACACGTCTATCACCTATAGCTTACGCTTATTTTATCTTTCACATAGGTGCAGGTGCAAGCGCAAGTGTGAGAATAGCCAAGAAAGAGAACAAGAACTTCAATCCCGAGGATTTTTTTGGTAATGAAATGTCACAGAACAATCTGGTTACTTGTCTTGTCATTAAACAAGTCTATCACCCTGAGTGTGCATTCATTTTTGGTGTCATACAGAAGGAAGTGCGAAAATTGTCAAGGACCACAAGGAGGCCAATCCAAAGAGTTTTGGTATTGAAATGTACAATTTGGTTATTTGTTGTTCTAAACAAGTTTATCTCCTTACTTTATTTTATGAGTCACACGGTGGAAGTGCGATGATAGGCAAGAAAGAGTTCATAGAGGACAACAACCCACAAAATTTTGGTAATGAAATATGAGAAAATTAAGACATCTCTCGCCTTTTGACCTTCATTCATTTCTTATTTGTATGTTGTGTCAAGCTAATCACACGTTTTCCTATATGTAGGAAAGAGGTGCAATGCCAACTGGAGTCTTCAAGAGAACGGAGTATCCATCTCTGGTCCACTTCTCAAAAAAGGGAAGGCAGAAGTTGTAGATTTGGATGAACCCGCATCTCCTTTCACAGTTACTTGCTTGGTGACATCAGAGGATTCTTTCCTTGTATGATTTATTCCATATTTGTTGGTCTTGTCGTTCTAGGAGCATACAATCTTATGTTCAACTACAAAACGCATCTTGTCAACAATGGTTTCCGGGCATGTCAATCGGACACTTCATTGTTTGTCCACAAGACTGTTGCTGCCATCATCTATGTCCTAGTTTGTGTGGATGACTTGATCATCACCGGCAACAACCATGCTCTCATCCGTGCCTTCACTGCCAACCTTCATTGGACATTTGCTCTCAAGGTGCTTGGGAACCTCCACTGCTAGCTTGCAAATCATCAAGTCATGAACATGTTCAACCCTATCCTAGAGCAACTACATCCGAGATATTATATCCAAGAGCAACATATCTGACTCCAAACCCATTTGGTACCACAAACCAATGTTGAAATGGAATCCGTTATTGAGGCAATAGAGTCTGGTACCTTCAACTTGCACCTTAGTGTTCTATTTTTATGTCCAAGTTGTTCCATACATATTTCTTAACTATCTGCTGTTTTCATAGGAGCACTGGATCCAGCTATTGTCCTTGAGCAAATTGAGCTTGAGATTGGCAAAGTTAAAGAAGAAGCTCTTAGCCGAAAAGACTTACTTGATAAAGCTGAGAAATGGTTGTCAGCATGTGAGGAGGCGGCTTGGCTTGAAGAATATAATAGGGTATATTAATGCTTATTATATATATATATATATATTCATTCACTTTCTGTACATAAACTGACTGAACCTAGATGTATAATCACCTCTCTGAAGTCTGATCTGATTGCTTCTTTCTTTAGGATGAAAATCGCTACAATGCTGGCAGAGGTGCTCATCTAATACTCAAGCGTGCAGGTATATTACAAATTACTTAATAATTTGATCAATGAATGGCTTCTCTAACTACTGCTAGTCTTTATCATATAATTTGGGTTCCAATTTTGTTCGCCAATTAGGTTATATGGGATGAAGTCGGCGAAACTGAAACTGATAGAGACAAGATGTTACTAGAGCTTGAGCGGGAGTGCATGGAAGTATATAGAAGAAAGGTGGATCTGGCAAATCGTTGTAGAGCCCAACTACGGCAGGCTATTGCTGATGCTGAGGCAGAACTTGCTTCCATCTGTTCTGCAATGGGGGAGCGACCAGTACATATTAGACAGGTAGGAAGCACATAATGATTAACTTGGCATCACATTTAGTTTTCCGGAAGTAATTGAACTAGGTCAGAATCTGTGATTAGATTTGTGTAGCATAAGGTGCAGTAATGCAATTGTGACTAAAAGCCTGCTGATGATTGTTCTTTTCCGGTGAATACATCTATCAGATTCATATACAACTGAAATTGTTATTTTCTTATCACCCAAATGATTTTTCCAATAGCAGGAAAGGAATGACTTTCTTCACATTGAATTTTCTTATAATTTTAAGTTTTTTTGAATAATAATTGGGTTTCTTTTATGCATAAATTCTGAACAAAAGGCTGGAAGCTTGAAGGAAGAGCTCTCTACCATTCATCCACAACTAGAAGAGATGCGTAAAAGGAAAGTAGAGAGGAAGAAGCAATTTATTGAAATCATCGAGCAAATTCAGAAAGTTTCAAAAGAAATTTATGGAGTCACTGGATGCCTCACTACAGCAGACATAGATGATACCGACCTTTCAATCAGAAGGCTAGAAGAATTGCAAACCCAGTTGCAGACACTCCAGAAGGAGAAGGTCAATATCGAAAAGCTTTTAAAATACCTTTCCTTTATTTACATCGCAGTTGTATTCCAATAATCTTGATATATTTCCTGATGTGCCTTATTTATCTCTGCTATTTGCAAATCTCCTTGTATCATGCAGACTGATCGCCTGAATCAAGTCATGCATCACCTTAGTTGCTTAAATATGCTTTGCTCTGTTCTTGGATTGGACTTCCAGCAAACACTGAATGAGGTGCATCCTAGTTTATCTGGGTCTGAGGAAACATTCAGCTTGAGCAATGATACACTCCAGGCTCTAGAGTCTGCAATCATAAAACTGCGGGAACTAAAAGTCCTGAGGATGCAAAGGGTGAGCAAATGGGAACAAAACTGTTTACCCTTTTCAGTTACAAAATAATGTGTGTTATTTTTTGTTACCTTGCTGATCTTGTTGAATGCAGCTCCAAGACCTTGCAACAACCATGTTGGAGTTATGGAATTTAATGGATACTCCTATTGAGGAGCAACAAGCGTTTCAAAATGTTACATGTAACATAGCTGCTTCAGAAAGTGAGATAATTGACGCCAACATGCTTTCATCAGACTTCATAAATTATGTGAGTTAGCACTGCCTATGTATGCAAGTCTTTCGGAACTTGCCCAGAAACAATCTTAAACGAATAAATTGCAGGTTGAGGCAGAAGTTTCTCGATTGGAAGCGCTGAAGTCAAGCAAAATGAAGGAACTTGTGGTGAAAAAGAGATCTGAACTTGAAGATACTTGTAGAAAGACACACACACTTGGTACCACAAACCAATGTTGAAATGGAATCCGTTATTGAGGCAATAGAGTCTGGTACCTTCAACTTGCACCTTAGTGTTCTATTTTTATGTCCAAGTTGTTCCATACATATTTCTTAACTATCTGCTGTTTTCATATATAGGAGAACTGGATCCAGCTATTGTCCTTGAGCAAATTGAGCTTGAGATTGGCAAAGTTAAAGAAGAAGCTCTTAGCCTTAAAGACTTACTTGATAAAGTTGAGAAATGGTTGTCAGCATGTGAGGAGGAGGCTTGGCTTGAAGAGTATAATAGGGTATATTAATGCTTATTATATATATATATATATTAATTGACTTTCTGTACATAAACTGGCTGAACCTAGATATATAGACACCTCTCTGAAGTCTGATCTGATTGCTTCTTTCTTTAGGATGAAAATCGCTACAATGCTGGCAGAGGTGCTCATCTAATACTCAAGCGTGCTGAGAAAGCCCGGACCTTGGTGAATAAACTTCCAGGTAAATGGTTTCTCAGTTTCTTTAAAATTTTAAAATCCTTAAGCCATATTTCATCCAAGTCTTGCATGGTTCCACAAGTTCTTACTTCTACTCTTTTTTCATTATAACGTACGTTAATATATCCGAATCTCTTCTACTGAAATAGGAATGGTTGATACGTTGGCTAGTAAGGCTAGAGCGTGGGAACTTGAAAGAGGCATTGATTTCACATATGACGGTGTATGTAAACCCTCCTAAAATGCTTTAAACTTAGTACTTGTAAAAGATTCTCTGATTAGTTTTGTTTTTGTCCTCTCTTATCCCACCTAGGTCCGTGTTCTTTCCCTGCTTGAAGATCGAGTACAACATACTGAGGAGGGAAAAGGAAGAAGATAAGAGGAGGCAAAGAGTATGTCATCTCCACATCTCTCCTCTCTATTGTTCACTTAAAGAAAATCTCAGTTATTTTGTTTTGGAGATGGATGAAATCCAAATATTAAAGTATTTCTATTATGATTATCGGTTTCAGGAGCAAAAGAAGCTTCAAGGACAGCTCATTGCAGAGCAAGAGGTACTTTTCGGGTCAAAACCAAGCCCAATGAAGCTCCAAAGTGGTAAAAAGTCATCCAGACCGTCATCCGTGGGATGTGGAGGCAACAGGAGACTATCACTTGGAGGGGCGTCAGTTCATCAAACTCCTAGGCCTGATTCAGTTCACTCAAACAGAGCCACGTACACCGCACTCACGACAGGGAAAAAAGGCTGGCCAACGGGCAGAAGATGACTTAGGACTGACAAATGCCAATGGTTAGTTCTCAGTTCTTCCTCTACCTGTTTCTGGAGAAGACATATCACCTAGTTACTTTGAGTTTTTATGCATTTTGTCTCATGTCTTTTGTTTGTAGTGAGGAGAGGTTTGGAGATCGGCAACCTTCCTGTGAAGAACTTCTCCTTCAACAGCCGCGAGGTTGAGACTCAAACGATCCGAAGGCCTTTCTCTCCCATATCATCCACCCACTGCATCTTCAAGAGGGAACACGGTAAGCATCTTTGAAGACCCGAATAGAATGCCAAGTAACACCTCCCAAATGACACAGCCCAAGAACGAGATGCCCGGGAAATCTGTTGCGAGTGCCAATCCTCTTCTGGCCACTCCTGCAAGGGCGATAACAGCAGCTGCAGATGAAGAGAACACAACTCCACAAGCAATGAAACTGCCCTATCCATGCACTCCTTCAACAGTCTCAGCTCCAATGCAGACTGCCATGACGCCAGCATATAATCCCACGCTAGCCGAGAATTCGGCTGGAGGAACTGAAGAAGAAATAGAATACTCATTCGAAGAAATAAGAGCTGGGTTTGTGCTTCCTCCAAGCAGTGTGAAGAGGGCCATACAAGTATAAGTTCTCAGTTCTCACCTTGAATAATAGGAATTCTGTGAACAATATGTTTTATTTTTCCTATTGTAATTTTTTAGTTAATGGGTAGGCCAATTGTCTTTTTAGTTTGTTGTGTTCATATGTGACCCTCGGTATGACTTGACAAAATTCAGACAAAGAGTCTGTTTATCTGCTATGGCACACTTGTGAATTATGCAATTTTTTTTCATTAAAAGTGAAAATTGAGATATGTAATACAAAAAAAATTTATCAATGACCCGAACAAGTGAGATAAGAGTTTTCATTACTTTGAAGATTTGCGTGTAATAATACGATGAACCGTATAAATTGTGAGAGTCCGACCTACAAAATCATTATGCAAAACCAAAAACCACAAGATCCAGTGTGGAGGCACGACACAAATGCAAGTACAGCGTAAACCAGAACTGTCAAATGAGTGAAGAGAGACTGAGAAAAGAAAAGCCAGTATTTCCAAAACCGATCTTAATTATGCAACTATTTAACTTCAGCAGCTACTATTTCAAAACAGATCTTAATTCAAAACAGTTCTTAATCATGCAACTATTGAACTTTAACAGCATCGATTCTTATGCAACTGCGACCTCCACATTGGCTGGCATCACATCCACAGGCAAGGCTGGTGCCACATACGTCGTCAATGTCTCCTCTTCCTTCGGAGTGTGAATAATGACCACATCGGGCAATGGAGTTGTAGGACCTTGCTTGCCCTTGGGATCCCAGTCCAGCATGATCTTCACCTTGATGCCAAGAACCCCCTGTATTATTGCCCCATCAAAACAGGAATGTGAGTGACCAGGAGTTTCATACTACCAGTGAGTTAGCAGCGAATAGATATCTTGGGATATTTGTGTTCAGAAGAAGCTGACCTGTCTAAGGAGAACATGCCTCACAGCTGAGTCGATGTAGTCTTTGCAGGGTTGACCAGAAGAGATCATGTATCCGTCCTTGAACTTCATTGACTTGGCACGCTGGGCTCTAAGCTTTCCACTTACTATAACCTCACAACCCTTGGCTCCGCTTTCCATAACAAATCGCAGAACACCATAACATGCCCTGCATAACAACATGAATGCCAGATTTAGAATCCCAAAAGAACTGAACCTATCACTCTGTTTATATCCCCCAAAATGACAAACCAATCACTCCTTAAATACAAAACAAAGGCAAAAATTCAACTTGGATCATTTTAATAAAATTTACCAGTAGAAATTTCTATACCAATGAAAGCTATTACGCGCAATGGTATATCAAGAAAATTTTGATGGCCAAGTAAATATAGTCATCATCCGACACGAGAGAGGTATGTATTAGTTGACCAGCTCGCTATAAAGATGACTAAATGATACCATCCAAGGTAGGCAACAAATTATGTGAGGATGAAAATAAAATTTACCGGCCAAATCTTTCATACCAGTGGACACTGTTATGTCCATTGGCATATCAAGAAGATTAACGGTTAAATCAAGTATAGTCATCATCCGACACGAGAAAGGTATACAATAGTTTGACCAGCTCGCTATAAAGATGACTAAATGCAACAGAGTAACATTAAAATACAACAATAATAATATCAATAAGCAGATTTTACGGTCAAATCTGAATACCAAGTCGAAATAGATACATTCCTTGATCTATAAGAAGATTTATCGGTTAAAGCAAATATTGTCATCCTCCGGCATGAGAGAGGTATGTAACAATGTAACCAACTCACTATAAAGATGACTAAATATGCCAACATTCAAACAAAACAATGGAATCAAGGAGCAAACAACGTCATTTAAGCAGGGAACAAACTATGACTTGAAACAATCAAACAGTCTAGGCAGAAATTTAGACAAGCCATTGAAATATACAACTATACCTCCTCACGGCAAGACCTCCAAGAAGCTTGTAACGTAGAGATTCTGCCTGGGCAATGGCACAAAGACCCCTGTTGTTAACCTTCTCAGCATAGAGCTCAACACTGTTCTCCGGAAACTTGAACCTCTTCTGCACAACTGAGGTCAGCTCCCTAATCCTGCGTCCTTTCTCACCTGAACGCATAAATAAGCAAAGTAAAATATCTTCAAGTCAAAAAAAATGACTACCAAGCAAATGCTTTTAAAATACACGCTCCCTGATGAACATATTCTAAATCTTTACATAAATCCTTAATTCAAACAGTTACAATAATTCAAACAGTAAAGTACACTCGTATGCTCCAATATGTTAAGTTTTCAAAACCACATTCATATGACCAATCAGCTTGCACAAGAAAATCAACGCAACCAAAAAACCGAGACAATAAATTAATGACACTGAACTTATATGGGAAAAGGGGAAGGAGAGATACCAAGGACATTCTGAGTGCGTGTAGCACGAATGATGATTTCAGTGCGCATGGGGGTAACACGTACTTCAACACCGGAATAACCATCTTCGGCGAGCTCCCTGGTCAGCACCTCATTGAGCTCGGCAAAGAAAACTCCATCGGCCACAAACTGCCGCCGAACACAAACATCGTCCCAAAATCAATTTCAAACGACAAAAATTTACCATTTAAATCGCATCTAGTTCGAGATAAACTGGCATCCTTAAATCAACAGCACTGTGAATCGCAAAATGACAGCCACGGGAAAAAATAAATATACGATCGGGAAGAACACAATCAGAAACTTTCGATAGACCAAACTAGGAAGACTACATCCAACAGAAACACAAAATAAAAATCAAGGATCAACAGAAACTATCGGTCATTTCCACGTTTGAAATCTCAATAGCCATTCGAAGATAAGATACGAAGTGCCATTAATATTTAATAGAACATGCAGACGAAAAAAAGCACGCACCTTTCTCTTCTTGCTCATCTGAGTCGCCATGATTGAAGGCTGGAGGAAATCAGGAATGCTATGGGAAGAGGCGGAGGGAGTGGAGAGAGATGGTAGGGTTTGCCGTTTGAGAGTGAGGATGAAAGCTCAAACCCTAGATTGCAATATTTGCCCCTTCTGAAGCACAAGTTATAAAAGCACAATTTATATGGAACACATCGGCCCAATAGAAAAGCCCCAAACACTGCCTTGAGTTTTTTTTGTTTTTTTTTAGCAAATTTCAGAAAGTCACCCCTTAAATACATTATTTTACAGAAAATCATCTTTAGATTAAATATTTTAGAAACCGCCTTTTAAAAGTTAGATGTTTGCAAAAGACAACTCATCCCACCTTTTAAGTTAAGTTTGATGTTAAAAATACAAAATTACTATTTTGACCCTTTATCAACGATATTCTAGTTTATCACTTGGCAATTATTAAGTGTTTCGTCCTTGATTTAGTTGGTTTGAAGTTCTCCTATGTCCATCCTACATACACCTCTCAGTTCTTCTTCTCAAATAGAAAATAAAAGATGTTGAAGGTTGGTCCCCCTTTTATCCTTTAAATACATTAAAAGTAATTAGAGCAAAGTGGTAATTTAACACATTTAACAATAATCTTAATAGAAAAAGATGAGATGGGTAATCTTTTGCAAGCATCTACCTTTTAAAAGCTGGTTTCCTGGAATTTTCAATTTAAAAAGTTATTTTGTGCAAAATGGTGTATTTATAGGATGGATTTATGGAATGTGGCCCCTTTTTCTCGAAGCTCAATTTTCCCTTGTGGCGAAGTGTTCCAAATAGTTTTTTATACAAGAGAAGAAATTAGAGTTACACCTATCAGTCCCGATTAGTTGTCCATCCTAAAGCATCTCACATGATAATAAACTATAGATCTAGATCTTCTTGAAACACTATGCAAGCAAGAACACCTCAGTCTTCCTGAAGTGTTCCAAACATGTTGCATTAAGTATCTTTATTTTCTAAAAAAAAATTGAAAGTTCAATCCAACCTCATGGAATTTTAGACCCGAAACACAATCACATTAAGTAAATTTTATCCTGCATGCTGAAAGTTTTTAAATTTATCGTAAAACTTTAACCAAACTACAACCAGCCAATGTCACTTAACTCTAGTTATCTAAAATTTACCACAAAACTATTATTCGAGTTCTATACTAAATTTTGGTTCTTTACAACATAAAACGATTACAAGCAACAAGGTTATAAAACATTTTAAAGCATAAAAAAACCATTTTCTAATAGAAAAGCAAATATAAATGGGAAAAACATAACACCAAATAAACTTTTATTATTAAAGAATCCCTCGTTAAATCTTAACGAATTAAGAAAAGATTTTGGTTACATCACTTACATGTCTAAGACTAGGGGTTTTGAGAGGGTCGAATTGCCAAATTGGTATAAAAAGTACACTCCGAATGACATATTGGTATAAAGAAAAAATCAAGGCGACAAATAGGTATAAAAAATCGTATCAAGGCACTAAATTGGTATATTTTCTAAAAAAAAGAGTTTTTTTTTTTACAGTAGGCAAAAGTAGAATGTCTTACAAAGAACATTCTTGTAAAAAAAAAGGGTTTTGACTGCATTTGCATAAAAAATCGTATCAAGGCGACAAATAGACATAAAAAATCGTATCAAGACACTAAATTGGTATATTTTGTAAAAAAAAAGGGTTTTGAATCAAGCAAATCTAATTCACTTTTATTGAACCGGTTTTCCCTTTCTTTTTTTTATACAAGCCGGTTTCTATTTTATCTAATAAACTAATAGAAGAATTAACTCCTGCAACAACTTGCTATCTGTTTTCATAGTTATATATATACTAGGTAGAAGGCCGTGCGATGCACGGCTTAGCTCCTGCAACAACTTATGTGCATCTCTCTTTGCTGAATCAAGTGATTTTCTAGATTCTCTCTGACTTTTCTCTCTCTGGGCAAGAAACTCTCGCTCCTTCACCAACATCTTCAGTTGCTCAAGCTCAGCTTTCAAATCGGTCCCTTGTTCCATCTGTGGAACGAATGAAGCAGTATCTGACGTAAGCCTATCTAACTCAGCTCTAAGTGTTAACAGCTCCACTGAGAAACTCTGGCAAACTTCATCCTCGTAATTGAATAGGTTGGATTTCTCTTCGATGTCCAGCAACAACTGATCTATTTGCTTTGCCTTCAAGCTTAGCTGATTGTGAAGATCAAGCACTTGTGCTTCATAATCATCTTTGACTGACTCAAGCTCTTCCTTAGCCTGCTGCAGCAAATCTTCAAGGTGTTTATTAATCAGTCGAAGGTCACTGGCTTCTGTCTTTGCCTTGGCAGCCAACCTCTCGTTTGCCTCAAATGGTGACTGCATTTGCATAGAAGGCCTTTTGAATTCGGCTTGAAGCCTCCCAGCAGTGTTGGAATTCGGCTCGGATTGCTCGCTGCTCTTGTCCACTTTGGCGCGCATAACAGCTTCCAGATCAGACTCAAATCCATGAGCCTGTTTATCTAGTTCTTCCTCCAGGATACGGATATCATCTTCTAGCTCTCTTATGGTGGCCAAGGCATCAGAAAATTCTTTACTTAAGCATGTCTTTCCAGCTTCTCGGTCTGTTCTTGAGCTCAATTTTAGCCAATCCATGAGCTTCCTCTGCTCGGATAGTGTGTTTCTCCTGTTCCACTTCGGCACGAGTATCAGCTTCCAGTTCAACATTGAATCCCTGAGCCTGTTTTTCCAATTCATCCTCAAGGTTGCGGATATGATTTTCCATCTCCTGCCCATATTGAGGAGTAAATTCGAATATGAGAATGAACACAGTTGTCATGACCACAGCAGCAAAGAAAAGAATCCTGCAGAAACAACCAAAGATTACCAGGATAAATTGAAATGAACCAATGATTTAGTATGGTAACAGCATAAACATACACAATTAACAAGATAAATTACCAGGATCACTAGCAAGGTTCCACACTTCAATAACGGATTCAATCTCACGTTCGGGAGGAGCATGTAGAACACTTGTTGTTGAGCCAACAACACACAACAAACAACCAACGACTCCAAATATATGAGTCTCTCTCCTTCAGAATAATCTGTGCAAGCACAGCGCTATTAAAAAAATTAAGACGTGTCAGCCGTCGGTGTACCAAACAAACTCATTACATGCAACTGATGCAAACAGCTAAAGTGTAAAAGAAAGGAGAAACAAAAATAAATAATGCTGCCATACCTGATGATGATGCTGAGAGCACCAAGAGGAGTGTGACCAAAATAGCAGGTGCAAATGCATATGCGGCAAAATTAGCAATTTCTCCAACAATCACTGAAATAATGCAAGCGTGTTTCAGAATATTATACTGGCAGGGCTATCGGTATACAAAAGTTAAATTGGCATTAAGGAGTATAATGTAGCAGCCTTAACAGTTGACAAGACCACAAAACATTTTATTGACATCTTCCTTCTTTTTGTTTCTTCCAAAATCTTACTGAGGTTGAAAACATTTAGAGCGACAAAACGAAAACAGTACAATATACGAGCATAACTGAAACTGCACCTGATGTTAAAATTACAAACTACTCACTCGTAATCATTCCTATCCACCATAGTGGCTCATACAGATAAGAGTAGCCTCCCACTCCTGCCAAAAGAACAGCAAGTAAGAGTTTCGGATAGATTGACCAAGGCTATCACTATCGGATAGAAAATTACAAAACTGCAATTTCGCAGCTGATCAAGCAGGACCAGCACGGAAAGAGCACCCGATTGAACAATAACTCGCAAAAAATACACTGATTAGCTACCTACCTGCCCTAACACCAGAAGCACCGGCCTTTTTGAGCCCCTTTTTCTTAACATCCGCGACATCCGCCCTCCCTCCCGCTCTCTCTCCGACGAGCCATCCGCCTCTGATTCCACCGCCTCTTGATGTGTCCCCGCTACCTGTCAACCACCATAAACAGCTTTTAATTTTGCAAATCAACATCGACAATTTTGCAGCAAATAGCTCAAATTAAAGCGGGTTAAGTCGAAGAAACTTGAGAGGCAGGCTGACCTGACAAACCACGGAGGCAATCGGAAGAACATGTGGCTGCAGGCAAGGCGGGGTCTCTCCCTGTAATGACAGGTTATGTAAAAACAAAAAATTTGAGAAAACGGGGATAACCAATTGAGATAAAAAGAGAGAGAGGGAGAGGGGGAGAATAGTAGAGAAAGGTGAATAAAGGAAAGGAAGAGGTTACCTGCAAGAACATTCGTTCTTCTAGCCACTGTTTGACAGGCATCACTTTGTCATTGGGATTGGGATCTTTCCATTCATTAGCTATAACTTTTGCCACTCGATTGGCAGTCACCTTAGGATGAGCCAATTCATGATCTAGACCCAGCATGTCCATGATCTGCACATAAATCAAGTATTGATAAATCATGAAGAATCGCTAAGATTTTCTTTCCCAATTTGTTGTACGAATATCAAAGCAAACTTACGAGGATATAGTAATCTCCTTGGCGGCCTTTGTGGTGAAGAGATGGAATACCGTAGCATCCATTCAAATTGCTTTGTAAACAAAACAACATACAAGTATTAGCACATAAGATATGTGTACAAAACTACAGCATTAAAAAATTTAATGTCCAGCATATAAAACTAAAAGGTAAAATTATAGAACTTACCTGTACACTTGCCACTCGTATGGAGGGCCATAATTGCATCCTTTGCTACGTTTTAAATGCATTCCAAACTGCTATGATATGGTGAACCAATTGTCTAACAACTCGATGCGAGCCGCAAGCTATAAACCTCGTCATTTTTCCATAATCTTAACCGGAAGTGAATGGTACTTAGTTCACAAATAGATAGGGTACTTAATTCGCGTCAAATTGGATGTCACCTAAATTTCTTGTTTATGCAGAGAGAGCAAAATATGAAGAAACCCCTTTAAGATGCCATAAAGAGCATAGAATCCAAAAGATAGAGAAATAATTACCATCACAAACTGAAGGAAGGCAATTCGGGTAGAATGATGATAGTCTTCAAGCAACCTCAAACAATGAACCTGAATCAAACCAATTCCAAATTCAGCAACACTCAAAATAAGAAAACTACTTACAGGAAGTAGGAATGACAAAAATAGATATTTTAGTCTAGAAACAATTAGAGGAGAAATGGGGCTCATTTAAAAGGCAAATTTATAATGTATAATATTGAGTGTCTCATATACCTGATCAACTAAATCTGGATTTGTACGTGCCCATCCCTTCTTTCTATAAGCTTCATGAACATCTTCACAGGAGTTGCAACAGTCATAATCAGACTGCAGTAACAGCAATGACAGTACAAGTGTAAGCTAACTTCCAAGTGTAAATAATCACCATATTTACAAAACCATCTCAAAGTTTAACTCTTATCCCAACTGCTTATAGCTGTGCAAAAAAATTTCTTTATACACCATATTTACAAAACCATCTCAAAGTTTAACTCTGGATAAAAAGATAAGCTTTGTACAGACAAATATATTGTGAACAGCATTGGTTATTACCAAGATATTTAAGAAGAATTTTATGCGTAACCCAAGGAATGACCTGTGGGAGTCAAACGGTTAAAGATATGTACTATAGCTTCTAGGATTTATGTGACTTTGGTATTTAGTTTATTGCCTCTCGAGATAAAAGTGGAAGTTTGAAGAACATAAATTTTGATGCATGAGGCTGAAGTTTTGAGTCAAATAGTTAGTTTCTGGATCGTGGGTTGAAACTTGAAACTTGATCAACCAAATGTATCATATAAAGCGTCTATTTTTGTCTCAGTGACTGAATATTGGAACTTTTATGCCGGGGACAGAATATGCGGTTTGAACGTAATTTATAATTTTTATCAACAATGTTGTGCATTAGTGGTCTACTAAGATCCCATGAGAATATTTGAAATTCCAATAACCAGCTAATTCTATCATATCCAAATAGTGTTTTAGATAGGAATGCTTCTTTTCTTTATTTCTTTTTTTTTTCTTGTTTTTATTTTGAATATACAGACATACATAGTTGAAGGATATATTGGAGAAGCCCCATTAAGCCATTTTATACATAACTATGGATGGAAAACTTTATTTTTAAATGGAAATACTTACAACATCAAGATGCTGCTCCCCACTTATATCCTTGGCGTCAAGGTTTAGTAGCGAACAAGCTAGGGAGGGCAGGGAAAGTGACATCAAACTGCGTGTTTCCGTACAACCCAAGTACAAGTCAGTTTATTGGAGTTGAATGGCAAACTAAAACTCCGTATGACATTAGTAGCTTCAAAAATCTACTGCCAGTATTAAGTATAATATAACGCGGCAAAAATGTCTGTAAAATCAGCCAAACAGAGTTGATAATTTTTTTGGTGCTAATAGAGTTGATATTTAATGGGATACAATTTCAATTAGCAAGTAAAAGCTGCCCTAAGTTGCAAAGAATCTACTGCCAGGTGTCCTCCTCTGGAAGTATCCAACAAAAGTTAGGTTTCAGGTACGGCATATAAATATAGACCTGAAAACATAAAAAAGCATCAAATCGACATAAGGACGTATCTACAACAAAAGCAATCTGAACTCCAAGAACACAACATTTCCATTTCCAATTCGCTTTCAGTTTATATTTGATATATTAGCATGATTGTCTGTAAGAAATTCCCAAAATACTTTATCACAAAAGAGAAGTAGATCAACAGCTATAAATACTTGAAGAATGAGAAGAATTTACATTTAGTAGTAGGATAAATGATCATTTTGACCACCAATTGAAGAATGTTCAACTAAGGCATATGGTTAAAAGGAAAGTATAATAGCAGGTAAGTTATATAAAGTGTCTCTCAATGAGTTAAAAAAGGCTGAGAGAATCTTACACAGGCCGACATCCTTTGTATCGGGTTTAGGCATTATAGGGACAATAAAATACAAAGCATTATAGATTGTGAACAAAAGGGCCCTGCTTTAGATTGTAAATGAATCTATAAATGATGATATAAACTAATCAGACATCTAATATGACACTTAGTAATGGCTTGGCTAACACAAGTTGCAATTATTCAAGGAAAAAATGTTGGGAAGGGCTAAAATTGTACATAAAAAAAAGATATGTGAACTTCCTTGTAGATCAATTTATTTCCTTCTCATCTCATTTCTCTTCTATTTCTTTTAGGTCTAAGAGAATGGTCTCACATCTCATTTGTGCTAAACATGGTAGTTTCTACTCCCAATAGCCAATCCACATACTTTTTAGCCAATACAAATCTTGAAGTGGATTCACCCTTTTATGTCATTGAAAACTGGAAAAAAAAATCAGAAAAAATAAATATTAGCCCATAATGAATCATACCAGCATTGATGAAATTTCTGTAAGTTAAAAGAGTTAAGACGAAACCAGAGCAGATGAAGCCAGAAACCGGCTTGACCTCAAATCAATAGAAAAAAATTATGATGATGGATCAGCTTTACTATCAACCATAACTGTCAATTATTAGACTAAATTGATTAACCAGTGGTCTAGCACCACATCAAGCACCGTTACGAGAGGCAGAGACAAGCACCGTTACCAGAGAGGCAGTGAAGTACCCCTTTAAGGCATGCTATAAGTGGGCATTTGTATATAACCTGGACGACTGACATTTACAAGCTCCTTGTTTTACATAACTGAGTGGGGAAATCAAGAAACTAACCTGGACAAATTATCAGGCAGAGTAATATACAGTATTTTCAAACTTCCCTTTGGTAAATCTACGGAGATTAAGGTTCAACTTATTCTATCTTCGGACAAAACTCATGTGATAGATTTAGTATTGATTATGGAATAAATGATTAATTAGCAAATAGCACAAGAATCACAAAACATTTCCTTAAAAGTAAATATAATCTTTTTATTGAATAAAATCTTACCTAAAATGGAGCATCTCAAACTTTGTACTCATTAACATGCATCCATTTGGTAGAGGGCCATTTGTTCCATTTGATTACAGGGCAACCTACTGGAATAACCAAGGAGCATGTATTTTACAAAAAATGTGACGGTATATACGAATATAGGAGTCAAATTAATAATGGAAGGATGATTATTTTCTTGCTGAATTACTAACCATGCAAACTTGAATGATCTAAACTTGCATCAGGCTTCATACTCTAGAATAGAGGCATCACCCATCTTGGGTTTTATACTTTTATTGAGACTCCTCCTTTACCGCATTCCAATAACTTATCACAGTAAGAAGAATCATTGTGGTTACCGCATTCCAATAGCTTGTTTGGCATCTGTGTTGTAGTTGAACATAAGATTGTATGCTCCTAGAACGACAAGACCAACAAATATGGAATAAATCATACAAGGAAAGAATCCTCTGATGTCAACAAGCAAGTAACTGTGAAAGGAAATGCGGGTTCATCCAAATCTACGACTTCTGCCTTCCCTTTTTTGAGAAGTGGACCAGAGATGGATACTCCGTTCTCTTGAAGACTCCAGTTGGCATTGCACCTCTTTCCTACATATAGGAAAACGTGTGATTAGCTTGACACAACATACAAATAAGAAATGAATGAAGGTCAAAAGGCGAGAGATGTCTTAATTTTCTCATATTTCATTACCAAAATTTTGTGGGTTGTTGTCCTCTATGAACTCTTTCTTGCCTATCATCGCACTTCCACCCGTGTGACTCATAAAATAAAGTAAGGAGATAAACTTGTTTAGAACAACAAATAACCAAATTGTACATTTCAATACCAAAACTCTTTGGATTGGCCTCCTTGTGGTCCTTGACAATTTTCGCACTTCCTTCTGTATGACACCAAAAATGAATGCACACTCAGGGTGATAGACTTGTTTAATGACAAGACAAGTAACCAGATTGTTCTGTGACATTTCATTACCAAAAAAATCCTCGGGATTGAAGTTCTTGTTCTCTTTCTTGGCTATTCTCACACTTGCGCTTGCACCTGCACCTATGTGAAAGATAAAATAAGCGTAAGCTATAGGTGATAGACGTGTTTCATGACAAATAACCATGTTGTTCTGTGATAGTTACACAAACCCTTGGGATCGCTCTCATCATGTACTTTCGCAGCACCTGTTTCATAGTAAAAAAAATTGTAAATGACAATTTAAATAATTGTAGTTGCTTCTTCTTATTAATAGGTGAGGTGATGGGCGAACTGAGTCATCCCATCAACTGGTCTAGTGTTCTGATCTTCTGATACTCACAATCTAGCCCACATGGCCCCTGCAGGATGAATTTGATAGGTTGGGTTGTTTAACGAGTGGACAGTACACATGGCACTCCAACCTTCAACCTACTTTTATATGGAATCAACTATGAAAAGTTGTTGTTGTTGATATAATCGCTCCAGCTTATTCAACACCATAGATTTAAGTCATAAACTAATAAGAGATTGGTAAGCTTGAGAAAATTCTTCAAGATACCGCTCTGATATTATTCATCCACTTGACCATCTACTAAAGTAACCATCCTTTCAATTGATTCAGGTGGCTTGAATCGATTAGTCACCCACAGATATTTGATAGCCTGAATTGTAATTCTAATGTTTTCTACACGTGATCTTGTTTCCTCGTCTGGGGCATAATGAGTGTTGAATGTTAACATGGAAACTAGTATACTTGGAATAGTTGAAGACAAAACTTGTAAGGGAATCTTAACATGGGAAAATCAATAAATTAAGTTGGATGAATTATCAGGCAGAGTAATATACTGTACTTACAAACTTCCTTTTGGTAAACCTACGGAGATTAATGTTCAACTTATTCTAACTCAAAACCAAATCTGAAATTAGGGCATCAAATCTAAATGAAACAGGCAAATATGGTTAGCCGTAAACATATCCAAAATTAGGGCAGCGAATCTAATTGAAATAAGCAAGAACCAATTATTTCAAAAACCAATTTCACATTGAGAATAGAAATACACCTGCAATAGATGGTCCACAGAAGCAAAATGAAGACGAAATAAGAGCTTCAAAGGCAAAAACCTAACCCAATCCAATAGCAAAAGAAGAACAAGGGAGTGAAGGGAGGAATTTTCGATCATCTACACTCTCAGAGTTACAACCGATGTTCCAATAACACCAAAATCAGGACATGAGAAGAAAGATTGGATGCAAAATCGTACGTGCGCAGCCTGAAGCCGAACAGAGACGACAGTGAAAAGAGAGGAAATTGGCTGATCCGTGCTGAAATCCGACAGAGATTGCGGTAGAACTGGAGATCGATCCACAAAAATATGCAGAAGTGCAGAACTGGTAAAACGGAATCGATCAGTTAGATGGTTACCTACATACGAAATCTCAAAAATTCGGAAAACCTAGATTAAAAATCGAAGAGGAAATCGGAAATTTGCTCACCTGAGTAGTAAAAACGATGAAGAAGTCGTAGAGGAACCTAGGGGCTGCTTGTAGTACCCTCCATAACAGTGATGGCGCCTTGATAGAAAACGACAGCAGGAGAAGAAAAAGAAAAAGAAAAAGACAAAGGTAGAAGGAGGGAAGCGAACAGGAGAACTAAGGAGGGAGGAAGAAAACAAGGCGGTGGAAGGCAGATAAGAGGAAGAACGAAGCAGGCGCCAGGAGATGGTAAGGAGGGAGACGGTGATGCGAGAGAAGGGAGCAGGAGGTGTAAGCGTCGACGTGGATCAGATGGGCTGCTAAAATTGGGTTGTTCTGGGCCGTCGATAATTATAACTTAAACGGTCCGGATTCAATTCTGCCCCCACATTTATAGTAGTAACTAGTAAATATATATATATATATATATATATATATATATATATATATATATATATATATATATATATATATGATAAAGTTTATTTTACTACTAAATCAAACAATGGACAACTATAAAATTTACTAGTTAATTTGTATTAGTGAATGATTTTTTTGTATTTTCAAATCAAATTTTATAATAATATAAATAGTTGTCCACGACATTTAAAAAATCATTTGTTTTTAATGTAAATTTATTAGTGGGGTCATAAATGAAACTTTAATTATTAAATACTAATATAATAATAAGATAGATTTTTTTAATTAAGTTTTATACAATTTCATTAGTTGCAACACAATTCTGTTTATTTTCATCTTTAAATTTGTTAACAATGTTATTTATTTAATTAAGATATTTTAATGGGTTGTATATTGGTTTCCTAGAAAGTTTTCAATCAAGTTAATTTTCATCTTCATAATTTAATAAAATAATATTTATTACTTAAACGGTTCGGATTCAATTCTGCCCCCACATTTATAGTAGTAACTAGTAAGTATAGTATAGATATATAGATATCTAGATATCAAGATATCGATATCGGTTGATATCAAGATATCGGTTTCGATATCAAGTGATACCTCCCAAAAAATCAATATATCAAATTAGCTTAATTTTAATATTTAGATATCAAACGATATCGATATCTGGCGATGCCAAATGTAGATATCAAATATTACTTGATATCTGGGAGATACCAAACACTAGATATAGATATCATTTGAAGTGATATCGATATCTAGCCTTACCAAACACTAGATATTAGATATCAACGATATCTGATATCTAGATATCAATACCAAACGGGGCTTGACTATCGTTGCAGTTTCATGGTCATCGTGCGGGCCTTGGATTGAGCCTAAAAAATTCAATCGAGGGTCGTCAATGCCAAGTAGGACGAGGTTGAACGAGCCACGAGGGCAAGAGCCCGTTCAAATAAAGTGGATGTTCCATATAAATCGAGACCAGTTCTCGAAGAGCACTAAGGAATCGAGAGCTTCCTGCACCATAGACGTATTAGGAAAATTCCTAATAATTGACTAATGATTAACGGGGCTAATCGGCAAGAATGCATTGCAGACACTACTTACTTCTGCAAATCGATCAATTATATTGACTCATCTGGGGCAGAGATGCTCTGCATAGTAGTGGCTGAGTCGCCATCACCCTAGGGAGGAACTCGAAGATCACTCGTTCTAACACTCAATGCGACATACTTCGAGACAAGGGGAAATTAAGCTTACAGAAAAGAAAAGAAACTAAATGGAGTGTTTGGGCCTCTCCTGAAGACCCATTACACTTTTTTGTTATTGGGTCGATGTTCCACATGAAGTGTGCTTTATAACTTGTGCGTCAAGAGGACCAAATACTGCAATCTAGGGTTTAAAGCTTTCATCCTCACTCTCAAGACGGGAAACCCTACCATCTCTCTCCATTCCCTCTGCCTCTCCCCATTGCATTCCTGATTCCCTTCAGCCTTCAATCATGGCGACTCGGATGAGCAAGAAGAGAAAGGTCCATTCTTTTTTCTTCCACATGTTCTATTAATTGCACCTCGTATCTTATCTTCGAATTGTTATCGGATTTCAAATGTGGAAATGACCGATAGTTTCTGTCGATCCTTGATTTTTATTTTGTGTTTCGGTTGGATGTAGAGTTGCTAGTTTGGTCTATCGAAAATTCTGATTGTGTTCTTCCCGATAGTATATTTTTTTCTTTCCGTAGCCGTCATTTTGTGATTCACATTTTGTGGCCGATGGAGTTTTCTTTGTCGAGCTCAATGAGGTGCTGACCAGGGAGCTCGCCGAAGATGGTTATTCCGGTGTTGAAGTCCGTGTTACCCCTATGCGCACTGAAATCATCATCCGTGCTACCCGTACTCAGAATGTCCTTATTTAGGTTCAGTGTGATGAATTTATTTTCCCGGTTTTTTGGCTGCGTTGATTTTCATGTGAACGCTGATTTGTCATATGACTGTGGTTTTGAAAACTTAACATATTGGAGCATACGAGTTTACCAGATTTAGAATTTGTTATTAAAATGCAGATTATGGTAAATGTTTGAATTATGGATTTATGTAAAGTTTTAGAATATGATCACCAGGAAGTGTGTACTTTAAAAACATTTGCTTTGTAGTCACTTTTTTTTGAGCTGAAGATATTTTACTTTGCTTATTTATGCATTCAGGTGAGAAAGGGCGCAGGATTAGGGAGCTGAGCTCGGTTGTGCAGAAGAGGTTCAAGTTTCCTGAGAATAGTGTTGAGCTTAATGCTGAGAAGGTTAACAACAGGGGTCTTTGTGCCATTGCACAGGCAGAGTCTCTACGTTACAAGCTTCTTGGAGGTCTTGCTGTGAGGAGGTATTGTTGTATATTTCAATGGCTTGTCTAAATTTATGCTTTGATTGTTTTATTGTTTCAAGCCATAGTTTTTTCCCTGCTTAGTGGTCAATTGTTTGAAGCATGATTCCATTGTTTTGTTTGAATGTTGGCATATTTAGTCATCTTTATAGCGAGTTGGTTACATTGTTACATATCTCTCTCGTGTCGGAGGATGACAATATTTGGTTTAATCATTACATCTTCTTACAGATCAAGGAACGCATCTATTTCGACTTGGTATTCAAATTTGACCGTTAAATCTACTTATTGATATTATTATTGTTGTGTTTTGAGCATTTAGTCATCTTTATAGCGAGCTGGTCAAACTATTGTGTACCTTTCTCGTGTCGGGTGATGACTATACTTGATTTAACCATTAAATCTTCTTGGCCTTTATTGATATAGAAAAGGCCGACGACAGGGTTTCGAGAGAGCTTCTTTGGAGATGTTTGTCAGAAAAGGGAGTGCTTGGGTCGTATATCAGAGTTATCAGTGATACGTATGATGATTCGCTGACAAGTGTTAGAACGTCGTGTGGGGATTCTGAGTATTTTGAGGTTCGAGTGGGGCTTCACCAGGGCTCTGTGCTTAGTCCGCTTCTATTCACTTTAGTTATGGACACACTGTCTGCTTCTCTCCAAGAGGAGTTACCATGGTGCATGCTGTTTGCCTACGATATTGTTCTGGTGGACGTCTCTAGTTCGGGGTTGGCTTGCAGACTAGAAAATTGGAGAGAAGTGTTGGAGTCTAAGGGTTTCAGAATGAGTAGGACCAAGACCGAGTATATGCAGTTCAGCTTTGGAGAGGCCAGATTTCCTGAGACATCCGTTCGATTGGGGGAGGAGCTTATACCAAGGAAGGAGCATTTCAAGTACCTTGGTTCGTACCTCCAGAGCGATGGGGGTATCGACAAGGATATTGAGCATAGAGTCCAGGCAGGGTGGATGAGATGGAGGAGAGCTTCTGGGGTCCTCTGTGACAGGAAAGTCCCGGCTAAGTTGAAAGGGAAATTCTATAAGGTGGTTGTCAGGCCGACATTGTTGTATGGCGCAGAGTGTTGGCCTAGTACTAAAGCTCAAGAACAGAAGTTGGCGATGGCTGAGATGAGAATGCTGAGATGGATGAGTGGGCATACGAGGCTGGATAGAATCAGAAATGTGGACATTAGAAGCAAGGTTGGGGTTGTGAGTATCGTTGATAAACTACGGGAGTCCAGATTGCGGTGGTTTGGGCATGTTTGTAGGAGGCAAATATCAGCGCCTGTTCGAAGGTGTGAGAGCTTGGAGCTTTGTGCCGAGGGAGAGGTAGACCGAAGAAGAGCTGGATAGAGGTTATTCGACAGGATCTCAATGCGCTGAATCTCTCGGAGGTTATTCGAAGAATGCCATCTGAACTCGCCCAGGCCTAGAAAATTCAATCTCATCTTAGAAGAGAATCCCACAGTTGATTTGCTTAACCCCAACCACCCTGTCAATGTTCCAAGAAATGCTCCCGAGCCCCGTATGCCCAGTAACCCAAGTGCTTTTGTCCCTTTTGCCCAGCCTGAACCTGATCTAACCCCTACTACCACCATGATTCCCAGACCTGGTGATTATGGTTTAATGCCCATGAGTGCTAGCCTGCCTCAACTCCCCCATGGTAACCTGTCCTACTCCCCTGAGCTGATCAATCACCTTATGACTTTGAACAATGCCCATGTGTCTAGGCTTGCTGCTGATTGCTCTATCCCACCCTTTTCCATAGCCCCCTCAATCCTTCACACTACTATGGCCCCTGGAACATCTAATGCCTCTGCTTCCAACCAGCCACCTGAAGGCTCCTTGGAGGCTGTCATAGCTGGAAATACTAAAGGTAAGGAGATCGATACTGGTATTGACTCAGAGGGTTCACAACACTCCCTCATGTCGGATCACTCAGTGATTCGTAAGATGGGGGGTATTGTGATAAGGCCTCAGGACGATGACTCCAACACAAACCCGAGTGATCGGGGTAAAAGGAAAGATGAAGAAGACCAGAATGAGATATCTTCCTCAGCTACCAAGAAGCCAAAGAAGAAGAAGATGTGATGATGATCAGAAATCCTCTGAAGATGCGTGGTACTAGGCTGGCCACTGATATGCCTAATCTAAATAATCACAGCCCTCTTAGCTACTACTTTTTGAATTCCTATATGTTTCCTTGCATCACTGATGGCAGCCATAGACTTAGTGCTAGCAACAACAGCACTATGATTTTGTATGGGAGCCCCCAGCCATTTTCAAGCTTTGCTGGGTTCCCTCAATCCTTATGCAATATTATGAATGGAAGTATTAACTATTATAATGTGTGTTTCCCTATTTTGGTTTTGCCTTGCTGTGTCATTTTTTTTAGTGTCAGGTGTTGTATCTTTTGGAGGTCTGATCTTGCTTGGACTGATGCTTCTCCCAATTGGTTACTATCGGATGGTTTTTCTGCTAGTATTCTTTACAATTCCAGTGATGGTATGTATATGTTCCTCTCTCATTTTTTCTTTGTGCAAAACTTCTGGTCTAGCCCTACCAGCTCCTGGAGCTGTGTGGTTGGAGACCTAACCAAAGTTTACAAACAACCCTTACTGATCACAACATCTTACAAACACTACTCACTCTCTGCTCTCAGAGACAAGTTTACAAAGATCAAGCCAAAAGGCTCTACCCAATTAGCAGATAATGTACCATGCCATTGCAACAATTGGAGAAAAACAAAGGGCGTCCTCCCTGCCTTTATAGGGGGAAGATCCTGGACATCACACACATATAAGAGGTATGCTTTTATCATTACTAGTATGGTTATCCAGTACAATACAATGAACCAAGCAGAAGTTTACATTAAGCTATTAAAACAACAGGCCTTTGGGGTAGAATTACAAGTATATGAATGATTAATATAGGCTACTGGAATATAAGGGGCTCCAGGAGGCCTTCGCTATGGCCAGAATTAAAACACATCCGACTAAAAAACAAGCTTGATATACTTGCAGTATCTGAGACGAAAAGTATGACTCCTCCGACTGATTTACAGCTTAAGGAATCTGGCTTTCAGAAGATGATCTTCATTCCATCTATAGGACTCAAGGGTGGAATGTGGATTCTGATAAAAAATGATAAACTCATAGATGATAGTTCTATCCTAGAAAAAACAGAGAGGATGGTCATGATAAAGTTCTCTATAGACAATTTAGCTATACTGCTCAGCTGTGTTTATGCCCCGACTAGTGAAGGTGAAAAAACACAATTCTGGGAAGATATATATGTCAAAGCAAACCTTCACAATTTCCCAATTCTCATTATTGGGGATCTAAATGATATAGAAAGTGATAATGAAAAGGTAGGTGGCTCTAACCCCTCTATCAACAGATTCAGACGATTAAGAGAAGTTAAAAATGAGCTAAACCTTCATACCATACCCTTCCAAGGTTCTCCCTTTACTTGGAGGAAGAATCAAAACAAGGATGATAATACATTTGAAAGACTAGATAGGGTCTTGGCACACCATGAAGTTTATCCTAAATTCAGAGACATGGTTACTCGACATCACTCTTTCTCTACTTCAGATCACTGTCTGATCACCACGAGGCTGGGAACCCTCTCCACTGATAAGGGCTCTCCCTTCAGATTTGAAATGGCATGGACCTCTAACCCAAACTATGAGAAAATTGTTGCCAATGTGTGGAGAAACAAAATAGCAGGCTCCTTCGGGTTCAAGCTAGTTCAAAAACAGAAGCTGCTAAAACAAAACACCAAAAACTGGTGTAAAACAAACAAAAATAACTTTGATAAGCAACTACAGGAGGTAGATCAGAAAATCATGATACTACAACAAGCTCTACCCTGGGGAGCGCTATCCCCCCAAGACGTGAATAAACTCAGTAGATTAGAAAATAAACGAATTCAGATTCTCAACTGCAGCTATCAGTTCTGGAAACAAAGAGCCAGAACAAGACATTTACAACTTACAGATAAGAACACTCGGTATTTTCAAACCATAGCAAAGGTTAGAAGCAATCGAAACACCACAACAAGTTTTACCACAAAACATGGTGTGATTATAACTGATAAAGTGCAAATCAGGGACCACATTACCAACGAAATGAAGGAGAGATTTATATCCACTAATAGCAACCCAATTGAACCAAATCAGCTAAACTTTCTACAGCCAGAAATCACAGTGGAACAAAATAACACTATCACTAAATAGCCCACAACTAGAGAAATAAAAGACACAATGTTCAGTATGGCGGAAGACAAATCTCCAGGGCCCGACGGTTTTCCCCCTGAGCTCTATACCAAGTATTGGAACATAGTTGGTGAGTCTGTTGTTAAAGCAGTTAAAGCTTTTTTCCATTCTGGCTCGATTCTAACAGAAATAAATCAGACATTTCTAGCACTCATACCAAAAGTAGACAATCCCACCACAATCCACCATTATCGACCGATAAGTCTTTGCAACACAATCTATAAGACTATCACAAAAATTCTGGCTAATCGATTAAAGTCAATTCTTCCAAATATCATAAACCCTTTTCAAGGTGCATTTGTGCAAGGAAGGTCAATTCAAGACAACACCCTTATAGCGCACGAAATCTTTCATTCCTTCCACAAGAAAAAAGGTAAGACTGGGTGGATGGCAATGAAATTGGATATGGAAAAGGCATATGACAAACTCAATTGGAGCTATATAGAAGCCTCGCTTACAAAACTGGGATTTCATAACCAATGGATTAAATGGGTTATGAAATGCCTAACAACAACTACTTTCTCTGTCTTAGTTAATAACAATCCAGGGAAACCATTTAAGCCCGAACGTGGCCTTCGACAAGGTGACCCCTTAGCGCCATACATCTTTATTATTGTGATGGAAAATCTGGCGAGGGAGCTACAACAAGAATCCCAATTAGAGGATGCCTTAGTAGGCATTAAAATCACTCCCAATAGCACACCAATTCCCCTCCTTACATTTGCAGATGACACCCTAATCTTTGCTAAGGCCTCTTACAAAAGTCTTGATACAATTAAAAATATACTTAATCACTTCTCTAATATGTCAGGACTGACTATAAATTATCAGAAGAGCTCTATACAATTTTCCAAAAATGTAAACCGAACCAAGGCACTAAATTTGGCCTGTCAGATGAATATCCCGGTTGCTACAGGATTGGAGAAATACTTGGGCATTCCTATACTGAATGGACGAGTTAAAAATGAGGTCTTTGAAGATGCTCTACAAAGCCTGAAAAAGCAACTACCGAAATGGAAATCTGGATCAATATCTCAAGCTGGTAGAATGGCTTTAATCAAAGCTAATCTCAGCTCAAAAACAAATTACTTAATGCAAAGCTTCCTACTGCCAAAAGGAATACTAGCAAGGATTGATCAGATAAACAAGAACTTTTTTTGGAATAAGACACAAGCACAAAATTACAGGCCCCTTATTAGTTGGGACAAAATTTGTGGCCCAAAAGAAATGGGCGGACTAGGCATTAAGAAGGCGGAAGAACAAAATATAGCACTACAAATGAAACTACTTTGGAAACTATACACTTGCCCTGACAATATATGGGTTAAAGTCATAACAGAAAAATACCTCCACAATCGTAAGATTACAGATTTAGGTCTATATAATACGTCTTGGCAATTTGGCCGGCTATTACAATTAAGAGAAAGATTCTGTGAAGGACTGTTTTGGATTATTGGTGACGGCACAAATGTTAATGTGTGGTCTGATCCATGGCTAAAAGGAGAAAACCTAGATCAATACAGAAACAATCACAACCCAGACATGAAGGTGTCAGATCTAATCATGGTAGACAAGAAATGGAATATAGACTTAATTAGCTACTTTTTTCCCCGTACTGTAGTGGAAAAAATCATCCAGATCTCTATCCCAACCTGGGAAGCCAAGGACAAATTAATCTGGAAATTTAATAAAGAAGGGATATATACTACCAAATCAAGTAATGAAAAGTCCACAACTACCAATTCGGTTAATGAGGATAAGGCTTGGATTTGGAAGCTAAAAGTACCGCCAAGAACCCATAATTTCATATGGAAGATTATTTCAGATAGTTTGGCAACAAATGACCGCTTAAACAGATACTTTAACAGGGTCCCCAGTCAATGTTGTCTCTGTAGTGCTGAGAACGAGGACATAGATCACCTACTAATAAAGTGCCCCATCACAAAAATGATTATAGTAAAATATGAACAGGTTAGCGGTGATAGATTATGTGATCTTCATGACGCTAGGGCGACAACGACAAATCTGCTAAGCATAAGAAGAAACAACCGTCAATTTGAGCATCTCTGTATGTTGTGGCAACACATATGGGAATTCCGTAACGCTATAATCTTCAAAGGGAGCAAACCAAACCAGTTGGAAACAACAGTAAGGAAAGCCCATCAAAGTATACATGAATGGATAAATTTGACTAAGGAAAATCAAAAACCAAAATGCAAGAGGGATAGAAGTATAAGATGGGCAAAACCTCCAATGCCTATCTACAAAATCAATGTAGATGGGTCGGTCAAACCGTCTGGTGATTGCCATATTGGGGGTATTGTCAGAGATTGGAATGGACAGGTAATTGATATGTTCTATGAAGAAATTAATAAGGGATCTGTAATCCTAACAGAATCCCTTGCTTTCTGCAAAGGGTTAGAAATAGCCCGCATTAGAGGATGGAGCAAGATCATCGTCGAAGGAGACAGTCTGGGAGTAGTCAAGGCAATTGAAGATCAGAATTCAAGTCCATGGGAGATTCTAAGAGTAGTAGAGAAGATTCAGACTCTTCAAAAGGAATTTGTATTAGCTAAAGTGCAGCACTGCTACAGGGAAGCCAACAAAGCTGCTGATTTCATAGCTAAGAATAGTGTCAACTGTAATGGTAGTTTCCCTTTTTTTAGGGATCTTTGCAACATCATCTGCCGAGATGATCAAGAATGTTCTTTGTAAGACATTCTACTGTTTGCCTACTGTAAAAAAAAAAAACCTTTTTTTTTTTAGAAAATATACCAATTTAGTGCCTTGATACGATTTTTTATACCTATTTGTCGCCTTGATTTTTTTTTTAGTAGACCACATATTCACAACATTGTTGATTTTTATACCTTAGTAGACCACTAATGCACAACATTGTTGATAAAAATTATAAATTACGTTCAAACCGCATATTCTGTCCCCGGCATAAAAGTTCCAATATTCAGTCACTGAGACAAAAATAGACGCTTTATATGATACATTTGGTTGATCAAGTTTCAAGTTTCAACCCACGATCCAGAAACTAAGTATTTGACTCAAAACTTCAGCCTCATGCATCAAAATT
Source organism: Persicaria tinctoria (assembly GCA_037127255.1). Lineage (NCBI taxonomy): Eukaryota > Viridiplantae > Streptophyta > Magnoliopsida > Caryophyllales > Polygonaceae > Persicaria > Persicaria tinctoria. Next base: position 185,446 of record JBANSL010000019.1, on the reverse strand, counting down.
TATGTTCTTCAAACTTCCACTTTTATCTCGAGAGGCAATAAACTAAATACCAAAGTCACATAAATCCTAGAAGCTATAGTACATATCTTTAACTGTTTGACTCCCACAGGTCATTCCTTGGGTTACGCATAAAATTCTTCTTAAATATCTTGGTAATAACCAATGCTGTTCACAATATATTTGTCTGTACAAAGCTTATCTTTTTATCCAGAGTTAAACTTTGAGATGGTTTTGTAAATATGGTGTATAAAGAAATTTTTTTGCACAGCTATAAGCAGTTGGGATAAGAGTTAAACTTTGAGATGGTTTTGTAAATATGGTGATTATTTACACTTGGAAGTTAGCTTACACTTGTACTGTCATTGCTGTTACTGCAGTCTGATTATGACTGTTGCAACTCCTGTGAAGATGTTCATGAAGCTTATAGAAAGAAGGGATGGGCACGTACAAATCCAGATTTAGTTGATCAGGTATATGAGGCACTCAATATTATACATTATAAATTTGCCTTTTAAATGAGCCCCATTTCTCCTCTAATTGTTTCTAGACTAAAATATCTATTTTTGTCATTCCTACTTCCTGTAAGTAGTTTTCTTATTTTGAGTGTTGCTGAATTTGGAATTGGTTTGATTCAAGTTCATTGTTTGAGGTTGCTTGAAGACTATCATCATTCTACCCGAATTGCCTTCCTTCAGTTTGTGATGGTAATTATTTCTCTATCTTTTGGATTCTATGCTCTTTATGGCATCTTAAAGGGGTTTCTTCATATTTTGCTCTCTCTGCATAAACAAGAAATTTAGGTGACATCCAATTTGACGCGAATTAAGTACCCTATCTATTTGTGAACTAAGTACCATTCACTTCCGGTTAAGATTATGGAAAAATAACGAGGTTTATAGCTTGCGGCTCGCATCGAGTTGTTAGACAATTGGTTCACCATATCATAGCAGTTTGGAATGCATTTAAAACGTAGCAAAGGATGCAATTATGGCCCTCCATACGAGTGGCAAGTGTACAGGTAAGTTCTATAATTTTACCTTTTAGTTTTATATGCTGGACATTAAATTTTTTAATGCTGTAGTTTTGTACACATATCTTATGTGCTAATACTTGTATGTTGTTTTGTTTACAAAGCAATTTGAATGGATGCTACGGTATTCCATCTCTTCACCACAAAGGCCGCCAAGGAGATTACTATATCCTCGTAAGTTTGCTTTGATATTCGTACAACAAATTGGGAAAGAAAATCTTAGCGATTCTTCATGATTTATCAATACTTGATTTATGTGCAGATCATGGACATGCTGGGTCCTAGATCATGAATTGGCTCATCCTAAGGTGACTGCCAATCGAGTGGCAAAAGTTATAGCTAATGAATGGAAAGATCCCAATCCCAATGACAAAGTGATGCCTGTCAAACAGTGGCTAGAAGAACGAATGTTCTTGCAGGTAACCTCTTCCTTTCCTTTATTCACCTTTCTCTACTATTCTCCCCCTCTCCCTCTCTCTCTTTTTATCTCAATTGGTTATCCCCGTTTTCTCAAATTTTTTGTTTTTACATAACTTGTCATTACAGGGAGAGACCCCGCCTTGCCTGCAGCCACATGTTCTTCCGATTGCCTCCGTGGTTTGTCAGGTCAGCCTGCCTCTCAAGTTTCTTCGACTTAACCCGCTTTAATTTGAGCTATTTGCTGCAAAATTGTCGATGTTAATTTGCAAAATTAAAAGCTGTTTATGGTGGTTGACAGGTAGCGGGGACACATCAAGAGGCGGTGGAATCAGAGGCGGATGGCTCGTCGGAGAGAGAGCGGGAGGGAGGGCGGATGTCGCGGATGTTAAGAAAAAGGGGCTCAAAAAGGCCGGTGCTTCTGGTGTTAGGGCAGGTAGGTAGCTAATCAGTGTATTTTTTGCGAGTTATTGTTCAATCGGGTGCTCTTTCCGTGCTGGTCCTGCTTGATCAGCTGCGAAATTGCAGTTTTGTAATTTTCTATCCGATAGTGATAGCCTTGGTCAATCTATCCGAAACTCTTACTTGCTGTTCTTTTGGCAGGAGTGGGAGGCTACTCTTATCTGTATGAGCCACTATGGTGGATAGGAATGATTACGAGTGAGTAGTTTGTAATTTTAACATCAGGTGCAGTTTCAGTTATGCTCGTATATTGTACTGTTTTCGTTTTGTCGCTCTAAATGTTTTCAACCTCAGTAAGATTTTGGAAGAAACAAAAAGAAGGAAGATGTCAATAAAATGTTTTGTGGTCTTGTCAACTGTTAAGGCTGCTACATTATACTCCTTAATGCCAATTTAACTTTTGTATACCGATAGCCCTGCCAGTATAATATTCTGAAACACGCTTGCATTATTTCAGTGATTGTTGGAGAAATTGCTAATTTTGCCGCATATGCATTTGCACCTGCTATTTTGGTCACACTCCTCTTGGTGCTCTCAGCATCATCATTAGGTATGGCAGCATTATTTATTTTTGTTTCTCCTTTCTTTTACACTTTAGCTGTTTGCATCAGTTGCATGTAATGAGTTTGTTTGGTACACCGACGGCTGACACGTCTTAATTTTTTTAATAGCGCTGTGCTTGCACAGATTATTCTGAAGGAGAGAGACTCATATATTTGGAGTCGTTGGTTGTTTGTTGTGTGTTGTTGGCTCAACAACAAGTGTTCTACATGCTCCTCCCGAACGTGAGATTGAATCCGTTATTGAAGTGTGGAACCTTGCTAGTGATCCTGGTAATTTATCTTGTTAATTGTGTATGTTTATGCTGTTACCATACTAAATCATTGGTTCATTTCAATTTATCCTGGTAATCTTTGGTTGTTTCTGCAGGATTCTTTTCTTTGCTGCTGTGGTCATGACAACTGTGTTCATTCTCATATTCGAATTTACTCCTCAACATGGGCAGGAGATGGAAAATCATATCCGCAACCTTGAGGATGAATTGGAAAAACAGGCTCAGGGATTCAATGTTGAACTGGAAGCTGATACTCGTGCCGAAGTGGAACAGGAGAAACACACTATCCGAGCAGAGGAAGCTCATGGATTGGCTAAAATTGAGCTCAAGAACAGACCGAGAAGCTGGAAAGACATGCTTAAGTAAAGAATTTTCTGATGCCTTGGCCACCATAAGAGAGCTAGAAGATGATATCCGTATCCTGGAGGAAGAACTAGATAAACAGGCTCATGGATTTGAGTCTGATCTGGAAGCTGTTATGCGCGCCAAAGTGGACAAGAGCAGCGAGCAATCCGAGCCGAATTCCAACACTGCTGGGAGGCTTCAAGCCGAATTCAAAAGGCCTTCTATGCAAATGCAGTCAACATTTGAGGCAAACGAGAGGTTGGCTGCCAAGGCAAAGACAGAAGCCAGTGACCTTCGACTGATTAATAAACACCTTGAAGATTTGCTGCAGCAGGCTAAGGAAGAGCTTGAGTCAGTCAAAGATGATTATGAAGCACAAGTGCTTGATCTTCACAATCAGCTAAGCTTGAAGGCAAAGCAAATAGATCAGTTGTTGCTGGACATCGAAGAGAAATCCAACCTATTCAATTACGAGGATGAAGTTTGCCAGAGTTTCTCAGTGGAGCTGTTAACACTTAGAGCTGAGTTAGATAGGCTTACGTCAGATACTGCTTCATTCGTTCCACAGATGGAACAAGGGACCGATTTGAAAGCTGAGCTTGAGCAACTGAAGATGTTGGTGAAGGAGCGAGAGTTTCTTGCCCAGAGAGAGAAAAGTCAGAGAGAATCTAGAAAATCACTTGATTCAGCAAAGAGAGATGCACATAAGTTGTTGCAGGAGCTAAGCCGTGCATCGCACGGCCTTCTACCTAGTATATATATAACTATGAAAACAGATAGCAAGTTGTTGCAGGAGTTAATTCTTCTATTAGTTTATTAGATAAAATAGAAACCGGCTTGTATAAAAAAAAGAAAGGGAAAACCGGTTCAATAAAAGTGAATTAGATTTGCTTGATTCAAAACCCTTTTTTTTTACAAAATATACCAATTTAGTGTCTTGATACGATTTTTTATGTCTATTTGTCGCCTTGATACGATTTTTTATGCAAATGCAGTCAAAACCCTTTTTTTTTACAAGAATGTTCTTTGTAAGACATTCTACTTTTGCCTACTGTAAAAAAAAAAACTCTTTTTTTTAGAAAATATACCAATTTAGTGCCTTGATACGATTTTTTATACCTATTTGTCGCCTTGATTTTTTCTTTATACCAATATGTCATTCGGAGTGTACTTTTTATACCAATTTGGCAATTCGACCCTCTCAAAACCCCTAGTCTTAGACATGTAAGTGATGTAACCAAAATCTTTTCTTAATTCGTTAAGATTTAACGAGGGATTCTTTAATAATAAAAGTTTATTTGGTGTTATGTTTTTCCCATTTATATTTGCTTTTCTATTAGAAAATGGTTTTTTTATGCTTTAAAATGTTTTATAACCTTGTTGCTTGTAATCGTTTTATGTTGTAAAGAACCAAAATTTAGTATAGAACTCGAATAATAGTTTTGTGGTAAATTTTAGATAACTAGAGTTAAGTGACATTGGCTGGTTGTAGTTTGGTTAAAGTTTTACGATAAATTTAAAAACTTTCAGCATGCAGGATAAAATTTACTTAATGTGATTGTGTTTCGGGTCTAAAATTCCATGAGGTTGGATTGAACTTTCAATTTTTTTTTAGAAAATAAAGATACTTAATGCAACATGTTTGGAGCACTTCAGGAAGACTGAGGTGTTCTTGCTTGCATAGTGTTTCAAGAAGATCTAGATCTATAGTTTATTATCATGTGAGATGCTTTAGGATGGACAACTAATCGGGACTGATAGGTGTAACTCTAATTTCTTCTCTTGTATAAAAAACTATTTGGAACACTTCGCCACAAGGGAAAATTGAGCTTCGAGAAAAAGGGGCCACATTCCATAAATCCATCCTATAAATACACCATTTTGCACAAAATAACTTTTTAAATTGAAAATTCCAGGAAACCAGCTTTTAAAAGGTAGATGCTTGCAAAAGATTACCCATCTCATCTTTTTCTATTAAGATTATTGTTAAATGTGTTAAATTACCACTTTGCTCTAATTACTTTTAATGTATTTAAAGGATAAAAGGGGGACCAACCTTCAACATCTTTTATTTTCTATTTGAGAAGAAGAACTGAGAGGTGTATGTAGGATGGACATAGGAGAACTTCAAACCAACTAAATCAAGGACGAAACACTTAATAATTGCCAAGTGATAAACTAGAATATCGTTGATAAAGGGTCAAAATAGTAATTTTGTATTTTTAACATCAAACTTAACTTAAAAGGTGGGATGAGTTGTCTTTTGCAAACATCTAACTTTTAAAAGGCGGTTTCTAAAATATTTAATCTAAAGATGATTTTCTGTAAAATAATGTATTTAAGGGGTGACTTTCTGAAATTTGCTAAAAAAAAACAAAAAAAACTCAAGGCAGTGTTTGGGGCTTTTCTATTGGGCCGATGTGTTCCATATAAATTGTGCTTTTATAACTTGTGCTTCAGAAGGGGCAAATATTGCAATCTAGGGTTTGAGCTTTCATCCTCACTCTCAAACGGCAAACCCTACCATCTCTCTCCACTCCCTCCGCCTCTTCCCATAGCATTCCTGATTTCCTCCAGCCTTCAATCATGGCGACTCAGATGAGCAAGAAGAGAAAGGTGCGTGCTTTTTTTCGTCTGCATGTTCTATTAAATATTAATGGCACTTCGTATCTTATCTTCGAATGGCTATTGAGATTTCAAACGTGGAAATGACCGATAGTTTCTGTTGATCCTTGATTTTTATTTTGTGTTTCTGTTGGATGTAGTCTTCCTAGTTTGGTCTATCGAAAGTTTCTGATTGTGTTCTTCCCGATCGTATATTTATTTTTTCCCGTGGCTGTCATTTTGCGATTCACAGTGCTGTTGATTTAAGGATGCCAGTTTATCTCGAACTAGATGCGATTTAAATGGTAAATTTTTGTCGTTTGAAATTGATTTTGGGACGATGTTTGTGTTCGGCGGCAGTTTGTGGCCGATGGAGTTTTCTTTGCCGAGCTCAATGAGGTGCTGACCAGGGAGCTCGCCGAAGATGGTTATTCCGGTGTTGAAGTACGTGTTACCCCCATGCGCACTGAAATCATCATTCGTGCTACACGCACTCAGAATGTCCTTGGTATCTCTCCTTCCCCTTTTCCCATATAAGTTCAGTGTCATTAATTTATTGTCTCGGTTTTTTGGTTGCGTTGATTTTCTTGTGCAAGCTGATTGGTCATATGAATGTGGTTTTGAAAACTTAACATATTGGAGCATACGAGTGTACTTTACTGTTTGAATTATTGTAACTGTTTGAATTAAGGATTTATGTAAAGATTTAGAATATGTTCATCAGGGAGCGTGTATTTTAAAAGCATTTGCTTGGTAGTCATTTTTTTTGACTTGAAGATATTTTACTTTGCTTATTTATGCGTTCAGGTGAGAAAGGACGCAGGATTAGGGAGCTGACCTCAGTTGTGCAGAAGAGGTTCAAGTTTCCGGAGAACAGTGTTGAGCTCTATGCTGAGAAGGTTAACAACAGGGGTCTTTGTGCCATTGCCCAGGCAGAATCTCTACGTTACAAGCTTCTTGGAGGTCTTGCCGTGAGGAGGTATAGTTGTATATTTCAATGGCTTGTCTAAATTTCTGCCTAGACTGTTTGATTGTTTCAAGTCATAGTTTGTTCCCTGCTTAAATGACATTGTTTGCTCCTTGATTCCATTGTTTTGTTTGAATGTTGGCATATTTAGTCATCTTTATAGTGAGTTGGTTACATTGTTACATACCTCTCTCATGCCGGAGGATGACAATATTTGCTTTAACCGATAAATCTTCTTATAGATCAAGGAATGTATCTATTTCGACTTGGTATTCAGATTTGACCGTAAAATCTGCTTATTGATATTATTATTGTTGTATTTTAATGTTACTCTGTTGCATTTAGTCATCTTTATAGCGAGCTGGTCAAACTATTGTATACCTTTCTCGTGTCGGATGATGACTATACTTGATTTAACCGTTAATCTTCTTGATATGCCAATGGACATAACAGTGTCCACTGGTATGAAAGATTTGGCCGGTAAATTTTATTTTCATCCTCACATAATTTGTTGCCTACCTTGGATGGTATCATTTAGTCATCTTTATAGCGAGCTGGTCAACTAATACATACCTCTCTCGTGTCGGATGATGACTATATTTACTTGGCCATCAAAATTTTCTTGATATACCATTGCGCGTAATAGCTTTCATTGGTATAGAAATTTCTACTGGTAAATTTTATTAAAATGATCCAAGTTGAATTTTTGCCTTTGTTTTGTATTTAAGGAGTGATTGGTTTGTCATTTTGGGGGATATAAACAGAGTGATAGGTTCAGTTCTTTTGGGATTCTAAATCTGGCATTCATGTTGTTATGCAGGGCATGTTATGGTGTTCTGCGATTTGTTATGGAAAGCGGAGCCAAGGGTTGTGAGGTTATAGTAAGTGGAAAGCTTAGAGCCCAGCGTGCCAAGTCAATGAAGTTCAAGGACGGATACATGATCTCTTCTGGTCAACCCTGCAAAGACTACATCGACTCAGCTGTGAGGCATGTTCTCCTTAGACAGGTCAGCTTCTTCTGAACACAAATATCCCAAGATATCTATTCGCTGCTAACTCACTGGTAGTATGAAACTCCTGGTCACTCACATTCCTGTTTTGATGGGGCAATAATACAGGGGGTTCTTGGCATCAAGGTGAAGATCATGCTGGACTGGGATCCCAAGGGCAAGCAAGGTCCTACAACTCCATTGCCCGATGTGGTCATTATTCACACTCCGAAGGAAGAGGAGACATTGACGACGTATGTGGCACCAGCCTTGCCTGTGGATGTGATGCCAGCCAATGTGGAGGTCGCAGTTGCATAAGAATCGATGCTGTTAAAGTTCAATAGTTGCATGATTAAGAACTGTTTTGAATTAAGATCTGTTTTGAAATAGTAGCTGCTGAAGTTAAATAGTTGCATAATTAAGATCGGTTTTGGAAATACTGGCTTTTCTTTTCTCAGTCTCTCTTCACTCATTTGACAGTTCTGGTTTACGCTGTACTTGCATTTGTGTCGTGCCTCCACACTGGATCTTGTGGTTTTTGGTTTTGCATAATGATTTTGTAGGTCGGACTCTCACAATTTATACGGTTCATCGTATTATTACACGCAAATCTTCAAAGTAATGAAAACTCTTATCTCACTTGTTCGGGTCATTGATAAATTTTTTTTGTATTACATATCTCAATTTTCACTTTTAATGAAAAAAAATTGCATAATTCACAAGTGTGCCATAGCAGATAAACAGACTCTTTGTCTGAATTTTGTCAAGTCATACCGAGGGTCACATATGAACACAACAAACTAAAAAGACAATTGGCCTACCCATTAACTAAAAAATTACAATAGGAAAAATAAAACATATTGTTCACAGAATTCCTATTATTCAAGGTGAGAACTGAGAACTTATACTTGTATGGCCCTCTTCACACTGCTTGGAGGAAGCACAAACCCAGCTCTTATTTCTTCGAATGAGTATTCTATTTCTTCTTCAGTTCCTCCAGCCGAATTCTCGGCTAGCGTGGGATTATATGCTGGCGTCATGGCAGTCTGCATTGGAGCTGAGACTGTTGAAGGAGTGCATGGATAGGGCAGTTTCATTGCTTGTGGAGTTGTGTTCTCTTCATCTGCAGCTGCTGTTATCGCCCTTGCAGGAGTGGCCAGAAGAGGATTGGCACTCGCAACAGATTTCCCGGGCATCTCGTTCTTGGGCTGTGTCATTTGGGAGGTGTTACTTGGCATTCTATTCGGGTCTTCAAAGATGCTTGCCGTGTTCCCTCTTGAAGATGCAGTGGGTGGATGATATGGGAGAGAAAGGCCTTCGGATCGTTTGAGTCTCAACCTCGCGGCTGTTGAAGGAGAAGTTCTTCACAGGAAGGTTGCCGATCTCCAAACCTCTCCTCACTACAAACAAAAGACATGAGACAAAATGCATAAAAACTCAAAGTAACTAGGTGATATGTCTTCTCCAGAAACAGGTAGAGGAAGAACTGAGAACTAACCATTGGCATTTGTCAGTCCTAAGTCATCTTCTGCCCGTTGGCCAGCCTTTTTTCCCTGTCGTGAGTGCGGTGTACGTGGCTCTGTTTGAGTGAACTGAATCAGGCCTAGGAGTTTGATGAACTGACGCCCCTCCAAGTGATAGTCTCCTGTTGCCTCCACATCCCACGGATGACGGTCTGGATGACTTTTTACCACTTTGGAGCTTCATTGGGCTTGGTTTTGACCCGAAAAGTACCTCTTGCTCTGCAATGAGCTGTCCTTGAAGCTTCTTTTGCTCCTGAAACCGATAATCATAATAGAAATACTTTAATATTTGGATTTCATCCATCTCCAAAACAAAATAACTGAGATTTTCTTTAAGTGAACAATAGAGAGGAGAGATGTGGAGATGACATACTCTTTGCCTCCTCTTATCTTCTTCCTTTTCCCTCCTCAGTATGTTGTACTCGATCTTCAAGCAGGGAAAGAACACGGACCTAGGTGGGATAAGAGAGGACAAAAACAAAACTAATCAGAGAATCTTTTACAAGTACTAAGTTTAAAGCATTTTAGGAGGGTTTACATACACCGTCATATGTGAAATCAATGCCTCTTTCAAGTTCCCACGCTCTAGCCTTACTAGCCAACGTATCAACCATTCCTATTTCAGTAGAAGAGATTCGGATATATTAACGTACGTTATAATGAAAAAAGAGTAGAAGTAAGAACTTGTGGAACCATGCAAGACTTGGATGAAATATGGCTTAAGGATTTTAAAATTTTAAAGAAACTGAGAAACCATTTACCTGGAAGTTTATTCACCAAGGTCCGGGCTTTCTCAGCACGCTTGAGTATTAGATGAGCACCTCTGCCAGCATTGTAGCGATTTTCATCCTAAAGAAAGAAGCAATCAGATCAGACTTCAGAGAGGTGTCTATATATCTAGGTTCAGCCAGTTTATGTACAGAAAGTCAATTAATATATATATATATATATAATAAGCATTAATATACCCTATTATACTCTTCAAGCCAAGCCTCCTCCTCACATGCTGACAACCATTTCTCAACTTTATCAAGTAAGTCTTTAAGGCTAAGAGCTTCTTCTTTAACTTTGCCAATCTCAAGCTCAATTTGCTCAAGGACAATAGCTGGATCCAGTTCTCCTATATATGAAAACAGCAGATAGTTAAGAAATATGTATGGAACAACTTGGACATAAAAATAGAACACTAAGGTGCAAGTTGAAGGTACCAGACTCTATTGCCTCAATAACGGATTCCATTTCAACATTGGTTTGTGGTACCAAGTGTGTGTGTCTTTCTACAAGTATCTTCAAGTTCAGATCTCTTTTTCACCACAAGTTCCTTCATTTTGCTTGACTTCAGCGCTTCCAATCGAGAAACTTCTGCCTCAACCTGCAATTTATTCGTTTAAGATTGTTTCTGGGCAAGTTCCGAAAGACTTGCATACATAGGCAGTGCTAACTCACATAATTTATGAAGTCTGATGAAAGCATGTTGGCGTCAATTATCTCACTTTCTGAAGCAGCTATGTTACATGTAACATTTTGAAACGCTTGTTGCTCCTCAATAGGAGTATCCATTAAATTCCATAACTCCAACATGGTTGTTGCAAGGTCTTGGAGCTGCATTCAACAAGATCAGCAAGGTAACAAAAAATAACACACATTATTTTGTAACTGAAAAGGGTAAACAGTTTTGTTCCCATTTGCTCACCCTTTGCATCCTCAGGACTTTTAGTTCCCGCAGTTTTATGATTGCAGACTCTAGAGCCTGGAGTGTATCATTGCTCAAGCTGAATGTTTCCTCAGACCCAGATAAACTAGGATGCACCTCATTCAGTGTTTGCTGGAAGTCCAATCCAAGAACAGAGCAAAGCATATTTAAGCAACTAAGGTGATGCATGACTTGATTCAGGCGATCAGTCTGCATGATACAAGGAGATTTGCAAATAGCAGAGATAAATAAGGCACATCAGGAAATATATCAAGATTATTGGAATACAACTGCGATGTAAATAAAGGAAAGGTATTTTAAAAGCTTTTCGATATTGACCTTCTCCTTCTGGAGTGTCTGCAACTGGGTTTGCAATTCTTCTAGCCTTCTGATTGAAAGGTCGGTATCATCTATGTCTGCTGTAGTGAGGCATCCAGTGACTCCATAAATTTCTTTTGAAACTTTCTGAATTTGCTCGATGATTTCAATAAATTGCTTCTTCCTCTCTACTTTCCTTTTACGCATCTCTTCTAGTTGTGGATGAATGGTAGAGAGCTCTTCCTTCAAGCTTCCAGCCTTTTGTTCAGAATTTATGCATAAAAGAAACCCAATTATTATTCAAAAAAACTTAAAATTATAAGAAAATTCAATGTGAAGAAAGTCATTCCTTTCCTGCTATTGGAAAAATCATTTGGGTGATAAGAAAATAACAATTTCAGTTGTATATGAATCTGATAGATGTATTCACCGGAAAAGAACAATCATCAGCAGGCTTTTAGTCACAATTGCATTACTGCACCTTATGCTACACAAATCTAATCACAGATTCTGACCTAGTTCAATTACTTCCGGAAAACTAAATGTGATGCCAAGTTAATCATTATGTGCTTCCTACCTGTCTAATATGTACTGGTCGCTCCCCCATTGCAGAACAGATGGAAGCAAGTTCTGCCTCAGCATCAGCAATAGCCTGCCGTAGTTGGGCTCTACAACGATTTGCCAGATCCACCTTTCTTCTATATACTTCCATGCACTCCCGCTCAAGCTCTAGTAACATCTTGTCTCTATCAGTTTCAGTTTCGCCGACTTCATCCCATATAACCTAATTGGCGAACAAAATTGGAACCCAAATTATATGATAAAGACTAGCAGTAGTTAGAGAAGCCATTCATTGATCAAATTATTAAGTAATTTGTAATATACCTGCACGCTTGAGTATTAGATGAGCACCTCTGCCAGCATTGTAGCGATTTTCATCCTAAAGAAAGAAGCAATCAGATCAGACTTCAGAGAGGTGATTATACATCTAGGTTCAGTCAGTTTATGTACAGAAAGTGAATGAATATATATATATATATATATAATAAGCATTAATATACCCTATTATATTCTTCAAGCCAAGCCGCCTCCTCACATGCTGACAACCATTTCTCAGCTTTATCAAGTAAGTCTTTTCGGCTAAGAGCTTCTTCTTTAACTTTGCCAATCTCAAGCTCAATTTGCTCAAGGACAATAGCTGGATCCAGTGCTCCTATGAAAACAGCAGATAGTTAAGAAATATGTATGGAACAACTTGGACATAAAAATAGAACACTAAGGTGCAAGTTGAAGGTACCAGACTCTATTGCCTCAATAACGGATTCCATTTCAACATTGGTTTGTGGTACCAAATGGGTTTGGAGTCAGATATGTTGCTCTTGGATATAATATCTCGGATGTAGTTGCTCTAGGATAGGGTTGAACATGTTCATGACTTGATGATTTGCAAGCTAGCAGTGGAGGTTCCCAAGCACCTTGAGAGCAAATGTCCAATGAAGGTTGGCAGTGAAGGCACGGATGAGAGCATGGTTGTTGCCGGTGATGATCAAGTCATCCACACAAACTAGGACATAGATGATGGCAGCAACAGTCTTGTGGACAAACAATGAAGTGTCCGATTGACATGCCCGGAAACCATTGTTGACAAGATGCGTTTTGTAGTTGAACATAAGATTGTATGCTCCTAGAACGACAAGACCAACAAATATGGAATAAATCATACAAGGAAAGAATCCTCTGATGTCACCAAGCAAGTAACTGTGAAAGGAGATGCGGGTTCATCCAAATCTACAACTTCTGCCTTCCCTTTTTTGAGAAGTGGACCAGAGATGGATACTCCGTTCTCTTGAAGACTCCAGTTGGCATTGCACCTCTTTCCTACATATAGGAAAACGTGTGATTAGCTTGACACAACATACAAATAAGAAATGAATGAAGGTCAAAAGGCGAGAGATGTCTTAATTTTCTCATATTTCATTACCAAAATTTTGTGGGTTGTTGTCCTCTATGAACTCTTTCTTGCCTATCATCGCACTTCCACCGTGTGACTCATAAAATAAAGTAAGGAGATAAACTTGTTTAGAACAACAAATAACCAAATTGTACATTTCAATACCAAAACTCTTTGGATTGGCCTCCTTGTGGTCCTTGACAATTTTCGCACTTCCTTCTGTATGACACCAAAAATGAATGCACACTCAGGGTGATAGACTTGTTTAATGACAAGACAAGTAACCAGATTGTTCTGTGACATTTCATTACCAAAAAAATCCTCGGGATTGAAGTTCTTGTTCTCTTTCTTGGCTATTCTCACACTTGCGCTTGCACCTGCACCTATGTGAAAGATAAAATAAGCGTAAGCTATAGGTGATAGACGTGTTTCATGACAAATAACCATGTTGTTCTGTGATAGTTACACAAACCCTTGGGATCGCTCTCATCATGTACTTTCGCAGCACCTGTTTCATAGTAAAAAAAATTGTAAATGACAATTTAAATAATTGTAGTTGCTTCTTCTTATTAATAGGTGAGGTGATGGGCGAACTGAGTCATCCCATCAACTGGTCTAGTGTTCTGATCTTCTGATACTCACAATCTAGCCCACATGGCCCCTGCAGGATGAATTTGATAGGTTGGGTTGTTTAACGAGTGGACAGTACACATGGCACTCCAACCTTCAACCTACTTTTATATGGAATCAACTATGAAAAGTTGTTGTTGTTGATATAATCGCTCCAGCTTATTCAACACCATAGATTTAAGTCATAAACTAATAAGAGATTGGTAAGCTTGAGAAAATTCTTCAAGATACCGCTCTGATATTATTCATCCACTTGACCATCTACTAAAGTAACCATCCTTTCAATTGATTCAGGTGGCTTGAATCGATTAGTCACCCACAGATATTTGATAGCCTGAATTGTAATTCTAATGTTTTCTACACGTGATCTTGTTTCCTCGTCTGGGGCATAATGAGTGTTGAATGTTAACATGGAAACTAGTATACTTGGAATAGTTGAAGACAAAACTTGTAAGGGAATCTTAACATGGGAAAATCAATAAATTAAGTTGGATGAATTATCAGGCAGAGTAATATACTGTACTTACAAACTTCCTTTTGGTAAACCTACGGAGATTAATGTTCAACTTATTCTAACTCAAAACCAAATCTGAAATTAGGGCATCAAATCTAAATGAAACAGGCAAATATGGTTAGCCGTAAACATATCCAAAATTAGGGCAGCGAATCTAATTGAAATAAGCAAGAACCAATTATTTCAAAAACCAATTTCACATTGAGAATAGAAATACACCTGCAATAGATGGTCCACAGAAGCAAAATGAAGACGAAATAAGAGCTTCAAAGGCAAAAACCTAACCCAATCCAATAGCAAAAGAAGAACAAGGGAGTGAAGGGAGGAATTTTCGATCATCTACACTCTCAGAGTTACAACCGATGTTCCAATAACACCAAAATCAGGACATGAGAAGAAAGATTGGATGCAAAATCGTACGTGCGCAGCCTGAAGCCGAACAGAGACGACAGTGAAAAGAGAGGAAATTGGCTGATCCGTGCTGAAATCCGACAGAGATTGCGGTAGAACTGGAGATCGATCCACAAAAATATGCAGAAGTGCAGAACTGGTAAAACGGAATCGATCAGTTAGATGGTTACCTACATACGAAATCTCAAAAATTCGGAAAACCTAGATTAAAAATCGAAGAGGAAATCGGAAATTTGCTCACCTGAGTAGTAAAAACGATGAAGAAGTCGTAGAGGAACCTAGGGGCTGCTTGTAGTACCCTCCATAACAGTGATGGCGCCTTGATAGAAAACGACAGCAGGAGAAGAAAAAGAAAAAGAAAAAGACAAAGGTAGAAGGAGGGAAGCGAACAGGAGAACTAAGGAGGGAGGAAGAAAACAAGGCGGTGGAAGGCAGATAAGAGGAAGAACGAAGCAGGCGCCAGGAGATGGTAAGGAGGGAGACGGTGATGCGAGAGAAGGGAGCAGGAGGTGTAAGCGTCGACGTGGATCAGATGGGCTGCTAAAATTGGGTTGTTCTGGGCCGTCGATAATTATAACTTAAACGGTCCGGATTCAATTCTGCCCCCACATTTATAGTAGTAACTAGTAAATATATATATATATATATATATATATATATATATATATATATATATATATATATATATATATATATATATATATATATATATATGATAAAGTTTATTTTACTACTAAATCAAACAATGGACAACTATAAAATTTACTAGTTAATTTGTATTAGTGAATGATTTTTTTGTATTTTCAAATCAAATTTTATAATAATATAAATAGTTGTCCACGACATTTAAAAAATCATTTGTTTTTAATGTAAATTTATTAGTGGGGTCATAAATGAAACTTTAATTATTAAATACTAATATAATAATAAGATAGATTTTTTTAATTAAGTTTTATACAATTTCATTAGTTGCAACACAATTCTGTTTATTTTCATCTTTAAATTTGTTAACAATGTTATTTATTTAATTAAGATATTTTAATGGGTTGTATATTGGTTTCCTAGAAAGTTTTCAATCAAGTTAATTTTCATCTTCATAATTTAATAAAATAATATTTATTACTTAAACGGTTCGGATTCAATTCTGCCCCCACATTTATAGTAGTAACTAGTAAGTATAGTATAGATATATAGATATCTAGATATCAAGATATCGATATCGGTTGATATCAAGATATCGGTTTCGATATCAAGTGATACCTCCCAAAAAATCAATATATCAAATTAGCTTAATTTTAATATTTAGATATCAAACGATATCGATATCTGGCGATGCCAAATGTAGATATCAAATATTACTTGATATCTGGGAGATACCAAACACTAGATATAGATATCATTTGAAGTGATATCGATATCTAGCCTTACCAAACACTAGATATTAGATATCAACGATATCTGATATCTAGATATCAATACCAAACGGGGCTTGACTATCGTTGCAGTTTCATGGTCATCGTGCGGGCCTTGGATTGAGCCTAAAAAATTCAATCGAGGGTCGTCAATGCCAAGTAGGACGAGGTTGAACGAGCCACGAGGGCAAGAGCCCGTTCAAATAAAGTGGATGTTCCATATAAATCGAGACCAGTTCTCGAAGAGCACTAAGGAATCGAGAGCTTCCTGCACCATAGACGTATTAGGAAAATTCCTAATAATTGACTAATGATTAACGGGGCTAATCGGCAAGAATGCATTGCAGACACTACTTACTTCTGCAAATCGATCAATTATATTGACTCATCTGGGGCAGAGATGCTCTGCATAGTAGTGGCTGAGTCGCCATCACCCTAGGGAGGAACTCGAAGATCACTCGTTCTAACACTCAATGCGACATACTTCGAGACAAGGGGAAATTAAGCTTACAGAAAAGAAAAGAAACTAAATGGAGTGTTTGGGCCTCTCCTAAAGACCCATTACACTTTTTTGTTATTGGGTCGATGTTCCACATGAAGTGTGCTTTATAACTTGTGCGTCAAGAGGACCAAATACTGCAATCTAGGGTTTAAAGCTTTCATCCTCACTCTCAAGACGGGAAACCCTACCATCTCTCTCCATTCCCTCTGCCTCTCCCCATTGCATTCCTGATTCCCTTCAGCCTTCAATCATGGCGACTCGGATGAGCAAGAAGAGAAAGGTCCATTCTTTTTTCTTCCACATGTTCTATTAATTGCACCTCGTATCTTATCTTCGAATTGTTATCGGATTTCAAACGTGGAAATGACCGATAGTTTCTGTCGATCCTTGATTTTTATTTTGTGTTTCGGTTGGATGTAGAGTTGCTAGTTTGGTCTATCGAAAATTCTGATTGTGTTCTTCCCGATAGTATATTTTTTTCTTTCCGTAGCCGTCATTTTGTGATTCACATTTTGTGGCCGATGGAGTTTTCTTTGTCGAGCTCAATGAGGTGCTGACCAGGGAGCTCGCCGAAGATGGTTATTCCGGTGTTGAAGTCCGTGTTACCCCTATGCGCACTGAAATCATCATCCGTGCTACCCGTACTCAGAATGTCCTTATTTAGGTTCAGTGTGATGAATTTATTTTCCCGGTTTTTTGGCTGCGTTGATTTTCATGTGAACGCTGATTTGTCATATGACTGTGGTTTTGAAAACTTAACATATTGGAGCATACGAGTTTACCAGATTTAGAATTTGTTATTAAAATGCAGATTATGGTAAATGTTTGAATTATGGATTTATGTAAAGTTTTAGAATATGATCACCAGGAAGTGTGTACTTTAAAAACATTTGCTTTGTAGTCACTTTTTTTTGAGCTGAAGATATTTTACTTTGCTTATTTATGCATTCAGGTGAGAAAGGGCGCAGGATTAGGGAGCTGAGCTCGGTTGTGCAGAAGAGGTTCAAGTTTCCTGAGAATAGTGTTGAGCTTAATGCTGAGAAGGTTAACAACAGGGGTCTTTGTGCCATTGCACAGGCAGAGTCTCTACGTTACAAGCTTCTTGGAGGTCTTGCTGTGAGGAGGTATTGTTGTATATTTCAATGGCTTGTCTAAATTTATGCTTTGATTGTTTTATTGTTTCAAGCCATAGTTTTTTCCCTGCTTAGTGGTCAATTGTTTGAAGCATGATTCCATTGTTTTGTTTGAATGTTGGCATATTTAGTCATCTTTATAGCGAGTTGGTTACATTGTTACATATCTCTCTCGTGTCGGAGGATGACAATATTTGGTTTAATCATTACATCTTCTTACAGATCAAGGAACGCATCTATTTCGACTTGGTATTCAAATTTGACCGTTAAATCTACTTATTGATATTATTATTGTTGTGTTTTGAGCATTTAGTCATCTTTATAGCGAGCTGGTCAAACTATTGTGTACCTTTCTCGTGTCGGGTGATGACTATACTTGATTTAACCATTAAATCTTCTTGGCCTTTATTGATATAGAAAAGGCCGACGACAGGGTTTCGAGAGAGCTTCTTTGGAGATGTTTGTCAGAAAAGGGAGTGCTTGGGTCGTATATCAGAGTTATCAGTGATACGTATGATGATTCGCTGACAAGTGTTAGAACGTCGTGTGGGGATTCTGAGTATTTTGAGGTTCGAGTGGGGCTTCACCAGGGCTCTGTGCTTAGTCCGCTTCTATTCACTTTAGTTATGGACACACTGTCTGCTTCTCTCCAAGAGGAGTTACCATGGTGCATGCTGTTTGCCTACGATATTGTTCTGGTGGACGTCTCTAGTTCGGGGTTGGCTTGCAGACTAGAAAATTGGAGAGAAGTGTTGGAGTCTAAGGGTTTCAGAATGAGTAGGACCAAGACCGAGTATATGCAGTTCAGCTTTGGAGAGGCCAGATTTCCTGAGACATCCGTTCGATTGGGGGAGGAGCTTATACCAAGGAAGGAGCATTTCAAGTACCTTGGTTCGTACCTCCAGAGCGATGGGGGTATCGACAAGGATATTGAGCATAGAGTCCAGGCAGGGTGGATGAGATGGAGGAGAGCTTCTGGGGTCCTCTGTGACAGGAAAGTCCCGGCTAAGTTGAAAGGGAAATTCTATAAGGTGGTTGTCAGGCCGACATTGTTGTATGGCGCAGAGTGTTGGCCTAGTACTAAAGCTCAAGAACAGAAGTTGGCGATGGCTGAGATGAGAATGCTGAGATGGATGAGTGGGCATACGAGGCTGGATAGAATCAGAAATGTGGACATTAGAAGCAAGGTTGGGGTTGTGAGTATCGTTGATAAACTACGGGAGTCCAGATTGCGGTGGTTTGGGCATGTTTGTAGGAGGCAAATATCAGCGCCTGTTCGAAGGTGTGAGAGCTTGGAGCTTTGTGCCGAGGGAGAGGTAGACCGAAGAAGAGCTGGATAGAGGTTATTCGACAGGATCTCAATGCGCTGAATCTCTCGGAGGTTATTCGAAGAATGCCATCTGAACTCGCCCAGGCCTAGAAAATTCAATCTCATCTTAGAAGAGAATCCCACAGTTGATTTGCTTAACCCCAACCACCCTGTCAATGTTCCAAGAAATGCTCCCGAGCCCCGTATGCCCAGTAACCCAAGTGCTTTTGTCCCTTTTGCCCAGCCTGAACCTGATCTAACCCCTACTACCACCATGATTCCCAGACCTGGTGATTATGGTTTAATGCCCATGAGTGCTAGCCTGCCTCAACTCCCCCATGGTAACCTGTCCTACTCCCCTGAGCTGATCAATCACCTTATGACTTTGAACAATGCCCATGTGTCTAGGCTTGCTGCTGATTGCTCTATCCCACCCTTTTCCATAGCCCCCTCAATCCTTCACACTACTATGGCCCCTGGAACATCTAATGCCTCTGCTTCCAACCAGCCACCTGAAGGCTCCTTGGAGGCTGTCATAGCTGGAAATACTAAAGGTAAGGAGATCGATACTGGTATTGACTCAGAGGGTTCACAACACTCCCTCATGTCGGATCACTCAGTGATTCGTAAGATGGGGGGTATTGTGATAAGGCCTCAGGACGATGACTCCAACACAAACCCGAGTGATCGGGGTAAAAGGAAAGATGAAGAAGACCAGAATGAGATATCTTCCTCAGCTACCAAGAAGCCAAAGAAGAAGAAGATGTGATGATGATCAGAAATCCTCTGAAGATGCGTGGTACTAGGCTGGCCACTGATATGCCTAATCTAAATAATCACAGCCCTCTTAGCTACTACTTTTTGAATTCCTATATGTTTCCTTGCATCACTGATGGCAGCCATAGACTTAGTGCTAGCAACAACAGCACTATGATTTTGTATGGGAGCCCCCAGCCATTTTCAAGCTTTGCTGGGTTCCCTCAATCCTTATGCAATATTATGAATGGAAGTATTAACTATTATAATGTGTGTTTCCCTATTTTGGTTTTGCCTTGCTGTGTCATTTTTTTTAGTGTCAGGTGTTGTATCTTTTGGAGGTCTGATCTTGCTTGGACTGATGCTTCTCCCAATTGGTTACTATCGGATGGTTTTTCTGCTAGTATTCTTTACAATTCCAGTGATGGTATGTATATGTTCCTCTCTCATTTTTTCTTTGTGCAAAACTTCTGGTCTAGCCCTACCAGCTCCTGGAGCTGTGTGGTTGGAGACCTAACCAAAGTTTACAAACAACCCTTACTGATCACAACATCTTACAAACACTACTCACTCTCTGCTCTCAGAGACAAGTTTACAAAGATCAAGCCAAAAGGCTCTACCCAATTAGCAGATAATGTACCATGCCATTGCAACAATTGGAGAAAAACAAAGGGCGTCCTCCCTGCCTTTATAGGGGGAAGATCCTGGACATCACACACATATAAGAGGTATGCTTTTATCATTACTAGTATGGTTATCCAGTACAATACAATGAACCAAGCAGAAGTTTACATTAAGCTATTAAAACAACAGGCCTTTGGGGTAGAATTACAAGTATATGAATGATTAATATAGGCTACTGGAATATAAGGGGCTCCAGGAGGCCTTCGCTATGGCCAGAATTAAAACACATCCGACTAAAAAACAAGCTTGATATACTTGCAGTATCTGAGACGAAAAGTATGACTCCTCCGACTGATTTACAGCTTAAGGAATCTGGCTTTCAGAAGATGATCTTCATTCCATCTATAGGACTCAAGGGTGGAATGTGGATTCTGATAAAAAATGATAAACTCATAGATGATAGTTCTATCCTAGAAAAAACAGAGAGGATGGTCATGATAAAGTTCTCTATAGACAATTTAGCTATACTGCTCAGCTGTGTTTATGCCCCGACTAGTGAAGGTGAAAAAACACAATTCTGGGAAGATATATATGTCAAAGCAAACCTTCACAATTTCCCAATTCTCATTATTGGGGATCTAAATGATATAGAAAGTGATAATGAAAAGGTAGGTGGCTCTAACCCCTCTATCAACAGATTCAGACGATTAAGAGAAGTTAAAAATGAGCTAAACCTTCATACCATACCCTTCCAAGGTTCTCCCTTTACTTGGAGGAAGAATCAAAACAAGGATGATAATACATTTGAAAGACTAGATAGGGTCTTGGCACACCATGAAGTTTATACTAAATTCAGAGACATGGTTACTCGACATCACTCTTTCTCTACTTCAGATCACTGTCTGATCACCACGAGGCTGGGAACCCTCTCCACTGATAAGGGCTCTCCCTTCAGATTTGAAATGGCATGGACCTCTAACCCAAACTATGAGAAAATTGTTGCCAATGTGTGGAGAAACAAAATAGCAGGCTCCTTCGGGTTCAAGCTAGTTCAAAAACAGAAGCTGCTAAAACAAAACACCAAAAACTGGTGTAAAACAAACAAAAATAACTTTGATAAGCAACTACAGGAGGTAGATCAGAAAATCATGATACTACAACAAGCTCTACCCTGGGGAGCGCTATCCCCCCAAGACGTGAATAAACTCAGTAGATTAGAAAATAAACGAATTCAGATTCTCAACTGCAGCTATCAGTTCTGGAAACAAAGAGCCAGAACAAGACATTTACAACTTACAGATAAGAACACTCGGTATTTTCAAACCATAGCAAAGGTTAGAAGCAATCGAAACACCACAACAAGTTTTACCACAAAACATGGTGTGATTATAACTGATAAAGTGCAAATCAGGGACCACATTACCAACGAAATGAAGGAGAGATTTATATCCACTAATAGCAACCCAATTGAACCAAATCAGCTAAACTTCCTACAGCCAGAAATCACAGTGGAACAAAATAACACTATCACTAAATAGCCCACAACTAGAGAAATAAAAGACACAATGTTCAGTATGGCGGAAGACAAATCTCCAGGGCCCGACGGTTTTCCCCCTGAGTTCTATACCAAGTATTGGAACATAGTTGGTGAGTCTGTTGTTAAAGCAGTTAAAGCTTTTTTCCATTCTGGCTCGATTCTAACAGAAATAAATCAGACATTTCTAGCACTCATACCAAAAGTAGACAATCCCACCACAATCCACCATTATCGACCGATAAGTCTTTGCAACACAATCTATAAGACTATCACAAAAATTCTGGCTAATCGATTAAAGTCAATTCTTCCAAATATCATAAACCCTTTTCAAGGTGCATTTGTGCAAGGAAGGTCAATTCAAGACAACACCCTTATAGCGCACGAAATCTTTCATTCCTTCCACAAGAAAAAAGGTAAGATTGGGTGGATGGCAATGAAATTGGATATGGAAAAGGCATATGACAAACTCAATTGGAGCTATATAGAAGCCTCGCTTACAAAACTGGGATTTCATAACCAATGGATTAAATGGGTTATGAAATGCCTAACAACAACTACTTTCTCTGTCTTAGTTAATAACAATCCAGGGAAACCATTTAAGCCCGAACGTGGCCTTCGACAAGGTGACCCCTTAGCGCCATACATCTTTATTATTGTGATGGAAAATCTGGCGAGGGAGCTACAACAAGAATCCCAATTAGAGGATGCCTTAGTAGGCATTAAAATCACTCCCAATAGCACACCAATTCCCCTCCTTACATTTGCAGATGACACCCTAATCTTTGCTAAGGCCTCTTACAAAAGTCTTGATACAATTAAAAATATACTTAATCACTTCTCTAATATGTCAGGACTGACTATAAATTATCAGAAGAGCTCTATACAATTTTCCAAAAATGTAAACCGAACCAAGGCACTAAATTTGGCCTGTCAGATGAATATCCCGGTTGCTACAGGATTGGAGAAATACTTGGGCATTCCTATACTGAATGGACGAGTTAAAAATGAGGTCTTTGAAGATGCTCTACAAAGCCTGAAAAAGCAACTACCGAAATGGAAATCTGGATCAATATCTCAAGCTGGTAGATTAGCTTTAATCAAAGCTAATCTCAGCTCAAAAACAAATTACTTAATGCAAAGCTTCCTACTGCCAAAAGGAATACTAGCAAGGATTGATCAGATAAACAAGAACTTTTTTTGGAATAAGACACAAGCACAAAATTACAGGCCCCTTATTAGTTGGGACAAAATTTGTGGCCCAAAAGAAATGGGCGGACTAGGCATTAAGAAGGCGGAAGAACAAAATATAGCACTACAAATGAAACTACTTTGGAAACTATACACTTGCCCTGACAATATATGGGTTAAAGTCATAACAGAAAAATACCTCCACAATCGTAAGATTACAGATTTAGGTCTATATAATACGTCTTGGCAATTTGGCCGGCTATTACAATTAAGAGAAAGATTCTGTGAAGGACTGTTTTGGATTATTGGTGACGGCACAAATGTTAATGTGTGGTCTGATCCATGGCTAAAAGGAGAAAACCTAGATCAATACAGAAACAATCACAACCCAGACATGAAGGTGTCAGATCTAATCATGGTAGACAAGAAATGGAATATAGACTTAATTAGCTACTTTTTTCCCCGTACTGTAGTGGAAAAAATCATCCAGATCTCTATCCCAACCTGGGAAGCCAAGGACAAATTAATCTGGAAATTTAATAAAGAAGGGATATATACTACCAAATCAAGTAATGAAAAGTCCACAACTACCAATTCGGTTAATGAGGATAAGGCTTGGATTTGGAAGCTAAAAGTACCGCCAAGAACCCATAATTTCATATGGAAGATTATTTCAGATAGTTTGGCAACAAATGACCGCTTAAACAGATACTTTAACAGGGTCCCCAGTCAATGTTGTCTCTGTAGTGCTGAGAACGAGGACATAGATCACCTACTAATAAAGTGCCCCATCACAAAAATGATTATAGTAAAATATGAACAGGTTAGCGGTGATAGATTATGTGATCTTCATGACGCTAGGGTGACAACGACAAATCTGCTAAGCATAAGAAGAAACAACCGTCAATTTGAGCATCTCTGTATGTTGTGGCAACACATATGGGAATTCCGTAACGCTATAATCTTCAAAGGGAGCAAACCAAACCAGTTGGAAACAACAGTAAGGAAAGCCCATCAAAGTATACATGAATGGATAAATTTGACTAAGGAAAATCAAAAACCAAAATGCAAGAGGGATAGAAGTATAAGATGGGCAAAACCTCCAATGCCTATCTACAAAATCAATGTAGATGGGTCGGTCAAACCGTCTGGTGATTGCCATATTGGGGGTATTGTCAGAGATTGGAATGGACAGGTAATTGATATGTTCTATGAAGAAATTAATAAGGGATCTGTAATCCTAACAGAATCCCTTGCTTTCTGCAAAGGGTTAGAAATAGCCCGCATTAGAGGATGGAGCAAGATCATCGTCGAAGGAGACAGTCTGGGAGTAGTCAAGGCAATTGAAGATCAGAATTCAAGTCCATGGGAGATTCTAAGAGTAGTAGAGAAGATTCAGACTCTTCAAAAGGAATTTGTATTAGCTAAAGTGCAGCACTGCTACAGGGAAGCCAACAAAGCTGCTGATTTCATAGCTAAGAATAGTGTCAACTGTAATGGTAGTTTCCCTTTTTTTAGGGATCTTTGCAACATCATCTGCCGAGATGATCAAGAATGTTCTTTGTAAGACATTCTATTGTTTGCCTACTGTAAAAAAAAAACCTTTTTTTTTTTAGAAAATATACCAATTTAGTGCCTTGATACGATTTTTTATACCTATTTGTCCCCTTGATTTTTTCTTTATACCAATATGTCATTCGGCGTGTACTTTTTATACCAATTTGGCAATTCGACCCTCTCAAAACCCCTAGTCTTAGACATGTAAGTGATGTAACCAAAATCTTTTCTTAATTCGTTAAGATTTAACGAGGGATTCTTTAATGGTAAAAGTTTATTTGGTGTTATGTTTTTCCCATTTATATTTGCTTTTCTATTAGAATATGGTTTTTTTATGCTTTAAAATGTTTTATAACCTTGTTTCTTGTAATCGTTTTATGTTGTAAAGAACCAAAATTTAGTATAGAACTCGAATAATAGTTTTGTGGTAAATTTTAGATAACTAGAGTTAAGTGACATTGGCTGGTTGTAGTTTGGTTAAAGTTTTACGATAAATTTAAAAACTCTCAGCATGCAGGATAAAATTTACTTAATGTGATTGTGTTTCGGGTCTAAAATTCCATGAGGTTGGATTGAACTTTCAATTTTTTTTAGAAAATAAAGATACTTAATGCAACATGTTTGGAACACTTCAGGAAGACTGAGGTGTTCTTGCTTGCATAGTGGTTCAAGAAGATCTAGATCTATAGTTTATTATCATGTGAGATGCTTTAGGATGGACAACTAATCGGGACTGATAGGTGTACCTTACCTGCTATTTTACTTTCCTTTTAACCATATGCCTTAGTTGAACATTCTTCAAGTGGTGGTTAAAATGATCATTTATCCTACTACTAAATGTAAATTCTTCTCATTCTTCAAGTATTTATAGCTGTTGATCTACTTCTCTTTTGTGATAAAGTATTTTGGGAATTTCTTACAGACAATCATGCTAATATATCAAATATAAACTGAAAGCGAATTGGAAATGGAAATGTTGTGTTCTTGGAGTTCAGATTGCTTTTGTTGTAGATACGTCCTTATGTCGATTTGATGCTTTTTTATGTTTTCAGGTCTATATTTATATGCCGTACCTGAAACCTAACTTTTGTTGGATACTTCCAGAGGAGGACACCTGGCAGTAGATTCTTTGCAACTTAGGGCAGCTTTTACTTGCTAATTGAAATTGTATCCCATTAAATATCAACTCTATTAGCACCAAAAAAATTATCAACTCTGTTTGGCTGATTTTACAGACATTTTTGCCGCGTTATATTATACTTAATACTGGCAGTAGATTTTTGAAGCTACTAATGTCATACGGAGTTTTAGTTTGCCATTCAACTCCAATAAACTGACTTGTACTTGGGTTGTACGGAAACACGCAGTTTGATGTCACTTTCCCTGCCCTCCCTAGCTTGTTCGCTACTCAGCCTTGACACCATGGATATAAGTGGGGAGCAGCACCTTGATGTTGTAAGTATTTCCATTTAAAAATAAAGTTTTCCATCCATAGTTATGTATAAAATGGCTTAATGGGGCTTCTCCAATATATCCTTCAACTATGTATGTCTGTATATTCAAAATAAAAACAAGAAAAAAAAAAGAAATAAAGAAAAGAAGCATTCCTATCTAAAACACTATTTGGATATGATAGAATTAGCTGGTTATTGGAATTTCAAATATTCTCATGGGATCTTAGTAGACCACTAATGCACAACATTGTTGATAAAAATTATAAATTACGTTCAAACCGCATATTCTGTCCCTGGCATAAAAGTTCCAATATTCAGTCACTGAGACAAAAATAGACGCTTTATATGATACATTTGGTTGATCAAGTTTCAAGTTTCAACCCACGATCCAGAAACTAACTATTTGACTCAAAACTTCAGCCTCATGCATCAAAATTTATGTTCTTCAAACTTCCACTTTTATCTCGAGAGGCAATAAACTAAATACCAAAGTCACATAAATCCTAGAAGCTATAGTACATATCTTTAACCGTTTGACTCCCACAGGTCATTCCTTGGGTTACGCATAAAATTCTTCTTAAATATCTTGGTAATAACCAATGCTGTTCACAATATATTTGTCTGTACAAAGCTTATCTTTTTATCCAGAGTTAAACTTTGAGATGGTTTTGTAAATATGGTGTATAAAGAAATTTTTTTGCACAGCTATAAGCAGTTGGGATAAGAGTTAAACTTTGAGATGGTTTTGTAAATATGGTGATTATTTACACTTGGAAGTTAGCTTACACTTGTACTGTCATTGCTATTACTGCAGTCTGATTATGACTGTTGCAACTCCTGTGAAGATGTTCATGAAGCTTATAGAAAGAAGGGATGGGCACGTACAAATCCAGATTTAGTTGATCAGGTATATGAGACACTCAATATTATACATTATAAATTTGCCTTTTAAATGAGCCCCATTTCTCCTCTAATTGTTTCTAGACTAAAATATCTATTTTTGTCATTCCTACTTCCTGTAAGTAGTTTTCTTATTTTGAGTGTTGCTGAATTTGGAATTGGTTTGATTCAGGTTCATTGTTTGAGGTTGCTTGAAGACTATCATCATTCTACCCGAATTGCCTTCCTTCAGTTTGTGATGGTAATTATTTCTCTATCTTTTGGATTCTATGCTCTTTATGGCATCTTAAAGGGGTTTCTTCATATTTTGCTCTCTCTGCATAAACAAGAAATTTAGGTGACATCCAATTTGACGCGAATTAAGTACCCTATCTATTTGTGAACTAAGTACCATTCACTTCCGGTTAAGATTATGGAAAAATGACGAGGTTTATAGCTTGCGGCTCGCATCGAGTTGTTAGACAATTGGTTCACCATATCATAGCAGTTTGGAATGCATTTAAAACGTAGCAAAGGATGCAATTATGGCCCTCCATACGAGTGGCAAGTGTACAGGTAAGTTCTATAATTTTACCTTTTAGTTTTATATGCTGGACATTAAATTTTTTAATGCTGTAGTTTTGTACACATATCTTATGTGCTAATACTTGTATGTTGTTTTGTTTACAAAGCAATTTGAATGGATGCTACGGTATTCCATCTCTTCACCACAAAGGCCGCCAAGGAGATTACTATATCCTCGTAAGTTTGCTTTGATATTCGTACAACAAATTGGGAAAGAAAATCTTAGCGATTCTTCATGATTTATCAATACTTGATTTATGTGCAGATCATGGACATGCTGGGTCCTAGATCATGAATTGGCTCATCCTAAGGTGACTGCCAATCGAGTGGCAAAAGTTATAGCTAATGAATGGAAAGATCCCAATCCCAATGACAAAGTGATGCCTGTCAAACAGTGGCTAGAAGAACGAATGTTCTTGCAGGTAACCTCTTCCTTTCCTTTATTCACCTTTCTCTACTATTCTCCCCCTCTCCCTCTCTCTCTTTTTATCTCAATTGGTTATCCCCGTTTTCTCAAATTTTTTGTTTTTACATAACCTGTCATTACAGGGAGAGACCCCGCCTTGCCTGCAGCCACATGTTCTTCCGATTGCCTCCGTGGTTTGTCAGGTCAGCCTGCCTCTCAAGTTTCTTCGACTTAACCCGCTTTAATTTGAGCTATTTGCTGCAAAATTGTCGATGTTGATTTGCAAAATTAAAAGCTGTTTATGGTGGTTGACAGGTAGCGGGGACACATCAAGAGGCGGTGGAATCAGAGGCGGATGGCTCGTCGGAGAGAGAGCGGGAGGGAGGGCGGATGTCGCGGATGTTAAGAAAAAGGGGCTCAAAAAGGCCGGTGCTTCTGGTGTTAGGGCAGGTAGGTAGCTAATCAGTGTATTTTTTGCGAGTTATGGTTCAATCGGGTGCTCTTTCCGTGCTGGTCCTGCTTGATCAGCTGCGAAATTGCAGTTTTGTAATTTTCTATCCGATAGTGATAGCCTTGGTCAATCTATCCGAAACTCTTACTTGCTGTTCTTTTGGCAGGAGTGGGAGGCTACTCTTATCTGTATGAGCCACTATGGTGGATAGGAATGATTACGAGTGAGTAGTTTGTAATTTTAACATCAGGTGCAGTTTCAGTTATGCTCGTATATTGTACTGTTTTCGTTTTGTCGCTCTAAATGTTTTCAACCTCAGTAAGATTTTGGAAGAAACAAAAAGAAGGAAGATGTCAATAAAATGTTTTGTGGTCTTGTCAACTGTTAAGGCTGCTACATTATACTCCTTAATGCCAATTTAACTTTTGTATACCGATAGCCCTGCCAGTATAATATTCTGAAACACGCTTGCATTATTTCAGTGATTGTTGGAGAAATTGCTAATTTTGCCGCATATGCATTTGCACCTGCTATTTTGGTCACACTCCTCTTGGTGCTCTCAGCATCATCATCAGGTATGGCAGCATTATTTATTTTTGTTTCTCCTTTCTTTTACACTTTAGCTGTTTGCATCAGTTGCATGTAATGAGTTTGTTTGGTACACCGACGGCTGACACGTCTTAATTTTTTTAATAGCGCTGTGCTTGCACAGATTATTCTGAAGGAGAGAGACTCATATATTTGGAGTCGTTGGTTGTTTGTTGTGTGTTGTTGGCTCAACAACAAGTGTTCTACATGCTCCTCCCGAACGTGAGATTGAATCCGTTATTGAAGTGTGGAACCTTGCTAGTGATCCTGGTAATTTATCTTGTTAATTGTGTATGTTTATGCTGTTACCATACTAAATCATTGGTTCATTTCAATTTATCCTGGTAATCTTTGGTTGTTTCTGCAGGATTCTTTTCTTTGCTGCTGTGGTCATGACAACTGTGTTCATTCTCATATTCGAATTTACTCCTCAATATGGGCAGGAGATGGAAAATCATATCCGCAACCTTGAGGATGAATTGGAAAAACAGGCTCAGGGATTCAATGTTGAACTGGAAGCTGATACTCGTGCCGAAGTGGAACAGGAGAAACACACTATCCGAGCAGAGGAAGCTCATGGATTGGCTAAAATTGAGCTCAAGAACAGACCGAGAAGCTGGAAAGACATGCTTAAGTAAAGAATTTTCTGATGCCTTGGCCACCATAAGAGAGCTAGAAGATGATATCCGTATCCTGGAGGAAGAACTAGATAAACAGGCTCATGGATTTGAGTCTGATCTGGAAGCTGTTATGCGCGCCAAAGTGGACAAGAGCAGCGAGCAATCCGAGCCGAATTCCAACACTGCTGGGAGGCTTCAAGCCGAATTCAAAAGGCCTTCTATGCAAATGCAGTCAACATTTGAGGCAAACGAGAGGTTGGCTGCCAAGGCAAAGACAGAAGCCAGTGACCTTCGACTGATTAATAAACACCTTGAAGATTTGCTGCAGCAGGCTAAGGAAGAGCTTGAGTCAGTCAAAGATGATTATGAAGCACAAGTGCTTGATCTTCACAATCAGCTAAGCTTGAAGGCAAAGCAAATAGATCAGTTGTTGCTGGACATCGAAGAGAAATCCAACCTATTCAATTACGAGGATGAAGTTTGCCAGAGTTTCTCAGTGGAGCTGTTAACACTTAGAGCTGAGTTAGATAGGCTTACGTCAGATACTGCTTCATTCGTTCCACAGATGGAACAAGGGACCGATTTGAAAGCTGAGCTTGAGCAACTGAAGATGTTGGTGAAGGAGCGAGAGTTTCTTGCCCAGAGAGAGAAAAGTTAGAGAGAATCTAGAAAATTACTTGATTTAGCAAAGAGAGATGCACATAAGTTGTTGCAGGAGCTAAGCCGTGCATCGCACGGCCTTCTACCTAGTACATATATAACTATGAAAACAGATAGCAAGTTGTTGCAGGAGTTAATTCTTCTATTAGTTTATTAGATAAAATAGAAACCGGCTTGTATAAAAAAAAGAAAGGGAAAACCGGTTCAATAAAAGTGAATTAGATTTGCTTGATTCAAAACCCTTTTTTTTTTACAAAATATACCAATTTAGTGTCTTGATACGATTTTTTATGTCTATTTGTCGCCTTGATACGATTTTTTATGCAAATGCAGTCAAAACCCTTTTTTTTTACAAGAATGTTCTTTGTAAGACATTCTACTTTTGCCTACTGTAAAAAAAAAAATTCTTTTTTTTAGAAAATATACCAATTTAGTGCCTTGATACGATTTTTTATACCTATTTGTCACCTTGATTTTTTCTTTATACCAATATGTCATTCGGAGTGTACTTTTTATACCAATTTGGCAATTCGACCCTCTCAAAACCCCTAGTCTTAGACATGTAAGTGATGTAACCAAAATCTTTTCTTAATTCGTTAAGATTTAACGAGGGATTCTTTAATAATAAAAGTTTATTTGGTGTTATGTTTTTCCCATTTATATTTGCTTTTCTATTAGAAAATGGTTTTTTTATGCTTTAAAATGTTTTATAACCTTGTTGCTTGTAATCGTTTTATGTTGTAAAGAACCAAAATTTAGTATAGAACTCGAATAATAGTTTTGTGGTAAATTTTAGATAACTAGAGTTAAGTGACATTGGCTGGTTGTAGTTTGGTTAAAGTTTTACGATAAATTTAAAAACTTTCAGCATGCAGGATAAAATTTACTTAATGTGATTGTGTTTCGGGTCTAAAATTCCATGAGGTTGGATTGAACTTTCAATTTTTTTTTAGAAAATAAAGATACTTAATGCAACATGTTTGGAGCACTTCAGGAAGACTGAGGTGTTCTTGCTTGCATAGTGTTTCAAGAAGATCTAGATCTATAGTTTATTATCATGTGAGATGCTTTAGGATGGACAACTAATCGGGACTGATAGGTGTAACTCTAATTTCTTCTCTTGTATAAAAAACTATTTGGAACACTTCGCCACAAGGGAAAATTGAGCTTCGAGAAAAAGGGGCCACATTCCATAAATCCATCCTATAAATACACCATTTTGCACAAAATAACTTTTTAAATTGAAAATTCCAGGAAACCAGCTTTTAAAAGGTAGATGCTTGCAAAAGATTACCCATCTCATCTTTTTCTATTAAGATTATTGTTAAATGTGTTAAATTACCACTTTGCTCTAATTACTTTTAATGTATTTAAAGGATAA
Organism: Persicaria tinctoria; assembly: GCA_037127255.1. NCBI lineage: Eukaryota > Viridiplantae > Streptophyta > Magnoliopsida > Caryophyllales > Polygonaceae > Persicaria > Persicaria tinctoria. Next base: position 153,715 of record JBANSL010000019.1, on the reverse strand, counting down.
AAGGGGGACCAAACTTCAACATCTTTTATTTTCTATTTGAGAAGAAGAACTGAGAGGTGTATGTAGGATGGACATAGGAGAACTTCAAACCAACTAAATCAAGGACGAAACACTTAATAATTGCCAAGTGATAAACTAGAATATCGTTGATAAAGGGTCAAAATAGTAATTTTGTATTTTTAACATCAAACTTAACTTAAAAGGTGGGATGAGTTGTCTTTTGCAAACATCTAACTTTTAAAAGGCGGTTTCTAAAATATTTAATCTAAAGATGATTTTCTGTAAAATAATGTATTTAAGGGGTGACTTTCTGAAATTTGCTAAAAAAAAACAAAAAAAACTCAAGGCAGTGTTTGGGGCTTTTCTATTGGGCCGATGTGTTCCATATAAATTGTGCTTTTATAACTTGTGCTTCAGAAGGGGCAAATATTGCAATCTAGGGTTTGAGCTTTCATCCTCACTCTCAAACGGCAAACCCTACCATCTCTCTCCACTCCCTCCGCCTCTTCCCATAGCATTCCTGATTTCCTCCAGCCTTCAATCATGGCGACTCAGATGAGCAAGAAGAGAAAGGTGCGTGCTTTTTTTCGTCTGCATGTTCTATTAAATATTAATGGCACTTCGTATCTTATCTTCGAATGGCTATTGAGATTTCAAACGTGGAAATGACCGATAGTTTCTGTTGATCCTTGATTTTTATTTTGTGTTTCTGTTGGATGTAGTCTTCCTAGTTTGGTCTATCGAAAGTTTCTGATTGTGTTCTTCCCGATCGTATATTTATTTTTTCCCGTGGCTGTCATTTTGCGATTCACAGTGCTGTTGATTTAAGGATGCCAGTTTATCTCGAACTAGATGCGATTTAAATGGTAAATTTTTGTCGTTTGAAATTGATTTTGGGACGATGTTTGTGTTCGGCGGCAGTTTGTGGCCGATGGAGTTTTCTTTGCCGAGCTCAATGAGGTGCTGACCAGGGAGCTCGCCGAAGATGGTTATTCCGGTGTTGAAGTACGTGTTACCCCCATGCGCACTGAAATCATCATTCGTGCTACACGCACTCAGAATGTCCTTGGTATCTCTCCTTCCCCTTTTCCCATATAAGTTCAGTGTCATTAATTTATTGTCTCGGTTTTTTGGTTGCGTTGATTTTCTTGTGCAAGCTGATTGGTCATATGAATGTGGTTTTGAAAACTTAACATATTGGAGCATACGAGTGTACTTTACTGTTTGAATTATTGTAACTGTTTGAATTAAGGATTTATGTAAAGATTTAGAATATGATCATCAGGGAGCGTGTATTTTAAAAGCATTTGCTTGGTAGTCATTTTTTTTTACTTGAAGATATTTTACTTTGCTTATTTATGCGTTCAGGTGAGAAAGGACGCAGGATTAGGGAGCTGACCTCAGTTGTGCAGAAGAGGTTCAAGTTTCCGGAGAACAGTGTTGAGCTCTATGCTGAGAAGGTTAACAACAGGGGTCTTTGTGCCATTGCCCAGGCAGAATCTCTACGTTACAAGCTTCTTGGAGGTCTTGCCGTGAGGAGGTATAGTTGTATATTTCAATGGCTTGTCTAAATTTCTGCCTAGACTTTTTGATTGTTTCAAGTCATAGTTTGTTCCCTGCTTAAATGACATTGTTTGCTCCTTGATTCCATTGTTTTGTTTGAATGTTGGCATATTTAGTCATCTTTATAGTGAGTTGGTTACATTGTTACATACCTCTCTCATGCCGGAGGATGACAATATTTGCTTTAACCGATAAATCTTCTTATAGATCAAGGAATGTATCTATTTCGACTTGGTATTCAGATTTGACCGTAAAATCTGCTTATTGATATTATTATTGTTGTATTTTAATGTTACTCTGTTGCATTTAGTCATCTTTATAGCGAGCTGGTCAAACTATTGTATACCTTTCTCGTGTCGGATGATGACTATACTTGATTTAACCGTTAATCTTCTTGATATGCCAATGGACATAACAGTGTCCACTGGTATGAAAGATTTGGCTGGTAAATTTTATTTTCATCCTCACATAATTTGTTGCCTACCTTGGATGGTATCATTTAGTCATCTTTATAGCGAGCTGGTCAACTAATACATACCTCTCTCGTGTCGGATGATGACTATATTTACTTGGCCATCAAAATTTTCTTGATATACCATTGCGCGTAATAGCTTTCATTGGTATAGAAATTTCTACTGGTAAATTTTATTAAAATGATCCAAGTTGAATTTTTGCCTTTGTTTTGTATTTAAGGAGTGATTGGTTTGTCATTTTGGGGGATATAAACAGAGTGATAGGTTCAGTTCTTTTGGGATTCTAAATCTGGCATTCATGTTGTTATGCAGGGCATGTTATGGTGTTCTGCGATTTGTTATGGAAAGCGGAGCCAAGGGTTGTGAGGTTATAGTAAGTGGAAAGCTTAGAGCCCAGCGTGCCAAGTCAATGAAGTTCAAGGACGGATACATGATCTCTTCTGGTCAACCCTGCAAAGACTACATCGACTCAGCTGTGAGGCATGTTCTCCTTAGACAGGTCAGCTTCTTCTGAACACAAATATCCCAAGATATCTATTCGCTGCTAACTCACTGGTAGTATGAAACTCCTGGTCACTCACATTCCTGTTTTGATGGGGCAATAATACAGGGGGTTCTTGGCATCAAGGTGAAGATCATGCTGGACTGGGATCCCAAGGGCAAGCAAGGTCCTACAACTCCATTGCCCGATGTGGTCATTATTCACACTCCGAAGGAAGAGGAGACATTGACGACGTATGTGGCACCAGCCTTGCCTGTGGATGTGATGCCAGCCAATGTGGAGGTCGCAGTTGCATAAGAATCGATGCTGTTAAAGTTCAATAGTTGCATGATTAAGAACTGTTTTGAATTAAGATCTGTTTTGAAATAGTAGCTGCTGAAGTTAAATAGTTGCATAATTAAGATCGGTTTTGGAAATACTGGCTTTTCTTTTCTCAGTCTCTCTTCACTCATTTGACAGTTCTGGTTTACGCTGTACTTGCATTTGTGTCGTGCCTCCACACTGGATCTTGTGGTTTTTGGTTTTGCATAATGATTTTGTAGGTCGGACTCTCACAATTTATACGGTTCATCGTATTATTACACGCAAATCTTCAAAGTAATGAAAACTCTTATACACGCAAATCTTCAAAGTAATGAAAACTCTTATCTCACTTGTTCGGGTCATTGATAAATTTTTTTTGTATTACATATCTCAATTTTCACTTTTAATGAAAAAAAATTGCATAATTCATAAGTGTGCCATAGCAGATAAACAGACTCTTTGTCTGAATTTTGTCAAGTCATACCGAGGGTCACATATGAACACAACAAACTAAAAAGACAATTGGCCTACCCATTAACTAAAAAATTACAATAGGAAAAATAAAACATATTGTTCACAGAATTCCTATTATTCAAGGTGAGAACTGAGAACTTATACTTGTATGGCCCTCTTCACACTGCTTGGAGGAAGCACAAACCCAGCTCTTATTTCTTCGAATGAGTATTCTATTTCTTCTTCAGTTCCTCCAGCCGAATTCTCGGCTAGCGTGGGATTATATGCTGGCGTCATGGCAGTCTGCATTGGAGCTGAGACTGTTGAAGGAGTGCATGGATAGGGCAGTTTCATTGCTTGTGGAGTTGTGTTCTCTTCATCTGCAGCTGCTGTTATCGCCCTTGCAGGAGTGGCCAGAAGAGGATTGGCACTCGCAACAGATTTCCCGGGCATCTCGTTCTTGGGCTGTGTCATTTGGGAGGTGTTACTTGGCATTCTATTCGGGTCTTCAAAGATGCTTGCCGTGTTCCCTCTTGAAGATGCAGTGGGTGGATGATATGGGAGAGAAAGGCCTTCGGATCGTTTGAGTCTCAACCTCGCGGCTGTTGAAGGAGAAGTTCTTCACAGGAAGGTTGCCGATCTCCAAACCTCTCCTCACTACAAACAAAAGACATGAGACAAAATGCATAAAAACTCAAAGTAACTAGGTGATATGTCTTCTCCAGAAACAGGTAGAGGAAGAACTGAGAACTAACCATTGGCATTTGTCAGTCCTAAGTCATCTTCTGCCCGTTGGCCAGCCTTTTTTCCCTGTCGTGAGTGCGGTGTACGTGGCTCTGTTTGAGTGAACTGAATCAGGCCTAGGAGTTTGATGAACTGACGCCTCTCCAAGTGATAGTCTCCTGTTGCCTCCACATCCCACGGATGACGGTCTGGATGACTTTTTACCACTTTGGAGCTTCATTGGGCTTGGTTTTGACCCGAAAAGTACCTCTTGCTCTGCAATGAGCTGTCCTTGAAGCTTCTTTTGCTCCTGAAACCGATAATCATAATAGAAATACTTTAATATTTGGATTTCATCCATCTCCAAAACAAAATAACTGAGATTTTCTTTAAGTGAACAATAGAGAGGAGAGATGTGGAGATGACATACTCTTTGCCTCCTCTTATCTTCTTCCTTTTCCCTCCTCAGTATGTTGTACTCGATCTTCAAGCAGGGAAAGAACACGGACCTAGGTGGGATAAGAGAGGACAAAAACAAAACTAATCAGAGAATCTTTTACAAGTACTAAGTTTAAAGCATTTTAGGAGGGTTTACATACACCGTCATATGTGAAATCAATGCCTCTTTCAAGTTCCCACGCTCTAGCCTTACTAGCCAACGTATCAACCATTCCTATTTCAGTAGAAGAGATTCGGATATATTAACGTACGTTATAATGAAAAAAGAGTAGAAGTAAGAACTTGTGGAACCATGCAAGACTTGGATGAAATATGGCTTAAGGATTTTAAAATTTTAAAGAAACTGAGAAACCATTTACCTGGAAGTTTATTCACCAAGGTCCGGGCTTTCTCAGCACGCTTGAGTATTAGATGAGCACCTCTGCCAGCATTGTAGCGATTTTCATCCTAAAGAAAGAAGCAATCAGATCAGACTTCAGAGAGGTGTCTATATATCTAGGTTCAGCCAGTTTATGTACAGAAAGTCAATTAATATATATATATATATATAATAAGCATTAATATACCCTATTATACTCTTCAAGCCAAGCCTCCTCCTCACATGCTGACAACCATTTCTCAACTTTATCAAGTAAGTCTTTAAGGCTAAGAGCTTCTTCTTTAACTTTGCCAATCTCAAGCTCAATTTGCTCAAGGACAATAGCTGGATCCAGTTCTCCTATATATGAAAACAGCAGATAGTTAAGAAATATGTATGGAACAACTTGGACATAAAAATAGAACACTAAGGTGCAAGTTGAAGGTACCAGACTCTATTGCCTCAATAACGGATTCCATTTCAACATTGGTTTGTGGTACCAAGTGTGTGTGTCTTTCTACAAGTATCTTCAAGTTCAGATCTCTTTTTCACCACAAGTTCCTTCATTTTGCTTGACTTCAGCGCTTCCAATCGAGAAACTTCTGCCTCAACCTGCAATTTATTCGTTTAAGATTGTTTCTGGGCAAGTTCCGAAAGACTTGCATACATAGGCAGTGCTAACTCACATAATTTATGAAGTCTGATGAAAGCATGTTGGCGTCAATTATCTCACTTTCTGAAGCAGCTATGTTACATGTAACATTTTGAAACGCTTGTTGCTCCTCAATAGGAGTATCCATTAAATTCCATAACTCCAACATGGTTGTTGCAAGGTCTTGGAGCTGCATTCAACAAGATCAGCAAGGTAACAAAAAATAACACACATTATTTTGTAACTGAAAAGGGTAAACAGTTTTGTTCCCATTTGCTCACCCTTTGCATCCTCAGGACTTTTAGTTCCCGCAGTTTTATGATTGCAGACTCTAGAGCCTGGAGTGTATCATTGCTCAAGCTGAATGTTTCCTCAGACCCAGATAAACTAGGATGCACCTCATTCAGTGTTTGCTGGAAGTCCAATCCAAGAACAGAGCAAAGCATATTTAAGCAACTAAGGTGATGCATGACTTGATTCAGGCGATCAGTCTGCATGATACAAGGAGATTTGCAAATAGCAGAGATAAATAAGGCACATCAGGAAATATATCAAGATTATTGGAATACAACTGCGATGTAAATAAAGGAAAGGTATTTTAAAAGCTTTTCGATATTGACCTTCTCCTTCTGGAGTGTCTGCAACTGGGTTTGCAATTCTTCTAGCCTTCTGATTGAAAGGTCGGTATCATCTATGTCTGCTGTAGTGAGGCATCCAGTGACTCCATAAATTTCTTTTGAAACTTTCTGAATTTGCTCGATGATTTCAATAAATTGCTTCTTCCTCTCTACTTTCCTTTTACGCATCTCTTCTAGTTGTGGATGAATGGTAGAGAGCTCTTCCTTCAAGCTTCCAGCCTTTTGTTCAGAATTTATGCATAAAAGAAACCCAATTATTATTCAAAAAAACTTAAAATTATAAGAAAATTCAATGTGAAGAAAGTCATTCCTTTCCTGCTATTGGAAAAATCATTTGGGTGATAAGAAAATAACAATTTCAGTTGTATATGAATCTGATAGATGTATTCACCGGAAAAGAACAATCATCAGCAGGCTTTTAGTCACAATTGCATTACTGCACCTTATGCTACACAAATCTAATCACAGATTCTGACCTAGTTCAATTACTTCCGGAAAACTAAATGTGATGCCAAGTTAATCATTATGTGCTTCCTACCTGTCTAATATGTACTGGTCGCTCCCCCATTGCAGAACAGATGGAAGCAAGTTCTGCCTCAGCATCAGCAATAGCCTGCCGTAGTTGGGCTCTACAACGATTTGCCAGATCCACCTTTCTTCTATATACTTCCATGCACTCCCGCTCAAGCTCTAGTAACATCTTGTCTCTATCAGTTTCAGTTTCGCCGACTTCATCCCATATAACCTAATTGGCGAACAAAATTGGAACCCAAATTATATGATAAAGACTAGCAGTAGTTAGAGAAGCCATTCATTGATCAAATTATTAAGTAATTTGTAATATACCTGCACGCTTGAGTATTAGATGAGCACCTCTGCCAGCATTGTAGCGATTTTCATCCTAAAGAAAGAAGCAATCAGATCAGACTTCAGAGAGGTGATTATACATCTAGGTTCAGTCAGTTTATGTACAGAAAGTGAATGAATATATATATATATATATAATAAGCATTAATATACCCTATTATATTCTTCAAGCCAAGCCGCCTCCTCACATGCTGACAACCATTTCTCAGCTTTATCAAGTAAGTCTTTTCGGCTAAGAGCTTCTTCTTTAACTTTGCCAATCTCAAGCTCAATTTGCTCAAGGACAATAGCTGGATCCAGTGCTCCTATGAAAACAGCAGATAGTTAAGAAATATGTATGGAACAACTTGGACATAAAAATAGAACACTAAGGTGCAAGTTGAAGGTACCAGACTCTATTGCCTCAATAACGGATTCCATTTCAACATTGGTTTGTGGTACCAAATGGGTTTGGAGTCAGATATGTTGCTCTTGGATATAATATCTCGGATGTAGTTGCTCTAGGATAGGGTTGAACATGTTCATGACTTGATGATTTGCAAGCTAGCAGTGGAGGTTCCCAAGCACCTTGAGAGCAAATGTCCAATGAAGGTTGGCAGTGAAGGCACGGATGAGAGCATGGTTGTTGCCGGTGATGATCAAGTCATCCACACAAACTAGGACATAGATGATGGCAGCAACAGTCTTGTGGACAAACAATGAAGTGTCCGATTGACATGCCCGGAAACCATTGTTGACAAGATGCGTTTTGTAGTTGAACATAAGATTGTATGCTCCTAGAACGACAAGACCAACAAATATGGAATAAATCATACAAGGAAAGAATCCTCTGATGTCACCAAGCAAGTAACTGTGAAAGGAGATGCGGGTTCATCCAAATCTACAACTTCTGCCTTCCCTTTTTTGAGAAGTGGACCAGAGATGGATACTCCGTTCTCTTGAAGACTCCAGTTGGCATTGCACCTCTTTCCTACATATAGGAAAACGTGTGATTAGCTTGACACAACATACAAATAAGAAATGAATGAAGGTCAAAAGGCGAGAGATGTCTTAATTTTCTCATATTTCATTACCAAAATTTTGTGGGTTGTTGTCCTCTATGAACTCTTTCTTGCCTATCATCGCACTTCCACCGTGTGACTCATAAAATAAAGTAAGGAGATAAACTTGTTTAGAACAACAAATAACCAAATTGTACATTTCAATACCAAAACTCTTTGGATTGGCCTCCTTGTGGTCCTTGACAATTTTCGCACTTCCTTCTGTATGACACCAAAAATGAATGCACACTCAGGGTGATAGACTTGTTTAATGACAAGACAAGTAACCAGATTGTTCTGTGACATTTCATTACCAAAAAAATCCTCGGGATTGAAGTTCTTGTTCTCTTTCTTGGCTATTCTCACACTTGCGCTTGCACCTGCACCTATGTGAAAGATAAAATAAGCGTAAGCTATAGGTGATAGACGTGTTTCATGACAAATAACCATGTTGTTCTGTGATAGTTACACAAACCCTTGGGATCGCTCTCATCATGTACTTTCGCAGCACCTGTTTCATAGTAAAAAAAATTGTAAATGACAATTTAAATAATTGTAGTTGCTTCTTCTTATTAATAGGTGAGGTGATGGGCGAACTGAGTCATCCCATCAACTGGTCTAGTGTTCTGATCTTCTGATACTCACAATCTAGCCCACATGGCCCCTGCAGGATGAATTTGATAGGTTGGGTTGTTTAACGAGTGGACAGTACACATGGCACTCCAACCTTCAACCTACTTTTATATGGAATCAACTATGAAAAGTTGTTGTTGTTGATATAATCGCTCCAGCTTATTCAACACCATAGATTTAAGTCATAAACTAATAAGAGATTGGTAAGCTTGAGAAAATTCTTCAAGATACCGCTCTGATATTATTCATCCACTTGACCATCTACTAAAGTAACCATCCTTTCAATTGATTCAGGTGGCTTGAATCGATTAGTCACCCACAGATATTTGATAGCCTGAATTGTAATTCTAATGTTTTCTACACGTGATCTTGTTTCCTCGTCTGGGGCATAATGAGTGTTGAATGTTAACATGGAAACTAGTATACTTGGAATAGTTGAAGACAAAACTTGTAAGGGAATCTTAACATGGGAAAATCAATAAATTAAGTTGGATGAATTATCAGGCAGAGTAATATACTGTACTTACAAACTTCCTTTTGGTAAACCTACGGAGATTAATGTTCAACTTATTCTAACTCACAACCAAATCTGAAATTAGGGCATCAAATCTAAATGAAACAGGCAAATATGGTTAGCCGTAAACATATCCAAAATTAGGGCAGCGAATCTAATTGAAATAAGCAAGAACCAATTATTTCAAAAACCAATTTCACATTGAGAATAGAAATACACCTGCAATAGATGGTCCACAGAAGCAAAATGAAGACGAAATAAGAGCTTCAAAGGCAAAAACCTAACCCAATCCAATAGCAAAAGAAGAACAAGGGAGTGAAGGGAGGAATTTTCGATCATCTACACTCTCAGAGTTACAACCGATGTTCCAATAACACCAAAATCAGGACATGAGAAGAAAGATTGGATGCAAAATCGTACGTGCGCAGCCTGAAGCCGAACAGAGACGACAGTGAAAAGAGAGGAAATTGGCTGATCCGTGCTGAAATCCGACAGAGATTGCGGTAGAACTGGAGATCGATCCACAAAAATATGCAGAAGTGCAGAACTGGTAAAACGGAATCGATCAGTTAGATGGTTACCTACATACGAAATCTCAAAAATTCGGAAAACCTAGATTAAAAATCGAAGAGGAAATCGGAAATTTGCTCACCTGAGTAGTAAAAACGATGAAGAAGTCGTAGAGGAACCTAGGGGCTGCTTGTAGTACCCTCCATAACAGTGATGGCGCCTTGATAGAAAACGACAGCAGGAGAAGAAAAAGAAAAAGAAAAAGACAAAGGTAGAAGGAGGGAAGCGAACAGGAGAACTAAGGAGGGAGGAAGAAAACAAGGCGGTGGAAGGCAGATAAGAGGAAGAACGAAGCAGGCGCCAGGAGATGGTAAGGAGGGAGACGGTGATGCGAGAGAAGGGAGCAGGAGGTGTAAGCGTCGACGTGGATCAGATGGGCTGCTAAAATTGGGTTGTTCTGGGCCGTCGATAATTATAACTTAAACGGTCCGGATTCAATTCTGCCCCCACATTTATAGTAGTAACTAGTATATATATATATATATATATATATATGATAAAGTTTATTTTACTACTAAATCAAACAATGGACAACTATAAAATTTACTAGTTAATTTGTATTAGTGAATGATTTTTTTGTATTTTCAAATCAAATTTTATAATAATATAAATAGTTGTCCACGACATTTAAAAAATCATTTGTTTTTAATGTAAATTTATTAGTGGGGTCATAAATGAAACTTTAATTATTAAATACTAATATAATAATAAGATAGATTTTTTTAATTAAGTTTTATACAATTTCATTAGTTGCAACACAATTCTGTTTATTTTCATCTTTAAATTTGCTAATAATGTTATTTATTTAATTAAGATATTTTAATGGGTTGTATATTGATTTCCTATAAAGTTTTCAATCAAGTTAATTTTCATATTCATAATTTAATAAAATAATATTTATTAAAATACCGCGTATCACGCCGCATTATTCATGCGGATAATAAGATTAGTACCTCGTAAAGAGGATGATGAAACCATTCAACAAAAGACTGATGATTTAAGGGCTTGTTTGGCGTACTAAATATTAATTTTGATGAAATTTTAGATATATATATAAAAAAATTTAAACTTTGTGGATATTCTTGTTTGACATGACAAATTTTATTTTGTTTTGTAAAGTTGTTTTTTTTTAAATCACAAAAAAAAACTTTGCTACACCGCTTTTTAAAAAATCTCTCTAATAAGCTTGTGCCAAACAAATCCTTATAGTTAGGGGGTGTTTGGTATCCATTACTGGGAATCAAAAAGTGGGAATGAAAATGATTGATTCCGAAATTTCTTGTTTGCTACGCCGAAAGTCGGAATGGAAATCATTCATGGGAATCCTCCCATTCCCAATTTTGGGCTGAATTCATCCCCTTCAAAAAGCAGAGAAATCATTTCATCCCCAATTTCCCAACCCAAAACGTCCCCCTATTTCCTAATTTTCATCATCTTCTAGTCTCCATCCTCTTCCCTCTTCTTCCCAGCCTTTATCCTCTTCCCAGCCTACGGATTTGCCGACATCTCCACGACCACCGCCTCAGCCTCACCGTCGCTCAGATTCGCCGAGGTTGCCACCGCCGCCCCATCCTCTATCCCTCAGATTCGACGAGGTTGTCGCCGCCGCCCCATCCTTTGTCGCTCAGATTCGGATCTCGTACCTCCGCTGCTGTCCTCCATCGCCGGCGTCCTCCAAATCTTCCTCCCACGCGTCCTTCGTAATCTCCTCACGTTTCAGTCCTCTCTCTCTCTCTCTCTCTCTCTCTCTCTCTCTCTCTCTCCGCACGACCGCCCTCCTTCCTCTTCTGCACAACCGAGGTCAACTCCCTAATCCCTCGCCCTTTCTCATCTACATGCATAAATAAGCAAAGTAAAATACCTTCAGCTAAAAAAAAGTGACTACAAAGCAAATGTTTTTAAAATACACACTTCCAAAACTTTACATAAATCCATAATTCAAACATTTACCATAATCTGCATTTTAATAACAAATTCTAAATCTGGTAAACTCGTATGCTCCAATATGTTAAGTTTTCAAAACCACAGTAATATGACAAATCAGCGTTCACATGAAAATCAACGCAGCCAAAGAACCGGGAAAATAAATTCATCACACTGAACCTAAATGGGGAAAGGGAAGGAAAGATACCAAGGACATTTTGAGTACGGGTAGCACGGATGATGATTTCAGTGCGCATGGGGGTAACACGGACTTCAACACCGAAATAACCATCTTCGGCGTAGGGATGACAATGGGGCAGGGACTCCCCGATCCCCGCGGGGAATCCCCGTCGCGGGGACAGGTATAGGGAAATTAAATGGGGACGGGTACGGGGATGGGGGCCAAAGTAATTCCCCGCACGGGGACGGGGATGGGGACGGGGATAGTAGTCCCCACCCCGTTCCCCGCCCCCGTTGGGGAAACCCGTGGGAATCCCCGATGGGGGTATGAAATCCCCATTTGTGTTTAGATCTTACATAAGTTTAAATAATTTTTCTTTTATTTATAAACTTTTACCTTATAATTTACGTTTGTGAGATATTATATGTAATATTCATATCATATTCTTTACATAACTTTAATAATATCTTAGAGTTTTCTATTAAATGGGGGAAACTATGAGTTTTAAATGGGGAATCCGACGGGGAAACCTACAGGAAATGCAAACGGGGAAAATTAAGCGGGGACGGGGATTCCCCGATGAGGATGGGGACGGGGGACATTTTTCATCTCCGCACGGGGACGGGGACGGGGGGACTTTTTGAAAACGGGAACGGGGACGGAGAGGGTACTCCCAGCCCCGAACCCGCCCCGTTACCATCCCTACTTCGGCGAGCTCCCTGGTCAGCACCTCATTGAGCTCGACAAAGAAAACTCCATCGACCACAAACTGTTCGCCGAAAACAAACATCACCCCAAAATCAATGTAAAAAGACAAAAAATTTCTTATTTACTCGCATCTAGTTGGAGATAAACTGGTATTCTTAAATCAACAGCACTGTGAATCACAAAATGACGGCTACGGAAAGAAAAAAAATATACTATCGGGAAGAACACAATCAGAAACTTTCGATAGACCAAACTAGCAACTCTACATCCAACAGAAACACAAAATAAAAATCAAGGATCAACAGAAACTATCGGTCATTTCCACGTTTGAAATCTGATAACAATTCGAAGATAAGATACGAGGTGCAATTAATAAAACGTGTGGAAGAAAAAAGAATGGACCTTTCTCTTCTTGCTCATCTGAGTCGCCATGATTAAAGGCTGAAGGGAATCAGGAATGCAATGGGGAAAGGCGGAGGGAATGGAGAGAGATGGTAGGGTTTCCCGTCTTGAGAGTGAGGATGAAAGCTTGAAACCCTAGATTGCAGTATTTGGTCCTCTTGACGCACAAGTTATAAAGCACACTTCATGACTTGGGCTTCTCTTATAGCTCCGTCATCACCTCCTTCATGATGCACTCGGTTGATGTCACCGTTGATAACCTCGTTGGCCTTCTTCTTCAAGAAGAGAACAAGATGGCACGAGATCTTGCTCGTTAGGCTGCTTCCCAGCCCATACCGTCCCTTACCATCCCTGAGTTACCATTATCCAATGTCACATCTCGCAACTTTACCTACTCCACCTCAGGACATGAATCCTCATGGATTTTCAATCCTGGTTCCGTGCGTGATTGTACGGTGTTGGTATCTAGGTGATGGATTGGGAGGGTCATGCGGAGGGGACAACTGTGTGGAAGGGCTGCTATTAGGTGATGACAATGTGGGTGGGGAACTCGAGATCGCATCCGGGGGTGGGGGGGTGCAAGGTCAAGAAGGGTGGGTGTGGTAGGTATAGGGGTGACGATGGTGGAGGGCACGAGCAAGTGAGAGTGGACACTGCATAGGGAAATAGGTCATCATTAAATATAATATAATGAGATATATAAATGCGAGAAGTTTCTTTGTGAAAGCAAATGTAGCCTTTGTGAGTGGAATTATACTCGATGAAAGTGCAAATTAAATTACGGAAATCCATTTTGGTTGAATTGTATGGCCGGAGGAAGGGGAAGTAAAGGCAACCGAAAGTTTTTAAGAATCCGAAATCAGGTTCTTTATTGTAGAGGTTTTGGTACGAGGAGGTGAAATTTAGGATTGAAGATAAGATTGTGGAGGTAAGTTGTGGTTTTGAAAGCATGTTCCAAAAAATTTTGAGAATGGAAGATTGAGCTAAGAGGGTTAGCCCTTTTCTACGATAGTTCTTTTTCATCTTTCAACTGCACCGTTTTGTTCTTGTGTGTAAGGGTAAGTGACAGGATGAGTAATCCTAAAAGAATGTAGAAGGGATGAGACATGGCAAAATTCGCCACCCCAATCGGTTTGAAGGTTTTTTTTTTATCACACATAGAAATTGATTTTTGACAAATGTGCGGAATTAGACAAAAGTTTGGAGAACATGCGATTTGTGAGATAGAAAATATATCAAAATAAATTTAGTGCAGTCATCAATGAATACAACAAAGTAACGATTGTCATTCATAGAAAATCTAGGGGTGGACCCCAAACATCGGAATACACCAAATCAAAAGGGTTTTGGGAAGCAACATGCAAGGAAGGAAGATGCAAACGATGGCTCTTGCCTAATTTACAAGAGTCATAAATGTTCTAAAACTTATTATTAGTGATAGGAAGCTTAAACTAAGAAACTAATCGATGCAAGATCGATTCGTGAGGATGCCCTAATATGTAGTACCATTAGTGGAGAGATGTTCGTGTGTTGGAGATGACGGTGGGTGTGTTTGTGGTGTTTAAGGTGGAGGACAGCCTATAAAGGTCATTCTCAATGGTTCCTTGGAGTAGTAGTCGACCCTGAAATGTCTTAACACGTAAAAAGTAAGGTCAAAATTTCATCATGACATTATTATCCCGACAAAGTTTAAGGACACTAATCAAATGTTTGGTAAGTTGAGGGACAACAAAAACATTAGATAACTTTAGATTATGAAGAGAACATGATCCAATATGAGTAATAGACAAATGGTTATCGTTCCCGACTTGACGCTTGTCGAGGCCTGAATAGTCATCCGTTATGGCGAGCTTGCTGAGGTCCGAGGAGTCATGATCAGTAGTGCCGGTGTCAAAGTACCAAGTGGGATCCGCGACAAAGTGGCTGTTGTGTTTAACAACGTTGACCTACTTCATCGTGTCCCTAGGGTTAAGGCGTTGGGAAGGGAAACCCACTTGATTCCCTCTCTGCCAGCAATCTATAGCCTCATGGCATGGCCTGCTGCAGAGGTGGCAGCGTGGGTGACGCCTGCGATTCTTCGAGTTGTGGGTCTCTTGATTGCGGGTCTCCTGATGGTGTGGGCTAGATGAGGATTCATGTCCTGAGGTGGAGCAGGTAAAGTTGCGAGATGTGACATTGGCTGATGGTAACTCAGGGATGGTAGGGGACGGTATGGGTTGGGAAGCAACCTGACGAGCAAGATCTCGTGCCATCTTGTTCTCTTCTTGAAGGAGAAGGCCAACGAGGTTATCAACGGTGACATCAACCGAGTGCATCATGAAGGAGGTGATGACGAAGCTATAAGAGAAGCCCAAGTCATGGAGGATGTTGCCTATAAGATCCTCATCGGATACTGGCTAAAGATCCTCAACAAGGGCATATGCGAGAGCTCACTTATTTTCAATGTAGTCGGTCATGGATAAAGCACCCATGCACATTGAGGACTCATTTGGTATTGATATCTAGATATCAAGATATCGATATCGGTTGATATCTTGATATCAAGATATCGGTTTCGATATCAAGTGATACCTCCCAAAAAATCAATATATCAAATTAGCTTAATTTTAATATCTAGATATCAAACGATATCGATATCTGGCGATGCCAAATGTAGATATCAAATATCACTTGATATCTGGGAGATACCAAACACTAGATATAGATATCATTTGAAGTGATATCGATATCTAGCGTTACCAACCACTAGATATTAGATATCGGGGTTGATATCTGATATCTAGATATCAATACCAAACAGGGCCTGACTATCGTTGGAGTTTCATGGTTATCGTGCGGGCCTTGGATTGAGCCTAAAAAATTCTACCGAGGGTCGTCAATGCCAAGTAGGACGAGGTTGAACGAGCCACGAGGGCAAGAGCCCGTTCAAATAAAGTGGATGTTCCATATAAATCGAGACCAATTCTCGAAGAGCACTGAGGAATCGAGAGCTTCCTGCACCATAGACGTATTAGGAAAATTCCTAATAATTGACTAATGATTAACGGCGCTAATCGACAAGAATGCATTGCAGACACTACTTACTTCTGCAAATCGATCAATTATATTGACTCATCTGGGGCAGAGATGCTCTGCATAGTAGTTGCCGAGTCGCCATCACCCTAGGGAGGAACTCGAAGATCACTCGTTCTAACACTCAATGCGACATACTTCGAGACAAGGGGAAATTGAGCTTATAGCAAAGAAAAGAAACTAAATGGAGTGTTTGGGCCTCTTCTAAAGGCCCATTACACTTTTTTGTTATTGGGTCGATGTTCCACATGAAGTGTGCTTTATAACTTGTGCGTCAAGAGGACCAAATACTGCAATCTAGGGTTTCAAGCTTTCATCCTCACTCTCAAGATAGGAAACCCTACCATCTCTCTCTATTCCCTCCGCCTCTCCCCATTGCATTCCTGATTCCCTTCAGCCTTCAATCATGGCGACTCAGATGAGCAAGAAGAGAAAGGTCCATTCTTTTTTCTTCCACATGTTCTATTAATTGCACCTCGTATCTTATCTTCGAATTGTTATCGGATTTCAAACGTGGAAATGACCGATAGTTTCTGTCGATTCTTGATTTTTATTTTGTGTTTCTGTTGGATGTAGAGTTGCTAGTTTGGTCTATTGAAAGTTTCTGATTGTGTTCTTCCCGATAGTATATTTTTTTCTTTCCGTAGCCGTCATTTTGTGATTCACAGTGCTGTTGAATTAAGAATACCAGTTTATCTCCAACTAGATGCGAGTAAATAAGAAATTTTTTGTCGTTTGACATTGATTTTGGGGTGATGTTTGTTTTCGACAAACAGTTTGTGGCCGATGGAGTTTTCTTTGCCGAGCTCAATGAGGTACTGACTAGGGAGCTCGCCGAAGATGGTTATTCCGGTGTTGAAGTCCGTGTTACCCCCATGCGCACTGAAATCACCATCCGTGCTACCCGTACTCAGAATGTCCTATGTATTTTTCCTTCCCTTTCCCCATTTAGGTTCAGTGTGATGAATTTATTTTCCCGGTTTTTTGGCTACGTTGATTTTCATGTGAACGCTGATTTGTCATATGACTGTGGTTTTGAAAACTTAACATATTGGAGCATATGAGTTTACCAGATTTAGAATTTGTTATTAAAATGAAGATTATGGTAAATGTTTGAATTATGGATAGGAAGTGTGTATTTTAAAAACATTTGCTTTGTAGTCACTTTTTTTGAGCTGAAGATATTTTACTTTTCTTATTTATGCATTCAGGTGAGAAAGGGCGCAGGATTAGGAAGCTGACCTCGGTTGTGCAGAAGAGGTTCAAGTTTCCTGAGAACAGTATTGAGCTTTATGCTGAGAAGGTTAACAACAGGGGTCTTTGTGCCATCGCCCAGGCAGAGTCTCTACGTTACAAGCTTCTTGGAGGTCTTGTTGTGAGGAGGTATTGTTGTATATTTCAATGGCTTGTCTGAATTTATGCTTTGACTGTTTTATTGTTTCAAGCCATAGTTTTTTCCCTGCTTAGTGGTCAATTGTTTGCTGCCTGATTCCATTGTTTTGTTTGAATGTTGGCATATTTAGTCATCTTTATAGCGAGTTGGTTACATTGTTACATATCTCTCTCGTGTCGGAGGATGACAATATTTTCTTTAACCATTAAATCTTCTTACAGATCAAGGAACGCATCTATTTCGACTTGGTATTCAGATTTTACCGTTAAATCTACTTATTGATATTATTATTGTTGTATTTTAAGCATTTAGTCATCTTTATAGCGAGCTGGTCAAACTATTGTGTACCTTTCTCGTGTCGGATGATGACTATACTTGATTTAACCGTTAAATCTTCTTGATATACCAATGGAGATAACATTGTCCATTGGTATGAAAGATTTGACTGTGAAATTTTATTTTATATATTTTTTGCTAATTGTATCATTTAGCCATTCATGAATGTTGGAGGACAACTAAATTTGCTTGAGTAGTCCATCTTCTTGGTAGACGGTACATACTAGTTTTCTCTGGTATTAAAGATTTGACTGGTAAATTCATCCTCGCATAATTTGTTGCCTTGCTTGGATGTTGTCATTTAGAGTCATCTTTATAGCGAGTCGGACAACTAATACATACCTCTCTCGTGTCGGATGATGACTATATTTACTTAGCCATCGAAATTTCTTGATATACCATTGCACATAATTGCTTTCACTGGTATAGAAGTTTGGACTGGTAAATTTTCTTAAAGACCCAAGTTTAATTTTTGCCTTTAAGGAGTGATTGGTTCTTCATTTTGGGGGGATTTAAACAAAGTGAAATGTTCAGTCCTCGAAGCTTAAGCTTTTGTAACCATGTACGATTTTTCCCAACTATTTACTCCCCAAGTTAACCCATTCCAAACTATTATAAATCAGTGAACTGAAATTTCTCGCAAGCCTATTATTCCCTTTCTTCCTAATGCATGACCAAATCCGATGGAAGCCAACTTGCTGTGTGAATTATCTTGAACCCTGTTAATGCGCTTTTTGACAAGTTTGTTTGGGATTCTAACTCTGGCATCCATGTTCTGTAGGGCATGCTATGGTGTTCTGCGATTTGTTATGGAAAGCGGAGCCAAGAGTTGTGAGGTTATAGTAAGTGGAAAGCTTAGAGCCCAGCGTGCCAAGTCAATGAAGTTCAAGGATGGATACATGATCTCTTCTGGTCAACCCTGGAAAGACTATATCGACTCATCTGTGAGGCACATTCTCCTTAGACAGGTCAGTTTCTTCTGAACACAGATATCTTAAGATATATATTCTCTGCTAACTTGCTGGTAGTACAAACCACTGCTCACTAACGGTCCTGTTATTTTGGGGCCCGATACAGGGAGTTCTTGGCATCAAGGTGAAGATCATGTTGGGCTGGGATCCCAAGGGCAAACAAGGTCCTACAACTCCATTGCCCGATGTGGTCATTATTCACACTCCGAAGGAGGAGGAGACGTTGACAACGTATGTTGCACCTGCCTTGCATGTGGATGTGATGCCAACAAATGTGGAGGTCGCTGTTGCATAAGAATCGTTGCAGTTAAAGTTGACTAGTTGCTATGAGTATGAACCGTTGAGACTTAAAAACTCCAGTTTTGAATTAAGAACTGTTTTGAAATAGTAGCTTTGAGCCTGGCTCTTGGAAATACATTTTCCGGCCTTTCTTTTCCCATGCTTTCTTCACTCATTTGATAGTTGTGGGTTATGATGTAATTGCATTTTTGTCGTCTGTGATTCCACAATTGATCTCTTGGTTTGCATCTTTGAGTCTTCAAAGGGGTTGGCTTCATGGTTCGTGGATTTAGCACGTTTGAAAATTCACACGCAAATCTTCAAATTAAATGAGAACACTTTAATTCTAGTTCGGTTCTCCGTATATAAGTGTTTGTACATCATGCTCAAATTCGCACGCAAGTCTTTAAATTAAGAGAGAACTCTCATTTGTTCGGTTCACCATTTACCAATTGAAATGCAGTGCTTTGATACTTGGATTCCAGTGGAGTTTGGAAACTGTATAGATAAATTGGGTGACATGGTATTCTGCCTTAAACACTAAGGCCCCGTTTGGTATGAAGGTAGTAATTGGAATGAGAATGAAAATCGAAATCGGAATAAAAAAATTGGCATCAGCCATTACTGAGGCATGTTGTTTGATATTATGTCGAAATGATCAATTAAAAATCAATATGTAAAATTAGCCCTAAAAATCACCCAAATCGTAGAAACCCAATTCAAAAATAAAAAATCGGAATAAAAAAAGTGGCGGTGATCGTAGCTAAGGAGGGCTAGGAAGTGGTGATGCCAGGCTGGCGGAGGGCGATGGTCGATTGTTGGAATGAGGAAGGAGGGCGGTCGTGCGAACAGAAAGAGAGAGAAATACAATGTGAGGAGATTACGAAGGACGTGTGGGAGGAAGATTTGGAGGACGCCGACGATGGAGGATAGCATCAGAGGTACGAGATCCGGATCTGAGCGACAAAGGATGGGGCGGCGACGGCAATTAACCTCGTCGAATCTGAGCGACAGAGGATGGGGCGGCGGTGGCAACCTCGGCGAATCTGAGCGACGGTGAGGCTGAGGCGGTGGTCGTGGAGATGTCGGCAAATCCGTAGGCTGGGAAGAGGATGGAGGCCGGGAAGAAGAGGGAAGAGGATGGAGACTAGAAGATGGTGAAAATTAGGAAATAGGGGGACGTTTTGGGTTGGGAAATTGGGGATGTAATGATTTCTCTACTTTTTTTAGGGGATGAATTCAACCCAAAATTGGGAATGGGAGGATTTACAGGAATGATTTCCATTCCGACTTTCGGCGTAGCAAACAAGAAATTTCGGAATCAGTCATTTTCATTCCCACTTTTTGATTCCCAGTAATGGATACCAAACACCCCCAACTATACGGATATGTTTGGCACAAGCTTATTAGAGAGATTTTTTAAAAAGCGGTGTAGCAAAGTTTTTTTTTTTTTTTGTGATTTTCAAAAAAACAACTTTACAAAAAAATAAAAATTTGCCATGTCAAACAAGAATATCCACAAAGTTTAATTTTTTTATATATATCTAAAATTTTATCAAAATTAATATTTAGTACGCCAAACAAGCCCTTAAATCATCAGCCTTTTTCTTGAATGGTTTCATCATCCTCTTTACGAGGTACTAGTCTTATTATATAAATAACGATTAGATCCATGGGGTAGTTTTGATCCATGGGATAATATATAAATAACGATTACATATAATCTTTTGTAGTTTTGATCCATGTGATAATATATAAATAACGATTAGTTCCATTTAATAAATTACTTTGTTATAATTTTATTATATATTTACTTTAATCAATTATGCTCATTTAAATGATAACAATGAAGGTTATATATGTGTAGTATAATCTATAGGTAATAAAGTCAGGTAATAAATTACTTTATTACATTTATGAATAAAAATAATTAGTTCATTTTAGTTTAATTGTGAAAGATAATAGATTTTGGAATTTATAATATATTATTGAATTAATGCAACTATAGTAAAGAAAAATCATTAGTTGAACGTGTGTTAATATGAAATTTATTTAAATTTTAAAAAGAATTTAGATAAAGTGATAAGAATCCTTAATAATTGTATTTTAACTTATATAAATGTTTTAAATATGTATAAAATTATTATATAAAAAGCATATGAGGGCACTAATCTAGTTTCCTTACTATTTCAAATCCCTTTAATAGGTTTATAAAGATACATCACAACAAACATTTGAAAGATGGGTACGTACAATCAGGAAAGATGAGAAGATAATGGGGAGAGATTATCTCTAACCAATGCTAACTGATTAAGATAATTAGATAAATAGAAAATAGAAAATAATCCTTAACAATAGGATTTATTGTTTAACATGCCCCTTCAAGTTGGACGCCATTGCAAGGCCAACCTTGGAAGACAGATCATGGAACCGTTGACGATTGAGTGGCTTTGTGAGAACATCTGCAAGTTGATCTTCAGTTGGAACATATATAGGAGACTCGAAGAGTGTTGAACTGAACCTGCTCCCTGACAAAATGAAAAGTCAAAGCGACATGCTTCATTCTCGAGTGAAACACCGGGTTCAAACTAATTCTTTTTGCACCAGGGTTGTCACAATATATGACCGGTTGTGTGCAGTTTCGAACCCCCAGTTCAGACATAAGCAATTGAATCCAGACCAATTCAGAGCAAGAATCCGCCAGTGCTTAATATTCCGATTCGGTTGAAGATCGAGCAACAGTTTTTTGCTTGCGAGAACTCTAGGAAATTGGAGTTCGGCCTAGAAAGAACACATAGCCTATAGTTGATGTGTAATCATCCTTATTTTTGGCCCAATCTGCATCCGAGAAGCCATGAAGAACGGATGAGCCATTGTTGTGAAAGATAACGCCTCGATCCATGGTACCGCGAAGGTATCGAAGGACCCTCTTGACTGCAATCCAGTGCTCGCTGGTGGGAGCTTGCATGAATTGGGAAAGCTTGTTCACGACGAAGCTCACATTAGGCCGGGTTAGGGATAGGTATTGGAGACTACCGACAACCATCCTATATACTCCGAAGCATTCCCCAAGGCAGTGCCTGACTGTCGAGTGAGGGAGGAGGAAGACTCCATGGGTGTGGGTGCAGGACGATAATCAAGCATATTAGTCTTGCCAAGGAGATCAAATATATACTTACGTTGATGGAGGAACAAGCCCGTTTGGTGATGTTGAACCTCAACGCCCAAGAAGTATGAGAGGGAGCCCAAATCTTTCAACGAGAATCGAGCAGAGAGAGAGAGAGTTGATGAAGGCCAGGACGTGGTGCATCGCACCACGTCAACCAACCAGGGCTGATTTGGTTGAGGGCGAATTAATGGTAGTCACGTTGGCCTAAGGAGGAGCATGAGGAAGGTGATATGGAGATGGAGGGCGGAGAGACGGTGCCGGTTGACGGAACAAAGGACAATAAGCTACAACATGACCCTTTTCACGACACCACTGCAGTTACCTAAGAAAGGCTTCACATGAGGTTTTGGTGTTTGCCAAGAAGGAGTCGATGGAGCCCATGAACGGGGAGGAGCTTGTGGTTGTGGCAACAACGGCGGCGCATGCTGCTTCGACTTGGGTTTTGAGGGCCTCACTTGCATAGTCATCGCTGATGCAGGAGCTAGACTCGGGATGGCATCTCGGCGGAGCGACATCTCCTTGATTAGGAGCTTTTCATGGAGCTCTCGAAGGGGAGCTGTTGTGTCCCTTGCGGGGATCCCGTCAATGACCGATCGATAGGAGGAATCCAGGCCATTGAGGATCGCATCGATCACATCCTCGGGATCTTGGGGTTTGCCTAAGGAGGCCAAAAGATCCACAACACCGTTAACCTATTGAATGTAGTCCGACACTGATTGTGTGCCCATGGTGACTGATTTTAGACGTTCTTTGAGAAGGTTAACATGAGCCCGTGACGGGTTTGCATATGTGTCCTCAAGCGTGCTCCAAGCTTGTTGCGAGGTCTCTGCTCGAGCCACCAAGGAGGCCACCGTCGATGATAATGTGCCAACAAGAGCTCCTACAAGAAGTTGATCTTGACGATGCCAGGTCGCATAGGCTGGGTTCGGTGTTTCCACTTCAGCAATCAAAATGGTTTGTAGAGGGGCCGGTGTGGAGCCATCCACGAGATGAAATAAGCCATACCCAATAAGGGTGGTAGACTTAATCTGATTTCGCCATGAAACGTATGTGTTTGGGGTTAACTTCAATGCATTGGCAAAGTGCACAATGATGAAGGGTTTGGTGGGTTCAAGTAGGTTGGGGAGAGTGTGAGAAGGAGTGGCCTTTGGGGGGGGGGGGGGGATAGAAGGATCTTCAAGCTCTAGATACCATGTAGGGAATGATAGAATTTGTTAATGAATTTCCTTACTATTTCAAATATTTCCTTACTATTTCAAATCCCTTCAATAGGTTTATAAAGATACAACACAACAAACATTTGAAAGATGGTACGTACAATCAGGAAAGATGGTACATGACATGTGGCATAAATGCTTCTCTTTTAATATAGTATATAGATATATAGATAGATAGATATAGATTGATATATACCAATTGTAGAAACTGTCATTAATAAACTCAAACTTGATGAACAAAGCTAAAATATATATAGAGAGAGGGAACATCTAGAACAATATATCAATATTGTCATCTATTGTACCACTCAAAACTCGATCTCAAGTCTCAACTTGAGCCTTCCGCTTTCGATTCCTTCTCCGAGGCATTCTTTGGTATTTGTGTCACCTTTTCATTGTCGATATCGTACCAATACAACGTTCCATACTTCTTACATACCACCAACATTAATTTTTTGCCATCTTAATTGGTACTTAATTATATAGCATCAGGGCCGGCCCATGGCATGTGCCAAACGTGCAATTGCACGGGGCCTCAAAATTTTGAGGGCCTCGTATATGTTATATAATATATATACATATATATATATCTGTAAATTTTAAAGTGTAGCATGATGTTGCGGTAGCTCAGTTGGTGGAGTCTAGGTGGAGTCTAGCGCGAGTTCCAAATCTAGCCAAGTTCGAATCCGGGTGATAGCAGGAGCGCCATTTTTTATTTTTCCAACATAAAACTAAGCAGCCCATCAATGATCAACCTTTTTTTTTTAACAGATTACTAAGTAGCCCATCAGCCCCTTTTTTAAATTTTTTTTTACAGCAGCTATATTTTTTTTTGTTTTAAAAAATTTATAAAATATTATGTATTTTAATTAATTTTTTTTAATAATTTCATACTTATTAAAAGAATTGATTAAAATACATAATATTTTATAAATTTTTTAAAACAAAAAAAAATATAGCTGCTGTAAAAAAAAATTTAAAAAAGGGGCTGATGGGCTACTTAGTAATCTATTAAAAAAAAAGGTTGATCATTGATGGGCTGCTTAGTTTTATGTTGGAAAAATAAAAAATGGCGCTCCTGCTTTCACCCGGATTCGAACTTGACTAGATTTGGAACTCGCGCTAGACTCCACCTAGACTCCACCAACTGAGCTACCGCAACATCATGCTACACTTTAAAATTTACAGATATATATATATGTATATATATTATATAACATATACGAGGCCCCCAAAATTGATTTCATACTTATTAAAAGAATTGATTAAAAAATAGTAACATTTTAGAGAGTTTTTACCTTATTAAAAAGCGTACACTAAAGTCAAAAGCCATTTATTTTGAAACGGCGGTATTACTTTTTAGTTTTTTAGATGATCAAAATTATTATTATTTTTGTTATTATTTTGTATCTTTCTACTTTAGGAATCACTAAGATGAGATTTAGAAAGATAAAATGCCTTCTACAAGATTTGAGGTGGTCGTGTCAAACGGAACGACACTGATTAGTTAAAAAAAAGGGCCTCAATATGTAAGTTGCACAAGACCTCAAAATATAACGGAACGGCCTTGTATAGCATCATTGGTTCTATCATATACCACCTAAAGGAGTATCTTCTTAGCCTATTAAGGTCAATGCTTAAAGGCTCGTCCACGACTCATCGACCCCGTACTCTCCCATCGTCCACACACAAAGACTACTACCTCCCGGACGAGCCCAACAACATGGCGTCCGCCCAATTCGGCTACCACGTACTGGCTCTGTTTCATAAAGACAACGTTGTGCTATAAATTGAAAATGAGCAACAATTGAAGTGTAACTATCCAATAAACTATTAGGGCTAATATCAGAACAATCAACAAAACTTAATTCCCGAACAAACAAAAAAACAAAATTAAAGAGAATTTCTAGAACAATATAAATATCAAAATATATATGATCATCATAAATTGTAACTTAATTAGCTTCAGCTAATGTTGATTGATTTACCCTCTAGCTTGTATCTTCCACCTTCGAATATTCATGAACCTCTCCCAAGCATTCTTTTGTATGCGCGTCACTTTATCATTGTCGATATCGTACCAATACAGCGTTCCAAAGTGCTTACATATAAACAACATTACTTTTCTGCTGCTATCTTGGCATTCATATAGAATCCCGATGGGTTCTATCTCGTCCCTAAAGGGGACGCGGCTTAGCTTTATAAGGTCGATATAAAATTTCCGTCCAAGACTCACTAACCCCGTACTCTCTCATCGTCCACACGGTAACAAACTGACCCTTACAACTACGAGAACAATAACATAGGCGTCCGCCTAGTTCAATTACCTTTGAACAATAACCAAAAACATAAGCAGTCGGAACCAATATTTCTCCGAACCTACAAGTATGAAGATCATAGGTAAGGATGGCTGTGTATTGGTCGATATCAACCTTTTTTAAAATACTCCAATGAAGGACACCATTCAAAGAGCAAGATCGAGATTGAAACAACGACCACTGATTTGCAGCATAAGGGAAGCCTTCGAATGACTTCCAAGCTCGATTTCTCAAGCTATAAACCCAAAACAAACAAGCGTCGTTCTTCCGAAACAACATCATCTTACAATCGTCGGCATAAGGATCGTAGCCGAAGCCATAAATTGACCAGCCCCAATATTCATCCACTGGTAAATCCGTTGTGGGGTAGGAACCTCTGGTGAGCAAGTTGTAGAATAGGAGGCCACGGTTACCGATGACGACACAAGCAATCCCCTTGGAGGGCTCCGAAAGGATATCTTTGATGTACTCGTTATCGTGTTTCAAATCGATTGGAATGCGGTTCACCACCAAGGGGGGATTGCAGCCGCTACTGACGGTGGTGTTGATCTTTGTTGATACAAAGTAGACGACATTGTCAAAGCAGAAGAAGGCAAGAGATATGTGGTTGAAGAGGATGGGATCGTTGGCGAGATTGTTGAATTCCTTTGACACGAGTTTGCATACCGTAATCGATTCGAATGGGAGGAGTATCAAGATTTGTATCAGTATCTCTCGAGGGAGAACCAAAATTGATTGTTGATTTGTGGGCATGCTTAATTCACACGATTTCTACTTCTGATTGGAAACCCTAATTGTAACGAGTGAAGCTGGAGCTTATCTATATATATAAAGAGGGAGGCTATTGGCAACATCCTGAAACGACTATTAACAAGACGATTTTTGCTAAATTGCACAAAGAACTCGTTTTCCATTTTAGAAAACATTTACGAATCGGACTAAGAGCAAAAGGAAAAAACCTAATTGTGCGATCAAAATACTCGATCCATCCAACAAATTGCTATGAAATCATTTGAAAATGAAAACACGCTAAATCGTTTAAAGTTATTAGCAATGAATTGATTCGATTACTCTAGTATTTCGATAGTTTTTTATGATTTTCGAATGGTTTAATTTTCGACAACTAAAATGAGGTTTTCGACTGAAAATTCTGTCAAAACTAAGATTGAATTATCGCATTGAGTTAAATCAATAACGGCTAAATTTAATGCAGTAAATGAATAAGCTTGACCAAGACTATTGAGGTGAAGTTGTATATATGCTCGGATAAGACTATTGAGGTTAAATCTTATGCTCAGCCAAAACTACCGAGGTTAATTAATTAATTAATTGTAAGCAATGATCGAAAAAGAAAGAAATACCTGAAATCAGAATTAGCTAGGTCTTCTTAAGAGGAGGTGTTTTTGAGTGTGTATACCTAAGAGGAGGCGCGAGAAGATCTTGCGCGCTGCATCTGGATGTAATCTACAAAACAAGGAGAATTGGTGAGGCCACGAGAAGTTCTTCAAGAGCCTCTCCACAGAGGAGAAGACTCTGTATACTCATGAATTGCTACTGCAATGTGAAATAGGCGGACGAAACATTTAAGCTTGTCGAATAAATGGAGAAGATGAACTACATGCCATCTTTGACCTTCAGGAACCTCATAACCTAGGTCTAAAAAATGGAGAGCCATAATAATTAATTGTACGAATTAGTCGAGGAGATGAGGAAGATATATAACCTTTGGGTTTGGTTCATATTTTTTTATAAAACGGAGCGGTTTACAATTGACAGGTCTAGTGCCTATGTTTTAACCCAGATTTATCTGAGACCCATTTTGTCCAAATCCGACTCGAATCACTCGATTGACAGGTCTAGTGCCTATGTTTTAAATTTTAACATAATTGCAGTTAATTTTCTCCCGTAAAAAAATGACGCTGATAAAATAATTTGATAATTATAATTTATATTAAATTAAATTAGATAGAAGTAATAATTTTATCTTATTGCATGTAATTAGATGTATGCAATATCCTATAAAAAAAATATTAAATATTATATAAGGAAATGCTATATAAATGTAATATCTAATTGGTATTTTTATCTATTATTCACATTGGAATTCATAAAAAGATGCAGTATCTAATTGGAATACTTATCTAGTTGCCATATACTCCTATATAGAAAGATACAATATCTATTTATATATATTGTTATTTATTTACTTTAGGCACAAGGAGTTCCGACGACGTCGCTTTGCGTGCCTTGTAGCAGAAAAACCTAAAAAGTTGGCATCTGAATTCTGAACCTTCTTTAGGCGGGATTGAATTAGCCGGATCGGTTTCGCAGCCTCCGCTCTAATTTCCCAATTCTGAAATACACCCGACACCGGCCCCTCTCTCTCTCTCCTTGGCAATTGACATGGCTTGCTCTGTCACCCACACGGTGGTTAGTCTCTCCGGCGGCCTTGCATCCGTTGACGCCTCCTTCCTCCAGCCTGGAAAGGCCTTGGTGGCGAGAATGTTTACCTGCCGGCGGAATTATTCGTTATCGGCCTCTGCTGATAAGAATCTCTTGGATGCGATTCAGTCGACGATTGATCGCATATCAACTAATAATCATTTGTTAGAGGTACGGACTGACATAATTTCGATCAGATCGATGCGGCGAATTGAAGCCAAATATGTATATATGTTGTAGAATTTATGTATCGATAGGTTTGATGCATATATGTTTTGCAGGCAAGAGATGAGTACAACGGCGAAACTATTAACGTCATTGTCTATAAGGATGGATTCAATGTGAAGGTAGCCAAGAAGAATGGAGCTCTGTTGCGCTTTACGTGCACTTCTTCCCCTCCCGATGGATTCACAGTTAAATGGGTCAGTATGGAGTATCCTGAAGAGGACATTAGTGTGGGTGCCTATTATGAGATCTCGTATGCTTCTCTTCTCCATTAATTTAATTTACCTTTTGGGTCAAAATTACCAATCAGATGATTGACGATGATGATTAATTGGTTTTCTTAATTTTGCTTCTAGGGAGTTCAGTGAGAACCAGCTATTTCAAAGTAGGATGGGACTTGAAGTAGGAAGAACGTACTCCTTGAATGCCTTGAGCCAACTCACAGCATCCCTGTCGTCCTGCTTGGTCGTCATAAGGTAGGTGTCCAAGTAGTTGCAAAACAAGTTGGCAGTGGTGAGGTTGATTCCCCTCTTCTCAAGGTACTCGATCAATCCCTTTTGCATCTTCTCATTGAACTGTTGGGATAAAATATAGCCATCCTTGTGGGTGGTATAACCATACAAAATATAAGGAAGATTGTGGGTGGATCCCGACCTTATAACCAAAAAATAAAATAAACCCGACACGACTCCCGATTTGATACGACCCGGCCAACATGAACCCCTAGAACCAAAATTAAGATTCCAATTAATCATGTCTGATTGGTAATTTTGACCGATAAGTGCTACTAAGTTGCGTTAAAAGGTAAACTAAGGGAGTCGAGAAGCATACGAGATCCTATAACAGTTTAAATACATATGTTCTCTTCAGGGAATTCCATGGAGATCATATCAACTGTGAATCCATCGGGAGGGGAAGCAGTGCACCCAAACTCCAATAGAGCCTATTCTTCTTCTCTACAATGACAATGACGTTAATTAGCTTTGACTCTGAGGAATCCGATCTCGCCCACCATTTCCTCTCTACAACTTTAACTTCAATAGTTTCACCATTGTGCTCTCCTACGAAGGTCAAGTAATCCCTACAAATGTCCTCTATTTTAAAAGGGAAATCCTTTGGAGTCTCAGCATGCATCAAAACTATCGATACATAAATTCTACAACATTAATTTTTGACTTCAATTCGCATCGATCTGATCGAAATTATGTCTGTCTGTACCTCTTCTAACAAATGCTTATTAGTTGATTTGCAATCAATCTCCGACTGAATCGCATCCAAGAGTTTCTTATCAGCAGAGGTCGATAACGAATAATTCCGCCTGCTGGTAAACATTCTCGCCACCGAGGCCTTTCCAGGCTGGAGGAAGGAGGCGTCAGCGGATGCAAGGCCGCCGGAGAGACTAACCACCGTGCGGGTGACAGAGCAAGCCATGTCAATTGCTAAGGAGATGGAGAGAGAGGCCTGGTGTATTTCAGAATTGGGAAATTAGAGCGGAGGCTGCGAAATAAACAGAAATCACAATATATAGCATTGAAATAGCAAGTACAGATCACTCAATTTTGCCCTAATTTCTTCAATCTCTCCCTAACCTGCCTTAATTTTATAAACCCTGGTTCTCACTACTTTCAATTTGACCATTAGCAAGTCAATTAAATTCGAAGCACAACCCACTCTAATTGGAAATAGCAAGTACAGATCTCAAATTTTATAGTGCTACACCACGAATTGAGATGAACATTAACAACAACAACAACAACAAAACTCAACAGGAGGATTTCTTGCTCAATTCCCGCTGGAGACTTTGCAGAGAGAGAACCGATCCGGCTAATTCAATCCCGCCTAAAAAAGGTTCAGAATTCAGATGCCAACTTTTAGGTTTTATTTTTGCTAAAGGGCACGCAAAGCGACGTCGTCGGGACTCCTTGGGCCCAAAGTAAAAATATATATATAATTTTTTTTTTTTACTTTGGGCACAAGCACAATGGCTGACTCATATATCTCCTTATATAAGTTTGATCGATGTGGCTATTGGGAATTATTTCAATGCTATATTGTGATTTCTGATTATTTCCCAATTCTGAGATACACCCGGCGCCGGCCCCTCTCTCTCTCCTTGGCAATTGACATGGCTTGCTCTGTAATCCGCACGGTGGTTAGTCTCTCCGGCGGCCTTGCATCCGCTGACGCCTCTTTCCTCCAGCCTGGAAATGCCTCGGTGGCGAGAATGCTTACCCGCAGGCGGAATTATTCGTTATCGGCCTCTGCTGATAAGAAACTCTTGGATGCGATTCAGATTGATTGCAAATCAACTAGTAATCATTTGTTAGAAGAGGTACGGACAGGCGTAATTTCGATCAGATCGAAGCCAAATATGTTGTAGAATTTATGTATCGACAGTTTTGATGCATGTTTTGCAGGATTTCCCTTTTATTATTATAGAGGTTACTAGAGACATCACACCATCAGCCCACAATGATCACCACAAACAGCCCACGGAGGAGCCCAAGAACACATCCCACAATCATGATAATTCAAACACCCCTTGACAGCTCATTCATGTGGGAAAGGACAAACGAAGAACCTTCTCGAATAGTGTGTATACCCACAAATATTGTATTATATATATCATGTGTAATCTGGAAATTAAATCAATGAAAAGGTTTGTCATCTTCTTCCCTTTCTCTGCAATGGAAACGCCCAATTGTCAGTATGGTATCTGAGCCAAAGACGACCGATTGTCGCTCCTTTTTCCACAAAAATCATGACTGATACTTCCTTAGCCACCACAATCGCTCAGCTCCAGGCCGCCATGTCTCAGGCCTCATTAACCTCTCCTCTTGGCTCTACGCCATCCTTTTCAACCCTAAACACCATAAAACTTTCTCCCACAAATTTCCTCACCTGGCTTAGACAAATCACCCCTTACCTTCGATCACAGAGGCTGCTTGGTTTTGCTGATGGTTCCCTCCCCTGTCCATCGCCGACAGCCGACAACCAGGATGCGATGGATACTTGGGTCGCTAAGGACCAATTAGTTCTCGCTATTCTCTCCGCTTCCCTCACTGAGCCGGTTATGGCTCAAGTGCTCGACTGCAACACATCGCAGCAGGTTTGGGACAGACTTCATCAACTATACTCCTCTCGTTCCAACGCTCAAATCGTCCAGACACGCCTCCAATTGGCTAGTCTGAAGAAAGGCGGAGATGAGACAGCAACGACCTATTTCAATCGATGCAGCGGCCTCGTACAACAGATACAAGCGGTTGGGCAACAAGTAAGCGATCAGGAGTTTGTGACCTTCCTCCTTGCTGGTCTCGGCGCCGACTACGATGCCATGGTGACTACGCTTTCTACCCAACCAGTGCTTCCGAAACCTCATGAGGTACTATCTCACCTTTATCTTCAAGAGAGTAGGATTGCTAGAAACAACGCAGGCCTTCTTCCCACTCCTCCGGCCAACTCCCTTACCTCGGAATCCCCCGGCGACAACCTTGAACTGCACTTCACTACCACGAGAGGCAGGGGACGAGGCAGAGGTGATACCACAGGTCGCGGAGGGCGTGGTGACTCCAGTACTAGAGGGGGTCGGTCTTGCCGTGGCCGAGGCAACTATCAGACCTTTTCTGGAGCCCCGGACACTCGTCCGATTTACCAACTGTGTGAGAAACGTGGCCACACAGCCGCTCGGTGTTGGAACCGGTTTGACCATTCTTTTCAACCTCCCCCTCCACGAAGCTTCCAGGCGCACAATACCGTCACCAACTGGTACCCCGACACTGCAGCTACACACCACTACACACCGGACTTGACCAATCTTCGTCTCGACCGACTTCCTTACGAAGGCTCAGACTCTGTGTCACTTGGCGATGGGTCCTCGGTTCCTATACACCATCACGGTTCCTCCTTACTCTCTTCCAATTCCCATCTCTTTAAACTCACTGATATTTTACATGCTCCATCCCTCACAAAAAATCTTCTCTCAGTTAATCGGTTCTGCCATGAGAATGATGTTTATTTCGTTTTTGACAAATCTCGTTTTTATGTGAAGGACACTCGGACTCAAATTACTCTGGCACAGGGCACCGTTAAGAATGGACTCTATGTTTGGCCATCGTCGTCGACATAGTCTACATCGCCGCTTCTTCACACCGTCACCTCCTCCCTGCCGCCGACGTCTCTTTTGTGGCACTGCCGTCTAGGGCACCCTTCCAAGCAAATAACAAAAGCCGTTGTTTCAGCCCATAGCCTATCTGGATCAGCTGGCCCATTTACTTTTCCATGTGTCTCTTGTTCATGGGCTAAGGCCCATGCCTTACCACATTTTGCAAGTAACACTCGATCCACTTGTCCTTTGGAGCTTTTGTTCATGGATGTTTGGGGTCCAGCCCACTCTCCATCTATCAATGAAAATAAATTCTTTTTATCTATTGTGGATGATTTCACCAAATTTACTTGGATCTTTCCTTTTCAACAAAAGTCTCAGGTTTCTTATATTGTCTCCACCTTTATCAAATATGTTACAAATTATTTTCAAAAAAATGTCATAGCCATCCAAAAGGATAATGGGACCGAATTCAAACCTCTTAAGTCCTTCCTATCCGACTTGGGCATTGTTCATCGTCTTACATGTCCCTACTCCCATCAACAAAACGGGTCGGTTGAATCGCGCCATCGGCGTATTGTCGACATTGGTCTCACCCTTTTAAAGCATTCCAACTTACCCTTACACTTTTGGGATTATGCCTTCTAAACGGGTGTTTATCTCCTCAACAGGCTCCCATCTCCCACGATACAAAATAAGTCTCCTTTCTCCCTTCTATTCCACAAAAATCCAGATTATAAAGCTTTACGGGTCTTTGGTTGCCTTTGTTTCCCTAATCTCCGACCATATAACCGTCACAAATTGAGCTTCCGCTCCACACCCACCATCCTTCTGGGCTACTCCCCTAATACTACCGGATATTTGTGTTATGATTGGGTGGCTCGCAAAATGTATACTTCTTGTGATGTCCTATTTCACGAAAGCATATTCCCCTTTCCTACTCCTACTGCATCAGATACAAATTGCAAATGCAATTCCAATGAGGCCCATCTCCCACTTATGGCCCACTTCAATCAGGCCCATTACCCCACCCCTCAGGCCCAACAACCTCCACCACAACCCATTATCAATCCACCTTATCCTTCTTACGAAAATGCTCAACAAAATATTCATCCCCCACAAAATCCACCAAATCCACAAAATTTACCAAATCCACAAAATCAAACTCCCCCACCAAATCAGCCGTCACCCCCAACCACATCCACACATCCAATGGCTACGCGCTCCCGTACAAATTCCCTTAAACCATCTTACCGGACTGACGGCACCATTCCATGGCCTCAGTGCAACACCACTACCACTGTCCCGGAGGAGCCCTCTTGCTTCTCAGAAGCCTCAAAATTCCCTGAGTGGAGACAAGCTATGGCAGGCGAATTCCAAGCGCTCTTAGCCACCAACACATGGACTTTGGTTCCTCCTTCCCCTTCAGCCAATGTCTTAGGGGTCAAGTGGGTCTTCAAAACCAAGAAGCGGAGCGATGGCTCAATTGAACGAGGCAAAGCCCGTCTCGTAGCAAAGGGCTACCACCAACTGTCAGGGGTGGATTACAATGAGACGTTTAGCCCGGTGGCCAAGCCCAGCACCATCTGTCTCCTACTTTCCCTAGCGGCGATGTATCGATGGCCGACACGACAGCTTGACATCCAAAATGCCTTTCTACACGGTGCCTTGTCTGAAGAGGTTTACGTTGTCCAACCCCCAGGTTTCACAAATCCCTCCTTTCCGTCTCATATATGTCGTTTAAACCGTTCTCTCTATGGGCTCAAACAAGCTCCCAGAGCTTGGTTTGCCCAACTCAGTGACTCCCTAATATCAATGGGGTTTTGTCCAAGCCCTGCAGACACATCATTATTCTCCTATCGCCAAGGCTCAAATCTGATCTTCGTATTGATTTATGTCGACGACTTGTTGGTCATTTCCTCTAACTCTAAATTAGCTGCAAAGTTTGTCTCCTCCATCTCCAGGTTGTTTCCTGTCCGAGATTTGGGTTCGGCCGCTTTCTTCTTGGGCATTGAAATCACAAGAGATGATTCGGGCTTCTTCCTCTGCCAATCGAAGCACATTCAGGATGTTCTTGAGCGGGCTGGAATGACAACTTCCAAGCCTCTCCTCACACCTATGACCACTACCTTTGACGCCACTGCCTCAACTCCACCATTTGAGAATGCATCTCTCTATCGAAGCATTGTAGGGAGCCTGCAGTACCTGTCGTTCACCCGTCCGGACGTAGCCTTCGCTGTCAACAAAGCAGCCCAATTCATGCATCAACTACTCATAACCATTGGCAAGCGGTTAAACGTATTCTACGTTATTTAAAGCACATTATTCATCACAAGCTGCATATCTCCTCAACGGTCGATCATCAACTTTCTGCCTTCTCCGATGCGGATTGGGGTACCGATAAAACAGATCGTAGTTCTGTCAGGGCTTATTGCATCTTTCATGGCTCAAACCTCATCTCATGGAGCTCCAAGAAACAGTCCACAGTCTCACGTTCTTCCACCGAAGCCGAATACCGCTCTCTCGCCATGGCCACTTGTGAGTTAATTTGGATCCAAACTGTTTTGGCATCAGTCGGCATACGACTTTCTCATGCCCCTGTCCTGTGGTGTGACAACTTAGGCGCCACCTACTTAGCTGCGAATCCGGTCTTGCACCATAAGATTAAACATCTCTCGCTCGATTATCACTTCGTGCGTGAACGTGTTGCTAACAGGTCCCTCAAGGTGGCTTTCATTTCGTCCAAAGACCAACTGGCTGATGCATTAACCAAGCCACTTCCAACGCAGCAGTTCCAAATTGCCCGATCCAGACTCTGCATACAGGAGTTCGGATCGCCGGGGAGTACTAGAGACATCACACCATCAGCCCACAATGATCACCACAAACAGCCCACGGAGGAGCCTAAGAACACAGCCCACAATCATGATAATTCAAACACCCCTTGACAGCTCATTCATGAGGGAAAGGACAAACGAAGAACCTTCTCGAATAGTGTGTATACCCACAAATATTGTATTATATATATCATGTGTAATCTGGAAATTAAATCAATGAAAAGGTTTGTCATCTTCTTCCCTTTCTCTGCAATGGAAACGCCCAATTGTCAGTAGAGGTCGAGGATACGGAGTACTTAAACTTGTTTAGAGATCACAACGGCGAAACTATTAAGGTGATTGTCCATAAGAGATCGGAGTCGTCAGAGCTAATTAAGTTCAATGTGAATGTAACCAAGAAGATTAATGAAGCTCTGGTGCGTTTTGGGTGCACTGCTTCCCCTCCCGATGGATTCACAGTTGATACGGTCTATATGAATTTCCCTGAGGAGGAGTATAATTATGGTGCCTCTTAGGTGATCTCGTATGCTTCTCGACTCCCTAATTTCAGTCAAAATTACCAATCAGATCTAGACATGATTAATTGGTTTCTTAATTATAGGAGCTTCAATGAGAAGCTGCAAAAGGAATTGTACGAGTACCTTGAGAGGAGGGGGATCAACCTCACCAATACCAACTTGTTTTGCAACTACTTGGACACCTACAGTAGGAAGGGCAAGCGGGATGATAGACAGATTGCGACTTGGCTCAAGGCATTCAAGAATTTCTTCCTGCTTTAAGTCCCATCATATCATGCTTTGGAATAGCTTGTGTTCTTGCTCTTCATGATTGCCATGTGCCTTAATTATAAACCTTCCATCTTTCTAAATGTCATATGATAATGGTCTCTAGGTTTGGTCGAGAGTTACATCGTCGAGGTTTGAATCCATTTATTTTCAATTCTTTACAGTTGCGGGTTATTAATGCCTTTCAAATATAAAAAATGGAGAAAGAGGATAGAAAAGGAGAACCGTAGATAGGAGAGGGAAAGGCTTCCAGAGAGGGTGATCGAGTTGTTGGTTCTCCACAAGTTCTTTAGAAACAAAAATGCCTTCAACACATCAACTCCAATCCAAAAGCAATACTATCCTTCATCTCTGAACATATATTCAATGGGAACAAATCTAAAGAGTTAGACATAGACATCAGGACAAACTCACCGGCATCCGCCCAACAGTAGAACAAATCTAAAGTTGAGTTTGTACCATCCATGTCTAGGTGTCGCCCATCTACAATGTTTGGGAGAGGCTTTGATAGGGCCTTATCCTCGGCTGCTTCACCTTTGATCTTGCGGATTTATTATTCGAAATGAATATGGGTCTGCTCTCTTCTCCGAAGCAGGGTCATCCCCTTTCCCTATTGTTCTTGGGGCTGAAGGCTTTGACTTTTGGAAATGGATCCTTAAAGCATGTGGCCTTATTATTGAAGGTGACAATCTTAGCATCATTAATAGTCTTAAGACTGGATCCTCATGTTCTGGCAAGATTGAGATGATTTTATCTGACTGTCTCCTTTCTCTACACCTTTTCTCTGCTGTTGAGATTTTACACGTCTTTAGGGAAAGTAATAGTGTTGCTATCGTCTATCTCATCTCTTGATTCCACACTTAGGCACTTATCTCCCTCCTGACGCTGCTCTTCGCAGCAGCATCCTACGGGATGCTCTTGGCTAGTTGCCAAGGCAACTACCAAAATCTTTTTGGTTAAAAAAAAAAGAGGGTGAAGGGGACGACAAAGATTGAAGATGAAGAGGGCGGCCAGTTTGAGGGCGACAAATGGGGAAAGAGAGGGTGAAGGAGGCGACAAAGATTGTAATAGATCTACCTTAACCTTCCATCTTTCTAAATGTCATATGATAATGGTCGAGGTTTGAATCCATTTATTTTCAATTCATCAAAATCTGATGAAGGGCAAGGAACTTTAATTTCTAGAATTTTTCAATTTCGAGCCTTTGTACCTCTCATGAGTCACTCAAGAGAGATGGTACCATCATCTTTTGGGGAGTATCATGCGGCGAAAGCATCCACCTCATGGCCAGTGTAAAGATCCAGGCAATAGCACTTTGAAGTGTACAACAAACCATGGTGAGCTAATTGAGAAAAAGTACTAGAGACCAAGGCTTAAATAGTAACAGTGCAATATTCAACTGATCCTATCATTTGCAAAATGTTAAACTGAGCCTCGACGATACTAACAGAAGCATTTTGACACTCATAAAATAATCTTTACGGCCTACAAATATCCAAACTTAGTTCAATTATATTACAAACTTATAATATGGTTGAGAACATAGTCCATTGGACCATCTCCATCGGATCTTGGCTAGTGTGGAATGACAAGATCAACTCTGTCTATGATTGGCTCTGCCGGTATTCGTGCAATTCTAATAACAATCCTAGATTGAAGCATAAAAAGTACTGCACTTGATCCTAAAGAATACCTGCTACCAAGCTTCAGAACTTGCTCACATCTGTCTTAAAATAGGAGACTTTTCTTTGATATGATATTGCATATTCTATATGGACAGATTCTGAACTTGGACAGCTCTGGTTTTATTGATATTTTAAAGTTGTGACTCTCAAATGCACAGATACTGTCATGGGCTAAAAATCCAGTAAACTCATAAGCTTTTCTCCAAAACCAATCTACAGCTGAATTGATTATCACTCAAAGGACCCTAGAAATTACCCTAAAACTCTCAATGCGAAAAATTGGTGAAAGTTACAAACCAATGAAGAAACAAAGGCTGTGAAGACAACAAAATAGATGGGGGAAAAAGTACTATATCTCAAATCTCAGCCTGCCTCAAGTTCGACGATCAATCAGCATGACAGCAAGCTTAAGAGTATGACAGATGGGGAAAAACAAATGACAATAAATAGTTCTACTGACAACCAATTAATAAATAGCAATTGTAGAAATTGTCATTAATAAACTCTTAGAAACTTCATGAACAAAGCTAAAATATAGAGAGAGAACATCTAGAACAATATATCAATATCATCATCTATTGTAACACTCAAAACTCTCAACTTGAGCTACCAATACCATTAGTTGATTTCTTGTGCCTTCCGCTTTTGAATCCTTTTCTTCTCCCAAGCATTCTTGTGTATTTTTGTCACCTTTCCATTGTCGATATCGTACCAAAACAACGTTCCATACATCTCACATAACAACAACATTAACTTTCTGCCATCTTGGCACTTATATAGCATCATTGGTTCTATCCTATCCCACCTACCTGAGTCTCTGCTTAGCCTATAAAGGTCAATGCTTAAAAGCCTCGTCCACGACTCACTGACCCTGTACTCTCCCATCGTCCACACACTAAGAGTACTATAATTTCCCCGAACCGAACAACATAGGCGTCCGCCAAATTCAGCTACAAATGAATCATAATGATCCCGATGCGGCGGCAACTGCATTTCCCCGAACCGACGAGTATGCAGATCGTAAGTAAGGATCACCTTTTTTGGGGGCGTGCATCAAAGTTGTTTGATTCAACAAACCAATGAAGAACACCATTAAAGGAGCAAGCTTGTTGGCGGATGTTGAAGTAGTCCGACCAGTGATATGCAGCGGAAGGGAAGTCTTCAAATGACCTCCAAGCGTCGTCTCTGAAGCTGTAAACCCAAAAAAGGCTGCCGTCCCTCTCCCAAAACACCATCAGCTTATAATCGTCACTATAACGATCATAACCAAAGCCATAACATACGCAGGAGGAGACGGACTTTACCTGTTCCGCTGCTTTAGTTACGGCTCCGGTGATCGAGTTGTAGAGAAATAGGCGACCGCTTTCGGCGACGAAACAAGCTGTTCCGCTGCAAGATTCCGAAAGCAAGTGAGGGATGAAGTCGTCGTCTTGCAGATCGATTGCAATGCGGTTCACGTCGAAGGGAGGATTGCAGCCAGCGATCTCTCTGTTACACTCCTTTCTCGTAACACAGTAGGCGGTGCTTCCAAAATAGAAGAAGGCACGAGATGTGAAACGGTTTAAGAATTTGGGATCGTCGGTGAGATCCTTCCATTCCTTGGACACGAGCTTGCATACCGGAATCGATTCGAATGGGAGGAGTAGGAAGATTTGTATGAATATGTCTCGAGGGAGAAGCAAAATAATTGATTGATTTGTAGGCATGCTTACTGACTACTGCAGAGGATTTGTACTTCTCGGATTGGAAACCCTAATGTGACAAGTTGGAGTTTATATGTATTTATATTTGTAATTTGAATATGGAAGAGGGAATTCGAATCATCTTATTCACAGGAACAGAGCAGAAGAGAGTTAAAGAGAGATGAACCTTGGGAAGGAGATCCAGAGGAGGATATATTAACTACACCTAGGGAATAAATTACTAAATATTAAGTGCAGCCTACACAACTTACCTGCAGACTAAATGGATGAACACGGTCCTGATTCCACTGTTTTGTGCATTCAGTTTTCTCGATGTCCTGGTGCCAATCTTCCACTGGACATGCGATAAACAATGGTTTCTTGGGAGCCCTTTAATTACACTGTGGAGTGAGTTATCAGACATCTTGAAATTAACCTCTCTGAAACAATGTTTTCTTGTTCTGTCACTTTAATTAATTTGGTTGCAGTCCCCCATTTGCATTGAGTAAATTTCTTCTGAATTCATCCAATTAATTGGCATGTTGCACCCTAGGGTTTTATTCTGTCCCTTGTCTAATTTTCGATTATTCAACAACGAAATTGTTACAGGCGAAAGTTGCAAAGCGTACGTGTTGGAGCACTACATATATGTTTCTTGTCAGCTCTTGAAAATATACTTTAAGGTATTTGTTGACATGGCCTTTGTTTCCCTCTGTCGATAATTTATTACTTTTTTCCCATCCGTCCCACAATGGTTGTCTCAAGTGTGATACTTCCTCCGTCCCACAATGATTGTCTTTAACATACCTTGCACGCAAGTTTATATGTATGTATATATTCTCATGAAATCCACAAAGAAAGCAAGATTTGCATTTCACAATTTCTACAGCGACCATCCTCAAATATATGTTCAAAAAAAATAAGGTTAAAAACTCCAAAAATGATCAATGCTCCAAGAAATGAGCATCACCAGCCAAAGAGTCAGAAGTTGCAACTGATCAAGCTAAGGCCGGTTTGAAGTTACCTAAAGATGATTTACTTGACTACTGTAACATATACTACTAAACTATATATTATGATAAACAGTTGTGGTGTTAATCATGTATAACTCATCCGAACTTCCGATTTTGAGAACCTTTAACTCACTTACAATCTAGAATATGGACCAGTACGTACTCTGTAATGAAGCTGAAGACAATTGAACTGTAATTAATTACTCCAATAAACTATATTAGGGCTAATATTAACTTGAATAACTTAAGCAAAATAAAATTAAAGAGAATTTCTACAACAATCTATCATAATATAATCATAAATTGTAACTTAGCTTCAGCTAATGTTGATTGATTTACCCTCTTGTATCTTCTACTTTCGATTCATGCTTCTCCCAAGCATTCTATGTGTATGCACCGCACGTCACTTTGTTATTGTCGATATCGTACCAATACAAGTACACTGTTCCGGAGTGCTGACATACAAACAGCATTACTTTTCTGCCGTTTTGGCATTCATATAGAATCCTGCTCGCATCGATAAAGGGGTAAAAGCTAATTAGCTTTGTAAGGTCGATGCATAAAAATCTCGTCCAAGACTCACTAACCCCGCACTCTCTCATCGTCCACATGTTAAGAAAGTGACGCGTATAACAACGCGTACGAGAACAATAACATAGGCGTCCGCCTACTTCTACTATCTCTGAAAAGTAGCCAACGTCATAAGCAGCCGGAAACGATATTTCCCCGAACCTACAAGTATGAAGATCATAAGTAAGGATGGTTTCGTATTTGATATCACCTGATCTTCTTCCAATAGCCCAATGAAAGACATCATTCATAGAGCAAGCTCCAGATTTAAAGAACAACCACTTATCTGCGGCGTAAGGGAAGCCATTGAATGACTTCCAAGCGCGATTTCTCAAGCTATAAACCCAAAACAAACACCCGTCCCCCTTCCGAAACAACATCATCTTACAATCGTCGGCACGAGGATCGTAGCCGAAGCCGTAAACCAACAATTGCCAGCTGTATGTAGGCGCCACTGGTAAATCCGTTGGGGGTAGTAACCTCCGGTGAGCAAGTTGTAGAATAGGAGGCGGCGATTGGTGATGACACAAGCAATCCCCTTCGAAGATTCCGAAAGCAATTGAAACGTGGGATTATCGTGTTTCAAACCGATTGGTATGCGGTTCACCGCCAAGGGGGGATCGATTGCAGCCGCTAGTGACGGCGGTGTTGATACAAAGTAGACGCGAAATTGAAAAGAGAAGAAGGCAAGAGATATGTGGTTGAAGAGGATGGGATCGGCGGCGAGATTGTTGAATACCTTTGACACGAGTCTGCATACCGCAATCGATTGGAACGGGAGGAGTAGCAAGATTTGTGTGAGTATCTCTCGAGGGAGAACCCAAATTGATTGTTGATTTGTGGGCATGCTTAATTCACACGATTTTTGCTTCCGATTGGAAACCCAACTGCTAACTCTTTTCCAATTTTCAATATTAGCTCCTATTATTTTCTTAATCCCCTCAGCAGAGGGGGTGTTGGCATTTCTAAAGATAGTTTGGTTTCTGATAAACCAGATAGTCCACCATCTGATTGCTATATATTGTTTCATCTCCATCTCAAGGGAGGAGCTTAAGATTTGTAGAATTTGATTCATGTCTCTATTCTCCAATAGGAGAGAATCAACTCGTAAAGATAGGTCTCTGGGAAATTGTTGTTGGAAATTGTTGATTGGACATTCTATGAAGAGATGGATATCATCTTCCTCACTCTGATTACAGAAAGTGCATGTATTTGGCACCGCAACCCCCTTCTGAGATAAGCGGCTGGCCGTGGCCAGGCCTTTTTGTTTAATCTTCCATAAAAA
Organism: Persicaria tinctoria; assembly: GCA_037127255.1. NCBI lineage: Eukaryota > Viridiplantae > Streptophyta > Magnoliopsida > Caryophyllales > Polygonaceae > Persicaria > Persicaria tinctoria. The sequence goes on along the minus strand of JBANSL010000019.1, from coordinate 111,372 downwards.
GTTTTTGACCTTTGGGGCAGCGTCAATTTTCCAAATCCATGAAAACTCGTCTGTTGTTCTTTGTGTTGTGGATGTGATTAAGTTGTAGGCACTTGTTGTGGTGAACTAGCCCTTTTTAGCGGGCCACCAATACAATCTGTCTTCAAAGGGGTTGATCGGCAGAGGGATTTTGATAATTTCTTCTGCTAAAGAGAGTGGGAGAACAGATAGTAGCTTTTCCCTCCACCATTGTTTTCCTATGATGAATTCACTAACAGAGTCATTTAGATTTATATTATGATGAGAGTCAATTCTATCGATAAGAGGTGTCGTTGTTACCCAATTATCTTTCCAAAACTTGATTGATTTCCCATCTCCCACCAGCCAGATGAGTCCTGATTTAAACTTCGGAACCAGTGAGCTGAGTTTTGACCATTGCCAAGATGCATTGCCTTTCCTAGCGTAGGAAAGGATGTGGCATTCTTTTAAATATTTGTACTGTATAATTTTTACCCAATTATTTTATGGTTCTGCCAGGATTTTCCATAGGAGTTTTAGTTAGAGTGCTTCATTCATGTCTCCGGTTTTTCGTAGTCCTAGTCCGCCTGCCGCTTTTGATTTACAAATTTTCTCCCAACTGATGAGTGGACTATGTTGTGCGTCTTTGTTCCAGAAGAAAGTTCTGTTGATTTGATCTAATTGTTTATGAACCGCCACTGGGAGCATGAAGCTATGCATTGCATATAGAGGTTTTGCTGACATGTTAGATGCTATTAGTGTTGCTCTGCTCTGTTGTGATAGGGCATTTGCACGCCATTTGCTCAGCTGATCTTTTGATTTGCATATAATTTCTCCGAATGTTTCCTTGGTAACCCTCCCATTTATGATCGGACATCCCAAGTACTTTTCCAAGTTTCGCTCTAAGGGTATATTAAGAATACCTTCTAGGTCTCTTGCTCTTGGTCTAATAATTCCAGGTGTAGTTTGAAAAGACGATTTATGGTAGTTTACTTTTTGCCCAGAAAATTTGCAGTAGTCTTCAATTATTTCCTTAACTTTTGTACATGCTGCATTGCTTCCTTTGGAGAATATTATTATGTCGTCCGCAAAAGCTAGGAAAGGGATGCAGGGTCCCGAGTGGCCAAATCTAAATCCGACGCTTTTGTGATTAGACTCTGCCTCCGCCGTTAGTTTTCGAGCTAGGACTTCTGCACCGAGGAGAAAGTGAAAAGGGGAGAGGGGGTCCCCTTGTCTCAAACCCCTCTGGTGTTACTTTTACGTCATGTCCAGAGAATTAATGGTGTGAAAAAAAATAAAAAGGGAGAGTCGCTCTTACAAACAACGACTCTCCCACACATTTTTTTTAATTGTTTTTCAATTTAATGATTTAAAAAAAAATATAAAGTCGCTGTTTGAAACAGCAACTTTGTTATTTTAATATTTTTTTTATAAAGTTGGACTAAAGTCGCTGTTTCAAACAACGACTTAGCCCAACTTTTTCTAAATCCCAAAATATTTTCGATTCCTGGTCATTTCCCTAATTTTTTTCTTTTTTTTGACCATTTTGAAAAAAAAATCAAAAACAGAAAAGAAAAGGAGAAAGAGGAGGTATGGGAACGTGGGCTGGACTGACGTATTGGGTGTTGTATAAACAAACAAATGAAGAAAAGAAAACGACGAAAGATTCTTTTCTACCCCAAAAGAAAAAACGACGAAAGAAGGCAAAGTTAGCGATCAAGATTCATCCAGGCCCGGCCCGGCCCGGCCATGGGCATGAATGTTGTTGTTATTGTTATGTACTATAACGCTGGCATTGGCAGGCACGCAGCAGCTGCGCCCTACAGCACTACTTACTGGCTGCATCCTGCAGTCGAGGCGAGAGTCTCTCTCTCCCCGTCTCCCGTCCATTCTCCGGAGGCGCTCCAAATTGCCCCTCAAGCATCAAGCCCCCATTTTCAGCTTCAGTTTACACGTACCACCATCTTCTTCTTCTTCCCAAACGCGCACAATACATAATTCGCTATTTGGAGCGGAGCGGATTGGATTTGGCCGGGCTACCCTACCGATCTATTTGTATCAGGGGAGCCGCGTCTAGAGGAGACGGCACTGCCGGAGAGGAGAATTACAATTACTTCTGGTAAGTGGTAATCCATTCCATTCCTTTGATAATTGTGTATGCGCCACTGCACTTCTCCTCCCTCCTCCCCATTTTTATTCATCATCCATCATACGAATACGATGCCACCGCTCTCTCCTTCTCCCTCTCCCGCTTCTTTTCTTCTCTTCGACTTTCAGGATTCGGGAGGTGTGTTTGATCATCTAATCACAAAACATACCTCTGTTTTCGTGAGTTTTCATGCGCCTGCACTCCAAGATTGTTGATTTCGGGTTTCTTGTGCTCTCCTCTTTTTCGCTTTCTTCACCTTTCTAGGGTTTTTAGACCAAAAAGAGTCCCACGTTGATTACAGGAACAAAGAAGCCTTGGAATATAAGTTAGTGGGCTACTCCCTATCGCCAATTGGTTTTAGGATGGAACCCGCTCGGCTTATGTACTAGGCTATTAGCGCATGAGGGCACACGTGCACACGACCCCCGATCCCGCTCGGCTTATGTACTAGGCGGACTTCAGTAGTTGGGGATGTGATTAGCGGATCTAGGCCGCCTCCATCTGAATTCTTCTTCTCTCGTTATTTTGCATGTTCAGACTTCAGATAATCCCCGGTGCCTTCGTCTCTTCCATTAAGATTTCCCTTCAGGATTTATATCTTGACTTCCATCATCTGAATGTTGATTGTTTTTACGGCCAATTTTTGGGAGGTGATGAACCCTGTTTTGCCAATTCAACAGGAAATGCCTCGTCAAACAAAAAAATGTACCAACAATAATTTTCAGTTTGTTACTCTTGGATTGTGAGATATTGGACTTACTCATTTTTGGAGTTTTGCCGCTTTTATTCCCCTTTTTCTCTCCATATTTCGGTGCTCATCCATTTTTGTCCTTTTAATATCATATTTCAGTATCTACAAGTAAAAACAGTCCTCTTCCTTACAATGTCAAGCCTCACTGATGAGAACAAAAGACCTGCTGATGCTTCATCCACTGTAGAAGAACTGGACGAGTTTGACTTGTCAAAATTGTCAGACAGGCCACGGCCATTGAATATGGAAAGACAAAGATCATTTGATGAAAGGTCACTCACTGAGTTCTCTCTGGGCTTATTACCGCGGCCACCTTCTAGGCTTGATAATTTGTCGCTCTTAGGTGATCATCTTGATACCATCTCTCCTGGGGCTGGCCGAAGGTCCGGTTTTACTACCCCGAGATCCATTATAAATACACCAAGATCTTTACTTGGCGTTGAGGCTCATCCATTAGTTGCTGAAGCCTGGGAGGCATTGAGGCAGTCTTTGGTTTATTTTCGAGGTCAGCCTGTTGGGACCATTGCAGCATTGGATAATTCTGATGAAAACCTTAATTATGATCAGGTGAATATCTGTTTGGCTGTTGCTAACTTTTATCAGCAAATTGTATTGGTTGTTGGTATACATTGTGCACTGATCCTAGTGCTTCAGTTAAAACGCCTGGAATGCTAAGATCTTTTTATAGGGGAATGAATAATCAAATGACTGCATATTTCCTGATTTTTTTTTTGCCTCTAAGCAGTTTGAGTTATGTCAATATTTATGATCTACAATTGGTACTAGGTGTCCTTGACTAATATTATTAAGTTTACATTGTTATTAGAAAATTATTTTGGAATTCAGTTCAATGTGTGAGTTGCATTGTGCATCCGGTTTAACTTTATATTTCTTCTCAGAAGTCAAGTATGTAGATAGTAGATACTGAGCTAAATCACGTTGCCTTTCTAGGTGTTTGTCAGAGATTTTGTCCCAAGTGCTTTTGCTTTTTTGATGAATGGCGAGCCTGAAATTGTGAGAAACTTCCTGCTGAAGACTCTTCGCCTGCAATCATGGGAGAAAAAGATAGACCGCTTTCAGCTAGGAGAAGGAGTGATGCCTGCAAGCTTCAAGGTTTTTCACGATCCTGTTAGAAACCATGAAACTTTAATTGCCGATTTTGGTGAAAGTGCAATAGGGAGAGTTGCCCCAGTTGACTCAGGGTTCTGGTGGATCATGTTGCTTCGCGCGTATACAAAAAGTACTGGAGATTATTCCCTAGCTGAAATGCCTGAGTGCCAGAAGGGCATGCGCCTGATACTCTGTTTGTGTCTGTCTGAAGGGTTTGACACATTTCCTACACTGCTTTGTGCAGATGGTTGTTGTATGATTGATCGTCGAATGGTAAGTTCAATTTCTATTTCCTTTTCCCAATGAAATTTGAAAAGTAAAATGTTCTCTATAATCCTCCTACACAACATATACTACAAACCCAGTGTTTTTCAATAGTAATTTCCAGTAGAAATTTCACATTATGATTACAAAATGGTAGTGCTCTATATATCCAATGAAGTGTGTAATTTTAATACAGAAAGGTAAGGAACGGATACAATGATTCTTTGATTTCCTTGGTCGTTTTTACTTGAAATTCATGGGCATCTTTCATTACATATTTGCTTCTGGAGTCTTTTAGCCCAATTGAGCATTCAAAAAATGTTCATAGTGTTTGCATGCACGTCTAACCCTGTTCAAAATTTTATGTACAGGGTGTTTATGGATACCCAATTGAGATCCAAGCCCTTTTCTTCATGGCGTTAAGGTGTGCCTTGATTTTGTTGAAGCAAGATGATGAGGGAAAAGAATTTGTCGAGAGAATAGTGAAGCGTCTTCATGCTCTGAGCTTCCACATGAGAAGTTACTATTGGCTAGACTTTAAACAGCTTAATGATATATACCGCTACAAAACAGAGGAGTACTCTCACACTGCAGTGAACAAGTTTAATGTCATGCCAGATTCTCTCCCAGATTGGGTTTTCGACTTCATGCCAACTCGCGGTGGTTATTTCATTGGCAATGTTAGCCCTGCAAAGATGGATGTTCGTTGGTTTTGCCTGGGCAACTGTATTGCAATCCTCTCTTCCCTAGCAACCGCTGAGCAGTCCACTGCTATCATGGATCTCATTGAGTCTAGGTGGGAAGAACTTGTTGGTGAGATGCCGCTGAAGGTTTGCTATCCAGCCTTAGAAAGTCATGAATGGAGAATTGTGACAGGATGTGACCCGAAAAATACCAGATGGAGTTATCATAATGGTGGATCTTGGCCAGGTATGCCTATATATTGTTTTTTGGGCATTTGATTTTTTTTTAAATGAGTTACCATGTGTCATTTTGTCTGAGACCTGCTTGGTTCATGCCTTTTTGAACAATTACTGTGCTGTTGGGCACAAAATTGAGCTAAGTTCGATCAATTTGGGGCAACCGTGGATTTGCTGTGTCTTTCTGGTTTCTTGGCTTCAAACTTCTGATTGTGATTCTCACCATATTTAGCGATCGCTTTTCTTCTGGAGCTATCAACTTCCAAAACTTTTTTTTCAAGGGTATTTGTATAGTCGTATATGTTTGTAGTAGCATTTCAAATATACTTTGTAGATAGAGAAAATCAAATAATTCTCCAAAAGACGTCAACAGTAAATTTCTGCTATTGTAGTTTGTGCACTGATTATACAACCTCAATTCCTCATCTATTTGCTTTTGGTATGCTTCTACATTGTCATATTCATCACACATGCTTTTCTAAAGGGTTATTTCACATACATTGTGTATTTTTGTGTGTGAAAACAGTGCTGTTGTGGCTGCTGACAGCGGCTTGCATAAAAACAGGACGACCCCAGATTGCAAGACATGCCATAGAACTTGCAGAGGCTAGATTGCTGAATGACAACTGGCCAGAATACTATGATGGGAAGCTGGGCCGATATGTTGGGAAGCAAGCAAGAAAGAACCAGACCTGGTCAATTGCCGGGTACTTGGTTTCGAAGATGATGCTAGATGACCCTTCCCATGTGGGGATGGTGGCCATTGAGGAAGACAAGCAGATGAAACCTCTCCTTAAAAGATCAGCTTCTTGGACCACCTAGTTCTATTGCAGCTTCTTTTTTTCTTTCGTTTTTCTGTTTCAAGTTCTATTGAGGTTTTATTAAGCAAATAAACCAAGCAACAGATGAACCCTGCGGTGTTTTTTAGTATTTGTAGGTTGGAAATGGAATTTTAGTTGTCGTATGTGCTGGTTATATAGTGTGAACTGGTGATGTTCCAATAATAACAGTGGCAGGCAGCATGACACATTTTTTGTTCTTTGGTGTACCGTGTACATAATGCATATATTCATGAGATATTCATATATTCATGAGAATATGAGATATGAAAGTGTTTTACTTATTAAAAAAAATGGTTTTTTCAGTGTAAAGATTTTCATGTTCCATGAAATATAGGTGAGTGCATTGCGAATTATATGAATTATATCAAATATACAGACTCTTTAGATCATCCACAATGGTTATGTGTAAATGTGTATTTTTTAGACATTTTTTTAGCTACATTGGTTGTTTTGGGTATGTGCAAATGAACACATTTGAGCATGTAATGTGCAAATTTGAGCAAACCACAAGACGATTTTATTGATTTTATTTTCCTTTTTTGTTTTAAATTAATTGTATTTGAGTGGTGTGTAAAAAAATACACATTTCACTAATTGAGCAAATTATTATAAAGTGATGTATTTACACATCTTGTGCTAATATGCAAATTTTAACCAAAATCATTGTGGATGGTTTTATTAGAAGGTACATTTGTCTTATGAGTCAAAACGTACCTAATATGAACAACATGATTCAAAATTCTACTTACCCCAAACATTATTGAAATTCATGATTTGATCTGATTCGAGTTGACTCAATATTCAAAATGACTTGAACTTGAACAACCCGAACTCAAATCTGAAGTGACTCGAACAAGGCAAACATAAACTCAAAATGGCTTAAATTTGAACAACTCGAACTCAAATCTAAGTTGATTCAAACAAGGCAAACATAGACTCACAATAAAAATCTATTGTATTGTATCATTTTGTACTAAATATATTTAAAATTATAACGGTTAACTCGACTTGACAATAACTAAAATTTGAAACTAACCCGACTCGATAAGGACTTGACCCGAACTCAGTTGACTTTGGTCAAATCTCAAACCAAACTTAACTTGAAAAATTGAACCAAACCTAAATTAACCTGACTTGAGTGACCTGGTTGCTAGCTCTAGTCATGTGGGTAACCAAGTGATTCGAGTGGTGAGATTGTGGCCCGTAGCTCGTTGGTCTATAAGAATATGGCATATTAATATTGAGAGAGTAGCTATTTTGTGTCAATTGCCTCTACTTGGTAAATTGTATTTAGAACTCACAAGTCACAACTAATGCCCAAAATCCCAAATGGTCAAATAAATGAAATAGCTAGTTCGGATTGGCTTAGCAAAATGGCCGCAAAATCAAGTTGCGATTGACGAGACCTCATTTGTTTACTCGAATAGGTGGTATGGTATTTGAAACCAGACGGTCATAAATCTCCTCCGGTCTCCCTATCCCTTATCACAAATGGTAATGTGAAATCCATTTGCTGTTGATGGGAATATAAAATATATACAGCAATAGGCACGAAATCATCGTTAAACTTGAACCAGGGAAAAAAAATTGATGCGGCGCCGGTGGGTGCCCTTGTGTTGGGTTTGCTCGTTAATCACTTGATTTGTTGCGTGTTTGATTGCTATCAGTATCAGCTCTGCTTCAACAGAAATGAGGCCACAACGGAGGCTGATCCACACAGTCATCTCATGGATACGTCGTCAGCCGCCAAAGGTCAAGGCTTTCCTCGCCGTCGTTTCTGCTATGGCCGCACTGGTGTTGCTCAGGTTCATAGTTCACGACCACGATAACCTCTTCGTTGCCGCAGAGGCCGTCCACTCCATTGGCATCTCCGTCCTCATCTATAAGCTCATCAAGGAGAAAACTTGCACTGGTCTCTCCCTTTCTCCTTGTTTACCCTTTCTAGGGTTGTAGCCTTTTAGAGTTCGTTCATCCCTCTTTTCAACACGTCTTCACTTTTGCTCATTTCCTTCATCTTTTGTTTTAATTGTTAAAACCTTTTCACGATTACTGCGATGGTTAATACGACTGTGCCCCTTCAAAATTGTTTCTTGATAAGTTTATCTTTTCAATCCTTTGCTATGTTGAGGACTTGAGGTGTCTATAGACTATATAGTCTGTAACCTGATATCATCTTTCATATGAGATGCCTAATTTGAGTGGATTTTGTAGGCTTTTCCTTTTAATATGACTTATTTTATGGATCATGATGCATATGATTTAAGTGGCATGAACATTCTGATAGTCAAGTAAAGGCTAAATCAGTACTAAGACTATCACCTTTCTAGCTAGAAAGGAGGGATCATCTTATTTTATGTCCTCATTTTATCCTAGAAACAAATCACTCTGACAATGCTTGCCTTAAATTGTTGGTTGATGTTTCTTTTTTGTTTCAGTCTGTTATTTTCAATTTCTTTATATCTCCTTCTCAAGGGGATTGAATCCCTCGGTTGGATTTGTGCCTTTCACTTGCAAAGGCAACGTGGAAGGAGAGGTTTGGAGTTCAGTTCTAATAAATTGTGTGCACTGCTGCGTTTTTTTAATGTTTTACTATTTTCCTGGATGTCCTCACTCATTGTATCATATTTGTTTTCTGGGTGGATTTGTTCATGTGTGTTTACATATTATTTTTACTAATGAGTAATATGGCAGTTTTCACAGCTGAATCAAGTCCATACTATATACTGTTTGAATATATTGCAGGTCTTTCATTGAAGTCGCAGGACCTCACTGCTATCTTTTTAGCAGTTAGACTCTACTGCAGCTTGGTGATGGAATATGACATACATACTCTGCTTGATTCAGCTACCTTGGTTTCAACCTTGTGGGTTATTTACATGATTCGTTTTAAACTAAGGTCAACATACATGGAGGAAAAAGACAACTTTGCTATTTATTATGTGGTATACCTTCATTTTTCCTGTTCTTTTTGCCTTTTTCTCATGCATTTCATGACCATTTTTTCCTGCTGAATGGAAAAGAGAATGCATTGATGTGGTTCAACTTTCTTATTTTTGTGCTATTGTACTGTTCTTGAATGATGCCTCTCAATCGGTATAGGTGGTGCCATGTGCTGTTTTGGCACTGCTAGTGCATCCATCAACTTCACACCATGTCTTGAACAGAATTTTGTGGGCATTCTGCGTGTATCTGGAAGCTGTTTCAGTTTTGCCTCAGTTGCGTGTCATGCAAAATACAAGGGTACTGGCTTTTGAAGAGAGAATCTAAAGACCCTTCATGCTATTGTAGGCTTGTGTTCTAATTTTCTAGAATTTGCAGATTGTTGAACCATTTACTGCTCACTATGTGTTTGCTCTTGGAGTAGCAAGGTTCTTGAGCTGTGCACATTGGGTCCTTCAGGTTTGAATGGTTGATTCTTTTTTCCCTTGAGATGATTCAAGTCATGAGGTCGATCTGTTATCCAATCTTCTCCATGCTAAAATTGAAACATAACATTTTCTTATACAGGCTCTTATGACCAAGCAATTGACATTTGCAACACAAACTGCTTTTGTGTCTGAAACTAGTCATTCTGCTTTCCAAATGTGATGGATTTGAATTTCATCGCTTTTGTAACTCTGAATATAGTGTATAATTGGCGTGAGATTATTCTGATTTAGTTGTTGTTATTCCTGAAGAAACATATGGTATGGCAGTGTGATGATGAAGTGCATAGTTTTCGGTTCTTTGACTGTCTGCATAATTATAATTCTAGGGGTCAGCTCTGATTGAAAGAACTATTGCATTCTTCCACTGGTTAGGATATGCATATTTCTGCCTTATGTCACAAGTTCTTAATTTTTCTTAAAAAAATGTGGCTCATCTTTAGCATTTTTCCCCTTTAAATCAAACAAGACCTTGGTTACTTTGAGAAGTGGCTTTACTTGACATCCTGTCTCTACATAACGTTTCCCAGGTTCTTGATACCCGTGGGCACTTGTTAACAGCTCTTGGGTATGGATTATGGCCTTCCTTTGTTCTTTTCTCTGAAATAGTGCAAACTTTCATCCTGGCCGACTTCTGTTACTATTACGTCAAAAGGTTGCCCCCCCCCCCCCTTTTTTTTTTGTGCTTTGATTTTTAACTGCTAATCATCTCATCTGTTATTTATTTTCCCTTAACAGTGTTGTTGGAGGACAGCTTGTGCTTCGACTTCCCGCTGGTGTGGTGTGAGGTGGAGGTGGGTTCCCAGAGGGGATGCTTTCGTTTTTCTAAAGAATATATCTGTTTACTTTTGACTTGACTTGGCTTAGTTACTCTAATACATACAGATCATGACAATGTATATGGTGGGGATATGCAGACATTTAGTTTTGATTTACTGTAATTTGTTGCTGAATAAGTGGCTTTGTGATTATCTTAGCTTCTGATTTTCATTCTTGAAATCACTTTCAGAGTTGGGAAAGTTGTTGAACATTTCGATCTCCTTATTTCAAAAGATGGCATGGTATAAATGGGAATATGCAAAATGTGTCCAGAAATGTTGGGTCCTTTGTAGCAGCAGCAGAAGACAAAATCTGTGAAAGAATGGGTGCAGGAGCCTGCTTAGATTTTAGATCTCTCTGTACTGGTTGGTTTCGGATTGCTGAGTTGATTTGATTCTCTTACAAGACGAAACTTGAGTAATTGGGAGAGATTGCTTCCTATTGGGACTCGTTCAATTTGTCCTTCTAATTGCAGTGGAAGCTTTTAGTCTCTTCTTATGTCAGCTTGTCTTCCTAATTGTAGGGCAAGTCATAATCGCTCAAGATGATATTATTTAACTGTCAATACATACAAATGGAACTCCATTTGTCAGAAGATGATCAAACTAAGGAATCAGCAAAGGAAGGGAACCCAACAAATGCCATACATGAGATCAGACAGTAAGGTTCCTGGCAAGAATGCCTTCGAAGGTAACCCCAGGGCCGAAAGCCAACACCAATCCCCAATCACTCTTCTCCTCTCCCGGGCCTTCACTGTTCTCTTTCTTCTTCTTTAGGCTCTCTTCCATCATATACTCCATCACATACACAATCGTGTTACTACTAGCATTTCCATAATCCGCCAACGCTCTCCGGCTAGCAGCAAGCTTCTCGGGCCCCAACCCAAGCTTCTGCTCTATTCTATTCAATATGGCCGGGCCACCCGGATGAACTGCCCAGAAGATTTTGTCGTAATCCCCCTTGGACAACCCAATTCTGGCCAGGATATTTTCGCAGAAACCCTCAATGTTGTCTTCTATTATCTGTGGCAGCTCCCTTGATAGTTTGAAGCTGATGCCTTCCTCTGTCAGCCTCCCATCTATGATCTTCTCTGTCCCGGGCAAAAAGTGTTGGATGGCCGTGTGGAGCTCAAAGAGGGGCCTTTCCATGCTCCAATCAGGGTCAGAGCCTATGACCATGGCCCCTGCCCCATCCCCAAACAACGCCACACCTACAAGATCATATGGCCTTTCAATGCTTGGGGGCCTGAATCCAATTATGGTTGTCTCTGTGGTGGCTAGGAGGACTCGGCTCCCAGGGTTATTCTCGGCTAGGTCCTTGGCCACGCGTAGCCCAGCGACGCCACCAGAACAGCCGTTGAAGTAGAGCATGACTCGCTGCGTCTCAGGCCTTAACCCGAGCCCACTGGCCAAGTAGAGGTCCCCACCGGGCAAACGGGCCTCACTGGAGGAGACGTAGACCAGGTGAGTGATGTCTGTGTTGGGCCTACCCCACGACTTGATGGCTGCTTGGGACGCTTCGATTGCCATCTTGGTGACTGCATTGTTGCAAATGTCCAGCCTTTGTTTCACAGTTGGGAGACCTTCCATTGCTAGCTCCGGATACTCCTTGAGGATCTCCTCAGTCATGACAACGTACCTTGTTTTCACTGTTGTCATCTTGCCTGCCAAACGTTGTATAGATTCTCCAGCAAGTTATAACAGTTTGGTAAATGAAAGTGCAAGAATAATGTATAACAGCAACAAAACGATAGAAGCATACACAGTCGGGTAAGCTTCTCCTTGAGATCGGGATTGTCGCAGTGGGTATTCTTGAAATAGCCATCGACGAGAAACTCCTGCATCACCAGCTGGTGGGGAAAGGCTTTGCCTAGGGCGAGAATGGTAGCTTTGCCTGTGCTTGCTTCTTTTGCCATGGTCACTTACACTGAGAGGCAAGCTACAGCAATACCCTGTGGTGTGCGTAGTAGCTAGGTGTTGAACTATAGCTTGCAGGGAGGAGACAAATATTATGGCTCTCAGATGACAGTTTAATATAACATATATATTTTTGTCACTCAAAGTCAGGTGGGTTTTAGTTAAGAAGCGAAAAGATCATGTTAGCTAATTACTTCATACAACATATGTGCTCAATCAAACTCCACTCTTTATAGTTATGAAACTGGTGTGGTGGTAAGACCAAAGATTTCCAATCTTGGATCTGTTTGTTGATAATTAATATTGACGTACGTACAAGCTCTTTTATACTCTAGGAGTAGGAGGCATGAGGCATCCCCGGCCGTTCCTAATACCGTCCTCAGCATTCCCTGTCAACCGAATTTAAGGAATGCATCGGTTGCCTAAATTAAAAGTCAGGTCTTGAATTGGCTACAGCAGTTCAAATCATGCTCACTCATTGTCTCAAATACACATATCATGTTTCATGACTTAAAATCTCTAGCTAGTAGACTCTTGCAGAAATGCAGTCTTCAACTAACTCAAAATTAACTTGTTACTATCCAAAAAATTAAGGATCTTCCATGTTTTGAAAGAGAGAATAAATTATTAAATTTATGCTGGTGTCACCAACGTACTATATATATGTATATCAAATATGCAAGGAATACACACACACACACACAAATGTAACGTGTGCACGTCCATCCTAATTTATATCTATACGGTTTTCTAATCTTCAGCTGAATGATCATTTATTTCTGTCATTTGCTTCAGTTTTTGCTTCTGTTGTACATGATGATTAGTCCATCTACCGCCTTATCCGATCTCACTGTTTCTCTAGGCTTGTCTAGATAACTGAATTTCTAATCTTGCTTCAAAAAAAAAAATTAAAAAAAAAATTGAGGCCTACTGGCCTAGCCTCCACTATATATCATTAGGGGGATGGGCCCAAGCAAATTTGGAGATTAAGGCTAACAAAAAAACCTAAATATAAATTGTTGGGACACTTGTTAAATTTCACATCGAAAATGAGGTAATTCTAAACCCAACATATAAGTTGATGGGCTACTCCACCTAATGCCTATTGGTTTTAGTATGGTACCCCAGTCTGGCTTATACGTTTGCTTTCTGGTCGGGCCCAACAAGACTTCCCCCTAACAAACTGGTATCAGAGCCGGGTTCGGCATGTGGGCCGGTTGCACTGAAGATTGAGATGGACTCCACATCTGTATCGATTACGGGTTAGTCAAACCCGTTGCGTTGGTGTCTCAATTCCAACTGAACTAGACTTGTGATGGATTCACAAGTGAGATGGGTATTTGTTGGGACACTTGAGAAATCCCACATCGGAAGTGGGGTAATTCTGAACCCAACATATAAGTGGATAGGCTACTCCACCTAATGTCAATCGAACCCGTTGCGTGGGGTCTCAATTCCAACCGGGCTAGACTTGTGATGAATTCACAAGTGAGAGGGGATTTATTGAGACAGTTGTGAAATCCCACATCTGAAGTAAGGTAATTCTGAACCCAGCATATAAGTGGATAGGCCACTCCACCTAATGTCAATCGATCCCGTTGCGTGGGGGTCTCAATTCCAACCGAGCTAGAGTTGTGATGGATTCACAAGTGAGAGGAAGATTTGTTGGGACACGTGTGAAATCCTACATCCCCCGTTGCGTGGAGGTCTCAATTCCAACCGGGCTAGACTTGTGATGGATTCACAAGTGAGAGGGAGATTTGTTGGGACACTTGTGAAATCCCACATCGGAAGTGGGGTAATTCTGAACCCAACATATAAGTGTATCCATTTGTATCGATAACGGGTTAGTCGAACCCGTTGTGTGAGGGTCTCAATTCCAACCGACCTAGACTTGTGATGGATTCAGAAGTAAGAGAGGATTTGTTTGGACACTTGTGAAATCCCACATCGGAAGTGGGCTAATTCTGAACCCAACATATAAGTGGATGGTCTACTCCACCTAATGTCAATCGAAGTCGTAGCGTGGGCGTCTCAATTTGAACTGGGCTAGACTTGTGATGGATTCACAAGTGAGAAGGGGATTTGTTGGGACAATTGTGAAATTCCACATCGGAAGTGTGGTAATTCTGAACCCAGCATATAAGTGGATGAGCTAATCCACCAAATGTCAATTGATTTTGGGATGGTGCCCAAGTAGACTTCTCCCTAACAAACAGTTATCAAAGCCGGGTTCGACGGTTGGGGTTGGGCCGGTTGCACCGAATATTGAGATGGACTTCACATCTTTATCGATGACGGGTTAATCGAACCCGTTGAGTGGGGGTCTCAATTCCAACCGGGCTAGACTTGTCCACATCTTTATCGATGACGTGTTAGTCGAACCCGTTGAGTGAGGGTCTCAATTCCAATCGAGCTAGACTTGTAATAGATTCACAAGTGAGCGGGTAATTTGTTGGGACACTTGTAAATCACACATTGGAAGTGGAGTAATTCTGAACCCAACATATAAGTGGATGGGCTACTCCACCTAATGTTATTCGAACCCGTTGCGTGGGAGTCTCAATTCCAAGCGGGCTAGACTTGTGATTGATTCACAAGTGAGATGGGGATTTGTTGGTACACTTGTGAAATCCCACATCGGAAGTGGGGTAAATCTTAACCCAACATATAAATGGACGGGCTACTCCACCTAATGTCAATCGAACCCGTTGCGTGGGGGTCTCAATTCCAACCGGGCTAGATTTGTGATGGATTCACAAGTGAGACGGGGATTTTTTGGGACACTTGTGAAATCCCAAATCGGAAGTGTGGTAATTCTGAACCCAACATATAAGTGTATCCATCTGTATCAATTACGGGTTAGTCGAACCCGTTGCGTGGGGGTCTCAATTCCAACCGACCTAGACTTGTGATGGATTCACAAGTGAGAGGGGGATTTGTTAGGACACTTGTGAAATACCACATTGGAAGTGGGGTAATTCCGAACCCAACATATAAGTGGATGGGCTACTCCACCTAATGCCAATTGGTTTTGGGATTGTGCCCCAATCTGGCTTATATGTGGACTTTCTGGTCGGGCCCAACAAGACTTCCCCCTTACAAACCTCTATCAGAGCCGAGTTTGGCGGGTGGGCCGGTTGCACCGAATATTGAGATGGACTCCACATCTGTATCGATAACGGGTTAGTCGAACCCATTGCGTGGGGGTCTCAATTCCAACCGGGCTAGACTTGTGATGAATTCACAAGTGAGAGGGGGATTTGTTGGAATACTTGTGAAATCCCACATTGGAAGTGGGGTAATTCTTAACCCAACATATAAGT
Source organism: Persicaria tinctoria (assembly GCA_037127255.1). Classification (NCBI taxonomy): domain Eukaryota; kingdom Viridiplantae; phylum Streptophyta; class Magnoliopsida; order Caryophyllales; family Polygonaceae; genus Persicaria; species Persicaria tinctoria. The sequence continues at coordinate 95,853 of JBANSL010000019.1, read as the reverse complement.
GGATAGGCTACTCCACCTAATGTCAATCGAACCCGTTGCGCGGGGGTACCCCAATCTGGCTTATATGTGGACTTTTTGTTCGGGCCCAACAAGACTTCCCCCTTACAAACCTAATCAGAGTCGGGTTTGCGGGTGTGCCGGTTGCACCGAATATTGAGATGGACTCTACATCTATAACGATAACGGGTTAGTCGAACCCGTTACGTGGGGATCTCAATTCAAACCGGGGTAGACTTGTGATGGATACACAAGTGAGAGGGGGATTTGTTAGGACACTTGTGAAATCCCACATTGGAAGTGGGGTAATTCTTAACCCAACATATAAGTGGATAGACTACTTTACCTAATGTCAATCGAACCCATTGCGTGGGGGTCTCAATTCCAACCGGACTAGACTTGTGTTGGATTCACAAATGAGAGGGGGATTTGTTGGGACACTTGTGAAATCTCACATCGGAAGTGGGGTAATTCTGAACCCAACATATAAGTGGATGGGCTACTACAACTAATGTCAATCGAACCCGTTGCGTGGGGTCTCAATTCCAATTGGGCTAGACTTGTTATTGATTCAAAAGTGAGAGGATGATTTGTTGGAACACTTGTAAAATCCCACATCGGAAGGGGGATAATTTTGAACCGAACATATAAGTGAATGGGTTAATCAACCAAATGTCAATTGAACCCGTTGCGTTGAGGTCTCAATTCAACCCAGGCTAGACTTGTGATGGATTCACAAGTGAGAGGTGGATCTGTTTGGACACTTGTGAAATCCCACATCGGAAGTGTGGTAATTCTTAATCCAACATATAAGTGGATGGACTACTCCACCTAATGTCAATCGAACCCGTTGCGTAGGGGTATCAATTCCAACCAGACTTGACTTGTGATGGATTCAGAAGAGAGAGGGGGGGATTTGTTGAGACACTTGTGAAATCCCACATCGAAAGTGGGGTAATTCTGAACCCAACATATAAGTGGATAAGCTACTCCACCTAATGTCAATCGTCCCAGTTGCGTGGGGGTCTTAATTCCAACCGGGCTAGACTTGTGATGTATTCACAAGTGAGAGGGTGATTTGTTGGAACACTTGTGAAACCCCACATCGGAAGTGGGATAATTCTGAACCCCAACATATAAGTGGATAGGCTACTCCACCTAATGTCAATCGAACCCGTTGCGTGGGAGTCTCAATTCCAACCGGGCTAGACTTGTGATGGATTCACAAGTGAGATGGGGATTTGTTGGGACACTTGTTAAATCCCACATCGGAAGTGGGGTAATTCTTAACCCAACATATAAGTTGATAGACTACTCCACCTAATGCGAATTGGTTTTGGGATGGTGCCCCAGTCTGGCTTATATGTTGAACTTTCTGGTCAGACTAAACAAGACTCTCCCCTTAAAAACTGTAATCAGAGCCGGGTTCGGTGGGTGGGCCGGTTGCACCGAAGATTAAGATGGACTCCACATCTGTATCGATGACGGGTTAGTCGAACCCGTTGCGTGTGGGTCTCAATTTCAACCGGGCTAGACTTGTGATGGATTCACAAGTATGAGGGGGATTTGTTGGGACACTTGTGAAATCCCAAATCGGAAGTGGGTTAACCCAACAAATAAGTGGATGAGCTACTCAACCTAATGTCAATCGAACCCGTTGCGTGGGGTCTCAATTCCAACCGGGCTAGACTTGTGATGGATTCACAAGTGAGAGGTGGATTTGTTGGGACACTTGTGAAATCCTACATCGGAAGTGTGGTAATTCTGAACCCAACATATAAGGGGATGGACTACTCCACCTAATGTCAATTGGTTTTGGACAAGTGAGAGGTGGATATGTTGGGACACTTTTGAAATCCCAAATCGGAAGTGTGGTAATTTTGAACCCAACATATAAGTGGATGAGCTACTCCACCTAATGTCAATTAGTTTTAGGATGGTGCCCTAGTGTGTCTTATATGTTGTGCTTTCTGGTCGGGCCCAACAAGACTTCCCCCAACAAACTGGTATTAGAGTCGGTTTCGACGGTTGGGCCGGTTGCACCGAATATTGAGATGGACTCAACATCTGTATCGATGACGGGTTAGTCGAACCCGTTGTGTGGGGGTTTCAATTCCAACCGGGTTAGACTTATGATGGGTTCACAAGTGATAGGGGGATTTGTTGGGACACTTGTGAAATCATAAATCGGAAGTGGGGTAATTCTGAACCCAACATATAAGTGGATGGGTTACTCCATTTAATGCCAATTGGTTTTGGGATGGTGCCCCAGTTTGGCTTATATGTTGGACTTTCTGGTCGGACCCAACAAGACTTCCCCCTTACAAACTCGTATCAGAGTCGGGTTCGGCGTGTGGGCCGGTTGCAGTGAAGATTGAGATGTACTTCACATCTGTATCGATGACGGTTTAGTTGAACCCGTTGCATGTGGGTCTCAATTCCAACCGGACTAGACTTGTGATGGATTCACAACTGAGAGAGGGATTTGTTGGGACACTTGTGAAATCTCACATCGAAAGTAGGGTAATTCTGAACCCAACATATAAGTGGATGGGCTACTCCACCTAATGTCAATTGGTTCTGGTATGGTGCCCCAATTTGGCTTATATGTTGGACTTTCTGGTCGAGCCCAACAAGAATTCTCCTAACAAACTGGTATCAGAGCCAGGTTCGGCGGGTATCGATGACGGGTTAGTCGAACCTGTTGCATGGGGGTCTCAATTCCAACCGGATTAGACTTGTGATGAATTCACAAGTAAGATGGGGATTTGTTGGGACACTTGTGAAATCCCACATCGGAAGTGGTGTAATTCTAATCCCAACATATAAGTGGACGGGCTACTCCATCTAGTGCCAATTGATTTTTGGATGTTGCCCCAATCTGGCTTATATATTGGACTTTCTTGTCGAACACAACAAGACTTCCCCCTTACAAACTCGTATCAGAGCCGGGTTCGGCGGGTGGGCCGGTTGCATCGAAGATTGAGATGAAATTCACATCTGTATCGATGACGGGTTAGTCGAACCCGTTGCGTGGGGTTCTCAATTTCAACCGGGCTAGACTTGTGATGGATTCACAAGTGATAGGGGGATTTGTTGGGATAGTTGTGAAATCATAAATCGGAAGTGGGGTAATTCTGAACCCAACATATAAGTGGATGGGCTACTCCATATAATGCTTATTGGTTTTGGGATGGTGCCCAGTTTGGCTTATATGTTGGACTTTTTGGTCAGACCCAACAAAACTTCCCACTTACAAACTCGTATCAGAGCCGGGTTCGGCGGGTGGGCCGGTTGCATTGAAGATTGAGATGTACTTCACATCTGTATCGATGACGGTTTAGTCGAACCCGTTGCGTGGGGGTCTCAATTCTAACCGGACTAGGCTTGTGATGGATTCACAACTGAGAGGGGGATTTGTTGGGACACTTGTGAAATCCCATATCGGAAGTAGGGTAATTCTGAACCCAACATATAAGTGGATCGGCTACTCCACCTAATGTCAATTGGTTCTGGTATGGTGCCCCAATCTGGCTTATATGTTGGACTTTCTGGTTGAGCCCAACAAGACTTCCCCTAACAAACTGGTATCAGAGCCAGGTTCGACGGGTGAGCTGGTTGCACCGAAGATTGAGATGAACTTCACATTTGTATCGATGACGGGTTAGTCGAATCCGTTGCGTGTGGATCTCAATTCCAACTGGGTTAGACTTGTAATGGATTCACAAGTAAGAGGGAGATTTGTTGGGACAGTTGTGAAATCCCATATCGGAAGTGGGGTAATTCTGAACCCAACATATAAGTGGATGGGCTACTCCACCTAATGTCAATTGGTTTTGAGATGATGCCCTAGTCTAGCTTGTATGCTGGGCTTTCTGGTCGGGGCCAACAAGACTTCCCCCTAACAAACTAGGCTAAAGAAGATTTGTTGGGACACTTGTGAAATCCCACATCGGAGTACCCCAACAAGACTTCCCCCTAACAACTAACAAACACCAGTTTGTTAGGGGGAAGTTTTGTTGGGCCCGATCAGAAAGCACAACATATAAGCCAGACTGTGTCACTATTCCAAAAACCAATTGGCAACAGGTTGAGTAGCCTATCCACTTATATGTTGGGTTCAAAATTACCCCACTTTCGATGTGGGATTTCACAAGTGTCCCAAAATAAATATATACGGTCGGGAGTTTTCATTAATTTATACAATCTTCTTTAGTCTAGTTTATCAATATTAAGGCTTTTTTATCTAGATACTGAGAGATCAAGTTTTGACATGCTTTTAATTAAGAAAGGGCATTCCGTTGTCGATTTCTCTCGCTCCGGAACAATGAGATGCATAACCATCTTTTCTTGGAGTGCTCCTTCACAATCAATTTTTGAGATAGAATCCGGAGGATATTTCGATTGCCGCAAACCGTGGTCTCACTACAGCAGAGGCTGGAGTGGATTAGAGCCTTGACAAAGGGTAGGAGTGCCCTACTGCCATGGTCAAGGCTCGTGTGTTTGCTGTTGGAACGGTTGTTTATTTCATATGATAGGCACGAAACTCTTGGTTATTTGACGAGAATCCGATGCCCGAGAAGGTGGTGCTAGGCTCACGATGACGCATGTCTTTAGACTCCTACCTGACTTTCCCGGTGGAGATGGTTCACTCTATTTGACGCACTCTCGGATCCATTGATTGTTTTGTTAGTGATTTTTGCTGCGTATGCCATGGGGTCTTGCATGACTCCATGAGTACGTTTTATGTTGTATAGTTAGATATTTTAGCTAGTCGTCTGGAAATTAGTCAGGTCGTCTTTCATTATATATATATATATATATATATATATATATATATATATATATATATATATATATATATATATATATATTTACTCTTCATCCAAAAAAAGAAAGAATTGACAACAATAACCTTCGAAAAACCCTTATCTCAAGCAATATGGAAGGCGTTGCTGATCTAATTAATTAAAGCATATATGTGAAGATTTGGTTCCCTCGACTTGCAATTACTATAGTCTGAAATCTAAACACCTTAATTCGATCAATTCTGCCATACCTACAAAGACTTGAACATACTCTTATAACATGCATAGATTTATTAATTATTCGTATATTAAAAAAAAAGGAACAACCATTTTAATTTACATGATGAACATCCCATCAATCAACTTACATTTCATTCTCGTCAATCGTCGTAATGACCGAGTGGATCCTCGAGCTCCTCGTTGTTCAATCATTTCAACAAGGTTGTCTAAGCCCCGGGGAAGATCGAAGCAGAGTGTCGTTATTGTGGTCATTGGCACAAGATAACGAATAACTTGGGTTAGTTTGAAGAATCATCTAGCGAAGAAGCATCATGAAAAGGTTGATGAAGCATCGGGATCGTCGGGTAATTAGTAATTAATTTAGTATTGTGTTGTGTGAAGTTTATGATGTTATGAAAATACGAACTTATGAAGTACTAAATAAAGTAGGAACTACGAAGTAAGTTAGTTTTCGTTGTAATGGCATGCATGAAGCACCGAGCGCGATCCCGATCAAGGCAATGAATCCGGTACGGGTTCAAGAAGGGGAATGGACATGGCAACTACGGACGCCATATCGAATCGAAGCATCAGGAGAAACTCGGCTTGGCGAAAGGCCGAACTCAACTTTCCGGGTACGCAACTACTTTCTCTCAACCCCTGGTTTATGGAGTTATATATGATTACGCTAGTTGCAGTGATAACTTTGCTGAAATGATAGTTGCGGAAGGTTTAGCTTAAAACTTTGCACAACGTTTATGTTTCAACGAATTTATTACGGAAAATGTTCATCCCGCTTGGCAATCTATGAGTCGAAACACGATTAAGAGGAAGATGATAAAAAGGTATATATAACACCCGTAAAGCTGAATTAATTGACTATTTTAAAAAATTTAGGGATTTACATGTTTCGATTTGTAGTGATATTTGGACCGACCACTGGCAACACCACTCATATATGGGTGTCACATGTCCCGTAACATACGGCCCGTAAAATGAACGATTCATTTTACACAAACGAGTTTTGGGTTTTCGAGTTTTTGACGAGGCACACACGGCCCGTAACATAGCTTCAGTCCTTTTAAGAGTTTTACAAGACTATAGATTGACTCAAAGAGTTTTTTCAATTGGTTTTGACAACTCATCCACCAACACCGCCTCTATCCCGGAGTTAACCCAATATTGTTAGCCCGGGATAGGGGGAAGATTTTTCCATATTCGTTGCGCACCTCATATTTTAAACTTATGTGTTCAAGATGGTTTAAATTATTTACAAACGGTTATTGGACCTATTCGATATGTTTTGTGGGCACTTTGGCGAAACAAACAGTGTCTCAACCATTGGCACCAATTTTGCCGAGCAAACAATGCGTGCCCGAAGAACTTCCCCCGAGATGTTAGCACGCGGTGGAACTCGACATACGTATAGAATGATTTATGATTCTTATCAATACAGAGAACTTCGATCTTTCCGCTTTTGCCACCCAAAACATCGAAGGTTCAAACGTTTTTGGGGATGTGTGGGTGGTTGCTCGAGATGTAATTGAGGTTTTCAAGGTTTTCCATTATGCAACCGAAACTTTTAGTCGTGCTTAATTCCTACATCTAGTGTTTTATGTTTTGTCGCTATGAACATCGTCATAGCCCTTCAGGACGGGCTTCAAGTGCAATGCATCTCCGACGCTGTTTTCACCATGCGGGAGAAATGGTTGTCTTATTACAAAGTTATTCCTGATATTTTCCTCGTAGCTTGTTGTTTCGACCCTAGATACAAATTAACTGGGCTTCAAAAGTTTTTAGAAAACTATTTTCCTACATTCGATGTCCAAGATGATCCTGATTGCAATGTTTCAATTATAGTTGCTAGAGTTAGGGGGATACTTGAAGCATTATATACTCATTTTTCTACTAGCGCTAGAGCGCCTAATATCCCTCATATTGCGTCTTTCCGCTCGAGCGGCTCCTCCCGCACTAGTCTTTCAGCTCGAACTAAGGCTCTTGCCAGAGATATTTTCGGCACAAAGAGGTCGAGGTCTTCGTCAAGCCCGCACTCGGAGCTCAACGAATATTTTTCTACTAACTTTGAATTTCACAATGATGAAAATGAAGATTTTGATATTTTAGAATGGTGGGGCCGAGTAGAAAGGCATCGCTTTCCAACCTTGCAGGTGATCGCCTAACAAATACTTGGAGCCCCTTGCTCCACCGTCGCAGTGGAACAATTATTCAGTCTAGGTGTACAAATTCTAACCGAGAAGAGATCAAGATTGCTCCCCGAGAACCTTGAAGCACAAGTATGCCTCACCGATTGGAAGAGGACAGAGATGAGAATTCAGAGGAACCTCTTGTCCACCGAAACAGAGCTTGAGGATGGAATAGACTCGGAATCGTTCGGGACATCCGTGGCGGTGGAGTAGTCGATGGCGATCGCCCATCCGACCCCGACGAATAGCCGAATAGGTAAGTGGGGTTCAGACAACAAGTAAAAAAACTACGTGGCCTTTGATTCCTCTTTCCCGTGAGGATACGTATGCAATTGGAAAACCGGTTCAAGCCCTTCTTCCCTCCCTTTTTTTTCCCAACTCAAACAACAATAAACACCAAACGGTATTACACAAAACGACAAAAAATATCACAAAATCGTTCAACGCAAGGTCGAAATCCGTTCAACCTTGACCTAACCCGGCGGGTAGCCCGGTTTCCTCCCTAACACGTGGCCCAACCCGTAGATCCGTTGGCCCAACTCGGCAGGTCGGACCCGTGGCCACGTATACTCCGGGAGGAAAAAAAATGAAAATTAGTGGTATTTTCTGTAAATTTGCCCAATATCAATTCAAACATGACAGAGTGGAAAGAAATAGAAGGCGCAGACAGAAGATGATAAGGGTTTAGCCAACAAAAGGAAAAGCCCCTATCTTCCCTTCCTTCTATCACTTCGTATTGCTTCAACGTTGCGACGTAATAGCCCTTATCCTTTCTTCTCGAGTCTACTTTATATGATCAGAACAATGTTTTAGGGCGTCTTCCGCTCTGATTTTAACATATATTTTCTGTTATTAAAGCTTCAAGGTTGGATATGGCCGAGCAGTCGATTCGGGAATGGACCGGCATTCAGCAGTTCCCCGCCGCTACGCAGACTAAGTTGCTCGAATTATTGGGGAAATTGAAGCTTGAGGTTTAATATTTCCCTCCCTTTCCCTTTTCATTGTTCGTCCTGGTCATACAAATTTAGGTTCTGATTGAATTGTTCATTTGATATGTCTTTTGTAACACTTTTGATTCAGAATGTTGGCTCTTTGACCATTCTCGTTATGGGAAAAGGAGGTGTTGGGAAATCATCCACTGTTAATTCTATTATTGGTGAGAGAGTGGTGCCTGTCAGTGCTTTTCAGGTAAATAAATTCTCTTTGGTCTCCGATATTAAGATGTCCAACACTCCAACTACTGTCCGAGGGAGTTGTTCATTTATCCATTCCAATTTCCTTTTTTTAGCTTAGGGTCTTGTTTGTTCAAGCCATGTGAAATTTGCAATCGGATTTCATCTTCTTATGCAGCATGCTTAATCATCTAGTGCAGTTTTAATGTTTTACATAATTTTAGTAGTATCAAGAGCTATTTTCTTTTCATGCTTCTGCATTGCTGTTTCTTGCTCTGTTGAATTTGCAAATGCAGGATTGTTTAGTATGCATCAGGTATCAAATTGGAATCCGTATGGCTATTAACCAACCCAATATCCATGGAAGGGCACTTATGGGGAATGGATTTCATACCCATACTTTATACCCAACCAAGAGGGGATATGACCCATTCCAAGTAGTAGAAAGAAGAGAAGAGGGAGAAGTGGGGTGGGATGGTGGTGTGGGCAGGCACGGAACGAGAAATTAAAATTCGGGTAGGCTAGATAGGCTAAATTTTTCTCATACGGATAATTTTATTAACAAAACCCTTAATTTAATAAATAAATAATTTTTTATTAGTTTTCCTTAATATTTTTACCTATCATTTTATTTTTGTAAAAATGGGGCGGGCTGAAGCGGACCCCAGCCCACCCCTGGGTCCGTCCCTGTGTGTGGGTGCATGGTGAAAGTGTAAAATTTATAATTTTACTCCAAAGTTCTATCCAAACATCCAATACTAGTACTCCATACCAGCACCCCATACTATGCAGATATCCATATCAACTTTAACTAAACACCCTTTTAATGCCTTCTTGGGTTTTCCTTGACTTAGCAGGAATTTGTCCTTTTTGAAATATATATATACATATATGTATACATTGTGTGTGTGTGTGTGCACGCGCGCGCGTGTGTGTTGATCTGACATGATTCTTTTTAAATCATACTGATACATCTATACACTAGTCTGAAGGATCCAGGCCTGTGATGGTTTCGCGTGCAAGGGCAGGATTTACATTGAATATCATTGACACTCCAGGTCTGGTGGAAGAAGGATATATTAATGACCGAGCACTTGAAATGATCAAGAGGTTTGTATTGCGGTGGTGCATTGTTATTTTGGGGGTATTCTCACCTGCATTTTCCCCCTATCAAGAATGTATTGTGTTAAATTTCAGTTAAAATTTTTGCATTATTTTCATTTTTCCATCCATTTTCTTCTCTTTTTAGAGTAGTCATCTTGGCTGCTCCAAAACATACAACTAGTTAAACTTTGGTAGTGGACATACCAAGGGAAACCCGCGAAACAATTCTGCTCTGTAAATAAAAAAGCGACACTTAAACGCTCGTTTCACACTTTAAGCGTATCGCCGCCCAAAATGCTTTAATATGCTTGAAGCGAGCAATGTCCATGATGCGCCTTAAGCGATGAAGTGACAAAGCAAGCACTTCATGGAAAAAAAGCATATTTTTCAAATTTATTGATAGTTTTTAGAAGTAAGCTCATGTTTTTGAAAGAATAGAGTTATTTTAAAGAACGAACGAGAGTAATAGTAGTATGGAGTTAATGAGGGAAGAGTTTGATGATGGAGTTGATATGGATTTACAAAATGATATTTGTGATAGTGCTTTGCATGATGAGGGGGAGGATAGTAGCTCAGAATCTAAATAAGTTTACTACCTTGTATTTTGGTTTCACTAGTTTTCCTTTTGATATGATCAGAACAATATCTCTAATGCATATGTCCTGCATTTCAATGGAAATTACAGTCACAGAGTCTGACTACTAATCTGAGTTTAATGTTATGTTAGATACTGTGGCGTCCATTGTCAATAATTCTCAAAGAAACCTGCTGCATTCAATCCTAACTGTGTAAGATATGTTTTTAGTCATCAGTACCTCCTCAGCAACTTTATGCTAGTTCCCTTAAGAACATGATTACCTCACCTGGTTACATTACTAAACTAAGCAGATTAAGGGAGAGAAATGATTCATCTTGAAGTCATAGCCTCGTAGGTTTAGGAAATTTGCCACTTCTCTGGATTTAGAAGGTATGGCCTTTATTAGACATTATAATGTTCCAACTCCTGCATCTATTGATCTTAATACAATTTAGTGGTTATATCTATCTGTGATCTGAAAGAGAGAGCTGTGGTAGGATTATGGTGGGTGAAATTTAATGCTCAGCTCGGTATTTTCTAGAATGATGAATGTTGGTTTTGATACAAGGTTATTTCTGGGGTTTTGTGGTGCAGGTTCCTTCTTAACAAGACAATAGATGTGTTGTTATATGTGGATCGTCTAGATGCCTATAGAGTGGATAACCTTGATAAACAGATTATCAAGGTCATAACTGACAGTTTTGGAAAAGGAATATGGCAACGATCTGGAGTTGTTCTTACACATGCTCAGCTCTCTCCACCTGATGCATTGAGTTATGAAGATTTTTTCACAAAACGGTCTGCGGCTATCTTAAATGTTATTTGGGAAGGTTCAGGAATGAAGAAGTGGGAATCTTTTGTAAGTGTCTCTACCTAACTATATGATTTATCAACCCGTTAGGCTATTTAGTTTCCTTTGCATAGCTCCAAAACAATTTATGTATGATGAAAAGCAGGTTAGTAGCAAGAACACAGGACGTTTATTCACAATTAGGTCAACATCTTGCCCCTAGCATTTATCAAACCAAAGTTTAGACTTCTGCTAAAACTATGATAAATAGTGCATGTTAGAACTATGTCAACGGATTTCAGCCTGTTCTAGTAATTGTTTGATGGCAGCTACTTCTATTATGGGATTTATGGATATGTTTGGTGCAATTCGAAAAACCAAGAGGGATTGGCATTCTTATGGTTTGGTATGAATTTGGACCTTAATCTTTATTGCACGAGCATGTTGGATAAGGGAAAGGGTTCTTTACTTGATGTCTGTGAATATGCTCTACACGTCTTAGATCAATGAAGCTAAAAGTTTCTTGTATTATTAATTCTTATACTAATATTGAAGCTAATGAAAAATCATCTTCAGGAATCCGCCATCCCTGTAGTTTTGGTTGAGAACAGTGGAAGATGCAACAAGAATGACAATGCTGAAAAGGTTGATAAACAGATTCTTTTGTAATCTGTATTCTGAATTTGCCATCCATGGATTGTATAGTACATTTTTTCGTTCCTTTAAAAAATAAAATTATTTGAAGCTCACTTGTTTAGCTTTTTACCAGATTCTTCCAAACGGGGTTGCATGGATTCCTAATCTAGTAGAAGTAATAAAAAATATAGTCTCTAATGGAAGCAAGGCTATTTTGGTTGACCAAAAGTTGATTGAAGGGCCAAATCCCAATCAAAGAGGCAAGATGTGGATCCCGTTAATTTTGGCATTTCAAGTAAGTTAATGAAATAATCTGTTTGTCAATTGGCTTGACCACATAATGTTTAGATGACATGTAATTAGTTGAGCGTTGGCACCAAGATGCTTGAAAGCCTTTAACATAGAAGGTGAACAATTACAATGTTTATAATCGACCTTGTTTCATTTCTGCTTTATTGGGCAGTATCTGTTTGTCATCAAGGGAATTCAAAGAGCAATCAAGCGGGATATTGCCACAGAACCTAGACAAATGTGGGAGGTCCGTGATCCAGGCCGCCGTTGAATTTGACTGCTATGCGTATTTCATCCTTGTTCCGTAGAAGAGCTAAGAAAGTACTTGTGTGCTGCCCCTTCTCCCATCATCTTCTGCAAGTGACAGTCTGATTTTGTAAGCAGTTTAGACAACCACTTGAGTTGCAGTGTTTCCTTTGGAAAAAGAAGGCACTGATCTTCAATCCCCCCCCCCCCCCCCTGTGTTTTGGTTTGTTGTTTAGACTAGATGAATGGTCTTTGTTGTATTTTACTGCTCTTGAGTTTCGATTGTTTTAATTAAGTTGAAATCTCGTATACATAAAATGTTATGCTCTGCCACGATTCACATTAGCTAATAATAATTGTAATAAAAAAGAAGAAGATAATGACAGTATCAAATTTGACAATATTGTATGTAATGTAGGTATAGTATGATAGTAATGTGTTTTCTTAAAATGCGGTTAGATCATACTGTATTATCAAGTAATGAAGGAAACTGAAAATATAGGTAAAAAGGGAGGGGAGGTAAAAGGAAAAGTAAAGGGCAAAGGGTGGATCTGTTGGCCATCTGCTGAGGAGTGAGGACTGTTTTGACACAACAAGTATTCAAGGAATGCAACATCCCTCTACTATCTGATCAGATTTTCAGTTTCGTTGGCTGGAAACATAGCTCAACTCTTAATATTATCAGGGACTTTGTGGGTAGCTCCCGGATGAGGGATATTGCCTTCTGCTGATGGGAGATTTGGTACCACAGAAATCAGCTTGCATTCGGAAACGTGCCTGTGTAACAACTAAAGACATCAGAATGTTTCTCTCCTCAGTGGCACATACGTGGGATGCAGCCAAGAGTCTTTGACTCGGATGAGGAGGGCTCGTCAGAGTCTCGATCGTTCGACCGGGGTGCATGGTGTTTTTCTCCATCGAGGTCGGACTCAACAGCCACACAGAATGGTCAAATGGGATAAACCTCCACTTTGTTTCCACAAATTAAACTTTGATGGTTCGTTTCGTACTTTCGTGGTGATGGCTTTGGCCTCGTATGGTTTCACTATTAGGGATGGTTCGGCCGCGATTCTTGATCAAGGGTGGGGGAAGTGTAATTCCTCCTCTGCAATTTTTCCGGAGGATTTGGGTCTCCGACAGTGGGTGTTCCGAGCAAAGGAGTTGGCACTGGACAAGCTGCCTATTTGTTGGTGGGGGTGGGGGGGGGGGGGGGGGGGGTGGGGGGGTGGGGTTTCAAGTTACTCTTCTGAGAATATTGAGTCAGACACAAAACTAGATCTCACTTCATTCTGTGAGAATATTGAGTCAGACACAAAGCGAATGCTGCTGCAAATACTGGCTCAATATTCCTACCAACAGAAGTTTGGAGGATGACACAGAATTGCGGGTTCTCATTTCGTTCACAAGGACGCTCTAGGATATACTTCTGCCAGATGGCAGTAGTTTTATTCTAATTTTTTTCCTCATTTCAGAAAAAAAAAAAGAAAAAGAAAATAGGCAAAGGGTGCAGTAAAAGCATATACAGTACATTATGCATTGGACGATCTGGCTAGTTTGTAACTAATTTGTGTTCAGACTGGAGAAATTGCCAACAGTTGACAGATTCCAGCTAAGAGTGAACCAAAATCAGAAAAACTGGTCCAGTGCAAATATGCACTGGCTTGAATCAAACAATGGGAATTCTCACAAAATTAAAAATGGGGGAAAATAATAATAAATTTGTGAGGAAAAATACGAAATGGAAAAAACCGCCACTTGGATGGAATAAACTAAAATTTGATGGATAATCCCCGTCGCAAGGGGGATAGCTCGATGGGTTTTGTTATCCGGGATTAGGAAGGCCAGCTTGTTTCTGCGGGGTCCAGACTCTAGGCCAACAACCCCCTATTATTGCAGAAGCTTGTGCGCTACGCCAAGGCATCATAAGAGCGAGGGAGTTGAGACTGGATAAAATCCTCATTGAAGGGGATTCTCTTATAATTATTTACTACCTGAAAAACAGTAGGTTTTGTCCATGGGATATTGAGATTCTCATGTCTGACATCTGTTCTTTATTGAAAGGTTTAAAGAAGTATCCTTCTCTCACATACTTTGCAATGGTAACCGCATGGCTGACAGGATTGCGTTTTTGGATCGCAGTTCCGATTGTTGGTGCGATTTGCGAAATGTAGCCTCAATTTGATTGTGAAAACCGCTTTGAAAATCTGTGAAAACCCGTGTTTGATTTGCTGTGGCGTGGTATAAAGAAGACCACTGCCTTAGAAGCGAAATTGCCCCGACACCACGGTGCAGGTTGGCTACTGGCGTCGCCCCCCAAGGAAACACAACGGCTTCTCAGGCGTGCACTCGCCGTCGAAGCAAAGGAACCACCCATGACCCAGAACGGTTACAGAGGAAGAAGAGAGAAGGAGGAGATTGAGTTGCTCTGTGTTGAAAACTGAAGGGAGAACGTCGGTTTTAAACAGAAGAAGGGACGCTCCACCTCGCTGAGATCTCGGAAAAGATCAAAACCGTCGATTTTAAACAGAAGAAGGGACTATCTGAGGCCTTTTAATGGAAAAAATTAATACCCGACGTAAAATGTGACCAGCACCACACCGTGTCACGAACACAAACCGGACCGGCGGCGGTGGTGCGCGCGTATGGGACCCCTATCCCACTCTCAATAACTCCTTGAAAAACCCCTTCTTAAAAACAATTCCACAACCTCTTTTGTAATCAATGTGGGACTTTAAAAGAAGTTCAAAAGGCACATTTGAAAAACCCCATATGAACATTTCTCTAACACCGATAACCCTAACTTACAAAGTGATTAAGGTCTCCTTGACCTCATCCGAAAGGATGCTATCAGATAGCGTCTTCGACGCACCCAAATTCTTACCTAATAAAAAAAAAGTGCATTATGCATCGGATGTACATTACAGTCGGACCCGCCCGATTTGATTGAGGCATTGGCCCCATGGGCATGAGGGCAGTTCCAGTGTTGCAGACAAGTGAGTGGTTGGTAGTTGGTACATTGTTATTGTTATTGTTAGGGTTGGCAGTGGCAGAGGGTTATTTGGGCACCGTAACTGTGACCAGCTAGCGAAACCTCCACCTCTTGTTTCTTTCTTTGTTTCAGGCATCTATCTGCTTAGCTTAGCTACTGAATTACTGGTATTGTATCTATCTATCGGTCTATCCTATCCATGTATTTTGATTGATTTATTACGGAGTGGAGTACAATTTACAAACCTGCTACTGCTACTAGCAGTGCCTGCAAGTGCCAGTAGTAAATTTAATTGTTACTGTTGGGTAATATTTTAAGGTTTGGATTAGATGTAGTGTAGCACGCTACAAACAACATCTACAGCTTACAAGGAAGGGGCAAGTCTGAAGAAGAAGCCCTAGCTTTGCGCAGCAGCCTCTTCTTAACAGCTACAGAGTATTCTCTGTCCTATGCCCTATTCAAATATCTCCCTTTGACCTCCCATTACCAATTTGACTACCTAATTCAAAGCAAATCTCTGTTTTTCTTCTCTTTTTGGTTTTGGTACCACCTCCATCGAGTGTTAATTAAAATTCAAATAGATAGGTAGAGATGGGCGAGGGTCGGAAGAAAAAGAAGAGAGGCGGTGCTAAGAGGAAACTAACCCCTGAGCAGGCACTCGCTCTCAAATCTGTCAATGAATGGGTTTCGCTACACTCTTCTAATTCTCTTGTTGGTGTTGATGTTGATTTTGATGATTTTCTTCCTCATTCTCCTCCTCCTCCTCCTCCCAAAGTCATCTTTGAACTGCATTCCCATTCCACCTGCAGCGATGGCTTTTTGTCCCCCACTGCCGTTGTTGAGAAAGCCCATCTAAACGGGGTTTGTCTTCCTCCTCCTCCTCCTCAGTTTCCTTCTTTTGTATTATTTCATTAACTTGTGCAGAGCAAGGTTTATCTTCCATTTGTGATTTGTGATTTGTGATTTGTGTCTCTGTGACTGTGAGATCGGCAAATTCTAATCTCCCCTTATTTTGTGTAACTTGTGTTCACCTTAATTTGAATTTGGACCTTTATTATGTTATGTCGCTTAGACAATAGACACTCTTTGTCGAATCATTATCATATCTGAATCCTCCTCGAGAAGGATAAGCTTGTGAATCGAAGGAACAAGGCCATTCATTACTTGTTCTTTCACACCTAACATCCCTCATTTATGTTTCAGTCCACTATCTTGTTTTAAAGTGAAATAGAATATAGTCCCCATTGAATCTTTCTGTACGTGTAACTATCTCTTCCTTTTTTAGTACGGTGTTCTAATGCCATGACTTCATTACAAGGGGCTGTTTCATCCAGTTTTAGAGTGGTTGATCATTTAGCTTCCTTAGCCTTTTCTTTTCTTTCTTTTATTTTTTCAACCTCCGGGGTTGTGTTTCTTGTTTTATTTCTCATGATGTTAGGAGTTTAACTATCATTGCTTGATTGTATGTAGCCACTTTTTATCCTTAATAAACTTGTAAGTGAGAATACTGGCTCTCCTTTTGACCCCAAAAATCAAACCAAAACAAAAACTAT
The DNA here is from genome assembly GCA_037127255.1 of Persicaria tinctoria. Lineage (NCBI taxonomy): Eukaryota > Viridiplantae > Streptophyta > Magnoliopsida > Caryophyllales > Polygonaceae > Persicaria > Persicaria tinctoria. The sequence continues at coordinate 79,267 of JBANSL010000019.1, read as the reverse complement.
ATCTACTAACTGTATCTAATACGAATTACGTTTTTGTCCAACTTGTATCCGAAGAGTTAACCAATATTGGAAAATGTTTCTCATTTTTCCAGATCTTCAAGAGTTTACTGCTTGATATTCGTTTGTGTGCATGTGGATGCATTTTCAGATCTATTCTAGACACACTGCTCTTTACTGCAAGTGTATAGATGAGTGATTTGCTTGTTACCTACCCTCAAAACAGGTGAAGGTACTTGCTCTTACTGACCATGATACAATGTCTGGTATACCTGAAGCCCTAGAGGCTGCTCGGAGGTTCGGCATCAAGATCATTCCAGGTGTGGAGATCAGTACAATTTTTCCTTTGAGGTTAGTGTTTAATGCTTAGCTTTATATATTCTTTTGAACCAGTTTACCTACTATAGATTGATTGATACATAATAATAGATCATGTAAAAAATGCCGTCAGTGGAGCTGCATTTTTAAAACTTGGTCTTGTTTGGTTTGCAACTTTGCATTCTCAACATGTTGTGACCAGCTTATGTTAGCATTTTGTTTAGTTGCCTGTTCTGTAGAAGCAAAAAGGAAACTTAAGAAAGAGGTGCTTCTGTTTGATGAATAAAAAGAGAAGAGAACCTATGATACCAATTTCATTTTTGAAGAGCAAATAGCAGTTGAAGTCATAAAATAATGTATTTATGCCTTCTAGACTTGCCACAGACATCAGGATTTGGTTCTCCAATTTAGCGATATCCTATTTGTCAACTTGTGCAGGATTTGATTATATTTATTTTGGTATCTGTTGGTACATTTGAATTATCTGAGCCATGTCTTGAGAAGTAAAATCACTTCTTTTCCTTTGAACAACCCACCTGAAAATTAGCTTCTTTTGGATGATAGTAATTGTGATGAATGAAATGTCCACATAGATTCATATTGACTTATCAATGAAGTGATTGATTCTGATGAAATTGAATGGATGGACAGTGAGGATTCTGCATCTGAAGAGCCAGTTCACCTTCTTGCATATTATAGTAGCTGTGGACCAACCAGACTTGATGATTTTGAGAAATTCTTGGCCAACATAAGAGATGGACGTTACCTCCGTGCCAAAAACATTGTTTCCAAATTAAATAGGCTGAAAGTGCCTCTCAAGTGGGAGCATGTTACAAGAATCGCAGGCAGTGGAGTTGCACCTGGTAGGCTGCATGTTGCTAGGGCACTGGTTGAGGCTGGTTATGTGGAGAATCTGAAGCACGCATTTGCCAGATACCTCTATGACGGTGGACCTGCTTATAGCAAGTGAGTACTTTTTGATATGGCAAGGATTTGAATGAAGACATGACTTTCAGTGACATTTTGGTTGTTCCATAGGTAGTGTTGGAATCCACTTGGGCTTAACTCAGTCCGGCAAAAGCTCCTTTCTAGAAAGTATTAAAGATGTGTTATAAGAAAGGATATTGAAGAGAATTGCACTTCTTTTACAAGTATGCTCAGTTCGTCTTTTGTTACTGATGTAGGGGAGCTGAGCCTTCCGCTGAAGCAGCAGTTCAATTCATATGTGAAACTGGAGGTCTAGCAGTACTAGCCCATCCGTGGGCATTGAAGAATCCCATTCCAATCGTCAAGAGTTTGAAAGAGGCAGGGCTTCATGGGATTGAAGTTTACAGGAGCGATGGTAAACTAGCAGGTACCTGATTCTTCAAACCTTTGATAAATAAATAAATAAACAAATAGTGCTTTATTGAGGTGCTCAGATGCGAATAATAGGGCATTTGATATTTTGAGAGGTATATATGATGTGGTAGCAAATGATACAACTACAAGCTACAAGTGTAAAATATGAGCTCATTGCTCGGGGTAATCTCTCATCATTGTCAAGTTAGCAACCACGCCTTTATGCCTAACTGTACCTCTGCTATCCAGCATTAGAATCATAGGACCAATTAATATATACCTTGATTGGAGAATCTGTCCCCTGTCAGCCTCTTATGCTTTGCTCGACAAGATATACAATACACAAAGCTGTGTTGTGTTGTGTTATGCTTTGTAGCAAGTGCATCCATCCTTGAGCAAGTATGAGTTGTTACTTTAGTGAGCAATTGCATCCATCCTTGATAAGAGTGTGGGTATAAGGGATTGTTGATTACCAAGGTGCTACTTAGTAGTGTAGCAGTAGCACAACTTATGTTATGACGACTTGTTTTCCTCTATCCAAGGCAACCCGAGTTGATGATTTTGTTTTTCTTGGCATGGCTTCATGTCTAACAGTATACAGTGAGCTAGCAGAGAAGCATGGCCTGGTGAAGGTGGGAGGATCAGATTATCATGGGAGGGGGGGACAGAATGAGAGTGCACTTGGGAGTGTGAGCCTTCCAGCGGTGGCTGTGCACGAGTTTCTCAAGGTAGCTCGGCCTATCTGGTGCAAAGCTATAAGACAAGTTGTAGAGAGATATGGTGAGGATCCATCAGAGTCAAATCTGCAGCAGATCACCAGGTACGAGAAGTCGAGAATTAGTCGCGATGCAGGTGGTGGTGGTGGCAAGGAGATGATAGAGGTGTGTTTATCATCTTGGATGACCCAACAAGAAATCAAGGACACGGGCTTTGAAACCACAATGTTAAAGCTACGGCCGCACTGAACATTAACTTAAGCTTTCCCTAGGCCTAGGGAGGATATTGTATTTGGAGGGACTGGTTTTTAGCCTTTATTCTTTTTTTTTCAAGTTTCCACAAGCTTTGTTTATTTTTTTATATCTAACAATAAGTGCGCCCTTCGAGTTCAATAGGACGAGTCCAATAAATCAACGCGTTTATTTTCAACTTCGTGCTCTAACATAATCTTTACCTATAGGAGATGGAGATCAAATCTTAATTGTAGAAAACTTAAACAATGATTCATTTTTATTTATTTTAGTTACTTTATTAAATTACTCAAATAAGTTTTAACTTAATATATATTCTTTTTATCTATCACATACGGAGTATTATTTTATCGCAAGTATTGTTTTTATGTTTTCTTCTTATCGATCTAAAATAATCTAGTTAAATGTAAGATTTGCTATGTTAATTTTGTTGTTTTACTTTTTACTTTTTTTAGTTTAATTCGAATGGGTTCATTCACTATATATTTTAATTATGTATTATATATAACTCATTTAAAGGGTTGTTCATCCAACATTTTTACTTTCTATAATCATATTATTATATATATTCATTTTGAGAGAATAGAATCCTACATTTTAAAAAAAATATTTTTTTTAGGTTACTCCTTTAATCTAACAAATATTCATGCATAATTGTTAAATTTATTTTTATTATTACCTTATTTTACTTTGTTCAAAACTATACAGAGTTTTTAACAAAATATTTCTATTTTTGTTAATAATTCTTTTATTTTGATCACATTGACGAAAAAAACAAAGAGATGTTGATAATCAAAACATAAATAATTCAATTTCATTTTCTACTAATAATTTTTAATAATAAAATAAAACTATTGCGAGTTTAATTATATATGTTTTCAAATATTTGCAACATTTGTTCCAAGATTTGATTTTTTTTTCAAAATATTCACTAAAAATAAATAATTAAAAAAATATTCAAGCTTTCAAAATATTTACAAAAATATTCATTTTTTGTAGGTCTCGGAAAAATGCGGTCTGAGACCCTGTTTTATTAAAAAGGTGAAAATTTTGAAATTGAAGGAAAATGAGACAAAAAAATACCAAAAAAAAACACGGTCTGAGACCGCGTTTTTATTGTTAATTTTATTTTGGGATAAATTACGTAATTTTTTAATTTGTTTACACTAAAGACGCGGAGTGAACCCGCGTCTTTTTTTTTTATTGAGGAAAAGGGAAGACGGCCAGACAGACGGGGTAAACATGGAGCTCCACCGCTGGACGGCCGAAGGAGGAAAGAATGGCGCCAGAGGAGGAAGGAGGAGAGGCCGGAGGAAGGTGGAAACGCCGGATCCCGCTTGAAGGAGAGAGATTGGAGCCCGGAGGTCGCTGGGAATGAGGAGAGAGGAGGCGATTTTCGAGCAGCCACCGGAGGCGACCTCCGTCCTCTCGAGCGCCCGCGGAAGAGGAGAGAGGAGGCGAGCAGGCGGCGCAACACCCTCTCGAGCGCCACCACCCGTCGACCCGGGTTCTCGACAGTAGCCTCCTCCTTCCTCCTCCCGCGCCTCCTCCTTCTTCCTCCGTCAACCTCCAACCCCGACGCCCTCTCTCCTTTCTCTTCCTTCCCAGCCACATCCTTCCTCCGGCCTCTCCTTCCAGCGGGATCCGGCGCCCCCTCCTTCCTCTGGCCTCTCCTCCGACATCGTTCCTTCCTCCGACGACCTCCATTAACCCCCATCTTCACTTTTCCTCAAAAAAAAATAAAAATGAAGAGACGCGGGTTCACTCCGCGTGTTTAGTATAAACAAATTAAGAAATTATAGTATAATTTATCCTGAAATAAAATTAATAATAGAAACGCGGTTTGAGACCGCGTTTCTTTTGTTAATTTTTTGTCCCTTTTTTTTTAATTTCAAAATTTTCACCTTCTTAATAAAACGCGGTCTCATACCGCGTTTTTCTGAGAGATCTGCAAAAAATGAATATTTTTGTAAATATTTTAAAAGTTTGAATATTTTGTTAATTATTTATTTTTTTGTGAATATTTTGAGAAAAAATTCCCAAGATTTACTATAGCATTTGCTTATAACTCAAGGTGGAACTCTACAATGGAGTTAGTTTTAAACTAGATTAATATATAGTTAGAATATACAAAGGTTTGACATAAATAAATCCAAGGATGCTTGCATTAGAGGTTTTGATAGGAGGGTGGTAATTCAATCATTTTTTTCCATGTAATTTCAATTAATAAAATTGCTCATTTCAAATAGCTACACACTCCATTTTCAACTAAGCATATATAATAGCACTTCTTTGTTAATCTTAAACTTTAATCTCAAAGTTATTACTTTATATTAAGGTATATATGAAGGTCTTTGTTAGACTTGGAGGATGTGGAAAGAGGAGTATAAATGTAAAGGGGAGAACATTGTGTAATTCATTCCTATCATAATACATACATACAGAGTCAGTTGTTCACATCTCTCTCTCGGCTAACTAACTCAGCTGGGATCTAACAAATTTGGTACCAGAGCCTACGCCATTTGCTTGACCGAAAGGTGTCCACTCATCTCCAAAAGAAAGCTATTCGTAAGCTGTTGGGGATATCCTACTCCATCCAGTATAGGAAAGGGCAATCCAATGTGGTTGCTGGTGCATTGTATAGGAGGAGATCAGTGAGAGGCCATTGCCATGCCTTAGTGGTTATTCAACCCCTATGGATGCAGGAGATTGTCCATAGTTACCATGGTGACCCCATCATAGAGAAATGGAAAGTTGAAGCAGCAGTAGACAGTGCTTCTCAATTTAAGTTGCAGGGTGACTTGTTGAGATACAAAGGCAGACTGGTGGTGGGTATGAAGCAAGAACTTCGCCACCAGATTGTGTCGGCCTTCCATTAGGAATCCATAGGTGGTCACTCAGGCATGAGAGCAACATACATGAGAGTCAAAGGATTGTTCTATTGGGAAGATTTTAACGCTTATGTGGAGCAGTTTGTGAGAGAATGTGACACTTGCCAGCGTCATAAACATCAGATAGTTGCTTACCCGGGGTTGTTGCAACCATTACCCACCCCTATCTTACCTTGGCATTCGATTGGAATGGACTTTGTAGAAGGTTTGCCTAAGTCTAATGGGGTTGATGTGGTCTTAGTGGTGGTAGATAGGCTCACAAAGTACAACCACTTCTTGCTGTTTTCACACTCCTTTACTACAAGTCAGGTGGCAAAGGTTTTCTTAGAAACCATTTATAGACTTTATGGCCTGCCCAAGGACATAGTCTCAAACAGAGACAAGGTCTTCACAAGCCACTTTTGGAAGGAATTGTTTGCAGCCTTGGGTACCACACTCAAGCTCTCGACTGCCTATCACCCTCAGACAGATGGGCAGACTGAGAGAGTTAACCACTGTCTGGAAATGTACCTGAGATGCATGACATCGAACTTACCCAAGCTATGGGCAAAATGGGTTCCATTGGCAGAGTTTTGGTACAACACTTCATATCATACTGCTCTCAAGATGTCTCCCTTTCAGGCCTTATATGGGTATGCACCCCCTATGATGGGAGCTGGGTCCAGTAGCATTACCACTGCAGCTTTTGAGGATTGGTTCCAGGAAAGGGATATGACACTATCAATAGCTAAGAGTGGGCTTGAAATAGCTAAGGAACGGATGAAGTTTTAATTTTGCTGATAAGCATCGCACTGATCGCCAACTACAGGTGGGAGAACTGGTTTACTTAACACTCCAACCTTACAGGCAAACTACTGTGGCTCTAAGGAGGTGTTTGAAACTCAGTGCCAAGTACTATGGGCCATTTGAAGTGGTGGAGAAGATAGGAGCCATTGCTTACAAGTTGCTTCTGCCAGCTAGTTCCCGACTGCACCCTGTCTTCCATGTGTCTCAACTCAAAAGGAAAGTGGGAGATGGCCCAGTGGTGGTGCAAGAACCACCTGCAACTACTGAGGAAGGAGTGATCATCACAGCTCCAGAGGCAATCCTAGACACTAGAGTTCATCACCTCACCAATGGCGAGCCAGTAGTGGAGTGGCTCATCAAAGGGGTCAACTTACCTGCAGAAGAAGCGACTTGGGAAGCAGCAGGGCACATTCTTCACCAATTTCAAGATTTTGCTTGAATTGTCTTAGATCACCTTGAGGACAAGGTGTCTTGAGAAGAGGGGTATTGTTAGGCTTGGAGGATGTGGAAAGAGGAGTATAAATGTAAAGGGGAGAACATTGTGTAATTCATTCATATCATAATACAAACATACATACAGAGTCAGTTGTTCACATCTCTCTCGGCTAACTAACTCAGTTGGGATCTAACAGTCTTTAATACAATTAATTATTTGAATAGATGTGAATGCTTTCCTTGAATAAACTTGGTCTCTTTAGGCCTCTTTATAACTTTAAACATATCGACATTGAAAGATATAACAAATTAAGTGTTAGAAAATCATATACTGTGTGTGCTTTTATTGCTTAAGTTACAGTAGAGTTATGAAAAAATTATGGGTATAGTTTTTTTTTTTAAACAAACTAACAGCTCAATTTTTTTTAAATGACTTAAATTTTAATAAAGTCATTTTATTTTAACTCTTTCTATATGGTTTGTTATTTTCTATTATAGTTATAAACTATATCTAGATTGCCTCAATAGAACAAGATTAGCTCTATATAGTATCTTTTTCAATTAAAAGTCTTCACTATATCGATCAATATATACCTTTATTGTTGACGTGAGTACATTTGAAATAGTAAGCCCGATACTACACTAGTATAATACTAAAGGAGAAGTCGTGTGATTCGTTTTCATGTGGCGACTTTTCCTTTAATATGTGAATTTTAATTTTAAATTAGTAATTAATTAAGTCTAATAAAATATAAATCCAATCAAAATATATGCAGTTATTTATGCTAACAATTAATAACAAGCATTCGAACAAATATTCTTCCAGTAAAACTCCAAGAAGTTCAAGAATAATCGCTCTGCTGATACCCATTTAAAAAAATTAAATAATAAGTCAATGTTGTTTATTTCAATACTCCCTCCGTCCAACAATACATGGACTTTTAGATGTAAATTTTTGTCCAATAATAGATGGTCTTTTAGGTTTTCTAGGTAAAAAGTTGTAATGATTTGTATTGGTTTGTGTGTTGTTGACTTTTTGAAATAATTTAATTGGTTAAAATGTGTAGTGGGTGTTAAAAAATAATAAAATTTATGAAAAAGTTAGTGCAATGATGATGTTTTTTTAAAAGTAAGGTGTTTTATTAAAACTTGTGCAAAATGCTAAAAGGCAATGTATTTTTGGACGGATGGAGTATTATTTAGTGGTGTATAATGATAGTTATAAAATAAGATTCACTTATAAATAATTTTATACAAATTTAATACCAAATATATTACTACTACCTCCGTTCGGAAAAATTTGTCACCTTACTATTCACGCACGTTTTTCTAAGAAATAAAAACTATATAAAATATCTAGTTTTTTAAATAATTTTTTTAATAATTTCGTAGTTATTATTAATAAGCACAAACTTGTTTAAAAAATAAATATTTTATATAGTTTTTATCGTTCTAAAAAAACGTGCGTAAAGAGTAAACGACAAGATTTGTCGCACGGAGGGAGTAATATTTTAAAAAAAAACATACTTGGTTAGGTCGTCGAGAGACTGAAGGACAAAATCCAAATTCAACCCCAAACCCTAAAAAACCAATACTTTTGTAGTCGGGATTTGGCCTGTGAAGAGCTCAGTTTTCAATCAGGGGGGAGTGGGGAGGGAACGAACGAGCGAACATAGAAGATGAGCTTGACACTTCTCCAGGGCTATTCTTCCGCCGAAGAAGAACCAACGTCATACCACTCTGATCATCTCTCATCCTCTTCCGATGATGATACTGATCGACGCTTACCCTCCTTCAACCCTGTGCTCGCTCCGGCCCATGGCGGATCTGAGCTTCCGTCCGCCTTCGAGGCCTTTTCCCAAGTACTACGTCCTACTTTTTGCTACCGAAAATTGATTTGGGCGTGAGATTGATTTTAGGTTTTTTTTCTTTTTTTCTTTTTGGAGATTTCAGGCCCCCCTCAATTTCTCAACAAGTCTGTAGAAGAAGAGCAGAGTTCGGTTGATGTCAGAGACAGTGCTGCTTTTCGGGGCCGGCGAAAAAGCAAAGACAAGAAGGATCTGCCTTCTGGTATGGTAACCCCCCACCCCGTAGTTGTTCAACTCCGCTTACTGTGTTTCCTGCTGATTGAAATGATGACGACTGTGCAAATTTTGAGGCTGCCGGCTCTGCAAATCATTTGCTTTTTTTTGTTTATTATTTATTTATATATTTTGATATTGTTGTGCTTTAGATTTGAGATAAGCAGCTAGATCATACTGTATTCCTCCTGGTTCACCTGTTTCTTTCAAGTAGCTTAGCCTCAGCCTGAGTTCATCATATTCAGCTTCCTAAATTACTTGTGAATCAACCCTCAATTTCAATCAACTTGATTTCTCTAAACCACTACACTTGTGTTTGTACGGGCTTCGTTACCCACCCAATTGAATTTGTAATGTATTTTGGAGACAGTGTATCAAATAGAAATTTGATGGGGCAAATTCGAGTTCTTATTGTTGATCCTGTGTGTGGCATGCTTGTTGACATTTTCTGTAGAAACTCCACTCTCTATTTATAGTATATTTACAGCTAGTCTGAAGACCAGGTTCTATCATTGATCATGTATATATAGGTGCTGTGGTTGAAGCCAAAGCTCAATTGGTTGGCATACGTGAGCGAGTGAGAAGTGATATGGAGGGCAATGCTCCTCCCCCATCCTCCTCTGATCAGACTAAGCCTGAAGGTGGTAAGCGAGTCCTAACTGCTACCAACCCAGATGCAAAAGATGCCTCTGAGCTGTTGAGGTGCCCTCTCTACGTCTCTTTTTCCATTGTTGTCTATCTGTTTATTTTCTTGAACATAACAGATGTCTTCTTTTTCTTTATTATTTATCTATTGGTTGATTGTCGTCTTTGTTGGGGTAGGATGTGCTTGCAATGTGGGATACCAAAAACCTATTCGAATGCACATGGAATAGTTTGTCCGGAATGCAACGATCGTCCTCCTTCGGAGGAAGCTGTAAAGAAGAAGGGATCAACCGTTAAAGACAAAGAGAAAAACAAGAGAATGAAGGGTCAATCGTCTCACTCTACTTGGAAAAGTGAGACTGAGATGCAACTGAGGCAGCAATTTGATTAGCAGATTCATTGTTGGAGAGTAGCAAAAGTTGTGTATTTGAACGAGGAGGGTGAATGCTACAAAATGTAACTTTGTTTTTGGCTTGTTTGAAATGAATTGCTTGCATTGTCATGATGCCATTTTGATATTCTGGATTTAATTGGTGGCTTCCTTCTTCAGTTCTTCCCCTTTAGGATAAATACTTCATAATGTCCTCTTAAAAAAGTTGGAAATAAACTATTTTCTCAAAACCCTAATTTTTGGGTTTGAAATCACTAAATACATCACAATTATCAATCCCGCGCGGACACAACTCTTTGAGTGGGGAAAAAGAAATGCCCCCCATGAATATGTCATATGGTGAGAGACTGACAGTGTTGTGTTAGATATGTTTTTAATCTAGAATTCTGATGTGTATATACCTTTAGGTGTTACACAAAAATAATAAGGTTAGATATTTATGATAAAAAAATTTAAATTTTTTATTTATGTTATAAATAACTAATTATATATATTAAAATAGTTTTATCATGAAAAAACATATTTCAAAAAATATTAAAATTATTATCATCAAATAACCACCTTTTCAATTTTGATATTTTTCAAAATATGTTTTTTCATGAGAAAATTATATTGATAGCATCTAGTTTTGCATATTTTTCATGTGCATTTAGGTTAGTTTCATATACTCCGTATCATTTTAGAGTAGTTTAATTGTCTTTTATATGGTTTCTGTATTATTTATGATTTAGAGATCTACAAGCTTTATTCTTGTTTTGTAAGTAAGGGTCGATGATTCAAGCTGAAATTCATATATCTAATGGATGGGGATGGGGGCTATGAGACAAGCAAAAAGATGGGTCGTGAAGCAAGCATCTCAAGTCGAGTTGGCCTTTGAAGCTCAAGTTATGTACACGACTCCTGGGAGACCCTTCATGAGTCGTGGAAAGGGGATCCGTGTGTTTTGTGAGCTACTGCATAGTGATAGCGTCACAACTCATGGGAGACCCTTCACGAGTCATGATAGTGCCGGTTATACCTAGCCTTTTCAGATTTTTGGGTTTTTCTTTAATTTGTTTTGGATTATTTTAAGTTGATATAAATACTTAGAATTTAGTTTAGCCAAGGGGGTTACGTTTTGGAGCAAAAAAGGGTCGAAAACTCATATTTGGGGATTTTGGGGATTGGCTTTCTTTTTCTTAGATTAGAATAGTTTTAGGTTTTCAGGGGTTTGCTCTTGTTTTCGGCATACACTTTGGATCGATGACGAAATTCTAATTTGCATTCTATTTTATTTCAACGATTTTAGACTATGTTTTATTTCGTTGTTTATCATATTATGCCTGCTTGAATCTTCGATCTAGGGTCGGGGGATCTTGACTATCTTGAGATAGACTTATGCTAATATTGCTTGACTGTGATCTTATTTTAGTTTGATTTAATCCTATTGAGCGTAGCCTAATCAATGTTCGATTAATCCTATTGAGCATAGCCTAATCGATATTCGATTAGATCCTATCTAGGGTTTGAGACCGAGAGGATGTAACCTTAATTGGAAGATAGATGATTGCATGAGATCGAGAGGTGATTGCTGTAATTGGAACTCTAGAATTGAACCTCAGATGTTCATGTTTGCTTATGAGTGACATAAGAGAATGATTTAAGATTTCCTAAGGATCAATAAGTTGTCATAAAACTCTAGGTTATGTTTGTTCTAATTGAGACCAAGAGGAGATATTAAAAGGATCGAACATACTTAGATTCTAAGAACTTAATGGGTCTAACTTTAGTTTAATTTTGCATGAGAGTGACCGTTAACAGGCTCATGCCAATAGGTGGATCAGGTGGGCCGATTGAACATGGCCCCCATTTTTAAAAGAATAAAAGGGTCCAATATCATTACAATATAAGTATGTAAAAAGTAGTTTATTGATAGGAGAAAACCTGTCGTTGTTCCTATCAAACAAAACTCAAACTTAGAGTGCGAACTTAGAGTGTGATCTAGTTGCCAACTGAGTAACCAAAGGGGGGGGGGGGGGTTAGAGTGCAAAAAGATCCGCCTTTTATCAAAGTGGAACAAATAAAGCAAGAATAAAGAAACTTGATTCAGACAATATGGAGAAATAGTCCTACCTACAATTATCCACTTTATTTGGTTGAATTGATCATTGTAACTTCCTTTTATCCTTTTGGATTTCCTATTAATGGCATTGTTCTAACCTAAAATAGTCTCTAGTCCAACCAATCATAAAAACTCTTATCTAATGAGCCATCCCTAAAGAAGGATTTAGCTCAATTAATAGTTTAAAGTCTAGAGATAATTAACCAATGTATTTGCAACTCCTAAAAAGGGATTTCACAACACATCCAACTTCCTACCTATCCAATTAGTTCAACCAGCCCTAAAGGAATACGTTTGCTACTTGGGTTAAGGTTTACAAACAGGAATCTACAAAACCATAGCAATTGAATTGATTATAACAAGTTGGTCAGACAAGATAGAATAAGACCATCAAGAATTAAGCGTAAGGAAGTCGAAACATTCAATATAGGAATTAAGGAACGAGATTCAGAAACTTACAACCCAACCGAAATAAAGCTTAATTCAAATCGTAGTTAGAACAAATGGAGTTTAGTTGTTGATGGCAAACATTGCTCTCAATCTCTAATTGTTTGTTGAACGGTATAGAATAGTAGATAGATAAACTAGGGGTAATCCCTCTTCTTCCAATACTAAGAGTCGACAAAAAATAATCAAATTAGATTTAGATAAAAACAAGTCCGCATCGAATCTTCATAATAGCTGCTGATGTCACATGTTGTGGCCGCTGCACAGATGTCACGACCGCTTCTTGACTTTCTCCTTGCTTTCTTGCCAAGTGCATGTCGCGGCTGCTGCATCTGTCTTTCAGGGGAAATCCAAATCGAATTTGCTCTTCTCGTTGGCATGAAAGTTGTAGCTCTCTAAAAGAGTTTTCCAACGCATGGTCATAATAGTCAATCGGACAACAAAGGCCTTCAGAAAGTGCAAAACAAGTTCAGCTTGTCGGACGACAACTTCTGCAGGCTTGTTCTTCGTTTAGACTCCTTTCTTCTTCTCATAACCTCTTTAGATCTTCATTTAAGTTTCCTCGATCAAATTTACTTCATCAATCAATGCGTTATCAACCCATGTCTATTCCTCAGATTCACATTATCTTAAATAACCAATAAAAGCTTGTAAGTTTCGACTCCACCAACATAGAGAGTAAATATGCAAATTCTAATTAAATCATGCATGTTATGCATCTTAACTAAGCTAAATACAACCTATTATGTCTACCTAAATGCGTACTATCATTTATAATAGTCAACATTGAATTTCTTTGGTCTATTGGAAGACTTCTCTTCCTTTTAATTAACCTCCAAGTGTTTGACTTTCAACTATAATATATTTTTGGAGGGTTATTTTTCCATATAAAAATTCTACAAGCCCCGTATTCAATGAATTTACACATTTTAATTAGTTTATTTAAGGGAGTTGCTATTTCCACCTATATATTTTACTATAAACACCACACTGTATAAAATACCTTGAACCTCTTGAGTCAGACATCTGTGACTCAAGAGGGGCATAATCTTTTTTTTTTTTAAAAAGAATATGTGGTGTATGCAGTAAAAAAAATGGGTGCAAATATCACTCCCATTATTTAATAATTCATTTTTTCTCATTCTCTTTCCCTTTTATATACAGGGTAAAATTTATAAACTGTTGGTAAAAGTAGTTAAAAATTTATGAAAAAATATAAACTCCGTATGGGGTGAAAAACAGTTTATTTGTAAAAAGTGGAGTTTATTTGTTTTTTATTAGGCGTATTGTGGTACTTTCAAACCAAATAAGATAAAGGAGAAGGGATAAAATAGTAATTATTGGAAAAAAAAAAAGCTCCAAAATAAGCTTGTATCTTTGTCTTTTTTTTTAAACCATTGTTTTCAACCGGTTTTTGACTAATCTTGGTGGCCATACACTAGTTAAATTAGATTAACCGGTTAACAGCTACAAAGTTCATAATTTTAACCGGTTGAATTTGCCAGCCATACACACCCTTAGAGAAATTAGTATAAAAAATTAGTGAACTTATTCTGAATTTCATACAACACTTAAAAAAACATATTTATGGTTTAAAACAACAATTCATGATCTTTTTATGCTTAAAAGAAGGTTTGACTTGAAGTTTTCTTTTATTTTCTAATGCAATATGACTTAGAGCACCCACGTTGGTAGTTTTTAGTGGGTTTTTAAAGGTAAGAAAATATTATAATATTAAAAAAGTGTTAAAACCCCAATTTTGAGTTGCTTGGGTGGCAAGTGGCAACTCCTCTAATAGCATCAACAACCAAGGGTTTTGGTTACCTTAAGGTCACTAAAAGGTAACCCCTTGGTTGTGGCTTATACCTTAAGGTAAGGGAATGAACGAGATTACCTTGGTAGAGAGAGGTAACATCTTCCTTTTGTAATTTTGTTTTTTTTTAATAAAAAAGTAAAGGAAAGATATGATGTTACACATGATAAAGGGAAAGAAAATGTGGAAATAAATTTGAAAACGGGTAAGAGATTTCTCCATGGTTGTAGAACAAACCTTTTAAGATAAGGTAGAAAAAGTGAAAAAAATATTTAAACAAAAAAATAAATGAGGTGTAAAATTAGAATAGGATGAGAGAAAATAAAATGGGTAAGAGTCTAAGAGGTTTCCCATGGTTGTTGAGTGTTGATGGTCAAAAACCCAAGAAATCCAAATTGAAGACATATAGAGAGAGAAGGGGGAGAGAGAGTGGGTGAGACAAAAGAAAATGTGAGACCACGTGATTATTATTTATAGTATATAAATAAGAAATACGGGTTTTAGGGATGTGGGTAAAAAAATAAGTTGGGTTTTTTAAGGAGAGAAAGTGTGATAAAAGAGGTTAGGAAACCCGAACTAACACTACTAGAAATTTTCTATTTAACATCGGGTAATAGCCGATGTCTTTAAAAAAAAAATCGATGTCTATGTGGGGATGTAAAAAATCAAAAGTTTTTCACATCGGCCAGAACCCGATGTCTTTGTATGTTATAACATCGCTTCTATTTTTAAATCCGATGTCTTTACTATCCTATAACATCGATTATAAAATAAAAACGATATTATAACATACAAAGACATCGGGTTCTGGCCGATGTGAAAAACTTTTGACTTTTTACATCCCCACATAGACATCGATTTTTTTTTTGAAAACATCGGCTATTACCCGATGTTAAATGACATATTTCGGTTTTTTTTTTCATTATCGTAGCCTACACGGGATTTGAACCCGCATCTTTGTGTTTGAACACAACGCTCTACCATTTGAGCTAATATGCTTTAAATTAGATAGAATGTTTGTTACATAACAGCAAAAATAGAATGTGAAAATTAAGAATCAAAGAAACAATGGAAATAAACTAATAGCAAAAGACAATAGTGTGAAGCTTACAAAACTTGCCCTTGTTTGTGCAAGATATATAGAGTATAAACAATTTTATGAAATCTTAAACTAACTGCAATAGTGAGCTGACCATCAAAAATTAATCACTTAGAGCTTACCATCAAAAAGTATTCACTTAAAGTCTTACAATAGCAAGCAAAAATAAAAGCATAGACCCGTGATGGCCTAGAGAAGCATTTCAAGCTAGATGGTATAAAACTGGATCGTAACTAAAACATTTCATTTTCTTGATCAGTATGAAAAGGAAGGACTAAGAAGAGAGACAGTTGCTCAGCACTGAAAGCTTTAATGGGACTGAACAAGAACATCAAATTATAATTAAGCTAGCTCTGAATCAGATCCAAAGCACAGATATATGCAATCAATACTACTAATAAAGATGAACTGGCTAACTTAGTCAATTGCAAGCATCAGATTGAGATAGGCCATCCTATTTAATCATATTTATGACTTTTTACCACTTTGCAGACTTTTATTTTTAGTGTTAGGTATTGTATGTAGTCATGGAGATATGATATGATATATATATATATATAGGTGTATGAAACTATGCACACTTGACAGGTCGTTAACGAGAAAGTTATATATTAGGGTGTGTTACATCGGTTTTTATATTAATTTTTTTACTAGTTTATCAAAGATCACATGAATGCAAATCTGGTTGCACCAACTAGGCTTAATCAACAGTGGGCCTAAAGGAATGAAGAAGGCAGGAAGGATTACCCGGATTTAGTGTTCAAGCCAACTCTCTTCTTCACAGGAAGACATCCATTTCTCAACCCTGTCCAGTATTTCTTTACGGCTAAGAGCCTCTTCTTTGGCCTTTATAATCTGACTATCCATATCAGCAATGAGCTCTGAAGGCTCAACTTTCCCTTCATCAATCAGTGCCAAAATTCTCTCTAGCAGCCTCAGTGTCAGTTTCTATATGTGCACGAACATATATATCTTCGAGTTTGCTTTGCTTCTTAAATGCAATTTCCTTCATCCGGCTGAACTTCAGGTGATCAAGTCTCTCAACTTCAACTTCAGCCTTAACGTGTAAATGATCTAAATAAGGAATCATGCCATAAAATGATGAATAAAAATTTTCGAGTCAAAACAGAACCCCATCATACCTGTTCTACTAAATCAAGGGCAAGAGCCCCAGGAATGGTCACTTCATCCACTTAGGCTCACAGGTTACACGTCACATGATCAAAAAGATGTCGCTCTTCATCTGGAGTATCCATTAAATTCCCAAAGATTAATTAACTGCCCAGCTAGCTCTTGTAGCTGCAGAAGACAAAAACACCATATCAGAACACAAGGAACGATTCTTGCACAATTGAAAAGAAAGGACTTTTTTTTACCAATATTCATGCAAAGAGGAACAAACATATCCAAGAGGTACACATTCAAATGATATCATATATATACCCACATAATGGAGTTTAACCAAGCAGGGATATAAGAAAAAGTAACAAAAGAATGATGCTCAATTTGAGTGAAAGAAAGATAACATTATCAGACACTATAAAATAATTACAGTGAGGGTATGTAGCTTGCAAACTAGCTAGAAACAGATTCCTTCACCTTTTCAAGGATCTGCTTCTTATTTATCTTGGAGGTAATCATCCAATAGCTTTCGTAATTGAAACAAAGTTTCATCATAGATGGAAATATGGGCACAAAAAGCTACCAAATTCATATAAGTAAAGAGGTATCTTATTCATTTCATATGCCCTTAATGTGACAGCAGGCATCACATATGATAGCAAAAATATTTCCTGATTTCCAAACCGCTACATAGATCAACAACAAAGCAGACTGAAGTTGGCACCTCATAGGTATTCAAGAAAGCAAGAGCTTGCCGCAGTTATATTCATACTAGTAGCGAAGAGTGACCCCAAAATAAAACTGATAGGTATTGAAGAAAAAAATACCACAAGGCTATATAATAGACAGACAAGAAGTAGCCTCAACAAGCAGACTATGTTGAAGCTTTAGAACTATGAAACACAAAACCTTGGTGAATTCTGTTTCTAAACACAAAGAGGTACTACAAATCTACAGTATAAAATCCATATGGCTGCTGAAATATCATCAATTAGGGAAAACATGAAGCTTACAGTTACATTTGAAACCATAACAAGGATCACAATAAGCAAGCAATGTTGGTGTATTTGTACTAAATATATTCCATATCAATCACTTCTACAAAGCCACAACTGTAATCTTGAAACCGAAATCCCTCCATATAGAGAATGAAGACGCAGTTCTACTTGACGAAACAACACATACAATAAGCCGATCTGCTAAAAACAGGTCTCAGTAATTTCAAAATATCCCCTGCTGATAGAGTAATCAACGAAAAGTTCAAATTTCAAAAGTCGACAAAAACCCTAAAGAAGCCCACAAATCCCGCATTTCCCCCAAAAACGGTACCTCATTGCTCTTGAGAGTAGTAGTAAGGACTCGGAACTACAAATGATGAAAATAAGAAGTAGAAAAGGGTGAATGAAAGTAAGATCTAAAGCAAACGCAACGAAATTGCAAGCATGAGAGGGAGCTAGGGAGATACATGGCTGCGACGGTGCTCGGCGGCGATGGAGAAGGCGAAGGCGACCAAACAGAGAACCACCACGAGGAGGTAGACCAAAGTGGAACCTCTTTCTTCTCTCATCTTCTTCTTCGTCTTCCACGAAACAATTCCACAAGCGCAAAGTCGCAGCAGCGAAGTTGCAGCGAAGAGCTAAAAAGAAAGGTAAACCCTAAATCCGGCGTGTATGGGTTTAGATCTGAGAAGAAAGAACAGATCTGGGCGGATTTGCTAAGGGAGGAGACGGGAGGAGGAGGTGGAGCGAGTCACCGGCGAGAAGGAGGTGGATTGGTGAAGAGAGTGGCGGGAGGAGGAGGTGGAGCGAGGGGTCGGTTTTACAAATGAAGAATGAAGAAAGAAGAGAGTACTGTCTTCTAAAAACTAAAATCGTACATATATTTGTGTAAGCGGGTGTTCAAATGAATTCAAGTTTAGTTCCACGCCTTCTAAATTTTTTTTAAAACACATATTTAACATCGGTTAAATAAATGAGACGATACCTATACTTTTATTTACATCCCAAATTTAAAAACCGATGCTAAAAAACTGTATAACATGGAATGTTTTTCTGAGCGATGTTAATGACCCGATATTAAATAGCAGAATTCTAGTAGTGTAATGCAGATGCTCTTAGGTTTTTTGACACGTCAATTAATTACGATCCAAAATATTCAAGTCGGGTTAGAGAATAACCTCATCTATGTTATTCACATGTCGTCATAGGCGTCTTCTCACATCTTATGTAGTTACAAAACCTATCATTTTATTACTAGTTTTTTTTTATAAATATTGTAGATTAAATTATTTTATCTCTAGTCATTAAGATATAATGAAAATATTTTATTATTATTAATTATCTATTGAATAATAAAATCTTATCATCAAAATATTTATATTAATTCTTAACCTTATATCTTAAGTTGTTATAAAACATATTATTTTTTAGCACAATTAAAATTATTTTACATGATCTTTTTATATTTTAAGTTATTTAATAATTCCTTGAAAATCTTGATTGAAAAAATTCAAATAAGTTATTTTAATATTCACATAAATTTCAATAATAAATACTTTTCATATAATATAATAAAATCTATATATACATATACTAAAACTGATACATAGCGTCCTACGTGGCGCGCTGTAGTTTATCCTAGGAAAAAAATCACATATGGCGCGTTGTGGTTGATCCTATAGGAAAAACTAGTCCATTTCCCGTGCAATACACGGGTTTAATGTAAAAATATTATGAAGGATTAAATTATACTCCCCCCGTCCTAAAATACATTGCCTTTTAGCACTTTGCACAAGTTTTAATAAAACACTTTACTTTAAAAAAAACATCATCATTACACTAACTTTTACATAAATTTTATTATTTTTTAACACCCACTACACATTTTAACCAATCAAATTATTTTAAAAAGTCAACAGCACACAAACCAATACAAATCATTACTGTATTACTTACTACCTAGAAAACATAAAAGACCATCTATTGTTGGACAAAATTTTACCTCTAAAAACCCATGTATTGTTGGACGGAGGGAGTAACATTTTTTCATATTTAAATGTAAAAAATATTAACATTAAATAAATAAATAAATAAACTATATTCAACCACAAACATAAATAATAATCTAAATCTTATTATAATTTTAATATAGTTTAAAAAAAATACCAGAGGATTATTATTGAAATCAAATTAAAACTCTCTCGTTAGTTAACAATAATAATTTTCTAACAAAATCATAACAAATAGATAAAGAAGAACTATAAAAATGTTTAAAAAGTAGAAACAAATCTAGTTCGAGTGTGAAAATAAGCATGCGATTGAATTGTCTGCCCTCCTAACATAAGATCAATCATGCAATCTAAAAAATCTCTAACCTCATACACCACCTTCTTCAAAATAATACTCAACACATTCCTCAAATGGGTTTTTTAGTAAAGAATTCAACAATTTGACAATCAAAATCCACAAATATATGTGGCAAACCATCGTCTAAAACCAATTGAAAAAACATAAAGGATTGATTTTGCTTGTACCGCATCCACAACCATCATCGCTAATCCACTCTTGACCCTGCTCATTTAGAGAATTAATTTCAATACCACACCCTTTGTATTTATTAATTGAGGCAACAAAACTGAATTTTATGAATTTTTTCATAGGTTTATGTCATTTGACAACATTTTCTCCCGACATTCAAGGACAATGTATGACACGTGACTCCATTTGAGCAAATATGACTTAGCTCATAAGCATCATGCATGCATGCATGACCCATTATATCTCATGGTTTACCCCTTCGAAAATCATCTTGGCTAGAAAAACCTTGTAAGTTGTAACTTATTTTTTAATTTGGCAATTTAAAGATTAAAATCTGTAAGTGGTTCTTATACAAAAAAAAAACTGCCACAATATTCATTCAAAGATTAAAATTAATTATATATATCTATATATATAATGTTTTTTTAACCTATATATAAAATATTATAAAAACTAAACTTTTAATATTGATTACATCTTTATTGACAAATGCAGTAAATTAAATCAAATAAAGCGCGTTAAAAATTTAGAAAATAATATATAATGAATTAAAAATGATTGAAATATTGTAAAAAAATAGTCCTGATTTGAAACTTACTTTTATATTTAAAAGTTGTTGAAAACATAAAATTTAATTCAATTAAGCTTGCAAAGATGTACGTGATTTGCAAGACAAAAAAACAAACAAAATAACAAATATTAATCGTATTATGATATAATTTATTTATTTTAAAGTGTGGGATACAATGAACCTTGTCAAAAATAAATAATAAAATTATTATTATTAATTATATAAATACAGAATTAATTTATTTATAACAAAAAAATAGATCATTCTATTTTCAAAATTGTTATGAAAAATATTATAAAAATAATAAATAAGTGGTTATATATGACACATGTGATGGGATTAGACCTGTCAAATGGGTCATCCGGGTTGGGTTCGGGTCAGGTTACTTTCGGTCACGGGTAAAACGGGTTTCGTGTGTATCCGGGTTGACTTGAACCCGAGTTTGACCGAGTTTCGGGTCGATTTCGGGTTTGTCAATTTTTTTAAAAAAAATTAAAAAAATCATGATTAGATACTTTTGAGATAATTTTAAAATTCTTAAATTAAATACGTTGTTCATAAGTTCTAGTGTTTGTAATTATATATTATATCTGACCTAAAATATTTTATTCTCTTTATTTCTGGTTTTTTTAATAAAATGTAACGATTTATAAATATCAAATTTTAAATAATTTTTTAGAAATAATTTTATTAAAAATTTGATATTTTATATATTATTACATTTTATTAAAAAATATTTGATTTTTATTATTTATCATAATTTATAATAAAATGTAATAATATATAAAATATCAAAATTTTAAATAATTTTTTAAAATAATTTCATGCAATTAGTAATAAGCATAGAATTTTGTTAATATTTTAATGTTTTTAGAATTTTTATCTTCTTAGAAAAATGTGTTGAAAAATAAAATATCAATAACTATCGACCGGACGGAGTATTACACAATACAAATAAATATAATAGTTGATTTGAAAATGAAAGATCAAGTGATTGTAATTATAAAATGTAATAAATGGGAATCTACATAAAAAAACATAATCATATATAATTATTATAAATCAACCGGGTCAATCGGGTCAAAATTACCGGGTCAATTGGATCACCGGGTCGAAACCCAGATTACCCGAAAAAATTTCGGATTTTCAGGTTCGGGTCAGAAAATTTCTAGGCATTTGGATCGGGTCAACCGGGTCGGATTGTGTTTTGACAGGTCTAGATGGGATCAATTATAACTAATTACTATAGATTATAGAATGCTACAAATATATATATCATCTAACATATTTAAAAAAAAAAGTAATGAGTTGCAACATATAAACATGTTAACTTAACTAACAAAAAGAGTAAATAAACATTGAAAGATGAATCTTTATACAAACATAATCGGTGTGAATTACTTGAAAATCAACCGAAGTTGGAGATGAAATATCCTACTGAATGATATGGTTTATATAGAAGAAAAATATACATTATTAAAAAAAAAAGAAGGGATTAAGGTGATAGTGTGATGATTTGATTTGGACACGATTTGATCTGGACACGATTTGGTAAAAATGACATCCTCGAGTACAGTGTGCCACGATTTGGTAAAAATGATTAACCTTGAAAAAACACTCCCTTAACGTGATTTGATTTGGTAAATTAGTACGTATCAACTATGTAAGAAAGAATCAAAGACGTAAAATAAAATAAAAACTTACTGTAAATGAAGTTTAGAAAATATATTTGTACTTTCTAACGACTATATATTGTATTCACGGATATAAAATATGTGCTTTAATTTGAATTGTTGGAATATAATAATAAAATTCTAAAAAAACAAATATTAAATGAAAGTGATGATACGAAATATTTATAAAATAGGAAAGTGTAGAAAAGACATTTTTTAGCTTAAGAAATATCCGTCCAAATCTTCTTTTGTCCTAAATTAACAATGAGTCGATACAATATATTTAGTTTTTTTTATAATAACAATAAAAAATTAGAAAAAAGATGTGGCATGATAATTGACACATGGTAGAAAATAAGTGGTTAAATTTTTGGCGGGAAAAAACTTCACCAAAATTTGACACGTGGCAGTTACTTCACCAAAATTTGACACGTGGCAGAAACAGGTTCTACTTTAGTATTGTTTTTTGATTTGGTAAATTAGCACGTATCAACTATGTAAGAAAGAATCAAAGATATAAAATAAAATAAAAACTTAATGTAAATGAAGTTTAGAAAATATATTTGTACTTTCTAACGACTATATATTGTATTCACGGATATAAAATATGTGCTTTAATTTGAATTGTTGGAATATAATAATAAAATTCTAAAAAAGCAAATATTAAATGAAAGTGATGATACGAAATATTTATAAAATAGGAAAGTGTAGAAAAGACATTTTGTAGCTTAAGAAATATCCGTCCAAATCTTCTTTTGTCCTAAATTAACAATGAATCGATACAATATATTTAGTTTTTTTTTATAATAACAATAAAAAATTAGAAAAAAGATGTGGCATGATAATTGACACATGGTAGAAAATAAGTGGTTAAATTTTTGGCGGGAAAAAACTTCACCAAAATTTGACACGTGGCAGTTACTTCACCAAAATTTGACACGTGGCAGAAACAGGTTCTACTTTAGTATTGTTTAGGATTAATAAAAATAATAAGGTGTCATAATTTATAGAAAGTTATATAAGCCACATTCTATCTATCTATCTATTTTAGTTAATTGAGAAAATTATAAATAAAAAATATTTCACAGTGATACTTACCAAAAATATTAATAGATAAATATATAGTATTTGATAGGTGCTATTTTATTTATATCTAGATTATTTTTTGGTGGAGAGCGTTATTTATATCCAAATTAATAATTTAATTATTGTTATTTTACTTATATCTATATTTTTTTAGGCCAAAATCTTCTTTTCGATTATAAACGATGAAATCATCTATAAATTATTAAAATATTATGTAGCTATAATATATAGTCACAATTCATCTGTGGATATATATTTTAGTAAATTAACGCAATAAATATAAATTGTATTTAGAAAAAAAATATTTATATATAATAAGTCGAACTAATTTTATTTATATCTTTATTATGTTTTAGTATGAAAAATTATTAATATTTAGATTATTATTTTCTATTTATTAGAATCTACATAGATTATTAATAAAATGCGTAAAATTAAAGGTAACAAATACTAGTAGTAAAATCTAGACGAATATTTAAAAATAGGAAATGTTGACGTTTACACCGAGTGTAAAACGCCAATTTTTACACTTCCACTTATAAACACCCACGTGTATACTTAATTAATATAAAATTCATTAATTGAAAAAGTAAAAGGGAGTACTAATTAATTACACCAGAGCCTTTCATCTCTCTTGGCTCCTTTCCATCTCGTTCATCCTCCTCCTATTGTTCATTCTCTTTGAATAAATTGAACCAGCGCAGTAGCATACTTTGGCCATACGAATCGAAGCCGTAGATCAGCAGATGAGACCAACAATACCTCGAATGGGAAGTAGAAAGTCTGAAATCGCAGCAAAGGAGGAGGAGCACAACCCCCGTACACCAAAATCGCAAGCTATACCCAGAAAATCTGGAGATTGAACGACGAGGATCTCCCAAGGGAACCCAGAAGGGGGTTCGCCCACCACCCACACCGCAAAAACCAAAGAAGAACCAAAGGAACCCATACTGACTAGACCCGTAGCACAGCCGGAGAGAGAATTTTAGGCTTCTACGGTTAGCATAATAGTGCCGAAATACTTTCGGGTCTTCAAAATTGCCATCACAGGCTCCAGATTTGCTGGGATTAAAACCGACAAGATGGATTGAATCAAACTTTGATTTGGATTTTGGGTCTCAATTTGCTGGGATTGAAGATTAGGGTTTGCTGGATGGGAAAGGGGTTTTCCACTTTCCTCTCTCCTGCCTATTCAACTTCTCTTTTCTGGAAAAAAAAATAATTATGAAATAAATAAACTACTAAAAGTATGTTTAGGTGGCAACTTTGTCTTATATACCCAGGGAGAATAGAAATGATTTCTGTTTAGCGCAGGTTTAATTTTCCGTTTAGCGCAGGATCAAGTGGTCGCAACGATCAAATGTCAAATGGTCGCAACGGATAAGGGTGAAATTGGTCGCAACGACCACTCGTATTTAGGTAGTGGGTTGATAACTTGACATGGTCGCAACGACCGTTTTGGATTTTTTGGTCGCAACGACCATGTTTTTAGCCCGGTTTTAAGTAGAACCGAGCTAAAAACCCCTTTCCATTTATAAAGAAAAAGATGCTTTCTAGTACGGTTCATGGGAGAACCGGGCTAAAATGTAAAAAAAAAAGAGAAAGATACAGGCCCTTCTTCCTCCTTTTATGCAACAACGGATTCCTCCTCCTCGGCTCCTTCGACCACCGCCTCTCCGCCCTTGAATCCTCCATGCCTCCCATCCGGGCACTTACTCCGGCGTTCTATATACCTCTCGTCCCTATTCTTCCTCAATTTCTTCCTCTTCCTCTCTCGAAACCGACGAATTTCGGTGGCTGATCGATCCCGAGTTGAATCCCATCGAAATTCCACCAATCAACAAACAAGATTCACCAATTTTTCTTATTTCTCCTTGATTTGCTATCCCTGTGTAATCAATTCAATGGGTTCGATTCTTCGGCGCTTCAAAAAGATTAGTTGTCGGAGGGATGCGCGGCGGCCATTTTTGATGTATTTGGAGCCAAGAGAAGGGAGAGAAGGCGTGATGGGATTGGGTAGGTTAGGTTATGTGTGTAATTTAATTTATATTTAGGGGTATTTTTGTCCTGTTCTATAAAAGAAATTCACCCCTACTCTAAAAAGTAAACCCCATTATTATTGAAAGTGTAAAATCACAATTTTCCACTGAGTGTAAACGTATCAAGGTCCTTAAAAATAACATGCGGGTTTATCTTTATAGACCCGATGAGAGAAAACCTCGCTCCCCCTTCCCTCTCTGAAACGAAGAACCCTAGGATACCATTCTTCCCCAAATCTCACCTTCTGGTGCTCAAATCCAACCGAAAATATGGGGCTAATCCTCAATCCATCCTTATTAATGAAGTTCAAGCAATTTTTTGGAGTTCCTGGTTGACTTGGGGAATCTCTACGCTTCTCCAATGGTGTGTGTTTGTCCAATCCAATACGGATGAAATCCACAAGTCTCTCTCTATTCATGGAATCATTCCAACTATATGGGGAAAAAATACAAGATTTCGGCTCTGGTGGTGGAGGATTGTCTCCTGGTGTCTTCCCCCTCAGGGTGTACTCAATTCGATGCCTCCATATTCGAGCAACTGGACATGGGGGTGTAATTCGGCTTGGCCATATTCAGAGCAGGTTGGTATCCGGGTTCTCAATTGATTGTCATGCTATGTGCACGTTTCCTCTCCTCAGGTCACGTCGGCTGTCTGCTGGTTCTTTGTGTCGGCCGTCGGTGAGTTCGCTTCATTCTCACATCTACACAACAACTCTGCTGCTTGAATCGGTAATCTCTCTCTTCTTCATGTTTTGTCTTCGACACTCCTCAAAATGGTGGATAAGCAAAAATTAAACATTGGTTTTAAGCGGGAGGCTGATTCTTTTCCCCTTGCTTCTCAAACCCAGAAACTCCCGAATAAGGGTAGCAATCCAACATCTTCCAAACACGAGTCCAAAGAGGTACCAGGCCCTGTGGACGAGGGAACCGCCTCATTTTCTAAACAACCCGTGGGAGGGACTAAGCTTCCCTTCAACGGGGCGAAATAAAAAGCCCGATTGCAAGAAAGATACATCAACCAAGAAAACCCCCAAAAAGGAAAAAAGATAGGTTGTGAAGATAATAAACTAGGCAAAGCTAAGGTCAAAGGAAACTTATCCAAATACCCCATACACAAATTAATACCTGAAGCCCTGTATTGGGCACATCGGATAGCTGATTGCTATATTCATAACACAATACGGATGGAATATGATCTCGGATCCTACTACAAATCCATCCTCTGTTCTCATTTCAAGATCCATCGTCTCGCTTCTGGGACTATCGGAGGATGGACTGACAAAATTGCTCTTGATAATATGACCAACAAAAGAACCAAGCGACAATATGTTATATATCTTGGGGATTGCGTAATGTTATCGTCCTCAATCTTTACTGATTATAATGAAAGTTAGCTACTGGAACTGTAGATGAATGGGAAGGAGAACCTTCTAGACTGACATAAGCATCAGATGCAAAACGGAACATATTCATCTGCTTGCATTAGCAGAAACTAAAACGGCGAACATCCCTGATCCTTCGGTCTGGAAGGGTGCAGGGTTTGATAATGCGGTTTGGTCGCCAGCTATTGGTAAGTCAGGCGGTATTGGTGTCATGTGGAAGGAGTACGCTCTTTCACATGAAACAATCGAACTCGTTCTGCAACAACCCAGAATCATCACTATCAAATACACTAATATAACAGATAACTTCGCATGCCTCATATGGTTTGTGTATGCTCCACCACAAGAACAACACAAGAATTCTTTTTGGGATTACTTAACCATTGAAATAAACTTTAACCACCTACCGAGCATGGTCATCGGGGACCTCAATGAGATTAGTGACTTCTCGGATAAAGAGGGTGGAGCTACCACACTACCAGGAAGATTTAATCGGCTCACAACATTCAAGAACTGTTGTTCTTTGATGGACATCCCATCTTGGGTTAACCCCTTCACATGGAGAAAAAACAAAGGGGATCAAGGAAACATAAAGGAAAAAATTAGACCGGGTGCTAGTCTAGCATGAAGTTATACAACAGTTCCCGCTATTGTCCACCAAGAATGGTGCTTTCTCGTTCTCTGACCATTGCACGATCACTATCGAACTGAACGTCAACCAGACTTTTAAACCACCACCATTCAATTTTGAAAATTCCTGGTTACAACGGGGTGACTTCCGAAACATTATTAAACAAGCCTGGCGACTTCGTTGCCCAGGCTCCGCGATGTTTCAACTAACCAGGAAAACAATGTTGCTAAAACAAAAAGCTAAGATATGGAACAAAATGACATTTGGTAATATATTTAGATAACTGAAAGAAGTTGAGGACCAGTTACTAAAGCTCCAGCAGAGGCCACATTTAAACATGTCGACTCACATGCAGTTAAAGGAGAAAAATCTTATTAGGAAAAAAGAAAAGCTCCTTCTTTTCCAAAAATCATATTGGAATCAAAGAGCAAAAACCAAGCACATTAGCCTGACAGACTCTAATACGGGGTATTTCCACAAAATAGCGACATGCAAAAGAAATCGCAAAATGATTAGACATATCACGACCGCCGATGGAACACAAATTTTGGGTGAGACAAACATAAATACGGAAATTAGACGAGATTTTCATAAACGCTTCCAAAGACAACCAATTGATAAAACAAAACTAATGGAATATCTTCAGCTTATCCCAGCAGCGGTAACCAGTGATGAAAATAAAATGCTCACGACCATCCCATCAAATGGGGAAATTAAAAATGCGGTGTTCTGCCTAGGGTTGAATAAGGCCCCTGGACCCGATGGCATGACTGCAAAATTTTACAAAAAATCCTGGAATATTGTAGGATCGTCGGTTATCCGAGCAGTGAAAAATTTCTTCCTATCTGGCCACCTACTAAAACAGATAAACCATACATTTATCACATTATTACCAAAAATTGATAACCCAACCACGACTTCCCATTACAGACCTATCAGTCTATGTTCCACAATATATAAAATTATTTCGAAAATACTCACAGAGCGGTTAAAGAAGGTCATGGGAAGACTCATCAATCCACTACAAGGTGCGTTTGTCTCGGACAGGGCTATTCAAGACAATGTTCTGATAGCTCACGGGATATTTCACTCGTTTAAATCACGAAAAGGTAAAGAAGGGGCTGGATTGCCCTTAAACTGGACATGGAAAGGGCCTATGATAGGGTAGATTGGGAATTCACCGAGATTGTGCTACGCCAGTATGGTTTTCATTCAACTTTTGTTAATTGGGTCAAAGAATGCATATCCTCCGTTTCGTTCTCTGTCCTAGTTAACAATGGTCCCGCGGACCAATTTCTCCCATCCAGGGGGTTGAGACAGGGGGATCCCTTAGCGCCTTTTCTTTTCATCTTGGGAGCAGAAATCTTGGCTCGAAGGCTCGTCAAGGAAGCACGAGATGCTAACAAATTGGTCGGATTCAGATTTGGGTCCACGGGCCCGGTGATTCCGTTCTTAGCTTTTGCTGACGATATTTTGATATTTGCCAAAGGCAGTGTATCGGCATGTCAAACGATTAAAACTATCCTCGGGGAATACTGCCAAATATCAGGACAGAAAGTGAACTACAACAAGTCAACTTTTCAGGTTACGAAGGGCGTTGCCCGGAATCGGATCTCGGAACTTGAATGTGTACTAGGTATTAGTCACTCAAGTTCAATTGAGAAGTACTTGGGTTGTCCCATTATAAATGGTCGCGTAAATACTGACACATTCGAAGACATCATAAATAAATCAAAGGATCAGCTAGCTAGGTGGCGGGCCGAATCCCTCTCTCAACAAGGTCGTGCGGTTTTGATTACTGCTAATCTCTCCTCTAAACCACTATATACAATGCAGAATTTTATGCTACCAGCAACTATGCACAAGGAATTGGACACTCTAAACCGAACTTTCTTCTGGAATAAGGATGCTCAACATAAACCCCTTATTGGGTGGAACAAAATCTGTAAACAAAAAAAGGATGGAGGATTAGGTATTCGGAAAACAAAAGAAATGAATGAATCCTTACAACTGAAACTATTATGGAAAATAATTGCTGAACCTGGAAATGCTTGGGTGCAAGTCATCAACTACAAGTACCTAAGAAACTCCCATTTACTAAATTATAAGCGATCTGGTCCGGCCTCTTGGCAATGGTCTAAGGTTTCTGGCCTTTTAGATCAGTTTAAAAGAGGTCTTATATGGTCAATAGGAAATGGAAAATCTGTAAAGTTCTGGACGGACAATTGGCTAACCCAAACCCCCATACACAGCCGGGATGGATGCCCAACCAATATTAACAAAGATGAGAAAGTCTGTGACTACATAATAGGGGGGGCATTGGTGGGTGGAGAAGCTTAATTGTTGTCTCCCGTCAGATTTGGTAGAGGAAATAAAGTCGGTTCCTCTACTTGTATCTTCCATAGAAGACAGGCTATACTGGTGGCCAGATAAGAAAGGTTGGTTTACTGCCTCGTCAGCATATAAGATGTTGACAAACGAGGCAAGAAATAACAATGATGGGTTTTCTTGGATTTGGAAGCTGAATGTACCTCCTAAAATTAAGAATTTCCTTTGGAAAATAACCCTCTCGGGCCTGCCTACAAAGGTCAGGCTGGCAAATAAGGGTGTCCCTGTGCCTACGACTTGCCAAATCTGCAATGACCACAACGAAGATGATATACATATCCTGCTGGAATGCTATCCAAATCTCACTAACAGATTCCTATCTGGCGCTGAACGTATGGAATTACAACAACATATCCAGAGGAGTCGGGACATGACTTTGCTTCTGGCTTGGATCAAGAAACTAGCAAAAGATAAAATTCAAAACATTGTCACAAGTTGGTGGGCCATTTGGTACTTTAGGAATGGTGCCACCTTTCGAAACCAGGTGCCAGCGGCATCAACAACCATTGAGCATTTTAGCGACCAACAAATTGATTCTTGGCGGAAGGCGTGTTCCTTTGTGCGCACATGTGATACAGTTTGCCAAGAACACCCAAACAATACAAACTCATCCAAAAAATCAAATTGGAAATCCAATTGGAAAAAATGGAAAAAACCACCCTATAAGGAATTGAAACTGAACTTTGATGGCTCTTCATTACTGTCGGGTGACAGTAGTACCGGTGTCATTATACGAGACTGGCGAGGAACTCCTCTCCAAATAGCTGCTATGAAACTCGGGAACACATCCCCCCTAATAGTTGAGGCTCTAGCTCTTAGGCTAGGTATTAGTGAAATCAACAAACTCAGGATTCAGGATATAACGATTGAAGGTGACTCAAAAATTATTATTGATTATCTACAAAACAAAATGAAATGCCCATGGGAAATCGAACTAATCATGTCAGATATACAGTCCCTGATAAAATGCATGAGGAAGGTTGTCTTTTCTCATGTTCCCTGAACTGGCAACAGAGTGGCCGATAAGGTTGCACACCTTGACCACTCTGCCATGGGGAGTAATATTAATTCTAACCCAGATCTTATGGATCTCATCCGTTTAGATGCACTTAGGACCATGCCATAGGGAGTAATATTAATTCTAACCCAGATCTTATGAATCTCATCCGTTTGGATGCACTTGGGTAGGTTTCTGCCCAAATTCTTTCCTAATTAAAAAAAAAAATTGCGGGGAGAAGGATGTGAGTGGTGAGCCGGCCCCGGAAGAATACGATGGGTAAAACTAAAAGGGCGATAGGATGAACGCTCTTGAAAGAACAAAAACAGAGACAAATGAAATGAAATGGGAAATACCGCTCACACTCTCTCGGCCTCTCCAGTCTCCGATCCTCCTCTTCCCTTTTCTCTCTCCCGATTCCCCCAAATATCTCTTTAAACAATCTCACTTTTCTCTTGCAAGTGTCAGCCAAAAATAAACCTTCTCTCCATTTTTTTAGGGTTTCTTTCTACCATCATGATTGCAAGCCTTCGCCATTGTCAATAATTCGAGATCTGTGCAGTGGCAGAGTCGATAGCTCGACAGATATGGGGGAGGATGGTGAGGAGAGGGAGAGGATGGAGGGTTTGGTCAAAACTGATTCCATGGAATCTCGCTGGGTTTATCAGGATGACAACGACGAATCTGACTTCGAAGACGAAGAGCCCATCGGAGGTGGATCGCCTGATGTTGCAGATATGGATTCCGAGGACGAGGATAATGTCGAGCAGAGGTTGATTCGTACCGGTCCCAGAGTTGATTCTTTCGATGTCGAGGCTCTTGAGGTCCCCGGCGCCCATCGCAATGACTTTGAGGTCTCTCTTCTTGCATCCCACCCTCTTTTTTTTCTTTTTCTCTTTTCGTTTTCTTTTCTCTCATCAATCATTAATTTCCCATTTCACATCAACTTTCACCTAAATGAAATGACAATAAAAGGGAACCAAATGTTGAGCTTCAATCATGAATTCTTTCCCTTCTGATCGAGATGGACTCTTTTGGCATGCTGAATCAATACTTCTGATGAATATGATGATTCCTTGGTTGCCTTTGCAGGAGTTTGGCCCATGGAGGCGAGTTGTACTTGTCTTTCAAACACTTGGGGTTGTATTTGGCGATGTAGGAACTAGTCCATTATATGCTTTTAGCGTTATGTTCAATAAGGCTCCTATCAATGGAAAGGAGGATGTGCTTGGAGCATTGTCCCTTGTTCTTTATACCTTAATCCTTTTCCCTCTGCTCAAGTACGTGCTTGTTGTTTTATGGGCCAATGATGATGGAGAAGGTATGTTGCTTGTCAGACACATTTCATTTTCTTTACCTTGCTTTACGTTTTTGCCTCCAGTGAAATCATAGGTAGTTAATTGTTCTGAATTCTGATATTCGGGTTTCCTGCATTTTTTTTGGGTTTCATTATTAATAAAATATGTCTGTTTCTGTTCTGTTGCAGGTGGTACATTCGCTCTTTACTCATTGATATGTAGGCATGCCAAGGTTAGTCTAATCCCAAATCAGCTACCTTCTGACGCTCGCATATCAAGCTTCAGACTGAAAGTTCCATCTGCAGAACTTGAGAGGTCACTTAAGATTAAAGAACGGCTTGAGAGTTCCTTAGCTCTGAAAAAGCTTCTTCTGGTTTTAGTTTTGGCTGGTACCTCCATGGTTATAGCAGATGGTGTTGTAACCCCAGCAATGTCAGGTTATTATGTTACTTTATTGTCTTTTATTCCTTTGTTTTAGTTTGTCAATGTAATATAGAATGGACTATGTATGTGATAGTTTTTTTCCTCATTTATCCTTTCTGACATAACTTTTTGCTTTGGTGAATAGATTTGAAAATTGTATTAGCATGGACCATTAGGTGAATAACTTTTGTATCATTTGTTTTCTTCTTTGATGCAGTGGTTTCTGCTGTTGGTGGTCTTAAAGTCGGCATATCGGGGATAGAGGAAGGTGAGATATGACTAATATGTCAGCCAGAGCTTCAATTGTATCTTCACCATATAGTCTGATCTTTCCTTTCAGCGATTGATGTTTATTCATGATTTTGGGCCATTTAGTAGAACCCTTTTAGATTTCCACCACACATTAAACTAGATGCATGTTTGGTTTAGGACTACTGGCTAGGGGGTTGTATCAAGCCCGCCAAATCCAAGGCTCACGCATTAAGAGGAAAACAATACATTTTTTCCTTGTTTTGTTCATATCTACTACTGGCTAGGGGGTTGTATCAAGCCCGCCAAACCCAAGGCTCACGCATTAAGAGGAAAACAATACTTTTGTTCCTTGTTTTGTTCATATCTAGTTTCAAGTTTGTGACTCTGTTAGTTTAGAAGTTAACTCAAGCAATCTTTTCTTACACATGGTGATGACTGCTTAAGAGTTTTAATTCCTCTACATGAAAGGTTTGGACTGCCTAATGGGTTCTAAGTTCTGTCTCCTCTTGTTCCATCTTTATTTTTAAATTTCAGGCAGATGCTGGGATGCTGATATAGTGATATATATCATTTTTCCCAATCTGTTGATTTGTGACATGACCCTCTAGTTCCAATAATAGAAGTGAAGAAAGTCTGCTATGTCCGAGGCTGAGCATACCTTTTTAGTTTATATTTTTAGTAAGTGAGGTTATCTAGCAGCATTGACATTGTATCTTCTGCATCTTTTTTACAGAGGCAGTGGTGATGATTGCAGTGGCATTTCTTATTATCCTCTTCAGTTTGCAGAAATATGGGACAAGCAAAATGGGATTTGTTGTCGGCCCAGCTTTATTTATCTGGTTTTGCTCACTTGCTGGTATAGGGATTTACAACCTGATGAAATATGATAGTAATGTTTGGAGCGCATTTAACCCTGTTCACATATACTACTTTTTCAAGAGGAATACAATCAAGGCTTGGTATGCTCTAGGAGGTTGCCTTCTAGCTGTGACGGGTAAGCATATGAGCTGAGTTGTTTTATTTCCATGATGCCTACTTTTGGACTTGGGTTTTTTCTAACAGTTTAGTTCTACAGATTAATTAATATTTACTCTTCTCCACTACTGAATTATGAATTGTGTTTCTGTGTACTTGTTTATGATTACTTCTATTCTTTGTGGAGAAATATAGGCACTAGCAATGATATGGTCAGCTCTAGCCCCTCTCAATGATTTCTGAAGATCCTAACAAATGTTTCCTGACATTCAGAACTGGGACTGCATAGACTTTTTTTTCCCCCTATTCAAACTGTATATCTATCTCCAAGATCTGATTAATAGCACCACATTGAGAGTTTATCAGATTCACAGACTGATACATGGAAGTCTTTAAATTTCAATTTTCTTTTTTAATATGATAGAAGTTTTGTATAGCTCTGTTGTCCATGCTCATTTTAAGATCTGTTGTCAATGGGGTTAATGATTTAGGGAGTTGCAGGTTGAGAGACGTGGGTTTAAGTTATATGTTGACATAGCAGTTGTCTAAATGGCCTTGGCCCTTGGATAGGAAGGGCATTGGCTTAAGATGAACCAGTTGATTAGGTTTGTTTTACTAATATTAATTCTCGGTCTTGATTAATAGTAATTCTATAGATTTGTTTATTCCTTCCAGAGGTTTAGGGAGTTCTGTTTGTGTTGGTCATGGTTATTCTTAGTAGGATGATTTCTAAGAGTGCTAGTAGTCAACGAATAAAAAAGCGACACTTAAGTTTGTAGTTTGTACTTGGACTGTTCACTGACATTAGGGTCACTTCATGAACCAAAGCGAGTTTCACTATTTTTTTTTTTGGTTGTAGAAATATATTAGTAACTACTCCCTCCGATTTTAAATATAAGGCATTTGACTTTTGTGCACAATAAGTATTATAATGTAAAAACATTTAATTAAAAAAATCAATATTTTATATACTCCCTCCGATCCAAAAAAATTGTCGTTTGACTTTTTAACACGTATTTTAAGGAGCTAAAAACTATATAAAATATCAACTTTTTTAAAATTATTTTTTTACAACTTAACATTTGTTGGTAATAAGTATTAGATTATAAAAAAATAATAATAAAAAAGTTAATATATTATACAGTTTTTAGCTCCTTAAAATACGTGTTAAAAAGTCAAACGACATCCTTTTTGGATCGGAGGTAGTAGTTTTTAGCTCATTAAACCTTGTGCACAAAAGTCAAATGTCTTATATTTACAATCGGAGGGAGTATTGTTTTGCGTTCACATTAATCATCCTTTTGTTGTCATTTTATGTTTTATCGTAGTCATAGAATGATCTATTTTTTGTTCATATTATCCTAGAGTTTCTTTAATCTAGACCACTTCATTGCTGAATTTTATGTGCCAGCCTGATAGGCTGAATTGACATACTATGCTCTGTCATCCACTTGTATTTTGCTATATAGCCTTTAGGAAATCTATGAGAAGGAAATTACTTGCGTACCTTCTAGTTTGACACTCTCTCGACTTGTTCGGGGTATGAGTGCGTACATACTGACCCCCGGACCCCGCTTTATAGCGGGATTAACTGGGTTGTTGTTGTTGTTGTTTTACCCACTAGTTTGACAATTTTGCAGTAAACTACGTTTCAATATCAATTTTTCATTGCACTTTGAATGCGTTTTCACATTCATTTCATCATTTGTATTTCAAAAATCAATACTAATCAAGGATACTCATGGTAAGTATGTATCAGGAAAACACACACACACATTTTGTAGAAGTATGTGCATCGAGTATGTGGAGCGTGCACTTCTCATAGGTCACGTCTCGCTTAGAAACAGAAAATACATTACTCCCTCCGTCCAAAAATACATTGCCTTTTAGCATTTTGCACAAATTTTAATAAAACACCTTACTTTTAAAAAAACATCATCATTGCATTAACTTTTTCATAAATTTTATTATTTTTTAACACCCACTACACATTTTAACCAATCAAATTATTTTAAAAAGTCAACAACACACAAACCAATACAAATCATTACAACTTTTTACCTAGAAAACCTAAAAGACCATCTATTGTTGGACAAAAATTTACATCTAAAAGTCCATGTATTGTTGGACGGAGGGAGTATAGTTTAAGAAACTTGCAGTTTTGTCTTTCTTTTGGCTCAACAGGTTTACTGGGTATAGGCCTATGATATACTCATATACCTGATGTGATGACATTGAAGTTTATTTTCAGTTCGACAGTTCCTAACCTTTATTTGTGTAATTACCTTTCGTTTTTCCCTGAGTCTTAATTTTTTGTCCTAATATAGCCCATTTGAGCTCTTGATTTGTATTTTTCGTCTAATAAGGTTCCCAGCTTCTTTAACAGTATCTAATATAGTAATATTGGTCCCTGACCGACATCTTCTCATTTGACCATAAATTTGATAAGGGGGTAAATTTTTGGACACTCTAAGCATTTATGTGCATCTTTTTCATCTCTTTTCTTATATTTTTATTTTTTATTTTTTAAATTAAAGTTTCTAGAGTGTGTTATCCTTTTTCTTAATACCCCCTGATGTCCTGTCATGGGTGACTAGTAAACACCCTCTCGACCTAGTCGGGGCAAGGGTGCGTACAACTCGACCCCCAAACCCTGCTCTAAGCGGGATATACTGGCTTGTTGTTGTTGTTGTTGTTGTTTGTCTAAGCATATAGGGATTCTGTTGAGGCAAATTATAACTTATAGAGTCAGATAAAAACAAAACTAATAAGATTGGGAACTAGTTTATGATTACCAATGAAGTTTATGGACTGATAATGCACTTTACTTTGAAGTTCGTCTTTTTGCGTTCTTAATTTCATTGGTGAAGCCGCTCTTATTTTTTTAAAATTTGGTGATTCAGGTTCTGAGGCCATGTTTGCTGATCTTTGCTACTTTTCAGTTAGATCAGTTCAGGTGAAGTTGCTTGCAAAGGGAAATTTATCTTTATAGTTATAATATTTTGACCTAGCAGTTAATTCGCTTTTTTGATGATCATGTAGATTTATTTTGTTTTTTGCAGCTGACTTTTGTGTGCCTTGTATTTCCGTGCCTTCTTCTGGGTTATCTTGGTCAGGCTGCATATCTTATGCAGAATCCTGATGATAGTTCTCAAGCATTCTATTCTTCTATCCCAGGTGAGCTCCTATGTTTTACGGCATAGCAATCTTTCTACTTGGAGCTTGATTTCATCTCTTTATCTTCTATGTAGAAACTCTTCCTGGAAGAGTTATCACTTACAGTTGTAAAATTTCACTACAGGTGGAGCGTTTTGGCCAGTTTTTGTAATTGCTAATGTTGCTGCTTTGATTGCTAGCAGAGCAATGACAACAGCTACCTTTTCATGCATAAAGCAGTCAACAGCCCTTGGCTGTTTCCCTCGGCTCAAAATCATTCATACGTCAAGGAAATTTATGGGTCAGATCTATATTCCAGTTTTGAACTGGTTTCTGCTCGCAGCGTGTGTTGTGTTAGTCTGTGCAGTTTCAAGCATTACAGAGATTGGGAACGCCTATGGTAATTAGATTTTACCTACTCTCTGAATGGTTATTTAATTATTGCCTCTTCTCCGAAGTGTCAGTCATCTGTCACTTGGGATGTTTATTGTTATTACAATTTGCATGCATTGTTTTCTGCCTGTTTCATCTACGTTACTGTGTCTCTATACTTTACCGGGAACACCTTTTCTAATCCTGATTCTATTTCACAGGCATTGCTGAGCTGGGAGTAATGATGATGACAACAGTTTTAGTAACCCTTGTTATGCTTCTTATATGGCAGATAAATATCATAATTGTTCTGGCTTTTCTTGTTATCTTCATGGGGATTGAGTTAACTTTCTTTTCGTCAGTGTTGTGGAGCGTGGGTGATGGTAGTTGGATTATACTAGTATTTGCAATTGTCATGTTTCTTGTAATGTATGTATGGAATTATGGGAGTAAGCTCAAATATGAAACTGAAGTCAAGCAAAAGATGTCAGTGAATGTGCTCCGTGACTTGGGTTGCAATCTTGGGACAGTCCGTGCTCCTGGAATCGGCTTGGTTTACAATGAGCTTGTGAAAGGAATACCTGCAATATTTGGTCATTTTCTAACTAATCTCCCTGCTGTTCACTCCATGATCATATTTGTCTGCATAAAGTATGTTCCCGTGCCTATGGTCCCACAAAACGAAAGGTTCTTATTCCGACGTGTCTGCCCTAAGAGTTATCACATGTTTCGCTGCATCGCCAGGTAACGAGCTTTATACTCAAATATAAAATGTTCTTGCTCTTATATGGATTACTTTTCTGCCAAAAGATGGGTGAAAAAAGAAAAAAATTGACCTTTCATTCCTTTTTATTGAACACATGGGTTTAAAACTATGTCTCTGAGAGAGAGAGAGAGAGACAAGGAATTATCCTCTCAAGCTTGTAGCATAACTGTGTAGTGATTGTTTGGAATCTTGCCTCTACTTTTGCAAAATTTTAGTGTTTCTCACCTTTTATTTTTATCTAACAATTCCAATTTGAAGACTTCCTACTTTTTTTGAACTAAAAGATTCCTGGAGTTCGTCTTCTATGAACTTGTAGTTCAATTAGTGACCTGTTGGTGGAGCCATTCTCCCAATATCTCAAGTTCCTTAACTGAGTTAATTGGAATTCATCAGATGGAGAATACTCCCTCCATTTCTCAAAAGTTGCGATTTTACCCTTCGGATTAAAATAAGTGTCATTTTATACTTTCATAGCAGTTTTCGACAGTTGGCTTGGTTTTATTAATAGTAATACACAAATAAGGTACTGCTGGTAACAACATTCCACTTCATTCAAGTTATTATAAGTTGGAATGGTGTGGAAGAATGACAGGCATGTTCTTTTCTGAATGGTCGAAGTTGGTATAATTTGTAATGAGGGTGTTTATGATTCCTCTGATTAACAGATACGGTTACAAAGATGTCCGCAAAGAGAATCACCAGACTTTTGAGCAGCTGCTGATTGAAAGCTTGGAGAAATTTATACGCCGGGAAGCCCAAGAGCGTTCATTAGAAAGTGATGGTGATGGTGATGATAGTGATATGGATTCAGATAATGAGTCTTTATCAAGGGTACTTATTGCACCCAATGGTAGTGTGTACTCACTCGGTACACCACTCCTTGCCGAGTACAAGGATGCAGGCAAGCAGATCTCTGAAGCAAGCACCTCAGGGGAGGTAAAGCTTGGGTCTTCAGCTGACATACTAGATGCTGAACAAAGTCTGGAGAGGGAGCTTTCCTTTATAAGGAAAGCAAAAGAATCTGGTGTTGTGTATCTTCTTGGCCATGGAGATATTAGGGCAAGGAAGGACTCCTGGTTCATAAAGAAGCTAGTTGTGAATTATTTCTATGCGTTCTTGCGCAAGAATAGCAGAAGGGGTACTGCCAACTTAAGTGTTCCACATTCACATTTGATACAGGTAGCAATGACATATATGGTCTGAATTTTATCTGTCAAGGAGACACTGGGAGTTGATTTTTTCTGAGAAAGTTAGATTTTTGTTTCAAATGTTTGAGGGACTTTAAGCAAATGTGTTCTTGAGTTGAAGGTTATTTTGAGATCAAGTTACTGAAAGGTATTGGTTATCAACTTATCATGGGCTGGTTTAGAGGTTGGTTTGGTTCACATTATCTGTGGAGAAAGGTTTGCAGTGCATAGCTACTCCAAGGTTCATTTACATGTATGGATCATAATGCGTATGAATGAGACATTCATCAAGTGGATATTTTGTAACAGGCATATTTTTCTTGCAGTTCTCCGTTTAGGATGCCACTTCAAAACGAATTTGATAAATAGTTTTTGACATATTAGACAATGAAAATGGATACCGTGGAAGTGTAGTTAAGGTGACGTCATTTTATGGAAGTGTATTAATGGTAATAATCCTTTTGAATTGGGAAGCGGTTGTGAAAAAACATTCAGTTTTATCTAGGGCTTAGTGTAAAACTAGCGCCTTGAAGGCACGGGATTTTGTTATATAACAAATCATATGATGTTGTGTGTCAAATAAGGGGTAATCCTTATGAACTGGGAAATGCTTATATAAATCTTGTTGTCAATATGTAGATATTGTTAAAGATATTGATATTAAAAATATAAGGGAAAGAATATCAAAATATATCCTTGCCAATCAAAACAGTAGCACAAGCTGCTCAACAAAAACAAGACTGGGGTAAAAAGGAGTAATCCGATGAATAAACAACACATCTTATAAGGTGTATTCACACGCTAACTTCATATGAATGATCGGACAAATTACAAATGATATTTCTTCTCATCTAAATAAAACACAAAAATTGAACCTGACTATTCTTTTGTGGGTTATTTGGACAATCAAGAAAAAAATAACTTTCCACAATGATAATTTTGCAAACAAGATGAAAAAGAAATGTATCTGCAACAACTAAACAATTCCAAAACTGAGCATGGAAAATGGATAGTGTAGGGGGATTGACATCTTGATTGAAGGTATATCTTAGTGGAAGCGGTGGTTGGAGATGAGAACCAGGTGATAAGCCGACGAGACGGGAGTATCCAATCAAGATGTCGTTGCATTCTGGGACCTAGTGCTTCTCGCCCCCTGCGAGATATTAGAGAGTTAGGTGGTGTTATCGGCAGGTTCGACCTACCTCAACTCTGTGTATAAATCGAAACTGGAATAATGAGAAGAAGCCGAAGGATCGGGAGACCAACCATGTTGCAATGAGTGAGTGAAGCTATCACCTCATCTGTCATTGCTCTTTATAAATGTTTAGTTACTTTGATTGCATCTCAACCATCACATTACTTTACTTTATTTCCTGCATTGATGTCTAAGTTGTTAGCATTGAAACACATTAAACACGGGTTATCTGTGGAATCGACCCCTTGCTTAACCATTAAACCAGTGATTGAGTTTGGGTATTTGTTTGGTGAGAATCAACGATTTGTTTCCCCGCTAGTGATGGATTATGATGCATGTAGAAAGGGGAGCCCACTTCTCTAGAGTTTGGAGGGGCAATTACCTCACATGGTGGATCACATGACACTTACATAGATTTTGGAGCAGGCTCCTCCTATGGAGGATCATGGATTTGCATAAAATATGTCTTTATCCAAACAACCATCTAGCCTAGTTAGTTCTCAAATTATTTTGAAATATGACCATATAAGTTCCTTGACATATTTGGATTGTTTAGCCTTATCTTATATTTGGTTTTTACGTGGAACTGTCCTAGTGAGATTTTTGGTCTTATAGGGATTACATCTATATTTTCTCTGCTTTGTTGTTGCTTTGTTGTGTGATTTACTCTTCTTATATAATTATCTCTTAGTATTAACATGGTTATCTATTTTTGAGGCCAATTATATGCGTGTTCATTGTTTATAAGTTTCATATGATAGGGACAATTATTTTCTTAGCCCATATTTACCCATATCTACCCTATATTATACAAGCCAAATGTGAGCCTTTATCATTTCCATTTTGAAGATCCACAAATCCATATCTACCCTATATTTTGGGCAAATAATCCATAACATATAACCCATAATCCATAGCATATAACCCGGACGTGCCATACCTAGTATAAAAAGCGGCGAAACCGAAAAAATAATTTAGAAGACCTTTATATACCGAATAGTGTGCCCGGTGTATAAAATAGCATTTTTTAATCAAATAACCCTAAGGATAACCGCCCAGGTTATATTTTAAAAAACACAAAATTCGGGTTATTTGACTCTATTTCTTTCTTTCTTTTTTTTTTCTTTTTTTTTTTCCTAATTTGAAGATAGAACTTGATCGAAAAATAAGGAAGAGGATCCTCTAAAGCACATATTGTGACACTAGATGTAACACAAAAATATTTGGGGTATTTTTTAATGATAAAAAAGTTATAAAAATTATATTTACATTGTATATGTCAAGGAATATATATTTATATTTTTTTTAATATAAAATGATATTTTTAATAAGTATTATAATTAATATTCTAAAATAATGTCTCTTTTAATTTTAATATTTTTTAAAATATCATTTCATATTAAAAATTATATAAATATATGTTATTTTACATGTACAATATAAATATAATTTTGATAATTTTTATTATTATTTAAAAATACCCTAAATATTTTTGTGTTACAAATAGTATCACACCATGTGTTGTTTTGTAGGTGATCCATTCTCGAAAAATAATGTTGTAGGTGATCCATTCTCGAAAAATAACGCAGTAAAAAATATGGCGAATCTGAGTAGTAGAAAAATAACGCAGAGAGAGAAAAACGTCCGAAATCCAGGGGATTAGGGCTGGAAATTACCTGCGGGTAACCGCTCCACCCGCATTAATTTTGCGGGCAAAAACCCGCAAAAAAGTGGGTGACGGATGGAGCGGGTGCGGGTGAAGCGGGTGATGGATGGATTATGGGTGAAGATTTTTCACCCATTACCCGCCCCAGTAATCCACCCATTAACCCGTCCCATTCACCTGCCCCGCATACCCGCATAAAACCCTAAAAGTTTATCTATATATATGTGTTTGAATTGACTATTTTACCCTTTCCAATTGAAAATGTAAGTTATTTTTCTCTAATTGTAATTGTCTATATTTTTTTTACATGTTTAATAGAGAACATATAGTTTTATTTGTTAATGTGCATGCTAGGATCGATAATGTGGTGGATCCGCTCAAATATTAAAAATGGAAAACATCACGCGATTCTACTACTATCTACTCTTCAAGTTCTATTCTCATCTATTTTGGTTTCATTTTGTAATTTTAAGTAACACGTTATTGTGATGTATGAGTGTATAACGCGTATTTGAAATCCACGAACTTATATTTGTAGTATTTATAAATTAAATTTTAACTTTTTATTCATCTTTTAAAGTAACTCGAAAAATCATCACTACACCCATTGGGTACTCGCTCCACCCGTATCGCCCGTGCGGGGCGGGTGAGGGTGAAGGAGTTTGCGGGTGATGGGTGGAGCAGGTGAGATTATTTACTCGCGGGGCGGTTGATGAAGTGACTTCATCCACCCATAAACAGCCCCATTTCCACCCCTACAGTGGATTGAAATGCTAACGGGAGTGACGGCCTTAGAGCAACCCCAAGAGCTTCCCTAATTTTTTTTCTAAAACGGGGAATCAATAGCAACTTTCTCCAAATTATTTTAGCCTCAAATCCAAGAGTTTCCCTATTAGGAAGAATTTCATATTCATTTTATTTTTAAAAAAATCATTCATTAATGATGATTCTTCTTGCTGTGTTATTTTTTCACTATTAATTTGATTATTATTGTGTTTCTATTATTTATGAACTACAGTTAATTGATCAGAAAGAACATGGAAAATACGCATGCTGCGTCTTGAGCAACAGTCTATCATTGCTGAAATAAGGTCAATTGCCGAAGGGTTCAATATTGTTGCATCACTCTTGAGCAATATTATTTAGTTTCTATTATTTTATATTATTTCTGAGATATGGTCAGTTGCT
This sequence comes from Persicaria tinctoria, assembly GCA_037127255.1. Lineage (NCBI taxonomy): Eukaryota > Viridiplantae > Streptophyta > Magnoliopsida > Caryophyllales > Polygonaceae > Persicaria > Persicaria tinctoria. The sequence goes on along the minus strand of JBANSL010000019.1, from coordinate 36,051 downwards.
GTGTCTTGAGCAATAGCAGTTCATTGTTGGTTTTTTAAACTTGAAAACGGGAAAATGATGCTGCAAATTTTTTAGAGTTTGCTCTAAATTTGGGGAAGATACCCTATTTTTTTCATGCTATCTCTATTTTTGGGAATGAGATAGGGAAACTGTTGGACCAAAAAATGGCCCAAAATTCCCTAAAAGCCTAATATTATCTAAAATAGGGAAGCTCTTGGGAGATTTTGGAGAATTTTAAGGTCTTTTTTTATCCAACAGATTCCCTATCACCTTCTTCAAAATGGAGAAGGTGCTGAAAAAATGGAGAGGATTATCAAATTTGCAGCATTAAACTAAATGATTCTCCAAATATTGGAAACGGAGAAGCGGTAGGATTTAAAGCAAAAATAATTTGAAGAATATATATTTTATTTCCCCATTTAAAATTTTTTTTAGGGAAGCCGTTGGAGATAGTCATTAGAGCACCCACAATGGGGGTTCTTTAACCCCAATTTAAGAAATCTAATGTTTTTTTATTTGAGATTATACAAAATGAGATTAAAAACGATTTGACATGTCCCTTACCAATGAACTCTTAAATGCCCGTTAAAAAGTTGAAATTGGGGACCACACCTAAAGAATTTGGAAGGGAATTCTTGGAGCAAAATTGGGAAGAGGAGGGAGGGACACATGGCATATGTGGGATTTAATTGAGGTGGGTCATTACAACTATATCTTAATTCTAGGCTAATTTCGGACATAATTTATTTTTTTTCAATTTTTTAATACTTTAGAAATTCATAAAAAAAATATCTATCAATAGACACCAATATTGTATATGTTAATGTAGAAAAAAATCAATAATTAATATATAATATGTGTACATTTGGGTTTAAATAAAAACAATATGTAATAGTAGTAAATAAAATAAAAAATTCCTCTAATTTTCCTCTATAAAAAGGATCTCAACTAGCCCATTTCCTCACAATTAATTTATTGTACATATAAATTAGATAATTAAATTCACCTATACAAATATTTATGAATTTTTTTTCAAAATATTCACAAAAAAATAAAAATTTACAAAAAAATTCACACTTTGAAAATATTTACAAAAATATTCAAAATTTGCATAGATGTCAGAGAAACGCGGTCTCAGACCGCGTTTCATTAACGAGATGTAAAATCTAAAAGTGAGGAAAAAATAAACAAAAGAAACGCGGTTTCAAACCGCGTTTTATAATTAATTTTGGGTAAAACGCGGTTTGAAACCGCGTTTATTTCCATTTGTATTTTTAAACTAAAAAATATATTTAAAAAAAAAAAGTGAACCGCGGAATCAACCCGCGTTTCATTTGGAGTGTGCTCCTCCTCCCCCGTTCCTGATCCATGGCGCCCTACCTCCTCTCCTCTTGTTCCTCTTCTTTCATCTTCTCCGCTCCCTCATTCATGGAACCCACGACTTTCGTCACCGATGGGAGACCGAGACGAGAGAGAGAGGCGGTCGTGGAAGGGATTCCGGGTGGAGTGCGCTCAAGGTCGATCGGCGAACGTGGTGGCTGAGTAGCACCCGGGCGGCTATCGGCGTAGGCTCTTGCTTCAACGGTGGGAAGGGCGACATCTTCGATTGTCAAGGGAGCCAAGAGGGATATGTGAAGAGGCTCCATGGATGAGGGAGCAGAGGAGATCGAAGGAGGCAAGGAGTTGGTGAAGAGGCAAGGAGCAGATTGCATAGGGACAAATGAAACGCGGATTGATTCCGCGTTTCACTCAGTTTTCTTTTTTTTTTTTATAATATTTTTTAGTTTAAAAATAAAAATGAGAATAAACACGGTTTGAAACCGCGTTTTATCCATAATTAGTTATAATTTCTTTTGTTTGTTTTTTCCTAACTTTCGAATTTTACATCTCGTTAATGAAACGCGGTTTCAGACCGCGTTTCTCTGATCTCTCTGCAAATTTTGAATATTTTTTTAAATATTTTCAAAGTGTGAATTTTTTTGTAAATTTTTATTTTTTTTATGAATATTTTGAAAAAAAATTCAATATTTATATTGTATAATATAAATATTATCATTATAACATATTATTATAATTTTGGTAAATGAAAAAAAAAAAAGTTGAAAGAAGAGATAAAAGATAAAAGATAAAAAGGGGAGTTAAGAAACTCGCATAGGTTCAAGAAATGTGAGTGGAAATGTATAATGGGTTGTTTAAACTTTAAAGAGAGAAAGATAAAAAGGATAGTTAAGGAACCTAATGGGTTCGACGAATGCGGATGCTCTTACGCACCTCGACCTCAACTTCTCGTATCCTTTTTTTTTTTGAAATAACTTCTCATATCTTTCTATCCCGGGCGACTCCGAAATCTCTTGCTGCCTCTCTCTGCGTGTCAAATTTCCGCCTGCTCTTCTCTCTCGTCAATCTACCCTCTCGCAAACCGCCGGTCGCCGTTGTCTTCCTCTCCCGGCGCTCGGCGCTGGCTTCCTCTTTGGGCTCTTTCCGCCGCTCGTCGTTCGCAACTTCGACCCGGTCTCGCCGTTGGCTTCCTCTTCCCAACGCTCGCCGTTCAGTTCCTCTTCTCGCCCTCGCCGTTCGCAACATCATCCTAATCTTTCTCGAACTTCCGATCGACTGGTCTGTTGCGACCTCTATTGCTCATCCCGCGCTGTTGCTGCCTCTATTGCTACTTAACAGCGAGCCCCCCATTGTTGCTCATCCCGTTCTGTTGCTTCTCTCTGTTGATACCACGAAAAACTGCAGTGCGCCCCCCATTGTTTCTGCCTCAATTGATATTTGCGCTTTTGCATCTCGAAATTTAACATTAGGGGTTTGAAATTAGGGCTATCCCCGGCATCGCCCAGAACTAGGTACATCAGTCATTAGCTGCCTACTACTTTTATGGACTTGTCTTCTTGAATCTTGATTTCAGGATTTGTAATTGTAACCTTCCTCAATTTTGATCAGATTTTAATAACACACAGTAAATATTATCTATCTCTCTTTCTCTGTACAATCCCCACAGTAATTTCCCTGCCACCGTCACCCCAACTTCACCAACGCCCGCTGCAGCTGTTGGTGGTGCTATAGGTGGCGCCGGTCATAATAGTGGAAATTGTATGTGACTAATTGCTATGTTATCTAATTTGAGCAGAAATTCAGGAATCTTCAACATAGGCTTTTGCGATTGAAATTCAAATGATAAAGACTTCCGGAATTCATCCCTGCCAAGTATGTATACCTTAACTAGGTTGCATTCATCATTTTATCTGCAATAACTAATTCCCCTACTTTTTTGAAATTGTTTAATAGATACTCGGATTCTTTTTCATTTTGTACTGGTTGCTTAGGTTGCAGCTTTTTGAATAAGATGTTTGGTGCTGGGTTTTGTATTTATGAATAATGAATTTCTTTGCTCTGAAAGTAAGGTTCAAGAATTATATTTCATCTTTTGTGGCCTTGGTTCTATCTTTACTAGTTACCTGCATGAGCTGGACTTCCCTTGTTTTTAGAACTTTATTATTAATATTCAGTATATGTTAGGACTTAGGCATTTCGATTTAGCTAGCTAGCTGGCTAGCTTAGTTCATTAATTTAGCATGTGTACATGTGTTGGTTAGGTATACATTTATCTTTTAGTTTGGTTTAATTTTACCCTTGTAATGCTTGTTGACTTTGTTTTTTGGGTAACTAAATTCTCTAGACAGTTAAGTAAAACTTTTTCACCCTCAACCTATCTGTTTCCTTCTTCTGAATAGATTCTTCTTCATTAAGCTAAAGATTTTCATGGTTATGCTTGATTATGTGGTTGATTAGTTTGTGATACATCAGATTACCTTACTAATGTTAATTCTTGTGTGAGAATATTTGTTTTGGCAGTTTGACGTCTTGAAACTTAGATCGTAAGTTCTGGAAAATAAGAGCAAAAAGAATGTGTGATTAGCTGATTAAAAAAGAATGTATGATTAAGCACGAGTACATTAAGCATGTGATTCATATTTGAAAGCTTAGGAGTTCAAAGCTAAGTTGTGTAGGCTGTGCAGTTTGTGCCAACTCCTGATCAGTACCAGTTACTTCACTTCCCTGGCAAGTTCCAATTAAAAAAATATCTTCATTTGCTCAAGCAAGCTGCTAATTAATTTTCTCCCCACACTACGTGTTTTTATTTTGGTGTATGAAGAAGCACTCAGTTGCTTGCCTGGTTTTGATTTATTGACTCTACTTGATGTAAACTTCTTTTTTTCCCCTCTCTTGGAAAAAGTTGTTGCCTATGATTTTCAATGTCAATCCTGCTATCTTCTAGTATCATTGCTTTCTGTCCTTTCTAATATGTTCTATGTTGTAGGCTTCCAGATTGCCTGTGGGAAAAATTGAAGCAGCTAACATGGTTCAATTTAAAGGAGCAAGGACGCAGCTTTCTATAACACAGCCCGATGATTGGCATCTTCATCTACGTGATGGGGACCTTCTTCATGCAGTTGCTCCTCATAGGTATTATATATATTAACTAAATGAAGATCCTTGGATACTCGGGGTGCATTTTATCTGTTGAACAGTATTTTTGTTTTGGATTCATCTAGCTTTATTTAAGTATTTGACTGTATATACCTCATCTATGCTCTATGTTTCTCCACTCAGTGCTATGCTTTTTGGAAGAGCAATTGTGATGCCCAATCTGAGACCGCCAATCACAACCACGGCAGCAGCCCTTGCTTACAAAGATTCAATATTGAAAGCATTGCCAGAAAACTGTGATTTTACTCCCCTTATGACACTTTATTTAACAGATAATACAAGTCCCGAAGAGATCAAACTCGCGAGTAAGTAAATTGCATTAGTCCTGAAGAGATCAAGCCACCAATCACAACCATGGCAGCAACCCTTCTTTAGGCTTTCCATTTCCATATTCCCAGTAGCAGTCATTTTTTGCTTGTTATGAGATAGTGAAATTGTCTTTTCCTTGTTTTTGTTGCACCAAACAGAAAAAAGTGGAGCAGTGTATGCGGTTAAACTTTACCCTGCTGGTGCTACAACCAATTCTCAGGATGGTGTGACTGACCTAGGGAAGTGTTTTCCTGTTCTGCGGGAGATGGTTGAGCAAGATATGCCTCTTCTGGTAATTTTTCACTTTACTATTTCTTGTAACCCTTTGATTTATTTAGTTTCTGTTATAAATAGAAAACTGGGCTGCTGTTATAACACTTTTACGACTTCGGAAACACTCTCTCAACCTGGTCGGGGTAAGAGTGCGTACATCCTGACCCAGACCCCGCTTAATCGCGGGATTAACTGGGCTGTTGTTGTTATAAATAGAAAACTTCCAAGTTTGTTTGTTATTTGCCCTATATTTTGGAGCTTTGACAACAACAACAAAAAAAAAAGTCAGCTAGTCGTCCACAAGTTTAAACCAATGATGACAAAAAGAGTCTACATGATGACACAGTTGAACAATGAACAGATTTGTTAGTGAGGATGTTTAGATATTGTCACATGTTTTTTCTTTGTCAAGAAAGCGCCAATAAAATCATTGATTTGATTTATTTCTCTTGTAAGGTTGTAGTATCTTCTCCTCCTTGCTAATGGGTTAAGGGAAATCATCTCATTGTTTATCATTGCTAAATCCTGAAATATTGTACATGGACTTTGTTAGCATCAATTAATGTATATTCTCTCCTCTGTTTGGTGCCTAGAAGGCTAATATTCTTGAGGCCTAGTTTGGATTTCTTTATGTTGTTTATAATCCCCAGTAGGAAACATTGAGAAACCTATTAAAGAGGTGAACATAAGGGGCCTTTTTTGTGGCGTGCATGGTGATTTAGGTTTCAGTCCAACTTCATTGTAGGGAGAGTTCAATATTATCAATACTGCCAAAATATAATTGAAATCACTATCCTTGGCTTGCATTCACGTCCTTCATAACACGAAAAGCACCTATGTAACAATTTCATCTTTTCTGTTTACCTCTTGTAGAAATTGTTTTTTTAGTAGCATGTAATGTGTTATTTTTGGACACAGGTGCATGGGGAAGTCACAGATCCTAATGTTGATGTATTTGATCGTGAAAAAGTTTTTATCGAGAAGGTTTTGAGACCGTTAATAGAGAAGCTTCCACAACTTAAGATTGTGATGGAGCATATTACTACTGCAGATGCTGTTACGTTTGTTGAGTCTTGCAATTCAGGTCAGCTAACTACAGATCATATCACAAGTTCTATCTTTCACTCTTTTATGCTTCTTAGCCTAGTCATTGGAATGAAGTTCACCAACATACGTCTTTATCATTTTTAGGCACTGTTGCAGCTACTGTGACACCACAACATCTTATTCTTAACAGAAACTCCCTCTTTCAAGGAGGTTTGCAGCCGCATAATTATTGCCTCCCCGTGCTAAAAAGAGAAGTCCATAGTATGTTTCATATCTTTCTTCTTATACTTGATAATTTCATGAGCATTCCATAACTTGTGTTTGTCTTTATCTTGATGAGAATTGTCAGTCCATGACCACAGAAATAAATTCATAAAATGAGTAGTCTCGTCTTGCTATGATTACATGATGTAGCAGTTGAATAATACCCGACTTCAGCTTCATTTCTGTCCTAACTTATTGATTGTGTTATGTTGGTTTTTTTTCCTTCCCATTTTCTCGAAGCAAGGCACTGTAAAGAGAAGGATTCAATTTAATACTGCTTGAGATAATCCTAAGATCACTGTGGTAGTGAGACAATGAGATTATATTGGATGTCATCACATTATGCAGTAAACATGTGCTTATGAACACTCTAGTACATTCAATGTGATAAATGCCTAACATTTTGGTTTTGGTGCGATATTATGATGAGTTTTCAAACATGTTATAAATGTATTTGAAGAGGTATTTGTGTTATATAGTACGGATTATAATTGAGTGGTTGGAGGCTTTTTTGCTAATGGAATTGTGAAGTGGGAGATAAATGTACTCTTTAACTGGATATCATTGGGATGCATGACTAAAGCTGGGAAATCTGATAATTTTTTTAATAGTTTCTAGGGGTAATTCATATCCATTTTTCATTTAATATGAATCATGCGCTTGCTCGTATGTTTGTCATGCAGGACAGGCTATTGTGTCCGCTGTAACTAGTGGAAGTGCGAAGTATTTTCTTGGAACTGATAGCGCTCCTCATGAGAAAATGCGAAAAGAATGTTCATGTGGATGTGCTGGCATATTCAATTCCCCAGTGGCCCTGTCGCTTTATGCCAAGGTTTTTGAAGAGGTAACTTCTTGGTCATTTAAGTTTTGCTCTTTTCTTCTTCCAAATCTTATATTGATATTGATTGGTGCACATGTATTGCATATTAGTGTGTCCATACTATACAAATAAACAAGACCCTTTTCAAATCTGCACTTGATAGTTATTGGGTGATGTAATGCGTGTATTATTTGGGTGTATAGGTTGAACTATGAACCATTTGTATTATACAGGCTGGTGCCCTTGACAAATTAGAGGCATTCACAAGCTTCAACGGACCTGATTTTTACGGTCTGCCCAGAAACACATCAAAGATCAAACTCACTAAGAGCCCATGGAAAGTCCTGGACAAAATCTCATTTGCATCAGGTGACATTATCCCAATGTTTGCAGGTCAAATGCTTGAATGGCTGCCTTCTACATGACCTGTTGAGTGCATTTCAAAGGACTAGCCATGGCCAAATATGTTGTTTAATCTGGTATTTACTGACTGGGAAAACAACTGCTCTGTGTGGTTCCTCAGTTGTTGACCGACCCATGTTGACTGTCACGAGTCGCAGTCAAGGAAAGGAAACATGTATTTCTCTTCAATGACGATTCAATAATCTGATTTAGGTTGTTGTATCATCTCTCTAACAGAGAAGTTAGATGCTGAAGCTTTAACTCTAGCAATAAAACGTTTCCAAGTTAATGTTTTTGGTTCATCAGTCATGACACTAGGTGGCCTATGCTCCCGATCTTGTGTTACCTAAATAAAGTCTGCGCCAACTGTTCTGAATCCATAGTCTTGAAATATAGTGGAACATATGTTTAGCATTTTATTGTGTGTGGTGAACTACTCTAGTCAAATACCTCAGTGTCTTGGTTGACGAATAAACACTCGCCCCATACAAGCTTTGGATGGAGTTTGAATGGTGTTTTTTCTGGGATTTTTTTTTTAACAATATTAATTTTATAATAAGGTTTTATTGGATAAATTAAGTCGCTCATTTCTCAATTTCTGTGAATAGTTGCTGGAATTGAACAATCTATATTTGAATTTATTGTCCTGAATCTCAAATCTGAACTCGCAAGGTTTTTCATTTTTGAATAGATTTTGCTTTTGGGGATAGCAATGTAGCTAGCATGATCACGTTATTGAAATGAAATCGAAACAATGAAACTTATATCTGCAAACAGGTTCAATTCATGTGCTTGTGGTTCAACCAAGTGGTGTGGTTCACCTCCCAGATCAATTGCAATTGAGTTTTCCTTATGTTCTATGACGACTGAAGATGCTCAAGGATATGAATATGTTATCGGGACCAGTTGAGTTTTACTTGACGACTTTCTGTTTATCATTTTATACGGTCCCTCGATTTATCAACCACGTTTTGCATGATATTTCGAATTATTATTACTTAGAAAAGTTGTATCTATGAACAATGGGCATGTAAAATGGTACACACGTAGGAAGTAGGAACCCAAAAAAAAAAAAAGTCCTTTGAAGGAAATAAAATAAAATAATGAAAGATAGAAAGATAAAAAAGGGGTCGAGAGAAGCACCTGAATAATGTATTCAGTATTCCTCCCGCAGCTAGCTCTCTTCCTCTATTTCCCCAAAATATGTTTCGCTGAAAGTGGCAATTCAATTCTATTTTCTATTAATAATAATTGAAAATTGAAAATAATACGGAGTAAGAGAGAGGGGGAGAGAGGATTGAACGTCAAAGAGAAGCGCAGAAGCATTGATCCTGGATAGAGAAAATTAGAGAAAAAGCGAGAATGGGGGCAGCGGGTTCCAAGCTGGAGAAAGCATTGGGGGATCAGTTCCCTGAAGGGGAGCGATATTTCGGCCTCGAGAATTTTGGCAACACTTGCTATTGCAACAGCGTCTTGCAGGTTTCTTAATCCCACCCTCTCCGTATTCGATTCTTTCCTTTAATTATTTTGCTATTCCCTCTTCTTCCCTTTTGATTTTAGGGTTTAGCTGAATCACAAGGGATGGGTTCGTGATGGCTTTCAAGTTTGATCCCAAAAAACTTTCCTTGCGTATTATCTCTCTCGATTGATTAATTGGAGCTTTTTTTTTATCGATATTAACCCCTAATAAGTTTGACTATATCTTCCTGAACTCGGTTTCAATTTTCTGAAGAAAATTGGTTTGGGCGGTAACCCTAAAATCAAAACCACGTTTTGAGCAATCTTAGTTTCCGTGGGAAACCCCGCTTCTGTGCCTTGTCCATTTTATTCCTTTGATCGATAATCTTTCCGTCACTCCCTTCTCAATTGACTAATGAGTCTGTGCAAGCTTCTGCTGTACTGTGGTCACGCTGCTTTGTCCAAGTTTCTGACTAATGAGTCCTTGCAAGTTTCTGCTTTCCGTTTCATTAAGTAGAGCTGGATGTCAATGCCTCGGGAAAACCTATTTGACTCCTTCACGTGTTGCTGTGTTGGTATGAACATATGTAGATCAACACCTTGTGTTTGAAACAGAATGATGGAATTAAGTAGGGTTGCTTTGCCTTTTGGCGGTGCAAGGAAAAGCTGTTGCAAGAGTGTTCCCAATTGACAATTAAATTTTTAAGTTTTTGAGACATCTACATGGATGAGATTTTTTGTTTTCGTGCTGTACATATTCCGAACAGGAGCCCAAAATGGAACTTGTGTAATTTATCATTTAAGGTTATAAGGAATTTTTCCAAATTCAAGGTATAAGGAATTTTGCACTTCCGCTTTTGTTTGATAGAGGCTCTGAAACTCCGACCCTATTGTTTCCTTCAGCTTTTCTATACTGTTAGAGACTTTAAAACTTTGTCCTTGTTGTTTCCTTCTAGCATTATATTGTGGACTCATATTAGTCTTGTAGTATGTGGAATTAATGATTGGTGATAAATTCATTTCATGCATTGGAAGTAATGTAGTTGGGCATAACACAGGATATGGGCAGAGCAGGGGTAGGGCAGTGTTATGACGGATTACACATGTAAGCTTAGGGAAGGGGTGCATGGGAGCATCTAGCTAGTATAGCCCAAGAAGATTAGTTCCTTTGTTAGATGGAAGTTTTTCTTATAGTCATTTTGTTATAAAATTAAAATCTGAATTTTAGCCAAAGGCAGTTTGTGCTACTTTGGACCCACAACTGGTTCCCTATATGTTCTGCTAATTTGGTTTATGTTTCTAGGCTTTGTATTTCTGTGTTCCATTTCGTGAAAAATTACTGGAGTATTATGAGAAGAACAAGAATCCTGCTGATGCAGAAGAGAATCTTCTTACATGTCTTGCTGATTTATTCACTCAGGTAAGTTATTTGTTTTTTTTTTTTGGAGACCTAGCAACTTTGAGTTGTGTAAAAGCAGTTGTTTGAACGTGGCGCTCTTGTTAGTCTTATCATTCTCTATTGTCAAAAACACAAATATTGCAATTAAAGTAGGCTTTAAGTTTAGATTTCCAAATAGGGAAAGAAAAGATCGTTCTTTTCCATTTGAATCCTTTGTGTCATGGCGCCAGATGAAACATATTCCGAACTCCTTGTGAAATAGTGATGTGATATTCTGTATCTGAATGCCAACTTTTGTTTGACTTGTAGTTTGAACTTTTATGTATTTTTTGGCTAAGTGACAATGTGCCTTTATTCTTTTCCCTCTTATCTACTTTATCACGATGATTGGTTGTGTTACCACAAGTTCATCAAAACAGAAATTACGGACAAAGTAATAGTACATTAGAAGGCTATATAAGAGCTTCTTTTGTGTGTGCACACTATGGAAATAATAATTCCTTTGAAATAACTTTTGTAATTTAGTACCAAACCACTGAACATTGATGCTTTCTTTTAAAAATGTCCCTATACATTCTTCTTATCACATTTAAGGATGGAATTTGAAGTTGAAGAAGGAAATGCTTGAAGATGGTTAAATGATTGTGTATTTCTTTTGCTTTTTGGACCACTGGTATTTACAAAACAGCCTAATTCAGGGCATACACCTACATAAATCGCAAGCTGCCCTCCCAAATCTCAGTTAGATGAAGGTAATTCGCCATGACCTTGGTCTCCTGGCCCTCACGGAAGAAATGGCCATGGACAGCACTGTTGTTTAGCCTTCTATGTTAATTTGCTTCTGTTTCTGTCCTTGCCTCTGTTTGATTTATTGCTCTTCCTGCTTTGCCCCTGTTTGTTCTCCGTCACTTAGTTTTTCCTTACTCTTGATTTGCCTACTTTGGCTATGGGTCTCTCGGAAAAAGCTTCTCAATTAGTTCAGAGAAAGGGTGCATACATACTGTCCCCAAACCATGTTAATTGCGGTAAATACTGGGTTGTTTGACTATGCTATAATAGGGATGTAATTGAAGAGTTGCATATTGTTTTGAGAGGGAATTGTAGTAATAACACATCTATCCAAGTTATATAGGGTAGAAATTTCGTTGTGTGGTATTATGCATGTAAACCATATGGACAGTGGATGAGTAGCAATTGCAGTAGGATAATATCTTAAGGTTGTTTATTTGATTGCAGGCGCATTATGATCTAATCGTTCTTCCCTACTAGATTTTTACCTAACAATGTGAAAGTTAAAATAAGAAATATAGTATAAAATAATCAGTCTATCTGGCTTAATATTACCAGTTGGTGTCATTCTAATTTTTAAAGCAGGTCCCTTCTTGAGATTCATAAAAATTAAGGCAGACACTTTATCTACCCATGGAACCATTATATTTTTTTAATCTTGAAGAATGATTAATAAAAGTGTGAAAGACACTCCACTTAGGACGTATCAACTTTGTACTCTGTATGAAGTAAATTTTGTTTTTTCCCATTAGTTTATACTGAGTATTAGTTAAAATTTCTTGATGTCATAAATCTGGTGGCATTCACATGACTTTACCTTTTTCCATGCCACCAATATTATGCTTTGGGTATCTTTATAGATAAGTTCCCAGAAGAAGAAAACAGGTGTTATTGCTCCAAAACGTTTTGTTCAGAGAGTCAGGAAAGAAAATGAACTTTTCCGAGGTTACATGCATCAGGTATGTGAGAATAGTGTCAATAATTAATGAATAAATTTCTGTGCAAAGGTGTGTATTTATCTTCTTTTTCTTTTTGTGTAGGATGCACATGAATTCTTAAATTTCTTACTGAATGAGCTCGTTGATATTCTCGAGAAAGAAAGTTCAGATGCAAAGACTAACTCAGATAGTTCATCCTCTGAAAAGACTGCAAATGGACCAAAGAATGGTCTAACAAACGGTGCGCAAAGGGAACCCCTGGTTACCTGGGTTCACAAAAATTTTCAGGTGAATTCAGCTAGTATTATTTAAATAACGCAGCTAGGCTAATTATACACATGCTTTCTTGTTTCTTTCCTCCCCTTTTCATTGAACCATTGTACTAGTGTTTCAGTTACCATGAATTAGGGATATTCCTGTTGCTGTGTGTAGCAGTGAACTCATTATAACTGCATGATAAACTTTTGTGGCCTCCCTGTGCTTTCAATTATGGGTAAATTACCTTTTTAGTCCCTAACCTTTAGCACTTGTTTCATTTTGGTCCCTAACCTTTGAAACGTTAAAAAATAGTCCTCAACCTTTTCATCTCGTTTCATTTTAGTCCTTAACCTTTCAAACAATGCAAAACAGTCCCCAAGCTTACATTTTTTATTTGTTTTAGTCCCTGATTTTAAAACACTATTATCAAAAACCACCCAAAATTTATCATATTGTATATAAAATCATTTAAACAAAGAAAAAGTACATAAAATCATTCAACTCTATTATTTTAATTTTAAAAAAACACCCGGACTCTTTTAGTGTTCAAACGACATCTATTTCTAAAAAGAGGTAGTAATAAAAGTAAAATTATACTCAAATCAATAAAAATACTACTAAATGTAAAATTATATTAAATTAAAAGAGTCTGATTTTTTTTTTAATTCAAATAATATACTTGAATGATTTTATGTATTTTTGTGTAAATGATTTTATATACATTACGATAAATTTTGGGTGGTTTTTGGTAATTATGTAATAATATTTTTAAAATCAGGAACTAAAACGAATAAAAATGTGAGCTTGGGGACTGCTTTGCAATGTTTGAAAGGTTAATGACTAAAATGAGATGAAAAGGTTGATGACTATTTTTAAACGTTTCAAAGGTTAGGGACCAAAATGAAACAAGTGCTAAAGGCTAGGGACTAAAAAGGTAAATTACCCTTCAATTATTAATGTGTGCAAGAACATTAAAGAATTTGACGCATATTCATAAGTTATTCTATTGGAGGATGTTAAATCAATTTTCCTACTTTTAGGTGATGTAATGTTGAAGGTTCTGATGACTGTCGATTTAATGATTTCTATGCAGGGTATACTGACAAATGAAACAAAGTGCCTGAGGTGTGAGACTGTTACAGCACGAGACGAGACTTTCTTTGACTTGAGCTTGGATATTGAGCAGAACAGTTCAATCACAAGCTGCCTCAAAAACTTCAGCTCCACAGAGACACTAAATGCTGAAGATAAATTCTTTTGTGACAAATGCTGCAGGTTAGTATTTTCTTCTGAAATCCCTGTAATGTGGCTTCCTGGTGGTTCCGATATCAACTTTACACTTCTTTCGAGTTTAGGTACTTTCATCTGTAATAATACTAAGTGATTATTGAAAGGTGAAAATCATGGTCACAGCTATAGGTGGTTCAGTTTTACCGTGAAAAGTTCATCAAATGATTCAGATTGCATGTTAAATTAAGACTTGAAAGAATCATAAACTGGAACGGAAATTATAAGATCCTATTGATCCTAGAATTATATGACCCCATTACTACCAGCAGCCTAAATTGAATGATATTGTGCCGAATGTCTTGGCCCAGCTCTCAAATAATTGTCATTGTGCCTCCTCTTCTGAGAGTTAATAAAGCAAGTGGCCAATGTTATATGAGTTTTTATATATTGCACAAGTGGTTCTTTGCAAGAGAGATTCCCTGATTTGGCTTGAATGGCATGCCCCATTTCTTTCTATGGAGCACTAAACTGTTTTCATTTCTTGTATTAGAAGAAGTTGATGATAATAAATTTGAATTATCACTTTATGTATTGGAGCGGTTGACACCCCCTTCTCTTGGTACAGTCTACAAGAAGCTCAGAAGAGGATGAAGATAAAAAAACCCCCTCATGTCCTTGTAATCCATCTCAAACGTTTCAAGTACATTGAGCAACTTGGCAGGTACAAGAAGCTATCCTACAGAGTTGTCTTTCCATTGGAGCTCAAACTGACCAACACCATGGAAGATGTGGACTCGGAGTACTCGTTGTTTGCTGTTGTAGTGCATGTGGGTACTGGACCAAATCATGGGCACTATGTGTGCCTTGTGAAAAGCCACAATCACTGGCTGTTCTTTGACGATGAGAATGTAGAGATGATTGATGAGTCTGCGGTGCAAACTTTCTTTGGATCAGCTCAGGAGTACTCCAGCAACACAGAACATGGGTACATACTCTTCTATGAGCGGACAGATGGAGAGTGTAGGACATAATGGGAGCGTCGGCGTTTCTTTTCTTTTCTCTTCTTTTTAAAAAAAAAAAAAAAAACTTTTTAACATACACCTGGCTCGTTTTTCTTGTGCATCTGCTGTGCGTGTGAGATAACAAAGGCTAGGAAGGCCTTGCGGAATATTGTGTTTCATTGTACAGCGCTCTGGACTGTATGCAGCTTTATCATTGCAGTTGCAGGACATATATGGTTGTAAATGATGACTATGATTATGATAGAAACTGTACACCCTAAAGAAAGTAATAGATTTTGCATGTCAATTTTGATCTTTTACACCGAACGGAGCCCCAAACAAGAAAGAAAGCAGGAAGAAGCGAGATAATGTTCTTGCCAGTTGTTAATTGCTATTTGGGCGACCCGGATTGGGGCGACCCGGATTATTCGGGAGTTGTACACACCGGATGGGCACGAAAAGAAAGACAAAAAAATCAGGAGTAGTTTAGGTAGAGTTTGTAAAAAAACTCTACCATATAGTCGAGAGGATTTCAATCACTGATTTTAAAATTAGTGGTTAAAAATCCCCACCCTCCTTTCCCCCCACCACCACCCTCAATTTTTTTTAATTTTTTTCTTTTATTTTATTTTTTGAGAGAGAAATAGGAAAATCTATTGAACTCCACCGGAACAGGACCGAAAAAAATCCGATCAAATATACAAACAATTAAGTTAGAGGATGATGAGAGCCCGAGAAAAGGTTGACTACGGAAGATTTCTAAGCCAAATCTTATTCATATATTTCGTGGAAATTTTGTTTGAAGCTCTTGATTTTTTGACAATTTTGGTTGGTGTTTTTTTTTTTGGTGGTAGCTTTGCGTTTTGTCATGTCCAAAATTCATATTTTCTCCTTTTAAGTGAATAAAATCACCCTTTATTTTTTCTTTTTCCATAAAAAAGCCCATTTATTTTTAACATTAAACAAAACTATCTATTATTTAACTAAATTCAACATAAAAGTGACAAAACCACCTTTATTTTAAATCACACCAAAGCTACCCACAAAGTTTCAGCTCTTTTAGAATACCGGGGATGACACCTGCTTCATTAACCGAAATCGCCCTAATTACAAGACGGGGCCAAATGGTCAAAAAATGAAATATTTCGTGCCAAATCAACCTCAAATACCATATAAAACATACACATCGAAAACTAGACCATTTGGAGCCCCCGAAGTCAGGGTTTAGGGGTTCGTTACGTTAGGACCTAATGCAAATCCCATGGGAAAGGTGGAGCGTTGTGGCCTCCAAATTCCGCCATTTTAGCACTTCCCCACCTTATTAGTCATACCAAATCCACCCACAATATTTGAGCCCTTTTGGAGAACTGAATATGACACTTCGTTCATTAACAGAAATCGCCCTAAATACAAGTCGGGGTCAAATGGTAAAAAAATAAAATGTTCCGAAACCCAGATTTTTTTAAAAACAAATCAACCTGAAATACCATATAAAACATACACAAAGAAAACTAGACCATTTAGATCCCTCAGAGTCAGGTTTTAGGGGTCCGACACGTTAGGATCTAATGCAAATCTCACGAGGTAAGTGGGGTGTCGTGGGCTCCAAATCCCCCCCTTTTAAAAATTTTCCCACCTTATTTTTTTATACCAAAGCTACCCACAAGTTTCAGCTTTTTTGTAGCACTAGAGAGGACACTTTTTCATTAAGCGAAATCTCTCTAAATACAAGTCGTAGACAAATGGTCAAAAAATGAAATGTTTTGAAACCCGGAATTTTTCGGCAAAATCAACCTCTAGTACCATATAAAACATACACAACAAATACTAGACCATTTGGATCCATCGAGTCATTTTTATGGGTCCGACACATTAGGACCTAATGCATATCTCACGGGGTAAGTAGGGCATCGTGGGCTTCAAATTCCCCTTCTTTAGCATTTACCCACCATAATCTGAAGAGGTAAATATATAGATGTTTGCAGAAGTCAAAGAGTAATAAAAAGCAAGACCATACTAAGGGTTTTACATAAAATAGGTTGGTACAACCCACAAAAAATATTCCCACCACCCCTATCGATCTCCCGTTTTAGTCCCACTGCCCCTATATGATAAGCAAGTCCGAAATTGAGCTATTTAGTCCTCTTATTGACATTTGCAATGTAGGGAACTCTTATTCAAAGCAATCTTATAACATCATCTATATATTTGACATTCTGCATTGTCATCAATTGTTACAAAAAAAAAAAGTTCCTTTTTTTTTATCTCTTCAAGTTTTCTAATTTACTCATGGTAAAGTGGACTGATATGTCATTCCTAGATACTTTAGAATCTAGACGTTGATACAAGACCAGGTCCGTGTTATACGCAAGTGGCTAACACCTGACTTTAACGATCCAACACAGTTAAAAAATGTATTGCATCTAAACACAAAATAAAAATAAAAATTCAATCTTAAGTACATGTTCCCGTATTTATCAATACATAATCAATTTTATGGGAATATCAGCATAAGAAATGGCCCATCTTTAACTCCCACCATCCTAATACAAGCACTAAAACTGCCACAAAGTAACACTTTGTCGTGAAAAAAGAAAGGATAGAAACATGACCTCGAATCGCATTCATGAAATCTTCGTGCCTCCACTTCTCTACTTACATCATCAATTGACCCCCAACCTAGAAACCTGATATGAACACCACAAGAATGGGTTGAGTCGACTTCAACTGCACATCTTAAACATTCAATTCTCTAGAATGAAAAAAACCCTTGTAAGAGGGTCTCCAGACCATTTTATAAGATGAATACCTTAAACCACGGCCAATAGACACTAGTAAGTCACAAGCTCTTGAACATGGTGTTAAATATCGCCCATTACCAGATTCACGGTGTACAACAAGAAAAACAATTCTATCCACGAGATGTAATGTAGAAAACAGAACCTCAACCCCTTTCCAGAGGAATAGAGGGGAGAAAGCAAGTGGGATTGGAATTCGAACAAGAGTTCCCTGCATTGCAAATGTCAATAAGAGGACTGTTATGCACAAATTAACTTCTCAAATAATCATTCAGTTTTCATAAACCTGTCATACCTCCATGTACATACATAGGAGAGTCGGGAACCCAAGTATCAGAACTAACATAAAATATTGACCATCAATAACAAATTGGGCAACTAAAGCACCGGTCGATGGGAGGGGATGAGAGGGGAGGTAGAGCAGTGGAAAATGGGAGGATAAGGCGATGAGATGATAGGGAAGGGAGGGAGAGTGAATGAGAGATAGAGTAGACAAAAATGTGAATACGTGAAGAGATTTTGGTATATTGCACTATTGTAGATATTAAGGTTGGAGTTTTTCGGAGTAATGGATGAGGTGTAAAAATCACTTTTTTAGAGTGATGACTTACATCAACATCAACCACCCTATATTTCAAGAAGGATAGATGGTTAGGTATGTTTGTAAGAAAAAATAAAAACTGTTACATTTTCATAGGGGTTTTAGGCAAGATCTTAAAATAACTATTATCGAGATAATTTCAACCAAATTACACATAGGCCCTTTTCAATTTTTCCAAACAAATTGTAAAATATCCCAACACCCTCTCATCCACTAATAATTATAATGGATTCAACGGACTGTGTCATGATAAATACAAGCTCTTGAACACGGTGTTAAATATCGCCCATTACCAGATTCACGGTGTACAACAAGAAAAACAATTATCTTCATGAGATGTAATGTAGAAAACAGAACCCCAACCCTTTGCTAGAGGAAAAGTTGGGAGAAAGCAAGTGGGATTGGAATTCCAATAGGAGTTCCCTGCATTGCAAATGTCAATAAGAGGACTGTTATGCACAAATTAACTTCTCAAATAATTCTTCAGTTTTCATAAACATGTCATACCTCCACGTACATACATAGAAGAGTCGAGAACCCAAGTATCAGAACTAACATAAAATATTGACCACCAATAACAAATTGGGCAACTAAAGCACTCGTCGATTGGAGGGGAGGGGAGGTAGAGCAGTGGAAAATGGGAGGATAAGGCGATGAGATGATAGGGAGTGGAGGACGAGTGAATGAGAGATAGAGTAGACAAAAAATGTGAATGCGTGAAGAGATTTTGGTATATTGCACTATTGTAGATATTAAGGTTGGAGTTTTTCGGAGTAATGAATGAGGTGTAAAAATCACTTTTTTTAGAGTGATGACTTACATCAACATCAACCACCCCATATTTCAAGAAGGATAGATGGTTAGATATGTTTGTAAGGAAAATTAAAAACTATTACATTTTCATAGGGGTTTTAGGCAAGATCCTAAAATAACTATTATCAAGATAATTTCAATTCAACCAAATTACACATAGGTCCTTTTCAATTTTTCCAAATAAATTGTCAAATATCCCAACACCCTCTCATCTACTAATAATTATAATACATTCAATGGATTGTGTCATGATAAATACAACTTCAGAGCTAATCCCCCATTCTTGGATGACATTTCAGTCCATGACATGAACTACATGGCTAAATGTATGAATCTTTTTAATTCACTTTCAATCATAAAATTAAATATATCTATTTTTTATGGTTTATTTGGATAGATACAGTATATGGTAGTGTTTAATTTGCTCATCCTATCTTCCCTGGAGGTGATTTACTCTCGAATCTTTATCCTCTCCTAAATCATGTATTTGTTGAACCCTTTCCTTTCCCTTGATTGCTTGGAGTAACCTTTTTATGGTTTATTTGGATGGATACAATATTTGTTGAACCCTTTCATTTCCCTTGATTGCTTGAAGAGGGGAGAATGGGTTATAGAGTTTGGGCTTATTTGCAATTTGTTTTTAAAGATTGAAAAGTATCTTTGTGCAATTAGATTGAAATTATCAAATTGTCCCGACAATAGTCGTTCTAGAATCAACTTCCCTCAAGAAATATACTAGGGACGACATGTGGATTTTAGGTATCGAGGGTTGTTAGATGAACTGAATGTAGAATGATAGAATTGATGTAAAGTCCCCTTTTGAGAGTTTCCATTCATTGATAAACATATATATAGGTTACAAATGTATTGAGCCTTAACGGGTTTTTAGCCCACTATACAAGAGGAGACCTATGTAATCTATCAAACCCCCGCAGTCGAAACGGGAGGGGTCCGTACAGTGAGACTAGAACGAAAATCAATGAACAATTGTCTAGGTAAACCCTTGATGAATATATTAGCGTACTGATATGAGGACGGGACATGTAGAACGCTGATATGTCCAATGGCAACCTTGTCCCTGACGAAGTGGAGATCAAGCTCAATGTGCTTCGTGCGTTGATGCTGGACTGGGTTGCTAGCCAGGTAGACGGCGGAGACGTTGTCAGTGTAGACCAGAGTGGCCTTCTGAAGAGGGCAACGGAGCTCAAGAAGAAGATTGCGGAGCCAAGAGCACTCGGAGACAACGTTGGAAACACCCCTGTATTCGGCCTCAGCAATGGAGCGAGACACGACAGACTGACGCTTGGCCGACCACGATACAAGGGTGTCGTTGAGGAAGACACAGTAACCAGATGTGGAGCGACGTGTGTCAGGACAACCACCCCAATCCGCATCAGTATAAGCAACAAGGTCAAGCTTAGAGGAAGGAGTGATCGTGGTGTCGAGCTCTAGTGTGCCGCTGATGTACCGAATGATCCGCTTTAAGGCATGAAAATGGGGTTCCCTGGGTGCATGCATGAACAAGTAGATTTGCTGAACGACGTAACTGATATCAGTTCTGGTGAAGGTGAGATACTGAAGAGCACCAGCAAGACTCCTGTACAATGTCGGATCATCAACCAAAGGATCAGAATGAGCGCTGAGCTTGTTGGATGTATCGACAGAGGTGGCGACAGGATTGCAGTTACTCATCTTAGCCCGAGCAACAATCTCAGCAGCATACTTACTCTGTGAGAGAAATAGCCTAGACGCATGCCGCTGAACAACAACTCCCAAGAAGTAAGACAACTGACCCAAATCTGACATGGCGAACTCAGCACTCAGCTGTGAAATAATCGACGTCCGAAGAGCATCAGAAGAGGCGGTGAGAATGATGTCGTCAACATATAGTAACAGAAATGCCATGTCGGAGCCTCTGCGATAGATGAACAGGGACGAATCCGAGCGGCTGCCAATAAAACCCAAGCGGAGCAGATGAGAAGCAAAGCGCTGGAACCAAGCTCGCGGAGCCTGTTTCAGACCATACAGAGAGCGCTTCAGGAGATAGACGTGCTTGGGACGATCAGCATCAGCAAACCCCGGCGGCTGAAACATGTAGACTGTCTCATTCAGGTGACCATGCAGAAAAGCGTTCTTGACATCCAACTGATGAATGGCTCACTTGCGCGACAGAGCTAAGCTCAACACCACTCGGATAGTGGCATGCTTGACCACGGGGCTGAAGGTCTCATCACAATCAATACCTACCTGCTGAGATCGACCGTTGACCACAAGACGTGCTTTGTAGCGCTCCAACGTCCCATCAGAGCGGAACTTGTGACGGAAGAGCCACATACAACGAACAACGTTCGCCGCTGGAGGACGAGGGATAAGAACCCAAGTACCATTCTTTGTAAGGGCCCTGTATTCGTCGAGCATAGCCGCCTGCCAATTCGGGTCGAGGAGGGCTATTTTGTGGGAGGTGGGGATGGGGGACAAGGAGGTCGAGGTGGAGGAAGGGGTTGATTGGGAGTCGGGAGGGACGAGGGCAAAGGGGGCGAAGCTTTGTTAATTGGCTGCGGGCGCCGCAAGGCTTGCTGCGGACAAGTACCCATTGCCACGTATCGATGACTTATTAGATCAGTTGCAAGGAGCTAGGGTATTCTCCAAAATTGATCTTCGGTCTGGCTACCACCAGCTTCGAGTACGTGAGGAGGACATTGTTAAGACTGCTTTTAGAACACGGTATGAACACTATGAGTTTGTAGTGATGCCATTTGGCTTGACCAATGCCCCAGCAGTCTTTATGGAGTTGATGAACCGTTTCTTCCACCAGTACCTTGACAAGTTCGTCGTGGTGTTCATTGATGACATTATGATTTACTCACCTAGTGAGGAGGCTCACTCCGAACATCTGAGGACTGCTTTGACGATACTGCGAGAGCATCAGTTGTACGCAAAGCTGTCTAAGTGTGATTTCTGGATGAAGCAGGTGGCGTTCCTTGGTCACATCATCTCAGAGAAAAGGGGTGATGGTCGATCCGCAGAAGATAGTGGCTCTAGAGAAATGGACTCAACCGAAAAATGTCAAAGAAATCCGGAGCTTTCTTAGACTAGTAGGACCTACAGGAGGTTTGTGGAAGGGTTCTCTAAGCTAGCTCAACCACTAACCTTACTTCTTCGCAAGTCCCAAAAGTTCGTCTGGAATGACAAATGTGAAGCTAGCTTTCAGGAGCTCAAAAAACGGTTGACCATTGCACCGATTCTGGCGCTTCCAAAGGAGTCCGAAGAGTATGTGATTTACAGCGATGCTTCCAAGAATGGTCTCGGTTGTGTGTTGATGCAAGGAGGGAAAGTGATAGCGTATGCGTCAAGACAGTTGAAGCCGTATGAAGAGAATTATCCAGTGCATGATTTAGAGCTAGCCGCGGTTGTGTTTGCATTGAAGATCTGGCGACACTACCTTTATGGAGTCCGTTGCCAGATATTCACAGATCACAAGAGCCTCAAGTATGTGTTCACTCAGAAGGAGTTGAATATGAGACAGAGGCGTTGGCTAGAGTTGATCAAAGACTATGCATTGAACTTCTCTATCATCCTGGGAAGGCCAATGTTGTAGCAGATGCTTTGAGTCGAAAGTCTCGGCATGAGGCAGTGATCAATTGTCTAACAGGGAGAATTGAGTTGCGGAAGGATCTGCTCAAGCTAGAAGTCGAGGTTTGGTTTGCATGGAGTCGAGGACAGTTGTGCATGATGGAGATTCAGTCAGATTTGTTAGCTGAGATCAAAGCGAATCAGGCTGAAGATAATGTATTGTTACAGATCACTGTGGACTTCTATGATGGTAAGGCCCCAGGGTTTGTTGTGAAGGATGATGGGTCTTTATGGTTTGGGACTCGTATCTGTGTCCCCAATATTCTCAGAATCAGACAGACTATTCTTCAGGAGGCACATTCATCAGGCTATTCTGTACATCCAGGTGCGCGAGTAAGATGTACAAGGACCTGAGGAGAAACTATTGGTGGTCAGAAATGAAGAATGAAGTAACCGAGTATGTAGCTAGATGCTTGGTGTGCCAACAGGTCAAGATTGAGCATCAGAGACCTGGTGGGAAGCTTCAATCACTGCCAGTGCCAGTGTGGAAGTGGGAGCAGATCTCAATGGATTTTGTAATGGGGCTACCGAAGGGTCGAGGTCAGAAGGATGCAATTTGGGTGATCGTCGATTGACTCACCAAATGTGCACATTTCATTGCTATCCGATCTGATTGGATGCCAGCGAAGTTAGCAGAGTTGTACCTTCAGCACATAGTCCGCCTCCACGGGATTCCAACGTCCATTGTTTCAGATCGTGATGGACGGTTCATCTCAGAGTTTTGGAAGAAGCTGCATGGAGGTCTCGGAACTCAACTGAATTTTAGTACTGCCTTTCACCCGCAGACAGATGGCCAGTTAGAGCGCACAATTCAGACATTGGAGGATATGTTGCGTGCTTGTGTCTTAGACAGGCCAACAGATTGGGAGACCAGTTTGAGCCTAATCGAGTTCACATACAACAACAGTTGGCATGCGTCCATCAAGATGGCTCCTTTTGAAGCACTCTACGGACGGAAGTGTCGATCTCCAGTTTGTTGGGATGATGCAACTGATGCCATTCATCTGGGTCCGGAGCTGTTAGAAAGGACTGCTGAGGAGGTTGCTATGATAAGGCAACGGATGCTAGCTGCACAGAGTCGTCAGAAGTCGTACGCAGATCCTAAGCGTAGAGAGATCAACTTTGAAGTTGGCGACAAGGTGTTTGTGAAGGTGTCGCCCACTAAACGGGTTTTCCGGTTTGGGAAGCGAGGGAAGCTGAACCCTCGATACGTCGGGCCGTTCGAGATTCTGCAGCGCGTAGGCAATGTCGCCTATCGTCTTGCTCTTCCTCCATCAGCGCATCCGGTGCATGACGTCTTTCATGTATCGTTATTACGAAAGTATGTGCCTGACCCGAATCATGTCTTGAGCTATGAAGACATTGAAGTCCGGCCAACTGGAACCTATGAGGAGGAACCAGTTCGGATCTTAGAGCGTCGAGAGAAGAAGCTTCGCACAAAAGTTGTACCCTTGGTCAAGGTGCTTTGGTCAAAGCATGGGACGGAAGAAATGACATGGGAAACTGAGGAGGAGATGCAGAAACGCTTTCCTCAGTTATTTTCTGCCTAGTGTTAGGAGTGTCGTACTCTAGTTATTTCATGTATTCAGGTTTTAAGTCAATGAAATAAGGAAGTTATGATTGATGACCTTTGACTTTCATGGTTCATTTGGATAATGATTCAGATTCTTGCTCGATCTTTTAACCCGCTTCTTCTCGTTAAGTTTTAATTCCCGAATAACTTAGTTATGTCTCTTTTCTTTTTTCCAAGTTTCGGGAAGAAACTAATTTTAAGGGGTGAGGTATGAAATACCCCAAAGTATTCTTTGGATATTTCATTTTATATAAATAAATAAATTCTAGTCACATTATATTATATTATGGGAAAAATAGGAGCAACCTATTTATTCCACAAAGAGCATATAATATAAGTTAGAATAATTGTATTATTCTAAAAGTGGAATAAAAGAAATTTATTTAATTATATGCAACCTCTAATCATCCTTATTATTTAATTTAAGCAATTAAATTAAATAGTAAAGTAATATTTATTTCCGTCAAAATTGTTATATATATATATATATATATATATATATATATATTATAAAGAGGGATAAATGAGCAAAGGTAATTAAATGGAGTAAACTACCAAAACGGACGTGGCCGGTTCAACAAGAAGATACGCATCACGTTGGAATTGAGCCGCAAGCAACCATCTCCTGCAAACCTCGCGATCTTATCAGTTTGTTGAGTTCCAGATTCCCCCCACCGTATCAGTCCCTCATACGCGTTAATCTCCCTCTTAAGTAGAGGTTAAGTTTTCCAATTTCCTCACACCCTCGCATTCAGTCTCGCCTCCTTCCTCCTGCGTGTTGCCAGCGCTCCAGTACGGCTGACGCCGAAGACCATCACCTGCACCAGGAAGAAGCTGTAGGAAGTCCTCCAGCAGCCCTGCAGAGTAGTAAGCAGTTTATATCCTCTCATCAATTCAAACTGTCCTTCCATCTTTATTCAAATCGTGTCCCTTTAATTAGCCATGTTTCGGTTGCTCTCCCGCAGATTCGAGGGGCCATTTGGGTCAGACGTTGGGACCAATCAGTATGCAATCACTCCGAATTCGATTGGTATGTTACACGAACTAGTTTCGTTAACTCTAAATCAGGTCGAATCATGGTCGAACATACATACATACTGTTGGTCGATTAAGTTTGTGTGAATACTTATGTTTTGATGTATGCTTTGCACTCAGGTTCCGACCTCTCTCGATCTCTGTTCAGACCTCATCAATCACCGATTCTAGCCACATCACGTCCCCCTCACACCCCTCGACGTCCCTGTGTTGCGGTAAGGCATAACTTGCAACCTTTTTGGAGTTAATCAAACTGAAAGTCTTGTTATTACACTGACCAGGGAGTCGCCTTTGTGATTAAATTCTGCAGCGATCAAACTTTGTTTCAAGCCAGAGTTTGAAACGAATCGAGTGCGGCACTGCTGAGTCCGATTGGTGAGTTAACTCTGACTTGTTTCGGTCAGTCGAACTTACATCGAATGAAGGACAAACATACATACTTGGACATGGTGAGGGTACTGTCAAGTAACTTTTGGGTATGTTTTCTGCAGCTGTTAAGGGTCGATTCCAGTTGCGATTGTGACCGAGCTGATCTGTGCACTGCTGACTACATTTGGTAAGTTGAAAGAAATTCAATTCAGTGACTCGAGGTTGTCATGAATTGCTACTGAATGTGCTTACCATCATGTAAGACAGGGTGGCTTGTGCATACGGCAAAAGGGCGTAGCTTTCGTTTTCGGCGTACTCTGTTGTTCGGGTGAGTGTGCGTAGTGTGTGCTTGCATATATTCGGTTAACTAAGCAGTTAGTTAATTCATTGAATAAGCATTTATTCCGCTTATATATGTCACAGGTCCACTCGATTATCGGTTGATCAGATTTCGTTATTGTTCACACTAGAGCATCCAATTCCGAGGCAAGTGATTTCGTTCATATTGCCCTTTGCAATGTTTCGTGACTTTTGTGGTGCCTTTCATTTCTATCGTGTCGAATGCGGCCCTGTGGCCAATTTCCATGCCAGTTTGATAGATTACATGTCTGTCTGTTTGATGTGATCTGTTTGATGTGATTTATCATTTTCATTCTAAATTGGCATGAGTACATAAATGGGCAATTATAAATATAACGTGTATATGTATAATTTATGAGTTAGAATAATAAGCCCATATTCCTAAGTGCATGGATTTCTATTCGGTTCTTTCATGCAAATTGTTAACATGTGATATTAAGACCTTTGAAATATCCATGATTGTCTTTTGTTGTTAATACCGTGTACATAATTAAGCCTTACCCTATAAAGGTTTCATGAAACGACTCATTCCGGAATGCATTCATCGCGGGATGGTAAACTTCCATAGTGTTGTAGGTCGCAGTCCTCTCTTTTAGAGGCCCGACTGGTACCACGTGTTATATTATTATTGTTATCGCTATTATCGTTATAGTATATTGTGTTATGTAAGGTGATCAATTCTGCGCATATTATACTTCATTCTATTCGAGTATAATTCCTATATCGTATTCTTAATCGATCTCCGTGATCATCCGAATCATGTGTCATTTTTATTTTATTCTATTCTAAGATTTCCACATTAAATACTCTTAATTTTCCCTTAACTATTATCATACCGTTTCAGGGTCACTGGTTGTAGTTAAAGTTGAACATTTTTCTTATCGTTTGCTAGTATTTAATGTGCTAACCATCCTATTTATTGGATGGCTGGTGTCCTTCGTAATCACGAAACACCATACCATATTCCACAGGTCTAGTAAGAGCAGAGGAGCTGGAGCTGGATAAGGAGACGGACTATCGCTAATAAAAACTTGGTTGCATTTTAAAACTTTGTTTACTCTTATATTTCTAAGTTGGAATTTAGGGATTATTTTAGTGGTTTATGATATACTTTTAACGGTTTATTTTCACTTATAACATTTTCAAGTCTTCCGCTAAATATTATTTTGTATTTATTTTATTATCATCTTGCCTATGGGAGCATGAGTACATGTCCCTAATCAGGTGGGCTAACGGGTGGTTAAGCGAGTCGGGTAATGGGTCGGGTGATGGGTCGGGTAATGGGTGGAAAATATATCACCCATCACCCGACCCATCACCCATTTCACCCGACCCATCACCCATCCGTCACCCGGATTTTTTCGGGTTTTCAACCTAATAATCGGGTCGGGTGAGTCGGCCATCCACGGGTGATTTCCAGCCCTAATTCTGGGTCCTCCGGTACATCACCATCATTGATGCTCAAATGAAGATTTCTTTGCATCGGGAATTTAGCAGGTTTGCAGTTAATCATGGAAGCATTGGACAATAGATTAACCACGTACTTCCGTTGGTTGAGCAAGATACCATCCTTCGACCTGGATATCTCCATTACCTAGCAAATCCCAAGTCTTTAATCGTGAAGGCTCTATCCAGTGATGTTTTGACTGAAGCAATCAACGTGTCATCACTGCCGGTGATCAGGACGTCGTCAACATAGACCAAAGCAATGGTGATTACACCCTTTGAAGCCCATACAAACAGAGAATAATCATGTCTCGAATGATGAAAGCCCAAGCCGACAAGGTGCTTTGTCAGTTCAGCATTCCATTGCCTGCTGGCTTGCTTAAGGCCATAAATGGATCTGTTCAGTTTACAAACTTTCCCAGATGGAATGCCATACCCTGGAGGTGCTTTCATATACACTTCTTTGTCCAGGTATCCATGTAAGAAAGCGTTGTTCACGTCTAATTGATGTAGGTTCCATCCTTTAACCGAAGCTAAGGCCAATAGAATCCTGACTGTGGCATACTTAGCAACTGGCGAAAAGGTTTCTTTGTAATCCCTGTCCTTGACCTGATTAAACCCTTTAGCAACTAGGCGTTCTTTATATCTCTCAATCTCTCCATCAACACGAAATTTAACCTTGAAAATCCATTTGCAACCAATGGCATGCCTACCAACAGGTAACTCTGTCACAGTCCAAGTGTTATTCTTCTCGAGTGCATCAATTTCTTTTGCCATAGCCTCTCTCCATTCATTGCTCTTATGTGCTTGTGCAAAGGAAGATGGCTCAGGGAGAGAGAGCACGTGGAATAATGAGTGAACATAGTTGGATGAATAACTTGCTAAGGCCTGTGGACTGACAACAGAGAATACTGGAGAAAGAGATGAACTAGAGCCGACATCATGATGTCTTGAAGGCAAACCATGATACACAAAGTCATGGAAACGATCAGGGCTGACTATCCTCCTCATGTGCCTTCCAAGAGGCTGACTCAGTGACTCAGGAGACACCTGTTCAACCTGGTCTGGCTGTGCAGAAGATAGGGAATCAGCTATCTCATGGTGAAGGGTGTGCTCACTAGGCTCCATCATAGAAGGTGAGTGAGTGGGAGAATCATTCTCCACTCTCTCAGGTAGGGTCAGGGAATTGCCCTGTGGAGATGGTGAAAGGAAAGGATGACAATCACCATCATCACCAAACCAAACTGGAGGCAAGACAGAAGCTCCTTGATCATCAGAGACAACATCAATGTCTGATCTGTCCTTAAAGGGAAAAACATGTTCCCTGAACACTACATCCCTGCTCATAAAGACTTTGTGAGTGTTCAAATTAGGGCTGGGCTTCCGGTCTGGACCGGATCGGACCGGACCGGAATTTCTGGTCCAGTCCAAGACCGGTGGACCGGAATTTTCAAGAACATGGACCGTGGATCGGACTGGGACCGATAAATACGGTCCCGGATTTTCCGGTCCACGGACCGTAAAAACCATTTGGACCGGAGTCATCTTTGCAACCATGATTTTTTTTTTTTTGAGTTACAACAGCCCAATTTCTAATATGTACACATCAGCTGGATTCATCCCTGTAGCCATGCTCAGTTGATCAGCAATTAGACTCAAAGGAAGCAAAATTCTCATATAGGTTGCATCCCCACCGATAATAAGAGTTTTCTTTAACAAACCAAAATTCCAATTTCCTTATTGATCCATAGCAATAGCCAATTACATGGAATTTAATTTCTTGCCTCAAAAATCGCTTCAAACACCACACACAAACCTGACTGCTCAAAACATGCATCACCCACAAAACTTCCCAAAATAAGGACAATCACAAAGTTCCCAAAAACAACAAAGAACCATATAAACAACAACCCACCTTTCAAAATTTAGAAAAATGGGGGAAATAGGACTGTAGCAGTAACCCATAACTTTCCTCCTTATACCCATCAAAGAATGAGTCGTGCAGACAGGAAATCCACTTAAAACAAGAGAAGATCTTATGAAGAGGAAGCTTACAATCATAAGATTGAGAGGCTATACATTGCTCCATGAAAATCTCAGAGGCGAGAAGAAGAGATGGAAATTCTACCCCCAACTATGAAATAAATACACAAATACTCCCTGACTTCTGTTAAAAATGTGGAGCGGAACCACGAACAAAGAGGAGGGCCGACCGAGGAGCGGAGCCGCGAACAGATTGTTTGAGAGAGAAGCGCAACCGGCTGGCGAGCACGAGGGAAGAGGGCCGATTGAGAAGCGAAGCCGCGAACACGCCGAGCAGAGAGACTTGTCTGAGAGAGAGGAGACTGCGTGAGAGAGACGAGGCGAAGCGGCGAACAGAGGGTCTGGACAAGAAGCGGCTTCGAGAGGGATTAGGTTAAGCAGCGCACTCCTCTATTTTTTATTTTTAAAAAAAATAAATGAAAAGACTCCGATCCAATTCCGGTCCGACCCGGAAATTCCAGTCTGGTCCCGGGTTTGGACCGGAACCCGGAATCCATATTTTCTTAGACCGTGGACCAGACCGTAATACTCCCGGTCCGATCCAAAGACCGTAATTTCCGGTCTGGTCCCGCTCCGATTCCGGTCCGATCCAACTTTTGCCTAGCCCTAGTTCAAATCAAAAGGCTTATATGCTTTCTGTCCTGGCGGGTAACCAAGGAGTACAAATTTCTTGCCAGATGCTTCAAGCTTGCTTCTGTGCACCCGAGGCACATGAGAATAGGCTAAGCAACCAATCACTCTCAGTGCTGAGTAATCTGGAGGTTTGTGGAAAAGAAGCTCATAGGGTGTTTTCCATCCCAACACAGCAGAGGGAAGGAGGTTGATAATGAATGTAGCAGCTAGCACCAATGGTCTAAATATCGTGTATCGGGGTCTTATCGGTTAGGGGTAAAAAGGATATATCGGGGATATATCGGAGATATAACGGGGATATATCGGATTTATCGAATTCGCTAATTTTTAACTATAAATATCATATTTACACTCCAAAATTTAAAAATGCACATAAAAAATTAATATTTAAATTGTAAAATTATCAAATCAACTTAAAAAAATAAAAACAACTAAATAAAAGCTAAAGCTTCTACTATTCAAATGAACTTAATACGCACCACTAATGTCAACTATTCAAAATACACAAATTGAAAGCTTTAACAATCAATTAATTCACTTCACAACACAAATTGAAAGCTTTAACAATCAATTAATTCACTTCACATAAATATAATATTTACTCCGTTCAATTTTCAAATACCCACATAAATAGAAACTTTTTCAATCCCCCAAATTGAAAGTTGAAACTTTTTAAATCCCTCAAATTGAAAGTTGAAACTTTATCAATCCCTTGAACTGATAGAGCACAGTTACAGTTACACTTACACACAGTACACAGACTAGGGTTTAGGGTTTAGGGTTTAGGGTTTAGGGTTTAGGGTTTAGGGTTTAGGGTTTAGGGTTTAGGGTTTAGGGTTTAGGGTTTAGGGTTTAAGGTTTAGGGTTTAGGGTTTAGGGTTTAGGGTTTAGGGTTTAGGGTTTAGGGTTTAGGGTTTAGGGTTTAGGGTATAGGGTATAGGGTATAGGGTTTAGGGTATAGGGTTTAGGGTTTAGGGTTTAGGGTTTAGGGTTTAGGGTTTAGGGTTTAGGGTTTAGGGTTTAGGGTTTAGGGTTTAGGGTTTAGGGTTTAGGGTTTAGGGTTTA